>JADMNL010000031.1:48624166-51075833 GCA_016271365.2 Neoceratodus forsteri | reverse complement strand
AGCTGCCAGGTTGCTCTGGGCTGTCCCCATAAGCTCCTTCAGCCTTTCTCTAAACCTAAGGATGTAATCCACAATGGGAGTTCCCTGGGTGGCATGCTTGCCTTCCCAGTCCTCCTGGATCAAGTCTGGGGCCCATGTACCAGGCGCCCATATAAGAGTTCAAAGGGGGAAAATCCTGTTGACTTTTGGGGCACCTCCCTGTATGCAAACAACAGGTGGGGAAGGTATTTCTCCTAGTCCCTCCCATGCTGTTCAGAAAACACCCAGAGCATTGACTTCAGGGTACCATTGAATCTTTCCACAAGCCCATTGGCTTGTGGGTGATGCAGTGTCATGCATCTCTGCACCACCCCACACTTCTCCCATAAACATTTCATCAGGTCTGACATGGAGGAACCCCCTCAATCGGTGATAACCTCCTGCAGAAACCCAACACGGGAGAAAATCCCAAGATAGGCATCTGCCACTTTGTCTGTCCTCAGTGAGGATAGGGTGACTGCCTCTGGGTACCGGGTGGCATAATCCACTACAGTCAGGATGAATCTCTTCCCTGAGGAGCTGGTGGTATTTAAAGGCCCCATAATATCCATTCCCACCCTCTGGAATGGCTCCTTCACTATGGGCAATGGAATCAGGGCAGCTTGGGGTTTTTTGCCCGCCTTCCCTATTTCTTGGCACCGGTGACAAGACCTGCAATACTCCTTCACCTGCTGGGTGAAGTTAGGTCAATAGAAATTCTGGGCCAACTGTTGCATAGTGCACGTGATTCCCAGATGACCAGACAAGGGAATATCATGTGCAGTCTTGAGCAACTGCTCATGATACCCCTGGGGAATGACAAGCTGACTGCCTAGCACCCCTCTGTCTGCACAGCCTTAGTATACATAAGTCCATTTTCCCAATAAACCTTATGTCTGCCGTCACCTCCCTGTGCCCTGTCAGAGTCGGCCCAAGCCCTCAGCTTCTCTAGACTAGGGTCACTTCTATGAGCACCTGCAAACCCCTCACACATTCCTAAGATATGAGACAGGTCCCCTTCAGTCGCTAAACTAGGGTCTCTAACACTAGCGTCAGGGCACTCAGGATCATTGTCAATCCCAACCCTGTGACAATGGGTCATCCTTCCCTCTTTGGAGTAACCCTCTGTAGCTGTGTGGTTACTTGCTACTGGGGAAATTTCTACCCCCTTTTCATTAGTCTCCATATCAGGAGACACAGGCTGGGAAACCAGCCTCTCAGTGGTGTCCACAATGGCTCCTGTGGGGTCCACAGAACTACAGTGTTTCCTTGCCACTTGGCTATGGGTAGCTGCATACACCATCCCTTGCTTGAGATTGTTGCCCAGGATCATATCCACTGCTAAGGTTTGAGCTACAGCCATCTGTTGCACAGTTCCCCCTGTTTCACCCCAGTCTAGGAGAACACTAGCGAGGGGCAATGTTTTCTCTTCACCAGTAAAGTCCTGTACAGTGATGTATTTATTGGGTATAAGCTGACCCTGCTCTACTAGATCCTCCTTTACCAAAGTCAAAGATGCCCCTGTGTCCCTTAATCCTTGTGTCTGTACACCATTCACCATGACTGGGTGCATGTGTTCCCTCATGTTCACTGGCATACTTCCAGGGACATACAAACAACCCATTTCCTTTCTAGCCCCCTGTTGTGTATTGCTCACCTTTTTGGGACACTGTCTGGCAATATGCCCAGTTTCTTTACACAATCAACATTCATTTCTTTTCTCACAGAAATCTTTTCTCTGAAACCTGGAGTTAACTGGTTTTGGTGGAGGCAGTGAGGGTTTTAGCTGCCCTGAAGACACGCTTTTCCCTTTCTGCACTGCTATGCCCGCCCTATTCCCTTTCATAGCAGGTCTGCTCTTGGCATAAAGATCCGAGAGTTCAGCAGCCTCTTGCACTGTTTTGGGATCTCAGTCCTCCAACCAGGTTTTCAGCTCTGCTGGGCGTGCCCAGAAAACTGTTCTAACAGCATCGCATTTTCTATTTTATCAACAGAGTTTGCTTCAGTTCCTTCCCACCGACATTTTAAAAACTGATGTTGTTTCATGGCTAGCTCCTCAAAGCTCATATCAGGGCTTCTCCTGAGCATACAGAATTTAGCTCTGTATGATTCAGCAGTTAATTCTAATTTCTTTAACAGTGCAGCTTTAAGTTTGCTGTAATCATCACTGCCCTCATTGTCCATTTGACCCAATGCATCCCAAGCTTTCCCGGTAAGTAGTGGGGATAGCTGGAAGCTCCAGGAAGCCCTAGGAATTTTAGCCTGAATGCAAACTTTTTCAAAATAATTTAAAAAGGCATCCATATCCTCCCCCTCTTTAAATTTGGCTATCAATTTGGAATTCAATTTGTAATCCAGTCCTCTAGTCCCAGTTAAACCCAAGCCACTTACCTGCTCTGGTGCCACTGGTTGGAGTCATAGCTTCTCCAGTTCATGTTGCCTCTGGCGCTCATGCTCCTCATGGTCAGCGTCTCTCTGTTCTCACTCTGCCTCTCAGCATTCTCACTCTGCTTCATGGTCCTCCTACCGTTCTTCACTGTCCCTCTCCCACTGGAACTCCAGCTTCATTCTGCGCAACTCAATTTGCAGCCTGAGTACTTCTGGATCCAGGATACTGGTGACCTTCCTCTGCTGCTGTGGCCCTTCACTGACAGTGGCCCTGTTGCCCTCCTCATTGGATCTGGATGCTGCACTGGCTGCTAGCCCTGCCACACTCAAGGTTTGGTCCTTTTCAGTCATTGTCTGTGACTCGATGCTCTGGGTATCTGCTACCATCAGGGCATCCACAAGGTTCTGTTTGGTGGATTTCACCTTGAACGGGACTCCTCTGTCCCCACACAACTGCTTTAAGTAGTGTACAGTATGCCTGCTGTAGTTGGAAGCCATCTTCTTCCCTAACTATGGCTACTCTGACTTGCACTTTAGAGAAAAAAAAAAACAGGTAGGAAGTTGACTGTACGCCAATGATATAGTTATGTTTCCTTTTTAAAAATAAATCACTGCCTTTTTCTTTCTTTGCAAGTGAGCTGACGGTCTCAAGCTGACACACTGAACAAATAAATATATAAATGAATAAAATGAATAAAATACTAAACTTATGCACACCGCTGCCAACCAATCTGTCACAACCACACTCAGCAGGTCAGGCCCTCTGCTCCCACAGTGCCAACCTCCGAGCGCAGTATTGTGAACAGTTAACAGAACAGGGTAACCCTCCTGTCTGCTTTGTGGGTTCGAATCAAATTTTGGTCTCAAGTTCTGGAGGGATTCAAACTGTGAACCTCTTGCTAGCGTACCCAATGTACAGGCTCAGATAATTCTGCTCTTCAGGGGGGCCAGATATCTTTTGCCTATGGGCACCTAACCAGGCATACAAAATTAACCCTTAAAACTCTATTAAAGACCTCAGAATAAACTCTTACCTTTTCCCAGTTTGGTAAAACCAGTAAGCTTTTTACAGTGTCAGCTTTAACCATATATGCTTCCCTTGTC
The DNA here is from genome assembly GCA_016271365.2 of Neoceratodus forsteri. Lineage (NCBI taxonomy): Eukaryota > Metazoa > Chordata > Ceratodontiformes > Ceratodontidae > Neoceratodus > Neoceratodus forsteri. Next base: position 51,072,323 of record JADMNL010000031.1, on the reverse strand, counting down.
AAAGAAAGAATTTCAAAGGCACACCAGGTAGTCTGTAAAAATAGAGGTTTACTTAAAATACATAAAAATTTAAAATGTAAACACAGAACCATATATCACAAAACATACAATCTTTTAAAACAATAAAGTTTAAAAAGTGCAAATTCCTACTAATAATACACTGAGACCTATTTACCTGGCAACTGGGCTTTAATGCCAAAAAGTGCAAGGTGCTGCATTTTGGGATGAAGAACCCAAGGAGGAGTTACCAGCTAGGGGGAGTGCAGCTAGCCCAGACAGAGGAGGAGAAGGATCTGGGTGTGCTCATTACAGGGTCAATGAACAACTCGGCACAATGTAGGAAGGCAGCTACAAAGGCCAGCAAAATGCTGGGTTGTATTGCAAGGGGTATATCCTCGAGGAGGGAGGAGGTGATTCTGCCACTGTATAGGTCATTAGTTAGACCACACCTGGAGTACTGCGTGCAGTACTGGCATCCATATCTGAAGAGGGACATTAAGTTACTGTAGGAGGTGCAGTGCAGAGTGACAAAAGATGATCAAGGGGCTGGGGACTTATCATACGAGAGGAGGTTGAAGGAGTTGAACATGTACTCACTGGAGGAGAGGAGAGACAGGGTGACATGATTGAAACCTTTAAATACATGAAAGGAATAAGCAAGATGGGTACAGAGGGCTGTTCAAAGTAAGGAGGGAGGCACCAGGGCCATGATATGAGACTGGAGCGAGGAAGGTTCAGGAGGGAGATGAGGAGACACTTTTACAGAGAGGGTGGTGGCTGGGTGGAATGCTACCTGCTGAAGTGATATGCAGAACAGTGGACTGCTTCAAACAAGGATGGGACAGGACAAGGGGAGGGTTAATGAAGGGGAAGGGTGGAAGGAGGCAGCTGCAGAATAAGGGGTGCTAGCTGCACATTCGAGCAGACTTGATAGACCTCTAGGCCTTTATCTGCTGGCAAATTTCGTATGTTCGTATTCTTATCTTCTTATAGTGCTGCAGATGTTTCATTTTTCAGAGTCCAAACATGTGTGTATCTAAAGGTCTGTTACAGCATAATAAAAACACTGTCTTGACGCTGCCTTCTCCATGATGTCACCCAGCTCCTCCTCTGTGTATTAAAAATGATACAATCAGGATGTCTTGTGTCATGAGGTAAATGAATAGGTGACATCAGCAGAAAAAACTTGTTTCTCCATATGTCTTCCCAATTAAGTCTGTAATTTTCCAAGTCCTTTGTTTCATCCATGAGCAGCATCCTCTCTCAAGAACATCAAAGGACTTTTATGACGTAGCACCTAAGTGCCATAACCTGTATTCTTCCTCTAAATGCCATAAAAGTTTATGATTTCTAGCCTAGCAGCTGGCAGCTGCAATTAAGCTAGATAAACAGGAGATCCTTGATTTAGGTCTCTTCTGGCCTGTAATTATCTCCTGATCTTTATCTTTAGCTGAAACAGCATGTCTCAGAGAGACACTCAATAACACATTTTTATATTACAGAAAGCATAGATTAATCAGAACCAGCTGTACAAGCATCACAGCTGCCACCAACTCCTCCTGCACCATGAGCTGTGGTGCATCAGCAGGCCCCCTCCGGTGGCTTTCTGGGCAGTACATCTCTTTGATGTGCCGCTTATTGGTGCCCACCTTCTTGCAGCACTCCTGCACTGACCACTGGTGGCTGCCCTGCTGGTTGGCTGGTCAAAGCACATTTTCTGGAGCTGGAAGGACACTACTTTCTTCAACTGTGAGCTGTGTGAGAAATTCTATATTGCACTTGATATCTGCAACAAATGTGCACTTTTGCTTAATTCTGTGGGAGGTGAAACTAACTACCCTTGGTAATTGCTTTTTATTCACATATTTATTAAGTGTTTAACCAAGAAGGGGCTTGTGAACTCTGTTTATCTTGTTAGTAACTTCAGAAAGATTTAAATACTGCATTTGGGTAGGTCCTTGGAGGTAGCAAGATTGTCTACTAGGATTTGTTGACAGTTAAACTATTTTTAAATGAATTAAAGGTGCTGAGGAGTTGAAAAAGAAACTTGCAAACTCTGCTTATCTTGGAAGTAACCTCATAAGTGTTTGAATACTGCATTCTGGTTGTCCCTTGGGGTAGCTGGATTGACTACTAGGATTTTGGGACAGAAACTATTTTAAATAATTTACTGGTGCGTAGGAGTTTGTGATAGTTAAACTCTTTTAACAAAGTTACTGGGGTTAAGGAGTGGTCTCATAAAACCTGCAGTGTGAAACAGGAAAGACAGTCTTTCAAGCAACAGAGGGTGGTGGATCTAGGTTTATGTTTGTTTGTTACAATTCTTAAGATTTTCAGTGCAGGAAGAGTTTAAAGCACAGCTGACTTATTTTGGGCTGACAGCTCATAGGCACAAACCACCAGGCCTGTTTTGGGGCTGGGAGGTTTCTATGTCTGACTTGGATGTGTGGATTTTCTCTGTCTGATTATCAGGTATTCTCATCAAATTGTTATGTAGGGCATCTTGCTGACAGGAAGGCACTCATTGCAACAGTGGGTCAGAGCTTTTAGCTGATTGTTTTGCGAGGGCACAGTTTAGGCTCAACTCCTTCCTACCCCTCACCCCACCCACCCCTGGAAATAGTTCCTTTATACCTGGGGTTCTGACATCATTTCTCAAGAGTGCAAGGTGCATGTCACTGTCATATCCTCTCTAGCACACTGCACTGACAATATAAGCATACACACTGTATAATATAAATATACATCTATGTCTATATTACAAACAAATCACACACACACACAAAAAAAAAAAAAATGTGGGGAGTAGTGCAATGTAATGGCTGTGGGGCAGCAGTCTTCCGGGAGTCTTTCTGGAGGCTGAGATGCTGCCCTATTTGCAGACAACTCTGTGCCCTGAGGGAGGAAGTTGCCCGTCTTCAGGCCACACTGGACAGTAGTACGGGGACCTTCCCCCAGGCCACACTGGACAGTAGGAAGGGAACCTCCCCCATCCAGGGAGCACCAGAGTCACCACCACTTCCTCAGAGGTTGCAAAGAAAGCGCACCAGTTGGACCACAGTGGGCTCATGGAGGGTGAGGATGGTGGAACAGAGGCACACCCAGTCAGTTGTTCCACACCACAATCCATACACCATTCTGGGGGAGCATAGCTCCCCTATGGATACACCCGCAGAGGAGACTAAGGAGGGTGCAGACAACTGTCACAAGGGAGGCCTTCAGGAATGAGGCAGAGGGCACCACAGGGAAAAAAAGCAGCTCCTGGTGGGGGACTCAATTATTTGGGGGATAGAACTGGAGGGAGCAGGGAAAACTGAAGTAAGGTGCCTGCCTGGTGCCATGGCTTGGAGGGACAGGATGCGCATCCTTAGGATCACGAGAACAGTTGCATGGGAGTCTGAGCTGGACGTCATTGTCCACCTAGGGACAAATGACTTAGCTCATCATGAGATCAGAGCAGTGCAGAAGGACTTTGTAGAGTTGGGAAGGGGCTTAAGACAAGTAGCACACAGTATCCTTCTCAGAGGTACTGCCTGTCAGTGGCATGGGTGAGGGAGGTACTTTGCACCATGCAGTTTAACAAATGATTGAAAAAATGGTGTGGATCACAGGGTTTGGCTTCATTGGGACTTGGGTTCCACCTGGAGGACACCAGCCTATACTGGCAGGATGGTCTGCATCTGTCCAGGAAGGAACAAGTCTTTTGGGCAATCGGTTTAAACTTCATTGGCAAGCTCTTTAAACTAGTCAAGGGGAGGCACTGATAAGCAGCAGGAAAATCCCTGCCTCCCTAAAAAACAGGGTACTAAATGAGAAAAGACCAAGGTAGAAAGGTCAGTGGGGATGCCGCACAGAAGGTAAAGCCATCAAAAATGGAGAGCAATGAGTACCAATGCCGTAGTCTGGGTAACAAGCTTCCTGAATTAGTGGCCTTGATGGAGGAGGAAGATCTGGATATTGTGGCAGTCACAGAAACATGGTAAACACAGAACCATGACTGGGATGTAAACATACCAGGATACACTATCTATAGGAGGGACAGGAGGTAAAGGGAGGAGGGTAGCTCTCACATAAGAGAAGAAATCAAAGCAACAGAACAAAAGGGTAAACAGGGAGGAGAAGAAGCACTGTGGGTCAATTTGGAGGCAAGCAATGGCACCACAATCCACTGGGGGTTGTATACAGACCCTCTCTCGGGGAGGAAATGGACAAGGAAATGATAGAAAGTATACTTAGAATGGCAGATAAAGGGAGATATTGCTGATGGGTGATCTGAATATGCCAGATGTTAACTGGAGTGCAGTTGCAGCAGCCACTTCGAAGAGTGGGGTTATTCTAGATGCCCTACAGGGGGCATGCCTTAGACAACTAGTATTGGATCCCACTCGAGACGGAGCAATCTTAGATCTGGTTCTCTCAAATGGAGATGAAGAGAGGATCACAGATGTAGAAGTGGGTAGCCATCTGGGAACTAGCGACCATCGAACAGTATGGTTCACAATAAACACAGCAATAGAGTCAAGCCATACAAAGACAAAGGTACTGGATTTTAGGAGGGCTGACTTTGCTAACATGGGTGAGTGCCTAAGGAATGCACTAGCAAATGGGCAGGAAGGAGGTGGAAGAACAATGGGAATAATAAAACTGCCATCACAGAGGTAACAAGCCTTTGTGTAAAGCAAATAAACAAAAGAAAATGAGGTAAGAAACCACTATGGTTCTCAAAGGAAGTGGCAGTGAAGGTTCAAGAGAAAAGAAAGCATTCAGGAAGCAAGGAATCACAGAAGGAACAGGACAGAGAACTGTATCAGTTAAAGCAAAAGGAAGCTGAAAGGCAGTCAGAACAGCAAAGGCCCAAACCGAGGAAAAGATAGCCAAATCAGTTAAGAAGGGGATAAACCTTTATAGGTACATCAGGGAGCGAAGGAAGACCAAGGGAGGGATAGTGAGGCTTAATAAAAGGGAGGGAGGGTGGGCAGAGGGTGACTGTGAAAGGCAGAGATACTAAACAAATATTTTGCTCAGTATTTACAAAGGAAGAAGGAGGTACCTAAAACAAGCAGTAGAAACACCTGGATACAGAAGTTGATACCAGCCCATTTACAGAAGAAAGGGTTCTGAAAGAGCTCTTAAAACTGAAGGTGGACAAAGCAATGGGGCCTGATGGGATTCATCCCAGAATTCTAAAGAACTAAGGGTAGAACTAGTGACACCACTGACTACCCTCTTTAACAAATCATGGAGGATGGGGTGGTACCTGAGGACTGGAGGAGGGCAGATGTGATTCACCTTCACAAAAGTGGGAGCAAGGCAGAAGCAGGAAACTACAGACCTGTTAGTTTAACCTCAGTGGTAGGGAAATGATGGAATCACTTCTGAAGGAAAGAATTGTTGAGTATCTAGAGGCCAGAGGCACAGGACCCAAGGCAGCATGGATTCACAGCGGAAGGTCATGCCAGACAAATCTGATAGATTTCTTTGACTGGGTGACCAAAGTAGTTGATCAAGGAGGGCTGTGGACATGGCCTACCTAGACTTTAGCAAGGCATTTGACACAGTCCCACACAAAGATTAATATACAAGTTAGCCAGCCTGGGAGTGGGTCCCAAGATGACAGCCTGGGTAAAGAATTGGCTGGAGAATAGGACACAGAGAGTAATAGTAAATGGAGTCCACTCTGAAAAAAGGGGTTAGTAGTGGGGTACCGCAGGGTTCAGTATTAGGACCGGTCCTCTTCAATGTCTTTATAAGCAACATTGCAGAGGGACTGGAAGGAAAAGTATGTCTCTTTGCAGATGACACAAAGATCTGCAACAGAGTTGATGCACAAGGTGGGGTGGAAAGGATGAGAAGGACTTGCAAGGTTAGAGGAATGGTCAAATGTATGGCAGCTTAGATTCCAATGCTAAGAAGTGCAAGGTAATGCACCTGGGAAACAAAACCAGGGAAGAGTACACAATGGGGGTGAGATACTAACAACAAAAATGGAAACGGACCTGGGGGTAGACATATCAGATGACCTAAAGGTGGGCAAGCAATGTGAGAGGGCAGCAAGGAGGGTTGGGGGTATACTGGGATGGCAAGGGAGAGACATCACCAGTAGAAAACAAGAAGTTATTATCCTCTGTACAGACAGCTGGTGAGACACACATCTGAGTACTGCGTGCAGTTCTGGAGACCCAATCTCCAAAGACATAGACAGGATGGAAGCTGTCCAGAGGAGGGCAACTAAAATGGTGCAGGGTCTGCACCGGAAGACATATGAGAGAGACTTAAGGAGCTTAATATGTATAGCCTCGAGGAAAGGAGGGAGAGGGGGACATGATAGAAACTTTCATCCTCAAGGAATCAGCAAAGGACGAAGAGGTAGCATCTTTCAAAAAAGAGGTGTGCAAGAACAAGGGGCACAATTTGAAGATAGAAGGGGCGGCTCAGAGGTAATTTAAGGAAGTATTTTTCACAGAGGGTTGTGGATGTATGGAACGGCCTTCCAGAGGAGGTTGTGGAGTCAAAAACAGTGGTGGAATTCAGGCATGCATAGGACAGTCATAAGGCAATTTTGGGGGGTGGGGGTAGGAAGAAGTAGGCTGCTGGTTAACTAGGATCTGCAACTTATCCAGTAGGTAGGGAAATGGGCAGACTGGGTGGGCCAAGCGGTCCTTATCTGCCGTCAAATTCCATGTTTCTATGACACATGCTGCCACCTCCTCCCAGGTCCCAGCCCTGGCCTGTGGTGTGCCCATGGCACCACTCAGCAGTGGCTTCCTGTTGAGGTGGGCCTAAAACAGGACCTCTGCCTCTGCCTTTGCTTGTGAGCAGGTCCACTCTCCTCACCCTCCTAACGTTCCGACATGTTGCTACCTGTGGACATGGACAGCACAGTGTGTCAGTGTCAGCTGCTCCCTACTCCATCTCCCCTGCTGTGCTGGCTGGGCTCAGCAGCATGTGCAACTTACCTCAGATGGTTGCAATCCCGGTCCATGGCCTGTGCCAGTCCTTGGCTCTTTCATAGCACAACGCATGCAAAATGAGCATTGGTGCAATGGTATGACATGCTAATATCCCCGGTGTGCCACGCATTGGCTGATGAGCTCATTAGCATGTGGCACCTGAATATCGCAGATTTGCTCCCTGCACAATGAGATTGTTCTGGAGCAAGTTGCAACTCAATGCCCAGGCATGCGTACTGCGCAGGCCTACAGTGTCCATGCGCCAGTTGGTGAAGCACACGTGTGCCTCTGGACACCATATTGTTTCTCCACATTGCAGTTGGCACTATGGCACAGCATGGAGTTCGGCGGGTGAGAAACTGGTCACAGGTGGAGCTTGTGAATCTGGTGGCATGTGTACAGCCACATGCCCCACAGCTATTTGGCCAGGTGCCCCTGCAGCAGCCAAGGGCTTATGTCTGGCAGGGGATTGCTGCCAGACTGCAGCAATGCACTGGGGTGGCTAGGACTGGGGAACAATGCCGCCACAGGAATGGGGACCTCATGCAGTGGGACCCAGAGTGTCTGCGATGGCTGCAGGCATATGTCCAGCGAGGGGCCATGCCACAGCCAGGTAAGTCAGCCCATTCTGCATGTGTGCCCTAGTGCTGTACTGTAGTGTTGGCTAAGCTGCCTGGCATGCCCTGCAGAGGGGTACACTGTCATCATGTGCATTGTGGTGTGGCATTGCCAGCCGCAGCTTGCATTGTGATACAGCCATGCAGGACATGTTGGTCAGGGGTGCACCCCGTGCACAGGGGTGAGGGTGGTGAGCACATGCTGTGGATGATTCTTAATGTGTACCTGCCTTTGTTCCATTCCCAGGGCCTGAGGATTGCCACCAAGCAAGAGCGGCAGGAATGGCAGGGGCAGCGCAGCAGGCCGCAGCAGGCCATGGAGGTGGTGCGGGAGCAGGACTGGCTCCACGAGACCACAGAGGGCAGGTAGGCACTGTTTTGGTCCTGTGCAGTTTACAAGGGGGTTGGTGGGGGAGTGGGTGCGGGCATGACCACCTGTGCTGTGTGCTGTGGCAGCTGTGTATGTTGTATTGTGCGTGGTGCATGTCATTGTAGGGCGGTCATTGCACACGTGTGCCAGCTGTTGGTGGGGTGGATGTGCACCCAGCTGCCACTGGTGCTGCTGGTGCACTGTGCCCTGTGACTGTCATTGTGCAGTCGGGTGACCACTGGGCAGCGGCGACCACCTCTGTGTATTGTCATGGTGTGCCAGGTTGCTGGCAGGCGCTGGCCCACCCCCCTGTGGGTGGCCACTGCAGGGGTGTGTGTTCCCACTGCCCATTGTGCACAGTGGGTGGGCATGGTACCTTGGGACATTGCACTGATCACCTGTTCTGTCCCTTGTCATAGGTGTCTGGTGGAGGAGGCGGATGCCATTATACTGCAGGCTGCTCCACCAAATCATCTTGATTATGTTCACCACCATGGAGGCAGTCATGCAGGTGTGCTGACTGTTGCTGGCAGACCAGAGGGTGCCAATGAGTGGCAGGGTGTGGCCACCATTAGGTCATGTCCCAGCATTCCCCTGTTTCACCTGCTGTACCTCCCCATCTGCCCCCTTCCCATTGTATAGTCCCTGTTCCCTGTCCCCTTCCCTCACTTTCCTACCCTTTCCCACCCTCTTGTTCTTGTAAATAGTTCTCCTGTTGAATATTTATTTTTTGATTTACCTGCCTGTGTCGGTGTCTGCTTTGTAGCTGGTGTGAGGAGCCATGCTGCCTTGGTGCTGTGTATGTCAGTGTGGTGTGCGTGTGTCAGTGCGTGCATTGTGTATCTGCAGTTCACTGCTGTGTGCTGCGGTGTGTCCCACTGTGGTGGTGTCCTGCCTCTTAGTCAGTGGCTGTGCCTTGGGGTGCCCATAGGGTGGCTGTCAGGGGTATGTGGCATGTGTGCTTGGCTGCATGGTCCTGGGTGTGGCTTGCTGGGGTCTGGGTGGGTGGGGGCATGGCTTGCAGCCTGTGGGGACTCCAGTGGTACCCTCCACTGGCCATTGATGCCACCTGTTGCCTGCCATCTGTGCCACTGTTGTGTTCTGGAGGTGGGTGTCTGGGTGCCTGTGTGTGCCCTGCTGGTGGTGCCCACCTGTGGCCTGACACTGTGCTTCCCTGGCACTGTCCCTGGGTCTGGTCCTGTGCCGTGCCCCCCTCTGTTGCTCTGCTGCTGGGCTCCCACAGTTGCCTGGGGCATCTCTTTCTGCACCATGGTGCACTTCTGTTTGCGCCATGGTGCATCTCTGCCATATTCAGCCAGGTTCACTGGCACAGTTCGGCATGTGCAACCTCTGAATATGGCACTCATTGTGCCATGGCGCATCGGATTTGTGCTGCGCCAGACTAGCACTGGCCCTCAGTGCATTTCTGAAAATCTGGCCCATTGTCTTTTCAGTGTTGCTGGTTAAGTAAATCCCCAAATATTTAATATTATTTTCAAATTTCATATCATTAAGTAGAATTCTAGTAGCTGGTTTAACAATTTGAATAGGTAATATGATTGATTTATTTTTATTTAATTCATATCCTGAAAGTTTAGAAAATATATTAAATTCCTGCAAAAGATATGGATATGTCAATAATGGATTGGTAAGAAAAACCATAATGTCATCTGCATATACATTAAGTTTGAGATGCCTATCTTTCATTTTATACCTGTTATATTTATATTGTTATGTATGTGATTTAAAAGTGGTTCCAAACTAATTATGAACAAAAGTGGAGACAGAGGACATCCTTGTCTAACTCCATTTGTCATTTTTAGTGGATTTGATCTATACTGATTAATTTTAAAGACTGCAGTTAGTTTTAGATATAGAGTTTTAATAGCTGTAAGGATGATTTGTGGAAAATTGTAAGCCTGTAGGGCAGCAAACACATAGTCCCAGTTTAACATATCAAAAGCTTTGGTTGCATCAAGTGCTATGGCTATTGTTTCTGTATTAGTTGTGGTTGCATATGAAATAGCAAATGGGGCATCCAATGAATCTGTGCAAATATTTGTGTTTTTAATAAAGCCTTTCTGTTCAGATTGAATAATGTCTGGAATACAGTCTTGTATTTTGAACACAATTAATTTGGCAAAAATGTTGTAGTCAGTGTTAAGTAATGCTATTGGATGAAAGTTTTCTGGTTTCATATAATCTTTGTTTTCTTTTGGGATTAATATTACATTTGTCTCATAGAAAGTATCTGGATTTAATTCATCATTGGCCATTTCTTCTACCATCCCTGACAACCACGGTATTAACTTTTTTAGAAATACTGAATAGAATTCAGCAGTGTAGCCATCAGGACCAGGTGTAGAGTTATTTTTCATTGCCATAATTGCATTGATTATATCTATTCTTTCAAATTTATCTAAATGAATTAGAACTTTTGTGATTTTTGCATCATGGAAGTAGTTTCTGTAACTGATAATATTATCATATTTTCTATTTTATTTAGCTTTATAATAATCTATAAATGCAGCTGCAATTTCCTCGTCTTTAGTTAAGGTTTGATCGTTTTTGTTCATAATATCAGTAATTGTATTAAATTGTTTTTGTTTTTTCACTGCGTAAGCTAAAAATTTACTGGTTTTATCTGCATGATAGTATAGCTTATTCTTTAACTTTAGTGCATTTTTTTTCCATTTCTTCTAACAGGATTTTTTTCTTTTCTAATGTCTTTTGTTGGATTTATGTGATAAAGGTGAAAGCCTAAAGGCGATTGCCATTATCACAAAGCCAGAGAGACGAAAATCAATTTCAGCCCTCTGACTTCACTGTGCATAGCAAAATGGTGCTGGGAACTTGTGCTTTACATGTTTTGAGGGGCAGCACCCCCTTACCCCTCCCACTTAAAGATTCTCAACTCTGGGGTGTGCTGTCAGGGTAAAAATGTAAAAATTGGGCTGAGCGCAACAAAAACACACCAGCACCTGGACCCAAACCCAGCACCCTGCCCACTGAAGCTGCCAACCCAGCCACCACACCACAGGACCAGCTCAACAACTCACCACAGCACCACCCCTCACAATCCCTCCCACCCCCGCTGTGCATGCTCGCTCCCCCACATGCATATGTAAAGCGATATCCCGTTGCTATATTCACCGACCCCCCCCATCCAGTTCCCCTCCCCACTGGTAGCCTGGACATGCGCCAGGGATTGGGTCACTGTTATTGCAGGCACCCAATTTCCAATGCCCATGTCACAGGCTACCCTTCTGTTCAAGAGTTGTTTTAACAATATTGGATCCATCTGGTGATGTAAGTCGAAGATACTTTGATTCAAAATTTCTATTGCATTTCTTTGTTTTTCCTACATTGTATCTGATATGCAATTATCTGCCCGCTTATTGTGGCTTTAAAAGCATCCCATATTCAGCCTATTTTCTGATTTTCTTGAAAATTAAATTCCCAAAATTCTTGAATTTGATTTTTGATCATGGCCACAAAAAGAGAATCTTTTAATAAAGTAGTATCAAATCTCCATTGGGGAAATTTCTGTCTATCAAATGATGGAATGTAACTAATACAGATCAAGGCATGATCACTAAGGCTTATTTCCTTAATGGCTGATGTTCTTATGTTTTTCAATAAATCTTTATTTATAAGAACAAAATCTATTCTTGAATAAGTATTTAAATGTCTAGTGTTACATGTGTAAGTTTCGCTGTTTGGGTGTTGAACCCTCCATGGGTCACATAAAATGTGTGTATTTAAAAAACCTGACAGCCAGTGTGCTAATTTGATATCTTGAGCAGACATCTTTGAGGATTTGTCTTTTTCTGGAGATAATAATGCATTCCAGTCACCTCTTATTATGATATTAGACACATTTGATTCTTGTAAGAATTACGTTATTTTATCTAGAAAGTCAGGATAGGCAACAAAATGGTCCATATACAGAACCCAATAGTACTTCTATTCTGCATAACAACCCTTTAACTAAGATAATTCTCCCTTCATCATCCTTCCATTGTTGAATAAATTTAAAGTCCACTACCTTTGCAATTAATACTGCCACCCCTCTACTATTAGAGGTACCAGATGAAAAACAGATTTGTCCAACCCAGCCTTTTTTTAATTCTGAATGATCATAATGTGTTAGATGTGTTTCTTGTAGCTTTAATATTTGCACGTTATTATTTTTTGCATACAATAAAATCACATCTCTTTTTTTCCTGTTATTTATCCCATTAACATTTATTGAAGTAAGAATGATTTCAGGAGAACTCTTTAGGTTATGAGTCATCATCTTTAAATATAAAGTCAAAGAATGTAAATACATTTAACCTTTTTCTAACCCTCCTCTTTGTTATCTTCATTTTAACCTGTTTTGATCTTTTTATATAATTTACATAATTTTTATTTTTTTCCCATCTGACTGCGTAATGTGTCCAAATTTCTTTATCCTTTTCCCCCCATTTTCAAATTGACTGTGGCACCCATAGGTGTCAGAAAACTGAGTGGCTTTATTCTGACACCCAGAAAAGCTACTAGCCCCAACTACTAGTGAATCTGCCATCCTACCTAAATAGTTTCACAATTCATGGTTACATTATTTAACTTTGTCTACAAGTCTTATTATTTCTCTACACAAAAGTCAAGATGTGTTCCCATAGTCTACTGTCTTCTTTCTATTAATGTTGGTACCCATGTGCAGGTGAAAAGAAAAGAAGAGGAGAAAAACAAAATGTTTTTCTCTGTCTTCGCCTTCTCCTTCCCTTCCTTCTTCCCCTCTTCTTCTTCTTCCTCTCCCTCCTTCTTTCCTTCTTCCCTCTTTCTCCTCCTCCCTTAAATAGGTTTCCCCACACATGCCCTATAGGATTAGAACACTTTTCTTTAGAATTTCCCCGTATAAACATTATGATATATATCACAGTTAATTATTCTTTAAAGAAATCTGGAAAATGATGCAGCCAGTCTTTTTCAGCTGCTGCTGGTAAAGTATATGTCCACTGATTATCTTTAATGAAGACTTTCAGTTTATTTGGGGGATAGAAAGCCAATTTAATGCTTTTTTTCCAAATAGTAGTTCTAATATGTGCATATTTTTTCCTTTCTATGATGACTTAAAGGATACCTAAACAATATTTTGACAACAAACTATTCAAAAATCTGACTCCGTAGGTGACTAAAGGAAAGGCTGCTGTATTTATTAATGCTAAAACTACATTTACATAATTTACCTAAATGTGGTCCCAGAGCATCTGAAAATTGTAAAATCAGCCTTCCAATTTAGAAAAAACTCTTACCTGCTTCCTAAAATGGCCACCAAATGCGATGTGATGACATCATCTGAGCCAAAGTCAGAGAGATATGTGGCTCTCTGTAGTGCTTACTAGTTCTTTTTTCCCTTTGTATAGAAGTGTTCTACCCAAATGGTCAAAACCATGTGCATTATTTTGTATAATGCACATGTTAGGCTATGGTTCTGTTCATTTTGTTTACTTTTACATGCTGAAAATGTGTTTTAATCCAATCGACTTTCTCTGGGGCAAACCACAGTGCAGTACAAATCTTGAATAACCTGGTGATCTAGTGGTTACAGTGGATCCAGGATGCTACAATGGGAGTGCTGGGCTGGTGTGCATCCTTAATATGCACTTTTTAACATTTTTATTAAACCTTTATATTTTCTGCTATTATTCTTTTCTAGTACGTTTTTGACAGAACCCACAAATGTAATCCATAGTCTGAATGTAAACATTTGTACAATCAATAAATCAGACTTCTTCAACAATGTGAAATGCAGCAGCAGCTGCAAGCAAGTACATTACTATGTGGAGGGGTTGCAGCCACACCCTTCACCTATCCCTTGAGCCACCACTTTTCTGTAGCAAAGTTCTTGTGCAGTCCAATGTTCTCAAAACTCAAATATATTCTTGTCTTGTCCTCTTTTTCCATGAGAAATAATAAGAATAAGAATAAGAATCAGCATTTATATAGTGGTTTTCATACACATTGTATACCAAAGTGCTTTACAAGCAATACTAGACTGATAGTGAAGTGGCTGAACATGTAGTGGCAGCTGTTCCATACATTAATATCCACACACAACCTTGGACAATTGCATGCACTGGTTTTATAGGAAGGGGAATGTTGGCCAGGACAATGGGGTCAGGTAGTGATCAAGGTGCTGGCAGCCCCACATCTTATTTCTCACAGTAATCTGCTCATATTTCTCTCCTTCTGTCTTCCCCTTCCCTGAATATAGCAGTACCATGCAAGAGTGGTCAGTGGCCTCCTCAGTCCCCCTCTGGTATTTAGTCTTCACTATTCCTCCTCACACTGAAAACTGGTGAGCTCATCACCCTTCTGCATAATGAATGCAAGTAGTACAGTTCCCATTTTATTTTGACATATCAAATATAAAAATATCCTTCCAGTAAGTCAGGCTCTTATCAGCAGGGAACAAGGGGAATGATGGGCTTTCCTATCCTTAAAAGATCTAGGCTACCTTTGATTAGGCACTGTTAAATGACAGGTGTGCACATCATTATGCACGTCATTTAATAGTGCCTAATCATAGGTGTCTTAGCTCTTATATGAGTAGAAAAGCCTATTTTTTCACTTGTGCCATGCTGCTCTCAGCCTGGCTTACCAGAAGATCATGTTTATTATTAATATGTAACTATAACACGGGAGACTGTACTAACCACATTCATGATGCGGAAGGGTAGTGAACTCACCAGTTTTGGGTATGGAGAGCAGGTGAGAAGAATGAATGCCAGAGAGGAACTGAAGAGGCCATTCCAGCAGGGTACAGCTATATTCAGGTTAGTTGAAGACATGAAGGAGGACGCTGAGCAGATCACTGTGAGATCTGAAATGTGGGGCTGCCAGCATCATGATCACTACCTGACTGTGGATGAGAGTAGCCAACAATGATAAATACTCAGAGTGGCAGGGCTGCACCTAAACTGTTACTTGAATTCAGTGTAGGGAGATTATGGGGGATGTTGACATTTGTTAGGACAGTATTGAGGGAGTTGTGTATAGCTCATTCAAGATTTGGAAGGGTGGTAGCCAGCCAACTCGCATTGTGGAGTAGAGCACAGAAAAGTACTGGAGAAGAATTGCTGGGAAGGTGAGAAAAAGCACAACAGGGAACTGTACATACTACCATCACTGTGCTGAAGGGTGGTGATCCACTCAATATTTACTGTGGGAGCAGAAGTCAGACATTGAGAATGTGAACTGGAGAGTGATTTGGAAGGCATTTTTAACACTGCCAGCTCGATTATGCATATCAGTATAGATGTGCACAACTCTCTGAGGTGCAAGATTACAATCTGAGGTGTGATAATTCTCTTCATGAGACCTCAAGCTCATATGTGGCCCCAGGCAGTACTAAGGACAGGGTATGGATGGTGGGGTGTTCAACAGAAGGCAGGCTAGGTGCAGGGGGTTCACATGGAAAAAGAAAGCCTTATTTGTGGATTAACAATACCGAGCAGACATGAAAGACAGACAGGCCTATTCTGTTGGCTTTCAGTATGTTAGCATGAGCTTTAGAACTGAACAAGACCGGTACTTTGCTGTGTGACCCTGAGCAAGTCACTAAACTTCCTTGTGCTCCTAGGCCACACCTGTAGACAAGCTGTCAGCTTACTGTGTCTCTCCTGGTTAACAAAAAACAAAATTCAGTGCATCATATAACCACTAGATCATCAGGTATTTGAAGTGTTGTACTGTAATGCAGTCTGCCAAAGAAAAAAATCAGCTGGATTGCAAGACATTTTCTGCAAGTTAAAGTAAACAAAATGAACAAATTCATAGCCTAACGTGTACTGATCAAAATAATCCATGAGGTAATACATGGTGTTGATCATTCTGGTACAACAATTCAAAATAAAGAGGGAAAGAAGAACTAGTTAGCACTATAGAAATATATGTTGATCTCTGTCTCTGGCTCAAATGATGTCATCATGACTCATCACTTAACACACTTGGCAGACATCTTAGGGAGAAGCCAAGGCTGTTTTTTGAATGTGAAAGGCTGATGTTTACATTTTTCAAAAGTTATGAAACTGCATTTATGTTATTTACATAAATGCAGTTTTAGCATACATGTAAACAGCAACCTTTACTTTACCTCCATATGAAGCCAGATTTTGGAGTTTGCAGTTTTAAAAAAAACTGCTTGTTTAGGTACCCTTTAATTCAGAAAATCTTGATAGATATTAATGGTGGCACCGTTCATAGCAATTTTTTTTTTCCCGAAGACAGCAGCCATTCATTTTGTTTTGTCCTCTGTATGCATAAACTTAACAAACAATGCACGTGGCAGTTGAACATCACCCGGTCTTTGTCTTAGAGCTCTGTGAATGTGGTCATAATCGATTTTTAGTGTGTCTTTTGGAGAATCCATAAATTGAGCTATAATTTCATCCATGATTTTATCCAGTGTGGAGTGTTGCTCCCATATTTCTGAAATACTGAGAACACGACAGTTTTCCTCGGGATCTGGTCTCAGTCTCTGTGATTTTCTCATGCATTATTTTTATCTGAGCAGCATGCTGTTGATTTCATTGTTTTATGCTGGATATATCGTCTTCATTTATTATGGTTCTTTTTCCATCTCCTGAATTCTTGAGCCAGTTGGTTTAATTTCAGTATCCATGCTAGTCAAAGTAGTCTTTATGGAGTCAGTATCTGGAGCCATTTTTACAGAGTGGTAATTTTTTCTTTATTTCCATAATTTATTTTCATATGGCTTTGGCCCATATGGTGGTTCTTGCTCTGGTCCTTTTCTCATGTGGTTAAGTGTAAGCCCAATTTTCTTTTAAGGTTGCTGCCTGATCCACCACCGCCCTAGTATTCAAGTTAGTAAAAGGAAGATTCACCAAGTGTATCAGTTCTTCTTGATCTGGTATCTTGTGTCCAGTAGGAGACTGTATAGGTGTTATAGGAATTGGCAAGCCTATGATGGGTATGGTGAAAAAATGTATTATTTTTTCTTTATTCTGAGGTTCAATTTTTAGCTGAGTTTTAATGTCCAGAATCTCTGCTCTCCTTATACTGTATTTTATTTCTTTTTCTTTCATGTCTAATTTCTGCACTACTATCTGAATCAGTCATTTTCTTAATGGTGTTTTTTTTTTTTTGCAGTTTTCCTTCTAGTATTCATCTGCCCAGTTCAGACCTTAAATGTAAAATTTCTAGGAAAGCAATCTTATCCTGTAGCAGCTTCAAATTGAACAAAGTTTGCACAGGAAATACCAAAAACATCCTTATCGATGCCTTCCCACTATTATAATATATTCTGTTGTCAAAATGTTCAATAGCTGGCAAAGAGCAGTAAAGTTTGTTTGCTTGATGATGCCAAAAAGATTTAAACGTTTGCAGAGATTCTTCTACCTTCTTGATGATCTGAATATATTCAGATTAATTTATTGTATATTTCACTTTGAATTCAGTCAAATATTCACACACATCAATTTCTCAGAACCTGAAGCAGACATCATGAAATATTGAGCTAGAGGCTGCTTATGAGTGTGTGGGGGATACCACTAACGTTGCATCCGTATATTATTGATAAAACAGCAAACAGTCAAGACAGTTGAAACAGGAGCTTACTTTAAACAGTTTGCAAATGATACTTCTTACTAGAGGGATGCCTGTATGTTCTGTTGTTCTTTTATATGTTTTGAGGATTTCTTAACTTCACAATTGCACCCATTGTTGCTGCAGTAGTTTAAAGAAAGGGTGATGGTTGTAATTCAGGAAAAATGCTGGCACCGGAAAGGGAATCCACAGTTTTGTCAGAACCAAGCTCCTAAATTATCAACATGTATCAAGGTGTATGTCTGTGTAGACAGTTTCCAGCTTCCAGCTTGTTATGAGTTCGGCTTCAGCAACTGCTTCTTCTGAAGCTCATTGACATGGGCCACCCAAAAAATGAATCATCAGTGTTGGAGTGCCTCGGTCATTATGCTGCTATGTTTAGCTGGAAAATAGCAAGAAAACAAAATGGACAGTCAGCGCTTTCAGTCAAACACCTGGATTTATTTCAACCATTTCTGGTATTAGTGTCAGACCACAGCAAACCAAGGGTAAAGGAGGCATTCAAAACCAGTCAGTAATCATGATTGCAGCGTGTTTTCTTTCATTTGTGGACATTTCAAATCACAAAGTCACTAGCAGAACAAAATCAGCATTTTTTGATGTTTACAATGAAGCATGGATCTGTTAAGCTGATTAGCTTTGCTTCATGGTAGTTGACATCCTTCACCACGCATAGTTGGGGCTCTGCTCTCAGGCATCACTCCTTCTTCCTTCCCAGCAAGCCTCTATTGAAGTTGACTGGCAAGTTGGAGACAAAGTTATGCTTCTCCAATACAAACAACCAACTCATTCATTTGCCAGCAAATGGGAAGGCCCATATCCCATTGTCAACAAACTCAGTCCTGCTGTCGACCAGGACAGAGATCAACAGCAAAAACAGACCACTGACAAGTGGTTCCATGCTAATCAGCTCAAATTGTACAAAGGTGACTAAAATTACTTTTCCTAACCCACTTAGGGCAGAATAGTACCCCTCACTTAATACTCCTTTTCTGTTTCTTTCGGGTACACTGGCAAGATGGCTATCTTGCACCTCCTCATCCTGGTAGGACTACTTTCTCTGGACTACTTTCTCTGACTGACTCTCAGAACAAACCCCTATCAGATGCCACAAACAACATGTAGACATTTGCTTAGCAAACTTAACACTCAGCCCCAATGGGAGTTCATATTAATGTACCCAACAAAATGATTACTGTTAAGAAGCTTGGATGCCTATCTTAATGCCATGACAGTAGCTTCATTGCAAATACAATGGGAAACTGATCTTAATGGTTACACACTTCCTGTAGCTCATTTATCCAAAGGTACTTTTCAGGGATGGCCCAACACAGGAATTTCCCCAAATGGTACACTCTCTATTTGACAAACTTCTCCCAGACATACTTGCTACAACCTTACTGCTCTAATAGATGCTTCCTTTTGTGACTGCCTCCATTATTGAGGCGTCACATGCTTTCTGTCTTTGCAACTATGTAGCTACTGAAGCTCTGTTTCTTTCTGTAGTCCCATCCACTGAAAAAGAAATGACTGAATGCCCTCCCTAGGAGGCTGGTCCTCCTAGTGATTTGACCACCACCTCCCTTCCAGGAGCTTTGATTATTAATGCACAATTTATGCATGTCCCCATTATTTTCAGTCTTATACATTGGAATATGGCTGACATTCATCTCTGTCACTTGACCAATACTTCTAAATTCTTCAGTATGATGCTTACAGACATTGTAGCTGCTTACCAAATCTGCACAAATTATCCAGTTAGTGGACCTCATACCACTGATCATGTAGGACTTTTAGACCTGCACCTAATGCTAAAGCTAGACCACACACTAGATGTGACACTGCAGATGATACTGGTGCAGTAGGCACTGTCTCTGGCCTCTTTGGCTCAGGCATGTCCATCTGGAATAGAGCAGATATAGCTGTTATTAAAGCACAAAAGGTTAATTTTCAGCAAGCTGTTAAAAATGATATCCAATCCCCACTGTTACATGGTGTAGATGGTTTAAGTAAAGAAGAATGTTTTACTGTATACAACATGCAGGAAATTGCCAAAGGGTTCAGTGATACTAAGAATAAGATTCATGGACTGATTTTTCAAAATAACAAGGAGGCAGACAAGCAATATATTGCCCATGAACTTTGATGCTCTGCCTATGGTTCTTATGTAATTGCCACTGTTAATAATTTCTTCAGGGACTTGGAAACAGGATGCATTCAGATCTTATCGATGATAGGAGAATGGCTAAAATGGTATTGTCCTCATTGCAAATAGAATGGCTGTATTACTATGTGTTTAGCAAATTCTGTTAACATTTCTATGTTCATTGCTAGAAATCTTGGTTATGTTTCACGCTATCCAAACCAAGCAATCTTGTTACTTTACTAAGACTTGCTCTATCCAAGATAATATGTTTATTACCTTTACTGTGTCACTACCCGCTTTGATCCACAAACTTCTGCCCTTGACAAACTGGCTGCTATTAATTCCATCAGACATCTTGATGAGAACATTTACTGAGAACGAACTGATTTGCCCTCCTCCTGGTTTACTGCTCTGTTCTCCAAGCCTGGTTCAGCGCCCCTCATGAACTGTTGAGCCAAGAAGCGAATATTATTACTAAAGTTTGTGATGTCTTTGACAATGTGAAACCTGTCTGTGGCTACTCCTGGAACATCTTGACTGGTCCTACACTTTGTGATGATCTGCTGTCCAACCTGACTGACACGGATGACGAATCTGAACTTTGCAAGCTGCATCTCAGTGCCTGACGCTGAAACAGCTGCATCTTGAAGTTAACTGGAAGAGGTACGTCGCTTCACTTCATGGCTCACCAACCAGTCATTTGCTTGTCCCATACGTCTACAGTGATGGAGGGTTCCAACTGTGAGGGTTACTTATAATTCCGATGGGCAGTATTGTGTAGTGACAAATCATAAATCCTTTGCTTATGGTGAAAAAAACTTGTGATATTTCAGCTCCTAACTTCTGTTTTACTCCACAGCAGAAAACAGTAATTGATCATACTGTGATCACTCCTGTTCCTCTCCCTGAACCAGATGTTATTGATACCGATCCACAATACTTGCTTGCCTTGTCTCAGTATTTGCCCATGTTTAACGTGCACATTGACCCTTTGACTCTTACTTTGAAATCTCTTTTAGCTAGAAAAAACTCACATTTGATTTATATTAGCAATAATATTTCTAAGGCCGGAGATGCTCTTAATGATCTTATTCATGATGATGATTTAAGCACTGCTCTATCCAATACTTGGTTAGAATTTACTTTTAAAGTATTTATTGTCCAAGCATTTTTGATTGTTTTTCTCATACTAACTCTTTGCTGTCTGCGACATACTCTAAGGCAACGAGAACAACTCAAATTCCTTTACAAAGTTCATGCGTTGGGTTTGTAAATTATGTTTTAGTGCCACCCCACTACTTTCCTGTGATTGTTGCCTTTTATTCTGAAGGCAACAAGGGGGAATGTTATCCATGGTCCAGCACCCTGATTGTACCCCACCTCATGGACAGCAACATATAAGTAAGTAAGTAAAAATGTTATTCATCTGAGATACATATCAGTGAAAAGGTACAATTTGACTGAGACAAGTTCATTTCCAGTGAGGCCCTAAATACATGTAGGTACATGTACTAACCTTGAGCAGAGACACTTATTAAATAAGCATAAGTGTTAGGATCTGTGTTCTACTCTATTTTACTAATGCATATTATGCTTTATTATGTTTTACCAATATATCTTAGCCCTGAGAGATGCCACTCTGTTTTTACTGTATGATAAGTAAGGCACCAGTGTCATCTTTAGTGCTTGTGCATCACTGTAATTGCAATGGACCTTAGGACTTATAGAGATCCCATTGTGTTACTATCTATGCAAGCTAAGCAGCTTCTTATGTTAGGATAGTTACTCAGGCCAACTGTTTTGCCAATTATACCCTTTTTATGTATCTTCTTTAGTAGTTGCTATGGAAATTATCGAGGTTTAAGACCCTGTGTTGCATGTTGCTTCTCTGAGATGAGAGACTGAATTTACCTAGATAAAGAAAACTGGAAGTTCTCCCACTGTTTTCACTGTTGGTGGTAAGCCTGTATTATTCAACTGTAATAAATTTAATTTATTATATGAGTACCACTTGTCTGTTGTCTCTTCCTTTATGCCATTCCACCAAGAGCCTGAGAAAGGTAATTTATTACCAACTTACAGTAGTGTCCCCCTCTCCAGCCCCATTCATGTGCAATAAAACTATACACCTCCTCCTTTTCCATAGTGTAGTGTCGCCGCTCCCAGCCCGATCCATGTGCAATAAAACGATCACCTCCTCCTTTTCCATAGTGTAGTGTTGCAGCACCGAGCCCCGATCCATGTGCAATAAAATGATATACCTCCCCTTTTTCATTGTGTAGTATCCCCCAGCACTGATCCATTTGCAATAAAAAGATACACCTTCCCCATTTCCTTAGTGTAGTGTCCCCCAGCCCTGATCCATGTCAAAAAAGATACACCTTCCCCTTTTCCATAGTGTAGTGTTCCCCCAGACCCATTCACTGGTATATAATGAACTCCCTTGAACCATGAGCACTGTTATAATAATGTTAACCCACCCTCCCAAGCCCCGATCACTATTAACATAATGTCCTCCCTGAACACATGTCCCTGATGGATTAGTGGCCCTCCAGCCCTGATCACAGTTAGCAAAAAAGTCCCCCTCCCCAAACCCCAATCACAGTAAAATATTGAATTTTCCTCCAGAGCCCCAAACCATAGAATAAGACAATCATCCTCCTGGTGAGTCAGGCCCCCACCCCATTCAGCACTGACCCACCTGCTCCTTCCATCCCAACCCATTCTGGCAACTGGAACAGCCCTCCTCACCCTGTCACAGCCAGCTGCTGACTGTTGTGTACCAGAGCATGTACAGCAAATAGTATGTGCTCATTGGTCAAGGTCAAGCAATGAGCACGTATTATTTACTATATGTGCTCTGGTACCCATCAGTCAGTGGCTGGCCATGGCAGGGTGAAGAGGGTTGTGTCAGTCACCGGCATGGCTTGGGATGGGGGAGTGGGCTGGTGGGTTAATGCCTCATGGGATGGGGGGCCTTTTGACTACCAGGGAAGGGGACGGTTGTCTTGTTCTATGGTTCAGAGCTTGGAGAGGAGACAATTCATTATTTTAAATGTAATCAGGGCTTGGGAAGGGGGGTTTACATTATTACAGTGATCAGGAGGGGGCATTAGTGATCAGGGCTGGGGGACACAACACTATGGAAAAGGGGGAAGGTGCATCTTTTTATTGCACATGGATCAGAGCTGGAGAGGGCTGGCCCAGCACACAACAAAGTGGCGCAGCCATGCAGGTGACCCCACAATGAGCATGTAAATGGCCCCATTGTGCTGCACATGCCCATTGGGCTCAGCTGCATATTTGGGCTGCATATTACCCAGGGGGCTGCGGTGCACACAGGTATGCACCACTCATTCCCTTATGGGCAGTCTTCAGCCATGCACCCTGGATGCACCACGCTATACATGGGGGCCTCTTGCTGTGCACTGCAGATCCAGGGTCTGATATTCAAACAGATTGCGTGGTCTGTTCTGATTACACACTCTGTTTGAATATTGCACCAGCGCCGACTAGCCTAGCTTATTTGCACAGCACACTGTTATGCGCGCATACGAAAGGCTCTGAATATGGAGCTCATAATCATTCCGCTGTTCAGTGATCAGTTCTGTGGAACTTTTTTCTGCAGTATAATCCACTAATCCACAATTTACTCATTCATTCCGCAGTTCAGTGACTCACTGAACTGTGGAATGAATGTATAAAGTGCGAAATAATGTATTAAGCTACAGAAAAAATTTTGCAGAACTGACCACAGATAGTGATCAGTTCTGCAGAATTTCTTTCTATTGTTTAATACAATAATGTGCAATTTATGCATTTATTCCACTGTTCTAAGTTGGAATGTTTGTGAACATTGCCAAAGTGCATTCTGAAATTTCATAAAAGTGAAATCCAACTTTCACCAAAATTATACCAATGGAAGTTTAATTGTGCACAGCCCTAGTTTGCTGCTTTTCCTATGCTCCCTTTTATCTTTGCCCACTGTTCCTCCACCCACCCAGGTCATCCCTCCACTGGGTCATCCTTGAGACAGTCACCCTTCTTTTAAAATCTGCCCTCCTGAAGTCAACACTCTTGCCCTTGTGTGGTTCAGCTCGACAACTGTCCTTATATTGAACACACCATATGGTGATCACTGGTCACTAAGTGGCCTCCCAACTTGACGATCAGTACTGTCCCTGTTAGTAAGTACCAGGTCCAGTATTGTCTCATCATGAGTGGGTTCATGACTAGTTGCCTGGGGAATGCCCCTGCAGAGCAACCAGGATGTCCCTGATTCTAGCAGAAGCCACTGCTGGGAGGCACAGATCTACACCTGGCAGACTGAAGTTCCCCACCAGCAGCACCTCCTTTTTCTGCCATCTTGCAATGGCTTCCACCAAGATTGCCAAATATTCTGTATAGTGAAATTCATGTTTCACTGCCTTGTATTAAATGTTTTAATGTTATGTATCAGTAAGCTTGTATAATTCAGAACTTTGCTTATGGGCTTATTGGCTTATCCAAGTGGGTAATCAGGAAATAGATCAGAAGAGGAGTGGATTGTATGCTTCATTGTTGTGCATTTGACACTGTGCTACACAGGAGACTGATAAATAAATTGAACAGTCTATAGGTGGGATCTGAAGTAGTGAACTGGGTTAGAAATTGGTTAACAGATAGGAGAGAGAGAATGGTGGTTAGCGGCACACACTCTAATGGTGGGAGAGTGATCAGTGAGTGCTGAAGGGCTTGGTACTGGGAACGGTCCTCTTCAATGTCTTCATAAGTGGCATTGCAGAAGAAGTGGAAGTGAAAGTATGCCTTTTTGCATTACACCAAAATCTGTAATAGGATGGACACTCAGGAGGGGGTGAAGAGAATGTGTAGGTATCTTGGGAAACTCGAGGAGTGGTCAAGAGCATGGCAGTTGGGGGTTCAATGCCAAAAAGTGCATAATCATGCACCTATGGCATAGGAACTAGAATGGGGGGCAGAGGTACTGACAGTCACAAAGCAGGAAAGGGACCTTGGAGTTATCACACATGATGACTTTAAAGTAGCAGATGCAGTGTGACAATGCAGTGCATAGGGATAGTGGGATGTTGGGATGCATAGGGAGAGGTAGCTCCAGCAGGAGAAGGGAGGTGGTATCACCCTATATTCTTCATAGGTGAGACCCCACATGGAGTATTGTGTCCAATTCTGGAAGCCACATCCCAGAAAGGACATAGACAAGGTGGAAGCAGTCCAGAAGGAGGCAAACTAGGTTGTACCTGAAAATAGGCACTTAATTGTCTAGTGTACTTGCCCCATTACCAAATGCCAACAAATAAGTGAAATAAATAACTAAAATGGTGAAGGGTTGCAGCAAAGCCCTATGAGGAGAGACTGAAGGAATCTTAACATGTACACAAAAAAGAGAGGAGAAGGAGAGGGGACATGAGAGAGACTTACAAGTACCTCACAGAGGTAAACAGGGTACAGGAGGGAAGTCTCAAATAAAAAAGAGCACCAGGACCACAGGGCATGTGATGAATCTGGAGGAAGGGAGTGTAAAAGGCATATGACTAAGTACTACTTCACTGAAAGATTTGCAAAAGGCTGGAATAGACTGCCAGTAGAAGTGGTGCAGGTGAAAACAGTAGGGGGGCTTCAAGCATACATGGAATAGACATAGGGGGATATTGGGAAATAGACAGGGAGAAAAGAGAGTTTCCAGAGTCAGATAGGGTCTGTGGAGACTGACTAGGCAGGGACAATCTGGCCAGTGTGGGTGGGCCAAGTGATCATTTTCTTTCGCAAATATTGTATGTTTCTATGTTTCTGATAGTATGGCCAAGCCTTGTGCAATCACTGGACTTCTGGAACTTTGGAATATTTCATGTTATGTGATTTGTACCGCAAATGCTGTGCCAGAGTAGGAGAGGTGCTATACTGCTCCTTATTGGTAGCTCACTCTCCTGTTTTATGATTCAATTTCACCTCTATGTGGTATTATGTTGTTGTGATACTTTACTAAATGCAATGACAAGAAAGTAAAAATAAAATAAAAAAATAAACAATCAAAAGCATGCCTAACTCACTGCTCTCTTTCTCAATTAAATCAAAATGCTGGGAGTAAAAACATTTCCAGAAGGAGGCAGGTAATGTTTTCCAATCCAGTTCAACAAGGCAGGCATGTACAGCTGATTATGTATCTGCAACAGAAACATCTTCAAGACACAGTGCGCTACTATTCAGAGCCTAGAGACTCACTGAAAATACTCTTAGGACCTCCTCTAATTCATTGATTATTAAAACATGTTATAAATGTAATTAGACACTCCAGAGTGGACTCTTATACCCTAGCAACTTAAGTCTTGGTAGCCGAAAAGCCTTTGACCTCCACAGCCTTGGTCATCAGCTCACCACTTGGCATGTTTTCAGGGTATAACACCCACACTATCATGTCTTAATTCTTATATAACACAACATTTATGCAGGTCTGGGTGGTGCTGAGGGTGGAGGCACTGGGCCACACCTCGCCCATGCCCGGCGATCTGTGTTTGAGGAGTGAGCCTGGGCAGCCAGGGGTTGGCAGGGAGGAGAAGGTTGAGCATTTGTAGGCAGCTCACCTTCTCCTTGGGAGGGAGGGAAGGATGGTGATCGGCATAGGGTGCCCCCAGCAGTGGCTGGGCAGTACTGAGCTGGCTTCTGGCTAGTAATTGGGAGGCAGAGCGCTCCAGACATTGGCTGGAGCGTGCATGGGTGCATGTGCGCCCCTACTCAGACATCATTACACGTTCACTCTTGCCATGGGAGGGTTGGGGTGGACCTCATCATCATAAACAAGGAAATACCCCAAGCCTTGGGAGGGCAATGATGCCTTAGGCCACTCTCTCCGTCAAACTCTGACCACCAGGGTCCCGATCCCG
The DNA here is from genome assembly GCA_016271365.2 of Neoceratodus forsteri. NCBI lineage: Eukaryota > Metazoa > Chordata > Ceratodontiformes > Ceratodontidae > Neoceratodus > Neoceratodus forsteri. Next base: position 51,045,726 of record JADMNL010000031.1, on the reverse strand, counting down.
CATGCCACAGCCTGATTCCTGCAACAATTGGATTTCAAGGAAAGCCGTAGTAGTGGAGGTGGCCCCGACTTTGGGGGGTACAAGCCAGGGGGTCACTGTCAGGTAAGGGCTGTGAAGTGGAGCTCCGGGAGGGGATCCTGGTTGGGGGAGTCTCAGGCAGTACAGGAGCAGCAGAGGGACATCTGAGAGAGTTCCCTGGGCTTGGCAACCAGAGGGAAAAAGATAAAAAAAAATTACAAACTTTAAAGTCAGAACAGGCAGGATATAGTCGGGGCAACATTCTGGCACCAATGTTCTAGGAGAACAGTTGATTTTGGTTGATGCTTCTGCAAGCATTGAGTGAATCTGTAGCAAGGCAGACAGGATTTATGGTTAAAATAAGGAGACAGTTTCTAAGCCAGACAAGTGTGAAGGAACTCCTCACGCTAATAGATTTTGTATATAAAATCAGCTGCAGAAGGGGGAGCAACTCCTTTTCAGTTAGGAGGCAACATCACTAGAAAGAAGAAAAACCCAAGCTTGTGCTGCTGAAGAGGTACTTGATACTAGCCTCATTCGGTTGACAGTATAACTGAAATAGCAGAGCACCTCATCTCAGGATTAAACGTATGAATTTTCAATTCGCTGGCAAAGTTGGTGTGAATCTGAGATATTTGCAATTTGATGAAAATGTGTAAATTCCTCAGCAGAAATGTCAATTTTGCAGGTGGACTTGCTCCCCCACTCACTGTGCTGTGAAACCACCACCTCCCTCCATCCAGGAACACAGAAATCATCACGCTGCTGCCAGTGGATGTTACAAAAGGTAATCCCTTCTCCCCACCCGCTCACAAAATACACTCCACTCACCTCCCCCCAATCTGAGTCACACTGTCTTTATGATTTACACCCAGTCACCCACTCAGCTCCCCTCTGGTTCCCACCACCCTTCTCCTTCCCATCTCATAATAGCACAAATGAATGAATGGTGATACCTTTGCTCCTAGTAAAATCTGGTTGGTTGAAAACTCAACCAGTAAGGTTTTACTAGGAGCAAAGATTTCACCATTCACGCATTAAAGATATTATGACACAGGAATCTGCATTGAACAGAGCAGATGCTGTACATCAGGGGACCATTTTTGGTATTTGCAGGTTGATTTTGTGGGTGCTGGTGGGGGAGGAGGGTGGTAGGGACCGGAGGGGGGTTGTGTTGATGACTGGATATAAGTCATAAAAACAGTGGGACTCAGAAGGGGGGAGATGGGTGGAGTGTGTTTTGCACACAGGTGGGGGGAAGGGATTACCTTTTGTAACACCCACAGGCAACAGTGTGATGTTCGCCATGGCAGGAGAGAGGAGGATGCCAGTTGTGGGGAGGGGGATACCATCATGATTTCCACCCGATTTGTCTTGGAATCTGCCTCGAATTGGCTGTTTGCCACATGAATTTGGCCAATCTGCCTGGTGAATAACAATGCCAACTGCAGTCACCAGCTCCACGAATTTGCCAAAATTTGTGGATTTTTTCACGGAGTGAATTTTGTCAACTTCACACATTTCTACTCAGGATAGGGATAGCAAGGCTCACTATGGAGACTGGAATCTGAGTGAGGCTAGAATCAGGTTAGTAATTGCATTGAAGTCTTTAGCTTCAGCAGTCAGTAATGGTACAGCACAGAACCACTATCCATTCCAGCTTTTCCTGGAAGGACCCCACAGCTGGACTCTACAATAGTCTTCAGGTATTCAAGTACTCCAAATTTATGTATATATGTATGTATGCATGTCTGTATGTATATGTGTGTATGTATGTATGTGTGTATGTATGTATATATGTATGTATGTGTGTATGTCTGTATGTATGCATGTGTGTATGTAGGTATGTATGTATATATGTATGTATGTGTGTGTGTATGTATGTATGTATTTATGTATATATGTATGTATGTGTGTGTGTGTATATGTATGTATGTATGTATGTGGCTATCTCTGCAAAGCAGTGTGCAAAAGATGGAGATTAGTGCCCAAGAGGTGGATAAGCAGAAAAGGGGCAAAATTCAGCAGATGGGCAGACAGCAAGGAGAACCAGGGGTAAATGACAACCAAGGAAGGGGCTGGAGTAGAACAGTGAGACAATCTAGGGAGGTCAAATCATGAAAGCTCGTAGTGCAAATGCCAGGAGCCTTAGCAACAAGATGGAAGATCTGGAGGCTGTCATGGTGCAGTCAGACCTGGACATTGTGGCCATCACTGAAACCTGGTGTAATGATAACCACGACTGGGAGATGCCATACCTGGCTACAACATATTCAGAAGAGAGACAGAGCAGGCAGGAAGGGAGGAGTGGCACTCTATGTGAAAATGACATAAGGGCCACAGAGATCCAGGAAGAACAAAATGGGGAGAGATACTGTGGGTTAAGCTGGAAAGGAAAATGGGGACAGCCATCCGCACAGGTGTGGTCTATAGACCACCAGCCCAGGAGGAAGAAACAGATAGGAGTTGATGCTAGCCATCCAAAGGATGGCAGACAAGGGTGAGGTAGTACTGATTGGAGACTTCAATATTCCAGATGTGGACTGGAGCATCCCAGCAGCAGCATCAACTAGAGCAGATTTATCCTGGACTCCTTCAAGGTGCCTTCCTCAAGCAACTGGTCATGGAACCAACTCGGCAGAAGGCAATACTGGACCTTGTGCTCACAAACAGGGACAGTGTGATGGGGGTAACAGTGGGGAGCACCTGGGAAACAGTGACCACCAGTCATTGTGGTTTGAAATCACAGAAAGAGCAGAACCAAACCACACAAAAACACGTATCCTGGATTTTAGGGGCAGACTTTGGGAAAATGGGAGATACTTGAAAGAGGCATTAAGGGAATGGGACAGGAATCAGGGTTGAGGAACAGTGGGCAGTATTTAAAATGGGGATTACAAGAACAGAATTATGTATTAAGCAGGTTAGCAAGAGGAAAAGGAAGAGGAGACCATTATGGTTTTCCAAAGAGGTAGCAAAGAAAGTGAAATCCAAAAGATTGCATTCAGGCAATACAAAAGACACAGGCAGAAGGGGATAGGAGAGGTACCAGGAGAAGCAAAGGGAGGCAGGAGGCATGTAGGGGAAGCCAAAGCTCAGACAGAAGAACACATTGCAAAATCAGTGGGTAGAGGGGACAAAACCTTTTACAGGTACATAAGTGAAAAAAGAAAGACAAAGGGAGGGATAGTGAGACTGAAGGGGGAGGATGGGGCTGCATGGAGGATGACAACAGTAAAGCTGACATACTGAACAGGTATTTCTGCTCAGTCTTTACTGAGGAAGAGGAGGGTAATGGGTCTGAAGGGAGTACAAGGGGTGAGAATGGTGCAGAAATGGACACAAGTCCCTTTACACGAGAAAGGGTCCTGAAGAGAACTGGAAGTAATAAGAGTTGATAAAGCAATGGGGCCAGATGGTGCACCCCAGGTCCTTAAAGAACTAAGAGGTGGTGATTGAACCTCTGCATTATCCTGTTTAGCCGATCACTGGAAACAGGGAGGTACCCAAAGACTGGAGGACAGCAGATGTAGTCCCCTTATACAAAAGTGGGAACAAAGAGGAAGCAGGGAACTACAGACTAGTCAGCCTCACCTCAGTAGTGGGGAAGATCATGGAAGCACTACTGAAGGAGAGATTGATGGAACATATGGTTGTCAATGGACTACAGGACCCAAGGCAGCATGGTTTCACCAGGGGGAGGTCATGTCAGACCAACCTCATTGAATTTTTTGACTGGGTGACTAGGGAGGTGGATCAGGGAGGCAGTGGACATGGCCTATCTGGACTTCAGCAAGGCCTTTGACACTGTGCCACATAGAAGACTATTACACAAACTGGGGAATATGGTGTGGGCAGGACAGTAGTGTGGTGGGTAGGTAACTGTCTGGGTGGCAGGACACAGAGGGTGGTGGTAAGTGGCTGTCCTCCACAGAGGAAGAGTGACCAGTGGGGTGCCCACAGGATCAGTGCTGGGACGGTCCTATTCAACATCTTCATCAGTGACATGGCGCAGGACCCTAGAAGGCAGAATTTCACTGTTCGCTGATGACACAAAGCTCTGTAACAGAGTAGACACACCAGAGGGTGTAGACAGAATGAGAAGCGACCTGCAGAAACTTGAAGAATGGTCAGGGTTTGGCAGTTGAAATTCAATGCAAAGAAGTGCAAGATAATGCTATGGAGCACATAACCTGGCACAATATATCAGTTGGGGGTGAGGATACAGCATGCACCAAGCAGGAAAGGGATCTTGGTTATATCATCTCTGATGACCTCAAGGTAAGAAACAGTGTGACAAGGCAGCAGGTAAAGCAAATAGGATGCTGGGATGTATAGGCAGGGGCATTACCAGCAGGAAAAGGGAGGTCATAATTCTGCTATACAAGACACTAGTGAGGCCCCACCTGGAGTACAGTGTACAGTTCTGGAGACCATATCTACGTAAGGACACAGACAGGGCAGAGAAGGTTCAGAGAAGGGCAACAAAGATGGTGCATGGATTGCATCACAAGTCCTATGAAGACAGGTTGAAGGAACTGAACATGTACTCCCTGGAGGAGAGGAGGAGAGAGGGATATGATAGAGACATACAAGTATCTTACAGGGAGGAACAGGGTGCAGGAAAACACTATTTTAAGTGAAAAGATGTTCCAGGACTAGAGGACATGGGATGAAGTTGGAGGAGGACGATTCAGAGGAAACATGAGAAAGAATTCTTCACAGAACGGGTGGTGGATAAGTGGAACCACCTGCCAGAGGAAGTGGTGGGGGCTGAAACAATCACGGGATTTAAGAATGCATGGGATAGACATAAAGGAATTCTGGAGGTCAGGGTTAAGGTACAACAGACTTCTAGGAAAACAAACTGAACTTACAAGCTCAAATGGGCAGACTGGGTGGGCCATAGGCCCTTATCTGCTGACACTGTCTATGTATCTATGTATTTGTTTGTTTATTTCTGTCATTTATTTATTTCAAAGGTTTTACCAGGAAAGACTTTCTGAGCTGGTAACAGCTCATTTCCAGATGTGTCCTGGGGCAGGGGGAACAGAGGGACACTAAGAACAATAAATACAAATACAATTAAATACAATGTATACAAACAGGTAAGTAAGCATTATGCATAACTGTTGTGCAGAAACACAGATTCTGTGTAAGTAAAACACACTACAGTACAACAAAGTGCTGTAGAGTAACAACATTTGTAGTGTGCAGAAGGCTATACTGAGTTTAGGGAGGGGGAAAATAGTTGTGGGAAAGGGGACAGTGTGAAAGGGGGAGCAAATATGGAGAATCAGGATGGAGGGATGAGGGCAGCAGCCTGGGTCCAGTATCTGGGGCAACTGCAGTAGTAAGTAGTGAAGATATGGAGGAGAGAGGTCAGTAAGTGGTGGGAAGGAGCAGAGCAGATGGTGCGGGGGGAGACAACCCCAATGATAGGGGAACTGGAATGAGAAGGCAGCTTGGTCAGCAGTGAGATTTCCTTGAAGGGAGTGTGAGAGAGTGAGAGCAAGCATTGCAAAGGGGATAGGAAGTGGTGCAGGGAGATGAGGAAGGAAGCATGGTAGATGGGGATGGAGCCAAGTCAGTATTCAGAGATAAAGGAAGCACAACAGGCGAGGTGCCTAGACTCAAGAGAGGGGAAGGAAAGAGAGAAGTACAGGGAGCAATGGTGGATACAGGGGTACAGTACAGGGCAAAGCGGCAAATGGAATAAAAGAGGGGATCCAGTCTGGCCAGGGTGGACTTGGGAGCAGCACTGTATACTATATCACCATAGTCTAGGATGGGGAGTACCATCTTCGAGAGAATCTCTCTACGGGCAGGAAGAGGGATATTTTCTTTATTCTTGCAAAGTGCACCAAGTTTAGTGTGAACCTTCTAGTGGATGACATCCGGATGCACTGAGAAATCAAGGTGCCTGTCCAGTTACCCCCCAAGGTACTTAAATGAAAAGACATCCTCAATCGCTGCACCATCAAGGGTATGGAAGGCGGGGTGAGTCTAGAGAGCCTCTGCTGAGTCACAATGGTCATAGAGACTGTTTCTTTGCATAGAGACACAGCTGATCGACGAACCAGTGCTGATGTTAATAAAGTCCCGCTGAAGCCTGGCAGAGAGGTCAAGGGCTGTGGAACTGGTGGCAAGAGTACTTATCATTTGTGTATGCATGGATGTAGGCATCGGGGAGATCATTTAGGAAGATGGAGAGGAGTGGGACCAAAGACAAACCATGGGGCATGCCTGAACTGATAGAGAGAGAGAGTGTGTGTGTGTGTGTGTGTGTGTATTAGTAATCTAGACATCTTGAGACCTGCCTCAAGATAGGAAAGAACCACCCAGCTGAGGAGTCAGAGAGCCCTGCAGCCTTGAGCTCTCCAGAAGAAGAGGGTGGTCAACAGTGTCAAAGGCATTGGCTGACAAAGATGGCAGAGTTGACTAGTCCCTGATCATGCCAGCTAGAATGGTCAGTAAGCTGGAAGAAAGAGGTAGAGATGGAGGGACCTCTGAAATCCAATGGGTAAGGAGTGAAGAACGAGGAAGAATCAAAGAAGAGGGTGAACTGGGATAGCACAAGGTGTTCCTGGAGCTTGGCCAGGATAGGGAGGAGCGCAACAGGGTGGTAGTTGCCTGGAGAGGCAAACTCACCCCTTTGGGAAGGGGATAACTGTAGCCTGTTTCAAGGATCAGGACAGAGACTAAGGAGCAGAAGAGGTTCAGAAAGGAAGCAATAGGCTATGTATTGGGTAGGGGTAGAGAGGTGTAGGATTTGGTGGTCTAGAACATTAGGGCTCATAACTTGCAGGAGTTTAGAGGCAGAAGGATATTCAGGGATGCAGTGAGAGGTACGGAGAGAAGGAGAAGTGAGGTAGGGAGAAGGGAAAGGGGTTGGGAGGAGGGGGATAGAAGGGAGTGTGCACAGGAGGTGAAGAAGGAGTTCAAAGCTGAGACAACAGAAGAGGGGTTTGAAATAAGAATGTCACCCATCTTTAGGGCTGGTAAGGGGAACTGGGTTGGGGGAGAGAAAAGGACATGGGTGACCTTCTAGAACTTGGAGGGGTAATTAAAGTTGTTCTGCAGTGTGGATACAAAGTCTTCAGACTTCACAAGCCTAGTAGCTCTGGTACAGGCATCACAAAGGGTCCAGTACTTCATTAGGCTGGCAGGTTAGCTAGAGGACTTTTGAGTCTGCCAGGCAAGGTCTCATGCACAGAGACAGGCGAGCAACTCTGCTGTGATCCATGGGAGGTGGGAACCTTGGACCTTGGTTTTTCTAAGGGGGGGGATGCAAATAGCAGGTAGATATGAATTTGGAGTTGAAATATTGGAGAGTAGAATTTATGTTGCTAGTTGTAGAGATGGGCAACCAGTCGCTAGCCACTAGGTCAGCATAGGGGGAGGACAAATCCATTGACTTGAAGGGCCAGAACTGGATGAATTTAGGCAGCTTTTGGGGCGATGAATCTTGTATACACAGTAGACCTTATGGTGGTCACTGAGGATGCTGTGTAGGCTACCAGCATCCAGAATACAGGTATGGGAGTTGAGAACCCAGTCCAGGTGGGAATGACTGAGGGATCTGTGATTTTGAATGACTCATCAAGGTCTTCACTGACGGAATTCTGTGAAATAAGGATTCATTTTCAAAATTCCACCGAATTCTCTATCAATCACAATTGTCTGTATCTTCATGTATTTTCTCCAAGTCTCACTTGCTTTAGTGTTTCTGGTCATTTTAGGTCTGCACCTTCTCCTTTGCGTCACAATTTGGTGTTTCTTCCAGATGAGGAAGTTAGTGGCAATCACCTCATTGCAAGTCCCTGGCATGGAGCATATACTAGGTGAGGTGACGGAAAGAGCTCCAATCAAGGGAAACTTTTAGGGAGCAGACTAGAGAGGATATATCATGAACACTTACAGCTGCCATTTTGCAAGCACAGGGAGGAAAGCTCAGGCAGATTAAGCACAGAGAAGGGCAAGAAATAAGTTGAAGCACTAAGGGCAGGATTTTCAATAGGGTCAGACAAGGATGCAAATCTAAGTTAGCCTGCATCAGCAGCACCCAACTGCATCTGAGCAGCACCACTTCATTTGCCTCAAAGACATCATCTGTCGGCAACAGAAAGTCATTATTTTGCGTAATAAATTGTGTAAATGTGATTTTCACTATTTTCTGTTGCCAATGTATCTTTCTGGATAGAAAATTTGACATAGTTAAACCATCTAGTAGCTGGTGTAACAACTTGGATGGAATTTTCTTTTGAAAATTGTGGCAGGTGGATCTTGGACAGATTGTTTTTAAAATCCTGCCCAGAGAGTGTAAGTGACCTGCTTAGGATCACAGTCAGTAAATGGTGGTGGTGATCGACAACCTGTGTCTCCAGGTTTACAGGCACTGTATGGACTAATTGGCTACTCTGTATCCGCAATACAGAATACTATCACGAAGACATTCTGTACTCCTTGAAGAGGTTATGCATAGAGCACGTATACTTATCAAAGTATTATCTTGAGCTGCAGTATACTGTGTATTAATGTTGGCGTCATTACCATTAGGCATAATCTGCCATAATACTTAAAGGTGATACATAGCATAAGTAAGCATTCTCGCACTTTTACAGCACATTTGCTAAATATAATTAAGCAGGAGAATCTACACTTAATTTTGATTTATTTATTTTATTTAAAATTTGTTAACCAGCTAGCCCCAAGAGCATTACCGTACGGTGTGGTGGGTAGGGTGGTTGGCTCTGACGGAGCAGGTCCTGGGTTCGGGACTGGGGAGGGTATAGTTTTCTTGATGGAAGAGGGATGCCTGGATATCGTGACAGTCACAGAAGCATGGTACACAGAGAACCATGACTGGGATGTCAGCATACCAGGGTACACAATCTATAGAAGGGACAGGGAGGGAAGAAGAGGAGGAGGAGTAGCTCTCTATGTAAGGGAAGGGATCAAAGCAACACAACTAAAGGGTAAACAGGGAGGAGAGGAGGCACTGTGGGTCACCCTGGAGACTGGAAATGGCTTCACAATCCGCACAGGGGTTGTCTACAGACCCCTGTCTCAGGGAGAGGAAATGGACAAGGAAATGATAGAAGGTATCCTTGGGATGGCAGAGAAAGGGGAGATATTGCTGATGGGGTACCTGAATATGCCAGATGTTAACTGGAGCACCTTTGCTGCAGCCACATCCAAGAGCAGGGCCATTCTCAATGCCCTACGGGGGCAGGCCTCAGACAGCTAGTTTTGGAACCCACTCGGGAGGGAGCAATCTTAGACCTGGTACTCTCAAATGGGGATGGAGAGAGGATCTCCGATCTTGAAGAGGGTAGCCATCTGGGAACACGTGACCACCAAACAGTGTGGTTCATGATAAACTTAGCTGTAGAGTCAAGTCATACAAAAGTGAAGGTACTGGACTTCAGGAGGGCTGATTTTGTCAATATGGGAGAGTGCCTCAGAAAAGCACTAAAACAGGCAAGAAGGTGGTGGAGCAACAATGGGAAACATCAAACTGCCATCACAGAGGCAACAAGCCTTGTGTGAAGCAAACAAACAAAACAAAATGAAAGAAAAACACTATGGTTCTCAAAAGAAGTGGCGGGAAGGTAAGGAGAAAAGATAGCATTCAGGAAGTATAAGGAAACACAGAAGGAGAGGACAGAGAACTGTACCAGTTAAAGCAGAAGGAAGCGGGGAAGGCAGTCAGAATAGCAAAGGCTCAAACCAAGGAAAAGATAGCAAACTCAGTTAAGAAGGGGATAAAACCTTTATATGTACATTAGGGAGCAAAGAAAGTCTAAGGCAGGGATACTGAGGCTGAATAAAGAAGAAGGTGGTTGGGCGAGAGCGTTGAAGAAAAAGTAGGATACTGAACGAATACTTCTGCTCAGTATTCACAATGGAAAAGCAGGGAGATACCTAATCCAGTCAATAGAAGCACCCTGGTTAGGGGGTTGATATTATTCCTCTAAAGAAGAAGGGTTATGAAAGAACTCTTAAACTGAAGGTGATAAAGCAATGGGGCCTGATGGGATTCACCAAGAATTCTAAAAGAACTAAGGGAAGAACTAGTAACACCACTGACTACCCTTTTAGTAAATCATGGGAGGATGGTGTGGTACCTGAGAACTGGAGGAGGGCAGATGTGATTCTCCTTCACAAAAGTGGGAGCAAGACAGAGGCAGGAAACTACAGACCTGTCAGTTTGACCTCAGTGGTAGGGAAAATGATGGAATCACTTCTGAAGGAAAGAATTGTTGAGTACCTAGAGGCCAGTGGGGCACAGGACCCAAGGCAGCATGGGTTCACAGAGGGAAGGTCATGTTAGATGACTCTAACTGATTTCTTTGACTGGGTGACCAAAGTAGTAAACCAGAGAGGGGCTGTGGACATGGCCTACCTAGACTTTAGCAAGGCATTTGACACAGTCCCACACAAAAGATTAATAAACAAATTAGCCAGCCTGGGAGTGGGTCCCAGGGTGGTAGCCTGGCTAAAACACTGGCTGGACAACAGAACACAGTGGGTAATAGTAAATGGAGTCCACAGTGAAGAAAGGGGTCCTAGTGAGGTAATCTAGGTTCAGTATGGGGCCAGTCCTTTCTAATGTCTTTATAAGTGACATTGCAGAGGACTGAAGGAAAGTATGTCTCTTTGCAGATGACACAAAGATCTGCAACAGGGTTGATATGCAAGGTGGGGTAGAAAGGATGAAAAGGAACTTGGCAAGGTTGGAGGAATGGTCAAATGTATGGCAGCTTAGATTCAACGCAAAGAAGTGCAAAGTAATGCACCTGGGAAACAAAAACCCAGAGGAAGAGTACACAATGGGGGGTGAGATACTGACAACAACAAAAATGGAAAGGGACCTGGGGATAGTCACATCAGATGACCTAAAGGTGGGCCAGCAATGTGAGAAGGAAGTAAGAAGGGCTGGGGGAATACTGAGATACATAGAGAGAGGCATCACCAGTAGAAAACAGAAGTTATTGGCCCTCTGTACAGACAGTTGGTAAGACCACATCTGGAGTACTGTGTACAGTTTTGGAGACCCCATCTCTGCAAAGATATAGACAGGGTGGAAGCTGTCCAGAGGAGGGCAACCAAAATGGTGCAAGGTCTGCATCAGAAGACATATGAAGAAAGAACAAAGGAGCTTTAAGATGTATAGCTTCGAGGAAAGGAAGGAGAGGGAGGACATGATAGAAACTTTCAAATACCTCAAGGAATCAACAAAGTCCAAGAGGGTAGCAACTTTCAGAAAAGGAATGTGCAAGAACAAGGGGCACAATTTGAAGATAGTGGGGACGGCTCAGAGGTAATGTGAGAAAGTGTTTCTTCAAAGAGAGAGTTGTAGATGCATGGAACAGCATTCCTGAGGCAGTCGTAGAGTCAAAAACAGTGGGGGAGTTCAAGAATGCATGGGACAGACATAAGGCAATTCTAGTGGTGGGGTAGGAGGAAGTAGGTTGTTAGGTTACTTGGATCTGCAGCTTATCCGTTAGGTAGGGAAATGGGCAGACTAGGTGGGCCAAACGGTCCTTATCTGCCATCAAATTCTATGTTTCTATTAGATGCCCATTTTCAAGGAGGACCCAAATCCATGATGGGATGTGAGGAAGATATTGAAATTGTACTGAATGTACAGTATGAAGACTTTGTTGTATTTTGCCAATACAACAGATCTTTAGTGAGAATGTTCCTTCACCGGGGGCCTATGCCTTAAAGTGCATGAACTGTGCCCATAAGCTTCATACCATCGGCTTGCTGCTATGCGCTCTGAATGTCATATCAACTATGCACTATGCACACATGCTCACACATGGGCATGACCTACTGATACACACAGTGCCACACTGGGCGACTTTCGGGCGGGTAGAAAATATGCATCTTTGCCTCTTCACCCCACCATATATGGGCACTGGCACTGCCGCACATAGAAACACACAGAAGTGAATACCATGATGGATGAGGGAGAACAGGCAATGGCAAATGAAGGCAGAGCTGTGCAAGTGGTACCCAGACCAACACCAGGGACAAATGGCACAGGACAGAGACACACTAACAGTTGTGGATGTGGCCGAGGATTTGTGGCACCTGATCATGGTCCATAAATGCAGAAGCGCGGGCGGGTGGCACTGAAGATGGTAGGTATCATTCCTCTATGGGGCAGAGGCCCTCAAGATCAAAGCCAAGACCAAATCCCGCCTGTGGCGCAACATTCGGGCCACCATAAATGCAGCTGGTTCAGAGGCATGGACACTGTCGGACATTAAACACGAATGATGTGACCTCCAGCCAGTTGTCAAGTGGAAGCAGACAGACAACAAACAGTCACAGCTAGGCACAGGCAGTGGCTCACCCACACATGGGCTCAGCCTCACTCTGGTTGAAAGGATGGTGGCAGTCATCCTCACCATTGTGACCATGCATGGGGACGAGGAGAGTATGGACACAGCACCAGGTATGCAGTACAATGCAGGGACAAGGGCTGAGAAGTCCTGGATGCCACGGGAATACTAATCACTCTGTGTTGTACCTTACAGAGCCTGAGATGGGGTCCACCCCCCCAAACCGAGGCTGCACCATCTGTGGGGTCCGCCATGCATCCAGAAACCTGTACAGGCAGCCAGGGACAGGAGGATGGCACATATATGTGTAAACTAGGTGCCCAGAACTACATAGTGATACCTCACTGTGGAGCAGCATGCAACAACGCCCTTTTCTCTCAAGTCCAGGTACAATGCAGGAGTCACTTATGATGGTGGATAAGGACAGTGGAGGAGACATAGGTGGATGTGGAAGACCTAGGTATCACAGTCACAGACAGCTAACCCCCATCCACCATCAGTCTTGCACCTGCTTCAATTTCACAACATCCTGTGGTGGACAGCAAGGTACAGAAAACACTGCAACACAACCATATTCGGATGGCCCTTATGTATGCCCTGCTGGCACATACGTGTGGCCATGGGGCACAGGGGTGCCTTCGGGCCACTGCACAATGACCTTGTGACAGTGGGGATGAGGCCACTGAAATCACTAGCCCAGCCAGACAAGCAGGCCATCCTCATGTGGCCTACTCCACACCTATTACCTGGAGGTGCACCAGCTGGAATGGGATCACCAACAGACACAGCAAAAAAACACAGTGGCCCTGAAGGACCTGACCATTGAAGTGAGAGGGGGTGTGCCGAGGCATAGACCACATCAGTGACCTACTGGAGTGGCTGATAGAACACCTGCTATTCATGCTGTCGCACTTATCCTTTCCATCCCCATGTCATGCCCGGATGGACTAATCTAGCGAGCACCTCCCAGCCCCTCTGGCCCCATGACACACTTAGATGCTACCATCCAAACAGCACCTACCAGCTCTACTTGCCCCAAGCCACACCTGGATACCCATAGTCTAGACAGCACCTTCCAGCCAAGGAGTCTGGAGGCTTAGGAGGAAAGTCAACCAAAGTAGGTTCCAGACACACAGTCTGACAGACAAATGCATGGTGGAAGCAAAGTGACTTCAAATATCAGGCATTTTGGCATGTGATCATCAACACAGCTAGGAAGACAACAGGCAAGCAGGAAATGAGTCGTGCCAGCTGCACTTCTCCACTACCACAGAGAGAGAGCATCAAGCACATACAGTGTACCTTCATTACGCACTGTACACTGCCACATACCCCCCCTGTACACAGTTACATAAACCCCTGTACACAACCACATAACACCCCCATACACAGCCACATAATCCCCCTGTACACAACCACATAACTCCCTTTGTACACAGCCACATATGGCCTGGAAATACATCCATGGACATGGTGACATAGGCACACTCACCCCTCGGTGGAAAGGCAGTCAGGGTGGAACATAATGATCACAGTGTTGCAACAGAAGCCCCCCATCTGCAGAATTCACCTTGCACAAGTGCATGACATGCCATCTGGATGGACAGCGTCTCACCACCATGCCACTGGCAGAGGCCCCCTCATCACCTGGTGGGAAATCCCCCTGTTTGTCATGCAGCAAGGGTAGCCTTTGGCACACAGTCATGATGTGCAGCATGCTGCATGCTGTGAACACTCTGTGTGCCCTCTCAGGGGCAAGCATCATCATGCCACCTGTGTGATCCAGGCACTGGAAGCTCATCTTCAGCAATTGTATTATTCATGGCACAAGACGTTCTCTGGGCCTCATTGTATGCCTCCTCCTCTGCGTCACTCATAGCCAGAAATGGGGTCATCAGGTATGGACTTAGTGGGTATCAGCTGCCACCTGTACAGTGGGTACACAACAGCTGTTGTAGCATCATGTGGCAATGCATCTACCTGTGCTGAGTATCTATACTCACCTCTCACCTCTCAGCCATCCATCAGTGCCCCTACATGCCATGAGGAGGGCACACAGCCTGAACCCATCAAAGATAAGGAGTCATGACAAGACCCTGGGTACTTGGCACACACATTGGTAATAATACTTTCTGCAACACATACTTCCTGGCAATTTATGCTGTGGAACCCCTTGTGGTTCCTGGATGCCTATTCATCCACAGTCTGTGCCAGGATTACCACATGAGTACAATCTATTGCCCCAGTACATTGGTGTGCAAGGCATGGAATGCTTCCTTTGTTGTTCATATGTTTCCCTTTGCAGAGGGTAATGCTATGTGCTCATGCATAGGCAGTAGCAGGGCATCAGTGACATGGTGCAGTGCCCTGGACACAGATGACTGGCTGACACCAATGACATTCCCAGCAATCCTCCCGAAGGACTCTGTGGGATAGTATGAAAGTGCACACGTCACTTTCGTCTCCACAGATATTACCCATAACCATCGTGTTCATGGTGCCACATGTACACAGACCATGTCACACAGCCTTATGATTTTGGCATGGTCCAAGCAGAATCTTTCCAGGCAGTGTGTGTCCCACAGTTCTCCAGCATCCAACCATGGCCTGAATACATGTGACCATGGGTGTGCCCTCATAGCCCATTGCTGCTCCCTCTGGCCCCCCAGCAGTAGGACATTTAGTAGTAGGCCTGGTCACAACCTGTGGGCCCCTTTGTGGCTGCACCTTGGTGTTAGTGCCCATCTCCCTCATGCTGAACACAGACACCATCCGTTCTGCAGCTCAGGCATCCATTGCTGACAGGGCCCCTTCAAATGGGTGATGACCAGACAAGCCAGCTTGGCGATTCAGCATAACTGGGTATTGTAGGGTCACTGGACTGAACAAATTACACTGTGGCAGAGGTTGAAATTCCAAGGAGCAAGAGTGTGATGATGTTTGAGGTTGGCCACATGGGGGTATACCCCCCAAAGCTGTGGAGGATATTCTCCATGCCAGATCAGGACAACTCAGATGGATGTGTCAGATTACAAAGCATGCGGAGAAACATGTTCATACATCAGGTATAACTGTATACAATGTTATTATGTCCATAATTGCACGTTCTTCATTTGATTATAGTCTGTTCTATCGCATTATCATATTTTATTTTCATTGTATCATGGTGCCCAATCTATTATGTAAGTTTTGTTCTGTGTCCTAACCAGGACCCCTTGTAAATAAGTGCAGTTCTCTAGAGCATTTGTTCTGGTAGCATACATTACACACTAACTAGGGGACCCTTTGTGTGCATGTCTTTTGGGTATGGAGCTGTGTTAGTGATGTGTTTCCCTGCCCTTATGTCTGCAGGATTACCGTGGACATCCTGAACATATCATAGTTCAACATGTGCAGCAGCCAGACAGTGCTATGTCAGTGGTGGTGACCAGGTGGAAGTAAGTGCCCCTATCATGCCCCTATTTGTTCTCCTGGATGATTAGGTCATGGATGTTTACAACAAAGGTGATGTGAGGAAGCTGTGGTCTACTGAAGAATTATTCAAGCTATGTACTGGTTGTGTGATGGGGAGATATGTGTGCCAGCTGTGCGCAGCAGTGGCCCTGCATGTACAGACCACTAATGAATGTTCCCTTTGTTCTTACTTTAAGGTTTATTGTGGCTCTTTCCACCGGCTGGTCATAGTGCAGAGGTGGTATTTGGCCACTATCCCAAAGGGGTCTATTGAGGACTACCAGGACTAGGAGGGAACTGATCCATGAAAGTTGGTGGCAGCATAGTCTGGTGCAGCCCTGTTCTATGTTGCCTTGCCTGGCTTGACCATCCACTGATGGATCTGCACATATGCTAGGGGGTAGAAACTAAGGATGGGGATGGTCTACAGGCCACTTTCCCAGGAAGAGGAGTTGGACAGTGTACTAGGATCTCAAATCACAGAAATGGTTAATAAATAAGATGCAGTAATAATGGGGGATTTCAATCTATGTGTGGGTGGACTGGAAAATCCAGGCTACCTCTTGCGCTAGGGGGCAAGTACTGCTGGATGCATTTTGGGGTGGTTTCCTGGCCGATGGTGTCATGGAAACCTCTAAGGAGAGTGCTGTACTGGACCTGGTCCTGTCCAACTGTGAGCATGTTCAGATGTGAAAGTGGAAGTACCTCTTGCAGGTATTGACCATCACATGGTGTGGCTCCACCTGGACATGGGCAGGGGTCTGGTCAGGTCCAGGACAAGGGTTTTGGACATTAAGATGACAAACTTTGGTTACCTGGTGAATATGTCGCATGGATTATAGCGCAGTTATAATCTGCGTGGCAAAAATGGCATAGGGCAAAATAGCTACAGGGATAGCATAGTACAAGTACATTACCACTCTCCCTGTAGCTGTTGTCACTCAGGACAAAGACAATAAGATGTCCCCTGAGTGATGCTTTGCTGAAAGGCACAGAGGTTAGGGCCACGAGCAGGAAAAGGCACAAATTGTGCGGATGACCAAGGTTTGATTTCCGGTCCTGCAATGTTTTTTTCCCTCCCGGTCCCTACTTTTATTTTTAGTTTGTCCCCCACCATGTACTTTTGCCCCCAACCCCCTGTTGTCATGGCCAGTTCCCCATGCCCCCTCAACACAAATACGATCCCTCGCAAGGGTGCTCCCTATCCTCTAGTTCCTCCCCCCAGAGGTGATGATTTATAGTTTGGGGGGGTGCATGGGGCAAATCCCCCCCAATGAGGGATACAGGGGTGTAGCCCCTGCACACAGTTCAAGTATATTTGGTTTATTTGTATCTGTCTGCATTTTCCCAGTGCGCTACATTGTCATTTGCTGATTCTTTTGCATAGTTTTTGACCGCACTATTGTTCAGTCAGCGTTTTGGCCTAGTGCCCAAACTTGGAGAAATTCTAGTAGGACACCTTGCCGAGTTCAGAAGGGAAATGGATGTGGAACAGAAATTGGTAAAAATAAAGGAAGGACTGATGGAGGCCACTAGTGTGTATGCCAAAATCAAAAGTAGGAAAGCTATGGACAAAAGTTCCTGCTGGTTGGGCAAAGAGATGGCAAAAACTGTAGGTGACAAGAGGGCAGCCTTCCAGAAGTACAAGAAGGAGGAGGAAAGTGTAGATTACACTGCTAAGTCATGGGAGGTGAGCAGAGCAGTTAGGGTGGCAAAGGCTACAAGAGGGTAAGTGCAGCTAGCATAGGAGGTTAAAATGGGGGATAATGCCTTTTTCTGATATGTAAGGGGGATGACAGACTACACTTTCAATCACTGTTACTTCTGCATAAAACACACTTAGATCTCCTACCAGATTGTATTGGTAAGTTGTTTCCTAAATTGTTTAATGTTATTTCAACAAGGCTACACAATAGATATTCCTTCCATGTCCCTTTTTTCACACTGTGTTGTGTCAAAATTCCCTTGCATTCATGGCTATAAAACTTTACAACAAATTGCCTAATTCTATTGTAAATTGTACTAAGATCTCTGTCTTTAAACGGCCCCTAAAGATTATTTACTTAATAGATCTATTTGCAAGTGTTTTAACTGATTTCAATGTTTTTACATTTTCTACGTAAGCATTTCTTGTATTTATTTGCATGTATTTATGTGTTTTTGTGACTGGACGCTTCTGAAAATGGGCATTTTGCTCACAAGCTTTTCAGTATAAATTAAAAATGAAACCAAATTTAACTAGTTCGGTGGCACTGAGGGTTGAGGCCCTGGACTCCACACCTCATGCCATGCCAGCGACCTGGGTTCGGGAACAGGCTCAGGTCATTGGAGGTCGGCGGGGGAGGGGGAAGATGGGAGCGGGATTGAGCATTTGCAATGCAGCTCTCCCCTCCCAGGCAGGGATGTTGCAACCCCACCATATGACTGCTTCAAAGTGGAGGCCCAGTGGCAGTATCGGACTGTGGGTGGTATGAAGGACGTGTTAGGCAACACAGCATGTGCACACCTCCACGCTGCATGCATCTGTCCACAACAGGAGTGGGAGAAAACAGAAAAATGGAGCTTTAGGCACTATGGAAGCTCCTGACCGCACTTCAGTGATGGGGTCACAAGCTGGGAGGTTTTTTTTTAGTTTTGTTGACCGGTAAGTGCACTAGACAAATCCTGCCTATTTTCAGGCAACGACCCGGGAGGGGATACAGATGAATGCCAACTGACCTTGAACCAGAGGGGAGGGTAGCCCACTGCCAGTTCTGGGAGCATAAAAAGAAATGGAAAAAAAATGAAATGAAAAGGAACATAAAGGCTAAGATAGTCAGACTGAAAAAGTGGTAGTTTGGAAGAGGGTAGTGAAGAGAAAGCAGAGTTACTTAACAAGTGTCATGTAGGCAACCCTAAGTTGGAATACCACACAGTGTGGGTCCAGCGAACCACAGGCAGAATTCATGGAATGGGCACATTCCCCTTGTGCACATGATGCCCCAGCCAATCATGCAGCTATGTGCCATGCATGGTCTGGGGGCAGGTCTAGGGGCATGCCCGCACTCTGCACTGTTCATGATGCGGAGTGCCAGGCAAGAAGGGCACAGGACTCAGCAGCAGTGAACCTGCCATATCTTTTATGCCTCTCCCATGACACCCGCTGGTGTGACAGGACAGGGACTCCTACCAGTAGCCCTGGCCTAATTTGGCTGACTGACTTGGAGGACTGGGGCATCCAGTCAGGCACCCGCTTGTACATTAAGTGAAAGCATGACCCAAACCTGCCCAGAGTTCTCTGCTGCATGGAGCAGGGGATCCACTATGGGACCCAGGACATGCATCCAATTAGATGCCCACCTGTGTCCTCTGAACTGCCACTGTGATTGTGTGTGCCAGGAGGAGCAGAGCTGGGGACAGGTGCCTGTGGGGACACACAGTCATGCATGCAATGCAATCTGCACCTGTCCCTAGGTAACTACGCTGGCCAGGGTACATGCAAATTGTGCATACCTGGCCCACCTTAGTGCATAAGCATTAATATTTCATTTATTATAACAGAAAAGGTTTGAGGAGGTACAGTAGGAGATCTGGGAAAAGGGACTGGTTGCATTTCCTAATAATGATATCAAATAAATGCTAGGGACTAGAATTAGGCCAGACTGCAAGGAAAAGGAGGGGTTAATGCACGGTAGGTAGGTCCTGGGGATTTAGTCAGCTGCAAGGGCTATCTATGCTGTACTCTTCCAAGGGGACCCTTTGAAGTGTAATGGCTGCTCAGTCTGTAGGAGGATGACTACACTCACTTGAGCTAGCTGAAGCTGGGATGAAATGCACCAGCTGCAGCAGAGCCTATCATGAGGACCCAGTGTGTCTACTGCTGCTCGTCTTCCTCATAAGCCACAAAGGGACCTAATGGAAGCTGAAAAGTACTGTGCAGGGGGGCACATCAGGAGTCACCAACAGGGGATTGTTGGGGCCCTGAAATTGCAGCTTGTAACCAATACATCCCAATGAATAGGGTGATACATACTACTTCCTCACCATTGGGACAAAACCATGTTTCATATAGGTCTCCGGCGGCCACTAAATCAGTGACACCTACCTGGGGGAGCAGGAATCTTAGGGAAGCTTGGAAGGTAATTCTAGTTATAGTTGATTCCATGGTGCAAGGTACTGAGGGGGTGGTCCTGTGTCATACAGACTTAGCAGGGAGGGCAGTTCACCATCTCCCTGGGTAACAGCTAACAGGGCAATTCTCAAGCTGGACAGTTTGGTTGGGGAAAGGGAAAAGAACAGATGTAACTGTCCACCTGGGGATGAATGACCTGGCAGGGTGCTCAAAAGGGAAAAGAAGGCCAACTTCAGGGAGTTGGGAAATGGGCTGAAGAGGGTGACTGGTGTTCTGACCTTCTTAGTGGTTCTCCAAGTCAGGAGACAGGGGCGCAAGGCAGGTGAAATCTACCATTTCAGCAATGCAAGAATGAAGGAGGGTATTGCTTTATGCCATCTGTGGCCAGGCGTTAAGAGAACTTGCAACAGATTCATTTTATCCACTGTTTAGTTGTAAATTTTTCTGCTTTGCATTTTCTTTGCACTGAGATTGCTACATGCATCAATTGTTATCTTATTGACTGCAGCCAACATGGCTTTTATGAGAGTGCCTTGTGTACAAAGTGGACTGAAACTGATATTAAAACCTTATGCATGTTACAATTTGGCAGTCGGATATTTCTTTAGGCATTTTCTGTCAATGCTATGACAACTGCTCTGGTTGTGGATTGTCTGAGACTGGGCATCTCGGTCAGAGCACAGGCTCCCTGGACTGACTCCTGTACTAGCACTGCATGATTTGTTCTGTTTGTGGTTTGCCAACCAGTACGAGATTGGTGTTACCAAGGTAGGGAGTGGGACCAGACAGGTTTGATGGTCTGCATGTCTTTTTCCACCTGTAAAATTCTAACTCTATGTTTCAACTGATATGCATCATTCTGTAGTTAGAAAAAAAAATCTCCAAAACTTCCAATTGCAGCAGTCTTCAAGGAAAAACCTAGAAGGCAGTTCTGAAGTTAGTAGCACACCATTATACTAAAAAGAGTGTATAAACTAGTGCAGAATCTTTTTTTCTCAAGAGAAATTTGCATGTCACATTTATGGAGATTCACTGAATTTTTGAATATACTTAAAATAGTCTTTTCTTTCTTTCTTTCTTTCTTTTCTTTCTTTCAAGAGGCATACAATACTCATTTTCATAAGTGTCTTTTTCAAATAGAAAACATTCAAAAGGTAGTACAAGTAAATTGTTGTTAATAAAACAACAAAATAGTTAAAACTGTGATGGTAATTAACTACAGATGGTATTAACTTATTTTTTTCACCCTGTTTCACACTGTGCTATATTTATAACTTGTGGAACAAAATGCTGCAGTAATTTGTCTTGCTCACAGGAAAGAAAATGTAAAAATGTGTTCCCCAACGCCAGCCCAGTGATGCACCAGGTTCAGGAATGGACTAATGTCACTAAGGGTTGGCCGGGAGGGGGCAGGGATCATCCATTCCAGGGACTGCTGTCCTCTCCCAGGAAAGGGTAGCCAGCCTTCTCATCCTCTGACTGCTGCTGGGTGGAGGCCAGTTGGTACTGCAGGTGTGAGTGATTCAAAGGGTGGGGCCTCCACATGCACATGCCTACACACCACAGTTGTGGGGAAAGGAAGAAAATGGAAAAAATCTAAGTGTGCTAAAATGAGGCCCTATCAGCTACCCAGGCATATTTGGATGTGTGTCCCAAGTGGCAGGACAGCACTCCCACTCTGGCACCACCACTGGGGGCAATTGATGGGGAATGTAGCCTGGAGGATAGGGGGAGGCAGACACCAGATGGGAGGAGTGGGTAGAGGCAGAGAACCTGCTCATAGGAACACCAGCAAGTTGTTGAATAAAAACTTGATTTTTTTTGGACTCTGCAAATGTCTGCATCTATTTACTTTCACGGAGCCTCCTGCTCCCTGGTTCTGGATGATGTAATTACAGTTTGGCTTTTCAGAGAGCCTGCTTGCCTGGCTCGATGGGGCTGAGAACCTGCTCGACTTTCTGACATGAACAAAGCATGATGGAAAAAACGATTCATCCCAAGCAAGAGTACTTACACTATGGAAAATACCCAAGTCTCAGAAAAACAAGTTGTGCAACTAAACCCCGCTATTTGTCAAATTCACTAAATTTGAATGTTGTGACTTTTTAATAAAGACAATTTGTTAACTTAGACAAAAGCAAAACTTCAAGAAGACAAAGAAGCCAGATCTACTCCTGATAACATACTTTTAGGGACACAGTCAGTGACTGTTTCTAAGACTTTTGTAATTGAATTTGAACTTGGGGAGAGCTGGACAATGCCCCAGTCAATTAAAGCCACAGTAACACACCTAGAAAACTCAAAGCAGCTTTGCAACACACCACCATTAGCCCTGATGAGGTGGTGTTGCCATGACACATGGACAGGGTTCTGTGTGAATTTGAAGCATACCTCTCAACCTCCTGCCACATAAATCAGGGACAAGGTTTTAAAAATCAGGGACAAGGGACCAAAATCAGGGACATATCTTCAAAATTTGTGATATCACTCAGGAAGCTGGTAGACTAAGGGGCTTAGTGTAAAATGCATTTTCTAAGGAAGAACAAGTCACTAACTTTAATGTCTGACATTATTTTGTACTTACAACCCTCTAGCTTTGGTCACAGAAACACAATTTTTAGAGGGAAAGAGTAACATTTTGAGGCAAAATCAGGGAGGTCCCTGAAAATCAGGGACAGTTGAAAGGTATGTTTGGAAGAATGAAATCCTATATAGTATTCATATTCAAGCAGGAATGAAGCTCTATTCATTCATTTTCTGATTTAAAGAAAATGAGAAGACTTTCTTCAGGTACATCAGGAAAAAAGACAAAGAATAGTATGGAAAGGATGAAAAAGATTGGGTGAGAGCAGCAGGTGATGTGGGGAAGGTGAGTACAATAAGTGATTGCTTTGTCTATGGTGTGTGACCCTGAAAAAGTCACGTACCTTCTTTGTGCTCCAAGGTCACACCAGGAAATAAGCTTTGGCTTAGTGTGTCTTTTCTGGTTAAACAATTTCCCCATTCCCTTCCCCTTTATCTCTGTGTTTACCATGGAAGTTATAGGATGCATTCCAGAAAGTAATGGCACAGAGAGCAACAGGCTAGTGACAGAAAGTATAACTAAAGAGAGAGCACTACAGGGTCTGCAGGACATGAAGGTTAACAAGTCCCCATGGCCAGACGGGATGCACCCAAGAGTGTTGAAAGAGAAAAGCAGGTCTTAGCAGCATCATTTACAGGTCTGTTTAATGAATCACTAGCAACCATGGAAGTGACAGTGGACTAAAGGGAGGCAATGTGGCTCCCATTCACGAATGTGGTGATAGGGAGACCAGGGGACTAGTAAGCCTAACATCAACTGTAGGCAAGCTACTGGAAACAATTGTTAAGAAACACATAGCTGAATGCTTAGGGTTAAATAGGAGGCAGTATAGTGCAGTGGTCTAAGGCTCTGGGCTGCAAACCTGGAAATCTGGGTTTGAATCCTACAGCCCCCATTTGCATACTGTGTGACCCTGAGCAAGTCACTTAACTTCCTTGTGCCCCCAAGTCACACCTGTAAACAAGCTTCAGGTTAGTGTGTTGCTCCTGGTTAAAAAAAACAAACAAAAACAAACGGGCTCATGGATAGGAATTAGCATTGGTTCATGAGAGGTGTGTTGTGACAATGGAGGAGCCTGCAAGGTATCACAGCAGGTGGGACTTTGTCTGGGGGCATGGCCGGAGACACCTGAACAGTAGAGACCCATGTAGAACCACCCAGAAGGGGCTGGGGGGATAGGTTCGCGGGGGGGGGAGCTTGTGGCCAGAGACAGGGAGGAGCCAGGGCCCTTAAGAGGGGCTGCAGAGGAGGAACTCATTCCTCCTTGTCCCAGGTCGCAAGCAGAATAAGGAAAACAGGATCAGCATATACCAACTGCACCAGAGGCAGGGCTTGGTCTGGGGCCCACAGGCCGCATGGCCTAAGGTAGGCATGTTGGAGCTGGTGGCTCTCCACCTGCTGGTTTTAGGGCAGTGTAACAAACTGTACCAATGTTGGTGAATGAGGTAATTTAGCAGCTCTGGCCATTACTGCTGTCCTCTGTAGTTTTCACAAATAGGGTAACCACCTTTTAGGAAGCCCAAAGGGGACATTTCTGACCGAAACATGATTGATTGCAGGACACTATGTAATCTCAATCAATGCAACAGACTTGTTTTCTCTAAATAATCAGAATTAAGACTATGTGCTGTAGTCTTTAGTCAGAGGGCCTGAAGCTGTATGGCCAGGGAAGGGGAGACCAGGCTTTGTCCTAGGTCGAGATTTCTTATAGGCAGGGCCAGTGGAAAAGGGTACCAAAAATTGTGGAGAATTTTGCAAAAATTTCGGGAAATTGCAGGGGTTCTACTATAGACCTGGAGTGCTTCACAATAAATCTTTTAATGCTTTCTGCAGCATATATTAGTCAGTATAAATTGCTAAATGAATATACTGACACCTGAATATGTTTAAAACATAAAGAAAAGTTTATGTTCCTAAAAATAATACTAAACTGATAAGCTATCATAAGCATTGCCTATCTTCCAAAATTGAAAAGCACATCATACAGTGCTAAACAGATTCTAGAAAGTGAGCCACCGCAAATCAATATTAAATAAAGCTAGAAGAAATATATATTTTTGTTTCTGGTTGTGGAATAATGAAGCATAATCAACAGTTGTTTACAGTGCTCTGCCAGCTATTTACCCACTTTGGTACAAGAAAAAATAAGCAGATAGAGTGGTGAATAATTGAGTTTTAGTTAAATGTTGTTAAAGTGTTCAATAATTATAATTTGTACTGTAGGTGCTGTACTCTATTTTTGAAATCACATATTTAAACACTAACTCTGGGAGTTATTGGGGCTGGCAGTATAATCTAGAGGTTAGAGTAACAAACTGTGACTGAGCTGACTACATCTAGCAGACCTGGGTTTGATTCCCACAACCTCCACTTGAGTACTGTGTGATTCTGAACAAGTCACTTAACCTCCTCAGTGCTCCTGGGTTGTACCTGAAAACAGACACTTGTGCCTAGTGGGCCTTACGCAGTTACCAAAAAATGTAAAAGAATACCAATATATTTTTACTGCATCATACAGTAGTCAGGGTACCCTGTAATTTACATTTGTTTTACGCTGGCTGCAATGATTTTGTTTAGTTAAAGATAAATGTTCAGATACATTTTGTGTTTTATAAGCTTGTTTTTAGACTTTAGTCAGGCTTTTATTGTAGTCTTTGCTTGTGAGCATCTAGGGGAGTGCTAGGTGAGTCACATACCTCTCAACCTGTTGCCTCATGAATCAGGGACAAGGCTTAAAAAGTCAGGGACAAAGACCCAAAAGCAGGGACACATTTCAAAAAGGAATACTATTCACTCAGAAAGCTGATAGAATAAAGGGATTTGTGTTAAGATGCATTTTCTGAAGAAGAAGTCTGTAACTTTAATGTTTGACATTATTTTGTGCTTTTAATACCCACTGTTCTGTCACAAAACACAAATTTATAAGAGCAGAGGAAAATTTTGAGGCAAAATCAGGGATGTCCCTGAAAATCAGGGACAGTGAGAGGTATGCTAGGGAGTAGTTGCTAGAGAGATCACTGTTAGAAACTAGCTTATTCAAGTTTAAAGTCAGCATGACCATCCAAAACTCCTCAGCTGTTTGAATCAAAACTAGTCTGAATGAAAGTATGATCACAAGAAAAAACTTGCCCTGCCACTTACAAAAAGGCTCCATAGTTAGCACCCCATTTAGGTGAATGGGATAATGTGTACTTTTTCGCCCATCTTTTGTTTGTGGGCAACAAAAAGTTTTCTGATAGACTGCTTCAACACAAAACAAATGTTAAGTGTTTAAGTGTACTTATGTTTGATCAGTGGATTTTGAAACCAAACGAGACAAGGATTTAAAATAAATCAGTGTCACATAAAACCCTTGCCCTACTTTGCATTGCATTGTTTCAGACAAACCCAAGTCTGCATGCAAAATTGTCAATGTATTTGAGAGTATTTTATTAAAATTTTAATACTTTTTACATAGTTCAATACAAAACTCAAAATTGCAAGAAATTGCAGAACATGTCCGTTTTCAGAGAATGGTGAAAATTCATGGATTCCGCGAAAAAATGCGGGTGCAATTTTCCAGTGGCCCGGCTTATAGGCTCTCCAGCAGCTCAGCTGGAAGAAAGAAGCAAATGGTTGTTGTGAGGTATTTGAAAGTCAAAAGAATTTAACATTTACATACAGCACTGTTTGTGATCATTATACATACCTCTACTGAAAGCTACAGAAGGTAAAAAAAAAAAACAGAAAAAAAAACCTCCACCTAGGTTAAAATTGTGATTCTCTGTTAAAAGTTATGGACACAGTTAACTTTGGCTGATGAAGAAGGTCAATACTAGTATCAAACATGTTCTGTTGGTTTGATGCATATAACAAAAGGACTCCCAGTGGAGAAAGTAGCAGAAAAGACCAGAATCTCATCAGGGAAATTTACTACTGAGGATATTAATCAATCACTTTGTGGTCCTGGTTGCCACAAGAAACACAGATGCTTTACAGGACTGGCTACTGTCGCTGATTATTTAATTACAGAAAAGAATGGGGTGGGGGCAGCCTGGAGGCCGGATAGTTCAAGTTTCAAGTTCAAGTTCAAGTTTATTGCAGGAAAACTCCATTGAGCAAGCTCATTCACAAGGAGGTCCTGTGACATAAACACTTAAAGTACAAACACAGTTAGGTAATAACAGTATATTCATGAAATGCACGTTACATGATATAGGCTGGATATACATACAAAGGTACCACATAGGGTGACCGCAGGTGGTAAACA
Organism: Neoceratodus forsteri; assembly: GCA_016271365.2. Classification (NCBI taxonomy): domain Eukaryota; kingdom Metazoa; phylum Chordata; order Ceratodontiformes; family Ceratodontidae; genus Neoceratodus; species Neoceratodus forsteri. Next base: position 51,018,952 of record JADMNL010000031.1, on the reverse strand, counting down.
TTGATATGAAACAGGGAAGTGACTTACAGGTTGCATACTGATAAATGAAACATGATGACTGGTGTGTGCAATACATATATTTTGGCAGCTAGAACAAACAACAGACTACAACTGATATGGGGGAGGAGTGATTTGATAGAGTAGCAGTGGAGCGTAAGTATAGATAAAGCCAGGAGTAGAAGGGGAAGGGAAAGTAGTTAATATGACAAAGCAATTATACCTTACCAGTGGATAAATATGGCACACATGGGGAAGGAAGAGACTTAATGACAGTTACAGGTGTCTTTTATTTTGGCTGAACTTAGCGATTTGTAGAAGTTTATTGAAACTGTGCTAGTTAGTTTCAGTACAGTTTGTAATTGGTTCCAAATGGAGGGAAGGGCATATGCACAACACGCTTACCAAAGGAAGTCCGTAATCCAGGTATGTCAAGCATAATAAAGTCAGATTTTCTTAATGAGTATGCACTATGTGAGATACTAATAAGGGAAGAGAGATAGCTTGGCAATTTCTGCAGTAGCAGTTTAAGAGTCCATAGCCCAGCATGGAGCAGGCGTCTAGTAGTAAGGGATGTCCAACCAACAGCTGCATATAAGTCACAGTGGTGCGAACGGTAAGGGGAGTTGGTAATGAACCGTAACGCACGGTGATAAAGGATGTCCAGTTTACTTAGATTTGCAAGAGTGGTGGAGGAATAGATTACATCGCCAAAGTTGAGTAGAGGGAGAAAAGTGGCCTGTACAAGCTTGTTTCAAGGGGGAAAAGGGGCCTATTTCTGTAGAAGAAACCTAACCTTACTTTTAACCTTCTAGAGACATCTTCGACGTGGTCATTGAAAGATAATTTATTGTCGATCCAGATACCCAGATATTTGAATTTGGTTACAACTTCCAGAGGCTCGTTTAGCGAGGTAACAATGAAGTCTTGGGCAAGGGTATTGGGGGGCCTGTGACAGCACTGTGGGAGAATATCATTGCTTTAGTCTTCTTAGCATTGAGCAGAAGCTTTGCCTTTATTAGATTATGCTCGGTTGTGCGAAGTCCGCTTGAGAGCACTCCCTTGACTTCAGATAACGATGAGCCAGAAGTATACAACACAGTATCATCTGCAAAAAGTGCAGATTGGACGTAGATATGTTAGCATCTATTTTACTGTGACAAGGTACTTTTGTAAATGAGCCTATGGCTCAAAGGTTTTCCAAACTGCTGTTTAAATAAAATAAAAATTAAAAAATAAAGCATCTAAGTCATTAATGTACAAAGAAAACAAGATAGGGCCTAAGATGGATCCTGGGGACTCCTCTTGCAACTGGCAAGGCAGCAGAAAAAAAGCCTTCCGCCTTTACTTTTTGGAATCTTCCACTTAGGTAGCTAGAGAACCACTGGGTGATATGGTATGTGGCACCCAACTTTGCAAGGCAATTGACTAATAGTTTGTGGTCAACAGTATCAAAAGCTTTGCTGAGGTCCAAAAAGACTGCACCAGTTACCTTCTTAGCATCTATAGCAGAGATCCAAACATTGGTTACTTTTGCTAGTGCAGTGATTGTGCTATGATTAGCCCAGAAGCCAGATTGAGCTGGGTTAATGAGAGAGAAGGTTTCGTGAGATTTTAACTGAATATGGATCAGTTTTTCGAGAACTTTAGAAAGGGTAGGCAATATGGAGATAGGCCTATAGTTGTTTACATCACATGGGTCACCAGATTTAAATAGAGGAGGATATGTGCTGATTTCCAGCAGGACAGCACAGTAGCAGATGTAATGGAAAGATTGAAGATGTGGGAGAATTGGGGCAATGAGATGGGCGTAGCCTGACCTTAGGAAAAAGGGTTCCAAGCCATCGCCCCTGCACTTTTTTTGGTGTCTAAGTTAAGAAGAGAATCTTCTACTTCTTTATAAGTTTTCTCAGGCAGTTGGAAGGGGCTGGGTGCAGGACTAGATGTAGGGAGGGGTATGGTGGCTCACCGCAGCACCAGCATAAGGTGACAGTCAAAGCTAATCCAGCTGTGGCAAAGTGGAGTTAAGTTCTCCAGGATTAGGGACTTGTTTTCCACAATCTTGCCACATGCAACTATCTTTGTTGGGACAGAGGGGCCATGGGCCGTCCTTCTATAGCTTTGATAGTCTTCCATATTTTATGAGGGTTACCTTTAGCTTGTTCGAGTAGGAATATAATAGTTAGCTTTAGCAAAGCAAAGTTTTTTCACATAGTTATTCCTGGCTGTTCTAAAGGCCTGCCAATCTGAAGATTCTTTGAATGTCTAGCTTTAGCCCAGAGCTTATCTCAAGCTATAAGGGCTGCCTTGAGGTCCGAGGTGAACCAGGGGTTGGAATTGTTCCGCACTTTACTTTGATGAAAGGGGCATGCTTATTTATTATTGTAGTGAGTTTGTCATTAAGGATGTAAGCTGCCTTGTTGACATCTTTGGCTAGGTAGAGATCTTGCCATCTGATCATGCTCAGTTCAGATAGGAAGTTTACTGCACTGAATTTCGTAAAGGATCTTTTGTTATAAAGATGGGTTGGGTCGCCTAATTTGAGATCTTATGCAAGCAACAATTCCATGATCGCCATGTCGCTGTAAAACACTGCCGAATGAGATATTTTGTGTGGATGGGTGGTTAGTACCACATCTAGAATGGAACTGTTGGCAGTATTTAGAGTGTTGTTCCTAGTAGGTTCATTGACTAATTGCCCAAGACCCAGTTCGTCCAAAGGGATTTGAGGCCATGTGATTTAGGTGACAGCCAGTCCATATTTAGATCTCCTAGAAATATTGTTTCAGTTTTTGCATCTACTAACATGGATTTCAAAAGATTAAGGACTTCATCACCACCAGATGGGGGTCTATAGCCACCTAGGATAGTGATACATTCGAGGAGGGTAGATGAAGGCTCATCAAACTAACTCAAATTCCTTGGCTAGAGATTTGCAACTAATATTGGTGACCAAGTACTTAGATTTGGCATAGATAACCACTCCCCGCTTCTAGACTCTCTATCTGCTCTAAATAAATTGTAGCCCTGCAGTGATATTTGTTGATCAGTGTTCGCTCTTTTTAACCACGACTCAGTAATTATGATAAGGTCAGGGTTAACGTGTGCAGCCCAGGCTTGCAACTGTACAAGTTTTTAGGCAGGCTTAAAATGTTGACCATCATCATTTTGAGACCTGTAGCCTCAGCAAAATCGAGTAGGCTAAGTAAGTTGTAGGGGAGGGCCAGGTTGAGCTCCACATTTCTGAGCAGAGAAGAAGCAGAAGATAACTTTCTTTAAGGAGCTTATAAGAATGGAGACTGCTTTTATATTTCTTCGTGGCAATCCATGCACAAGAGGTGGCACCACTGTAATGACAGTTGATTGTGTTCAATGTAAGTGCTTGAGTAGACATAGGTGAGGACAGTAGCAAGGGGGTGTAGGCTAACCGGGGGGAATAGGCTAAAAGGGGAGAGGAGAATGACATAGTGTCTGCACGGTAGACCGTTATAACATTAGGTATTGATAAGGTACATTGGAGAACTGAATTGCATTGAGGTACTTCAATTGCACTGTATTGCTGAAAACTCTGCACCTTAGGAGCAATAAAAACACAATAAGGAGAGCCATGGTCCCAGATTGAGTGGTCTTGTGATTTGTATTAGTGCAATATTTTCTAGGCAAGTAATTTGCCCACCTAGGTACTACTTAAAACCTAGATGAGAAAATACAGCAGAAAGGGGAACAAGGAGAGCAGTAGCAGCTTAGTTAGTGGCGGGCTCAAGAGATATTCACACAGGGCAGTCTTATTGGCCACACTCAGATACCAATCATAGGTTGGCAGCAGTCAAACTAGGCCAATGAAGCAGTAATATGATATAGGAGGTGGATCATGAGTGTATTTAAAGGAGGCCTGAGAGGGGGTGGGGGGTGGGAGAAAATTTCAGGTCAGAGCGAGAGCTGAGAAGTCAGAATTAAGAAGGGAACACTGTAACAGGCTGTAGAGAAGGTGCCCTAATCAGAGCAAAGCAGGCAAGCGGTGTACCAATCACAATCCCCCATGGCTAGCAGCACCAATCAAGGGCTGCCCAGGCGTGCTGGCTCTCTGCAGAGGATTCTATCGGTATCTATCGGGTATGACAGCGCAGCTGAGGTACAATAGGGTGCTCAGCATCTATCTGACTTGAGTCTGAAGGGTGGATGGCAGACACTGAGGGCTTCCTGTTTTCAGCTGCAGAGCTGTCGCACAGGCAGTTTTAAGGAAGTTGTCAGCCTGTTGAGTGAAGCTTAGGGAACCCCAACTACAACCACCCCTTGTAGCAGCACTGGGAAAGAAGTAGAATGATAATGCAGGCCATATTGCCCATGAATAAATACAGGGAGTTATGTAGAAGACCAAGAATCCTCTAGTGGCAGGTCTGTATAACCTCAATGGAAAACTAGCCACTTAAAAATATAGCCGGATAGCCGGACAGTTTATTTAAATAATCAGAATTAGGACTGTGTTGTAGTTTTTAGCTGTTTCTAGTGTTTCTTATCAATTTAAAGTAATTTAGTTAGGGTAGTTTATTGTCATAGCACCAACAGCAAACAAGAGGTAAGGGCTTGGATTGGGCCTATAGACCGCATGGCCTGGTGGGGAATCAGGCCTAGAGCCTAGGTCTGGGATACCTTGGAGGCCCTTCCAGCTGGCCAACTGTAAGAAGAAAGCAAGTTGTTTATTGGGAGATATTTAGGGTAAAAGTTCACTGGGTTACCACTTTTAGAATCAACCCATTCACGTGCTGGCTGTGGCCTAGAGGTGGGGTAACTGGCGCATGAGTAGTTACTGTAGCCACAGCTGGGCTCAGACTTGGGGGTTTCTCAGAGTTTAATGGTGGAGCCTCCATAACCCAGGGATATCAGTTACTCAGTAAGATTGGAAGCAGTTCCTGAATGCCAGCAGGGTATTAACATCCCACCCTAACAAATAAAGCGAGGGGTTGCAATGAGTCAGAATATACAACCTGTAAGTGCTTATTACACCTAATAGATTGCTCAGTAAGTTTATTGTGTTTAGAAACATTATCTTATGGGTTTATATTGGGCATTGTGAGTCTGATTGTTTGCTGAGATTAAAATTATTTGAGGGTTTTTCACAGGCCTTTCTGGCAAAAAAGCATGGGCCTGACTAACTTCATTATGGGACTCCTAGGTTGTCAGGAGCAAGTACTAGCTATTAGCTGGGCAGGTACTGTAAAAAAAAAGGTTAAAATGTCCCACAGTCAATGACCCATGTTGGTGACAGCAGCGTCAGCTTACACTACAGGGAGAGTGGCCGTGATTTGTTTGTTTGCAGGCACATTGTGAAGATGAACAGAGATCTCAAACAGCAGCTTGCTGCCCTCATACAAGGCAAGGGTAAGGCATGGTGGAGGCACTGATCAGGCACCAGGGTGAAGATGGGGAGCAGGACCTTGGGGCTGCTGCCCCACCAGAATCCAAGAACCCAGAGGAGGCCAACCTGGGGAAGCAGCAGGAGAACCTGGCACCACTGACCCTGCCTGCTGAACCTGTGTTCCAGCGGGGTGCCAGGCACATCTGGGCAAGAGCCAGAGAAGCTGAAGCCCAGTCCAGATGAGACACTGGTGCACTGCTCCTCCTCCTCCTCCTCCTCAGAAAAAGCATGAAGGAAGAGGGCTGACTGGTGAGCAGCAGCAGTGACCAAATAGCAGGTATGCCAGAGTTGGATCAGCTGTCAGCTGAGAAGTTGAGGGCTCTACTTCGGAGTGGTGGTGCCCCCAACAGGAACAGGGGGTGCCAGCTGAAACAGGGCAGAGAGTGGGAGGCCATGGAAAAGGTGCTGGTAGGGCACAGGAAGGAAATGGAGCATCGGCACCCATAAGCCTGGGTTGCCAGGGGGGCCTTCCAGCAGGCCAGCCAGAACTACCGCAGGCAAGCTTGCGAACTCATGAGCAATTGGGGCAGGGTCAACCCGTCCTACCACAAGCCAACTCCTCAGCTGGGAATACCGGGGTCATGGGTCCCACAGCAGCTAGCCCTCGGTGGTTTGGTCAGCCAACCAGTGGGAGGGCTCAGGGGTGTGGCCACGGCTATAACCCAAGGATGGGGGAGCCTAACGTGTGGCCTCCAGTGGGAAACCTGGGTCAATCCGGTGTGGAGCAGAAACTTGAACAGTTGCTGGAATTACTGGTGGACCCGAATAGGGGCATGGTCAGTAGTGGTCAAGGCAGCCCTCAGCCATAGCAGGGATCAAGGATGCCAGAGCAGGAGTGGCATCTGTGCCACCACCAAGGCCAGAGCAAGAGTCAGTGTGATTTCTATCCCTGGTGGAGCCCACTGGGTCTCACTTGCCGCACAAGGTGAGGCAATGGATAATCAACAGAGAATATGTTGACATCTTTGCCCTTCTGAACTGGCCAAATGACACAGAAAAGGAAAAAAAAGACAAGGAGGGGGACGACGGAGTCGAACAGAAAAGGAAATCATCTGTGCAGCGGACGTGGGAAAACTGGGCCGCAGGGTTCACAATTTATGCGGGGATCCTTACCCAGGGCAGCCTGGGGAAAGCTAACGGATTGTGGGTATACTTTAATACAATAATGACCATGCACGCTAGTAAGCCAGGTGGGGGGTGGTTAGAATATGATGAGGAGTATCGGAGGAGAAAACAGATGGACACGGCATGATCATGGGTGGTCTTGGACCTCCCACTGCTGTGGATGATTGATTTGGGGGAGGGTTCAACACAGTGGTTTCCGGTGCAGCACCCCATCAGCAAAAAGGGTTATCAGTGGGGTAATGGGAAAAGAGGCAGGAAAGAGCATTGTTTCAGCTACAACCAGTGGTCATGCAAGATCAAGCATTGTCAATACGCACGAATGTATGGTATGCGGAAACCACACTGTTCAACAGTGTGGAAAGGTGACAGGGCAGGGAAGGCAGACAATTTTCATCCCTTTCGAAGGAAGGGGAAAAGGCTGCCAACACCAGTCAAGGCTGAAATTATTGAAGGGTGGTTGGTCAACTGCCAAGACAGGGTGATTGCTCACTTTTTGGCAGATGGTTTCGGGGAGGGATTCTGTATATCTTACCAAGGCCCAAGGAGCTCATACGAGGCTGACAACCTACGCTCTGCCAAGGAGTGACCAGAGGTCGTGCTGTGCAAACTACGGAAAGAGCTGGCCATGGGTTGGATCAGCAGCCCCTTCTCCTCTCCCCCTTGCCCACGGTTCAGGGTGTCACCCATTGGCTTAGTTCCCAAGAAGGTGCCAGGTGAGTTCAGAATGATAAACCACCTGTCATGTCCAGAAGAGGGAGTCTTTCAATGCCTACATCGACCCAGTCAACACCACGGTGTATTACACAACATTCAACAAGGCACTGGAGGTGGTGTGTCAGGCATACCAGGGGGCATTGCTGGGGAAGGCTGATATAGAATCAGCATTCTAGCTATTGCCAGTGTTCTTGGCAGATAGGGAGCTACTGGGCATGAAATTTGATGGATACTACTATATGGACAACTGCATGCCCATGGGGTGTGCAGTTGCATATGCAGTTTTTGAGCAATTCAGCACATTCCTGCATTGAGCCATGGCACAGAAAGCCAAAGTCAACCACATGGTTCATTATTTGGATGACTTTTTGTCTGTGGGGAGGGCCGGCTCGGGGCAATGCACGCATATCATGGCAGCATCCCACCAGGTGTGCACCGAGTTGGGTGTACGCCATGCACAAGGCTTTCCTTCCTGGGATCGAGATTGACAGAGAGAGCAAGTGTTCTGCCCACTAAGACAAGCTGGTGACCTTGCGCACCCGGCTGAACGTATGATGAGGGCATGGAAAGTCACATTACAGGAGCTCCAGCAACTAGTGGGCCATCTCAGTTTTGCCTGCCTGGTATGCCCATGGGCAGGACATTCATGAGGTGCATGGCAGGCGTTGAGGCGGGCTGTACAAAACTGCACCATAGAATCTGGGTCACAGCGCAATGTGGGTGGATTCTAGGCATTTGGCAGCATTTTGAAATGCTTCAATGGGGTGTCGATATGGCTGGTGTTGGTGTCCAGTGAAGAATTAGAACCTTCACAGATGTCTTGGGTATTGGCTTGGAGCTTACCTGCAAGGAAAGTGGTGTGCAGGGCAGTGTCCTCCAGAGTGGATCAGATGAGGCATCATGAAACAGATAATGGTGATGAAATTTTTCCCCCTTGTCATGGCATTGGTGGTCAGGGGGAATGTGTTGTGGGACAAGCACATCACATTCAGGTCAGACAACACCGGAGTGGTGTATGCCATCAACAAACAGTTGGGGGGCAAGGGCCCAATGGGCAACCTCATGCAGGTGTTTGTCCTCAAGTGTCTGATGTTGAATATTACCTCTAGGGCAGTGCATGTACCAGGTATTGAAAATAGCATCACTGACACTCTTTCTCATTTACAGTGGCAGAGATTCCAAGAACTGGCACCAGCAGCATACCAACAGCCCAGGAAAGTCCCACCTTTCCTATGGGAGTTGACAACCCAGAGGCCTGGAAGTTGATTGAGAAGACCCTTGCACCCAGGATGCATATAGTGTACCAGAGGGGAGTCAACTGTTTTTTGGAGGTCCAACATGCTCAAGGGTGGGCAACAACATGGCTGATCCCAGTTGCACAGCTGTGTGAATACGTGCTGATCAAAAAACGTGCATGGGGTCACCAGGGCAACAGTCGAACAGCACATTGCTGGTATTGCCTGGTTCCAGAAAGTCAAGGTCTGACTCACATGTATTTTCCTTAGAAAGATACTGGAGGTTGGGCATGGCAACCTAAGGGTATGGACAACTGATGACCCATCAGCCCTGCCATGTCTCGAGAAGATCTGGGATGGCCCAAGGTATGCCCATCTATTGACAAGGGTTGTTCCAGACAGTATACTTGGTAGCATTTTGTGGGTCATTCTGGGTGTCTGAGCTCAGTAGCCTAGCAAGGTTACTGGGAGACCAGTAGCACTGGCAGAGGTGGATGTGGAGGTCAAAATGTCTGGAGTCTTTGTCCGCATCCATAAAAGCAAGACCGATCAGCTTGCCCATGGGTGGTGGTGGTGCTGGCTAGGGGCACTCCATGGGCTCCAGTGGGATGTGGGAACATGTGTACAGGATTATATAACTCAGCTCCCAGCAATGGGGGGGGACCTTCTTCCTTCTTCCATCATGGAGAGGGTGGCTCCTAACAGTGTACCAGTTTAGGCACATGATGCAAAAGACCTTCCGACAGCTGTGCATCCCAGCAGAGCACTACAACACACACTCCTTTAGGATTGGAGCAGCATCACATGCCAGGGTGGAGGGCTTAGCAGATGGGGCAATACACATGTTGGGTAGATGGAAGTCACAGGCTTTTGAAAGGTACATAAGGCCACAAATGTTATAACTTTCTTTTGCTTTGTTTGGACAGGTGTTGTGGCCTGAGCCGAGCAGATCTGGATTTTTGGCCACTCATACATCCATTGGGTGGCCCACAGGGCAAGGCAGTATCCTGGAGGAAAGAACCTGTTCCTGGCACCCGAGAGGGTAGAGGTGCATTGGTTGGGACAGAGCGGGATGTGATGGAATGAGTTGATCGCAACTCTGCAAGCAAACACCGAGAGAGGGGCAGCCAGATGTTTTAGTCCTTCACTTGGGGGAAATGATCTGGGGTTATGTAGCGAGGGAGCTTAAGGAGATGGTCAGGCAGTACTGGCAGGAGGAAGCAATGGCTGCTCCAAGGCATATAATTTGGTCAGATATGGTGCAGCAGCAGCAGTGGCAGCACACCTGGAACATTAGGGCAGTAGGGAAGGTGTGCCAGCTGCAGAACATGGCCATGACACCAATTATGGATTCCATGGGGGGGTCCATAGCAGTGCACCTGGAAGTGTCTGTGAAAGATCCTGATCTGTATAGCAGAGATAGTGTACATCTATCAGAGAAAGGATTAGACTTGTTTTTGAATGACATACAACTGGCAGTGGTGAGAATGTTGGCATGAGGTGCTTGTGGAGGGTGAGTGGTGAAACTCACCCTTGTGGCAACTTGGTAATCTTGGAATGCTGTGGAGTGGGTAACAGGGGATCACATGTCTTGACCAGCCAGATCTCCCTGAGGCTGATAGGAGGCAGACCTGACAGATGGTGTCTGGAGGCACACTCTTCAGGCAGGGTCCTGCGGCATGGCAGATCCTCTGATGGGGAGGAGCTATCCACAGCTGGTCACAGAGCCATCCCTTATGCCCCAGAGGCTATTGCCCTTGCTGGGTCTGGATTGATGTAGGTGCGCCTCTCCTGGGAGGGAGGGTCAACCATCACGATCTAGTGCTCCATGAGGAGCTAGATTCTCCAAGGCTACCTAGCTGGCAGCACAGCATGCTAGCAAATGTATATATGGACAATTGGTTTTATCAATAAATACATGGCTCTGGCCATTTCTTCAAAAACCTGTCTTTGTGTCAGTTTGTTCAGGTGAAGAAAGCATATGCCTCAAAAGACAAAATGAACTTAATTAATTTTTCAGTTTGGTGACAGAAATGATTGATAGAAGCCAGGCAGTGGACATAATTTATGTCGGCAATAAGCCACAATGAGGCATGCATCAAAGGATTGACAATGCACACCCAGGGATGTAGTAAGGCACAAGGCCATAGATCATGTCTTACACCCATGAGAAGTGCATTATTAATCTTTAATGCACACTGTGATTGTGACTGCATTTATAAATAGCTCATTGTAGATAATGAGATTTTACAGCCATCATTATAAGAACTGGTTTCTGACTGTGCATCATTAGTATTTTAATGCATGGTCATGTGACAGTTGTTGTCCAATGAGGTCCCTGGATTTATCCTTGCCATTTTATAATTGGATTTCAGTAAGGCTTTGATTCAGTGCCATGCAGGAGGATAGTAAACAAGCTAGGTGGCAAGAGTGGGGGATGGATTTACCAGATGAACTGGGAATATGTTGACAGGTAGAACTGAGAGAGTGGTCCTGGACAGCAATTTCTCTAATATTAAGGTGTCCCTGGTAAGGAGGGAGACAGAGGGGAGCTGAGGAGCAGTGGGCACACCTAAAAGGAGCCATAGTGGAGGTGACAAACCAGTGCATCAGGCTGGTGAACAAAGGAAGAGAAGTAGGAAACCACTATGGTTCTCAAAAGAGGTAGCACAGAAAGTAAGGACCAAAAGGTTGAGTTTCAGAAAGTGTAAGGAGACACAGAAGGAAGAGTATAGCGTGATGTACCTAAATTGTCTGAAGGAAGCAGGAAAAGCTGTTAGGAGCACAAAGGCACAACAAGAGGAAAGTCTAGCACAGATGGTGAAGAAGGGAGACAAGATGTTCTATAGGTACATCAGTGAAAGAAGGAAGTCTGGGGGGATTATAAGACTCAGAGGGGATGAAGCGGAGGGTGTTGAGGGAGACCTGGAAAAGGCAGAAATACTGAATAAATACTTCTGTTCAGTATTCACTGAAGAAGGGGAGTGACTGGAACCACAGCTGGGCATCAGATACAAAAGGAGGAGGGAGGTGAACACCAGTCCATTTACAGAAGAGTGAGTCATGGAGGAGCTACAAACTGAAGGTAGACAAAGCAATGGGACCAGATGGCATACATCTCAGGATTTTAAAGAACCACGGAGGGAGCTAGCTGCACCACTGACAGCTATGTTCAGTTAGTTGCCAACAGGAGTGGTTCTAGAGGACTGTAGGAGGGTGCGTAGTCCCTCTTCACAAAAAATGGTGGCAGGAGGAGGCAGGAAACTATAGGCTGGTCAGGCTCACCTCAGTAGTGGGTAGATTAAGGAGGCACTACATCAGAAAGGATTGTGGAAATCTTGGAATCCAATGGGGCCCAGTATCCAAGGCAGAACGGATTTGCAGTAGGAAGATCATGTCAAACAAATCTGATAGATTTTTCTTGACTGTGTAATGAAGGAGGTGGATTGGGGGGAGCAGTAGATGTTGCCTACCTGGATTTCAGCAAGGCCTTCAACACCGTTCCACATAAAAGACTGGTGAAGAAGCTGGGTAGCATAGGCATGGGCCACAAGGTGGTAAACTGGGTTAAAAACTGGTTAGGGAACAGGAAGCAGAAGATGTTGGTAATGGGATCCGGTCCAAGGAAAGGAAGGTGATCAGTGGAGCACCTCAAGGATTAGTCCTGGGGCCAATCTTTTTATTGTCTTCATTAGTGACATTGTGGAAGGGCTGAGGGGAAGGTTTGCCTGATGGTAGATAACACAAACATCTGCAACAGGGTGGACACTCTAGATAGGGTGGAGAAATGAGGTGAGACCTAAGAAAGCTGAAAAATGGTCCAAAGTGTGGTAACTGTGGTTCAATGCAAAGAACTGGAAAATCATGTACCTGGGATGCAGAAACCCTGGAAAGAGGTATAGGATGAGGGAGGTTGCTGGTGGTCACCAGGGAAAGGGATCTGAGGTTATCATCTCAGATGACCTAAAGATGGCCAAGCAGAGTACAAAGGCTGTATTGAGGGCCAGTGGCATGTTGGGGTGCACAGGAAGGGGTATCTCTAGCAGAAGGAGGAGGTGGTGATACCACTATACAAAACACTGGTGAGGCCTCATCTGAAATACTGTGTACAGTTCTGGAGGCCACATAGGGTGGAGGTGGTTCAGAAGGGTGACAAAGAAGGTACATGGCTTGCACCAGAAGTCATTTGAGGAGAGATTGAAAGACCTCAGTATGAACACACTGCAAGAGAGGAGGGAATGGAGACATGATTGAAACCTTCAAGTATCTTAAAGGTTCAAACAAGGTACAAGAGGCAACATCTTTTACTATAGAAGTACTAGAATGAGGAGGGCACAATATGAGATATGAAGAAGGCAGGATAAGGGGAAATGTGGAGGAAGTTTTTCTTCATGTAAAGGGTGGTGGATGCATGGAATAGCCTGCACCAGGAGGAGGTGGGAGCATGCACAGTAGGGGGATTTAAACATGTGAGTTATAGGCACAAGGGAACACTCGAGGTGGGAAGGAGAGGCTAAAGCCAATGATCAAGTAGGGTCAACGACTGCTATAAAGGTAGGTTATATGGGAGGACTGGATGGGCCTAGCAGTCCTTATCTACCATCAATTTCCATGTTTCTAGTGGAGTGCCTGGGGCCATAACTGTTTATCATGTACCTAAGTGACATCCGCATTGTGGCATGTCTGGTATTGAGGAGGGAACTGGAATAATTGAAAAGGATGTGGAGAGACTATAAAAGTGTGCTCACTTTCTGTCAATTAAAATTCAGGCCAAAGAAATGTAAATGGATGCACATTGACTGCAGAAATTCACATCAGGAATAATGCATCCATGAAATAAAGATGGTACACACAAAGGAAGAAAGGGATTGAGGGACAATAATTAGCAATAGTCTAAAATAATTTTCCCAGTGTGGTAAAACATACAGAAAGGATCATTGGACATTGAGGTACATTAAGCAGGAGTTGACTGATCATAGGAAAGAGGTGATAGTGACACTGTACAGGTCACTGGTTAGACCTTACCTAAAGTACTGTGTGCAGTTCTAGAGACTTCAGCTGAGAAAAGATAGGGACACAGTAGATGCTGTATAGTGCTGGGTAACAAAAATGTGTGAGTGGCAACAAGCAAGGTCTTATGAGGAGAGATTGGAAAGTATCAATATAAGTAGAACAGAAGGGAGGGAGAGAGGGGATATGATGGAAAAATATAACAACTTGTGGGAGAATACTGGATGGAAACCAAGCACAACCAGCCTGTGCTGCTACAAAGGGTTCTAATTGCTTTGACCTTGAGTGAAACTCAAGAGGTCTGAGGTAATCAGATCCCTGAGGTGGCAGTTCAGACTGGTTGGGCATGTGGTTCCATCCAGCATGTTTATAGGGCATAGTTGTGTGGTTCGGCTGTTCTTGAAGCTTAATAAATTACAATTGTCATCAAAAGCTGTGCACAGCAGCACTCTACCAATCACTATACTGTTAAAGTTGAAGCAGGTTGCATTCACCAGTGGGCATAATCTCAAGTTACAAGATTGTTTTAATCAGGTAAAACACTTTTATGATACAATACACAAAACAAATCAAAATAACAAATTGCAATCTTCAGCAGAAAATAACACAAAAATACAACAAGAGGTGAGACGTTCTAATACTCTATAAAAAGACCATTTTGTTCATTTTAGCATTGGTTCCACCTATTACAAGAGGTTGCTACCAGATTAGATTTCACAATTAAGGTTTGCTAAGAGAACCAAGCAAAACATCAAAAAATGTTTAAGCATGCCCTTAACAGTTATGTTAATCTTGATTTATAGAAGGGCGTATTGAAGACTGAGCATTAGATAATCCACCTGCAATCTAAGGGTGTCAGATTTGATGAAAGTCTGGATTCAGGTCTTGTTACCTACATCTCCATGGACATAGTCTCAAACTGGAACTGGGGAAAGATCCAGAAAATTAATCAGGAAATATTGTTTCATGGTGGTAGATGGGTGTAATAGACTATCCTGAACAAGGTAAGATGGGGGAGTTAGTACTCACAATAATTCATCCATTACAGCTTTCATTTCTGAGTGCCAGGAAATCAAGGATCAATTCAAAGGCTAAGAAAAAACTGGATGCATACCAAATGTACAAATGGACCCACCCTACTGGGTCCTGAGAGACAGTTTTTTCCACAAAGGATGAAAAGGTTGGCAGAGAACCAAATTCAATGTGACCAGCCTAGCAGATGCACAAAAGAAAACTGAGGAAGGATCCAGCAGGAAGAGGTGGAGTCAGGACTGGATTTCAAGTTTTTATGACTGTGGGTGGAGGCAATGGGAGTATTGCATGCACAAAAGGAGTGGTGTCATGTTTTCTGTCCTTGGAACTGACTGAAGGGGTAAATAGTATCCTCCACCTTACCCTCCTCCAAGAAATGTTTTCCACCCTAAATAAATACGCTTTCATGTTAGTCAATGGTTGCAGGGTATTATTTTCTTTCTTAAATTGGTGGTACAAGAACTGGAACCTGAGTAGTGGGAGGCAAAATTGTTTTGGGGAAGTAAGATCCACCCACCTCCACCCAAGAAGCTCCAAAAGTTCCATCCCACTTTTTTTTTTCATGTGGGAGGGGCATGAGGTGGATCTATCATGCTGAAAGAAGAGTCACTAGTTTGGGATCTGGACCAAGGAACAGAACAAGTATGTGGAGTCCCTGCATTTTGTTAAGGACTAGGAGAACAGAAGTACTTAATGCCTTCAAACTGACTTAAAACTCCTTAGAATAAATTATTATCAGAGTCACCTGGTGTCCTAAGAAGTGTCTGAAACTACAGTTCCCAAGGAAAATATACAGTTTTTAGGTATTTCTTAAACATTTATATACTAAAAACAAAGTTCAGCTTTTGGATTAACAATATTTGTTTACCATATTCTATCTATAATATATATATATATATATATATATATATACAAGTATATATACATATATATACACACACACACATATATATATATATATATATATATATATATATATATATAA
Organism: Neoceratodus forsteri; assembly: GCA_016271365.2. NCBI lineage: Eukaryota > Metazoa > Chordata > Ceratodontiformes > Ceratodontidae > Neoceratodus > Neoceratodus forsteri. Next base: position 51,003,438 of record JADMNL010000031.1, on the reverse strand, counting down.
GTTTGTCTTTTAGTAGTTTCAAAACATTGAAAACATTGGTGTTAGTAATGCATTTAGAAATACATTTTTAATTGTCTTTACAGATAAATCATGCAGGTTCATGTGAGGGCACATGTTTGGGGAGGAGTTCAAATTATTTTAATCATGGGCACAGTACTTGGTAAACAGTCTGTGATGAAGTGTATTTTCTTTTTAAGTTTGAAAGTAGATTTGACTTGCACATGTTAAAAATACCAGCTGCAATTAACAACTACTTGTAGAAACAAAATGCTATTTTTTTTCCTACTTACTATTTTTCTGGCTCAGTTTATATCAGTGAAAAGAAAGATTGGAACAACTATCAGAGCTGCCACCCCCCCTGGACAAGATTTGTATCACTCATTTAAAATGACACAAACTTAGTTTCACATTTTCACCATGAGGGAAGCAAGAAGATGAACCAGCATGGCTAACAAATACATTCATTGACACCTGTGAATGAATGAGGAGGAGCCATTTTTTCTAACATTCCTGGTGAATTTAACCTTCTTGGAACCTGTTATTCCAGTTTTTATGACTGTGGGTGGAGCCAACAGGAGTATTGCATTCAAAAAAGGGATGATGTCATCTTTCCTACCAAACAACATGATAGCATGTTAAAAATAGATTCCTCAGCTGAAGCCTCATTACTATGCTGCCTGTGTGTATATAGGAAGCTTTAGAGCACTATTTTTCCTCTGGCTTGAGGAGTTAATTGAGACCACAGAAAGTTAACTCATTATCTTCTGGGAGTCATTCTTTGTCAGATTACCAATGGATAGTACAGACGTCATAGAAAGCTATCAGAAGTAGAATGGGTTAAACACTTCCTGGAATTTTCTGCATAACAAGTTCCCCATGGCACCTCACAGCACCTCATTAAGCCATTTGACACCACCATTCTAAGAGCAGTCAGTGTGTTACTTTGCAGGACATTGCATAGCAAGAGACCCAGCCTTGCCTTTTTCTAAATAATATACCAACTTCATTCTCAGGCAGGCAGTTCTGGGCTACTGTTTATAGTCTACTGAATTTTCTTAGCTTGCAGTTTGTGACTATAGGTGTAACTAAATGATAATAACCATATTTGCTTCACTTGCAAATAGGTAGGCATTTAAATTATCTGGTTGAGGGCTGCCACAGACAGAATGGGACTTCACAGATGGGGGAACTCACAGCAGCAGAAGAAGCATGTTGGCATTGAAAGCTTAGTGGCATGGATTTACAGGCTCCAGTATTTAAGCATGACTTTGGTAGAGGATTAATTGTGACTGGGGGTGAGGGAGGGAGTCTTGATATTTTAAACATAATATTTTTCTGAAACTTCAACCTTCAATGGGTTAGACTCTGCAGCCATCTGTACAGTATATCACTAAGCCAAATGCAGTGTGGTATAAGTAAAACCCAGATCACCAGACCAGGACCAGTGCTGTAAAATCTGGACTGGGCACAGCTTGTGCAAATATTGCTGCTCCGTGGAGCAGCAAAAAATATAAACCATGTAATACCTCAATAACACACCTACCTCAGTTTACATTTACCTGATGCCCATTGTTAGGCTTTTATATAGTAATACCTTCCTTCAAGAGAACAGCTTGTAATGAAATGTGTCGAATTTACATAGGCATTTGGGCAGATGCACTTTTATATTATATGAATTTTTGTGTGTGAACTGTATATCGGTCTCTTAAAAAAACAATTAACCACATCAAATGTCTTCAAAACTTGTCTCAACATTGTGTTTATCTTCCAGCTTGTCACAACATACAGTTGTCTCAGCAGTGTTTTCAGTTAGGTACAATACCTTCATGTATATGATGGCCTGGTTCTGTTGAGTTGATTGCTATAATAGTGCAGAGAATAAAATGCAATACATATAGGTAACTGTAATACAGATGGTGGCATTATTTTTAATTATACAGTGGCAAGGAAACTCTTCCTCACATTTCCTCTGAATCATCCACCCTCCAACTTCATCCCATGCCCTCTAGTTCTGGAACACCTTTTTCACTTAAAAATAGTGTATTTCTGCACCCTGTTCCTCCCTGTAAGATACTGGTATGTCTCTATCATATCCCCTCTCTTGCTCCTCTCCTCCAGGGAGTACATATTCAATTCCTTCAACCTGTCCTCATAGGACTTGTGATGCAACCAAAATAATCCAGGGCCTAGGGGATATGACCTATGAGGAGAGACTGGAGGAGCTGGGCATGTTCTCGCTGTAGGAGAGGAGGGATCAGGGAGACATGACTGAGGTCTTCAAGTACCTCAAGGGGGTCCATAGGGTAAACTGAGATGGGATCTTTCATCTGAAGGGGGATCATAAGAGGACTCTACAGTGGAGGGGTTCAAGAGAAGGTGGGATAGGTACAGGCAAGGGGTAAAGTAGGGATGACTCCCATGGGGGGGTGGGTTCAGGGAAGGAAAAATTGGGAAAGGAACCAGGGCAATGGTGATGGTACCCACTTAAGGTACTGAAGCATGAGCAGACTCAGTAGACCATGAGGCCTCATCTACTTCCATCTAGTATGTTAGACTGTGTGGTAGACTGAATGGACCTTTAGTCTTTTTCTGTATTGATTTTTACAAGTTTTCTATATTTCTATTTCTTAAAAAAAAAAGATTTTTAATAGATAAGGACTTAACCATGAACTAAAATAATGTCTATATATGATTATTTAATATCTAAGTTAACTTTTTTTCTGGTCATTCATTGTGGACAATGGAGTACCTTTTTCAATATGTGCATAATTATACTGAAGAATTCACAACTGAAAGTATAAAAATATTTTCATTACATAATACATTGACAAGTAATGTTCATCTGGATAGTATTCTCAATAAATTACATACCAGATTAGGTGTTCTCTGCAGAGTTTGCAATTGTCTCTCCAGTTTATCTCATTCTCAAACAATGCAGAGTTGCAGTTTTGCCTTTTTCTTGGGGGGGACATAAAAAGCATTTACAGTTGGCTCCACAGTATTATTAATAATACAATATAAATATAATTACATGACTGACATATTATTGCTGTGTACATACAAGTTAATTTTATTTTGGTCACCTTTTACATCATTACAAATGTTTACATAAAATTCAAAATAGACAGAAGCACAAATTAAGAGATTTGACATACATCCAAATTATTACAGATAAATAGTATTCAATTCATATTGCATCATATTCTAGTTCTTTGTTATTTGTAACTTTTATCAGATCTACATCCGTCATTATACATGTATTAAGGACTTCAATTATTTTAACATTTATATGGTTCAACATGCTACAGTCTTTGTTCATCTTAGTCTTAAAATTTAGCTAGCATTTCTCCTGGAATTCATTAAATTGAAAACCCATTTCATATACTGTATCATATCCTGGGTAATGAAATCCATTTGTGTACTCATCAATATACGTAATGTTTCTTCTTTTGATAATGTTTCTGTGCAATATACTTATTCCTCATATTTTGGTATTTGGGACAATAAAGTAAAATGTGTGGCAAGGTTTCAAGTTCCTTTGAGCTGTATTCACAGTATACATCTTTATGCTACTGCTTATCTCTTGCAAATAGATGTAAAAATTGTGATGGCTACAATTCCAGTCTAAACCTTAGAAATATCATTCGATCTTTTCTGTTCTTTAAATGTAATAAATAAGGTTCTAAGATATGGTTAATTTTATTTTTAGCATAACAGGTATGTAGTTTTGATGCTCTTGTCTTTACCATGTCTTCTTCATATGCACATGCCCCAATAATGCAAGCATCATGGGAAGCATATGTATTGCAAGACCTGCTGGCACCATGCAATTCTGTTTAAAATTGAGCCAGTCAAATGTTTTCATGGGGATTTGCATATGCTTCCCATGATGCTTTGCATTATTGGTGGCGTGGCTGAGCCTCTCCTGGGCTGAGATACAGATATGGCACACTGATGAGTCCAAATGAGGTTTAAACATGTGTCTGTGGTTGCTGTTCTCAACCTTGCTGATTACATTGCAAGGCCTTCTGGCACCATGCAATACTGCTTAAAGCTGAACCAGTCCAAATTGATACATGGGGATTTGAATATGCTTCCCACGATGTTTTGTATTATAGGGGTATGTGAAATTGTGTTTTCTTTAAAGTTTGGTTGTATGGCCAATATCCTCTGGGGTAACCCTTGCCTCAGTGCATTTGCTCTGGGTTTCTTTTGTAGTTCTCTTCTTTCTCTACTTTGGACTCTCCATGACCCAAATAAATAAGACCCCCTTATGGGTGGCTGGCACACTCCACCAGGGCTGAGATACAGATATGGCACACTGATGAGCACAAATGAGGATGAAACACATGTTAGTATTGGAACCCACTGAGGAGGGAGAAATCTTAGACCTGGTACTCTCAAATGCGGATGGAGAAAGAATCTCAGATTTAGAAGTGGGTAGCCATCTGGGAACAAGTGGCCTCCAAACAGTGCGGTTCATGATAAACACAGCCCTACAAACAAACCATACAAAAGCAAGCGTGTTGGACTTTAGGAGGGCTGACTTTGGGAAAATGAGAGAGTGCCTCAGAAAAGCACTAGCAAACAGGCAAGAAGGAGGGGTGGAGGAACAATGGGGAGTAATCAAAACAGCCATCACAGAGGCAACAAGCCTTTGTGTAAAGCAAATCAACAAAACACAACAGATGAAAAAAATGCTATGGTTCTCAAAATAGGTGGCAGGGAATGTTAAGGAGAAAAGGATAGCATTCAGGAAATATAAGGAAACACAGAAGAAGCAGGACAGAGAACTTCATCAGTTAAAGCAGAAAGAGGCAGGGAAGACAGAATAGTAAGCCCAAACCAAGGAAAGGATAGCCAACTCTGTTAAGAAGGGGGATAATACCGTTTATAGGTACATTAGGTAGTGAAGAAAGACCAAAGGAGGGATATTGAGGCTTAATAAAGGGGAGGGAATGTGGGCAGAAGGTGACAGTGGAAAAGCAGGTATACTGAATGAATATTTCTACTCAGTATTCACAAAGGAAGAGGAGGAGGAAGTACCTAAACCAAACAAGAGAAACACTCTGAAGACAGGGGTCAATACCAGTCCATTTACAGAAGAAAGGTTTCTGAAAGAACTAATAAAATTGAAGTTGGGCAAAGCAAAGGGGCCTGATGGGATTCGCCCAAAAATTCTAAAAGAACTAAGGGTAGAACTAGTGACACAGCTGACTACTCTCTTTAACAAATCATGGGAGGATGTGGTGGTACTTGAAGACTGGAGGAGGTGGATGTGATTCCTCTTCACAAAACTGGGAGCAGGACAGAGGCAGGAAACTACAGACCAGTTAGTTTGACCTCAGTGGTAGGGAAAATGATGGAATCACTTCTGAAGGAAATAATTGTTGAGTACCTAGAGGCCAGTGTAGCACAGGACCCAAGACAGCATGGATTCATGATGGGAAGGTCATATGTCAGATGAATCTAATAGATTTCTTTGACTGGGTGACCAAAGAAGTAGACCAGGGAGGGGCTGTGGACATGGCCCACCTAGATTTTAGCAAGGCATTTGATACAGTCCCACACAAAAGATTAATACACAAGTTAGCCAGCCTTGGAGTGGGTCCCAAGGTGGTAGCCTGGATAAAAAATTGTCTAGACAACAGGACTCAAAGGGTAGTAGTAAACAGAGTCCACAGTGAAGAAAGAAGGGTTACTAGAGGGTACCACAGGGTTCAGAACTGTGACCAGCCCTTTTTAATGTCTTTATGAGTGACATTGTTGAGGAATTGGAAGGAAAAGTATGCCTCTTTGCAGATGACAAAAAGATCTGCAACAGGGTTGATAAACAAGATGGAGTGGAAAGGATGAGAAGGGACTTGGCAAGGGTGGAGGAATGGTCAAATGTATGACAGCTCAGGTTCAATGCAAAGAAGTGCAAGGTAATGCACCTGGGAAACAAAAACCCAGGGCAAGAGTACACAATGGGGGGTCAGATACTGACAACAGTAAAAATGGAAAGGGACCTGGGGGTAATTATATCAGATGACCTAAAAGTGGGGAAGCAATGTGCGAAGGCAGTAAGGAAGGCTGGGGAGATACTGGGATGCATAGGGAGAGGCATCAATAGTAGAAAACAGGAAGTTGTTATCCCTCTGTACAGACAGTTGATTAGACCCCATCTGGAGTACTGTGTGCAGTTCTGGAGACCCCATCTCTGCAAAGGCATAGACAGAGCGGAGGCTGTCCAGAGGAGGGCAACCAAAATGGTGCAGGGTCTGCATCAGAAGACATATGAAGAAAGACTAAAGGAGCTTAATATGTATACCCTTAAGAAAAGAAGGGAGAGAGGGGACATGATAGAAACTTTCAAGTACCTCAAGGAATCAACAAAAGTCCAAGAGGCAGCATCTTTCAGAAAAAGAGATGTGCAAGAACAAGGGGGCCCAATTTGAAGATAGAGGGGAGACGGCTCAGAGGTAATGTGAGGAAGTTTTTTTTTTCATGGAGAGGGTTGTGGATGCATGGAACAGCCCCCATGAGGAGGTCATGAAGTCAAGAACAGTGAGGGAATGCAAGAATACATGGGGCAGACATAAGGCTGTCCTAGTGGGGAGTAGGAGCAAGTAAGCTGTTGGTTAACTAGGATCTGCAGCTTATCTGTTGAGGTAGGAAAAATGGGCAGACTAGGTGGGCCAAGCGGTCCTTATCTGCCATCAGATTCTATATTTCTATGTCTCTGTCTGCTGTTTTCAGCCTTTGCTGATTTTATTAAGGCCTTCTGGCACCATGCAATTCTGTTTAAAGTTGAGTCAGTCCAAATTATTTCATGTGGATTTGCAAATGGTTCTCATTATGCTTTGCATTATTGGTGTATCTTGTAATTGTGTTTTCTTTAAAATTGGCTGTATGGTCAATACCCTCTGGGGTAACCCTTGCCTCAGTGCCTTTGCTCTGGAACTCTTTGTATATCTGTATTCCACAAATATGTAGAGCAGGAATGTGACTCAAAAGGATTATCCATCCAGCTCAAGAGCCTCTTTTGACCAAGATACAATGGGCCCAATTTTCAGAAGTTGACACTGGGCTTGCATCAACCCCAATATTGGGTGCAACTGCACCAAACTCCTATAGATACAACTGTGCCCAATTTAGTATGTTGGGTGTAGTTATGACACTTTCCACTATTTACAGCAGCTTGCATCAACTGTTTGTGCAAGCCCCAAAAAGGGTCCCTAAATTGTGCAAAGTTAGACCAGAGGAGCTAATCTAACTTGTGGCATTTGGGGTACCAATGGAGAATCATGATCTGTGCTGAAGGAATGTCACAAGCCCCTTGCACCATATGTTTAGCACATGTGATACATAAATTCTCTCCTGTAGTATTACCTGAGCAACCACTCCTGTCTCACGGGCCAAAAACCACACCACTGGGTTTTGTCTTAACGCCGCTATTTTTTTGTATGGAATTTTACAACTAACCTTTAAAAGTCTTACACGCAACATATTAAGTGACATAGTGGTATTTTCCACTTGCAGCCTTTTGCTACTAGATATACTAATTCTATACGTTGGCATCATTTAGTCATTTACTAACCATTTTACCTCTTACTAGCCTTTAGCAATTTACACTAGCCATTTTACACCTTTTATTTCCTCAGTTTTATGGTTAGCCAACTACACATTGTTGATAAGTTTGGTCACTGATTACTAAAACCTTGGCCACTGACCACTGTTAATAATTTTCACCCTGAAGATAGGAGGCCCTGAGGGACTCGAACATTCAAAAAATTGAACATAAATGTAAAGATATTAGTTAATAACTGAAGGTTACAAAAAAACTAAACATTTCTACTTTTAGACTGTTAGACTAGGTGACTAGCTATATGATTTAAAACTGGTTGCCAGCATACAGATAGTCAAGGCATTTATAAAAAGCATCCTGTTTTGGAGTTGGCACAGGGCTGGTTACAGACGGAACACAAATCGTGAGTTTGTAAAACATAATACAGAATTGAGGATGTCAACACCACAATTGAAATATGTGAAAATGCTAACATGTGACACCACATATAACACAATATAACATAACAATTTTGTTGATGAAAAAGAGTTCATGGAATTCACTTTGAGAGTGAATAAGGTAGATGCTACCTTGTGTTGAGGTGTGGCACACCTGGGAGCTTGATTGAAGAATCTGTTGATAATGTCTCTTGACAGATAAGTCCTTATAAAACATAACAGTCCATGAAATTAACAGTTCATAAGTTCATACAAGTATTCACAGGTTGATGTAGTTACAGTACAGATGAAATGTCATTTGCAGAATGGTGGTAACCCCACAAGGCATATGAGAGGTAATGCAGACAGTAATTTAAAACAAAACACCAGCATAGTAGAAAAGTCAGTGTTCATTTTGCTGGCTGGCTGATTAGTAGACACACTGGCCAGGGGTGCATTGAGTCCTTTTAATGGAGTAGTCACACACACACACTGGCATGGCTTTTGTCGTAAGTTGATTACACCCGCATAAAGATTAACAGTCCATAAAAGGTAACAATTGACAATAAACCATTAAGAACACAGTCCATAACAGAGCAATAGGGTTGGAAAGTACCAGCCATGTTTGGAACAAGCAGCAGCGAAGAAAATGGATGTATTGCTTGAAGGTCAATTGAAGCAGAATCTTCTCGCTGGAGTTAGGGAGTGCCCTTCCCAGACTTAACTTCATAGTAAGCAGAAACAATAAGCTTGATTGCAGAGTCTGAACTGACTGGACCTTCTTCAGTTGATTTAAAGTTCTACAAATAGTGTAATTTCATGAAAACATTACACTTGCAGAGGTTACTGCTGTTGAACATGGAGATCTTATGTGTGCCACACCGTGAAACCTGCAAACTTGCAAAGTGTGTTAGACACTGAGTTAAAACACATAAATAACAATCTTTTAAACCATTTACTTCTTGTTTTGTAAAGAGTGGTGTGACAGAGCCTAAATTCTGGCAATTAGAAAAATAAAAATAAAATGGGACATTAACCGCACACCTGGGGTGCAGGCCGAGTTCAATTATACCATTTGACCATCTGTAAATCATGACAATGTTATGGTTACCTCCTGCTTTTAAATCACAGAAGCAGTTATGACAGTGATGAACATTATTTCCCTGTCTGTTGCAAGCATGCCTGACTGAGACCTGAGTTATAAAATCTTGTAATGTTACAATACATAGATACATAGATACATAGACAGTGTCGGCAGATAAGGGCCTATGGCCCACCAGTCTGCCCATTTGAGCTTTGAAGTTCAGTTTGTTTTCCTAAAGTCTGTTTCCCTTACCCTGACTTCTAGAATTCCTTTATGTCTATCCCATGCATTCCTAAATCCCGTGATTGTTTCAGCCCCCACTACTTCCTCCGGCAGGTGCTCCACCTGCCCACCACCCATTCCACGAAGAAATTCCTCTCACGTTTCCTCTGAATCGTCCTCCCTCCAACCTCATCCCATGCCCTCTAGTCCTGGAACATCTTTTCGCTAAAAATAGTGTTTCTGCACTCTGTTTCTCCCTGTAAGATACTTGCATGTCTCTTATCATATCCTCTCTCTCCTCTCTCCCCAGGAGTACATGTTCAGTTCCTTCAACTTGTCTTCATAGGACTTGTGATGCAATCCATTTCTGCACCATTCTCACCCTTGTACTCCTTCAGACCCATTACCCCTCTTCCTCAGTAAGACTGAGCAGAAATACCTGTTCAATATGTCAGCTTTACTGTTGTCATTCTCCACTACTCCCATCCTCCCTTTTCAGTCTCACTATCCCTCCCTTTGTCTTTCTTTTTACTTATGTACCTGTAAAAGGTTTGTCCCCTTTAACACTGATTTGCAATGTTTTCTTCTGTCTGAGCTTTGGCTTCCTTACTGACTTCCCTGCCTCCCTTTGTTTCTCCTGGTACTTCTCCTTATCCCCTTCTGCCTGTGTCTTTTGTATTGCCTGAATGCTATCTTTTGGCTTTCACTTTCTTTGCTACCTCTTTGAAAACCATAATGGTCTCCTCTTCCTTTCCTCTTGCTAACCTGCTTAATGCAGTTAACGCTTTCAAACATATTTGTTCATAACAATATGCCTTTTACACAATGCAATTAATGGGACAAATACATATGTTGTTGGCCTATGCCAATTTAATAACAGTGCCTATTGCACCTGTGACAAGTGAAAAGGTCTACCTTCTTTACCCTGTATAGTAAAATACTCCAAAGTACTGAGTGGGGTAAAGCTTGAAGCATAGGTTTGGAGTACAATCTAAATTCTGCATATTATAATTGTTAAAATTTAAAATGACAAAACCTGCATAGAGTACACTCATTCTTTCGGGGTACCTGTGAGTAATAAGACAAACAGAGCATTAATTTTACTTTGGTTTTGCTTTGGAACATATTGTAGGGGTGGGTCAGCAATGCTGGTCCCAGTATTTAGGTTTGGTTATGAGCATTAAAAACGTTATACATGTGGAGCACTTTTCTGAATACACATGATACAGTGTAGCAAGATGTATATCAAAACATTATAACATAAACATGGAACATAAGCATGTTTGTAATAGAACAATTTCAGTATTGAGCATAATGTATAATGCATAAAATACATTTTAAACAACACATATAGACTGTAAACTTAGTTTAGAGTCCAGAAATGTTAGAGTACTGTGAATTTACTGGTTGTAAAAATGCCTTCATTGCTGTAAGGCAATGACAAAGTTGTTTTGCATTTGTTTTAACAGGATAAGAAAGCTGAAAAGACAATCAAAAGAATGAATATGTGTGGACATACATACACAACTTTACCCTCCAGCATAACTGATTACTTGCTGAGGGCAGAAACCCTTGTACCAATAATAGGTGTGAGATTTAACTGTTTGCAAACAGAAGGGCTTGAGCTGGGTTATGCTGTTAAAATACCTTGGGTCTTTTTTTTTTAAACCTGTAAATAAGAAACAATTATTGGCAAATATACATTTTCTTTATTTACCCTTTGGGGACCAGTGATGTATCTTGCAACCTTTGTGGGTACTGCACTGGAAGGATAGAGGAAAGGTAGCTACCCCTCCCCCAAACTCCTACTGGTGGAAGAGACAGCTCAAGTGAAAGAGACAGCCTCGAATACTGTAGCAATAAAAGGTTAGCTGTGGATGGTGACATGATCCCACCTGCTACACTTTAAATTATAACAAGATAATATTACAATTAGTTTAGTAAGTTTCATACCTTACTATAAAGATGGAGAACTTCTTTCTCTAGAAGAAAGAGAAGAAACACAGACAAACAACAAAAACAAACACACACCAGTTTAAAAATAAAACAAGATTATTTCCATAGGATAAAAAGAAGCCAAGCGTCCCTGGGTTCCTTTATCCTAAGCATGACAAAATGTCAGCTGAGTTTATAAAAATCCATATTGATGGTAATACCGCACGTACGTATCTCTTAGAATGCATTTAAAAAGAAAAAAAATGATTACACCATGGTCACACATAAAACAAAACCATTGTTTTTAACTGTAGATGGTAAACTCTCAAAAACAGCTGTAATAGTCCTTTTTTCAAAATCGTACTATATATATATAATAAAAATATGGGGAGATGATGAATAATCCTCCCCTTCCAGCTGGAGTATTGCCTGTGTTGGCTGCAAGTCAGAAGCAGTGAGATAAGAAGAAAAGTTTGTTCCTCTTCACTTAGAATACTAGTTTTGCAATAAAAAGTCAAATTACATGGTTCACTCTTGGTGTGCTTTCATGAAAACATACATTTTGTGTGAAAAGTTGTGCTTTAGGTATGGAATACACATCAGGTTTGAACTAGTAGTAACATAAATGTTGAAACACAAGAAGGTCAAATAACGTACAAAGGTCACAGTGTGCATGCAAGGTTCGTTCAAACCCAGTTATTTATTTTTAGTGTCCTTGAACACTACTGATATTAAATATCTTTACAATAAAACTGCTGGCCAAGACAGTACACACACATATACATACACAAAAAGAAATACTTAACACAAAATAAGACTGACATTGTTTCACACCAATTTGCTGAGGTAATGCCCATAGTTTCATTAGAAAACTGTACGTGTTTTAGATATATGTGCTGCCTCCCCCTGTCTTGTAACACTGACAATTTTTAAATCAACACATTTATACATATCACCATGCCAAATCTTTCCAGAACAAAACACTTTTTAAACACATTCTAACTTCTTTCAACACCTTTAAAACACAACACAACACAACGTACCATCTGTAAGTGAACACATCTTGTATAACATGGTTACACCTTTCGGCACATAGCCAAAATATGGCACCCTGCCATTTTGCAAAAAGTTTCTGGTTATAACTAGAAGCATGATAAAGCCATTTATAGCTGTTAACACATTACATTTTCACCTAGCAGTGGCTTGGCACGTTGCTTGCAACTACAAATCTTTCTGCACATTACGATCTATATGACGCTCATAACTCTTCACCATCAACACTACCTGCTCCAATCCAACAACTACAAACAAAAGTTCTTCACTGACCTAACTAGGCACAAATGTTCCATTAAAATAAAGCCAATTAAAACAGTCAGCTATGAGGCAAAGAAGCTTTTTTTTTTTTTTTTACTGTAACATGTTGTGCACTGAAGGCAGTCAATCCTATCTCGCAACCTTGACAACAGAACATAATTACAGAACACAGATATAAGCTAGAAAATATGCACGAGAAAGACGGAGCATTACCTTGTTTAGTATATGTATTACAGAAATAAAACAGACAGACATAAAACAACTTTGAATAAAAAAATTCAGACTTACCCGGTGCCAAGGTATTTTTTTCTTCTTCTTTTCCGATACACTAGTCTGAATAAGAAAACTGACTGCAGGACCTTCATGATAATTTCCAAACACTGCAGCTATTAACCGTTTCAAAGGTTTTCTTTTGGCCATTTTAGAAACCTGCCAAACCAAGTCTTTTTCAGAGCTCTGGTTTGCAGTTTAAAAACAAAACAAAAAATCTCTAACAGTACTAGGTTGAGATCCATCTGGTAGAGGTCCTGAGTACTTGGGTCTGGGATCAAATGTTTTAGCCTATAGGAGGCAAGGAACTTAAATTGATACAGAAAAACTTGAAACTACACAGATAGGCAACATGGGGGAGGATTTTCAAATCATCCCGTCAGAAGTCACTCTACTGTGCGTACATCCACAGTAGTTTATTTTTCTTTCTCTAGATGTTGCTTATCTAACTTTACTTAATCAGCTGCTGTTTTTCTCCTAAAAGCAGCCTGAACTGTGAAAGCCATCATTGGCTCTAACAGTATATACTTGCAGCAAGCACAAATTACAAGTACAAAGGGCAGTGCAGTTGCCCTTGTAATTTGTTTGGTCAAACTTGTCAAACATACATTTTGCCGGTCCAGATAATACTAACTCTGGACCCAGCTATTTTTTCCTTGTTTCCCATATTATCTAGGCCTGTCCTTTATAGTCACACTCGCCCAAGATATTCTTGTACTTACAGTGATGATGAGTGTCGCTCAGCCCCTAGGCGCACATCCTGATGGGTTCCACAAAATGTCCTTCTTTTTTTCACGGAAACAACCCGATCATGAGGTGACACGGACAGAGAACTCATCCTGCCGACTACGTAAAACTGTGATCATAAAATTCTCACTGTAAGTATTACCTGAGCAACCACTCCCGTCGTCACGGGCAAAAACACACCACTGGGTTTTGTCTTAACGTTGCTTTATTTGATCAAATATCTCACACATGCATGTGGGACTTCTACAAAGGAGATAGTCATTGATTAAAGTTTACAGCAGCTTTATAAGCTAGATTTTGCACTTCTTATCTTGAAAAATACCAACATTTCAGTATAAGCCAATCATAAGACAGCATAACAAGTTTTCAGCAATGTAACAGAAAAAAGAAAAACAAGTTTATGTATGAGGTACTTTTCCACTACTTATTCCATTTCTTTCCCAACACTGCTTGATACATATGCCTGGTCAAGCTGACCTGAGAGAGACAATGAGTTTTACTCACACCATAGCAACGTACAGCTTATCTTCAATGCCACTACGTGCTATTATTATTATATTTTGCCCAGGCATGCTCCTATCTCTATATTTTGTCCAAGCCCGTTAGTCAGGCTGGTACAACCAGTTCTGCTCAGTTTTATCTATCTTTCTGTTTTTTACAAATGTACTTCAAGTAACCTCAGTACAAATTCTATAACCCTTAAAAAGAAAACATGAACTCAGAAATGTCTACTACATTCATTATAACTTTGTTACAGCATGGCTTTCAAAGCAAGCATAGCTTCAAGGCATTTAATAGCAAATATAGCTTTAGGATATATAAAAATTCCCTCACACACACCAGGGACTTGCGGCATCTGCACGTGTTTTTAAAATCAGGCACATATCTAGATCATATATACTCCAGATGACCTTTTCATTTTATGTCATATAGATACAGCAAAAAGAAGAACTTCCACTCACTTCTAGGAAGCAGTTACAGATGTTCTTGAGATATCCAACATTTTAAAATTAATCTTTTAACAGAAATACAATTAGCTTTAAATATTTTTTGATGATTTTTTTCTGATCTCGTAATGTATACAAATACTGTTCCAAAGTGATAGTGATAATGTTTGGATTGTTAATCTTCAATCCTAACTTCTCAATTATATGAAAGGATTCTTGCCACAGTGCTTGTTTAGTACCACATTCCCAGAAGGAGTGGAATGGTCCAGGTATAGCTCTGTCACACCTCCAACATTTTGAATCAGGTTTAATGTGCATTTTAAAGAGTTGTAGAGGAGTGAAATAGACATTACTATTTTTAATTTGTATTGATTTATTTGTTTTAGTCTCCTTGGGGTGTTAACAATATGTTATCCAACTGGACTTCTGTTAGTTCCACCTCCAAGTCTTTGTTCCTGAATTCCTTTAATTGTTTCAACTTTTTATTTTTGTTAGTATGAAGGTTCTTTTGCAGCCATACCACATATCCCACTTGTTTACAGTCTTGATCAAAAACTGTAAATCAGTCAGATCACTATTGGGAACCCTTTCCCATAATTTGAAATCTTTACTATAAATACGTTATAGTTGTCTGTGCTGCCAACAATCTTTATTACCAAAACTATACTTTATCCTGCACTCCTCCCATCATATAATTGTGTTATTTTGCAGTGACTGTGATCACCTGTTGATACCTTTATTCCTCCAGCTTGAAACATTACAGGGTTCTCATCTTATGTTTTCAGTACATATAGATTATTCCATAAATGATTTGATTTGAAAATACATGCTTTAATATTTATCTTTTGTGATAAAAGATGCCATCTATGCTACATTATTAGTTATTATACTGTTTGATATTTTGAAACTTTGTGGGACTAACATAGGTTTACAATGCAGAGCTTTTCTTTAGGTTTGTTTGATGTGATCCCATTTCCCATATCTAAGTTAATGTTATCAGTATAGGCCCATGTAGTTCTTAACTTAATGTGAGTACATGAGTATAAATTGTTTAGGGGTCTGGACATGCCAGTTCTCTTGCTTTCCATCTGAGACAAAGTTTAGCCCATGCAAGTGCATACCCTAGGCACTTTCTTGTTCCAAATAAATTGTTTTAAACTTTTGGTAATGTTTCTGACCAGATTTGGGGATGGATGTTAAAATAGCTTTGAAAATGTAAGAAATCCATGGGATTGCTATCATTGTAAGGACTTATTTTCTCCCATAGTGAGAGCCTTATCTTTTGCAATAATTGTAGTTTCAACCTTATTTTATCCCTTAATGGTATACAATTAGCCAGGTATACCTTTTCTAACTTATTACATAACTTTATACCTAAATAGTCAATATAATAATTTTTAATGACTGCATTAAACAACTTTTGTATTTCTAAGGCATTGGCATGATTGAAGGGTAACACCTCACACTTGCTCTTGTTGATGCTGTATCCAGAGCAACATGAATATTTTTTAATTATTTCTTTAATCTCTGGTAAGCTCTTCTCTGGATTTTCCAGCAACAGCATTATATCATCTGCATAGGCTTTTATTTTGCAATGCATCTCTTCTAATTGTTTTCCTTTTATATTGAAATTGTTCATTATTTCATTTCGTCAAATCACTAGAGATTTCCTTTCCTGGTAGTTTCTTGTTCTATTCAGCCCGTGGCTCCCAGAGCATCTGGGAGATGTAGTTCAGGCAACAGATTAGGCCAGTGACTCCTAATCCAGGCCTCAGCATCTCAGGGAGATTATGCCAGGAAGGATTGGCCATTTAGACAGATACAGTGCAGAAAGACCTCTGAAGCGATACTGGACTGAGTTTGCAGTTAGGATATTTTTCAGAGGGTTACAGGCTTTACATTTGGCTGCCACCTCCTGTGTAAAGTCCCTGTAAAAAGAGATGGTGTTTCCTTTCCAAGTTATCTCCCCATGTCCCTCGTAGCCCTAAGTAGTCATTCTTTGACTGAGAGTCATAACAGATAAGCGATTATAGTCCGAGGGCCTTTAGAGCTGTTTGGTTGCCAGGACAACAAACAAAAACAGTAGAAGACAAGTGACAACATTGTTTTACTCCTCTGCCTAGAAAACCTCTTTTGTAATGGCAGTGTTAATTTTTATCTTAGCATTAGGTGAAGCATAAAATGTTTGTATTACCTCAACTAGTTCTATTGGGAAACTCCATTGTTTTAGAATAAAAAGAGTACTATCATTCAATCATGTCAAATGCTTTTGTGGCATCTAATGAAATAAAAATAACATTAATGTTTTGTTATTGTATAAACTCCACAATATATTGAATATTAAGGATGGAGAAAAAACTGGTTCTTCCTGGAATGAAACAACTTTGATTGTGGTATATAATTTTATCCAAAAAGGGCACACTTCTACTACAGATAACTTTGACAAGAATCTTATAGTCACTGGTTAAGATAGATAGGGGTCTATAATTTCTAGCTTTCTGTTAGTCTTTGCCTTCTTTTAGGATTAGAGTAATTATAAACTTTCATAAAGGGTTGTGGCAATTTGTGTTTTACTTGTATTTTTTTCAGATAATTTTTCTGGTAAAGGGATAAGTGTGTCCTTGAGCATCTAATCTTTATTTAGACACTACCCTCTCCTGGACATTTCCCTTCTGTTATTTGTAAAATATGTTTTTCAATTTCTTCTTTTTGAATTAGGGTTTTTACATTTTCCACTAGTAGAAAATGGGAAGGCAGTTATGAGCGTAATGTAATATATTAAATCTTGGTTACTTGGGTTACACTCAGAAGTATATAAGGTAATGTAATAATCTAGAAAACATTCCAAAATCCTGATCACATTAGAGCATAGGTATCCTGAGGTGTCGTAATTTATATTATTTCTCTTTTTTCTTCCTTTGCTTTAATTCTTTTTGCTAGAATGTTACCTTGAATTTCACTCTCAATATGTCAAATAATTCTAGACCTGTAACAGTTAGCTTTAATGTATGTCTTCTCTATCTGAATAATCATTCTTTTTAGGTTGTCATACTTTGATTGTTTATTGACATCACCATTACTGGTTTCATGCTCTAGTGTTTTGAATTTCTGTCCTAGTTCTTGTTCTCTGTATTTCCAGCATAAATTTATAACCTCTCCTCTAATTGTAGCTTTAAATGTGCCCCAGTATTCCAGTACTTTTTTCTATCATGTGTTTTTAGTTTTTCCCGTTTTTCATCCACCCTCATGTCCTTGGTGTGAGTATGTGCGTGTGGAGGCACACACATCATGGACTGTGGGATACCCCACCCTATCAGTTACCCATACCTGTCTGTGCCACCTTTGAACCTCCACCTGGGGCGGGGGACTGGGCGTAAGTGAGTCCCCATCCCCAGGAGAAGAGAGAGAGAGCCATTAGGCAGCTCAGTCCTGCTCCCACTCTCCCCTGCTGGCTCCATGGTGACCTGAGGTTGTTCCCAAACACAGGTCAAAGGCATAGCACTAGGTAAGGCATCCAGTGCCTCAGCCCTCAGTGCCATCAGATCAGCTCCAGTATTCCAAACTTTTTCTAAATTGATGTCATTTAAATCCCAAAATTGTATAATAGCTTTTCTAACTTTCTGTACAAAGAGTCCTTTTCATAATGATGAATTATTTAATCTCTAAATAGGTTGCTTTTTCAAAGAACTCTCAATCAACAATTCAAAATGCACTGGATTGTTGCCAGATGATATTCCAGATTCAAGTGAAGATGAAGTAGCTTTTCTCAATAGTAACAAGGGTTTTGAGATTAATACATAATCTAGTCTTGATTGAATTTTGTGTCACATAGATAGGTTGATAAACTGTACTAAATAATTGTGTTGTTCTCTTCTAAGTCCACTAGTAAATTATCTTCTAAAATGTTGTTGAATATTCAAGACCTGTATATATCCTGCTTTTATAACTAGAGGATTTGTCTTTAATATTGCCTCATAAGCAATTTAAATAACCACATAATAAAAGATTTTCTATGTCCCAGTCTAATAATAATTTATTTTTCTCAGCAAAACAATTGTGGTAATTTACAAAACAGTCCATAGACTGAACTTACAATCAAGAAAATACCACCTGGTCAAATTTTAGAAGTAGTATACTCCCTTTTCTCTCTATTATATAATCTAGAACTTTCCCAATTAAATTCATATGTGTCATTATGATTGTACCCTTGCTGATACATTTATTTGTACGGGCATAACAATTTGTTTTATCCATGGTTGTTTGAGTTTTGAGATTCCACAGTGTCTAAATATATCTCTTGTAGACAGCTTATTGTAATCTTATGGGATTTAATATATTTAAATAGTCTGGTTCTTTTGACTGGGAGGTAATTCCACTAATGTTTAGTGTCATACGTTTAAGCCATACTCCATCTAAGACAAGAAAACCATAATCAGAATCAACCAACAGCATTACTTCATGTGTGCCAAGTTCCTAGTTATTTTTATGTTCTCCCCTTAGCATACTTCATGTATAACATTCTCTCACCCCCATTATTGTGTACCATGGAATTATTCCTGTACACCAACCCTAGATTGCTTGGCACAACTTGTTGGCTTGAATTACCTTTATTTCTCCACCACACATTACCTGAACCTAAATATTCATTTTTAATATACCATTTAATAGCATAGTTAATCTAAATAACCAGTTTAAACAAATCATTGCCCCAACACTGTTGATCATTCATACCTCTCCTCCTCCCTCCCCCATCCTCCCACTATATCCCTATCAGCAAAATTACATTTTAAAAATGCTGATTTAACAAACTAAAAACAAGAGCATAGTTCAAAAGTAATATAATCATTTAAAGAATGTTGGTAAACACAGTTTTAGATCCCTCAGTGCATCATCACGTGTGTCATAAAGCAAAATATGGTTATTTAAAAACAAACTTTAATTTTTCTGGATATACCAAAAGTGTTCTTTTTTTTCTCTAAAGAGTATTTGTTGTATCAGGGAAAACCTCTTCCTTTTTTGTGATGACTCATAAAAAAGGGAGGGTGTATGGCTTGGACCCAGAGAAGATGGCAGCTTGAACCTCTCACTCTGCCCCAGTCCAGCAGGAACTGCACACTAATAATCACAATGCTGGACTGAAGGCTCATTTTCCTGCTTGACCTTATCCTTCCCTCCTCTGTCACCACATTGGGAATGTTCTCCGGGATAGCCACGCTCCTGCTCCACTTGAGATCCTACTTGAATCTCCGTCTTACTCTTTCCTTCAACCCGCACAGGCCTGAGTGTAGTCTCAAAGGCTCAAGCGCCTGCAGCATTTTTTCTGGTCAGAGTATTGGTGCCTCTCCTCCCACTCAGTACCAGGCTGTGTTTGACAGAAGACTGTGGTCAAGTGGGACCCAAACAGCCCTCGATGGCAGTTCATTGATATACTGCCTATCTGCACATTACTGGGTCTTCCAACGAGATGGATCCTCTAAGCAGTAGTCAGGAGAGAGCCACTGCCTGGGCACCCCTCGGATCTCCAGACCAGGTGCAGATGGGGGAAGCTCTTGTGAGTATCATCAAAATGCTCAAACCATTGTTATCCAGAGTAGACATGATTGGCGCCACCTTAGCAGGCAACGTTGTGGATGTCCGCAGACTTGAAGACCAGCATAATATTCTCGAACAGCAAGTAGAGAAGCTGGAAGACCAACATTTAAATGTGCTGCACAAACTTAGGGATCATGAAGATAAACTGTCCCAACTATGGCATAGAGCAAAGGATCAAGAAAACCGAAGCAGGAGAAATAACATTCGTGTCCTTGATGTGCCCGAGGGGATGGAAGGCCCAACCATGGAGAGGTTCCTGAACGAATTGATTCCCCAGCTATTAGGGGAATACCAGAAGAGCCAGTGGGGGTTGAACATGATCATCGAGTCTCTGGCAACCCAAACAGCTCTAAAGGCCCTCGGACTATAATCGCTTATCTGTTATGACTCTCAGTCAAAGAATGACTACTTAGGGCCACGAGGACATGGGGAGATAACTTGAAAGGAAACACCATCTCTTTTATAGGGACTTTACACAGGAGGTGGCAGCCAAATGTAAAGCCTGTAACCCTCTGAAAAATATCCTAACTGCAAACTCAGTCCAGTATCACTTCAGAGGTCTTTCTGCACTGTATCTGTCCAAAATGGCCAATCCTTCCTGGCATAATCTCCCGAGATGCTGAGGCCTGGATTAGGAGTCACTGGCCTAATCTGTTGCCTGAACTACATCTCCCAGATGCCTCTGGGAGCCACGGCTGAATAGAACAAGAAACCACCAGAAAGGAAATGCTGCCCCAGGGACAACAATCATAGCTGACCAGCCCATTCCATAAAGACTCCCATGCACAGGCAGCTCTGGGCTCCATCTCCTGTAGGGACTAAACAACCTTCGCCCCACTGTACCTCACTCATCTCCTGATGTGTTATGCCAGTCAAAAGCCCAAGCTGTTGGACTCAACTGACTTCCAGTGAGGCAGGCTGTGCTCCAGAAGCCCCTGCTCCTCAGTGCAGGGAAATTTTATCTCATCTCCACCTGCAAAGCTTCTCAAGGCTGATCTGACAGTGCTGGACAAGGAAAGACAGCTGGACTGCACTGAGGATTTACCTGCGGGGGCACCGATCCAACAGACAAATATGTATAAATATTTAGGTCTTTGGATTGATAGTTCTTTAAGTTGGAATATACACATTGAAAAATTAATAAAGAACTTAAATAAAAGAATAGGGGCTCTTTATAGGGTTCGATCATTAATGAGTAAGGAGGTAAGGGAAAATGTGGTAAATACGATGGTTATCCCCATGACTGATTATGGGGATATATTTTATTCTTGTGGAGAAAGCAGGATTTAAGGAAGTTGGAAGTATGTTGCATAATCCGCAGATTTATCTTGGGGTTCCTTAGACTAACTCATAGATGTGTACTCTATGATCAATTGAAATGGTTAACACTTTATGAACGTAGTAATGAACATGTGCTAGCCTTTATTTACAAAGGATTGCAGGGGAAGCATCCACAGTATGTGGTAGAAAATCTGATATAGGGATAAATTGGCTTCATTGAGAAATTGTAAAGCACCTAGTTTGGAATTGCCTAGTTGTAATTTAGAGATAGGACAACAATCTTTGTACTATAGAGGAGCCATGAGCTGGAATGCAATCCCTGAATCTTTGTTTATGTCTAATGTGAAAAATCATTGGTCTCTGATTCAACACTGGTATTGTACCAGTTCACGACAAAAAAGGCAATGTTGTGATATGTAAAGGTTTTTTTATATTTTAGGAGGTTATTATTTATTATTTACATTGTGTAATTTAAGATGTATTGTATGTATTTGTGTATTGTATGGAAAAATTTAGTATTGTCTGTGTTGTAACATTTTCCTTTTTATTGTATATTAATGTTGGGACCTCGTTGAAAATGAGCTACGCTCAATTGAGATTATCCTTTATTCATTTTTCTTACGAATAAAAACATTTTACTACTACTACTACTATTACTACTACATGGATGACCCGGTTCCTTTGGACTGGGCCACAGCGATGTAAAAGAGTGACAGAGGAGACATTGCAACTGCTGGCCTGCTGAAACCTGGACTGAAAACTTTTGCAGAAGCCCTTGCGATGCTTTGTAACCCAGCAAGGATGGACTCAATATGTGAAACTAGGGAAGACCTGAAGGAGCATGATAAACAAACTGTTTAATACATTTACTATTTCTTAACATACTGTTAGCTCAGGCCTCCTTTAGGAAGGAAAGCAGCCCCTCCTCTCAGCATTCTGGCCCAGACGATACTGCCTATGAATTATAGGTGTTCAAATCACTCCTCTGTTTTATTTTCCTGTTGTTTGCAGATCACTAGTCACCCTCCCAGGTAGATGAGTGCATCACTGGAACTCACCCGGTAACCCCCCGCACATACCTAGTGTTTCCTTCCCCCCTCCCTCGGCTGCAAAGAGCAGTTACATACATGTTTTTTCACTCACCAGCTGGATGCCATAATCATGTGGCCATAACCTAAGGAAAGAGCTCCTGCATCCAACAAGTTCCCATGACCAGTGGCGACCATGGCGCCGCTATGTTGTTGATTGAGCCCCTTTGAAGGATGCCCTGCTCTGCAGGCTATAGCTGGCTACCCCCTACCAATTTCCTGACTCCTGATAAGTTACTACTCCACTCTGCTGCTTGTGTTTGTATACATCATGAGTGGTTGACATACCCCCCCTTCCTAAGCAGGCAAACCCAGCCTGCTTCCTGCTGGGTGACCATGCCCCCCCTTTTGGCTTAGGGTGGTCATGGTCACCAGTTCTATCCCGACTCTTCGGTGTAGGCCTCAGGTCTAGGTCTATAGAGTTCGGCTGAGACAGACCACACATGTTTGGTGTGACCTCTCTCCCTCACATTTTTTGATGTCTGAAGCAGTGTGGCTGAAGGGCTTCTTTGTCCCCTCTCACACGTTCAACCCAGCACCAATAACTGAGTTACTGTTGTTTTGCTTAGAGACTTATACTGCATTGAAGCTTATTTGTTATTGCCTACTACTTATTGTTAAGGTTACAGTTTCTGAAGATACACAACTTGTGTGTTTTCTCTGGTTTGTCCAGGCTTTTTCTCAGCTAAAGACAAGAAAACTTACCACCGTCATCTTTTCTCTTTTTCAGTTCCTATTCTCTGAGGTTACCTACTGCCTACATTTTCGTATCAGCCTCTAGCCAGGTACCCTTTCTCCCTTTTTGTCTGCTTCTTCTACTACTGCCAACTGGGTGAGCACCTTCTTCTATACTAAGTGCCCGGTGGTGGGCAGCAATGGTTTTGTCTTCAACTGCGCTGCACGGCTGGAAACGAGTCTCCTGGAATGTGCAGGGGCTGAATCACCCAGCAAAATGCACTAAAGTCTTGCAGTTTCTGAACTCCCTGGGTGCAGACATAGCCCTACTCCAGGAGATGCATCTCACCAGCCATACAGTACAGTGGTTTAAAAAGCTCTGGGTGGGGACAGTGTTAGCTAGCTGTGCTTCCACAAAATCCAGGGGTGTAGCCATACTGCTATGGAGGCCAGGACCCTGGACAGTTGAGGCTCACCATCAAGATTCACAAGGGAGATGGATAGTGGCTAAACTGTCGTACCCGGGAGGAAAAGTCATAATAGCCAATGTCTATGGCTACAATACCAATGCAGGAGAGGTTTATTGGATCTGAGCCAGGCCTTCGCTGAGCTCTCCATTGAAGAACTCAATATCTCAATATTGCTTGGGGGGGCACCATAATTTAGTACAGGATATCTTTTTGGATAAACCCATCCCTACACCCCAATCCCATCTGAAGGTCTTAGAAACATTAAACACCTTGATCTTGGAATGGGGGTTAGGGGGCCCTTGGAGAATCACCCATCCGAATGGGCAGGACTATACCTTCTTCTCCAGCATCCACGGAGCTCACAGTAGACTCGATTTTTGGCTGGCTAATTATGCCACTTTGCCTGGGGTAGGATCCTCCACCATCGGTAGCATCCTTATATTGGACCAAGCCCCTGTAACAATCACATTCCTTCCTCCGGGGCAAAGCTCACCCTCCACAAGGTGGAGATGCAATCCGCTACTGCTGCAGGATGCCTCATTTTGAGATTACATAAAGAAGGAGGCCCTCTCCTATTTCTCTATCAACACCCCGTGGGAAAATTGTGTGACTACAGTATGGGAAACCTTCAAGGCAGTTCTCAGAGGGAGAATTATCTCCTTCTCAGCAGCCAAAAATAAGGAAAGGGAGAAACAAATAAGAGAACTGCAGGAAGAGCTTACCCATCTGGAAAAACAGTTTAAGCTATCTACCTCTAATCCACTTAACTCTTCTCTCCTCTTCTGGCTGACATCACAGGCTTAAAATATAGAATTAACATGTTGTTGAACAGAAAGAGGAGTGGCAGTTGTCTGGGCTAAACATAGGTCCTGGGAGAGAGGGACAAGGAGAGAAGCTGTTAGTATACTTTCAAGGAAGCAGCAAGCCTCCTCCAGAATTCTTGCCCTCAAAAATAAACGGGGCAAGGTAGCAACAGCACATAAGACCATCAATGAGGTTATGAAAACTTTCTATCAAGAACTCTACCAGTCCCAGACTGCTTTGTCAGATGACAAGCTTGGTTGTCGGCTGCAAGCTTTTTCTCAAGGAGTGCAACTCCCTTGGCTCTCTGAAGAGCAGGTCCACTCCCTGGACATCCCAATCACTCAAGACGAACTTTGCTCAGCCCTGTCCCAAATGACTAAAGGAAAGGCACCGGGGCCAGATGGGATGTCAGTTGAGTTATACCAACACTGCTACAAGACGAGATTACCACTCCTCTTCTGAGTGCTCTCCAGGAAGCACAGAGAGATGGTACACTCCCCCCTACTATGCGTGAATCCCTCGTCACACTACTCTCTAAAAAATCTTCAGACAGCTTGATGTATGCAAATTACAGGCCCATATCACTTCTCCCAGTAGACACCAAGATATTGGCCAAAGTTTGCTATAACCAGATTGTCCCTCGTCCTCTCGAACTTGGTTCCTCATCGTAAACAGGGTTCTCAAAGGGAAGGTCAGTGCTGATAACTTATGTCTCATTCTAAACCTTAAATGGTTAGCACTACAATCTAAAACCCCAATGGCTGCCTTGGCAGTCGACTTTGCTAAAGCATTTGATTCCCTGGAATGGGCCTACATCCATCAGGTTCTTTGACTGTATGGATTTGGGCCCTACTTCTGCTCCTGGGTGTCCATCCTGTACAAGTTACCCATGGCCAGGATTCTCACTAATAGGGATATTTCCCTCCCCTTTTCCCTGCACAGAGGCACCAGGCAGGGTTGTCCTCTTCCCCCTTCTCTTCCTTATAGCTTTGGACCCATTGATCAGAAAGCTCACCCATACCCCAAGTATCACCGGTATTCTAGTGGGAGACACATCCTATTTAGTCAACGCATATGCAGACAATATACTGCTTACTGTCTCCAATCCTCAATCTTCCTCCCTACTATCTTGTCGATCCTATAAGACTTCACCTCGCTGTCAGGGCTTACAATGAACCAAAGGAAAACTACACTATTCCCCCCTAAATAGGCAATGTAGTAGGCACTGTCTGACTGGAACTGATATTGCCTGGGCCCTGCAAGGCTTCCCATATCTGGGAATCACTATTACGACAGCTTAGAAAGATCTTGAAGTTGCTTATTTCACCCCTTTCCTGGCATCCCTTACAGACAATATCCAAAGACGGAGAAAGTTGCGCCTAACCTTGAAAGGAAAGGTAGAAGCTGTAAGAATGTTTATTTTCATTAGGGTCTCATGCCTGCTTAATAACCTCCCAATCCCTCTCTCACAAAAGCCATTTCAGGCCTTAGACAGGCTCATTGCACTTTTTCTATGGGAGGGTGGAGCTCCCAGATGGGGGTGAACGAAGTTGTGAGTCCACTGGACTAGAGAAGGTCTCGGCCTCCCCTGCTTCATGGGCTCTCAGCTTGCCTTCAGAATGGCTCATGCCATAGCCTGGTTTGCCCCTGTTCTACCCCTCCAACCCAATGGGTAATGTTAGAAGCTGCCCTGTCAGTGGACATCCCTCTCTTCTCCCTGCTATCTAGCAGGAAACCCTCTGGATCTCAACTTATGCCTCTCATGACAGAAACATGTAGATCCTGGTGTTGGGCAATGGCTATAACAGGGGTTATAAGTGCGGATTACCTCCCTCCTCTCTGTTATGCTCTGATCTGGCACAATCCTCTTATCAAGGTGGACAGTAAACCACTTAATTGGATCACATGGGCCTCCAGGCATATCCAGATGGTAGGAGATCTTCTCTCCCGAACACCCAAACATTAATGTCCTTCAAGCAGATTAGGGATAAATCACGGGCTGCCCTCTCAGAATTTGCAAATTTCTTCAGCTAAGGAGTGCTTTAGCCCCTCTCCTTAAGGTTTAGCCAGCCCGGTCCCTGTGGCACTACCTGGGTAACCTCCATCAACCCAAAAAAGGTAGGGACCTCGTAGGTACCCTCAATAAAACCCTCAGAGATGCCCAGCTGGATGCCTCTGTATCTTGTCGATCCGCATGGGAACGAGACCTCCCCGACCCCCTTTCCCAACAGCAATGATCGGAGTGCCTTAGAGTGGCCCATATGGCATATGAGGACTCAAAGAGCCAGTTAATTCAACTTAAAATCCACCTTAGATGGTATAGGACCCCCACATTTCTTTACAGCCTTAAGATAATACCACAAGATAGCTGCTAGAGATGTCATTCCTCTCCTGCCCATTTACTCCACATTTTGTGGTCATGCCCACCCAAACACACCTTTGGGCCCAAGTTCTGAATGACTGCTCTACTATAGTAGGCAAATCAATATCCCTGCAGCATTACCTGCTCGTGCTGAGGGATACCTCTATGCTAAATCCACTCCCCTCCCCTAGTAAGGCATGGGTTCTTGAGGCAGTTATGGAAGAGAAAAGAGCTATCCTGGTGAAATGGAGGCAGTTCAACCTCCCTTACACTTTCACAGTGGCAGGCTGCCGTGGCCAGACTGGACATTTTTGAGTGGCTTACAGCAGTAGCCAAAGATAAACTTGCTGACTACTACCTGAAATGGGAAGCCTACCTGCACTCCCACATTTGCATGGTGGCACCTCCACCATTGCAACCCCCACTATCTTGACTTGAGCTTGAAATAGTAAAGATGACGTCCCCCTCTCTTGGCTTCTGATTTGCTCCCCACTACCCTTGTCTATGTTTTTTACTTTCTCTGTTTCCTCTTTTCTGGTTCTCTGGCAAGTTAGATACCAGTACAGCAGGCTACCTGGCACACACTAACCAACTGAACCTGATAGATATTCCCTAACATGTAGCTGTACTGACAGGCCTGTACTGCTTTATTTTTTGGTGGTTATCCAAACAAATTTAGGTGGTTACATAAATTCTGATAAAAGTAGTTAATACATAAGGTATGCCTCTCTGGTGGCTTGCTGGGTTTCCTAAATGTTCGCAGTCAGATTATTTCTATAGTAAGCCTTGTTCTTCATAACTAGATGCCTTGTAAGTTGTTGTTACTGCTGATTACGTGTGCTGGAAACTACTAGCAGGGTTGATATTATGTATCTTACAAGCAGTTTATAAAAATTGAAAACTCAAATAAAATTTTACATGATAAAAACAACTCATAACAAGCCTAGTTTTATGGATATATTCTGATCCCTAAACTAACAGTTTTTTGTCAAAAAATGGCATTGAGAACTCTAAATTCGTCCTCAGATTTTAAAAACATTTTTATAATAATTGGTCTGGGGCCATCTTTATCTAAGGCTTACCCTGTCAAATGAATTTGGTCTATTGAGATTGGAGGATCACGAGTCGCTAAGTTTTAAAAAACACATATTTTCCAATAGGCTTGTAGTAGTTGATATTTATGAATGGTGAAAGTTTTAAATTGAAGCTGAATTTGTGTAAGATCTTTTTAAATTATCTGTGCTATGTTTTTATGTACAGCACTTTGATACTGGAATTGTGCTATATAAATAAAAATATTATTATTTGGCTTGGTAGCCAGTTGTGTCAGAGTTGAGGACTTTTCCCAAATTTGTAGCATGCTATTTCTTGATCTTCTAGTCAATTTTCATCTCCTCTTGCTAGTATTTTAATTCCTTTATCTCCTGAAGGGTGGGTTTAAGTTAACTTCAAGAGAAGCTTGCCTCCTCTAATACACTTAATCTAGCAGCTTCCCTGGTAACTATTTGTCTGCCATTTTTCTGTTGACCTCTTGGAGAGTATCAAGCATAGAGCTTAATTGTTTAATGCTGTCTTGGATATTATTGTCAGTGTCCATAAGCTTCCTTGCCCATCCAGTAGGTGAATTCTCACTTAAATCTTCCTTTTGATGGATTTTCATATAAGCTGATTTAACTTTAAAACTAAAACCAGCATCTTGAGACATAGTAGCATCAATTGTTTCAAGTTGTATACTGTGGGAGGAGTCACTTTGTGTTGTTTGTAATAGCCTATTTCTAATTATTCGTGTTTCTAAGATCATTTCCTCATATGTCACTCTGATGTGGATAGACTTCTATTGCTGTGGTCAAGCTCAGAATCACCAGTGACCTGTTGTAGTTCATTACTGCTTTCATCTGCCACGTTAGGCCAGTTACCCTTTAACAGAGACAGAAATTTAATATGGGATTGCTTTAAGTGAGACAGATCTCTTGTTAATGTCTAATTCGTTTGCCATTCTTAAATTTGTACTTTTTGGTGTTTTGACCCTGCTTTTTTTCCTTTTTTTTTTTTTGTCTATGGCCTTAAGCAATCTTTTCGGTTTATTTCTACTCCATATGTTCCAGGGTGGACAGAAAGTATAGACTTTTGTTTTCCTTTTGCCCCAGATCTCCAGACTCCGTCTCAGTCTCAGACTCAGTCTCCACAGCCTGCAGTGACCATATTTAATGCTGGAAAGAAAACATGGTAGGTGTGGGAGTTGTGGGCCTTATACAGTTCACACTTAGTGGCTTGAATATGAAAAGTGAGAGTCAGAAAAGTAATTTTATGTCTCTCAAAGAACTGTTCTGTTCATATGTTCCTGGATAGCCTGGTAGCTCTGAAGCAGCCTGATATGAATACATTTCCACTTCAGTCAAGTTTGCTTGGATGCACAGTAACAGGCTGTGACTCTCTGTTCTACAAGCACCAACAATTACTTATCTGGTCCATAACTTTGTTGGGAACCCCGTAGTCATTCTATAGTGTTTGGAAGAGAGAGACTGCTGGTGATGCACCATTACACTTGCTGCTTTTCTCTGTTTAAAATTTGTCTTTTTCTTACAGAAAGTCATAGGCTGACCTGGAGAACTTAGTTGCAGTCATTCTCTGAGAAGCACATGTGCAGCAGTTTTTTCCATGTTGCATGCCACCAGAATAGACTAGCCTGCAAGAACACCACCATTTTAAACAACCAATTTAGACCAGCTTATAGGACTGGCAGTTATAAGCAAGGCCCCTGGAATTCTGCAGTTCTGTGGTTGTGGAATTTGCCACAGAATTTGCATCATGCAGCAGAATATATATAGTGCCACAGAAGTCATTGTTTTTGGTGAATTTTCATATAGATATACTGTTTTTTCATAGTGTCAGGCTTTCTTTCCCAGCTCATTTATCCTGAAGCCCCTCCTCTATGCTCAGCATATTATGTCGTCGATGACATCACATCATATTTGGCCAATGACAGGACTGCATTCTGCCAGAGAAATGAATAAATCATGCCACAGAAATCAGAAAATGCTGCTGCAGAAGTCAAGGAGTCCTGCTGCAGGAAATCAGAAAATTCTGCCACAGAACACCAGGGGTCCTGGTTATAAGTCATGGTGAAATCAAATTTATAAGGCCAGGAGCTTGAAACTGACTATGCCAAGAAGATGCGGTGGGGAACTAAAAAACCCTTTCTTCTTTTTGTCACATTCCAATGTACATGGTGGAGAAAGGAAACAGCTTACTTGTGCTGTTTAATTCTCACACCTGCTCACTGCAACACCTCCTGCTGCCCATTCTTATTGTATTATGCAGTGTTAATTTCATTCAGTATCACAGGTGGAGTCTGCCAGGAAGCAACACAGTGTCTCAGCTTCCTGCATGACAGAGAGTAACAACCATTGAAATTGTTTCGTTTTCTGCAGTAACTCTGCTGTAGAATGCTGCAGTATTGTGATGTATCCTGGCAGGCTCCACTGCAAGTCTTCTCCAAAGAAACTTGATTCATATTTTAATAGATCAGCTTGTTTTATGTTAGAAGTCTCAAACGTTACTCATCCCGACATCCTTTTCTCAGAAAGAAACTGACTTCCTCTTCATTTGAGGTGATTTATTCTTATTATCTAATTTACATAAATGTGTTCATTAAGACTCAACACATTTTTGAACAGCTCGACTGTCCCAGTTGTTTCCAATTAGAGTTTGAAGAGTACTGATATAGATTCTTTGAAAGTTCCAAAAACTAGTTTATAACTAGGTTAATTTGGTTTATTGGCTGTTGCTTCTGTAGCACTGGCCCTGTGGGATTAAATTCACTTTTGTTCACCATGCTCTGCCTTGGGCTCACTGAAATATAATTTGTGAAAATATTATTTTGATATAGAAAAAACTATAACAACTGTACAGATAATGGTTAAAGATTTTTTTTATAATAGTTTTTATTTATTTTATTATGTAACATGCAATTTTGTATTAGACCAGGACCTCACTAGAAATGAGACTTAGTCTCAAAGGGTTATCCTGGATCCATGTACAGTGACTCTGGATAAATCAATAAACTAAACTAACCAGGCCTCATTTTGATTTCAGCTCAGCACATGGCTACAGTGAGAGAGCTTACTCACATGCCAAGCACCATGTCGAGAGATACAATAGTTACACAGAGTTCTTTGTTATACATATAGTTTAGGTAGGTTATCAAACTTTTCTTCTGAACAAAATGGACTCTGGAATAATATCTAAAAACAAAACAGACAGTTATTTCCTTCTACATAGAAGTAGAAAGGAACATCAAAACAGCTTGCGTGTGCGTGCGTGTGTGTGTGTGTGTGTGTAGGTGTGTGAAGGTATGTGTAGGTGTGTGTAGGTGTGTGTGTGGTGTGTAGGTGTGTGTGTGTGTGTGTGTGAAGGTGTATGCAGTGCTTGTGTGTGTGTGTGTGTGCGTATATAAAGGTGTGTGTGGGGTGTGTGTGTGTGTGAAGGTGTGTGTGTGTGTGCTAGCCCCAGGGCCAGGTGCTAGAGCAGGGAGAAAGGGAGTGTTCTTAGGCAGAGGACTGGATTTAGATGATTAGATGACATCAATAATTCTTTATGAAAGTTGTCAGTGACCACTACCAGTTGACACTGTTTTACATTTTCAAACAAATGAATAAAAAAATTGTTACAGGAGGATTTTCAGTGCTTGTGTCAGACTCAGCTGTGCAAGCAGGCTAAACCTGAGAGGCCATGTGTATGCAGCTGAGAAACACTATGCTGAGCAGCCAATGTAGACTAAGCTATGCATGTATGCCTTCAAGGCCCACACTGATTGGAGCACAACAAGTAGCCATGGGGGTGACACAAGGGTCATGGAGAAGACACTCTGAGGTTCTCATGAGCAAAACAAGGCCAGTTCTAGCCGCCTTTCCTCTTGCCAAACCTGACATTTAGCTACCTATCTAGAACTTATGAGCTATAAGAATACACAAGCTATCTTGTTCCAACAAAACATGTTTTCTGACCTACTTAGAGAGGAAACAATGTGACCTATCTCTGTACGAAAACATGTCTGTTTATGAACAAAGACAGTTTGTGGGGTGATGACATCATGAAGACTTGCTAGTCATTAATATGCTATAAGAATGAAGGAATCAGGCGAGCAGAGCGCCTTCCTATGGTTGGAGCATCGTGTTGGTGGGGTGCTGTAGGCAGACCTGCAGACCCTGCTGTGAGAGAAGACTCCTATTAGCCAAACATCTTGGCAGAGGAACATCAGCCAGGCAACTTTGAAGTGTGCTGCCTCTCTCTTTGTAATGAGCACACACAGTTTCTGAGAATATTATGTTGTTCTTCTACACAACTGAGATAATTCAAGGTTTATTATATGTTTTGTAATAATGAGAGTTTCACAGGAAGCATCTAAAGTGGTTTCAGCTTTAGCTTTTGCCCTCTGGAGGCAACAACCACAAACCCAAAACCTCATATCGTTACAGGGGTACACTAATTAAAGGAGGCAACTAGGACTGTGGGCATCAGGTGGGTATGTCCAGTACCAGTGCGCACTTGTTGTTTGCATTAACAAAATAAATATATACAGTACCCATGAGAAAGATGTTCTTTTTTTCACTTTTACAGCAGCATCTGATGTGTGGCAGCTTCAGCTGTGCAAGCTCCTGGGCCCTGGGGTTGACTATAATGAGAGGTCTGTGTAGTCAGCAGCAAGTGAGTGTTGGCTGGCAGCCTGCCAGTGGCCACTACTAGTAGGTATTTTTTCTTCACATAACATACCTCCAAAAATAAAAAGTGTAACTGTCTAGTTTGCAATATAAAAGTGTTTACATTCATGAAAAGTCCTGTACAGCAAGGCCCGCTGTTAAAGAGAGAGAGCCCAGGCTCTGGGCAGCAAATTAGTGTGGCCTGGCAACCTGCCATAGTCAATGAATAGTCACAGGGGGTCAGAGGACAAGGAGGTGGGTGTGTGAATCTCAGAGCAGCAAAAAAAGTAAAATGAAGTCAGATTAACTAGATCTCCTCAATGGAATGTGTGGAAAGAAATGAACAGTCCACAAACTAACACACAATGTGGGCACCACTCACAGTGTCCCTGTAAGAGCTGGGATTGGCAATAATAGTTGCAAAATAAGTCTGAAAAATAGGGAAGCATGCACAGGCAGGAGGAGGAAGATATTGATTTATGGAAGCCTGGGGCCAGAGACACTCATCCTATACCTGATAGTGGTAGCGGCAGCAGTTTTGGGAGGAGAACAAGGAGAAGGAGAGGGAAAAGGTGGGACATGGATCACGTCTAAGATCAAAAAGAAATACAGTGGTTCTAAAAAAAATAAAAGAGGGTCCCCAAAATTGCAAGGTAAACACTGTTCTCTAGACACGCTGAAAAAGGAGAAGGAGTAAAGTACCTCAGCAGATACAGTTGTGAAGCAATGCCTGAGCTGCTTGAACTGGTGGTAGAGGTGGATTTAAAAGAAGAAGGCCATGGTAGCTTCAGCCCCCAGCCACTACTTAAAAAATACCACATGGCAAGACCAAAATAGTGAAACTAATGATGTAGAATTTCTTTAGAATAAACAGAGAATCATGGACACATGGTGGGCTTTCTATGTAAGGACAAACTGTCATTGTAAAGAAGACACTTGGCTGGGAACCTCTACAATGCAAATGCATTTACTTGAATCATGTGGGTCTGAGCATGAGAGGGGTGACAGTGCATGTCATCTGTTCTAGGTGATGATGATGATGATGATGATGATGATGAAGGAGATGATGATGATGATGGGCAGGGAGAAGAGAATGTTGAGGGTAGAAAGGGAGAGGAAGAAAGGCATTACAGTTCAAGTGGCAGCACAACACCATCACAGGTTCCTTACCATCAACTCTTACACCTCTGAGAGACTGAATATCACAATCTACTTCCATCCCCAAGAGCAGCAAAAGAAGGAGAAAACCATCTGGTGGGTCCCCAAAAATGAGCCAACTATCTCTGGTTTGACCTCTGGAAATGATCCAAAAATACAAGACCAACGGGCCTAAGCCCAAAAGGTTAACACAAGCAATTGTAGAAATGCTTTTTGTGGAACACTTACCATTCTCCTTTGTGGGAACTGAAGATTTGATATCAATAATGTAAGGTAAAGTGTCAGGGTACCAAGTGCCCAGCCATCTGCACTCCTCCACATTGACACATCCAGATCTGTGTCAGAGTGTCTGAAAGACTTAGTCACATGCACTGAAAGCATCCACTGTGCCTGTAGTTCACATCACCACTGAAACGTGGACTAGTGGTCTGACCACAGATTACATTGCATTGAGTGTAAACTTAGTCAACTCTTTCTTATTCTTCTCTTTCTCATCCGTGCTTTAAGTGGCAGCAGCAGCAGCAGTACAGCAGGTCACTGGGACCAGTTAATCACAGCAAACATGCAGCATTGTGTATCAACAATAACCATCAGGCAGAAGAGCTCTTGGGGTCTTAAAGGAGAACTGGACACAACCTGTAAGTCATTTTTTTCCTGTAAAAGTGGATTTGCAAATGCTGGTTTAAATTCTGTTACTGTTCCATCTCTACAGGCTACTCTTTTGTCCCAGTGCTTGTTTCTGATTTACACATGTAGTAAGCACCATTTTAGAAATGTATGATGTAGTTTATGGCCCTAGCTCTGCTCTTCCATTGTTGGCACAATGCATCTATGATCTATTACAGAACTCTGGGGTTGTGAGGGACATAAACTACATCATATAGTTCTAAATGGCACTTAACACCAGATTGTAGATCAGAAACACCCACTGAGGTTATGAACAGGCCTGTATAGATGGAACAATAACAAAACTGGAACTAGTCATTAAAAACAGCTTCTACTGGAAAAAATGACTTTAGGTACAGGGCAGTTCTCCTTTAATCAAATGTTTGAGAAGTGTCTGACACAAGTCATTCACAGCAGGATTCATAGTGATGGATAATACAACGTGCAGTGTAAAGGCAATCAGGCTGGGTGACTATTCCTATGTTCCTTGCTTTGCACACTGTCTAAACCTGGTAGTTCATGAGTTTCCAGACAAGAAAGGCAGTAATATGCAGAATTATGTAGGGGTGATCAGAAATGCATGTGTTCATTTGACCCATTCTATTAAGGGCAGGGAAGCTGTTACTCAAGATTCGACAGGAAAACCATCTCCCCTCCACAACCTGAAACAAGATGTGCCAGCAAGGTGGAATTATATCTATTATTACAGCTGTGGGCAGAGCCTACAGACATTTGTGATCAAACATAGCTTACAAAAATGGCGATCATGGCACCTTCTGTTGGACTTTTGGAAGTGTCCTTCCAAATGTCCAAAGGAGCTAAACACTCCACACAATCGGCCACTACAGAGTAACAGCCACACTATTTCAGCTGTTACTTCCCACATTCTAGACACGAACTGTGCATTGGCGACTCACACAATGCACAGTTCATAACTTCACCATGTTGTGAATGACAAAATGCCCTTCACTGCAACTATGCATGCAAGAGTGCTGCACATGTGCAGTTGTGTCACCACTTCCTTCTTTCAGATGGCACTTCTCCTGCACCCTTCCATTGCTGTTGTCCTCCCCACTCCCTCCCAGCACCAGCAGCAAAGAAAACCCTTCCACACCCTCCCACTGCTGCTGTCCTCCCAGCTCCATCCATTCCCCGTCCCCACACCAACATCGGGGTGCCCAATCCCCATGTCGGCATTATGTACCCCCAACTCATGTGGCACACTGGGAGCCCACCCCAATGTGCCCAAATGTATGCTTTTTCCCCCTTTAAATAAATAAAACTGTCCCCCAATGTTTTTTTAACCTATAAAAAAAGAAAATGGTCCCTTGTCATCACTGCAGTACCCCTTCCCTCATCCCCACCCTCACACTGAGCACCCACCTCCCCTTACCCCATATTTACCTCTGGAGGTCAGCACTGTCATCTTCTCTGGTCCAGGACACATCTGCACTCTTCAAAGTCAAACCGTAAACTGAAGAATCAAAGGTAAGCATGCTATAATGGCAGTCAATGGTGTTTTCAACTTATGTTGATAAATCAGCCATTTTTTGGAATTCTGGCCCCAATTTTTCAACATGGGATTCTTGGAACCCATCTCATGAACTCTGTCACTGTCATTATGTTACTCAGTCCCAAAAGTGATTTTGTGGTCACTGTGCGGAATCACCTTTTGGGACTAGTAACAAAACAACAGTGCCACTGTTCGTAAGGGTGAGAGGATTCAAAAAAGCCCATGTTGAACTAATGAACAAATTCCAAAAATATATTGTCATAAGTGTACATTGTGCAGTTTCTACACACGCTTCTAACTTCACCAATTTTTTATATTTTCACTCTAGATTTTCAACATTGCCATTTTTGCACACCTCCTTATTAACAGTATAGCTGTTATTTTTCACATCCTGCCCAAAATGTGTTTTCGCACCTGTGGCACAGAATGGTGCAGTCACTCTGTGAAATCACCTTTCTGGACAAGTGCACAAAATGACACTAGCACTCTTCATGAGGTGGGGGTTCCAAAAAGACTGTGTTGAAAATATGATGCAACACCTCCAAAAAATGGCCAAGTTACACCCGGGTGTTCAAAATTTTCTATGCACACATGTAACTTTGGTCATCTGACAGCTTGTCCCAGCCGTATTGGCTCTGGCTAGAGCTTGTATGATGCAGTGGCTGCTAGAACAACAGACAGACAACCACCAGTATGCAGCTTAGCATGGTAGTGATGTGGGAGAGGTTGACATCAGCCATCATCAGTGGTGACAGAAGGAGACTCTCTTCTGTTTTCTGAAGCCTGTTAAATTAGACATATGGGTTAAGTGCTGATGCAGCATGTCTAAGCCAGGTACTGGCCTTCACTGTCCAGATTAACATGGACTTGCTTGCATGAAGTCCCAATATGAGAAGCAGGAATGTACATTTTTGTTCAATTAGAAGAAAGACTAAGAAGTGCAAAGTAATTTATATAAATAATAAGAATCCTCTGACAGTCTACTGGATTGATGGAGTGAAGTGGGCAAACTACAGAAGAAAGGTATTTAGGGATTATCAATAATACCCCAAAATCCCCCTCACACACTG
Organism: Neoceratodus forsteri; assembly: GCA_016271365.2. Lineage (NCBI taxonomy): Eukaryota > Metazoa > Chordata > Ceratodontiformes > Ceratodontidae > Neoceratodus > Neoceratodus forsteri. The sequence continues at coordinate 50,966,555 of JADMNL010000031.1, read as the reverse complement.
TAGAAAGGCTTTTGGTAAAGCATATAGAATGTTTGGGTGTATACAGCATGTAGAGTTTTCACCAGCATAAGAAAGCAGGTAATCTGTACTTCCGGTGATGCTACTTGCAGTGATGACAAGCTGAGTAAGGAGCTTTATCTGGGACTGGCATACTTTTCCTCCTATCAGTGGTATTTCTTCAGCAGCTTGGTTTTAAATACTTAGAAGGAGGTTTCTTTTATACAGGACTGCACTGCAAATCAGCAAATTCAGGTTCCTTGGTGGTTAAGATAACAAGCCAGGTACCTGTGTCCAAACCAACAGAGATCTCTCCACTATGGTGGCAGGTATTATGGAGGAAGATAAATAGCCGTCAAATGCTGCCTTGATGTCAGAACTCCATTAATTTAGGAATGAGACCTGCACGCTCTACAATGAGCTCCGTTCTTCAATCTATAATTTGGACAGAAAAATTCACAAACTGGAACAGCAGGTCTCAGATGTGGACAGCTGTGTGGATTGTTTGGAACAGCTGTTCACTCGTTTGCTGCAGTAGATTCAGAGTTTGAGTGAGAAATGTGACAATTTAGAAAACAGGTCACGCCCAAACAATATTCAGATTTGTGGGCTGCCTGAGGACATGGAAGGAAAAGGTGATCTGTTGGATTATTTACAAGGTCTTTTAAGCTCTGTTATGGGCATTTCAGATCTCCTAGCCCTGCAAATCTAGAGCCACTAGTCTCACATCACCTGCTAAGGGTCCCGGTGCTCGCCCTCGGTCAATTATCATACACTTCTTCAATTATGCTATCAAGCAAGAGGTGCTCATGAGGGTTTGGTGGAAAGGGCAGCTCACCTACCAGGACATCAAATCACACTAGCCAATGATTATTCATCTATTGTCCAGCGTCAGAGGAGATCATTTGTCCCAATTTTCAACACTTCAAGGTCACATAATTTGAAATTCACCACTCCCTACCCTTCCCATTTGAAAATTTTCTTCCCAGACAGGGCCTGAATATTTGATGACTATGAGACAGCTCTTCATGCTCTTCTGGAGTGGGAATTCCTGCAGGAGGACTCCATGGAGGTGGAAGAGCTCAGAGATAAAAGAGCACTTCAAAAAGAATCTTGGGAGAAGGTCACCCCCGAGAGGAAGAAAAGGAAGAAGGAACAAACCTTAGAGGCGATACAGTATGATTCTTACTACAGTCCTTCAGGAGAGACCCTCAGGACTGACTTGCTTTGGGTTTGGTGCCTAGAACTGGTGTGATACTGATTTAGCTCTGGTTGTCCATAGCGAAGAGTGGAACTACATTCTGTAACTGTAACCTGGTGGTTACTATGACAGGACATCCAGGTCCTGCTTGGCTGAACTTTGTTGTACTGATATCCTTTCTGGACTTGGACATATGAACCTTCCTTTATGTGGATTGCTGAATGTTGCCTGGTTGGGGAGTGGGGATATGGTAATGGGAGGGCTGGATATGGGCTGCAGGAGGTCCATTGGGAGAGTGGAGGGTTTGGAAAACACATTTGGAGTTATGTTATTATTTTAATTTCACCATGCTAGCTTCTCAACCTTTGGTTCTATGTGTAGTTGAATTTTAATGGGGGCATAGATTTAGTCTGGTCAGTCTCCCAAAGTTAACTGCTTAGTTACAGGGTACCTACGATCCTATGCATTGCTAACCCTGCATTTATTTATTTTTTATTACGACTGTGGGTGGATCCTACAGGAGTATTGCATGTACAAAAGGAATGATGTCATGTTTTCTGTCCGTGGAACTGACTGAAGGTGTAAATAGTCTCCTTGCCATACCCTCCTCCAAGAAATGTTTTCCGCCTCAAATAAATATGCTTTCATGTTAGTCCAATGGTTTGCAGGGTACTATTTTCTTTCTTAAATGGGTGGTACAAAATTGGCACCTGAGTAGTGCGAGGCAGCATTATTTGGGGGGAAGGTCCACCCACCTCCACCCAAGAAGCTCCAAAAGGTCCATCCCACCTTTTTTTATTCATATGGGAGGGCATGAGGTGGATCTATTATCCTGAAAGAAGACTCACATGTTTGGGATGTGGACCAAGGAACAGAAGTCTGTGGAGTCCCTGCATTTTGTTAAGGACTAGAACAGAAGATACTTAAAATGCCTTCAAACTGACTTAAAAACCCTTGGAACAAATGATTATCAGAGTCACCTGGTGTCTCAAAAGGAAAGACTAAGGAGTGTCTTAAAACTAAGGAAAATAGACAGCTTTTAGGTATTTCTTAAACATTTATATACTAAAAACAAAGTTCAGCTTTTGGGATTAACAATATTTGTTTACCATATTCTATCTATCTATATATATTGCCCTGGGGCGAAGTGGAGCTTGGAGCGTGGGAGACCTTGCTTGGTCCCCATACCCAAGGGCACCATTGTTGGTGATGGGCAGGTAGTCGGGGCAGCCCAGGAGTTTTGTCCAACCGGGTGTTGTTGTGCAATGCCAGATCTGTCCAGAACAAAACTGCAGTGATTTCCGATCTTGTTGGGTCAACAGATCTGGCTTATCACGAAACCTGGCTGGATGATAATGCGGGCCCAATACTTGAGGTCGCAATTCCAGCCAGGTATACGGTGATACACCACCTGAGGTTGGACTCTGGGGGTTTGTGGTCTGTTTAAAACTGAATTGGAACTCATTAGTGTTCCAGTTGAGGAGGCCAGTTCATTTTAATGTGTTGTAGTAGCAGGTGTGGGCTGTTGAATTGCTCTCATCTACCGTCCACCCAGAGATGAGGAAACAATTCCCTTACGAGTGGCGGACTTCATCATTGATATGGCATTTGGGTCACCCAGGCTGATGGTCCTGGGTGACTTTAATGCCTAGATCGACCATGAACTCTAGTAATTTGGACAACACTTCCTCCAGCTGATGAATTCACTGGGCCTGACACAGGTGGTTACCACTGCTTCTCATAAGTGTGGCCATTCTCTTGATCTGGTCTTCCTCCTGGGGATTGAGACCTCAGAGATGGGGTGGAACCAGTCGATTGGTCTGATCACTACACTGTGAGATTCAATTTGGCACCTTGTAGGCTGACCCTTGTGGAGATGGTCAAGTACCGACCTTTATGGAATATTACTTCCGATGGCCTTGCTGCGTTGCTTGACCTATCACAATTTCATGTGCATTGCAGGGATCCGGGGCCTTGGTTTTGGCTTATAATAATAACATTACCTCAGCCCTGGATTCTATTGTTTAGTAGACGTGTGCCCTCTCTCCCTTCGACCCCAGGCCCTTGGCTTGATGGAGTCTTGAGGAGCTATGTGACTAGGATGCAGGTTAGAACATTGTTGGTGGAAATTCAGCTTACATGCTGACCATCTTAGACTGTTAGAACATTATCAGTTCTATCAGTCAGAAATCTCTAGTAAGAAGGCAGAGTTCCTCTCTGTTGAAATTTCTGCCATTCAGAATCAACCAGCTCAGCTTTTCAGAACTGTGGACAGGTTGTGCAGCCAGCCTGTCTACAGCTCCAAAAACTTTTTCACAATTACAGTGTGATGAGCTTGCTCAGTTCTTTGCTGATAAAGTGACTGACATTAGGTTGAGATCCACTTGACACATTCTATGTGAGTTGCTAGAGATCAGGGCTTTGTCACTATCCTCCATTTTCCTGGAGTGCCTTGACTGCCTGGAAATCGTGGATGTTATCTGGATTGTCCAGGGATGCCTCTACATGCTGTAGTTTAGATCCGGCCCTACATCTCTGATTATGGGTTGTGGTGATTCTATCGGCCTGGTTATGGCATAGATAGTCTGGTGTTCCCTCCACTCGACTATCCCTGTTCCTTGAAAGAGGCAGTGGTGACACCTTTGTTGAAGAACGCTTCTCTGGACCCAGACTCTCTTGCATACTACAGGCCTATCTTGAATCTCCCCTTTGTGGGGAAGTTGATTGAGAAAGTAGTGACGGCCCAACTGGAGAACCATTTCACCATCCATAGCATCTACGAACCTCTCCAATCAGGTTTTCAAAAGAGGCATAGTACTGAGACTGCACTGGTTCGGGTGCTCAATGATCTCCTGATGGCGAGAGACCAGAGAAAATGGTCCATTTTGGTACTTTTAGATCTGTCATTAGCTTTTGACACCATTGACCATGGGGTCCTGCTTGAGAACCTGAGATATATCTGTGGTCTTTCTAGTTTGGTCCACAGATGGTTTACTTCTTACCTCACTGGAAGAACTCAGAGGGTAGTTTCAGGGGTCTTTTTCCTCTGATCCTATCTCTCTGCCTTGTGGGGTTCCTCAGGGCTCAGTATTGTCCCCCATGTTGTTTTCGGTGTACGTGCTTCCCCTCAGAGACATTGTGAGATGGTATGGGCTGAGGCTTCATTGCTATGCTGATGATACCCAACTACCTGTTTTTGCCCCGACCAGGAAGGAGCAGTCTCGGTATTTAATAACTGTCTTAAGGAAATCCAGGATTGGATGAGGTCCAGTTAGTTGAAGTTGAATTCTGGAAAGATGGAGGTGATGGGTTTGGATCCTGATCGCGGATGGGGGACTTGAGGCAGACTCCTTTAGGATTGTTTCTTGGGGCACTGAGCTTCAGGTCTCTGAACAGGTGCGAGACCTAGGGGTGTTGTTGGATGCAGGGTTGACACTTGGACTCAGGTGTCAGCTGTTGTTAAGTCGTCTTTCTACCACCTGAGAAATATCACTAGGATCAAGCACCTTGTTCCGTCCGGTGATCTGCCTACACTAATCCATGCCTTAGTGACCTCGCATTTAGGTTACTGCAACTCACTTTACTTTGGGCTTCCGAGGGTTGATATTTGCCACCTGCAGCTGGTGCAGAATTCTGCAGCCCGGTTATTGATGGGGACTCCTAGATCTTCCCATATCACATCGGTGCTGCGGAAACTGCACTGGCTGCCAATACAGTGGCAGATCATCTTCAAAGTTGGATTACTGACTTATAAAGCCCTACATGAACTGGGCCCTGACTACCTGAAAGAGCTCCTAATTCCTTACCACCCGGTGAGACCACTCCGCTTGGCTGATGAGGGGTTGCTAGAGATTCTGAGGGTGACTTTAAAATCTGCTGGAACCCGTGCTTTTATGTTCGCGGCCCCGTCCCTCTGGAATTCTCTACCCCATCGGATTAGGGAGTGCATGACCGTGGGGAGCTTTAAACAGGCCCTAAAATCTTTTCTCTGGGTCAAAGCATATGGTAGCAATGATTGCTGATCTGTATTGTACATTTTATGTTGATGATTCTGTTTTTACTGTGTCTTACTGTTTTATTGTACTTCGTCTTGATACTTGAAAGGCGCATAATAAATAAAGTATTATTATTATTATATGGTTTGTCTGTTTAGTAGTTTCAAAATCTTGAATGCATTGGTGTTACTAATGCATTTAGAAATACATTTTTTTAATTGTCTTCACAGATAACCTTGAAAGTATTGGTGTTACTAATGCACTTAGAAATATATTTTTTAATTGTCTTTACAGATAAATTATGCATGTTCATGTGAGGGCACATTTTTTGGGGGATGGGGTTCAAATAATTTTAATCATGGGCACAGTCCTTGGTAAACACAGTCTGTGATGAAGTGTATTTTTCTTTTTAAGTTTCAAGTGGAGTTGACTTGCACAAATGGATAGTACAGACACCTATTAGAAGTAGAATGGGTTAAACACTTCCTGGAACTTTCTGCATAACAAGTTCCCCATGGCACCTCACAGCATTTGACACTACCATCCTAAGAGCAGTCAGTGTGTTACTTTACAGGACATTGCATAACAAGAGACCTAGCCTTCCCTTTTTCAAATAATATACCAACTTCATTCTCAGGCAGGCAGTTCTGGGCTACTATTTATATTCTACTGAATCTTCTTAAAGGAAAACTGCATGTTAAAATCAGGAATATATGTATTATTACCAGTTTTGAGTTCTCACTTCAATCCAGTGTTTTTGTTTCTGCCTAGGCTGTTAGAAGTTTTCTAATTGTCCTAGGGTGTTTTATGATGTCTGGGGGCTGTCATTCAAGTTTGTTTTATTGCATCTTCTCCAAGTTAGTCTTCACAGCATATTCTTTGGTTTGATGTATAATAGCCCCTACAGCAGGTCAGTGTCTTGTTACAGTCTTGCTTAGCCACAGCAGAGAAAAAACACTGCTGCCAGGATTCACAGTGCTATACAATATACTAAAGAAAGTTACATGTTTAAACACACACACACACACACACACACACACACACACACTCACACACACACACAAGCAAGCAGAACACAGCTGGATAAGGTACCAGTATTTAGGAAACTTGTCATACTTACCCAGAGTCTGTGAATATAGGTGTTTACAACTGAATGATAATAACCACATTTGCTTCACTTGCAAATAGGTAGGCATTTGTGTCTAATTTCTGTTTGACTTACTGTAAGTTACACATAAAATCTGAAAAATTCGTAACATGCTGTATTGTGATTCAATGAACTGATAAATGGGGATTTTGGTTTCTTTTGCAAATTCATTTTTCCTGACCATGGATATACTAAAACAAAAATTTCTCAACAAAATATTTTTAAATAAAGAGTTTAACTCACAGCAGCAGAAGAAGCATGTTGGCATTAAAAGCTTAGTGGCGTGGATGTAGAGGCACCAGTATTTAAGAATGACTTTGGTAGAGGATTAATTGTGACTGGGGATGAGGGAGGGAATGAGTCTTATTTGTAGCATAATGGTTTTCTGAAACTTCAACCTTCAATGGCTTAGACTTTGCAGCCATCTGTACAGTATATTATTAAGCCATATGCAGTGTGATATGGGTAAAACCCACATCACCAGACCAGGACCTGTGCTGTAAAATCTGCACTGGGCACAGCTTTGCAAATTTGCTGATCCAGTGGATCAAATAAATACATGCAAATAAATAAATAAATACTCATTTTCACCTCATGCTTCAACCAACCCTAGGGTGATGTTATTAAATGATACACACACCCTGTCATGCTTATTGCTTAAATATGCCCTTTCTCAATGTACTATACTTTGATTCAGTTAGTGTATGCAACAGCCTTCATGTGAACACTCTTGGCTTCTCTTTGACTCCTGATGTCTATTTGCTTTAGCTATTGTATATTGTTTGAACTGCTTTGGTCTTCTTGATGTGGTGCCTGTGTGCCTAAACTATGTAATATGTTTATCTACTGCTACCCATGTATCTCCGGTGAATGATTGTTATAACTGTCTGCTCTCTGAGCCATTGTTTTTAGACTTGTTAACTGTGCTGTCTTTGTATTAGTTTTGACGAGGTGCCTTCGTAAATGAGTCTCTGACTCAAAGGTTTATAAATCTGATATTTTTTAAATAAATAAATAAATAAATGTTTATGTTTAAGCCCATGAAACACCTTTATCTAGTTAATGCATTCACAGTCATAGTGGTTGTGCCAGAGCTTGTCTTTTTAGCCATGACTCTGGCCACCTGAGTTAGAAATGGTGTACACATTAATGTCATAAGCTGGACCCGGCCATTTTGTAGAGCTGTGCAGTGTTAGTCTAATTTTATGTATTCCATTATTCTGCCGTGACATTAATTACAATGCTACAGGGAGACAGATTCATTCACTTGGATAGATATTCAGTTTGCATTGGTAGCGTAAGAGCAGTTTCATTTTTCAGGTAACTGCTTGGTGCTGGGAGTGAAATGTTGGGGGGTGGCATCGGGAGGGGTAGGGAGGTGTTGTGGGAGACCCATAAGGAGTCGGTAGGGTCTATGTTATAGTTATGAGATTCTTTATGCTCAATTTGTATTGCAGTGTGGTTCCTGGGTATTTATTCCCAGCCACGATCAAGTACATGTTTGCATCCTTTCTATTTGATTGGTTCTCATATATTTAAACTTTAGGCACATTGCAAACTTGACATTATCTATGGGAGAACTTGCTTTTAACTCATTTGAGTCAGCAGCGGTTTCTAGAAGCTTCTATGTATTTTGCTGGAGCATACTTTGCTGCTGGCCCCTATACATTTTGTGGGACTTCTAACAACATTGCCAGGTCTTTGTGATCAGGGTTTTTTTTTTCTTGTGGATTTCTTTGGGGGTATTGGTAATTTTATTTTTTAGTTAGGGGTTCCTCATAAGTACTGAGAGTCCCCCTGAGAGAATGTGTCAGCTGAGAGGCCGTTTACTTTGACCATTGCTGGCATTTTAATTAGTAAGGATAGGGATCCTAAGCCTATGTTATATATTTCCCCTCTGCATGTTTATTTTGCTTAATTAATTTCTATGGATGAGTAAAGAAGTTGCCATATTTATTGGCAGCTGGAGAAGAGGGCCCTGCCACCACCATTTTGTATCTATTCTTCTCTGTCTTACCATAGATATTTTAAATGGGCTACAACCTGGCTTCTTATTACTGAATTTCCTTCTTAAATGCTGCATTTCTATTAGGCTGTCCCAGTCTTTAAAATTATTTAGTCCCTCCACCCTCCAGTTTTCCTCTTTATCTGGTCTCACTTTATTTGTGGCAATTAATATCCTCTTCTTCTGTCTGTTTCCATGTGTTTCAAAGACTAATTATTAGTGACATTTATGTATGGCCACATGTCAGTCTCCACAATAATCTGAGGTCTATATGTTTTGGTTTTGAGTTTGTTATAACCCAGGAATCTCTGGATTGTCAGACTTTTTCCTCTGCAGTGTTGATTTTAATTTGGCACTGCCTAGGAGCCTAATTGTTGCATGGGCTCCCATATTTGGAAGTCATATAGTAGGTAGTCGAGTTATGGGTTTATAGCAAATAGTTATTTGTTCTTGCTTTGGCCCAGTTGGTAGAAACAACCCAGTTATTGGTTTCTGGGTAAAGTTTTGGGGTATTTTAGGATCTAAAGCTTATTCTAGTAAATACATTATTTTTTTTCACTTTTTCTCTTCAGGGTTTTGGAGTTAGGTTGGGAGATGCTTTTAGAAGGAAGTCTTTCTGTAAAGTAAATTGGGTTATTCCAGTTTTGTTACAATTTGTGCTAAGAATGTCTGTTCTGCAGTGTATATATTTCTCTATTTCTGCTGGTTTAGGGAGCTCTGGTATTTTTCAGGAGTATTTGATTTATTTATGGCACAGTATATTTGGCAAGGGTCAGTATTTTATGTTAGTTTATATAGTAACTATAGGAACAGAGTGGAAAACAACATTTTGTTAATTATGAGTGGTATTTTACGGGTATTCCAGGATGGGTATTGATACTGAAATTTTCAAGCAAGTTTCTATACAGAGTAAATGTTCTTATTCTTAGTAATAGCAAGATATGATTAATTCTATTCCAATATTATTGTTTAATGTAAATGTTGTACATAATCTGATTAAACATTACCATTTACTTCAGTATTTTAAGCATCAACGTGTAATTTAATTTTCTGCAGGAAACTCATTTCTCTGAAGAGGAGCACGGAAATTTAGTAAATTTGGTTTTGAACACCTTTTTTTCATCCCATAAATCAGGCTGATGCAGAGGGCTCTATTACTATGTCATAGGGGTCTGTCATTTGTACCCTGGTCCATAGTCTGTGACTCTGCAGTGTGCAATGCAATAGTAATGTGTTCACTAAATGGGCACCCTGTAAATCTTATTAATACATATTTTGCTCCAGGCTCCTCTCGTTAGGAATTTGTTAAATTTTCACAGTGCTTCTGGATCATGTACATGGTCAGGTGCTTGGGGGTGGATATCAATCTGACAGTGGCACCTGATTATGACTCTTCAAAAGCCACAGCTTTCTGCCATTCAGTGGCTTCTAAATATTTTGTAAAGACATTGCAAGCTTTAGGCCCTGACAGATGTCGAAGGTTAACTCATCAAAGTCAAAGAATGTACTTACTATTCTCCATGCCATGGTATGTTCGCTCATTTGGATTGTTTTTTTATGATGATTGAGCACATAAGCACACTTAACATGATGCACATGGTGTTATGCATCTCTCAGCTCATGCCCCGGTACTTGTTACTTTTCCTTTGGGACATACTGAAAAGCAGTCTATTTGGCTGTTACAACTGGGCCTAATGCACAACCCCCTTTTGTGTATAGGCTCAAGACCCAGATTCCTCAGTTTCTCAGTGACAATGATGTCAAGGGAGCCACTCCAAACATTTCTGGGATACCTTGAAAACTGTGTTGTGGGGCACAATTATAGGTTTCTCTAGCGCTGAACATAAAGATTGGCAAAAAAAGCTTTCAGAATTGTATTTTCTTTTATGGTCCTATCAAACTTGTTGGCAGTTAGGGGATCACATTGTCAAAACCACTATGTTAGAGGTAAAAGCTCAGATCCAAAAGTACTTTGATCAAAAAGTGGAACATGCCTTGTTTTATCTATGACAGTGGGCATTTGAGGGGGGATCTAAGGGTGCTCATCACCTAGCACACCATTTGCATGTATCAAGGGTTGCTGCTATGGTTACCCATCTCAGTGACCCTCCCTGGTCCCTTTCCATTTTTGTTGTTGTTACTACCCCCACCATTGTGTAATCTTCCACTGGGTTTTTGTTTCCCAGGTGCATTATTTTGCAATTCTTTGCACTGAATCCAAGCTGCCATGCTTCTGACCATTCCTCCAACCTTGCCAAGTCCCTTCTCATCCTTTCCACACCTCCTTGTGTATCAACCCTGTTGCAGATCTTTGTGTCATCTGCAAAGAGGCATACTTTTCCTTCCAGTCCCTCTGCAATGTCACTTATAAAGACATTAAGAAGGACTGGACCCAGCACTGAACCCTGTGGTACCCCACTAGTAACCCCTCTTTCTTCAGAGTGGACTCCATTTACAGTTACCTTCTGTGTCCTGTTGTCCAGCCAATGTTTTACCCAGGCTACCATCCTGGGACCTACTCCCAGGTTGGTTAATTTGATTATTAATCTTTAGTGTGGGACTGTGTCAAATGCCTTGCTAAAGTCTAGGTAGGCCATGTCCACAGCCCTTACCTGATCTACTACTTTGGTCACCCAGTCAAAGAAATCAATTAGATTCATCTGACATGACCTTCCACTGTGAACCCATGCTGCCTTGGGTCCTGTGCCCACTGGCCTCTAGGTACTCAGCAATTTTTTCCTTCAGAAGTGATTCCATCAATTTCCCTACCACAGAGGTCAAACTGACAGGTCTGTAGTTTCCTGCCTCTGTCTTGCTCCCACTTTTGTGAAGGGGAATCAAATCCACCTTTCTCCAGTCCTTAGGTACCACACCATCCTCCCATGATTTGTTAAAAAGGCAGTCAGTGGTTTCACTAGTTCTCCCCTTAATTCTTTTAGAATTCTGGGATGAATTCCATCAGACCCCATTGCTTTGTCCACCTTCAGTTTTAGGAGTTCTTTCAAAATCCTTTCTTCTGTGAAAGGACTGGGATCGACCCCCTTATCCAGAGTGCTTCTGTTAATTGGATTAGACACCTCCCCCTCCTCCTCTTTTGTGAATACTGAGCAGAAATATTCGGTCAGTATCCCTGCTTTTCACTGTCCTCTCTGCCCACCACCGTCCATTCTATTCAGCCTCACTATCCCTCCCTTTGTCTTTCTATGCTCCCTGATGTACCTATAAAAGGTTTTATCTCCCTTCTTAACTGAGTTGGCTATATTTTCCTCAGTTTGCGCCTTTGCTATTCTGACTTCCCTCCCTGCTTCCTACTGCCTTAACTGGTACAGCTCTCTGTCCTGCTCCTTCTGTGTTTCCTTATACTTCCTGAATGCTATCTTTTTCTCCCTGATCTTCCTCACCACCTCTTTTGAGAACCATAGTGGCTTTTTCTTTCATTTTGATTTGTTTATTTGCTTCACACAAAGGCTTGTTGCCTCTGTGTCTGTCCCATGCATTTTCAAATTCTCCCACAGTTTAAGACCCTACAACCTCTTCAGGGAGGCTGTTCCATGTGTCCACCACCCTCTCTGTGAAAAAATACTTCCTCACATTTCCTCAGCCGTTCCTCCTCTATCTTCAAATTGTGTCCCTTTGTTCATGCACATCTCTTTTTCTGAAAGATGCTACTGTCTTGGACTTTGTTGATTCCACTGAGGTACTTAAAAGTTCCTATCATGTCCCCCCTCTTATTCCTTTCCTCAGGGGTATACATATTAACCTCCTTTAGTCTCTCCTCGTATGGCTTCTCTTGCAGACCCTGCACCATTTTATTTGCCATCCTCTGGACTACCTCCATTCTGTCTATGTCCTTGCGGAGATGGAGTCTCCAGAACTGGATGCAGTACTCCAGATGGGGTCTCACCAACTGTCTGTACAGAGGGATAACAACCTCCTGTTTTCAGCTGGTGATGCCTCTCCCTATACATCCCAGTATCCCCAACCCTCCCTATTGCCTTCTCACATTGCTTGCTAACCTTAAAATCATCTGATATGATTACCTCCAGGTCCCTTTCAATTTCTGTTGTTGTTACTACCTCCCCCCATTGTGTAATCTTCCCCCTGTGTTTTTGTTTCCCAGGTGCATTATTTTGCACTTATTTGCATTGAATCCAAGCTGGCATACTTCTGACCATTCCTCCAACCTTGCCAAGTCCCTTCTCATCCTTTCCACGCCTCCTTGTGTATCAACCCTGTTGCAGATCTTTGTGTTATCTGCAAAGAGGCATACTTTCCTTCCAGTCCCTCTGCAATGTCACTTATAAAGACATTAAAAAGGACTGGACCCAGCACTAAACTCTGCGGTACCCCACTAGTAACCACTCTTTCTTCAGAGTGGACTCCATTTACAATTACCTTCTGTGTCCTGTTGTCCAGCAAATGTTTTACCCAGGCTACCACCCTGGGACCCACTCCCAGGTTGGTTAATTTGATTATTAATCTTTTGTGTGGGAAAGTGTCAAATGCCTTGCTAAAGTCTAGGTAGGCTATGTCCACAGCCCCTCCCTGGTGTACTACTTTGGTCATCCAGTCAAAGAAATCAATTAGAGTCATCTGAAATGACCTTTCCATTGTGAACCCATGCTGCCTTGGGTCCTGTGCCCCACTGGCCTCTAGGTACTCGACAATTCTTTCCCGCAGAAGTGATTCCATCACTTTCACTACCACAGAGGTCAACCTGACAGGTCTGTAGTTTCCTGCCTCTGTCTTGCTCCCACTTTTGTGAAGGGGAATCACATCCACCTTCCTCCTGTCCTTAGGTACCACACCATCCTCCCATGGTTTGTTAAAAAGGGTAGTCAGTGGTGTCACTAGTTCTCCCCTTAATTATTTTAGAATTCTGGGGTGGATTCCGTCAGGCCCCATTGCTTTGTCCACCTTCAGATTTAAGAGTTCTTTCAGAACCCTTTCTTCTGTGAAAGGACTGGGCTTGACCCCCCTATTCAGAGTGCTTCTGTTAATTGGATTAGGCACCTCCCCCTCATCTTCTTTTGTGAATACTGAGCAGAAGTATTGTTCAGTTTCCTGCTTTTCACTGTCCCTCTCTACCCACCCACCATCCATTCTATTCAGCCTCACTATCCCTCCCTTTGTCTTTCTTGTACTTGCTGGATTTCAGAATTTTCATCTCACTTTTCGGACCAGTCTGTAAGTTGGATGGTGTGGGCAACCCCAGCATAGGGCTCCCATCCCTCCTTATCCTTCTCAGCCTCTTGAATTTCTTTCATGAGCCAGCAATATGCAGGAGGGTTGGCTTTACGATCCTAGAATTTTAATCTCAGCATGAGCACACTAGAGTATCTGGCAGATTTGAGGATATGCTCCAGTCTGACTCAAGTTCAATTCACTAGCAGGTACTCCCCATTTCTGTGGGCCATCTGCAAGGCCTGTTCAATTCGGGTGACAAAAGCAGATAATTTCTCATTCTTCCATTATTTAGTGAACTTGAATTTCCACATGAAATCCTCCCCAGATTCCATGCTTCCAGACACCCCCTCCAAAGCAGAGAGGTACTCCGCTGCAGTGGCTTTTGGGCAAGTGGATCAAAGAAATCAATTAGCGTGCACATCAACTCAAAATTTGTAATCCAGAGCCAGATGGCTCAGCTCATTGTAATAAACCCAAGCCAGCAAATCAGATGACACATAATGATTGCAGCTTTGTTGCAGGGAACTACCCTGTTTTGTACTCATGCTACCCAGACCAGGAGGCAGGACTGATGAGATGAAGACCTCTGGATGTTGTTCTGGTTTGCCAGGGGAAGCAGGGCCCACATGACTCACTGTGGTGGTCACTACCTATTCGATGGTGTTGAGCAGGGAGCCGAATCCCTGAGCAGGTTTTTCATCGGAAATGTCTTTGCGATTGGAGTGACAGTGTAGGCTGAGATGGCAGGGCCCAGACCAGAGCAGACAGTTTGGATTTAGTCTGTAATGAGTGCTGGAGCAGCATCCAGCTAGCATAGCATACACGGTGGTGGGGAACCAAATCGCAACCCACACTACACATTCAACACTTATAAGCAACTCAGCTTTTAGTCACAGTTTGGATAAAGTCTGTTTGCAAAACAGCAGGGTGTCTGCGCAAACCTTTCATTCTGAGGCTCACCTCGGTAACTGACAGGCTAACTGCTTCTGGAACAAGTCTTCGGTCCACACACAGGCAACAATTACACATTCTTTCTCTCGGCTTCAGGTCTCAATTAAGACTATCAGATTTAAGACTTCCGGTTGCGATGGCTGCCAATTAGACGCGAGTCTTTCAGCCTCAGCGACCCGCTGGTATTAATAATCGAGCGGCCCAAGCCACCGCTGTCCCAGTCTCCAGACAAAGTAAAGCCGGCCAAAAGGAACAAAATGGGGGAAATGCCTGAAGCAGACCCACCGGCTTCTCAGGCCTTGTTAACTGAGGCAACATTCTTCGAGGGTCTGGCTCCCTTAAAGGAATCATTGCAGGTGGTAGTAGGAGATCTGCAACAGATTAAAAATTCCCTAAGCCAACTTAATATCAGGACAGGAGATAACGAAGCAAGGATTTCCTTGTTGGACGACTGGAGGGCACGAACAGAACCCAGGATGGCTACCCTAAGATAGAGGTTGAAGAAGGCCGAGGACAAGCTGGAAGATTTGGAGGGCTGCTCACGGAGGAATAACCTAGTGATACTAGGTTTGCCAGAGGGAGGAGAAGAAGGAATGAATCTGGTGGCATTTACACAGAAGCTGTGCAGTAAAATAGCTGGACCATCCGCGAATGGCCCTGTCTGTATCATAGAGCATGCCCACCGGTCCATCTGACCCATACCACCACAGGGGTCTCCGCCACATCCCCTAATTTTTTGTCTCCTGAACTGTCTGGATAAGCAATATATATTGGATAAGGTCAGAGAAATGAAGGACATACAGTGGGAAAATAAAAGGATTCGAATAACACAGGACTTACTGAGATCAGTGAGGCTGAAGCACAGAGCTACACCCAGTGGTCACAAAGTTAATCGTGGCGGATATAAGATTCCGCATGCGGTATCCTGCAATACTCCAAGTACAACATGAGGGAAAATGGATAGTGTATGAATCTCTGACAGAAGCTGTGGCAGACCTAAAGAAGAGGTTTCCAGATCATTTCAAGTGATACATAGATACATAGACAGTGTCGGCAGATAAGGGCTTATGGCCCACCCAGTCTGCCCATTTGAGCTTGTAAGTTCAGTTTGTTTTCCTAGAAGTCTGTTGCCCTTAACCCCTGACCTCCAGAATTCCTTTATGTCTATCCCATGCATTCTTAAATCCGTGATTGTTTCAGCCCCACCACTTCCTCTGGCAGGGTGTTCCACTTGTCCACCACCCGTTCTGTGAAGAAATTCTTTCTCATGTTTCCTCTGAATCGTCCTCCTCCAACTTCATCCCATGCCCTCTTGTCCTGGAACATCTGTTTCGCTTAAAATAGTGTTTTCCTGCACCCTGTTCCTCCCTGTAAGATACTTGTATGTCTCTATCATATCCCCTCTCTCCCTCCTCTCCTCCAGGGAGTACATGTTCAGTTCCTTCAACCTGTCTTCATAGGACTTGTGATGCAATCCATGCACCATCTTTGTTGCCCTCCTCTGAACCTTCTCTACCTGTCTATGTCCTTACGTGGTATGGTCTCCAGAACTGTACACTGTACTCCAGGTGGGGCCTCACTAGTGTCTTGAATAGAGGAATTATGACCTCCCTTTTCCTGCTGGTGATGCCCTGCCTATACATCCCAGCATCCTATTTGCTTTACTGCTGCCTTGTCACACTGTTTGCCTACCTTGGAGGTCATCGAGATGATAACCCCAAGATCCCTTTCCTGCTTGGTGCATGCTATATCCTCACCCCCAACTGATATACTGTGCCAGGGTTTTGTGCCCCATATGCATTATCTTGCACTTCTTTGCATTGAATTTCAACTGCCAAACCCTGACCATTCTTTCAAGTTTCTGCAGGTCGCTTCTCTTTCTGTCTACACCTCTGGTGTGTCTACTCTGTTACAGAGCTTTGTGTCATCAGCGAACAGTGAAATTCTGCCTTCTAGGTCCTGCGCCATGTCACTGATGAAGATGTTGAATAGGACCGGTCCCAGCACTGATCCCTGTGGTACCTACTGGTCACTCTTGCCTCTGTGGAGTGACAGCCATTTACCACCACCCTCTGTGTCCTGCCACCCAGCCAGTTACCTACCTGCCACACTACTGTCCTGCCCACACCATATTCCCCAGTTTGTGTAAAGTCTTCTATGTGACACAGTGTCAAAGGCCTTGCTGAAGTCCAGATAGGCCATGTCCACTCACCTCCCGATCCACCTCCCTAGTCACCCAGTCAAAAATTCAATGAGGTTGGTCTGACATGACCTCCCCTGGTGAAACCATGCTGCCTTGGGTCCTGTAGTCCATTGACAACCAGATGTTCACCAATCTCTCCTTCAGTAGTGCTTCCATGATCTTCCCACTACCGAGGTGAGGCTGACTGGTCTGTAGTTCCCTGCTTCCTCTTTGTTCCCACTTTTGTATAAGGGGACTACATCTGCTGTCCTCCAGTCTTTGGGTACCTCCCCTGTTTCCAGTGATCGGCTAAACAGGATAGCCAGAGGTTCAGCCACCACCTCTCTTAGTTCTTTAAGGACCTTGGGGTGCACCCCATCTGGCCCCATTGCTTTATCAACTCCTATTACTTCCAGTTCCTTCAGGACCCTTTCTCGTGTAAAGGGACTTGTGTCCATTTCTGCACCATTCTCACCCCTTGTACTCCCTTCCGACCCATTACCCTCCTCTTCCTCAGTAAAGACTGAGCAGAAATACCTGTTCAATATGTCAGCTTTACTGTTGTCATCCTCCACGTGGCCCCATCCTCCCCCTTCAGTCTCACTATCCCTCCCTTTGTCTTTCTTTTTTCACTTATGTACCTGTAAAAGGTTTTGTCCCCTCTACCCACTGATTTTGCAATGTGTTCTTCTGTCTGAGCTTTGGCTTCCCTTACTGACCTCCTGCCTCCCTTTGCTTATCCTGGTACTTCTCCCTATCCCCTTCTGCCTGTGTCTTTTTGTATTGCCTGAATGCAATCTTTTTGGCTTTCACTTTCTTTGCTACCTCTTTGGAAAACCATAATGGTCTCCTCTTCCTTTTCCTCTTGCTAACCTGCTTAATACATAATTCTGTTGTTCATGTAATCCCCATTTTAAATACTGCCCACTGTTCCTCAACCCCTGATTCCTGTCCCATTCCCCTTAATGCCTCTTTCAAGTATCTCCCCATTTTCCCAAAGTCTGCCCCCTAAAATCCAGGATACGTGTTTTTGTGTGGTTTGGTTCTGCTCTTTCTGTGATTTCAAACCACAATGACTGGTGGTCACTGTTTTCCAGGTGCTCCCCCACTGTTACCCCCATCACACTGTCCCTGTTTGTGAGCACAAGGTCCAGTATTGCCTTCTGCTGAGTTGGTTCCATGACCAGTTGCTTGAGGAAGGCTCCCTGAAGGGAGTCCAGGATAAATCTGCTCCTAGTTGATGATGCTGTGGGATGCTCCAGTCCATGTCTGGAATATTAAAGTCTCCAACCAGTACTACCTCACCCTTGTCTGCCATCCTTTGGATGGCTATCATCAGCTCCCTATCTGTTTCTTCCTCCTGGGCTGGTGGTCTATAGACCACACCTGTGCGGATGGCTGTCCCCATTTTCCTTTCCAGCTTAACCCACAGTATCTCTCCCCCATTTTGTTCCTCCTGGATCTCTGTGGCCCTTATGTCATTTTTCACATAGAGTGAACGCCCCTAAGAGTGTGGTGTCTCTACTAGGTGTTGCGAATTTCACCGAATTCAAATTGGGACTATAACATTATGCTTGTGGACACTATTTCTATTGATATTGTTTGGTCACCCGCTGCAGTTGCAGAAGAAAGTATTTCCTCTTCTTTGAGACCAATGTTCCCTCTAATTTTTAATCTCTGTGGGTGGGCGACTGATATGCGTGTGCGGCGCTTTGCGCAAAAAAAAATAGATTCATGTGTGAAAATTGGGTGACCCAAACAAGTGATGTATTTTAGTGCCAGTAAAGAGTAGAAAATATAACCAAATACTCAAATACTCAATGCAAAGTATAAATATTCATTCTGACACAGTCTGAAGCTTGGATGTGCATTATGCACCATAACAGTATGATCTGGAAACATGTGTTAACTATGTATATTTTAAAGAGTCTAGCATGCATCTAAAAGGAGTGCTGCTGATGATGCATTGCTAAGAAATCAACATTTACTGTTTTTCTCTCCTGTCTTTCCCATTCTTCCAGTGGATTTATATTTTGTTAAGATCTATTTTTCCACCAGATGTTAAAAACAATTTTTTCACATCAGCATATCTAAATGGCTTTCTTCCAAGCGGTTTCTTTGTTTGCTCTTAATGTAGTTCATGAGGCTAAAGCCTCTTCACAGATCAAGCACTAGAAGCTTAGAATGTAGTAGTAGTAGTTATGCACAATTTATTGTTCAGCATAAAGCAGTTGCAATATACTAAAATCAGGACAAAATACATAGTAAATATAAATAGACAATAAATAAATCAACAAGGAACTTAAATATCTTTACAGTGCAATTCAATTTAACAGAGTACCTTTTCACATAAAAAACCTCCACAGGTCTTCAAGTCCTGCTAATAAAGTTTACAAATGAGTTGAGATTAAAAATCTTGCAAAGATCTCTTCCATGTTCTTCTCTTTCATAGTAAACAAATATTCCAAAAGATCCTCCGGGGGAGGCTGAGATCCCCCCAGCAGTTTTTTCCTAGTTGATTCGTACCTAGGACACAAGAGTACCACATGTTTGAGATCATCTATAGTCCCCACTCCACATTTACAATATGGAAAAAATACCCCCTCTCTTTTGTCTGAAATGAATGCATTGAGCATTATAGTTTTCAGTTCTGAATCTTGTATAGATTCTTCTTTGTTTAGGACAGGTTAAAAAAGAGAGATATGGCTCATATCCCCATGAAATCTTTACTTTTTTATAAAATTCATATAGCTTAAGCTTGGAGAGTTGAACATTGGAAGAATGTATATCTTAAGTCAATAAGCCTCAATTTGACATCCTGCCTAATCTCCTCAAATGATCTCATGTAAATTGCATATAAGAGTTGGCCCAATCCGGCCGGCATTATTGTTTCTTTAATAAGTTGAATAAAGGGATGTACATATCCCATGCTGGCCAATTTGATGGCTTCCACTACACACATTCTGGGATATCATTTTTGGGGCAAAAGATAAAGTTTCAACAGAAAGAGAATCTGTCATTCACAGATGAGAGAAGTCAAGGAACAGAACGTTGTCCTACCTCCAAGACAAGAATACAGCTTGGAGTTCCATTTAAAAATATTAAGATGCATCTACAGAGTTTATTCAGAATTATTTCTAATTCTCTATCCTTAGTATAATGCCATATTTCAGAGGCATATAACATGCTCTTTCTTATTTTGGCATTAACAACTCTTAATACCCCGCTTACCGATGACTTCCCCATCTTGCTGTTAAATATTTTTAGGGCATTTACAGAGGATCCCATTTTAAATTGAATAGCCTCCAAATGTTTGGCCCAAGATAGGCTATAGGCAAAACGGGCACCTAACTAGTCATAACACTTAACAGTATCTATATGGTTACCGTTTAACCTAAAGCCTACCGTATTCTTGGTTTGAGAGCCAAAAACTACAATGTTGGTCTTGCTGAGATTAACTTTTAGTTTCCTTTGAGAACAGAGAGATTTAAAGTGAGCCAATTTTCTTTTAAGACCTAGGACTGAGTTAGAGAGCAAGACTAAATTGTCTGCATATGCTAAACATTCAATCCTTTGATCATTCATTTTTGGTGTATGAAATCTGGGTTACCTAGCTGATCCAAGACTGTTTTAGTGTAGATGTTAAATAGAGTGGGTGCCAAAATACACCCCTATCTGTCCCCACATTTGTCTCAAATCTATCAGTTAGATGACCATATTGATTATACTGGACCCTTGCCCACATATTTTTCTAGAGTCTATTAATAACATCAAGAAGTGAGGCCTCCAACATCAGATCCCTTAATGTAGCCCAAGAATTTTTCTAATGTTGTCGAAGGCTGAGGAGAAGTCCACAAACAGCAATATAATCTGTTTTTCTTACTTTAGTATACTTCCAGATCAGGTGCTGAAGCACATAATAGTGTTGTACTGTAGAACTGTCCTTCCGGAAACCAATCTGTGCCTCATTCAATATTGAGTTCTCCTTGACCTATGACAGCAATCTGCCCAAAATTATCCTAGAGAAAATCTGGTAGAGTAACAGTACCCCTGACCCAGGCAATTAAGCAGCAAAAGAAGAAAATGAATCCATCAGTTGGTAAAACTCTTATAGAGATCACCTAGGACCCCATCTGGCCCTGGTGCTTTATTTACCTTAAGGTCAATCATTGCCATTCAGATTTCATCCTCTGTGATCAAGATAGGTCTTGGAAAAATTTCATCCTCCAGTATTTTGAAAGCATCATGTGTCTCCTGCTCTTCATGAGAAAAATAGAGCTTGGAGAAATGAGATGCCCAAACTTCAGGTGTAATATAGGCTTCAATCCTATTGGCATATCTATTATATCCCTTGGCAACAATATTCCAAAATCATCTTCCATCCCTATCCAAAACAGCCTGCCTCAGTTTTTCCTTAAGTCCCTGAGTATGTTTATGTCTCTCCTGTTTGAGAATTTTCCTAGTTTTCTCTTTCAGTCTTTAGCAATTTAAAATCTGCTGCAGACTTATTTCTTTTATCTATGCTGTCTTAGTTTTCCTCCAAACTCTTTCTTGCCTGTAGGCATACCAAATTAAACTAAGACTTTTATAAAGGACCTAGGATGGTACGTTGTTTTACATCTGGGTCCAAGTAAAGAAAGAATAGTTTCCCAATTCTCCAAAATATTAAAGGCCTTACTTTTGTCCAGGACCAACTAGTGAAGATCACCTAAGACTCCTGTATTAAAAATTTCTTTGAAACTAGCTTGATGAATCAGCTCCCATCCAATCCTTCTCTTGTTTATGACTTCCAGACTCTCCTCCTGTTGTGCCTCACTCCCTAAAGTTCCAAAAGGGCATTTGATGTTAACTACAATAGCACAGTGTGCTGATTCCAATCTATCCATGACCTCTAACTTTTGGATCAGCTTTACTGCTTCCAAATTGGTCCAAACCTGATCAGGGGGTGAAGAGCCAGTAGGTCCTCTACACATTAAGGATCTGACTAGATCAACTTGAGTTCTACCATTTAAAATACATAAATTTCTACTGGCCAAGCCCGCTAGCAATTCTCTACCTCTGAGGTTAGATTTTAGATCCTGAGCAGTCCTAGTATATGAGATATTTGGATTAATTATATATATTGTATGGATCATATCTGAATATACATCCTCCAAGAAATGAGAAGGAATTCTGGCATTAACGTCTCCCAAAATAATTATAGGACAAGATATACTCTTATCTGACAATTCGTCAAGTGCCATTTTCAGATCCTATATGAAAAGGTCAGTGGGATCAGTAGCTCTATTGTGAGGGGCCAAAAATATATTGCAGAGAATGATCTTCTCTTGTCCCTTGCTAATCATTAAAGCCAAAATACCCTCTGACTTAGTAGAAATGTTAGTGATCTAAAAATTTAGCAAAGTTTTGACAAAAAAGGAAATACCCCCTTTAAACCATCCAAACTTTTTATCTTTAGTTGCTGGCAGAGTAAAGACAGAATATCCAGCCAATTTGGGAGTTACATTTCTGTACACCACGTTTCTTGCAGTCCAATATCATCAAAATTATCCAGAAATCTCACTACTTCATGGTCAATTATTTTAAGATGGATGCCTCAATATTCCATGAAAGTATAGAAAGGCATCCCATCTCGATCCAAGCTCCTTATCCAAATCCAGCTGCCATTCAGAGTTCATTTGTTTGATATTATCTACAGGCTGCATTTGTCAGGCTTAATCAATAACTGTTAGTAGCGAGTAGGTATTAGGGTCAGTTAGGTTTCCAAAGTCAATCAGGGGGTTATCTCCCTCTAAGATTGATTCTGGACTATCCTTAGTCTGTTTAAACCACGAAAGACTTCACACAAGTCTAACATGTAAGCTAAATGTAGAAAACTCTGCGGCCTCTGTGGCTGCTTGTCTGTGTCTGTGTCTGTGTCTGTAGCTTAGTTTTTGTGGATTTACATGGTTTTCTGCTTGGAGTAACTACACCATTCTTGCTCACTACATCCATGAAAGTCTCCTGAACTGGATTTCTGCAAAACATCACAACCAGGTATCTGCATTTTTCATTTAAAAATCAACTTTTTGGAAGCTATCCCAAGCAAAACATAAGTCAAGCAATTAAGTCTGACAAACTCAGTGACTCTAGGTCTGCTTGAATCCACATTTTCGACTGACCTGCTCCATGATCTGTATGTGGGCTTTTCAAAACCTCTTTGAATGACAAAGAAGCATGCAGACAAAAGTTTCACATCCTACAATGTCATGAGCACAGTTCATCACCTGCAGGAATTCTAACACATTCTGTGACTCTGAACCTCAGCTGTTGATAATTTCTTTTGGCTTATGACTTAACCACCAGGAATCTACAAGATGATGAAATCCTTCTCCTACAAATTCTCCTTATGCTGCTCCTGCTCTCAGGAAATGTTCACCCCAACCCAGGACCACCTGGGCAGC
This sequence comes from Neoceratodus forsteri, assembly GCA_016271365.2. Classification (NCBI taxonomy): domain Eukaryota; kingdom Metazoa; phylum Chordata; order Ceratodontiformes; family Ceratodontidae; genus Neoceratodus; species Neoceratodus forsteri. The sequence goes on along the minus strand of JADMNL010000031.1, from coordinate 50,943,447 downwards.
CAGCAGTGGCACCAATCAGAAGGACAGGGACACCTGGCATCCATCAATGCCTGCAGCATCCTCAACAAACTTGACTCCCTCCAAACATGGATCCTACAGCACAACCCTGATGTCCTCTCAGTTGTGAAACTGGCTAAACCCTAAAATCCTGATACCTCAGTATCTATCCCTAGCTACTGCATTTTCAGGCAAGACAGGATTGCTAAACGGGGCTGGGGCTGTGCCATCTATCTTAAGGATACCCTTATGGGTCACATCATCCCATCCCTAGCCTGAGCAACTCCTCTCAGGTCCTCACAATCAAAATCCTCCTTGGTGCACATAACAAGGAACTCACTGTCATCTCGGTTTACCTACCTCCAAGAGACCAGGCTGCTGGCTTCCATAGCATCATGGAATATCTAAGGGTCCAGCAACATACTTCTGAAACAATAATCATGGGTGATTTGAACATTAACTGGCTCTCCACTGAGGCTGCTACCTATAAGGATGCAGCCGCTGTGCATCACCTCACTCAACTGGTCAATGCCCCCACCAGGTGTAACTATAGGACAGGCTCCCTTACGCTTCTAGACTGGATTCTATCTAATCACCCTGAATGCATCTCCAATGTTTCTGTACTCCCGGATACAATAAATGACCACTCACCTGTCATCTCTCTGGTCAAACAAATACCAAAAGCCGCCTCCCAAGCTTATCTATGCCAGGGTTATCAAACAGGGCACCTCCAGCTGTTAAAATCCCATCTAACCAGGCTGAACTGGGCGGTGCTTGACTCTCAATGACACCAACAAAGCTCTAGACCATGTTATCAAACGTTTCAACGAAGCCTGTGACATCTATGCCAGTGAAAAGATGAAGGTCAAAGGACAGACCAACCCCTGGGTTACTACTGACCTTTAACTCTGCTCAAGCACAGAGACCACCTCTGGCATTGTGCATGCAACTCCGACGCAAGTAAACATACAATTATACAAAGCGCAGAAATGATTGCACTCAAGAATACGGAATGCTAAACGCAGCTATTACAAAGAGGCTCTGACCAACTCTTGGGGCCAGGAAACAAATTCTGGAACAACATGAAAGAACTCACAGGCAAGGATCCTAAAGCACCACCCACTATGTTCAACCTTCATGGCACTCCTACACTCGACCTAGGTATCATCACCAGCACTTTTAATAATGCATTTACAAACCTGGACAGTGTCCTTCCACCAAATTTTTTCGACGACCTCCCTTCCAGCTCCTCCTGTTACCCCCAACTAGAACGTACAACCCCAAAGTTTTTTTTTAAGGAGGTCCCACCACAAGTAGCTAGAAAATACATTCAAAAGGCCATCGGCAAACAAGGGTACAGTGGTGACTCCTTGACCTGAAACTGCTGCGCGAAGTCATGATGAAATCTTAGAACCACTTACAAAGATCTTTAATCTCTCGCTTAGATTGGGCCATTTCTCTCTCTGGAAGAAGCCACTGTCACACGGTTCACAAAAGCGGAGATAGGACACTGCACACCAATTACAGACCTCTCTCACTCCTCCCCACTATCCAAAGCACTGAGCGAATAGTGTCGGACCAACTAGTGGAATTCCTGGATAAGTACAATGTACAGTGCCCACAGCAGCATGGCTTCAGAAAAGGGCACAGCACCACCACTGCACTACTGAATTTACAACCTTCATCCATGCCACGCTTGACAAAGGGAATTGTGGAGGGCAGTTTATAGACCTACCAAGGCATTCGACACAGTTAACAACCCCTACTGCTCAAGCAACTGTCCTCCATTGGGATCTCCAGCGATGCCCTTCCATGGTTCACCAGCTACCTTGATAATCGGATCCAACGTGTAAGGATTGCAGGGATCTCTTCGGATGAGAAACTGATCGCTCCGGAGTCCCCCAGGGTCTATTCAGGGCCTCTACTCTTCTCCCTCTTCATCAACAATCTCCCAGTGCCTGCCACCAAAAATATTACTATCACAGATGATGCAGTCCTGTTTTCCAGCCACCATGACATTACAGTCCTTGAATCCCAGCTGCAGCTTGACTTCAAGTCGCATCGAAGACTGGTTCAATTCTCATAAACTTGTCCTGAACCACAGCAAGACTAAAGCCATGTCCTTCTGTAACCGACAGAGCAGGCACAACTCTCTGTCCCTCACCATCAAGAACCACACTGGGATCCCACTTGAACATGTCAAGAGTTCAAGTACCTGGTATTACCCTGGATAGTACCTCTCCTACACTCGGCATATTGACACTGTTGCCAAGACCGCCAATATACTGGATTGGACTACTACACAAACACAAGCACTGTATGCCTGTGGATGCCCTTAAACTCAGCTATCTACAGCTCTGTCACCTCTATCATTGACTACAGCTCGCCATCTATGGCTGTGCCCCAACAAGTGCCCTCCGCAGGATCTCAGTTGCTCTCAACAAAGCCTGTAGATTACTGATGGGTGCAGCCGACAAACTCACACCTTGTGACCTCTATGCACAGGCCAGCTGGCTACCCCTACGCAGCAGAATACAATACCAGACCTGCTTACTTACCAAAGATTCTCCTTGGTCTCATGCCACCTGGTGTTAGCCACCCTTACTACCTACAGTGGCACTCAACAAACACATGGTGCCCAATCTCTAACCTTTCAGGTTCCCAGATGTCGTACTCCATGGGTCAGCGGTCCTTTATCTATAGAAGCTCAATGGTTCAATTCCCTCAATAAAGAAGCACTTTCTCTACTACACTTGGACCCTTCAAAGGAATCTCAAACTTACCTCACTTCTACCACTCAATGTGACTGTTTCATTGAACAGAGATCTCTAAACACCTCCCAGCTCACTCATGTCTCACAGCCCGCCTTTCCCAATCTCATTCCCTCTGGCACTGGGCCTTCCTTGTGACTCCTTTCCCTTCACATCTCCACTGGTACAAGACATTTTCCACCACCATCGGACAGTGGCCCATTAGCCTGCCAACTTCCTCTCCTGGTCGCATGCCTGTAATACTAACTGTCTATGGTGCCCTCTATCTCTTATTGTTACTGCAGCCAGCTGCCTACTCAAGCTGCTCATTTTATGAATATTATCACAATGTATGTTATAACTGAGTATCATTATTTTTTCTTTTAGTTGTTTTGGTTGTTTACTGTGCATTCTTTTACTACCTCTGTATGTATGTTGACCCTCATCCTTTGACGTGGAACCTTTGTAAATGAGCAGTTTCTGCTCAAAGGTATTAGTAATCTGAGAATTTAATAAATAAATAAATAAATAAATAAAATGTATTCCCAAACAATCCAGCTTGCTGGCCAGAGAAAACAAGCTGCTAGCTATATGAGGATTTTAAATGTAATATCAATCTGTGTTGTGGGCTCAGGATCTCCATATAACTTTGGACTCAGCCAAGTTTCTGGTGAGATAAAATCCTAATGCTCTTTCAAGAGCAGCAACAAATCTTCCCTAACTTTCCTATGAGAATCCTTGAGTGAAACCTTCCACCCAAAGATAGTTATGGTCCTACTCAACATACTCTCTGATTCAGTCGTGATCCTCTATCACTCCCAAGATTTTTCTCTGTGCTATCGTAGCCTTCTCACCCTCCACCTCCCTATGGAGAATCTCTTCTGGGGAAGGATAAGACTGTGTAGGAATCTCTATACATGATGGCTTCATGTTTAGCTTGAAATGTAGCACATACATCAATAAGTTTAGCCACCATGCTGTTCTGCACATTAGTAAAAGCAAAGTGGATCATGTCAATAAAGGATTTTAATGATCCTCCCTTTATTTTTTCAGCAACTATAAATCTGAAGTCATTGTACTGGCTAACAATTTCTGCCTGGTCCACTGATGAAAATAAATAGTCCTGATATTTGCTGTTACAGTCTCTCAATATTTGATAAGCCAAACTCAAAGCTGCAATGTGGCACTGCTGCAAAATCAAAGGCAGATCAGTCAGAAAGTTCAGCTGCAGGAAATCAGCTGTCCAGATGGTCACATAACAGGCCAATGAATTGCAAAATTGCTGTTGTGCTTACTTGAGCTGTGCAATTAGCCAAAAGCAGTTTTACTGGTGGGCTCCAGTAGACAGTTTCACCCAGGTACTGGCTTCTGATCTTTTTTTTATTTTGCCCTAGCAATCTGTACAGCTTCAACTGTTGTTATACCACTTTCTGAAACATCTTAGACAACTCTGCCAACTCCAAAAGTGCATCATTTAATACTGTTATGGCAATGTGGTATTCAGGGTTGGACAGCTTCTTAAAGCAGTACTTAGCAATGGGATCTTTGATGGGTGCATGCATAATTGTATGTGATGTCATTCACCCTAAGTATGGTTTACAATAACCATGCTGGGTATTGTCAAGCTCAGTGAGGGTTTTAAAATGTATTTTTGCAATGTAGTGAGTGAGTCCATGTGATATGAGAGAGGAGATGCACTTAGGAGACTGTATTTCTCTTCCATTCTGGATTTCTACTAAGCGCAGTCTGAATTTATGAAATTAAATGAAAAGGATATTTTTTGTGCTGCTATTTCTTGTTGTCCATTTTAGAATTACTATCCCTATGTAGCAAACATGGGCAACCTTTTACAAGCACTGATTCATTGAATCTCAAATGTGTGTATAATGTGAGACCCTGTTTTAAAGAGAAGCGCAATCTCATCTCTCTAGACATATGTGCAGTCAGTGTCTCAGCCTGCTAATTGAGAAGGTTATACCCATACCGGCCCCCAACAAATACATAGAAAAATGACACAAACAGACAGTAGGTTGCTTTGATGCTTTTATTGTAAACAAAAACTATAGTTTTCCCATTTTTTTGTTCTGAAAAAAGATGAACATGCTTTCAATGGTGAGGCTTTAAATCCATTATAAACACATTTTGTATGTGAGATGCTGCTTGGGGAGGAGGCAGATTACAGCAACTTTAAAACTGAAATAATATAATATACACCCTATGTCAGAGAACCTCTCGCATTGTTTTGTTGGAAGGAATCTACCAAACAAATAAAACATGCAATTTCTGTGAACAGCAGGGGAATACTGTTCATTATCAAGAACTGTCTTACTGAAAAGAGGTGTCAAGCCGAAAACATTGCTATAACTGCAAAGACGATTGGTTGGAATTTTGCAGATCGGTTCCATTGTCCAATAAGTAGGGCAAGAGCGAGATGTCTGGCTTGTTAACTGCTGGCTTGTTAAAGTTAATGGGTTGTGGCCTCAGGGGTGGGCATACAATGTTTCTTTCCTATACACTTTCATGTCCTGCTGTCTGAGTCTTAAATCTGAGTGATGACTGTAGTCACTACTTCATGAACTTGAAGATCCCGGTCAGCTGCTTTGTGCATTACTAGTGAAGCTGTGTGTGGGTTATTTCTGACTGCTGTGCGGGCGCATGTGCACACACCTTAGTGGGAACATAGTTTGAGACATGATCTAAGTCTGTTCTGTTAATTTGGTCCTTTAAAGATGAATGCTGTTGAATAGTCAAGGGAGTTTTCAAAGTTTCGCTAAGTGACAGAGTTAAGGGGGTATACAGTTCAGGCTGCTAGGAAGCTGAACTTTGTTCTTAGTTATATTACAGTATGATTTTGCAGGACATAAAAGAGGTATTATACTTTTTCTAACTAATGCTGTAGCGGGGAGGAGAGGAAGACTGTGGGATATTTGGTAGCAATGTTGTATCGTAACTAATACTTGGGGAGGAGGACAGTCTACAGGACTGGGGACTGGTGATTTATTATTTTTGGGATAGTGGGGGAAGGGGGAAATTACTGTTAGATTTCTGGGCCTTTGTATAGAGAGTTGGGAAAGGGAAGGAAGGGGCCAGGTTATCCATCATTCTTGGTGAAGCAAGAGGAAAAGAAGACTGTGTGCTTAGGCGAGGCAGTGTGCTACAATGGAGCTCCATTTAAAAGATATGGCAGGGAGACTGGGACCCAATCTGCTTGGCATGATCGGTATTCCAATAGTTTTTATAATAGCTAAGGTAGAGTGATGAGGTTTGTATCCTGGAATGTAAGGGGAGCCAGGAATAGGGCCAAATGTTATCAAATCCTGAGTCATCTTGAGTCGCTAAGTAGTAAAGTTGTTTTCTCCAAGAAACACATTTACTGGAGAAAGAAAATATCCTTTTAGAATCGTAAATTGGACAAATCCATGCAGCAGGTAATGTCACGGCTCAGAGAGGGTAGCCATTGCTTTCACACGGGTACAGCTTTCCATTTGCAGAGAGCACATAGATCCACAAGGCAGGATTATACTCCTACTAGGAATACTGAACCATGTTGAAGTGCTACTGGTTCAATTTATAGACCTAATAATGATTACCCTGAGTTTTCACTGCCCTTTCACAAACCTTGGATCCTTCCGAAAGTACCAGTAGTACTGGCAGGTGACTGGAACCTGGTGCAATCCCCAGAGATAGACAGGTCAAGTACTAGGGGTAAAAAGTTACTAACCCCTGCACAGATAGTGCTTAAAGAATTTATGGTGGACCATGAACTCAGTGATCCATGGCACCTATTAAATCCCAACCTTTAGCAGTTTACATGCTACTCTGCTGTTCATAGATCCCTGTCCTGCATAGATTTTTTTCTAGTAAACAATCTAATGCTGACCGGGCTTGCTGGCAGTGGGATTATCCCTAGAACTATATCGGACCATGCGCCTGTCTGGTTAGAGTGAACCCTGTTTAATTCTACGAGAAAGGTATGTACTGGAAGTTGAATGTACAAATGCTTCAAGAACCAAAGATAGTAGATATCCTTAAAAGCTCTATAGAGCAGTATATAGCCCAGAATTCTGATTCCATACAGCATATAGATAAGATATGGAGTGTGTTTAAATGTGTTATAAGGGAAGAGTGTATACGCCTGGCCACAATTCGGAAAACGAAAAAAGAGGCCCTTTCCTCTTCCTTGTTAGCTCAAATTCAGAACCTGGAGAATAAGGTAAACTACACTCCCAATGAGGAGACCCTAACCCAATTAACTTTACTAAGAAATCAATATTCAGAAATTTTAAGGGAGAAGGCACAATTTTTGCTGTTCAAATCCCACACAAAATATGTGGAGCAAGGTGAGAGAGCGAGCCGTTTATTGGCATTGCAACTTTAAAAACAGGAGGAATCCAGAATGGTGGTGGCTTTGAGTTCCTGTAACGATGGTACACCGCTTACTAAACCCAGGGAGATTGTTCATGAATTTGAGGAATACTATAAAGACTTATATTCCTCTAACTCATCCTCCATCATTGTTGGAAATTAAGAATTATCTACAACATGCTCAACTTCTCTCACTGTCACCATTGGAAAAAGAGGAAGGCAGGAATTATCAGAGGCTATTCATGCCCTTTCTGATGATAAAGCTCCCGGACCTGACTAGTTGCCGCCATGGTTTTAGAAAATATCCGAGGAGCAGATTTCTCCTCTGCTTTTACAGGTGTTTAACTTTTTTTGTGAGTCAGGGATAACTGATTCAACCCTACTGGAATTGCTCATTATGGTGATACCAAAACCGGGCAGAGATAAAATCAAAGTAAGTAATTGCCAGCCTATATCACTAATGAACTATGATATTAAGTTGTTTTCTAAAATCCTGGCTACAAGGCTAGCTAGGGTTTAGCAACCCCTGCTTAGTCCTGAACAGGTGGGATTTGTTGCAGGGAGGTCTCAGTAGACCACTTGAGGAAGCTTTTCCATATCTTCTCTGCATCCAGGGTAGGCCCGCTTCCAATGGTGCTGGTGTCCCTTGACACAGAGAAGGCTTTTGATTGGGTTAGTTGGCCTTTCTTGTGTACAGTTCTAGAGAAATTTGGTATCCCAGACAAATTTATCCAATGGATTAAAATCCTGTACACAAACCCACAGCAAAAATATTTTGTAATGGGGTATATTCCAACTCGTTCCCACCACATAAGGGCACCGTCAGGGATGCCGATGTCAATGTCTATTTAATTTATATATTGAGCCCCTACTGTATTTCCTGCACTCCCCCTGGTCCAGGGCATTCAAATAGGCCATCTTGCCATCTTAATCTCTGTTTGTCTGCTTATGCGGATGATATTTTGCTACAGCTGCCGAATCCAGAGACTTCGATTCCGGCAGCCCTGATCATCATAGATACCTATGAGGAATTAGCAAACTATAAACTAAACATTGAGAAATCCACGGTGATGCCACTGAATTGTTACACACATCGTATCCAGATAAACAATGAAAATCTGAGTTGGGCTCCTCAAATGAAATATTTAGGACTTATTATATCCAGGGATATGAGGCAGATTAAGAAGCTTAACCTAGATTCTTCATTAGGAACTATCAAACTAGATCTGGACAGATGGGCTCCCCTACATCTCTTGATACAGGGAAGAGTCAATGTGATAAAGATGAACGTCATCTCATGGATATTTAACCCGCTAAACATTCTTAATTTCCACCTTCCATATTCTTGGTTCCAGAAACTCCATAGTGTTATTTCTCATTTCTTGTGGAAAGGAAACCACCGAGAAGGTCGTATATGAGGGCTAGGAGGAGCGAAGCTATGTGGAAGCCTTAAACTTCCCAACTTTTACCATTATTATTTAGCAAGCCACATGGCCAAATATCTATACTGGATTTATCCCACTTCCCAGACCCAGGAAAATATATATGAACCAGTGTGATTACAATTAGAATGTCACGGATTAGGCAGAACAGTATAGACCTGTCTGCTCTACTATATACCATGCTAAAAGTGTCACCCATTTCTTAAAAATGAGTTAATTTTAATGTCTATCAAGGTTCATAAGCAGCTATGTAAGGCTATTAAATATGATAATCTTAAGGACATTTCCCAACCTCTATACTCAAATCCCAATTTTAAATAAAGGGACAATGTCTCAAGACTTATGTAGCATCTCAAAATTCAAATTTAACAGTCTCATCCTTTTGGAGGAAGGCAAACTCAAATCTACTAAAGATCTCATGCCTATGTTAAATATTCCAGAGAGGCAGATTTTTATGCTTACCAAGTTAGACACTTATTAGTCACCAAAATGGGGAATGGTAGGTGGAAGAAGACCAATTGGGACTCATAGATGCACTACGATCCCTGGCCTGGATCCCTCATGCGGTTTCCCAAATTACTGTGACTTTATATCCCCTTATTTGTCCAGGGGTATCGGGTTGGTCAGCACACTGGGCAGAACAATTTCCCACCAAGGTTTTAATTGGGAAAAGATATGGCAGGCAGCCTTTTATTATACTTCCAATGATAATCTTTGGATAATGCAATTTTACATCTTGCACAATATATTTAACTCCTCCAAGTTAGCAGCCATGGGTAAATTAAAAGACAACACATGTACTAGATGTGGTAAAGCAGAGGGTACTCTGCTTCATATATTATGGGATTCTTCGAAGGTGAAGGCGTTATGGAATGAGATACGAAGTAAAGTAGACCTCCTACTAGGCATAGAAGAGCGTTTTACACCTGAGATTTGTATGGTAGGGGATTACTCCACAGTGCTTGTTAAAGAGAGAAGATTCAACTTGGCCCTTAGCTCACACATGGCTAAAAAACTGGTGCTTAAGCACTGGAAGGATTCTATAGAAATCACTTATAATGAATGGCTCAATGAGCTACTATTTAATCTTAGGATAGAAAGGATGATTGCATCTTTAAGGCATAACCTCAAAAGTTTTGACAAAAAATGGGGAAAGCTATAGGCGGTGTATTTACCTACAGGAAGCAGTTAGTTAGGTACATATGTAAGCTTAAGTGACTTAGTATAACAATAGTTTGGATCCTGGCCCTGAACTGGTCTTTTATAGGATACCGAAGATTATCTCATGCAGAGCACTTCTTTCTTTATCTGTTACATATCACTAAATATAGCCTTGAATGGTGGAATGAGCTATTTCTTTATTTCGAGTTACAGAAGGGATTTGGAGGGAGGAAGAGGTCTGGGGCCTAGTTGAACCGAGGTAATCTAGAGGTGGTTAAATTCATTGTTTATTGTACATGGTTAAGGAAAACCGGTATTGTCTTATGTGCTCAACTGTCTTTTTTTTCTTTCTTCTAAAACGCTTAATGAAGTATATTGAATGATAAAAAAAAAGACTATCAGATTTAAGTCTAATTTTACTCTCACAGACTTCTTCACACTGGAAGATGGTGGCAGGCAGGCCAAATACAGCCTTGCTGCAGATTCTCCGTGCTACTACGCAGGAGCAGCTGCTCGAATGGTCTGAGCTGTTCACTCTCTGACGTGGAACCTTTGTAAAAGAGCCATGGCTCAAAGGTATTTGTAATCCTAGACTTGATAAATAAACTCTCCTCTCTCCAACTCTTAACTGACTCACTGTTGCAGGCAGCTCTAGGCTTTCCCAGTGATCCAAAAGGTTTGGTTGGCTGATGGAACTGTCTGTCACAGAAGCGCTCCCTCTTCAGGTCCATTTAGGTGCCAAACACTTAAAACTACAATTTCTACAGATTTTCAGTCCCACAAGACCTCTGAGGACAGTCTCCATTTTAGGTCCCCTGAGGTTCCGATTGGTCCAACACTGGCTGTCCAGAACCAAAATAGTAGCTCCTATGCAAAAATTCAAATGGCAATGGAAGGCAGATTAGACAAACTCCTATATTATTATTATTAAAGCAGATAAACAGCAAATAATCACAGTTCCTAAGAGGGCTCCCTCTGCGCATAAAGCGACTGCAGACTGGAGCAAAAATACCACTCGCCTGGCTGGTTGTGAGCCTTAAACTACTTGGACCCAGCCCAGACTCATTTCTAACACAGCATAATGACTCTCAAAGAGACAGGCATGGAGGCATTACTACAGCGCTCTCACACAAACAATCAAACTACTGCAGACACAGGACACCGTCCTGACATTGGGTGTTAGGCCAGGCCGGGAAGACATTATAGGAACCCCTGTTTGGGGGGGAGGTTAACACTGTTGTTGATAAGTATTTAATTTTTTCATTGTATTTCATTTCTATGTTTTTTAATTTATGTGCCAAAGCATTACTGATGATTTATTGTTTGTGTTTTGTTATTGCTTGGTTTATGTGGCAAATGTTTAATAAAGATGCTATAAAAAAGAAAGCAGGTAATCCTTCTGTTGTACAGGTTCCTTAGTGAGGCTATACCTGGAGTACTGTGTGTAATTCTTGATCCCACAACTGATGAAGGGCCAGGATAGGTTGCAGGCCATCCAATAGGGATACAAGAACCGATTCTGATAAACATTTTTTATACCTTCAACTAAAAGGTTCTGAAAGTTCTGATAAGGTTTGGATAACTATCAGAACATTGTATGGCTTATCAGAACCTTTTAGAACCACAGGACCTTTTGTGGTTCTCCCATCCTGACAATCCAAAGGAGGATGACTAAAATAATACAGGGCCTACAAAGAAATTCATAAGAGGAAAGGCTGTGAAGCCTGAACACGTATTCCTCGGAGGCCCAAAGGGAAAGGAGGGATAAATTGAAACATTCAAGTTTCTTCATGGGATGAAGTAGGTGGAGCTATGTTGGCTGTTCACGTGATAAGAGAGCTCATACACTGGGGGGGAGGCACAACTACAAGATTGGTGTCAGTTTCATGAGGGAGAGAACAAGTAATTCTTCATGGAGTGGGTGGTGACCAAATGGAATGGTTTGCCTAGTAGTGTGGTCTGTGCTAAAACTGCTGCTTAACTCAAGGTCTGATGGGACAGATTCAATGGTCAGGTAGTAGTAGAAGAAGGGGGGGTATAGAGAAGGTAAATGAACCTCTGGTAGGGAATCCTCAGATTGATTCACCTAGATGTGCATGTCACCAGTATTACAAACAGTATAGTCCTCAAGTAGACAGGATGAATCATAGGCCTTTTTTTTGCTTGTAATGTTTTCTGTTTCTATGTTTTAATAGCGCATTTCGTGGGTGACACATACATTAAGGAAATACATACAGCTGACCACTGCAGCAAGGCCACTCTATTAGATCCTTGCTTCAAGGGCACATTTTGGGAGATTCATTCAAGTGGAAAAAGAAGGTAAGGATGCACAGAGCTACAAATGCTGGCTTAGCCATCTGATCTCTTCATGTACAGTGCACAAAAAAACTTAGAGTTACAAGCACAGTAGAAAAGAAACCGTCATTACTTCCATGCCCAGTGACAAGCCATTAAGGAAATGTAAAAGAAAAATGTGTGCCCTCAACAATGACAAGCCAGGTAGAGAAGTGGGAGGAGAGAGCCTCTGGGTCCTAAGGTGTGGTTGTTGATGAGGAACATGAGGATAACCACTTCTTGTCCTCGACTCAAGGTAGAACAACTACCGTTGCTAAACAAACAACAACAGAAGATGTCAGTCGATGATAAACTATTGTGAGTACATATGGCCAATCATGGTTTGATTGAAAAGACTAGTAAGTCATGGTCTTCCATAAAAGTGCCAGAGATTCCAGCAAAATAAAATGGAGCAGGGCCAGCTGCATGAGAACATGACCCTGGCAGGAGGAGACAAGCCTCTTTTGTGCTGGCACCAAAAAAAAAAGTCCTCCTGGTCCTTTTTGACAACAGTAGCCACTGAGTGTCTCACCTGCAAGTACTTAGAGAGAATCTTCAATGCTGCAGGCAATATAGATAGCAACATGAGAATGCGCCTTTCCAAGAAAATGTAGAGATGCTCTCATTTTAAAAACTAAACTGGCTCATTTGTAACAAATTAGAAACACAAAGAGCTGCTCTCAGTGCACTCGAAGAAATGAAGTGTTATTTTTTTTTTTACACTGTATGGGCAGGATTCACAAAGAAGATGCACCCAGTGCATCTCTGCTGCCCCAGCATAGGGGAGATGCACTGAGTGCAAAATGGGTGATTCACAGAGAAGGCACAGGGAGTTGCCCCCGGCGCATCCCCTCTGTGAATAGCACAGGTGTGCCCCACCCAGGATGTGCCAGGGCATCCCAGGCAGTGCCAGTGCATCCCCCATGTCAGGCCATGAACCCTTTGGGGCAGGGCATCTCAGGATGCCCTGCACCAAAAATACAATCCACAGCCAAGAGCATGCAAATGAGGCCATTAGGCATGCATGGCGCAATGGGGCAATTAGCATGCCATTATGACCCCATTTGCATGGTGCCTGTAGGGATGCCCCCAGCGAAATGTGCCGACCTGTAGTCACCCCCACCAGTCCCTGACCCAACCCCAGCCCCATGAAATGCTGCTCACTGCGGCCATCGCACAAGCATGGCCCCCGCCCCAAGCTCCTGGTGAATGCCGTTCCTTGTGGCAGTAACACTGTAATCAGACAACCCCCTCCAAGCCCCCACACATGCCACTCCTTGTGGTGGTATCACAGAACTCAGACAACCCCCCTAAGTCCCCATTAGCAGCTGCCCCTTGTGGCGAAATGACAGAAGTAACCCCTCCACCCAAAGCCCCCGTTAGCAGCCACGCCTTGCAGTGGAATGAAAGATGTCAGCACCCCCCAAGCCCCCATGAAAGCCACTCTCTGTGGCAGCTGGGTGTTCAGGACAGACCCACCCCCCACCCAGGAACCCCTAGCCCACCCTCACCCCCCTCCCCAGCACAGTCCCACCATTGGTGGGCAGCGTAAACCCACCCGCATACTACCACAGCTGCCACCGACAAAGCTGTCTGAGACTGACAGCTACCAGACTACTCGAAGCCCATCCTGGACATCCAGCTGCCGCAGAGGGTGGCTTTCATGGGGGCTTGGGGAGGTGCTGACATCTTTCATTCTGCCACAAGGTATGGCTGCTAACGGGGGCTTGGGCTGGGGGTTACTTCAGTCATTCTGCCATGAACAGCTCACGGGGCTTGGGGGGTTGTCTCTGTTCTGTGATACTGCCGCATGGAGCGACATTCACCAGGGCATGGGGGGGGACACTGGACTGCCAGGGTGGTCAGGCTGCTGTGCTGCTGCCTGCAGTATGGTGGCCTGCCTGTGAGTGGCCACCCACTTATGTCTGGTTTTCCTAGACTTATCTTTCTGTGGAGCATCCCCGGACTTGCCAAAGAATAGGGCTGTGAATGGGGATGCACCCAGAATGCACGGGCACGCCCGCTTCACAGCCTCTCCAGATGTGTTGCATATCATTACTGGTGGTATGTGGTACATAGCAGATGTGCCGGCGCATTGGGGTTGTGCTGGCGCATCGGTCCCCTGCCAAAATCACCTTTGGGCGCATGTCAAGGATGCCCCAGTGCATCTCGGATGTGCTGGGCATATCCCTTTTGTGAATCCTGCCCCAAATGTGTAAATCACTGTTTAACACAGTGGGTAGGATATTCAAAGGGGTTGCGCATGGCGCAACATTGTTGCACCATGCGCAACCCACTGATGCACCCCGGTGCGATATTCAAAGGGGGATATTGCGCTGCACAAATCCTGATGTGCTGGGGTGCACCAGTAATATATGCGGTGCAAATGCAGAGGGCGTGGCCAGGCATATGCATCACATCCCGATATTCAGCCCGGGATGTGTGGAGTATATGCAGGCACAAACCCGCCTTGTGCTGCACATGGGGGGTGCAAAGATCTGCCCATTAAAAACAAAACAAGTCAGGGGACACCCACAGGCTGGCTGCCTTATTGCTGGGTGCAACATGGCAGCCCCTGCTGTAGGTGGCCACCCGACCTCCAGTGACACAATACAGGTGTCATGCCCCCCTGCCTGATCGCGGGCGTAATAAGTATATATCCCTGGTGATCCAGTGGACCCTACCCCCTCACCCAATCGCGGGCATAAAATGTAAGTAAATACCCTGGTGGTCCAGTGGACCCGTTCCCAAGCCCGATTGTGGCTGTAGTTCACATCACATACCCTGGTGGTCCAGGGGACCTGCTCCCCTGCCTAATCTCGGGTGAATAAAGATATTAATTCCTGAGCCATGGCACAGCACCGTTGAATATCGCCCAGACCATGCCCTGGCGCATCCCAGTTGCGCTGCGCCCAGGCTTGCGCCCCTGCCTGGTGCATTCTCAATATCCTACCCAGTGTGTGTAACATTAACTCACAATTGTGTCATATTTATGAAAACAGTGATTTACACAATTACAGTGTAAAAAATGGCACTTTATAAGTGTTATTTTTTACACTGTACATTTGTAAATAATGATTTAACCCAGTGTGTGTAATATTAACTCACAAATGTGTTAAAACATAACACTTAATTTAGTTGATCAACTGTACCCAGAAATGATATAGTGCTGTAGTACAGTAATTATTTAAAATGTTTTTGCAAGCAGGATTGTGATTTTTATTTTATTTTACAGCTTTAACAGTTTCTATCCATGTTAAAATATATACTTTTTTAGAGTTGAGCCAGTGTAAATTCCTTCGTGTCAATTTGCATAAACTTCCCATGATACTTTGCTTAATTTGGTGTTTGCAATTATGTTTTTCTTTCAAATTTGGCTGCATGGTCAATACCTTTCCAGGGTCACCTTTGTCCCAGGGAATTTGCTCTGGGGTTCTTAACTTTTGTAGTTATTCACTTCTCTTCTATGGGCTCCCCATAACATTAAAAGTGAGACACCCATAGCATTCCCAGGGCTCCAGATATTAAGGTCTTAATACAACTACAGTATGTGATTCAAAACTTTGTTGCTTGTGTGTTGAGGTCTGCTAACACTAAAGTTAAAATTCATTCATAGAGGATTGTGAGGTGTTTTTTTTTGATTAGCCGTTTTGTTTTCTAAAAATAACACATTCAATATGGTCATTGTAACACATGAATGTGTTAAAAATGCAACACACCAGTGTTAGTAAAATAAATTACTTACTACTGTGTTAAATTTATTTAACACAGTGTGGGCCAGATATTCAAAGCTTTGCCCCTGGGATAAGTTAACACTGTCTGGTGGGCAAACTTAGCCTGGAGCACAAAGCAAGCTATATTCAAAAGGAATAGCCAAGGGAAAACAGCTTCTGAATATAGCGTGGGAATTTGGCCGTGCAAACTGGGCTGGGAGTGCAGGGCAAACGTAGCCCTGGAATAAGACAGCACTGAATATAGCAACCAGAAGTGCAAACCACAACATCAACACGGTGCACAGTGACATGAGGACAGATAGAGATGAACTATGTGGCCAATGTGCATGCCAACAGGTGCATGGACCCAGCACAGCAGTGGACAGCAGCAGATGTGAAAGAACAGTGATCAAAACTGTATAAATATCCCCGAACCATTAGCGCCGCGCTTTAGCGTGGCGCTAAACTGTTAGCCCGGTGCTAACATGTTTGCCCAGTGCTAAGATTTGCCATATTCAAAAGTGACATGCAAATGAGCCTACTTAGGTAGTCTCTGGGCAAACAGCCAGATTAGCATCTCATTATTCCCTGATTTGCATGCAGTTTGCCCAGCGTTACTGCAGGGTCTCACAATTCCACCTGTAGGTCAGTCTGGAAGTACTGGGGCTGGCCAGGTCTGGCCGCAGCTCCACCTGTAGGTCTGTCTGACAGTGCATGATGGTTGCTGCAGGCTACATGTATACAGTACATCATAGCATTGTGTGCCCCAGGGGAGAACACAGCATAGGCACAGGCGGTGGTGGTGCTGTATGCAACCGTCACACTGTAGGCCATGCTACAGTGCACAGCAGATGCTACAGTAGCAAGGGGGCTGGTAGTGTGAGGGACACAGCAATGCCTATGGTATGTAGGGCAGTGATGACCACTGCACTGTACAGAGGGACAGGCCTAGCATGCAGGTGATTACTGACGGTAAACAGTACTGTTTCGCCATTGTGTGCTCCACAGATGCTGCACCTGTGGCATGGGATGCTCACAGTGACATTTGCATGGCCGGCTGTGTGTGCAGTGGCTTCTGCACCGGTTGTGGGGTATGTGGCTGGGGGTATGTATGCTCTACAGGCACTCAGGCAGGGGTATTCCCACCACTGGCCCATGTGCACTGCATGTGTCCCAGCCTTGTGGCCACACCTGGTCTGTGGTGAGGTCTGGCCACCCATACACCCTCCCTCAATGGCTGCCATGCCCACAGTGCTGCATGTGTGTCTGGCATCTGCTGGTCACCACAGACGTATGGTCTGCAGGTGTGTGCTGTATGGCCACACTACCTAGTTGTCTCCTGTGGGTCAGATCCTTACTGTCTGTGCTTGGCTGGGACTGGTGGCAGCTGTTGGCATCATGGTGGTGCCAGCAGTGAGCAGCATGTGTCCTCCATTTCAGGCATTTTCTAAGTGTCATGCTCTTATGTTAGGGTCACGCAAGCCACACTAATCCCACACAAACACCGCACTGTGCACCAATGACATGCAAAGCTGTTTGCCCAGGGTTAAGACCAGCTTTTCCTGGGTAGTAATTTGTTCCTCACTAAGGGTCACGCTATGTCACGCTAAACACCTTAGCGTGGTGCTAGTCACTGAATATCTCATAGCGGATGTATTCATGTTCACTTTGCCCCTTGCGTATAATTATGGTTTGCTCAGCACTAAAGCACTTTGCCCGCTCTATGTGGCCTTTTGAATATTGCAGTCTCACACTAATCCCATGCTAAACCCGTGCTAACTGTTTGGGGATCATTCAATGCTTTGAATATCTGGCCCTACATGTGTTAAATTTGACACACACTGGGCCAGATATTCAAAACTTTGCCCCTGGGCTAAGTTAACACTGCCTGGTGGGCAAACGTCGCCCGGAGCACAAAGCAAGCTATATTCAAAAGGAATAGCCCGGGGCAAATAGCTTCTGAATATAGCATGGGAATGAGGCCGTGCAAACTGGGCTGAGATTGCAGGGCAAATGTAGCCCTGGAATTAGACAGTACTGAATATAGCAACCAGGAAGTGCAAACCACAACAACAACACAGTGCACAGCGACATGAGGGTAGGTAGAGACAAACTATGTGGCTAATGTGTGTGCCAGCAAATGCGTGGACCTAGTACAGCTGCAGGCATCAGCAGATGTGAAAGAACAGTGGTCAAAACTGTATAGTATTCCCTGAACCGTTAGCGCCATGCTAACAGCATGGAGCTAAGCTGTTTGCCCAGTGCAAACACGTTTGCCCGGTGCTAAGATTTGGCATATTCAAAAGTGACATGCAAATTAGCCTACTTAGGTAGTCTCTGTGCAAATAGACAGATTAGCATCTCATATGCCCTGATTTGCATGTAGTTTGCCCAGTGTTACTGCAGGGTCCCACAGCTCCACCTGTAGGTCAGTCTGGAAGTACAGGGGCTGGCCAGGTCTAACCACAGCGCCACCTGTAGGTCAGTCAGGCAGTGCATGATGATAGCTGCAGGCTACATGTAAACAGTACAGCATAGCATAGCATATTGTACCCCAGGGGACAACACAGCATAGGCACAGGTGGTGGTGGTGCTGCCTGCAGCTGTCACACTGTGGGTCATGCTACAGTGCACAGCAGACACTACAGTAGTAAGGGGGCCAGTAGTGTGAGGGACACAGAAACGCTTATGGTATGTAGGGCAGTGATGACCACTGCACTGTACACAGTGACAGGCCCAACTTGCAGGTGATTACTGACAGTGGACAGTACTGTTACGCTGTTGTGTGATCCACAGATGCTGCACCTGTGCCATGGGATGCTCACAGTGACATATACATGGCTGGCTGTGTGTGCTGTGGCATCTGAACAGTTGTGCAGTATGTGGCTGGGGGGGCACATAAGATCCGACAGGCACACAGGGGTAGAGTATTCCACTGCTGGCCCATGTGCACTGCATGATGTGTCCCAACCTTGTGGCCACACCTGGTCTGTGGTGAGGTCTGACCACACGTACACCCTCCCCTCAATAGCTGCCATGCCCGCATTGCTGCACGTGTGTGCTGGCATCTGTTGGTCACCACTGACGTATGGTCTGCAGGTGTGTGCTGTATGGCCACACTACCATGATGTCCCCTGTGGGCCAGATCACCCCTTACTGTCTGCCATGGCTGGAACTGGTGGCAGCTGTTGGCATCATGGTGGTGCCATCAGTGAGCAGCATGTGTCCTCCATGTCTGGTATTTTCTAAGTGTCATACTCATATGTTAGGGTTGCACAAGCTGTGCAAATCCCACACAAACACCATGCAAACCACCAATGTTGTGCAAAGCTGTTTGCCCAGGGTTAAGACCAGCTTTTCCTGGGTGGTAATTTGTACCATGCTAAGGGTCATGCTAAATCACGCTGAACACCTTAGGACAGTGCTAGCCGATGAATATCCCATAGCGCCTGCATTTGTGTTCAGTGTGCCCCTTGCATATAATTATGGTTTGCCCAGTGCTAATGCAATTTGCACGCGCTATTTGGCCTTTTGAATATAGCAGACCCGCACTAATCCCGTGCTAAACCCGTACAAACAGTTTACGCACCGCACAAAGCTTCAAATATCTGGGCCACTGTGTTTTCCCTAACCACACTAACTGCTGTGTTAAAAATTAACTAATCTGTAGTCAAATTTAACACTTTCTTTCTTAGAGTGTATGGCCGAACACTAGCAGAAAACATCCACACAATGTAAAACTGAGCTCAGGCACCACTAATAACAAATGGAGTCTACTAGAAGGTGCTAGACTTCCAGACAAGTAAACTTTATAACAACAAATAGAATAAAAGCAGCTTACAGACTTTCGAGTGGCAGACTGTGCACCCAAAACCTCCTCCTCTGATATCTGACAGCAAAAATAGTGCTTTTTCAAAGAATAAATTGCAGCAATACACATCACTCCTTTATACTAACTGACTACCAATCAGATAACAATCATTGCAAGGTGTATTTCTTTAACCAAAATGCGCAGGCAGTGTGGTAATGATCATTATCTGATTGCTGGTCAGTTAGAATAAAAGGAGTGATGGTTACTTCTGCAATTTACTCTGAAAAAGCACTATTTTTGGTGCAAAGGTCAAATAAAGTGTACTTGTTTGGAAATCTAGTATCTTCTAGTAGACTCCACTTGTTACTGGAGCTGCTGGAGTGTATCTTTAGATCGTGTGGACATTTTTAACAAGACCTGCTCCTCTCATGGTGTATGGATGATGTATCTTCTACATTACAGTCCAAGCTCTGACTCAGGAAGATGCTGAGTTGAATGGCGAGGACTTCTGTGTTGATTAGGTATTCAACTAGTACTATACTATTACTCTGTCATCATACTGTCACTGCCGTATTGTCTCTTCTCCTAGCCTAGGCTGCTGCACCTTTGTTATCAAAGTAAATTTTTTTAATTTGCTACTGTGCCCCCCTGGGTGGCTAATCTCCTTCTGCTTGTTCAGTGTGCTAGCCATAATACTAGAGACTTTATGAATAAAAAAAAAGTTCTCTTTTTTCTTATTTTGTCAGTTGCTGAACTAATTGTATGCACACTCGGTGAGTCTCACTACCTGCCCGATGCCACTGACTGCAATGTCACATGCAGGCCAAGGTTCCTCATAGCTGAACATTGAATTCACATGGCCATGAACTCAGCTTAAATCTCATGTCCATCCAAATCTTTGTGTTCTCACCACATGTACCCATACATCACACACACACACACACACACACACCATACAATTAATATGATGCTACTGGTATGGAAACACTATTTAAAACTAATCTAAATATGCATTTGATATACTTCTTTATAAAATAAATAATAAAACTACAGCAAAACAGAAAACTGTTAAGAAACTGTTTTAACCTCTGTCTGTTAGCATCTCATGACATCACAAAGAAAAGGTAGCTACGTCTGCACAAATCGGCACCTAGAAGGTGCTGTTACAGTTCTTAATGCACAAAATACTTCAAAATAATAAGTTTAAAGAAATGTTTGGATTTTCCAAGCAGCCAAATAGGCCTATATATCATTATGTTTTGGAATATTCCAAAAAAAAAACAACATAAGGTAGCTAGGACAAGCACTTGAAGTGCTTCAGCAATTGGACAGCTCCCCTCTGCCTCCGCATGCTTGGCATGTGCCAGTAAAAAAATTAGAATGTAAGAATTTGGACATTCCTCGAGAGTGAAAGCAATCAGTCTCAGTGTTGGCTGAGCTGTCAAAGCCAAAGTCAGACTAACTGACAGTTCAGCTAGCCTTCTTATCAATGTCTTAATTGGCTACAAATTAATTAACTGATTAGAAGCTACCTTCCATTAGAAGTCACTCTTTTATTATAGCTGTGGCTGTAATCAGCTGAGTCTGTTATAAGCCATGGCTTTTAATTAAGCAATAATCCAAGACAGGGTGTGGGTTATAATGGGGTTTACCCATGCTTGGTGTGGTTTGGTCACAAGGTTGCGGGACCAGTGAGTAAAGCACACCAGAGGTGGGTAAATCCCACCATAACCCACACCATGGCATGGATTATTGTAATTTTATGTGGCCTTCACTTTTTCTAAGAAAAAATTAAGAAAATTGCATTTTCTGCATTTTAAATATTTTATGTTTATGCTTCCATCACAAAAAATAGTCCTGTGCTACCACCCTCAGTTTTTCCCCAAGTACACAGTGTGACGCAGTTCTTCTGTTGAATAAAATCACCGGCTACGTGCTACTCCCATGTCTGCGCATTGAACAGGGTGCCGAAATACACATAAACTGCTGCTTCTATAAGTTTCAATTTTTTTACATATCCACAAAAGCAATTTTTGCAAGGGAATGGTGTACAGAGTGCAGTATTACAACAAAGCGCTCTAACTTGTTTAATCTCATATTTGAAATCTGAGTTGTGACTTCAGGCGTGCGCAATTAGCACTATAATGCACATGGCTAGAGTTATGGCTTTACTCTTCAAACATCAGATTAAACATGATACAATGCTTGTCTTAACAGTTTTTCCCACACAGGACGCTATTAACTTGTAGGATGTAAAGGTACAATATATTTACCTGTACAAGGAGGGAGGTGAGATACGCTCGTACCTTGTTTTGTGGAGTACCTAGTGGGGAAAAAATATGGTGGCAGCTTGTTTACATTTTTGCCAACATAGAAGGATTTTGTTTTGTGAAGGGATTCTCTGGCTACTGGGTCTTTATCTGTGGGTTACTGTAGGATTTCCCAGGGAAAGATCCTTAGGCACCAATCAGATTGTCGCCTATTATGGATCCCATTGTATGATTGTAGATATGCCATAATTTAATTCCCTGTCAGCATGTCGTCAAGTAAAGTTGATATGCTGCTAACCTGTGGCCGGTCAGCCATGTTAAGCTTACTTCAAGCTTTAATTAAAATAATTAAAGTTCTTAGCCCTAATCATTCCAAAGTTGGCCCTTTCTTAAAGCAGCAGTACTGGATAATCAGGAAGTGATTATAAAAATTCTGCTTTTTGGCTGGAAACATTATATTTTATTTATTTAGCTTTTATTGATTGGGTAGGTGCATTAGGCAAAAACCCTGCCTATTTTCAAGCATGACCCGAGAGGGTACAATACACAGTTGACATTTAGGTACAGTGATAAAGCACAAATAATGCAGTACAATACAATATATGGTACATACAATTGGTATCCACACAGAGTTGGTCCAGAGGGAAAAAACAACAGAATTTACATATAGTATTATCGATCCTTGCAGGCAATGACAAGAGCAGGTGATGACATTAGGCTACAAATGTTCAACATTTCAGAGAATCAGTGAAACTAGATATAAAGAGAGGAGGCAAGAGGGCTAGTTACATTCACAGGAATCAAGTGCTTTTAGGTGGGAAAAAGTGCAGTTTTGAAAGAGTAGTGAGATTGGGGCCCTTCAGACAGGGAGGGTTCAGAGTCTAGGCGAACTGGGTGAAGGCATGCTCACCATTTTGTAGAGCAGTGTGGGACAGAGAGCAGGGTGGAGACTGATGACATCAACAGGTGGGAGTGAGGCACCAGGGTGAGCATTGCCCCGATGTTTTTGGGATGGGGGAGTCTTGTCATAGAGTCAATGAAGCCACCAAGTGAGTATGTGCACAGGGCAGAGGGGGACAGCCATTGAAGGCTGGCATACAGAAGACAGTGGTGAGTGAGTCTGGGGGCGATAAGGCAAATCTGCATATACTGTTGTAGGTGGTATCCCATTCATGAAGAATTCCAGCATTAGAGTGTAATAGAATAGGGAGGGCATATTGTAGCCTAGGGAACAGGACACCTCTAGCCACCGAGATCCTGGCCACAGGAGTAGGGAGTGATGCACTCGATAAGCGGCACCTATATTGATGTTTACAGATTTGCATATCTCATTTATATATGATGAGAAGTCAAGAATGGGATCAAGCATCACACCCAAGTATTTAAAAGAGTCAGTGGACTGGATGGTAAAGTCATCACAGCTGCGCACACAAAACTTGGGGGTCCCAGTATGGACTTTTCTTGCTGACCCAAAGAGCATAGCCTGGGTCTTAGGCAGATTAAGGATTAAGCCATTATTTAGGAGCCAGGCTTGAATAATTTGAAATGCAGATGACAGGTATGTATTGATGTCATCCAGTGACCGAGCAGTTGAGTGGAGCACCAGGTCATCAGCATACATGATAGTGTGACAGTGTGTAAAGGTTCTGAGACAATCATTGCCAAAAATGGAAAAGAGCAAGGGCCCCAGAACGGATCCTTGTGGGACACTGCAGAATATGGGAGCCGAAGATGATAGTACTTTTCCAGCCATAGTTCTGGTTTCCATACCTGTAAATATGTTTTCTAACAATCTTTAGTTTTTTAGATATTTAAAATGTATTTCCTTTGTTATGGAACCACAGTAAATATGGCTGGTGCATATTTTGTAGCCGAGCTCCCCCATCATGTCACATCACGTCTTTTGTTTACTTCTGTGAGACCCTGTGCTACACATTCCCACTGTCATATCAGAAGGGAAAGTGGACATGGCTGTCATCACTGAAAAATGGGCCACCCATTACCAGGACTGGGACCTGGCTGAGCCAGGGTATACGATATTCCACAGAGAGAGGGTAAATGGGAAGGTGCGGGGGTGGCACTCTATGTGAGAGAAGGACTGACGTGTGTTCATGAGGTGGGGGAGGAGAGTAGTACAGAGTTGTTATGAATGCAAATCCAGGGATTCCAAGAATGGGACCATCAGGATGGGAGTAGTGTACAGGCCACCATCTCAGACAGAGGAATTGGACAAGGAACTAGCGGGACAGATCAGAAAGGCCACAGAAAGGGTAGCACAGTGATTGTGGGGGACTTCAACCTGCTGGGAGTGCATCGGAGTACCCCAGCCACCACGAATACAAGGGAGCAGATACTTCTGGATGCATTCCAGAATAGCTTCCTAATACAAATTGTCAGTGAACCAACCAGGTTAGAGACACTCTAGACCTCATGCTGGCAAATGGGGAGTTTATGAGGGAGCTGGGGGGGTGGAAGAACCACTGGCAGGGAACAACTACCACTTAGTATGGTTCACGTTGAAAATGGGTAAGGAGGGAGTAGAAACAGGTACAAGAGAGTTGGACTTCAGGAGGGCCAAATTTGTGAGGATGGAGGAGGTAGTTAAAGGGTATCTAGCCAGAATCCAAACTAATATGGACACTAACCAGAGGTGGGAAGTCATAAAACTGGGGATTGAGGAGGCAACCAAAACCTGCATCAGGGTCCAGAGTAAGAGAGCTAGGGCCAAGAAACTCAGCTGGTTGAGCAAGGGGGTCATGGAGAAAGTAAAAATAAAAGAGCTGCCTTTAGGAGGTTCAAGAAACAGGGAGAGGGGAGGACAGAGAGGATTACAGAAGAAATTGAAGGAGGTGATGAAGGTACACAGAGCATCCAAGGCACTTAAGTAGCTCAGGCTGACTCAAGACATCGATAAGGGGAGAAGGAATTCTTCAGGTACATCAGGGAGAAAAGGAGTTGTAGGGACAAAACAGTAAGGATTAAGAGGGATGTGGGGTGGATGAAAACAGGGCAGAGCAGGCAGAAGTGCTTAATGAATACTTCTGCTCCATGTGTACTAAGGAGAAAGGAGGGTGCTACAGGGGGGTGGGAGGTCAGGCTCAGTGGGGAGGAGGTGACAGATGGGGAATCACAGAGGGCAGGGTACTGGAGGGTCTGAGAGCACTGAGGGTGGACAAGGTGCCAGGGCCAGATGGCATTCACCCCAGGGTACTGACAGAGCTGGCAAAAATCCTGACAGGGCCCTTTGTCAGACCTGTTCAATGCCTACCTGGTCTCAGGAAGTGTACCTCAGGACTGGAGGATGGCTCACGCTGTACCCCTCTATAACAGCGGTCCCAAAGATGAACGGGAAACTACAGGCTGGTAAGCCTCATATCCATCATAGGAAAACCGATGGAGACAATCCTGAAGGAGAGTCTGGTGTCCTTCTGGAGACCAATGGGCTGTAGGATGTTAGGCAGCATGGTTTTGTCACAGGCAGATCCTGTCATACCAACCTGGTAGATTACTATGACTGGGTAACTAGACGGTTGGACAAGGGCCATGCAGTGGATGTCCTGTTTCTGGACTTCAGTAAGGCATTTGACTCAGTGCCGCATAGAAGGCTGGGCAGTAAGCTGGCAGGTATTGGTGCAGGGATGAAAATGGTGGGATGGGTAGTAAACTGGTTACAGGAAAGGCAGCAGAAGGTGGTGGTGGGAGGGGTGCTTTCATCTCCGAGGGCAGTGACAAGCGGAGTACCACAGGACTCAGTGCTAGGACCAGTGTTGTTTGGGTTGTTCATATCAGACATCTCAATAGGCATCAAGTGCAAGATCAGTTTTTCTGCAGATGACACCAAGATGGGAGCAGCAATGGATGACCTAGGAGGGTGACATGGGTTGCAGGATGATCTGCCAAAATTGGAGACCTGGTCAGACACCTGGCAGTTGGGGTTCAATGCCAAAAAGTACAAGGTGCTACATTTCAGGCCAAAAAAAACAAGAAGGAGCTACCAGCTGGGGGGTGTTCAGCTAGTCATGACAGAGGAGGAGAATGATCTGGGGGTGATGGCTCAATGAACAACTCACACAATGCAGGAAGACAGCTGCAAAGGTCAACATAAATGCTGGGTTGTATTGCCAGGGTTATAGCTTTAAGGAGAGGGGAGGTGATCCTGCCATTGCATAGGTCACTGGTTATGCCACATCTGGAGTACTGCATGCAGTACTGGTGCCCATACCTGAAGAGAAACATTAAGTTACTGGAGGGGTTGCATCACAGGCAAAAAGATGATCCAGGGACTAGGGGACATACCCTACATGAACAGGCTGAGAGAGTTGAACATGTACTCACTGGAGGAGATGAGAGACAGGGAGATATGATTGAAACCTTCAAGTACATGAATTGAATAAACAAGACAGGCACAGAGGATTATTCAAGTTAAGGTAAGGGACACATGGAGGTCATGATCTCAGATTGGAGGAGGAAGGTTCAGAAAGGAATGAGAAGATACTTTTATGGAGAGTGGTGTCTGGATGGAATGCCTTGCCTGCAGAAGTGGTATCCTGTAGAACAGTGGACTGCTTCAAAGGGGGATGGGATAGGGTAAGAGGGAGGGTCAGGGGAGAGGAGAGAGGGGTAGCCTGCAGTACAAGGGTTTGCTAGCTGCACACTTGAGCAGACTCGATAGACCATAAGGCCTTTATCTGCTGGCAAAGTCATATGTTCATATGTTCGCATGTCCCTATGTAGTACTGCGAGTCATGTACATGTACAGTTGGCAGTAGAGGGTTCCAGTTCAACATGGTGGATAGGAGAACTGTAAACAAAAACAAAGAAAAAATTACCAAATTACAGGATGGTAGTACAGGAAAACAAGAAAGATTACAGGTAAGTGCTCAACAAAGCACAGGAACAAACTGCAAAAGATCTGATTTTTTTTATCTAGTACTGCTACTTCAAGATAATTTCTTTGAAAAGACAAATTATTGAATCATTAGGGCTACAAAGAAAAAGTTAGGACTGATACACAGTTGCAGTTTGGTAGTACACGGTTTGGCACCCATTTGTGACTTGATAGAGCACTGAACTTCCTGCCATCAACATCTGGTTTCTGAACACAAAGTGGCCACAAGCCTTTCCGCTAAGCCAGCATAAAGAAAGGGGGTCAGCCAGGGTAATGAGGGCATCAGCATGTAAATGAGCCATGGGTTATACGCAGTAACTCATCTGAACAGTAACCACCATTCCAGGTAGAACTGTTGGAAGCAGTTCAACAGACTGTTGCTGCCTTGCAAAAAGAAAAAAAAAGTTTATTGGGGGGAGAAAGTGAGTGTGCACCATGGAACAAGCACACAGGTGGGGAGAAATCATTGGACACTTGAGAGCAAAAGCAAACTGAATTCATCCATGGGAAGGCCACGAACCAACAAAGCGGACCAGCAAGGGACTGAGAAATAATTCATGCGATGGCCTACAAGTGGTTTGTAAAGTATTAGCATGGGTAATGACTATGGCAGTAATGCCAGTGGTGTGGGACTTTGTGGAAGGCATAGTGTCATGTCAGTGGTGCTATGCCATGGAAAGATCCTTTATCCATCACATTCTACCATGCTAGGTGGCATGAACCCCATTTTCACCACCTAAATGTAGAATATTAATATGCATAGTTATACTTGGTGACAGTGAACAGCTTGCTGGCTTTGTGCATAACCACAGAGACTGGTTTCCAATGTGCCAACACATCTTCATCTGTGTGCAGGGCCCAAAATTGTTTTCAAACGAGAAAGCTAGGAACAGACTTGGCATGGTCTTAGGTTAACAGGTACTGTCAAACATTCTGTTTGCTGGTATTGATGAGAAAAAATGTTATCAATTTGATAACTGTTTAAAAAAAACAGGTCTTTTTTGTAAATGACAGTATGCTGTGGTTGCTTCTTGAGTTATTTCTATGCCATTCAACCTGTCTAACAGCATCACAACCAACTGCTTAACACCATCCTTACTTTTTCTTGTTTATGCTGGCATTGCCTGTAAGTGTCAGAAGACATGAATAGCAAAACGATCCATTAAGCCAGCTGCTCAGACTAGGTAGAGTATTATGAAGCAGAGGAAGGCAAGGCATTTATTTTTATATTGCGCTCCATTCAGTTGGCTTGGAGCAATTCACAGACTGTCATACAAAATAAAACACTTTGTGTTTCATTAATTGTTTACTCTGGAAAGGCATATTGAACACATTCGTCAGTTTTCAAGTGCAACCAACTTTTACAACAATCACAATGCAAAAGTTAAAAAAAATACATGTTACATAACAAATAGTATATGGGCAACCATACACAAGGCTGTGTTTTCATTGAGAGGTTGAGATGTCACCATAGGGATCCTGAGAGCAAAGCTCGAGCAGTCCCAATGTCATCTCAACCCTAAGATGGAAACACAGCCATGCTTGTGTATAGTTGCCCATCTTCTATTTGTTATGGTATATGGTTTCCCCAGAGACAAAAAAAAGTTACATTTCTCAGCGTTTACATTTTACAAGGTTTCATACCTTATGTTTGCGCTCTTGGTTGCTGTTGGCATCTCCGTCTGCTGCAGAGTCCATCAGTGTGGTCCCATTGAAGTCTGACCCTCCAAAGATTTACAGACTTGATTTCAAAAAAATCTTAAAATTGGTATAGTTTGGAAATGGAACCAACTACAGCAGTCTGCGTCCAAACCATCTCGGTGAACTGCTCAGTAAGCAGTGTCGCCATGTTTATTTTTTTTTAAGTCTGCTTGGTCCAACAAGGTGGCGAGGAGCACAGTGCTGATGAATATTCATCATGGAATGTGCACAATAACATTTAGAACATGTACAACAGCTTTTCAGCAGCTACTGATTTTCATACATAATTAGTACAAACCATATACTATAATAAAATAGTCACAATTGCAATAAAACTGGTTATTACAGAGATTAAACAACTGTTTCTTAAAAACTGACATAGATTTGTTAGACTTAACAGATTCTGATAAAAAAATGTAAACACTTGATATTACTATATACTGTATTAAAATAATGCATAAAAACAGCTAATATAATAAAAACAAAGATAGTGTCAAATTGCAACACTCAGTTATAGGCTTGGGTAAATAAATATGTTTTAAGCCCCCATTTCAACACCTCCACTGATGGGGTATTCCTCAGCTGAACAGGGAGTGAGTTCCACAACATCGGAGCAGCTACTGAGAAAGCACTCTCCCGAGAGAGCTTCAGGCATGCCCTAGGGATAACAAGAAGCCCACCCGCAGTGAAGCCAAGTGGGTGCACAGGAGCATACCAGCCTAAGAGGTCTTTGAGGTAGTCTGGCCCTAATCTACTGAGGGCCTTGTATATAGTATTAACACCAAGACCTTGAAAGTGGTGCACCACCTGAGAGGGAGCTGTGTCAGCACAGGTGTGATATGTTCAGAGTATGATGATCTGAAGATCAACTTGGCCACTGCATTCTGCACCAGCTGTGGGTGAAGCACCAACTTCCCTGATTGCCCTAGGTATATAGTGTTGCAGTAATCCAATCTTGAGGTAATGAATGCATGTTCCAGGGTCACCAGGTCATTGTGTCCCAGAGAATGTTTGATCCAGGAGATATTCCTCAAATGGAAAAATCCACTGCTGACCATGGATGCCACATGGCGTTCAAGTGTCAAGTCTGTGTACACAATGACTCCCAGCTTCTTCATCTTCTGCACAGCCACCAGTTGTGCACCATTTAATGACAGCATTATAATGGCTGTCTAATTGCCTGCCACCTGATAAGGATCCGGTTTCACCGATAAGACCTTCAGTTTGGTCAGATACATTCTCAGCAAGCTGGAGTCCATCCAGCCTGAAAGTTCTTGTAGGCATCACTCAAGGGTCCAATCAACATTAGCCTGTCAGGTATAAAAGACAGGTATAGCTGAGTGTCATCTGCTCAGCTGTGAAAACTAAGACCATACTGTCTAATGATCCATCTCAATGGTAGCATGTACACCTCAAATAACATGGGTGACAGAACCGACCCTTGCAGAACCCCACAGCTGACCATTCTCAGCTGCATTGAAAAAAGATCCCATCACAGCCTTCTGTGATCTGCCATTCAGGAAAGACTCAAACCATTTCAACAATTTTCTAATGAGTCCTCCAAATTTGGCAAGGTGTTCTATCAATACTCCGTGGCCCACTGTGTCAAATGCTGATGAGAAATCAAGAAGAACAATCAGCCATTTCCCCCTATCCCCCACCAGGAGCAGGTCATTAAAGACCTTCACGGGAGTGGTCTCCATTCTGTGGTGAGGCCTAAAATCTGACTGTATTGGCTTATAGATATGAAAAGTCTCAGGGTAAGCCTCAAGCTGTATCTTCCCAACTTTCTTGATAACCTTCCCCAGAAAAGAAAAGTTTGAGATAGATCTATAGTTTTCCATCACCTCCAGGTCCAGAGATGGTTCCTTTAAGTGGGGTCCCACCAGTGCCTTTAGGGACCTCAGAAACAAAATCCTCCAAAAGAGTACTGGACAATGCCAGAAAACCCTGGGTGTAGAGCCTAAAGGCAGCCCACCAACAGCAGTGTGGGCTTGGTCCTCCTCACCATAGAAACATACATTGTATCAGAAGAAAGGACCTTTAGACCCATCCAGTCTGCCCAAGTCCCTGCTGGTAGCCTTTGATGTCGGTGCCTGAAAGACAGCTGTCCTAAATGGTGGACACTTTGTGGGTGAAAGCCTGAATGGTGCTTGGGGGGTAAGGCGACCGGAAGTAGTGGGGTGGGCGACTGCAGCAACAGGATTTTGCTATATGTACACGTGTGCGGGGGGGGATTGAGCATGGGCTGGGAGGGGGCAGAGGGAATGTAGGGGTGGCACTGCAGTCAGTTGCCAAGCTGCACCATGGTATCGAGGGTTGACCTCTGCTTGTGGTGCGTGGGATACTGGGTTCAGGTCTGGGTCCGGGCGCTACTGCGTTTTTGTTGCGCCCAGCACAAAACTTGTCTGTTTTTGCTTTGGCCCTCCCCCGACATGCACCCCCCTGGAGTTGAGAATCCTTTAGTAGTGGGTGTGGGGGGGTGAATCCCCTCGCATAGGGGTGTGTGGGAGGGTGCAGCCCCCCACAGAAAGAAAATTTAGCAAGTCCCCGGTGCTGTTCCTCCATGCACCGAGGATGTCAGGGTGACAAAAATGTTTTTGCTGCCCTGACGTCATGATACCGCGGCTCGCCATTCGTCATTGGCCATTATCACATAGAACCTCCCCACCTATTCTGTCACCACTGACCCTAGTTGGTCATAGGTGTCACCTCTTCCCCGTTCCTCTATCTAATATGCTCCTATGCCTATCACATGCATGCTTGAATCTCCCTACAGTCTTTGTCCCCACTACCTCCTCTGGCAGACTGTTCCAGTTATCCAACACCCTCTCCATGAAGAAGCATTTTCACACATTTCTCCAAAATTTTCTCTCTCTAAGATTCATGGCATGTCTTCTTGTTCTAGTGCCTTCCTTTCTTGAAAATAAACTCTCCACTTGCACCTTGTTCACTCCTGTGAGGTACATGTATGTTTCAATCATGTCCCCTCTTGCTCTCCTCTCTTATGGGGAGTGCATGTTGAGTTCCTACAGCCTATCTTTGTATAGCTTCTTGTCCAACCCCCTCACCATTTTGGTTGCAATCCTCTGTACAGCTGTCACCCTTTTAATGTCCTTGTGGAGGTGCAGCCTCCAGAACTAGACATCGTGCTCCAGGTGGGGCCTCACCAGTGAGTGATACAACTGCAGCACAACCTCCCTCCTCCTGCTAGAAATCCCTTTCCCAATGCACCCCAGCATTCTGCTAGCCCTTCCCTCTGCTTTGTCACACTGCCCAGCTATCTTGAGGTCATCAAATACCACAAGTCTCTTTCTTGCTTGGTGACTGTAAGCTCCACTCTCCCATCTTGTACACAGCCCCTCAGTTCCACAGTCTCAAGTGTGTAACCTTGCACTTTTTTGAACTGAAACCCAACTGCTACTCCCTAGGCCATTCTTCTAGTCTCCTCTGATTCCTTTGCATTCTCTCACTCCTTCCTGAGTGTCAGCCCTGTTATAGATTTTTGCATCATATGCGGAGAGACACACCTTACCCTTAAACTCCTTTGCAATGTCACTTATGAATACATTGCAGAGGACTGGTCCCTGCACCAAATCCTGGGGCACCCTACTAGTCATGCTCTATCGCTTGAGTGGCTACCATTTACCACAACCCTTTGCCTCTATCCCTTAACCAGTTTGATAGTGAGCTTGTCACCTTCTACCCCACCTCAAGGTTGCTTAGTTTCTTAACTAGGCTTTTGTGTGACACAGTGTTGAAAACCTTACAGAAATCCAGATAGGCCATGTCTACTGCGCTCCCTTGATGCACCTCCCTGGCAACTCAGTCAAATAAATCTATGAGATTAGTTTGACATGAACTTCCCACTGTGAAATCATGCTGCCAGTGGCACTGCAGCCCTTTTGCCTCTAAGGTGGTCCACAAGACTCAACTTCAGTAGTGTCTCCATTAAGTTCCCTAGCACTGATGTAATGCTGACTGGCCTATAGTTGCTAACATTCTCCCTACTGCTGCTTTCATGCAGGGGAACCACAATGGCCCATTTCAACTCCTCTGGAACTTCCCCATCATCACTGAGGTGCTAAAAAGCACTGTCAGAGGGTGACCTGTGCTCAGTTCCTTTAGGACCCTTTGATGAATCTCATCCATCCCCATCACCTTATTCGCCTTTAAGGCTTCCAGTCCCTTCCAGACCCTCTCCATCAAGAAAGGACTTGTGTCCACTCCCCTCTGTCCCCGGTGTTTACTGTAGAATGCTGGTACGTCCCTTCCATAATCTACCATGAAGACTGAGCAGAAGTAATTATTTAGTATTTCTGCTTTCTCTTGATTTTGCAGTCCATCCACCCTCCTGATTCTTACTGTCCTTCCCCTTGTCATTCTCTTTCCCCCACATACCTGAAGGTCTCATCCCCTTTTTCAACCTCCTGAGCTATCCTGTCCTGTGTTAGTGCTTTAGCTGCCTTCACCCCTCCCTCCCTCCCTCCTTCCTTTGTTTTGTCAGATATTCCTTCCTGTCTTTATCTTCTATGACTCCTTATACTTACTAAATGCTGATTTCTTCTTCTTCCCTGATTTTACCACCTCCAAAAATGACCTCATCCTCTTTTTTCCCTTGCTTACTTTTACAGCATGATGTCCCCTGAGCTGTATGCACCTTAATTTTTCTCCATGGAGCCTCCGCTCCCCCTCTGCCTTCCCCCTTTGAGGCATTTTCTAAGGCAGTTTCCCATTCCTTTAAAATGTGCCCTCCTGATGTCCACGATCCTCATTTTAGTGTTTTTTTTCTTATTCTAACTGTATGCCAAACCACACAGTATGGTGATCACCTGTACCCAGGGGACTACCCATTGTGATGTCAGAAATGCTGTCTCTGTAAGTACCAGGTCCAACACTGCTGTGTTCCTATGGGGCTCCAAAACTAGCTGGCTGAGAAATGCCCCTTGTATGGAGTTGAGGATGGCGCTGCCTCTTGATGTAGCTGTAGCAAGAATGCACCAATCTACATCCAGCAGAATAAAGACTCCCACAATTAAAACTTCCCCCTTGCTGGCCATTTTGCTTATAGCTTCCCTGAGGGCTATGTCTATATCTTCCTCTTGCATCAGAGGCGTGCACACTCCCTGTGTGAATAACAGTCCCTGATCCTAGGGTCATGTGGGTGCCTAACCAAGATGACTGCTTAAGCATTCAGCTCTGGGCTGCCCTCCTGTTATCCTCTGCCATCCATCGATTATGACTGCTTGGGTACTACTACAAACTGAATGCCAAGATAGAGGACAAGTATGCCTACAGAGATATCTGCTCTAGACAATGCAAATTACACAGGAGAATGGAAAAAAAGCCAGATGAAATCACCACCCACCAACAAAATCCCAGCCTTTAAAATGGCATCACTGGAAGTGCCACCGGAACAGCAGGGCTCCCTCTCTAATGTCCTACTTCAACAAATCACCAATAGCATCGAATGGCTGACTGCAGCAGTAACAGAGACAAATCATAGGTGGGTGTCATATAGGAGAATGCCCTTAGTGACCACAACCCCATTTTTGTTGTACGTAAGGTTCATCGCCCCATACCTCCCCCTAAAATCATATCGTTCTGGTCCTTGAAATCATAGACCTTACTCCAATCAGCTTTGCACTCGCTTCCACCAACTGGGCCCCCCTCTCCACTGCCATTTCTGTCGACCAAGCACTTGACTATTTTAAGGATGAATTAATCACCACCTGGAATGCCTTTGCTCCTTTCAGACAGACCAGAGTCCATGGGCTTCACCTCCCCTGTATCACTCCCTAACTACTGACCTGCTTCAGGGAGCATGATCAGGCCTGGAGAAAATACAAATCTACTAAACATCCAAATGACTACACCAACTACAGAATGCTAAGCAATTCATGTACTAAAGCTACCAGACTGCCCAAGTCTGATTATTTCAACTCCTCATTCCTGACTAACACTATGTCTCCATCTAAATTCTGGAGGGTAGTTCATGCCCTGTTCTCTCCCCCCTCTCACCCTCCCCCTCCAGTTCTGAAAAGAAAATAACTTCCTAGTTTCCTACCCTGGCTCTGTGGCCAATGAATTTACTGCCCACTACACCTTGTGCGCCACGG
This sequence comes from Neoceratodus forsteri, assembly GCA_016271365.2. Lineage (NCBI taxonomy): Eukaryota > Metazoa > Chordata > Ceratodontiformes > Ceratodontidae > Neoceratodus > Neoceratodus forsteri. Next base: position 50,908,896 of record JADMNL010000031.1, on the reverse strand, counting down.
CTCCTTCTAAATTCCATCTCCATTGGCACCTACTAACTTCAGCCCTTTGCCTCAGCCAGTGCCTACCCCTCCCTGATTTTCCTTTCTACAATCTCCCTGATGAAGCTCTTAATGCTCTCCTATCCACAACCCTCTAAAGGCTCCTCACCAGATGAGCTTGATCCTAAACTTCTTTACCGTTCTGCTCCTGCAATTGCTTATCCTATCTCCTAATCCTAACCTGTCCTTTATTTCTGCCTCATACCTCATCCTGGAAAAATGCTGTAGTCCTTCCTCTCCCAAGGGTGGTGACACATCCACTCCTGGCAACTATCGCCCCATTTCCCTCCTTCTTACCCTTGCCAAACTTCAAGAACATTTAGTTCTCTCTCAACTATCACCCTTCCTTTCTGATTCCTTCTTCTTCACCCCATTCCAATCTGGTTTTTGGAAGAACCACTCAACAACCACCTCCCTCCTCAGGCTTACTGACTCCATCCTTTCAGGGATGTACGACGGCCTGATCACCTCGTCCATCTTTGTTGACCTAGCCAAAGCTTTCAACACTGTTTCCCATCCCCTGCTTCTTGATTCACTCTTCTCAGCTAGCCTTGCTCAGTCAGCCACTAACTGGTTTAAATCCTACATCATTGGCAGGACCCAGTTGGTGAGAATCCTTGATTCCATCTCCCCTCCCCTCCACTCCCTATCAACACTGGTGTCTCTCAGGGCTCAGTACTTGGTACCATACTCTTCTCCATTTTCCTTAATGATCTTCCCACAGCCTGCTCATCCTCTTCTATCCACATGTACACTGATGATACTGTTTTGTACAGTTCCGGCAAAAACCCTGCTGCTGTGCAAACCAGCTAACAGCACAACTTCAACCAAGTTCAGCTCTGGTTTGCTTCTCACCAGCTTTTTCTAAACACCAACAAGACAGTCTCAATGACCTTTGGCACCAGGCAGAGACTCTCTAGGCTCCTGGCCTTACCCACCTTCTATACCCTTGATGGGACCATCTTGGAGAGCACCTCCTCATTTAGATATCTCGGAGTTTGGCTGGACCAGCACCTCAACTTCTCTGTGCATATCGCTGATAACCTGAAGAAACTGCGCCCCAAGCTTGGTGCTCTGTACAGGAATCATAGTTGCATCCCGCTGACTGCGAGGTGCATCCCGCTGACTGCGGGGTGCATCCCGCTGACTGTGAGGTGCGAAATTGTCCAGAAGATGATACTTCCCATCTTTGACTACTATGATGTAGTCCATGGTGCTGCTCCCAAATCTTCCCTGACCAAGTTGGACACTCTCTTTAACTCCTTCTGCCGCTGTGCTATCGACTCCCCTTCCCACTCCCACCACTGTAAACTCTACTGCTCTCTAACCTTCCTTCCACTATCTCACAGATGCATCTCTCACTGTACCAAACTAACCTCCAAAGTCTGGTTCCAGGGACTCCCCTCCTATTGCTCATCCTCTCTCTCTCTCTCTCTCTCTCTCTCTCCACTCCACCTCCCCCCACCCACTCTCTCAGATCAAATGATGCCTGCACCTTAACGGTACCTCGCTGCTCCACCCTCATCGGTCAGACTGGTTTCACCCATCATTTCTCTAAAATCTGGAATTCCCTCTGCCCCGAAATACAACACTCCTCCTCCAACTACTCCTTTACCTCTACCCTACACAATTACCTTTCCCTCATCTGTTCCTGCTTTAACCCACCTAAATACCTATCCCCAGTTTCTGCCTTCCTACCACAAACCCCACCGGTGCGGTTCTCAACATCCTGAAGGGGGAAATCAGGAAATGGCTACCCCTTTTCCTCATATTGAGTCCTTGCCTCTCCCTCATCTCTTCTCCACCTGCCCTTCTGGGTCACCAGTGTGCACAACCTAACCCCATCCTTTTTACTCCACTAACACCTGCGTACTACCTCGAGCCTGCTCCTGGTACACTCATGCACTATATTCTATCACAATATTTACTGTTTTGTACATTCATATGTTCTTTTGTATGATTTTGGACATGTATTGTAATTTACCCAATGTTCCACTACTGTTTATTGTACAATACCTTGTGTTTCAACTGTTGCACAATCTTACAATGTTGTATTTTTTGTACTACCCACATACTATTGAAACTGATCACCCTTCACAGCCCTACGTAACCCCTCCCCCCAGGTCACACTGTGAGACAAGCAACTTGTTGTTCATGTGCCCTCCTGGTGAAACATTTCAATAAATAAAATAAGTAAATAAGAATGGGGTGAACTTTGGGGCTGAACACTCCAAGGCACACCTCGATGCCTGTCACTGGCTGCAGGGTGGGGTTGGGGCGGAATGGCAGAAGCATTACAGCTGATGATCCCAAGTCACACCCCTGATGCCTGTCAGTCTCTACTGGGTGGGGTGTTAAACAGCTGGAAACCCTAACGCCAAATACAACGTGTTGGTATTTTCACTCCAAATTCTCAACATGGGCTTTTTGTGACCCCACCTCATGAAGAGCAGCACTGTCAGTTTGTTATCTGAAAGGTGATTTTGTACAGCGACTGTGTCATTTGGCACCACAGGTATGGAAACACATTTTGGGCAGGTTGTGAAAATGACAACTGTATTGTTCATGAGGAGATGTAAAGAAATGGAAACGTTGAAAATCTGGAGTGGAAATATGAAAAACTGGTGAAGTCATGAGCATGCATACAAACTAAACACAGGTCCATAACCCAATTATTTTGGGAATTTTTTTAATCAGATTTTCAACATAGGCATTTTGGGACCTCCCCTCATGAACAGTGGCACACTGATTGTGTTAATCTGTCCGAAAAGTTGATTTCCCACAGCGACCATGCCATTGTATGCCACAGGTGCGAAAACACATTTCAGCCAGGATGTGAAAAATGACAGCTGTACTGTTCATAAGAAGGTATGACAAAAATGCCAGTGCTGAAAATCTGGAATGAAAATGTTGCAAATTTGCGAGTTACAAGGGTGCATGGAAACTGCACAATGCACGCTTAACATAGTCATATTTTATGGACTGTCATCACCAAATTTTCAACATAGGCATTTTAGGACCTCTGCTCATGAACAGTGTCACCATCATTTTCTCAAACTGTCCTGAAAACTGATTTCACACAGCGACTGCACTATTCTGCACTGGACGTGCGAAAACACATTTTGGCCAGGATATGTAAAATGACAGCTGTACTGTTCATAAGGAGGTGTAGTAAAATTCCAATTTTGAAAATCTGGAGTGAAAATATTACAAATTCAAGAAGTTATGAGCGTGCATGGAAACTGTGCAACGCACGCTTGTAAAACAGACATTTTTTTTTATTTCTTTCACCAAATATGCAACATAGGCTTTTTGAGAGCCCCCCTCATGAACAGTGGCACTGTCATTTCGTTAATCGGTCCTGAAAGGTGATTCCGTGCAGTGACCGCAAAATCACTTTTCAGGACTGAACAACACCATGACAGTGACTGAATGCATGAGGAGGGATGCGAATAACCCTATGTTGAAAATTTGGTGCCAATATTCCCAAAAATGCCCGAGATATGCACCAACGTTGAAAAAACCCTATTTATGCTATTATACAGCTTACTGGCATTTCTTCAGTTCGGTGGTCGGTTTGAAGAGTGCCCCGGTCCACCAAAGAATGTCGCACCAGAATCTGGAGGTAAGTATGGGGTGGGGGTGTGGGGAGGCAGAGTGCCAGTGGGGAGGGTAAGGGCTGGTAGAGGCCACCGGACTCAAGGAGGGACTGTTTTCTGTTTGCAGGTTTAAAAAATAAAACATTGCAGGATTTTTTACAGGTGTTTTGGCATGCTGGGGTGGGCCCCAGTGTGCCACCTAACTGCTTGGGGGGGATTTTAGCTGATGGGGGATTGGGTACCCCCCTCGGCACACACCAAATGGGGGGCATTATGCTGATGGGGAGTGGGCTTCCATGTCGGCAGATTGAAGAAGGAACTGGGGGAACTGAAGTCGATGGGGATTTGGCTTCCCATCAGCAAAGAAAGACTGTTGGGGTGGTGGCGCATGATGACAAGGGGAATTGGGCACCCCCTCAGCACAGAATTGCAATGGGTGGGGAGCCATTATGCTGGCAGAGAGTGGGCTCCCCTGTCAGCACATGAACATGGTCGGGGCATACTGACAGGGGGACTGGTCACCCTGAATTCGGCATTGTGGCAGACGGTGGCGGCAGTCACTGCCGCCATGTTTATTAGACTGCTTCACCAGCAAGCGCATATCGGGAGGCATGTTCTGGTGCTGCTGCATGATGAGCTTGGCTCTCATTGCAATGGACCTTTTCTCAGATGTGCTCACCTCATTACTTGTTGCTGGTGTGGTACCTGCATGCTGCCTTGTTGGAGAATGACAGACACACCTACTGATGTGTGCCCTGCATTCACCCACAGAGACCGCACCTCCAAATCTGCTACTACTGCAATATGTTGGCTGGCGTGCATGCGCGAGCCAACATCAAAATTGATAACTTGACTGGATCTCCAGATCAGAAAACCAACTCACTGCAGTAACTGTCACTCAGGGGCACCACAAGATGAGGCTGGAAAAACAGAAACTGACGTAACATGGATCATGGACAAATTGGAAGATCTCGAGGGCCAGGGATGGAGGAACAACCTGCAGATAGTGGGGATGCCAGAGGGCTTAGAAGGCAATGATCCAGTGAACTTTATTAGGAATAACATGCCAAAGTGGCTGCAACTAGACCCTAACAAGTACAATTTTGAGAGAGAGAGACCATCGAATCTGCCACTTTGGCAAGCCGACATCATCCCAACCCTCTCCCTTCATTTTCAAGCTATTCCATTTTCAAGATAAAGAGCTTATTCTCCTTAAAGCCAGAGAACTAAAAGACATCTAAAAGAGGGGCAGAAAACCTCTTTTTATTTGGACTACCCCTCTACAGTCCTCCAGCACAGGCAGGCTTTTTATTGGGTTAAGCAGGAGCTCAGAAACAGAGGAATTAACTATGCCCTGCTTTACCTGGCCATCCTATCAGTCAGTTCCCAGGGCCAGAAAATGTTTTTCCAAACCCCAGTGGAAGCAGATCAATTCTTTTAACAGCATCTAGGTCCCCTCAAATCTCAAGCAGCAGCAACCTCCTCAGTTACCAACATGGATGTGTTCCCGGAGCCTACACCACCTATACCCATGCAAGCGGTGACTGAAAAAATGTAAGCAAATGCAGTTACTGTTCTGGTCCACATAAAGTTAAACACTACTTGCTGGACCCTCGATGCAACCAAAATCTGTTGATGGGTACATGGGGACTACTCCAACCAGTTACACTTTGTTTAGTCACTTTTGAGGGGCAGTTGCTCCAACTATTTCATAAACAGGAGTGCCGTTTGCACTTTTATATAACTAAAACTGGGACACAAATGCTATAAGCATTTAAATAATAAAAATCCATTGTCCCCTGGTAAGAATCTGAACAGTTGACAAGGTACATTATTTTAAATGGAATGTACAGAGCAAGACGGGAGCAGGATTCAAACACGAGGACTAAACAGAAGATTGCCAGTGCTGCTTCTTAAACCCCCTCTCTACTAAACCCTTAACTTGCTTTTAATACTTTCTCTGACTTTTCTTCAAATAAAACTTACCCTACTGACTGTCAGCCTCTTTGCTGTCCACTACGGGCACAGGAAAGTGACATACCTAGCTGTCAGACACCCCTCAACATGACAGCTCTGTGCCTGTAACTAACAAAACACACCTGCTAAAGGGGAGCTAAAGCTGCAATCAAAACACTGCAATTAATGCTGAAACTGCTAAACAAACTTGAAAATTGCACACAGAGCCCCCCCCAAAACTCTAGTGGGTGTGTCAACAGCATCAGGACATTAATAGGGTTGCCATCCCCTGAACCCAAACTCCCTGCCTCACTTCCCTCCTTTGTGTGCAAAATGGAGTGGCATTCACCTGCTTGACTGATAATTTCTGGTGTGCAGACTTGGGGAAATGGAGAACAGTGAATAATTGTGCCTATGAAACATGAACAATGGCGACCATCGCAGGGCTCAGGGAGACTACATGGCACGCGTACTTTGCAGAGCCAATCACCATTTTGTTCCACCAGAGGCTCACAGGGAAGCATTCGCTGCACATGTGACACCTGAAGATATTGAACAACAGATCAGCTTGTCTACTTGACAAGTGACACAGAAATGGGCGTCTGTAACAGCGAGACACCACAGGCAGAATGAGACAGACTAGAATATGTCCAATATCTCAAGAGCTGTATCGGAGACTTGGACATGTTTCTTCACTCCCTGGGGACCATATATAGTCAATGCAAGAAGGTGGGTGCGACTTGCTGTTCTAGTCTACCTGAACCGATATGATGCACTTCTGACTCTTTCCTCATGAATGCCTGAAGTGTTCAACTTGCTCTGCACCAGGGAACTACAGGTACAGTATATAACACTTAAATACAAAACATGAGGACTACAGCATTACCAAGGACTGCTTATGCACACAAATCACTTCCATTCATAAAAGAGCTGTCATCACTGCAAATACTTTAAGGCTTAATGCATACATGTATACAGATTAGTATGACAGCTAAAGAGCTAAGAAATGTATACCCTAGTTGAAGTGTTAAAAACCTATTCTAAGAAGGTAAGCACCATGTTAACTAACCAGTAGGTAAACCTTTCAGTCTCCAATTGAAAATAATGCTGCCCAACACCTGCATAGCTGGAAATACTATTGAACATAATTGGGCCCAGACTGCTGCTGATATACCCTCCTCCCAGGCAATGGTATTCACCCCAAGACCTAACCCTTCCATCACACTACTTCCAGGTATGGGCAGTGATGTCACTGATGCCCAGTGTAGCAGGTTATGCTGTTTATTACTTGCCTTTCTATGAATAAATCAACTTGGTGGAAAATATTTCATCTGGAGTCACTATGGTATTTGAGTGCTGAGTCCTTTTTCCTCAGAGTTCAATTGGGACTCTTTAGCACCTATCCTACAGGAGTGACCCTTTCTACACATGTACTCCCTAGAACTGTTGTCTATGGAAATGGGAAGTGTATTGCTGGTGGGAGGAGATATCAACATAGCCTTAGACCGGACAGAACTGGCCCTGTCACAGTCAAAACTGCGAACTGCAACACAGATAACAGACACATTTCATTCCACAGACTTATATGAAGCCTAGAGACATACACATTCTAATACTAAAGACTTTACACACCACTCGCTAGTTCACTGCTTCTATAGCAGAATAGACACCATTTTCAAATGCCATGCTTTGCTACCAAGAATCTGGAACACCTCCATAAGGCCTAGACTATTTTTAGATCATGCCTTGGTCCTTCTAGCACTGGCTTGGGGCAGACATCTACCTCCCCTCCTCCCTGAGAAATAAGTGGAGATTCAACTCTTCTTTACTCCAACACTCAGGATTCCAACACTGGGCTGAGGCACAGCTACAAGAATACTTTGCCCTCAATGACACTTCAGATATCTCAACAGAGACCCTGTGGGAATCTAGGAAAGCCACTATGTGAGGCAAACTCATAGCTTACTCATCAAAACTACAAAAGTCAAAGACAGAGAAACTAAGGATAGGGAGACAGACCACTAAAAACTTTAAAACAGGAATTTGCACTCCACCCTGATAGAAAAGAAACACTCAACCACAAGCTGCCCTTGAAAGCTCCCTCCATTATAGAACTAAATTTGCCTTCTTCTGACTAAACCGATCTTACCTGGAAGTGGGAGAACAGCCCATACAGTTTTCAGCACATTGACTGCATGCCAGAAAAGTGAAAAGATACATCCCACGCATCAAAAAAATGGATGGAACCAAAGTCTCCTCACCCCTTCTCATCAAAGAGGAATTTCAAAAACTCTACAAATCCCTGTACACACCAGAGACAGCCCCCTTGCAACTGGACTTAGACCACTTCTATGCAGACATACAGATGCCAACCCTTACCCCTGAAATAGCTCCAAACCTATTATCTCCTATCTCTGTGGAAGAGACCCTTCAAGCTATAAACTCCCTCTCCCTAGGGAAATCCCTGGGCCCAGACAGATTTACATCCAACTTTAACAAAGCTTTTGGAAATATCCTGGCACCTCCCTTAACCAGAACCTTGAATGAAGCTCACTCAGTGGGCAGGTTATCCCCAACCTTCCTACAAGCCCTTATCATCCTCCTACCAAAAAAGGGGAAATACAGTGTCATAGATGCAAAAATGTTTGCCAAAATACTGTCTTTCTGGCTGGAACCAGTTATTGAGTCACTAATCCATCCAGACCAGGTAAAGTGTACCCGGCCGTATGGGAGCAGATAGCATTAGATGGACACTGGACCTAATGTGGCAGGCCTAGCTATCGAACAGAACCTATGGCCATCCTGTTTGTCGACACTGAAAAGGCTTTTGACAGGGTAGATTGACTTATCTGTTTGATGCCCTGCATAGGTTGGCCTACCTCCACACTTTGTGGACATGATCAAACTTCTATATACAGGACCATCTGCCACAGTTCTTAGCAACTCCATGGTCTCTCCACCCTTCACCTTACACAGGGAAAACACCAGGGATGTCCTCTATCCCCATATCTCTTCCTCCTAGCTATAGAGCCCTTAGCCTTAAAACATGGACTGTGGACACTTTCCCCAGATTAGCTGTGGGTGATACATCACACAAGATCTCCTTATTTACCAATAACATTACCCTGTACCTGACGGATATGCAACCCTCTCTCAGATCACTTCAAGATACCATATCAGAATACTCCAAGCTTGTCAGATAAAAATAAAATGCAGCAAATTCACAAGTCCTACCATTCACAGATTCATGCTCGGCTTTCCTGTTCTTCTTCTACCCATTTAAATGGTGACGGAAATCATTACATGTCTAAGGATAAACTCAAACCGACTATGACTAGTACTATAGCTACACCAAAATTAATGCTTGGAAATCCAATATCCTCTCCCTTTGGGGTAAAGTAAATGCTCTAAAACTAATTACCATTCTAAAGATTCACTACATCTTGGGCAACCTACCACTAGCAATACCTACCTCTTTCTTTAACACTTTAACATCCAAGATGATCAGATTCATTTGGAATGGTAAACCACCTAAAATCAAGATGTGAACACTGATGAAACCTTGGAGGGAAGGTGGATTTGGTTTTATGAACCTTAAATCACAGCACAACATGGTCATATTGCAAAAAACTATACAGTATAAGCCACTTAATTGGAACATGGTTAAAGGGGATGTTTGCTTAAAGGGGACATCCTCCGAGTCACTGATTAAGCAGCTATCTAATACAGCATATTAAATTCCTTTAATGGGGATGGCCTTGTCTGTTAAAGGGAACGATTTGGTTCAGTTGCTGCTCATTATCACACATTATTGCTTGTTAGCACCTCTTCTGGTTCCAACTAACTGGCAACTTTTTTTTCTCAAAAGATGGCCATTCTAGCTAATCCCTTCATTCATTTTGTCTCCAGCTGCTGTTCTTGCTGGTTGTTGTGTCTGTGCCTTATCTATGATGGAATGCAAGCATGTTGACTTCCCCCTGGCAGATAAAATAAAAGTGCTTGATGCACTAGAACAGCCTGGGGCATCAATGGCCAAAGTGGCTCTGCAGTTCTCCATCTCAAACAGCCAAGTGGACTGTATTAGCAAGAAAGAGGAACGTTTACACAACTGGCAAACCAACAGCAATCCTTCTCAGAAGCACAAGAGAGAGAAGGTAAGGGCACTGTTGTAGAAGATACACTTCATCTATGGCTCTCAAGCACCATCAGTAAAGGTGTTTTCATCTCAGATCCTGTGCTGAAGAAAAAAACCAACGAGATAACCACTCATCTACAGCTTGCTGATTTTGAGGCAACAGATGGATGGCTATCATGCTGGAAAGGCAGACATAACAGTGTCTGTAAGAAACAGCAAAGTGAGCAAGTGGATGCAGATCAGCATTTTGCTTCCAAGTGGCTCAATAATGTGCTCCCCTCTCTCATAGATTATTATCCCCCCACAAACATATTTAATGCTGATGAGACAGGCGTCTTCTATAGAGGCTATCCTGGCAGGGAGCACATACACAAAGATATGGAGTCAATAGGGGGAAAAAAAGCAAATTGTTGGGTCTCCCTGCTATGATGCAGCAGTTTGCTTGGCACTGAGAAACTCCCTCTTGTGGTTATTGGCAAGAGCAAGTGGCCATGCTGCTTACCAATGGATCTGAGCACCCTACTAGTAAAATACATAAGCTCAGCCAAAGCATGGATGACTGGTGCCATCTTCAATGATTGGCTGAACACATGGAATAGCCAACTTCTGAGAAGGCATCAAAAAGTCCTTCTCTTTGTGAACAATCATAGCACCCGCTGAAAATCGGCCACAAAGTACAGCCACATAAAAATCCACTTTTTGCCCCCCAACACCACAAGCCTTATTCGGCCCTTAGACATGGGTGCACTCAGAAATTTAAAAGGTAATTATTGAGCCCTTTTGTCCAAACTTATTATACAGGTCATAGATGATGGGTCCACGGCTTTAGCGTCAGACATAGCAAGACCTGTAAACCTCCTAGATGCTATCTTAATGCTTCACAAAGCCTGGACTGCTATAAAACCCTAAACTCATCTACCGACGCCAAGTTAAACCTTGTAAAGTCAAACAATTAAAACAACACCTTACCCACCTGGATTGGTCACCCATTAACCATGCTCCTGACATTGACTCCGCTCTTGAATATTTTATCACCTTGTTCAACTCGGCATGCAACGTGTTCTCCCCTCTTGCTAAGTGCATTATTAAAGGCCCCTCCAACCCATGGATCTCCCAATCTCTACTTGACCAGATGCATTACCATGACTCCCTCTGGCAGCTCACCTTTGAAATGGGCAAACCAGCCAACAGGCAATCTTATCGGGCTGCAAGAAACAAGTGTATGGGATATCCGAAAGCCATGGCTGAACAATATAAGGCTCTCTCTCATCTTCCTGGGGCTCAGGTAGAAAGTTCTGGGATAATCTAAAACAACTTAATGGCAAATCTGTCTCTGCTCCCCACCCAAATTTACACAGGAGTGATATCACCACAGACCTTAGACTCATTGCTGACATCCTAAACATCTCCTTCTTGGACCTCAGCAGTGTTCCCCCCCCCATTTCTTTGACCCCCCAAATGCACCCCTACCCCTCGCTCCACATCCCTTCTGTCTCAAAACCCTTGTCCCCAGGAAGCTAAGCTTTACCTTCAAAAGGCCTTGGGGGTGCCTGGTTCAGCAGTGACACCCTTGACCCAAAACTGCTGCGCTTGACCCTGGACACTGTTATCTTCCCCCTAACCAATATTTTAACCACTTCCTTTGCTTCAGTAAATTCCTGACCCTATGGAAAGCCTCAGTCATCACACCCATACACAAAAGTGATGACCATGTTGCCCCTGGTAACTACCGATCTATCTCCATCCTCCCCCCACTCTCCAAGGCTCTGGAGAGAATTATCTCTGACCAGCTCACAGATCACCTCACCAAATATGACCGTCTATGCAGTGAACAACACGGCTTTCAAAAAAGCACAGCGCTACAGCTGCACTGTGAGTTTTCCCCATAATCCACACTGTCCTCAACAAAGGATGCCTGGCTGGAGCGGCCTTTATTGGCCTGTCGAAGGCCTTTGACACCGTAAACCACTCCTTCCTCCTAGCTACCCTCACTCACTCCGGTCTCTCCCAGGATGCCACTACCTGGTTTGTGGACTACCTTTCAGGTAGAACTCAGCAAGTCAGAATAAACAGTACGCTCTCCACCAGGCTCCCAGTTAAATCAGGAGTGCCCCAGGGGTCCATACCTGGGCCTCTTCTTTTCAGCCTTTTTCTCAATACCCTCCCCAAATCTTGCCTTGGGTAACTGCTCTTATATGTCAACGATGTGGTACTTTACTCTTCCCACCCTGACTCTCACTTCCTCCAGCTATCCCTTCAAACATCCTTCAACACTGCTAATCCTGGTTCGTGACCACCAGCTGGTGTTAAATTATAAAAAACTAAAGTCATGGTGTTCTTCCACCACCAGAGCCAATATAGGGACTGTCCATTGCTGATCAATAACTCCCTTAACCAACACCTTGACCAGGTTACTACCTTCAAATACCTCGTATCACCTTTGACTCAGTGCTTAACTATTACGAACACATCCACCATCTAAGCTCGACTGTCAACACCAGAATTGGCCTCCTTCATTGTTACAAGCACTGTATCACCCCTGAGGCCCTCCAAATCGTGACCTCTACCTCTGTACTATCCCTTGTTGATTATGGATACTGGTTTATGGGCTGCTGATAACACCTCCCTACACAGAATCAAAGTATCCCTCAACAAAGCCTGCTGTTTAGTCAATGGCTGTGACCAGACAATGCATACCTGCTCTTTGTACAGTTGCCCCAACTGGCTTAACTTTGACGGAAGGCTAAAGTATCAAACTTGCCTACTCACCAAAAAAATTTCTTCCGGGTTTACTCCCCCTGGTCTCTCCACCCTCCTGCAGCCAGCCCCTCAGATAAAAACTACACGCAGCTCTGCCAAATCCCCTTTCCTGATCCCTCAGTGTAGAAATTCACTCTGCAAGAGAACCTTCAGCTACAGGGCCCCTCTTTGGATGAATGTTCTTCCCTGTGCTGTAACTACAGAAGTTAGACTAGGCTGTTTCAAAAACCCTCCTTAGAGAACATCTCCACTACTCCAGCATCTGCGATTGCTACTAACTGTGTAGCCCCCCCCCCAGCTACTCTGGAGGTTCCACCTCCAATTAATAACCCTCGACAATGGATTCATATCCTGCCACGCTTCTCCCTTGGCAATGGACCCACATCCTGCCTACATCCTTCCTTATTTACTGCCCTGACAACCCACCCCGTCCATAAATTTTCATCCTATATTGTATAATCTATGCTTAAAACCTGCTGTGCATTCCTATTGTATGTTCATATTTAGCATTTCATATTGTACCTCCTGCCTGTAACCAACTATGTATTCCTAATTGTAACCAACTATGTATTCCTAATTGTAACCAACTATGTATTCCTAATTGTTTGTCTATTATGCTAAACTGTTTGTCCATTGACATGGAGCCTTTGTAAAGGAGTCTCTGACTCAAAGGTATGCAATTCTGATACAATGCAATAAAATAAAATAAAAAATAAATAAAACAGTCTACAACTGCTGGCTTCAAGCTCGATAATGGAGGACTGTCCAGAGAAGAAGGGCATGCTGAACAGGGAGATTAAGGAGCAGCAGTTGTTAACCCTGAAGAAAACCCACTATTCGATGTGTCCATACCTGTGGATTTCTCCAGAGACAGTTTCAACTGTTCATCAACGTCAATGCCCAAGAGCCTACAGAGGAAGAGCTCACAGTCGAGTCAATCTGTGATTCAGTAACGGAGTCAGAATGAGGGCATGAGGTCGAACCAGAGGAGAATGATGAGGACCTGGATGCACCAGCAGTAGTTTTCAACCGGGAAGCCATTGAACATTGGGCCATTACGAGAATGATGTCTCCAGCACTAGTGGATCGGGGACTTGGAGCATTTGTTCGTGCTTGAAGGGGAGATAATAAAATGCATGGCTAGTGAATTGAAACAAAGGAAAATTACCAATTTTTTGTTCGAAGGAGCTGTAGGGGATTGGGCTTACCTTGCAATTCATACAGATAAGTGCACTTTTAAATTCTATTTTTTAAAGTGATGAAATAAAGTTTTTGGTTTTAGAGACAAACAGCATTGTTTCAAAAAAGGGCTGTAATCACTATGCATGCTACTCTGTCTCCATTCTGCATCTGTTTGTTTGTTTATACGCATGTTTTATGTACCATCGCTGACTGTTATGCTACTTGCTGAAAATCTTGCTGCTGTTTATTGGGACGCTCGTTTATAGGGGACAACGTTAATGCCACCAAGCCATCCCCTTAAAGAGGCTTTAACTGTACTCTGCTTAAAACCATCCCTTTCACCCTCACTGCCCCAGTGGATTGGATTTGAACTCTCTCAGGCTATCCTACCCTGCCCATCTGCCCTCATTTTTCCAGACTGGTAAAGCAGATCTAACAACCCCTAGCTTAAAAGCCATCAGAACAGTCTGGTCTTGCCTTGCTTGTCAAACTAACTGGACCTCTGCCACAGCCTTGGCATGCCCCATGGAATAACTCTTCCTGACAATTGGCAATGTACCAGTGTTCTGGGACTCTTGGGCACAACAGGTCATACATACACTAGGGACCTGTATACCCACAGATTGGAGTTTTATGTACTGTATGTTCCAGGAACTCCTACACAAGTGCCCCATCCAAAATCACATTTTTGGAGATACCTCCAACTCAGAGACCTTCTGAAAGTCAAAGTCATCAAAACCCACATACTTCTGCAAGTGAAAAGTGAACCCCCGGACGCCTGGTTGGCAAAGCTTCCTTCTACAAAACAACTGTCCCAGAAACTAACTAACTTTCAATGCTCCAACACAACTCCCTTCCCAACTGCAGGCCCTAAAGAAGCATAGGAAAAAGAACTAGACATACAGATTCCCAATTAGAGTGGGATGCTATATGGACTAAAATCTACAGACTTCAAGGGAAATGCAAGCCAAAACACTGCAGTTCAACATTGTATATCCAGCATATCGGACCCCCACTCTGGTTGTACAGGAGAGGCCTAGTCCCACAGATTGACTGTTGGAGATACATTTCACCTCAAGCCTCTCTATCCCACATTATGTGGTACTGCCCTCCTACTTGAGAACTACTTGGACAAAGTATGGGGCATCTATAGGAAAATAGTCCTTCTGCCCAGAAGTAAAGACCCCAAACTGGCTCTTTGGTTAATTTTCCCTCCTGAATCTACTATGTCCACAAACCAAGAGCTCTGAGCCACAGGAGCCTTGGTGGCTGCCAAGAGAATTATACTGCAACATTGGGGAGAAACAGACTTCTCCCCCAGCATTTTCAAATGGCTTAATCTACTGACCCTGACTGCCAACTATGAAAAAATAGCCCATGGAGGGTTAGGATGAACCACCCAATATCACAAAATCTGGGACCCTTAGATGCAATGGAAATCCCAAACTGCACCTACACTACTTAAAACTTAGCATACCCAATAAACGCCACCAGCAACCTCACTACTTAACAAACTCTGTCTGCCCTAGAAGGAGTAGTTGCAGCCCTCTCAAACGGACATATTCCACCCTCCCCTTTATAACTATCATAAAGGACTACTAAACACAGACCTGACATAGACATTCTCCACTTTCATTTTCCTCATATCCTCCCCTCCCTTTTCTCTACTGCTGCAGAGAATTCTATGTCACAGTGCATAAATATCACAGCATCTCCACCTGGTACCAGGTTAATATGATTCCAATAATGCCACAGTGCAAAACCGCATGGCAGTCACATAATGCTTCTGATGTACTTGAACATCTCTCATCCCTCCCTACTCTTTGACCCATATTTTGCTAATTTTTTTGGTGTTCTACTGACCCAGAAGCTCATGTTTTGAATTGCTTTTGTTTGCAGTGTTGTCCTACCTGCTGGTTGTGTACTCATTTTGTTCTACGATGAACTTACTGATGGATCCTGCTCCAGTGCGCCACACACCAACACAGACTCCCAAAAAGGACTGAGGGCCTAAGCAGCCCAAAGCTGATGTCTCCGGAGATGTGACTCTTCATCCTGCTTCAGAGATTATCACTGTGGCTTGTTTTCTGGAAGAACTAGTGCCGCTTAGAGATTCGATCATCTCTTTGACTACGGATGTGAAGTGTAACCCCCTTGTTCCCAGAGGTTACTAGAATCCCAGTTAGAACCAGTGGCAGGCAGGGAAAGGCAGCTAGTGAAATACCAGTTAAATGGATTTCACACTGTCAAGCTCTAGTGTCAGTCTCAGCTGAGCTAGAGGGTGATGTAATCTTAGAACTCTTGCAACGGCATAAGCCACACTTGAGCTAGCAGCTGGAGAAATAGCTTTAGAATGTTGAGTCAGTCCTGAATAGGAGTTCCAGGAGGAGGCTGCAGCTTGCTGGGCAGCTCCTCAGACAGCACTGACAGAGAGGCCACTGTGTTTTGGGTAGTGTGTTCTCACCCTAGAAGAAGAACATAAAAGACAGTGATTGAAGTGGGGGAGACCTTGCAAAGTGGGTTTTCCTTTGCCCCATCCCAGGAGGGATGGGGACGATCTTCAGGATTCAGGGGCAATCCCCTCATCCAGTCTGTCTAGTGAAGCTCCTGTGACAACTTCAGAACTGTGAATACTTGTGTGTCAGCCCCAGAGGGGCACCTGCAAACTTTAAGGGAATTTTCTCTGCCAAAGGGACCCTGTCACCTAGACTGTTTTTGTTTAAAAATGTCTGCCTACAATACAGTCTAGAGAGAGAGACTATCCAAGTACAGAACTTTTAGTTATGTAGTATGTTAAGTGTGAAAAACATTTCAAGATAGCAGCTACAAGTTTTCTGTGAGGGTGTTATTAACCAGATGAATGGCTGAGTATAAACTTGGAATCAAAAGGTGGGAGACCCCCCCATCTGGAATAACCAGTTTACCTCTCCGGGTTCAGTTTGGGCACCAGTTCAATCTTCAGTCAGTGCATTTGGATAGTGCCTGATGGAAATAGTTACCCAGACATGGGTTTTGAATGCTCTGTTTTCAGTTCACCAGAGTATAGTGGGTGCTGGAAGATTTTGAGACTGTATGTGCTCTTTGGGGGTCGTGTGTGCCACCAGTATTCCTCATGAAACATGAGAAAGTGTTCTAGTACTGGTCATGTGTGCCTAGTTGAGAGGAAATGTACCAGAAACTGGCCGTGTGTGCCAGTCTTCATTTCAGAACCTGAGGGTTTGCTGTGTGTGTTCAGTGTGCCTATGTTAAATGGGAAGTTAAGGAATGTCTGCATCTCAGTAATCTGCATTACCACTAGGAGTAACCCTGTGGGGGTCCATCTTCGCTTTGTGATTATTCTCTGTGTATGAGAATAAAAGCCACACTCTAGAATCTCAACCTG
This sequence comes from Neoceratodus forsteri, assembly GCA_016271365.2. Taxonomy (NCBI): domain Eukaryota; kingdom Metazoa; phylum Chordata; order Ceratodontiformes; family Ceratodontidae; genus Neoceratodus; species Neoceratodus forsteri. The sequence goes on along the minus strand of JADMNL010000031.1, from coordinate 50,891,843 downwards.
GTTTGGACAGTACTGTTATTGCTTCCACTGTGTCTGCATTTACTTGGGTTCCCTGTCCAGAAGTGCAAACCTAGCATAATTGGGAGCAAACACTTTCTCCCAGGGACCTGGGTTGCTGGCCATGGTAGATGGTCCCACCAGGTGTGTGTCAGGTAGTTGCTACACTTGGCTGCCTGTGTTGTGATAGCAGGCTCAGAGAAATGTGTGTACTTGTTCTGTAAACCCACCATCCCTCTCATTTGCCCCTAGAAGCTATGTGTGAGAGGAGCAGTCCTGCTAGTTAAACAAGGGGGGCCAGTGGGGGGTCACATGAGAGGCAATTCAGCTTTCTAATGAGGGAGCTTATAAGAAGAGTTGGTGAGGTGGAAACTAGGGTGAGCTTGCTGGAAGATCACACTAATCGCTTCAACCCTGTGTTCGTTTCCTTCACCATAAAGTGCAAAGACAGACTCCAGATTGAAAATCTCAAGGCTACTCCAAACGGAATAACATTTTAATTGCAGAATTGTCAGATCAGGTTGAAGGGCAAATTGTGTCTTGTTGATTCAATGTTCATTTGAGAAGGTAGTGAGTCCTTCTCCAAATGGTCCAGGTTATGTGGTGGAAAGAGCACACTGGGCTTTGCATCCCATGCCCCAGATAAAGATCCACCTTGGCATATCATTGTGAAGTTACTCAATTTTGGACAAACAGCATATTTTGATGAAAGTTCGATCACTACAGGAGGTATCTTGAGAGGGGCAGGTATTTCAAGATCTCCCCTCAGCTGTTTGAGCTCACCGAGTCACTTATCACCCGCAGGTTTATAAACTGGTGGCAGCTCAGGTGAAATTTCAGATGTTATACCTGGCCCGTCTTCAGGTTTGGAAAAATAATACTAGCACTACTTTTGATTTTGCTGACCAAGCACGTTTGGAGCTTCCCAAGCTGTTTCCTGATTTGTTTCCTACAAGATGAACTGGATTTTATCGTCTGAGATTGGACTCTCACCTACTTCACTTGCCTCCTAGTTTAAGACTGGCATGGCTGGACTGACATTCTCTCCTTGCTTTTTTCACCATGCTCTCAAGACTCATTATCCCTTGGTCCACTGCTTTTACTAGAGCTGTGAGCCATCCTTTTTGATATCCTAATATGGTGTACTGATGTGACCTGGGGTTATCTGGACTCAAGTCTTTCTGGGACTTCATTTTATTTTCTTTGTTATAGTTTTATGGCTGAATTTGACAGCACACATTTTCTTATTTTTATGATGAGGTTCCTGCTATTAAGGTTTTGCCAACCTCTCAGCAGCACGTTTATTACCGTTTATTTCTTCCTAATGTTTTGTGCACTGACTGGATTTGGCAGGTCCCTCTGTAGTTTAGTATTTTCTACTCTGATCCATTAGTCATGGGCCTTCCTTTTGGTTGTCCTTTTCCTTGTTTTGCTGGATCCCAATAGGGCTGCTGGGTCGTGGTGTCCTTTTAAGCACAACATTTTGATTTCTGGTTTGTGGTTTTTCCTGGTGTTTGTCCTGTTTGTAACCAGTGTTATTTTTGAGGGGTTATGGGGTGGGGAGGGATTGAGAGTGACTGGGCTTGTAGGAGTCAGTCACAGACATGAGATTTGAGGTGCTCGGTCTCTAGGATTGGGAGTTGTTACAGGGGTATTTTTTTAATTTCGTAGGGGTTAGATCTTTTGTTGTTAGATTTCTGGGGGTAGGGTTTTTGTTTGAGGATGGGACTCAGAGTGCTTCTTGTATATGGCTTGACACACAGAATTGTTTTTTGTTTGGAGTTATAATGATAGCTGTGTATGGGTAGTCCTATTGAATTTTTAACCTGAAGTGTTAAAGGGGCTCAAGACAGGTGTAAGCACCTTATGATTTTATGTGATTTAAAACAGTTGCATTCGGGGACTGTGTACTTACAAGAAACTCATGTAAAACAGCATGATGCCCACTATTTCTGGAGACACTGGGTAGGTCAAGTTTTGGGGTCTGGGTTCCAGCAATAGGTAGGGTGGGGTTGCAAGTTTACTTGCTCATTCTCTACCTTTGGCATTGCTTAATGAGATTTGGGATCAGGATGGCTGTTACATTTTCCTGCATGGGCAGCTGGATCAACAAGAAGTCTTGCTGGGTTGTATTTATGGGCCTAATGTGGACTCCCCTGGATTTTTTACTTCCTTGATTCCTCTTTTAGTCCCAGTCACTAAAATTCCCCTGATTCTGGGAGGAGATTGGAACCTGCCATTCCACCCAGATCTTGACAAATCAGGTTCCATCAGACGGGGCCTCTCTATGAGGCAATGTGCACTATGTGAACTCATGGATGAACTGGTGGACCCCTAGTTGCTCCTTCACCCTTCAACTCATCAGTATACCTTTCACTCTCTTCCTCATGATTTATTTCCCAGGCTTGATTACTTTTTAATCACCTGCGAGAATATTTCTGGCATTTTCTTGGTGGAAATTCATTCTTGTGTTATTTCTGATTATGCTCCTGTTAGTTTGAGTCTGTCCCTCCAAAGGGGGGTGGAGAGGGATTGGGTTTGGAGGTTCAACTCACAGCTCATCCATGAGTCAGACACCTTATCTAAGCTCTGAAACTACATCTGGTCCTTTTTTGAGAATAAGAAAGGGTCAGTGGAGAAGTATGGTTTTCTCTGGGGTGCGGCTAAGTGTACATTTAGGGGCGAGTGTATTTGCTTTGCTACTATCCATAGTAAGAAATGCAATGTGAAGCTTGACACCCTCCAGCAAAAGATTTGTGCCCTTGAGACTACTCTTTCATTGAGGTCCCAGGAGGATGTCTGGCTTCAGCTAAACTTGTTCAGGTCTTAATACGTGGGTTGTCTCGCCGAGAAGGCAGAGCTAGAACTGACATGTATGAAGGTCCACTATTTGGAAGCTGATGAACAGGCAGGAAGATCATTGGCACTTCGGCTCCAGAGGCTGGAGGACCTTAAGGTTAGTAATGGTATCCGATCCAGTCCTAGTTTACCGCTGGTCACTGGCTTCTGAGCTATTGCCGTGATCTTCAAAGAATTTTATGGCTCTCTATATTCAACTGGTCTGGGAGGCTCCCCCACATTAGATGAAATTTTGGCATATTTAAATCACATTGTTCTTCCTTCTCTCATTCTCTCTTTCTCTCGCTCTCCCCCCCCCCCAACAGCAGGAGTTTCTTCAGTATCCTAACTCAGTATCTGAGGTTCTTCAGGTCATTTCCCAACTCCCCTACAATAAATCACCAAGACTGGATGGCTTCCCAGCTGTTTTACAAAGCATTTGCTAGTGAATTGGCCCCTTTCTTAACTAATATGTTTAGCTATTTTCATTCCTCTGGCCTCTCAGAGCACTCCCTGGAGGAAGCATGGATTACTTTACTGTTGAAGCCTGATAAAGATGACTCCCTCACCAGCAGCTACCGTACTATCTCCTTAATGAACTCCAACATTAAGATTTTAGCTAAAGTACTAGCCAACAGGGTTCTCAAGGTCTGGCATGGCCTGATAGGTGTGGATCAGGTGGATTTTATGAAGGGAAGGCGTTCATCTGACCACCTTTGAAAAATTTTCCACCTAATTTTGGTGTCTGGGGAGAGCAGGATCTCAATGGTCCTGGTCTCTCTAGATGCTGAAAAAGCCTTTGATCGCGTCTTGTGGCCTTTTTTGTTTACTTCCCTAAACAGATTTGGCTTCCTTGACGAATTCCCTAGATGGATCCAAGTATTGTACCAAGTGCCCACAGTGCACATGTGGTGTAATGGGGTTCTATCTGACCCCATACATCTTCAGCGGGGTACTAGGCAGGGGTGTCCTCTATCCCCTCTCCTTTTCATGCTGTATATTGAACCCCTCACTCATAAACTTCACTCCAATCCAATGATTCGGAAGATCTTGGTGGCGGTGTTAGGTACAAACTGTTAGCTTATGCTGACAACTCCTTTTACATATAGAGGTTCCCTAGTTTTCGTTCCAGCAGCCCTCTCTCCAAGATTGAAACCTTTTCTGCTCTCTTGGATTACAAACTTAACTTAGACAAGACCAAGATCCTGTCTCTATACCACTTGTTGAATAAACAAGAGGTGCTGGAGTTAGGACTGGTCTGGGAACCTAGGATGCTTACATATTTAGGGATTAACATTACCTGATCTTTCTTGGGCATATTGAAGAACAATCTCTCTTCCCTTCTACTCACTATTAAACAAGATGCACAGATGTCCTCCTTCCCTTGCTTTTTGGGTATGCATTAGTGCAGTGAAAATGAACATACTCCTCAACTCCTATACCACTTAGGATGATTAACATTTACATCCCCAAAGTATGGTTCTCCCATTTACAGAGTCTTCTCAATAGCGTCCTCTGGCTTGGGGAGTGGTCAGACAGTACTTTCTAAACGTACTCTTAATAAAAGCCTATGGCCTACGCTTAACTTACCTGTTCTTGTATTACTCGTTCTTCATGCTAGTAAGCATCACAGGTGGTGGTACGGTTCACAGGTTGGGTCGGACTTTAGTTATATTCCTTCCTGGCTCTGTATCGAGAAGGATTTGTGTAGACAGAGGGGTCTCCATCTCTGTAGCCTTCTTTTTATTAAGCTCTCCCAACTTCCGGTGTAATTGATATCTACCCTGCTCTCCTGGTCTCTCTGGACCCATCAGCAACTTGCTTTGTATCTCCAAGTTTCATGGACACATTGCCTACAACAACCTCTGTTGGGCAGTCCTAACTTTCAGATTGCATCCTGTCCCATACCTATTAGTATTTACCCACAATTGCAACACTCTTCAGTGGCAGATCTCATGGAAGGGGATAGCTTATTATCTTTTGTTTCTCTTAGAGACCATTTCCACCTTCCCCTGACTTTTTTCTTTAGGTTTTTGCAGATTTCAAAGGCTCTCTCTGTTCACTTCAGTCCCCACACCTGGAGTGGGGGGAACAATTGCAATTTAAAGATTCTTATACTGTATATGTAGCTGCTATGTTCCACCCTATATCTGGGTTATAGTCTGCCCTTCAATCTTTGGATCCGGCCAGTCTTTCTGGTATATGTTATTACCGCAGCAGGCATTGGGCCTGTCATGGGATTCTAAGTGGCAGAGGACCTGGATAAATCTGTACAAACTTATTAAACAGGACTGGCTCCACTTGTTGCAATTCAAGGTTTTGCATAATTTATACTTTACCCTCTAAAACTATATCACATGGGTAAATCCTCTATTCCATCTTGTTTCAGATGTGGACAGGCCAAGGGCTCCCTCAAGCACATTTTATGGTACAGTCTCAAGGTTGCCACATTTTGGTCCTCCATTATACTATTTCTGGACCCTTTCTTGGGCCTCGAGGACTTTTTCCACCCTGAGGTCTGTATACTTGATCATTACCCATGGCAAAATTCAGCCCCCACAAAGGCCATATGGCCCTAATTTTGAGGGCTGTGAAGATGGTTATTATCTGCCACTGGAAAGAGGACATAATCCTGCCTCTTAAGGAATGGCATCAAGAAGTCCTCCAAGCATCAATTGTAGAAAAAAAAATAACTTTGCTAAGCATTGTCCCGATTTATTTGCTTCCACGTGGGGATCCTTGTATGCCATATTATTCTCACAGACCCCAGGTGTGGCGTAAGTCTGGATCCATAGTCTGGTATATTTGGCCCTACATTGTTGGATTATTCTTTCTCTTTAAATTTATTTGGCCCCTTACCTCGGTCTATACTTCTCTTGATTTAATCCTTTTTGATCAGGGTTTAATTTATAAACTGTCATCTTCTGGATCTCCCTTTTTATCCTTTTCATTTACTCCACACTCTGAGTTGGGTGGGTTGGGGTGGGTGGGAGTTTAAGAATGTGATGGTTGATGGTTTGTTTGAATCTGCACTTAGTATTATAATCAATTTTTTATGTTTGTAGTTTGGTTGTAGATAATTGTTTCTGTATTTTGTAAAACTTAAAAATATTTTAATAAAACTTATTAAATAAAAAAAATTGTGTGGCAGAATGTGCCTAGGGGAAAAAAACTACGGGGTACAAAATACCCCAAGGACGAAATAGAGATGGCACGGTATTGTACACCTGTAGCTGATTGCTGGGAGGCAGTGATGCAGTGGATAAGACCTTTGATGAGTGGTGATCCACTGAGCAGCTGCTGTGGGTTAGAGGGCAGAGCTGCCAGCGGTGCAAGGAAGTGGAGTGTCTATGGACCAGGGTTCGAATCCCAGTCCCAGACTTCTGATCTGTTTTTTTTTTAAACTGTTGTTCATTTTATGGTTTTCCCCCCCTGCCCATGCTTCACCCCATCCCAGAGTTGCTTCTACCCCGGAGGTTATTATTTAAACATGGGGGAAGTTGGGGGGGGCGCAGCCCCGTAACAGAGGGTATGGAGGGGAGCCCCCTGCAAAAATGAAGAATTTCTGTTGTTGCCACGCTGATTTTTATTCTCGGTGTTAATACCAAGCGGTGGGGTTGTAGTCACTGTTTTGACTGCGCAGTATATTGCCGGGCTGTTTGTGTCAGCAACATTATGACCCGGTGCCTCTCCACCTCTACCATAACAAACAAATGAACTAATGCTACTTCCTAACAGCAACAACTTTATATAGTTGAAGTACTACCATTAAAGAAATATTGTTAATTACATGCCTTAAACCTATTGTAATTTGATGTTTACAATGTTATCTTAGTTGTAGAATTTGTAATTTGATTATTCAAGTTCCTGGCATTAGAATGTCTCCCACAATGATGCAACCGACTGATGTTATGTATGTGATGACTAACTTTTAAAACTTAATAAAAACTTTGTAGAGATGTGTGAAGTCCTCGAAATTCACTCTGCAAAGTAATTTGCAGATTTTGGGAAATCATTTCGTAAAAGTCGGGCCGTGAATTTTGTGGATTACACCATTACACCTCGGAACACAAAATTTCACTGGTGAATTTCATGCTTCGCCGGTAAAATTCACGCTTTGTGGTGAAAAACTGAATCATGGCAAAAATTTCATGTGAATTGAAGTTTTCCTAAAACTCTGTGAAATCAGCAAAAGTGCGAATTTTCTACGCTCCGCATAAACTTTGCGGACATTTAAGTTTGCAACATCTCTAAAACTTTGATGAAACAAAAATACAGTCCCTGAACCTGTCTCTAGGCTGACCCATAGTACCTCCAGCCCTTCATTGTGAATCAATCCCTTTCCTGCCACATTACTCTCAGTGAAACTGTCTCCACTGCTCATGAACTCCTTGGGCTGGATATTCAAACTGCCCAAAATGCGCAACAGCAGGAACAAGCACAAGTCAATTGCGCACCTGGCAATAGGCACTAATATTCAAACATGGAGCAAGCCAAATTCGCAACCAGCCAACGCCTGAATATCGCACAACCTGCACTATAGCGCAACCAGGAAGGGAAGCTGAGCAGAGATGATACGCCATAGCGCAACAAAGGCAGCCCAGCTGAGCAGTCCAGAGGCACCATAGAGCAAGCAGAGAGACCCCCAGCAGCAGAGCAATGGAACTGCACAACCAGGGAGGTAGGCAGGAGCCCACCACCCATGCCACAGAGACACACTGCAGAACCAACAATGTACCCCCACACCCCAAGCACAGCATAACTGGGAGAGGGACGGAATAGCCACCGGACCATGGGGACAAGCAAACAAAGCACATCCCGGCCGTGTTACTGCAGCACACCCACTGGCAAGCTGAGAATGCCACACAAAGGGGGCGGACCACCCCAGTGTACAGCAGCCCCCCCTTGTGCACAGCACACCCTGCACTGTGACCCCAAGACACCACCCATGAGCAGTGACCAGCACTGCAGGAATCCCCACGCATCCCCTGGCACACTGCAACCTCGTGTACCACAGAACTATACAAGCCAAACCCACCATGAGCACCCAGCAGTGGGTGGCAGCACACAGCAATACTGACTGAAAGCCACACCCACACCAGAGACACCACCCCACACACATGCACACACATACCCATGACCATACTACCCCAGATGCCATGCACACCACTGCAACTGAGCACCTATAGCCAGCTGCAAATCAGAGACCTCCACAGTATTCATATCAAAATATATAATTCCAATAAACAAGAATAAGAAGAACAACAAATAGAACTATGTACATATATATATATATATATATACAAAGCAGGGGTGGGAGTATGGGTATAAGGTAGGGGTGGGTAAGGGGCGAGGGTGAACAACCGGGAGAGGGAAGGTGGGGTGAGGTGATGGGCAGCTACCGCCTGCCAGCCTGCCCTCCTGCCACTGGGCCTGGGGCCTCCTCCTGCGCCGCACTCCATGCCGCTGAAGGTCCAATAGGATGGCGAGAGAGTCAATGGCCACCCGTGTCAGCCGCTGCAGTGTCCGCTCCATGCGTCGCAGGATCCGGATACCTAGGACAAGGGATCAGAGTCAATGGCTGTGACTGTCCACATCCCTGTATCCCACCCATCATGCATGGCATACAGCCAAGTGTCCCGCCTCCTGTGATGGACTGCACCCACCCACAGTGACCGTGCACAAGACATGCCCAACCAGGCAGCAACAGCCATGTGTACCATTACACACACACACACACCGCCCATGTCCATCACAGCACAACCAAGGCTGTCCAGTGTCGTGGCTACATGGTGGGATGCTAGTGCCACAGCCATGTGCCCAGTGCATGCATGGACCACAAGTGATGCACACACAGACATGCAGTGCCACTGGACAGTGATGACTGTCACTTGTTGCATGCATGGTAGTGTTGTCCATGGATGGTGGCCGTGCCCCCCCCAGCATGCAATAGCATCCATGATGTAATGACACTCACCCTCATCAAGCCGTCACTGCTGCTGCTGCAGCTGTGGCTGCTGTGGTCCAACACCTATGCCACCTCTGCACCACCATTCTGTGCCTCAGCCCGGGCCCGCCTCCGCTCCTCCACGCCTGTGGGAGACAAATGAAGAGAAACACATCGGTGAGATCCCAAAGCAGACAGCCCCTTGCCCCATTGAGTGTGTCTGCCCACACAACCAGACCCATACAGCACACACCTGCAAACACCTTCACAGCATACCATAGCCCAACCCACCCCCATGCGCAGGTCACATTACACAGTGTCACCCATGCGGACAATACAGGTGCATAGACAGCACACCCATCTGGCCTAGGCACAATGCCCCTCCTGGCACATGACCTGAGGCACTCCAGCAGTTCCCGCTCCCTCCTGCGGAGGTCACCATACCGGTGCCTGCACTGCTCTGGAGTCCTCCACCGCCCAGTGGCCTGCTCCAGATTTGTCGCCACCTGCTGCCACACATGGGTGCGGGCCATGTGCAGGGGTTCTCCCCCAAACAGTGACCCATGGTGGGGCTCCACCACAGCCACCGGGTTGGCCAACTCCAACGCACTGTGAAGCTCTCCTGCGTGCCATCCCTGCAGTTGTATAGTAGGCAATATGGTGCTCCATGATGTGGTAACCCCACGTGGAAATGTTGCGCAATACAACTCCATCAGTCCCTATCACGCTGTTCGTATAGCGCCGTCGGTCCACATCGCGCTGTTACCGAACAGCGCGATAGAGCCATAGACATGCCAGACGTACAGCGCCAGGAGGCAAAGGTCGTGCACAAGGTCATGGGTCTGTGGCACAAGGCCACGCACAGTGCCATCGGACATCTACACGTCCAGCGCGATCGGTCACCTGCATGCCAGTGCCACAGTGTACTATTGCGCAGGTGTGCCACAGCGCTATGTGGTGCCCAGCGCTGTAGCGCCACTGGCACAATAGTGGCCGTGTCCTGTATTGCTGATCGCGCACAGCATGTCATCAGCGCGGCAGATGCCTGTGTCAGCTACCTGGGCATGCGCAATGCGGTGTACTACGCAGTCACAGAACCGCGCCATTGGCTCAGCCGGCACAACCGTATTGCGCAAAGCGCAACAGCGCGATATTCAGCCGACATATGCAAATCATCTGATCAGCCATTCAAAGGCGCATTGGCGCGATTTGCATCTCATTAAAGTTGCTCCACTACTAATTTGCATGCATTGCGCTATAAATGTGCGACAGTGACCTGCGATGGCCAGAGTCGGTTACTGCAGGCGAGAGGTGAGTTGCATGCTGTGTGATGTTCTGGGCAATGGTCATAGGATAATGCTATATACTGCACAGTGACAGGTGTCCACTTTCACCCATTCAGACCGACATGGCCGAGCAAGGACTGGGTGAGAAGGATGATGGTGGGCAAAGGAGGAGGCCCAACTTCACAAAGTCCGAGACAGAGGAACTCTTCCAGGCCTACCTGGATGAGGAGCCACTACTTAGTGGATGGCGGGGCACCCCTCAGGCCCGTGCTGCTGCATGGGAGGGGGTAGCTCACACCGTAAACCTGTACTGAAGCCACCAGCGCTCTGTGCAGGAATGTAAGAAAAAGATTGGGACCGACAGGAGATGGGTGAAAGAGAAGGTGGCAGCCCTCAGGGCAGCAGCGCTGCCACAGGCGGGGCCAGCCAGAGGTGGTGCAGCTGAGACCCAGTGGAGGACGTCTGGCTGCATCCATGCAGCACAGTGCAATCGAGGGCATTCCAGGAGGTGGCTTCCAGACAGGTGGAAGCCCATCACTGCGGTATGCCATGGTGTGGTGGGGAGGTTGATGACATGCACTAACATGTTCTCACTTTCTGTTACAGATCCTGTGCATCTGCAGGGGCCGTGGTGGTGGGACCATGCAGTGTGGACATCCAGCCAGAGTTGGAGAGGTCCATCCACCTCTGCTGCCAGCGGCATGCATTGCACCAGTGTGCCGCCTGGCTGCCATCTCGATGTCAGTGAGTCAGGTGTGGGGTGGTCATCCTGTGTCACAGCAGTCTGGCAAGCAAGCATGCCACGCGCTGTGACTGTGGCTGTTGACGAACCTGCACCATTGATGATGCAAGTACCGCAATGGGCAGTGACACGTGTGTGTCATTGCGGACACACAGCAGCAACGTGCCCTGGACCTAGCTGGTTCCAACGTGTGTACCAGCATCAGCACAGTCCCAGCGGTGCCTGGTGGCACGGTGGGGCAGCACTGGTGGCTGTGCGGGTCTCTGGCACTGTTGTGGACACAGCAGTGAAATGACTGGTCCCTGGGGCATGCAGTGGGAGGCAGCAGCAGCAGTCACCCACCAGGTCTGGGGAACAGGGTTCAGCGGTGGCACATGCACCACCTGTTGACTTGCCCATACCTGGTCCTGGTGGGCAGCACCCACCCTCAAGGGTTGTTGAGCATCAGGCCCTTCCATACCCTGGGAACAGGTTGCCAAAGTGGCAGACTACCCACTAGATAGTGCACCCGCCTGCGGGCATCAGTACAACAGCAGATGCGGGTTGCACCGATCGTGGAGGCACTGTGTGTGGCTGTGGTGCGGCACAGCAGGGACAATGCAATGATCCTTGCAGAGATGGTCCAGATGCGGATGGATGTGACGCCGCCGTGACCAGGCAGACCCAGGCATTGGTGGCTGTCGTGGCGTTGAGCACACAGTCAGGTGCCCTGTACCGCGCTGCCCACGATACGCTCTCCACTCCCCATTCCGGCATCATGTGCACCAGCTGTCAACACCGGGTTCCGCTGTCAGGCATCCGAGCATCCCTGGTGCGGTATGTTCAGCATGCTGCAGACCCTGTCGCGGACAAGGTCACGCTCACACAGTGGGACCCTGGTGGATACATCGGTGCCACCCCAGCAACCCGCTGCTCAGTCTGCCAGTGCTGCTGGGTCACAGCAGGCCCATGCGCATCCGAGATAGCCATGGCACTCTCCCAGTCTGGCAGGCCTGTCTGGTGTGCTGCCCTGTGTGCAATGTGTGCCGTGGTGGGCGGTGCACTGGTGGGTGCCCTGCAACACGCCCGACACCGCGGACCACCTGCACACCCACCCGACTACTGTCCACAGGTACGTGTGCATGATGATGCCTGCATTGTACTGCACACCAGGTGCAAAGGTGCCCAGCATCTGACACTACGTTGGACAGTACAGGTGGTGGGGGTGGTCTGTAGATCTGTTCCTGCTCTGCTGTGCACCTGCCCATGTACGCTTTGTGCCTGGTGTGTTGTGTGTGTGTGTCTCCATATAGCATGTAACTATTCACCCCTCCCTGATGGTGTGTATGTGCGCCTGGACCCTTCCACTCCCCTTGACGTCATGCACCCCTGGTGTGTTACCCTGTGTGCCTGCGGGTTGTGCCTAGACAGTGTTGGTTGCACATGGCCCCATGACTTACCTGTGTCATGCGAAATGCTCCTCCGTGATGGTGTCCCAGTGCAACTGGGCCTGCTGGATCAGTCGGGGTCCCGTCATCCACAGGGGGCTGCTCATCCCATCTTCACCAAGCGTCACCCGGTCCCCCCATCGCTGTCCCCTCCTCGACCTGTATGGCTGTCCCACAGTCTTTGGCCATGTTGTGCAGGATACAACATGCCAGGAATATCCACAGGCCTTTGAGGGCTGTACTGTGAAGCACCGCCGAAGGTGTTTAGGCATCGGGCGTGCCTTAAGCATCCCATACACCCGCTCGATGATGTTGCATGTGGCGGCATGTGCCTCATTATAGCGTTGCTGCGATGGGGTCGTGGGCGCGGTAGGGTGTGAGCAGCCAGGGACAGAGAGTGGGTATCCGCTGTCACCTGTGTGGAGATGGTGGAGTTAAGTATCATATTCAGGTCCATCTTGCCCATAGCCTGTGTCCACTACCATGGCACCTGTAGCTCCCACCACTGCCCCAACTTTGCCACTCCTACATGCATACTCACCCACTAGATGTCCTGTGGCGATTTCCCCACTCTCGAATCGATGGCTCAGTGCAGATTGGTACCATATGAGGCATCATGTGCTCCACCAGAGTGTGTGGCACAGACATTGATGATGCACCCACTGGCATCACACACCACCTGGCAGTTGACACTGGTGAACCCCTTCCGGTTTGGTGTGCGGCCCCATCGGGCCAGGTAGCATCTGATAGCCACATGGGTGCAGTCTATAGCCTCTAACGCCAGGCATCGTGCTACCCTGTGGAACTCCTGCATGTTTGCTGTCGCTCTGCCGCATTGCTGGGAAATGGATGTACTCTGCAGAATGTGGCAGCAGTGCGCTGAGGAATTGGGTGAGGATGCATGGCGGCCAGCCAACTGTGTTATGCCTGTGGTGTCCCTGTTGGCCCTCTGGAAGGTACGGTGGCGGTGAGCACATGCAGGCTGTTACCTTTGTCTCCACTGACAGGCGTGACTCCGTCGTGAGGGTGCCTGCATCACATCACTGCACAGCTCACAGAGCCACCTCAGTATTGCCTGTTCAGGCGGTGCAGCCCAATCTCAACATCCATGTACAGCTCAAAGCTGATGTGGGCACAGTACTGCCTGTTGGCTGCCACAGCGATGGGCCCTTCACGAGCCACGTCCCCTGCAGCATGCCTTCTCACCCCTCATTACAGCTTCCATGTGGAAGCTGGCACTATCCATTCCCTGGCCTGTGTTCCCCCTGGCTGTTGTTGCTCTGTTACCCCGCTGTCCTGACTGCTACCCCACTGCACGGGTACACCTACTGGTCTCTGCAGTCTGTGGCTCCACACCCTTCCCTTGCCCCTATTTTGTCCTGGGATCTCCCTGGCCTGCCCTGCCCTCTTTGGCCTCTTGTCTTGTCTCTCTCCCTGCCTCATGTGGCTTCCCTGTAGCGTTCTTGAGCCTCTTCCTTGAGCCTTTTTATTTTGGCTCATTTCGCGTGGCGCCTTCCAGCTGATCCGCTGTTGCGCGATTGTGCAAGCCTTTCAATATTGCATTGCGCTCTTTATGCATGGTGCCACCCCCTTTGGTTGCTGCGATGCCTTCATTTACATTACACTGTTGCTCAGCATGTTTTGGTGGCGAACTGCCTCCATGAATATCACAGATAAGGCGCATTTTGGGACTGCGTAAGCGCAACCCTATTGTGCATGGCGCAACCTTTGAATATCTGGCCCCTTGTTGCTAAACTTTCCCCTCCATCCACTATCACAGTTTATGTAGGTTCATTGTACATTTCCACCAGGCTCTCTCCTGCCTCCCAGTTCACCTGTATAGCTTTGATTACCACCCATGCCACCTCCGAAGAGCTCATCCTCCTAGAGGATTTCAGCTTAGATTGGCTCTCTGCCACATCCAAGACTACCCTATCTGAGCTGATAACTGAACCCACTCATCTCAACCCACACTCCCAGATATTGCCCCCTCAGAGGACCTGACATGAGTGCCCTCCTCTGTGATCTTGCTGACATGGACTGGTCTCTAGTCTTCTCTGCCTCTGACATTGACTCAGCCATTAGCCACTTTACTAGCACATTTAGGTGGGTCTGGAACTCCCATGTCCCCCTCAAAAAATCCAGGGCCAAATACCCTCATCACCCATGGGTCACTGCTGACCTCACAGCCCTGTGCAAGTCCCAGAACAGAGCCTGGGCTCGTATTAAATACTCCCAGTCCCAGTCAAACCTCCAACTGTACAGCTCACTTAGAAATTTAAGTACCAAGGCAATCCACAAGGCTAAACAGATATTTCAAACTTCATCTGCAATCCACTCGTAATTCTCCTCTAAATTCTGGAGCGTCATACACTGTCTTCTTAACCCTCACCCAGATCCGCCCCACCAGTCCTCACTGTGGATGGATCACTGGTCTTAGATTCCTCCTCAGTCATAGCCATTTTAATAAATATTTCACAATGTATGCACTCCAGCCAATCCTCCATCTGCCCCAACCATCCTTCCCTTCCCCTTCACTCAAAGGTTACTATTTGTCCCCTATTTCCCCTCAGGAACTCTACTGTGCTCTTATAATCCTCAACCCTGCGAAATCCAGCCCAGATGGCCTTGATCCCAAGCTTCTCCGTATCTTCAGTCCTGCTATTGTCCTCCCCCCTCACCTTCTACACCTCTCCTTCTCCTCTGGCACCATCCATCTGGCCCGGAAGGTCACAAATGTTCTGCCCCTACACAAAGGTGGAGATCCTTCTTCCCCCAGAAACTACCAGCCCATATCTATCCTCACCTCACTAACAAAGTTCCAGGAGTCCATTGTCTACTTTAGGTTAGCCAATTTCTTAACCTCCTCTAAAACTATATCCCCCATCCAATCTGGTTTCAGAAAATGCCACTCCATTTCTTCCTCCCCATTATGGATCACCAACTTTATCCTCTCCAGGATGGACAATGGTCATATCACTGCCACCATTTTCATAGACCTGGCCAAGGCCTTTGATTCTGTATTCAACTCTTTCCTCCTTCACAAGTTGCAGTCTCGAGGTTTAGCTCCTCCTGCCATAAAATGGTTCAATTCCTACCTAACAGGTAGGCCACAGTCGGTGCAAGGGGAAATGTCCTATCGCCCCCTCTCCCGAGCCTTGCTGCAGCACCACAAGGATCAATCCTTGGCCCGATTCTCTTTTCTCTTCATAAATGGAGGGAGTTCAGGGAGGCAGTATAGTGCAGTGGTTTATGGCTCTGAGCTGAAAATCTGGAGACCTGGGTTTGAATCCCACAGCCTCCACTTGCATACTGTGTGACCCTGAGCAAATCACTTAACTTCCCTGTGCTCCCAGGTCTCACCTGTAAACAAGCTTTCAGCTTAGTGTGCCTCTCCTGGTTCAACAATTGAGAGAAAAAAAAATGACCTTCCCTCTGTCTACTCAGACTCCTGCATACACATGTGGTCCCTAAGTTCAAATACCTTGGGGTTTGGCTTGACTCAAATCTTAACTTCTCAACCCATATAGATGCTGTTCACTGCAAACTTTGCCCCAAGCTTGGAGTGCTATATTGTAATAAGGTCTGCTTCTCCCTCCCTGTTTGTCATGATATAATAAAGAAAATTATTCTCCTGGTATTCGATTATGCTGACATTGTCTATGGCTCCTCTCCTGCTACATCCCTTGCTGGACTTGACATGCTCTTTAATGCTTTTTGTCGGTTTGCCACAAAACCTCCTTCGTCATACACATCACTGCCATCTCTACTCCACTCTCCATGTCCCCTCTACCACAAAGGTCCCTGGCCCACAGTCTAGCCTTTATTTCAAAATACTGGTTTGGGACCCTCCCATCCTATCTCTCGTCCCTTCTTTCCTCTACTACACCCACCTCTTACTCTCTATGCTCCAGTTACTCCCGCTCCTTTGCCCTCCCCACCCCTGCTCTTCTGCTGGTCAGTCGGCTTTCTACTATTGCCTCCCCCTCCCTCTAGAATCAACTCTCCTCTTCCATTCATCTCATTCCTTCATTTCATGCCTAAGCACCTGCTCAGACCCGTGCCTATTGCTACTTGCTGCTGGTTCTCAACCTCCTAGCCTCCTCATCCCCATGGTCCTGTACTAGCAACAAATAGCTTCTATTTGCCTCGTGATGCTCGCTCTATTTAGTTTTGCTGCCTTTGTCTATTTAGCCAAATTTATGCAAACTTGCATTATCAGCTTTGCTGCATTTGTTCTTTTAACCAAATTTATGTAAATTGTTCTCACAAACTGTATTTTGTACAAGTGTCATATTGCATATATTTTCTCTCCCTTTGCTTGTATCTGTTTTCTTTCTCCCTGTGTTGCACTGGGAAATGAGTCTTGGCTCAGTGTGCCTTTCCTGGTTACCAAATTTTAAATAAAGAAATTGTCCTCCTGTTGCACCTGGGTCTCAGTGGCCCTTCTATCCACCTACACATACAAAACAACCCCTTCACCTTTCCTCTCTGACCTGTCCTTCTGGAACAGGGTGTAACCTGGGATTGGCACTTCCCAGCTGTGGTTGTCCATGCACCATGATTCTGTTATGTCCACCAGATCCAGGTCTGCCTCTGCAATGATTGCCTCAAGGTCAGAATTTTGTTTCCCAGAACCCTGCATTGGCACATCACTCTCCACATTCTTTGTCCTCTCTCCCTCTAAGCTGCCTGCACATCCTGCTTCCACCTTGCTCCCTCTGTTACCTAGGTCCTGTCCTCCCATTACATTGTCTTCCCACCTTCCCTCCTTCCCCTCTCTTCCAACAGAAGTTCTTCTTCAGACTTGCCTACCCTGTCCTTCTCTTAGCTTCCAGCAACCTCCAAGGAATTTCTTCTCCCTGGGTTAACCTTCCCTGTTGCACTAGTCTCGGGGGAAGGGCATTTCTGCCTTTCTCAGTCATTCTGCCTCCCCTATGACTGATTTAAATGCTTATCAAAGTAGCATTTAAGCCTTTCACCCAGGACTGCCATTCCCCTCCTGGATGGATGGAGGCCGTCTCCCTTATACAGGCCTCCATCCCCTCAGGTATGGACACCAGTCCCTGATGTAGCCAAAGCCCTCCTCCCTGCACCATGCCCTCAACCACTCATTGAAGGACCTTGTGCAGAGTTACCTAGGCTTTCTCTGACCATGCACAGGCAGCACCTCAGTGAAGGTCACTGTGTGAGCCACCTGCTTCAGGGCCCTTCCCATCTCCTGAAACCTATGCTGCACTACCCCTACAGCTTCCCTTGTAGATCATTTGTCCTTAGCTGAACAATGATATCCAGCTCCCTCCTTCCCTATCACTGTTCCTGGTGATCTCAAGACCTGCCCTCCAGTCCTCTCTACCAAGCATATGGAATGCACTAACACCCTGTGCCTCCTTCCCTTGCCCACAACTCAGTCCCACTGACAATGGAGTCCCCCACCAGCAACTGCCTCCTTCTTGGCTGGGGACTCTTCCACCCTCCTTGGGGCCTGGTCCCTTGAGTACCCCCACTCCTCTTTCATTTCCACCTCAGGTGCTTCCTTGTGACTTCCTCACTCTGCCAAAATGGTGACAGAACTGGGCAGTAGTAAGGTCTGATGGGTGCTCCACCCTTCCTCCCACCCGCTCCCAAAGCCTACTAAGGTCCAGTTGCTCTGCCTCCTTGCTGGCATTCTTTGAGAGAAACAGCAAACTAGGTGGCCTCTGAGTAGAGGCAGATGATGTCCTGTACTAGTGCCAGTTTGGTCTAGAATTTAGAAATCTCTGCTGTCAGCCCAGAGGTGCCTGCATATGGGCAACACCTCAGATTCAGAATGTGTCTCTGAAGATTACAGCCCTGTGCCACTATACGGCACCACTTGCATGCCTGATAATTCATTTATCCTCCTGATGTTTTGCTTCCTTGCCTTTCCCTTGCCTTCAGTCTTCCCTTAACACTTGCCCCCCCCCCGGCTTCCCTCTATCTTTCCCCTTCTGAATTTGTGTTCAGTCCCTTACCCTAGGTAGAGTTTGCCTTCAGTTCCCTTTTTTTGGTCCCTCGGTAATTTAGGATAGTTGGCTTCCTATACTGACTTTCCCCCTTTACCCTAGATAGGGTGTCACCTATATTCCCACCCTACTGTGTATTTCAGTTGTCCTTAACTTTACCTTTGTAGATCTTACCCTCCCTATCCTACACTGTTGTTTACCCCATACCACTGACAGTACATTCTTTTAAGCAGGCACCGACCAGTACACAGGTAGTCTACCTTACCTTATTGGACTGACAGAGTTCCCTGCATGCCTGCTGCTGCCTACGAATAGCTAAGATGCCTGCTGATGCCTAAGGATAGCTAAGATGCCAGCTGATGCCTACGGATAGCTAAGATGCCAGCTGATGCCTACGGATAGCTAAGATGCCAGTCTTACTCCTGTTCCACTTTCTTCACTGTTCCACTCACTTGCTGAGTCATGAATGTGCTGGAGACATTAGGAGGGAGTCCTTTTATACTCTTCTTGTAAGAAGGCTACGGGGGTCTAAATGCAGACAACTGCTTCACTTCTGCCTTAGCCACACAGGCCAATTCACAGCTATCCTCCTGACCCAGCTAATTGCAAGGATGATTGTCAACTCCCTTCCCCCAACTCAGACTAGCACACTCATACTGTAACTACTGGGTTTTTGTTTTTATCCTGACTGAAGGTCTCAGTTTTCTTTGCAGACCCTACACTTTTAATATAGTATTTGTCTACTTACTGCCTAGTTAGAAATGTGCCAGCTGCCTCAGTCAGCTGCCTTATTGTTTTGACAGCAAGATTGTTCTGTGAGCAAAAGCTAAATACAGAGAAGTGTAAATGCAGACAACTGCTTCTCTTCTGCCTAATCAACATCCCCCAATTTATAGCTATCCTCCTGACCCAAGTAACTGCAAGGATGATTATCAGTTCCCTCCCTCAGTTCAGACTAGCACACTAATAACTATTGTTTTTGTTTTTACTCTGACTGAATACTCCAATTTACCTTACACCACACTTCAATAAAGTATAGCTACTTTCTGCCTAGTTAGAAATGTTCTAGCTGCAACACTCAGCAGCCTCCTTGCTCTGACAGCAAGACTGCACAAGTGGGACACAGATTCCAAGCTACCTGCAAAACATTCTGCACAGTACCTGTCTGTAACTCTCTCTAGAATCCCATTCCCAGGGTGCATTCACTCCCCTCCCTTGGGTCACTGTTGGCCCCTGACAAACCACCTGAAACAATCATTGCCCTATTGAAGACACTCTGTTCAGGAAGCACTGGCCAGACTTGTCACACCTTTACTGTGACAGCTTTCCCTTGAATCTCAGACAGGCTGGATTAATCAGTCTGTCCATGGTGTGGAAGAGCTGAGTCAGCTGATTTTTAGAAACATGGAAACACAGACAATGATGGCAGAAAAAAGACCAAGGGCCCATCTAATCTGACATACTATCTGCCCTGTGACCTATTGTCCATATAGGGTTCTGTCCCTCCCTGTCCACCCTCTGTTTCCCTCCATGTTATTGACCTGGTAACCACCAAACCCTTCACTCTTTCCCAGCCATGCTTGAAATCATTTATGGCCTTGGCACCCACCTTATCAACTAGTAGACTGTTCAACAGCTCCACCACACTTTCTGTAGATAGGACTGCCTTTCATCCCTTCCCCACCAGTTTCTACTCATTCTTGAACTTTACTCCTGCTAAATAGCCCTGCAGTAGACCTTGCTTATTCCCTCAGGAACTTGAAGATCTCTGTCATATTCCCTCTCTTGTCTGGTCTCCAGTGAGTATATGTTCAGTATCTTGAGACGAGCCTCAAAAGATCTGTCCTGTTGACCCTGAATCATCTTGGTCACCCTGCATTGCATTATCTCCAGTTTGTCCCAGGGGTGTAGCTGGAAATTGCAAACTTGTAGTCAAAAGTTGATGGATCTGTTGACCCCCCCAACATAAACACAAACCAAAACATGTAATGCCCCACCACACAAATATTGTCCCACCGCCCAGTTCAGTCAACAATATGTAGTAAGCCATAAAGCCTAATAGATTCACAACATTTTATTGTTATCTAACACACACACACATATTACCAGTCCAAGAACGTGGCTAGATTTTAGTTATATACATTGTGATAAGCCTCTGTACCACATCAAGGTAGCCAGCCTTACAGAAATCCAAACGCACAAACCACATGGAGCACCGCTCACAGTATATAGCCTCCACCCCACCTCCACTCACTGTGATCAGTAATGAGTTCACTTGAGTAATTGCTAGCTGCTGTGTAATCCTCCAGGCACAAGGATGAAAAAGACAGACTTATTATTTTAGTCCAGCTCTCTCTCTCTCTCTCTCTGTTTGTTGCTGTGGCCTGAGGCTGTTGTTGCTCCTCCTGGATTTTCCAGAGTTTACTGTACTCTGCAAATCACACTGAGTATGCCTGCCAATGCCTATGGTTTGTCCCTTTCATTTCTTAGGTGTGGACTCCAGAACTGAGCATAGTACTCCAGACGCAGCCTCACCAGTGACCTGTATAGAAGTAGTAATATCTTCTTTTTCCTGCTTTCAATAACTCTTCCAATACACCCCAGCATCCTATTACAGTAGATTTACTAAATGTCTAATTATATTAGCATGATTGTTTGAGTGAGTCACTAATGATGGCTTACCGGTCCCTTTTTTTCTGCCGTAGTGCTCAGTTTTACACCTCCCACCCAATACTCTTTCCTTGGTCTTTTGTTCCCTAGCTGCATAACATTGCACTTTTTGGCATGAATTGAATTTGAGTTGAATTTCAACTCCAAACCTAATGCTCTAGCCTTTGTACATCCCTCTGCATCTCTCATCACTATCTACCCTACCACAGAGCTTAACGGTTAAACATGAGACACAGTATAAGCTTGTACCTTGATTATGTATCTTTACGGTAAACTTCAGTAAGTATTGTACCTTTAAGAAAAATACATTTTGGCGTATAATTCTAAGGATAGCAGGAATGTGGACAAGATGGAGCTTTATTAACTGTGATATTTATTTGGCTAGAAATACTCCTTATAAAGAAATTGAAATCTTATAGAGATTAGATCGTCAGTTGCTACCACAGATTTTTTTAGAGAGCAATACCATGTCCCTTAAGGAGTACACATTTTCCCATCACCCCCCAAAAAAAAAATGACTCCTTGCAGTAAATGGCAGGCAAACAAGCCTTGACTTTGTGTGTGCTAGAGCAGGCTCTGTAAACAGAAGTTGTGGGTTACGGGCATTTCAGTGTGATCGAAAGATTTCAAGGAAGGCAATTACTCCTCTCTGAAGTGGAATGAGCTGCCACATAATGAGAGGATAATGAAAATGTATTAGATGGCTAACAAACTGAGCCACTGACTCTTGGCAACAGTTACAGTTAAGCAAGGGCTCAATTAAAGTCTTATTGACGCAAAGGTGTCGAATAAAACTGAGATGTGGTGGGCATGGGGTTACAGCATTGTGATGATGGTGACAGTTTTATTTTACAGAAGATTCCATTTGGCTTTGCAGGACTGCAATTCAACATAAGCAGCTTAACAGTACTTTAACATCCATTTAACACCACATGGCACTGCCACTAAAATCCATTTAATCAACGCTACTGGCACAAGAAACCAGAAATCTAATGCAGCTGTTGGTTAAATGCATAAAGAAATGGAATGTGCTCCTGCCATCCTAGAAATAATTTCCCTTCTGTCCTTGGCCTGAAACTCAATGTCTCTCTAAGTTTGATTTAAAATAACAAATAAGCTGACAAGCGCTCAACTAATAGTAAAGATTTTTTGAAACAGAAAAAATGCAAACCATGCTGGAGAGACAACCCTGATTCAGCAGGACTTGCCCAGTCAAAATTCATTTAGAATAACTGCTGGAAGCTATGTTGGAACCAGCCTGCATACCTTAAGTACAGAGCAAAGTAATAACACAAAGTAAGCCAATTGGATGTGCCCCTTCAATACTCCCTGGCTTGCCTCCCAGATCGGTGTGCGGCACCCCTCCCTCAAAGGTGCCACAACAATGGAATAGGTTGAAGGGACTGTTCAGGAGGCTAACTGAAGCCAAGGGCAGGATTCAGCTAGGGTGGATGGTGGCTTTCTCAGCTGGTTTATTACACCTATTGTCCCATAAGGACTGGGAGCAGGGTCGGCTGCATAATAGTTCAATATAGTCAGGGTATTTAAAACAACAGAAATACTGCTGAAAACCTGTACCCAGCCACATTAAAGGACACTCCTTGTATAGTTTCAAATCAAACAAAGTGTTAAAGTAGACTCAAAATGAAGCAAAAAGTATCATATAAGACAAGTGATAAGGGACAGGCCACAACACTTAAAAGTCACAATTTGTACTGCAAATATGGACTGCCATTTTAAATTACAAGTTACTGCAGTATATTAGTATGTTACACTTAAACACTTGTATGGTAATAATTATAGGTGCAATTTTAACCTCTGTTAAGTATCTGACAATGGAAAATAAATAAAAATAAAAAACACCTAGAGACTTGTGGATTAATCAGTTTTACTTTTTATTAACAGCTTGCTAATATATCTGTATGTAAACAATACATCAGTTGCCATAAAGTGCAAACCTTTTGTTTTTTTTTAATTTATTGTACTTTTTGTTGCCACCAGCCACCCAGAACCTCCACCTGATCATGGACTCTCACTCCCACCTCCACACCGGATGTGCCTCTTCAATACTCCCTGGCTTGATCCCCAGATCGGGGTGTGGCACCCCTCCCTCAAAGGTGCCACAACAATGGGATAGGTCAAGGGGATGTCCAGGAGGCTAATTGAAGCCAAGGGCAGGCTTTATCTAGGGTGGATGGTGGCTTTATTTTCTCCCTGTTTATCAAGGGCAGGGACATTCAATGATGTCCAGCATCTGCCCCGCCCCTGAGCCTACTTGTGTCCACGTTATGCTGAACACTATATCCACCTCCCCCCTGGAGAAGGAAAGCAGTCATCAGATGCTCAACCTTTTCCCCGGATGTCCTCTGACAGCCCAGGTCTATTCCCAAACCCTGGTTGCTGGAGTTCCAAAATCCAACCGCTGCACTGGCGGGCCAGCTAAGTGCAAAACTTTTAATTGTCTTCAACCACTTTATGTCTGTATCATCATTTATTTCTCCTGGTGTGTCTTGGGGGAACCAGGATCCTAGGTGAGAGGTTTAAATGCTTCATTGGCAAGCATTTAAACTAGCCAAGATGGAGGCACTGAAAAGGAGCAGGAATCCCAGCCTCCCCACAAACAACAGTAATTAGTGAGGTAAACACCAAGGTAGAGAAGTCATTAGGAGCAGGCCAGAGTAAATGTAAAAAAGGCAAAGGCAGTAAGGACAGAAATGGGGCTAAAAGGGTAAGGTCATCAAAAGTGGAGGTGATGAGTACCAATGCCCGTAGTCTGTGTAACAAGCTCCCTGAACTAGTGGCCTTGATGGAAGAGGGTTGCCTGGATATTGTGGCAGTCACAGAAATATGGTACACAGAGAACCATGACTGGGCTGTCAACATACCAGGATACACAATCTACAGGAGAGACAGGGAGGGTAAAAGGAGGAGAAGTAGCTCTTTATGTAAAGGAAGGGATCAAAGCAACAGAACTAAAGAGTAAACAGGGAGCAGATGAGACACTCTGGGTCACCCTGGATACAGGAAATGGCACCAAAATCCGCATGGGGGTTGTATACAGACCCCCATCGCAGAGGGAGGGAATGGACAAGGAAATGATAGAAGGCTTCCTTAGAATGGCAGAAAAAGGGGAGATATTGTTGATGGGGGACCTGAATATGCCAGATGTTAACTGGAGCACCTTTGCTGCAGGCACATACAAAAGCAGGGTCATTCTTGATGCCCTACAGGGGGCATGCCTCAGACAGCTAGTACTGGAACCCACTTGGGAGGGAGCAATCTTAGACCTGGTACTCTCAAATGGGGACGGAGAAAGAATCTCAGATTTAGAAGTGGGTAGCCATCTGGGAACAAGCTACCACCAAACAGTGTGGTTCACGATAAACACAGCCATACAATCAAGCCATACAAAAGCAAGAGTATTGGACTTTAGGAGGACTGACTTTTGGAAAATGAGAGAGTGCCTCAGAAAAGCACTAGCAAATAGGCAAGAAGGAGGAGTGGAGGAACAATGGAGAGTAATCAAAACAGCCATCACAGAGGCAACAAGCCTTTGTGTAAAGCAAATCAACAAAATGCAATGAAGGAAAAAACCACTGTGATTCTCAAAAGAGGTGGCAGGGAAGGTTAAGGAGAAAAGGATAGCATTCAGGAAATATAAGGAAACACAGAAGGAGATAGACAGAGAACTTTATCAGTTAAAGCAGAAAGAGGCTGGGAAGGCAGTCAGAATAGCAAAGGCCCAAACCGAAGGAAGGATAGCCAACTCTTTTAAGAAGGGGGATAAGACCTTTTATAGGTACAATAGGGAGCGAAGAAAGACCAAAGGAGGGATACTGAGGCTTAATAAAGGGAAGGGAATGTGGGTAGAGGGTGACAATGAAAAAGCAGGGATACTGAATGAATATTTCTGCTCGGTATTCACAAAGGAAGAGGAGGGGGAGGTACCTAAACTAAACAAGAGAAACACTCTAAAGACAGGGGTCGATACCAGTCCATTTACAGAAGAAAGGGTTCTGAAAGAACTAATAAAATTGAAGGTGAACAAAGCAATGGGGCCTGATGGGATTCACACAAGAATTCTAAAAGAACTAAGGGTAGAACTAATGACACCGCTGACTACTCTCTTTAACAAATCATGGGAGGATGGAGTGGTACCGGAGGACTGGAGGAAGGCAGATGTGATTTCTCTTCACAAAAGTGGGAGCAGAACAGAGGCAGAAAACTACAGACCAGTTAGTTTGACCTCAGTGGTAGGTAAAATGATGGAATCACTTCTGAAGGAAAGAACTGTTGAGTACCTAGAGGCCAGTGGGGCACAGGACCCAAGGCAGCATGGATTCACGATGGGAAGGTCGTGTCAGATGAATCTAATAGATTTCTTTGACTGGTTGACCAAAGTAGTAGACCAGGAAGGGGCTGTGGACATGGCTTACCTAGATTTTACCAAAGCATTTGATACAGTCCCACACAAAAGATTAATACACAAGTTAGCCAGCCTTGGAGTGGGTCCCAAGATGGTAGCCTGGATAAAAATTTGGCTAGACAACAGAATGCAAAGGGTAGTAGTAAATGGAGTCCACAGTGAAGAAAGGAAGGTTACTAGTGGGGTACTGCAGGGTTCAGTACTGGGACTGGTCCTTTTTAATTTCTTTATAAGTGACATTGCAGAGGAACTGGAGGGAAAAGTATGTCTCTTTGCAGATGACACAAAGATCTGCAACAGGGTTGATACACCAGATGGAGTGGAAAGGATGAGAAGGGACTTGACAAGGTTGGAGGAATGGTCAAATGTATGGCAGCTCAGATTCAATGCAAAGAAGTGCAAGGTAATGCACCTGGGAAACAAAAACCCAGGGCAAGAGTACACAATGGGGGTGAGATACTGACAACAGTAAAATGGAAAGGGACCTGGGGTAATTTGTCAGATGCCTAAAGGTGGGCAAGCAATGTGAAGGCAGTAAGGAATGCTGGGGATGTTGGGATGCATAGGAGAGGCATCAATAGTGAAAACAGGAAGTTGTTATCCCTCTGTACAGACAGTTGGTGAGACCCCATCTGGAGTACTGTGTGCAGTTCTGGAGACCCCATCTCGCAAAGACATAGACAGAGTGGAGGCTGTCGGAGGAGGCAACAAAATGGTGCAGGTCTGCACCAGAAGACATAAGAAGAAAGACTAAAGGAGCTTAATATGTATCCCTTGAGGAAAGGAGGAGACAGGGAGATGATAGAAACTTTCAAGTACCTCAAGGAATCAACAAAGTCCAAGAGGGTGGCATCTTTCAGAAAAGAGATGTGCAAGAACAAGGGGCACAATTTGGCGATAGAGGGGGGACGGCTCAGAGGTAATGTGAGGAAGTATTTTTTCACAGAGAGGGTTGTGGATGCATGGAACAGTCTCCCTGAGGAGGCTGTGGAGTCAAGAACAGGGGTGATTCAAGAATGCATGGGACAGACATAAGGCAGTCCTAGTGGGGGGGGTAGGAGGAAGTAAGCTGTTGGTTAAAGATCATGTGCAGCGGTTTTTACATTTTTTTTTATCAAAGCTTGAAAAGCTGACATTCAGGTCTCTGTGTCATGATTAGTGTTTCCTGAAAATTTCATGCTGTTTGATTTTGTGGTTTTCTTTAAATCAGCATTTGTTAATTTGCTCTACAGTGGCTGAAAACAGTGGAGTTGTTTCTGTCCTCTCAGTCAAACTTAGAGTGCGATTACATAATTTTGGAGTAGCTTACTGTTTCAGATTCCCAATCAGGGTAGTACTTTGTAGAGTTAATGGCTTGCTGAGCTCTCCAAGTTTCTTACAAACCTAGTCTCTGATTTGTGTTTAGATAGATCAACTTAAAACATAGCATTATCTTCTGATAAAAAGCTGATCATTTCAGTTTCAGTGCTGAATTGAAGTAGTGGAAATCTTTCTCTGTGAGAAATGAGCTTGTCTGTATCACAGCTTTCAGTTCTTTCTAATCAAAAATCAGATTTTTTTCTAACTATATAGCACAGGGCTGTTTAAAAAATATAAAATAAATCTTAATTTTGTTCATTCACAGAAACAGTATGTCTTTGATGTAGCCTTCATAAATATGTTCATGTAAGAACATTTGTTTTATGTCCGATTGACAAACAGTACATGTGCTTGAAATACTGTAGCAGAGTATGACAGGCACCTGTCTGAACTCACAAATTTCAGTTCTTTGGTGGTTTCTGTGTGAAAATATATCATGTACATGTACAACTAGAAACACTATGTGGCATCCTGATGCACCGTGTCTCTGCCCCACAGTTGAGGCAGCTGCAGTCTACTGCCATCTATCCCTGCCCCACAAGCCCCCTGCCTTCTGCTCCACATGGGAGACTATTGCATCCTGCTGCCCACTGTCTTCTCCCACACAGTCAGGGATTGTGCACCCTGCTGCCTCCATCCCCTGCCTAAAGAATTAGGGCTGCTGCACCCTTCCACCCCCTGCCCAGACAGTTGGGGGTGACGCACCCTGCTGCCCTCTCTCCCTCACCCTAACAGTTAGGGAAGCTGTATCTGTTGACCCCTGTTCCTGTCTCCACAGTCAGGGCTGCTGTGCCGTGTTAAGCCTTAGTGTACCAGGTCCCCTGCCTCCACAGCTGGGGCTGCTGTACCATGCTGCCCTGGCCACCAGAGGTGGGGCTTTCACTACACCCTGCTACCCACTTCCATTGCCTCAAATGGGCAGGGCTGCTGCATCATCTGTACCCCATCTCATAGTCAGGGCTGCTGTACCCTGATACCCCCTGTGTTCTGCATCACAGTCAAGACTTCTGCATCATGCTGTCCTCTATCCTTTGTCACCAGAGACAGGGCTGCTGCACCATACTCCTTTCTACACAGTTGTGGTTGCCATGGCCTGATGTGCTCTAGTTCCCCATAATGCTGCAGTTTGGGCTGCTGCATCTTGCTGCCACTTGCTACAAGATGCAGCACATTGCTGTACCCTGTTGCATGCCTCCACAGTTGAGGCAGTTGCAGCCTGCTGTCCCCTGCCACCAGAGTCAGACCCTTTGCTATGCCCTGCTGCCCACATCCCTTGTCCCAAACAGGTATGACTGCTGCACTCTGTCCCACAGTATGGGCTGCTGTATCCTGATGCCACCCCATCTCCTGCCCGAACATTCAGGGCTGCTACACCTTGCTGCCCTCTGTCCCCACACTCACAGTCAGGGCCATGGCACCCTGTTGCCCTCTGTCCCTGTCTCCACAGTCAAGGCTGCTGTGCTACACCCTAGAGTCTTATGCCACCTGCATCCACATTTGGGGCTGCTGAGCCCTGCTACACATTTCCATTGCCCCAAATGGGCTGGGCTGCTGCACAATATACTCCCTGTACCACTGTCAGGGCTGCTGTATCCTGATGCCCACCTATGTCCTGCCCCACAGTCAAGGCTTCTGCACCATGCTGTCCTTTGTCCCCTGCCACCATTGTGTTCTGCTGCACCACATAGCCCCTTGCCTCCACAGCAGGGGACAGGATGCAGCAAATGCCCTTACTCTTGTGCTGCACCCTTCCCAAACAGTTGGGGTTGCAGCACCCTGCTACCCTCTCTTTCTCTCTCTCTCTCTCTCACACTCTCACAGGCAGGGACACTGCACATGTTGCCCCCTCTTCCTGTCTCAGCAGAGTGTAGCAAAGGATCTGACTCTGGTGGTAGGGGGACAGCAGGGTGCAACTGTCTCAACTGTGGAGGCATGCAACAGGGTGCAGCAAATGCCCTGAATCTTGTGGCAAGTGGCAGCATGGTGCAGCAGCCCTAACTGTAGAGGCATGGGGCTCTAGAGCACAGCAAGCCATAGCAACCCCAATTGTGTAGAAAGGAACAAAGGTGCAGCAGCCCTGTCTATGGTGATAGGTGATAGAAAACAGCATGGTGCAGAAGCCTCGACTGTGGGACAGGACACATGGGGCATCAGGGTACAGCAGCCCAGACTGAGAGATGGGCTACACGTGGTGCAGCAGCCCTGACCCATGAAGGCAGGGAACATGGCACTTTAGGGCTTAGCACAGCAACCTTGACTGTGGAGACAGGAACAGGGGGCAACAGGTGCAGCTTCCCTAACTGTGAGGGTGGGGGGAGATAGGGCAGCTTGGTACAGCAACCCCAATTGTTTGGGCAGGGAGCAGCAGGGTGCAGTAGTCCTGATTCTTTAGGCAGGTGATGGAGGCAGCAGATTGCACAATCCATGACTGTGTGGAAGAAGACAGTGGGCAGCAGGGTGCAGTAGCCTCGAATGTGGAGCAGAAGGCAGGGGACTGGTGGCAGTAGACTGCAGCTGCCTCCACTGTGGGGCAGAGAAACAGTGCAACAGGATGCCACATAGTGGTTCTCATTGTGCATGTACATGATGTATTTTCACACAGACACCACCAAAGAGCTTAAATTCGTGAGTTCTAACAGTACATGTGCTTAAAATACTGTAGCAGAGTGTGACAAGCACCTGTTTGTCAATCTGACATGAAAAAAAATGTTCTTATATGATTGTGTTTAAGACGGCTACATCAAAGAAGAACTGTTTCTGTGAATGAACAATATTTTGATTTATTTTATGTTCATTAAACAGCCCTGTGTTATATAGTTAGAAAAAAATTGAGGTTTGATTAGAAAGAACAGAGCTGTGATACAGACAAGCTGATGTCTCACAGAAAAAGATTTCCACTACTTCAATTCAGCATTGGAACTGGAATGATCAGCTTTGTAAAGGAAAATAATTATATATTTCAAGTTGATCTATCTAAACACAAACCAGAAACTGGGTTTGTAAGGAAACTGGAGAGCTCAGTAAACCATAAACTCTACAGAGTGCTGCTCTGATTGGGAATCTGAAACAGCAAGCTACTCCAAAATGATGTCATCACACTCTAAGTTTTACGGAGAGGACAGAAATAACTCCACAGTTTTCAGCCACTGTAGAGCAAGTTAACAAATGCTGATTTAAAGAAAACCACAAAACCAAACAGCATGAAATTTTCAAGAAACACTAATCATGACACACGGACTTGAATTTCGGCTTTCAAAGCTTTTATTAAAAATATGCAAAAACCGTTGCACATGATCTTTAATTAGGATCTGCAGCTTATCTGTTAGGTAGGAAAATGGGCAGACTAGGTGGGCCAAGCGGTCCTTATCTGCCGTCAAATTCTATGTTTCTAT
Organism: Neoceratodus forsteri; assembly: GCA_016271365.2. Lineage (NCBI taxonomy): Eukaryota > Metazoa > Chordata > Ceratodontiformes > Ceratodontidae > Neoceratodus > Neoceratodus forsteri. The sequence goes on along the minus strand of JADMNL010000031.1, from coordinate 50,861,775 downwards.
GTTTCTATTGGTGGCCCTTCAAAGTACTATTGCTTTGTGCTTTGCAAACTGCTAAATTCAGCAAAGGGATGCTGGCAGAAAGAGGCAGGTAACCTTCAAAGGTAAAATCACTGTCCCTCACAGTCAGGGACAATCTAATTGTGTGATGTCTGCTCTGCACAATTTGCATTTTAATAGTACATTGGCTCTCTTTGTGTTATTACTTGCTCTGTACTTAAATTATGCAGGTTGGTTCCAACAGAGCTTCCAGCAGTTATTCTAAATGAATGTTGACTGGGCAAGTCCTGCTGAATCAGGGTTGTCTCTTCAGCATGGTTTGCATTTCTTCTATTTCAAAAAATCTTTACTATTAGTTGAGCGCTTGTCAGCTTATTTGTTATTTTAAACCAAACTTAATGAGACATTGAGTTTCAGGTCAAGGACAGAAGGGAAATTATTTCTAGGATGGCAGGAGCACATTCCATTTCTTTATGCATTTAACCAACAGCTGCATTAGATTTCTGGTTTCTTGTGCCAGTAAGCGTTGATTAAATGGATTTTAAGTAGCAGTGCCATGTGGTGCTAAATGGATGTTAAAGTACTGTTAAGCTGCTTATATTGAATTGCAGTCCCTGCAAAGCCAAATGGAGTCTTCTGTGAAATAAAACTGTCACCATCATCACAATGCTGTAACCCATGCCCACCACATCTCAGTTTTAGACACCTTTGCGTCAATAAGACTTTAATTGAGCCCTTAACTGTAACTGTTGCCAGAGTCCAGTGGCTCAGTTTGTCAGCCATCTAATCACGTTTCATTATCCTCTCATTATGTGGCAGCTCATTCCACTTCAGAGAGGAGTAATTGCCTTCCTTGAAATCTTTGATCACATTGAAATGCCCGTAACCCACAACTTCTGTTTACAGAGCCTGCTCTTGCACACACAAAGTCAAGGCTTGTTTCCTGCCATTTACTGCAAGGAGTCATTTTTTTTTGGGGGGGGGGTGATGGGAAAATGTGTACTGCCATAAGGGGACATGTTATTGCTCTCTAAAAAAATCTGTGGTAGCAACTGACGATCTAATCTCTATGAGATTTCAATTTCTTTATAAGTAGTATTTCTAGCCAAATAAATATCATAGTTAATAAAGCTCCATCTTGTCCACATTCCTGCTATCCTTAGAATTATACGCCAAAATGTATTTTTCTTAAGGTACAATACTTACTGAAGTTTACCATAAAGATACGTCATCGAAGGTACATGCTTATGCTGTGTCCCATGTTTAACCATTATGAACATACGAATATATGAAATTTGCCAGCAGATAAAGGCCTAGAGGTCTATCAAGTCTGCTTTAATGTGCAGCTAGCACCCCATATTCTACAGCTGCCTCTCCCTTCCACCTTTCCCTCTATTGACCCTCCCCCTTGCCCTGTCCCATCCCTTTTGAAGCAGTCCAGTGTTCAACTGGATACAACTTCTGCAGGTAACACATTCCACCCAGCTACCACCCTGTCTGTAAAAAAATGTCTCCTCATCTCCCTCCTGAACCTTCCTCCCTCTAATCTCATATCACGGCCCCTGGTGTCCCTCCCCTGCCTTACTTTGAACAGCCCCTCTGTACCTGTCTTGTTTATTCCTTTCATGTACTTAAAGGTTTCAATCATGTCCCCCCTTCCCTCCTCTTCTGCAGCGAGTACATGTTCAGCTCCCTCAGCCTCCACTCCTATGATAAGTCCCGCAGCCCCAGATCATCTTTGTTGCCCTGCACTGCACCCCCTCCTGTAACTTAATGTCCCTCTTCAGATACGGGTGCCAGACTGCACACAGTACTCCAGGTGTGGTCTAACTAATGACCTATACAGTGGCAGAATCACCTCCTCCCTGCTCGAGGATATACCCTTTGCAATGCAACCCAGCATTTTGTTGGCCTTTACAGCTGCCTTCCTACATTGTGCTGAGTTGTTTATTGACCCTATAATGAACACCCCTCAGATCCTTCTCCTCCTCTGTCTGGGCTAGCTGCACTCCCTCCAGCTGGTAAATCCTCCTTGGGTTCTTCACCCCAAAATGCATCACCTTGCACTTTTCAGCATTAAACCCCAGCTGCCAGGTGTCTGACCAGGTTTCAAACTTTGCCAGATCGTCCTACAGCCCCTGCCATCCCCCTAGGTCATCCACCACTGCTCCCATCTTGGTATCATCAGCAAACAGGCTGATCTTGCTTTTGATGTCCAATGATATGTCTGTAATAAATATCCCAAACAACACTGGTCCCAACACCGAGCCCTGTGGAACACCACTCATCACTACCTTTGGGTGTGAGAGGTCCCCACCAACCACCACCCTCTGTTGCCTTCCCTGAAGCCAGTTCCCTACCCATCTCACCAGTTTTGCACCCGCCCCTGTGCTGTCTAACTTACTTCCCAACCTCCCATGCGGCACCGTGTTGAATGCCTTACTGAAGTCTAGATGGGGGGACATGATTGAGGTCTTCAAGTACCTCAAGGGAATAAATAGGGTAAACATGGAGGGGATCTTTAGACTAAAGCAGGGAGGTATCACCAGAGGGCATGGTTTGAAGTTGGAAGGTGGAAGGGTGAGGGGGGGAAGAGGAGGAGGAGAGGAGGTTTTCACTGAGAGGGTGGTGAACCCTTGGAATGCACTGCCTGGTGAGCTGGTTCGAGATCCACAGTGGAAGGCTTCAAGAGGGTGAGACAGACACAGAAAGCAAATGTATCAGATGATGGCCTGGTCAGGGGGTGGGGATGGATGATAGGATTTCTGGAACACAAGGGAGGGGAGGGCCTCGCACCCAACTAGGGATCTGAGATGGCGAAGAGACAGACTCGAGAGACCATAAGGCCTAATCTGCTGGCAATTAGTATGTTAGTATGTTAGTAATAGTCCCATCTTTTATTCCCTATGTACTCATCCAATCATTTTTTGAAAACTGTCATACTGGATGCCACGACCACCTTGGGGTAGAGCATTCCATCCATCAATGACCCTCTGATTAAACCAGAGTTCCCTCCTTTTTGCCCTGTATGTTTCTCCTTTCAATTGCCATCCAAGTGTGTTCTTGTTGCTCTGCCCACAGTCACCTTTTTAAACCTGCTGATTCCTACAAGTCAATGTTTTCAAATGCCTTAAACACATAACATAAATCTCCCCTAATTTATCTGTATGAGATCAAATACAAACCCACACCCTGGAGTCTTTCATAATAAGCATACTATGTGACCCTGAGCAAGTCACTTAACTTCCTTGTGCTCTCAGGTCACACCTGTAAACAAGCTTCAGCTTATCGTGTCCCTCCTGGTTACAAAAAAAAAAGTTTGTCTTTGACTACTTTTATTTTTAGCAAACCTTCTCGGTACTCTTTCTATCATCTTAGTGGTACCAATATTCTGGGGAGTGGAGACAGGTGCTCCATACTCAAGCACAAGCCTAACCAGGAACTTATATAGCTATCATCACTTCTTTTCTCCTACTTTTACATTTCTAAATATATTGCAATTATCTTATTTTATTTTTTGTAACCTCACTGGTGTTCTTATTGAAATTAAGTTTGTCCATAATGGTCACCCCTAGGTCCTTCTCACTAGCTGTACTGGGTATAACTACATTATTTATTTTGTACTCAGCACATGGCTTGTTCGCACCAAAATGCATGACCCAGCATTTTATTTTCATTAAATTTTAATTTATGATCCTTAGTCCAGTTGTTCTTGGAAACACCTGACGGCTTCCATGTTGTTCGCTGTTTCCCCAACCTTTGTATCATCTGCATATTTCCACAGCCAGACTCCACCAGAGACCTGCATGCTCATTACAAGAATGGAAAATAGTAGGGACCCCAGGATCAACCCCTGTGGGACACTGCTAGTCACCTTGCCCCAATCCGACAGGTAACCCCTTACTTGTACTCAGTTTCCTTTCTTCCAGCCATGACTTTATCCACTGTATCAGACCTGTATCTATATCTAACTCTGTCAGCATTTGTATTAGGATTTCATGTGAGACTGAATTGAAGGCTTTAGTATAATCTAAATAGACAACATCCACTTGCATTTCCTGGTCCAATGTTTAGCTTATGGGCTCAAAGAAGTCCATTTGATTAGTTGTACAGGATCTACCCTGTATAAAGCCATGCTGTGCAATATCAAACAGTCCTAACTGCCTTAGATTGTCTTCTAAAAATGTTCTTATGAAACATTCACTTATTTTACCTATAATATGAGAGGCAATAATTTTCAACTTTTGTTTTATCCCCATTTTTGTGTGTGGGGGTAATATAGGCACTTCTTCAATCATTAATTGCCTTTTTTTTCTACTAAAGATTTATTAAACAGCAGAGTTGGGGTCCTGCAAGTTCTTCAACCAATCTACTAAGTAAAAGGGGATGGATCCCATCAGGGCCACATGATTTATGCATATCTAAAACTATTAGTTTGTTTTATGCCTGTTCAATGGTTATATCAAAGGATGGGTTGCATTCATTAACTCTATCCAGTATCACTGAGTTAGTTTCTTTATTATGTTCTTGGAAAACACTTAAAAATATATATTGAATTTGCTAGCCATTTTTGTTCATCAGTTATTATTTTATCCCCATCCTGCAGATATGTCAGTTGTCCCTTGTGGTTTCTAAGACTTCCTATATAATTATAAAATTGCTTGCAGTTGTCCTTATTATTTTATACCATTTTCAGTTCAGTTTTAGCTTTAGTCCTTTTGATCTCCCATCTGCACATTTTAACTTTTTTTTTGTACTTCTCTTCTCTTTGTTGTGTTGGATTGTTCCTATATTTTTTGTACACTTTTTCTTTTTGTTTGATTAGCCTTCATTTTTATTTGTAAAACATTTTGGGATATGGCTCTTGTTATATTTGTCTAACAGTGCTGCTACACATTTCTCAGTACACAAACAGTTTACTATACATTTTATCCCATATCTCCTCAATGGCTAAATTCCTCAACTCATACTCCCAGTCTCACTTACTTAGATCTTGTTTAATACCCTTAAAATCTGCTTTAGTGCAATTTCAAACTGTTGTTTTCCCATGAGTTTTAGGGGAACCATCTGTGAGTGAGTATAACATCATATTGTGGTCACTAGATCCCAAGGGGTGTAAAATTTCAACATGCTTAATCCCATGTTCTATATTACTAAGAATTAAATCCAGTATATTGTTCTGTCTGGCATTACCTTTCACAAGTTGTTCAAGACTGTTGTCTACACAGATTTCTATAAATCTTTCCTCTAGTAAACTGTACCCTTGCAGCAATTCCCAATTGATTTTATGGAAGTTAATGCCCCCCCTTGAAAATACAATTTTTACACATGTCTTTCATTTCAAACATTTTCAAAAAGGTGTTATTCTCATTCTTCATTAAACTTGGTGACCTGTAATACACACCTAGGGTTATTGTTCCCCATTTAGTTTTTATTTTAATCCATATTTGTTCAACACCTAAAAACTCTTTGCCAGTAATACTAACCTCCTGTGCCTTTAAGTGTGAGGCCACATATATCCCAACCCCACCTCCAATCTTGTTGCTACTATCTTTGTGAAAAAAAAATCATACCCCTGAATCTGATCAACCCAATCACCAGGCTTAATCCATGTCTTGGTAACCTCACAAATCTCTATACTTTTTTTTGACCAATATGTGCTGTAATTCATTTAATTTGTTGTTCAGACTTCTAGCATTAACCAGCAAAAGATTTATACTCTTGCCACTAAATTCTGGATAATGTTTCCTATGTATTTTAAATGGATCATTTATTCTCCAAGGTCCTTGTGACCTTATATCCCCTGCAGGATATATTCTAATTATATCTTTATCAACCCAAAGTAACACTTGCTAATAAAACACCTCTCCACTGAAAGTTCAGTTTAAACATGCATTAATTTCTTTTTAAACAATAGTCCAGCTCCTTATTCCCTTTTCTATTCAAGTGCAAACCATCTTAACATAAAATGCCAATTTTCATTAAAATCTTCCCAGGAGTTTATGCAATGTATTTCATTCCTATAACATCACATCCTGGGCCAGTTATTTATTATTTTTATTTAATCATTTATTCTGTTACTGGCTCTGGAAACCAGCAGAATCTCAAAATAAATTGTCACACCCTTAACATCTTGTATATATTTTTTTATTTTCATAATTTCTAAATATATCTGACCTTCTCTGGTGTACCTAAGGTTATTTGTACCTGCATGCATGATTATTAAAGGTTTGTCTTCTTTTTTCTTTACTATTTTGGGAAGAAGCAGGGACACATCTTCTACTTTTACCCCGGGTATAGGCAACAGTGTATTTAATCATGAAATCTCCTAGAATAAACACTCTATTTTTTTCATTTTGCATCTCAACATCCAAAGTAACATTCTCATGATCTACTTTTAGACCCTGAGTTTCACCTACTACTGCATATTCCATATTTGTGTTACTCACCTGTTCACTTTCAAATCTTGTTATCCTCTCTTGAACCTGCTCGTTAATTCCTTGTGAAATTATGATCTTATCAATAACCTGTTTTGTTGCCTCATTTTCAGTACCAGATCCTACCTCTATATCTTCTACTTCTAATATATCATTTGTTTGGTGTTCTACTGATTCCATTAATGCCAGTAAAGAGTATATTTTTTGTAGGTAGTTGGAAATTCATAGCTCTTCTTCCTTTTATCTTATTACTGTTTCCCACCTTTGCCATTTGTCTTCCTTTTCTGAATCATCCCTATCCTTTTCTGATTTGGAACTCTATTACTCTGTTTTCATCCTTATCAGTTCCATTTGCTCCATTCCTGAAAGACCTATGGTTGAAAACATTGATTCTAACTCTATTTTTTATTTTCTGCATGCATTTGATATTATCATTTTATTTTCAGACTACATGCTCATACAGCCTTTTGTTTTTTTTTGTTTGTTTTTGATTACAATTAGGGTAGTGTTCCAAAGTTCATTCAGTGTCAACGTTAAGCATAAAGGAAATGCATGCTGACTTCTTCATAGGCCATCTTTCATATAACCATTTACTACTTCAGTGATCATTACTGAGGAAACTAAGTCATAATTTAGCCAAGGTGCTGCACACTCAGAGGTAATAATACAGAGAATAATGCCTTTGCAGGTATGTGTTATGAGGATTTTCCCCACACTTGAGGTGTATAATAATCCATAAACCCTGAGAGTGAATTTTATGAGATTATCACACACTGAGGGTGCTTAATAATCTCATAAAACAAAACTTGCACAGGCATTATTTTTCATATATTGCTGGTGCAAGGTATTTAATGTCAAAGGATGTTCAGTCCACCAACTCAATACTGACATGCACATGCGCGCGCGCACACACACACACACACACACACACACTCACACTCTCTCTTCTTCTGGCTTTCTTTCTATAAGATTTTTTTTAGCAAAACGTCTTTATTTTTTTTTTCTCCACTGTGGAACCGATCCAAACAGCCACAGCCCATTTCTTACCACACTGGTTGTTTCCTGATGTCCTGCCTGAAGTGTGGCAGTACAAGGATCAACCAGATAAATACTGTTACATTACAAGGACTCAGAGGCAAATGATAAATATGGGTCCAAATCCTCAGCAATGGAGAAACCACTATGTTTGTTAACCTGTTCACCTCACCCCACACATGGAGTAAGAGCCAGTGAGCTTGCACGCTAAAGATGAGTGACAGTAAATGTTATATTATACAATGGTATGGAAAATCCTGTAACCTCATTGGTCAAAATATGTCACATGACTGTGGGTAAATCCTGCATAACCCACAGCTGAGGAATGACATTTATAAAAAACACAAACACATTTTAAGTTTATTTCTCACATAGGTTCATTGTATAATCACAATAAGGCACTCCATGGTGGGAGTTTTTGGTGAGTTACCACTTCTTGTGCTAGTTCAGTCAGCTATGCCTTGTGACACTCCACACAAGGCATGGGTAATCCTAATAACCAACACTCTGTCAGCCTTATTGTTTAAATAACTCATTATATGGGTCATTACAGTGTTTGAAACATGGCTTTAGTCAGTGTGACAAAGGGGGTCAACCAGAAATTATAACAATCTACCACTACAGCTGGGAAAAAAATTGTTCCCATAACTAAGCTTTATTGGCATTACAAGTAATGGGTAAAACTCAGGACATCCAACATTGTTCTTATTAATGGGATGTTCTCTTATCCAGTCTTCTTTTATTTATTTTATTTATTTAAACCTTTGTTTACCATGTAGGTACAATGAGCCGAGGCCCATTTTCATGTATGACCCGGGACTGTAAATATACAGTCAAGATGTTACAAATAAAATGAACAAACTTACAATACAATACATTACATCACAATTTTACAATACAACAATCATTAAACTAATATACAGACGTAAACACTCATTCAAAAACAATGACAATGCAATTTCTGAAGAAAATAATTTCTTAGCTTAATTTTAAAAGTTTGGTGGTAACATTCCATATAAAGCAATAGGAATCTCATTCCAATTTTAGCAGCAGAATAAGAAAAGAGCCATCCCCATTTTGGTCTTGGTTTTGGGAATATTTAAATTAATCTAATAATTTGAACAAGTTCACTTGAATTTTCTTTAATTGATAATAATGAATATAATGGAGAATTTGTACCAGACAGAGAATATTATCAGTTAGAAACATAGACTATATAGACAATTAAGCCTGGTGGAAGCCAGGCAAATAGTCTATATAGTTCACAGTGATGTGCAGAATAAGGCAATTTAAGAGTAAATCTACAAATGCCATGAAACACATTAGTAAGAAGGATAACTCTATTAGACAAATTTGAAAAAAGAAATGGAATTGTAATTAACTGTAGAAGTAATACAATTTCTTATTATTGCCTGCCTAGCTGAAAGGGTCAGCAAGGATTTAAACTTAAATAGGACACCCAGTCTCTGATTTATTTGATGAAAAATAGAATTTACATGATTAGAAAAGTTAAGTTTTGGTCCAGCAGGACTCCAAGATATTTAAATTGTTTTACCTGCTCCATCTTATTACCTAATGTATCCATAATCAACAAATTCTGAGCTCTACTGATTCTAATTCTAGACCCAAAGAGCATGCATTTTGTTTTTTGTTATTTAATGCCAATATTCCCTTGTAGCCAGGCTACAGTGTACAGCAAAGTCCTTATTTAAACACTCATTTATAAGTTCCACTGAAAAAGAACTTTTATACAGAATAATATCATCTGCATAAATCAGACAATGGGTATCTTTCAATAAAGATGGAACAATGTCAACAAATACAGTAAATAGAAGTGGGCACAGAATGGACCCCTGGGGCACCACCTGTAGTAAAAACCTACTAGAAGAAAGGGCTCCATTTAATTCTACTTTCAATGGTCATTTGATCTGGTAACTGTGAAACCAACTAACAGCAATCTCTGCTAAACCAAAGTTTTGGAGCGTCTTGACCAGCAAGGGATGATTCACTAAATCAAAGGCCTTGGACATGTCCATGAACACAGCACCAATGAGCAAGACTTCTTCCATAGCTACACTGGTGTGGTTCGTTAACCTGGCCAAGACCATCCCCATCCCATGACATTTTCAAACCCATACTGATCAGGTGTCCTAAAACCATTATACTGTAAGTAAACAGAAAGTTGCTCATTCACAAGTCTCTCAAAAATCTTACCCAAAGGTGGCAAAAGGGAACTAGGATGACAATTGTCCATATCCATTCTGTCACCAGATTCATAAATTGGTTTGATTATTGTTTGCTTCCATTCATTTGGGAAGCACCCAGTAAGCAAAGACAAATTGAAACTAGAAGTAAGTGGATAAGTAGTATATTCAGATATCAATTTTAAGAACCGTGGGTGGGATATTCAAACTGCACCCAAAATGTGCACAATAGCAGGAGCAAGCACAAGTCCATTGCGCACATGTGCAATAGATGTGATATTCAAACATGGAGCAAGCCAAATTGTGCAGCCAGCCAACGTCTGAATATCGCACAACCTGTGCCATAGTACAACCAGGAAGGGGAAGCTGAGCAGATACGATGCGCTATAGCGCAACAAGGGCAGCCCAGCTGAGCAGTCCAGAGGTACCATAGCACAAGCAGGGAGCCCCCCAGCAGCAGAGCAATGGAACTGCACAACCAGGGAGGTAGGCAGGGGCCCACCACCCATGCCACAGATGGGCACAGGAACACACTGCAGAACTGACAATGCACCCCCACACCCCAAGCACAGCATAACTGGGGGAGGGACAGAATATCCACCGGCCCATGGGGACAAGCAAACAAAGCACAGCCAGGCCATGTTGCCCCAGCACACCCACCAGCAAGCTGAGACTGCCACACAAGGGGGTGGACCACCCCAGTGTACAGCAGCCCCCCGTGCACAGCACACCCTGCACTGTGACCCCAAGACACCCCCCATGAGCAGTGACCATCACTGCAGGAATCCCCATGCAACCCCCCGTCACACTGCAACCCCGTGTACCACAGAACCATGCAAGCCAGACCCACCATGAGCACCCAGCAGTGGGTGGCAGCACATGCAATGCAACAATGGCAGACACAGTGCCAACACGCACAACCCCATGAGGCACAGCTGAGACACCGAACATGTGTCACCACAAGTGGTACCCCACACACGGAAAGGCGTGCCCCTGACACCACTGCCATCTGACACAGCACCCCTGCACAGTAGACAGGTATCACAGTGTGATCTACCATGAGCCACAGCAGCCAGCACAGACACCCACAATGGTGCGTGGAAGCATGCATCGCACTGATGCAACAGTGCAGGGGCAAAGCACACACCCATACCCTCGGGACACCAACACAGGAATGCAGTAGTGTGGAAACCCAGCCACCAGTGTGGGCACATGAAAACTGTGCACACACAGCCTGCAGTACACCGTACAGGGGGTGACACCCACCCTGTGCATGTACTACCTGGCCCTGTACACCACCAGCATATGCCTGGAGCACAAGTCACAGACAGTGCTGCACTGCCCCTGCAACACACACAAGACACAGCATGGAGGTGGGACAGCAACTGTGGCGGCCACAGTGTCACCCGAGGCAAACATGCACCCCACTGGTGCAGGTGGCAACCCAGCATTGTGACTGTCACAGTGGATGACCTGCAGGGACAGCACCCACTGACAAGGCAGCAGACCTGGCAGGCTGCAGACATGCAAGGGTGTCAGCTGCACAGGCCAAGGACAGCTTGACAGGGGCACAATGGACACAGAGCAGGCACCATGGAACACTGCACACAGCAATGCAATGCACAGGGAACAACACACACCACAGATACCGACTGAAAGCCACTCCCACACCAGAGACACCTCCCCACGCACACACACACATACCCATGACTATACCACCCCAGATGCCATGCACACCACTGCAACTGAGCACCTATAAGCAGCTGCAAATCAGAGACCACCACAGTATTCATATCAAAATATCTGTATTACAAAAATAACAACAATAATAAGAAGAAGAACAACAAGAACTATTTACAAATTTACAAAAGGGGTACTGGTACAAGGTAGGTGGGTAAGGGGCAGGGGTGAACAACTGGGAGAGGGAAGGCAGGTGTGAGGGAATAGGTAAAGGGGAGTTGATGGGCAGCACTGCCTGCCAGCCTGTTCCCCTGCTGCCTGGTGCTGGTCTCGGGGCCTCTTTCTCCGTCTGCATACCATGCTGGTGTAGGTCCTGCAGGATGGTGAGTGAGTCCATTGCCACCTGCAACAGCTGCTGCATGGATCTCTCTATCCAGTGCAATATCCGGACACCTAGGACAAGGAATCACAGTCAATGGGTGTGACTGTCCATATCCCTGAAGCCCACCCATCATGCATGGCATACAGCCAAGTGCCCCACTCCTGTGATGGACTACACCCACCCACAGTGACCGTGTGCACAAGACATGCCCAACCAGGCAGCAACAGCCATGTGTACCACTGTACACACACACCGCCCATGTCCAGCACAGAACAACCAAGGCCGTACAGTAACGTGGCTACACAGTGGGCAGGCAGTGCCACAGCCATGTGTCCAGTGCACGCATGGACCACCATTGATGCACTTCCAGACATGCAGTACCACTGGACAGTGCTGACTGTCACATGTCGCGTGCATGGCAGTGGTGTCCATGGATGGTGGCCATGCCCTGCCCCCCACCCTGTCACACAGCATGCTATAGCAATCATGATGTCATGGCACTCACCATCATCAGGCTGCTGCTGCTGTCGTGGTTCACCACCACCACAAAGCTCGGCCACCGCTGGCACCACTCCTTGCACTTCAGCCCTGGCTCTCCTCCGCTCTGCCACACCTGTGGGAAACAAAAGGTGAGAAACACATCAGTGCAATCCCAAAGCAGATTCCCCCTGCCCCAATGAGTGTGCCCACACACCCAGCCAGACCCATACATCACATATCCTGTTAACACCACCACAGCCAACCCTAGACCAACCTTCCCCCATGTGCTGGACACAATAGACAGTGTTACCCATATGGACCATACAGGTGTATAGACGGATCACCCACCTGGCTGAGGCACCATGCCCCTCCTGGCATGCGACCACAGATGTGCCAGTAGTGCCGGCTCCCTCCTCCGCAGGTCCCCATACCAGTGTCTGCACTGTTCTGTGGACCTCCGTCAGCCAGTGGCCTCCTCCAGCTCAGTGGCCACCTGCTGCCACACTTGTGTTCTGGCCCTGTCTAGGGGATCCTCCCCAAATAGTGGGCCATAGTGAGGCTCCACTATGGCCACCAAGTTCGCAAACTCGAGGGCACTCCACTGGGGGGCTCTTCTGTGTGCCATCCCTGGATGTATAGTAGGCAATATGGTGCTCCGCAGCGTGGCAACCCCACATGGAATTGTTGCGCAATACAACGCTGCTATTCCCTATCATGATGTTGGTACAGCGCCGCCAGTCCCTATCGCGCTGTCACCGAACAGCGCGATAGAGCTGCAGACATGCCATACGTACAGCGCCAAGGGGGCAAAGGTCGGGCACAGGGTCATGGGTCTCTGGCACATGGCCACGCACAGTGCCATCGGATGTCTATGTGTCCAGCGTGATTGGTCACCTGTGTGCCATTGCCACATGGACTATTGCGCAGTTGTGCCACAGCACCATGTAGTGACTGTCACTGTAGCACCACTGGCACAATGGTGGCCATGCCCTGAATTGCCTACCACGCACAGCACATCATCAGTGCAGCAGACACCTGTGTAAGCTACCTGGGCATGCGCAGTGTGGTGTACTACGTAGTCACAGAACTGCGCCATTGGCTCAGCCCGTTCAACCGTATTGCACAAAGCGCAAAAGCGTCGATATTCAGCCGTCATATGCAAATCATCCGATCAGCCATTCAATGGCGCAGCAGCATGATTTGCATCTCATTAAAGTTGCTCCAGACCTAATTTGCATGGATTGTGCTATAAATATGCAACACTGTTCTGCAGTGGCCATATTCGGTTACTGCAGTTGATAGGTGAGTTGCATGCATTGTGGTGTTCTGGACTATGGCCTCAGGGAATTGCTGTGTACTGCACAGTCACAGGTGACCACTCTCACCCATACAGGCTGTGAAATGACTGAGCAAGGACTGGGTGAGGAGGATGATGGTGGGCGGAAGAGAGGCCTAACTCACGGCTGAGATGGAGGCACTGTTCGAGGCCTACCTGGATGAGGAGCCACTTCTCAGTGGACGGCGGGCACCTCAGGCCCATGCTGCTGCAGATGGGACGGTGCCTGTCAACCTGCACGGCAGCCACCAGTCATTCTGTGCAGGAGTGTAAAAAGAAGATGGGAACTCGACAGGAGGAGGGTGAAAGAGAAGGTTGCAGCCATCAGGGCAGCACATGCTGCAACAGATGGGAGCCAGCCGGAGGTGGTGCAGCTGACTCCAGCAGAGGACAGGCATGCTGCAAGCATGCAGCGCAATGCCATTGAGGGCGTTCCTGGAGGTGGCTTCCAGACAGGTGGTAGCCCATCACTGCATGGTATGCGTCATGGTCGGGGAAGGTAGATCACATGCACTAACGTTCCTTCCTTTCTGTTACAGATCCTGTGCATCTGCAGGGGTCAGCGGTGGAGGGCCGTCCACTGTGGACAGCCATCCAGAGTTGGAGGAGGAACCATCCACCTCCGCAGGTTGCTGGCATGCACTGCACCAGTGTGTATGCCTGGCTACTATCACTGATGTTGAGACAGGTGTGGGGTGCCCTTCCTGTGTCTCAGCAGTCTGGCATGCAAGCATGCCAGCAGGCTGTGGCACAGACCTGCACCATTGATGATGCACCGACCACTATGGGCATTGACATGTGTGTGTCACAGAATGGACACACAGCAGGACAGCTCATGCCCATGGACCTAGCTGGTTCCGACGTGTGTGCCAGCACGTCAGCACAGTCCCAGGCTGTGCCTGTCAGCACCGGTGGGGCAGCACCGGTGGCTGTGCAGGTCACTGGCACTGTTGTTGCCACAGCAGTGGAACAACTGATCCCTTGGGAACAGCAGGTGGAGGGGCAGCAGCAGCAGTCACCCACCAGGATTGGGGGCACAGGGCTCAACGGTGATGTAGGTACACCATCTGTGGACTTGCCCATACCTGGTCCTGGTGAGCAGCGCCCACCCTCAAGGGGTGCTGTACATCAGGGCCTTCCATACTCTGAGGGACAGGTTGCTGATGTGGCAGACGACCTCTTTGATGAGCACACCCACCTGCTGCAGGCATCAGTACAGCAGCAGATGCGGGTTGCAATGTCCATGGAGGCACTGTGTGTGGCTCTGGAGTGGGACAGCAGGGACAACGAGAGGATCTTGTCTTGGATTGACCATTTGTGGATGGATGTGACCGCCGCCCTTGACAGGCAGACACAGGCATCGGTCGCTGTCGTGGCCACATTGGGCACACAGTCAAGTGCCCCTGTGCCACTCACACCATGCAGTACGCTATCCACTCCCCATTCCTGGCATCGTGCAACACCCACCCTGTCAATGCTGGGTTCAGCTGTGGGCATCCTGAGCACCCCTGGTGCAGGTATGTTCAGTGTGCTGCAGACCCCTGTGAGGGCAAGGTCGCCATTTGCACAGTGGAACCCCTGGTGGTGCATCAGTGCCACCCCATGAGGCCCGTGCTCAGCCTGCCAGTGCTGCTGGGTCTCAGCATGGCCGCCCACACATCCGAGGTGGCCGTGGCACTGTGCCACAAGACTGAGCTGTCTCCCAGTGCGGGCCATGTCTGGTGCTGCCCTGTGTGCAATGTGTGTTTCGGTGGGCAGTGCACCAGTGGGTGCCCTGCCCTACATGCAGACACACAGACCACCTGCACACCCTCCCAACTGCTGTCCACAGGTTCATGTGCATGATGATGCCTGCATTGCGCTGTACACCAAAGTGCGAAGGTGCCCAACATCTGACACACGTACATGGACAGTAAGTGGATGTGGTGGCCTGTGGACGTGTGTGTTTTTAGTGTCTGTGTTCCTGCTCTGTTGTGCACCTGACCCCTGTGCACTTTGTGCCTATTGTGTGTGTGTGTGTATGTCCATGTGGCATGTTACTGTTCACCCTCCTGGTTGTATGTGTGTGCTTCTGTGCCTTGCCACTTCCTTGCTGTCATGCACCCTGTGTGTTTCCTGTGTATGTGGGTTGTGCCCTAGCCACTGTTGGTTGCACATGGCCCCATGACTTACCTGTGTTGGGTGAAGTGCTCCTCTGTGATGGTGTCCCGGTGCAGCTGGGCCAGCTGGATCAGATGGGGGCACGTCATCCAAGGGGGGGCTGCCCATCCCCATCATCACCATCGTCCCCATCGCTGTCCCCCTCTTTGACCTGTATGGCTATCCCACAGTCTTTGGCTATGTTGTGCAGGATACAACAGGCCAGGAATATCCCACAGGCCTTTGAGGGGCTATACTGTAGGGCACTGCCGGAAGTGTCTAGGCATCGGAAGCGTGCCTTCAGCATCCCGAACACCCGTTCAATGATGTTGCATGTGGCGGCGTGTGCCTCATTGAAGTGTTGCTGCGATGGGGTAGTGGGCCACCGGTAGGGTGTGAGCAGCCAAGGACGGAGTGGGTATCCACTGTCACCTGTGTGGAGATGGTGGAGGTTAGTGTCTTGTTCAGGTTCATATTGGCCCTAACCCTGTGTGCCACACCCATGGCACCTGTGGCTTACCCACCCTTGCCCCCGATTTGCCAGTCCTACATGCATACTCATCCACTAGATGTCCTGTGGGGATGTCCCCACTCTTGAATCGATGGCACAGTGCCGACTGGAACCATATGAATGAATCATGTGCTCTGCCAGGGTGCGTGGCACAGACATTGATGATGCGCCCACTGGCATCACACACCACCTGGCAGTTGACACTGGCATATCCCTTCCGATTCCTATAGGCAGCCCCATTGAGGCCAGGTGGTGTGCGAATGGCCACATGGGTGCAGTCTATCACTCCTAGCATGCCAGGCATACGTGCTACCCTGTGGAACTCCTGTATGTTTGCTGTGCGCTCCGCCGCAGTGCTGTGGAAATAGATGTACCCCAGCATGTGGCAGCAGTGCACTGAGGAATTGGGTGAGGATGCGGATGTGGATGACTGTGTTATGCCTGTGGTGTTCCTCTGTTGGTCTCTGGAAGGTACCCGTGGCGAGCAAGCACATGCAGGCTGTTACCTTTGTCTCCACTGACAGAGCGTGACTCTGTCGTGAGGGTGCCTGCATCACATCACTGCACAGCTCACAGAGCCAACTCAGTATTGCCCTGTTCAGGCGGTACCGGCCCACAATCTTGACATCTGAGTAGAGCTCAAAGCTGATATGGGTTCGGTACTGCCTGTTGGGGGCGTACCGCCGACGGGCCCTTCCATGGCCACGTCCCCTTCCCCCTGCAGCATACCTTCTCACCCCCCTCATTACAGCTTCCATGTGGAAGCTGGCACTGTCCATGTCCGTGGCTTGTGTTCCCCCCCGGCTGTTGTTGCCCTGTTCCCCACGTTGTCCTGACTGCTACCTCTACTGCACCGGGTACACCTACTGGCCTCTGCACTCTGTGGCCCCACTCACCTTCCCTTGTCCGTGTTCTGTTCTCTGCTCTCCCTGGCCTGCACTCCCTCTGGCCTTGTCTGTCTCCCTGCCTCATGTGGCTTCCCTGTAGCGTTCTTGCGCCTCTTTCTTGAGCTTTTTGTTTTGGCTCATTTCCTGCTATGGCGCCTTCTGCCTGATCCACTGTAGCGCATTGCTCAAGCCTTTGAAATGCTCATTCTGCGCTGCACTTTATGCATGGTTCCACCCCTTTGGTTGTGCATGCCTTAATTAGCATTGTGCTGTTGCTCAGTATGTTTTCAGTGGCGCAACTGCCTCCTGCTGAATATCGCAGAATGGTGCATTTTTGGACTTGCGCTGGCGCAACCCTATTGTGCATTGCGCAACCCTTTTGAATATCCCACCCCTAGTCTCAAGTTCACACGCACTTGAACCACTAGCCATTTGTTTCAAGAGTTTATAAACCCGATGTGGTTCAATAGCTGCAAAATAAAAAGAACCAAGTTCAGAAGTATCACAGGACTGTCCATCTAACTCAGACCCAAATTAGAAGCCTGTGTATATTTGGACAAATCAAGAAATGTATCCAAAAAAGACTCACAGATCACCTGAGAATCAGTTATCACATGGCCATAATAAAAACTTATGAAGTTTCTTTCCTAGATGGATAAATTAAAGTGTTTACCGAAGCCCAAAACTTTTTAGGGTTGTGTAGACCCGAGGTTTGTAAATTCTGAAACAAACTAAATTTACTTTGTCTAACTTTTTTTTTACATTAATTTCTAAGCTTCCCATAGCTATTAAAATCTCTCACTGATTTAGTTACCTTATAAAACTTCCAAGTTGCATCTCTCAAATTCATTAAGTGCAGCAAGGGGGCAGTAATCCATTTATTCAAGGAACCTCTAACTCTCCTAACCACTTTAGGAAAATGTTTGTTTTGTAACTCCAAAAGAGTAGATGTAAAATAATCAACAGCAATATTTACATCAGGAATTGCATCCAAGAAAGTCCAATCAAGCTTCTGCAGGTCAACAAGTAGATCTCCACTCAAAGCATTAACAAACCTATTGTACGAAATGAACTAGTTTGGGTCTTTTGGATCTCCATATGCAATAAGTGGCCAAATGGTCACTTATCATATTAGGAAGTACGCCAACACTAGAAATATTTACCTGTTTATTAACAAGGACCGACTCTAAGATTGTATGTTTCTGACTACTCATATTCATACACGTAAATGAGTTAATAAGCTGAGACAAACCTGAATTGGTCAATAACGTCTCTATCGAAGGATCGTTAATAGGGTCCCAATAAATATTGAAATCTCCAGTAATCA
This sequence comes from Neoceratodus forsteri, assembly GCA_016271365.2. Classification (NCBI taxonomy): domain Eukaryota; kingdom Metazoa; phylum Chordata; order Ceratodontiformes; family Ceratodontidae; genus Neoceratodus; species Neoceratodus forsteri. Next base: position 50,843,360 of record JADMNL010000031.1, on the reverse strand, counting down.
AAAGATCACTGCCTGAATGAATAGTTGTTACAAACTTTAAAATATCATCTAACCCCTTTTTAGCAATTTTTGGGGGATTATAAACTGTGCAATACCTTAATTTTTGACAACCACCTAATTTCAGTTCTAACAGGAGCCATTCAAATTTAGAAGTAGATTTATATCCAGGAAGATCTCAACTATTTCCAGTCCTGATTTATAGTATACCATTATACCCCCTCCTTCTTTTTCCACTCCTATCTTTCCATATTAATTTATAATCTTCAAGGGTAATAAGGTTATCAGATATTAAAGATTTCAGCCAAGTTTTAGTTACACTGAAAATATCTGGGTCATAATTAGTGACCTAGGCCTCAATTTCAGCTTGTTTTGTCATGAAACTTCTTACATTAAGATGAACTATTCTTAAACCTTTTGTTTGCCAATAGTCGTCATATAATACAGTCTCAGGAATTAAGGGCCCCGGATTTGTTTCCACATCACCAGATAGAAGCAAAGTACACCACATAATACCAAGCAACAGAGAAGCAGAAGGAAACTTTGTCCTAGATTTTACAAAAGAAAATGCCCCCATCTCATGTCTGTTCCATTTGTTAAGACAACCCAAATCCCTAATATTTAAAGAAAAACAATAAGTGGAGGCCTTTAAAGAATTTGAAAATGTAAAATCAGTGAATGCTTGAGCTTGCACATTTGATGGAGTAATGGGATTAGTGATGTACATTAAACCTTGATCAAATAGAATTAACCTCATACAGTAACCGCACATCATAGATACCATAAGGCCCCACATGTTATCTTAACTAATCAGTAGACAGATATCTTAACTCTCTTTCTAATCGTATTCCCACAACTATTACTTTACGCGCCTATATTGTAACTTACATATACCCTTTAATAAACAATAATAGTGTATAAATTTACATGCAGTCTCCCCACAGTCTCCCTCTGTTGACTCCCGATAGTGACCCCACCACTCCTGCATACTCCACTTATGCGTACAGCCACTCCACGGATAGCCACTGATGATGGGTGGGCTTTTATGTGGGCTCCACTGTAATAATTAATGACCATCTGAGAGAAAAGGTATTTCCTTACCTCCATTGTGAATCTTCCTCCTTTTAGTTTTTAAAGAGCAAAGGGAGAGGGAGATAAAGTGCCTGAATGGTGCTTTGACTTAGATGGGATGAACAGCAGATCCGAAGGATTGCTAGGGCAACAGGAGGTGGGAGAGAGCTTGATGTCATTGCCCACCTGTGGACAAATGACCTGGCAAGGGACAGGGTAGGGGAGGTGCAGGGAAATTTCAGAAAGCTGGAGAGAAGCCTCAAGTAAGTGGCACACACAGTGATTTTTGTTAAACTGTTACTGTAACTGTGTACAGCCAGGGAGAAGATAGGACACCCTGCACCAGGGCTTTCAACAATTGGTTCCAGGCATGGTGCATGAAGGAGGGTTTCAGTTACATTGGGAGGTGGGGGGCAACCTTGGAGGATATGGGCCTGTGTGGGAGAGACATCTTTCCAGGAGGGGGACCACAGTGCTTAGTGTAACATCCTTACAAATGGGGTTTCCCGAAAAGTCTTCCTTGGGCTTGCCTAAATGCTCACTGTGAGGCTGGTGTCCTGTGTTTTAGCAGGTTAAATGTTATTGCCAGAGAGTATCTGTATAGCCTCTGTGTATTGTCTCTTTAAGGGCTGCCTATATTGTAGTTATAATTAATCTGGCAGGGGCTAGAGTGTTTCTATGCTCAAGTCCCACCTGGGCTGAGATAATCTCTCCATTCTGCCATCACTTTTTGCACAGAGGAGCTCTGCTAGAAGCTGTACTTATTTGCTGATTATCTATTAGAGTAGTAGTTATATTGTAGTTTGTCTAACCTGCCTTCTTTGCAGCATGGACAGTTTTGTTTATCACCACCATCTTGGTCCTGGACTGTCAGAATGGGCCAATCAGTACCTTTGGGGACTCTAAATGGAGCCTGTCCCAGGGGTCTTGTGAACAAAATTCTGTAGGAATTGTAATTTTGAAACTTTGGCACCCAAATGGACCTGGAGGAGTCCTGGTTGTGACTGACAGACAGATCAGCCAACCAAACCTTTTGGATCCTGGGGAAAGTCCCAGGCTGCTTGCAGCTAGGGTCAGTCTGAGTTGGGAAGTGAAGGAGTGAACAGCTCAAGATAGTCGAGCAATAGTCCTGCGCAGTTTCGCGTGACAGTACTGTGGAAAGGCTTGAGTTTGGCCTGCATGCCTGCCTGCTGTCCCTGAGGGGGAACCTGTGACTTTATTGGACTGAATCAGAATCATGAGACAGTTTAAAGCCAGTGAACTGTGACCAGGCTCAAAACCTGAAGAAGACCGAAGATTTGCTGAATGCGATTTGTCTGTCAGGATCTCCAGCCACCTCAGAACTCCTGGTTTGTGCAGAGACTCTGTAATTGCGACGGATAGCAATCTGCCTGGTACAGTGATATTTCCTTACATATAAATGTGCTGTGTGTTGTTAGAGGGTCACAATTTGGTTCTCAATGTGTGCTGAGCGATATTCTGCTTGCTGGAGGCTGCATCAACCCCATTGGACTGAATCTGCATTCATCTCCGCTGGTCTGGGCCTTGCCATAGTGGCCCAAGCAGATTACTCACATCACAGAGAAACCCATTGATGAGAGACCTGCCTGGGGCTCAGCCCTTCTTGACATCTTGAACAGGAATAACACCTCAGTGATTCTTGTGGGCCTGCTTCTCCAGGCAGTCCAGCTCAACAACCTGCAGTCTCAGTTTTGTCCTGCCTGTGTCCTATATTGGGTATCGTGAGTAAACATCAGAGTAGCTCCTGCAGCAACAGTTAAATCTGGAGTGTTGTCATCTGATTGCCTTGTTGTCTTTTCTTTCACAAACTGAGCCTCCGGCTCTGGATTACAAATAGTGTGTATTGTGCATGTTGCTTTCTTCCATCACAGGGTCCCAACCAGCTGCAATGCCGGCCTACCACAGGCAACGTTATTGGCTAGTCCACCCTTTTCCTACCTGAGTACCCAGAGTGTGTGACTGTGTAGGGACTCTGAAGTGCATGCATGACCATCTGATTGATTTAGCCTATACACCAATCAACCTGATTACAACCCTCCCTTGTTCAAGCCCCCTAAATAAATCAGAGTTAACTCTTTTTGCATTTAACCTGACTGTCATTCCCGTCTGTATCAAAAGCACTGTAGTGTTGTTTGCTGAGCCTAACCTTGTTTTACAGGGGAACTCCAGGGTCGAAACTGGTGGAACCAGCCCTGGTGGTAAGTGCAAACAGTGTGGGTAATTGCATGGTGAATAGGGGTCATTGCAAAAGTGATTACTGTATATTGTTCTGGCCACTAGAAGGGAAAGAGGGGGTTACAGTGTCCCGGAGGGCTGTACCCAGGTTAGCTTGATCACTAACAGCCCTGACCTCCAGGTGGAGGCACTGGTTTCAGTACCCAGACTCCTTAACCAACTACTAGTCAAGCAGGCAGGGGTAGTAGCCCTTTGGATAGTGCCACCTAGGAGTTACATCTTGGAGCACCACTGGTATTAGCCTCCTCTAATGGCGGAGGTGGGAATTACCCTCTTTCATTCAGAACTCATGATAAAATGGAGGCACTTGCTATGCCTAAGTTCAAGATTTCCCCCACAAGCTGTTAGTGTACTGAATTGTAGGTGGAGTGATGCTGCAGGGGTATACCCCGATGAGCCCTCTTGTTAATGGTTGTCCCACTAATGCAGTTATTGAGGGCTATGGAGCCACGTTAAGTGTTTGGGGAAGGTTGAAGTGAAGGGAGGATTTGGACCTGTTTGACCAGACCATGGTGGTTCTACTCCCTGCAGCTGTCCCACAGATCCAGAGGAAGTATCCTCATTATTCTGTCAGAAGGGCTGGAGGGTCATCCATTTGCACAGTGATCTGGCTGCCCCAGGAGGGTCCCCCAGTATAGTGGGGTTCAAGGACAAGCTGTTTAAGTTGTTAGCTTCTGAGGGGCGAGCTGCTGAAGAGTAAGTAAAGATGCTAGACCTTTCTGAAGAACCCGCACCATTGCAGTCTCCAACAGTGTCTCTTGCCTCCCATAGGGTCTCCTTCATGGTCACACCCCATAATAATTCCATCTGTGCACCTGGACTCTTACCATAGACTTAGACTTTTTATTGGAACAGTTCCAGTGCCCATTGGGGAGGATGACCTGGAAAGGTGGATGGACTATGCTACCCCCCTGGTCTAACAGTGGCAGTGCTCTGAGGGACAGAAAAGAAAAATGACTTATCTAGAGTTTGAGGGGCCCTGCACTGGAGGCCATTCACTTTCTACAAGCCACTAGCCCAGAGGCTACTTCTGCTGAATAACTTTCTGCCTTGGAGAGTTTTTTTGGTAGCACTGAGTCAGGATGATTTGCTGTGGAAATTAAAATCTGCAAAGCAATGGAAGAATGAGAAGTTGTCTATGTTTGTTACCAGGATCGAGAGGGCTCTGCAGAGGGTCCATAGGAAAGGATGGGTGCCTGCTAGTAAAGTGAGTTGGGTCAGGTTGGATCATATCCTTAAATCAGCCAGGTATTCTAGTGTGATGATGCTGAAACTTAAATTGCAAGATAGGAAGACTAACCCTGTTGAGTACTATCACCTCATGAAGAGATTTGTGAAGCAGAGAATGATGAAGAGGATGGGAGCCATATGCTGGGTTGCTCATACCTGCCAAACTCCTGAGAAAAGTGATGAGACTGAGGTGCAGCAAATGAGAGAACTGATCAAAGAATTGGCAGAGTTGAGAGTCAGTCAACAAGCAGCCAAGGCGGCCAGAGATGCTAACCTCTATCAGGCACCTTCTGAGTCAAACAGCGAGGTCCCGCCTGGTGGGGTGGGGGTGCACATCATCTCGTCTGAAGCCTGGACTGAGGGTAACCTACTGGAAGAAGTAAGAGAATTGAGGACCCTGTCGGGGGACCTACTAAGAGCCACACAAACCACTAACCTCTGTGGAAGTCCAGAGGGCCAAGATAGCAAGTCACAAGTCAAAGAAGGGCCCCAAAGTGCCACTAACATGCCCAAGCAGGGGGACAGCCTGTTACCACCCAGAGACTTTAGAGAACCCATTTTCTGTTAGTACTGTGGGGAGGACGGGCACACCTGGTTCACTTGCCACTCACCGGAGAATTTGAGAAAAGTTACTATTAGGCTACTGGCCTTGATTTGATGGAATAACTCTCAGCTGCAAGGTGGGGCTGCCCAAAAAAGTTACTCATCTCAGGCAGCTGCCAAGTCGACATCGACATCTGTATCGCCTGAATGGTCTGAGGTGGTGGGCCCTTCAATGGAAAGTACAGTGTTGGTGAATGGTGTGTCCACCCGGGCCGTGCTTGATAGTGGATCTCAAGTGACTATAGTATTCCAAGATTGGTACCAGAAGTATCTGTCTGGTGTGCCCCTACAATGCTTGGAAGACTTGCATGTATGGGCGTTGAGTGAGAAGTCCTATCCATACTTCGGATATATTCGGATCTGGCTGTCCTTCCCTACCTCCATGGCTGGGGTAGATGAACAAGTTGAGACCCTTGACTTGGTGTGTCCCCCTTCCAGACTGTATGATGGGGTTCCCCTGTTAATTGGAACAAATACCCATATGTTTGGGAGACTGGCACAACTTTGCCATGAGAAACAAGGGCAAGGGACTGGGTGAGCTCTAAGAATTCCAGCCTTAATTAAGTGGGCATATGACTTACAGCAGGAACCTGATAAAGTGGACAGAGATGAGCCTGTGGGGATCGTGTGGAAGAAGGATCCTGAATCTCTGGTGCTAGCGCCCAGTGCTCAGTGTACCATTCATGGGGAGGTCCGACTTAAGAAGGATGTGAAGAACAAAATATTAATGTTAGATGCCCCAGGTGAAGGAAAGTTGCCAGAGGGGCTAATGGTTAAACCCAGCATCCTACCTGCCCGTGCCCATGCCTATGCACAATGAGTAATGGTTCAGATTCGAAATGTGTCAGATCGGGAGGTCCGAGTGAACAGAGGGTGCACCCTAGCTACAGTACACTGTGCAGACATGGCAATCTTACCCAACAACAAACATTCTGGTGAGAAGGAAAGGGTGACCCCAGACCTATTTGACTTTGGTGATTCTCCTCTATTGGCCGAATGGAGGACCCAAATCAGCAAGAAACTCATCCAGAGAGACGAAGTGTTTTCATTAAAAGAATGGGACATAGGATGTGTCCGTGGTACCAAGTACAACATACGCCTGCATGATGACTGACCCTTTCACGAGAGATCCAGACACCTCGCCCCAGCAGACATAGATGACATTTGGAGGCACCTGCAGAAAATGCTCACTGCTGGTGTTATACAAGAATCAAGAAGCCCTTTTGCCACTCCCATTGTGGTTGTGCATAAAATGAATGGGTCCTTGTGGATGTGTGTTGATTATCGGACTAAATCAGGGCCATCCCCAATCAATACACCATGCCCCATATAAGATGTCCTGGACTGCCTGAATGGCAGCCAATGGTTCTCAGTATTGGATCTTCATAGCAGATATTACAAGATTCTGAAGGCTCCAGAGGACCAGGAGAAAAAGCCTTCATCTGTCCTTTGGGTTCTACTAATGCCTGAGAATGCCACAGGGTTTTGGGTGCCCCAGCCATCTTTCAGAGATTGATGGAACATTCAGTGGGAGATATGAACCTGCTGGAATGTCTAGTGTACTTAGATAATGTCATTGTGTTCGGACACACATCGGAGGAGCATGAGACCAGACTGTTCAAAGTCCTAGATCAATTGGAAGAATTTGGTCTCAAGCTGTCCATTGACAAGTGCCAGTTTTTTCAAACCTCTGTGACATATGTGGGGCACATAGTATCTAAGGATGGGATACAGACAGATCCCAGAAAGGTTGAATCACTGACTACTTGACCCAAGTCCCATAACCTGAAAGAACTACAACATTTTGTGGGGTTCTGCGGCTACTACCATAGGTTCATCAAAGACTATTCAAAGGTAATTCGACCACTCCCGAATCTTACCCAGGGTTACCCCCCTACCAACTGCAAATACAAAAAAGGGTCTATCAAGGAACCCGAGAAAGTGTATTTCTGAATAGGTGAACCTTTTGGGCCCTGTTGGACACCCAAATATGAAGCAACCTTCTACAAAGTCATATACCAGCTCACCCACACCCTGTCCTCGCCTACGCTGATGCCACCAAGCCCTATGAGCTGCATATGGATGCTAGTCTGCAGATCCTAGGAGCTGTGCTGTATCAAGACCATGAGGATGGTTTGAGACCGGTGGCTTTCACCAGTAGGAGCTTGACCTCGTCTGAGTGGAACTATCTGGTGCACAAGTTGGAGTTCCTCACCCTAAAATGGGCCATAGTCGACCAGTTTTATGAGTATCTCTATGGGGCAAAGATATTAGTGAAGACTGACAATAACCCACTGACCTATGTGCAGACTTCAGCTAAATTAGACACCACTGGGCACCGTTGGCTTTCTGCCTTATTCACTTATGACTATGCTGTCGAATACAGACCAGGCCTTAACCACATTGATGCTGACACCCTATCATGAAGGCCAGCTTCTAAAAGTACTTGGGTCAGATTGTCTGAACCTAATATCAGAGCATTATGCCAAAAGTTTGACAAAGATGAACAGATGTCCACAGGCACAGTGAACTGTCTCATAGATTGTTTGGGCCCCTCTGATACATGCATACTGGCTTCCTATTGCCATTTCTCTGCTCTAGATATTAGTGCACTACCTCAGTTCGATAATGACAACATTCAGTGGGCTCAATCCCAAGATACCATGATTCAACCAGCAATTAACACCCTGCATGCAGGAGAAGATGTGTCCAAGTTGTGTTCCCCCGACTTGTGCACTGCTCCATTATTCAAAGAAGGCTCTAGATTAAAGTTGCACAATCTGTTGTTGTACAGAGAGACAGTGGATCATCATGGCCAAGCAGACAAGCAACAATTGGTCCTGTCTACAGCATTTAAACAGCTGGTACTGTGGTCTCTCCACAATCACATGGGGCACCTTGGCATTGACAGAACTCTTGACCTGGTTCAATCCCGATTCTATTGGCCAAAGATGGGGGCAGATGTCGAGCACCATGTCAAGACTTGTAGTCACTGTTTCCAAAGGAAAGCCCTGGCTCAAAAGGCTGACCCCCTTGTCAATATCACTACCAGTGCCCCCATGGAGCTAGTCTGTGTAGATTTCTTGTGTTTAGATCATGACCAAAAAAATATTGGCAATGTGTTGGCAATCACCAATCATTTTACATGATATGCACAAGCCTTCCCGATGAAAGATCAAAAGGCCTCTACCGTGGCCAAGGTGCTAGTAGAAAAATTCTTTGTCCACTATGGTGCCCCCCAGCATATCCATTCTGACCAGGGCAGAGACTTCAAGAGTAGGTTAAACAAAGAAATGCTTTCCCTGTGGGGGTGAGGAAGTCAGGAACCACCCCTTATCACTCGCAGGGGGACCCTCAACCAGAACATTTTAACCACACCCTGCTAGATATGTTGGGTACTCTCCACCCTAAAGACAAGTCCAAGTGGAGTCAGCAGATTAGCACCTTGGTACATGCCTACAATTGCACCAAAAGTGATGCCACAGGATACTCTCCCTATCGACTCATGTTCTGGAGGGAAGCCCGACTGCCCCTAGATGTTTGTTTTGGGGTCTCCCCAGATGGGGTCTGAGCTAAGAACTACTTACAATATGTACAGAAATTAAAAGCTCAATTGAACCATTCCTACCAACTGGCCAAAACAATGGCCGCCAAGAGAAACCTTGCCAACAAGGAGAGGCACGATAAGAAAGTGAAGGCTCAAGAATTATTGCCTGGGGACCGTGTGTTGCTGCGCAATCTGGGACTACATGGAAAGCAAAAAATTGCTGACAGGTGGCACCATCTACCTCACATAGTAGTGAGCAAATTGTATGACCAAACGGTGTACAAGGTAGGTCCAGTGAATAACTCCAAAGCTGTCAAAACCATGCACTGTAACCACTTACTACCCATTGGTCAAGTTACTATTGATGCTAAGCCAGACAACATTGTCTCCCCTGGGCCGGTGGCTCATGTTGCAGCAAAACAGAGACAGACTCAACCTACTCCAGTAGTTACAGATTTAAGGTTTCCCCTGCAGCAGGCCCAGAATGATAGTAACTGTCAGTCCACCTGAGGATAGTGATTATGACAATGCCTGTTACCTCTCCTATTAATTGAGTCAGCTGTTTTGAGGTAACCCTATGACTAATTGCGGAGATGAAGCTGGGCCTTCAGGACTGCATGACCCCCCCCATCTTCTTCTTTGGATCCAGTGGCCCCTGAAAGTGAGGTGCAAAGTATCACCTCTGAGGTTGCAGACTCTCTGTGTTTGGTGGAACTGTGCAACTTGCCCGAAGAAGGGGCTTTTGGTCTGAGTCTCCCTGGTGACACACCAGAACTTCAAGAACAATATGAGAGTGTTGACAGACCCTCTTCAGTGCTGAAAAGCCTAATTGTGCCAGAGCCTTCACAAAATGAGCAACCTGGGCCCTTGTCAGAAGATAATAATGGGCAACATGTTGTGGAAAGAGTGTGCAGAGCCAGGAGCCCAAAGTGTTCCCAATCTAGACATTTCAACCAGTGCAGAGGCATCCCTCACTACAGGAGAAGAAATCAGAGCCAGTATTGACTGACAAGAACCTGTGTCCATTCCACCCAGAAAATATGAATGACCTGTTAAGCCAGTGCTACGCTTTAGTTATGATTCTCCTGAGAGGCCAGTGGATTTGCCTCTTAATGTGGTTCACAAAGGTGTTTATGTTTCTCAAAGTTCATTACCCAAACTGAGCTTGATAGCCAGCTCCAGGTTAATTGTTCTTCCTTCTCCATGTGGTGCCCCTACCCCATCCAGCCCCAAGTTAGCTGATAGGAAAGGCCCCCCTCCTACATTGTTTACTGTACAAGAAGTTATAACATGAATCAGTATTGTGATGTTACTAGTGTGTTAATCATAGTGGAATCAGTAGTACATGTATGAAACATGCATGAGTATTGTTATTATGGATATAGTAGTGTGAGGTGCAATGAATATTTATAGTAAAGGCATAAGTTTATGTTAATTGATACATCAGATATTATTTGCATAGCATGCTATGGTTACATATGTCTCATTTATATTGCATTATCAATATTGTAATGGTATAGACTTGACGTGGACACCAAGTTTTCTCCAGGCAGGGAAGGGTGTAACCCCCCTACAAATGGAGGTTCCCGAAAAGTCTTCCTTGGGCTTGCCTAAATGTTCACTGCCAGGCTGGTGTCTTATGTTTTAGCAGATTAAACATTATTTCCATAGAGTGCCTGTATAGCCTCTGTGTATTGCCTCTTTAAGGGCTGCCTATATTGCAGTTATAATTAATCTGGGATGGGGCTGAGTGTTTCTATGCTTGAGTCCCACCTGGGCTGCCAGATAATCTCTCCGTTCTGCCATCACTATTTGCACAGAGCGGAGCTCTGTTAGAAGCTGTACTTATTTGCTGATTATCTATTAGAGTAGTAGTGATATTGTAGTTTGTCTAACCTACCTTCTTTGTAGCACGGACAGTTTTGTTTACCACCACCATCTTGGTCCTGGACTGCCAGAATGGGCCAATCAGTACCTTTGGGGACTCTAAAATGGAGCCTGTCCCCAGGGGTCTTGTGAAAATAAAATTCTGTAGGAATTGTAGTTTTGGAACTTTGGCACCCAAATGGACCTGGAGGAGGAGCCCTAGTTGTGACTGACAGACAGATCAGCATACTGAATCTTTTGGATCCTGGGGAAAGTCCCAGGCTGCTTGCAGCTAGGGTCAGTCTAAGTTGGGAAGTGATGGAGTGAACAGCCAGAATAGTCGAGCAGCAGTCCTGCGTTGGCGTGTATGCCTGCCTGCTGTCCCTGAGGAGGAACCTGTGACTTTGTTGGACTGAATCCAAATCATAAGACAGATTAAAGCCACTGAACTGTGACCTGGCTCAAAACCTGAAGAAGACCAAGATTTGCTGAATGCAATTGGCTTGTCAGGATCTCCAGCCACCTCTGAACTTTTGGTTTGTGCAGAGACTCTGTAATTGCGACCAGATAGCAATCTGCCTGGTACAGTGATATTTCCTTACATATAAATTTGCTGTGTGTTGTTAGTGGTTGCGATTTGGTTCCCCACTGTGTGCTGAACTGCATTCTGCTTGCTTGAGGCTGCATCCAGCCCCATTGGACTGAATCCGCATTCATCTCCACTGGCCTGGGCCTTGCCATACTGGCCCAGCCAGATTACTCAAATCACAGAGAAACCTATCGATGAGAGACCTGCCTGGGGATCAGCCCCTGCTCAACACCTTGAACAGGAATGATGCTTGGTGATTCGTGTGGCCCTGCTTCCTGGCACTCCAGCTCAACAACCTGCAGTCGTGATTTCATCCTGCCTGTGTCCTGTATTAGGTATCGTGAGTAAACATCAGAGTAGCTCCCTGCAACAACAGCTAAATCTAGAGTGCTGTCATCTGATTGCCTTGTTGTCTTTTCTTTCATGAACTAAGCCCTCCGGCTCCAGATTACAAATAGTGTGTGTTGCGCATATTGCTTTCTTCCATCACAGGGCCCCAACCAGCTGTGATGCCGGCCTACCCCGGGCAATGTTCCTGGCTAACCCACCCTTTTCCTACCTGGATATGCAGAGTGTGTGACTGTGTAGGGAATCTGAAGTGCATTCATGTCCGTCTGATTGATTTAGCCTTTAAGCCAATCAACCTGATTATGACCATACCTTGTTCAAGCCCCCTAAATAAATCAGATCTAACTCTTTTTGCATTTAATCTGACTGTGGTTCCCATTTGTATCGAAAGCACTGTACTGTTGTTTTTGCTGTGCCTAACCTTGTTTACAGAGGGTCTCCAGGGTTGAACTGATGGAGTCATCCCTGTGGTAAGTGTAAACAGTGTGGATAATTGCATGGTGAATAGGGGTCATTGCAAAAGTGATTACTGTATATTGTTCTGGCCACTAGAAGGGAAAGAGGGTGGTTACAGTGTCCTCGGGGACTGTACCCAGGTTAGCGTGACCACTAACAGCCCTGACCTCCAGGTGGAGGCACCTGTTTCAGTACCCAGGCCCCTTAACCTGCTACTAGCCAAGCAGACAGGGGTAGTAGCCCTTGGGATAGCACCACCTAGGGGTTACCTCAGTAGGAAGTTTAAATGCACTTGGCTGAGCATTTTAACTAGCTGGGGGCTGTAAAACCAAGGGAGGGCCTGAAGCATCACTATAGGTAAGAAAATGGGGCAAACTGGGTGGGCCTGGAGGCCCTTCTCTGCCATCAACTCCTATGCTTCTATGTTAGTTGCCTCCCAGATGATGAAGCAGCCAGGAAGGAGAGCTCAGGGGGAGTAAGCTCCCTCAGGACAGGGGTGCAAGAAGACTGGGTAAGGGGAAAAGGCAGAGGACAAGGGGAGTATAAATCAGGAAAGCAAGAAGAAAGGAGCAAAGGAGACAGATAATGGAGATGCTAACAAGGGAAGAGGAGGGTCAGAGAAAGCTTCAGGTAACAGCAAAAACAGAAGAGGAAGCAGGGAAGCAGACATGGAGGGAGTTAAAGGAGAACTGTGCTGAACATATGTAATTTTTCCCAGCAGAAGTTATTTTTGAGTTTGCACATGCACTGTGAACTACTTGGGATAGTGACTTTTGAGGGGTGTGGCACAAGGGGCTCAACAGTATGACACCAATCATCAGCCAGGCTGGTTGTGATGCAGTTTTGCCTGAAGTTGTCTCCACTTGAAAAGAAAAAGCCGCATCTATCATGTGGCAGCTTTTCCTTTTCATCTGCAGGTCACTGTGCAGCAAACAACTGTTTGTGTCACAATCAGCCTGGCTGACATCTCCGCCACCCCCTTGCCACTCCACTGGTCCCTTGCTGGAAGGTGGGAGGAGGCGCCTTCCTTACCTGCCTCCTCCATGTCCTGCCGTCTCCATTTGTTTATTTGCTCCCACCCATGTGGAGTAGGCCACAACCTAAGCCCTGTATGGGCTGGGAGTATATCATTCACACAATCGTCCTAGCGGGACCCCCAGCTGCTGGCATCGGGGTGCTCAATCCCCATGTCAGCATGTATCCCCCTCCCCCTTTAATATGGCACACTGCGAGCACACCCAGTATGCCAAAAACATTCTCTTTTTTTCCCGACACTAAGATGCCCACTCCTGGTGTCAGATGCGCCCCAATACCTCTATATTCTCAGCCGACCTAGGGTGCCCAGTCCCCAGATCAGCATTGATCCCCCAGTACTCTGGCACACTGGGAGCTCACCCCAGTGTGCAAAAATCTATGTTATTAATATTTTACATGTAAAACAGAAAACAGTCCCACAGCATCTTTTTTTAAAACCTGAAAAAAAAAGCGATCCTAAATCATTCCATAGCTCCCTCCCCCAACCCGCACCCTCCTCTGCCCACCCAACCTCCCTGCACCCCCACCTCACCCATACCTCTGGAGGCAGGGAGCAGCTATCTTCTGGGGACTGGGAATATGTCTACACTATTCAAAAGCCGACCACAAACTGAAGAAAATCACGGTAAGCCCTATAATGGCAATCAATGGGGGGTGTAAACTTAGGTTGATACCTCAGCCACTTTTTGGAGTTTTTATCCCAAATTTTTAACATGGGGTTCTTGGGACCCCATCTCATGAACACAGTCACTGTCATTTTGTTTCTTGGTCCCGAAAGGTGATTTTGCAGTCACTATATGGAATCACCGTGTGGGACCAATTGATGAAACAACAGTGCCACTGTTTATGAGGTGGGCTCCCAAATGCCCTTGTTGCAAATTTGGTGAAAAAAAATCCCCAAAATAATTGTGTTAGGAGCATCTGTTGTGCAGTTTCTACATACACTCGTAACAGCATCAACTTTTAAGATTTTCACCCCAAATTTCCAACATTGCCATTTTTTCACACCCCCTTATAAACAGTACAGCTGTCATTTTCTACATCCTTCCAAAATGTGTTTTTGCACCTGTGGCACAGAATGGCATGGTTGCTGTGTGAAATCAACTTTCGGGACTGATTAAAGAAATTCCAATGCCACTGTTCATGAGGGGAGGTCCCAAAAAGGCCATGTTGAAAATTTGGTGAAAACTTTCCAAACAAGCATTTGTCAATGCCAAATGTTGTCTCGCTGACATTCGCATTAGTAGTGCAGGAGTTAGAGATGCATAATAGGAATGGCATTAAAGTACTGAACTGAAGACAACGCCACCCCCACCCTGCAGAGACTGACAGGCGCTGGGATGTGCCTTTGGGTCATCAGCTATAATGCTCATGCCATTCTACCTCACCCTACCCTGTAGACACTGACACATGTTGTGGTGTGCTTTGGGTCTTTGGGCCTTATACTTACGCCATTCCATAAGGAAGTACGCTGAGGTAGATGCAGTATTGGAGAATGAGGTGAACTTTAGGGCTGAACACTCCAAGGCAGATGCTGATGCCTGTCACTGGCTGCAGGGTGGGGGTGGGGTGGAATGGCACGAGCATCACAGCCAATGATCCCAAGTCACACCCCTGATGCCAGCCCATTGGCACAGTGGTGGGATTTCCTTCAGAATGCTGGCAACCGGGTTGGGAAACGGACCGGAGTTGTCGGAAAGGCCAACGAGGGGAGAAGGATAGAGTGTCCTATGGACTGCTCTCCTTCTCTGGGGGTGGGTGGGGAAGCACTCGAGCATTGAGGACTCCTGGCGGAGGCCGGGAGATCTCACGCTGCCGACGCTAATCTCTCTGGGAGGGGGGGCGGACGCTGGCGTCATTGCATGTCCCCGCCTCCGTGAGTAAAAAGACAGAAAAACATAGGCGGGAGAGGGCCACTGTCTATATGAAGCCCTCCTGGAAAGACCTCGCATAACCACTGTCTCTGCGAGTCCCCCGACCAGATACTAGTTCCGTGATCATGGAAGACGTGACCACGGCCCCACCCTCCGGGGGGTAAGCCGGGGGTGACTGGGGGACCCCGGCAGCCATAGATAGTGGTAGAGACTTCCAGGGGCTGTGACCAGGGCTGACAAGAAAAGTGACAGGGTCCTGCCAGGAAAAGAAGAAAAAATAAAAAGTCACACCCCTGATGCCTGTCAGTCTCTATAGGGTGGGGAGTAACAGTTGGAAACCCTAACGCTGTAGGCGTTTCTTGTTATTTTCACTCCAAATTTTCAACATGGGCTTTTTGTGACCCCACCTTATGAAGAGCAGCACTATCAGTGTGTTAGCTGAAAGGTAGTTTTGCACAGCGGCTATGCCATTTGGTGACACAGGGATGAAAACATTTTGGGCAGGATGTGAAAAATGACAACTATATTGTTCATGAGAAGTGTAAAAAAATTGTGACATTGAAAATCTGGAGTGAAAATAGGAAAAATTGGTGAAATCATGAGCATGCATAGAAACTGTGCAACACACGTCTGTAACCCAATTATTCTGAGGATTTTTTTTTAACCACATTTTCAACATAGGCATTTTGGGACCTCCCCTCATGAACAGCAGCACTGTGATTTTGTTAATATGTCACAAAAGTTGATTTCCCACAGCAACCACGCCATTGTGCGCCACAGGTGTGAAAACACATTTAGGGCAGGATGTGAAAAATGGCAGCTGTACTTTTCCTAAGGAGGTGTGAAAAAATGCCAGTGTTGAAAATCTGGCATGAAAATATTGCAAATTTGCTAGAAGTGCAGTGCGTGGAAACAACTGCTTGTATACACAGTCCTTTATGGACATTAAGTCACCAAATTTTCAACATAGGCATTTTAGGACCTCTGCTCATGAGACTGTGTCACCATCATTTCCTAAAACTGTCCCAAAAACTTATTTTGCATAGCGACCACGCTAATGTGCGCCAGATGTGTGAAAACACATTTCGGCCAGGATATGTAAAATGACAGCTATACTGTTCATAAGGAGGTATGGGAAAATGCCAATTTTGAATCTCTGGAGTGAAAATATTACAAATTCACGAAATTACAAGCATGCATGGAAACTGCGCAATGCACGCTTGTAAAAGTCATTTTATAGATTTTTCCACCAAAATTGCAACATAGGCTTTTTGAGAGCCCCCCACATGAACAGTGGCACTGTCATTTTTGTTAATCGGTCCTGAAAGGCGATTCCATGCAGTGATTGCAAAATCACCTTTCAGGACTGAATAATGCCATGACAGTGACTGAATTCATGAGGAGGGTCCTAATAACCCCATGTTGAAAATTTGGTGCCAAAATTCCCCAAAATGGGCAAGATATGCACCAAAGTTGAAAAAACCCTCTTTATGTCATTATAGAGCTTACCAGCATTTCTTCAGTTTGCGGTCAGTTTTGAAGAGTGCCAGATGTTCCTGGTCCAACAAAGATCACTCGCCCAGGCTCCGGAGGTAACTGAGGGTGAGGGGTGTGGGGAGGCAGGGCACACAGAGGGTGGGCATGGGTTGGGGGAGGGGCAGGGACACCTCAAGGAACCATTTTCTTCTTTCACAGGTTAAAAAAAACATAGTGGGATGTTTTTTGGTTTTACAGGGAGCATTTGTACGCTGGGCTCCCAGTGTGCCACCTGAGTGTTCTTGGGGGATGCTGTAGCCAACGGGTTGGGCACCCCATCGGCACATACAGAGGGAGACAAGAGCTGAGGGGATTGGGCACCCCCGGCACAAAACAAAAGCAGGGTGTGGACATTATGCCTCACGGAGTGGGCTCCCCGTCGGCAAAATAAACAGGAAAGGGGACTAAAGCCGATGGGGATTGGGGCCCTCGACGGCAAAGAAAGACTGTTGGGGGGGTGCATGATGCTGAGGGGGATTGGGCATCCCCTTGGCATACATTTTAAATGGGAGTTGGGGCATTATGCCGACGGGGAGTGGGTTCCCCCATTGGCAAATGAAGTGGGTCGGGGCACTCTGCATGCGGTTTCACCAGGACAGGCATGTCAGGATGGCGTGTTATAGTGCTGCTGCAAAATTGCAGTGAACCTTTTCTTAGATCTGGTGGGCACTCTATGTGTGTCTGGTGTCACCACCTGCAGCTGCCTTATTGGGGAATGAGGGACGCACCTTCTGATGCATGCCCTGCATTTGCCCACAGTGACCACACCTCCAAATCTGCTACTAATGCAATATGTTGTCTGGTTCACACGCATGAGCCAACATAAAAATGACTGCATTATGAGCGTGCGTTGCACAGTTTCGACTCTCACTCATAACTTTGCCACTTTTTCATATGTTCATTCCAGATTTTCAACATTGCCATTTCTTCACACCTCCTCATAAACAGTACAGCTGTCATTTTTCACATCCTGCCCGAAATGTGTTTTTGCACCTGTGGCATGAATGGCACACTCATTTTGTGAAATCACCTTTCAGATTGAGTAAGGAAATTATACTACCACTGTTCATGAGGTGGCGTTCCAAAAAGCTCATGTTGAAAATTTGAGTAAATATACCAAGAAACACCTTCGGTGTTAGGGTTTCCAACTGTAACACCCATCCTGTACAGACTGACAGGCATCGGGGGGGTGTGACTTGGGGTCTTCGGCCATAATACTCACCCCCATTCCACCGCCACCCCCATCCTGCAGCCACTAACAGGCATCGAGGTGTGCCATGAGGTCTCCGGCCCTAATGTTTACTCCATTCTCCTATACTGCACCCATCTCAGCTTATTTCCTTATGGAATACGGTGAGCGTAAGGGCCAAAGACCCCCAGGCACACTGCGACACCAGTCAGTGTCTGCAAGGTGGGGTGAGGTGGAATGGTGTGAGTGTTATGGGCGATGACCCAAAGGCACACTCCCAACACCTTTCAGTCTTTGCAGGGTGGGGGGGTCGCTACTTCAACACTTCACTGCCATTCTTATTATGCATCTCTCTAATTCCTCCACTACCAATGCCAATACCAGCAAGCAAATACCTGACATTGACAAATGCTTGCTTTTCTAATGAAGTAAACCAGTGCTGGAAGAACATAAGAAATTTGTGTTGAGAGTGATGCCTTAAAATGCAAGGCAGAGGAATATACACAGAAAAATAAGGGAGGCATGTACAACAGCAATACCAACAACGAATCTTCAGCATTGACAAATGCTTGTTTAAATATTTGTTCAAATTCTGTTATTAGTCTAGCTATCCAGGCTTTTTAGCTGTTCTAGTGGGTGTTTCAGATTTACATGCTGCTGCTAAGAACCATTTTAGAACTGTATGATGTAGGTTATGTCCCTGTTCTACTCTTCTATTGTTAGCACAATGCATTCATGTTCTATTACAGAACTCTATGGTTGAGAAGTACATAAACCACATCATACAGTTCTAAAATGACACTTAACACCAGAGCGTTAAGCAGAAAAACCTATTGAGGTAACTAAAAGGCCTGTATAGATGGAACGATAACAGAAATGTACTCAGTACTTAAAAACAGCTTCTATTGGAAACAATGAGTTACAGGTTCAGCGCAGTTCTCCTTTAAGTATGGGGAGTCACGTGTGCCAATGCAAGAAGTCAGGAAAATAAAATTACTGACCTGGAGGCCATAATGACGGAGGCTAGCCTGAATTTGGTGGCCATAACAGAGTCATGCTTCACTGATAGTCACAACTCAGACATAGCCATACTGGGCTAATTTTTGTTTAGGAGAGACAGGGAAAGGAGATGTGGAGTAGCAGTGGTTGAAGTTAAAAAACTTTGCACTTTGCATAGTTCTATGTGTAGTGTGCAACTTTTCGTAGAACTACGCTTCATAACATTTGCACTACGCATGCCACAAAGTGGTAAAATGGCAAGTGAAGTGTGAAATTCACCACTTTGCGGGTGTTTCTTGCTGTGAAGTGGCAACGTACTTCACAAATAGTGACATAACACAAAATAGCCAATTCACCAGCACTATACAGGGTGCATAGTAGGCCACTTTGCATGAACTTCGCTGGTAAAGTTAAAACTTCACCTACTCCTTATGGGGAGGAAGTGCTGTACGATATGTAAGGGAGGAAATCAAGACCATGGAAATGTGGGGGCACCTGGAGGGAAAAGAAGGGCTTGTGGTGCTGTGGATCATCCTGGAGATAGGTACTGGGGCTGCCATCTCTACATGGATGGTATACAGACCTCCAGCACAGGGAGAGGGGTTGGGTAAGGCACTTGAAGAAGCCATCATCAGGATGGCAAGTGAGGGAGAGGTGCTGCTAGCTGGGGGCTTCAATCTGACAGGTGTGGATTGGCACCTTCTAGATGCAGCTTTGGGAAGGAGCAGGGCTTTCACTGACTCCCTGCAAGGGGCTTTTCTCAGGTAGCCAGTCAAGAAACCAATTACGGACAGGTAGAGCTAGATCTGGTACTTACAAGACATCACAGTGGGCAGTCCCCTAGGCATCTGTGATCACTATATAGTGTGGTTTAACATTAAGACTGGAACAGAAGTAAACCATATGAAGACAAGTGTCCTGGACTTTACAAGGGTGGATTTTAAGAAATGGAGACAAACTCAGAAATTGCCTCATGGCGGGAATTGCCAGGCAAGGGTAGAGGCACAGTGGAAAAAAATAGAAGAGGTCATAATTAGGGCAATCAAATTCTGCACAGAAGAAGCGAGTAAAAGCAGAAGGAAAAGAGTCTGTTATGGTGCTATAGTGAAGTGGCCAAAGTGGTGAGGGAAAAAGAATGACATTCAGGAGGTATAAGTAAATGCAGAGGGAGGAAGACTGGGTGGTATACCAAATAAAACAGAGGGAAGCATGAAAGCCAGTGAGAGGAACAAAGGCACAAACACAGAAAAGGATAGCCAGAGGGGTAGCTAAAGGGACTAAGACTTCCTTCAGGTACATAAGTGAGAAGTGGAAAGCAAGGGAAGGGATAGTCATGATCGGGACTGTGGTAGGGAGAGACTGTGCTAAAGAGGAGCAAGAAAAAGCTGCCATCCTGAACAGGTACTTCTGCTCACAGTGTGGGGGAGGGACTGACCCCTAGGGAGCAGCAGGAACAAGGAGGGGTGGACACAAGTCCATTTTCAGATGAAAGTGTCCTAAAGGGACTTGCAGCTCTGAAAGCTGACAAGGCTATGAGACTAGATGGGATACACCCAAGGGTCTTAATAGAAGACAGGAAGGTGCTAGCTGCCCCACTGATGGCCTTATTCTGTAGCTCACTAGAAATGGACATGTTTCTGGTCCACTGGAGGAGAGTGGACCTGGTCCCTCTCCATAGAGTACCAGTAGGGAGGAGGCTAACAACTATAGGCCGGTCTGTCTCACATTAGTGGTGGGGAAATAATGGAAACCCCATTAAATGAAAGGTTGGTAGAGTATCTTGAAACCAATGGATTACAAGACCAAGGACAACATGGTTTCATGGGAAAGGGGCATGCCAGTAGAGATGTTGTGAAATAAAATTTTGCCTGCGAAATGCCCAGGAAATTGTCAGTTTCGCTGCATGAAATATTTTGTGAAATTCTGCCATTCCGTGAAATATTTTGCATGGTGACAACTTGAGATATTTCACCACAAAATGTGAACATTCACCTGAAAATTGTGAAATTTCATCCACAAGTGGCAATTTTCACCATTCCGCAAGTGAAATGTTGCCATTTTTGGGCAAAATTTAATTTCACAATTTTTGGGCAACATGTCGCATTTTTGGGTGAGATTTTGCATTTTCTGGTGAAATTTCACATTTTGGGTAATGAAATGTGTCAGTTTCACACAACACTACATGCCAGATGAATCTGACTGATTTTTTTGACTGGGTTATCAGGGGAAATATATTGGGGAAAGGCAATAGGTGTGGCCTATCTGGACTTTATCAAAGCCTTTGACACTGGAAACTACTAAAGAAATTGTGCAGTGTAGAGATGGGTCCCAAAGATGTGAACTGGGTAAGGAACTGGTTAACAGACTGGCAAGAGTGTAGCAGTTAACAGCACTCACTCTAAGTGGAAGTGACCAGTGAGAGATGCCAGCAGAAATGGTGGAGGTGAAAATAGAAGGGAGCGTTAAGCATGCATGGGATAGCCATAGGTAAATATTAGTATACAGGCAGGCAGAGACCAGTTTGGGTCTGAGGAGAAAGAAGAGGCAGGGACCATGTAGGGAACTGGGTGGGCCAAGCAGCCCTTTTCTGCCAACAATTTATCTGTTTCTATGTTTATAAAATTAATTACAGTAGTTGCTTTTTACTCCACACATTAATCTATAAATCTCAGAACTTTATTATGTTACTTTTAAAAATCAAAGATAAAAACTGCTGTGTGTATACTTATGTTTATCCCTCCAATTCTGTCCTACTCGTCAGAAATTTGGACAGAAATGTATTCTCAAATTGACACCATTATACCGGAGCAGCTAGATACAAAGATTTTTTAGTTTTAATGGTGGAGGATTTTTAACTGAATGATTGAGCTGCACAATAATTTGGAAAATATGGACTTTGTTTATCTGTGGGACAATCCGAGGATTTTTGAAAGCAACACTGTAGATAAGAAGCTGAATAGTCATGGGGAAACAGTAAATCTTGTGGAGAGTTTAAATTTAACTGTGCTGAATGGCAGATTCTTGGGCAAAGAGAAAGGTGTAGTCACATGTCTTTTATGCTGTAATAGTTATTGACTGTGTCTTAGTAAACCCTAGTGATATTAATGTATATAAGGATTTTGTGAATTTCTTCTGCCTGTAAAAAGTAATAATAATACATTTTATTTCATATAATGCCTTTCAAAAAATCAAGGCACTTCACAATAAACTCCCAAAACATGAAAGTTATTGTCCAAACAGAGAGCTCAGCACTTTAAATTATCTTTATTTTGATGAAAGTGTTGTATGTGTAATTAATTAGAAGAGATTAAGACGGACTGTTGAACCTGAAGCTGTAATTGCAGAGATGATGCTCTCTTAGGATATGTCAGTTCTAAAACACACTGTGGAGCTGGCCAGGATACAGTACCAAACGGCAGCATAATACAGAAACCAAGGCAATTGCAATGGCAGTTAGTATCTTCAATCAGGCAGCAACTCAAGACACTGCATTACATTCTAGACATCTAGGCCCAGATATTCAAAAGGGTTGCACATGGCCCAACAGTGTTGTTCCATGTGCAACCCACTGATGTGCCCCGATGCGATATTCAAACGGGAAAAGTGCGTGGCACAAATCCCGATGCACCAGAGCGCATCAGTAATGTATGCAGGCGCAGGTGGGGGGGGCATGCCCATGCATACCCTGCACAGCCCGATATTCAGCCCGGAATGTGCAGAGCCATGCATGCACAACCCCTACCTGCACCAGCACAAAGTTGATCCAAAAAAAAGGAATAGCAGATGGCCACCCACAGGTGAGCTGCCACATTGCAGGGCACAACACGGCAGCTGCCACCCGTGGGTGGCCATCTGAGCTCTGGCTGCATCTCCGTGGTGATGCCCCCCATGCCCGATTGCGGGCATCAGTAGAAAATGATTTATCCAAAATCCCTGGTGGTCCAATGGCTCTTCCTGCCTGATCATGGCTAAGTAAATGAATGAAAATTCTCATTATACCTGGTGATCCAGTGGAACTTCCTGCCCAATCGCAGGCTAAGTAAATGAATGAAAATTCTCATTATCCCTGGTGGTTCAGTGGACCTGTCTGCCCGATCGTGGGCTGCAGTAGAATAATAGGAAACCTATCATCCTGGTGGTCCAGTGGACCCCTCCCCACCAGCCAATGATCCCCCTGCCCGTTCCCCCTCGGTCAGCAGCGGCGGTAGCACCCACCACGCCTGCCCCACCACCCACGACTAACACTGTCGGTGGGGCTGTCGCCCATTGGTCCACAGCGTGAGTGAATGGGCGTGCACCATACCATATATACATTCCAGATATGTGAATGGATCCATTCATATCTGGAAATGTGTAGTATGGTATGGCTGCAGTCCATTGGCTCAGGCTGTGGACCAATGGGGCGGGCGGCGGGCAGCAGGTGGGTGGGGTGCTGCCACCGCCGCTGACCGCGGGGAGCAGGTGGTGGGGATCAGTGGGCGGGTGGGGAGGGGTCCACTGGACCACCAGGGATGATAGGTTTGCTATTATACTACTGCAGCCCGTGATCGGGCAGACAGGTCCTCTGGACCACCAGGGATAATGAGAATTTTCATTCATTTACTTAGCCCGCGATCGGGTGGGAAGGTCCACTGGACCACCAGGGATAATGTGAATTTTCATTTATTTACTTAGCCCGTGATCGGGTGGGCAGGTCCACTGGACCACCAGGGATTTATGATTCTTCTTTATTTACTGCAGCCCGCAATCGGGCTGTGGGGCACATAGTCGCACTGCAGGGGGCGTCAGTCCCTGATGGCTGCTGCCTGGCAGGGCGCCAGGCGAAAGTCATCAGGATCACGCACCTGCATGCAATGGCTATAATGACATGCAGATGGCCCCATGTGCCCTTGCATACATTATGGCCCCATTTGCATGCCAACTTTGAATATTGTGGTTGCTGCGCCTTGTGCAATGGAACCTGCGCCACGCATCCCCATGCTCCACTTCACACTGGCGCTGGCACAATGCCACTGTGCCATGTGCGCATCAGCGGATGGTGCAGAGTGCGAATATTCAATGATGCTGAGCCATGGCGCAGTCCGCTGAATATCGCCCAGTCCACGCCCCTGCACAGCCAAATTGAGTGCGCCTGGGCTTGCGCCACAGCCTGACGCAATTTGAATATCTGGGCCCTAGACTTCTGTCCCATCCAAGCTAAAAGTCATCAAAATATCAATGGAGGTGAGACGGATCAAAAAACAACTAGTTCCTTACTTATACACAGCAAAAAAATCTAGCGTTAACACAGATACATGGTTTGATTCTACTTGCTGGAAAGTGAAAAAGAACTACATTTATTAGGAATACATGAAAACCCCATCTAGGGAGAATATTTTACTTTTAATAATTAAGGAAGGATCATGAAATCTGTCTTGAAACTGAGAAGAGGAAACGTTTTAAAACTAAATGTGAAATGAAGTTTGAGGCAATAATAATGAAGAGCAGTGCAGCTGGACACTGGTAGCTAAGGGCTACAAACATTTGTCAAATTATTTAGACACATATCTTCTAGTGGAACACTAGGGGGAGCATTTGGGGGTGTAAAAAATTAGGAGGGATCTAGGAAAGCTTGAAGAGTAGTCAAGTGTGTGTCAACTATGATTTAATGCGAAGAAGTGCAAAATCATGCACTTGGGACACAGAAACCCAGGGGTGGAGTACATGATAGGGGGAGAGGTATTGACAGCAATCAAAGAGGAAAGTGACCTGGAGGTAATCATATTTGATGACCTAAAAATGGCCAAGCAGTGTGACAAGGCAGTGAGGAGAGCCAGTGGGATGCTGGGATGCATAGGGGAGGAGTATCACCAGCAGAAAGAAGGAGGTGGTGATACTGCTCTGCAGAACATTGGTGAGACCTCATCTAGAGTACTGTGTCCAGTTCTGAGGCCACATCTTCAGAAGGACATAGGCAGAGTGGAGGCAGTCCAGAGATGGGCAACTAAAATGGTGCAGGGTCTGCACCAAAATCCCTATGAGGAGAGAGACTACAAGGCCTAAACATATACGCCCTGGAGGAAAGGAGGGAGAGGAGGGATATGTCAGAGATTTTCAAATACCCAAGGGTATAAATAAGGTACAGGAGGGAATCATTTTTAGAGAAAAAGGTGTTCAAGAATAAGGGGTCATGCAATGAAGCTGGAGGGGGGTTAGACTCAGGGGAATATGAGAAAGTACTTCTTCACTGAGAGGGTGGTAGATGCATGAACAGCCTCCCATCAGAGGTGGTGGGGGCAGTAACAGTAACAGAATAAAAAAATGCATGAGATAGGCATAAAGGAATCTTAGCGGTTAGGAAATGGGGTATAAAGTCAGAGATCAAGAAGGGTCTGCTGTATTACAATAGACAGAGAAACTGATCAGACTAGGTGGGCCATGTGGTCCTTATCTGCCGTCAGTTTCTATGTTTCGATGTTAAAAGACCATTTTATAATGATGAGGAACTGGCCATGAAGCAGGTAGAAAATCAGGGTAATATGCTAGTAATATCTTATGGTGAAATGATTGCTGCAGTGGCATCCTCCAACCTGAGCAAAGCTCCAGGTCTTGATAAGATTCCCCCATGAAATTTGCTGGTACTGTGCATAATGGTGGGCCGAGATCTTCCATGCCATCTTTAACAGCTGTATCAAGGAGTACTCCTTTCTCCCAGTTTCTGTATCAATAGTGTCACTCTAATACACAAAAAAGATTCAAATCTGGACCTAGTAATTTACAGACCAGTTAGCCTTACAGGCAATATTGCAAACGCTTTTATGAAAATGGTAATGGTTTGGCTGGAGTTTGAGGGCATCCTTTTGAATCTACCAATGGAGTTCAGGAAAAATGAATTACATTTGGATAACGGTTGCATTATATTACATATAATTTATAAATATACTAAAATCAGAAGAGTGCATGTGGCCTTCACAGATTATTCATCAAACTTTGTTTAAAGCTGTTGATATTAAAAAGACATTGCATGAATGAGTCTCTTTGTGCTATAATAATGGTTCTGTACTCTAAGACTGAAACAGACATAAGATATTTGAAAAAGAGAGTTAACAACCTCATTTATTATCAACAAAGAGGTTGTGCAAGGTTGCTTATTAAGACCACTTTTTAGCCGACCCGGTGGCGCTGAGGGTTGAGGAGTTGGACGCCACACCTCACGCCACACCAGTGACCCGGGTTCAGGAGTGGACCCTGGATGTCAGGGGTTAGCAGGGGAGGAAAGGATCGAGCGTTGGGAGGACAGCTCTCCTATCCTGGGAGGGAAGGGGGACATTGGTCTCACCATCTGGTGACCCCTAGTGGTGACTGGGGGTACAGCAGTTAAGTCCTGGCTAAATGCAGGGGATGGCCATGGCAGTGCTTCTGCGGGTGTGAATGGGAGTGCTCACATGCTGCGCTGGAGTGCATTGCACTGCTGGGTCAATTGGTGGTCAGTAACAAAGAAAATCTCCCGTCCCATTGGTAGGTGAAGGTGGGGTCTAGCGGCACCGGCACCACGTCCAACGCCTGGCCGAGGTGTTCTCCTGGTCTCCCCTCGTATGTCAGCCAGGCACTTAGATAGAGCTCCGGTTGGAACTGGCAGTCCTTTCTCCCAGGAGATTCAGATCCGGAGGGGGTTGGGGTGTGGCGTGGGGAGTGCCCAAACTGGGACAGCACCAGAGCTTCAGGCAGATGGGATAAGCCAGTAAGCCCCATGACCTAGCTGGATAGAGTCCAGTGTGGATAGGATACACAAAGTGTACAACCCGCCCAACATACTTTTTCAGTATTTATATTAATGTAGAGTTCATTATTATATTTGAAAAAGCTGTTGATGCCATAGTTACAAGGTATAGTATGAAAAAAGGTAGCTGCAATAGCTTATGCTGGTGACCTGCTGTTTTTTTTTTCTCTTTCGTCTAAAGAGCTTAAAAACAACTGAATAATCTGTCTGAAGTACCTTTAGTGTTAAATCTGAAAATTAATATTGCTAAGACCTGAGTAGTTGAATTTGGGAAAAAATCCTTTCATTTTTCTTTGAACAAAAACATAGACATAACTTTAATTTATTACTTGCCAATACCCCTTTGTCAGGTCAATAGTCGTAAGGTATGCCACCCCTCCCAAACTGTTCAGGAGTCTGTCCATCCAGGGCATCGGGTGGGCGTCTGACTTTGTGACTGCATTCAGTCCATGATAGTCCACACAGAAACTAGTAGAGCCAACTGGCTTGGGCACAAGGACTACGGGTGAGGCCCAGGGGTTGTGGAATCTCTGGATTACCCCTAAATCCAGCATCTCCTCCACCTCTCTCCTAATGTCCTTTTGGATAGCCTTTGACACCCGATATGCTGTCTGCCATATGGGCGTCTGTGTCCCTGTCTCCACATCATGCGTTGTTAAGGGGGTTAG
Source organism: Neoceratodus forsteri (assembly GCA_016271365.2). NCBI lineage: Eukaryota > Metazoa > Chordata > Ceratodontiformes > Ceratodontidae > Neoceratodus > Neoceratodus forsteri. The sequence goes on along the minus strand of JADMNL010000031.1, from coordinate 50,816,337 downwards.
TCCAGGTTTGGCACTAAACAGGGGGAAAAGTGTGCTAAAACTTCCTTACTTCCTGGATCTTGTCTAGGGCCAGCTGGGGAGACAATTTAACTGCCTCTACAGAGGACTCATGCTTGCTTTCTTCCAGCAAGTCCAGAAGGGGGCCTCCTTTGTCTTTTCCCTCCCCAGGACTACATACTGCAAACACCATATCAGCCCTATTAGCATATGGATTCATCAACGTTGACATGGTACACTCTTTCTGTCTGTCTTCTGTTAGGTAATTCTATGATATAGTTCACGTCATTTACTTTCCTAACTACTTTTTAAGGTGCTGCTCACTCAGCCTGCAGCTTGTCTTTCTGGACCAGAATAAGGACCATGACTTCCTGACCCATTGTATACAAGTGAGTTCTGACTCTGCAGTCGTACCACACTTTTTGTTTCTGTTGGGCAGCTGCCAGGCTGCTTGGGCTGTCCCTATAAGCTCTTTTAGCCTTTCCCTAAATCTAAGGATATAATCCACTATGGGAGTTCTCTGGGTGGCATGCTTGCCTTCCCAGTCCTCCTGGATTCAGTCTATGGGCCCATGTACCCAGCATCCATATAAGAGTTTGAAGGGGGAAAATCCTGTCGACTCTTGGGGTACCTCCCTGTATGCAAACAACAGGTGGGGAAGATATTTCTCCTAGTCCCTCCCATTCTGTCTAGCAAATGCTTGGAGCATTGACTTCAGGGTACCATTAAATCTTTCCACAAGCCCACTGGCTTGTGGGTGATAAGGTGTCGAGCACCTCTGCACCACCCCACACTTCTCCCACAAACATTTTATCAGGTCCGACATGAAGGAACCCCCTTGATTGCTGATAACCTCCTGTGGAAACCCAACACAGGAGAAAATCTCAAGTAAGGCATCTGCCACTTTGTCTGTCCTCAGTTAGGATAGGGTGACTGCTTCTGGATACCGGGTGGCATAATCCACCACAGTCAGGACGAACCTCTTCCTGGAGGGGCTGGGGGTATTTAAAGGCCCCACAATATCCATTTCCACCCTCTGGAATGGCTTCTCCTCTTTGGGCAATGGAATTAGGGTGGCTTGTGTTTTCTTACCTGCCTTCCCTATTTCTTGGCACCGGTGACAAGACCTGCAATACTCCTTCACCTGCTGGGTGAAGTTGGGCCAATAGAAATTCTGGGCCAATCACTGCATAGTGCATGTGATTCCCAGTGACCAGACAAAGGAATACCTTGTGCAATCTTGATCAACTGCTCATGGTACCCCTGGGGAATGACAAGCTGCCTGCCTATCACCCCTCCCTCCCTCTGTCTTCACAGCCTGAGTATACGTCAGTACATTTTCCCAATAAACTTTATGTTTACCATCACCTCAGTGTGCTCCGTCCAGAGTCTGCCCAACCCTCAGCTTCTCTAGACTAGAGTCACTTTTCTGAGCAGCTGCAAACTTCTTACACATTCCCAAGGCATGGGACAGGTCCCCTTCAGTCTCTAAACTAGGGTCCCTAGCACTAGAGTCAGGGCGCTCAGGATCACTATCACCCCTAACCCTCTAACTATGGGACACCCCTCTTTCTTTGGAGTAACCCTCTGTAGCTGTTTGGTTAACTGCTACTGGGGAAATTTCTACCCTCTTTTCATTAGTGTCCATATCAGGAGACACAGGTTGGGGAATAAGCCTCCCAGTGGTTTCCTCAATGGCTTCTGTGGGGTCCAGGGAACTACCATTTTCCTTTGCCACTTGGCAATGGATAACTGCACACACCATCCCCTGTTTGAGATTGTTGCTAAGGATGATGTCAACTGCTAAAGTTTTGGCTACGGCCACCTGCTGCACAGTTCTCCGTTTCACCCCAATCTAGGAGAGCACTAACGAGTGGCAATTGGTCTCCTCACCAGTGAATCCTTGCACAGTTACAAATTCATTGGGTATAAACTGACCAGGCTCTACCAGATCCCCTTTTACCAGCATCAGGGATGCCCCTGTGTTCCTTAACCCTTGTGTTTGTACACCATTCACTGTGACTAGGTGCATGTTTTCCCTCAAGTTCATAGGCATGCTTCCAGGGACACATAAATGACCCACTTCTTTCTTCGCCCCATTCTGCTAATTGTTAGTCCTTTTGGGACACTGTGTGGCAATATGTCCAGTTTCTTTACAAACCCAACATTTGTTTCTTTTCTCCGAGAACTCTTTTCTTTGAAACCTGGGGCTAACTGGTTTCAGTGGAGGCAGTGAGGGTTTTAGCTGCCCTGAAGGCACACTTTTCCCTTTCTGAGCTGCCACGTCCACCCCATTCACTCTCAGAGCAGGTCTGCTCTTGGCATATTGGTCCGAGAGTTCAGAAGCCTTTTGCACTGTTTTGAGATCTTGGTCCTCCAGCCAGACTTCCAGCACTGCTGGGCATGCCCAAAATAACTGTTCCAACAAAATAGCATTTTCAATTTTATCTACAGAGTTTGCTTCAATTCCTTCCCACCAACATTTTAAACACTGATGTTGTTTCATGGCTAGCTCCTCGTAGCTCATGTCAGGGCTTTTCCTGAGCTTACGGAATTTAGCTCTGTATGCTTCTGCAGTTAAATTAAACTTTTTTAAATTAAACTTTTTTAAAAGTGCAGCTTTAAGTTTGCTGTAATCATTACTGTCCTCATTGTCCATTTGACCCAATGCATCCCAAGCTTTCCCAGTAAGTAGTGGGGATAGCTGGAAGCTCCAGAACTCTCTAGGAATTTTAGCCTAAATACAAACTTTTTCAAAGGAATTTAAAAAGGCATCCATATATATCCTCCCCCTGTTTAAATTCAGCTATCAATTTGGAATTCAATTTGTAACCCAGTCCTGTAGTTCCAGTTAAACCCAAGCCACTTACCTGCTCTGGTGCTGGTGGTTGGAGTCATAACCTCTCCAGTTCATATAGCCTCTGGTGCTCACACTCCTCACAGTCCACCTCTCGCTGTTCTCGCTTCACTTCTCTCTGGAACTCCAGCTCCATTCTGTGCAACTCAATCTGCAACTTGATTGCTTCTGGCTCCAGAATGTCGGTGACCTTCCCCTGCTACTGTGGCCCTTCGCTGGCACTGGCTCTGCTGTCATCCTCACTGGATCTGGCCACTGCACTGGCCACTGGCCCTTCCACACTCAAGGTTTGGTCCCTTATAGTCACAGTCAGTGACTCGATGCTTTGGGCATCTGCTGCCATCACGGCATCCATGAGATTCTGCTTGGTGGCTCTCCCCTCATGCAGGACTTTTCTGTCCTTGCACAACTGCCTTAAGTTGTCTACAGTGTGCCCGCTGTAGTTGGGTGCCATCTTCTTCCCTAACTATGACTACTCTAACTTGCACTTTAGAAAAAAATTAAAACTTGACTGTAAGCAAAATTATATAGTTCTGTTTTCTTTTTTAAAAAAAATAAATCACTGCCTTATTTTGCAAGTGAGCTGTACAGTATGAAGCTGAAACACTGAACAGGTAAAGCTTGTGTTACCAAATTTATCTGCAATGCTGCCAACCAAATCTGTCACAAATACACTCAGCAAGTCAAGCCCTTTGCTTCCACAGGGCTAACCTCTGAACACAGAAATATGAACAGGTAACAGACAGGGTAACTCTCCTGTCTGCTTGTCTGTCTGAATAACCTTTGCTCTCAAGTTCTGGGTGGATTCAAACTGTGAACCTTATGCTAGCGTACCCAAATGTACAGGCTCAGATAAAATTCTCTTCGGGGGATGCAATACATCTTTCACCTCTGTGCCCTAACCAGGTATCCAAAATGAACCCTTAAAACTCTATAAATGACCTTAGGTATATTCTTACCTTTTCCCAGTTTAGTAACACCATCAAGCTTTTGAACAGTTTTTGTCAGTTTTAAACCTCTATAAGTCACATGCAAAAAGAACTTAGAAACACCCAGGCAGTATTTTTCAAATAAAGATTCTTTACTACAAGATGATAAAACTATGAAAAATGTAAACACAGAACAATATATCAAAGAGCATACAATCACTTAAAAGAACAAGGTAAAAGTACAAAATATAAAACTCCTACCACAATACAATTAGACTTTTTCTATTGAATGTATTACCTCTTTACAGTGCTTAAGTTAGATAAGAGATCTTGTTTCTTAAGAGTCCAAAAAGATATGTGAACAAGTTCAAACACAGTGTACAGTTTAAAACTCTGTGTTTCCACACCCCTTCTATGATGTCATCTAGCTCTTCCTTTTAGAATATAAAAAATATACAAACGATAATCTCCTGCCAGGAGAAATATTACATAATGTGGCATCAGCAGGAAAAAGACATTTCCTAAATATGACTCCTTAATTAAGCATTTTTATCTTTGATCTTGTGTGGTTCCTTTTTCCCAAGGGCATCAAAGGATTTTATAACTTTTAGCACCATGGTGGGATAACATGTTCTTCCCATAGGTATCATAAAACTTCATGAGCCCTACACCCTGGCAGCTGGATCAGTCCTAATTAAGACAGAAAAACAGGAAACCCTTAATTAAGACTCTCTATTCTTTTAATTACCTCCTGGTTTCAGGTTAATATATTACAAATATCATAGAACAATCATAACCAGCTGGCCAAGTGTCACAGAGTACTGACAAACTGAGAGGGACTCTCATCGGTGCTGGGATGGGTATCAGGTGGGGGAGGGACCACTGGAAACCAGGGAATAATGATTATAACATCAGACTTGGATGTGGGTTGGGGTAGGGACCACTAGACACCAGGGAATGATATTCTAACATCAGGCACGGGTGTGCATGGAGGGAAGCACCACTGGACACCAGGGAATGATAATATAACATTGGGCATGAGCGTGGGTGGTGAGGGGACCATTAGACACCAGGGAATACTACACTGAACATCAGGCATGGGCATACCTCTCAACCTTTTGTACCCCAAATGTGGAACATTGCCTGTCAAAATGTGGAACAAATGGGCAAAATGTGGAACACAATCAAATCTTTACCCAAGAAGCTCAAAACACTGTTAAAATGTTGCATTTATGTTCAGAAAGTCTGTTACTAATTGAATAATATATTGTTTGCATCATTTACTATGGATTTTTGCTTTAAAATGTTGACTTTGAATGTGGAACAAGTCCTCACAATGTGGAACAGGGAGCTTTTGTGAAGTAAAACGAGGAACGTTCCTCGTAATGTGGTACAGTTGAGAGGTATGGGCATGGGTGTCATTGGGGAGCTGGACTACTGGACACCAGGGACAGATTTACGCTTCACATTGGGCCAGCGATCTGGGGGGGCACTAGTACCAAGGATAGCACTCTGAGACTGAGAAATTGGGGGGGCAATGCCACACAATCCAGCCTCACTCCCCATGCAAATGAGCTCATAATGGGCATACAAATGGCCACTTAGCACCTTGCTTGCCCAACGGGCTCATTTGCATGGGTACATTTGAATATCAGAAATTTAGCATGGGCGCAAGCCATTGTGGCACCCTATTTCAGGAGCTATGTCTACTCAGCACAAAGTGGCTTAGCACTGGGCTGCCATGGCACTATATTTGGTCAAACAGCACCTGTGTGCTATTTCACTGAACATAGCATCTTTGGGCACCCGGGCAAGCGCAAGACGTAGCGCAAATTTCTATGCTGCACTTTGCACCTTTTTGAATATCGGGCCCCAGTTGTTTTTCTTATCATAAACATAATTTAAAGGACAATCGCTGCTCTTGGAAATGTTGCATCATTGAACCATCACTGTCACATCTAATCTGCTGGCTGACAGAAAAATGAAATGTTAAGAACTCTTCTGGTATCTTGCCATGCAGAGATAAGCTAGCTTGAAGAAGCAAGTCAGATGAGAAGCAAGCACATGGCTACAAACCAATGTCACTGATGTCATAAAGGGTGCATTAATTTACTGAGAGCCACATTCACTAAAAGTCAACCACCAACTCAAATATCATGCCTTTGGGAAGAGACAACCAGAAGATAGCATATCACACATAACATGAAGATGCCCTATAAATTTATATTAGTCAATCAATCTTTATTTAACCAGGTGGAACACCATTGAGCGAGCTCATTTCCAAGGTGGGCCTGGGTAGTACACATAAGCGACTCAATAGAACAACAATAATACAAGTCAGCACAACAGGATAACAGACAACCTGAAACATGTTAAGGCAAAGGGTAATACAACAGCTCTGAGTACAACAAAATAAAGAATTATATACGAGTATACATGTAAAACAACAGTTCTTAATATAAACAAAGTGATAAAATAGGAATCAGCCTGCTAGGAAGAATGATAGAAAAGTAAGAAGGCACAAAGAATAAAGGGAAGGGAGAGATGAGGGTAGGAGGGAGGATGAGGGCTACAAGTATCACAGTAGTGCAATTAGCGACAGGTAAAACATTTACAGTGCTCAGAGAAGGATCTTAAGTAAAGTGATTTGAACTCCACAAGATTAATTTGGTTAGCCAGTTTTAAAGTTTTTTTTTATTCCATAGCTGGGACAGCACGTAGCTCAAGGAAGCTCTACCAAAAATGAATTGACCTTAGGTACATATAGTGAGATGTAAGAGTAGCTTCTCACGGTTAACTGCCTAAGATGCAGAGGGGTAGACAGTCAGATATGTAGAGGGAATTTCTTAATAATAGCGCTGTAGGTCCAGAGTATAGCATTCCTTTGTCTCCTAAACGTAAGTGATGTCCAACCCACCAGGGAATAAAGTGCACAATAATGCGTGGTGTAAGCAGGCCGAGACTTTGCTTCAGTTTTTTGAGAGTTCCTCTACAGGCTTGGTGAAGGAGAGTCTGTTGTCAATCCATACCTCTAGGGATTTGAATTTCGCAACATAATGCAGCAATTCACCAAGCAATGTGTTATATAACAGGGTAAACAGTAGTTTCTTGAAGGAGATGAGAAATTTGTGCTGCTTGGCAGCAGTTAGTGATGTTCCCGTTGACAACAATAAAATTCACACCTACAGATGAGCCATATTTAATTGCACCTGACCAACACTGATGTGAAAAACTGTGTTTTCAATTGTTTTCTTTTCAGGGACCACATGCTGCACACTTTTTTTCGTTGAACCGGTAGTTTGGAGTTTTTACTATGTCATGATTTGTGTACGAACATATGAATATACAAAATTGCCAGCAGAAAAAGGCCCTCAGGTCTATCAAGTCTGCCTAATTGTGCAGCTCTTAAATTTCATATCACTACAGCTGCCCCACCCCCACCCAAACTCCTCCATTCCTCCTCTTTCCCGGTCCTTCCCCCTTTGTGTTATTGTCTGTACTAACCCTCCCCTTGACTCTATCCCAACCCCACTTAATGCTATCTACTGTCCATTGAGTAAGTAACTCCTCCGGCAGTGTGTTCTAACCTGCCACCACTCTCTCTGTGAAATAGTGCCTCCACATCTCCCACCTAAACCTTTCCCCTTCCAACTTCAGACTGTGCCCCCTAGTGACGCTTCCCCCCTTTAAGTGGAGCAATCTTCCCTCCATGACTTTGTTTGCACCTTTCAAGTACTTAAAGGTTTCTATCATGTCCCCTCTTTTCCCTTCTGTCTTCCAACGAGTACATGTTAAGCTCTTTCAACCTTTCCTCGTATGGCAACTCCCCTAGTCACATGATCATTTTTGTAGTCCTATGCTGCATGCCCTCCAGTAATCTCACATCTTTTTTGAGGTGTGGGCAACAGTACTGTACAAAGCACACCAAGTGTGGCCTCACCAGTGATCAATACAATGACAAGATGATCTCCCCTTTTGAAAGGTGATCCCTCTGGCAATTCACCCCAGCATCCTATTTGCCCTTGCTGCTGCCCTCCTACACTATGCTGATACTTTCATGTCCCCTGTGACTATTACCCCCAGGTCTCTTTCCTCATCTGAAGCCATTACCTGCACTCCCCCCAACCAGTAGCTGTTCCTGAGATGTCTGGCTCCAAGGTGCATGACCTTGCACTTCTTAGTATTAAACCCCAACTGCCACTCCCCAGACCAGTGTTTGAGTTTAGCTAGATCCTCTCTGAGTGCCTGCCTCTCTTCCTCATTGTCCACCTTTGCATAAATCTTATTGTCGTTTACAAACAGGCTAATCTTACTCTTGACTCCTCTGCAATGTCTCCAATGAAGACATTGAACAAAACAGGACCCAGCATCGAACCCTTCAGTACCCCACTTGTTACTGGCTTTGGCTTGGATGTCTCAAAGCCTTACAACTACCCTCAGTAGGCTGCCCTGCAGTCAGCTCTCAACCCACCCCACCAGTTTTCCCCTGCTCCCATGTCCCTCAGCTTGCTCATTAACCTCCTGTGTGGCACTGAGTCAAAAGCCTTGCTGAAGTCCAGATACAGGACATCCACAGCATGGCCTTCGTCAACCGCCCTAGTGACCCAGTCGAAGAAGTCGATCAGGTTAGTTTGTCAAGATCTTCCTGTGACAAACCCATGCTGTCTCTCATCCTACAGACCATTGCTATCAAGAAAGGTTATCAACCTCTCCTTCAGAATGGTCTCCATCTACTTCCGCACTATGGAATTCAAGCTCATCCATCTGTAGTTACCCAGTTGGTCCTTGGATCCACTCTTGTGAAAGGGCACCATATGAGCCATCCTCCAGTCCCTGGGTAAATTCCCTGTCTCCAAGGAGGTGTTGAACAGGTCCATCAGAGGGCCTGCCAACACCTCTGCCAGTTCCTTCAGGACCCTTGGGTGTACACCATCCGGTCCTGGTACCTTGTCCACCTGCAAGGCTTTAAGGCCCTTCAGAACTCTATCCTCTTGGATGACACCATCTGTTATCTCTGCCCCCCTCCACCCTTGCCCCCTTTCCCTGTGATATTGGGCCATCCCTTTCTTTCATGAACACCAAGCTGAAATACTCATTGAGTGCCTCTGCCTCTTCTTCCCCTTGTTCTGTCTATCCTCCCTCTCTCTTGATTCTAACAATGTCATCCTTACAACTCCTCTTCTCCCTTATGTATTTAAAGAACCCCTTTTCCCTCCTCTCTGATCCCCTAAGCCCCTGAGCCAACTTCAGCTGCTTTGCTACCCTGGCTGCTCTGACTGACCTGGTCACCTCCCTAGATGCCTTTGTGAACACCTCTCTGTCCTCCTCATGCCCTGATTTTTTGAACTTAATGAAGGCCAATCATTTTTTACTTACCTTCCCCTCCACTTTCTTGCTGAGCCAGCTAGGTTTTTTGACCTGGACTGCTTACTCTGAGATTTGGCATGTGTGTTTGTGGCCTCATTTATTCTCTCCCTAATGAATGTTCACTTCTGTTCAGCATCCATCCCTGGGTTAATTTCAACTAAATACCCCTCTAGGATGCTGCCCATTCTGGCAACATCTGCCTTCCTGAAGTCCAACACTCTTGTCCTGGTCTTAACCAACTCCCTCCCTGTGTAGAGGAGGAACCACACTGAGCGGTGGTTGCTTCCTGCTGGAGGGTCCTTTACTACCACATCCTAGACTTGGTCCCCATTTGTTAGCACCAAGTTCAGTATGTTCCCCTCCCTAGTAGGATCCATCACCCCTTGCACTAGGTAGCATCTTGGATAGCCCCCAGCAGCAGCTGTTTTCTGGCTTGTACTGTAGTTACTGTCTGCCAGTCAATCTCAGATAGGTTGAAGTCTTCCACTATAACTGTATTCCCTTTGCCACTGACCTTCCTGATTTGCTCCCCCAGCTCCCTATCAACTTCCTCACTTTGTAAGGATGGCCTGTACACCACCCCCATCCTGAGCTTCTTACCTTTAGGGCTTTGGAGCAATACCCATATGACTTTTGGCCTCCACTCATCCCCTTCCTCTCCAGTACACAGTATCACCTTCCTGATATAAATAGCCACCCCGCCCTTCCCCTTCCCAGTCCCTATGGAACACCTTGTATCCTGGGATCATGAGATCAAAGTCATAGTATTGGGGTGGACCAGGTCTCTGAGATGGTGACAATATCTAACTCTGCCACCTTGTTTGCTAAGCTCCTTGCATTCAAGGAAACTACAGTCCACTTTATGTCCTGCCCCTCCTCTTCCCATCTCTCCCCCTTCTACTTTTGTGCAGAATGTTAATTATGAGCTGTTGCCCAATCGGAACCTTCCTCAGGGTTCTGTGCACAAACCGTGACATAGTTAAAATTCCAAATCACTGGTTCCATGAATAGAACTGCAACAAAATGCTGCCCATAAAAACAAAACAATGCAAAATAATGTTCTTTATATCACTTTTTATTCGGGTACAGTTGAATATTGACAATTTAAGGAAATTAATATATTTTATGAAAATATGAACTTTCTAAACAGCTGCCAATTGGAAATGATTTCCTGTCCTCTTGAAGTCTTTGCAAATGCATGCATATCAACTCAAGCCTGCTGTAGTTGGCAGATCATCTCAGGTAAATGAATTAGAGACTGTGAGTGACAAATTACCTAGGCACTGTTGGCCAAAAAGGACAGACTGTGCATTTTTTAAAGCTATATCCCACAGAACAGCTACAACTATCCCATATGAGTAAACAGCTGTAAATCCATCATCTGGACTGATTACATGCCAGGTTGTTTCACAGCCCCCACCATCATTGAAGGCTAGCTTACTAATGAATATATTTCTCATGTATTCAGAAACTTTGAATTACACTGTAACATGTCAGTGCTGTTGTTTCAAAGATCACTTGACATCTCTTAAGCAACAGCTCTAAAGGATACAGGTATTACCCATTGCCAGCCCACCTCAATGATGGGTATGTGTTGTTCTGCAGCTGCAACCACCAACACGTGCAGATATTGCCTGAAATGTCTCTGCTATCACTAGAGAAAGTTCCTTCCTGCCTGTAGTAGCACTGTAGGACTACCAGAGAGATTTCCTTTGGAAATATCACAAAATATCTGTAAAACTCCACACATCTTGAGGGCTACGCGCAAGTGCATGTATGACATGTACTCTGCCTTGCAGTGCTTGAATAACCTTTTCTTTGAGTAACTCTGAACTCTCTCACATATTACGTGATATAACAGGGTTATCTTTTTCAGTCAAAGACCCTGCTGAAATTATATACACAGTAGTTTGGATTAAGCAACAAGGCATGACCAGGGGTTATGTTAATGGTCTGTTAATTACCCTCTAGTGGTATAATGTGGCACCAGGCATAGTCAACTGCCACATGCCCCTAGGGGTGTCCAGATTTTTTGGGGTCATGAACCACACTTAAATTTGTAAGTAAACCGTGAGTCACAACAACGTGCAGCCTGTACCATACCCAATGTGCGGCCCTTACCATATGCATATTTACCCACATTTAGTCATATTTAGGAGTTAAAATAATAACAGACATAGTCAGTAGTCAATAATCATATTTTATTAAGTTGTATTTTTAAAAAATAGTTATTTTAAAATAATTATTCATAGCAGCTCTGGAGCTTTAGATTGCTTGCAGGCTTATAAAAGTAGCTTGCTCAGCACTCAAGGCACTTTTCAGCTCCTGCACTTTGACTTTTCTCAAATTTATAAGACAGTGATGTGTACTTGTCACATAACCGACAAGCCCCTCAAGAGTCACATCAAACTGTTTCAAGAGCAACATGTGCCTCTCGAGCTACAGGTTGGCATCCCTGCCCTAGAGGGTGATTAACTGACCAATAACATAACACCTGGGAGCTCCTTATTGCTATTATAACAATGTTTTTTTAATAGTCTTAAACCTGGTTTAGCATATGACTAGGCTGTACATGTATGTTAGTAAAGGATTAGCATAAGACTGATAGAATGTTTGCAGCCAGTCAGAAAGCTCTGTTTCTCAGATCCTTTTAATAATGGCTCTTACTGTGATACCTAGTATCAGGTTACCTCATGCCAGTCAGTATCTTCAGTAAAGTACAGTCAAGAATAGTCAAGATCATCACTTTACACTTGCTTGTCTTCTTGCAGCTTTCCAGGCTAAAGGGCTTATGGAAGCATACACTTGCACAGCACTGTTCCTGTACAATGTCACCTGCTGACTCTTTAACAATCCTGCGGATAACAATATATGTTTTAGCATTTCAAAACAGTAACACCAAGCTTTACAACTAGCAATGACTGAGAGCATCAAAGCAGCTATATCTTTAGTTTGGAAGAAACTTGATGCTGAACACCACTGTATACTTCTGTAGATCAAGAGCAACATGCTGTTACAGTATAGTGTATGGTGGAATGCTGGTGTTTATGGAGATCCATACACCATACAAAGTTGTTCTATTACAGCAGTGATGTAGTTACTAACGCAGAACAACTTTTCATTCTGCCTTAGCAGCTACATCACAATACAAGTGCCCCAATCAGCACTGCTCATCGGTCAGTGGCAGGAGAAGAGTCGTGCACATGAGCTGGCCAGCAGGCAATTGTTGGTGAAGTGCGGGCAGCGGAGAGGAGAGACTGGATGCTGAAAACAAAGAAAGTGATTCTGAGCTGTTTTACACCATACACTATATAGAATAGTGTATGGTAGCTCCAATACATAACCACACTGTTCTTACACCTTGTGGACACCTTGAAGTCAAAGGGATCTCTCAGGCTTCATTCTCGAGGTCCATGATGTCACAGTAACCACTTGGTGTAAGAATAGCATTGTTGTGCATGGGCTACCATACGCTATCCCATATATTGGGATAATGTATATTAAACTGGGCTACCACCCCACAATAAATGCATGTGCAACATGTTACACAAAGTCATCTCAGAGCTAAACATCATTGTCAAATGCTTTACACTGATAGCAAGCTAAGTTGAAGTACAGAACAGTAAAGGTGGAAGCATAATGCATAAGGGGCTCAATGAAGTGGGAGAAGATGGTTTACTTAAGAGGAAGGAGGGTGTCAGAACTAGAGATGACATCCTCACACTGCAAGGAAAAAGATACAGGGGCAATGTGAGAGGGCGTTTCTTCATGGAGAGGGTGATGGAGCCCTGGAACAAACTGTCAGATGGAGTGGTGAGGGCTAAATTGGTGGAGGGATTCAAGAGAGCTTGGACAAGCATATGGGGCTGAGTACCAGGGGAGGGTGGGGCTTGGCAAGGGGGAATCTGGTATGGTCCTTTTCTGCCACCAAGCTTCTTCTATTCTATTCTATTATTCTATGAGACAGTAGACTCCTTTTTCTGAGTCTGACCCACCAGCTGTAATATAACTTCTGAGCTGTGCTGTGCAAGCAAAAAAATATAAAAAAAACCATGACAAGCAGAGTACATAGAGGGTCCACGAGGCAGGAGAGTACTGTATGTGTGTGCACTGATGCTGGGCCTGGGCATGTGGTAAGGCAGTAAGCCTTAAATACTGTATGTGAACAGAAAAACAGAATCCTACCACAATCCATACGCGTCCCCTCTTGTCACCACTGCAAAAACAACAGACAGGCTGGTTGCAGATGCTGAAATCATAATTTATTGAAGGACAGACAACGGAGCAGGAAAGAATTGACCTGATTCAGTATGCTGTGGTACTTTGCTTGCTAGAGCTTCATCAGGGGTGGGCTTTTGGACTGGAGTACCTCCATGTGTACTACAGTCCCTCACCAACCTGTCATTCTTGTAGTGGTGTCAAGAGGGGACTCAAATGGAGTGTGGTAGGATTCAATTGTCTCTTCAAATAAAGTCCAGTCAATAGTTGATAGGAAGTCTGGATTTGTTATATAGATGTTGCTATTATCATTCATTATTTTTGCAATGATTATCTTGCTGACAGTATAAAGCATTAATTAAAAATGTAATTCAGAAAAATGAATGCTGAAAGTGGATGATGTAATTTTTAATTGCTTGACTGTTTGCTGGGTGTCATTGATTTTTAGGTAAAATATTTAATATTTTACTTCTTTTTATTAAAAATAGACTAGTAAGCTAAGACTCATTTACAATGGTGTCCTATGTTTTGCATAAACATTGTAGCCAATAAAGACTGAAACTGCAAATATGTGCAAAACACACAGATTTAAAAAAGAAATGCATTATGGATTAATAATAGTTCCAACAATTAATACCATTAAGGTGTGACAATTAAATGATTCATCTTTTATCTCATACATTAGCCCCTTCATAGTTTGTACAGTTCAGGTCACCACATCACAGAAAAAACATAAAGGAGCTAGAAAACATGCAGTAGAAAGCAATAAAAATGTTTAGGCAGCTGAAAATCTGCTGTCTGAAGAAAGGCTGGAGTACACACGTTAGTTCTCCGTAGAGAAAATTGGATTGAGAGGAGATACAACTGAGGTATTCAAAAACAAGAAAATGTATACAAAATAGATCAGACTAGACTGTTTAGCAGAATTAAGGATATTAGGACCAGGGGGAACAAGTTTAGTCTAAGGGGGGGTACACTCTGGATGGATGGATGGATGGATGGATGGATGGATGGAAACAGTTTTTCACCCAGAAATTGACAGGATTGTGGAACTGATTACCACAGGAGGTCATTAAATGTAGACCGTGTTCAGTGTTTCAAGACTCAGCTCAATAAGATTCTAAAGGGAAAAAGTATTCCAGGTTACTGATATTAGGACAAGAACGTAACATAGAAAGGCAGCATGGTCTGAATTCATCCAACCCAACCTATTTATCTTTCCAATAAGCAATACTCTAGGACAGGATACGTATTAAAGGATTTTAAAGCATGCCCAAGGGGACTAAGGCAAAAGGCCAAAGGCCGAGGATCCTAACACCACTGGGAAGTGGATTCAGATCTTTTAATGCATACCCTGGAGTGGATTATCATGTGTATAAAATAGATCACTGCTCTTATACTTTATATAACATGACACATTTTGATATTTTGTTTACATAAAATCATTTTTTTAAATCAATTTTAATGACTAAATTAGATACATGAAGTAGCACCTGTTTGGTAGGTAACAAGCTAGCTTGTTAATGCACAGTCAGGTGATGTCTCTTAGCCAATGGCATTTCAGGATTTTTCCGTACCATTTTATGTTATTTTAAAACTGCCAGAGACATGAAGAATTTAACAGTTTAAAATTATGCATATGGGTATGTGTGACCTGACCTCATGCAAGATTGCTGCTTAATTCTTCAGCTGTGCTGCCCTGAAACCCATTTTAGGTTTACCTGCCTTTTCCTGTTCATAAAATATAGAATAATGGCTGGGTAGGTGGTTGTAACAAGAATTTTACACACACCTAAGGTGTGGGATACCATATAAACATCGAAAGTGAAGCTCGGGGGTTATAAATGCATCCCACACCAAGAGTGTGTGCAAAATTCAAGTTTACACACCTGCCCAGCCTTTATTTTATATAATTGCTGGGGAGTGTTTTTTCACCACAGCAATTATATAATTAAAAAAAAATTCTTGTTCAGCCACAGTTCTGTCTGGGTTTAGTATGGTCCACGGCTCCTGAAACCTTTATTTTTTGTTAAAGTTCAAGTAAGGTTTGAAGTTTAATCATGACAGTTCAGTTTCCTTTTTTAAAGACTTTCTTACCACCGAGAGTGAGTGGTGGTGGGGTGGCAGTGCAGCGTTCAGGGGGACATATATACATACATACAAATGTATGAAGACGCCAGCAGAAGAAGGCCATTTGGTCTATTTAGTCTGCTTGCATTGCAGGGTACACAGCTTGAGCTACTGTCCCTGCCCTCCCTCCCACACCTCCCACCCTCCCACCCATGATCCTTACCTTCCCCTTTGCTTATCCCAGCCTCTCTTAAAGCTGCCAACTGTCTTCAACAAGATCACCTCTTCCGCAGCGCATTCTGAGTGTCCTAAACCTTCCACCCTCCAGCCTAGGACTGTGTCCCTTTGTGTTATGGTTGCTACTCAGCTTAAAGAGACTCTCCTTATCCACCTTATTTATCCCTTTCAAATACTTGAAGGTCCCAATCATGTCCCCTCTCTTTCTGTCTCTCCTGTTTTCCAGGGAGTACATGTTCAGTGCCCTCAACCTCTCCTCATATGCCTTATGCTGCTGACCCACTATCATCTTTGTAGCCCTCCTCTGGACCTTCTCCAGCAGGTTAATGTCCTTTTTGAAGTGCGGGCACCAGTACTGAACCCCACACACTAGATAAGGTCTTACCAGAGACCTGCACAAGGGCAGTATAACCTCCTCTCTCCTACTAATGATCCCCCTAGATATGCATCTCAGCATCTTGTTTGCCTTTGCTGCTGCTTTCTTGCACTGTGTGAAGTGCTTCAGGTCACTAGTAATCATCACTCCCAGGTCCTTCTCCTCTTCTGATGCAGATATTCGGACTATACCCAGGTAGAACTCTGTCCTGGGATTCTTGGCTCCAGTATGCATAATTTTGCATTTCATGGCATTGAAGCCAAGCTGCCAGATGCTGGACCACCTCCCTAGCTTTTCCAGATCATCCTGTAGGTCCTGTATCCCTTCAGATGTGTCCACTCTCCTGCAGAGCTTGGTGTCATCTATGAATAGGCACATTTTGCCCTTAGTGCAATCCCCAGTGTCATTGATGAAGACACTGAACAACACTGGCTCCAGCACTCAGCCCTGCAGGACCCCACTCATTAACTGGCTGGTGCCAGATAACTCTCCCCACAACCACACTCTGGGCTCTGTCCCTCAGCCAGTTTTCCACCCATCTGGCCATCTTTTCTCCAACCCCAAAATCCACCAACTTCCTGATCAACCTTTCATGGGGCACAGAATCAAAGGCCTTGCTGAAATCAAGATAGAGGACGTCTACCACTTGACCCCTATCTACTGTCTTAGTGACAGAGTCAAAGAAGTCAATCAGATTCGTTTGACACAATCTCCCCCCGTGAACTCATGCTGCCTCGCATCCTGGAGACCATGCTCTTCTAGATATTCCACCAACATTTCCTTTAGTATGGTCTGCATGAGGTTGCCCACAATGGAGTACAGCTGGAAGACAGTCAGCTGGTGTATGCATGGAGTGAGGGAAACCTGGCGCGTGTTTGCAGCAAATTATAACCGGGTTTCTGTATGGGAAAAATGCTCCCAGTAATTATATCACTTAAAGAGCTCCTGACACAGTTAAGACAACTTTGAAAAAACATAATATTCAGGCATAAATGTAGCTTATATTTTGCATTTTATTCTGTAATTCTTAACCTTATTTCCTTATTACTAAGGGTATTTGCATGAATACATTATCTCTGCCCATTTAGCTCTGGCTGCCTGCCTACACCTGACATTATAATTCTGTTTATCACATCAAAATATGTTGCTGTGGAGGTAATTATGATGTCATAAACAGGGGATTGTTATGTCATATGTAGAGAAGCAGCCAGAGTAGAGAGTCTAGGGAACAGGGATCTTGTTTTCATGCAACTGTTTTCAGTAATAAGGAAAATGGGATGAAGTTGAATTTAAATCTTACCTTTTTCAAAGTTTTCCTAATGCTGTCAGGGGCTCTTTAAATGTTGCAATGTGGGGTTGCTCTGAACTTTAGTTTTAGCGCAGTGTTATTTTTGTAAACAAGCTGTGCGCTGTGCTGCAGCATTCGAGTGAAACTCCCCTCAGCAGTGGCCTGCCTTCCTGCTGAAGCCGCAATATGCCGTGGCAATGGCAGCACTTCTATGGATTGGAGTGAGGCACTGTTTAGTCAACTCCTGCTGGAAATTGGGCTGACAGTATAGCCAGGAAACTATACCATTTTCATTTTATCCTATCTTCTTGTAAAAGTAAGTTATTCATCCTCCAAAATAAATGAATTTGAGTAGACAGTGTGCCCTTCTTCCCTTTTATATACCACTGTATAACCATCTTGTAAGCCAGCTGTCGGAATCATATTAAGTAGTTTGTGTTGCTATATAATTTTGTGGTGGCGCTCCCTCCATCTTCTAATGACAGGTCACAATTAGAATCACCCCCTAATATTACCACTCTGGTAGAGTGCAAGTATGGGTGAAGCTGTTTGAAGAGTTCCACCCTGGCAACCGTAGACTGTGGTACACAGATGTTTATAAGGCAGTACTTACGATGATGATAAAAATTTTATTTTTAAACAGGATACAAACTGTTGGGTTTTGAGGCCCATTTTCAACAATGTCCTGTGGATTCACTCTCCCATATCAAACAATCATTCACCAATACATATTGAAAAAGTATCTAACTACCAATAACATACATTGACACTTCACTCACACTGTTATACAATCATATTGTACATGTGAAAATAAAATAATCTAATATCAGATCCCTCAATAGCTATCTACTAGCTAAAGCAAGTACAGTTTTCATACAAATAACTTTTCAGAGCTCTTTTAAACTGTAGATGTCCCTGAATTAATTTTAGTTCTCTAGGTAATTTATTCCAATGGACTGCAAGGTTATTCTGTAAGGCAGCATCCCCTATTCTGCTCCTAGATCTTACATTAGGTATATATACTTCTGAATACCTTAGGGAGGTGGTTAACAATTGTGAAGGTCCTAATAAGATATGTTGATTTAGGGGGTGTGTATGCATATTATCAATCAATTTGTGGCACCAAGTCAACCAACAATATAGTCGTTTTGAGGCTGGATTCAACCATCCAAGATTTCTATAAATTTTACAGTGGTGAGTTCCAAATTTAGCATTAGACAAAAATCTCTCAAGCCTATACTAAGCCTGATTTATTTTATTTAAATAAATCTAGGGAGAATTCATGTGTAAGCTAGACCCATATTCCAAGACAGGGATTAACAATTGATTCACCAACCTTTCCCTCGTTTTAGTTGTGAAACACCCAGCCAACCTCCTCAAAGTTCCCAATCTCTGATTAACTTTACTTACTTGATGACAAATAAGTTCAGAATATTTTATGGGAAAGGTAGGTGGCATCCAATAGTAATACTTTGCCTGAGCAGCTGTCAGCCTGTCTCTGAATGGAGTATTCTACCCCATTCAACAGAATTCCCAAAACTTTGAAGTGTCATTGTCCTGTTACCTTGCTTCGCTAGGCTGTTTGGCTTCGCTTATGAGATAAAACATCCCTGAAGTTTTTGTCAATAAAGTAACATCAGCCAGTCTACTGCATATAATGATGAGCGGAAAACAACAAATGCAAAAGAAGCAAGTGAGAGTGAATGGGGAGAGTGTGGCCAGTGGCTGGTCTTTTCCTCACTTGATTCTTTGCATTTTTGTTATTTTTCACAATAAAAATTTAATTTTATATGCAGTAAACTGGGTCGACAGTTTTCCCTACTACATTGTTGAAATTAATGTATGTATTGGCAAACATTTCTGGGTCAGTTTGTCTCATAAGCATAGCCAGACAGCCAAGCGAAGCAAGATAACAGAAGCATTCAATGAAAATGTGCAGCTTTCTGGAGTTGTGGTTTGGAATTGAGGTGTCCCCAATGCCTATACACCCACATGGGAGTGACTTCAGAGCTCCAACTGTAGGACTTTGTGACCAGTATGAACGCCCCTGTATCCAATATGTTTTTTTGTCTGTGAAATTTCATGTTTTAAGTCTAGCATGCTGCAGGAAGAAAATAATGCCTGGCAGTGTGTTTAAAATGTAGAAAGTGGACACCCTTTTCTGATAGCTCTTGATGTTATTAATGTTTAGGGTAATGAAACGCAGATTTGCTCTGATACATATGTGGGGTGTGTCAAGAGTGCATACTCAAGGCCTAAGATACTGAAACCAGGTTATCCCTTTATGCTTTTTTCCACTAAGGACTCTGATTGTAATCTCTCTTGGTCTGAGGATACATCCTTGAAAGAGGACAATGTAAAAAAGGTTTGAGAATCCCTTTAGTCCTTCTTTTCCACTACCCCCCACTGTTTCTGTTTAGTGAAGGCAGAACATTTGTTACCAGTGATTACAGCAGTAGGAGTTATAGATTTAGGCTTTTGCCTACAAGCATGACCTCATTTTTTATGTTTGCTTGAGCGCATGTGCAAGAAACATATTGTGGCAACGTAGGAGAGAAGAGGGTTGTGGAGGTGTGGCACTGTTTTTCAGGGCTTGGGTGTGTGTCACCAATGCAAGCGCATGCTGGTGGTGACACTAGTTTGCAAGTGTGCCACCAACTTGAAAGCGATTTGGGCGCTGCAATCAGGTGGCGCCCCATCATTGCAGCGTTAGCTTCTTATTCCCTCCTTGTTTGCATATGCAATTTGCCGAGGGAACCTGATACTGCGTTGTCAGGGCAGTCCAATTGTTGTGGCAAATTGGCTTTTGTGGCAGTATGTTTGTCTTCCCTGTGACAACCGCCCTGTCATGTGTTATAATTATGATCATCCTTATCCTACTGTGGCTGTCATGTTACTGTATTGAGAATTTCTGGCACCACTTTTGATTGGATGCCCTGTGTGCAGTTTCTCCTGCCGGCCTGAAGGTGACAGTGTCAATAGCAGTCCACTCTCCCCCTACCAATTCGGGACCCTACTGTCCTCAGCAGCCGACTGCTCATCCGTCCCCAAGGGGAGAGATTGAGACTGAGAGCCGGAGACCAGAGATGAGATGGCTCCATCATCTCAACTTTAGTTTCTGCTGCTTGCTGTTGCTACTAGGCACCGGTGGCCCCTTAAGGCTACCAAATTTCTGGGAGGCTCAAATGGGACACATGAAGCCCCCACCCCCCCTTGCTGAGCTCAGGACCAAGATTAAGCAACTAGTTTGAAGCAGAAAGAAAACCCACGCCTCAGGTAAGTGGCTGGAGAACGGGAGAGGTCAAGGGTCACAGTCACTACTAGTTACAGTAACACTAGCAGAGTAAAGTAATACTGTCAGTGATAAGCAACTGACAGACTGATTTAATTAGCTTCTGTCTGCTGACCTGAAAAAGCTAAGAGCCAGGACTCACCCATCACTCTTGTTCTTCTCATTCTTCTGTCCGACAGCCATCTAAGGTTCCCAAGAGCTGTCTGCCCACCGTCACCTGGGTATGCGCTCCACTGCTGCCAGCCCCATCCATCTCAGTTCCCATGCCATTAGTCCAGTCACAAATGCAATGCCCCAGGCTGCAAACAACTTCTTTACAAACAAAATAAAAGGTGGAGACCAGAGACTAGATATGGACCCGGAGAGTTAAAGTCTGTCCCTCACCGCCCTCAGCATGCTCCATTCGGACTGGCAGCAATGTTAAGTCCTGCTTCTGATTGGACCCCCCTCCCTAAAGTGCAGTACTGACTTCTCCATTTGACTGGACTGAGAGCAGCCAAGCCGTGACCTCTCACCGGGTCCTTGCCTGCCATTGCCATCGGTTATTCACTCAATGGGCCATATGCTACATAGCAAGAATGGAAGGCAGAGAAAAGAACAAGTGTGGTGCAGTGCTGCATGGCTGGTTAGTGTTTGGAGCACAGCATTATCTTGGAGTATGCATGCAGCAGCTGCTGGGGGGTGGAGTGTGTGGCTGGCCGAGCGTATCTCCTCATGTCAACTAGGAGGAAAATCTGAAACCAGGACAAAATCCTAATTTTCAGAAATGCTTAAGCACACTGGGACAGCACTTCTGATACTGGGACTGTTCTGTCAAATTGGGATGTTTGGTAGCTTTACCCTTAGGCAGTCAGCCAGCCCGGCAGCGGCATCGATCAGCAAATGCTGTAAGTGACTCAGACTCGTCGTGTGGCCCGCGGTCGGTGCCTGTGACTGCTCTGCATAACAGTGCATCTGTTCCTGCTGTATTTGCCGCAGCCCACTGCCACTTACCGGCCTTATCTCACCTAATCAGTTTGCCTGCCTGGGCCGGTGCCCCAGCCGCTCCTAAGTTGGTACTCTAACTACCAGCACCACAGTACTGGGTCCATCTGTGATCTGGAGGTCAGAGGAGAAGATGGTCATGTCACGGGCACAGTCGGCAGGTCATCTCTCTCACTCAAGGGAAGGCCTCAAGCCAGGTCCCTGGCCTGGAAGGAAGCAGCATGGTGGTAAAGTAAGAGGGCCAACAAAATTATGACCAGCTTGACCCAGTTGCACCGATCAAGGTCCTATTAGATGCATTCAGAAAATATCCCTGTCCATTTCCTTCCATCGTAGAGGGCCAATAAATACTGGTCACCCAGGGGTCAGCTACATGTAATATAACTTCCAACACTGACAATGCTCAATTAAGATGTAAGGAGATTTTTGTTATGAAAAAGCTGTTCTTATTCTACCTCATTAATATTATAATGAGGCAAGGAAGGACGTCAGTGAGCCTAGCTGACTGGTAGCCTGTGATGGGGTGTATCACCGCTATATGAGGTAAAAGGAAAGACCCTATGGGCTGTTGACACCTTGTTTTAACTGGTATATCACCCACCTTTACTGCAGAAAGTGCCAAGTTGTGCACTGTTATTTGTGGAACACAGTTAAAGAGGAACACAGGTCTTGCCCCAAGCAATGAACTGGGACTGAGAGGTTTCCAAATTTGCTAGAAAAATGTACAGTATTTTATTTGTTAAATTACTTTTTCTTTTTTTTTTAAACTTTATTTTATTGAGAGGGTATCATACAACTGATTTTACTTTTCCACATTGCATTTCAATACCAGTTATACACATATGCTGTTCGGTATAGACAAAGTTACACCCTTCTTCTGGTACAAATACTTTCATGTTACCCCTTTATTTTTACTCAGGCATAATTAAATTGTTACCAAACTCATACAAATTTCAGACCCTTTTGTTGTAACACTTAAAGGGGAAACTCTATAAATAACTCTGTTCAATACTGAACAAGAATTCAAATAAAAAAATAAGTAAATAATTACTGCTGCAATCCGTACTCTTTATTCTCCAAGCATTCCCTATCAAGCTAATTTATTCTATAGCATATCCTGCTGCCCTCCCCAAAGAGTTCTATAATTTATCTCCACTTGTGTCTTATTTATGCAATACCTGTCCCTCAGTCTAGATGTATGCCCCCTTTTGCTAATGGACTTTCTCTTAATCCAGGGGGCAAGAACCTTGCCCCTCACTTCTTGTTGGGCACATCTTAAGTTGCACCCAGGCTGGATATTCCATACATATCCCACCTAGTCCAATGGTTAATATAACGGACCTGTCAATGTTGTAAGTTATATGTGATTCTTTCCATCCTTGTGCTGAAGTAACTATGTTTACCCACTCCCTTATAGTCAGTGTGTCCTCTTGTAGCCATCGCCTAGTGAGAGCCTTTAGTACAGCTGCTATCAGAACCCTCCATAGGTACTTAGCTTCCTTGTCTCTTAATGGCTTTGGTTTAATTCCTAATACTAGCTGTTCTGGTCTCAGTATTCCCATCTCTTCAAAAATACCTAGAATATGTTCTCAGATTACCTTCCAGTATATTTGTATCTGGGGGCACCACCAGAAAACATGGGCTTGACTGGCCGTCATTTCCCCACACTTTCTCCAGCAATGGGCAGTTGCATTTTGAGATAGTTTAGCCTGGGAAACAATAAAATATCTAATTCTAATTCTCCAAACAACCTCTCTCCAGGTTGGGGAGGAGATAGAGCTCCACACTGTTGCCCACATTTTGTCCCAGGACTTGGGACTTCTATCTAACCCCAATTCCTCAGCCCACCGTGCCTTAACTTGGAGGGTGTTATTCCCCTGGTCATTAAGAAAATTGTTATATAAGAGAGTTATTGCTCCCTCCCTGTCGGGGAAGACCATATTTTCTCAAATGGGGAGGGAGTTCAGCTCCCCCACTCCCATTGGTTGACTTAATAAATTACTTGCTTTTCTAATGTTACTTTTATTCATTTGCATAAAACCAATGCAATGACAGACATTCTTAGTTCTTTCTAAAACATAACAATATATTACAGTAATGTCATAGCAGGAGAAGTTACTTATCTTCTGATGTTATGCTATTTGAGGGTACATCCAGACTAGCATAGTCTAACATTTAAGAAATTGCATTATATTGGTCATTAAGAAGCAAGACCATGAACTTCATACTGGAATGGAAAGTTGGGGAGTACTCCCCTGAGACCATCAATGGTTCTTTGAGTCCATGAACACCAAATATTTAATAATCAGCTTGTAAATAATAAGATGTAGCCCCAGTGTCCTATCCACTTCACCTTGATAATCAAACATTGCCAAACATTTGTTAAAAGTAATAATTCACTAATGGTATTGGAAATATTTGACAGTAGGAACATACAGTTTTATATAGAAACAACTCTCTAACTGAGCATATTAAGAATTATTTTAACTCTTATGTTATTCAAGGGTGCTCTCCCACGTACAACAGAGCAACCAGATTCATTTTTATGTTGCTTGCATGCATGTGCAAGAAACATAGTGCCATCATCCGAGTTTTCGGAGGTGTGGCACCCTCTCTTCCAATTCAGTCAGTGTGCTTTGCAGGCACGGCCCCAGTTCACCAATCACTGCTGCAGCTGTCTATGACAAGCTGAAAATGCAGTGGCATACAGTTGAAAGGGAGAGATCCGCTTTCAGTAGCAGAGCTCTCCCCACACAGGCAAGCACACATATTGTGCTGATGCACTCCCTCCCCCATGCACACACTGTAAGGCCGACGGGTGCCCAATCTCCTGTCAGCTCCATGCCTCCCCCACCCAACAAAAGCTGTCCAGTGCCACGCTGGGAGCCCACTCTCTCTCTCTCTCTCACACACACACACACACACACACACACACACACATATCTAGGCAGCCATGGTTCATTCAGTATGCATATCGAATCCTTTAAAATGACAATTACTTGCCCAAGAACACTAAAAGGGGTTAAAATGTCTGTCCCGACTGGAAAATAATAATCACATAAGGCTCTGCCCATCTTCCATACATGTGCAATTACACTTTCAACCATTTCATTTTCAGCTATTTCAGTTTAAAGGGTTAAGTGATGATAGTACATAATTGTTGTAATGATCGAAGTAAGCAATCTTCTGCAGATGCCTGTCATGGCTCCAGTAAGACTGTAGCTTGGGCCAAAGCGGAACTTTATCATTCCTAAAATATCAATGCTTTAGTTATTCAATTAACACCTTACGCTCCGCTAACTTTCTTTTTCTTACTGCTTACCTTCCCCACTCATTCCTAACTGCTTGCTTTCACCTTCCTCCATCCCTCTACGAATTTCTTTATTATCACGGTTTCCCTTTGTGATTTGGATGTGATGACAGCTTTAAGTATATTGTGTTCAAAGCTCTACGTATTACATACTGCTGCAGCACGGTGTTGTAAGCATACAGCCCACTGACTCTAGATAAAAATGTCCTGACTTGCCCCCTTCTACATCTAAAAATATTTTATACACACACACACACTTTAAGAGCTGAGATATTTTTGAACTGCTTTATAGATCATTATATGATGAAACAAAACCAGATCTGCAAAAAATAACCAAAACACTTATGAGTAACTTTTTCTATCTTCGATTACCCACACGTTTTTATTTTTTAAAACATAAATGCTTCTGAAACTGGTGACATCCAAAATTAAACAATTGCTTTAAGAAGGTGACATCCTCTTCTACCCCTTTCTATAGCTAAGCCATATGAATTTCACGTCTTCCTGGGCAGATGCCTGTAAAACGCAATTCCTAAGAAATGTGACATTACTTTGCTCTAAGCATAGTTTTGTGTCTACCCCTTGGGCAAAAGTCTCTTATTGCTCAATTACACCCAGATGAGAACAATTAATAAATAAGTGATGACAATAAGTTGGGACTCACACTGATGAATGCTCCATCTGAATAGGGAAAGTTCACACAAAGGAGCAGAAAGGATTGGTCAGCTCTTTTTAAGGGGATCGTCATTTCTTTTTCTTGCCTCGGGCTAAACAGCAAACAAAACTCACTTTTTTGTCATCTTAAGGATCTCGACGGGTTGTCAGAAATGGGAATCTCTGTTTGACTTTTAACTTTAAAGTGGATGGCGCCATGTAGGTCAATGTATATTGAGAGAGTCACAGCATAGTACAATAAAGCTTTTTACTACACTCAGTCATACTGGAGGGTCACAGAAATGCCAACCAAATAGGGTCTAATGTTGCAAAAGTAAAGAAAACAAAACACATACACGTTTATAAATGAATAAGAACTGAAGGTGTTAATCAAACATACATAAATAGGTTGTACTTTATAAAGAAATTCAACATTACTATCCATTTCTGAACAACGTGAAGGGAAAGCATACAGTATAAATGTAACTAAAAGGTGGACCGTATTAATTTAGAGCATAAATATAGTACGTTATAATTATACAGACAGAAGATGTAATAGATGTTTTGGTGTAATGCTCCATGGAATAATGCTTGGGTGTGATTGATAGGCAGGGGTTCAGTAAGAGACAAGCAATATGTCCCTAAAACTCCAGAATTATTGATAGAACAGTGTTCTCCAAAAGCATTAATGCATGGACATGCCCCACCTTTTGGTTTTGAGCCCCTATGCTTTTGCAACACACACATGCTTCCAGCTGTCCCTGCCCTCAAGATTGTTACAGTTATAGAATTTGGATGACCCCTGAGGGGGGGAAGTAAGGAAAGGAGACACAGAGAGACAAAGAAAAGTGCATAGAAAGATGGAAGAATAAAGACTTAGATAAAGCAAAGGGGAGAAAAATCAAACCACTGAAAAAGGCGTAATACCTGTCATGCCTATGTTAATAACAAATGCTCCCATCCTTTCAGTTTTGACTTGGGAAACACTAATCAGATTTCTGGCAGGATTATTTAATTGGCATCTCGTAGTTTAGAGGAAAAAGATGGAGATACATTTTATTTCCAGTTGAAAAGAAAACTAATGATAGACTTGTATTCTCTGTATGCCAAATGCATTTACTAGAGTTACTTGATTTAGATTCATAGATTCATAGCAGTGTGACGGCAGAAAAGGACCGAACTAGGCCCACCAAGTCTGCCCATTTGCCCAGCTATCTGCTTGGACCTGTGCCTCCCCCCTTTAACACTCCCATGTGGTTGTCCCATGCCCTTTTGAATCCCCCCACTGTTTCCCATCCTTATACAAAAAAAAGAGTGCATCCTTTACTTTCCATTTACTTGAGTACTAAACCAATATCCGATGTAGGTAAAGCAGTCCATATAACTGCCACCTTATTTATGTTCCTTCAAGTAGTTCTTGCCTGGATTTAATTTTGCTTTATAAAAAGGACTGCATTATGTCATTAAGGGGTTGCAGGATGATCTGGCAAAGCTTGAAACCTGGTCAGACACATGGCAACTGGGCTTTAATGCCAAAAAGTGCAAGGTGCTGCATTTTGGGATGAAGAACCCAAGGAGGAGTTACCAGATGGGGGGAGTGCAGCTAGCCCAGACAGAGGAAGAGAAGGATCTGGGTGTGCTCATCACAGGGTCAATGAACAACTCGGCACAATGTAGGAAGGCAGCTGCAAAGGCCAACAAAATGCTGGGTTGTATTGCAAGGGGTATATCCTTGAGGAGGGAGGAGGTGATTCTGCACTGTATAGGTCTTAGTTAGACCATACCTGGAGTATTGCGTGCAGTACTGGCGTCCGTATCTGAAGAGGGACATTAAGTTACTGGAGGGGTGCAGCGCAGAGCGACAAAAGATGATCAAGGGGCTGGGGACTTATCAACGAGAGGAGGTTGAAGGAGTTGAACATGTACTCACGGAGGAGAGAGAGACAGGGGTGACATGATTGAAACCTTTAAATACATGAAAGGAATACACAAGATGGGTACAGAGGGGCTGTTCAAAGTAAGGAGGGAGGGCCACCAGGGGCCATGATATGAGACTGCAGCGAGGAAGGTTCAGGAGGGAGATGAGGAGACACTTTTTTACAGAGAGGGTGGTGGCTGGGTGGAATGAGTTACCTGCTGAAATGGTATGCAGTAGAACAGTGGACTGCTTCAAACGAGGATGGGACAGGACAAGGGGAGTTAATGAAGGGGAAGGGTGGAAGGGAGGCAGCTGCAAAATAAGGGGTGCTAGCTGCACATTCGAGCAGACTTGATAGACCTCTAGGCCTTTATCTGCTGGCAAATTTCGTATGTTCATATAACAATGACATGCAGTTAGAAGTTCCTTCAGATACAGTAGTTTTTGTCTTGATTTAATTTCGCCTTTTTAAAAAAGGTTGCATTATAGTAATGGGGTACAGTTAGAAGCTCAGTGTCGATTTGTTTTTTCTAAACTGAAGAACAATGCTCATGTTCTCTAACTTTTGTAGTGTTTTTCTGCAGAAGTCGTTGGAAAAGAGTGCATTCAGAACTTGCATTGCATTTGGAAAGAAAGGAGGCATTTTTTTTCGAAAGATGGGACTGGAAATGAGACGCCTGCAGTTTTGCAACAGGTGTACATTACTACTGTGTATTTCATTTTTCTGTTTACTTTTTTTCACATTTAGTAGTTGATATCTAGGCAAGCAGTGTTGTGGCCATTCCCTAAATGTAAATTGTTACTCAAACAAGATGATTGGTACCAATTTTAAAGGCAAGACTTTTTTTTTAGGAATTGTTCAAAGGGCACAAGTTAATTATAAAAGTAATTGTTGTACGAAAAAATTAAAAAGAACAGCATGTTTAATCTTTCATATGAAACTCACTGTCCACTGTCAGTATAAACACAATGAACAGCACACACAAGTGCACATGGAAATAACTGAAAATACAGTGGTTAACAGCTGGAACCAGCGGTTAATTCCTAAGTTTTTAATGATCTGGTTGATATGGGGTTCCTCTTGCTAAAATAATATGGTTAGGCACAGATATTCTGTTAATTTTCTGGGGTTTGTGTCTAAAACATCCATAGGTTGACATTTGGAAGCCACTTCATTTTTTTTGAAGTCAGAATACTTTCCATGTCTCACATTTTGGAAGTCTGTATTTTGAGAGAGTCCAGTTTGGGAAGTAACAATAAATAGTACTTGGACACAAGAAACCATTTTTACTTTCTTGCCCTCAAAACATGTTACCGATTTTCTATTTCCCTTTGGGAGCTACGCCTATTTTTATTTCAGAAGCTTATTGGTTTATATTATGGCAGTCAGATATACTAAAACTTAACTGAAGCACTGTTAATGCAGCAGCAGCTGAAACAGGTAGTTGCCCAGAGACAACCGACATGGGAGCTTCAGCTGAAGAGTTTCAGGGGGCTGTCTGCTGCTGATGAAAGAAGGTCAATCTGTGTTTTGTAGTGCTAAACAGAGGGCAAATGCACTTGATCAAAGCACAGGTGAAGTAGGTAGGAGCCAGCCCTTTCACTTAGATCGATCGTATGCATTCTGATTCTTTCAACTTTCGCTGCTAGTCATTCTGTTTCAGGGGCACCAGTATGAGTAGGAAGGATCCCATAGCCTGATAGTTCAGATTTTGATGATGATGCCCTTTGTGGTGGTAGTAGTCATTCCGATTCATGCACCCCCACCCTCATCAATGGTTTTGTAGTGGGCACTATATATAGAGAGACAGCATGTTGCCCATGTCAGAGACTTGTAAATAGGACCCACAGAATCAAAGTAACACAGAGTAAAATCCCTATCAGAGAGTTTCCAGTTCTCCGCAGGTCTGTTCCACCCACCTTGTATCGATTTGAAGCTTCACAGGATCCAACTCCCGAGTCGAAACTGTGGAGTGGCAAAAAGACGCATGCTGTCACATATGTTTCTTGTGCAATGCAAAGGAAAAAAGTTTGTGAACCTACTGATGATTACTTTGTAATATTCCATAAATCACAATATAGCTTCTTGACATGTGTATACACACACACACACACACACACTACTCACCCAGTTATCAGTTATAAAAAAATAAACAAAATTTTTTTGAAGTTGTTGTGTCTATCTGTCTGTCTGTCTATCTCTATTCTCTCTCTCTAGCTATCTAGCTATCCGATATCTGTCTGTCTGTCTGTCTATCTATCTATCTATCGCTCTACTCCACACTTCTTTCCTAAAACAGAAGCGTCTTATGCTGACTGTAGTTCTTGTTCTTGAATTACTTTGTTGAAGCCAGGAACAAGAACAACTAAAAGGGCGGTAGAGATGTATGAAGTTCCTCAATGTAACTGTAAACCGATTTTAAACCAGGACCCACAGTACAGGACATTGGTCAGGATCAGACTGGGGTACAGGGAGCCCACCTGGAAAGTGAATAGATGGGTCCAACTGGAAAATCAATAGGGGCCGGCACTCATGTCAGTATTCAACTTAAATTTGATACACTCAGAACAGCTAATATTTTTCAAGTCAAACTACCTCTGGCTAGAAGCTGCAATACTGAACATAGGATTTGCAAGAAAGCGAGTTGTGCTCACAACACAGGGAGGTGAACCTTACAATTGTCTTTGGTTTGTAGCAGATATTCTGCAGGTGGAGGCTACTTCTAACTGAAAGGTGAAATAAGGAACTTAGAATTATCAGGAAAAGACAGTCTTTGTTACAATTCTTAAGATTTTCAGTGCAGGAAGAGTTTAAAGCACAGCTGACTTATTTTGGGGCTGACTGCTTTCAGAGCACAAACCACCAGGCTGTTTTGGGGCTGGGGATGTTTTACCTGTGTCTGACTTGGATGTCTGGATTTTTCTCTGTTTGATTAACAGGGTATTTTCTCTGTCAAATTGTTGTGGAGAGTATCTTGCTGACAGGAAGGCACTCATCGCAGTGGTGGGTCAGAGCTCTTAGCTGATTGTTTTGTGAGGGCACAGTTTAGGCCCAACCCTTCCCACCCTCACCCCACCCACCCCTGGAAATAGTTCCTTTATACCAGGGGTTCATACATCATTCTCAAGAGTGCAAGGTGCATATCACTGTCATATCCTCTCTAGCACACTGCACTGACAATATAAGCATACACATTGTATAATATATATTTCTATATAACAAACCAATCACACAGAAAAACAGACAAAAAAAAAGTAGATAAACATGTGGGGAGTAGTGCAATGTAATGGCTGTGGGGCAGCAGTCTTCTGGGAGTCTTTCTGGAGGCTGAGATGCTGCCCTATTTGCAGACAACTCTCTGCCCTGAGGGAGGAAGTTGTCTGTCTTCAGGCCACACTGGACAGTAGTAAGGGAACCTTCCCCCAGGCCACACTGGATGGTAGGAAGGGAACCTCCCCCATCCAGGGAGCACCAGAGCCACCACCACTACCTCAGAGGTTGCAAAGACAGCACAGCAGTTGGACCACAGTGGGCTCAGGGAGGGTGAGGATGGTGGAACAGAGGCACACCCAGTCAGTTGTTCCACTCCACAATCCATACACCATTCTGGGGGAGCATCGCTCCCCTATGGATGCACCTGCAGAGGAGACTAAGGAGGCTGAGGACAACTGTCACAAGGGAGGCCCACAGGAAGGAGGCAGAGGACACCACAAGGAAAGGAAGCAGCTTCTGGTGGGGGACTCAATTATTAGGGATAGAACTGGGGAGAAGGAAAATTGAAGTAAGGTGCCTGCCTGGTGCCATGGCTTGGAGGGGAGGAAGGCGCATTCTCAGGATCACAAGTACAGCTGTGCAGGAGTCTGAGCTGGATGTCATTGTCCACCTAGGGACAAATGACTTGGCTCAACATGAGATTAGAGCAGTGCAGAAGGACTTTGTAGAATTGGGGAGGGGCCAAAGACAGGTAGCACACACAGTATCCTTCTCAGAGGTGCTGCCTGTCAATGGCAAGAGTGAGGCGAGGGTACTTTGCACCATGCAGTTTAGTGAATGGTTGAAAAAATGGTGTGGAGAACAGGGATTTCACTTCACTGGGGACTGGAGTTCCACCTGGAGGGACACCAGCCTATACTGGCAGGATGGTCTGCATCTGTCCAGGAAGGGAACAGGTCTTTTGAGCATCCCGGTTTAATAACTTCATTGGCAAGCTTTTAAACTAGTCAAGGAGGAGGCACTGATAAGCAGCAGGAAAATCCTAGCCTCTCCCTACAAAACAGGGTACCAAATGAGAAAAAGACCGAGGTAGAAAGGTCAGTGGGGGATGCTGCAACAGAAGGTAAAGCCATCAAAAAATGGAGAGCAATAAGTACCAATGCCCATAGTCTGAGTAACAAGCTTCCTAAATTAGTGGCCTTGATGGAGGAGGAACATCTGGATATCATGGCAGTCAAAGAAACATGGTAAACACAAAACCATGACTGGGACGTAAACATACCAGGATACACTATCTACAGCAGGGACAGGGAGGGTAAAAGAGGAGGAGGAGTAGCTCTTTACATAAGGGAAGGAATCAAAGCAACAGAACAAAAGGGAAAACAGGGAGGAGAAGAAGCACTGTGGGTAAATTTGGAGACCGGCAATGGAACCACAATCTGCACAGGGGTTGTATACAGACCCCCTTCTCAGGGGGAGAAATGGACAAGAAAATGATAGAAAGTATACTTAGAATGGCAGAAAAAGGGGAGATATTGCTGATGGGTGATCTGAATATGCCAGATGTTAACTGGAGTGCAGTTGCAGCAGCCACTTCTAGAGAGGTTATTCTAGATACCCTACAGGGTCATGCCTTGAACAACTAGTATGAGGCCCACTCGAGAGGAAGCAATCTTAGGCCTGGTTCTCTCAAATGGAGATGAAAAGAGGATCATAGATGTGAAGTGGTAGCCATCTGAGAACTAGCGACCATCGAACAGTATGGTTCACAATAAACACAGCAATGAGAGTCAAGTCATACAAAGGCAAAAGTACTGGACTTTAGGAGGGCTGACTTTGCTAAAATGGGTGAGTGCCTAAGGAATGCACTAGCAAATGGGCAGGAAGGAGGTGGAAGAACAATGGGGAATAATAAAACTGCCATCACAGAGGTAACAAGCCTTTGTGTGAAGCAAATAAACAAATGAAAAGATGTAAGAAACCACTATGGTTCTCAAAGGAAGTGGCAGTGAAGGTTCAAGAGAAAAAGAAAGCATTCAAGAAGTACAAGGAATCGCAGAAGGAGCAGGACAGAGAACTGTATCAGTTAAAGCAAAAGGAAGCTGGGAAGGCAGTCAGAACAGCAAAGGCCCAAACCAAGGAAAAGATAGCCAACTCAGTTAAGAAGGGGGATAAAACCTTTTATAGGTACATCAGGAAGCAAAGGAAGACCAAGGGAGGGATAGTGAGGCTTAATAAAGGGAGGAGGGTGGGCAGAGGGTGACTGTGAAAAGGCAGAGAAACTAAACAAATATTTTGCTCAGTATTTACAAAGGAAGAGGTGGAGGTACCTAAAACAAACAGTAGAAACACTCTGGATACAGAAGCTGATACCAGCCCATTTACAGAAAAAGGGTTTGGAAAGAACTCCTTAAAACTGAAGGTGGACAAAGCAATGGGGCCTGATAGATTCATCCCAGAATTCTAAAAGAACTAAGGGTAGAACTAGTGACACCACTGACTACCCTCTTTAACAAATCATGGGAGGATGGGTGGTACCCGAGGACTGAAGGAGGGCAGATGTGATTCCCTTCACAAAAGTGGGAGCAAGAAAAAGCAGGAAACTACAGACCTGTTAGTTTAACCTCAGTGGTAGGGAAAATGATGGAATCACTTCTGAAGGAAAGAATTGTTGAGTATCTAGAGGCCAGAGGGCACAGGACCCAAGGCAGCATGGATTCACAGTGGGAAGGCCATGCCAGACAGAATCTGACAGATTTCTTTGACTGGGTGACCAAAGTAGTAGATCAGGGAGGGCTGTGGACATGGCCTGCCTAGACTTTAGCAAGGCATTTGACACAGTCCCACACAAAAGATTAATATACAAGTTAATGAGCCTGGGAGTGGGTCCCAAGATGACAGCCTGGGTAAAGAATTGGCTGGAGAATGGGACACAGAGAGCAATAGTAAATGGAGTCCACTCTGAAGAAAGGGGCTTACTAGTGGGGTACCGCAGAGGTTCAGTATTAGACGGTCCTCTTCAATGTCTTTATAGCGACATTGCAGAGGGACTGGAAGGAAAAGTATGTCTCTTTGCAGATGACACAAAGATCTGCAACAGAGTTGATGCACAAGGTGGGGTGGAAAGGATGAGAAGGACTTGGCAAGGTTAGAGGAATGTCAAACGTATGGCAGCTTAGATTCAATGCTAAGAAGGGCAAGGTAATGCACCTGGGAAACAAAACCCAGGGAAGAGTACACAATGGGGTGAGATACTAACAACAACAAAAATGGAAAGGGACCTAGGGGTAGTCATATCAGATGACCTAAATGTGGGCAAGCAATGTGAGAGGGCAGCAAGGAGGGGCTGGGGGATACTGGGATGCATAGGTAGAGGCATCACCAGTAGAAAACAGGAAGTTATTATCCTCTGTACAGACAGCTGGTCAGACCCCATCTGAGTACTGCGTGCAGTTCTGGAGACAATCTCTGCAAAGACATAGACAGGATGGAAGCTGTCCAGAGGAGGCAACTAAAATGGTGCAGGGTCTGCACGGAAGACATATGAAGAGACTTAAGGAGCTTAATATGTATAGTCTCGAGGAAAGGAGGAGAGGGGGACATGACAGAAACTTTCTAGCACCTCAAGGAATGAACAAAGTCCAAGAGGGTAGCATCTTTCAAAAAGAGTGTGCAAGAACAAGGGGCTACAATTTGAAGATGGGGGGCGGCTCAGAGGTAATTTAAGGAAGTATTTTTTCACAGAGAGGGTTGTGGATGCATGGAACAGCCTTCCGGAGGAGAGTGGAGTCAAAACAGTGATGGAATTCAAGCATGCATGGGACAGTCATAAGGCAATTCTAGGGGTGGGGGCAGGAAGAAGTAGGCTGCTGGTTAACTGGATCTGCAGCTTATCCATTAGGTGAGGAAATGGGCAGACTGGGTGGGCCAAGCGGTCCTTATCTGCGTCAAATTCTACGTTCTATGTTTCTATATACACTTGCTCTATATTTGTATCTTACATTTACCTATAGCTTCAAATACACCATTTAATTAGAAGAAAAAAAGAAGATAAATGCAAAGATGTTTAGAGTTTAGAAGGTGGCTAAGCACCCATAGAGAGGAGGCACACGAAAATTTGCTGGTATCCTTGTGGATCAGTCAGACTGTGGTAATAGAGTGATTCAGTAAGAGGTAGAGAGGAGAGAGAGAGAGAGAGAGAGAGAGAGGAGAGGGACAGAGAGAGAGAGAGAGAGGAAGAGGGAGGAGAGAGAGGGAGGGAGATTTAAATTCAATCAGAAATGACTTGCTGCCGGGGGTACATTTAAGTTTTTGAATAAGTCTGTCTTTCTTGGCAGGAGTTATTTATTTATTTACACATACATGCTTTTCTAGGGATAACATAGTAAAATATTGCACAATGCTAACCCATAGAATTTAAAGTGCTCAGTATCTTCAGGGATAGCCCGTTTCTGTTATCCACATTGCAGCAAACAAAACAGTGACTTTGTTTTTGGTATCTGGTATTAAAGTTTATCAACATTACTTCTTCAAACTATAAATTCACCAGGAGCTGAATGTTTTAAAATGTATTTCTGTACATATTAATACCTCTCAGCCATGTCCCTGATTACGAGGGACTTCCCTCATTTCACCCTCAAAATTGTTTTGTCCCTCCTGTCCCTCATGGGAAAGGTACTGTCCATGCAGAGAAAGTTCTGTAAATTCAGGCCTTACAGCACACTTTCATAATATTCTAAGATAATAAATAAAAAGTAAAGTTTGTTTAAGTACAGGAAAGGATTTCCACAGTGTTCGGAGCTTTTATCGTCATGTTTGAGGATGTGTCCCTCATTATGAGGGTCAGTGTCCCTCATGGTCCTTCATTTTGAGTGCCCACATCCCTCATTTTAGTGACAAAATTTTAAAAGGTATGGCAATATTTGGCAGGAGAGGCACATTGAATTGTAATACTTAATTTCCTGGTGTCAGCATACACTGCCTGCTATAATCTATGTTTGCTTCTTCTTTTTATGTTGCTTGAACCCATGTGCAAGAAACATAGTGCCATCAACCGAGTTTTTGGAGGTGTGGCACCCTCTCTTCCAATTCATTCAGTGTGTTTGCAGGTGTGGCCCCAGTTCACCAATCACTGCTGCAGCTGTCTATGACAAGCTGAAAATGCAGTGGCATACAGTTGAAGGGGAGAGCTCCGCTTCAGTGAGCAGAGCTCCCCCCCGCACACAAGCAAGCACGCATATTGCGTGCTGATGCGGTCCCTCCCGCTCCCCACACACACACACACACACACTGTACGTACTGGGGTGCTGAATCCCTGTCGGCTCATGCCTCCCCATACAAAAGCTGTCCAGGTGCCACACTGGGAGCCCACCCCAGCGTGGCAAAATGTGTTACAGCCGATGGGGTGCCCAATCCCCTATCAGCTCCAGCCCCCCAAACAGCCTTTCAGCTGCGCAAATGTCCTCGTCATCTTAGTAAAAAAAACAAAAAAAAACCTGCAAATAAAAACTGTCCCTCTGCACTTCTCCCTGCCCCTCCCACAACCCGCACCCACCCACTCGCGCAGCCTGCCTCCCCCTCACCCCATACTTACCTCTGGACCTTGGCACGACGATCTCGGTGGACTGGGAACACATCTGCACTCTTCAAAGCCAACCGCTGAACTGAGGAAATGCCGAAGCTGTATAATGGGATAGATAGGGTTTTTCAACTTTGCGCATGTCTCAGGCATTTTTGGAATGTTGGCACCAAATTTTCAACATGGGGTTTTGAGACCCTCCTCATCAATTCTGTCACTGTGAGACTGTTCTGAGACCCCATCTCAGCAAAGACATAGACAGAGTGGAGGCTGTCCAGAGGAGGGCAACCAAAATGGTGCAGGGTCTGCACCAGAAGACATACGAAGAAAGACTAAAGGAGCTTAATATGTATACCCTTGAGGAAAGAAGGGAGAGAGGGGACATGATAGAAACTTTCAAGTACCTCAAGGGAATCAACAAAGTCCAAGAGGGTAGCATCTTTCAGAAAAAGAGATGTGCAAGAACAAGGGGGCACAATTTGAAGATAGAGGGGGGATGGCTCAGAGGTAATGTGAGGAAGTATTTTTTCATGGAGAGGGTTGTGGATGCATGGAACAGCCTCCCTGAGGAGGTCGTGGAGTCAAGAACAGTGGGGGAATTCAAGAATGCATGGGACAG
The DNA here is from genome assembly GCA_016271365.2 of Neoceratodus forsteri. Taxonomy (NCBI): domain Eukaryota; kingdom Metazoa; phylum Chordata; order Ceratodontiformes; family Ceratodontidae; genus Neoceratodus; species Neoceratodus forsteri. Next base: position 50,779,429 of record JADMNL010000031.1, on the reverse strand, counting down.
ACATAAGGCAGTCCTAGTGGGGGGTAGGAGGAAGTAAGCTGTTGGTTAACTAGGATCTGCAGCTTATCTGTTAGGTAGGAAAATGGGCAGACTAGGTGGGCCAAGCGGTCCTTATCTGCCATCAAATTCTATGTTTCTATGTTTCTCATGGGTAATCAGGCCGAAGAGTGATTTCGCGATCGCTGTCATAATCACTTTTGGGACCAATTAGCAAACGACAATGCCAGTGTTCATAAGGTGGGCTCTCAAAAAGCCTATGTTGCAAATTTGGTGAAAAAATTCCTAAAAATCACTGTTTTACGAGTGTGCATTGCGCAGTTCCTACGCATGCTCGTAAGTTCACAAATTTTTAATATTTGCACTCCAGATTTTCAACATTGCCATTTTACCACACCTCCTTATGAGCAGTACAGCTGTCATTTTTCACATCGCGCCCAAAATGTGTTTCCGCGCATGTAGCGCACAATGGCGCAGTCGGTGTGCAAAATCAATGTATGGGACACATTAAGAAAATCACAGTGACACTGTTCATGAGCAGAGGTCTTAAAATGGCTATGTTGAAAATTTGGTGAAAAAATTCCTAAAAATGACTGTTTTACAAGTGTGCGTTGCACAGTTCCTATGCACGCTGGTAAGTTCATGAATTTTTAATATTTTCACTCCAGATTTCCGACATTGCCATTTTACCACACCTCCTTATGAGCAGTACAGATGTCATTTTTCAAATGTCACCTAAAATGTCTTTCCATGTATGTAGCGCACAATGGCGCAGTCGGTGTGCGCAATCAATGTTTGGAACAGAGTAAAAAAATTGCAGTGACACTGTTCATGAGCAGAGGTCTTGAAATGGCTATGTTGAAAATTTGGTGAAAAAATTCCCCACAGTTACTATATTACGAACATTTGTTGCGCTGATCCTTCGCATGCGCATAAGTTTGCAAATTTTCAATATTTTCACTCCACATTTTCAACATTGCCATTTTACCACACCTCCTTATGAGCAGTACAGCTGTCATTTTTCACATCTTGCCGAAAATATGTTTCCACCCATGTAGCGCACAATGGCGCAGTCGGTGTGCGAAATCAATGTATGGGACATATTAAGAAAATCACAGTTACACTGTTCATGAGCAGAGGTCTTAAAATGGCTATTTTGAAAATTTGGTGAAAAAATTCCTTAAAATGACTGTTTTATGAGCGTGCATTGCAGTTCCTATGCATGCTCGTAAGTTCGCAAATTTTTCATATTTGCACTCCAGATTTTCAACATTGCCATTTTACCACACCTCCTTATGAGCAGTACAGCTGTCATTTTTCACATGTCGCTCAAAATGTGTTTCCGTGCATGTAGCGCACAATGGCGCATTTGGTGTGCGCAATCAATGTTTGGGACAGATTAAGAAAATCACAGTGACACTGTTCATGAGCAGAGGTCTTAAAATGGCTATGTTGAAAATTTGGTGAAAAATTTCCCTTCAGACATTCTGCAATGTTACTAATAAAGACATTGAACAGGACTGGCCCCAGCACCGATCCCTGTAGCACCCACTGGTCACCCCTCTCCTAGACGCACCCTATTTACCACCACTCTCTGCCTCCTGTCTGTTAGCAGGTTTCTAACCCAGTTTACTACCCTTTCCCCATACCCAGCTAGTTTATCAGCCTCCTATATGGGATGATGTCAAAGGTTTTGCTGAAATCACAGGTAGGTTGTCCACTTCCCACCTGACTCACTTCCTTTGTCACCCAGTCAAAGAAATCAACCAGATTTGTCTGACATGATGTCCCCACTGTGAATCCATGTTGTCTATGGTCCTGGGCTCTGATGGCTTCTAGATGCCCCACTATCCTTTCTTTAGGCAATGTCTCCATGATCTTCCCCACTACTGAGGTGAGGCTGAACGGCCTCTTGTTCCCTGCCTCCTCCCTGCTGCCAGACTTGTGTAGAGTGATCACATGTGCACTCCTCCAATTCACTCATGTTGAATGACTCAGTGAACATGGCTGTCAGAGGTACTGCTATCTCCCTTTGCAGTTCTCTTAATATCCTTGGGCATATGCCATATGGTTCCATCGCTTTGTCCACCTTCAATTTAGTGAACTCCTGCAGGATTCTTTTGCCTTTGAATGGATTATTGTCCACTTCTTTACCCCCTTGGCAACTGCTGTACTGCTGTGGCCCTTGCCCCTCCCACTCTTCTGTAAATACTGAACGGAAAGATACCGTGGATGTCTGGGGAGGAAGGCTTGGAACTATCACTTCCAAATACCTAAATAGAACATACAAGCAAGCAACATTCAGCATTGACAAATGCTTGTTATGTTTGCTTGCACAAGAAACATGTTGTGGCAACTTAGGAGAGAAGCAGGTTGTGGAGGTGCGGCACTATTGCAGCCAATGCCATGACTGCTTTTGAGGGCTTGATTGTGTGTCACCAATGCAAGCACACACTGGCAGTGACACTAGTTTAGCAAGCGTGCCACCAACTTGGCTTGATTTGGCCCCGCCAATCAAGGTAGCCAGTCATCACAGTGTCAGCTTCTCATTCCCTCCATATTTGCTTATGCAGTTTGTTGAGAGAAGCTGATGCTGTGATGTCGGGGCGGCCCAATTGTTGTGGCAAATTGGCTTTTGTGGCAGTATGTTTGTCTTCCCTGTGACAGCCACCCTGTCATGTGTTATAATTATGATCATCCTTATCCTACTGTGGATGTCAAGTTGCTGTATTCAGGATTCCTGGCGCTGCTTCTGATTTGATGCCCTGTGTACAGTTCCTCCTGCCAGCCTGAAGGTGACAGTATCGATAGCAGTGCTCTCTCCCCCTACCAGTTGGGGACACATTAGTTTCGGGACCCTACTGTCCTCAGCAGCTGCCTGCTCATACTTCCTCCAGGGAAGGGACTGAGACTGAGAGCCAGAGACCACAGTAGGGATGCCTCCGTTGTCTCAACTTTAGTTTCTGCTGCTTGCTGTTGCTACTAGGCACTGGCGGACCCTTAGGCAGTCAGCTGGCCCACCCATGGCATCGATTGGCAATCACTGTAAGTGAGTCGGACTCATCATGCGGCCTGTGGCCTGTGCCTGCGACTGCTCTGCATATCAGTGCATCTGTCCATGCTACGTACTTGGCGCAGCCCACTGCCATCCTTTCTGGTCTTGCCTTGCCTAATTTGCCCCTGCCTGCCCAGGTCGGGTGCCCCCAGCCCTTTCTAAGTTCATACCTAACTACTGGTACAGTAGTACTGGGTCCCTCTGTAACTCGTCAGTTGTCAGAGAAGATGGTCATATCACGGGCACAGTTGGTGGGTCATCTCTCTCGCTCAAGGAAAGCCTCAAGCCAGGTCCCTGACCTGGAAGGAAGCAGCATGGTGGTAAGGTAAGAGGGCCAACAAAATCATGACCAGCCTAAGCCAGCCAGTTCCATCCATAAATAATTTAAAAAACTGTGTAAAAATGAATTTTTTTGTTTTTTTTATGACCTGCCTGGCTGCCTGCTTGCCTGCCTGGCATGATTGCTCCTCTCTCTCTCTCTCCCTCCCCCTCTCTCACACTCTGACCAGGATTGAGACCAGTGCTACACAGTGGTCATCTGGAGTGGAGGGAGGGAGGATCTAGCACCGGCCACTGGCAGAACATCTTGCTTGTAACTTGTTGGATGGGCTGCTCATGCTGCTGGCATAAAAAAATCATTTATTGCCTGTTGTTTTTCAACCTATGCTGCAAAAGACAAGTAATGCTTACGTTTTTCTGCAGTGTTCACAGAAAAAGGGAGGGGGACTGGGAAGGGAGGCATACTGATGTTGAGGACTCCGAGTATTATGCTATCTGAGTTACATTCCAGTCCCTGCATGCCCTGGTCACACTCCTGAGCCTCACCCAGCCTGTAGAACTTTACAAGCCATTTTACTGGGGTGTGCAGGTGTGCGGCTGTGTGGGAGAACAGTGTTGAGGGACAGAGATTAGTGATAGACCTGCATGTGTTAAGGTGAACTTGTTTAACCAGAAAAGCCACACTTGTTTCCAGGTGTGACCTGGGAGCACAAGGAAGTTAAGTGACTTGCTCAGTGTCACACAGTATGAATTAGTAGTGGGGTTAAATTGGATGGCATGGGAATGAACTAGGGAGTGGGAATGCCCTGAATGCTGGGGACTGATTCAAGCTGGGTTAAGCGTGGCACTAGACCAACAGGAATGGCTCATGAACCACAGAAGCACTATGTACCAAGTGCACTGTGCATGGCATTGTACCACGTGAAAGACATTATGTCATGCACAGCCCCCTGTGACTGGTGCAGCCAGTTGCACTCAGTGGTGCAAACGATGAGTGCCACTGAACATCTGTCTGCACAACACAACACCATAATTTCTGGGCAGCCTCTTGCCTCTGCTGACTGCTGCAAAATGTTCATCCTGGCAGATTTTGGTGGGGGAACAAACAATGCGGCGCATGTTTGCACTCTGAAATTCCACCACAAACTAGGACTGTGTATGGTTCCCCAGGATTTGTAGCACACCTTGCTTGCTTGCATCCCCCATGAACGTTATACTAGCTATGCTCTGACTAAAACATATTTCTCACAGAAATATTGCCCATGTCTTATTGTGTTTGCTTTCCCTGCACCCCATTAAATCAGGATAATACCAGAGCAGATGTACAAATCACTAGTCTGGGGCATGGAACACTCATCACATCGTGTTCACTCCTCCATCATGTCACTGTGTACAGTACTAATGCTGTAGCTGTCAGGTCCCGGTCACAGACCCTGTATTTTAACTGCTTGCTTGCCTCCAGTCCAACCTGAGAGGGTGAAGCGGTGAGGACGAGACTGGGAGGCTGTCTGAGGGTGCAGGGCTTCACTCGCCACTTGCAATCCATTCTGGGCATGGCTGAGGGAGGCAGGGGGGCAGTGTCCTCTTTTTGGTGTCCACAAATCTGGTAACCCTAGATTTGGGACAGTGCTGAGCTGAGGCTTGTGAGAGACAGAGATGGGCAAGTTTGGCCAGTCAGCCAGGGACCTGCGGTGCTGGTGAGTTCGACGAAGGGGGAGAGAAGCAGTGCCTGAGCCCTGGCAGTTCTTCCCCCCATCCCTCTGGGCATGTGTGGCAGCAGCAGCACTGATATGGTTTTCCAGTGCCAACTAGAGTGCTGGGGTTACAGGGGCAGAGAGTCAGAAAGACAACCTACCTAACCGTGGTGGGCTCATCCGTCCTCCAGGGGAGGGATTGAATCTGAGAGCCAGAGACCAGAGTAGGGATTCGAGACAGTGCTGAGCTGGGAGCTTGTGAGAGACTGAGAGATGGGTTAGTTTGGCTGGTCAGCCGGGAACCTGCGGTGCCGGTGAGTCCAACGAAGGGAGAGAAGAGCAGCACCTGAGTCCTGGCAGTTCTTGCCCCCACCCCTCCAGTCATGTGTGGCAGCAACAGCACTGACGTGGCTTTCTGGCAGCAGCTGGAGTGCTGGGGTTAGAGGGGCAGAGAGTGGAAAAGACTACCTACCTGATCGCGAGGTTGCAGACACTGTATAAACTGATGCTAGCATTTGCAAAGTTTTCCTGTTTTCAGCAAATAAACAAAACTGTTCAAGCAGCCAAAGTGTTGCTGTTCTCCAGGTTTGGCTAAGACTTCTATCATATGGCTAGAATGTTCAGGATACAATGAGCCCAAATGTTACAGCATTTCAGTTTTCTAGTCTAAACACTAACTAAGGCAGATGCAACTGGGGAGACTCGCAGCTGCAGCAGTGGCATGCAGCAAATTTGCCAGTCGTACTTGGGAGGTGGTGGAGGACCCCTTCTATCCCACGTTGTTCACTTAGATTAGAAATCAGAAATTTGTATGAATTGTGGGCCTCAATCAACAGCAAAACTGTAGGGCTACTGTCCACAGAGATCTGGATTTATGTCTCCATGAAATGATGAGTGGTCCCACACCACATGTTACCCAATATTCTCAGGCACAATAACATTTGAAGCAAGTAGGGATTCGGAGGTATGACTGGTAGAGCTGGGGTTATAGACGGGCAAGAATCATAGATAGAGTTGAGAAATACACACTTTGTCAAAGCTGGACCAGGCTGAGACAGACAGAGAACTGGGGTCAGAGACATAACTGCAGTGTGAGAGAGCTGCACCTTGGAGGGCAGCGCTGATAATTTATTTGGGTTTGTTTTTTTGTTTTCCATATTTTTTTATGTCACTTGCAAGTGCTGAACCAACTTGTGGGCTTGCCCCCCGCCTCCCCCTTACTGTTAAGCAATGCAACACAGAGGTCTGCCCTAGATGAGGCTGACTGGGCAGTGGGTGTCTTCTTCCTATAAGACCTCCTATGGGTTTATTTGAGCACCTTTATTAAAGGTTTTCTTACTATTCTCCCAGATTATTTGTAGAAAGTCTCCCCTGAACTGGGAGGCTGTTGCTGCACATTTCTAAAGTCTGAACTCCTTACTTCACATTCTATGTTTGGGTGGGGTTTTGTGATACCCACAGCATCCTGTTCACCACTGTATTAGGAATTGAGATTTAAAGAATTGCTGGGTAGGGGTCCAGATATTGAGCAATTCATGCCATTTTAATCCTCTTTTGATCGTGAAAGCATAGCTGAGTACAGGAACATGTACTGTACAAAAGTGTTTGCCATCCTGAATAATCAGAGCAGTTGTTTTGCTTTTTTTTTTTAACTTATTTGACTAGTTTTGATTGCAGGAACTGGCTTATCTTGTGAAGGCGAGACAAGCTGTGAGAACTGCACTTTGACCTGGCACCTGAACCTCCTCCAAATTCAGCCTTTTATTTAAGATTATGCATCTGCGTGGGGAAATGTGCAAGCTGCCCCACTTTTGAGTTTTACTGACATGCCGCTTTGGAGATCTGTGTTTTGCGGTGATTCAGCTTGCAGCTTACTTGAAGTTAAAGGGCTGTGGTTATCACCCTGTCTAACCAAATCTTACATTCAGTATGTATCAATCCACTCTCAGTCCGAATCCTGCACAGCGTTCACCTTTCAGCATGTCTGTGGGTACTGGGATTTGGAACTTATGTCTCCTTTGAGGCACCATACATGCAGGCATGTGGGACATCCTTCTCTTCCTTTCAAGGTTGTGGGGGGGCCATGTTGCTTCCACCATTCCTTAGAGGGCTGCCTTACCTAACAGTGAGGCATACGACGGACAGCAGGGCTTCTGTTAACCCCACAGGAAGGATCCTAGGACACCTGATTTTTGCAGCAACACAAAGCATTATGGAAAACAGAGTGGCACCCAAACACGCTCTCCTAGCATTTCACACCAGTGCAAGGTTCTTTCTCAAGGGTACCACCAACAGTCTAGTTAATTTATTTATAGTGTGTTCACCAGGATCACAGTACTGTGAGTTTGAAATGTGCCACCATTAGGAAAAGGCTGTCACATTACAATCAGTTTGTTGAAAAACACAAATTGCGTTATGATGTTAGTTAGCTGATAAAATATTCTGGCACAGATTTTATAGCGAATAATGCCTGTGTAGGTGTGTATTATGAGGGATTTTCACATGGCCTTGGTGTGTGATAATCCATAAACCCCAAGTTTTTTTCTCTCATCTGTTTCTCTTCAGTGGTGAGATGAAAGGGGGTGAGTGGGAGGGTATTGGGAGGAGGAGTTATATTATGTCTCTTTTTATCATTATTATCCTAATTTCATTATATCTTATTCCCGTTTAGCATGTTATATCTATGATCCTATTAGAAATACTGGTATATAGGATCTAACTTGTTGGATTATTGTTTCCAAAATTCCTGTGTAATGGTGGTTTGTGTATAATTTTGTTAAATGGAAAACACAATAAAGCTTACTAAATTTCAAAAAAGAAAACCTACTGCCACTAACTCTGTACTGCATACTGATAGTGCCCACCCTCCCAGCCTTAATAGAAATCTATCCCATATGGTCAATCATTTGTGGCTGAGGAAATTGCAATTACAGGTATGGATTTTTGAGACACAGGCAAGTGAAGTGATTGGAAGATTCAAAGCCAGAGGATACAACAATAACTTTACCGACAAACATTAAACTTAACGTAAAATATCCAAAGAACTTCACTACTATGCAAATCAGCTTCAACATTAATAACAACATTCCATGAGTTCGGTCACTGAATATTATTTTTTTTGGCAGGCCAAACTGTCATTCGCAATTTAGAGGAATTGGCTAATCTTAGTAAGTGATTGATATTGTGGGCTGTGCAGTGAGCCCAAAACCAAAATGACTTTTTAGCAGGGTCAGAACCTAAAGGAAAGGCTAATACAAAAGTAGCATGAGAAAAAGTCAAATGACCAATAGCAGATACTTGTTTTCACAGGTATCTAGAGGTCTTTATAGATGTCAGAGGTGTAATATCTATAAATATGCTATGATCCATAACACCTTCTCCATCCCAAACTCCAGGATGTTGTGTTGACATAAGATAATTGATCACCTGTGACACACCGTATGTGGTGTATGTTCTCTGGTGCACTTGTGGTTTGACACACTGTATGTGGGTAAACTGTGTGCCCTCTTAAACAACACCTACAGGAACATGTTAGATCAATTATAAATAATCAACATGACACCCCAGTAGGTACACATTTTATACTGCACCATAATTCATCTTCTGAGAAACTCAAGTACATGGGGATTGAATGGGTCCCACCCCTGAAATTAGGGGGAGACAGGGCTGATACACTACTCCAGAAATAAAGCAAATGGATCTTAAACTTAACTTAGTGTAAAGCCTTTTGGTCTCAATGAGCAGTGAGACATCAAATCTTTTTTGGAAAAAATAATTGAAAAGTAACTGAACATATGCTGTCTGTCTTATCTACCCTGTTTAGGATTTTGAACTCATTAGATTATTTTGTTTCTTCTTTTTTAGGCGCTTTCAACATTTTGGGAGTACTGGGCTTACTTCAGCTCCTTCCTACCCAGTTTGAATTTGTTAATTGGAACTAAGAATATGATTGAGTAAGCTATGACAACAATCCAGTCCAGGCAGCTTCTTTCTTTCTTTTTTCATCTCTGCAGCTTTTCATAGCATTACCATGTAATAAACATTATAGTGACTAGTGACTATTTGAAATTATAACTGCAAAGATGTTCGGATTTGAAATTTTGGACTATTTTGTTACAGATTTGCCTCTTAAGTGATGTACCTTTAATTCTGTATGAATTATAATGGAATGCCTCATGAATAATTAATGACTGTGCTGTATAAATGCTGCTTTTCTACCTTTCAGCCTCAACCCCTTTAAAGACTACATAGTCAAGGTGCAAGGGGCTAGAGCTGGACTTTCGAAGTTTGTCAGTTATTGCCATTGTGCTGTGATCTTGGAAACTGTACATAAAACTTTTAAAATTGAACATTTGCTTCTACTTTTCCTTTGTTGTGCATATGATTATTGGTTTTGTAGCTGCCTCCCAAGTGGCTTTCACAGGTTTTTGCAAAGGAGCTTGTGGCCAGATGTTTTGGATTCTTACTTTTCAAACAAGCAGTGACAATTTTTTTTTTTTTTACTTTTGCCTACTTCAGTTTTTTAATTTGGCTGTATGCTGATCATTATTATGCTGCTCTGAGTCTTTCCAATAAGAACGCGTTCTATTTTTCTCATATTTTTGTCATATTCAATTTCTGTGATTCTCTTTTCTGATTTTAGGTTGTGTGCTCTAATTCATGTAATTTCTGCATTTCCCCAAACTACATTTTTTTTTTCCAATTGTTTAACCAGGTGAGACACTCTAAGCTAGAAGCATTGTTTACAGGTGCAACCTGGGAGCACAGGGAAGTTATGTGACTTGCTCAGGGTTCACACAGTATGCAAGTGGGGCCTGTGGGATTCAAACCCAGGTCTCAGATTTGCAGCTCAGAGCCTTAAACCACTGTGCTATACTACACTCCATATATCAGCCATATACTAGTATAGGGCCCAATATGCATGACTTGAGCTCGGTACACCCCATAAAGGGTGAGTGCTTCGAGATGCACACCTGGGCTGGCCCCAGCTGACTACGGGCTAAGATTAGAAACACAGAAGCATAGAATTTGATGGCAGATAAGGACGGCAGGCCTTTATCCCTACCCTAGCAAAAATGCCACAGGTCCTACTTAATCTCTGGCTTCATCTTCTTTTTTGAACCGCTATGGCACCCCTTCGTCTATCCCATGCATTATTGAATTCTTCCACCATCTATGCCCCTACCACCTCTGTTTGGAAGCTGTTCCATGCCTCCACCACCCTTTCCATGAAGAAGAACTTTCTTATGTTGCCCCTTAGTCTACCCCCTTCCAGTCTCATATCATGCCCTCTTGTTGTTTCAGAGCATTTTCTCTTCTGAAAGATGCTGCCCTCCTGTACCTTATTAATTCCCTTGAGATACTTGAAGGTCTCTATCATGTCTTCCCTTTCCTTTCTCTCCTCCAGGGTATACATATCGAGTTCCTCCAATATCTTCTCGTATGACCTTTGGTGCAGGCCCTGCACCATTTTTGTTGCTCTTCTTTGAACTGCCTCTGCCTTGTATATGTCCTTTGAGAGATGCAGCCTCCAGAACTGGACACAGTACTCCAAATGAGGTCTCGCCAATGTCCTACACAGTGGCATTATGACCTCTTTTCTTCTGCTGGTGATCCCTCTCCCTATATACACCAGCATTCCACTGACTCTCCCAATTGCCTTGGCACATTGTTTGGCCACCATTAGGTCATCAGATATGATTACCCCCAGATCTCTTTACTGTTTTGTGGCCTCTAATACCATCCCTTCCATCGTGTACTTCTCCCCTGGATTCTTGTACCCCAAGTGCATGATTTTGCACTTTTTTGCATTGAATCCCAGCTGCCACTCTCTGGATCATTCCTCCAACTTATCTAGGTCCTTCCTCATTTTCTCCACCTATCCTGAACTGTCTACCCTATTGCAAACCTTGGTGTCATCTGCAAAGAGACATACCTTCCCCTTTAACACCTGTGCAATGTTGCTGATGAAGATATTAAACAGCACTGGCCCAAGAACTGATCCCTGTGACATCCTGCTGGTCACCCTCCCTAATCTGGATTTAGCCCTGTTTACTACTACCCTCTGTGTTCTACTCCTTAGCCAATTCCTAACCCAGTTCTCCACCTTGTGCCCCAATCCCAGGCTGCCCAGCTTGTTTACAAGCCTCCTATGTGGAACGGTGTTGAACACCTTGCTGAAGTCAAGGTAGACCACATCAGCTGCTCCCCTGATCCACCTCCCTAGTGACCCAGTCAAAGAAACCTATCAGATTAGTTTGACATGACATTCCTGATGTAAATCCATGTAGCCTCGGATCTTGTGCTCCACTTGATTCAAGGTGCTCCACTATCCTTTGCTTTAGCAGAGATTCCATAATTTTACCCACCACTGAGGTCAGGCTGACAGGTCTATAATTTCCAGCATCCTTCCTGCTCCCACGTTTGTGGAGAGAAACTACATCAGACCTTCTCCAATCCTCTGAAACCATTCCCATTTCCAGTGACTCATTGAACAGGGCTGCCAGTGGTGCCACCAGTACCCCACAACTCCTATAATATTCTATCTGGTCCCATTGCCTTATCCACCTTCAGTTTTGTAAGTTCTTTTAGGACTCTCTCCTCTTTGAATGGCCTGTTATCCATCTCCCTTCCCATCCTGATTTTTAGCTGAGGTCCCCCCACTTTCCCTTCCTCCGTGAAAACTGAACAGAAATATTTGTTCAGGACTGATGCTTTATCCCGGTCCCCTTCCACTCCCCCCCCGCCTTAGCCTGGCCTTTTTCCTTTTGCTAATGTATCTATAGAAAGTCGTGTTTCCTTTCTTAACTTCCTTTATATATTTTCTTCTGTCTTCCCTTACCCCAGTGACTGCTCTCCTTGCCTTCCTCTGTTTTTCTAGATACTCTACCCTGTTTTCCTCCTTTTGTGTCTCCTTATATTTCCTGAAGGCCATTTTTTTTGCCCTGACTTTCCCCACCACTTCCTCCATGAGCCATAGTGGTTTTCTTTTACTTTTGCCTTTGACTATTTGCCGAATACAAAGGTTTATTGCCTCCACTATGGCTCCTTTTAGATGAGCTCACTGTACCTCGACTCCATCCCTTTTTTTGCTCACTGCTAGGGCCTCCTTGAAACATACCCCCATCTTATTGAAGTCTGTACTCTTGAAGTCCAGAACCCTCACCTTTGTGTGGGATGTCCCTGTTGTAGTTTTCACACTGAACCACACTGCATGATGGTCACTGGACCCCAGGTGTTCTCCTACCCTGACATCCATAATTCTGTCCCCATTGGTCAGTAGCAGGTCCAAAATTGCTCCTTCCCAGGTTGGCTCAATCACCAGATGTTTGAGGCATGCCCCTTGCAGGGAGTCCAGGATATCTCTGCCACTGGCTGTTGCAGGCTGCTAGGGTGCTCCAATCAACTTCTGGCAGGTTAAAGTCACCCATAAGTAACACTTCTCCTTTAGCTGCCATCACATGGATGGTTTCCAGTAGATCCCTGTCCATTTTTTGACTGGGTGACTAGGGAGGTGGATCAGGGGAGGGCAGTGGACATGGCCTATCTGGACTTCAGCAAGGCCTTTGGCATTGTGCCATATAGAAGACTATTACACAAACTGGGGACTATGGGTGTGGGCAGGACAGTAGTGTGGTGGGTAGGTAACTGGCTGGGTGGCAGGACACAGAGGGTGGTGTTAAATGGCTGTCACTCCACAGAGGGAAGAGTGACCAGTGGGGTACCACAGGGATCAGTGCTGGGACTGGTCCAACATCTTCATCAGTGACATTACTTAGGACCCTAGAAGGCAGAACTCACTGTTCACTGATGACACAAAGCTCTGTAACAGAGTAGACAAACCAGGGGTGTAGATAGAATGAGAAGGGACCTTCAGAAACTTGAAGAATGGTCAGGGGTTTGGCAGTTGAAATTCAATGCAAAGAAGTGCAAGATAATATATGGGGCACAAAACCCTGGCACAATATATCAGTTGGGGGTGAGGATATAGCATGCAGCAAGCAGGAAAGGGATCTTGAGTTATCATCTCCTGATGACCTCAAGGTAGGGAAACAGTGTGACGAGGCAGCAGGTAAAGCAAATAGGATGCTGGGATGCATAGGCAGGGGCATGACCAGCAGGAAAAGGGAGGTCATAATTCCACTATACAAGACACTAGTGAGGCCCCACCTGGAGTACAGTGTACAGTTCTGGAGACCTTACCTACGTAAGGACATAGACAGGGTAGAGAAGGTTTAGAGGAGGGCAACAAAGATGGTGCATGGATTGCATCACAAGTCCTATGAAGACAGGTTGAAGGAACTGAACATGTACCCCTGGAGGAGAGGAGGGAGAGAGGGATATGATAGAGACATACAAGTATCTTACAGGGGAGGAACACGGTGCAGGAATACACTATTTTAAGCAAAAGATGTTGCAGGACTGGAGGGCATGGGATGAAGTTGGAGGAAGGACGATTCAGAGGAAACGTGAGGAAGAATTTCTTCACAGAATGGGTGAGTGGACAAGTGGAACACCCTGCCAGAGGAAGTGGTGGGGCTGAAACAATCACAGGATTTAAGAATGCATGGGATAGACATAAAGGAATTCTGGAGGTCAGGGGTGGCAAGGGGCAACAGACTTCTAGGAAAACATAAACTGAACTTACAAGCTCAAATGGGCATACTGGGTGGGCCATAGGCCCTTATCTGCCGACACTGTCTATGTATCTATGTATTTCTTCCTTTTGTGCTGGGGGTTTATATATTACACCTGTGTGACCGGCAGTGCCATTACCCATCTTCAGTGTAACCCACAGTGCCTCTGCCTTCCCCTGCAATCATTGTGCCTCTGTTGCCTTTATACCCTCCTTTACGTACAGAGCCACCCCTCCTCGCATTTTTTTCCCTCCCTGTCTCTCCTGGACCAAAAATAATCTGGTATAACTATGTCCCAGTCATGGTTCTCATTGTACCATGTCTCCGTAATAACTCTAATATTCAAGTCAGCCCTGCTATCATGGCTGCCAGATCAGTGATTTTGTTCCATGGCTGCAGGCATTCATGCTCATAACCCTTCATATTCTGCAGACACTCCTCTTTACCTCCTCCTTCTTAGCTATGCTTTCCTGATCTCCCTCTTCTTTGTACAAGTCAGCCAGCTCATGGTCAGTACTAGACATTTTTCGTTGGGGCATAGAGAGGAAGGGGCTGTTCCAGTTGCTGGTGGGGTGGGATGGAGGAACAGTCATGTGGACCCCTCCAAGGATCCACAACACTGTTCCCTCATCCTGCCCTCCTGCCAGTGACCAGCGTAACCCTCTCCCTTCTATGCCCCTTGAAAAATGTCACAGACTTGTCCTGACCACAAGAAGGCTGACTCTGTCATTGAATGAGTGCATGCTTGTTCAAGCACATGCTCGTTCATTGAGAGCTCAGTCGGGCTGCTGGCCATATAGGTGAGTGGAAGGCTGTATCAGTGGCCCACTTGAAGGCATGGGGAGTGGGGTTGGGGCCCTACCTGACATGGTGAGGGTGAGCGTTCCACTAGACACCAGAGAAATCTTTATTTTTGTAAAGTTGGTGGACAAGGCAGTGATTGGCTGGGGGGGGGCACACTAGACACCAGGGATAGACTTAGTTTACAGCCAGGCTGGGGCTGAATATGACTACTGAATATTTCGGCACTGAATAATGAATATTCAGCTGAATATTTAAAAAAAGGTATTTGCACAGCCCTAGTCCTAGGTCACCTCCTGAAGGCCTTTTTTTCTTTCCATGATGCAACAACATCAGGCTGCTATGGGGTTTGCATACAGGAACAGGACACCACAAAAAAAAATTACTAGATTTTCTGGAGCCCCTGAATCTCCCACTATACAACAGTTGTGCCTCATCTTTTACCATCTTTAGAGGATGCCATGTATGCTGTGGACACAAGTCCAATAACATCCTGTGGCCCCCAGAAAGGCAGATAAATTGTATCTTGCCCCATTAGGCAAACCATTTTATGCCACACAGCATGAGGTGGACTCAGTAGTTATTACTGCAGCCCATGACAAGTTCTGGGCACCCAAACACCTTACCTCCCACCTGACAAGGAGTTTCAGAAGCTGGATGTCCTAGGCAAATATAAGTATGCTCTCAGTATCATTGGGCATATGCATTGCAAACTGTCAGGCCTATATGATAAAATATCAAACCTCCCTGTGGTGTAAGGCCAAGACTACTACCCAGGCCTTGCTTGACTGTCAGCAAAGCAGCAAGAATTACTTACAATTCACTACAGGCACTGATGCAGGCAAACATCTCCTTCAAGCAGCTTATGCTATCTCATGTGCCTCTACCAAAGTAGATGCTTCAGGGATCTGCCTTAGAAGACACTCATGACTCAGAGTGGTAGGTTTTACCTCTGATGTCCAGCAGGCTGTACTAAATGCTCCTTTAAAGGGCCCTAAATTATTTGGCCCTGATGTGCTGGATACTTTAAGGAATCTACAAGCTTCAGGTAGAAACTTAAAATGTGTTCACTCACTCTACCACACCCAGCCTAGTGGTCAGTTTTGGGGTTCCTACCATCCTGTGAATCAGAGGTCAACTTCCCCCCTCCAGGCAACAAGGCAAAGGAAAATGAGCAGCATTACCAACTCCAGCCCACACTCCAGGTGCTGACCCCTAAGGCCCTGGAGGTGCGGGAACAGGGTGAGCAACTCCCACTACTACAACCTGACTCTCCAATCCTCCTCAGTCAAGTTTTCCTCCTAGAGTGGCTGTAGGGGGTCACATCTCCCATCACTTACCCCAAGAGAGGGACATTACTTCAGACGCCTGGGTGCTAATACTTATAGTTAAGGGCTATGTTCTGGAACTCTTAGACAATCCTCCAGACAATCCACCTATTCAGACAAATTACTCACCAGAACATCTTGCTCTGTTACTAGAAGTTCAATCCAAGCCATTCAACCGTTTTTTCTAGAACAATGAAACACAGGCTTTTATTCCAGGTACTTTCTAGTCGCAAAGTGGACAGGCAACCTGTGCCCACACTAGATTTCAGGGTCTCAGCCGCTTCATAGAGTACAAAGTTCAGGATGGTCACCTCCAGGGGCTCCTCCACTACTTCAGCAAAGTGACGGCTGAATTCCCTGGATATGAAAGATGCCTACCTCACACCTCCACATCAAAATAAGAAATCTCACAAAAATACCTAATATTCCTCCTCAAGGAACCATTATCAGTTCAAGGTATGGCCTTTTGGCTTATCCTCAGTGCCATGTGTCTTTATCAAATGCGTTGCTGTAGTGGCAGCAGCTTTTTGCAGGGAAGGCCTGCATGTGTTTCTGTACCTGGATGACTGGCTCCTCAAAGTCAATTCCAGGGATCAGATCTTATATACTCTGAGTCAAACCCTGCAAATGTTTGACACCCTAGGTATTACAGTCAGAATATTAAAACTGGTACTGACAACTTGACAATGCCTACTATACATTGGGGTGGTGTTAGACACTTGTGTCAGAATGGCCTTTCTGCCACAGGACCAGGCTGACTGCCTCATTGTTCAAGTCTAATCAATTGGTGCCAGTTATCATATCACCGCCAAGTCATTCCTACACCTTCTAGGTTATATTACAGCATTCATTGTCACAGTTCTCTTAGCCAGACTGCACAGGCATATCTCCCAGTGGATCCTCATAGTCCAATAGCACAAATTGATGTATGACTTGGACCAAACAGTGCTTCTTACTACACCTCTATGCAAAATATTTTTATGGTGGATGGATCATCGCAACCTTCTCAATGGCATGCAGTTCCTCCTTCTTCCCCCTCTACGTATCCTGACTACGGTTGTTTTGGGCATGGGCTGGGGTGCACACCTGGGCCCTTATCAAGCACAGGGCACCTGAACTTCACTGAAATGCACCATGTACATCAATCAATGTGCTAGAACTCTGTGCTGTTCTGAATGCCCCTCATACATTCCCCCCATATTTGTCTCTGGGTCCACTGTTAATAGAGATAGACAACACCACTGTGATGCATTACATCAACAAACAAGAGGGGGACTCATTCCTACCTGCTGTGCAGGCAGGCCATGAGACTGCGATATTGGCCTCTCTGCCATTCATATTCCAGGCATCTGAAACATCTTAGCAGAGAAGTGCAGCAGATCCCAATCGGTAATGCATGAGTGGGAACTCCTGACCTCTGTAGTAGAAGACCTTTTTGCAATGTTGGGCAGACCAGACCTGGACCTTTTTGCATCTCTGCATAAAGCAAAACTGACCAGTTTTTGCTTACTGGAGCTAGGGACTGAAGTTTTTGTAAGACACATTCTCTCTCAACTGAACAGGGAGATTCCTTTATACGTTACTCCTTTTCTCTCATCCAGAAAGTGCTCCACAAGCTGAAACAAGAGGCACAACATTTATACTCATTGCCCCATTTTGGCCTAGGCAGATTTGGTTCCCTCTCTTGCAACAACTAGCAGTGGAGTCCCCAAAACTATTGCCACTCCAACAAAATCTTCTGACCCAGAACCAGGGTACTCTGGTACACTCTGACCCGAAGTCCCTTCACTGTCATGCCTGGCACCTGAAAACATAGCCATGGCTCGCTTTGGAGTCTCACCAAAAGTGGAAGATGTTCTGGTGGCTGCTAGGAAACCTTCCACCAAACACACCTATGCCCCAAATGGAAACTGTTTGCTGCATGGGCCGCTTCTCATCATCTGGACCCTTTTACATGCCCAGCAAATCAGATTTTAGAATACCTGCTCACCTTATCAGATTCAGACCTTCATTACTCTACCCTTAGGGTACATTTCTTGGCTATGTCAGCCTTTCATGCACCTTTTGACAGATGCCTGGTGGCTCAACTATAGGTGGCATAAATGTTCCTCAGGGTCTGTCTACATCTATATCCCTCTATGCAAAACCCAGTGTCCCCAAGGAAACTTAATTTGGTTTTGGAGCTTATGTTGGCTTCTTTTTAGCCTGCCACATGCTGCAGTTTATGATTTGTCTCTTTAAAAGTGCTATTTTTAGTTACTATTACTTGTGCTTAAAGAATTTCAGTGCTGCAGGCTGTCATGTGTAAGCCTCCTGATATGATATTTCACAGAGGCAGGATGTCTTTGCTCACTAGTCCTAAGTTTCTTCCTAAGGTGGTGTCTGAGTTTACTTTGAATCAAGCCATCCATCTTCCCATCTATTACCCGCAGCATGCCAATCCAGGGGAAGCATTGCTCTATATTTTAGATATATGCAGAATATGGAGATAATACTTCAATTGTACCAATGCCTTTAGAAAGTCCTCTCAACTTTTTGCTTCATTCGTCCCTGTGAAACATGGCGTTCCTCTAGCTAAGCAATGATATCTATGGCTAGCAAATTGTATAGTTTTTATTACCAGAAGTACAGCAAGGAACTGGTTTGGTAAGGTTGCATTTGAGTACTGTCCACACTTTCATTAAACATTACAGTCTGGACATTCACTCTCACAAATGTGCAGGCTTTGGATTTGCAGTACTGCAAGGACTCCTCTCCTGATTCCACCACTAATCCTTTTGGGGTACTGTGTGGTACTTGTTCCAAAGATGTAGCCAGATAAAGAGATGTCCTCAAAGAAGATAGTATAGTTTCTTAGGTACTTGCCATAACAGTAGACCTTCAAGAGAATCTCTTTCATCAGGCCATGCTGTCTCTCCCTCCTTCCCCCTTCTGGGCAGTGCTTCAAAGCATCCTGTTGCTGTTGCCTCCATAACTACTTTCCCACCCTCTGCCTAACAGACCCTACATTCTGTCTAAGGTTTCCTCAGAGCCTGTCCTGTAAGGAAGATCACTGTTGAGGAACTAAGGACAGAAGGGCAATCCCTCTTATAGGCACACTGACATCTGATGTCATCATGGTGGCCCCTGATAGCACTGCTTGCAAAAGTTTCCATGTGGTCCTGCTGCTAACAGCTATATGTTCCAAAGGGATACTAATTCCCGACACCTTACTGCCTGACAGCAAACATCCTGAAACCTATTTCCCAACAGTGTATAGTCCTGACATTTAAACATACCGATATATATTATCCCATCAGAAGCAGTGACAGCATGCAGTATTTCAGACCTTCAGCAACAGAAATGACAAGACACGGTGTACAACAACAGAAATTACAGGAATTTACAAAAAAAAAGCAATTTCTTGCAGCATAAAAGCCAGCAACAGAAATTACATTATTATGTCAACAGAACTTAATCACAGTTTTGCATACCTGATTGATTTTGATTCCTCCCTCCTTCCTCTGTAGACGAACAACAAATTAAATTCCATTCTTTATTAGAACATTAGTACATAAAATGCTGAAAACAAATTAAAAGTCAGTTTTCAATGCCAGATGCTGAAGATTGTGAGCAATCCTCATCGATACTCAAGGAAGTGTATGCTGATCTGCCTTTAATGATATTGCACATTTTTCTCCACATTTGGCATACTTCTTTTTGGGAGAGATTTTGGTAGGCCTTTTGTAATTTTCTTCGTTGTGCACTCTGTGTTTATTTCACTCCTTGTGCAGCTCCCAGACAAATTTGTGCCTCCTATGTGAGACCCGAGGAAAGTGCCCCAGTCGACTGTCCATGCCTCTACATTATTTTGCTGTGTGGGAACCCTAGTTCCATTTGTTCAAAACTGACCAGAATGTTGGTGGAATAGTGGTGGGCTTCGAACAACAGTGTTGTGCATTTATCTTCTTATGCACCCCAACATGAGTTCTCCTCAAACATTCCATTATAGTAACACATGATGGGGGCATTTTGAGCTTTAATTCTGCAAAGGCAGCAGTGATTTCCTCAGCAGGCAAAAAACCTAATGTCACAATATATCTTAGTTTGAGACTGAGTTCAGTATCAGTGCCATAGTCAATTGTCATGCCAACACTTTGTATTTTTTGCCAGACAATTTGCCCCAGCCTTTGCTTTGGGATCCAAGGAATTCTACATTGCACACATTGACTGTTGCCTGCTCGAAATCAGTTAAAATCACTCTAGGGGCTAAAGTCAGATTCTGCTCATCTGTCTTATCCTGCAGATCTTGAAACAGGCATATGTAGTTGTCCTGTGACTTACTGGACATAAACACATACACAAGGGGCACAATTCCGGTATTCTCTGGTGCTCCAACTGAAGCATGTATAGAGTAAAGTTGTCTAAACAAAGATGGCACAGTTTTGAAAGTGCCATCCACTATCCAGAAAGGCCACAGACAGCTTCTCAATGTTTTTAGGTGTAGTGAATATGAGAATCTTGTCTTCACCTACAGAGGATTCTTTAACTAAAAATTTTGAACCATTAACATACTGCAGCATTTCAGGAATCACAATTCTGTCAAGCATGTGCAGCTCTGGTGGTACGGTTTGTCTTCCTGCCCTTTTGACAATTTGCTGCAGATCTTGTTTATTTGGCATGCTCTGCCTTATTTTATTGCTTAATAGAGAAATATGTGATTGTATCAAATGGGCAGGAGTTTCATTTGTTGCTATAGCACAAGATTTTAGGGAGGCAACTGCAAGAGCTATTGGTGCATCTGTTGCTTCAGGGGTATGGTTGTGCTCACCTAATTTTCTTAAATGATGTTATACTCAACTAAAACAGTAGGTGCTCTCCAGACACTGCAGAGTCTTCCTGCTCTGGCAACACCAATGGTACAGGTCACCACGACTATGCTCTTTCACATTCATGTGTCCTCCATATGCAGTCTTTGCATTCCCTCTCTGTGAAGGACAACCTCACAAACTATTACCTTAGCTATTTGTGCTCAGCAGTCTCAGCCCAAAACTCTGAACTAGCACCCATGACTATGTATTTATAACACTGAGCAGCTGAACAGACAGGCAGATTGATGTTAATTACAGTAATTGATTGACAGTAATCAATTAACTGTACTGACAGCACCACACATCAACTTTACTCAATGACAGTAATGACAGCGATTGCTGACTCAGATGCAGAAGAGAGTGTAAATGGATGGACACTCTGTGGACCACATCTGCCTTTAATTTATTTTAAAACCAGAACTGCAAAATCTGACAGGCTTTTGCAGCCCTTGAGTCTTTTGTTCATTGTTCATTTTCATTATGCTGCTTTTTAAAAGATGGTGTAATAAACCGTGGTAAGCAAAGCAAGCAGAATAAGTAGAGTAAGCGGATCTGCACTTCCTCTTTACTGACAAACAAGATAAAACATATTGGCGGCGGGTGATGAAAGTTATGGTAGGCAGAGTTAAGATAATGGTTGCAATTAATTGTCATCCGTCGAAAGTCTGGCAGTTAATGTTCGAGAAGTCACACCTGACCCTTCCAAAGGCATGGCCTGATGAAAGAGATTCTCTCAAATATCTACTGCTATGGTAGTACCAGCGTAACTACCGTTTCATCTGTTTGTGTCTTTTGGATGCCATGGATGAGTATGTCTCAGCCCTATGTGTGTGTATCAGGCACGTAGGTCCAGAGAATGTCCATACATACGGCTAATGGGTAGAAAATAGGCTGCTGTTGTCCGATTATACATTTTTCTCATTTTAACTGTCTCATGATTCATTTTACTGTGTTTAACATATAGTCTTTCCTGTTCAGCAACAGTAAAGAAAAATACTGCTTGTAACAATAGTAATAATAGTCTGTATAACAAGCTCCTAAACTAATGACCTTGATGGAAGAGGGACACCTGGATATTGTGCAGTCACAGAAACATGGTACAATGAGAACCATGACTGGGATGTCAACATACCAGGGTACATAATCTACAGGAGGGACAGGGAGGTAAAGAGGAGGTAGCTCTCCACATAAGGGATTGGATCACAGCAATAGAACTAAAGGATAAACAGGGAGTAGAGGAGGCACTGTGGGTTACCCTGGAAACAGATATGGCACCACAATTCACACACGGGTTGTATACAGACCCCCATCTCTGGGGAGGCAATGAACAAGGAAATGATAGAAGGCATCCTTAGAATGGCAGAAAAAGGGGAGATATTGTTGATGGGGACCTGAATATACTAGATGTTAGCTGAAGCACCTTTGCAGCAGCCACATCCAAACGAGAGTTATTCTCAATGCCCTACGGGGGCATGCCTCAGACAGCTAGTGGTGGAACCTACTTGGGAGGGGCAATCTTAAACCTGGTACTGTTAAATGGTGCTGAAGAATGGATCTCAGATTTAGAAGTGGGTAGCCATCTGGGAACAAGTGACCACCAAACAATGTGGTTCATGATAAACACAGCCATAGGGTCAAGCCGTACAAAAGCAAGAGTATTGGACTTTAGGAGGGCTGACTTTGGGAAAATGGGAGAGTGCCTCAGAAAAGTACTAGCAAATGGGCAAGAAGGAGGGGTGGAGGAACAATGGGGGAAGATCAAAACAGCCATCACAGAGGCAACAAACCTTTATGTCAAGCAAATCAACAAAGCAAAATGAAGGAAAACAACACTATGGTTCTCAAAAGAGGTGGCGGGGAAGGTTAAGGAGAAAAGGTAGCATCCAGGAAGTATAAGGAAACACAGAAGAAGCAGGAGCAGAGAACTGTACCAGTTAAAGCAGAAGAAAGTGGGGAAGGCAATCAGAATAGCAAAACCCAAACTGAGTGAAAAGATAGCCAACTCAGTTAAGAAGGGGGATAAAACCTTTTATAGGTACATTATGGAGCAAAGAAACACCAAGGGAGGTATAGTGAGGCTTAATAAAGGCAAGGGATGATGGGCAGAGGGTGACAGTGAAAAAGCAGGGATACTGAATGAATACTTCTGCTTAGTATTCACAAAGAAGAGGAGGGAGAGGCACCTAAATCAAAGAATAGAACCATTCTGGATAGCTAGGTCGATACCAGTCCATTCACAGAAGAAAGGGTTCTGAAAGAACTCTTAAAACTGAAGGTGGACAAAGCAATGGGGCCTGATGGGATCCTCCCCAATTCCAAAAGAACTAAGGGTAGAACTAGTGACACCACTGACTACCCTTTTTAACAAATCATGGGAGGATGGTGTGATACCAGAGGACTGGAAGAGGGTAGATGTGATTCCTCTTCACAAAAGTGGGAGCAAGACAGAGGCAGGAAACTATAGACCTGTTAGTTTAACCTCAGTAGTAGGGAAAATTATGGAATCACTTCTAAAGGAAAGAATTGTTGCATTCCTAGAGGCCAGTGTGGCACAGAACCCAAGGCAGCATGGATTCACAGCAGATGAAGGTCATGTCAGATGACTCTAATAGATTTCTTTGACTGGGTGACCAAAGTAGTAGACCAGGGAGGGGCTGTGAACATGGCCTACCTAGACTTTAGCAATGCATTTGACACAGTCCCACAAAAAAGATTAATATACAAGTTAGCCAGCCTTGGAGTGGGTCCCAAAGTGGTAGCCTGGGTAAAAAATTGGCTGGATAACAGAATGTTGAGGGTAATAGTAAATGGAGTTTACTCTGAAGAAAGGGGTTACTAGCGGGGTACCTTAGGGTTCAGTACTGGGACCAATCCTCTTTAATGTCTTTATAAGTGACATTGCAGAGGGACTAGAAGGAAAAGTATGTCTCTTTGCAGACAACACAAAGATCTGCAACAGGGTTAATACAGAAGGCGGGGTGGAAAGGATGCAAAGGGACTTGGCAAGGTTGGAGGAATGGTCAAATGTATGGCAGCTTGGATTCAATGCAAAGAAGTGCAAAGTAATGCACTGGGAAACAAACACCCAGGGGAAGAGTACACATTGGGGGGTGAGATACTAACAACAACAAAATGGAAAGGAGTAAAGAGAGAAATGAAACGTAAACCCAAATGACTACAACCAATGAGGATCTACTCTATAAATGTAAGTGGCCTTCATAACCCCATCAAAAGATCACGAGTGATGCAACATTTAAAACAAACAAAAGGCAGATGTTATATTTATACAAGAATCACACCTTTCAGACATCGAACACCAGAAATTAACATGGGGGATTGATATACCATTTATTCTTTATCTCATCTGAATGGACGTAAAAGGGGTGTGGTAATAATGATCCTATCTACTACTCAAATTAAAATAAACAATATACAATCTGATAGATTAGGATGCTATATCATCATTCAAGGCTGCCTATACAATCAAGAAGTTACATTAGCCAATATATATTTACCTCCACAGACTAAATCACCAATAATCTGGCAAATCCTAAATAAAATATTAGACTTCCACCAGGGGCAATTACTAATGGCAGGAGACTTCAATATGACAATCATTCCAAATCTTGATTCATCTAACCCCAAAGTCTACCATCTATCAATGCCAGTAAAGTTTTTCAAAACATAACTTGAAAACCTTGGCTTAGTGGACATCTGGAGAAATTTTTTTTCTCTCAGCCCCAGGTTTTACATACTACTCAGGAAGATTCCACTCATATTCTAGACTAGATTATTTCTTCACCTCATGCGAACACTTCTGCTCAGTGAGAGACATAACTATTTGTCCAAAAATAATATCTGATCACCACCCTCTACTATTAAAAGTAGATATGGGTAAAAAAATGAAACAAACACTCTGGAGTCTAAACCCCTGTCTTCTAAAAGATAAAGAATTCACTGACCAAATAAAAAAAAAGAATCCCACAATTCTTTGAAGAAAATGCACCGGCTGTTTCTGAAGCCATACTACGGGATGCCATGAAGGCCACCATTAGAGGCAAGGTCATTGCCTATGCCTCAAGGGAAAAAAAAGAAAGGGCAAGGAAATATAATGTTCTTACCAAGACCTTACAAACTCTTCAACTGCTCTATAGAGAGGGGGATAAAGAAATACAAGCAAAAATTAGAGCAACTACATCAGTTCTCCAAAAAACAATAGATGAAAAGATCCAAATGTCTCTAATATATTTAAAACAAACAAATTAGGAGGGTGGATCCAGGGGAACATGCAGGTTGGTGCAGAACTTGAGAGCAAGGAAAAACACAGTAACAATACTAAAAATTAAACACCCTCAAACCGTAAGATAACCCATAGAGAAGAAGACATAAGACAAGCCTTCGCTTATTATTACCAACAGCTCTATACAACACATAATACCTCTTCCCAAGAGGACAGACAAACTTTTCTAGCTCAGTTACAACTCCCAAAAATCTCAACAACACAAGTTCAGAAACTACAAGCCCCAATATCAACTGAAGAAATAGAGGCCACAGTCACTAAACAATCTTCAGGTCGTTGCCCCGGCCCTGATGGATATGTCAATGAATGGTATAAAATCTTTAGTAAAGAATTAACCCCAAGACTTCCAAAGTTATTTAGAGAAATGGCAGTGTGAAATACACCCCCAGCATCATGGGATTATACCACAATTGCTGCTACCACAAAACCCAATGAAAACAAATTAGTCCCCTCTGCCTGCTGCCCGATATCAATATTAAATTCAGACTATAAAATCTTCATGGCCATTTGGGCCAAGAGAATAGAAACAATCCTTCCAACGATAATACATCGAGACCAAGCAGGTTTCATAAAAAAATAGGTTAACTACGGACAATGTTAGAAAATCCCTAATACTTATGGAATATATGCAAACAAGGAAGATCCCAGCAGCCTTTATAAGCCTTGATGCTGAAAAGGCATTTGACAAGTACGTTGGCCTTTCCTTTGGGATACATTAAAACATTCAGCTTCGGACTCACTTTTGCATTGGCTGACCCAAATATACCTCTCGCCTAAAAGAATAAATGCGGGACTTTCCTCCCGATCTCAATAGGCCAGGGCACAAGGCAAGGCTGTCCTCTCTCCTCTCTACTGTTTGTATTATATCTTGAACCATTAGCAAGGGTGATAAGAGTATCAAAAAAGGTAGAGGGCATTCCAATGTAGCAATCTGAAAACAAGATTAGTCTTTTCGTGGACGATATACTCCTTTCCCTTCTATCCCCTACTAATTTGATCAAAGAGACATGGAAAATTCTATCCCGATTTGAGGAATTGGCTGATTTTAGATTAAACATCTCAAAAACCAAAGCCCTCTTATATAACTATACTCCTCCAAACACTTTAAAATGAAGTCTAACAACTAAATGGCACTCAACCAAAATAAAATACCTTGGCATACACATTCTCCATAATCTTCATGTAATTGAATTAATCAGTTACAAACCCATTTCCATAGCCATCAATAAAGACTTGGATAAATGGACCCACCTTCCACTTTCCTTGTTCCAACGCATCAAAACCATTAGAATGAACATCCTACCCTGCCTACTGTACTTGTTCCAAAATATTCCATATTTCCCATCTCAATATTATTTTAAATCATGGGATAACATGATATCAAAGTTTATTTGGAACAAACAAAAACCACAAATTCGCCTTTCTATACTAAAACTATTATTGGCTCAGGGTGGAACTAACCTTCCAGACCTCAAAAATATGCAGAAGCTGCATTTCGAAAATTCTTCTTCTATGGCTCTCCGATCAGTTTGACTCCCAATGGAAGAAACAGGAATTCCACCTGAATGATATGTATGACATTAAAAATTATTTTTCTTCTCCAGGGAGGACCCCTCCATTGAAAGACTTTACTGATATCACCTCACAGGTTTTAAAAATTTGGTTTAAAATGCAAGAAAAAGAGCCACTCCAATTAATCAGTGAGTACTGTAAGATAATTTCAGAAGATGATCTTTTATTCCATTCCACAATTACTTAACCTTCTCCCGTTGGCACAGACTAGGATTAGAGCAGGCATTCCAATTCTTAGGCCCAAATGGGTCCTACCATTTGAAGTATTAAAACTCAAATTTAACCTCCCAAATGTTGACCATTTTAGATACCTCCAAATGAGAAACCACCTATTACGTAACAGAATTATTCAGGTCAAACTGACTCCCCCCCTTAAAACTATTTATTGACCACTCTCGGGGACAATATTGGAACCATTTAATTGGAAATCTATACAAAATGATGCAAGATCAATCTAAAGAATCAACAAACTCAATACTAGTAAGTTGGAACAAGGACTTAGACCTCGTTGTATCCAATGAAGAATGGTCCTCTTCATCTCTGAGAGTGGTCAAAATCACCCAGTCTCATATTTGGAGAGAATACTCTTGGAAATGTAGATCAAGGTTTTTCAGGTCACCGGCAAGTCTGACTAAATACCTTCCGATTGAATTTGGGGCTTGTTGGAGGGAATGTGGAGCCGAGATGGCTGACTTAGCACATATAATGTGACAATGTCCATGCTTAATGCCCTTCTGGTTATGCATGCAAAAAGAAATCAGTGAGGGCCTTGAGAGTGTGTCGAGCTCACAGCAAGTGGTGCTCATGGCTGTTTACCTGACTGCCCCCCCAGCCATGGACAAAAACCCTGCTTCCCATTCTGTTGTTGGCTGCAAAAATCCTTAACAAGGAAATGGATGACCAAAGTAATACCGAGCATACAAGATTGAAGGTGAATTGTGAATTCTATATATCAGATGGAAAACATCGCTGCAAAACTAAATAACCAAACGGATAAGTTTGCCAATCTCTGGCAGAGATGGTCAATTTATCACGCTAGGGTTGATCCTGATTTTTGCCCATAGCAGGTGGGAACTGGGGGAGAGAGGAAATGAGAATAGGGTGGTGTCACAGAATTATTTGATTCTAATAAAGAAAATGAATAATCTATTTTAATTCTAAACTGTATCAAATGTAAAAGATCTTCATACATTGTCTACCTGTACAATAACAAATCTAGATAAGTATAGAAAATGTTCTGATTGTAAAATGTCTCCTGATTTAAAAGAAAGAAAAATTCAATAAAATATATTTAAAAAAAATAAAAATGGAAAGGGACCTGGGGTAGTCATATCAGATGACCTTAAAGGGACACTGTCAACCCCTTAGGTCTCAAAGTGTCCCTAGTTTAAAAACACATTTTATGATTGCCAACATTCTGTAAAGATTACTGATGTAGTTGGTAGTTTGATTCTGATTCTTTTTCCTTTAAAAAGTGAAAAACAGACTATCAAACATACTGGTGTTACCACACCAAAATGTATTTGTTTACTTTCCTTGATCAGCTCCAACTGCATCTTTCCTGGATTTGGGAACACCTACAACACAGTCTAGCCACTCATGATGCAGTGGGAGTTTAGGAGGGTGTTGCATCATGAGTGATTGCACTATTTAGAGGTGTTTCTAATGCTCAGGAAGTTATGCATTAAGAACAGATCCAATATTGTAAACAAAACTAGGTTGTTTAAGCAATAAGGCATGACCAGGGGTTATGTTAATGGTCTGTTAATCACCCTCTGGGGGTGTAATGTGGCATGAGGCATAGCTAGGTGCAACATGCCCCTAGAGGGTGATAATAACTGACTATTAACATAACCCTGAGAGTGCCTTACTGCAATTATAATCAAAATGTTTTTAAAACAGTGTTAAACCTTGTTAAGCATATGATTAAGCTATATATGTATGTTAATAAAAGAATAACATAAGGTTGTTAGAATGTTTACAGCCAATCAGAAAGCTCCATTTCTCAGACCTTTTTTATAATTATAAATATACATTAGCATGCATTTCAGTTCTACTAAACAAGGAGAGAGACAAAACAAACAGCAACATTAATGGATTTTAGAGAAGGTAAGAAATCATACAATGTGGGTTTTAACTACAAATAATATGATGGAAACAGGTTGACAATGTCCCTTTAAGGTGGGTAAGCAATATGAGAAGGCAGTAAGGAGGGCTGGTGGGATACTAGGGATGCATTGGAGAGCCATCACCAGCAGAAAACAGAAGTTGTTATCCCTCTGTACAAACAGTTGGTGAGACCCATCTGAGTACTGCATGCAGTTCTGGAGACCCCATTCTGCAAGGACATAGACAGGATGAGACTGTCCAGAGGAGGGTGATCTAAAATGGTGCAGGGTCTGCACCAGAAAACATATGAAGAGAGATTAAAGGAACTTAATATGTATACCTCAAGGGGGCATGATAGAAACTTTCAAGTGCATCAAGGGAATCAACAGAGTCCAAGAGGGTAGTATCTTTCAGAAAAAGACATGTAAGAACAAGGGGGCACAATTTGAAGATAGAGGAGCGGCTCAGAGGTAATGTGAGGAAGTATTTTTACAGAGAGGTTGTGGATACATGGAACAGCCTTCCTGAGGAGGTAGTGGAGTCAAAAACAGTGGGGAATTCAAGAATGCATGGGACAGACATAAAGCAATTCTAGTGGGGGTAGGAGGAAGTAGGCTGTTGGTTAAGTAGGATCTGCAGCTTATCCATTAGGTAGGGAAATGGGCAGCCTAGGTGGGCCAAGCGGTCCTTATCTGCGATCAAATTCTGTTTCTATGCTTACTGCCCTTTGAGTCAGGCAATTTGCATACAGATGGTGCAGAATACTTCTCACTGCCCTTTGGGTGATCAGTTTGCTTAGAGATGGATTCTGGGTGGCTAAAGCTGTCCCCAGTACAGTGGTGGGACTGTAGATGCGCTTATCTGTAGCATCAATGCATAGATGTAAAGACTTGTGTGTCCGTATGTGGAGAAAGGCCATAAAAGTGTCCGTTACCAGGTAAGATACAAAACTCTGAAAGAATCCAGTGATTACACTGATTGCACAAAAAAGCTTATGATATGCTTTCAGTATTTAGTATTTTAAATTTAAGCCTTAGATTTATTAAAGTAAGTCTGATGGCATCCAATAGAGTCTGTTGCACTAACAATACCTTTTACTTACATTACAGGATTAGGGAATGAAAGTAGCTGGGGTCAGGGCAGTGAGACAGCTGTAGGAGTTAGATTTTTTTTAAATTTTTGGCTCAAGTTCCTATACTGTGCCACATGTTGGGGGTTTACACCAGTATTCAATCCTCTTGGACATGTAAGTCACATACATTAGCTGGGACTTACTGCTGCATCTGCAATGCTGCCCATAGCAATGCAAAAGAAGGAAGATCCTCAGTTGGCTTGAGCAGTCTATGTTTTGATTCCAAATATTACGATCTAGGACAAAATGGAATACAAGTGGGTAATGGTTTGCTGAGCCAGCCAAGGAAAGGTCTTGAGGGTCTGGGGAAGGGCACACAGGAAGCTGGAATCACTGGGTGCTGATGAAACCTATGGTTCCCTTGAGATCCTACAGTGGCAGGACGAAGATCAGATAGCATGCTCAGCTCATAGAGTGTGAGTACATGTGTAGCTGGTGACTGTTTCAGATAGAAAGAAAGAGTCAGGACTGAACTCTGGAGTCCTGCAATGCTGGAGGTTACAAATGGTGAAAGCACTTGAACATTGTCTTTTCCTCTCTCTCCTGCTTTTGTTAGTTGCTGCTAGAGGACACCTCTATTCACTGAACTGGGATCACTCTGGTGTCAGCAGAGCTGAATTATAACAAGAGCTTAGACTGAAAGCTCTATTGCTATTACACACCTTTTCTGGCACAGTATCTGGATTCTCTGACATATGTTTGATCTTTTGTTTAAAATGTTTTGTGGTTTTTGTTGTGGGAGGTAGGGAGGAGGGGGTCGGGCATTGGTAGGCTGTATGTTAGTATACTGGCTGGTTGGTTTGTGTGTATCTGTACTGTTAATTTACTGTTTAAGTAGTGTGCATGTTTGGATGTGTGTATAGGGTTTAGGTTGAGTAAAGAGAAGGGTTGAGGGTTTTAAGTTTCAGGTCTGAATTTATATGACTAGGATATTGGTTTTAGGGTGTTGGTAGACAGCCAGTGTAATGATATATGTATGTGGGCTCTAGGCCCCTAAGACTTAGTTACTGTCCATCCAGCTGCTGGACCTCTATCCCTACAATGACCATTCCCTGCCAGCAGTGGTATATAGGTGCTGTAGAGTTTGATATAGTAAGGTGGGATGGTAGGCAGCTTGATGTGAGGGTTGCTAAAGGGGTGAGCAATATTAGGATGGTGAGAATGAGGAGGTGCCCCAGGGTGAAATGGGACCTAGGAATAGGCCAGACATGTTTGGTTCCCATACTCAGGGACCCCACTGGACCAAGTAGGCAGGTAGCCATTAAGCCGGCAACCTCTATCCTTTCCCTTTGGGCAGTGTTTTGCAATGCAAGATTGATGAGGAACAAGACTGCAATCATAATGGACATGATTGCTTCAGATGATTTAACTTGCATCACAAACACCTAGCTGGGTGATGACACCAGTCTATTTCTGGAGGCATCTGCCCTGGCTGGATTCTCTGTGGTTCACTATCCGAGGAAGGATCACAGGTGTGGAGGTGTGGCCATCTGTTTTCGATCTGACCTAAGCTTTTTGGTGCTCTCAGTGGGTTTCACTTCATTGTTTGAATGTGTGCCCATACGTGGGGGTCCAGGTGCAGGTTACAGAAACCTTCTTGTGGACCAGCCCCCAGGACACGAGAGGGAATTTCTGCATGGTGCTTGCAGAATTTGTTGCTCCGAGAGTCTTGGAGTTGCCCAGGTGGTTGGTTCTGGGTGATTTCAATGTGTGGACAATGAAAAACTTTAACAGTTTGGACAAGACTTCTTCTAGATGATGGATTTGCTGGGCCACACATAATCTGTTACTACTGCAACCCACAGACATGGTCACACCTTGTATTTAGCATTCTTTTGCATGGTAAAGTTCTCATTCAGGGCCCCTCCAGTAGTCCTCTCCTGTGGAGATGGTCCTCTACTACCTTTGAAGGGGTTGTCCACAGCAAGACTACAGGCAATGATGGATCTCCTGGGGTGACGTTTGCTTATGGGGCAGGTTTGGGAGAGATAATAATGGCTTGTAAGGGGCTGTTGCCTCGGATCTTGATTTTGTTGCACCAGTGTGTATAAGACCCAGGTCTTCTTGCTTGAGATGCCCATGATTTGATGCAAAGCTCAAGGAGATGAAGACCAGAGCTGGAAGTTAGAAGCTATTAGTAGAAGTCTGGGGCTGAGGAGAGCAAACTGACTTTGAGAACTCACTCGGTCAGTAGCAAAAGTAATCTCCATAAGAAGGCAGTACTCTTGTCAGGGACATTGCTTCAGGAGGAACAGACTGACTCAGCTCTTTCAGACTGTAGATGGGTCTTTCAATCCTGTATGTCTGAAGCTGAAAAGAGCAGTTTTAGCTGCCAAGTGCAAAGAGTTCACTCAGCTCTTCTCTGACAGAGTGTCTTCTATCAAATCTGGGATTTTCCCAATGGGGTTGTCATGGCCCCACAGTAGAGAGGTGGCTGTCTCTAGGGCACTCCTCCGCTGAGTGAGTTTAAGCCAGTGGAGGGAAGAGTTTGTGAAGTAATCTAGAAGTTGGGGCCCACTTGTTGTGAACTGAACCATGGCCTGACCCATCTCTTTGTGGGCTGTGTGTGGTCTGTAGGTCCAGTGTTCACTGAGATTTTCCTATGCTGTCTCTCGGAAGGGTCCTGCCCTAGTGCCTTGAAAGATGTGCTGCTGAAGCCCCTTCTGAAGAAACCATCCTTGGACCCAAACTGCTTAGTGAATTATAGACTGGTCTCTAACCCTCCATTCCTGTGAAAGGTTATTGAGAAAATAGTGTCTCTGCAGCTAGAAGCACATTTCACAACCTTTGTCATCTATGTGCCTCTCCATTCGGGATTCAGGTCTAGGCACAGTTCAGAGACTGTCCTGGTCAGGGTTCACAATTACCTTATCAGGGCTAGAGATAGAAGAGAATGGTTAGTTTTCATTCTCCTTGATCTCTCTTCAGCATTTGACACCGTGGACCATTGTGTGTTGTTGGATCACCTTAGGAGGCTCTGTGGACTTGCTGACATTGTCATCAGCTGGTTTGAGTCCTTTCTCACAGATAGGATGCAGAAAGTGGTGATGGGGGATTTCTCCTTACTCACAAAGCCCCCGTTGTGTGGAGTTCCTTAGTGCTGATTCTCTCACCCTTGTTGTTCGCAGTGTACTCTACATGCTGACTGAAGGACAGACCACTGTATGCTACTGGGCTGGGTTTCACTGCTATGCA
This sequence comes from Neoceratodus forsteri, assembly GCA_016271365.2. Lineage (NCBI taxonomy): Eukaryota > Metazoa > Chordata > Ceratodontiformes > Ceratodontidae > Neoceratodus > Neoceratodus forsteri. Next base: position 50,746,481 of record JADMNL010000031.1, on the reverse strand, counting down.
GATGACAACCAGCTGTATTTGTTGTTTGCACTCAGGACACATGAGGCAGCTGAGGTACTGAATTTATGTTTGGCTGAGATCCAGAACTGGATGTTCTTTAGCTGGCTGAGATTACACAGGACAAGATGGAGGTTCTGATGATTGAACCTGGTCTTTTGCAGGGTGCAGAGGCAGTAAGGAAGGTGACCAGCCAGATGCTTGGCTCCTCTCCACTTACTTACTGCCTCTGCTAAGATGAAGAATCTGGGGGTCATTCTGAATAATAGATTGATACTTGAGGCCCACCCCAAGGACTGCTTCTCTCAACCCCCTCCCCTCCAGATTATCTGCTCACTCTCCCCAATATATGGGTGGTGGCACCAAGGTGCCCACCCCGATGCTGTTGAACAGCACCCCAACACTGAGGTGCCAGATCCCCAGTGTCGGGAATGTCCTGCTGTCAAAAAGAAAACCATCCGTTATTGATCTTTTTAAAATTTTGGCTAATGAAATCTGTAAAAAACAAAATGGTCCCTTGCTGATCTCACACCCACATGCCCAGCCTCCTCACCCCAACCCCCATTCAGCATCCACCACCACCCACACACCCTCACTCACCTGAACACGTCCCATGGTATAGACCCACTCTCCAATCAAAAACATGTCTTGCTTGGACAAAGACTCTGCTTCCCATTTTGCTGTTGGCGGTGAAAAAATCTTTGACAAGGAAATGGATGACGAAAGTTGTCCCAGGTATTCAAGAATGGAGACAAATTGTGTATACTATATATCATATGGAAAACATTACAGCAAAACTAAACAATCAAATTGAAGGATTCGCTGCCCTATGGCGGAGATGGTCGCCAACCAGGCAAGAGTTGATCCAGAGTTTTGTCCTTAGGTAGTAGGTTTCAGAGAGAGGAGGATCTGAGAAGTGGGAGGGTCAGGACTGTTCCGAATATATACAAGATAAGGGTTGTTCAGATGGTGTCTCAATTTGTAACCAAAGTGAAAGATATACAAGTACTACTTTATTGTATAACAACAAATCTGAAGTAATCACAGAAAATTACTAGTTTGTAAAATATCTCCTGATGTATAAGTAAGGAAAATGAAAAAAAACTTCAATAAAAAATAAATAAATAAATAAAAACATGTCTTGCTGCTGGAACTGGTGACTGCTATATGAGACAATAAGGAAAGTTCAGTTTAATGTACAGTATTTCAATGGTTTTGGACTTTTACTCATGACTTTGTCATTTTTACGTTCGTTTGAGTGCATGTGCAAGGAACGTTTTGGGAGAGTAGCACACTTTGGAGGTGTGCCTCTCCCTTGCAATTCACTGCTCAGTTGAGCAGGCGTGGCAGTCCTGCACCAATGGGTGCGGGAGCTGTGTATGACAGCAGTGTTCTTCGCTTCAAAGAAAACCACAGCTGTCATGCAGAGCACGTCATGCTGCCCCCCCCACGTCACACCGCCCCCAAAGCTTTGGTGCCACGCTGGGGCCACCCAGTGTAAGCATCCTCATTGTTTGCCGACGGGGGTGTTCAATCCCTACCCGGCTCTACTTCCCAGCCATCTTCTGCCACGCTGAGGCCCACCCCAGCATGCCAAACCTCCCGCTTTGTCAGCCAACAGGGGTGCCCAATACCCCACTGGCTCCTCAGGCCCCCCCAGCCATTTTCTGCCACGCTGGAAGCCCACCCCAGCGTGGCAAACCTCCCGCTTTGACAGCCGATGGGGGTGCCCAATCTCCTGTCGGCTCCACGGCCCCTCCAGCCATCTTCTGCCACACTGGGAGCCCACCCCAGCATGGCAAACATCCACGTCGTCAATTGGAAAAAAAAACCCTGTAAATTAAAACCGTCCCACGCAGTCTCCCCCCTCCCACAACCGCACCCACCCACTGCGCGCCCTGCCTCCCCACACCCCCCCACCCCATACTTACCTCCGGAGCTCGTTGCGATGATCTTCGATGGACCGGAACACGCTCTGCACTCTTCAAAGCCGACTGCGAACTGAGGAAATGCCGGTAAGCTGTATAATGGGCTAGATAGGGGTTTCAACTTTGTGCATATCTCAGGCATTTTTGGAATTTTGCCAAAATTTCACCTGAAGGTGATTTCACAGTCAGTGCGCAGTCACTGCGTGAAATCACCCTTCAGGCGAATAATGCCATGACAATGCTTATCATTCATGAGAAGGGGTCCCAAAACCCCATGTTGGAAATTTGGTACAAAAATTCCAAAAATGACTGTTCTACGATGCGTTGCTCAGTTCCTACGCAGGCTCATAAGTTCATGAATTTTCAATATTTTCACTCCAGATTTTCAACATTGCCATTTTACCACACCTCCTTATGAGCAGTACAGCTGTCATTTTTCACATCCTGCCCAAAACGTGTTTCCGCCCATGTAACGCACAATGGTGCAGTCGGTGTGTGAAATCAATGTATGGGACGCATTAAGAAAATCACGATGACACTGTTCATTAGCAGAGGTCTTAAAATGGCTATGTTGAAAATTTGGTGAAAAAATTCCTAAAAATGTTTACGAGCATCGTTCCGGTTCTCGCATGCTCGCGGGTTCTAATTTTCAATATTTCCACTCCAGATTTTCAACATTGCCATTTTACCACACCTTCTTATGAGTAGTACAGCTGTCATTTTTCACATCTCACCCAAAACGTGTTTCCGCCCATGTAGCGCACAATGGCGCAGTCGGTGTGCAAAATCAATGTATGGGACACATTAAGAAAATCACAGTGACACTGTTCATGAGCAGAGGTTTTAAAATGGCTATGTTGAAATTTGGTGAAAAAATTCTAAAATGACTGTTTCACGAGGTGTGCGTGCGCGGTTCCTACGCCTTTCGTAAGTTTCAACAATTTTCAATATTTGCACTCCATATTTTCAACATTGCCATTTACACACCTCCTTATGAGCAGTATAGCTGTCATTTTTCACATCCTGTCCAAAACGTGTTTCCGCCCATGTAGCGCACAATGGCGCAGTCGGTGTGCGAACTCAATGTATGGGACACATTAAGAAAATCACAGTGACACTGATCAGGAGCAGAGGTCTTAAAATGGCTGTGTTGACAATTTGATGTAAAAATTCTAAAATTGACTGTTTTACAAGTGTTCGTTGCGCTCTATACTGCATCATAAGTTTGCGAATTTTCAATATTTTCACTCCACATTTTCAACATTGCCATTTTACCACACCTCCTTATGAGCAGCAGCTGTCATTTTTCGCATCTTGCCCAAAAGCATGTTTCCACCCAGGTAAGCACAATGGCACAGTCGTGTGTGAACTCAGTGTATGGGACACATTAAGAAAATCACAGTGTCACTGTTCATGAGCAGAGATCTTAAAATAGCTATGTTGAAAATTTGGTGAAAAAATTCCTAAAAACTGACTGTTTCTGAGCACTCGTTGCACAATTTCCACATACTTTTCGTGGGTTTATGAATTTTCAATATTTCCCTCGAACTTTCACCATTGGCATTTACCACACCTTCTAATGAGCAGTACAGCTGTCATTTTTCACATCCTGCCCAAAATGTGTTTCGCCATGTAGCGCACAATGGCACAGTCGCTGTGTGAACTCAGTGTATGGGACACATTAAGAAAATCACAGTGTCACTGTTCATGAGCAGAGATCTTAAAATAGCTATGTTGAAATTTGGTGAAAAAATTCCTAAAATGACTGTTTACAGTGTTCATTGCGCGGTTCCTATGCCGCTAGTAAGTTTGCGAATTTTTCAATATTTTCACTCCAGATTTTCAACATTGCCATTTTACCACACCTCCTTATGAGCAGTGCAGCTGTCATTTTTCACATCTTGCCCAAAACGTGCTTCCGCCCATGTAGTGCACAATGGCGCAGTCGGTGTGTAAAATCAATGTATGGGACACAGTAAGACAATCATAGTGACACTGTTCATTAGCAGAGATTTTAAAATGCCAATGTTGACAATTTGGTGAAAAATTCCTGACAATGACTGTTTTACAGTGTGCATTGCATAGTTCCCACGCACGCCTGTGAGGGTTTGTGAATTTTCATTATTTTCACTCCAGATTTTCAACATTGCCATTTTACCACACTTCTTATGAGCAGTACAGCTGTTATTTTTCACATCTTGCCCAAAATGTGTTTCCGCCTATGTAGCGTACAATGGGGGTAACAAAAGGTCATGCTGAAATTTTATTGTGCAAATATCAGCAACGACAGGGCATTAGGGTAAAGCACCATACATGCCAAACACCACTGCAAATACCTGCAGGCGAATGTTCGGCATTGACAAATGCTTGTTCAATATTGTTACACCAAATTTTCAACACAGCCTTTTTGGTACCCCGCCTCACGAACAAGGTAGGTGAAAATATTCAAATCTGTCCCAAGAGGTGATTTTGTGGTTGCTGCATGAAATCACCTTTCAGGTAGGATTTGAGAATTTTCACCTACCAGGTTCATGAAGCATGGTCATAATAAGATGATTTTATTGCATATTTGGTGTAAGCACAGTATAGTAAAATAACCAAGTTATGAGTGAACATTGACATATTTCAATGTTCACTCAGAACTTTGATAATTATCAATATTTTGACTCCAAACTTTCAACATAGCCATTTTCACTGCACCTCATAAGCATGACAGGTGTCATTTTTCAAGTTCTGGATGAGACATGTTTTCACACTTACAGCACAAAATGACATTTTGGCCAGTATTCTAGCAATGCCATAAGTCATGTTTATAAAGGAGAGTCATAAAATGAAAAATTTGGGGTAAAAATTAAAAAAATGCTAATTATTAAGAAACAGTGTGTGTAGTGCTTAGCTGACTGGCAGAGTCCCCCACGTCTCTGCTTCTTTCTGATAATGCATGCCAATGCCTACGACACCAGTTACCTGTTCCACTTGTTCACTGTTCCACTCACTCACTGGCATATGGAAAGGGAAAGGGGAAATTGTTTAACTAGGAAAGGCACACTAAGCTGAAACTTGTTTTTAGGTGCGACCTGGCAGCACAAGGAAGTTAAATGACTTGCTCAGGGTCACACAGTATGCAAGTGGAGGCTGTGGGATTCACACCCAGGTCTCCAAGTTTGCAGTTCAGTGCCCTAAACCACATAATACCTACTTAAATAAGGGAAATGGCAAGGGGAATATGAATGTTAACACCTCCCAAGTTGAACAGCCCCAAGTACCTGCCCCTTTTCAAACCCCCAACAAAACTGCAGTGCTGTCCTGGTTTAAATTACTTACACTGTGCCTTGTGAAGTTTTATATTCTGTTTGTTCAGTGAGGCGAGCAATCTGCAGAAAGGGAGCCACTGAGACATCTACAGTCTTCAGAATGAGTAGCTGTAACGAGCGGTCAGTTGAATGGCAAAAATATGGAAAAAAGTTAAATTACAGAGATCACAATGTGCGGCCAGTTGGCAGAGTATAGAGACATTTTTATAGTATAAATCCAGTGTACTGCCAACAGCATACAAATGAAAAAAAAAAAAAAACAGCATATGATATTAGGCCCGATTCACCAATGAGTTGGAATGTCTATGCGCCACATAACTGAGGAGTGTAGGCAGTCCTATGCTTTAATGGTATACAGTAGGGTCCAGCACACCCCTGGCAGCACTCACCAGGGTACTGGTGTCATGCATGCTGGATACCCAATCGGCAGCATGATGCCATGCCTGGGCAGGCTAGGAGCATGCCAGGGAATGTGCCCATGCTGCATGCCATGCACAATGGCACTGCATGCCTGGCTGGGACAGACAAAGGTTCATGAGGGGGGACCCTGATGTAAATATTTATATACCCTCCCACATGTTACTGGCAGGGCACAGCTGCAATGGGATCCCCCTGCACACAGCTGACACTTCTTTGCTGGGCTGCCTTGGTGCGCTGGGGGTGGCTGTTCATACCCAGTAGTGCGCATCATCCAGGATCACCTGCTTGTGCATGGATGGGGATCCACTATGGGATTCAGGACGGGCATCCTATTGGATGCCCACCTGTGTCCTGTGCCCCACCCCATGCAGCTATGATCCTCCACCATGCAGCTGTGAGGGGTGGGGGCACGGATAGGTGGCCAGCAATACTGAATGTTGGCCAGCACATGCCTGTCCAGGGCTACGTAGTTACGTGTGTGATAGAACCACCTTTTGTGCTTATAACCCACACTGTAGTGAATAGGGCCCATAGTGATTTATCTGTGAGATGTTTCAACTAGTTGGAGAAAAAAGATGGTGACAGGAGCAGGGTTCTGAATCTTAAAGCAAGATTTACACTGGCTACATTTGGGGACAGTTTTGGGTGGGGATTGATTAAATTTCATGTCAGTCCACATGACTGACATTTTTGTGATGTAGGCAAGTGAAAATAAATGGTGCTATTTACCCACTGGGTGAATAAGATTGTTTATTTTCACTTCTGTCAGATTGCTGTGAAAATAATGGTTTTGTTTAATAATGGTTTAATAATAATAATAATATAATAATAATTTTATAATGGTTTAGTTTGTCTTCCTTAGCCTGTCACTCCATAACCTATTTTGGCACTTCCAATTGGCTGCCTAATTTTCCTTCCTTTTAGGTGGCTTAACTTATTGACTGTTATGATAGAGGTGTGGTCTCTCACTGCAGAACTGTCAGGAATTCTATTTACTATGCACTGTCCAGCTTATACTGTACATATATCTGATCTCCTCAAATCTGTAATTGTTTTCCCCTGTGTCACTGAAACGCCTAACTTGAGGCAGCAGTGCAATGAAACAAGTTATTCCAAAAAGCTAATTTTCTGCTATGCTTATAAAAAAATATTAGCAGAACTGTTGATTTAGGTTTTCTGGATGCTTCCTATGCTGTGTATTGTACATTTGCATTTTGTCTGGACTCTTATCCTCCTCGATCCTTAATATTATTTCTATGCAAAAATGAGGTGGGCGTCTTTTTTCTTGAGAAATAATTACTAAAAATGTTCATAAAATTCTTAAATGATAATGAAAACTGAAAATGTCACCATCAAAATAAACTGGAAGACATCTGGCATCAATTAGGAAGAAAAAAGATGGGGTCAGATTTTAACCCTTTCGTTGCACTGCTGCTTTAAGCCTAATCTCCTGTATATAGATAATATGTGTCTGCCACCATTGAAATGTGTTTTACCTAAGTCTGCAATATGTACCTGTCACCATTGTAATGTGTTTTACCCATGTCTGTAACTCTCCAGGTTGTGCCTGAAAATAGGCAATTTCTTTGTCTAAGGCACTTACCCGGTAATCAAAAACCAAATAAATAAATACATTTAAATACTGGGGATCCTACCTACATTGTAGAGATAGATAGATAGATAGATAGATAGATAGATAGATAGATAGATAGATAGATAGATAGATAGACAGAAAGGCCATATCCATATATACAGTAACTATGGGAATATGCACATATAGAAACATAGACAATGACAGCAGAAAAAGACTAGAGGTCCATCCAGTCTGCCCAATTTCCCTATAATCTCTGGAACCTACTGTTCCTCCAGTGCACTAACCCTCCCCATCCTCTCTCTATTCTCCTCCTTGGTCCTGTTACCCTGTTCCCTTCATTATGTCTCAGCCCTGCTTGAATCCCCTGACTGCTTTTGTACCAATCGCTTCAGCCAACAGGCTATTCCAAGGTTCCTCCACCTTTTTTGTAAAGTGGTACTTCCTCACATCTCTCCTGAACCTACCATCTGTTATTTCCATTCATGTCCACATGACCACGAATTGGTATTCAGGCTAAATAGTTCCCCGCAGTTCACTTTCTTAATTCCTTTAAGGAACTTGAAGGTCTCTGTCATATCTTCACTCTTCCTTCTGGTCTCCAGTGAATACGTATTTAGTGCCTTGAGGTGCTCCTCATAGGATCTGCCCTGCTGACCCTGAATCATTTTTCTTACTCTGCGCTGCACTGTCTCCAACCTATCCTTATCCTTTCTGAGATGAGGACTCCAGAACTGGATGCAGTACTCTAGGTGAGGCCTCAATATGGATCTGTAGAGGGGAAGTATTACCTCTTTTCTTCTGCTTTCTCTGGGATAGACCAGCTATGGATTAAAACAGTGGAGGGATTCAAACATGAGTAGCACAGTTACAAGGGCTTGGTGAATAGAATATCAAAAGGGGGGAGAAGGAGGGGTGAAGACTCATCAAGGGCTATTACATTCTATGTTAGAAAAATAGAACTGGGCTCACATGTTGGCCAAGTGGCCACTCACTGCTAGCAAATTCTAATTTTTCAAGTTTCATGTATAGCCTTAAAACTGTTGACTCACCACCCTCAGAGGTATTTTTATTTTTCTAATGGATACCTGCCACAAGACTGCCAAAATAAAAACTGGAATAAAGTCATTATGATAAATAGAGTACCTTTATTGCACTTGTTCCAAGTCCTTGCTGGTAACATTCCGCTGCTCATAAAACAGTCGTGATTCTATTACTCATATTTATAGTAGGTGTGAATGTCAACAAGCACTTTATGATTTCAGATGGCTGCTTGCTGTCCCTGAACTGCAATTATCTCATGCATTGCTTTGTAAAGTAGTAAGATGTATTCTGATTGAAGGGCACTATATGAAAATACAAAGTTACTGAACTTGTTTGTATATTCATTTTAGACCAAAGGGTCAAACAATCTACTGTAGTCACTACTTAATTCAATTTGACTGAGGATAGTAACATTTATACATGAATTTGTTCCATACAAATTCATTTATACACCTAGTTCTATAGTTTTCTGTTTATGGGGCACACTGATAAATCCCATAATATGTTTTGCCTTACTGTTTTTTCCTCTATTGTTTATTCAGACAAAAAGAGCCCAGAGCAGATTTGAGTAGGTCCTGCATCTATCCACAGTAACTTTATGGCTGAAAGGAACAGCTTGTAATAGCTGTTGTCAAGTCTGAAGGCACTAAAAGGGGCTGTTAAAGTTCTTATTTTAGTGCTGACCGTATTCTCTCCAAACTGGAATTTGACCAAGAGTTGCCTCCAGTCTGGCTATTATGAAAGGACTTGCCTGTGCAAGTATCACCAAGAACACTAGGAGGAGCCAGCATCAGCCAGGAAAGGCAGAGGACCAGGTATATTTGTTGGATGAAATAAAGGCAGGCAGTACTAAATTTGTACAGAGTGTGTTGATATAAAGATAGACATGGATAAGGACAAGGGATTTATTACCCTAGCTAATATGGAGATCAGAATTTTATGTATGTCATGCAGCAAATTTAGCCTACAATTAACCTCCAATTTTGAAGCCTTCACATGTACCCAGTGCAAGGAAATTAAGGGGTTAAAAAATCAAAATTATGGAGTTAAAAATGAAACTAAGAATGCAAACAAGCCAAAATCTACTACAAGCAGTGAGAGAGGGAGAACCACCAAATGTGTCCACAGGCAAAAACTATACCCAGAATAATGTATGCATAGGCAGCACATGTACCCCATTATGTAATAAAGATATTGACTAGCAAGGAAATAATGAGAAGAAAAAACAAAGAGAGGTTGATAATGAGGTAGATGAGGAGTGGACACGGGTTGCACATAATGACAGAAAAAAGAAAGAAGATGGACTATGGCCTTTGAGACTGAATTAAGTTTAACTTCAAGTTTATTGCAGGAAAACTCCATCGCCAAGCTCTGCTTCACAAGGAGGTTCTGATAGAGCAATACAACAACTATACAATAGCATACCTGCAACAATACTGCAGGACAAAGCGTACATCATAGTAAAATGGTAAACAAGAAATGGGAGACATTAAATACATTACAATACATTACAATACAAAACAGCCTTTTGACAGTATGAAATGGATACAGGAAAGAAGGGTTTAGGGGTAGATGGATAGCTAAGTGCTTGGGTAGCTAACTTCAATATGACAGGAAAAGTACTAGCCATTGTGGCAGTGGCAAATTTCATGAAAGGTTTTGTTGGCCAGTGATTTGAAGAAGTTAATCAATGCTAGTTCAGGAAGCTTGAGCGCATACTTCCAGACTGATGGGATAGCAAAGCTAATAGCACCTCTGCCATGGGAAGTGTGCACCCTGGGCACATTCAGTAAAATGAGGGTGGATTTCCTTAACGAATAGTTACTGTGCAATCTGTGGGTAAAGGAAGAGATGTACGGTGGAAGTTTATTGCACAGGATTTCAGGGTCCAAGTACCAATGTGAAGCATCCATCTTGTGGTGAGAGATATCCAACCTAGTCTGGTAGAAGACACAGTGATGCATCCTGCAATGGACACTAGATATAAATAATAAGGCTTGATGAAAAAGTATATCAAGTCTGTGCAAGTTAGTTGCTGTGCTGTAGTTATATATGGTATCCCCGTAGTCCAGCAGTGGGTGGGTGGCTTGAACCAGTCTACATCTAATATCTGCTGGGAATAGCAATTTGTTACTATAAACCCCCCAGCCTAGCTTTTAATTGTTTGGAAAGACAGTCGATGTGTGCACCAAATGTCAGTTTGCTGTCCAGCCAGATTCCCAAGTACTTATATTTATCAACAACCTCCAGAGCGTCCCCAATGATGGTTGTGATGGGTGCTGGAATAATTTGATTACACAGGGATGCCATAGGGTGGGTGGGGATAAAATACATCACCTTAGTTTTCTTTGCATTCAGTAGCAGTTTGGAGCTAATTAGGTTGTGTTGCAGTTGATTAAAGTCTGACTGCAGCTCAGTGCAAACTTCAGACGGACAGCTTTTGGATGTATACAACACAGTGTCATCAGCAAAGAAATTTAACTTTGATTTGTGAATGTGGGTGTCCATAGAATTGATGTAGGTGGAGAATAAAAGAGGCCCTACTATCAAGCCTTGGGGTACACTTCTTATAATCAACAAAGGATCCAAGAGTAGCCCATTGGCTTTTATCCATTACAGTCTATCTGTAAGACAACTGGAGAACCAGTTTACTGAGGAGCCGTTCAAACCTAGATTTTTAAAACTAAGAAGGAGGAGATTGTGGTAGACGGTATTAAAGGCCTTGCTCAGATCTAAAAAGAAGGCTCCCATGGGTTGTTTGCTATCTAGATCAGTGAACCAATCATTAGTAACTTTGGCCAAGGCTGAGGCAGTGCTATGGTTCTGCCTAAAACCAGACTGCAGTGGATTAAATGAATTAGTTTTCTAGATACTCCTTTAGTTGATTATTTACTAATTTTTCGAGAAGTTTAGACAGGACTGGTAAGACAGAAATGGATCTCCAGTTACTGAGGTCACTTTTGTCACCTGACTTAAATAAGGGCAATACAAAGGCAGTTTTCCAGCATGATGGAATCATGGCAGAAGAGATGGACAAATTAAAGATGTGCAACACTGGTGCAGTTAACAGATGGCTCCTTAGTCTTAAGAATCTGGAGTCAATCCCATCAGCACCAGCACTGTTCTTTGGGGCTAGGTTATTTAAGAGGTCTTGACTTGCTAGAAGGTTGCTCTGGAAAGATAGAAAGTATCCTAGGGCCTCAGGTCCTGGGGACTTCTGTAAGTTTGGAGCTATCAACCAGCCCATGACCAGCAAAGAATCAAATGCAAGGCCTGCTTGCGAAAGTGGGTATTTAATATTTCTAGAATGGTGCCTTGGTCAGAGGTCACAGCACCATCCTGTGTTTTTATGGGTATAGAAGGGGAGTTTTGTGGTCTTCAACTGATTTGTTTGTCTGCCAGATTTTAGATGGATTGCCTTTAGTATTCTCCAGTGTATCTACATAGTAATGAGCTTTGGCTGTTCTAATAAGTTTAAGCGATGCATTTCTCAAAGTTCTGAATACCTGCCAGTCTGCAGGGATTTGGTTAGTTGCATGTACCCAAAGTTTGTCACGGAAGGTTAGAGCAGCTTTCATTTCTGTTACATGAGGTCTCTACACCCTAATTGGTACCCTCAGAAGTACACGTAGACAGCTAGCATTTAGGTATATGTTGTACTAACATTTAGGGCTAAGGCATCTACCGTACAAGAGTAGATGTCAGGATATGAATGCATATTGTTGTAATACACTAACTTGCTAATACATATATTCTGCCATGTATTTTCTGTGTATTTCTTACTTGTCAGATGCCAAGACACCTGTGTCCTTGGAGTAATTATAATATGTAAGACGGCATTGTCACCTTTTGGTGATTTGAACCACTACACTGAGTTATGTAAGACTCTGTATAAGAACTCTTTGTTCTCAAACTGATGACTTTACAGAATTGTATAATGTTATCTTGGACCGTGGAGCCACCTCTAATTTAGCCAATAGGGCTCATCTTTGTAACTAGAAATGTTTCTATGTTTTGGTAACCATAGTAATTATCATAGGTATATAATGTAATGCATAAGCCTTACACCTCGGAGACCAGAGACCCCAAGAGACACAGAGAAACCCCAGGTGTAGGAACAACACTGGCTCCCGGTTTGTATTGGTAAGAACTGCTTAGGGCAACTGTGATTTATTCCTTGATAGTAATAAACTTGTTTATTACTCTAATACAATGTGTCTGTGATTACTTGCATTCAGAATATCATCAAGAATCTGAAAGTGAGGTTTAGACCTCCCAACATTTCCAAGGTGAACCAGGGGTTTGTAACCTTACTCACCCTATGTTTTACAAGTGGAGCATGCGTATTGGCTAGTTTTGTTAGGTTTAAGTTCAAAATAGTGACAGCTTCATCCACTGAGGTGGCCAGATATGGACTTTGCCAATTTACACGCTTAAGGTCAGCTAGGTAGTTATCAGTTTAAACTTGTGAAAGTTGTGCCTTTTAACAAATTTTGAACAAGAGAAACATTTTTCTTGAGTGCGAGTGAAGACGACAATGTTATGGTCACTCAAGTCATTATGAAAGAGGGCTGTGTGTGAAATTTTATGAGGACGGTTTGTAAGGATTAAATCAAGAATGGTGCTGTTATCCTTGTTTTTATATTTATCCTGGTAGGTTCTGAAATAAGCTGTGAGACACAAAGCTTATCGAATAAGTCCATTAAGGCATTTGCCTGGGTGTTAGCCAGTCTAAATTCAGGTCCCAAGGATAATAGTTTCATTGATATTGGTTTCAATAATGTTCCTAAGAATTGATAGAGTTTGATTCCCCTGATGGTGGTCTGTAACAGCCAATGATGTTGAGCGTCTCAGAAGAGGGCAATAAAATTCTTAGTGATACACATTCAAATTCCTTAGGCTTGGACAATGATAGGGTTTGGTGGCAGTAAGTTTGGTGTTTACATAAACTCACCCCCTCCTCTGAGTGGGTCTATGCAGCCTAAAGGTATTAAAGAGGAGCATAAGCTGGTGGTCAGTGGTGGAGCCTTTTAACCACATTTGGTGACCACTAGTATATCTGGGTTTGCATGTGCTACCCAAGTTTTTATTTGGTCAAGTTTTTAAGAAGGCTGCAAGCATTAATTAACATTAATTTCAAACCTGGAGGTGACACGAAGTCTGATGGGGAGGCAAGGGGGTGGGACTGGGTTTACTTCCACATTCCCTGAGCATAAAAGTCGCAGCAAGTTAGCTCTTAGAATAGCTAGCTTTTTTTATTGGGGAACTTATTACTAGACATTAGCGGTGGGTGGTAATCTTGGGCAAATGCAAGGCATGAGGGGTACATCATGAATACTAGTGACAATGCCCTTATGAATGAAGATCGCGGTAGCATGAGTGTGTGTGTGTGTGCCAGAGTGCTGCAGGATAAGTCCCAAAGAGGATGTGGATTAGGTGAAAGGAATGCAGTTATATATGCTAGGGGTGGGGGTGGTAGGAGAAAGAATATTGGCTCTATATCCTGGACTGGGTGGAGGTACAATGCCACCACTAGGAACAGTGGGGGTAAGCATTGCAGGGATACTAGCCATGAAGGAATAGCTACAAAGCCTGGGTAGGAGCAAGAGTCAGGATGTGCAGAGATCCAGGTGGGGATAGAATGGGAGAGGTGGCAGAGAAGTTAAGGGGTCTGGCAAGATAAGTTAAATTGTCTCTGCAGAAATGGCCTTGCAGTTAAGGTCACCGCCTCTAGTATAAAGGGTTGGGGGTTAAAATCCTGGGTTGTATGCAAGATAAAGAATGGGGGTTCAGCTAGAGGTGGGCTGAGGAAGGGAGGAGTAGCCAAAGTGAGGAGCTCTGGACAAGCACTGCATGAGTAAATTATGTTAGTGGTGTAGACAGGAAGGAGTTTGGCACAGCAGTGACTTCTAAAGGTCACAAGATATAACCTGCAGTAGAGAAACTTGGGAGATTGTTCTAGAGCTGACAGGTCATGTGATCAGTCATGTGACATAGGCTATCTATAAAAGTAGAGATGAACCAGGGTGGGGGGTAGTCACTGCTTGAGCGGTGACCGGCTAAAACAGGTCCTGTGTGCCTGAGTTGGGCTGTTTGCTGCTGTTGCTCCATGACAGGAGGGGCGGACTGGCTTAAGTAACAAATATGAACCTTACAGAATCACTAGGCAAGACTATAAACTGAATTGTGCCATCCTTAATAACCCAAAATACTGATGCAAGGGTACATCAGGTTTATGTCCATGAAGATTCCATACGGAAATACTCTAATAAGTACATTTGTGTGCCTGACAAGGTAAACAGGACCACCAGTAGCTTTTCATGTGGCAAGGTATCAGACATTGAAAGAATGGAGGAAAATATATTAAGAGATGTGGGAGTTAAGCCATTAGTGGTGATTCACGTTGGTACAAATAATGTGGGGAGACACGCCAAGGAGGATATACAAAGATTATGCAAAACTGTAAAACACTGGGGAGAAGAGAATGTGAAATAGTCATGTTTGAAATACTTCCAGTTCCAAAGGTAGGAAAAGGGAGGCAAAGAGCAGCTAAAGGGATAAATGAGTGGCTCAGGAAATGGACCATGGAAAAGGTTATAAATGTATAACACATTGGGGATAAATTTGGAAATGAAAATAACTACTACAGTTGGGATGGTCTGCACCAAAATAGATATGGAAGCACTGACCTGGGAAAAACAAAGCAAACAATAACACATACTTTAAACTTAAAGAACAGGGGGCTTGAGATACAACAAATGAAAACAACAAAGGAAATATAAACAGAAGCAGAGGTGATGAGAGTCAGTTCATTCTATCTATGCCAGAAGTTTAAATATTATCGAGAAAACTGAATGAGAAATACCACCCATCAGGAATAATGTGGGCATAGCGGCTAGCACCGAGACATGGTGGAATGATTCAGGTGAATGGAATAGAAACATCACAGGGTACAAAGTATTCTATGAAACAGAATAGATAGAAGGGGAGGAGGGATATATGCCTACATTGGGGAGGACCTGGAATGCTATAAGTAACATCAAAGATGAGGGTAACGGTGCTGAAAGTACATGATTACAGTTAAAAGCAGATAGAAGAAAGATGGTAACTTTGGGAATATGCTACAGATCATCTAACAGTGATCACAGGTACAGTGAAGACCTCCTAAAAGAAATTGTAAGTATTTCAAATACTTGAGACAGCATAGTACTGAGTGATTTTAATTTTCCAAGTATAAAATGGCAGATCTTAGCTGTGAGTCACAGTGTGAGTCTGACTTTGCCAAATCATTGCTAGCAAACAAACTGGAACACAAGGTTATGAAACCAACAAGCGACTGTAATATTTTAAATCTGGAAGGATGTAAAAGTTGGGGCTAACCTTGGAACTAGTGGTCATAATACCATCACATTTAAACTAGGTACACAGTCGGTTAGAACAAAGGGGATAACAATGCTTAAAAATCATCAAAAGTGCAATTTACTAAGATAAGGAGAGCCTGTGTAATTGGGACTGCGAAAGAGAATATGGAGGGGAAAACAGTTGAAGAAAGTTGGTTAATCATCAAAAATAAATTTTTAGAAATGGAAAATAAATGTGTGCCCCTTAGGAAGAAGTATAACAATAAACAAACAATTCCACTATGGATGACGAGAAGGGTGAAGAAGGAAATAAAGAAAAAGGAAAAAGGTTTATGTCAAAGCAAGAGACAGATCAAGTGAAACAAATACACATAATTATAGGGTGCAGCTAAAAAGAACAAAATAACTAATAGTGAAAGAGAGGACAAAACTGGAATTTAAAATTGCAAATATAAAAGACAATAAAACATTTTCTGTATATGTAACCAATTGCATGGGGTCAGACAAGTTAGTGGGGCCGATACATCATAATGGGGAGTTGGTAAATGAACCAAACACAATAGCAGATAATATAAATGATTATTTTGGATATTTTTCTTCTGTGTACAAATGCCAAGCAGAAATGCAAACTGACAACAACATGGGGGATAAGACAAGAGTAAACACATTTATGGAAAATTAGGTTCTGAGTGCATTAAGTAAAATCAAAATAAACAAATTCTAGCAAGAGCCAATAGTGCTGCAGGTGGGGAATGTGGGGTAACAATATTGAAAATTAGCTTTTTAATGTTATTACACCAAATTTTCAACAAAGCCTTGTTAAGACCCTTCCTCATGAAGAAGGGCACAGAAAATGTTGAACTCCTGGCCTAAAGGCGATTTTGCGCAGGGACCGCAAAATCAACTTTCATGATGCAAAAACACATTTTGGCCCAGAGTTGAAAAATGACAGCTATCACATTCACGAGGTGCTGTAAAGAAATGGCTGTGTTGTAAATTTGGGGTAAAAATATTGAAAATTATCAAAGTTAGGAACCTGCATTTGCAAAATTCAGTGTAGACTCAACTTTATTGTTTTTTAATATTTTTACACCAAATGTTCAACATAACCTTCTCATGCCCTGCCTCATGAACAAGGGCAGAGAAAAATGTAAATTCCTGCCTGAAGGTGACTTCGCCCAGGGCCACAAATCACCTTTCAAGTGTAAAAAAACATTTGGCCAGAAATTGAAAATGACAGCTATCACATTCATTAGGTGCTATAAAGATATGGCTATATTGTAAATTTGTGGCATAACTAATGGAAATTACCAAGTTAGAGCCTGCATTCACAAACTTCAGTGTGGGCTCATAACTTCATTGTTTTTTTTAATATTTTTACACCAAATGTTCACTATAGCCTTCTTATGAGCCCACCTCATGAACAAGGGCAAATAACATTTTCAATTCCTGCCCGAAAGGTGATTTTTTTGCAGGGACCATGGAATCACCTTTCTGGACAGATCTGCCTAATAACAGTTCAACTGTTTATAAGATAGGGTCCCAGAGAAGACGCTGAAAATTTGGGCCAAAAATATGTAAAAATGCCCAAGTTATGCCACTAGGTTCAAAACCCCTTTGAAATGCATTGAACTTTATACCTGCTTCTTCAGTTTGCATTTTGGCTTTGAAGAACGAAGATGTGTCTGTGGTCCAGAGACGATTATGGTGTTGGACCCGATGGGAAAGTAAGGGCTGGTGAGGGTGTGTGGTGGTGGGTACTGCATGGGAAGGTCAGGTAAGGGCAGTTATGTTCACAGAAAACATTGATGGATGTTTTCTTTTACAGGGTAAAACAACAAAAGAAAGGGCAGAGGAGTCACCATTGTGACAGTTGGGGATTAGGCACCCCAGTGTCACTGTTATGTTTCTGAGAAGGTTATGGGGTGGTGGGTGCTGAGAGGGAGGATCGTAACCTTTGATAATATTTCCTGCTATTTGCCCTGTCCTGAGTACTGGGTGTTACTGTGCCACCAGCTGCTGTACATAAAGATTAACAGATATGTATCTTTGTACAGCCTGCAATGTTCCATGATGAGTGGGAGACAGTCTTGATGGGCTAAATGCCTTCTTCTGTCTACAAACTACCAGTTACCCAAGTAACTTCGTGGCAGACATGCACTTGCATGGTGTATACATTAGAAGCAGCTAAGGATGCTTTGTGGGATATGTTTCAGAGCCAGTGTGCACTCTTTTACAGTACAGAGGAAGACTCCCCTCAGTCCATACAGTGGCCAGCCAAGGTGGTGAGAGGAGGTTGTGCGGTCGCTGTATCGGATCTGCATGACACTGGCAGCAACTGAGGTAAGAGGGGATACATGCTGGTTTGTCCAATTCAAGTGGTGCAGGGGGCTACTAGATGCCAAGGAATAAATATTAATTTACAGAGACAGGCACTGGAGGGCAGGGGTGCCACTGGACACGGGAAGTATTATGTATGTACAGGAATGAAGATCAGACATGAGGGGTACCACAAGACAACAGGGAGCAGGTGCAGTCCCCCAATTGACATCTTGGTTGTTGGTTGTTGAGTGCACCACCCACCTCTAGATATTGCCCAGAGTAAGTCAGGCTTTTTTTCAGCTGTAACTGTGCTGCGCAAAGTGGCCTGTTCTATTTCTTTAGTACAGTGCTAACGTTCTGAGTATTGTGCTGCACCAAAATTCAAGTCCCTGCTCCTCCCTCCTCCATTAGGGCACCAACTACATTAACTCCTTGCATGCTCCTGTCCCTTTGAATATTGCACATGGGTGAAAATGCCATGCAAACTGTGCAATCACTTTGCACACTAGGCAAAGCTTTGAATATTGGGCCCTGATGTTCTAAAATGTAATAGTCTTCTTCTATGTCAAACAGGGTACATCAAAGAAAAATAAATGAATATGCTACTTCTAGTCAGGCACCATCTGCTACCCTCACCTCCACAATATGTTATTTACATTATAATCAAACAAGTAAAAAATTGGCATCTCATAAAGTTGATCAGCAAATTAACTTTAATTATACAATGGCAATATAAATTCTAGCAACTTGATTGGCTGCTGACCCCTAGACACAGTGATGTTATTAGACAATAATATAATTGTATCTAGGGCAGGCACACACATGACCACAGTACAGTACAGCATATTCCTACTGGCTGCAGTAAGATCAAGCTGACACCGCTCCCATCTATGAGACTGGCTCAGACTGCAAGCCTCCCCCGACCCCCGCTACCTGCCTTGTAGCAGGTCACACTGGAAGCATCCCAAAATCTCATGTTAATGTCATAGCCCCAACTTCAGAGAACACCACAACTTTTACTTGAACACCACTCCCTGTGTTTTTCTGAAACAAGATCTACTTACAACTAGCGCTGCATGCGGCTCCGTCCTTCACATAGCACATGCGAGGGACGCTTGCGCTTGACCGCCTGTTCTTTTGAAAACCCACACAAATCATTAATACTGACTTTTTTCAAAGAATAACATAATTCAAATGTTCCTACTGTTTACTTCAGTCGACACTTAACCAACCAGCACCCGATTGCTCCCGAGAACCGGAAGTCTTCACGGCTGCAGCAGTCCGTTCCCTTGCCGATCACGATCCTACTTGCTGTATATATATCTGTTTTAAAGTAAATTGAAAATAAAAATAAAACTTTAATGAAACCCACTTCAATCAGGAAAGGAACAATGGGGTAGGGGCCCAATATGAAGCATACCTGCAGTTAAGAGAAATGGTTTGCCTTTGGGTACAGACAGCATCATTCATACAGCAGCTCTACCTACTGGCAAAAATAGGAAATGTGGACTTTTTCTCTTATATGTTCAGATACACAGGAAAACTGAATAAAAAATTAACAAAAGTTAAATTTTTCTCTTTTTATTTAGAAACTAGCCATTTTATAATAGCAATAAGGCACTCCAGGATGTAGGTTATTGTGTCATAATATCATGTCTCGGGTTCTGAATGCACTTGGCCTGTGGCCTCATGCTTCAATCACCGGAGGCATGATGTTATTACACAATAACCCACACTTTGTTGTGCCTTATTGCTTCAACGTTCCATTGGGGGAGACTGATATGCTACATTAATTTCTTCTAATCACATTACTGTATCCTTATTAAGTTAAAATCTATATCTTCTTATCAAAAAGGAAGGTATTCTTGCAAAAGTAAACTTACATAACCTATGCATTAAAAGGCATTATAAAATGGCCTAAAAAATCCACAATGTTGATTGGCTGAAACCTACTTTCAGCCATGTCCTTATCAGCATGTATTGTGCCAACCGGCACTACCCTTCATTTCCCAGCCCAACAACAGCACAGAATCAATGAGCTGTGCCAGGCTTCTCAATGAGCTGTGCCAGCGAAAACAAAACAAAGCCTGGCACAGCTCACAGCGTGACATCCCATCGCTCTGACACAGCTCCAGTCTCGGGAAGAAGGTGAGCCCTCCCTCCTCAAGAAATATCTCTCACAGTTGCCACCTTTAAAACTCCTTACCATCATACTGTTACTATCACTTGCCACTCATTTAAAATATTAAAATTATCACCTTTTTTCTTGTTCTCTTAATAAAGTTGCCTATCATCCAGTGAGCGCTGAGCACGTGCCGCCATGACGCCATTTCAAATGATACCCCAAATAAAACACTTCACCATCTTTACCATCACTTCTTGTCTACTCGATTACAAGTCAAACA
This sequence comes from Neoceratodus forsteri, assembly GCA_016271365.2. Classification (NCBI taxonomy): domain Eukaryota; kingdom Metazoa; phylum Chordata; order Ceratodontiformes; family Ceratodontidae; genus Neoceratodus; species Neoceratodus forsteri. The sequence continues at coordinate 50,726,099 of JADMNL010000031.1, read as the reverse complement.
TTCATCATAAACCATCCAATCGAAAGTTATTTTACCATTTCCCACAATGCTGTAAAATACAAGCTCCTCGCTACTGGTGGCCCCCAAGAGACGCACTCACTGCTGGAAAACCCGATGTTATGCAGAAAATGACAGCATGCTCTCAGTCTTTCCACAGCAAGTACAAAAATAGTATAATTAAATAAAATAGCCTGTGTTCGTGATTCTGCTGTCTGTATGTAGATGTCGGTGGGGGAGGGGATGGGGAACGGAGCAGTTTTAATGTCTTTATAAGCGACATTGCAGAGGGACTGGAAGGAAAGGTAGGTCTCTTTGCAGATGACACAAAAGATCTGCAACAGGGTTGATACACAAGATGGAGTGGAAAGGATGAGAAGGCACTTGGCAAGGCTGGAGGAGTGGTCAAGTGTGTGGCAGCTCGATTCAATGCGGGAAGTGCAAGGTAATCACATAGGAAACAAAACCCAGGGAAGCGTACACAATGGGGGGTGAGATACTGACAACAGTAAAAATGGAAAGGGACCTGGGGTAGATTATATCAGATGACCTAAAGGTGGGCAAGCAATGTGAGAAGGCAGTAAGGAAGGCTGGGGGGATACTGGGATGCATAGGAAGAGGCATCAATAGTAGAAAACAGGAAGTTGTTATCCCTCTGTACAGACAGTTGGTGAGACCCCATCTGGAGTACTGTGTGCAGTTCTGGAGACCCCATCTCCGCAAAGACATAGACAGAGTGGAGGCTGTCCAGAAGAGGACAACCAAAATGTTGCAGGGTCTGCACCAGAAGACATATGAAGAAAGACTAAAGGAGCATAATATGTATACCCTTGAGGAAAGAAGGAGAGAGGGACATGATAGAAACTTTCAAGTACTTCAGGAATCAACAAAGTCCAAGAGAGTAGCATCTTTCAGAAAAAAGAGTGTGCAAGAACAAGGGGCACAATTTGAAGATAGAGGGGATGGCTCAGAGGTAATGTGAGGAAGTATTTTTCACAGAGAGGTTGTGGATGCATGGAACAGCCTCCTGAGGAGGTTGTGGAGTCAAGAACAGTGAGGGAATTCAAGAATGCATGGGACAGGCATAAGGCAGTCCTAGTGGGGGTAGGAGGAAGTAAGTTGTTGGTTAAGGCGGGAAAGCAAGCGACTTTAGCTTCAATAACACACTCAAGTGGCTCATATTGTGAAATATCCCACACCTGCTGTGTCTTATTGCTTGCATAGTGGAATCAGATTAAACAGAAGAGTTTAGAATGTCTCCAGGGGAATATTAAACTAATATAATGTTACTGTTGGAATGCAATTGCCATCATAAAACAATTGCAGGGTCTGAAAATGAAGCATGCTGATTGGCTGATTGCATTCTGAAAGAGTTATGTTCATGGCTTTAAACCCTCATGTAGAAATGTAGAAACATAGACAGTGGTGGCACAAAGAGTCTTTTTATCTATTCAGTCTCTCTGTGGTTTTATAGCTTACATACTAACTGTGGTACATTACAACTAGCATTTAAAGGGTCACCATCAACCTTTTTGCATCATATTATTTCTAGTTTAAAACCACATTTTATGATTGCTTACCATCTGTAAAATTCATTGATGTTGCTGGTTGTTTTGTCTGCCTCCTTGCTTAGTTGAACTGAAATGCATGCCAGTGTACAGGTATAAACAACTTGTTTCAAATCCTGTATCTATTCTTATTGCATACTTCCTGAATATTAGAAACACTTCCACACAGTGCAGCCACTCATGATGCAATAGTCTCCTCTACTCACACTGCATCATAAGTACCTATACTATTGGGGATGTTCCTAAGTCCTGGAAAGATGCAGTGAGAGTTGATCAAGGAACGTAAATAAGCATGTTTTTGTGTGGTAACACCAGTATGGTGGACAGTCTGTTTTTGACTTTTTAAAAGAAAAAAAGAATCAGAATGAAACAACCAGCTACATTAACAGTGTCTACAGAATGTAATCAATCATAACATGTGATCTTTAAACCGAGGACACTTTTAGGCCTAAAAGGATTGACAGTGTCCCTTTAGGCTATAAAGGCATTCATTTAAAACAGGTTAGCATAAAAATAGCATTAAGGCACTCCAAGGGATGTTTTATGTTTGTTAATCTAACTCACTTTGCCTCATATATACCACATGAGCCCACAGCATTAAATCAAAGTGCTAGTGTGCTGCCTAAAATTAATATTAATTTTAAAAGAAGTCAAGCCATCTCCTTTTATGTCTGAGATACTTTTTCTTTTCCGTTGGGTAATTGCAAGATTGTTTACCTGGTGTTACTACAGTAGGTGTGATGTGTGGAACAGCACTCTGCCTGGCAACTACATATCTAGTTCTATTCTCCACTGTGACCTCACTGACTGACATCACAGATGACTGAACTGGCAGCTACTGGGGTTGGTCTTCCTGAGCACCTGTGATGTCACAGTAAGTGAGGTCACAATGCTGATGATGTGGAGGGGGCTGGAGACAGATATGTCAATTGCCAGGCTGAGAGCTATTCCACACATCCAGCACAAATATTATCACATAGAAAATGTTCTAATGAGCTAAAGGGAAAAGAAAAATACTTCAGAAATAAAAGTTACAACTATCTACTCCCTAAAATTGGTATAATTTTCCTGTTTTAGTTTCACTAGCTCTTTAAGTAATGGTAACTCAACCCCTGATCATATCTTAATGCTTAGTTAATGCAGTGTCAGTTGCTCAGCAGGTGGCAAACTCTCCTCTGAGGCAAAAGGATCAGAAGTCTTTGGGTTCCATTCCCACCTAAGAACTTGGGATAAATGCCAATACTGACACTGCAGTGCAGCATGGGGTGGGGGTTGGGGTGATCCACTCCTGAGGTTTCATATTTCAGATAAGATGTTAAATAGCAGTCCCATCTGCTTGTTCTGGTGGTTGTTCAGGTGGGCGTTAAAGATGTCATGGCATTTCTCGAAAACAGCAGGGGGATTTCCCCGCTGGCCTGGCCAGATTTCCCCCATTCAATAAAAATACCAACAAAAGCCTAATCTGGTTCACTGACAGTTGGTGCCCATCTGTATTCCTCCTCCTAGGATGAGACTGAAGATAGACAGAACTGCCTAGTCCTCCTTTCCCTGTCAACAAAACAATAAATAAATGAATGAATTACAAGTAAAACATAAGGGTCTGATTCACATAATAGCTGGCATATGTAAATCTTGTATTGCCTGCCTGCTGTTCTGCACAGTAGCTCCACTCTATGTGCTGTGATCCTGAGTGACAATGACAATCATCTGCCACCCGCTGTGCTGTGATCATGGGTGACAATCACCTGCAACCTGTACTGTGCTGTGATCATGGGTGACAATCACCTGCCACCCCACTGTGCTGTGACCATGGTGACAATCACCTGCCACCCCCACTGTGCTGTGATCATGGGTGACAATCACCTGCCACCTCCCACTGTGCTGTGATCATGGGTGACAATCAACTGCTAACATCCACTGTGCATTGGTGCCGAACTATGTGTGGTTTGAGGCTGTGGTCTGATGGTCAGAGCTAAGCCAAACACCAGTCTTAGAAGCCAGGTTCAGCCACCAGTGAATGCCCTGCTCCACATATTCAGCCCAAACTGTATTATCCATTTGAAGTGAGCAGAGATTTAAAAAATAAAGGAGAGCAGGGTTTAACAAATAAAGAACTGTAACCTGCAACCCACTGTTATCCTTTAGAAACATAGAATTTTATGGCAGAAAAGGAAAGCTGAGCCCACCCAATCTGTTCTGGTTTGGTTTGGTTATTTAAAATCTGGCAAGACCATGAGCAAAATGCCCATTTTCATGGGTGACCAGATACATAGAAACATGGAAACATAGACTTTGATGGCAGATAAGGCCCACTTGGCCCACTCAGTCTGCCCATTTCCCTACCTATTGGATAAGCTGCAGATCCTAGTTAACCAACAGCCTACTTCTTCCTACCCCCACCAGAATTGCCTTATGTCTGTCCCATGCATTCTTAAATTCCCCACTGTTTTGACCCTGTGACCTCCTTAGGAAGGCCATTCCATGTATCCACCACCTCTCCATGATAAAATACTTCACGTGCTCTTGAACCGTCTCCGTCTTCAAATTGTGCCCCTTGTTCTTGCACATCTCTTTTTCTGAAAGATGCTACCTCTTAGACTTTGTTGATTCCCTTGAGGTACTTGAAAGTTTCTTTCATGTCCCCTCTCCTCCTTTCCTCATGGGTATACATATTAAGCTCTTTTAGTCTCTCTTCGTTTAGCTTCTGGTGCAGATCCTGCACCATTTTAGTGCCCTCCTCTGGACTGCTTCCATCCTGTCTATGTCCTTGTGGAGATGGGGTCTCCACTTATAGAAATATAAGTGTGCTGTGTATGCAGAATACATGCTACATGCTTAATTGTGCAATGTTTGCATGCAGTTCGTGATACAGAAAGTGAACCTAAGCGAACCAGGTGTAGAAAGCAATCAGGTTTGCATGTTACACTTGGCATGTGTGCAGCAGGTAAGCTGGTTGAACATCATTTAAACACCACCATCAGGCTCACATGTTGCACACTTGCCATGTGTGCAGCAACAAAGCTGATGCAAATCTCATCTAAAAAGCACATCAGTTTCTATTTCTCATACTACTGATAGCAGTTAGAGCCATTAAAATACATTTCATTGATTTCCCATTAAAGTTAGGTAAACTCATTCATTCTGGTCCTTTTGCAAGTTGTTCAATGGCTTTTGATGTTTGTCATTAAATTGCCATTAATCTGTAAAGTATTGTTTGCTTGCTGCACTAAATGCCTAGGATATAGTCAGCCAACATCCCCAACTCCAGATATGCGAAGAGGGGCCTCTGTGTGGTGAAGCTTGACTTTTTGTTTTAGACATGCAAACCTCTATGCATATTTAGTGCTACAAATGTGTTTCTCATGACTGTTTCGGCTCACTTATTCCTTTGTCATTCTGTATGGGGCATGTTCACTATGGCCATGCTCAGCACTCTTGTGCTGAGTAGGGTCTTAAGCATGCACCATACCTCACATTTTGTCACTGAAATGAGGGACATGGACACTCAAAATGAGGGACAAAGAGGACACTAACCCTCACAATGATCAGACAGATACTGAAACATGGAGATACAGTATCTCGAGAACACAGTGGAAACCAATGTATTTACTTATATTTGCTTGACCTGACAATGAATTTTACCATAAACCAGGGGTGTCATTTAGGTAGGGCAGAGGAGGGCAGTTCCTCCCCGTTTGTGCCTAGGTTGTTCTTGACAGTGTGGCAAAATGGTATTATACTTGATTTACTCTTTGCACAATAAGTGGCCCCTGTGCTGTGTGTGCTCACACTGCTCCTGACTCGACTATGTCTATATCGTGTTGTCTACAATCCTCACCTATTAGCAGTGGCGCCATCACACATGATGTGGAGGAGCTCCAGCCAAGCAAAAGCACATGAGTCATGCGAGTATGACACTGTCTTTCCCGCTACAGAGTACACAGGCTGTACTTTGCAGCTTGGAGGAGTCAGTGAGCACTGAACTCTCAATAGCAGTGTTGTTGCAGCATATTGTTGTTGGTCTACTCTTAGTGAGTCTCTGTCTCTCCTGGTGGCTAAAGGGGCAGAGGGTGAGCTAGAAGCTAATTCGAGATTAGGCTACCTTCTACTCTACTAGGCTCACCTAGCAAAAAAAAACAGCACAGGTCCCCACAGCAGCAAGCTAGGCCTAGAAGCAGTGGTGACAGCAGTGTGGGCAACCTCAAAGACCTTGATCAGTGCAGTGTGAGAGCAGTAATGCCAGCAGCCAGCAAGAAGCAAGCAATACAGGTTGGGTGGGTTCAGTTAGTGAGGTGACTCGTCACAGACCATGCTGGGGACCTCGCGATGGTCAGTTCTAGCATTCAGCTTCTTGGTACAAGGATGGAGAAGAGCGGACTGAATACTGGGCTGGTGGCACACTTGAGCCACAGATTCTGGCCAGATGGCCAGGAAGTAACAGTAAATCATTGTTTTACAAAGGATTGGGGAAAGAGGAGGGACTGAAATACTGACGTGTTTTGCTCTTTTTTGTGCCTTTGAGCAGCTTCACAACACATATGGGATGGGTATTGACTGCAGTAGGGTCAGAGAGAGAAATCTGGACACATTTTTTTTTTTGGGGGGTAAGAACCTTCAGCCAGGAAAAAACTGGTTAGCAACTGGGTGGCTTTAAGCCCAGTATAGACAGATGTATTTTATACGACTGAATTTTTCCTGATTTGCATATCACTTTTCAGTCACAACAAATATGTTTTACCTTTATAGAGATTTCAGACATTATTGAGCTTGCCACCTAGGGGCTAACTGGCACTGGCCTCAACTGGTTGTTGGCTTCCCCTGTTGAAATATGAAATGGTGCTCCAGCCATAAAGTCTAAATTTACAGGACATCCTCTGTGTGAGCAGCATGTTTACCATGAGGGAAGGATGAGGAGCAGAGCAGTTTTCAGGGGTAAAATGAGATCTGTCTCTTGCATTCAGGGACAGTTGAGCAGTATGGTATGCACAGACTATTGGAGCCCACTATAGTCAGGTTTATGCCCCCTCCCCCCAGTGATGCTGACCTCCACATCCCCATACTTGGGCACATTATGACATAGGGCAAGGGTGACTGCAGGGGCGTGCACCATTGAAATAAAAATGGTGATTTTTTATAGTATTACTATTTTATACATTACTGATGGAGAGTTGAAGATTAATGATGGCCACCCTGACTAACAATGGCCTTGTTAGTAGAACATGGCCTTCATTATTCTCCAACTCATCATCATGTTAGTTGAAAATAGAGGGGTTCATTGGTGAAAAGTGGGGTTTAAACTTGTGAAGGGGGAAGGATGGGAGAAAAGGCTGTCGAGGGGGTCCAATAAAGGAGGGACTCTGTCTCCACCCCGGGAGCTGGAGGAATGGGAAAAGGCTGACTGGTAAAGTGCAGACCAGGGTAAAACAGAATCCCATGGAACATGAGCAGGGAAGTGGAAGGATAGAGAAGGGTGGAAGGTAGTCCTGCAGCAATGCCAGGAGCTTGGGCAATAAAATGCCTTAGCTCCTGATGATGCTAACTGAGGGAGCAGTGGATGTGGCAGTGGTCACTGAGACCTGGGCCACCGCAGGACACGACTGGGACCTGAACCTGGAGGGTTACACTATGTTCAGGAAGGACAGGAGGGAGGGAAGGGGAGGAGGGGTAGCAATGATAGTCAAAAACTGCATTGGCATGGGGGAGTAGAGGAGGCGGAGGGAACCGTGGAGGCAATTTGGGTCACCTTGGTAACAAGGGCGGCAAGAGAGTAAAAATAGGAGTGGTGCATAGACCCCCTGCACTGGCGGAGGAGCTGGAGGAGAGTCTGATGACAGATGTTGGGAGACACTGCAGACTGGGCAGGGGAACAGTGGTGGTGTTGGGGGACTTAAACATGCCAGGAACAGACTGGGAGACTATGACATCCAAGGTGGTCAGGGAACAGAGGTTGTTGGATGTCTTTCAAGACACGTTCCTAACTCAGCAGGTGGGGGAACCGACCAGGGAGGGTGGGTACTGGATGTGGTCCTGGCAGACAGTGACCAGATTGGGGGCCTGGAGGTAAGGGACCCATTGGCGGGGAGTGACCATGCCACGGTCTGATTCTGCCTGGACCTAGGAGGGGCAGAAAGCTGCACAAAGATGGAGGTAACTGACTTCAGGGGGGTGGATTTTAAGGAAATGGGAAGGATCCTTAAGCAGCATTTGAATGGGACTGGGTCAGACATGGACGCTGATAGTAGGTGGGAAATCATCTGGAGAGGGGTGCAGGATGCTACCATCACCTGTGCAAGAGTAAGATGAAAATGTGGTAGGGCCCAAAAACCCTGCTGGTGGACCAGGGAGGTCCAGGAGGTGGTGAGGGGAAAGAAGGCAGCCTATAGGCAATTCAAGTGCTCAAGGAGTGAAAGGGATCGAGGGGAGGTTGAGCTGATGGCTAGAAGGGCAACTAGGGTGGTGAGGGCAGCTAAGGCAAGGAAGGAGCAGAACCTGGCCAGGGAAATTAGGAGAGGGAACAAGGGGTTCTTTAGATACATTGGGGAAAAACGACGGGTGAAGGGGCAGATTAGCAGGATTAAAACAGGGGAGAGATGGGCACAAGACCTGGGGAGCAGGCTGAGGTACTAAATGAGTACTTCACCTCAGTTTTCACCAAGGAAAATGGGAGTGCTGCATCATACATGGGAGGAGACAGTGATACTGAGGAGGGGGGACCCTTACCGATCGGCAGGTCTGGGGAGAGGGGGGAGGCATCACTGGCAGGAGCGGGGAAGGCTAAACATAGAGAAGAGGTAACAGAAGTGGAAATCACAGCAGAGAGAGTGAGGGAAGCCCTCAGGTCCCTTAAGACAGAGAAAGCACCGGGGCCTGATAATTACATCCCAGAGTGCTGAAGGAACTTACGGATGTCCTGGCGAAACCCCCTGGCTGCTTTCACCATCTCTCTGAGGACAGAGTGGGTGCCCCAGGACTGGAAGGTGGTGCTTATAGTGCCTATCCACAAGGGGGATCAAGGGAGGTGGCAGGGAACTACAGGCCTGTCAGTCTGACATCGGTGGTGGGCAAGGTGATGGAGGCATTGTCAAGGAGAGGCTAGGGGGACCTGGAAAAGTCAGGGTGCCTGGACGATGGACAGCATGGATTCATCCTGGGAAATCGTGTCAGACAAACTTGATGGAGTTCTATGACTGGGTGACAAGTGCCTTGGACCTAGGTAGACCAGTGGACATCCTCTTTCTGGACTTCAGCAAGGCATTTGACTCTGTTCCTCACATGGGCCTGTTGGATAAGCTGGGAGAAATGGGGTGGGGAACCAGATGATCAGATGGATGAGCAATTGGCTCCAGGACTGGACCCAGAGGGTTGTAGTTGGTGGGATAGTCTCATCCCCAAGGAGGGTCATTAGTGGGGTCCCACAGGGATCAATCCTTGGGCCCCTCCTGTTCAATGCCTACATCTCTGACATAAGGACAGGTATCAGGAAAGAGATTAGTCTCTTTGTGTATGACTCAAAACTGGGAGCGGTGGTGGATGGGGAGGACGGGAGGGTGGCCCTACAGGGGGACCTGGAGGCTCTGGAATGATGGTCTAGAAAGTGGAAGCTGAGGTTCAATGCAGGGAAATGCAAGGTACTGCACCTGGGGCCAGAAACCAGGGCCAAGTGTACACCCTGGGGGGGAATGCTACAAGTCTCGATGGCTGAGAGGGACCTGGGGGTGGTGGTGGATGTCAAGATGAACAACTTGGAGACTTGTAGGAGGGCAGCAGCCAAAGCCAACAGGATACTGGGATGCATTGCTAGGGGTATCACCTAAAGAAGGAGGGAAGTGATACTCCCTCTGTATAACTGCCTGGTGAGGCCGCACCTCGAGTACTGCGTGCAGTTTTGGAGGCCACACTTAAAGAGGCACATTAAACTCCTGGAGAGGGTCCAGAGAAGGGCAACCAAAATGATTTTGGGCTTGTGGGACAGGACCTATGAGGAGAGGCTCAAAGAGCTAAATATGTACATATTGGAAGAGAGAAGGGACCGGGGAGACATGATAGAGGTCTTCAGGTACATGAAGGGGTAAATAGGGGAGGAACAGTCAGGGTGCTTCAAAAGAAGGAGGAGGGGGCCACTAAAGAGCATGGGTGAAAGCTGGAGGGGGGAAGATTCAGGGGAGAAAGGAGGAGGTGCTACTTCACTGAGAGGGTGGTGGAGCCATGGAATGCACTGCCTAGGGGGCTGGTGGAGGCAGAGATGGTGGAGGGGTTCAAGAAGGGTGGACAGGTACAGGGGAAGGGTTCTGGAAGCAAAATCCAATGCAGCAAGAATATCCAGAACTGGGAAGGAGAAGCCAGAAGGAGAGGGAGGCAGCAAGGTCAGCTGCAAGGGTGAGGTCTGACCAAACAAGCAGACGCGAAAGACCTATGGGCCTATTCTTCTGGCATTTTAGTATGTTAGTATCATAATGTATAAAACAGTAATAAAAATAACTCCATTCATTTCAAAGGGTACACCCAGCATTCTGACCCATGGACATCTCTTAAAGACTCCTACCTCTGGCTCCCCTAATACTCAGGTAGAGACTCTCGACTTATATCTATGCTTGGTGGGTTGTCTGTATCATGAGTGCATGCTGGCGGAGTGTAGTGTTGTGTGTGTGCATAGGGCAGACTGGTCATGTGGGTGGGTGTTGAGTTATTGCTACTTTTGCATTTGCCTTAAAGTCTGTTTCTGTGGAAACACTCAAATCTATGGAGAGAAAATAGTAGGAGTACAGGCCAGACAGAAGTATTAAGTAGCTTTGTGAGTAAATGTGTGTACTGGTGTGGGAAGAACCACATGTATTTCCATGTGTAAGCAGTTCAGCTGTGCAGCTGAGATAAGGAGGGTCAAGAAAACTAAAAGTATAACAGTAGCTACAAGCATGCCGCATGCATGCAGATATATGCAGATTTGTATTGAAGTACTGTACTAGAGAGCCATATGTACAAGGTAGTATAACCTAGTGGTTAAAGACACTGAACTGCAAACCTGAAGACTTGGAAACCTAAAGACCTGGGTTTGAATCTCATCAACTCCCACTTGTATATGGTGTGATCCTGAGCAAGTCACTTAACTTTTATGTTATCAGTGATCACTTGCTTTTTGCACGCATGCCACATGCATGCAGTCTGTTCCAATTTAACATAAAAAGCATGCTTTCCACACTTGATTGCTGCATGCATGCCACATTGGTTCCAATTTAACATTTAAATCAAGCTTGCAGCACACATATCACATTGGCAGTTTTATGTGCACAGCATGAAAACATTTCATATAATTATTTCTGTAAGGCAGAACTGCACGTAGTACTCCAGATGGGGTCTCACCAACTGTCTGTACAGAGGGATAACAACTTTCTATTTTCGCTGATGATGCCTCTCCCTATGCATCCCAGTATTCACCCAGCCATCCTTACTGCCTTCTCACATTGCTTACTTACCTTTAGGTCATCTAATATGACTTTCAATTTTTGTTGTTAGTACCTCCACCCCCATTGTGTGCTCTTCCCTGGGTTTTGTTTCCCAGGTGCATTAATTTGCACTTCTTGCATTGAATCTAAGCTGCCATTCCTCTGATCATTCCCTCCAACATTGCCAAGTCCTTTCTCATCCTTTCCACTCCCTTGTATATCAATCCTGTTACAGATCTTTGTGTCGTCCAAAGTGACATACTTTTCCTTCCAGTCCCCCACAATGTCACTTATAAAGACATTAAAAAGGACCGTTCCCAGTACTGAACCCTGCGGTACCCTGCTAGTAACACCTCTTTCTTCAGTGTGGACTGTTTACTATTACCCTCTGTGTTCTGTTGTCTAGCCAATGTTTTACCCAGGCTACCACCTGGGACCTACTCCCAGGCTGGCTAAGTTGTCTATTAATCTTTTGTGTGGGACTGTGACAAATGCCTTGCTAAAGTCTAGGTAGGCTATGTCCACAGCCCTCCCTGGTCTATTACTTTGGTCACCCATTCAAAGAAGTCAATTAGATTCATCTGACATGATCTTCCGCTGTGAATCCATGTTGCTTGGGTCCTGTGTCCCGCTGGCCTCCAGGTACTAACTATTCTTTTCTTTTCAGAAGTGATTCCCATCATTTTTCCTATCATTGAGGCTCAAGCTAACAGGTCTATAATTTCCTGCTTCTGCTTTTTCTCCCACTTTTGTGAAGGGCAATCACATCTGCCCTCCTTCAGTCCTCAGGTACCACCCCATCCTCCCATGATTTGTTAAAAGATTAGTCAGTGGTGTCTAGTTCTCCCCTTAGTTCTTTTGAATTCTGGGGTAAACCTATTGGCCCCATTGCTTTGTCCATTTTCAGTTTTAAGAGTTCTTTCAGGACCCTTTCTTCTGTGAATGGACTGGTATCGACACCCTTATCCAGAGTGCTTCTATTGACTGGTTTAGGTAGCTCCCTCCTCTTCTTTTGTGAATACTGAGCAGTCGTATTCTTTCAGTGTCCCTGCTATTTCACTGTCACCCTCTGCCCACCCACCCTCCCTTTATTAAGCCTCACTATCCCTCCTTGGTCTTTCTTCACATCTGTAATGTACCTATAAAATATGTATCCCTTCTTAACTCGAGCTGGCTATCTTTTCCTTGGTTTTGGACTTGCTATTCTGACTGCCTTCCTGCTTCCTTCTTGCTTTAATGGTACAGTTCTTCATCCTCCTCCTTCTGTGTTTCCTTATACTTCCTGAATGCTATCTTTTCTCACTAACCTTCCCTACCACCTCTTTTGACAACCATAGTGAGTTTTTCCTTCATTTTGATTTGTTTGTTTGCTTCACACAAAGGCTTGTTACCTCTGTGATGGCAGTTTTGATTTTTCCCATTGTTCCTCCACCACTCTTTTCTTGCCTGTTTGCTAGTGCTTTTCTGAGGCATTCTCCATTTTGCCAAAGTCAACCCTCCTAAAGTCCAGTACCTCTACTTTTGTATGATTTGACTTATGGCTGTGTTTATTGTCAACCACACTGTTTGGTGGTCACTTGTTCCCAGATGGCTACCCACTTAAATCTGAGATCCTCACTCTGTCCCTGTTTGAGAGTACCAAGTCTAAGATTGCTCAGTGAGTTCCAACACAAGCTGTCTGAGGCATGCCCCCTGTAGGGCATTGAGAATGACCCTGCTCTTGGATGTGGCTGCAGCAAAGGTGTTCCACTTAACATCTGGCATAGTCAGGTCACCCATCAACAATATCTCTTCTTTTCTGCCATCCTATGGATGCCTTCTATCATTTCTTGTCCATTTCCTCCCACTGAGATGGAGAATTGTATACAACCCTGTGCAGATTGTGGTGACATTATCTGTTTCCAGGGTGACTACAGTGCCTCCTTTCCACCAGTTTACCCTTTAATTCCATTACTTTGATCCTTCCCTTATGTAGAGAGCTACCTCCTCGCTTACCCTCCCTTTCCTCCTGTACAAAGAACATAGATAAAAAATAAAACTAAATCAAACAATACTAGCAAACATAAATTATTGCAAACACATTCCAATCAGAGAAAATGCAGTATGCAAGCAAAATCAACCACATTTACAACAATCAGAGAAAAGTTAGAGTTTTTTTAAGACCAGATTTTAATACAGTTAAATTTGTCATATCAGCAGTCAGATTTTGAGATAAAGATTTCTAAAATTTAGGTAACTGATATAACAAATGTATCTGCCCTAAGCTTTTTAACATTAGATACAGCAAAGTAGGAGGACAGGCAAGCTTTACTGTAAAGTCAATGAAATTTTGGTTGAAAAATTGTAGCAGGGCTTCTTGACTATCTTAACACCACATTTTTTACCGAAAGGTGCATTTTAAATCTGAGATTTAAAGGGTATACCATTGTTACAGTGATGGGAACATAGCAAAGACCATCACAGCAACAATATTGACAGGTCACTGTGATGGTCTGCAGGTTTCCGATGCTGCTGGCACTGGGAGTTCTCCCCTCCTGAACCAACTCCAACTCAGAGTTGGTTATTTAAAGTGTGGGGTGCAGGTAGAGCCCCCCTGGGTGTGCAGGGCGAAGCCCCTGCAAAACACACTTTTCTTACAGTGATGGCACAATGACATTTGGTGGCATTGTGCTGTTGCTGTAGGGATGGTCACTGCAATTCATGTCGCTGTGATAGTGGAACTGATTTAAAATAGACCACAGTAGTAAAGTCAGAAGAACACAAGGATGTGTACAGGCAGGCATTTGAGTGATAACTCTGCATCTCATTGTACAAAATCTTTCTCTAGAAATTTTAACTTTACTAGCAGCAAAATATAGTATCATTCCATAATCTTAACTGGAAGCAAGAAACCTTGTTACAAAAGAAGCCTTGTGGATGGTAGTAAGAATTAATTAAGTCTCATAGGAAGTGCCCAATCTCTGATGAAGAATCCTAGTAATATGTGAAATATGAAGTGAACTCAGTAAATAAACCAAGATATTTGAAAACTGAAACTTGCTCTATACTAATGGCATTTAGTGTTTTTATATCAAAGTCAGCATTCAGAGGCAATTTTTCTTGAAGTATGAAAACCATTAATTTGTTTTTGTTGTATTCATACAAGTTTCCATGATAAAAATATTGCTGTATTAAATCAAAATCATGCTGAATTGTGTCCTTCAGTTCTATTAGACTATCCCTGTTTGTGAAAATCACTGCATGATATGCATATAATATGATATTGGTTTCTGTACAGACTGTAGGAAGAGAGCTGAAGAACAAACAGAAAATAGGGTCTCAGTAGATCCCTGGGAACCTCTAGATTTACAGGTGCCAATGAAAGAAAAGAGTTAATAACACTAGTCTTCTGATATCACACTCTGAGATAATTCTTGCACCATCCCAGCATGGCCTTTGAAAAGCCCATGACATCCAAAGCCTTAATCAAAAGCTGATGGTTCACAGGATCAAAGGCCTTGGTGAGATCCACATAAACAGCCACGGAAAAATGGCCCTTGCCAAGAGTCTTATGCACAGACTGTGTAAATCCCACAAAGGCAATTTCAGTACTGTGACCAGGTGGAAGCCATACTGGGTTAGTTAGGACCTCATACTTGGGAAATATTCAAGAAATTTACCAAAGACAATTCTTTCAAAACTTTTAGTAGAGGAGACAATAAAGAGATAGGTCTGTAATTTTGAAATGAGATGTCTCACCAGTTTTGTAAGTAGCAACAACTGTGACTATTTTCCACAGATCAGAATTTAACCCAAGCAAAATGAATGATTAATGATTTTAGCAAGGTGATAACACAAATATCTGCAGGACAAGTCTATAGTCTACCTTATCTAACCCTACCAATGGTTTCGGTCGATCTTCAAAATGTATCTGTGTACATTATGTGGAGTTAAAACTATAAAATAAAACTTAGGAATGGTGTCTGTATTCAAAGTAAACCATAATCACATATTTAAAGGTTATTTTCACCCTCAGGAATATATTTCTCTAAATCAGTAAAGAATGTATTAAACTCTTCAGCTATCATACCAAGGTCAGTGTGAACTCCACAGAAAGTATTGTGTAGGTTAGGACAAGCCTTATGTTTTCTAACATCTCATTAAAAAGTCTCCATGTAGCTGCCACATCTGTATCAGCAAACGTATGTTGTTTTTGTACCAGGTACTCCTGTTTTAGTCTATGAATCAACAATCTGTGTTTGTTATAAAGTTAGTGTGGCTGCTGCATAGGTATTGCTGTACTCCTTCCACTTCCTGTCTCTGTGCCTCATTAGTACACTTAACTGAGGAGTCAGTCACCCATTCTTGCCTGTTGCCTCTGATTCTAAGTTGTTTCAAAAGAAAAAAAAATATTTCATCCTGTATTGAACAGAGTACAAAATTGAGTGAACACTTTATTAATAGAGGTTGTAAAATCTAGGCTTGACCAATCAATTTGGTGGATCAGTTCCCAAAGTGTAAGATGGTTACCTCTTTGAAATTTCTAGAAAATATATACTGGGGACTGTCAACCTTTTAGTACTCCAATAACAGAAAACAGCACAATGATCACTTAGGCTACTAGGAAGGACACCAGAATGTTTGATTTTAAGAATATCAGAAACTAAGATCCAGGAGCACATGCTGAAAACCAGCAATGATGGTGGTGTGGATTTATAGCTCTGTCAGCACCAAAAGCCTTTCTCCTTTTTTTTCTGCACCAAAGTTTTGTTTACCACTGGAATTTCTTTCTTTAGTTTAAATCATTGGCCATTGAACAGTATCCTTTTTAGCCCATTTCTATTTATTTCACAGTTTTTTTTCTAGCTGATACAAAAATATTCTACTCTGCTTTATGGTGCCACTCAGAGAAAAGTGAGCTGGTGAAGTTAAATGTACAACAGCTAATGGAACAGCAATGCCAGTTGGAGGGTGCAGTAATGGTGATTTACAAGACATTAAAAGCATGCTGTCTGACATACAATCAGATATTAAGGAAATGAAAATCTCTATAGGAAAAAAAGAAGCTTAGATGGCTGAGATAAAAGAAAGGGTCGAAGTGACAGACGGCAGATTAAATTCTGAAGAGGGCATACTTTACTACACTGAAGATATTTTAGGGACTAATAAAAACAAGTTAACTATCTTCTTGAAAAAATTGAGGACTTGAAAAATAGACGGAGAAGGAATAATTTGAGGATCATGGGGTGCTAGAAGGGGTAGAAGGGAAAGACATGTATGCCTTCTTGCAACAGTTTTTGTCAAACTTCTACAAAAACAATGACAGTGGCCACTAGATATCGAAAGAGTACATCGCCCATGTTGAGTTCCTCTCAGTCTTTCTTCATAGGGCTTTTGATGCAGACTTGTCCCATTTTGGTTTCCTCCTCTGACTCTTTCTATGTCCTTCCAGAGATGAGGTCTTTGGAACTGGACACAGTACTCCAGGTGAGGTCTCACCAGTTATCTATACATGGGTAACACTACCTTCCTCTTTCTGCTTGTGATACCCTTCCCTATGCACATCATTTTCTCACCAAGACTAACAGTAAAATTAATGCTAGCTTACATTTTTAATTGATTGGTATTTTTTCTACATCTCCTGTCTTCTGGCTCCATATATACCAACCCCAGGCCATGTGAAAGTGAACAATGTAATTCAGGGATATTAAAAGAACTCCTTCAATTTTGTACATTTAAATATTCAACATTTATCAGCTAAATGGGATAAATTTGAGGCATTGGTGATGAATAATGATTTACATTTTATTGCCCTTTCAGAAACATGGCAAACAGATAAGATTCCTAATTCCTCTATTTACTCAAAAGGTTATAATATTTTCAAAGAGGACATGAAGGGTTTCAAGGGTGGGGGCTGTTTGATACATTCTAGGGAACATTACCTGGTCAGCCAGTGTGAATTTTTAAATTCCTCCACTGAGTGTGAATTTTAGTCTCTTAGAATAGTCTTGGGCAATGGAAAATTATCTTTCTGGCTGTAATATATGCAGTTCTACATCAGACCAAAGAGGGGAGTCTCTATCAGATAAAGTGGAAAGATAAAGAACTGAATATTTAAAAAGAAAAGTGACCTCATACAACTCCCACCAAAGGAGTACAAAACCTCCCAGGGCCCTATGAGCTTTGCATTTGGAGCGTGTTGTTCTGTGTGGTTAGTGCCCCATAAGAAATTTGTAATCATAGTCGAGATTTTTCTAAATTTATATTTCTCAAATACTAGCGGGATATTTTAGAACAGATAAAATAATTTTTAAGCTACCATCATCTTTATTGAATTGATTTATCCCTGGAGTGACATTGATAAAGTCCTACATCATTTTAAATCACAGTTAATCTCTTAATAGGGGTTCAAATGACAGTCAACCAGGAATAAATATTGCTAGGTATCTCAAGGCCTAAATATCCTTCCTTTGCCAGCACTCTTTTTTCTAAGATCAACCCAAGGTGTACATTCCTCCATCATAAGCTTGCATAGCCTGCGTCTTCTTCCAATTAACCGTTAAACCTGATAGCTTTGCAAATTTTCCCAGAACAGTCTTGACTGCTGTAATGGTGTCATTAGGGTGAGACAGAGTGAAAAAAGGTCATCTACATAAGCAAATGTTTTATTTATGACCTTACCTTTTCTGAGTCCTTTAATCTTGGGTGCTATTTGAATTTTCCAAATAAGTGTCTCCAAAGCCAAAATAAATAGGGAGACAATGGATACCCTTGCCTTGTTCCTCTAGAAAGTCTAAATGGGGATGAGACCACTCCATTTGTGATTACCACTGCAATTGGGTTGTACAAAATCTGAATCCAGTTAGTAAAATAACTGCATATTATATTTCTTGAGTAATTCAAATAAGTAACCCCATTCAATGGTATCAAAAGCCTTGAAAATAATCTATTGAAAGGACAGTCAATGTTTTTTGAACACTTGGGCCACATGCATAAAAGCTAGGAGCTACCTGATATTCTCCATTTCAGACCTATTGGGTATACAACCACCTGATGTTTGCTTACTAACTTAGAAACAAAATTTTAATTCTGAGTGAAAGGATTATAGCTAAGATTTTATAATCTTCATTTACATAGAAACATAGACTTTGACAGCAGATAATGACTGCTTGGCCCACCCAGTCTGCCCATTTCCTACCTATTGGATAAGCTGCAGATCTTAGTTAACCAACAGCCTACTTCTTCCTGCCCCCACCAGAATTGCTGTATGTCTGTCCCATGCATTCTTGAAGTCCCCACTGTTTTTGACCCTATGACCTCTCAGGAAGGCTGTTCCATGCATCCACCAACCTCTCTGCAAAAATACTTCACATTTCCCAGAGCCATCCTCTATCTTCAAATTGTGTCCCCTTGTTCTTACACATCTCTTTTCTGAAAGATACTACCTCTTGGACTTTGTTGATTCCTTGAGGTACTTGAAAGTTTCTATCATGTCTCCCCTCTTCCTCCTTTCCTCAAGGGTATACATATTAAGCTCCTATACTCTCTCTTTGTATGGCTTTTGTTGCAGACCCTGCACCATTTTAGTTGCACAGATGGGGTCTCCAGAATTGCATGCAGTACTCCAGATAGGGTCTTACCCACTGACTGCACAGAGTGATAACAACTTCCTGTTTTCTACTGGTGATGCCTCTCCCTATACATCCCAGAATCCCCCTGCCTTCCTTACTGCCTTTTCACATTGTTTGCTTACCTTAAGGTCACCTGATATGACTACCCCCAGGTCCCTTTCCATTTGTGTTGTTGATAATACCTCCCCCCCAATTGTGTACTCTTCCCCTGGGTTTTTGTTTCCCAAGTGCATTACTTTGCACTTCTTTGCATTGAATCTAAATGGCCATACATTTGACCATTCCTCCAACCTTGCCAAATCCCTTCTCATTCTTTCCATCCCCTTTGTGTATTAACCCTGTTGCAGATCTTTGTGCCATCTGTAAAGAGGCATACTTTTCCTTCCAGTGCCTCTGCAATGTCACTTATAAAGACATTAAAAATGACCAGACCTAGTCCTGAACCATGCAGTGCCCTGCTAGTAACCCCTTTCTTAAGAGTGGACTCTGTTTACTATTACCCTCTGTGTCCTGTTGTCCAGCCAATTTTGTTACCCAGGCTACCACCCTGGGACCCACTTCAGGCTGGCTAATTTGTTTATTAATCTTTGTGGGACTGTGTCAAATGCCTTGCCAAAGTCTAGGTAGGCCATGTTCACAGCCCCTCCTGGTCTACTTCTTTGGTCACACAGTCAAAGAAATCAATTAAATTCATCTGACATGACCTTCCAGCTGTGAATCCATGCTGCCTTGGGTCCTGTGCCTTGCTGGCCTCTAGGTACTAACAATTTTTCTTTCAAAAGTGATTCCATCATTTTCCCTACCACTGAGGTCAAGCTAACAGGTCTGTAGTTTCCTGCCTCTGCTTTGCTTCCACTTTTCATTTAATGATGAAATGAATCTGTAACTCTCACAAAGCTGCATATCCTTTTTTTTTCTTTTTTAAATCAAGGTAATGTAAGTCCTGTTGAGAGAATTAGGTTATACGCCCTCAAAGAACATTTCCTCAAACATTTGTAGGATATATTTAGGGATAAGAGGGCCCAACTTTTTGTATAGCACCCTAGGGATACCACCTGAACCAGGTGCCTTATTGTTCAGGAGATCCTTAATAACCTGAATAATTTCATTTATGGATGTCGGCCTATTTAGATGTGTATTGTCAATGTCATCCGGAGTAGGCATGGTTGAAGACTCTAAAATATAATGTATGGTGGTACTCTGATGGAGTGTTGAACAAGAGTATAAGCCCTTATAGAACTTTCAAAGACTGTATTAATATTTTTGTTGGAGACCTTAACATGACCATTGTTGTCCTTAACACCTGGAATTAAGGCAGCTCATGTCCACTCGCAATAAAGTATGGAAGACTTAGAAGGATAGTGGGCTACCTACCAACTGGCAGACATATAGGCAACTAAAGAACAGCTGCAAGAACTCAATCCAAAAAGCTAAATGACTCTACTTCAAGATACTCTAGATTGATCATTTTAGTAATTGAAATTAATTCTGGTGACAAGTTAACTCCAGTTTTAAGGGTAACACCTCTGAGATCCTCAGTTCCCTTGATGCCCAGGGGGTCTCTCACTGGCCCCAATCCATTACCTCTGGCTTTAGTGAGTTCTTTACCAATCTGGATAGGTACACATCGGTATTTTCTAATTCATCCACTCCCGCCCAACCTGAACCCCTGCAATCAGTTGACTCTATGAACTGCCCTGCCTTCTTCTAAAGCTTGTAACCCTGTGGAGGTTTGTTGCCTCCTCATGAACCTAAAGGCTGACAGCTTCCTGGCCATGACACCTAGAACCTAAATTCTTAAGTTGGGAGCTGATGCCCCAGCCCGCCCTGTGTGAGATTTATTTAATCGATCTTTCCTTACTTGCTCCGTCCCTGAAAAATGGAAGTAGTAGTGGTCATCCCCATCCACAAAGGAGGTCCCAACTCAACAATGGACAATTTCTGATCTATTTCAATACTTTGCCCTCTAGCAAAAATACAAGAGCGGATAATCTATGACCACCTTCAGGATTACCTTGACCTCCACCATCTGCTCTCAACCTCTCAGCATGGGTTTAGGAAAAACCACAGTACACTTACATCTCTAATTAAAGTCACCTCTGACATATTCCATGAGATTGACCATGGCTGAGCCACTGGAGTAAATTTCATAGACTTGACCAAGACTTTTGACTTGGTTAACCGTGGCCTTCTGTTACAACAACTGCATGTCCTGGTCTTGATGCCACTGCCCTGTCTTGGACCCAAAGTTACCTTTATGGTCAGCACTAAAAAGTTAAATGGGCAGGCCTCGATCTGGACCTGGGGCCCATTACCCATGTAGGTTCCCCCAGGGCTCCATATTGGGCCCATTATTTTTTCTGTATATTAACACCCCTAATAATTTTGGTGGGGCCTCTGTTCACCTATATGCAGATAATGCTATCATATACAGTTCCTCTTCTGATATTGGATGGCTCAATTCAATGCTAGCCTCCGATTTCCACACCCTTGAGGACTGATTCCTTCAGAAGCAGCTCGTCCTTAAAACTAAAAAAAAACAAAGAACATGTTATTCTCCAACTCATCCATACCAACCCTCCTCCCTATGACTATCCTCTCACATACGGGGGATGCACTCGAATCAGTCAGATCCTTCAAATACTTGGGAATCACCTTAGATCCCTCACTTATCCTGAATGCACATGTTACTGCCATCACTACAACTATAAACCAAAAATCGGTGTTCTTTTCCTCATCCATCCATTCCTTACATTGAACTCATGCTGCAAGACTGTGGATGCCACACTCCTGCCCCTCCTTATGTATGATGCTCCATTACTACCTCTGCTTCCACATCCATACTATCATGCCTATCACAGGCTTACCATAGAGTTGGTAGGTTTGCTCTCATGGCCAATGCTCAGCACCATCACTGTGATGCCCTGTCTGCCCTAGGATGGCTGCCCTATGAATTTAAATTACGCTATGCCACACTAAGCTTTATGCATAAGCTTGTACATTGCTTCACTCCTCCTTGCCTTGCAGATATCATTCATGTCATCTCCCTCGATGTACCCTCAGATCTACCTTCCTACCTCTTCTCTCAGTGCCAAACTTAAGACTCTCCAAGGCTCAGAGATAGTTTGCGTTTTCTGCTGTGTCTCACTAGAACTCTCTACCTCCTTCTATACTGGTCATTTCCTCCCTCTCTCAATTTCAAAGGTTGCTGCTAACCTATCTAACTGCTCCACTTTGCTCCTGCTTCCGCTGACTCCTAACCCCAGTTCACTTCTTGCACGATTCTCCCAGCAAACTTCCAACTCTCTCTCTATCTCCTGCTCTCCAAGACAAAAAAAATATGTAACTAACATCTGAATGTATGTAAGGTTGTGTTGACTGTGTTTTAAATTGCTGATTTTGCATAACTGAATGTAGTTGATGTACTTTTTACTGTATGACTACTCCTTATCTAATTTCTTGTGTCAGTGAATGCACTATCAATGTACTGCACTTCCTGGTCGCCCTGAAAAGGGACAGTCTTGTCTCAGAGGGCCTAACCTGTTACCAAAATTCAATAAATAAATAAAATTAAATTCTGGGTTAACCTTTTTTTAAGTTTGAGGGTCAAAAGCATGCCTGACTTTTCTCTGGCATCCCAGAATTTGTATTTAGTCATGGCTAGAGCAAATTCAGCTTTTTCTGAATAAAACCTATTAATGTCAATTTTGAGAATTATTTTTTCCTGGAGCCTAACCCAAGTCTTATTTTTTCCTTGTTTAATTCAACTTTAATTTAAGTTTATTTTCCTTTTCAGATAGCTTTTAAGAAATGTTATCTTTTATTAGTTGCAAAGCAATTTCCACCCTGAGGAATGCTTTAAAACATCCCAAAGAATTGGATAGGATGTTCATTCATTGTCATTTATATCAAGGTATTCTCTGACAGATTTCACAATAAATTTCATGATGTTTTTGTTCTGAAGTAATGAAGTGTTACATTTCCAGCATCTAACTCTGTTATTATCTTTGTCTACAGTCAAATGCAGAGGAACCATGATCAGAAATAACACTACTTCTGATATCCCCAGACATGCAGGCTGAGCAAAGGCCATTAGAGACACATACATAATCTAGTATACTGTATGAGTTATGACAGCTAGAACAGAAAGAATAATCCCTGCTATCTGGATGCAATGTATGCAACACGTCTACTAAACCTAAATCTGACCTCAAATTTGTGACAGCACTCCTGGGGTTATTAAAAACAAAATGACTCAGTACATTGTTTCTGTCAAGGTGTGTGTCTAAGACCTCATTGAAATCTCACCACAAATAATTTTACATTTTTTATAAGTGCCTAATTGAATAGTTAACTTATCAAAGAATTTGGACTGATATTTATCTGGTGGTACATTACAGAGAACCATCAGCCTACCATTCAGAAGTCCTTTCAGAATTTTATAGTGTCCTTCTTGGTCTGAGGTATGATTACTTTTAATAAAATGGAGTCCTTTTTCTATTAAAATTGAGGTGCCTCTTTTTTTGAGTTGCAGCAGCAAAATTCGGTTTGTCCCACCATGCCCTATTTAATTTCAAAGCTTCTTCAGGCAGAAGGTGGGTTTCCTGGAGCAAAGCTATGTCCACCTTTTCCTTTTGGAGGTAATTGAGAACTTTCTTCTGTTTAATGAGAGACTGTAAGCCTCTAACATTCCATGTCGCTATGCAGAGGTTAGTAAATACATATTTGTAACAGATATAAAAGGAAACAGCTACCCAAAGTAAAGATTAATAAAATTATGTCACAAATGGCCCAGCTAAGATCTAACAAAACTATAAGATTAGCTAAAGAACACCATAATATATTACTATCTAAGTAAAAAAGGCAACTGTAAAAGAAACACCTTGATTTAAACTTGAATACTTTTTTCCTCTCAGATATATAATATATTAGCTGCCAGTAAAGCAACTAAGTATAATCATCAAAAGATACTTGAGCAAAAAGGAATAAAAAGCCCTAAGGCCAAAGCAAAAACAGGTAAAAACAGAACAGGACTGAGGTGCTAGAACGCCAGTACAAACCAAGGCATCAGGAAGAGCACACCTGCATGGTTCCATGTCAAAGAGGTGAAAGCAAAAAGGTGACTCAATAATGGCAAAGTCAAAATTATGACAATACTAACGACGATCACTAATAAACGGTGACAGGTAGGAAATGGTGACTATGCTGCCATAACCTACCCCAGTGTCAAGCAGCACCTTGGAGTAGGATCATTAGAAATAGCAGGGGTTACGGGGGCACAGCCCCCCATGGGGGGTGTGGGGGTGGAGCCCCACATGTAACTGAAAGGATAAAGCTAACTGGATATCTGTTGCAAATTCGCTATATATGATGGTTGCCGTAATTTTAGGGTGCTGTTAATGCATTCACCTTTTTGTAGTCACCCTTTTGATGATTGCCATTTATTTTTAGCCAGTATCACATGGAACCCTTTTGCACAGGTAGCGTAGAGAGACATAGCGCCTGTCAGCACCAAAAAACTGTTATAAATCTGCAATATGTTAGGATAAGAAATAATCGCTTAATAGTGGGTTCAAATACCACACCTCCACATGGAGAGAATGATTGACCATTCATGTATGTGGCTGCCAACTGAAAAAATGCATAAAAAATGTGCAGGCTTAGGTGAAACAGGATATTCCCAAATAATGTCCTTTAACTGATAATTTGCAAGAAGAAGGGAAGTCAGTAAAGTAAGAGGTGCCCAAAAGGTATTAAATTTCTTAATTCACAGTCTGAAAAATCTGCAAATATCATGCAAAATAATAATGTTCTGCAGGTTGTACCGTTGACCTTTAACCCACCCCATCTGCTGGGTGTGGGGGTGGTGATTAAAGAAAATGCTGTTGCTATGTATTGAATTGTTCACGGTTCTTTCGCCATCCAGCCTCTGCCAGATTACAAAGGAAGGTGCAACAGCATATTTGTGCTTATGAAGGAGAGATATGAGAGACACATCAGAGATATTTATTTCTTCTATTGCCCCTGCCATAGACTTAGGTCTCAGTTTTCCTGCATAAACACAGACAAAGAAAACAATGCATCCATACTATGGGGCTAAGCCCTCCTACTACACTGACCACATTGAGAGTGGACTGAAATGCAGAAGTGCACAAGGTGGGCCACATTTAAAGTGATGAGAAATTGGGGAAAAATAATTAAATTTAAGGAAAAGGTTTACATGACAAGTGTCTACCTGTACTGCCAAATAATAGACAGACCATATATTTTACCTAAAGGCAGCAGTTACTGTATTTCTTCCTAGTGCTACAGGATCTAAAACTCATATTCCACTTAAGGAAAATTTATGCAGATCCGGGCCGACATTTTCAAAGGAGTTGTGGTGTGAAGTGGAGATGTGTTTTGCATCCCAGAAAATGAGCGAACCATGATATTCAAAAGGGAAATATGAGTTGCGCATCTGGTGCAATCTGCCTTGGAGACCCATCCAACCGGGGTGGTGTTGTGCAATGCCAGGTCCATTAGGAATAAGGCAGCAGTGATTGACGATCTTGTCAGGTCATCAGACCTGGCTTGCATCACCAAGACATGGCTGGATAAGAATGCCGGTTCAATTTTGGAGGCGGCAGTTCTGGCTGGGTTCTCAGTGATACACTGCCCAAGGTTGATGATCGCAAGGGCATTGCCATTTGTTTTAAAATGGAATTGGGCCTGGTAGATGTGCCAGTGGGGGAGAACTCATGCTTTGAGTGTTTCTTTGGGCATAGTTATGGGTGCAAAATTTTTTCATCTACTGTCCACCCAGAGATGGGAAGCAATTTTGCAGGAAATTGCGGACTTCATCGTCGACACGGTGCTGGAGTCTCCAGAGTGATGGTGCTGGTGCCTTCAGTGTCTAGATCGATGATGAACTCTCATATTTTGGAAAATATTTCCTCCAGTTGATTTATTCATTGGGCTTCATACAGGTTGTTTCCTCTGGCTCATAGTTTGAGGTCACTCATTGGACCTGGTCTTCCTACTGGGTATGGAGAGCTCTGATCTGGTGGTGGAACCAGTCAGATGGTTGGACCATTGAACTGTCAGTTTCAATATCCAGGCACCCCTAATAGGTCTGCTTCTTTGGAGATGGTCCAGTACTGCCCATTAAGTGGTTTGACCCAGAAGGCCTAATGGTGTTCCTAGACTATCGGGTACCCATGTGCAGCTTGGACCCAGAGCACTTACTTCAGGCCTATAATAAGGCCATGGTGGAGGCTCTGGATTCCATTGCTCAAGTCCATGTTCACCCTCTCTCCACTCTCCTCTGTACCCCATGGTTTGATGGGACCTTGAGGGAGATGAGGAGGGTTGGATGTAGGCTGGAGCATTGCTGGTGGAAATCTGGCTTAGATGCTGACAAGTTTAGATTGAAGGCACATTATGAAGACTATCAATCTGTGATCTCATGTAAGAAGGCAGCGTTCCTGTCTGGTGAGATTATGGCTGCATGGAATCAACTGGCCCAGCTCTTCAGAACTGTGGACAGACTGTGCACTCCAGCCTATCTGCAGTTACAGGGAGCTTTGTCACCATGGAAGAGTGACAAGTTTACTTGCTTCTTTGCATATAAGATTGTCGATATCAGGTCAGAGATCTGCTTAGCTCGCTCCAGTGGGAGTGGCAGTGATCGGTGCAAGGTCGCAGCACCTTGGGCTGTTTGGTCAACTTTTGATCAGGTGGCGAACATGGATGCCATGATGGTCATCCAGAAAATGTGGCTGACCTACTGTGGTTTGGACCCAGGGCCAACATGTCACTTTGTGGGATGTGTTGAGGTTATCAGCCCGGTCCTACCTGAGATTGTCCAATGTTCATTAGAGACCGGGGTGTTTCCTGACTCCCTGAAGGAGGCAGCAGTGATTCTGGTCCTCAAGAAACCTTCTTTTAACCTGGACTCTTTCACTAACTACAGGCCAATCTCTAATCTTCCCTTTGCATGGAAGGTTATTGAGAAAGTGGTCACACTGCAGCTGGAGGACCATCTTGCCATCCATGACATCTATGATCCTATCCAGTTAGGACTTAGGAAGAGGCACAGCACCAAGACTGCTCTTGTTGGGGTCTCAATGACCTCCTTATAGTGAGAGACTGGAGAGTCATTCCATCTTAGTCCTCCTTGATCTCTCCACGGCATTTGACACCATGGACCATGGGATAATGCTAGAGACCTGTGATTTATCTGTGGACTGTCAGGTACAGTCCTCAGGTGGTTTCAATTATTCCTCACTGGCAGGTTTCTAGAGAGTGGTGTTGGGAATTTATTCCTCTGACTCATTCTCCCTGCCATGTGGGTTTCATAGGGCTCTGTGCTGTCTCCCATGTTGTTCACAGTATACATGTTGCTGCTGGGGACATTGTAAGACAGTATGGGCTGAGTTTTCACTGCTATGCAGATGATACTCAGCTGTACATGTCCTTTGCACCTGAACAGGATACAGCGTCTCAGTATTTAACAACTGCTTATCCGAGATCCAGGGTTGGATGAGTGCCAACTGGATGAAACTAAATTCAGACAAGATCATGTGCTGGTTGTGCATCTGAGTCAGTGAGCTGAGGTGTTCTGCAGGTCAGTCAACTGGTCTTGTATTTGGTGACTGCCAGCTAAGAACCACTGAGAGGAGTACATAGTCTGGGCATTATTCATGATGAGGTCTGACCCTGAAGGCTCAGGTGTCGTCTGTTGTTAAGACCGCATTCTACCATTCAAGGAATATTGTCCAGATTAAACACCTAGTTCCACCTGACGACTTGCCTGACATTGGTCAATGCCTTTGTGACCTCCCACTTGGATTACTGCAACTCCCTGTACCTAGGGCTGCTGGGGTTGACGTTCGCCGGCTGCAGATAGAGCAGAATGCAGCAGCCAGGTTACTGACTGGGCTTTCTAGATCTAGCCATATTACACCATGCTGTATGAGCTGCACTGGCTGCCAGTATGGTGGAAGATCTCCTTCATGGTCGGTTTGCTGACCTATAAAGCCGTCACATGGACTGGGACTGCACTACCTGCAAGAGCTTCTGCCCCTATTGCCCACCTCCACTCCACTGATCGAGGGATTGCTGGAGGTTCCCAGGGTTTGGCTGAAGTCATCTGGTGCTTGGGCATTTGCTTATGTAGCCCCTACCCTGTGGAACTCTCAACCTCATCAGGTTCAGGAGTGTCTGACGGTGGAGAGCTTTAAAGCTACACTGAAAATGTACCTATTTAGTCTTGCATTTTGCAACTGAGGAATTAATCAGATGGATTTTAGTATTACTGCCTATTTTCATTATTTATTAATCTATTTTAACTCTGTTTATTTTTTTTTTTGAAATTATATTTCTTTATTATTTTATATAAAAGTAATAGACCTGAGAGAACAGTACAGGGATTGCACAATATGACCAATGACATAAACTGATAGCAACTTCAGAGTGACAATATACAATGTTTTATAGAAACCTGATTCTGGAAAACACTGAGAAATGCCCCCTACCTCCCTTACCCAGATCCCCTGCCCCTTCCCTCCCCAGGATGTGCCTTCTATAAAGGAAAAGAAAAGAAAAAAAGGAGAAGAAAAGGGAAGAAAGGAAGTGATCCTGATACATATGAGATGCCTAAAAGTATATCAGCTGCCAAAGTAGCTAGAGGTACCCAACAGGACATTAATTAAAATAAAGAGCATATAATTTGCCCCATTTCTGCTCAAATGAAACCAGACAATTCTGAGAACTTGCTATTAACCTTTCAGTCCAAAAGCAGAGAGAAATTTCACTGATCCATTCTGCATAGAGATAATTCAATTGATCCATCCAATGCCTAAGAACCAATCTTTTGATGACCATTGAGATTAAAGCCATGGAATATACGCCCTTCACCTGTATATTGGAAACATCCCTAAATACAAACTCTATAGTAAATAAATCATCAAGGCCCAAAAGAGGGTCTAAGTTAGATTGGATGGACTGCTATAAGGGAGCCACCTTTCACAATGCCAGAAAATGTGTACCAGGTTCCTTCACTGTGCCACCTTGTGCATAGAGTTAAAGATAATTATTTAATTTAACCAGTTTAACTGGGGTGTACATGTTGTTCAATATATGGCATTGAGTGAGTCTATGTCTGTCTTAAAAGAGATACTGATATGTGTCTACCCAAATCTGTTCCCAGTCTAGAAGGGTGTCTGGCAGAAGAGAGGACCAGCATTTGGAACCTGTCAGAGAGTCTGGGAATTTAGTGTCCAGTAGGAAAGAATAAAGCTTAGAAATGCTATGGGCCTTAGTTGCCTGTTCCTGTATCTGGTTTAGGAAGGGTTTAATTTGAGACGGTGTGGGATTGGAGCCGAAGCTGGAAGCCACTAGGTGTCGTAACTGAAAAACGTTAAAAATGTGCTTCTGAGGAATATTATACTTGGTCAGAACCTCCCCGGAGGGTAAAAGAGAAATATTCAGGAATAAATCATCGACATAGCAATCTATCAGCTGAGGAAGCCAGTCTAGAGAAAGTGGAAGACCCCCGATCCTAATATTTAAATTAAGAGTAAGAGGTTGGGAAGTGTCTTTCCTGGGAGAGATTGAAAAATGCCAGCATTGATTTAGCACCTTGATAGAAGTACTAGTGATGCTCCCTGTAAAAGTGGAGGCAAAGTGGATAGGCTATAATAGAGGAGTCTGGATGGGGAGGACCAAACTCGGTTAGAATCTTTTTCTCGTTGTACTTAAATTGGTAGATACTCATTCACTCCTATGGTCGTATTCACCTCCCAATTTTCACCATGTGGTTTGCCCAGTAATAGAGCATAAAGTTAAAGATGGAGCCCTTCTTCTTTGGGTAAATTAAGTTTTGAGAAGGCTTTCTGGGCTGTTTACTTTGCCAAATGAACTTGGAAATGGACCTGTGGAAGTGATAAAATAGGACATCGGCTAGGAAAACACCGGTGGCTCTCCACCTAGCCCACCCTTCCCAGCTCACCATACCTAAGTATAACCAGGCCAGTGCCTGCTGTCTTCTGGTAATGGACTGCTCAATATATGTAACTAACTTGTATAAGAACTATCTCAAATACCTGTACCTCTGTAACTCAAATGTATTTCTGTTTGACCACAGTGTGACGTGGTGCTCTGATGAATGCCTACTTGAGAAAAACCTGTACTGTGTAATCTAAAATGCTTGTATGTCCTCAATGTGATAAGGTACCTTTGGAACAAGCCCTGGTTCAAAGGTTGTAAACTGATTTTCTCACAAAATAAAATAAAAAAATAATGTTCATTAGGCTAAGTGGTAGAAAACTCGAGGCAACACGCTCATCTTAACAATATTAATACAACCCCACAATGATAAGAGAGGGCAGACCATCTCTGAAGGTCTTGTTGAATTTTAATCAATAGATTGTCTAGGTTAAGCTTCCTGAAGAGTTCAAGGTCTTAGTAAGGAAAATGCTTAAATATTTGAGAGAGGAGGGGCCCATTTCATACCAAACTGGAAACGCTGACCTGAAGCATGTTTATGCTCAGTGGAAATATGATTGATTTAGCTAAATTCAACTTGTATTTAGCCACTTGGCCAAACCAATATAATGTAGTATGTATGTTAGAGACACTTTAGGTTTAGTCAAGTGTAAGAGAATATCATCAGCATAGGCTGAGAGAACCAGAGACTGCTGCTGAATGAAACATCCCGTGACCAGTGGGGAGTTTTTGATACTGAGAAGGAGAGGCTTCAGATATAGATTAAACAGGAAAGGTGATAGGGGGTAGCCCTGCCGGGTCCCTGTAAATAGCGAGAACAGAGAAGGAAAAAACCCCATTACAATAAATTCTGGCAGTAGGGAATTGGTAGACTGATTTAATCCATTGAATAAAGACCTCCGGGAAGCCCATTCTCTTTAATATAATCCAGAGAAATTCCCAATGGACTCTATCAAAGGCTTTCTCCACATCTATGATATCAGAGCCATAGAGACTTGAGAGTCCTAGGTGGCTTTGAAAATATGTGAGAGAGTACGCAGGTGGTCTATAGAGGACCTGCCTGCACAAACCTACTTGTTCGGACTCACAAGTTAAGCCAGACCCGTTTTGGAGTCTAGGGATAGGATTTTCATTAGATTTTAACGTCATAATTGAGAAGTGAGATTGGGCACATAACTAGCAGGATTGGTAGAGGATTTGTCTGGTTTCTCAGTATCAGAACAATAGTGGCTTCCAGCAGAGAAGGGTCCAGAGTGGTAGCGTTAAACATGTATTCAAATAATTTCGTGAGAGGGGAGCAAGTTCCTTCCCAAAAGATTTATAGAAATTGAGGGCCATCAGTCCCAGAGCTTGTCCAGAGCAAATTCCTTGATCCCTCCTCTACTTCGTTACGTGATAGGAGTAATCAGAGCTTCTCAAGGTGAGTTTGGAAAATGGGAAGGGCAGGCCCTCCAGAAACTGGTCCACAAGGGAATGAGAAAGGTGGAAAGCACCACTGCCATAAAGTTCTTTATAAATGACTCAAAAATTTGTGAAATATCCATGGGAGAAGTTTTAAGGAACCATCAGAGGATAATAATGAGGGAATCCATCTCAATCCTCGACTTCCTCAAACATAGAGCTAGCATTTTACCCGATTTCTCCCTTGACTGAGATAGATGGCCTTTGTTTTCAGGACAGCATACTCGCCTTGTCTTTAATGCAATCTGAGTACCGTTTCTAAGTTTCATTAGGGCTTCTAGATCAGCTTGGGGAAGAAGGAGGATAACTTATTCTCTGCCAACCTAATTTAGTTCGACAATGACATGATCTTGGCCTCCTCTGTTTTTTTTCCTCTAGAAGCAAGTTTAATGAATTCGCCTGATGAAGCATTTAAGGAGCGCCAAGCAGATCCTCCTCTCAATTGAACCTGTGTTGGTCTCAACAAATGAGGTGATTAGGGATCTAATATGGAGACTATGCCTTGTCCCTTAGAAGCTGGGTGTTTGGTTTCCAGAGCGGTGTCTCTTTGCACCTGCGGGTTTGGGGAGACCAAAACTATGCCACTGAGTGATCTGACACAACTATGGGCTCAATACCAGACTGGAATACTCCTGAGAAGGTTATTGCTGACTAGTACTAGATCAATTCTGGACCACATCTTGTGTACTTGGGAATAATAAGAGAAGATTGTCTTGTGTGGATTAAGTAGGTGCAAGGGTACACAGGCCCAATAGGTCCATAAAATCCTCAAGGCTAGCTGTGAAGAGGAGAGTGGCTTCAGGGTCTATAAGATTTATCCAAATCTTGGAGGAAGTGATATTCCAGCTCCTCCCGATTATTAACATTGAGGGTAAGAGTCCACAACTTTTCTCAGCCAAGGTCATGAGGAAATCTGTCCCCTCTACTGAGCGTAACGCTCTAATGTTATCTTCCGATTATAGAGCAAACCTTTCACAATAATGAATCTACCTTCATGGTCCGAAAAAGCTCTTCTGCCAGAAAGGAATGTGCTTTAACCAGAATGGCCACCCCTACTAGAGGATGACCCTGAGGCAAAAACCTGAGCATAACCTTGACGGCAAGCCCATTGACTTTGATGAGAGCAAATGGGTCTCTTGCATCAAGAGAGTATCGACATTCAGTAAAGCACAGTTTTTTAAAACCTGGTACCTTTTAGTTAGGTCTCTGACACCTCTACATTCCATGTAGTAATTCTAAAGCGCTGTAACACTCATTATCAAATATACAGTGCAACATTAGGGATATGAAAACATGAAAAGGCAGACCACCCTAGAAGGCACATCCTGCCTCCCCCTCCCCCAAAACCAAACCACCAACCAGATCCCACCCTCTCTCCCCCTCAAAACCAGTAAAGAAAAACTGAAGCAGTGTAAGTTTCCAGACATGGTATTACAGCCGTTACCAGATCATGAACTAAGAAAGAAAGACCCTCCCTCCCTTCCCCTTCCTCATCCCCAAACTATATACAACTGTTCTCCGACTGCCTCTGAAACTGAAAGTGGTGTTACTTGGGTGGGAAACAAGTTCTGTGTAGCTACCACCATTAGGTGTAACAGAGGTAATCAGAACCGCAATTTATAAGTGTTGGCTAGTAAGTAGAGAGTAATTCTCTCATAAGCACTGAGAACTTCCTGACTGAAGAAACCCCTATCTGGGCTGCTCTACCCCCTCCTTGGTGTGTTTAGCAGTCCCACCAGGGTCCGACCCTCCTGTGGGGCCTTCCCCCAGAGAAATCAGAATATGCCTACAAAAGACCTGGGAAAAGTTGAGATCCTGACCAAAATTTTGGTTTTAAACCATAGCAGTGCTATATTCTCATAACTTGATGAAGGAGTGTAATAATATACATGGAATGTATTCAGTAAATCTATTCAGAGAAAGACTCATTAACCTGGGTTCAATACAACCAGATCTCACTGAAAAATGAGAGCCCACAGGCCTCCTGGATTCCAGTCTTCACCATGAGAAATAGCCCCTGACCAAATTGCTGACCGACTGGTTCATCACCTGCCTCCAACCTCGCATTGCCATCTGAACCCCTTAATCCCTCAAAAGAGATAACCGAACTATGTCACCCACATAGGTTTCGAACTGAATAGGGTGGGGGATAAGAACCCTGAGACCCCAATGGCAGTGCTAAGAATTGGAGTCAGCCCCCCCAGCCCAGGGGGCCAACTTCGGGCTTCACCACCATCAAAACTGTCAGCGGTAAAATTATGTTCCCAAATATAGGAATGTGTTAGGACACAAGCAAGGTCAGACCGACGTCTTGCTAACCCCCCTCCAAAATGCTCACCATAACGACCACACTCCTCATCGCCTAATATCGGCCCAGCTCATCCCTTATCTCAAAAAGCCTCCCCAACCCAACAACCACACCTGATGAATACCCCAGGATATCCTAGTGACTGCTTCTGCCCAACTTGCTGTAAAATTAGGCAAGCCTAATTACCTGAGCCGGGAAAGCACAGGAGGAACCGGGGGAGCAATGATTACTAGGGGGACCAAAAGGTCCCACCGGTCCCATGTCGTGTAGAAACTGCCTCTACTTCCCAAATTTCCCACCTCCTCCCCAGCGAGCAGGCCCTATGAACCACCACATGAACCGAGCCCATTCAACCCCCTACCAGACCACACCAAAGCCGCCCCCCACCACCAGAGAATCCAGATGAGAGAGAGAGAGAAATCAAAAACAAAAGGTGAGAGTCCAAAATGCAGCATGTAGCAAGAGGATATCTGTGCTGCCTCAGTGATTCGTGCTCGGTTTAAAACAGGTTAGGTAACTTGATTGAGAGATCTGATGCCGCCTTTGTCTGGGGATTCGTAGGAGAAACCAAGAACCATCAATGGCAACTTGTAGCTTGGCAGGGTAGTTTATTTGTAGGGAATGTCCGCTGCATCAGCTTGTTGACTGTAGAATGAAAGCTGAGCGCCTTTTTGCCTCGTCCTTACAGGAAAGATCCTGAGTAATACGCAGCTTGGAACCACTCCATGAATTGTTTGTAATTTCTTGCTTTGATAATACATGTTGTTTTTCCAGAAATTTAGAAATTTAATAATGATAGGTCTTGGTGGGGCTCCAATGGCAGGTTTTGGTCTAAGAGAGCGTACACGCTCAATATGGTATTGTGGATTAAGAGGAAAGGCCCAATGACTTTGTTTAGAAACTTGGAGAAAGAGATTAATGTCAGGGCTCCTCGACTGGGAGGCCCAGGATCACCAAGTTATTTCTATGCTCCTTCCTTCTAAGTCCTCCATTTTGAGTTGCAGTTTACTAATCTGTTGTCTGAGGTGAATGATTTCTGGTCTATCTTTTCTCTCCAGGTCTCCAAAGAGGAAGTTCTGACTTCTGAATCTCCTATTCTGGTGGTTAGGGCACTGAGATCTCCCCTTAGTGATTTCAGCTCAGCAGAGATATCATCCAATGTTTCCTTAAAAGGTATTAGCTCTTGTAAGAAATGGTCTTCGGTAAGAGGAATTGGAGAAGAATTGAAGGGTGGTTTTGCTGAGGGCCTGAATTCTGGTTTTAGATTTTTAAAGATTTCTCCAGCATAGATGGTGGAGTGTGCTTCATGCCAGCAAGCCTCATCTCCACTTCCATCTCAATCTGCCTCCATGTGCATTGATATGCACAAAGCAAGATGCTTCCAAGTACTGAAGAGTGTTATCTATGCTCTAAGTGCAGAATAGAACTTTAAATGTCAAATTTGTAGGTTGTAAATAGTTTAAAGATGGGTGGGTAACGGGAGCTCCGCGAAAACACTGCCTCTAGCTGCACTGAATCACATGACCCTCAACTCTGTTTATTTTTGTAAAGCACTTTGATATTCTAAATTGCGCTCGAGAAATAACATTTATTATTATCATCTCTGGATGTGTCATTGTGCATCTATAATGTATGCAGCGCATGTAGAGGGGCATTTCCACCAATGCTGCATCCCCATATTCAGCCAAACATGAGGCACACCTGCTGCACATCTCAGGAAATTAGCTGCCCAAAGTTAGGTATGGAAAAGTTTAAATGGCCAGCCACCCACAGGCAGGCCAAAGAAATGCAGGCAAGCCATCTGAAGACAGCCTCTGAGGTGCACCAGGATATGCTCCGAGCACCCCACACAGCAGCAGTCATGCTAGGATTGGTGAACCCTGAGCCACAGGTGCCGTGTCACCACCGCACCATCCAGGAGCAACCCCACACTGCACCCTGGATGTACACACTCAGTAGCCGTATGCCAGTGCTAATATTCTTCAAGTGAAACTACTCTGGCTGGAAGCTGCACACTGAACATTGTGGATTTTGGTAAGAAAGTGAGTTGTGCTCACAACAGAGGGAGGTGAACCCTTACAGTTGCCTTGGTTTGTAGCAGATATTCTGCAGGTGGAGGCTACTTAACTGAAAGGTGAAATAAGGAACTTAGAATTATCAGAAAAGACAGTCTTTCAAGTAACAGAGGATGTGGATCTAGCTTTACTTTTTTTACAGTTCTTAAGATTTCAGTGCAAGAAGAGTTTAAAGCGCAGCTGACTTATTTTGGGGCTGACTGCTTTCAGAGCACAAATCACCAGGCTGTTTTGGGGCTGGGGAGGTATACCTGTGTCTGACTTGGATGTCTGGATTTTTCTCTGTTTGATTAGCAGGGTATTTTCTCTGTCACATTGTTGTGTAGGGCATCCTGCTGACAGGAAGGCACTCATTGCAGTGGTGGGTCAGAGCTTTTAGCTGATTGTTTTGTGAGGGCATAGCACCAGCCTATACTGGCAGGATGGTCTGCATCTGTCCAGGAAGGGAACAATTCTTTTGAGCAATCAGTTTAAATGTTTCATTGGCAAGCTTTTAAACTAGTCAAGGGGGGAGGCACTGATAAGCAGCAGGAAAATCCCAGCCTCTCCCTACAAAATGGGTACTAAATGAGAAAAAGACTGAGGTAGAAAGGTCAGTGGGGGATGCTGCAACAGAAGGGAAAGCCATCAAAAAATGGAGAGCAGTGAGTACCAATGCCCGTAGTCTGAGTAACAAGCTTCCTGAATTAGTGGCCTTGATGGAGGAGGAACATCTGGATATCGTGGCAGTCACAGAAACATGGTACACACAAAACCATGACTGGAACATAAACATACCAGGATACACTATCTACAGGAGGGACAGATAGGGTAAAGAGAGGAGGAGAAGTTTTACATAAGGGAAGAATCAAAGAACAAAAGGGTAAATAGGGAGGAGAAGAAGCACTGTGGTAAATTTGGAGACCAGCAATGGCAACACAATCTGCACAGGGTTAGATACAGACTCTCTCAGGGGAGGAAATGGACAAGGAAATGATAGAAAGTATACTTAGAATGGCAGAAAAAGGGGAGATATTGCTGATGGGTGATCTGAATATGCCAGATGTTAACTGGAGTGCAGTTGCAGCAGCCACTTCGAAGAGTGGGGTTATTCTAGATGCCCTACAGGGGGCATGCCTTAGACAACTAGTATTGGAGCCCACTCGAGAGGGAGCAATCTTAGACCTGGTTCTCTCAAATGGAGATGAAGAGAGGATCACAGATGTAGAAGTGGGTAGCCATCTGGGAACTAGCGACCATCGAACAGTATGGTTCACAATAAACACAGCAATAGAGTCAAGCCATACAAAGGCAAAGTACTGGACTTTAGGAGGGCTGACTTTGCCAAAATGGGTGAGTGCCTAAGAAATGCACTAGCAAATGGGCAGGAAGGAGGGTGGAAGAACAATGGGAATAATAAAACTGCCATCACAGAGGTAACAAGCCTTTGGTGAAGCAAATAAACAAAATAAACGATGTAAGAAACCACTATGGTTCTCAAAGGAAGTGGCAGTGAAGGTTCAAGAGAAAAGAAAGCATTCAGGAAGTACAAGGAATCACCGAAGAAGCAGGACAGAGAACTGTATCAGTTAAAGCAAAAGGAAGCTGGAAGGCAGTCAGAACAGCAAAGGCCCAAACTGAGGAAAAGATAGCCAACTCAGTTAAGAAGGGGATAAAACCTTTATAGGTACATCAGGGAGTGAAGGAAGACCAAGGGAGGATAGTGAGGCTTAATAAAGGGAGGAGGGGGGCAGAGGGTGACTGTGAAAAGGCAGAGATACTAAACAAATATTTTTGCTCAGTATTTACAAAGGAAGAGGGAGGTACCTAAACAAACAGTAGAAACACTCTGGATACAGAAGTTGATACCAGCCCATTTACAGAAGAAAGGGTTCTGAAAGAACTCTTAAAACTGAAGGTGGACAAAGCAATGGGGCCTGATGGGATTCATCCCAGAATTCTAAAAGAACTAAGGGTAGAACTAGTGACACCACTGACTACCCTCTTTAACAAATCATGGGAGGATGGGTGGTACCCAGAGACTGGAGGAGGGCAGATGTGATTCCCTTCACAAAAGTGGGAGCAAGGCAGAAGCAGAAACTACAGACCTGTTAGTTTAACCTCAGTGGTAGGGAAAATGATGGAATCACTTCTGAAGGAAAGAATTGTCAAGTATCTAGAGGCCAGAGGGCACAGGACCCAAGGCAGCATGGATTCACAGCGGGAAGGTCATGCCAGACAAATCTGATAGATTTCTTTGACTGGGTGACAAAGTAGTAGATCAGGGAGGGGCTGTGGACATGGCCTACCTAGACTTTAGCAAGGCATTTGACACAGTCCCACACAAAAGATTAATATACAAGTTAGCCAGCCTGGGAGTGGGTCCCAAGATGACAGCCTGGGTAAAGAATTGGCTGGAGAATAGGACACAGAGAGTAATAGTAAATGGAGTCCACTCTGAAGAAAGGGGGGTTACTAGTGGGGTACCGCAAGGTTCAGTATTAGGACCGGTCCTCTTCAATGTCTTTATAAGCGACATTGCAGAGGGACTGGAAGGAAAAGTATGTCTCTTTGCAGATGACACAAAGATCTGCAACAGAGTTGATGCACAAGGTGGGGTGGAAAGGATGAGAAGGGACTTGGCAAGGTTAGAGGAATGGTCAAATGTATGGCAGCTTAGATTCAATGCTAAGAAGTGCAAGGTAATGCACCTGGGAAACAAAAACCCAGGGGAAGGGTACACAAT
Source organism: Neoceratodus forsteri (assembly GCA_016271365.2). Classification (NCBI taxonomy): domain Eukaryota; kingdom Metazoa; phylum Chordata; order Ceratodontiformes; family Ceratodontidae; genus Neoceratodus; species Neoceratodus forsteri. The sequence goes on along the minus strand of JADMNL010000031.1, from coordinate 50,687,926 downwards.
GGGGGGTGAGATACTAACAACAACAAAAATGGAAAGGGACCTGGGGGTAGTCATATCAGATGACCTAAAGGTGGGCAAGCAATGTGAGAGGGCAGCAAGGAGGGCTGGGGGGATACTGGGATGCATAGGGAGAGGCATCACCAGTAGAAAACAGGAAGTTATTATCCCTCTGTACAGACAGCTGGTCAGACCCCATCTGGAGTACTGCGTGCAGTTCTGGAGACCCAGTCTCTGCAAAGACATAGACAGGATGGAAGCTGTCCAGAGGAGGGCAACTAAAATGGTGCAGGGTCTGCACAGGAAGACATATGAAGAGAGACTTAAGGAGCTTAATATGTATAGCCTCGAGGAAAGGAGGGAGAGGGGGGACATGATAGAAACTTTCAAGTACCTCAAGGGAATCAACAAAGTCCAAGAGGGTAGCATCTTTCAAAAAAAAGGTGCAAGAACAAGGGGCACAATTTGAAGATAGAGGGGGTGGCTCAGAGGTAATTTAAGAAGTATTTTTCACAGAGAGGTTGTGGATGCATGGAACAGCCTTCCGAGGAGGTTGTGGAGTCAAAACAGTGGTGGAATTCAAGCATGCATGGGACAGTCATAAGGCAATTCTAGGGGTGAGACTAGGAAGAAGTAAGCTGCTGGTTAACTAGGATCTGCAGCTTATCCATTCGGTAGGGAAATGGGCAGACTGGGTGGGCCAAGCGGTCCTTATCTGCTGTCAAATTCTATGTTTCTATGTTTCTATGTCAGGTGCATCCCCGGACATATCAGCGGAGTAGACAGACTAAATGCAGCCACTGGCCGGCCCACTGGCGCAGGGGCAGGGTGGTGACCTGTGACGCCGGCAACCTGGGTTCGGGAACTAACCTGGGATATTGGAGGGCTGCCCGGGTGGATAAGGACTGAGAGTCCAGTGACTGCTCTTCTTCTCCGGGGGGAAGGTGGCAGAGTGTTCAGCACTATGCAGAGACTTAGAGAGGCTGGGTGTACCGCACACACCAACCCCAACATAAGTTCAGGGGCGGGGCGGATGTTGCTTGTCATTGCACATCCCCGCCCCCCTGTCGGCAGAAAAATGCTGCAGCCCACCTTGGATAACACCCGCCTTGCTGCTCTGATTAGCTCTTAGGCCAATCCCCAACCTATTCTGATGCTTGTGGCACTTAGGGACCATTGCCACAACTCTGCCCTAGGGTTAAGCCAGGCCAGGGAGTATCAGGGAGTTGTAGCTCATGTGGGAGTGGAAGCAGTGAGGTCTGTGACTGGGCTGAGGTACCGACGCTGGCAGCAGAAAATAAAGAAGAGTAAATATAAATTTTAAAAAAAGGACACAATGCAGCAAAGGTATGAGGTCACGTGATGGCTGTCTGAACAGATAGGCTGAAACTCTCTCTGTCTCCTTGCTCCTATTTTATATATTTAACTGCTACCCTTCAGCTGTATTAGTCTGGGCTTGCCTGGCAATGTTTGTGATTACCTTGAGGCACTGCAGGCTGATTTTCACTGGCTGCAATAGACTCTGAGATGAGAAACTCTTACCTTGGCATACCCCACTCACCATGCCGGACAAGGCTGCAAAGAAGCCTAAACAGCACAGTACCACCACACTGAAGCGCCTAGCCTTGCAAGGAGCCCCTAACAGAGGAACAGCCTCAAAGAACTGGGGCCACTTAAGGAAGCTCTCTAAAATTACTGACTCCATACAACAACTCCAATCCTCAGTGGGTTCTCTGACCTGCCAGGTGGGGGACACAGAAGTGCGTACATCATCTATGGAGGACTGGCATGTGAAAGTGGACCTGAAACAATCTTGTGGTGTTGGGGCTACCTGAAAAAGAAGAGGGCATTAATGCTCTTGCCTTTGTCCAGAAACTGTGCGAAACAATCACTGAGCCTCCTCCCCAATGGGCCAGCGTATGTCACTTGAGTGGGCGCACTGCTCATTGCACCCGATGCTACCTGTTGGGACCCCACCGAGAACCTTACTTTTTAAATACCTGAATTATTTGGACAGGCAGCATATTCTATCAAAGACAAGATATGTCAAGGAAATACTGTGGGAAGGGCACCGACTAAGAATTGCACAAGATCTCCCTTTCTCAGTCTGCCAGAAATGTAGGGAGCTTCACCCACTGGTCTCAAAGCTGATTGTTGCCATTATTCGATTTCATGTGAGATACCCGGCTCTCCTGCAAGTACACCTTAAAGGGAGCTGGTACAGTTTTGAATCTCCAGAGAAAGCTGCTTCAGAACTTCGTGCATTGCTCCCAGATCTCTTCAAACCTGACTGAGATTTCTGCCACTGGATCTGTGCTGTATTTTATAGTACATCTAAACATATGCACCAATTACGGGGGGGGGCTGAGAGGCTGAAGCCCCCCCCCCGGGAAGTTGAAGTGGGGGCTCTGCCCCCCCTCCGGTCAACACCTAATCAGAATTATGTTTTTTTTTTATACTTCACTCACTGCTGCCCTCAGGAGTAGGGATTGGCAGTGCTAGTGGGAGGGGTGGCTCCATGAGAGGCCGGGAACAGCAGTGTGACGATGCGGTGCCACCCTCCATAGTCAAAATTCATAACCCAGACCCGGCTTTTTAAATTATGCCTAGACTTGCAGTGCGTGCCATTGGTGGAGGGTTCATGGTGCAAATCAAATCACACAGCTTTGTGTGAAGTACGTATTCGCTGGGTGTCCTCAGTGTGCTGTTGTTTTTGGCATCAGAGAGGTCCACCATTTTAGTCCTCCTCGCCTCAGCACTCAGCAGCGGGTGTGGTGGGTAATGTGATTTTGAGGACTGTAGTGGAACTTTGGAAGTGGCTGGACTCTGTGGGTGCAGACAAGAAGTAATCAGTTGGTAGGCAGTAGTGGCGGGGTGGGCCTGTGTGAGGGTGAGGAGGCCATTCCTGACCTATTAAAGATTAGGTGGTCCAATGAAGGTCATCATCAGGTTGAGAGTCTGTGTGGGGCTGACTGACTCGAATAATTAGTGCTAGGGTCCGGGACCATGCTGCCAGGAGCAGAGCCTGTGAGAGTCAGTGTGGTGGTGTGGCGAACAGAGAGAAGTGAAGAGGTTAAAGGAAGAAACACCAGATCTGCAGCTCGCATTCAAAATACAAAGGTATTGTAAATTACAATATTTTCAGTGGAGAAAGATAAAAAATGCCATTTCACTAGCACAGTGCTGTGGTGGCATCACTGGCGTGGGTGCCTTTCAAAGTTTCAATAAATCAATGTCTACTTCAAATTAAAAACAAATAATGTAGCTTAGCTGAGTGGACCATGCTCAGTTCCCCATAGGAGCTGAGACAAATGCAGCAGCAGCAGGCCAGCATAATTCAATTTACTGTACAACCCCTCCTGACGCATCTCTTGAACACATGCACATAGGCAAAATTGCTGTTAAAAATAAACTTGCAATCTTTAGACATTTCTGCATCTATTTAATCTAATGTTTTCATGCCAATTGCTAGGCACTTCCTCAGAGAGGTGCTCTGAATCTGAATTGATGCAGAAGCATCAAGCATTTGGCATTTGGTTAATTGTTTGCTATTTGACATGAATTGGAACTTTGGTATTCAAGGCTAGAATCAGAACAGCCAGAAGAACCATTACAAATCAGAATGTCTGTTCGATGGAACAGGTGCAAAATGCACTATTTTTCCCATTGAGAGTAAACCCTGCAGTGCTTGCCTGTGACTTGTCTTGAAAGTTGGAGACAGTACTGTGCAGTAGCACCTGGGTTTGAATCCCACAGCCACATGCATCAAGACCTTGGTCTGAGCAAGTTATTTAACTTCCTTGTGCTCCCAGGTCGCACCTGTAAACAAGCTTCAAACTTAGTGTGTCTCTCCTGCTTAAAAAAAAAAGGTACAACCAGGCAGAAAGAGTAATCTCCAGAATGACCATTCTGGCTTGAAGAGAACAAAGAATGCAGTTGTTCCTCCGGACATTCCATTTTTTAATTGGTTACGCAGTTGCACTTCCAGCCATTATGTTCCAGCGATCCGGATTTTACCCCTTCCCTTCTCTTCTCCTGAACTAGAAGCTACAGCATCTTATCAGGTTAATTAATTCATCACAGATGTTTTTGCACTATGGCTTTTGGTTTTGCATATGAACTCATCCAACTTAAGTAAAGGGGATGATTGTTAATCTATTAACAATTCTGTTTGTACACAAGTCTTTAAATGCAAAACATGATGATTTATTTACTGACACATATTTGTATAACAGCGCTCGTGTATGATAAAAGCATCAGCTCTTCTTTTTTATTGTAAGACCATCTCCCCACCGTGGAGTGTACAGTATTTCGTGGGATATATATATCATCTGTATGTGTCCTCATGCAGTCATGCTGTTGGTTGGGTGACAAGATGAGACAACCTCCGGCTTTCCCAAATCTAGTATCTCCCTCCCTGTGTGTGACTGCCTGGCTGAAAAAAGAAGATCTTTTGTGACTGTCTTGACTGTCTAATCTTTTTGGAGGTGAGCTGAGACTAAGAGAGGTGAAAGGTAAATTTATTGATTCAGTTGCAGGCTCCAGCAGCACATGCAAATCAGCATGCGGAGGTGCAGACCCCAGTGATGTTACACACCCATCCCCCGAGTCCCACCTTGGAATTGGTTTGGTTGAGTGAGGTAGCTGGGTAAGGGTTGGGGTTAACTCTGTGGTATTGGTGTTGTGTGTGCCTGTCTGGAGTGGGGGTGGGAGGAAGGAAGATAATCACTCTGAAAGGGTGAGCCGAGGAGGTGGAATGGAATATGGAAAGGCAGAGCTCACCAACTGACCACACTGCATTCCTTGTGCTTAAAGGAATACAGTGTGGTTGGTCAGTGAGCTTGGTTGCCTCAGTCAGCTGCCTGACATGTGGGCCTGGGGACCTGGGAAATATGGTCCTCTGCGGGTCGGTGGGTTGTGTACAACACCTATGTGGAACCCGCTATTGTATGTACACACTGTGCAGAATTGTACTAAGGGATGATTGAATGTAAGGAGTTAACCATCATGTTCTGTTCGTGCAGTGTCTTGTGCATTTACAGTACCACAGAGTGCTGGGGGGAGCGCTGAAGAGTTGGATGTTTAAATGTAACACCATTGGCGGGTGCATCTGTAAAACTGATGCTGCAGAGTACCTGTTTATGTCTTTGCAATCAAGTTATCCCAAACATAGGTATAAACCTTGGCTTCACACTGGCTCCACCTGGCTCCTCCTGACTGTGTATATGTTGTGTCCAAAGCACTCTTTTGAATGCTGTTTGAAAGCAGATGGAAACAGACTCCCAAACCAAGGGTGGATCAACATTGAAAAGGTTATTAAGAGTATGTTCACCTCCCTTTGATTCACTTATTGGCACTGTAGTTGGGGAAAGCAATTCTAAGTAAGATTTTTCATTCATAGGCGCTGACTACGGGGCTGAGGGCTGAGCTCCACCGGAAGTTGAAGTGAGGGCTCTGCCCCCAGGCCAACGCCTAATCAGAATTATGTTTTAATATACTTCACTCACTGCTGCCCTCAGGGTGTGGGGCAGGCCAGTGCTAGTGGGGAGGGCGAATCCACAAGAGGTAGAACAGCAGTGCGATGTGCCAGCGCTGCCACTGTCCATAATTAATAATCATAACCTGGCCTGGATTTTTTGTATTATGTGGAGACTCGCAGAAAGTGCCATTGGTGGAGGGTTCATGGTGCAATCAAATCATGCAGCTTGGTGTGAAATACGTATTCGCTGTGATGCCTCCAGTGTGTGCTGTTGTTTGTTATCAGAGAGGTCCACCATTTTAGTCCAGCTGGCCTCAGCACTCAGCAGCAGGCTTGGTCTTTTTTGATTTTGAGGACTGTGGTGGAACTTTGAAGTGGCAGGACTCTGTGGGTGCAGAGAAAGTAATCAGTTGGTAGGCAGTAGGGCGGGGCAGGCCTGTGTGAAGGGTGAGGGAGCCATTCCTGACCCGTTAAAGATTAGGTGGTCTGGTGATGGTCATCGTCAGGTTGAGAGTCTGTGTGGGGCTGTGCTTCTCGAATAATTAGTGCTAGGGCCGGGACCATGCTGCCAGGAGCAGAGCCTGTGAGAGTCGGTGTGGTGGTATGGCTAACAGAGAGAAGTGAAGAGGTTAAAGGAAGAAACACCAGATCTGCAGCTCGCATTCAAAATACAAAGGTATTGTAAATTACAAGATTTACAGTGGAGAAAGATAAAAAATGCCATTTCACTTGCACAGTGCCATGGTGGCATCACTGGCATGGGTGCCTTTCAAAGTTTCAAGGAATCAATGTCTACTTCAAATTAAAAACAAATACATAGATACATAGACAGTGTCAGCAGATAAGGGCCTATGGCCCACCCAGTCTGCCCATTTGAGCTTGTAAATTCAGTTTATGTTTTCCTAGAAGTCTGTTTCCCCTTTCCCCTGACCTCCAGAATTCCTTTATGTTTATCCCATGCATTCTTAAATCCCGTGTTTGTCTCAGCCCCCACCACTTCCTCTGGCAGGGTGTTCCACTTGTCCACCACCCGTTCTGTGAAGAAGTTCTTCATCATGTTTCCTCTGAATCGTCCTCCCTCCAACTTCATCCCATGCCCTCTAGTCCTGGAACATATTTTTCACTGAAAAATAGTGTATTCCTGCACCCTGTTCCTCCCTGTGAGATACTTGTATGTCTCTATCATATCCCCCTCTCCCTTCTCTCCTCCAGGGAGTACATGTTCAGTTCCTTCAACCTGTCTTCATAGGGACTTGTGATGCAATCCATGCACCATCTTTGTTGCCCTCCCGGAACCTTCTCTACCCTGTCTATGTCCTTACGTAGGTATGGTCTCCAGAACTGTACACTGTACTCCAGGTGGGCCTCACTAGTGTCTTGTATAGCGGAATTATGACCTCCCTTTCCTGCTGGTGATGCCCTGCCTATACATCCCAGCATCCTATTTGCTTTACCTGCTGCCTTGTCACACTGTTTCCCTGCCTTGAGGTAATCAGAGATGATAACCCCAAGATCCCTTTCCTGCTTGGTGCATGCTATATACTCACCCCCAACTGATATATATTGTGCCAGGTTTTTGTGCCCGTATGCATTATCTTGCACTTCTTTGCATTGAATTTCAACTGCCAAACCCCTGACCATTCTTAAGTTTCTGCAGGTCCCTTCTCATTCTGTCTACACCCTCTGGTGTGTCTACTCTGTTACAGAGCTTTGTGTCATCAGCGAACAGTGAAATTCTCTGCCTCTAGGTCCTGTGCAATGTCACTGATGAAGATGTTGAATAGGTCCCAGCACTGATCCCTGTGGTACCCCACTGGTCACTCTTCCTCTGTGGAGTGACAGCCATTTACCACCACCCTCTGTGTCCTGCCACCCAGCCAGTTACCAACCACCACACCACTGGCCTGCCCATAACCATATTCCCAGTTTGTGTAATAGTCTTCATGTGGCATACAGTGTCAAAGGCCTTGCTGAAGTCCAGATAGGCCATGTCCACTGCCCTCCCCGATCCACCTTTCTAGTCACCCAGTCAAAAAATTCAACGAGGTTGGTCTGACATGACCTCCCCCTGTTGAAATCATGCTGCCTTGGGTCCTGTAGTCCTTTGACAACCAGATGTTCCACCAATCTCTCCTTCAGTAGTGCTTCCATGATCTTCCCCACTACCGAGGTGAGGCTGACTGGTCTGTAGTTCCCTGCCTCCTCTTTGTTCCCGCTTTTGTATAAGGGGACTACATCTGCAGTCCTCCAGTCTTTGGTACCTCCCTGTTTCCAGTGATCTGCTAAACAGGATAGCCAGAGGTTCAGCCACCACCTCTCTTAGTTCTTTAAGGACACTGGTGCACCCCATCTGCCCCATTGCTTTATCAACTCTTATTACTTCCAGTTCCTTCAGGACTCTTTTCTGTGTAAAGGGACTTGTGTCCATTTCTGCACCATTCTCACCCTTGTACTCCTTCAGACCCATTACCCTCCTCTTCCTCAGTAAAGACTGAGCAGAAATACCTGTTCAATACGTCAGCTTTACTGTTGTCATCTCCGTGGCCCCCATCTTCACCCTTCAGTCTCACTATCCCTCCCTTTGTCTTTTCTTTTTTCACTTATAATGTGTTTAGCTGAGTGGACCATGCTCAGTTCCCCATAGGAGCTGAGACAAATGCAGCAGCAGCAGGCCAGCATAATTTAATTTACTGTACAACCCTCCTGAACATCTCTTGAACACACACACACACACACATAGGAAAAATTGTGGTTAAAAATAAACTTGCAATCTTTAGACATAACTGCATCCTATTTGATCTAATATTTTCATACCAATTGCTAGAGGCACTTCCTCGGAGAGGTGCTCTGAATCTGAATTGATGACGGGTGCTAAATAAGAAAAAGACTGAGGTAGAAAGGTCCATGGGGGATGCTGCAACAGAAGGTAAAGCCATCAAAAAATGGAGAGCAATGAGTTCCAATGCCGTAGTCTGGGTAACAAGATTCTGAATTAGTGGCCTTGATGGAGGAGGAACATCTGGATATTGTGGCAGTCTACAGAAACATGGTACACATAGAACCATGACTGGGACGTAAAAATACCAGGATACACTATCTACAGGAGGGACAGAGAGGCAATAGAGGAGGAGGAGCAGTTTTACATAAGGGAAGGAATCAAAGCAACAGAACAAAAGGGTAAACAGGGAGGAGAAGAAGCACTGTGGGTAAATTGGAGACCAGCAATGGCACCACAGTCCACACAGGGTTGTATACAGACCCCTTCTCCGGGGAAATGGACAAGAAATGATAGAAAGTATACTTAGAATGGCAGATAAAAGGGAGATATTGCTGATGGGTGATCTGAATATGCCAGATGTTAACTGGAGTGCAGTTGCAGCAGCCACTTCAAAGAGTGGGGTTATTCTAGATGCCATACAGGGGGCATGCCTTAGACAACTAGTATTGGAGCCCACTCGAGAGGGAGCAATCTTAGACCTGGTTCTCTCAAATGGAGATGGAGAGAGGATCACAGATGTAGAAGTGGGTAGCCATCTGGGAACTAGCGACCATCGAACAGTATGGTTCACAATAAAACACAGCAATGAGTCAAGCCATACAAAGGCAAAAGTACTGGACTTAGGAGGGCTGACTTGCCAAAATGGGTGAGTGCCTAAGGAATGCATTAGCAAATGGGCAGGAAGGAGAGGGTGGAAGAACAATGGGGAATAGTAAAACTGCCATCATAGAGGTAACAAGTCTTTGTGTGAAGCAAATAAAACAAACAAAACGATGTAAGAAAACACTATGGTTCTCAAAGGAAGTGGCAGTGAAGGTTCAAGAGAAAAGAAAGCATTCAGGAAGTACAAGAAATCACAGAAGGAGCAGGACAGAGAACTGTATCAGAAGAAGCAAAAGAAAGCTGGGAAGGCAGTCAGAACAGCAAAGGCCCAAACCGAGAAAAAGATAGCCAACCAGTTAAGAAGGGGGGGATAAAACCTTTATAGGTACATCAGGAGCGAAGGAAGACCAAGGAGGGATAGTGAGGCCTAATAAAGGGGAGGGAGGGTGGGCAGAGGTGATCTGTGAAAGGCAGAGATACTAAACAAATATTTTGCTCAGTATTTACAAATGAAAGGGAGAGACTTTAAACAAACAGAAACACTCTGGATACAGAAGTTGATACCAGCCCATTTACAGAAGAAACGATTCTGAAAGAACTCTTAAAACTGAAGGTGGACAAAGCAATGGGGCCTGATGGGACTCATCCCAGAATTCTAAAAGAACTAAGGGTAGAACTAGTGACACCACTGACTACCCTCTTTAACAAATCATGGGAGGATGGGGTGGCACCTGAGAACTGGAGGAGGGCAGATGTGATTCCCCTTCACAAAAGTGGGAGCAAGGCAGAAGCAGGAAACTACAGACCTGTTACTTTAACCTCAGTGATAGGGAAATGATGAATCACTTCTGAGGAAAAGAATTGTCGAGTATCTAGAGGCCAGAGGGGCACAGGACCCAAGGCAGCATGGATTCAAAGAGGAAAGGTCATGCCAGATGATTCTGATAGATTTCTTTGACTGGGTGACCAAAGTAGTAGATCAGGGAGGGGCTGTGGACATGGCCTACCTAGACTTTAGCAAGGCATTTGACACAGTCCCACAAAACAACAACATACAAGTTAGCCAGCCTGGGAGTGGGTCCCAAGATGACAGCCTGGGTAAAGAATTGGCTGGAGAATAGGACAGAGAGTAATAGTAAATGGAGTCACTCTGAAGAAAGGGGGTTACTAGTGGGTACCATGAGGTTCAGTATTAGACCGAGTCCCTTCAATGTCTTTACAGCTTACATTGCAGAGGGACTGAAGGAAAAGTATGTCTCTTGCAGATGACACAAAGATCTACAACAGAGTTGATGCACAAGTTGGGTGGAAAGGATGAGGAGGACTTGGCAAGGTTAGGGGAATGGTCAAATGTATGACAGCTTAGATTCAATGCTAAGAAGTGCAAGATTATGCACCTGGGAAACAAAACCCAGGGAAGAGTACAATGGGGGTGAGATACTAACAACAACAAAAATGGAAAGGGACCTGGGGGTAGTCATATCAGATGACCTAAAGGTGGGCAAGCAATGTGAGAGGGCAGCAAGGAGGGCTGGGGGATACTGGGATGCATAGGGAGAGGCATCACCAGTAGAAAACAGGAAGTTATTATCCCTCTGTACAGACAGCTGCTGAGACCCCATCTGGAGTACTGCGTGCAGTTCTGGAGACCCAATCTCCGCAAAGACATAGACAGGATGGAAGCTGTCCAGAGGAGGGCAACTAAAATGGTGCAGGGTCTGCACCAGAAGACATATGAAGAGAGACTTAAGGAGCTTAATATGTATAGCCTCGAGGAAAGGAGTGAGAGGGACATGATAGAAACTTCAAGTACCTCAAGGGAATCAACAAAGTCAAGAGGGTAGCATCTTTCAAAAAAAGAGGTGCAAAATAAGGGGCACAATTTGAAGATGGGGCGGCGGCTCAGAGGTAATTTAAGGAAGTATTTTACACAGAGAGGGTTGTGGATGCATGGAACGTGCCTTCCCGAGGAGGTTGTGGAGTCAAAAACAGTGGTGGAATTCAAGCATGCATGGGACAGTCATAAGACAATTCTAGGGGTGGGGTAGGAATAAGTAGGCTGCTGGTTAACTTGGATCTGCAGCTTACCATTAGGTAAGGAAATGGGCAGACTGGGTGGGCCAAGCGGTCCTTATCTGCCATTAAATTCTATGTTTCTATGAAGCATCTAGTATTTGGCAATCATTAAATGTTAATGGTTTGCTATTTGACATGAATTGGGACTTTGGTGTCCAAGGCTAGAAGCAGAACAGCCAGAAGAACCATTACAGATCAGAATGTCTGTTTGATGGAACAGGTGCAAAATGCGCTATTTTCTCCATTGAATGTAAAATCTGCAGGGCTTGCTTGTGACTTGTCTTGAACAAGCTGGAGGCAGTTTTGAGAAGTAGCACCTGAGTTTGAATCCCTCAGCATCCATGAACATACTGTAAGACCCTGGCCTGAGCAAGTTACTTAACTTCCTTGTGCTCCCAGGTTGCATCTGTAAACAAGCTTCAAGCTTAGTGTGTCTCTCCTGGTCAAAACATAAAGTTACAACCAGGCAGAAAGAGTCATATCCAAAATGGCCATTCTGGCTTGAAGAGAACAAAGAATGCAGTTGTTCTTCCTGACATTCCATTTGTTGGTTCGTTGCACAGTTGAACTTCCAGCCATTATGGTTCCAGTGATCCAGATTTCATCCCTCCCCTTCTCTTTTCCTGAACTAGAAGATGCAGCATCTTATCAGGTTAATTAATTCATTACATATGTTTTTGCACTATTGCTTTTGATTTTTGCGTATGAACTAATCCAACTTAAGTAAAGGGTGATGATTTGTGAATCTATTAACAATTCTGTTTGTACACAAGTCTTTAAATGCATAACATGATGATTTATTTACTGACAAATATTTTGTATAACAGCTCTTGTGTATGATAAAACCATCAACTATTATTTTTATTGTAAGTAAGACCATCTCCCCACCATGGAATGCACGGTAATTTGTGGGATCTATATCATCTGTATGTGTTCTCATGCAGTCATGCTGTTGGTTGGGTGACAAGATGAGACAAGCTGAGGCTCTCCAAATCTAATATCCCCTCCTGTGTGTGACTGCCTGGCTGAAAAAGGAAGACCTTTTGTGACTGTCTTGACTGCTAATCTTTTGGAGGTGAGCTGAGACTAAGAGAGGTTAATGTTAAATTTATTGATTCAGTTCCAGGCTCCAGCAGCACATGCAAATCAGCATGCACAGGTGCAGACCCCAGTGATTTTACACTCCCATCCCGAGTCTCACCTTGGACGTGCTTTGGTTAAGTGAGGTAGCTGGGTAAGGGTTGGGGTTGACTTTGTGGTATTGGTGTCATGTGTGCCTGTCTGGAGTGAGGGTGTGAATAAGGAAGATAATCACTCTGAAAGGCTGAGCCGAGGAGGTGGAATGGAATATAGAAACTCAGAGCTCACCAATCGACCACACTGCATTCCTCATGCTTAAAGGAATACAGTGTGGTTGGTCAGTGAGCTTGGTTGCCTCCATCAGTTGTCTGAGATGTGGGCCTGGAGATCTGGGTAGTATGGACCTCTGCAGGTTGGTGGGGTATGTAAAACAGCTATGTGGAACCCCCTATTGTATGTACTTACTGTGCAGAATTGTACTAAGGGATGATTGAATGTAAGGAGTTAATCATCATGCTCTGTTCCTGCAGTGTCTTATGCATTTACAGTAACACAGAGTGCTGGGGAGGGCTGAAGATTTGAATGTTTAAATGTAACACAGTTGGAGGTGGCATCTGTAAAACTGATGCTGCAGAGTGCCTGTTTATGTCTTTGCAATCAAGTTATCTCCAAACATAGGTATAAACCTTGGCTCCACACTGGCTCCACCTGGCTCCTCCTGACTGTGTATATGTTGTGTCCAAAGCACTCTTTTGAATGCTGTATGAAAGTGGATGGAAACAGACCCCAAAACCAAGGGTGGATCAACATTGAAAAGAGTATTAAGAGTATGTTGCACCTCCTCCTGTGATTCACTTATTGGCACTGTAGTTGGGAAAGCAATTCAATGAAGATTTTTCATTCATAGGCGCTGACTACGGGGCTGAGGGCCAGCTCCACCGGAAGTTGAAGTGAGGGCTCTGCCCCCAGGCCAACGCCTAATCAGAATTATGTTTTAATATACTTCACTCCTGCTGCCCTCAGGGAGTGGGTGGGCCAGTGCTAGTGGGGAGAGGCGACTCCACAAGAGGTAGGAACAGCAGTGCGATGTGCGGAGCTGTCACTGTCCATAATTAATCATAAATAACCTGGCCTGGATTTTTGTATTGTCACGCAGACTCTGCATAAGTGCTATTGGTGGAAGGTTCATGGTGCAATCAAATCATGCGAGCTTGGCATGAAGTACGATTCGCTGTGATGCCTCCAGTGTGTGCTGTTGTTTTTGGCATCAGAGAAGTCCACCATTTTAGTCCTGCTGGCCTCAGCACTCAGCAGCAGGCATGGTGGGTGGTTTAATTTTGAGGACTGTGGTGAAATTTGGAAGTGGCAGGACTCTGTGGGTGCAGAGAAGAAATAATCGGTTGGTAGGCAGTAGGGGTTAGGGCAGGCCTTTGCGAGGGGTGAGGGGAGCCATTCCTGACCTGTTAAAGATTAGGTGGTCCGATGATGGTCATCGTCAGGTTGAGAGTCTGTGTGGGGATGACGGACTCGAATAATTAGCGCTGGGGCGCAGGACAATGCTGCCAGGAGCAGAGCTTGTGAGAGTCGGTGCGGTGGCGTGGCGAACAGAGAGAAGTGAAGAGGTCAAAGGAAGAAACACCAGATCTGCAGGTTGCATTCAAAATACAAAGGTATTGTAAATTACAATATTTTCAGTGGAGAAAGATAAAAAAATGCAATTTCACTAGCACAGTGCTGTGGTGGCATCACTGGCGTGGGTGCCTTTCAAAATTTCAAGAAATCAATGTCTACTTCAAATTAAAAACAAATAATGTAGTTTAGCTGAGTGGACCATGCTCAGTTCCCCATAGGAGTTGTTACAAATGCAGCGGCAGCACGCCAGCATAATTCAGTTTACTGTACAACCCCTCCTGAAGCATCTCTTGAACACATACACATGGGCAAAATTGCTGTTAAAAACAAACTTGCAATCTTTAGACATTTCTGTATCTCTGTGATCTAATATTTTCATGCCAATTGCTAGGCACTTCCTCAGAGAGGTGCTCTGAATCTGAATTGATGACGAAGCTTCTAGCATTTGGCAAGCATGAAATGTTAATGGTTTGCTATTTGACATGAATTGGGACTTTGGTGTCCAAGGCTGGAAGCAGAACAGCCAGAAGAACCATTACAAATCATAATGTCTGTTCGATGGAACAGGTGCAAAACGCACTATTTTCTCCATTGAATGTAAAATCTGCAGGGCTTGCCTGTGACTTGTCTTGAACAAGCTGGAGGCAGTTTTGCGAAGTAGCACCTGGGTTTGAATCCCTCAGCTTCCACGAACATACTGTAAGACCCTGGCCTGAGCAAGTTACTTAACTTCATTGTGCTCCCAGGTCGCACCTGTAAACAAGCTTCAAGCTTGGTGTGTCTCTCCTGGTCAAAACATAAAGTTACAACCAGGCAGAAAGAGTCATATCCAAAATGGCCATCCTGGCTTGAAGAGAACAAAGAATGCAGTTGTTCTTCCTGACATTCCATTTGTTAGTTCGTTGTACAGTTGAACTTCCAGCCATTATGGTTCCAGTGATCCAGATTTCATCTCTCCCCTTCTCTTTTTCCTGAACTAGAAGCTGCAGCATCTTATCAGGTTAATTAATTCATTACATATGTTTTTGCACTATTGCTTTTGGTTTTTGCATAGAACTAATCCAACTTAAGTAAAGGGTGATGATTTGGGAATCTATTAACAATTCTGTTTGTACACAAGTCTTTAAATGCAAAACATGATGATTTATTTACCTGACAAATATTTGTATAACAGCACTTGTGTATGATAAAACCATCAACTATTCTTCTTTTTTTGAAATTACAATTTTTATTATTATTCCACTTTTTCAATAAAAAACAGGTTACAGAGTGAAAAGAGCAAATTAAAAAAGGAACAGTACATTCTCTTGGACAGAAGTCAGTCCTGTACCAACTTCATTTACACCACATAGGAGTCTTAAGCTCATTTGTGAAATTAGTCACCGAATGTTATCCAACTGCTCCATTCAGCTAATAGAGGAGTCCAAGCTGGTTCATCACCGACTTTATACTTCTGTCTGTATTATAACTTAATACCTCCAAACATTATTCCTTTAGTACTTAATGGGTGGACACAGAACGAGAAAATGAAAAGAAGGAGAAGACAGGAGAGAGAGAGAGAGAAAAAGGGTGGGGGAACAGTCAACCAGTAATAACAACCTACTATTTCCTCCCTCCCCCCATTAGGTGGTGAGCTTGCAAATCCTCAGAAAGCCATGCCTTTACCCATCTATTCCATTCCATAGTCTCCTGGGGCACCACACCCAAAATCCCCAGCTCTCAATTCAGAGCTTCTCTGGCCAGGATTTCTAAGGTGTCAACCCCTCCCTTACTCCCAGGAATTCAAAAGGGAACCAGCAAGACTTAAACTGTTTGAGCCTTAGGGTTTAGGCTAACAGTAAGCCTCCATTATTTTAATCTGATTACAGCCCTCCAGCCATTGCTCTTCTCCTGGGGACACCCCTACTCAGCCATAACCTTGTAATTGCTTTTTGGGCTGTTGCCAGGAGAATTGGGACTAAATATTGGGCTCTTGGACTCCCTCAAATGAGGAGGCTCCCTCAGTAAGAGGTAATGGGGCTCTCCGAATATCTGTCTGGAAGATTTGCCCCAACCTCGAGCCACCTGGCTCCAAAACCTTGACTTTTGGGGCAACTCCAGAAAATATGTTCATGCGAGCCCACTTGCCCACACCCTCCAGCACTTATCTGAATGAGCTTGGTCAAAGTGCTTAACTACCACTGGTGTTCTGAAAAATCTTGTCAGCATTTGCCATCTGAACTCCCTCCAGAAGGGTGAGGCTGTGGTTCTCTGTGCCATCCTCCATATCACCTCCCAATTCGGTACCTCATCTTCCAGTCCCAATTCCTTCTCCCAGCGGGCTTGTATTCGCGATCTAGATTCCGGACCATTCGATACCCCTGCTGCATATAGTTTGGAAATTAAGTGATTTTGGGGGGCCGACCCTCTGAAAGTTCCCAGAACAGCTCCAGGAGCGGAGTAGGCCAGGTTGTCCTCAGCTCCGATGCGCCCTTCTCTGCAGTCTGGTTATAGAGTCTGATCTGCAAATAACCATAAAAATCAGTGGTGGGAATGCCAAATTCCTGCTGCAATTGGGTAAAACTTTTAACTGTCTCTCCCCTGAAAAGCTGTGAGAACCTTCCAAGTCCCAGCCCCTGCCAGCGTTTGAAAAGTGGGTGCTCTCTCCCTGACAGGAAATGTACACTCTCCAGAATTTTCCCTTGCCTTAACACCCACGGCTGTAATTTTCAGATCCTTTATGGTTTACAACCATTAAAGCAATCAGGTTTTAAATCCTGGTTTCTCAATTCCTGTACTATCCTGGAGGTAATCTTGTTAAATAGAATTGAAGTGACAGTGAATGGCCTTTAGCAGCTAACATCCATTCTGACCCAGCTTTGCATCTCTCCAGCGGAAGTATATGCCGCTAGGTGTTGCAACTGGGTCACTCTGTGGTACCACTTGAAGTCCGAACCCCAGCCCTCCCTGCCCCATAGGCAGCTTCAGGAGAGCCCAACTAAGTCTAGGCTTCTTCCCTGCCCAAATAAATTTACTTACCACCTTTTGGGACTCCTGCCAGAACTTCCTTGGAGGGGGTCAAGGGGAGTGCCTCGAATAAAAAGAGCAGCCTTGGAAGAATATTCATTCTGACTCCACCCGTCCCGTAATTAAGAGAGGTAGAGCTGCCCATCTATCACAGTCCTCTCGCACCTTATTTAAGAGCGCCATGTAATTAATTTATAATAACTTGCTCAGATCCCTCGAGATCTGTATTCCCAGGTATCTGAAGCTGCTGGTACACCACTTTAAATTGGTGAGAGATTTCACTTGCCCTGGAACCTCAGCTCCCAATGCTATTATTTCAGATTTGGATTCATTAATTCTGAATCCTGAGATGACACCAAATTCCCTTAGGAGGTTCATGGCAGCTGGTAAGGAGGAGGCTGGATTCTTTAAATATAATAGGGTGTTGTCAGCATAAAGGGATATGCGGTTGTCCACTCCGCCCACCTTGATACCTGAGATACCCCCATGGGACCGAAATGCCTGGGCAATGGTTTCCATACTAAGGGCAAATAATAGGGCAAAAGAGTGCAACCCTGTCTTGTACCTCTTCTGATTTGAAATGGTTGGGAGATTACACCATTTATCCTGACCCTGGCCATGGGGTTGTGTATAGAGCATTCACCCAGGCCTGAAAATTTCAGGCAACCTAAATTTCAAGAACCTCTCCCAATACCCCACCAAGGTGGTCAAATGCCTTCGCATCGAGGACTGATCACCAGTGGGATATCTCCTCCCTCTCCCTAACGGAATGGGCCATAACGGTGAGCAATCTCCTAACGTCGTCATGGAGGTGTCTTCCTGGCATAAAACCAGTTTGGTCCAGATGGATCAACTAGGTTACCACACTTTGAAGTCTAGTGACTATCATTTTCGCCAGGATCTTGACATCTCGTTTAGCAGTGAATCGGGCGTAACTCCCGCACAGAGTGGTGTCTTTGTCTTGTTTGGGGATTACGAAATCAAAGCTTGGGCCCAGGTATCTGGGGCCTCGGAGAATTAATTGGGCTGTATTTGCATACTTGAAGCAGCAGTGGGGACAACTCCTCTTTGAATTTTGGTAGTATTTGGCAATGTATCCATCCGGCTTGGGGCTTTATTATGTTTTAGTTTTTAATTACATCCACAAGTTCCGACTGGGCAAAGGGCCGATCCAACTCCTTCTGAAGAGCACTCAGTAGGCAGGGTAACTTTATTCTGGAGAGGACCCTCTCGATCATTTCTGTTTGATTAGTGGGGGCTTGGACTTATACAAGTCCTCATAAAATCTTTGAAAGCATTTGGCTATTTGAAGAGGCTTCAGTAACCAGCCTCCCTAGCCTTCAGGGCAGCGATTCGGAAATGTACTTGTCTGCCTCCTGTTTCTTAACCTAAATGCTAGTAGCCTGCCCGCCTATTTCCCATATAGTACTTTGAGCTGTGAACCTAAGAGCATTTTCAGTCTTTACCAAGAGGAGCTGGTGCAACTGAGCTCTAGCTAATTTCAGCTCGGTCAGTATATTAGCTTGTCTTGTTTTTTTGTGAATATCCTCTAATTCTTTAACTCTCTGCTCCAGCTTCTCCTGCTTCTGTTGCCTTATCTTCTTCTTTTGAGCTCATATGAGATTATTTCTCCCCTTACTACTGCTTTTAAGCCGTCCCAGAGGAACTTCACCTTTGTTACAGAGTCTGAATTTTCCTTAATATAATTTTCTATCACCTCTTTCAACTTGGAAACAAACTTTTTATCCCCCAATAGCCCTGCATTTAGGCGCCAAAGAGATTGCTTATGTTGGGGCCCCAGGTTAACTGTGAGACTGATTTTGGTGTGGTCTGATAAGCATATTGGGTAGATCTGCTGATCCACTATAGAGCCTAACCACCCCTTCTGGGTATAGAACCTGTCTATCCAGGAGTAGGAGTCCTGCAAACATGAGTAAAAGAAAGTCCCTACTGGATGGATAGCTATCCCTCCATGTGTCCACCAACCCTACCTCGGTACACAGGTGCGAGAGACCTTGACCCCTCTGTTATCCTGACTCCCCTCCCCAAAGATCTATCCTTGTTCACATCCTCTACACAGTTCCAGTCCCCCCTATAATAATCTGTCCCTCCAGGAGTAAGGCAATCACCCAAAGACATGTCTAAAGAATTCTGGATTAGCTGGGGTAGGAGCATAGATATTTACAATGTGTATTACCCTATCCTCAACTCTGCTGACAGAATCCCCCATCTACCCTTCTCATCCAATAGGAAATCCAACTGGGTGAAGCCTAGGCCCCTCCGTACCAAGATCGCCACCCCTGATTTTTTCGCTTTCTTGTGGGATGAGGCAAAGACCTCTCCGACCCACAAGCGGCATAATTTTTTATGCTCCAATGCGGAAAGGTGTGTCTCCTGCAGGAGACCTATATCACACTGGACCCTCGCTAAATATCTTAGAATGTTGTGCCGCTTCACTGGAGACCCTAGCCCTTAACATTAAATGAAACTAGTTTTAAGGTTCCCATAATGAGTTAGGGTTGGACTTTTCTGGGGGGGTCTGATCCTTCTTTAAAGATCTCCCTCGGGTGCCCTTTTCTCTGACTTCTATCCTCTGCAGGATGGTGCACAGAAACCAGCCCCTTTCTTCCAGACCCCCCTGTTTCAGCATCACCACCTTATCCCCTTTACTCCTTCCATACCCCCCACTCCCTCCCCTTATAACTACCCAACATCTGCTCAACTGCAACAAGAAAAACTTTTACAGAACTATTTACACATAGGTCAAAGAAGGCCTCAATCAGAGAGAAGCTTCCTCCGTCCAGGAGCACAAGCTTCAGTTAAGCTCCACACCCCCACACTCCCAAATAGAAGTGACCAGAGAGGTGGTTTCCTGGGGTAGAATATCAGTGAGAAGGCAAAATCCCCGTCCAGGGGCCACTCCGTCCGAGAATAGAGAACCAAAAGGACTGGTGACCTCCGATGAGTGACCTATCCTCTGAGAGGGCTTCCAGTTTGAGTGCGTATCTTGCATGCTAGGTGGGCGCAGGCTCCAAAGAGAAGAGCCAAGCACCAACCCAGCCACCATCAATAACCAAGCCCAGTGCTATTGTTGGTTATGTTCAGATTCTAAAAGGGAATCAGAGTTCAGAGAAAAACATTTTCCATCAATGGGCCCCGATTAGTCTCCCGCTTCCTGCGGGCTTTACCCATGTAGCCCTTTGAATACACAGTGTTTACTCAATAAGGGAGAGGGGTGAGCAAAAATAATCCGCATCTTGCGTGGAAGCCTTGGACGAGAAGCGGGATAGCGAAGGCCATCTCCTACAATCCCCACCCCCCAAGGCTATCTCCATTTTGTGGGATTTTAGGATCTTCCAGACTAATAGTGACTTAATCTCCAGGAGGTCTGACGCAGCTTCAACTGAGTCAGGTCCAGGAGACTAGCTCTTAAATCCACAGTGTCTTCCTTCCCTTGCAACTTTCATCAGTCAGAGTCACCAATGCCTCTACCGCCCCACCCTTCCACCCACCAGGCACTCCATAGTTTACAGCTGTCCCCAGTGGAGTCCCGGAGGAACGGCCAAATCCAACACAGGTCTGCTGCAAGATCCATCAGTGCAGGCTTTCCTTTCGTTGAGCCGACAGCAGACCTTTACTAAGGTGCACCAAGTCCTCACAAAGCTGCTCATCGGGGCTTGACCCTCTAACAGTCCCTCCTCTCGCTGATCACTTCTTCACGTGAGACCAACGTAATTGCAGCAGCGTTTGTTCCAAAGATCTGATTGTAGGTCAGGAGAGTAATTCCTGCCTTCTGAAGTGGTTTGCTAGCTTGCAGGAGGAATCATACAGTTTACTGCCTGTGGTCCACTGCACCAGTAGTTTCGCCGGGTACTGCAGGTAGGCCTTAATCTGCTGTTCCTTTAATTGTTTGATAACTACCAGGGCCGCTTCCGTTTTATCATGGTGGAAGGTGGAAAGTCATGATCCGAAATACACGTTTCCATCAAATTCAAATCCTTCTTACTCCAGGCCTTTTTGCAACACCATTTCTTTCACTGGGTAGCGAGAAATTTAACCAGGATCAACCGGGTGGGAAACATCCCTTCGAGCTTAGGCCCAAGGCCGGTGTACCCTCTCGAGCTCCAAGGGGTCTGAATCAGGAATGTCTAACTCATGTCTAAACCACGTCTTGACAAATTCCATTGGGTTATCTTGCTCAGCCCCTTCAGGAAAGCCAAAGATACGAATTGTTTTCCTTAGGCCCCTAGATTCTGTGTCCTCTGCTCTGGCTGTGAGTTCTCTCTCCCTCCTGGCCAAATAGGTGACTGCCCTCATGAGCCTTATCGAATCTTCTTGGAGCCCCTCCAGGCCTGATTCGAGATCCTCCATTCTCCTCTCCAGATGTTTTAAATCTTGCTTAATATCTTTTACATTCGTGTCAATCCTTTGTAGCATTTTAAATATGTGTGCTATTGCATGGTCATCTAGGAGCTTCCCGTGAGGTGGTTTCTTTCTTCTGCACCAGAGCCAGCTGCTGACTCGAGGCCCTAGACAAGGGAATACTCGGGCTGCATTCCGGTCTTGATCTGCATCTAGCGGTATTCTTTTTGCACTTCTAGCCCTCGGATTCGCCAGTTGACTCATTTTCTTGTCTGATTATTGACTTGATTTCTGCTCTGATTCAAGAAGGCACTGGATTTCAGTAGATTGTCACACTGCCACCTCGGAGCTTAAAACTAAGCTGCCATACTGGGTGGTGATGTCACCGAAGTCCAACTGTTCTTTTTATTGTGAGTAAGACCATCTCCCCACCATGGAGTGCACAGTATGTCATGGGATATTATCATCTGTGTGTGTTCTCATGCAGTCATACTGTTGGTTGGATGACAAGATGAGACAAGCTGAGGCTCTCCCAAATCTAATATCTCCTTCCCTGTGTGTGACTGCCTGGCTGAAAAAGGAAGACCTTTTGTGACTGTCTTGACTGGCTAAACTTTTTGGAGGTGAGCTGAGACTAAGAGAGGTTAATGTTAAATTTATTGATTCAGTTCCAGACTCCAGCAGCACTTGCAAATCAGCATGCACAGGTGCAGACCCCAGTGATTTTACACTCCCATCCCCCGAGTCCCACCTTGGACTTGCTGGGGTTCACTCTGTGGTACTGGTGTCGTGTGTGCCTGTCTGGAGTGGGGGTGGGAGGAAGGTAGATAATCACTCTGAAAGGCTGAGCCAAGGAGGTGGAATGGAATATGGAAAGTCAGAGCTCACCGACCAACCACACTGCATTCCTTGGCTTAAAGGAATACAGTGTGGTTGGTCAGTGAGCTTGGTTGCCTCAGTCAGCTGTCTGAGATGTGGGCCAGAAGACCTGGGGTAGTATGGCGCTCTGCGGGTCGTTGGGGTGTGTACAACACCTATGTGGAACCCGCTACTGTATGTACTTACTAATGCGGAATTGTACTAAGGGATGATTGAATGTAAGGAGTTAATCATCATGCTCTGTTCCTGCAGTGTCTTGTGCATTTACAGTAACACAGAGTTCTGGCGGGAGCTGAAGATTTGAATGTTTAAATGTAACACAGTTGGAGGGTGCATCTGTAAAACTGATGCTGCAGAGTGCCTGTTTATGTCTTTGCAATCAAGTTATCCCAAACACAGGTATAAACCTTGGCTCCACACTGGCTCCACCTGGCTCCTCCTGACTGTGTATATGTTGCATCCAAAGCACTCTTTTGAATGCTGTATGAAAGTGGATGGAAACAGACTCCCAAACCAAGGGTGGATCAACATTGAAAAGGGTATTAAGTGTGTGTTGCACCTCCTCCTTTGATTCACTTATTGGCACTGTAGTTGGGGAAAGCAAGTCTATGAAGATTTTTCATTCATAGGCGCCGACTACGGGGGGGCTGAGGGGCTGAAGCCCACCCGGGAAGTTGAAGTGAGGGCTCTGCCCCCCCAGGCCAACGCCTAATCAGAATTATGTTTTTTAATATACTTCACTCGCTGCTGCCCTTAGGAGTAGGGGCGGGTCAGTGCTAGTGGGGAGGGGCGACTCCACAAGAGGTAGGAACAGCAGTGCGATGTGCCGGAGCCGCACTGTCCATAATTAATAATTTATAACCCGGCCTGGATTTTTTGTATTATGCCTAGACTTGCAGTGCGTGCCATTGGTGGAGGTTCATGGTGCAATCAATCATGCAGCTTGGTGTGAAGTAACGTGATTCGCCTGTGGTGCCTCAGTGTGTGCTGTTGTTTGTTGGGATCAGAGAGGTCCACCATTTTAGTCCAGCTGGCCTCAGCACTCAGCAGCAGGCTTGGTCTTTTTGATTTTGAGGACTGTGGTGGAACTTTGGAAGCGGCAGGACTCTGTGGGTGCAGAAGAAGTAATCGGTTGGTAGGCAGTAGCGCAGGGGTGGGCCTGTGTGAAGGGGTGAGGGGAGCCATTCCTGACCTGTTAAAGATTTGGTGGTCCAATGATGGTCATCCTCAGGTTGAGAGTCTGTGTGGGCTGACTGACTCGAATAATTAGTGCTAGGGCCGGGACCATGCTGCCAGGAGCAGAGCCTGTGAGAGTCGGTGTGGTGGTATGGCTAACAGAGAGAAGTGAAGAGGTTAAAGGAAGAAACACCAGATCTGCAGCTCGCATTCAAAATACAAAGGTATTGTAAATTACAATATTTTCAGTGGAGAAAGATAAAAAATGCCATTTCACTAGCACAGTGCCGTGGTGGCATCACTGGCATGGGTGCATTTCAAAATTTCAAGAAATCAATGTCTACTTCAAATTAAAAACAAATAATGTAGTTTAGCTGAGTGGACCATGCTCAGTTCCCCATAGGAGCTGAGGCAAATGCAGCAGCAGGAGGCCAGCATAATTCAGTTTACTGTACAACCCCTCCTGAAGCATCTCTTGAACACATACACATGGGCAAAATTGCTGTTAAAAACAAACGTGCAATCTTTAGACATTTCTGCATCTATGTGATCTAATATTTTCATGTCAATTGCTAGGCACTTCATCAGAGAGGTGCTTTGAATCTGAATTGATGACGAAGCTTCTAGCATTTGGCAATCATGAAATGTTAATGGTTTGCTATTTAACATGAATTGGGACTTTGGTGTCCAAGGCTAGAAGCAGAACAGCCAGAAGATCCATTACAGATCAGAATGTCTGTTCGATGGAACAGGTGCAAAATGCAGTATTTTCTACACTGAATGTAAAATCTGCAGGGCTTGCCTGTGACTTGTCTTGAACAAGCTGGAGGCAGTTTTGTGAAGTAGCACCTGAGTTTGAATCCCTCAGCTTCCATGAACATACTGTAAGACCCTGGCCTGAGCAAGTTACTTAACTTCCTTGTGCTCCCAGGTCGCACCTGTAAACAAGCTTCAAGCTTAGTGTGTCTCTCCTGGTCAAAACATAAAGTTACAACCAGGCAGAAAAGAGTCATATCCAAAATGGCCATTCTGGCTTGAAGAGAACAAAGAATGCAATTGTTCCTCACGGACATTCCATTTTTTAGTTGGTTGCACAGTTGCACTTCCAGCCATTATGGTTCCAGCTGTCCAGATTTCACCCTTCCTTCTCTTCTCCTGATCTAGAAGCTGCAGTATCTTAGGTTTATCAATTCAGCACAAATGTTTTTGCACTATGGCATTTGGTTTTTGCATATGAACTGTTCCAACTTAAGTAAAGGTTGATGATTTGTGAATCTGTTAACAATTCTGTTTGTACACAAGTCTTTAAATGCAAAACATGATGATTTATTTACTGACAAATATTTGTAAAACAGCTCTTGGGTATGATAAAACCATAAACTATTCTTTTTATTGTAAGTAGGACCATCTCCCACCATGGAGTGCATAGTATTTCGTGGGATATATCGTCTGTATGTGTTCTCATGCAGTCATGCTGTTGGTTAGGTGACAAGATGAGAAAACCTCCGGCTCTCCCAAATCTAATATATCCCTCCTTGTGTATGACTGCCTGGCTGAAAAAGACCTTTTGTGACTGTCTTGACTGTATAATGTTTTTGGAGGTGAGCTGAGACTAAGAGAGGTTAAAGTTAAAATTTATTTATTCAGTTCCAGGCTTCAGCAGCACATGCAAATCAGCATACACTGGTGCAGACCCAAGTGATTTTACACTCCCACCCCGCCGAGTCCCACCTTGGACTTGCTTTGTTTGAGTGAGGTAGCTGGGCAAGGGTTGGGCTTGACTATGTGGTATTGGTGTTGTGTGTGCCTGTCTGGAGTGGGGTTTGGAGGAAGGAAGATATTCACTCTGAGAGGCTGAGCCAAGGAGGTGGAATGGAATATGGAAAGTCAGAGCTCACCGACCCACCACACTGTATTCCTTGGCTTAAAGGAATACAGTGTGGTCAGTCAGTGAGCTCGGTTGCCTCAGTCAGCTGTCTGAGATGTGGGCCTAGGGACCTGGGAAATATGGTCCTCTGCAGGTTGGTGGGGTATGTAAAACAGCTATGTGGAACCCCCTATTGTATGTTACTTACTGTGCAGAATTGTATTAAGGGATGATTGAATGTAAGGAGTTAATCATCATGTTCTGTTCCTGCAGTGTCTTGTGCATTTACAGCAACACAGAGTGCTGGGGAGGAGGAAGATTTGGATGTTTAAATGTAACACGGTTGGAGGGTGGATCTGTATAACTGATGCTGCAGAGTGCCTGTTTATGTCTTTGCAATCAAGTTATCTCAAACATAGGTATAAACCTTGGCTCCACACTGGCTCCACTGGCTCCTCCTGACTGTGTATATGTTGTATCCAAAGCACTTTTTGAATGGGTTTGAAAGCGGATGAAACAGACTCCCAAACCAAGGGTGGATCAACATTGAAAAGGTATTAAGTGTGTGTTGCACCTCCTCCTTTGATTCACTTATTGGCACTGTAGTTGGGAAAGCAAGTCTATGAACATTTTCATTAGAATTTTATTTTACCATATGCTTCAGTCTTAAGGACATTAAAGCTGGTCATGGAAGGAAGGCTGCCTAGAATCACTGTAAAATATCTGGCCACACAGATTTACTGATGGAGGAGGTTGCTCCTTGCTGAAGAGTGCAGGAATGGCCCACCAGCAACTGAGTTAGAGGTGGGGAATGAGAAATCCTCCTGAGTACTGTATATACTATGTTGGGGGGATGGAATGGATGGGTATCAGGATTGTGATAATTTGGTCTGTCAGTGGTGCCAAGTGGCAAAGTGATTTCCAAAATCCCATTGTGGTTTGCGAATTCTGTTTGGCACTTGGTACTACTGGCAGGCTAAAACTTGAGCTTGGAGTTAGTCTGGAGCCCCTAGGCAGTCTCTGTACTCGGAGTTCAGAGCGACTGTATGCATGTGAATGAACCAGTCACTGTTCTTATTCAGGCAGGGTCCGGGGGTCAGTGAATTTGTGGTGTGCCACCCTAGTTCAAATTGGCTGGAAAGAGGAGCTGCAAGCAACTTGTTTAGTTTGATGTTTAGTAACCTTTGGGTCCCATCCCCCGTGACAATGGACATTTCATTTGATGCTTTGAGGCTTATTACCACACCAAAAATGTTAACATTAGAAAAAGTACAAAAAAAAATACTGTGCCTGAATATGATCATGGCTGGAATGGAATGTAGTTATACTAGTTACCTTTTCTGGCACCAAGGTCAAGGCAGACTAACGATGTAATACGGGCAAGTTTAGGTACCACTCTATCATTTCAATGATGGTGTTTATACTGTACAATCTGTTAAGTATAACCCTCAAAATGCACCACAGAACACTCAAAACCCCAGAGCTTCTGGGGACTTGGCTGCCCCCAGACCCCTGCCATTAGTTGAGCCCCCACCCCAGGAAAAACAAAAGTTGGCTCCTATGCATCTAACTGCTTTGTTTGGCTTTAATGCTCCAGTGAATTTTTGTCTTATTATCAGTTGCCCTCTTACTTGCTGTGGACTAATCAATGTGGGAGTGATTGCCTGCACTATTTTAACTGTTACTGTGCAGCTGGACCAGAGGGGCTCAGCTGGATTTTCCTCATTCCCTGCTTTGCTACCCTGATGAGGGCTATGATAGGGCTCTCACACCTCAAGGCCAGGGGTCGGGTGGGCAGTGCAGCAGACTCGCTGCTTTCATATTATGCCATGGGAACCTGGCCCTCTGCTGCCTGCATGATCTTTCCTTGCTCCAGCCCCACCTTGTAACACTTACCAGAAGGGTTTTGGGAGGGCAGTGTTTTTTTTCCAGTGACTATACTGTATTTTCCAGACTTACTGTGATGTCTCCCTAGCTTGGACCCAGTATTTCACCCTCTACACATTATTTATAAAGTATTCCCGTGTCCCTTTGTCAGACTCGTACTTTGAGCTATGGGGTGCCGGTGAGTGGAGATTGCTGAACTTGGCTGTATTTTTCTTGGCACCCCGGCCACATCTACCTGGGCTGTGTAGCTTCTTCAGGTCCTGGATTTGGCACATCACCTCTATGTCTCATGTTGGACTTTTGTAATGGTCTTTTCATTGTTTTGATTTTTTTAGGGGTGATATAGCTTTTGTGTTATTTGCAATTATTAGAATTACTTGCCCCTGCAGCTTTGGGGCACTGTGGTTAAGGATACCTGTCAACTCTGGGTGATCCCCCCTTGAGGGAGCCTATGTTTTCTACCAGTTATATTTAACTGCATTTGGGGGTTCTTCCAGTTCATGGGTCGTTTTCATCTGGGGATGTACTTTGCTGAGGGTAGAATGCTTGAGGTTATAGCAGGAGAGGACACCCCAAGTGAAGTGGGCATCCCTCTCCGTCTTTGTTTTTGGAGTGGGGAGGACTGGTGGGCAGGTTTTGGTTATCATGGAGGCGGTGGATTGGTGGTGTATGGTCATTGGCACCCAGGGTGCGTCTGTATATAGTTTGCAAAGGGTTTTCTCTGGATGTTTTGGGGGCTTTTTGGCTCAGCTCACAGGTTTTGGGGGTGGGTCTCTCCCAGAGCACCAATTAGTTTGAGATCGGGGTGGGGAAGCCTAATTTATACCTGAATACACTCCCTGGATGAGTAAGGTCACATATCGGTTTATCTCCTGGAATATCAGAGGGGCCCAAAACAACCGGAAGCAGCATATAGTCTTACACTACCTACACAAATCCCAGGCAAATGTAGCTCTCTTCCAGGAGTCACATATGTGCAGAGACAACGCTCATCTTTTCTGGAGGAGTTGGGTTGGTTGGTCATTTGGAGCTGGCTCCAGCACGAAATGGGGAAGTGATAATATTACTTGCTAAGGGACTCCCCTTTCACTTAATCCAAAGGGTATAGGATCCTGAGGGTTGATTCCTTCTTTTGCATGCCCATTTGGGGATCACAGAACTGATTTTAGGTTCTGTGTATGGCCCAAATGCAGACTCTCCCAGCTTCTATGCATCCCTGAGACATCACCTCTCCTCCCTGCCAGCTCTCCCTACCCTATTAGGCGATGATTGGAATCTTGTCTTCCAGTCGGATCTAGGTAGGTCCGTATCTTCTAGAAGGGCCTGTCTCCCACACAGTAGGGGTTGAGGGATCTTATGGATAGCCATGGATTAATAGACCCCTTGAGTCTTCTTAATCCAATGGCACACCACTATACCTTTCACATCACCGTTCATGCTACCTCTTCCCGCATTGACTTCTTCCTCCTGAGCAAACTCTCCTTGCCAGGACTTGTGGCATGTGACATATTGCCTTTAGTTCTGTCTGATCATGCTCCTGTTTCCCTGACAATTATATAAACATATCAGAGGATCTTGATGGAATTCAGTGAATTACAAGCCCTGTGCACAGATGTGGACTACATCTCATTCCACAAGGACAAGGTGGTCCTTAGGATTAATAGAAAATTCCTTCTCAAGGTGGTATCTGATTTTCACTTGAATCAGTCTATCACTCTACCTGTCTTCTTTACAGACAACTCCAGTTCTTTAGAAAGGAGACTTCACTCCCTTGATGTCAAAAGGGCACTTAGCCACTACATTGACAGAACCAAGTCTTACAGGACAAGTCAATCACAGCTCTTTCTCACATATTGTGAAGTTGGTAAGGGCAGAGCTGCAACAAAACGTACAATTGCTCACTGGATACTGGCATGTATACTGTTTTGTTATAGTAAGGTGGGTAAACAGGTACCTCTGGGCCTGACAGCACATTCCACCAGGGGCAAAGCCAGTGACAGCTTCAAGAGAAATTCTGCTACTGGAACTCTGTAAAGCAGCTATATGAAAAATAGTACACACCTTCACAAAGCATTACAGCCTGGACTTGCAATCCAGAGGTGATGCTAGGTTTGGTACAGCAGTACTGCAGAGCTTGTTTCCGAAATAGGTTCTCTGCCCAACCTCCAAAGGTACTGCTTGGTAGTCTGCATTAAGTTTAATCATATCGAGTGATTCCTGGGGATAGAAGAAAAAAATTACTCACCATAGTAATCTTGTTTCTTCAAAGGGATCAAAGATTAAAGACCCTCCCTACCTCCCCTTCTAGAACCTATAGAAGTTGCTCTGCATCCCTGCAGTAGAGTTTTTTCTTTTCTCCTATGCAGGTTAAGATAAAGACTCACTTTGTTTAACCAGTTGGTGTCCAGGTGGTCTCAAGTTTCTTAGGTTTGTTGGTTTACAATGTTTTGACCTGAAAGGGCAAAAAATATTATTTTTTTAAGGCTGTTAATTTTAGCTAGTGGGTCTTTTTCCCAGTTAGGCTCTGTAAGAATCTGAAGCACTCAGAGTGCAGCAGTTGCTGGGAGAAGCAGTTTGAAAGTGGCATGAGCCAACTGAGAGTTCCATAATTTGCATAAAATTCCATCTCTCTGGGCAGTTCAACACAGGAGGCTGACTGTATTAAGTTTAATCATAATGAGTGATCCCTTTGAAGAAACAAGATTACTATGTGAGTAATTTTTTATTTTGCACTTTGGCACCTAAATGGACCTGGAGGGGTGCTCTAGCAGTGACAGCAGACGGATCAACCAACCATACCTTTTGGACCCAAAGGAAGTCCCAGTGCTCCCTGCAGCAGAAATCAGTCTGAGCTTGGGCTGAAGAGTGAACAGCTCAAGATATTCGAGCAGCTACTTCTGTGTAGTGCGCAGAGGAAATTGGCGGAAAGGCTGTGTTTGGCCCACCTGCCACCATCTTCTCTGGTGAAAAAGTCAGTTTAAACTTCCGGACTTTATCCGAAGTTGCTGTGCTTTTGACCAGAATCCTTAATTATGACGAACTGAAGTTTCCTGAAGTGGACCAAAGATTTGCCTCGGTGTGATTGGCCTGTCAGGACTTGAGACTGCCAGAGTGTACGGTTTGCGCAGAGACACTGTGAATTGAAACCAGAATGCCATCTGAACTGTGGTATTTACTTGCTTTACTATAAGTGTGCTGATTGTAGATTGTGGGTTGTGATTTGGTTCCCTACTTTACTTAATGAGTCATAGAAACATAGAAACATAGAAGTTGACGGCAGATAAGGACCTCAAGGCCCATCCAGTCTGCCCATTTCTTTTTCTACCTTATAAATGTGCCATCGGCCTTTGCTCTGTCAGTGACCTATCTATTCATAGTCATTTGTATTGCTCCCTTATGCCTATCCCATGCCTGTTTGAAGCCCTGCACTGTATTCATAGCCACCACTTCTTGTGGTAAGCCATTCCATGCATCTACCACCCTTTCTGTGAAAAGAATTTCCTCACATTCCCCTTAATCGGCCTCCCTCTAATCTCATGCTGTGTCCTCTTGTCCTGCTATTTTTCTTATATTTAAACATGTTAGACTCTTTCACCTTGTTTATGCCCTTAAGGTGTTTAAATGTCTCGATCATATCACCTCTCTCCCTCCTTTGCTCAAGGGTATACATATTGAGCTCCGTTAATCTGTCCTCATATGTCTTCTGATGCAGTCCTGCACCATTTTGGTTGCCCTTCTCTGGACTGCCTCAATTTGGTTAATGTCCTTGTGAAGGTGTGGCCTCCAATACTGCACTGAGTACTCCAGATGGGGCCTAACCAATGTCTTGTACAGAGGGATTATTACCTCCCTCTTACGACTTGTGATACCCCTACTAATACACCTAACCCCCTAGCCTTACCTACTGCTTTAGAGGTCTGCTTGGATGATTTTAGGTCATCAGTGATGATGATGCCCAAGTCTCTTTCTTCCTTTGTGACTGCTAGCAACTCCTCCCAGCCTATAAGTGGCTTCAGGGTTCTCTTCCCTATGTGCATGATTTTGCACTTCTTTGCATTAAATCCCAGTTGCCACTCTTCTGA
Organism: Neoceratodus forsteri; assembly: GCA_016271365.2. Taxonomy (NCBI): domain Eukaryota; kingdom Metazoa; phylum Chordata; order Ceratodontiformes; family Ceratodontidae; genus Neoceratodus; species Neoceratodus forsteri. The sequence goes on along the minus strand of JADMNL010000031.1, from coordinate 50,656,802 downwards.
CCATTCTGCTAGTTTATCAGATCTCTTCTCATTCTGCCCACCCCATCTGGATCATCTACTCTGTTGCAGATCTTGGTGTCATCTGCAAACAGACAAGCCTTACCCTCTAGTCCATCTGCGAGGTCACTAATGAAGATGTTGAATAGGACTGGCCCCAGGACTGATCCCTGAGGTACCCCACTTGTGACTTGCATCTCTTCTGACTGTATACCATTTACCACCACTCTCTGTTTTCTGCCAGTCAACCAGTTTGCCACCCAGTTGACCAACTTCTGACCCACCCGAGCCTACCTAGCTTATTTATCAATCTTCTATGTGGAACAGTGTCAAAAGCTTTGCTGAAGTCAAGGTAGGCGACATCAACTGCTCCCCTTGTCCACCACTCTGGTTACCCAGTCAAAGAAATCTATGAGATTAGTTTGACAGGACCTTCCTTTTGTAAACCCATGCTGTCTTGGATCCTGTGCCCCTATGGATTCCAGGTGTTGCACTATCCTTTCCTTAAGGTGCCTCCATAATCTTGTCCACTACTGAGGTAAGACTGACCGGTCTGTAGTTCCCCGCCTCCTCCCTGCTACCACTCTTGTGGAGTGGGATCACATGAGCCCTTCTCCAGTCTTCTGGGACCTCTCCTGTGCTCAGAGACTCACTAAACAATTCTGCTAAAGGCTCTGCTAGTTCCTCCTTTAGCTCCTTAAGTACCCTGGGATGTATGCCATCAGGTCCCATTGCCTTATCCACCCTGAGCTTAGCAAGCTCTTGTAGTCACGTTTTGCTGGAAGCTGCATCCAGCACTTACTGGACAAAATCTGCATTAATCTCCAACTAGTCTATGCCTCCACCACTCGGCCCAGACAACCACTCACGTCATAGAGAAAACCACAGATGAGAGACCAGCCCAGGGATCAGCCCCCCTGTTCAACATCACGAATAGAAATGGCACCACGGTGAATCATGTGGGCCCTGCTTCTCCTGGAAAACCAGCAAGTCATCCTGAAGTCTCCAATTCATCCATCCTGTGTCCTGTACTGGATAGCATGAGTAAACACCAGGGTAGCTCCCTGCAAAAACAGCTCAGTCAAAGTGTGTCATCTGATTTAATTGTTTTGCTTGATTGTCATGAACTGAGCCACCTGGCTCCGGATTACTAATTGTGGGTTACTATGCATGACTATTGCTTTCCATCAATAGGGTTTTGACCAGCTGCAATGCCAGCCTACCCTGGGCATTGCTTCAGGCTAGCTTACCTTAACAACTGGGTACCCAGAATGTGTGTGACTGTGTTGTCGGGCTCTAAAGTGCATGCCTTGTACCCTGATTAAATCAGTTGCTAAACCAATCAGCCAGATTACACCCCTCCCTTGTTCATGCCCTTAAATAAATCATATCTGAATCTTTTTGCACTTAAACTGGTTGTGGCGTACCTCTGTGTAGATAACACTGTGATACTCTTGGTTTCTGTGTTTAACCTTATTTTACAGGGGGTCGCTAGGGCTGAGCCAGCTGATCCACCCCTGGAGGTAAGTGTAACAAGTGTGGGGTGAAAACTGCTGTCAGGGGTACACTGCAACTGTGTATTCTGTAAACCATTTAGGCCAATAGAGAGAAAAGAGGGGGGAAACAGTGTCCCGAAGGGCTGTACCCAGGTCAGCTATGCTACCACTAACCCTGTCATCCGGGTGAATGCACTTGTTTTCAGTACCAGTCTTTGGCCCTTATGTTTTTTCCCCTGAGTGTGGGGAAACTCATCTGTGGCAACCAGTATTCCTTCCTTAATGATGGACCACCTTTGGTGCACCTCCAAATCTGCTCTGATGCCTGCCAGATGGCTCCTTAGCACTTCACTCATTTTCCTGAAGTCTGCCCTCCTGAAATAGAAGATTTTGGTCTTAGGATACTTTCCCTGCCCATATCCAACTGGTACCACACTGTGCAATGGTCACTTTCACCCAGTGACTCCCTGTCCATTATTTCTTGAACATGCTCATCATTTGTGAGCACCAGATCAAGAATTGCCTCAGCTCTTTTTGCTTCGGTGATACCCTGAGTCGGGGAAACCACTCTGCAGTCCTTCTAGGATCACCTGACTCTTGGCATATGTTGTGGAGGGTTTGCTCCAGTCCATCTTGGGCAGGTTGAAGTCTCCCACAATTATCACCTCTCTTTTCCCCACTGCTTCAAATATTTATGAGCTCAATTCCCTGTCCCTCTCCTCATCCTGATTGGGTGGTCTGTAAATCACCCCAGACCTCACCTTTTTCTCTATCGGACCTTAACTGAACCCATAATGCCTCCACCTTCCATTCCTCTGACTCCTCCCTTGTGCAAGTTATGCCCTCCTGACATAAACTGCCATCCCTCCCCCTTCCCACTACCCTATCCCTCCTGTATGGTTGATATCCAGAGATCTAAGATCTCAATCATGGTGTGATGTTGCCCAAGTCTCAGTTACTGCAGCTATGTCCACCCTCCTGTCTGCTAATAGTGCCTGCAGGTCGTCCATCTTGTTTCAAGATTCCGTGCATTCAAAGACACCATCCTCTACCTAGAATCTGACCTTCCTTCTCTTCCTCTATTCTTCTATCCCATTTATTCCATCTGTGGACACTCCACATACCCTTGTTATGTGTTCCTCACTCTGTGCTAACTCTTTTGCACCCTTCCACCTCCTCCTCTAGACCTCTTCCATCAGTGTGGGGGAGTTCACTGACCCTCCTCTCACAGTCTGTGGACCTGCACACCTGCTGTTCCCTCTTCAGTAGTTTAAATTAAGTGTAGTAGTTATGTATTCCCCAGTTTGTCCCTGAGTAGCCAGAAAACCTCCTTTCTGAGGTGTAGCCTGTCTGGTGAGTGCTTTGTTTGACAGGTCTCCTCCCAGTCATCAATACAGATAAACATCTCCTCTCTGCACCATTTACTCAGCCAGCCATTAAATTCCTCTGTTCTTCTTTTCTGCCTGTGCTGGCCCTTGGTACTGGTATCACCTCTGAGAAGGCCAGCAATCTTCCTTCCTCCCCGAAGATTTTCCCTAACTCCCTGAACCTACTTTGCAATACCTCAACCTCCTCCCCAGCTAAGTTCTTGGTTGCCAAATGTATAAATAAATAAGGTTTTCCTCCATACACCCTTACTATTTCCCTTATTCTTTTCCCACCTTCCTTGTTGTCATCCCTGGCATACAAACCACCCTCCTGCTTCCATTTGGGTCCCCTTTCCTACCTCAGTGAATACCCCTAATTAAGGAGTCCCCTGTGACTGCCATCCTTCCATCCCCTGCACCCATGCTCCCCGTCCTTCCTTTCTTACCTTCGGTACTAGCTGCTTCTTCCCTGATTGCTCCCTCTGCACCCTGGTGAACTTCTCTCCACATCGACAATTGATCCCCTTCACTGTTTTCACAGGACCCTCTCTGCCCTGCCCCTTCTAACTATCTCTATCTGCTGTCAGTTTTCCCTCCCCATTTCCTTTCCTTTCCTTTTCTCTCCCTCCCCCATCATCCACTCCATTTTGCCTGCCTACTCTTTCCTGCATACCCTGATTAGTTCCATCTCCCTTCCCCTGTACTCCTACTCTCAGCCCTGGCTCAACCTGACCTCCTTCCTCATCTTCTGCTGCCTCCTCTCTCCTTCCAGTGGTGCAAATCCATTCAATAAAGGCACCCCCTTTAGAATTTCCTACCCCTGATGCTACTCTCACATTCCCACCCCTTCCCCTTCCCACTTGCCATTCCTCCACCGTGAGACCCCTAGTCCTCTGAGGAAGAGATACTCCTATGTACTGGGTGCTCCTCCCCACTCCCGTCCGCTGTGTGATGCCCTCACTCCCCTGGGCATCACCGCCCCCTCCTTTTCCTCCACTAATCTGCTCCTCTAACTTCCCACACCATCCTCCCTGGCTCCCACCTGGGCAGCCTTATTTCAGCCCTTACAGACATCCACCTTTACTCCACGACATCTCCCTTTACTCCACCACATCCCCAGAAAGACTGCTGCCCTGCAGCTATCACAGTTTACCACTCTCCTGTTTCCCATACATGCACCTATTCCCCCACATCCGCCCAGCCCAGCGTTTCCTAGCCTCCAGTTATACATAACTATCAAATTCAAAAATACATACATTTCTGTCTCACTGTACTATCAAAATGTAACAACAATCTCAATAATCTAGAACTCAGTAGGCTGCTACTTCCAATGTTCTATCAAAACTAGAACACTATGGCAAGGAAGCTGTTTCTTAGCAACCACCTGATTCTAACGCAAAGGAAATAATATTTTTAATAAATGCCTTTTAAAGCATCAGCCCAGAAATCCCATGAAACAGTGACAAAGTCACAGTACCACCTAAAGAACATACCACCACCCAGCAACAAGCCAGCTAACCCTGGTGGCAAGGAACCCCACAAAAATCTCAACCAAACTGACTATCTACTGTATATAAACAAAATGAACCTACACAAGATAGGATTCACTGCGGAACAAACATGCTGACTATACTGTTCCCAATTAACATGAAACACACACAACCCACTCCTTTCTGCAGCAAACACTACCGGTGATGTGTAATATATCAGGTACACGTGAGACGTACACTATTAGCGGTCAGCTCAACTTATGTTATCTGGTAACTTTGGCCTATTCCATTACTTTTAAATATTTTATTTTATTTGGATTGGGGTTCACTTACAAACCAACTTGTAAAAAAAACAAGGGGGTGGGGCACAAAGCCCCAAACTTAAATTAACTGGCACTACATAAAGGACACAGCCAAATCAGTGCTGTATTCAAGAAGCTTTTACTGCAAGCTTCCTAAGTGTACCCAATATTCTACACCTTTGCCACAATACCCTCCTTCTCAGGCCACAAACTGTACACAAAATATATTCTACAACTGGAAAAACTATAGAAAACTTTCACTTAGCTATGGAGCACACATAGACACAGCCACTCTGCTACCAGCATTCTAGAACCTATCATAAACAAGACAACACACGTATTTTCTATCTGGCCGTTATGTAGGACAGGTAGTAATGATCTAGCACAAACAAGCCAGCACGTTTACTTTCTAATGTTTAGAAAAAACAATTGTGAGCCGCCCAGTGGCCTGGAGGGCTGAGGCATCCATGCCTTACCTCCTGTCACACCAGCAACCCGTGTTTACAGTGCGAGTGGGCTGCCAGGGGTCAGCTGGTGAAGGAGAGAATTGAGCATCTAGAGGACAGCTCTCCTGTCCCGGGGAGGGGTTGTGGGGATGGAGCCCACTGCTTGCCTGTCCCCTAGCAGTGGCTGGGGGATGGCATAATGGACCCAGATCAAGGGGTGGATGTGAGGCAGATACCCAGCATGCTGCGTGCGGAAACATGTGCCGCTCGGTCACTGGTGTCATTGCATGCTTCCGTGCCACACTTGGGGGATGGGAGAAAGGTGAAGAAAATATACTGACTGTAGAGAGATGATGCTGGCTTCTAGCAGATGCTGCACCCAGCTAGCTGGCACCTCATTAGAGATCCAGAGGGAGCCCAGTTGGCACCGTGGTGATGGAGCTGAGGCAGTGGAATGGGGTTGGTTGGGAGGGGGAGAAACATACAAGCTAAAAAAAATATTGTGGTGAGGTTGGAGCCCTCACAACTGATAACAAAACAAGCATATATTTAGGTTTTATTTTCGGGTGGGGATGGCCCCACTTTTTCTTGCATTCAAGCTGTGATAGGGTGGGTGACCCTACCCCAGTTGGAAAACTGTAGTGATGGATAAAGCAGCTCAGCTTCAACAAAGATTACCCCATGATGCCAAATTAGGGATGTGTATAGCATGTAGTAGTCCCTGGAAATAAAATAAAGTTGTAGTTACCTTTTTCCTTCTATGTAAGTTTGTTGTACTTTATATTTTGTTTATCTTTGGGCCTTGCTAGCTGTCCACTATCAGGGTAGTCTTCAATCTAGTTTGTGTTCTGCAACCCCCCCAAAAAATGTGGCATGCTGGTATATAGAGATCACCATAAGAAGTATTACATGAGGGTTTGTTTTAAATAAGAGTAAAAGAAGCTGCCCAAGGGTGTAATCTGCCAGCTAACAAATGAATAAAGTTCTCCTTGCTGTAGAAACTCTGAGCATGGCAGTTTGCTATGCAATGAGAAGATGCAACCCCCAAAACAAGTGCAACAAAGTGCTGAGCAGTAAATCTAGGCAAATATACCTGTGCTAAATAGTTTGTAGTTTACAGGCTGCTGCTGCTGATTTTAGGAAACAGTTGAGACTATATTTCTATGAAACAAAACATGATATAAGGAAGCATTTGATGGCTTAAAAAAAAGAGATGTATATAAACTATAAAAGTACATGCAGGACAACAGTTAAAGGTTGAGTTCATCTCTAAAAGAATCTATGCTTTTTAAAGGTAGTTTGTACCTGGAAGCTGGGAGTTCAGAAGCTCTTAGGCCTGTGTTTCTGTTGCTGCTGCTATTTCAGCAGCTGCAGCCATTTAGAAAGATGTTCCCTTAGGGAAGGGCTGGCCCTTAAAGAAATGTCCACATACAGTCGGGCCCCACCTCCATGTGTAGTGGGGCCGATTAGCTGAATGCAGTAGATAAACATTAAAATAAACTTCACAAGCTTCTCATTTATTTGAGATTATATCTGGTTGATCCTGCGCCCCGTTGCCTGGCATTTTAGGATCCAGAACCCTCCCTGTCTGGCCACAAGCACCCACAGCTGTCCCGTGATGGCGTTTCAGGTGAGAGCAGCGGGGCATCTATATATAATATGAGACACATTATTAAAATAGCTCGGTTTGGAGCCTGGACATTCTTGGGCATGTTTCTTACAATCAGTTGATGACCAGTACCCTGCCAGTTGATACGTGGTCTCGGTGTAGCCCAGACATGCATAGATTCTAAACCGGAGTTATTTGAATATTTCTCCGGTTTAGAATCTATGCATGTCCGGGCTACATCGAGACCACGTATCAACTGGCAGGGTACTGGTCATCAACTGATTGTAAGAAACATACCCAAGAATGTCCAGGCTCCAAACCGGAGCTATTTTAATAATGTGTCTCATATTAAGTATGTAGATGGCCCTGGCTGCTCCCCGCCTGAAACGTCATCACGGGGACAGCCGGGGTGCTTATGGGCGTGATGGGGAGGGTTCTGGATCCTAAAATGCCGGGGCAACGGGGGCACAGGATCAACCAGATATAATCTCAAATAAATGAGAAGCGAGTAAGTTTATTTTAACGTTTTTCTACTGCATCTGCTAATCAGGCCCCACTTCACATGGAGGTGAGGCCCGACTGTATGTGAACATTTCCCTTTAATTGCATTAGTATATAGGGAAGGCTTGGGTCTTGTCCTGCCAGAAAATGATTAGTTTAAAGGGATGAAATTTCTGAAAAGGTTATTTGTTTGTATGTTCTTATGTTTATGCTTTTGTAAGGGGCTTAGCATTGTGTAACAATTGCCCCTATATATGTATTCTGTATATTTCTTTGGAATTATTATGTAGTTGTGAGAATTATAAATTTGGTATTCCTTTAATTGTTTAATAGAACATGACTGATTAAATCATGTGATACCTGAGCTCTATATAAGATGCTCAGCTAACCTACAATTTAGATTTACTTTGGGCTGAGGAGCAGAGAGGAACCTTAGGGAGAAGCAGTGTGGCGCCAGAGAAGCAGCCAAACATGAGAGAGACATGCAGTGTTGAAGTACTGAGATCCTGCCTACCCAAAGGTGAAGGTGAGGCAAGCTTAAGGTGGAGCTCAGGTTGAAAGTCCTGTAAAGCCTAAAAGCAAGGAGGAATCAATGTGCCTGGGATTGGCCCTGGACCTCCAAAGGTCAGGTTTGGGCTACCTGGATGCTAGAAGCTGCTCACTTGGAATTTACCAAAGGGAGAGGACTCAGACTGGTGAGAAGCTGCAGAGGCCTGAGTGGGCAGATACTCAGACTGCAGAGGAACTCGCAGAAACCCAGGGGTATTGGCAGGGTGACCATACCATGCGATGGGTTCAGTTCCTGGTCTCTAGAGGGCATTGTAAGGTCCAACTGCAGTGTTCTAGTGAGAGGTCTCCTAGCTAAACTCCCAGCCCATACTCTCTGTATTTTTATAGTAACCTGACAAAAGTTTATATCTGAAAATGCCATTTGTACAAACCTGGCAATAAAACAGCACCTCAGGGTGTTTTACACGATATTTAATGGTTCCTGCTGTCTTCATGAATCGAACCCCACGACACAAGCTAAAAAAGAAATATTGGGAGTGAGGGTGGAGCCCTCACAATTGATAAAACAAGAAGATATTTAGGTTTTATTTCCAGGGGAGGTGGGGGCCCACTTTATCTTGTCTCCCCCCCATGGTTTTACAGGTTCCCTTGGAAAGGTACACTAAGAAACTGGCGTAGTAGCATGCAGGGTGGTAAGTATTCAGGTACATACAACCAAGAGATCCTTAGTCCTTCACTTAGGGTGGTTACCCAAGGCAGGAAGGGACTTGAGGCAGGCCTAAGCAGTACCTGAATATCCCTGTTGTAGGAAGTAACATAAAACAAAGGAGAGCACAGATGAGTCCTGATCCTGAAAGAACATATCTGGTGATAAGGGCCAAAAGAGAGACAGGCTTGGGATGATATCCATACCTTTTCCAAGTTATTCCTTGATTTCCTCCAGAAGAACATTAGAGACAAAAGGTCGATGATTGGAATCACAAGACAGTAGTAACTGCTGATCCATTCTAGGAATTTCTCCTTCGTCTCTGTTTCCCAGCACACTGTGTTCAGGGGATACATGAGACAGGACTGAGACTGAGGCCAGGTATTTACCTCAGGAATATCTTCTGGTATGAATTCAGTGCTGAATCTGAACCAGTCAGGGTGCTGAGAAGGTTCTGCATCATTTGAAAGAAGAGCACTCCAAATACAGATCAAGAAAGGCAAGCGTGGGTTGGCCATTTTCTCCAGAACACAGGAAAACTAATGTGAATACCACTCCCTCTTGAGTCCTGGGGAAGCTGGTTGCTAGGATGTGGAATAAACAGCAGTGACATAAATGGGGAATGTTCTACTATTCCATTAGCTTTAAGTAATTGGAGCATTCTGTACTGTGATGTCATGGGATGATGTCATAAACCTTGCTGTTTGCTGAGAGGGAACAAAAAGACATACAGAGGAAAGGGATCTGGTGGTCTTAAGGACTCCCTCAAGCAAACAAGTCATACAGTAATGCACCAAGGATGCTGGGGTGTATAGATAAGGGTTTTGATGGTAGGAGAAGTGAGGTGATTCTGCTACTGGGCGGATCCCTGGTGAGGCCTCACCTGGATTACTGTGTCCAGTTCTGGAGTCCTCACCTGTTAAGGGACATTTCATTCATTTAGAAAGCTTCACCAGGAATGACATACTGTGCTGATAGGAGCTTGTTTCTAGAGGCCCTCAATATATACTCACTGGAAGTCAGGTGGGGTGTGGGGGGCATGACTGAAGCATACAAGTTAATCAAAGTGAACAGCAAGGACCAGAGTCAATAGGGGGCATGACTGGTGGTTGGTGGCGACAAGGTCAAGAGAAATGTGAGGAGGTTGTACTTCACTGAGAGGGTGGAAGAACCATGAACACAGTTCCAGCAGAAGAAGTGGGGGCAGCGACCCTTACTGGGTTTAAATGGTTTGGACAGAGCAGGGAACTCACAGTCCTGGAGTGAGGGGGAGGTGTGCAACATATGTTTCAGGGTGGGGAGGGCCAGACCACCAGCATAGTAGGCTGTCGGAGTGAGGTACTATAGTGTGGGCAACTTGATGGACCTTCGATCTCTTTATGCTGTCAGATTTTGTATTTTAAAAGCATTCAAAGATTTATAACCTAAAGGACATGTAATGCCCCAAATGTGGTCATTCCAGAAAACTAAAATAAAACTAAATGAACGCAGAATACACAGGTGCTTAGAGTACCTGCTGCAGGGGTAGGCAGCAGAGTACTGTACGAAGGGGTCCCCTAGACATAAAAGTCAACCTCCCTACACACACAAAACACTGTAAATAATTAAAAAAAAAGTGCACCTGTGCTCTTACAGCTGGTCAAAAGATAGATTTTGTAAGCATTCCATGTCATAATGGCCTGGATGGAATGCTGTGCTAAGTGGCTCATGCACAGCATTCCAATCCAGCCATTCTAGAATCCAGGCAGTTTTATCTTTTAAAAATAATTCTACAGTTAGTCAGTTGATCCTGGGCAGTGGTTGAGGAGACAGGACACAGAAGTCAAGGGACAGTTTAGGGCTCACCTTGTGTTGAAGCCGTCCCTCGGGGCTTGCTGTGGTCCTGTGCTGCCCCCCCTGCCTGAAGACTCCATGCCCAGCATTAGTCCTGTGGTCCACGGTGCCATTGGGGCACCAGAAGAAAAGAAACCATCCGTTTGCCGCTTTTTATGGGCTTAAAAGCCCTTCGTTTATTTATTTTTAGCCCCCGAGTGATTTTTAAAAGTTTATTTCGGTCCCCCGTTGGCAGCCCTGCCAGCCGCGTCGCGTCTCGCTTCTTGTCAGCCCGCGAAGGCCCCCGAGTTATCCTCCAGCTGCCTGTCCAGTTTTCCTCCCACTGCCAGCTTCCCTTCCGCCTCCCAGCGACAGCAAGGACCCCGGAGATCGCAGTGCGGTGAGTTGGCAGCAGCACAAGAAGAGTGCTGACCGCCTGTGTTTTAAAAAGAGATTCTGCTGGTTAAAAAGCGCAGTAGGCGCTTAAAGAAGGTGGCCGAGCGCCGCAGGGAGCATCGGGTCGTTAGGACCTGCGAAGTTAATGTTCATTTGGGAGGCAGGATTAGTGACGCCCACAGGGAAGGGCCAGAAACACAAGGCCGGTTCAAGGTCTTATAAATATTCGTGTGGAGGCGGGATTTGGGACGGAGATTTGTGATATAAGTGACAGCAACTCTCAGTGAGCTGAAAGATTTAAAGGGGCAACGCCAGTTAAAAGGGCAATCCTGCCCAATTATAAAGTAGGGCATTAGGCCCATTATAAAGTGGGGCATCAGGCCCAAAGTGTTGAGGGGCAACAGGCCCATTGTAAATTGTGGCACCAGGCCCAGTACAAAGTGGGGCACCAGGCCCAAGGTAACGAGAGGCACTAGGCCCAGTATTAAGTGGGGCACCAGGCCCAATCTAAGGTGGGGCACCAGGCCAAAGCAACATCGGCCTTTTGTAGGGCATTAGGCCCGAGGTAAAGCCTGGTTGATAGGGAGGCCCCGTCCTAGTGGAATAGGGCAAGCCAGCCTAGTGGTACTACAGGGAGGCCCCGGCCTAGCGGAATAGGGCAAGCCAGCCTAGTGGTACTAAAGGGAGGCCCTCGCCTAGCGGAATAGGGCAGCCAGCCTAGTGGTACAGGGAGGCCTCTGCTAATAGGGCAAGCCAGCCTAGTGGTACTAAAAGGAGACTGGCCTAGTGGAATAGGGCAAGCTTGTCTAGTGGTACTAGGGAAGGCCTGCCTAGCTGAATAGGGCAAGCCAGCCTTAGTGGTACTAAAGGGAGGCCCCAGCCTATGGCGGATAGGGCAGGCTCAAGCTAACGAGGGGCTTCAGGCCTGAGGTAATGGTAGGTTAGGGTCCGCGTAAAGCCTGGTCTAAACGGAGGCCCTGGCCTAGCAGAATAGGGCAAACCAGCCTAGTGGTACTAAGGGAGGTCCTGGCCTAGTGGAATAGGGCAAGCCAGCCTAGTGGTACTGAAGGATTCCCCAGCCACAACGCATAAGGGATCCTATCCCAGAATACCCTTCCTATGGAAACAGGGGTTCATTTGAGAGTGTTCTATTTGCCTATACTGTGAAACTACTGTGATTACTCTACTGCTTATGCTGAACTATTGTCCAAAGTACCTGAACTATTGCCCTGAGTACCTGAACTATTGCCCTAAGTACCTGAACTATTGTCTGAAGTACCTGAACTATTGCCATAAGTACCTGAACTATTGCTCTAAGCACCTGGACATTGGCCCTTAACCGTAACAATTACCCCTGAAGTTATAATTTGCCCTCCCTGGCAAATTATTGTATTATTCCACAGTTCTTTGGGCATTCTTCAGTTATATGTTTACTACGTACGAAGACAGTCTTAATCTTCTATCACGCTGCAGTCTCATAGTGTGGTCTGTAACACCATGTGCTCAGAATCAGTCTCTACTCAGAAGAAGACATCCTTCCAGCATTCTTCACTCCAGGAAGATCATCCATCAACTCATCCCGTCCGTTTGTGTCATCCACCGAAGTCGAGTCCGTCGTCAGTCGTACAAGTCGTATCCGCCGTTTTCTTGTTTTCACAGCTTGAACGTATGTCAGCTGAAACGCATCATGACAGCAGTGCCAGTGTCGTTCGTATGGTTCCTGTTCCAGGTGTCCCAAAGTTGGTCACCTTCTACAGAAGAGAGAAAGAGAGAGCTCATCTTGGAGAGCATGTTCTGCGCCCCCCCACCTGGTCGTTCGCCGAACGTTGAGTCTGTCAAAGCCCAGTCCGGGACACGTCCGCCGTTTCTTTGTTTTGTGTTAGTTCGTGATCCGAGGATTGCAGAGTCAACCATCATCTCTTCAGATTCTTGTGGTACCTGGTCCTGTCAGAGTTCCTTCTGAGTCCAGCTGGCCCTTGGAGTGCTGCAGCATCAGTCGGATCATGGTAGTCCTCCATTGGATTCATCACCACACAGATCTTGATCTTTCTTCATCCTTGGCAACCCTAGAAGTGGGTTTTGGCCAAGGAACCTCTTGCTTTAGTGTGTTATTTCAGGAACCAGTTGCTTTGGTTCTACATTCCGGCAGCCTCGGAGAGAGTGGGCTTTTGCCGAAGATATATGATCTGTTTACCAAACCTCTCACCACCCCAGTGGCCTTATCTAGGCCCTTGCTGGGAATTGAGATTAGGTTCCACAGTTCTGTTTTATTTCCCTTGTAGCTACCAATTATAACCCCTAGATGGCGCTATCCCGGGGGCTACTACCCCTGCCTGATTTGTCACTAACAGGTTGAGGGGCCTGGATCCGATGGCGGGTGCCTTCACCCAGAGGTCAGGGTTTGCAATAGTTAAACTAGCTTGGTCACAGCCTTCTGGGACACTGCAACCCCCTTTCTTCCCACTAGTGGCCCACACAGTATGTCAGAATTACCTTCACAGTATACACTTACCCCCAGGACTGGTTCAGGCACTGGGACCCCTGTAAAATAAGAAGATACAGTGCAACAATCACAGTACAATACTTTAACATAGACAAATACCTCAGGCAGTATAACTTTGCTGAAACAAGCATTTATTTAGGGGATATAACAAGAACAGGGGAAATCAGGTTAATTAGCTTATCACTTTACTCATCTACTTATGGCTCTGTGCACAGGCCTATTTCTACCAGTTACTGTCCCTGGTACCCAAGCCCTAGTGGCTAGTACAAACCATGGCAGCTGGTAGGGGCCCTTTCACACAGAGAAAAGAAAAATTAGTTAAACAGTCAGCAGTACAGTAATTCCATTTGGATTCAATGTGACAATTCAACAAGGAGCGATCCTGAATTAGTACTCATGACCTCCAAACAAGATAGGGTCCTTCAACGTCAGCAGGGCAACTCTTGAGCTCAACAAGACTCCTCACACATTTATAGGACAAACTGCAACAGGCAAAAGTCCTTTAATGGTAGCAGGATTCACTTGAGCTACACAAGCCTCCTCACACATTTATATGGTAAACAGTAACAGGAAAAAGTCCTTTAAGGGCAGCAGGATTCACTTGAGCTACACAAGCCTCCTCACACATTTATATGGTAAAGAGTAACAGGCAAAAGTCATTTAATGGCAGCAGGATTCACTTGAGCTACACAAGCCTCCTCACACATTTATATGGTAAACAGTAACAGACAAAGTCCTTTAATGGCAGCAGGATTCACTTGAGCTACACAAGCCTCCTCACACATTTATATGGTAAAAAGAAAGTACTATACCAAGCAGGCTGCTTCTCTATACAGATCGCAATTACTGCACAATACCCGGGAGAACACACAGCAGATTCAGTTCCTGACAGACCGAGCGCAATTCAGCAATTTCTCCAGTCTTCTACAGGTGAGCCTGGTTTCTACTCTTCAGATATCCTTTGATTCTCTTCACAGGATGGATTCAGTCCTAACAAGCAGTTACACAAGCTGCAGACCGGAACTTGGGGCCCTTACGCATTTCCGACTAAAACTGCACACTGAAAAAGCACAGGCTCCTTCCCTCTTCACTGCCAGAGCCAACTGAAACTCCAGCAGACAAAACCAGGCACTTCCTTTGAGTTCCTCCCAGTTCTTGGCTGGATTGGCTGTCCTCACAATAGACTGCCCTGTTGGTCCAAAAAGGCGCTGAAGTCAAACTACATCTCCCAGAGTCACTGCCCATACAATCCTCTTGTGGCTGGCTCCAGATTACTAGTCCAAGTTCTGATTCGTGCCCAAGGCACCATTTTAGAGCTACCTTAACCCACACTAATTGGTTGAGTTCAGCAGTTCAAAACTAGAATAGGAACTAGGCAAACACAGTTCTGACTGCCAAAGAAACAGGTTAGACTAGACTGTATTTTCATTATTACTCTAAATGATTTCTGGCAAACAGTTACATCTTTTAGATGAGGTTCCCTTTGCACTCCTAATGACTTCAAAATGGAGTGAATTGGCAGCAGCTCAGTGGTACTCATGCAGAAAACACACAGTCCCCCATCCTGACAGTGTATGCCTGCAAGCAGACCGCTCTTAAAGAGACAGTACCAGAGGTTCTAAAAACACTCACAGATAAATGGCTTAATGTCAAACACCATTCAGGCTTGGAGCATTCAAGCAAGCTCCTGAAGTCTTTTAGGAACCCCCATTTGCAGGGGGTTTTTCCCTTCTAACCTGGGAAAGCTTGACATCCGTGTCAAGCAAGTACCCCATAAGTTTCAACTGCAACCATATACATTTGCATTAGGCTCACATGTAATCATCAGTCAATATATCATTTACCAAGAACACATTTCTGAAACATTGCAGTCGTCACTCTTTACACAGTATTACACAACATTGTACTATAACTCAAGTTATTACCTACTTGTACATGAAACCTGACGAAGAGGGGGCCCTTCCCTATCGAAGTTACCTTAGGGGCTGGATGGGGCAAGGGCACCATACTTAGAGGGCAACACAAGTAATTTGAGTTAGCACTGACGCTCAGTTTGGGCAATGAGCTCGGGGCACATACACCTTTATGGACAACATTGAGAGGAGTCCATGGCCTCCAAGGAATCATAACTGAGGTGCACCACAGGCTTTACAGCTTGACCTGTCTTTCTAGGGGGAACTGTTACAGTCACTGCACTCTGAGCCTCATTTTCAGCATTGTCCTCACTTGTCGGAGGAGTCTCCATGGGGTTAGAGAGGCTAGAACTTGGGGCACTTTCAGCTCCAGGAGTTACAGTTTCTGAGTCCACAACATTTGGCTCGCATGGAGAGCTTTCGGACACTGGCAGTGGACTGCCAGGGCACTCAAAATACTCTTCTTGCTCTGGTGTATCACCAGTCTGCCCCAATCCATCATTTTCCTTCCTCAAAAGCTCAAACAGTTCAACCATGCACAATGATTCCATTTCATCTGATCTGATGCTTTGCACTTCACTTTCTGGGAGCATTGGCTCCAGGGATGAAGCTGGGAGCTTAGACAGTCCAGAAGGCCCAGCTTCATCTCCAGTATTGACTAGGAGATTGCCCCGAAACAATTGACTCAGTTCGTAAGACGGATAGTATTCAAAGTCACTCTCACTTTCTTCTGATATGGACTGACAGTCATGCTCAACTGGGACTTGTGGAGGGGAACACTTTAACTCTGCTTCTGTAGGTGCAGCCTTTCTTGATCTTTTCTTAGCAACAGCTGTAGTCACTGGTCCAGAGGGGGCATCTTCTGGTGGCTCAGCCTCAATCAAGATTTGTCCAATGGACAGTAAATGATTTCTATGCATTGTTTTACATCTTTTGAATTATTCTCAGGCCTTACTTTTGTACACTGGCAGATCATCTAGTTTGCCCACTACAATGTGAGGAGATGGTGCCATATGTCAGCAATCTTGCGTTTGCCATGCAGTCCCAGATTTCTTAGCAATACCCAATCTCCCTCCTCGAGTTCCTGTGCTTTCATCTTTTTATCATACCTTTCTTTGTTGACCAGATTTCTTTTGACAGCCATGGTTTGAGCCAGTTGGTATGCATGAGCTAGCTGGGCCTTTAACTTTTGCACATACTGTAAATAGTTGTCAGCTTGAACCCCATCAGGAGAGACCCCAAAACACACATCTACCGGTAGTCAAGCTTCTCTTCCAAACATCAGGGCGGTGGGGAGAACCTGTGGCATCACTTTTGGTGCAGTTATAAGCATTTACCAGGGTGCTAATTTGTTGGCTCCATCTAGGCTTGTCCTTTGGGTGCAGGGTGCCTAGCATATCTAGCAAACTGCTGTTGAAACGCTCAGGCTGGGGGTGGTAAGGAGTGGTTCTGGACTGTCAGATTCCCACAGAGAAAAGCATCTCTTTGATCAGATGATTTCAAAGTCTCTCCCTTGATCAGAATGGATTCTTTGTGGAGCCCTTGTTATGAATAAAATAGTTTTCTACAATTACTTTGGCCACAGTGGATGCTTTCTACGGTCTTTTGGTGGGAAAGCATGGTCATTCTCGTGAAATGGTCAGTGACCACCAGCACATTACTAATATTTCTTTGATCTGACTCCAAACTCAGAAAATCAATACAGACCAAAGCTCCATGGATGCACTGGTGGTGATGTTAACAAGTGGGGCAGCCCTCTGGAGCAAAGCTTTCCTCTGTAAGCAGTGACTACAAGTTTGAATGTGTTGCTCCACATCGCCCCATCTTAGGCCAATAGAATCTGGATCTCACCAAGTCAAGTGTTCTGTCTATACTAAGGTTCTTCATGTGGTTGTGCAAGGACCTCAATACTGAGTCTCAAAAGGCAGTGGGCAGCACTAGTTGTTGTTTGTCTGCTTGTCCCCTCTGTCTACTGTTTGTCTGTATAACAGTTTATTGATCAGTTTCAACTTAGGACCTTCTTTGTGTAACTGCAGTTCTCAAATCAGTGGAGCGTAATTTGACCACATCTTTTCCTGCACAGAGGGCTTCTAAAGCTGATTTGATCATGGGATCGTAGGACTGAGCCTGCCAGATACTGTCATTGTCCAGCTGAGGCAGTGCACCAATGTCTATTGCAGAAAAGTGGCAATAAGCAGCAGGTATGCAATTCTCAGAGGGTCCCAAGCAATCCACCATGCAGTTCACTGCGTCCGTGGACATTTGTTCCTCAGTGTCAAACTTCCAGCAGAGTGCCCAAATGTCAGGTTCTGCCAATCTGACCCAATCATTCTGGGAAACAGGCCTCCGGGAGAGAGCATCAGCATCTGTGTGGTTCAGACCTGCTCGGTATTCGAGAGCGTAGTCGTATGTAGATGATGCAGAAAGCCACCTATGGCCAGTGGCATCCATCTTAGCTGAGGTCTACATAGGTCAAGGATTATTGTCAGTTTTTACTAGTATTTTAGCCCCACAAGTACTCATGGAGTTGGTGAACAATAGCTCACTTCAAGGCTAGGAACTCTAAATCTCTATGTTGGATAAGCATTGGATGGTGTCAGGCTTCTACTGGCAAAGGCCACTGGTCTTCAGGACATTCTCGTGTTTTGGTACAACATAGCCCCCAGCCTTGCAAGCTAGCATCAGTGTGCAGGGCTGTAAGGTTTTCTTGGATTTTGCATAGGCCAGCACTGGAGCATGGGTAAGTTGATATATGATCTCATGAAAAGCAGTCTCACAATCAGGAGTCCAGTGGGCCCCAAATACTTCACTCAGATGAAAATACACTCTTTCAGTCTTGAGGGATGCTGACTTTTGGTATTTTTGTGGGTTGAGGGATACCCTTGAGTAAGGTTAAGTATGGGTGGATCACTCTTGGGTAGATCCTTGATGAAACGCCTACATAACCATAGAATCCTAGGAATCTTTGCAGTTCTTTTAGATTTTGGGCTGTGGCCCAGTGGTCAAGGCTCAAATTTACTTGGTGGTCTCTATTCGGTGGATACTATGTGTCCCATATACTTTACTGATGTTTGAAAATTGACACTTATCAATGGATGTTTAAGGCCAGAGTCTCGAGTCAATACCTTAAATAATCTGCTCTGTTCTCCAGTGAGCTGCCAAACAAAATAACATAATCTAGGTATACCAGGCACCTAGCAGTTCATGTCCGCACTGCACAGCCATCGCTGAAAAGTGGCTGGGAACCTGAAATCCCTGAGGTATCCTCATGAATTCATAGAAGCTGCCGGATAGATAAAGGCTGTCTTCATGTCCTGAGCCATCGATCTGGTAGTACCACTGCAGAGATCCAACATAGAGAACCCTTTGCTCGCTTAGGCAGTCCAGCATCCTGAATGCGGGGCATTGTGTACTGATCAGGATAGTCCCTGTTTAAGTTTAATCCCTTCATAACAGCATACATGGTTACAAATAAAGTGCATTTCCATCATACATGATTTCAGGTGGGAGGTCAGACAAGTCTTAGGTTACAAACAGAGTGCAATTTCACAATGCAGGTTACATGAGTTCAGGCGATGTCAGAATGTTTTTTTTTTGGTGTTTGACAACAGTTTCCTTATTAGGGGCTCTAGGGTTACATTGCATAGCAGAGAAGAGATAGGACACCCCTGCTTGGTGTCCCTTTTTAATTTAAAATATGTAGATGAGATCATATTCATCACAACAGAGGCTGAGGGGTTGTTGTATAAAAGTTGCACCCATTTAATAAAGTTAGTTTGGAAGCCATAACTTTAGAACTTTAAATAAATGAGACCAAATAACTCTATCATCGAAAGCTTTCTCGGCACCCAGTGAGAGCAGACCAGCTGCAGATTTCGATTTGTTTGTTACTTCCATCATATCGAATAACTTTCTAGCATTATCTGCTGCCAGTCTGCCTTTAATAAAACCTGTTTGCTTGTTTTCGGATAGTGGAGCCTTTTCTACTGCAGTCGCATTGTAGTTGATTAGAACAATATAGTTCCCCACAAAGGATTCCTCTTGGACTCCTGTTGGTGGTGGTCTCCCCAGATAGGAGGGTGGTCCCCACTCCCAAGAAGCAACCTCCTCTCCTTTAGTGAAATAAGACACTGATTCAGAGTGGAAGTTTCTATTGCATCTCCCACCTGTGGTACTACAACTCAGTTCAGTTTGGTTTTATTGATAGATTAAATGTAATTTCAATACACATATAAAAGATACATTTAAAAGAATGTGTTAAACATTTCAAGTTTTAATATATTTTAACTGTATAGATCCAGCAATTGATATGAGTCAGTAATAAAATCTATTATCCCTGTTTTCATTTCATGAGTGCTAACAAAGCAAATGGATAGTGAATATTAAGTAAAACCCGTATTTGATTTGTTGATAGCTATTACTAACATAACAAATGTAAAGTACAACACATCAGGATAAAATTACCACTCTTATTTTATAAAGCCATAGCCTATAACATAGAGTGCCTCCGAGGATCCCAGAAATACTGAAGAACAACTCAATTTAACTGATCTAGAAGGGAGTATATCGTTAGTTTCCTTTAGGATGTAAATAACACACTGTAGGGTTCGGGTCTGATTACCTACATTCCTTTATCAGTGTACTGCACATTATAATCCCAATTTATTAAAAGGAATAGAAGGTTCTATGAGCCATAAAAGGACATTTTAATAGTACACTGCCCAATTATAAGTCAGAACCTAGGGAGGCAGTATAGCGCAGTGGTCTAAGGCAATGAACTGCAAATCTGGGGACCTGGGTTTGAATCCCACAGCCCCCACTTGGATACTGTGAGACCCTGAGCAAGTCACTTAACTTTCCTGTGCTCTCAGGTCGCACCTGTAAACAAGTTTTCAGCTTAGTGTGCTACTCCTGGTTAAACAACTAAAAAAAAAAAGAACCTTATATGATTTCCAAACATTAACCACTAATATTGCAGATACAGAAAGGAATAATAATAGCATCATATCCCCAGTAAGCTTTATACTAAACTTCAGTTAGTTCAGAATATTTTTTATCAGGCTGAAATAATGGAAGAGATTTTCTGTGTATAGGTCATTTTCTGAAAGAAACAAAGTATATCATTTCTGTGTTTAAGAACCAGGGATTTTTGTTAACAAATTGCTCAACCATGTCTTCTGGCCAGTCCTCCTTCCTGCCCATCCTACTAGCACTGTCACCCCAGCTTCCCCCAGGGTTTATTATTCCTGCAGTCCTTCATAGTTTGCCCTCCATGACAAGGTGTCGGGGAGTTCCTTGACCCACTGGAACTTAATCCAGACTCTTGGATGCACCTGAGTCACTTGGTGCAGGGCCTGCAGAAGTGGCAGCCATCCTGGGCCACCAGGAGGTTTTCCTTTTTCCTCCCCTGGGAGATGAGATATATGCTGATGTCAAGGCACATGTGCCGATGCCTGCCACGTGTTCCCCACCTCTGTAGCTCAGGCTGCATCTCCAGTGGCTTCTGCAAGAGGCCAGTCCACAACCAAGTTCTTCCCCACCCTCCCTTCCAGAGGAGGAGAGTGGTCCTGCGAACACTCAGTCATCCTCCCTCGGCTAGTCCTCCAATGCCTCAGGCACGGTTTTGAACCCTGGGTCATCAGTGTCACAAGTGGTAGTACTACTGCTGCGCCGGTGAGTCATCTAATCATGTATTCCTGTCCTTACTAAATATTGAACAAATGAAAACTAAATGTTCAGTGTTGTCCATAACACCCGTGCACAGTTGTCGAAGAGCTAATGGACGCCTTCTCTTTTTTGCTTATAGTTGATTAGAACCATATAGTTTCAACCAAAATAAAGTAAACAGTTTTATTTTACTTGTATCCTGAATTCTTGAAAGGTACATTTCTCTGCCAAAAATCTTTTGTGTTACTTCATGCATGTGCAAGAAACACGTTACTTCAGTAGTGCCAGTTAATGAGAGTCCATTATGCTCAAAGAAACTCACGTCACAATCAGCTGTGTTGTGTAAAAAACATTAGTCTGCAGCTGTTTGGGAACTTAGCACATTCTTTTGCTGGTCTCCCACTGCCGCTCCCACATTCTCCCTCTCTCTTTCTCTCTTTCTCTCTCTCACACTCTCACACACACACTCAGATACCCTCAGAGTCCAGAGCTGCTGTAGTTAAGAAATCTTCTGTCAAACAATGTTTTTATAACCTTCCTGATGGAATGTATTACTCTGGCAGTGGAACTCACAGATGTTTAATTTCCCACATTGAAACATCCCTTTGGTGGTGGATTTCAACATAATGCATACAGTACTAGCCTGTCTGTAAGATTATCTGCTCTTGAAAATGCAGTTCGGAGGTTCTCTGTTAATTCTGTTGATAACATAGAATTATTAAGTAGTACTGGCCAGTATATTCTAACTGATGTTCCAAGGGCTCCAGATAAGGGAAGTGCCGACCTGTTTTACTCACCTCATTTTAGGAAATATTCTTCAGAATTTTTTTAATGTGACTAATACCCAGCATTTGTCATTTTGCTCCACACTCCAAAAAATAGTGCTTCATAACATAACTGGTTATTTAAAATGAGTATTTTCCCCCAGATTTACAGCACCTGCATGCATCCCAGGTTTGTTTACTCACTATATTTTAAAACTGGTGAGTAAATTACTCCTACCTGCCAAGAATATCTGGACCTTGAAACTTTGAGACTTTTGAATATTTTGACTCCAGATTTTCAACATTACCATTTTACCTCACCTCCTTATGAACAGTACAGCTGTCATTTTCTGCATCTTGTCCGAAATGTGCTTTCATACATGTAGCGCGGAATGGCGCAGTCGGTTTGTGAAATGAATGTTCTGGAAAGAGTAAGAAAATCACAGTGACACTGTTCATGAGCAGAGGTCTTTAACTGGCTATGTTGAAAATTTGGTGACAAAAGTCCATCAAATGACTGTGTTGCGAGCATGCATTGCGCAATTTCCACGCACCCTCATTAGTTCACAAATTCATCATATTTTCAGTCCAGATTTTCAACATTGCCATTTTTCCACACTTCCTTATGAACAGTACAGCTGTCATTTTTCACACACTGGTCAAAATGTGTTTACACACTTCCGGGGTGCAAAATAGCGCTGTCACTGTGGGAAATCAGTGTTTGGGAAAGACTAAACAAGCATTTGTCAATGCCGAATGTCTCGCCTGGATTGGCATTGGTATTGCAGGAGTTAGAGATGTATAATAGGAATGGCAGTGAAGTATTGAATGGATGCCAACCTCACCCCCACCCTGAGGAGACATTTTCAACATAGGCATTTTGGGACTTCCCCTCATGAACAGTACCACTGTGATTTTGTTAATTTGTCCCAAAAGTTGATTTCCCACAGTGACCAGCCATTCTGCGCACAAGTGTGAAAATACATTTTGGGCAGGATGTGAAAAATGACAGCTGTACTGTTCATAAGGAGGTGTGAAAAAATTCCTGTGTTGAAAATCTGGCTTGAAAATATTGCACATTTGTGACGTTACAAGGGTGCATGGAAACTGCGCAACGCCTGCTTGTAACACAGTCATTTTATAGACTTTCATTACCAGATCTTTACCATATGCATTTTAGGACCTCTTCTCATGAAAAGTGTCACTGTCATTTTGTCAAACTGTCCCAAAAACTGATTTTACACAGCGACCGCGCAATTCTGTGCTGGAAGTGCAGAAACACATTTCAGCCAGGATATGCAAAATGACAGCTGTATTGTTGATAAGAAGGTGTAGAAAATGCCAATGTTGAAAATCTGGAGTGAAAATATTACAAATTCACAAAGTTATGAGCGTGTGTGGAAACTGTGCAATGCATGCTCATAAAACAGTAATTTTGGGGTTCTTTTCACCAAATTTGCAATATAGGCTTTTTGAGAGCCCGCCTCATGAGCAGTGGCACGGTTATTTCATTAATCGTCCTGAAAGGTGATTCTGCAATGACTGAAAGATCATCTTTCTGGACCGCCTAATGCCATGACAGTGACTGAATTCATGAAGAGGGGCACCAATAACCCCATGTTGAAAATTTGAGGTCAAAATTCTTTAAAATGCCCGAGATATGCACCAAAGTTGAAAACCCTATTTATGCCATTATACAGCTTACAGGCATTTCTTCAGTTTGCTTTGATGAGTGCAGACGTGTTCCCGGTCATCGAAGATTGTTGCGCCAGACTCTGGAGGTAAGTATGGGATGAAGGGGACAGTGGGGAAGCAGGGTAGCAGAGGGTGGGCACGGGCTGGGGAGGGTACAGGACAGACCAAGAGGGACTGTTTTCTTCTTTTACAGGTTTAAAAAAAAACTTGCAGGACTTTTTTTTTTAGTATTTGGCATGCTGGGGTGGGCCCAGCATGCCACCTACCTGTTTTGGGGCTAGCCAATGGGGATTGGGCACTCCACCAGCACATACCAAAGGAGGGACCACGAGGGACTGTTTTCTTCTCTTACAGGTTTAAAAAAAGTTAGCACGGTTTTGTTTATTAGCATTTGGCATGCTGGGGTGGTTCCCAGCATGCCACCTAAGTGTTTTGGGGCTAGCCGATGGGGGATTGGGCACCTCTGCAGGCACATACCAAAGAGGGGGCAAGTGCCAAGGGGGATTGGGCACCCCCTCGGCACACAACAAATGAGTGGGGGAGCCATTATGCCGATGGGGAGTGGGCTCCCCATCGGCAGATGGAATGGGTAAGGACATGCCAACAGGGGGATTGGGCACCCCCAAACTTCGGCATTGTGGCAGGCGGTGGCAGTAGTCACTGCCACCATGTCGGCTTCACCAGCAAAGGCACGTCTGGAAGGTGCTGCTGCATGACGAGCTTGACTCTCATTGCAGCTGACCTTTTTTTGATCTGGCCACATTATGTGCTGCTGGTGTCAGTGCCTGCAGCTGCCTCATTGGGGAATGAGGGACACCCCTACAGAGGCGTGCCCTGCATTCACCCACAGTGACCACTCCTCCAAATCTACTACTACTGCAATATGTTGGCTGCGTATGCACAAGCCAACATAAAAATCACAGTAACACTGTTCATGAGTGGAGGTCCAAAAATGCCTGTGTTGAAAATCTGCTGTACAAAATTCCCAAACTAATTACATTACTGGTGTGCGATACGCAGTTTCTACGCACGCTTGTGACTTCACTATTTTTTTTGATATTTTCACTCCAGATTTTCAACATTGCTATTTTTTACACCTCCTCATGAACAGTGCAGCTGTCATTTTTCACATCCTGTTCGAAATTTGTTTTCGCACCCGTGGCACCAAATGGTGCAGTCACTGTGCAAAATCATCTTGTGGCAAATTAACTGATAGTGTCACTGTTCATGCAATGGGGTCACAAAAAGCCAACACTGAAAACTTGGAGTAAAAATACCAAAAACACCCAGGACGTTAGGGTTTTCAACCATAACACCCTACCCTGTAGGGACTGAGAGGCATCAGGCGTGTGACTTGGGATTGTCGACAGTAATGCTCATGCCATCCACCCCCACCCTGCAGCCAGAGACAGGCATTGAGGTGCGTCTTGGACCCTTTGGTCCCAGAGTTCACCCCATTCTCCTATACTGCACCCATTTAGGCATATTTCCTTATGGAATGAGGTGAGTGTAAAGCCCGAACACTCCAAAGCATACCTCAACACTTGCAAGTGTCTGCAGAGTAGGGTGAGGTGAAATGTCACGATTGTTATGGGCTACAACCCAAAAGCACACCCCAATGTCTGTCCATCTCTGCAGGGTGGGAGTGGAGTTGGCATCAGTTTAATACTTCACTGCCATTCCTATACTGCATCTGTCTGTAACCCCTCTATAAATGGGGGTTCCTAGGGGCCTTCCCGGGGCTTGCCTGCATGCTCCATGCCTAATTGGTGTTCGGCGTAAGGCCGCTAAATGTGGGCGTTGTGAGTGCTTTTAAAGCCTGCAGTACTGTTTCTTTAAGAGCTGCCTGCTTGCAGGTTTGAGTGGTTTGAATGGGGGGACTGGGGTTTCTCTGCTCAAATCCCATCCTGGGCTGCTGTCTGATCGCTGCATTTCTGCAATCGCTAAGAGCGCAGAGGGAGCCCATCTGAAAGATGTAATTGTTTCCCTGAAAACATTTAGAGCATGGATAAGATTGCAGTTTGTTTAACCTGCCTTGATTGCAGCTGGAACTTTGTGCTGCCTCCATTTTGGACCAGGACTGTTCTGAAGGGTCCAATAGTAGCCAGGGGGCATCTAAAATGGCCTAAATAGTGACCAACCAGAATCAGGACTCTAACTGGAGCCAGCTGACAGTGGGATACAACTAGTAATTCTGGGAAGTGGCGTTCTGGACCATGGTGCCTTTTTGCACCAATGAGGGCAGTATTAAATGACTGGCATCCGCAGCCCTTCAATGGGATCGGGTGGTGCCCCAATGAGGATTCCCTGCCTGAACTGCCAAGGAGCAGAGATGTTGTGGCTGTGAGCGAGGAAGGAGCTCGTGGCTCCTGCCTCATTGAGCGTTCACGCGGGAAGCGTGTGTAAGGCCAGTGTTGGGCGCTTTGAATCGCCAGTAGACCCAGACTAAATCCACTGGATAGCGGTCAGAGGAGGCTGTGCAGGAGTGCGGCTACCTACCAGACTCACCCTGTAGAAGACTGGAGAATCCACTTGAATCGCGCTCAGTCTGTCAGGAACAGTGAAGATGCATCAGTTTGGCCCGGTGTGTGCCGTACTGGTGATCGAGAAGGACAGCAGCTGCCTGGTATGGTACCCCTCGACCTTGCATATAAATGTGTGGAGAAGTGTTTGGTCCTGCGAGTGGTGCGAGAGCACTCTGTCTACTGGAGTTGTGAGTACTAAATCAGGGTAGCTCCCTGTCAAATGGTCCTAGTGAGGGCAGGACTTTCTGGGTTCTGTACTGGTGACACTAACTGAGCCCGCTGGCTCTACTAAATCTTCATAGGAATCAAATGCTTGTTTGTGTCAGGGCCCCAACCAGTTGCATCGAAGGACTAGCCTTTAGGGCTTTAATACCCAGAGACAATGACTTATAGGTTAGGCCTGTGCACAGGGCCCCTAGATAGATACTCATATATTATAGTAGTAAGCTATTTAACCTGATCCCCCACAGTCCTTGTTATTTCCCCCCTAAATAAATCAGATTGATCATTTTGCAAAGGTACACTGGTTAGTTTGTGTGTTAATGGTGAATTACTATACAGTGATTATTGTGTAACATCAACTTATTTTTCAGGGGGTCCCTGGAGCAAGCTGACTGGTTTAAGCCGGGGGGGGTAAGTGTATATGGTAAGGACACTGTGATTGATTTGTGTGGGCCTCTAATGGGAAGAAAGGGGGGTTGCAGCAACCCAGAGGGCTGTGACCAAGTCATACTCATCTGTCCTAACCCTGACCTCTGGGTGGAGGCACCCGAAAATGGATCTTGGCTCCTCACCCTGTTACAGCCCAAGCAGGCAGGGGTAGTAGCCCTTAGGATAGCGCCCCCTTGGGGTTACATTGTGGAGGCACCACTGGAATTAGCATCCCCTAGTGGCCAAGTGGACGAAGTACCTAACTATGGATAAATTGAAGGAAAAGCTGGAAGGGGACATCATGGCTAAAATTAAGTTTGACCCCATTAAGACAATGGTACATAAACTGATGGGGTGGGGTAAAGCCGAAGAATTGGACTCTCAGAGAATTGTGTTACTACTAGATGTACCTCTGGGGACAACAAACGCTGATCTTATTTCTGTAGTGGAGTGTGTTAAATGTTTGGGTAAGGTAGAAGTGAATGGGGTGTATGGCTGATCTACTTGATCAGACTTTGCAGATGTTACCTTTATGTAGTATAGCCATTGACCCCAAGAGGGTACCCCCAGTGATCTACCCGGAAGGTGCCCAACAGGGATGGAGGGTCATTCACATCCTGAGTGGGTCAGTCACCCTCGGGGTGTCTCCCCAGACTAATAACTTCAAAGATAAACTGCTTAAATTGTTAGCTGTGGAGGGGAGGACTACCCAAGAGTTACTGCAGGCATTGGACCTTTCCAGTGACCCCACCCCCCAGGCTTCCCCCGGTAGCTATCCTGGGCCTCCCAAGAGTTCGATTTTGGCCCCACTGCCCCTAGTGGTTCCCTCTATACAGCTAGATTCGTACCATAGGCTATAACTTTTTTCTGGCACAGTGCCAGTGCCTTATGGGGAGGATGATTTGGAGGTGTGGATGGACTGTGCCACCCCCCTAGTTCAGGAGTGGCAATGCTCTGAGGGGGAGAAATGAAAGAGACTGATGGAGAGCCTGAGGGGTCCAGCTTTGGAAGCCATTCGGTTCTTGCGGGCTGCTAGCCCAGAAGCTACCGCAGCAGAGTATCTTGCTGCTTTAGAGGGAGTGTTTGGAAGTACAGAAACTGAGGAAGACTTATTATGGAAATTCGAAGTCTGCCAAGCAGTGGAGAAATGAAAAGATTAGAGAGGAGGGGTGGAAACCCTATGTGGAGGCTGTGAATCTGTGCCAAATGCTTGAGTCTATCCTACCCGATGAGACCCACCTTTCAGGGGGGCCTGATGTATCCCCAGAGTTACAAGGAGGGGTGGGGGTGCATGCCGTTTCCTCTGATCCCCAAGTAGAAAGTGAGTTGAGGGCCGAGATTAGAAATTTACAAGAACTGGTGAGGGACTTGAAGCAAACTGCTACCCACCCTGTCAGGTTTGGGGAACCAAAGTTATCTAGAAAGAAATGCCCTAGCCCAGGGGAGCCCCCTTGCCCCCAGCAGATGAAGTATTCCCCTCCCAATAAAGACCCCTGGGACCCCAAGTTCTGTTACCATTGTGGGGAGGATGGACACTTTCAGACTGAGTGCCAGTTGCTGGAGAATTTAAGGGAGGTCAACAGCAGGCTGATCACCTGGCATCACAGGGCCTACACCCGACCCCCTAGAAAGAGTTTTGTGACCCGGGTCAATACCCAAGCAACTGTCAATGCTGTGCCCCCCCGAATGGTCTGATGTGGTGGGGCCCTCAATGGAGGCCCTGGTGCGAGTAAATAGGATACCCACCTGGGCTGTATTGGATAGTTGCTCGCAGGTGACCATTATGTTCCTGGACTGGTATCAGGCACACCTGCTTGAGGTGCCACTACAACACTTGGATGGTCTACATGTATGGGGGCTGAGTGATAAGGCTTATCCGTATTTGGGGTATATCTGGATCCTGTTGTCATTTCCTACTTCTGTTGCTGGGGTGGACGAATAAGTGGAAACCTTGGCCCTAGTATGCCCTCCCACTGGACTGTATAATGGGGTTCCCTTGTTGATTGAGACCAGTGCTCACATGTTTGGTCGATTAGCACAATTGTGTTCTGAAAAGCAGGTGTCCAGGACTGGGCGAGCTCTTAGACTACCCGCCTTGATCCAGAAGACCTATGAGATTCAGAGAAAGGCTAGCCAGAAGGAACCTGATGGCCCGGTGGGTGTCATTTGGAGGAAGGATCCAGAACCATTGCTATTAGCCCCAAATGCCCAGTGTATTTTGCAAAGGGAAGTCCGGATTAAAAAAGATGTTAAGAATAAACTATTGATGCTGGATGCACCTGGGGAGGGAAAGTTGCCTGGGGGACTGCTGGTTAAACCCAGTATCTTGCCTGCTAGAGCCCATGCTTATGCCAGAAGAGTGATGCTTCAAGTCCATAATGTGTCTGACAAAGAGATTCGAGTAAATAGAGGCTGCACCCTGGCTAGTGTGCATTGTGCAGACACTGCAGTGCTCCCCAATAGCAAGGGCTTGGCGAAGGACGACAGAGTAATGCCCAACTTGTTTGATTTCGTGACTCCCATTGCCTGCTGAATGGAAAGTGAGGATTAGTGAAAGGCTTGCCCAAAGAGACCAGGTATTTTCCCTAAAAAATGGGATGCAGGTTGTGTGCAAGGAGCTGAGCACCACATCCGGCTGCATAATGAAAGGCCCTTTCAAGAGAGGTCTCGGCACCTGGCCCCTGCTGACATAGATGATGTGAGATGGCATCTGCAAGAGATGCTTGCTGCTGGTGTGATACAAGAATCCAGGAGCCCTATGCTTCCCCCATTGTAGTAGTGAGGAAAAAGAATGGGTCCGTTTGGATATGTGTGGATTACCATACCTTAAACCGCGGACCATCCCTAACCAGTATGCTACGCCACGCATACAGGATGCCTTGGACTGTCTAAATGGCAGTAAGTGGTTCTCTGTGTTAGATCTCCGCAGTGGGTACTATCAGATCCCGGTGGCTCCGGAGAATTGAGAGAAGACTGCGTTCATTTGCCCCCTAGGTTTCTATGAGTTTATCCAGATGCTTCAAGGAATTTCAGGTGCCCCAGCTACTTTTCAGCACCTGATGGAACATGCTGTGGGGGGACATGAATTTGCTTGAATGTTTGGTTTATTTAAATGATATTATAGTGTTTGGCAGCTCTTTGGAAGAACATGAGAGTCGATTGTTCAGGTTCTGGATCGGGTGGAAGACTTTGGTCTAAATTATCTATAGACAAGTGCCAATTCTTTCAAACCTCTGTAAAATATGTGGGCCCACATAGTATCCACTGAAGGCATAGAGACTGACCCTAGCAAAGTAGAAGCTTTAACCACTTGGCCCCAACCAAGAAATTTGATGGAGCTACAGTGGTTCCTGGGGTTCTGTGGGTATTACCAATGATTTATTAAAGACTACTCTCAGGTGATCTGCCCCCTGCTTAATCTCACACAAGGGTACCCACAACCCATAAGAAATGTAAGAAGACTGTACAATCTGGGACTGAAAAAAATTATTTCCGCCCAAATTATGTGTTTGGTACTCGCTGGACTGCCAATTGTGAGGAAGCTTTTTATGACATCATATATCAACTTACTCATGCCCCAGTGCTGGCCTATGCAGACCCTGCTAAACCCTATGTTCTTCATACTGATGCCAGTCTGCAAGGATTGGGGGCCGTTACTGTACCAAGAGCACTCGAACGGTCTGAGACCTGTAGCTTTTGCCAGCCGCAGCTTGACCCCTTCTGAAAAGAACTATCCAGTGCACAAACTAGAGTTCCTAGCTTTAAAGTGGGCTATTGTTGATCAATTCCATAACTATTTGTATGGGGCTAAGATACTGGTGAAAACTGATTATAATCCTTGACATATGTTCAGACCTCAGCCTAGCTAGATGCCACTGGTCATAGGTGGCTGTCTGCATTATCCACCCACAACCACGCTGTTGAATACAGCGCAGGCCTAAACCATATAATTCTGATGCTCTCTCCGAGGCCTGTGTCCCAGCTGATTGGATCAGGTTGTCCAGCCGACATTAGAGCCCTTGCCAGAAATTTGACAAGGAAGAACAGGTGTCTCCTGATACTGTGGACTGCATGGTGGATTGTTTGGGTCCATCTGAGAACTGTG
Source organism: Neoceratodus forsteri (assembly GCA_016271365.2). Classification (NCBI taxonomy): domain Eukaryota; kingdom Metazoa; phylum Chordata; order Ceratodontiformes; family Ceratodontidae; genus Neoceratodus; species Neoceratodus forsteri. Next base: position 50,626,347 of record JADMNL010000031.1, on the reverse strand, counting down.
TACCTGCTACTTACTGCCATTTTTCTGCATTAGATACTAGTACGCTGCCTCAGTTCAATAATGATAGTCTCCAGCTGGCTCAGTCTTGAGATCCTATGATACAACCTGCTTTAGAGGCGCTGCAAGTAGGGAGAGATGTGTCCCAACTGGTGCCTGCTGACTTGAGAACTGCCCTGTTATACAAAGAAGGCCCAAAGTTGAAGCTGAACAATAAACTATTATACCGGGAGACTGTAGACAAAGAGGGGTGAGTAGACAAACAAGTGGTGCTGCCCACCACTTTTAGAGAACTGGTGTGGAGGTCCCTGCATGACCACAGGAAACTTTGGCATAGACCGAACTTTGACCTAGTGTGGACCCGATTTACTGGCCCAAAATGAGTGCTGACGTAGAGCAATATGTTAAGACCTGTGGCCGCTGTTTACAAAGAAAGGCCCTGCCTCAGAAAGCTGCTGCCCTGATCAATTCCACTACCAGCGCCCCTATGGAACTGGTCTGCATTGATTTTCTGAGTTTAGAACCCGATCTGAAGAATATCAGCAACATATTGGTAGTCACTGATCATTTCACCCGATATGCCCAGGCTTTCCCCACCAAGGATCAGAAGGCAACCACAGTGGCTAAAGTCCTTGATGAAAATTTATTTGTTCACTATGTGGCCCCCCAGTGAATCCATTCTGATCAGGGGAGAGATTTAGAAAGCCATCTAATTAAAGAGATGTTATCCTTGTGGGGGTGTGCGGAAATCAAGAACCACCCCCAGGGTGATCCGCAACCTGAGAGATTCAATCACACCTTGTTGGGCACCTTGCACCCTAAAGACAAATCTAGATGGAGCCAGCAGATCAGTGCCTTAGTCCATGCCTACAATTGTTACAAGAGTGATGCCACTGGGTTTTCCCCATATCAGCTGATGTTTGGACGGGAAGCCAGGTTGCCAGTGGATGTTTGTTTTTGGGGTTTCTCCCGATGGGGTTCAAGCAGCTAATCTTCTACAGTATGTGCAGAAGCTGAAGACCCAACTCAATTATGCCTACCAACTAGCCCAGACCATGGATGCTAAGCAGAATTTGGCTAATAAAGAAAGATATGAAAAGAAAGTGAAAGCAGTGGAATTGAAGGAAGGCGATAGAGTGCTATTGAGGAACCTGGGATTACACGGTAAACATAAGATTGCTGACCGATGGCATCCTCCTCATATTGTCGTAAGAAAATTAAAAGATTTGCCTGTGTATAAAGTGCGGCCTGAAAACAATTCAAAGATGTAAAACTTTACACCAAATCACCTGCTGCCATTGACAAATTTTGACAGAGGATGTACTTCCAATGCCCCATCTCGGCCTATAACTACAGCTGCTGCCAAACAGAAATCCAGAGGGGTTGACTCTCAGAACTTAAATTCCAGGGGCCTTCCCTTCTCTGATGAAGATGGTCTCCATCTGTGTCTGAAGACAGTGAACATGATGTTGAGTATTACCCCTCTTATGAACTGAGTCAACTCTTTAGGGGCAATCCCTAGCTAACTCTGGGGATGAAGCTGGGTTTCCTGGACTGTCTGAGCCCCCAACTTTGTCCCTGGAGTCCATGCTCCCAGAGGACGAAGTGGGTAGCACCAAGGGCGAAGAAGTGGGATCTTTGAGCCTGGCTTAATTATCTGTGCAGGCTCAGCTGTCTGACTTTTCAGAAGAGGAAAGTGATGTGGGGGAACCCGTTAGGGGTCTGCCCGAGCAAGAAGAGTTCTTTGAGTGCCCTGATAGCATCCCAGTAGTGCCAGAAATGTCCTTGACTGAACTAAGTAGTGTGGGTCCTGATAGAGGGTCATGTCCCCGAAAGCACTATGGGCACGTGGTCCCCTTCTCCATGGAGGTTCCCCTACTAACCTAAGTGAGGCTGAAATGGAGCCATGGCCTGTAGCAGATATTAATGAGACCCCTAGATGCACTGGCCGCAAGGCACGCCTGTAGTAAGGTTGTTATGAGTCTCTGGGTCAGCCTGTGACCTGCCATTAAATGTAGTCCATAAAAGGTGTATGTATGTCCGAGTTCCTTGTCCAAGTTAGTCTTGGGGAACGATGCCCAACTGTTAGTGTTACCCTCTGAGTATGGGCCTACTGCTCCTAGCCCTCAGATAACTAATGGGGAGGGCTACCCCTACCTAGGTACCCTGGGCAAGAGGTAATGACCTGAGCTATAAAAGGGAACAAGGTTGTGTGTGTGTTTATATTGTATAAACCACTGAGAATCTGTGAATTACATTATTTAATGTATGTAACCCAAGGTCTGATGATCTGTCAAGGTGAACTGTTTGCCTTAAAGTAGTTTGAGGGTAACCACTTGACGTGGACGCCAAGTTCTTTCCAGGCTAGGAAGGGTGTAACCCCCCTATAAATGGGGGTTCCCAGGAGCCTTTCCGGGGCTTGCCTGAATGCTCCATGCCTTATTGGTGTTCGGCATGGGACCACTAAACGCGGGTGTTGTGAGTGCTTTTAAAGCCTCCAGTACTGTCTCTTTAAGAGCTGCCTGCTTGCAGATTTGAGTGATTTGAATTGAGGAACTGGGGTTTCTCTGCTTGAATCTCGCCCTGGGCTGCTGTCTGATCTTCCGTTTCTGCAGTCGCTAAGAGCGCAGAGGGAGCCCATCTGAAAGATGTAATTGTTTCCCTGAAAACATTTAGAGCATAGATAAGATTGCAGTTTGTTTAACCTGCCTTGATTGCAGCTGGAACTTTGTGCTGTGCCCCTCCATTTTGGACCAGGACTGTTCTGAAGGGTCCAATAGTAGCAAGGGGGGCATCTAAAATGGCTTAAATAGTGACCAATGAGAATCAGGACTCTAACTGGAGCCGGCTGACCAATGGGGATACAGCTAGTGATTCTGGGAAGTGGAGTTCTGGACCATGCGCCTTTTTTGCACCAATGAGGGCAGTATTAAGTGACTGGCATCAGCAGCTGTCCAATGGGATCGGGTGACGCCTGAATGAGAATTCCCTGCCTGAACTGCCAAGGAGCAGAGACGTTGTGACTGTGAGCGAGGAAGGAGCTCGGGGCTCCTGCGCCTTTGAACATTCACGCAGGAAGCATGTGTAAGGCCAGTGTTAGGTGCTTTGAATCGCCAGTAGACCCGGACTAAATCTGCTGGGTAGTGGTCAGAGGAGGCTGTGCAGGAGTGCGGCTACCTACCAGACTCACCCTGTAGAAGACTGGAGAATCCGCTTGAATCACGCTCGGTCTGTCAGGAACAGTGAAGCTGCGCCTGTTTGGCCCAGTGTATGCCATTCAGGTGATTGAGAAGGACAGCAGCTGCCTGGTATGGTACCCTCTGCCTTGCATATAAATGGGTGGAGAAGTGCTGGAAGTCCAGGGTTGGTCCTGCAAGTGGTGGAGAGCACTCTGTCTATTGGAGTTGTGAGTACTAAATCAGGGTAGGTCCCTGTCAAATGGTCCTAGTGAGGGCAGGACTTTCTGGGTTCTGTACTGGTGACACTAACCAAGCCTGCTGGCTCTACTAAATCTTTGTAGGAATCAAATGCTTGTTTGTGTCAGGGCCCCAACGAGCTGCATCGAGGGACTAGCCTTTAGGGCTTGGGTACCCAGAGACAGTGACTTATAGGTCAGACCTGTGCACAGAGCCCTAGATAGAAACTCATATATTATAGAGGTATGCTAATTAACCTGATCCCCCCCAGTCCTTGTTATTTCCCCCTAAATAAATCAGATTGATGGTTTTGCAAAGGTACACTGGCTAGTTTGCGTGTTAATGGTGAATTACTGTACAGTGATTATTGTGTAACAGCAACTTACTTTTCAGGGGGTCCCCGGAGCAAGCTGAATGGTTCAAGTGTATATGATAAGGACACTGTGATTGATTTGTGTGGGCCACTAGTGGGAAGAAAGAGGGGTTGCAGCAACCCAGAGGGCTGCGACCAAGTCATACTCGACTGTCCTAACCCCGACCTCTGGAGGCACCCACCAACAGATCTGGGCCCCTCACCCTGTTACAGTCAGAGCAGGCAGGGGTAGTAGCCCTTAGGATAGTGCCCACTGGGGTTACATGTCTAACTGCTGCACTTCCACTGCTGATGCTAGCAGGCAACATTCGGCATTGACAAATGTTTGTTTGATATGCTTCAATGCTATATGGATTTTAGCGCTATGGATCTTAGCCATTTCCTGTTGAGCAGGAAGATCTTTACATCTCAATCGTATATGATCTACTAATATGAAATGAGGGGTTCTATGTATTCCTGTCAAGGCAAATCTAAGACCCATTATAGGATTCATGGAAGATTTCAGACACTTTATATATGAGGAACATAAATTCCCTAAGTGAATAATCAACTTGTTCCTCAAAACATTGGGTCAACATTCTTCAGACACATCCTTCCTGAAGTAGCCTATGGTCGAAACATTGATTCTAACACTGTTTTTACCGGCAAGATTTAGTGATGGGAATCTGGAAATGTGTTCAGTTGTTCACTGTGAAAGTGGAGCTGTATCAAAGTCAGAACTTCATTGTTAGTGAGATGAGGGAATTTAAAAAAAAAAGAGTACAGTTTTGTTTTTCCCCTTCTCGGACTCCCGCTTGGCTTCTTCTTCAGGCCACCTAGGCCCACTGTCACCAATATGTCACAACCCCATCTGACACACTTCAATGCCCCAACTCCCAGATAAGCCTATATAACTTTTCATCGGGAGGGTCTTCCCTTCTGTGGGAGAAGCGCCCACAGGAACTGACACATATGCAGGTGCAATGAGGCCGGCTCGGACAGACACTTCCGGGCTTCGTGCTGATGGGGACTGGTGGCAGTCATCTGGGGGGGCAGTTTTCCTCTTTTCTGCCCTCCCCACTTCCCTTCTCTCTCAATGGGCCAGTCACAATGGCAGCCTTGGCAGGGACTTATTGCAGAGTGTCGAGCATCATGCCACCTAGAATGTCATCAAAACCACTACCAGGTGCCCAAGACCTGCCCCCAGGAGGGAAGTGTCCAAAGGACATTCTGGACTCCCTCCCTGCCAATCTTTGCTCCTGACACCCGGGCTTGGGACATGAACCTGGGTCACCAGCATGCCATGTGAACCCCTTTGCTCGGCACTACAGAGCTGTACAAAGATTACAGTGTTTAATTGTACCATTGAAACACATTGTGGATTTCTTAATTTTAGGAGTGAGATTAAATATAAAGTGTACACACACACTGAATTGCACTGTCAGACTTTTGTAGATTCTAAGTGGGGGTGGGAGTCAAAGCAAAGGAAACTGGCCTATTCACACTTTAAAGTTCAGCCTGGCCAGGGCCCCCTGAAGTATCAGCTGCACTTAACACCTAATCAGGGAGTCGAGAGTCATGTCACAGTTCGGTCCCTGCCTTGTTCAGCCTGGCCAGGGCCCCCTGAAGCTATCAGCTGCACTTAACACCTAATGAGGGAGTCGAGAGTCATGTCACAGTTCGGCCCTTACCTTGTTCAGCCTGGCCAGGGCCCCCTGAAGCTATCAGCTGCACTTAACACCTAATGAGGGAGTCGAGAGTCATGTCACAGTTCGGCCCTTACCTTGTTCAGATTACTCAGTGGATGAGTCCTTTACAATAAAATGTTGCCCAGGCAGAAAGGAAAGGATATGTAGTAAATATGGGTGTATGTGATAACGGTGAAAGCCTAAAGATGATTGGCGTTATCGCTGAAGCCAGAGTGCCGAAAATCAGTTTCGGCACTCTGACTCCCCAATGCACTGCAAAATGGCACCAGGGACAAGCTTTTTAAATGTTTTATGTGGTGGGCTGCAAATCCCACACCCCCACATCTCCTGGGGGGTGCATGGTGGGGAGGTGCAAAAATGTTGGAAAACATAATTTGGGCTGGGCACAACAAAAGCTCATCAGTGCCCGGACACGAACCTAGCCAGGATTGAGTCACCATTATTGCAGTCACACAGTTGCCAATGCCCATATTATGGGCTACCGTAAATATATGTTGGGGATTTCTGGGAGCCCCCTGGCAGGCAGGGACCCTAGGCCTGTGACTATATTGCCTATGCCTTAATGTGACCCTGCTGACCCTGGTTCTGGATGAGAGACACTGGCTGTGGAAGGATGGCACTCCCCTTTCTGACCCCACCATGGGGGGAAATCCATGAGGAAAATACAGGCAGGGTGAGTCTGGGGGAGGCAGGTGCTGGGCAGGGAGGCAGGGACAGGGCTGAGTAGCCAGACTTCATCAACCATGGGAGAAGAAGCTTTATGGCAAAAAAAATATTATCCATGGATGAGCAAAGGAAGTAGGGAGCTATGGAGTGGCAACCAATGCCCTGCATGCAGAAAAGGCATTCAGCCCGGTGGAATGGGGGTACATGTTCAAACCCCTGAGGTGGTATAGGGTGGCTGAACAACCAACTGGATCAGTGTTCCTCATGCATCCCTGAGGCACAACTGCTAATTAATAGTGGTCTAACCTCCCTCTTTCAAGTCGACTAGAGGTACCCGCTGGGCTGCCCCCTCTCTTGCCTACTATATGTACTAACCATGCAGCATCTAGTTACTGCCATCAGAAACCTGGCTGAAATCATAGGCTGTATGGGAAGTGGAAAAGAGAATAAAATGGCTGTTTGCAGGTGACTTACTCTTGTATCTGCAGGACTCTTCCATCAGCCTTTTGGTGATCCAGAAATTGTTAAATGAGTATAGCTCCTTGATGGGTCACAAAGTCACTTGGACTAAGAGTAAAATTATGCCAGTTGGAAGTGTAAACAGGGAATTTGTGGTGCAGAAACTCTATGGGGTTAGAAACTGTCTAAACTATTAAATACCTGATGGTGTATATCCCTGCCAAATTTCACCTCCTCTGCAGAAATTATGCTTTTCTAATAGCCGACATTAAGGAGGACTGTGATAGCTGGAGAGCTCTGCCCCTGTCCACGTTGGGCAAAATGAGTCTTGTCAAAATGTCTATACCTCTGTTAGGCTTTGTCCATTCAGGTACCAGGGTCCTATTTTAAGGAACTGAATTCTATCACCCATAGATTGTTATGCGATGGCCAAAATGCTAGAATACATCAGAATACACTGCAGGTGTCCATTAAGCTGGGGGGGGGCACTTGCGCATTTCAATTACTATTACTGAGCCTCCCAATTGGCTTGGTCCCCATGGTTAAACACATAGAAAGGATGGCATGGATCACCCTAGAAGAGGACAAAATGGGCATACACCTGAGGAGGGGCTATATATCCCGTGTTAAAATCCCCAGAATTTCCTGTGTTGTCTAACACTTTCTCTTTTTTTCTGTAGCCATTGTATGCACCTTGTCACCCTGGCTATCCCTTTCAGATGACCCTCCCAGCCCCCACATCTCTGGGACTTACCTTCAGCCTATGCCCTCTGCCACAGGGTTGTGGCAGTGCCCGGTTGCCGGGTGCAGAGCCTTTGGAGGGTCAGTCGTCACCCACACCCTGGGATGTTTTCCATCATTTTTCTCCCCTGGTTCCCTTCCCCATTGCTGGGGCACACACGTTAGATGTGCATACATTGAGGCACATGATTACCTATCCACAGATGTCCTGCAGTACCTTACCTTCTCTGGTGCCCATCAGACCCACACTACCTTCGGGCCTCCACCTAGAGGCAGTCGTTTGGTGGGAGCACCAGCCCTCCCTCCATGGGAGAGGAGAGAAATGCCCCAGACACTCAATCCTCTCCCTCTCCAGCTGACCCCTGCGTCCTGCTCATGGTGTGAACATGGGTTGCTGGTGTGCAGGAGGTAAGGCATGGATGCCTCAGCCCTCCATGCCACTGGGCCAGCATCTAACCCTTTCTCAAGAACATAGCCCACATCTGGCTACTTGCCCACAAGGGAATTGGTATACAGTCCAGGGCATTACCCCATGTGACAATAACAGCCTTTTAAAAATGAATCCTTATACATAATCTTTCTACACCAGAGGCTGCTAAGGAGGCAGAAGAGGAGATTAACCCATATGGCACATCAAAATGAGGGGGGCCTGTTACGGGCATTTAAAAACCTCCAAACAGGCTGGAACCTAGGAGCAGGTGATCTCTTTATACAACTCCAACTGAGGCAGAGCATCAACACGATGACTAATGAAGATCTGCTCCACGCAGAAACCTTGCTGATAGAGGAGGGGCTAGATACCCCACAGCCCTTGGCCAAACCTCTGTCCCTTTATTACAAGATAATACATGGCGAAGGTGAGCTACAGCACAATATATAATTCGCAAATGGGAGATTGACCTAAATGTGCACATTACTCTCCAGATTTGAGCAACCGCATCACAACATTTAGTTGTCTGCTCTAGAAGCAGTAAACTTAAATGGGTGCAACTAAACTTCATGTACTGAGCATATTACACCCCTGCTTACTTATATATCCTGTGCCAAGATACATCTCCCATATTGCCAGTGTGGGGGTCTAGGAGGACACCTTCCTTCACATGGCCCTCACATGTTATAAAGTAGCCCTTTCTAGCATGGTGTGCATGGCACTGTGCAGCAGGTTCAGGGATGTAGATTGCTCAAGTCCCCTTTGGGGTTTCTGCTGGGTGCAGATCTTGGCAGGCATAGACAGTGGGGGAGCTTTGGCATGTGCTCCATTGCTTTCACAAATGGCAGGAAAAACCATAGCTCAGCAGTGGATGGTAGTCAAGCCCCTGCCATGCAGCAGTGAGCTGACAACATGAAGCTATGTCTCAAACTAGGCAGTCTCCAGCTCAAAGTTAACGGGGTGGAAGAGATGTTCTCCCAAATCTGGGACCCCCTTACCTGGGCTATGGAAAATTACATATTCCCTCTTTGAATAAAATGTATCAACCTGTCCAGTGTTATGTCACAACATAAAAACAAAATGTATGCCATTTTAATTCAAATCTGTTCGCTCTCAAATATCACTATTTAAATGCATCCCTTTTCCAGGGTGTCCAGTTAAATTGCACACATTTTATTATGATCATCAGCAAAAATGAACTGTATAATGACTTGGATGTTGAGATCTGTATCTCGTTTTCATATCTTATCTGTGTCAGTCTTCACCATTCATTACTGGTGGGTGATTAGCAAGCCCCTGAAGAGGACCTGGTACCTCTCTGAGGGAAGAATGTCCCTCAGCCTCCTGTGGGGGGAGAGAAGGGAAGGTGACCCTTACAAACCTTGTTAGGCCTGAGACTGGTCAGGCTGAGATGAGTCTCCCTCAGGTGGGAGATGGAAGTTGCCCTTGAAATTTCCAGCTCACTCTGTGGGAAGAAAGGTGGGTCTCCCGGAAGGAGGAGGAGGCAATCACCCTTCGCCAGACCACAGGTGATAACCGTGAAAGACAAAGCCATGCTGCCCACCTGAGGCAGATCGCTGTCTCCGCTAGCCTGAATGCCACCTCATTGGCGTCATACAATGCCCTTGCTTGGTGTCCCGCAAGCCCCAGTCGACATGCAGAGAGGGCAGTGGCTTGTCTGGTTGCCTCTATTTCAGGCACAGATTCTATTATTTGTCCTAGCAAAGACCATACGTGCCTATTGTAGGCAGCATGACGGGCCTAATGTGCTGCAATGGAGAGAGAGGGAGAGTGAGAGAGAGAGAGAGAGAGATGTACTGAGGAAAAGACTCTCCTTCCCCAAGACTCAAACTCCATGGAGTCCGCATCCAGGGGCAGGTCGTGTCTTGGGCTTCTATGCTCGGAGGAAGTGTCCAGGAGAGGGGTGAGGTAGTTTTTGCTGAATTCCTGCACTGGCAGTCCATTGGTGCTGGGGAAGGGACTGATGGATACTTCCTAGTGCAGTATGATGCCTCCCGAAAGGGGGTGAGCCTGGCAGGCACCACCAGGCTGTCTGCACTGTATTTGCTTAAAAAGCATGCATTGCCCGCTCAGGATTGCGTCTTGCCAATCATGAAATATGGAGCTTGTCAACTAGCCTTGAAAGGAAACGCTGATAGGAGGTCTGATCAACATCCGATGAAAGGTGGACAAAAGGATCCTCTCCCTCATGTGAGAAAAATGAGGAGGCTGATGAGTCTGAAGGAGTCAGAGTCTGGCTGTCGCAGGGGTGAATGGTGACAACACCTGCTCATCCATAGATCCAACGTAGGCTGGGAAATGGGCAGCTGTGGCTCTAAACTTCTCCCAGGTTACAGGCCCCATGGAACCAGAGTGGCTGGGGAGAAGGGTAGGAGAAGGCATTAGTAAAGAGGCCAAATGCCTCTGAGGGAAAGAATGTCCTCTGCCAGGGCTTGGGGACTGAACAGGCAATCCAACACCCTGGAAGGATACGTCACTCGAGGCAGTCACCGGCCATTAAGCCATCCTGAAAGAGTCCGGACTGAGCTGTGGAGGGGAGTCCCTCCTGCAAGGTGACCAGGGCTGCATGGGTCCAAAAGGGCAGCCCCTAGCCTCAATAAATGAGTTCCCCACCAGGAGGAGACCTCAGAGGAGAAGACAGAGCTGGTGCTGTGGCTCCTATCCAAACCTTTGCATGCTACCAGGGAAAGGTGCTGCTCCTGGTGCTGTCCCCTTAACCTCTCAGACTCAGAGATTTTTTCCTCAGGTCCAGCTGTGGAAGTTCAACCTCACCCACCAACACCCGACGGGCAGCCATTGAGGGAACTTTCACCCCTGTCCCAGACATCCAAGCAGGTCTAGAAATGGGCCCAACCTGGACACCTAAAACAGGGGTCTCACCTTCTCCGAGTCCAGAGGCCATACCAGCTCTTGTGAACCCCCCAGCACTGGAAAATCCATCTGCATAACAAGCAGCTCCAATACTGGTGCTGGCAAAAACCACTGGCTCTGAAGAAGGGGGTTGGGTAGGCGCTGAGGTGCTGGGCAGGAGAGAGTTCATTGACTCCAAAGAATCAGGAAGCCAATCAGGATCCACCTCTGACTCATTATCCTCCGAGGAGGAGCTGTTCCAGAAGACCTCCCAAACTCTCCTGCTCCCAGCACCGCAAGCGGCACCACATACTGGGCCTGCACTGCCCACAGTGCTGCCCCGATCACCAGCATGATGAACAGCACTGGTATCCATGCAACGCTGATAGGCAGTGCCGATAAAACCACTGGGCTGTGCCTGGCAGAAACAGGCTGTGACGCTGGGGGAGCCTTCAACTCCGAGGAGGTCATTGCCAAAATGGTGCCTCTGGCCCGACCCCCAGAGGAGTCAGACCAGGCCTTTGGCACCTTGAGAAGGGCCTCCACCATGGTGAGACTAGAAAGGGTGGAAGCCCCCTCCTCCCCGGCCCATATAGAACAAGGGAGAACCTGGAGGAAGGGTCAAGGGACCTGCGTCTGGTGTCCCTAGTATGCAGTTGTCCTTCAAAAGTCGGTGACTCGCAGCCAACTTTAAATGCATGGTGTTATAATACTCTGAGGTCCATGGAGACACAGGCATCACAGTGGTCCATATTGTGGTTAGGGCCCAGGCAAGTCAGGCAACGATCATGCCAGTCCGAGATGGAATAAAGCTGGTCACGTGGACAGTGCCGCATCAGAGGCCAACCCGCCTTCAAATACGTCTTCATTTTGTCCCTGGGACAAGACATGATTGGATGGAAAAATTAATAAATAATACAGAAAAAGGTCTCAGCACCAAAGAAAAATATGGAAAAAACTTATCAGTGCTATGGCACTGAGAACACAACGGCTCTTCCAGAACTAGGATGGTTTGAAGGATGGTTCAAATGGACTGGGCCACTATGTTGCAGTTTTGAAACATTCTTCTCATGAGGTCGTGCTCACTTGATGGTGGGAGAAGCAGAACTGGCATGGAGGAGGAGTCAGCGCTGGTTAGTGGCCAACCTGCGAGCGCCACCCAGTTCGTCGGCCTTGAGGGCATTGGCACCCATGGCACTGGCTCCTCCCCTTTTAGAAAATAAATGCTCCTGCAGGGTCTTGCTCCTCTCACCAGAACCCCACCGGTGATGAATGGGGAAGACTGACACAGATAAGATCAAGGTCCAATTTGCAGTTCTGTTCCTATTCTCAATCTTGGTCCTGCTCTGGTTGATGCAGCAGCAATCAACACTCATCTACTGTACCTTGTCATCATTCTCTAAAGAGATCAATGGTGTTGAGAGCAGAGAAAGCATGAGGATTTCTTCTGGCAGTAGTGGAACAGGACAAGAGCAAGGTAGGCTATGCTTCCTGCCCCTTTGATCACCCTGTGGTTCTTCCCATTTGACCAACTGTAGTGGAGCCTTTTTTTTTATCAATAAAATTTTATTGCGATAAACTACATAACAAACATTAAAAATGTCACCAATACATCAATACATCATAACAAAATCATTTAAAGCTACAATAACAATAAATAAACAGATGAATCTTTCAGCGAATAACTATAAGTTCATAATCAATTACCACACAGAAAATGTTAAATACTTAAGGATGTTACTCCACAATTCTTTGGATCAAAGTTACCCTGATATACAGGAAATCCAAGTAAGAACAATAAATGGATGAAGAATATAAGAATGGGGAGGGCAGAGAAAAGAAAAGTCCTAGTGGAAAGTATGTTACTAGCAGTACAAAGGAGGAGACTATTGGGCAGGGTTGTAAAATGGTTATAGATCGTGCCCCCCTTAGAATGAAAGGAAAACAGAATAAATCAGGGGGTTCCTGCCCCTGAAAGGCTTACCCTCTGGCTTAGCTTTGTCCATCAAAAGCGGTGTTTTTCTCGTGCTGCAACAGAGTATATTTTATTTTCTAAAAGTATGTGACCCGGAAGTATGGCAGACGCTGAGGGTGCTCCATTAACTGTAATGGTGCGGCACCGTATCGCTCGCTCATACGGCACATATATCCTCACCTCTGCCCCCTGTCATTCCCTCTCCGGTTTCCCCCTCCACCCCATTCCCTCGTCGAGGCCACCTTGCAGGGTTCTTAACATCTTGAAGGGTTTCAGCCTAGGCCTACTCCTCTCCTTTCCCCAGTCCCTCTCCTCTCTCCTCTTCTTTTCCAGGGTCTGGATCAGCTTGCAGGGTTCTGTTCACCCTGAAGAAGTACAGCCTTTGATCTGTCCCTTACCTTTACCACTCTCTCTCCCATTCTGCTCCCCCCCGGCCCGCTTCTGGAAACGAGCTGGCTACAGCTCGTGTTGCCTTCCTGGTGAAATATTTTCAAATAAGTAAATAGGCTGAGGCACTGTAAGTTCGAGACATTTATACCGGCTAGAAGTAAGTCATAAAAGCTCGAAATTTTAGGTTTTGCCTGTATACAGGCTAGAAAGCTATGAGAATTAGTGTTAATATTTAGACATGCCCCTTCCTTGAATGCTCTTGACAATACACTTGAGCATAGCAACAGCTTAATCTGGTTCAAGGTCAGTTGCCATTCATCTGTATCCCCCTCCCCCCTGGTCGTGCCTGAAAATAGGCAGGATTTGTCTAGTGCACTTACCCGGTCAACAAAAGCTAAATAAATAAAATAAATATCTGCTTCATGAGGTAGTCAGTCATGATCTTACTTCGAGTGGAAGTGCTTGCAGCAGGTTGTTACCATTAGGACTATGCCTAAAGGCACTAGGACCCCACAGAAACTTTCTAGCTAGCAGTCTCCAGTGGGGACAGCCCCCGGCACTGGCTCTGCCCCGACGTCGGCCAGTACTATATTAGGGGCGGTCCCCAGTCCCAAATCAGTTCTTTTCCAGCTGCAGACCGGTCTACTACTTCTCTTCAGTTGCCTTCTAGAACATTTTTTGGGTGCTTTTCAGTAAATTTTTGGTAGTTTCTATAACTTTTTTGGTGAACAGTCCACTTTCTGTCCAATTTATATTCTTCTGTATGTCATCATAACTATAAACAGTTTCTTCCATCAACAAGCAGAGTATGAGGTGCACCTGCGGTCACCAGATTCTAGCCAAGGACAAGCACATGGCCTGTGTCTTCTGCCAGGGGCCCGACCACGACACCAAGGCCTGCTATATTTGCAGTAGCTTTACCAGCTGGACTCTGATTCGCTGCCATTAGATACTAAATGCCCACATTATGGAACAGCAGGTGGCCATTATGCATAGCTCACCAGCGGAGAAGTCTTCCTCTTCTCCTCGCTCCTCGAAACATAAGGACAAGAAAAAGGCCATGGACCAGCATAAGTCCCAAGAAAAGGACCGGTATCAGTCCAAGGGGTGTTCGCACTCTTGGTCTGCACACCATAAGAAGACCTCCTTGGGTTCCAAGTCGGGGGAAGGGCTCTGACCACTCTTGCCATTCACAGCACTCTACTGGGCAACAGGATTCCTCCACTCCCGCCAAAACCCCAACATCAGGGAGTGGAAAGCAGGGCTTAGGTTCTACACTGACCTTGAGTACCCCGAAGGCGAAGGGCATGCCCTTGCAGTCACCCTCCACCTAAGGGGTCGAGACCTCCTCCTTGTCTTCTGTTGGGACATCGCGCCTGTCGTACAAGGTCCCAATGTTGGTCTCTCCTGGGCCTCCGTGTAAGACTACTGAGCACTGGGATCAGGAGTCGGTCTTCAGCTGACCTCGGCTCACCGTACCATGGTCTCCCAGGCACATGCAGCCAAACCGATGACTGTCTCCAAGCCTGACAGCTCCAGAACATCGAGGATACCAGAGAAGGGTCATAAGTCAAGCAAAACCTCTTTGGACCTTAAACATTCGCAGGTCCATAGGACTTCTCTACCTGACGACTAAGGGGATTGGTCTACTCCCTCTCCCAAGGACCCACTGAACTGAACCTCTTCCTCTATTGCTCCACCTATGCTAGAAACATCTCACCCCCCAAGTGGGGCCAGTAGCTCTTCAGTTCTCAAAAGAAGAGCTGACAGAACATTTTCAATTTTGGTGGGGCCAAGTGAAGAAAGACATCCTTCCATCGCAGCCAGATGCTAATCCGACTCTGGATACAGACAAGAACCAAAGTGAAGGAGACAAAACTTCCTCTCCCTTACCTAAAGCACCTAAACCTAAGTCCCAACCATGCAGTCTTGTCGACTCCCGAGGCCGGACTTTACATAAAGAACAGTGTCACCGACATTGCTTCCACTTGCCCAGCACTACCTGCTGTTGCTCCTCTAGCCATAGGCGGTCAGTCAGCTGATGTCGGTCAGATAGCCGTCATCAGCGTTCTACCAGCCATCGCCAGACCCACAGATGTCACAGGTCCTCTAAGGGGCAGCATTCATCTAAGAGGTGCAGCTCTTCCTCGGGCTCTAGATCAACTTCCCTCTCTTCTAGAGGCCATGGTTCAGACTCCAACACATCAGAATCTGATTGCTCTCCTTTGAAAGAAAGGCATGTGTCCCTAGATGAAAAGGACACCCCTAAATCTCCTCCTCCTGACCATCCTACCTTTAGGGACATCATGAGGCACATCCAGACCTCCAGTGAATGGGAGATGGAGGATCTGGATCCAGATCACCGAAAGTTGGCCAAGTACCTGAGGCAGAAGGAGCCAAAGCACTTGGTCATTCCTCCTTTAGTGGACACATTCCATGATCTCACCCGGATCACTTGGAAGCATACCTCCACCACTCTGGCCATCTCTAAAAAGTTAGATAGGCTGTACAGGGCACTGAGGGATGAGCCTTTTTTTTGGTGAAACACTCTCAGGCAGACTCAATGGTTATTGCGGCTCCTCATGACAAGTCGAAGAAGCCAAAACACCTTAGTTCACAGCCTTCTGATGCAGAGTCCAGATTGTTAGACCAAGTGGGCAAGAAAGTGTATTCTGCCTCCACCTGTTCTATTTGATTGTTGAGCTTTCTCACACATACTATCCAGTACCAGAATGCAATGTGGGAGAAAGGCTTATAGGTTGCTCAGGCCTTGACAGACTCAGCTCAGAAGACCAAGCTTCTGGAAATCCAGAAGTCGGGTACAGACATAGGCATTCTTGTCCTGAGGGCCTCGTACAACACTGCTGACATGGCCTCTGGGGCAGCAGCATCCGGTGTTTGTCTTAGACATTATGGCTGGCTCAGAGTCACAGGATTCTCCCAGGATCTGCTGTCCAGGATCCTGGATCTTCCCTTCCAGGGTTTCGTTCTCTTTGGGGAGGAGACAGAGAAACTCATCTCTCACCTCTAAGAGTTCAGGAAACCTATCTGGTCCATCTGAAAGATATATAAGGGGGACCAGAAACCCTTTCGCAAATGGCCTTTTTGTAAGCTCTCTGGGCAAAACACCTGCAGCCAATTTTAGCAGAGGTGAGCATCAGAGAAGCACCAACCAAAACACCTGGGGCTGTGCCTCTAGAGGCCCCAAGACCTCAAGCCCTCTCTGTCTGTTCCTGGGTCCACCCAATTGTCTTCGCCACTCCTCCTCCAGCGGAGGCAATGAGGCAGCAGGAAGTCAAACCTCCCTCTACCTAGAGGGATGAGCAGCATCACCTCAGACCTCTGGGTGTTAGTTAGACCTTATTAGGAGAGGACATACTCTTCAATTACTTCTGATCCCTCCGGACAAGCCACCAGGGGCTCCTTCACACATTCTTCTTTTAGAAGGAGAAATCCAAGCCCTTCTGCAGAAGCGGGAGAAAGAGCCAGTCCCCCAAGATCAACAGAGGCAGGGCTACTATTCTCATTTTCTTCTGGTCCCAAAAAAGACCAGAGACCTTTGGCTCATTCTGTACCACAGTTAACTAAATCTCTTTATAGTGTACAAGCAGTTCAGAATGGTCACTTTACCAGGCCTCATTCCTCTCTTGCACCAAGGGGATTGGCTCTCCTCCCTGGACATGCAGGATGCCTACCTGCACATCAGGGTCTTTCCTCCCCATTGGAAGTTCCTGAGGTTCCATTTCCAGGGAAGACATTACCAGTTTCCAGCCTTACCATTTGGCCTCTCCTTCACTCCTTGAGTCTTCACCAAGTACCTAGCAGGGGCAGCTGTGGCTCTCTGATGCCAGGGCATTACATCCTCCCCTATGTAGACAACTGGCTTCTGACAACTCCTTCCAGAGCTCTGCTGCTTCGCACTCTCAGAGACACATTTACTCTCTTCTGAGAGCTGGGAATCACCCTGTATCTTTCAAAGTCACTCCCGTGGTCCAGCCAGTGACTCTTGTTCATCAGAATAGTCCTGGACACAGTTCAAGGCATGGCCTTCCTCTCAGAGGACAGATGGGATCATCTAAGGGGTGTAGCCCAGATGGTATCCATGGCTCCATAGGTCCCTGCCAGAACCTCTGACAGACTTCTGGGGCACATGGCAGTGGCCATCCCCAGGGTTCCTTTAGTCCGCCTCCACATGGTGTCCCCAATGGACACTCAGGGTGCAGAGAGGACCAGGGTCAGATGACCTGGACCTGCCAGTCAGGGTATCCTACCCAGTTGGAAGGACTCTTTCCTGGTGGTTGGACCCCTCCAACCTAGTATGAGGGTTTTCCCCTTTGGCAGCAGCCCCCAAGGTAGATTTTAACTATGGATGCATTCGGTCTTGGTTGGGGTACTCATCTGGAAAACAGACAGACCTAGGGGATCTGGTCTCCAGATGAGCAAATGCTCCACATCAGTGTCCTAGAGATGCGAGCAGTCCTGAATGCTTTGCGGGCATTTCAGACAGACCTTTCTCCAGGCCCTCTTCTCATCCAGATGGACAACACATCAGTAGTGTTTTAAGTCAACATGCAAGGGGCACACATTCTCAACCCCTTTACTGGGAGGCAATGAGGGTCTGGTACTGGGCACTGGAACATTGCCTAGACTTCACCCCTGTTCCGCATTCCAGGCATCCTTAACCTCTTCATCGACAGCCTAAGCCGGTCTTGATCCAAGGCCCACAAGTAGGAGTTCCTCCAGTCAGCAGCAGATCAACTATTCAGCAGATGGGCCCATCCAGAGTCGGACCGCTTTGCGTCTGCACTCAACCCCAAACTGCCTCATTTCTGCTCACGAGTCCATGCCTGGTGTTGTCAGTCCAGACGCTTTGTCCCTCTGTTGGACAGGGAGGTTTCTGTATGCCTTACCTCTCTTTCTAACCCCAGGAAATCTTACTGTATTCTGACATATTCTGACATATGCAGTGTGGTCCTACCATTGTACTTCCCCAGAGTTGAAAAGGTTAATAGAACCTATGCAAATGATAGAATACTAGGCTCAAGCTCAGTTTTCAAACTACTGTCTCTGGTAAACAACCTTCTAACCATCAGATTCTTAACTCCGCTTGCCTACTCAGATGCCTCAAAGAATCCTCTGCATTTTTACTCAAGATCTTTTTTTTCTCAGTTCAGCACTATTTAAATTACTTTGTTTTTGAACCGTTGTCTCTGGTTTACAGGTAGACTAGTTTAGAGAGCAAATCTGTGGTAAGTTATCAGTTTCTGTCCATTTTTTTCCACCGGTCAGGAACCAGCCCTTTTTTCCTGTTCTTATTAATGTAAATCTTCATTTTAGTTTGTTATACTTTATGGGAGCATTACTGGGCTAAATCTTGGTTCTTTCCTTGGTCATTAAACTGACCCAAAAAAAGGAGTTCAGTTTAAAAAGGGGGTTAGCATTCTGCTGGCTATATCTCAAATTTCTAAGAAAAGAATTGGGCCAACAGACTTGCAGCACTATACTGAGTGCCGGGAAACGTTAGCTGAAGCTGATCCCCATTTAATGTGTGTGTTCTATCTCGACCTCTTGAAGACAGACTACGAGATACACAAAAACTTTCTTCAGTCAGTGCTGGACAGGCAAATTGACTGACTGAAGGAAAGGTTGTCAGAAAAAAAATGCTGACCTGGTTACAGACAAGTCTCCTTCCTCAAAAGAAACCGATTAACCGGAAGAAACACCCTCTGACAAGGGTCCGGTTCATAGGGAAAGAAATGTACTGTGGAGCCTACCACTCAACTGACAGCTGTAGACAAGAAAAAGAGAAAGAAACATGGCAAAGAAACCGCAACCATTAAATCCAGTGGTTCCAACCGCAGAGGAGATTGCAATACTTTAAGGTTTATACAATCCTTTCAGCCTCCTGCCGGTTCGGTTCCACGGTCCTCGGTTCCTGATCCACAGTTTGCCCCAGGTTCTGTTCCGTTTCCGGTCCTCGTGATTTTTGACATGGCAGGCTTTGGGGACAATGATGATGAGGAGGATTATGATGAAGATGAGGATCTAGGGCCCTCTGGAACCAGATGTTTCCCCTGACCCCCAGCTCCCTGACTCCCCTGAAAAGAGGTCACAGTGTTTTACTACCCTGTTAGCCTTTATGCAGCAGATAGCTCAAACTCTGGACCTATCCACTCAAGAGTCAATTAAGGAGAAGGGGGAAATAGATTATGTTGAGATGACGGATGTAGCCTCAGCTAAAAAGCTTTCTTTCTCATCCAGAAATCTCCGAGAAAGGATGTGCTAAGAATCTTACATAAACCCACATCTATTCCTCCAGTAGACAGAAAACTGGATAGGAAGTATTGGATTGCCAAACCAGGTGCTGAGTTTCTTTTTGGGAATCCCAGCCATGAAGGGGGTGGTACAGGAAGCTGCCTGTGATAAGGCTGGCATTCCCCTGGCTTCTCACCCTCCTGATAAAGACTCCAGAAAGATGGATTCAATGGCTAGAAAGACCTATTTTGGTTCTTCCCTGGCCAGCAGACAAGCTACTTACATAACTTATGTAGACATATTTCAAAACAGCCTGTGGAACACAGTATCAGAAATTTCTAAAGCCTGTCCAGCACCTATGGCATCTGACTTGGCTATCAAGTGGGGCTTTGAGGCATCCAAATTTCAGTTTAGAATGGCTGTGGATGCCAGTGATACTGCAGCCAAGTTAATGGCTACTTCTGTGTCCTTGAGGAGATTTGCCTGGCTAAGAGTACCAAGCTCTCTCAGGATACACAGACAAAATCTCTGGATTTCTCCTGCAAACCTTCATCCCTCTTTGGCCAGCAGACTGAGGGCTTTATGAAAAAGATAGATGAATAGATGGTGGCCTTCAGGAGTGTGGCTGCCAAAGAAAGAGCAGATAACCCCCCTCCCAGAAACAACAAAACAGAGGTGGGAGAGCAAGGCCTCATTATAGGCCTATCTTCCAAAAACAAGCCCTTCCGACCTATCAACTTCAGAGGGGCTATTTCAGTGGCAGGGGTAGAAGGGGTACTGGTAGGGCTGGACCCAGTCCTCCACCAACTCCACAAGTGAAACAGACTACCTGATGAGCCTTTCAGAGTTGCCTCCCCTCTCCCAGTAGGGTACAGACTTGCCCCTACCTCCTGGTCTGGCAGTCCATAACCACAGACAGATGGGTCCTGGAGGTAGTGGGCCTAGGTCTTGCCCTTAGCTTCAAGTTTATGCCCAAGCTGAGGACAAGAGACTTCAGCCTTTCTTCCCCATCAGAAGCCTAACTACTGGAGGAGGAGGAGATAACAAAACTGCTACAGGACAAGGTGATAGAACCTGTACCCCTGCTACAAAGAGTGAAGGGGTTCTACTCAAGATACTTCCTCACAGTAAAGAAAACAGGGTAGTGGTGACCCATTCTGGATTTTGGCCAACTAAACAATTACTTGACAAAACCAAAACTCAGGATGGTCACCTCAACCAAAAGGATCAGTGAGTTATAGGCTCTGTCTACAGAACCAAATTAAATCTCTTTTCACAGAGACAAGGTAGGCCTGAGGACAAATGAAAGTTTCTTCCCAAAATGGTGTCTGATTTCCATTTAAATCAGTCCATCACCTTACTAGTCTTTTTTACTGAGAATTCCGGTTCAGGAAAATTCAGGTTACATAGCTTGGATGTCAAGAGAGCTATCATCTATTACTTTGACCATAGTAAGGAACACAGACAGGAAAGGATTAAGTTGTTCCTGACATATGGAGAGGTAGGAAAAAGAAAACTGGCCTCAAAGAGAACCATTGCCCACTAGATTGTTGCCTGTATTCACTTTTGTTACAGCAAAGTGGGCAAGGAACCCCCTGTCGGCCTCAGAACCCATTCTACAAGGGGCACAGCTGTCTTCATAGCAGCTGCAAGGGATATCCCTTTACTGGAAATCTGTAAGGCAGCTACCTGGAAAACGGTTCACATATTTGTCAAACATTACAACCTGGATGGCCAGGAGTGATGCAAGGTTTGGCACAGCAGTACTGCAGAGCCTGTTTCCTAAATAGGTATTGTACCCACTTCCAAAGGCACTGCTTGGGTAGTCTGCATATGTCAGAATTCAGTAAGAGTTCCTGAAATTCGAAGAAGGCATTACCACCATACTAATCTTATTTCTTCCATGGGAATCTTACTGTATTCTGAGCTCCCACCCTTCCTCCCCTACTAGAACCTGGGGGCACTGCACTACAGCTCTGATCACTGTGGTGGACTCCTGGGATGTTTTTCCCTTGGGCCATCTGTAACTTGAGTCTTAGAGATGAATGCCTACTTGCTTCATAGATGGAGATGTTCAGAGGAGGGGTGGATTGTTGGTTTTCTTATTCTGTATGGTTCATAGCTCAGTGGTTCTGCTACATAGAGTTGAGCTGAATGATGTAGGTTGTGCTTGGATACATAGGCCAGACCAGTAAGTAGGACAATGCCTGCAAGGTATGAGTTGTATGAAGTGATTAGTGCTTAGATACTTCAGCATAAAGATGAGCAAGTCAGTGATTGTAGTACATATGAACTAGATTGCATATGCATAGTGCATAGGTGCTTGAACTGATGAGTAACTTGTTAGGACTTTATGTTTTTGGCCTTTCTCCATATTCCACCTTAGGAAGGATGCTTACTCGAGTAAGATGAGACCTTCCAAAAAGAAATAATGATTGCAGGTATGATGATCTCCTCCAACTCAGGAGAGTGTGGCCAGCAGCACGCAGGAGAGGAAAATCCCCCTTGGGGGAAACCTCTGAGGACCCATGGCTACAGACCTGCCCATCCTTCTGGGCATACTAAAGGAGAGTAATCCTAAAGTTGCCATATACATATTATTGGCTAGTCTGTAACCCCAATAGAGGAAAACTAGAAGGTCGGTAAGAGCACTGGAATGCAGTAGTCGTTGACTGTCCAGCGAGTGGACGGTAGCAGATCCTTAGCAATTCCTCATCTGAGATGTTGATGTCCAGGGCAAAATATAGATAGAAGGTTACTTGAAATCCAGTTGATGTCAAATCGATCAAGAAGAGTTGGTCCAAGTTGCTATATGTGAGTGTATGGAAGCATAGAGTCTTGAAGGCGAGGCAAGTAAGCTGGATGCAAGTTCTGAAGGTGAAGAAGATGGACAAATGAACCCTGGTCTGCAGGTGGGGTGAAGGACTAATTGGACAGTAGGCCAAAAAGTCCGGAAAACCTCCAACCTGTCCGGCGAAGCAAGAATGATAAGGAACGAACCTCCACGTCCTGAACTGGGCAAGGCAGGCATAGAGTAAAAATAGTTGAACCTCCAGGCCCCGATGCTGAATGAGGTAAGTGTAGGGTAGAAATAATCGAACCGCCAGGCCCCGATGCTGGGTGAGGCAGGTGTAGAGTAGAAATATTTGGACCTCCAGGCCCTGATGCTGGGCGAGGCAGATGTAGTGTAGAAACAGTAGAATCTCCTGGCCCGGATGCTGGAGGCAGGTGTAGAGTAGAAATATACGAACCTCAGTCCCGATGCTGGGCGAGGCAGGTGTGAGGCTACAGGAAGACATATGAGCAGTAAGATGGTCCTATAGAAATGTCATGTGGCAACCTGACCAGATGTAGTAAGCCTCATGGCACTGGAGTGAGTTAATGTCTCAGGTCTAAGCTTGGAGATAAGAATAGCACTACGGAATGCAGCTCAGCTGAGAGTCCTGGCAGGAAATGGTAGTAGTAGGGAATCCAAATTAACTGAAGCAGTAGGGCAAGAAACATCCAAGGAATTAATTGCAAATATCTTGAGATGTGGTCTAGATGTAACTCCACAGTGGAGCAAATAAGGATATCCTTGACGAGTAGAGACAAGCGAATAGGTAAGGTAAGGGCTGCAGCGTTGAGAACATGAGTAACAGACTGAAGCAAGATGTCCTGACAGTGTGCCCAATCCTGATGGAAAAGTTGAAGATGATCAAATGAGATGGAATGAATCCCCTGTGTGATGGAGCTCCGATGAATATGTCCAAAGGATGAGACAGTTCAAATAGGCAGATGAGGGAGACGCAGGAGCAGACAGATCCAGACCAGGAAGAAGGAGACACCACAGAGGCACAAGGTCAGTGATGGCAGAACAATGAAGGTCCAAACACAGTCCAGATCCAGAGCGCAGGCAAACAGCAGGGAGACATCACTGAAGCAGAAGGTCCACGCAGGGAATCCAACAAGCCACAAGAACGGAAGGAATGAACCAGCTGATCTGGTTGAAGAAAACTGCATGGCAAGGGATGCTTGCATGGAGCCGAAGCATGTGTCCAGAGAAAGCACAAGGCCAGAGAAATGATCCTCCAGATCCAGGAACAGAGAACTACAGGAATATCTCGGCAGAGACCAATGCTGGAGGGATGCTGGAAGCAGGACAACAGATGCAAAAGATAGCTCAGGTGATGGTCAGCAGGAAGGATCTGGAGCAGGGCACTGAACATTATGATTGAGCGCATGGCTGGAGTGCATGGCAGGAGTCCAAAGATGGAAGGCAATGAACCATCTAGACCCATACATGGGGTAGGATGAGCAGCTGGACCACACGTAGGTCAGCCAGAGGAAGGAGGAGAGAGGCAGCTAGCCCCATGAAGGCTAGCAGACCACAACCTTCACACAGGGCAGCAAAGGAGCAGCAAAGCGTGCCAGGTGAGACAACTGCGTGGCCTGCAGTATGGCCAGACCCCATGTAGGCCACGTGGAAAGTGGAGAGAGTGAGTCAAGCCAGACCTCTGGAGAGGCTAGGCATGGAGAAACACCATCACGGAGAGCCACCTGGTGCAGTAAACATCTCAGAAGCTGAAACCAAGGGGATGGTAGTCGGCATGCTGCAAAGCTTGCATAAGCAAGAGGGGACACAGACATAGACAGTAACAAAATAACAGTAATTGGACCTCCACATAGGTCTGCCAGGCACAGTAGCAAACAAGCTGGAGAGGAGCAGGTGGCAGCACAGCAGTCAGCTCAGATCAGGGAGTGGATCCTAGGAGGAGCTGCAGCAGAAGCAGGCATCCTAGAGTAGGAGCCAAGAACTGAGCGGCCACCAAGGCTTGCATGAACCAGTACCGGAAGGGGGACCTATGATCCGGCTACTGAGGAGTCCAGTAGAGGCAGCAATGTAATGGAACAGGATTGTTAGTGTAAAACAGTCAGGTGCACAAGAGTAAAACCAGTGTCTGCCGTTGATCAGAACAACAGAATATCCATATACGGTTCAAATAAATTGATCAATCTACTCGAGGTCCTGCTGCTCTGAGCTCGTAGCATTGGTTCTAAGATGCATGGGAAAAAACAAGGAGACAGGGCAGGACAAGCGTGATGGCAGTAGGCAGTATGGATTAACAAGCAGCATCGGCAAGGAGAAGGTCGAGCCGCTCCGATGCAGCGTAGGAAGGTGCAGAATGCAGGAGGGCACAGTGAGGCATATCCAGAAAGGAAGTCCTAGGGCAATGCAAGCCCAGAGGGTATCCAAGGAGGCAGGCAGCAGAGGACAAACAAGAAGCACTGATGTGTTACTACCTCCTGTAGGAGCGGAAGAGCTGAGAGCTGCAGCCACAAACCAAAATGTCCAGGAGTGGAGCGAGGAGCAGAAGAAGAAGCACTGCAAGAGGAGCAGACAGAATTGCTGGCTGCTGGACAGGCTCCAGAATAGATCATAAGGAGGAGTGGCGATTGCAGCAAGGCAGGCTGGATAGGTGGTGCTGGAGTCAGGCGTGCAGCGGCAGGCATACCAGGAAACAGCAAGGAGAGGTCAAGCGATAGCAGTCCTATAGCAAGATACAGTACATTGAGAGGCTGCATGGAGCAATGGCTGCTCAAAAATGGGGGTCAGAAGCCAGGGAGCACAAACTAGCAGCGCAAGAACAAGGCAACAGAGAAGAGCAGTGATGGCAGAATGAAGGCAAAGCACCAGCCACTGCATGCAGGAGGAAGATGCCAGTGGAAGAGTACGAGAACCCCAAGAGAAACCAGAGGTATGGGAAAGAAAAACAGAAGGGAGGGAGGGAGGAGACAGAGAACCAATAGGAAGACAGCAGAAACAAAGGGGAATGAAGCAGAGTGGGCGGGGAGGGCAAAGGAGGACAAACAAAGAGAGCAGCCGTGGACCAGCAGAACTCCAGTGAGTACAGCGAGTGAGACCCTCTAAGCACAGCGGCGGAGCCACATGGCTTATGTAGGATGAGGAGGAGGAGCTCTTCCCCCACAGAACACCAGGCTTGCGCCTTACAGTTGAAAGACACATGCCTGTAGTTATGTGAGAAGAGCTCCTCCCCCAAATCCTACTTAAGATATCAGGCTCTGCTGCTCTGTTTAGAGCAAGTCGCATGCACTGGTGGGTGGTACTGAGGCTCGGCTGCTCTGTCTCTGTGTTTGTTTGCTGCCCCCCCCTTTTGTTTCTGTTGCTGTGGTTGTTCCCCTTCCCCGCCATCCTGGTTTGTTGTTCCATTGCTCCATTCCTTCTCTCTCCCTCTCTCTCTCTCTCCTTTCTAATTTTTGGGGTCCTTTGCCTCTGCTTACCTTGCTGGACCATGTTGTCAGCTGCCCCTCCTTCTATTCTGCTCTTCCTTTGACAGCTTTCCCTTTTCCTTGCTCTCTCTCCATTCTACCTCTCCTTCAGCAGCCGCCAACCCATGCTGCCGCCTAGTCAGCTCTGTTGCTCCTGTTATGGAACCCACCAGCTTCCCACATCGCTGCTTCACCGGATCCTTCCTCGTGGCTGACTACTGCTACCACCGGCTGGCTTCTCAAATGGCTACCAGCTAGCACCACCTCTCACAAACCTAAATCTTCTAACACCTCAGAGACAGTTCAATTGTACCCTCCAACGATGGAATTCATGGCTTGTTACCTGTATATTATGGTGGTTACCTTACTCTGCATGGCAAGCGGGTTTGAAATTCCTGTTTGGACCCTAACGACCCATTGGCCTTTAACAGACTTCTCAAAGGCCTTGCAAGCCTATCAGTTTAGTCCGATTGCTATTAATCTTTCCTTGACACAGTGTGAACTGGACTGCCCTCTTTTTGGCGCACCCTGCGCTTGCGGCTAGTGCGTGTCTGCTTCCTCCTCCTCAGCTGCGTTTCTGATTTCCATCCTGCCCTCCTGCACTTCCCTGCACTCTTCAGCTCGACCAGATTTCCTCGTTCTACTAAATTGTTTGGACTGCTGCACATTTCCTGCGACACATCTGGCCGGCCCTTAGTTCCATGACTTATGCATGTCTACGATTTTCTCATTCAGTACTACCCTCGCTCTCCGCAGCTTTACTGGTGTTCCTCATATGCAAGAACTAATTTTGGACACAGAACCTTTTAATTTATTGACCACGATTGAACCATTCCCTGTCACTACCTCTATGGGGCCTACTATCTGTAGACATCCTAATGTTTAACATGAAGTGCTAAACATTCTGGCCCTTGCTGTGCTTTTGACGGCCAGTGCTATGATATTTTGCTGAGAGGTGCCCTCAGTTACTGCATTATGCATTTTCAACATTATGCCATTTGCTAGTTTGCTTTCATGAATGAGTCAGATGGACATGCCTTCTCCTTGGTTTCAGCCTCCTTGTTGCATCCTGTACCTGGTAGCCCTCCACGGCAGCATTACCCCGGTCCTGCTAGCTTTCACAGGAGCTGGCTTGGCTGTTCTGTACCCTTCCCACCCAACCAACGTGGGGTCCATTTTCCACTGGCTATGCTGGGCCTAGCCTGCATCTGCCTCACCTCACCTCAGGGCCTGGGGTTCTACATTCTCACACCACATTCCTGCCTCACCCAGCAATGGTGCCTTCTGAGATTCAATTATTCTACCCTTCACCTGCCTAGCCCTGTATCGGGGCCTGGAGGTTCGACTGTTCCTACTCTACATCTGTCTTGCCCAACCATTGGCCTGGAGGTTTGATTATTTGTGCTATATTCCTCCCTCACCCAGCTTGGGGGAGGTCCTGTCCCTTGCTAGACTAGCTTCACCAGATGAGTTGAAGGTTTTCTGGGCTTCTGGTCTTATGTCATTTACTGCTTACCTACTCAGGACCAGGCTTTCAGTTGCTCCACCTTCTTTAGCTTCCCGCCTGTATCCAGCTTCCTCGCCTCACCTTCCTGGACTCTTTCTGCTTTCATGACCTTGTATATTGGGACTCAGGCCTCTGTTTCATGATTAACTGTGCATTCACCTAGATTCCAGATGACCTTCTATCGATACTTTACCCTGGACATTGACAGCTTGGCCTGGGAATTGCTCCAGATATGCTACCATCTTCACTGTCCAATCATCATCAGTACTGGATTCCATTGCTCTTCTCGACCTTTGGATCTTCCTCTCTAAGGGGTGTTGGATTAGCCAATATTATATATATTGCTCATTTAGGATTACTCTCCCTTAGTATGCCCAGAAGGACTGGCAGGTCAGTAGCTATTGGTCCTCAGAGGTTTCCCCCCAAGGGGGTTTTTCCTCTCCTGCGTGCTACTGGAGGAGGTCATCGTACCTGCAATCATTATTTCTTTTTTGGGGTCTCATCCTACTCAACTAAGCAGCTTTCCTAAGGTGGGATACAGAGAAAGGCCAAAACATCAAGTCATAGCAAGTTACCCATCAGCTCAAGCATCTAAGCACCATGCATCTACTATTCACTTCTCATGGACTACAGTCCCTGACTTGCTCATGCCTGTGCTAAAGTACCTAAGCAGTAATCATTACATATAACTAATACTCTGCAGGCATTATCCTACTTACTGGTCTGGCCACTGTATCAAAGCACAACCTACATCTTTAACTACAGTACGTAGCACAAGCCTGAGCTACGAACCACACGTAATTAAAGTTACCTATTAGATAGTGTAGATCATTTTTCTATGCACACTTCATTGGAATCTGATGGTTAGAAGGTTGTTTAACAGAGACAGTGATTTGAAAACCCAGCTTGAGACTAGCATTCCATCATTTGCATAGGTTCTATTAAACTTTTCAGCTCCGGGGCAGTGCATGGTGGCACCATACTGCATATGGCAGAATATAGTAAGATTCCCTAGGAAGAAACAAGATTACTGTGATGAGTAATGTCTTCTTCCCATTCTTCAGAGGGTTCTCCAGAAGATACAGGCCAAAGGAGCAGAGATGATCCTCATTGCTCCCTATTGGCCTCGGCAGATTTGGTTGCCACTACTTCAGCAGCTGGCAGTGGAGCCTCCAATACAGCTGCTGCTGAGCTCGCATTTACTATCACAGGATCAGGAAACCCTGGTCCACCCTGATCTCAGATCCCTGCATCTTCATGCCTGACTCCTGCAGACTTAGTCAAATCTAGATATTGGGTCTTCCAGAGGTGGCGGACTTTCTCGTGGCAGCGTGAAAGCCCTGAAATAGATCCACGTATGCCATGAAGTGGAAAAGAATTTGCTTATGGGCTTCACCCCATCACTTGGACCTGCTTACCTGTCCAGTGAACTTCATTTTAGAGTATCTCCGCTCCTTATTAAAACAAGGTTTCAGCTACTCCTCCATAACAATGCATCTTTCTGCAATCTCTGCTTGCCACGTACCTATGGAGGGAAAACTCCCCCACCCAACTGGACGTGCCTCATACGTTTTTGAGGGGCATACTGCATATTAAGCCTCACATCAGAGATCTGGTACCACTCTGGGATCTCCCCTTTATGTTAGAAAAACTTACCCTTTCTCTGTTTCAGCCTGCCGCAAAATACAAGCTTCGCTTCCTTTCTTGGATTGCGTTATTTTTTGTTGCAGTTACTTCTGCCTGGAGAGTTCCTAAGCTTCAGGCCCTGATGTGTCAGGAGCCTTATTAACTTTTCCATAAGGACAGGGTGTCCTTACAAACTAATCCTAAGTGTTTGCCCAAGGTAGTGTCTGAGGTCACACTGAATCAAGACATTAACCTTCTGGTGTACTATCCTAATCACTCGAACAGAGGAGAAGTGCTCCTGCATTCTTTGGATGTCCACAGGGCACTAAGGTATTACCTTAATGGCACTGCTTCACAGCATAAGATGGGGCAGTTGTTTGTGGCCTTTGCACCCCACTGTCAAGGCACTCTGGTGTTTAAACAGACATTTTCGAAGTGGCTGTTAAATTGCATCATCTTCTGTTACAACAAATACAACAAACCCCTACCAGGCTTGGTTAGGGGTCATTCTACCAGGGGAGTGGCTACTTCCTTTGAATCCATGTGCAATGTCTCCATTGCAGACATCTGTGCAGTGGCTACTTGGAGCTCATTGTGTACTTTAATTAAGCACTACAGCCTGGACATTGCCTCTAGGAGAGGCGGTCTATCAAGGCCTCCTGTCTTAGTGCCTTCCAAGGGCTACTGCACTTTAGTCTTCTCCCGGATCTACTTTTCTCCTTTTTTCAGGACTGCTTGGGACTCAGTCCTAATGGTAATAGCCTGCTGCAAAAGCTCCCACTCAAAGTAAGATAGTACAGTTACGTAAGAACTTACTGTAACAGTAGATCTTCAAGAGGATCTCTTGCAGCAGGTGCTGCTTTCCCACCCTCTTCCCCCCTGGTAAGTTTTCTGCATATTTTTATTTTATGGCAAGCTTCCACCTGGACTGCCTGCTGACCTTAGTAATGGGTCTCCGGTAGGTGAACTGAGGTGGGGCTGGGGACCGCCCCCTGAAATGCCACTGGCAAATGTTGGGGCGGAGTCAGCGTCGGGGGCTATTCCCGCTGGAGACTGCTAGCTAGAAGGTTTCTGTGGGGTCCTAATGCCTGGCAGCATATTCCTAATGGTATCAGTGTTCTGCAAGGGCTGCTCTTGAAGATCTACTCTTACAGTAAGTTCTTACGTAACTGTACTTTCTATCTTAGGGATATCACGGTATGAAGCTGTAATGGTATGGTGATCAACACGTAATACAGCAGTTATCCTTATATGTATTACAGAAAAAGTCATTTTTGTACAAAAAGGAAGCCTGCTCAAACGTTTATGGCAGGGAGAGTTGGTGTGTAAGGGACAGTTATCCCTAAAAATATTTAGTTGAAAGGGCTGAATACTGTGAACCAATGTTGTTACAGTATTAGAAATTGCCCACGGTATCAATACTGTGACTTCTGATATGGAGGTATTCTGTAAAACCGTGATACCATGACATTCCTTTTCTGTTTATTTTTTTAATAATCCAAGGGAAATCCTGGCAGCTCTGGACTCCAGGGCTACTGCTGATTTTATCTCCTGTAAAAATTGAAGATTAGAGTGGAATGGCTTTTACCCCTGCAAGCCTGAGTCCCATAAAGGAGCCACCTTCCATGACATGCCCCTCTAGTAAAGAAAAAGATGGTGCCACTAAATAACATGCATATAACTACAACTGTCGGGTGCACAGCCTAAAATGCATTCTAGCATTCACTCCTCATCCCCCATCCCCTTATTTGCCACCAAAGTATCTTCCAGAAATACCTCTAGAAGGGCTAGAAACTTAGTTTGCAATTTTGTGTTTCAGACAGAGTACCAGAATTTGTGATGCTGGCATTCTGTCCCTAATTCTGGTGTATCAGCTCAGAGTATATACAGATGCTGTGCTTTCATGCACAAGGCTAAAGTAAAATTAAATCTACTGTTAGAAACTGATTGGCCCCCCCCCACAGAGTGGCAGAAGTACTGCTCATGGTGCTGATGAGCTTGGTTTGGGACTGAGCCGGGGCCATCGGAGGTCCAGGGGTGGGGGGGAGGATCGTGCATCATCAACGGATGCTTTCCTCCAGAGAGGGGGTATCTGATGATCCACCGCTCTGCTGCCACCTGGGTGACCAGAGGTGGTGATGCAGGGGTAGCATCAGACGTGGACATTGGAGCGAGTGCTGCAATCATGTGTGGGCATTGCAGGGTTTTATTTAACTCTAAAAATTGATTAGCGTTTTGCTCATAAAAGTTCTAAAACATTGCGAAAATGCATAGCACTTGCCTCACTGTGTTTGAAAAACATAACACTTTTAGAAAACCTATATAAATCCTTTATGTACAGTTAGTATTGTCCCAAGAAAAAAAGTGCTAATCAATTATTTAAAACCCTGCATTGGCATGCCAACACCCAGTGCTGCGGCACGATTCTGGTGGGAGGCAGGAAAAAAGGAAAAATAGTGAAACGGTTTGGGAGGATGAAGCCCCTGCCCACTCACCACGCTTAGTGCTGGACTCCTCCCACAGCCTCCGAGATCTTCACTTCGGTTGCAGGTGGCCAGAGGGACTGCAAGAAATAAATGCTGAAGTGCCTATAGGCACACCCAGTCCTGGGGGGGTTAGCTGGGGTAACGGGGTGCAGTACAGTAGTGAGATGTGGGTGGACCTTGGAGGCCTGGCAGGAATGTGTGGAGCAGTTTCAGACAAGTGGTGTTAGGGCTTGGCAAGGTGGTGGAAGGAGGTCCCAACTGAACAGCAGGAGGGATAAAATATGTTAAATAAAAAAAACATACATTACCAGCAACAGAAAATTGGTATTTTGTCCACAGTTTCCTCTGTGCTTAAAACATCAAGTGGATTTAAAATTCGAGCTCCTGCATAGATTAACCTGCCAGTCTTACGCTCACCTGCTTTGGTTTGCGTAGTACATTTTCTTGTTCTGGGACACATACTGCCGGCATCAATAGTGAAACTAGAATATTAATCCACTTTAGGTTCAGCCACCTTTTACACGGGCCAGTATTTAAATTTCCCTGCATATACCAAAGACATAAATAAATAAAATAAAAAAAGATATATCCCTAATGCTTGCTGCAATATTTGTGACCTCTTTCTACGTTGCACATGTGACGTGCTCATTTGAAAGGCCTGGGATGTTATTACAGAAAAAAACAAACTTGAAGAGGGTTAAAGGTCTGATGACATAGAGTCTAAGGAAAAGTAAGATAAAATTGTTTAAACTATTTACATTATTTGGTTTCAGCTCTATACAGTTTTTCTTCCTATTCTAGTGCCAATACAGGGGTAAACTATGCCAGTATGGGGAGTGACTCTGGCAGATATGCTATTTAAAAAGTCTGGAACAAACAGTTAAACTCATCTTTTTAGGGAAATATGACAGATGGAGGAAATCTCCTTGGCACATGAGAATGAACTGCTGCAGTAATTCCTTAGGGCAGATGTGGCTGTGAAACAGCCTCGTTCCCAGCCACAGTGAATTTTTAGTTAAGGAGTGTGATAATGGTGCAGATTCTGCTGCCTTCTGCCGCTGCGTTTCTTGGTGGCAGAGCATCTGGCCTGCTTCTGGGCAGTCTTCACTAGGATCTTCAAGGTTGGCGTCTTTAACAACATCAGTTCCATCCTCAGTAAAGTCAGTTCCTGCCGAGATAACTCCTGTTCCTGCTGACTGGTTTCGTGAGGAGAACCTGAAGCCACAGAAGTGCGCCCGGAGGTGTCCTCTGCTGATTTGTCCTGGGAAGGGTAGAAAAAGTGACACTAGAGTTGGGGCAGAGTGTTGGAAATAGTTGTTTGGTATAATAATTAAAACGGTATTTTATTTATTTAAACAGTTTCACCATGAAAGACATACTGAGATGTTAACAGCTTTTTACCAGATGCGTTCGGGGGTGGCGATAGCTGAAAGTGGACAAAACTAAACAGTAATAATTACATTACAAAAACAGAAGTCACAGCTACACAGTATACCAAAGGAGCATAATCATAGATACCAAAGGCGATTCAAATAACAAAATATATTATTAACATAAAAGTATATTAAAATAAGGAGCACCCAGTGTTGTACATGAGGCTGCTAAACCTACTTTCTGTCTTATTTCAAGGAGACCTTTCCTACAAATAATACATTTTGTACCTTCATGAGCTCTGCAGGGTGACAGTAAGGCAATTCTAGGGCCAGAGATTATCACAAGATAAATGGTGGCATGCTGCAGTTACCCCAGGAGAAACACAGAACCAGAATTTGTCAGCAGATAAAGACCACTTGGCCCACCCAATCTGCCCATTTTCTCCTACCTAAGGTACCACTGCATACTGTACCTGAACTCTGGCTCTTTCTTCTTCCACCATTCCGTTCCATTAAGACTCTGTTCGTCTAGCCCATGAATTCTTGAACCCACCACTGTTTTCTCCCCACCACATTGGCTGGTAAGCTGTTCCAGGAATCCACCACTCTTTCTGTGAAGAAGTACTTTCTCATGTCTCTCTCTCTTCAGTCTAACCCCCTCTAAGTTCATAGTGCACCCCCTTGTTCTTGAGCACCTTTTGTTCTGAAAAATACTTTCCTCTTGTAGCTTATTTACACCTAGCCAAAACCAAATACCAGAACAAGCAATCTTGCAGTGCCCAATCCCCCTTCTGGAACACGTGGTTAATAGTCTATTTAAACCCTTCCCCAGTGGGGTACAGACCCCACCTGGTTCCCCTTAACCACGAACACCGTGAACCAATACTTCACAAAAGGCCCCAGGGCTCTTTTCTCTAACTTCCCCCTACTCCCGCTACCCAGTCCACCCACCGGTGGCAACTTTCACCTGTAGACAGTCTCAGTGCCAGTATCACAAATTGCTTTTGGCACTGAACACAGGCTGTGGAACCAACGGCATCACTTCCAAATTCCATAAAATTAGCACTCCAGCAATAGCTGTCCCTATTGCCCATACACTTAATAGATCACTATGTACCAGCTCCTTCCCTCATGGCTAGAAACATATGCTAGTATTTCCGATCACTAATTTTTAGGACCAGCATTAGGATTTGTGGGACCTCCAGCAAGATTAGGGAAGTCATGTGGCCCCCTACTTGTTCCATCATCACCACACTTACTTGACTGCAGTCCCTCCAAAATTTTAGTTTTGTTTCATAACAACCAGTGGTATATTTATATTTTCTGGGGGGAGAGGGCAGTGTTACTTCATTGGGCTGTTCTTCTCATCCCATTTTGCTGCCCATCTGTCTCTTATCGGCTGAGTCATAACTTGGTGAGACATTTAACTTTGATGGCCCTGGTTGGGTTGGCAAGCACTCTACTGGACTCCAGCGACAGGGGGTTGGTGACGGGTGCGGTGTTTGTCGACCTAACCAGGGCGTTTGATTTGATTAGCCATAAAATACTACAGTCAAGGCTGAAGTCCTGTGGTATATCTGAGACTGGCTTGAAGTGGTTTAGTAGTTATCTGGATTCTTGTAAGCAAAAGGTTTTGATAGGGAGTACTACAACAGGATTTAGGGAAGTGAAGATTGGAGTCCCTCAGGGTTCAATAATCAGGCCGTTACTGTTTTCATCTTTATAAACAATCTACCTAATGTACTAAATAATACAAGAAGCATTTTATATGCAGGTGACACAGTTCTCTTCACTTCTGTCACATCTCTGGATGGAATACAATCATCTTTACAAGAAGACTACATTAAACTGACTAAATGGCTTTCTATAAGTAAATTAAAACTGAACCAGTCTAAAACTAAGGCCATGATGTTTGGAACATCACAGGTTGGCCAGAACTGGAGTAGAACTATCTATCAGAGGTGGAAATAACGTATTATTATCCCAAGTAGACTCATTTAAATACTTGGCTGCCCATGTGGACCCTGTGTTGAGTTTAGTAGGACATTTGACTACCCCAGACTGCCACCCTTGCCCCACAACACCCAGCCTGAAGTGCCAGGGCTTCGCTCCACCAGCGGGCAGTCGGCGGAAACCTAGCTGACCCAGAGAACCACAAGGCCAGGAGGGACAGTGAGGGAGGACTCGGGAAAGCCGCAGCCAATCGACTGCCATCCCTGCCCCACAACACCCAGACTGAAGTGCTGGGGCTTCACTCCACCAGTGGGCGGTCAGTGGAAACCTAGCCGACCCAAGGAAACATGAGGCCAGGAGGGACAGCGAGGGAGGACTCGGGAAAGCCGCAGCCAATCGACTGCCACTCCTGCCCCATAACACCCAGCCTGAAATGCCGGGGCTTTGCTCGACCAGCTGGTGGTCGGCGGAAACCTAGCCGACCCAGGGAACCATGAGGCTGGGAGGGACAGTGAGGGAGGACTCAGGAAATCTGCAGCCAATCGGTAGGCGAGCGCTCCTCTAGGCACAGCAGCCGATTGGCTCTCATGCCCCATTGACTTATACTGACTGAGCCTGCTTTACCAAAATCTGTCTGGGACTTGAGAATTTCTTCCCTGTATTCTTGTAAAAATCTCCCAAAAAGAGCTGTCTTCTTATTGCTGCAACTGTAAGGGGAATCTGTTGATCTGTTGTATTTTTTGCTGTAATTCCAAATCCTTGATAACCAAAGTGGGTCAGACTCTGAGGCACCACTTTTCCTTCCTTAAATTGTGTAAAACACCTAAAAGTGCTGTTTTCTGCTAAGGTAATTGCAAGGGGAAACTGCTGATTTACTGTTTTTGCTGTGATTACAAATCCTTTTTGCATTTGTAAGGTGGGCCAGACACTGAGGCGCCACAGCCCCCCCCCCCACAGCCTTTTGTTGTGCAGGTTTAGGCACTGTGACAAGCAGGAACACTTGTTCTGCCTCTATTTAACTTAGTGCACCTTCCTCTGTCTCTCTCCAGACTGCCACCCCTGCCCCACAACACCCAGCCTGAAGCGCCGGGGCTTCGCTCCGCCAGCGGGCGGTCGGCGGAGACTTAGCCAACCCAGGGAACCACGAGGCCGGGAGGGACAGTGAGGGAGTACTCGCGAAAGCCACAACATTTTTGCACACCCGCTCTTCCCTCCTCTTGTGTGTTACTTTTATAGGCATCTTCCTGCCGAAATCTCTTCCCCGCCCACAGCATTACCTAAACCAATAAACTGTTCCAGCGGCTTGCTGATCCAACTAATCAGCAACTTCACTACTCTCCCGGTAGCCAACTAACAATATCTCTCTCACAATGGGGAGTTTACTTCTGATACTTCTTTCACTGTCAGCCATGGGGTTCCCCAAAGAAGATGTCCCTGTTACACAAACTATGGTGATCCATCCTCCCAGTCTCTCTGAATCATCCCCATTGTTTGACGCTCAAATCTCACATATGCCCTACCATTGCTCGCATTACAGTGGGGTGACTCCAAAATAGAGACAAACCACCATACATGTATATTTCAGTCAAGGCTCCACTACTGGATATACAGATCCCCCCCATGCCTGACCACCAAACTGCTACTCGGTGTCTCAACACAATTCCATAACCCCACATGGAGCACCCCAAAAGAGTGGCAACAGAATAAGAGAAGGAGGACCAAAGACAGCCCCCTCTCCCTATTTTTGGCAGCTCTCATGAAACTCCTGCTCCTTCTATTGCTCTGTATTGATAACGTGGAAATCAACCCTGGAACCCCTGAATGTATTACCTCTCCAGCAGACCTAACCTCAATTAAAGGCCTCAGTTTTTTGCATATTAATGTATGCAGTCTGTTGAAAAAACTTACACTGCTACAAGCCTGGGTTGCCCATACCTTGCCAGACCTTCTCGTGGTATCTGAGACATGGCTCAAACCCACCACAGCAGACAGGGATGCTAACCTTCCCAACTATCAGTTATTCAGAGTGGATCACCAAACAAGGGGTGGTGGAGTAGCTATATATGCAAAATCCAGTATACCTGCATCCTGTATTGCTGCAACCTCTGTGCCCAGGGAATTTGAATGCCTATCCCTAAAAGTCTCTCTCCCCAATAAAGCAGCTTTTCAGCTAGTTGGATGCTACAGACTCCCCTCTGCTTACCTCAAGCTCTTATCCCACCTGGGGAATCTGCTCAAGCCCAGCACTGAAGAAGTCATTATTCTAGGTGACCTGAATTATAACTGGCTTACCCAGGCAGCTGCACCTCTGGTATCATTCTGTGATACATATGGGTTCACACAACTAATTAATGAGCCAACAAGAATTAATGCAAGGAATAGTAATAACAGCACACTACTTAATATCATGCTAGTGAATAAACCCCATCTATTCACACATGCTGGAATGCTTCTCTGCGATATAAGTGATCACTGCCCCATCACAGGGGTAATATCTTCCAGCAAAACAACCCCTACAAAATTCCTCAAGAGGAGATCCAAGAAAAACATCAATATTGAAGGATATTTGCATGATCTAGCTCACTCTCCAAGCTGGCAAAAGTTTTATCTTGCCCATTCTGTGGAAAAAGCACAGCAGGTGCTAAATAGCATTATAATAAGTGCCCTTAACATCCATATCCCAATCTCTAGTATCCGAATAAAAAACAAATCCTGTCATTGGTTTTCAGCTGACCTCAAAGCTGCACAGCTGGAGAGAGACAAACTCTGGAAAATGGCAAGAAAAACCAAGAATGCAAATGACTGGATGATCTTTAGGAAAGCCAGGAATAGATGCACCAAGAAAGTTAGGGATGCAAAGGCTGCCTTCTACTTGGCTGAGCTCGACTCCTCCTATCATAATCCTGCTAGGTTTTGGGGTACCATCAAGGGTATGGTTGGGCAGGATTCTAGCACCTCCCTACCAACTCAATGACACCACAGTTATGGCCCTATCACTGGCAAAATGGAAATTCTGGACTCCTTCAATAACCACTTCACAACGGCTGGCCTTGCCTTTGACACCTCTCCAGCTAACTTGCTGCTGGAACAATTAAGCTCCCAGTACACTGGTGCTCATAGAGCTGACTCTTCCTTCAGCTTCAAATCTGTACTGTTGAAGCAAGTAGAGGACATACTATGGCAGAGGGATATCAAAAAAAGCGCAGGGGCAGATTCTCTGGACCCCTACTTTCTAAAGATTGCATCCTATGTACTTGCAGTCCCCTAACACATCTCTTTAACCTATCTCTAAACTCTGGTTTTATTCCCACACTGTGGAAGATAGCCCAAGTGGTTCCCCTTCTAAAATCAGGGACCCTATGGACCTTAATAATTACAGGCCCATTTCCATTCTACCAGTGCTATCCAAGATGCTGGAGAAATTAGTGAGTACCCAGTTAAGGGAATATCTTGACGATGCTAACCTCCTGAATCCAGCTCAATCTGGATTCAGGGCCAAGCATAGCACTGTCACTGCACTAGCCAAGGTCACAAATGCCTGGCAAACCGAATTAGATAAAAAGAATAATGTCTGTGCAGTATTTCTTGACCTGAGCAAAGCATTCAACACTGTGGACCACAAGCTTCTACTATCATCCTTGCACTCTATTGGCCTAGATCCACCCTCCCTTAAGTGGTTCAGGTGTTATCTTACCGGTAGGTCACAGCAGGTAAAAGCTGAAGGTGATCTATCCCCATTAAAATCACTGTTAAGAGGAGTCCCCAAAGGTTCTATCCTGGGTCCTATCCTTTTTGCCATCTTTACAAATAATATTGATTCAACCCTCACCAAATCCTCTGTACACCTCTTTGCTGATGACACTGTTTTGTATGTCAGCAACCCTTCTTCTGCAGCTGCCCGTGAAATCCTACAAACAGAATCCTCCTTGTTACAATATCAGCTACTTGAGAAAAAGCTTCTGTTAAATGCAAAGAAAACTAAAGCAATGATGTTCAAAAATCAAAGCTCCACCAGCACCTCCTCTTCAATCATTCTCCCCCAGCTATGCACTATACTTGCAGAAAATTTGGAGTATGTAGAAAAATTCAAATATCTAGGTGTGTGGATTGACAGCAGACTCGACTTCACTCATCATTTAGAACTGCTAAAAAAGCTTCGCCAAAGGCTTGGCCTTTTCTATAGATTGAAACCCTTCCTAAACAGAGATTCAAAGATGAGGTTAGTCCAGGACATTTTTCTCTCAGTTGTTGACTATGCAGTCTTCCTTTATAGTCACTGCCCCATCTCCTACCTACACAAGTTGGATACCTTATACCATAGAGCAATAAGATTCATAACAGATCTGCCATCTAATACCCATCATTGCTCTCTTTATGCTGCAGTTGGATGGGTTTCTCTACATCTCAGAAGGAAGAGAAATGCAGCTCTACGGATTTACAGAGCATTGTCAAGAAAACTTCCAAACTATATTCTAGACTGCTTCACTCAGACCATTCCTAGCTCCTATGCCCTAAGAAACAACATCATCCTGTTCAAATTGCCCAAATTCAGCACCTGGCAAGGGAGGGCAGCAATCAGCTATTCTCTAGCTACAGCATGGAACACCCTACAAAAATCCCTAAAACTGTCCAATATTGTACCAATTGCATCCTTTAAACAGCGTTGTACAGTTTTCTTCACAGAGAAATGCAGTTGCTACCGCTAGAGCTAGCTTTGTCATCTCACAATCTCCCTCTCAAAAATTCACCATATATGGCATAATCTCTGTTCTTCAGTTCTCCCTCCCAGGCAGACACCCCATCTTATGGCACCCCACCTTCCACCATCCTAGTATTACATTATGCTGTGTGTTTGCCATGGCCCCTTCACTGGGATATGTATACACTGTATATACTGTAAATATTAGCTTAACTTTCCTATAACCCACTTTATCATGTGAATTTTACTGTACATCACTGTGTTTATAAATGTTTTTTCCCCTGTATGGATAACTGTTTTATATAAGTGATTGATGTATCTGTTGTGTATCAACTGTTGAACCTTGACCTTATCAGGTCCATCTTGTAAATGAGCCTTGCTCAATGATGCGCGCCTGAATAAATAAAGATTTGATGATGATGATGATGATTTGGACATCATAGGTAAAAAAATCGACCAAAAGCTAGGCTTCCTGTACAGGAATGTAAATGCCTGAACAGATGAGGCAAGGTCTCTTAATGAAAAGCAAATATTGTTACCAGGGTTTGATTATGGGGCCCCTCTGTTTTTTGGACAGGGCAGTTCTTTCCTGCTGAAGTACAGAATCATATTGGACAACAGATGCAGATTTGCCCTAAGGGCTCCAGTTAGGACACGTCACTGTTCACTGTATGAAAGGATGAATGTTTACTCTCCAGAGCATAGAACTGAGTATAACACAGTAATTTTTTCCTTCTCGGTATATCACAGAGTGTTTCCTTGTATTCTCAATAATAGGCTACCAAAGCATACAGGAACCTATTCGATTCGGCATACCAACGCTTCACTTTTTTATTCCAATCCACACATGTTCCAGACAGAACGATCCTTTTCCAGTTATAGTCCTTAACTGTTGAATAAATTTTCACAAATTGTTAAAAAGGCAAAAAGCACAAAGCACTTTAAAAGTATGCTTGTACTCCAGTATAGTCAAACAATTCATTGTTCCAGTGAAATCACTTGATTATGCACTTATCAATGCTTGTTTACTGTATTACGTGTTATATTTAATTGTGTGTAATGTACTAAATGTAATCATCTAGTTTTTTATGTCAGGCAAAACTGAAAAAGGGCTTTGCCCCTTCATTTTCCTGTTAAAAATTAAAACAAACATAAAAACAAAAATGATGACATCATGATGCCACATCAGAAGGAGCAGCACAGCCATGCATTGCTGTTTTAAGAAGATAAAAAAAAATGTAAAACTAAAACTGCTCTGGTTGAGGGCCCTCCATAAGCAGGGGGCCCTCAGCAACCACAGGGTTTGCTGGTGCCAAAAACCAAAAGGTGACCCCCCCCCAGGTAACTCATCCTTCAACTTCCCACCAACCTCTCTGATCCAGATCCTTTCCCAAACCCTTGGGAGGTTTATCAGCAGGCAGCTATCGAACTACTGTGCCCAAACAGGCTTCCTAATGTCACATAATCTAGCTTTTGCTCCAACCACTCAACCTACTCCTCCCTTCTTAGAGTCACCAACCACATTCACACCAGCATGGACAAGGGCCTGGATACAGGGGCAATATTTATAGACCTAGCAAAGGCCTTTGATGCAATGGATAACCATCTGCTCCTACTTAAGACTAGCCAACTCTGGCATCCCCACCTCAGGCCTGGCATGGTTCCAGTCATACCTCACCAGACAGACCCAATCTGTCCAGCTTGGCTCATGCTCTTCTCCCACACTACCAGTCACCTCGGGATCCCCAAGGGTCAATTCTGGGGCTCCTGTTCTTCACTACCTACAGTAACAACCTGCTTAACTCCCTCACTGCCAGAAGGATGCACATGTGCAGACAACACCCTTATCTATGTACCTGGGACATCTACTACAGCCGTTGTGGTCACCTCCAACAGGACTTCACTACAGTACAAAAGCGATTCCTGGCTAACCGCCTCATCATGACCCAAAAGAAAACGGTGTCCTTGTTGTTCGGCACCAGGCATTGCCTCAGCTTGTTCACCTCCACTCTGACTTAACACACCCCAGACAGGTCCTTTCTAGACTCAGTTTCCTCCTACAATACCTCAGTGTCCACCTGGACCAGCACCGTAACTGCTTGGGGCACATGTCCCAGGTAGTACCCAATTCATACACCAGGTTAGGTGCCATAAAGAGAAAAGGGATGCTCCCATCGAATCATGAGAAAACAGACTGTGGGACAAATCGGTCCTTCCCCTTACATACTGTACTATGGCAACGTAGTCTACTTAGGTGCTATATCCACCTCCCTTGGTAAAATCAACACCTTCTTCAATGCACAATGTAGATTAGCCATTGACTCCTCCCCCTTTACTCATGCAGTATGTACAATGAGATAGGGTGTCCCCCTCCCCAGAGAGACAAATGATGCATAATTCCCTCCTGGGTGCCAGGTATTGGTCCAGCAAACTGCCCAGATATCTGTCCAACATCTTCTCCCCTACAGCGAACCATTCATATCTGCTCAACTCCAAGGCAGGATGCCATCTCTACTTCCCCTGGTACAAGCAGAGCCTATGCTGAGCCTCCCCAGTGTAAAGCCACCCCCAGTGTATCTAACTCACCTAGCTAGTGCATATCATATTAACCCAGTGATGTACATTGCACTAACTGCTGTGATCCTCTGTGGGACAGTCATGGTTCTACCCTTTATTTTCTTTCCCTTGGGTTACTCTGTCACATTGGTATAGTTTACTGCACCGGGACATGTGGCTTACCATGTATTTGTTTCATTTGTTTTTGGAGTGTATAATGTATGAACATTGTAAGATTCCTCACTGTCCCATTCCCCCTGGGTCACAATTGGAAATGAGCCCTGTGCTCTGGGTTCTTACCTGGTAGAACATATTTAAAATAAATAAATCTACACAGAAGAAACACCAGCTCATTCTTTCTGCTAGTGATATTTCTCCCTATGCACCCCAGCATCCCACTAACCCCCCAACTGCCATATTGCACTGCCTTGCCACTGTTAGGTCATCAGAGATGATTACCCATGGGTCTGTCTCCTGCTTGGTGGTTGTCAAGTAACACTCCTCCTCATTTTGTACCCTGCCCCTGTATTTCAGTGATAGAGCATAATTTTGCATTGTTTTTGTATTGAAACCCGGTTACCATGTCCTTGACCACTTTTTGAGTTTTCTCAGGTCTCTGCTCATCATCCCCCCCCTTGAGTATCCATCCTGCTGCAGATTTTGTGCTCATCTGTGTGACAGGGCGTAACCCCCAGGGGGCACTACCCTTAAGGCTACTACCCCTGCCTGCCTCCACAGAGACAAGGTAAGGGGCCCAGATCCATTGACGAGTGCCTCCACCCAGAGGTCGGGGTCAATATTGTCGAGATTGCCTCGGTCACAGCCCTCTGGGTTACTGCAACCCCCCGTTCATCCCACTAGTGGCTCACACTGGGTACAAATAACACTTTTCACTGAAACACTCACCTCCCAGCTAATATCTTTCCTCTCCCTCCGGAGACCCCCTGTAAAATAAGGCACAGTTATATTACAGTCACCAGACAGCAGTTCACCAGTAATGTACACAATACCCAGGGTGTAGTTG
This sequence comes from Neoceratodus forsteri, assembly GCA_016271365.2. Taxonomy (NCBI): domain Eukaryota; kingdom Metazoa; phylum Chordata; order Ceratodontiformes; family Ceratodontidae; genus Neoceratodus; species Neoceratodus forsteri. Next base: position 50,583,592 of record JADMNL010000031.1, on the reverse strand, counting down.
CACAGAGAGCAATCTGATTTATTCAAGGGAAAAATAACAAGGACAGGGGGGAATCAAGTTGATTAGCTTATCACTACACTTATCTACCTAGGGCTCTGTGCACAGGCCTGATCCTAGTCTTTGCTGTCTTGTGGTACCCAAGCCCTAACGGTTAGTCCAAACGTGGCAGCTGGTTGGGGCCCTTAACACAGATAACCATTAAGATCCTGAGAAAGTCAGAATAGGCAGGAGGTTTAATTATGCAGTCAGAGATAGGTTCATGCAATTGGAAACCACTGTTTGCACACTTGGCAGGGAGCTACCCTGATTTAGTACTCACTACTCCAGCAAATAACGATTCCTCCAACACTGGCAGGACTGAGCCTGCATTTCACCAGCCTCCTTACACATTTATATGGCAAAACAACAGGGAGGTACCATGCCAGGCAGCTGCTTTCAGGCTTTTACAAACTTGCAGAAGAGCTCAGGTAGCAAACTGTAGCTTCAACATCACGGATGGACCGAGCACAATTCAGCAATTCTCTCCAGTCCTCTCAGGTCGAGCCTGGTAGGTAGCTGGGCTGGCACCAGCCTCCTCCGACCGCACACCGGCGGATTTAGTCCAAATTTTCACAAGGCAGAAAACGTCACAAGAGGGCTTCCCGCGCCTCCCGCGCGAACACTACTCCAGCGCAGAAGCACAGAGCTCCTCTCCTAAGCCAGAACGCATCTGCCCCCAACAGCCAGGGGCTCTTCCTTCAGGTCAGGCACTACCCACTCCTATTGGCTGGCCGAGCATGCCAGTCATTTCCTCCTGCCCTTAGTGGTGCGAAAAGAGCGCCAGAGCCCATAATACCTTTTTCCAGTACAAATAGTCCCCCTATTGGTTAGGCAACCCTCCAGAGTCCCGAGGTACTGATTGGTCCAATTCAGCAGTTCTAGACCAAAATGGAGGGGACAGTCAAACAGTCTTTACTGCAAAGAAAAACAGGTTAGAACACTGCATTATCATTATTAATTTACGTTATGCTCAGCAAACAATTACAGCTTCCAGAAGAGCTCCCCCTGTGCCACTAGCGATGGCCGAAGGGAGCTACTTTTCAGCGTCCCGGGGGGGGACTCGGGAATACTACCACACAACACCCCCATTTCAGTTACCCATGGCTGCAACAGGCAGCCCTTAAAGGGACAGCTTGCAGAGGCTTTTAAGACCGCTAGACTTTTATCCATTTAAACGGCATTTAAGCCGATCCCCAACCAGGCGTGGAGCATAAAACAAGTTCAGAGAAAGCGTTCAGAAACCCCCATTTACAAGGGGGTTACACCCTCCCTGACCTGGAAAAACTTGGCGTCCGCATCAAGTAGTTACCCTTACATTACCTATAAGGCAACAGCTTAGTTAACACTATATCACTCTTTGCATTATATATCTGAATATTACATTCACATTGTATTATGGTTTATACAACATTATATGAACATATGAAATTTGCCAGCAGATAAAGGCCTAGAGGTCTATCAAGTCTGCTTGAATGTGCAGCTAGCACCCCTTATTCTGCAGCTGCCCCACCCTTCCACCCTTCCCCTTCATTAACCCTCCTCCTTGTCCTGTCCCATCCTCATTTGAAGCAGTCCACTGTTCTACCGCATAGCAGTTCAGCAGCTAACACATTCCACCCAGCCACCACCCTCTCTGTAAAAAAGTGTTTCCTTATCTCCCTCCTGAACCTTCCTCACTCCAGTCTCATATCATGGTCCCTGGTGGCCCTCCCCTTTGTACCTGTCTTGTTTATTCCTTTCATGTATTTAAAGGTTTCAATCATGTCACCCCTGTCTCTCCTCCAGTGAGTACATGTTCAATTCCTTCAACCTCCTCTCATATGATAAGTCCCCCAGCCCCTTGATCATCTTTGTCGCTCTGCACTGCACCCCCTCCAGTAACTTAATGTCCCTCTTCAGATACGGATGCCAGTACTGCACGCAGTACTCCAGGTGTGGTCTAACTAATGGCCTATACAGTGGCAGAATCACCTCCTCCCTCCTCGAGGATATACCCCTTGCAATACAACCCAGCATTTTGTTGGCCTTTGCAGCTGCCTTCCTACATTGTGCCGAATTGTTCGTTGACCCTGTAATGAGCACACCCAGATCCTTCTCCTCCTCTGTCTGGGATAGCTGCACTCACCCTAGCTGGTAACTCCTCTTTGGGTTCTTTATCCCAAAATGCAGCACCTTGCATTTTTTTGGCATTAAAGCCCAGTTGCCAGGTGTCTGACCAGGTTTCAAGCTTTGCCAGATCATCCTGCAACCCCTGCCATCCCCTTAGGTCATCCACCACCGCGCCTACCTTGGTATCATCAGCAAACAGACTGATCTTGCTCTTGATGTCTCATGATATGTCTGCAATGAATAACCCAAACAACACTGGTCCCAACACCGAGCCTGTGGAACACTGCTCGTCACTGCCCTTGGGTGTGAGAGCTCCCCACCCTCTGTTGCCTTCCCTGCAGCCAGTTTGCTACCCATTTCACCAGCTTTGCACCTGCCTCTGTACCTACTAACTTCCTTCCCAGCCTTCCATATGGCACTGAGTTGAATGCCTTACTGAAGTCCAGATACAGGACATCCACTGCATGGCCCCTGTCCAGTTGCCTAGTTACCCAGTCATAGAACTCGACCAGGATGGTTTGGCAGGATCTGCCACGTATGAAGCCATGCTGTCTGCTACATATAATATATTATACATATAAGCTCTCATTCCCCCTTAACTCAGGTCATTCATTCCTGCTCATAACACCAGGACTGGGGGATCCCTCTCTTTCAATTACGGGTGGGTTACCTAAGGCAGGAGCACCACACTCAAAGGGTACTAGTAGCAGTCTGGAGTCATCCCCCAAGGCTAGCTTAGGCAAGGAACTCAGGGACACATATACCCCTTTGTGGAACACATTTAAGGGCAAGTCCACTGGCAAACCCAGAGTCTCATAACTCAACTTTATTACCGACCATATTTCTCAGCTGGATCGCCTAGGGGTCTCAGGGGACCTTGAAACAGGCTCTGATTCCACTTCAGTCTCCTTGACATTAACAACGGTAATTTCCATGGGGGAAAAGGGTCAGCACTCATAGAACTACTGGGGGCCTGACCTTTTACCCCCGGACCCACCACTGGGCCCAGCTGGGGGCTGTCTAGGTACAGGTGAGGAACCATCAGGGCATTCAAAACATTCTTCCAGCTCTGGCATATCACTTGCTTGTTCCACCATCTCACTCTCTTCTTCTGAAAAGTCAGATAATTCAGCCAGGCCAGACAGTTCAGCCATGCTCAAGGATCCCACCCCCTGGGCGTTGCTACTACCCAATTCAAGTTCTGGAAACATGGGTTCCAGAGACAAAGCTGGGGACTCAGACAGTCCAGAAGGCCCAACCTCATCTCCAGAGTTAACAAGCGGATTGCCTCAACATAACTGACTCAGTTCATAAGAGAGATAGTATTCAATATCATCTTCATCATCTTCTGGCCCCAATGGTTGATCATTTCCTTCTGCAGACGTTAGGTGAGACCCTCTGGGTTGGCCTGTTGAAGAATCAATGGGTTTGGTGTTCTTCCTGACAGCAGATCTAGTCCTAGGCCTGGAGGGGGGCATTTGGAGATTCGGCTTCAATCAGGATTTGCCCGATCGGCAGTAGATGGTTTCTGTGTATAGCTTTTACATCTTTGGAATTATTTTCAGGCCGCACTTTTTATACAGGAAAGTCTGTCAATTTTCCTACAACAATGTGGAGGAGGTGATGCCATCTATCAGAGATTTTATGTTTCCCATGCAGTCCCAGATTCCTCAGTAGCACTCTATCCCCTTCTTTTAGCTCCATTGTCTTCACTTTCTTATCATACCTTTCTTTGTTGGCCAGGTTTCGTTTAGCAGCCATGGTCTGTGCCAGTTGATAGGCATGATTCAACTGTGCCTTTAATTTCTGCACATACTGTAAATGGTTCTCTGCTTGTACCCCATTAGGGGAAACCCCAAAACACACATCCACTGGCAGTCTAGCCTCTCTCCCGAACATTAGTCTGTATGGGGAAAATCCTGCGGCGTCACTTTTTGTACCGTTGTAAGCATGAACTAGGGTGCTAATCTGCTGGCTCCATCTCGGTTTGTCTTTTGGTTGCAATGTGCCCAATATGTCAAGCAATGTACGGTTAAACCTTTCAAGCTGAGGATCTCCCTGAGGATGGTAGGGGTGGTTCTTGACTTTCGTAGCCCCCAAAAAGACAATATCTCCTTAATCAAATGGCTCTCAAAGTCCCTTCCCTGGTTGGAATGGATCTGCTGCGGGGCCCCATAGTGGACGAAAAAGTTCTCAACAAGTATCTTAGCCACCGTGGTCGCTTTCTGATTCTTAGTAGGGAAAGCCTGTGCATACTGGGTAAAATGATCAGTGACCACCAATATGTTACTGACACTTTTTAGATCGGGTTCTAGACTCAAGAAATCAATACAGACCAGTTCCATAGGGGCACTTGTGGTAAAGTTAACCAGGGGAGCAGCCCTTTGGGGTAGAGCTTTCCTTTGCAGACAACGGCTACAGGTCTTGACATACTGCTGTACATCCGTACTCATTTTCAGCCAGTAGAATCGAGCCCAAACTAGATCACGTGTTTGGTCTATGCCGAGATGCCCCATTTGATCATGCAAGGACCTTAGGACCAGTTCTTTAAGAGCTGAAGGCAGCACCAGTTGTTGTTTGTTTACCCGGCCCTCCTTATTCACAGTCTAGCTTGGCAGAAGACACCAGGAGAAAGGACTGCTGTGTGACTGAACTTCTCTGCTGAGACTATATTGCCCTCCTTCCCTCCCTTCCACCCCCCCACCCAAAGCTAGTTCTATTTTTATAGGCACAGAATTTGACTGACAACAGGAACTTCCTGTTTAGGGGCAGGAAGTGAGTGATCACAGAACCACCAAGGACCCACCATCCTAGAAGGGCAAGAGTAGCTCTCCAGCCCCTCTAGCTGCTGGAGGTCTGCCTCTGAGCAAGTAAGTGGTCTACTGCGAAATATAGGATATTCTTGTCTCAGAACAGGACAATCAGAGCTTAAAGGGCACACAGGCAGAAAGTAAGGAGAGAGAAAAAAACGGAGGAAGAGTAAGGATTGCAAACAGTTAGGGGCCAGAAATAAGACATGATTGGGTGGTGCAGTGCAGTGGCTGTGGAGCAGCAGTCTTCCAGGAGATGTTCTGGAGGATGCGGTGTTGTCCCATCTGCAGGCACCTCTATGGGCTGAGGGAGGTTGCTCATCTCCAGGCTGAGTTGGTCAGGATTTGTGGGACCTCCTCTTCCATCCAGGGACCACCAGTGCCACTGCCTTTGCCTCAGAGGTTGCCAAGAAAGAGGGCGGTTGGACCACAGTGGGCTCAGGAGGGTGAGGGTGGTGGAACAGAGGTGCGTCCCTCCCATTGTACCTCTCCACAATTCCTATGCCATTCTGGCAAAGTGTGGTTCCTCTATGGAGGCACCCACAGTGGAGACCAAGGAGGATGCTGGGAACCTCCACAAAGGAGGCCCACAGGAGGGTGGCAGGGGACCCTGCAGGGGAAGGAAACAACTCCTGGTGGGGGACTCCATTGTTAGGAAGGTAGAACTGGGGGAGGAAGGGGAGAGGGAGGTAAGGTGCCTGCCTGGCACCATGGCTTGCAGGGACAGGAAGCGAATCCTCAGGATTGCTGGAGCAGCTGCACAGGGGAGGGAGCTGGATGTCATTGTCCACCTAGGGACAAATGACCTGGCTAAGAAAGGGATTAGAGAAGTGCAGGAAGAGTTTGTGGAACTGGGAGGCCTTAGTCAAGTAGCAGCGGTAACCTTCTCAGAGGTGCTACCCATCTATGGCATGGAGAGGCTAGGGTGTTCCGCACCATGGGATTCAATCAGTGGTTGAAAAACTGGTGTGGAGCTCAGGGATTTGGCTTCATTGGGGACTGGGGGTCCACCTGGAGTGATGCAAGCCTATACTGGCATGATGGGCTGCATCTGTCCGGGAGGGGAACCAGGATCCTAGGTCATAGGTTTAAATGCTTCATTGGCAAGCTTTTAAACTAGCCAAGGGGGGAGGCACTGGAAAGGAGCAGGAAAATCCTAGCCCCCCCAAATAATCACAGTAGTAAGTGCTGCAAACACCAACATAGAGGTGTCAATAGGGAGAAGGGCAGGGGTAAATGGAGAAAGTGACAAAGGCAAGAAGGACAGGGATGGGGCAAAAGGGAGTAAGGCCATCAGGAAATGGAGGGTAATGAGTACCAATGCCCATAGTCTGGGCAACAAGCTCCCTGAGCTGATGGCCTTAATGGAAGAGGGATTCCTGGATATTGTAGCAGTCACAGAAACATGGTACACAGAGAACCACGACTGGGATGTTAACATACCAGGGTACATAACCTACAGGAGAGACAGGCAGGGGAGAAGAGGGGGAGGAGTAGCTCTCTATGTAAAGGAAGGGATAAAAGCAACTGAACAAAAGAGTAAACAGGGAGGAGAGGAGGCATGTGGGTCACATTGGAGACTGGAAAGGGCACCACAATCCGCACAGGGGTTGTGTACAGACCCCCATGTCAGGAGGAAGGAATGGACAAGGATATGATAGAAGGCATTCTTATAATGGCAGAGAAAGGGGAGATACTGTTGATGGGAGACCTGAATATGCCAGATGTTAACTGGAGCACATTTGCTGCAGCCACATCCAAGAGCAGGGCCATTCTTGATGCCCTACAGGTGGCAGGCATTAGACAGCTAGTTTTGGAACCCACTCGTGAGGGAGCAATCTAGACCTCGTGCTCTCAAATGGGGGCAGGGAGGATCTCAGATCTAGTAGTGGGTTGCCATCTGGGGACAAGTGACCATCAAACAGTGTGGTTCACGTTAAACTCAGCTACAGAGTCAAGCCATACAAAAGTGAGGGTACTGGACTTTGGGAGGGCTGACTTTGGCAAGATGGAGAGTGCCTCAGAAAGCACTAGCAAACAGGCTAGAAGGAGGTGTGGAGCAACAATGGGGAATTATCAAAACTGACATCACAGAGGCAACAAGCCTTGTGTGAAGCAAATGAACAAATCAAAATGAAAGAAAAGCCACTATGGTTCTCAAAAGAGGTGGCTGTGAAAGTCAGGAAGAAAAAATAGCATTCGGAAGTAAAGGAAACACAGAAGGAGCAGGACAGAGCTGTACCAGTTAAGGCAGAAGGAAGCAGGGAGGAAGTCAGAATAGCAAAAGCCCAAACTGAAGAAAAGATAGCCAACTCAGTTAAGAAGGGGGATAAAACCTTTTATAGGTACATCAGCGAGCATAGAAAGACAAAGGGAGGGATAGTGAGGCTGAATAGAATGAATGGTGGGTGGGCAGAGGGGGACATTGAAAAAGCAGGAATACTGAATGAATATTTCTGCTCAGTATTCACAAAAGAGGAGGGGGATGTGCCTAATCCAATTAACAGAAGCACTCTTGATGGGAGGGTCGATCCCAGTCCTTTCACAGAAGAAAGGGTTCTGCAAGAACTCCTAAAACTGAAGGTGGACAAAGCAATGGGTCCTGATGGAATTCACCCAGAATTCTAAAAGAATTAAGGGAGGAACTAGTGAAACCACTGGCTACACTTTTTAATAAATCATGGGAGGATGGTGTGGTACCCGAGGACTGGAGGAAGGCGGATGTGATTCCCCTTCACAAAAGTGGGTCCAAGACAGAGGCAGGAAACTACATACCTGTCAGTCTGACCTCTGTGGTAGGGAAAGTGATGGAGTCACTTGTGAAGGAAAGAATAGTCGAGTATCTAGAGGCCAGTGGAGCATAGAACCCAAGGCAGCATGGGTTCACAGCGGGAAGGTCATGTTAGACGAATCTAATAGATTTCTTTGACTGGGTGACCAAAGTAGTAGACCAGGGAGGGGCTGTGGACATGGCCTACCTAGACTTTAGCAAGGCATTTGACACAGTCCCACACAAAAGATTAATAGTCAAATTAACCAGCCTGGGAGTGGGACCCAGGGTGGTAGCCTGGGTAAAACATTGGCTGGACAACAGGACACAAAAGGTAATTGTAAATGGAGTCCATTCTGAAAGAAAAGGGGGTTACTAGTGGGGTACCGCAGGGTTCAGTATTGGGTCCAGTCCTTTTTAATGTCTTCATCGGTGACATTGCAGAGGGACTGGAAGGAAATGTATGCCTTTTTGCAGATGACTCAAAAATCTGCAACAGAGTAGATACACAAGGAGGCATGGAAAGGATGAAAAGGGACTTGGCAAGGTTGGAGGAATGGTCAGAAGTATGGCAGCTAGGATTCAATGCAAAGAAGTGCAAAATAATGCACCTGGGAAACAAGAACCCAGTGGAAGAATACACAATGGGTGGGAGGTAATAACAACAAAAAAGGAAAGGGACCTGGGGGTAATCATATCAGATGACCTTAAGGTTAGCAAGCAATGTGAGAAGGCAGTAGGGAGGGCTGGGGTATACTGGGATGTATGGGAGAGGCATCAGCAGCAGAAACAGGAAGTGGCTATCCCTCTGTACAGACAGTTGGTGAGACCCCATCTGGAGTACTGTGTCCAGTTCTGGAGACCCCATCTCCGCAAGAACATAGACAGGATGAGGCAGTCAGAGGAGGGCAACTAAAATGGTGCAGGGTCTGCAAGAGAAGCCGTATGAGGAGAGACTAAAGGAGCTTAATATGTATACCCTTGAGGAAAGAAGGAAGAGGGGACATGATAGAAACTTTTAAGTACCTCAGTGGAATCAACAAAGTCCAAGAGGGTAGCATCTTTCAGAAAAGAGACTTGCAAGATCAAGGGACACAATTTAAAAGATAGAAGGAGGCGGATCAGGGCAATGTGAGAGTATTATTTCACAGAGAGGTAGTGGATGCATGGAACAGCCTTCCTGAGGAGGTTGTGGGGTCTAAAACTGTGGGAGAATTCAAGAATGCATGGGACAGACATAAGGCAATTCTTGTGGGGGTAGGAAGAAATAGGCTGTTGGTTAACTAGGATCTGCGGCCTATCCTGTAGGTAGGGAAATGGGCAGACTAGATGGACCTAGCGGTCCTTATCTGCCGTCAAAGTCTATGTTTCTATGTTTCTATGTTTCTCTATATAGTAGTTGGTTAATCAGTTTCAATTTGGGCCCTTCTTTATACAACAAGGCACTCCTTAGATCAGTGGAACGTAATCAGGAAACGTCCCTCCTAGCTTGCAAAGCTTCCACAGCCATTTTTATCATAGGATCACAGGACTGAGCCTGTTGGAGACTATCATTGTTGAATTGTGGCAGGGAACTGGTGTCTAATGTAGAGAAATGACAGTAGGCAGCAGGTATGCAGTTTTCAGACGGCCCCAAACAATCCACCACACAGTCCACCGTGTCAGGAGACACCGGTTCCTCGTTGTCAAATCTCTGGCAGAGAGCTCTATGTCAGATCTGGACAACCTGACCTAATCAGTTTGTGGCACAGGCCTCAAGAGAGCATCCGCATCTATATGGTTCAGGCCCAGCCTGTACTCTACAACATAGTCGTAGGTGGCCAAAGCAGAGAGCCATCTATGGCCAGTGGCATCCAACTTGGCAGAGGTCTGTACATAAGTCAGAGGGTTGTTATCAGTCTTTACCAATATCTTGGCGCCATACAAATAGTCATGAAACTGATCAACAATGGCCCACTTCAGAGCCAGAAACTCTAGTTTGTGCACTGGATAATTTTTTTCTGAAGGCGCCAGACTCCTGCTGGCAAATGCTACAGGTCACGAACCATTCGAGTGCTCCTGGTATAACACAGCCCCCAATCCTTGCAGACTGGCATCAGTATGAAGAATGTACGACTTGGCTGGGTCAGCATAGGCAAGCACTACGGCATGGGTGAGTTGATATATGATGTCGTAGAAAGCTTCCTCACACTCAACAGTCTAACGATCCCCAAACATATAGTTCAGCCAGAAATACTTCTTTTCCATCTCAGAGCGCACAACCTTCTTATACCTCTTGTGCGTAGGCAGATACCCCTGAGTGAGGTTGAGGAGGGGGCGAATCACTCGAGAATAGTCCTTAACAAACTGCCTATAGTATCCTCAAAACCCCAAGAATTGTTGCAGCTCTTTCAAATTTCTGGGTTGAGGCCAAGTGGTCAATACCTCCACTTTGCTAGGGTCAGTCTCTATGCCCTCAGTGGACACTATGTGGCCCACGTATTTCACAGAAGTCTGGAAGAATTGACACTTGTCAATACACAACTTGAGGCCAAAATCTTCCAACCGATCCAAGACCTTGAATAATCTTTGCTCATGTTCTTCCAACCATCGGCCAAACACTATAATGTCATCTAAATAGACCAGACACTTGAGTAGATTCATGTCCCCCACAGCCCGTTCCATCAAGCACTGAAAAGTGGCTGGGGCACCTGAAATCCCTTGAGGCATCTGAACAAACTCATAGAAGCCTAGAGGGCAAATGAAGGCAGTCTTCTCCCGGTCATCTGGGGCCATCGGGATCTGGTAGAATCCACTGTGAAGATCCAACACAGAGAACCACTTGCTGCCATTTAAACAATCCAATGCATCCTGTATGCATGGCATGGTATACTGGTCCGGAATGGTCCTCTGAGTCAAAGTGCGATAGTCTACACACATCCGAACTGACCCATTCTTCTTCCTTACTACTACTATGGGGGAGGCATAGGGGCTCCTGGACTCTTGTATTACACCAGCAGCCAACATCTCTTGCAGATGCCGCTTTACATCATCTATATCGGCAGGGGCCAGGCGCCGGGATCTCTCTCGGAAAGGCCTTTTGTCATGCAGCCGAATGTGATGCTCAGCCCTTTGCACACATCCCACATCCCACTCTTTCAGGGAGAAAACCTGGTCTCTCTTGGCAAGCCTCTCACTGACCTTTTGTTTCCATTCAGCTGGCAGTGGGGAGTCACCAAAGTCAAACAAATCAGGAGTAACTCTATCACCCGTCCTGGAACTCTTTCTGTTTGGTAATACTGCAGTATCTGCACAATCTACACTGGCTAAGGTGCATCCCCTTCTTATTCGAATCTCTCTGTTGGACACATTATGCACTTGAACCATCACCCTCTTAACATAAGCATGAGCTCTAGCTGGCAAGATGCTGGGTTTGACCAACAGTCCCTCAGGTAATCTTCCCTTCACAGGCGCATCCAACATCAACAACTTATTCTTAACATCCATTTTTAGTCGTACTTCTCCATGCAGGACACATTGGGCATTCGGGGCAAGTATCACCGGGGCTGGATCCTTTTTCCACACCACCCCCAACGGACCTTCAGGTTCCTCCGGACTACCCTTTTTCTGAGTGGCCCTTGCCTTTTGAATCACAGCAGGTATGCTCAATGCTCGCCTGGTCTGGAATGTTCGTTTCTCTGAGCACATTTGGGCCAATCGTCTGAACATATGCGCATTCGTCCCGATCAACAAAGGCACCCCATCATACAGTCTAGTGGGTGGGCAAACTAAAACTAGGGTTTCCACCTGCTCATCCATTCCAGCCACAGTTGCAGAGAAAGATAACCAGACTCGGATGTATCCCAAAAATGGATTGGCCTTGTCGCTCAAACCATGACTCAAACCAGACAAACCATGACTGGGATGTCAACACACCAGGGTACACAATCTACAGAAGGGACAGGGAAGGTAAAAGAGTAGGTGGAGTAGCTCCATACATAAGGGAAGGGAAGGGATCAAAGCTACAGAACTAAAAAGTAAAGGGGGAGGACAAGAGGCACTCTGGGTCACCTTGGAGACAGGAAATGGCATCACAATATGCACAGGGGTTGTATACAGACCCCCATCTCAAGGGAAGGAAATAGACAAGAAAATGATAGAGGACATTCTCAAAATGGCTGAAAAGGGGGAGATACTGTTGATAGGGGACCTGAATATGCCAGATGTTAACTGGCTGACATGTACTGCAGCCACATCCAAGAGCAGGGTCATTCTCGATGCCCTGCAGGGGACAGACCTGAGACAGCTAGTACTGGAACCCACTCGGGAGGGAGCAATGCTAGACCTGGTACTCTCAAATGGAGAGAGGATCACAAATTTAGAAGTCAGTAGACATCTGGGAACAAACGACCACTGCACAGTGTGCTTCACAATTAGCACAACCATGGAGATAAGCCATACAAAAACAAGAATACTGGACTTTAGAAGGGCTGACTTTGGCAAAATGGGTGAATGCCTGAAGAATGCACTAGTAAATGGCCAAAAAGGAGGGGTGGAAGAACAATGGAGAAAAATCAAAACTGCCATCATAGAGGCAACAAGCCTTTGTGTGAAACAAATAAAGAAAACAAAGCGGAGTAAAAAACCACTATGGCTCTCAAAAGAGGTGGCAGGGAAGGTTAAGGAGAAAAGACTGCATTCAAAAGTATAAGGAATCACAGAAGGAGCACGACAGGAACTGTATCAATTAAAGCAGAAAGAAGTGGAGAAGAGTCAGAATAGCAAAGGCCCAAACCGAGGAAAAATAGCCAACTCAGTTAAGAAGGGGGATAAAACCTTTTATAGGTACATTAGGGAGCATAGAAAGGTTAAGGGAGGAATAGTGAAGATTAATAAAGGAGAGGGTAGGTGGGCAGAGGGAGACAGTGAAAAGGCAGAGATACTGAATGAATACTTTTGCTCAGTATTCACAACAGACAATGAGGAGGAGTTACCTAAACCAGACAATAGAAGCACTCTGGGTAGGGGGGTTGACACCAGTCCATTCACAGAAGAAAGAGTCCTGAAAGAACTCCTAAAACTCAAGGTGGACAAAGCAATGGGGCCTGGCGGATTCACCCCAGAATCCTAAAAGAACTAAGGGAGGACCTAGTGACACCACTGACCACGCTTTTTAACAAATCATGGGAGGATGGGGTGGTACCTAAGGACTGGAGGAGGGCAGATGTGATTCCCTTTCACAAAAGTGGGAGCAAGGCAGAAGCAGGAAACTACAGACCTGCAAGTTTGGCCTCAGTGGTAGGGAAAATGATGGAATCACTTCTGAAATAAAGAATTGTTGAATACCTAGAGGCCAGTGGGGCACAGGACCCAATGCAGCACCGATTTACAGCAGGAAGGTCATGTCAGACGTATCTAATTGATTTCTTTGACTGGGTGACCAAAGTAATAGACCAGGGAGGGGCTGTGGATATGGCCTACCTAGACTTTAGCAAGGCATTTGACACAGTCCCACACAAAAGATTAATAATCAAGTTAGCCAGTCTAGGAGTGGGTCCCAGGGTGGTAGCCTGGGTAGCAAACTAACTGTACAACAGGACACAGAAGGTAATGGTGAATGGAACACATTCCGAAGAAAGGGGGGTTACTAGTGGAGTACTTCAGGGCTCAGTACTGGGTCCAGTCCTCGTTAACATCTTTATAACTGACATTGCAGAGGGTCTGGAGGAAAAGGTATGCCTCTTTGCAGATGACACAAAGATCTGTAACAGAGCTGATACACAAGAGGGGGTAGAAAAGATGAGAAGGGACTTGGCAAGGTTGGAGGAATGGTCAGACATATGGCAACTTAGATTCAATGCAAAGAAGTGCAAAGTAATGCACCTGGGAAACAGAAACCCAGGAGAAGAGTACACAATAGCAGGGGAGGTACTAACAACAACAAAAATAGAAAGGGACCTGGGGTAGTCATATCAGATGATCTAAAGGTGGGTAAGCAATGTGAAAAGTTGGTAAGGAGAGCCAGGGAGATACTGGGAGGCATAGGAAGGGGTATCACAAGTAGAAAAAGGGAAGTGGTTATCCCTCTATACAGACGGTTGGTGAGACCCCATCTGGAGTACTGTGTGCAGTTTTGGAGACCTCATCTACGCAAGGACATAGACAGGATGGAAGCAGTTCAGAGGTGGGCAACTAAAATGGTGCAGCGTCTGCAGCAGAAACCATATGAAGAGAGACCGAGAGAGCTTAATATGTATACTCTTGATGAAAGGAGGGACAGGGGGGACATGATAGAAACTTTCAAGTACCTCAAGGGAATCAACAAAGTCCAGGAGGGTAGAATCTTTCAGAAAAAGAGATGTGTAAGAACAAGGGGGCACAATTTAAAGATAGAGGGGGGACGGCTCAGGGGTAATGTGAGGAATTTTTTTTCACGGAGAGCTGTGGATACATGGAACCGCCTTCCTGAGAAGGTCATTGGGTCTCAAACAGTGGGGAATTCAAACATGCATGGGACAGAAAAAAGGCAATTATAGTGGGGGGTTGCAGGAAGTAGGCTGTGGGTTAGCTAGAATCTGCAGCTTATCCAGTAGGTAGGGAAATGGGCAGACTGGGTGGGCTAAGTGGTCCTTATCTGCCGTCAAAATCTATGTTTCTGTGTTTCAAAGATATTCCACTATCCTCTCCTTCAGCAGTGACTCCATTAACTTTCCCACCACCGATGTCAGGCTGGCTGGCTCAAAATTGCCAGCTTCCTCCCTACTACCACTTTTGTGAAGTGGGACTTCATCTGCCCTCCTCCAGTTCTCAGGAACCACTCCTGTTTCCAGTAAGCCATTAAAGTGGACTGTCAGAGGTGCAGCCAGTACCTCCCTGAGCTTTCTCGGTGCCCTAGGATGTACCCCATCTGGTCCCATTGATTTGCCCAGTTTCAGATTAATGCGTCTCTTTAGGACTTTGTTTTCTGAAAAAGGACTAGTGTCCACTTCCCTCCCTTCAGAGATCCTGTTACTTTTTTGCAATCCCTCCCATTGTCCTTTCAATGTGAACACCAAACAAAAGTATTTGTTCAGAATGTCTGCCTTTTCCTGGTCCCCTTCTGCACTGTCCCCCCAACCCTTTCTAACCTTACAGTCCCTCCCCTGGGTGTACCTAAAAAGAGTCCCCTTTCGTTACTGCTTGGGGTATTTTCTCCTCAGTTTGTGCCTTCGCACACCCTCCTGCTTTCTGTTCACACCTCCCTGTACTCCTCCCTCCGCATTTCCTCATGTCTTCTGAATACTATCCTTTTAGCCTTTTCCAACCACATCTTTTGAGAACCATAGTGGTCTCTTTTTTCCCCTTTTACTTTTACTCACTTGATTGACACAGAGATTTGTTCCCTTCACTGTGCTCCCTTTTATCTTCTCCCACTGTTCCTCCACCTCACAGGTCCGCAGGTTGCCACCTTAATGTCTGCAGCACCATCCTAGTTAGTGAGCATCAGTTCCACCATTGCACCATCAAGAGGGGGTTTGCTGACTAATTGCCTGAGTAATGCTGCCTGCAGGGAGTCCAGGTTGTCCCTCCTTTTAGCTGAAGCCACAGTTGGGAGACTCCAGTCTACATACGGCAGACTGAAGTCCCCCCCATCAGTGGCACCTCCACCTTTTCTGCCATCTTGCCAGTGGCTTTCACCAATATCTTATGTTTCTCCTCCCCTGTGCTGGAGGTCTGCAGAACAGACAAGCGCGAACCGTGGCTCCGTCCCCCTTCTCCAGGGTAACTCACAGTACCTTCCCAGCATATTCCCTGTATCTTTTTCACTCTCATGCTTTCTTTCACACACACAGACACACACACACAGAGTCTTTTCTTCCTGTGCTATACTTCCTGAACAGAGCATTCCCTGGTATGGCCATCTCCCAGTTGGGGTTTTCATTGCACTTTGACTTGGTAATGGTCATAGAATCCAGGTTGGCCTCTGCCATGCTGACTTCTAGGTCTGGAGTCTTATTTTCTAGACTTCTAGCATTTGCACACATTTTCTTGTAGATTTTGTTACCACTCTGATTATTACCTCTCTTGTTTTTTCCTTTTTGCCTACCTTGTTCGCTCTGTTCTTAATGCCTTCATTTCCAATCCTCTGAATTTCTATCACCCCACCTCCTTTATTGATTTGCATCTTGAGCTACCTCTGTTCCCTCAGGTTCTCCAAACTTCCTATTTTAGCCTTGGTAGGGGGTCAGATACTGCCTCCCATGATTTATTCTACTGCTGCTCTCAGCTAGTTTTGAAGTAAAATTTAAACTGTTTACTGAGAACTGCAACTCCCCTCCTGGATTGATGCAAGCTATCACCCTTGTAATGGCTCTTATCGCACTAGGTTGGAACCTGTCCCCAGTGAAGCCAAACCCCTCCTCTCTACACCATTTCTTAAACCATGAGTTGAAGGTCCTGTTGTGGGGTCACCCCCCCCCATTATAGACAGGCACCACTTCTGCAAAAGCCACTGAACGTGCTGCCTGCATAAGAGCTCTACCCAGCTTGCTGAACTGCCTCTGCACTATCCCTGCCCCATCCCAAGCCAGGTCTTTAGTACCCAGATGGGCAATGACATCCAGCTCTGCCTTCCTCCCAACTGCCCTCGCGATCCTCAAGATCCACTTCCTTTCTCTTTGGGACATGGTGCAATGTAGGCATCTAACCAGCCATGTAGGCATCTAACCTGCCTCTCCACAGTTTTATGTGATAAAGGCGAGTCTGAAAGACCGCTTATCACATAGAGCGAGCAAACTTGAGCCCATAGTTAAAAAGGTGACAGATATTGTACTGACTGTTGCAAATAGCAACGTTGCTACAATACCTAACTAACCACAGAAAGATCTTTTTTTATGCAGGGGCTGTACCCCCAGCAGCCCCCCAAACTTAAACAATCAACTCCGGGGCGGGGGTGCAAGTTACTGGATTTAAAAAAAGAAAATGTTTCTGCCTGTAGCTGGACCCAAACTCGGGTCTGCTTGCATCGCAAGCGGTGGTGTACACCACTACACTGTGCATGCAGCTTGGTGGGAATTGGCCACAAAGGATGCTATATAATGTAGTAGTGAGTACAGCTCCTTGCTGTACTTGCTACACAGGATATAGCAAGGTATTGCACCACTCGCTGTCTTATAGAGTGCTATTATTGAGTCACTCAAAAGTGCAGCGCTCAATGATCAGCGATCTACATGGGAGCTACCCCTCCCCACCACCATGTTTCCTATTCCCAGATCTGTCCCCCTCATAGTTGAGTCCCCCACCAGAAATTGCATCCTCCTCTTCCTCCTCTGGGGTCCTCTACTGCCCTTCTTGGGGTCTCCACTACTGTGGAACCCCACATCCTCTTTAGTCCCTACTTCATGGTGCTTCCTCCGTAGTCCCACCCAGCCAGAGTGGCATAAGAATTCTATAGCGGTACCAGTTCTGACCTGCCACCCTACCAGAGCCCACCTCAAACCAGCCACTCCTCTTCTTAGGCACTCTCTGAGGCAACTGTGTCAGACTTAGTGGCCCCTGGGAGGGGAAAGAGATTGCCGCAACCTGGCCAACTGAGCCTGCGGTCCAGCGACCTCCTCCATCATCCCCAAGAGCGGCGTGGGTATGGAGCAGCATTGAGGTTGCCAGCAGGTCTGCACTGCACTATCTGCAGGAATCACCAGTTTAGTGGGCAGCAGATTTGTGGTCCATCATGTGTTTGAAAATGTTGAATTGTGAGGTAGCCTGGAATTGGATCATTACATTCTCATGGTGCTCCTTGACAGCAGATTTTGTGTGTCACCTAGGGCAGAGGACAGCCACTTTCTAATGTCAACAGTTAATTAGAAAGACTGTACAACACCAAGAGGGAAACAGTCAGTGTAAAGTATACTGGAAAGAGGTTTTCACTCAGCCCCCCCAAAACAAATGTGTAATTGTTCCCTATTTCCACCCTCCCTGATGTCCTGAGAATAGACCCCACCAGGGTCTGCTTGTAAGTCAGCTGTTGGGGTGGGGGACCTGCAGAGTGATACACTCTAATCTTCCTCTTTGACCATAGAAGAATTGTCACTGATAGCAGAAAAAGGCCAACTGGCCCATCTAATCTGCATGGCCCTACCTATAGTATGATGTGCTTTAGCTTTGCTGCTTGCCCACTGTCCACAGGCCCACACAGCAAGAGACCCACGATTGCTCTCTGAACGAACCTGGTTTCAGCTGGGCCGGATATTCTTTGAAGTTATTACATAGAACAAGGAGCAGTCTGATAATGCAGTTGCCAGGTGGAGACGCTTACTGTGCCAGCTCCCTTACCAACCTTATTTATCCCTTTCAAATACTTGAAGGTCCCAGTCTTGTCCCTGCTCTCTCTCCTGTCTTCCAGGGAGTACATTTTCAGTGCCCTTAACCTCTCCTCGTATGCCTTACCCTGCTGACCCGCTGTCATATTTGTAGCCTCTTCTGGACCTTTTCCGGTAGGTTAATGTCCTTTTTGAGGTCTGGGCACCAGAACTGAACTCCATAATTCAGATGCGGCCTTACCAGGAGCCTGTGGTGTAGCCCCCTACAAATGAGGGTTCCCAAATGTCTTCCTTGGGCTTGCTTAAATGCCCACTGCCAGGCTGGCGTTCTGTGTCCTAGCCATCTAAAAGTGTTTGCATGTGAGTGCCCAGTTAGCCTCTGTACCTGTCTCTTTAGGAACTGCCTATTTCTTAGTGTATAATTAATGTGGGTAGTGGCCGAGTAGTTTCTGACTCGAGTCCCACCCGGGGTGCTGTGTTATTGCTCCATTCTGCCATCACTATTTGAGCAGAGGGAGTCCTTTTAGGATCTGTAACTGTTAGCTGTTTACCTGCTTTATTAATAATGATATTGTGGTTTGTCTAACCTGCCTTCTTTTGCAGCATTGACTGTATTCCGCCACTATCTTGGTTCTGGACTGCCTGTTGGGACCAATCAGTACTTTTGGGAACCCAAAAATGGAGTCTCTCCCCAAGGGTCTTGTGGGAGTGAATTTCTGTAGGAATTGGAGTTCTAACCCCAGGAATCACTCATTATGATTGAACTTAATGCAGTCAGCCTCCTGTGTTGAGCTGCCCGGAGAGATGGAATTTTATGCAAATTATGGAACTCTCAGTTGGCTCATGCCACTTTCAAGCTGCTGCCCTAGCAACTGCTGTACTCTGAGTGCTTCAGGTTCTTTACTCTGCCTGCCTAGTATGGACGTCCTGGAGAGCTCTCCTTGAACTGTCTCAGACTAAAGTTCATCTGTAGATAAGTACTCATTTTCAGTTTAATTTTACATTGCTGCCTTAGAAACATTGTTTAGTATAGTAAATTAGTATTTTAGTAGTTTTTTATTTATATTCGTAATTCCCTCACGGTTCCTTGGAACCGAGAGTTCTGAGTCTATTTTAAAGGTTTTATCTCAATTTATTATTAGTTAGAGATATTTATCAGTTAGTTCCTTGAACCGCTTTAGTTCGGTCTAAATTTAGTATTTTTCTCGTTTCCTTTTTCTTCAGGAACCGAATAGCGCTCGGTTCCAGGAACCGCCAACGGTAGTTATTTTAAAGTAATCTCCGGTTTCGAGTTACTTTAAAAAAAATGTTTTTTGAAGTAATCTTTTTTGCCTAGCTTAAATGTCAGAGGTCCATTTGGATAAACCTAAAAAAACGCACAGGACCCACAGGTTTTAAGTGTTGTGAGTCTCGTGGTCAACTTATAGCAAAAGCAGATAGACATTCTCTCTATATTTCTTGTTTGGCTACAAGTCATATATTTGCCAATTGTGATATTTGTAAGACCTTTTCCCCAAAAACATTAAAGAAAAGGTCTACAATTTTAGAAGAGATGGCTTTTGCTTCTGCTTCTACTGGGGATAATTCTGCTTCTTTCTCCTCCCACAAAAAGAATGGAGGTAAAACCAAGGATCCTGACATGAGTTCAGATAAATCTGAACAAGGTAAAACAAAATGGGCTGTAGAAACAGGCACTGAACCTGTTCCATTAAAGAAAAAGTGTAAAGAAAAACATGTCGCTGTGCCTCTGGCTGAGAAGGCTAAGGAGCTCCCAGCAGACAAGCATATTATGCCCTCGGCTGAGGATATTGCTAAGGCACTACAAGTGTTACAAGCCCTACAGAGTGCAATCCCGGTTCCTACACTAACTGCCCCAGTTTCTCCTACAGCTGCAGCAAGGCAAGAAGTGCTGGAAGTGTTTGGTGAGGAGGAGGAGGAGGAGGACTTTGAAGAGGAACCTATAGATCCAGAGGTCTCTCCTGAGCAAGAGTTTGGATCTCCTCCTAGGGGTTCTGAGGAATACTCCTCCCACTATGCTTTTGTTAAGAACATGGCAGAAACCCTTAACCTTCCTCTTCAGGAAACAGAGGAGGATATGTAGGAGGCAGACTTTCTAGAAATGATGGGGTTAACCCCCACGAAACATCTACTTCTGCCCATGCATAAATCTTTGAAGAAGGCTGCAGTGCAGATTTTTAAAACTCCAACCTCTATCCCTAGTGTTGCTAAGAAGGCTGACAAAAAATACCAGCTGGACAGAACTACAGCTGATTTACTATTTATGCATCCTGATCCTGAGGGAGTAGTCCAAGCTGCTGCCTGTGACAAGGCCAGAATTCCATTGGCTACCCATCCACCAGACAAAGATTCAGGAAAAATGGATGCTATGGGAAAGAAAGGGTACATGGCTGCCTTTTTATTAGTTCAGCAGGCTAATTACATGGCATATTCAGTACAGTACCAAAAAGCTCTATGGAACACTGTTCTAGCTTTGGCTAATAGGGTCCCAGGTGAAGTGGCTGTAGACTTGCAAGATACAGCTAGGACTGCACTTGATGCTACCAGGTACCAATTTCATATGGCAGTGGATGCAAATGATACTGCATCCAGGTTAATGGCTTTGTCAGTTTCACTCAGGAGGTTTGCGTGGCTTACTGCCACCAACCTAACTTTAGACACCCAGGCCAAAGCAAAGGATTTCCCCCTGAAGAACAACTCCTTGTTTGGGGATAAAACAGAGGCATACATGAAGAAGATGGAGGAATATAAATCCACCTATCGGAGAAATTCCAAGGATAGGCACTTCACCTCTTATAGATCCCAGAGTAGGGGAGGTAGGGGTAGGGATTTTTACCCCAGACCTTTCTTTCAGGTGCAAGCCTCCCAGCCTCAGCAGCAAGCCAGAGGTTATTTTAGAGGAAAGGTCAGGAGAGCCATGAGAAGAGTGGCTCCTGCATCACAGGTTCAGACACAGCCCACACAGAATCCCTGACGGGCTAGTGCAGGTCACATCCCCTATTACAGGTCTACCAGTAGGTGGCAGACTGGCTCATTACCTTCCCGTTTGGCTTCCATCACCACAGACAGGTGGGTGCTGGAGGTAGTGAGCCAGAGCCTGGCACTCAGTTTCAAATCATTCCCAAAGCTGAGAACAAGAACCTTTGCTGCACACAGGATTCTGTTGGAAGCAGAGGTAAAATACTTGCTAGCAATCAAAGCAGTAGAGGTAGTGCATCTAATAAGCAGGGGAAAAGGTTTTTATTCCAGGTACTTCCTCATAAAAAAGAAAAATGGGGATTGGCAGCCTATTTTGGATCTAAGACTTCTGAACAAGCACATTTTGAAACCAAAGTTCAAAATGGTCACTCTTGCCATAATCATTCCTTCATTGCAAAAGGAAGACTGGCTGGCTAACCTAGATTTAAGGGATGCTTATTTCCATACTCCCATCAGACCATCTCACAAAAAATTCTTGAGATTCAGACTGGCTTCAGGCCATTATCAGTTTGCAGCTCTCCCTTTTGGGCTAACTTTGGCACTAAGGGTTTTTACAAAGTGTCTATCAGTGGTGGTAGAGTTTTTGACAAAACAAGGTGTAACAGTCTTCCCCTACCTGGATGACTGGTTAGTGGTAGGACAGTCTCTACAGCACGCAGTACAGTCACTGGCACTCAAAATCCACACTAGAGTCCCTGGGATTTCTGATAAACAAAGAAAAATCTCAACAGGTACCACTCCAGGTGCTGGAGTTTATTGGAGCAGAACTAAACACCAGACAGGGCAGAGCCCTCCTGCCACAGGACAGGGCAACAAGCATTCTGCAGATTGCAAAATCCTTTGTGTCTGGGAGACCCAGAATACCCAGAGAATTTCTCAGGTTACCAGGCCACATGGCATCTCCCACGGCAGTGGTAATGGGCTCCAGGTTTCAGATGAGAGATATTCAGTGCCATCTCAGACAGTATTGGTCTCAAAGGATGGATCCTATGTCCAAACTGATTCCAGTCACAGAAAGCTTAGTCCGGGCCTTACAATGGTGGCTGGATGAGCACAACCTCAGGTTGGGTGTACCTTTTATAAGGGAACAACCTTCAGTAATCCTCACAACAGATGCCTCTCTTCTAGGCTGGAGGGCACACATGTTAGAGCACACAGCAAGTGGCACATGGTCCCCCCAAGAGTCTCTGTTGCACTTAAATCTCTTGGAGCTCAGGGCTGTTTTCCTGGCTTTAAAAACATTCACTCCTTATCTGCAAAATAAGGTGTTGCAAGTCAGAACAGACAACACCACAACCATGTATTACATCAACAAGCAAGGAGGTACCAGGTCACATCTACTGTGCACAGAAACAATGAGACTGTGGTCCCTGGTATACTCCATGGGAGTATCCCTGTCAGCCATACATCTTTCAGGGAAGGACAATGTGCTGGCAGACTCTCTAAGCAGGATATGTCAGGACCACCACGAGCGGTGCCTGAATTCTCAGGTACTCAGTCAAATTTTCAGAAAATGGGCACTCCAGAGGTGGATCCCTTCACCTCCCCAGAAAACCACCAGCTTTTAATGTACTGTTGCAGGCCTCCTCTAAGGGGCACAATCTCCCTGAATGCCTTGGCCCTGGATTGTACATGGAAGTTTCTGTATGCATTCCCTCCTTTTCCTATGATATTCAGGATCCTACTGAAACTGATGTCCCATCCAGCAAAAATGATACTGGTGGCTCAGGATTGGGCGAGACAGCACTGGTACTCTCTTCTGCTGTCTCTGTCAGTGGTTTCCCCAATCCATCTGCCCAGGAGGCACAACCTGTTAACCTCCTCTCAGGGCAGGATCCTGTACCTCAATCTCAAATCACTGAGGCTCAAGGCGTGGCTCTTGAGGACTTAGAATTTGCTAACCTTAACCTATCAGAACAGGTGCTAACAGTGCTTAGGGGTTCCAGGAAGCCTTCTACTAAGAAGACATATGCCTCTAAGTGGAAAATATTTACAATATGGTGTACAGGTAAAGTTTTGAGCCCTTTCTGGGCTGATTTGGCTATTCTGCTCGATTATCTTATACATTTACATTCCATAGGTCTGAAGCCTTCCACCTTCAAGGTTCACTTAGCTTCAGTCTCTGCTTACCTGTCAGTTGGTAAGGAGAAGTCTATGGCTTCTCATCCAGTATTTAGAAAATATTTTAAAGGCCTTAATCTTCGGCACCCTCCCCTAAGAGAACCGGTTCCAGCCTGGAATCTAAATATTTGCATTGCTAAACTCATGGATGCACCGCAGATTTGAAGTATGTCACTTGGAAAACTGTTTTCCTGGTTGCCATTACTTCAGCCAGAAAGATCAGTGAATTACAAGCCCTGTGCAAAGATGTGGACTACATCTCATTCCACAGGGACAAGGTGGTCCTTAGGACTGATAGAAAATTCCTTCCCGAGGTGGTATCTGATTTTCACTTGAATCAGTCTATCACTCTACCTGTCTTCTTTACAGACAACTCCAGTTCTTCATAAAGGAGACTTCACTCCCTTGATGTCAAAAGGGCACTTAGCCACCACATTGACAGAACCAAGTCTTACAGGACAAGTCAATCACAGCTCTTTCTCACATATGGTGAAGTTGGTAATGGCAGAAGCCAAAACGTACAATTGCTCGCTGGATAGTGGCATGTATACAGTTTTGTTATAGTAAGGTGGGTAAACAGGTACCTCTGGGCCTAAGAGCACACTCCACCAGGGGCACAGCTGCTCCAGTGGCAGCTTCAAGAGAAATTCTGCTACTGGAAATCTGTAAAGCAGCTACATGGGAAACAGTACACACCTTCACAAAGCATTACAGCCTGGACTTGCAATCCAGAGGTGATGCTAGGTTTGGTACAGCAGTACTGCAGAGCCTGTTTCCGAAATAGGTTCTCTGCCCAACCTCCAAAGGTACTACTTGGTAATCTGCATTAAGTCTAATCATAATGAGTGATTCCTGGGGATAGACGAAAAAATTACTCACAATAGTAATCTTGTTTCTTCAAAGGGATCACTCATTATGATTAAAGACCCTTCCTACCTCCCCTACTAGAACCTATAGAAGTTACTCTGCATCCCTGCATTAGAGTTTTTTTCTTTTCTCCTATATAGGTTAAGATACAGACTCACTTTGTTTAACCAGTTGGTGTCCAGGTGGTCTCAAGTTTCTTAGGTTTGTTAGTTAAGGATGTTTGACCTGAAAGGCCCAACAATATTATTTTTTAAGGTTGTTAATTTTAGCTAGGGGGTCTTTTACCTAGTTAGGCTCTGTAAGAATCTGAAGCACTCAGAGTGCAGCAGTTGCTAGGGCAGCAGTTTGAAAGCCAACTGAGAATTCCATAATTTGCATAAAATTCTATCTCTCTGGGCAGTTCAACAAAGGAGGCTGACTGCATCAAGTTTAATCATAATGAGTGATCCCTTTGAAGAAACAAGATTACTATGGTGAGTAATTTTTTATTTTTGTATTTTGGCACCTAAATGAACCTGGAGGGGGAGCTCTAGCTGTGACAGACAGATGGATCAACCAACCAAACCTTTTGGACCCACAAGGAAGTCCCAATGCTGTCTGCAGCAGAAGTCAGTCTGAGCTTGGAGTTGGAAAAGTGAACAGCTCAAGATATTCGAGCAGCTGCTTCTGTGTAGTGTGCAGGGAAGATCGGCAAGAAGGCTGTGTTTGGCCCACCTGCCACCATCTTCTCTAGTGAAGAAGTCTGTTTAAACTTTCAGACTTTATCTGAAGTTGCTGTGCTTGTGACCAGAATCCTTAATTGTGACGAATTGAAGTTTCCTGAAGTGGACTGAAGATTGGCCTTGGTGTGATCAGCCTGTCAGGACTTGAGACTGCCACAGAGTGTACGGTTTGCGCAGAGACACTGTGAATTGAAACCAGACTGCTATCTGAACTGTGGTATTTACTTGCTTTACTATAAGTGTGCTGATTGTAGATTGTGGGTCGCAATTTGATTTGATTGATGGAACCAGTAGTTTGGAGTGTTTACTGTGTCACTGCTTGAGTACAGAATGCTAAATGTGAGTGTTTGTCCTATCAGAATCATTCCTATAGTTCTTTGCTCAAACCATGACATAGTTAAAACTCCAGATCACTGATTCTGTGAAAAGAACTGTAACAGAATGCTGCCCATAAAAATCAAAACAATGCAAAATACTGTTTTTCCCATCCCTTTTATTCAGGTGCAGTTACCTATGGATCATTCACACTTATGGATATTATTTCTGTAAGTGGTAACATTATAAACAGCTGCATATTAGAACTGATTTACTGTCCTCTTTAATAAACAAATTAACCAGAACTGGGAGTGGGTCCCAGGGTGGTAGCATGAGTAAAACATTGGTTGGACAACAGGACACATAAGGTAATAGTAAACTGAGTCCACTCAGAAGAAAGGGTTTTTACTAGTGGGTACCACAGGGTTCAGTACTGGGTCCAGTCCTTTTAATGTCTTTATAAGTGACATTACAGAGGTACTGGAAGGAAAAGTATGCCTCTTTGCAGATGACACAAAGCTCTGCAATAGGGTTGATACACAAAGGGGGGTGGTAAGGATGAGAAGGGACATGGCAAGGCTGGAGGAATGGTCAGAAGTGTGGCAGCTTGGATTCAATGCAAAGAAGTGCAAAATAATGCACATGGGAAACAAAAACCCAGGGCAAGAGTACACTATGGAGGGGGGGTAGTAAGAACAAGCATTTGTCAATGCCGAATGTTTGCTTGCTGGCATTGGCAGTGGTAGTGTAGAAGTTACAGAGCTGCGTAATAGTAATGGCAGTGAAGTATTGAACTGAAACCAACCCCACCACCACCCTGCAGAGAGTGAAAGGCATTGGGGTGTGCCTTTGGGTCGTCAGGCATAACGGCCATGCAATTTCAGTACACCCCACCCTGCAGACACTGGCAAGTGTCACGGTGTTCCTTGGGGTCTTTGGTTCTTATGCGCACCCCATTCCATTAGGAAATACAGAAAGATGGGTGCGATATAGGAGAATGGGGTGAACTTTGGGGCCGAAGAGTCCAAGGCATACCTCGATGCCTCTCACTGGCTGTAGGGTGTGGAATGGTATGAGCATTACAGGCAAGAATCCCAAGTCACACCCCTGATGCCTGTCATTCTCTACAGGGTTGGGCGTTATGGTTGGAAACCCTAATACCTCAGGCATTCATTGGTATTTTCACTCCAAATGTTCAACATGGTTTTTTTGTGACCCCACCTCATGAACAGAGGGAATATCAGTTTGGTAGCCGAAAGCTGCTTATGCACAGTGACTACGGCATTTAGCACCACAGGTGCAAAAACATTCTGAACAGGACGTAAAAAATGACAGCTGTACTGTTCATGGGGAGGTGTAAAAAATGGCAATGTTGCAAATCTGCAGTAAAAATATTTAAAAATGGTGAAGTCACGAGCGTACATAAAACTGTGCAACGCACACCCGTAATATAATTAGGTTGGGGATTTTTTACAGCAGATTGTCAACTCAGGCATTTTGGTGCCTCCGATCATGAACAGTGTCACTGTGATTTTCTTTATCTGTCCCAAACAATGATTTCCCACAGCGACCATGCATCTCTGCGCTGAAAGTGTGAAAACACACTTCGGCCATGTTGTGAATAATGACAGCTGTACTGTAAAGAAGGCAGTGTGGAAAAATACCACTGGTGAAAATCTGGACTTAAAATATTACAAAGTCATGAAATTACGAGGGTGCATGGAAACTGCGCAATGCTCACTCATAACATAGTCATTTTATGGACTTTTTTCACCAAATTTTCAACAAAGCCATTTTAAGACCTCTGCTCATGAACAGTGCAACTGATTTTCTTAATCTGTCCCAAACATTGCTTTCGCACACCAACAGCACCATTGTGAGCTACATGTGCGAAAACACATTTTGGGCGGCATATGAAAAATGGCAGCTGTACTGTTCATAAGGAAGTGTAATAAAATGGCAATGATGAAAATCTGGAGTGAAAATATTAAATTCGCAAACTTATGAACATGCATAGGAACTGCGCAACGCACGCTCGTAAAACAGTCATTTTTAGGAATGTTTTCACCAAATTTTCAACATAGCCATTTTAAGACCTCTGCTCATGAACAGTGTCACTGTGATTTTCTTAAATAGTCCCATACATTGATTTCGCACATCGTATGCGCCATTGTGCACTACATGGACGGAAACACATTTTGGGTGAGATGTGAAAAATGACAGCTGTACTACTCATAAGAAGGTATGGTAAAATGGCAATGTTGAAAATCTGGAGTGAAAATATTGAAAATTCATGAACTTACGAGTGTGCATAGGAACTGCGCAACGCACGCTCGTAAAACAGTCATTTTTTTGAATTTTTCCACCAAATTTTCAAAATAGGCTTCTTGAGAGCCCACCTTATGAACACTGGCAGTGTTGTTTTGTTACTCAGTCCTGAAAGGTGACTGCGAAATCACCCTTCGGGCCCGAATAACGCCATGACAGTGACATCATTCATGAGAAGGGGTCCCAAAAAAACCCATGTTGAAAATTTGGTGCAAAGCAAAAATTCCAAAAAATGCCTGAGATATGCAACAAAGTTGAAAACCCCCTATCTAGCCCATTATACAGCTTACCGGCATTTCCTCAGTTCGCGGTCGGCTTTGAAGAGTGCAGGCGTGTTCCCGGTCCACGAAGGTTGTCGCCGAGGTCCGGAGTAAGTATGGGGTGAGGGGTGTGGAGAGACAGGGTGCACAGTGGGTGGGTGCGGGTTGTGGGAGGGGGCCAGGGAGACTACATGGGACCGTTTTTCTTTAGTGTTTTTTTGTTTTTTGACTCACGGCGGGGCGTTTGCCATGCTGGGGTGGGCTCCCAGCGTAGCACAAGGGCGTTTGGGTGGGGCGTTCAGCGGCAGGCGTTGGGCACCCCCATCGGTCAAAGCATCGATTGCCACACTGGGGTGGGCTCCCAGCGTGGCACCCAGTACGGGAGGGTGAGAACAGTGGAGCCGGCGGGATTGGGCACCCCATCGGCTATATCATTAGTTGCCACGCTGGGGTGGGCACCCAGCATGGCATTTGGAAGGCTTTAGGCGCGGGGAGGCGCAGCACAGCTAGCGAGATTAGGCACCCCGTCAGTTATACACTGTGTGTGTCCATGCGGGCGCGCCTACATGGGCATGTGTGGGGGCTGCACATGGTGGCGATATCTTATCGCTGCTCACTCAAGCATAGCTCCCCTTTGAACTGTATGCCACTGCATTTTGGAGCTTGTCATAGACAGCTCCAGCATGCATTAACTACAGGGTCACACCTGCACCACACACTGACTGAATTGGAAGAGGGGTGACACCTCCAGAAATCTCAGATGATGGCACTATGTTTCTTGCACATGCATGCAAGCAAACATAACAAGCATTGTCAATGCCGAATGTTGCTTGCTTCTATGTGCTGTTTAGGTATTTGGAAGTCATTGGAGTGCAAATATTGAAAATTTGCGAACTTACGAGCATGCGTAGGAACTGCGCAACACACAATCGTAAAACAGTCATTGTTAGGAAATTTTTCACAAAATGTTCAACATAGCCATTTTAAGACCTCTGGTCATGAACAGTGTCAGTGTGATTTTGTTAATGTGTCCCATACATTGAGTTTGCACACCGACTGCGCCATTGTGCGCTACATGGGCGGAAACACGTTTTGGGCAGGATGTGAAAAATTACAACTGTACTGCTCATGAGGAGGTGTGGTAAAATGGCAATGTTGAAAATCTGGAGAGGAAATATTGAAAATTCGCAAACCTCCGGCGTGCGTGGGAACTATACAACTTTTTCGTAAAACAGACATTTTGGAATTCTTTCACCAAATTTTCAACATTGCCATTTAGATCTCTGCTCATGAACAGTGACACTGTGATTTTCTTAATGTGTCCCATACACTGAGTTCTTTCACCGACTGCCATTATGCGCTACATGAGGAAACATGTTTTGAGCAGGATGTGAAAAATGACAGCTGTACTGCTCATGAGGAGGTGTGTTAAAATGGCAATGTTGAAAATCTGGGTGAAAATATTGAAAATTTGTGAACTACGAGCCTGCGTAGGAACTGCATAGCATGCGCTAAATAAAACAGTCATTGTTAGGAAATTTTTCACAAAATATTCAACATAGCCATTTTAAGACCTCTGCTCATGAACAGTGCCACTGTGATTTTCTTAATTTGTCCCGTACATTGATTTCGCACACCGACTGCGTCATTCTGCACTACAAGAGCGGAAACACATTTTGGGTGAGATGTAAAAAATGACAGCTATACTACTCATAAGAAGGTGTGGTAAAATGGCAATGTTGAAAATCTGGAGTGAAAATATTTAAATTTCGCGAACTTACGAACCTGTGTAGGAACTGCGCAACGCACGCTTGTAAAACAGTCATTTTTTTGAATTTTTGCACCAAATTTTCAACATGGGGTTTTTGGGACCCCTTCTCATGACTCATGTCACTGTCATGGCAGTATTTGGGCCTGAAGGGTGATTTCACAGTCACTGCGCGAAATCACCCTTTGGGCCCTAATAATCCATGACATGACATCATCATGAAGGGTCTAAAACCATGTTAATTAATTATAAAATCAAAATACCTAAGATATACAATAAAGTTGAACCCCTCTATCTAGCCCATTATACAGCTTACCAGCATTTCCTCAGTTCGCGGTCAGCTTTGAAGAGTGTAGACGTGTTCTCGGTTCACGAAGTTAAATCGGCAGGAGTCAGAAGGTAAGTATAGGGGTGAGGGTATGGAGAGCTGGGTGCACAGTGGGTAGGTGCGGGTTGTGGGAGCGGGGGTCGGGAGATGCACCACGGGACCGTTTTTGTTTTACAGGTTTAAAACAAAAAACAGACATCGTGGGACCGTTTGCCACGCTGGGGTGGGCTCCCAGCATGGCACAAGAATGGGGGGGCTGTTCAGCTGATGGGGGATTGGGCACCCCCGTCAGCCAAAGAACTGATTGCCATGCTGGGGTGGGCTCCCAGCGTGGCACCAGCTACGGGCGGGGGCGACTGCAGCTCAGCCAGCGGGGATTGGGCACCCCGTCGGCTACCCCACCCCAGACGTCGAGGGGCATGCACACCTGCACATGAGGAGCTACGCTTATCGGTGTTCATTGAAGCGTAGCTCCCCCTTTCAACTGTATGCCACTACATTTTGGAGCGTGTCATAGCTCCAAAATGCATTGGCTTACAGGGGCTGCGCCTGCCAGCTCACTGACTGAATTGGAGGAGGAGGTGACACACCTCCGAAATCTCCGATGATGGCACTATGTTTCTTGCACATGCGTGCAAGCAACATAAAAATGGAAAGGAACCTGGAGGAATCATATCAGATTACCTTAAGGTTAGCAAGCAGTGGGAGAAGGCAGTAGGGAGGGCTGGGGGGATATTGGGATGTATAGGGAGAGGAATTACCAGCAGAAAACAGGAAGTTGTTATCTCTCTGTACATACAGTTGGTGAGACCCCATCTGGGGTACTGCGTCCAGTTCTGGAGACCCCATCTCCGTAAGGACATAGGATGGAGGCAGTCTAGCAGAGTGTAACTAAAATAGTGCAGGGTCTGTAAAAGAAGGCATATGAGAAGAGACTAAAGGAGCTTAACGTGTATACCCTTGAGGAAAGGAGTGAAATGGGGAACATGATAGAAACTTTTAAGTACCTCAGTGGAATCAACAAAGTCCAAGAGGGCAGCATCTTTCAGAAAAAGAGATGTACAAGAACAAGGGGGCACAATTTGAAGATGGGGGGCAGGGACAATGTGAGGGAGTATTTTTTCACAGAGAGGGTGGTGGACACATGGAACTGTCTTCCTGAGGAGGTTGTGGGGTCTAAAACTGTGAGAGAATTCAAGAATGCATGGGACAGACATAAGGCCATTCTTGTGAGGAGTAGGAAGAAATAGGCTGTTGATTAACTAGGATCTGCAACTTATCCAGTAGGTAGGGAAACTGGCTGACTAGGTGGGCCAAGCACTCCTTATCTGCCATTAAAGTCTATGGCCCAGATATTCAAACTGAGCCATTCTGAGGCGCAAGCCCCTGCGCTGCTCAAAATAGTTGCGCCCAGGGGGTGTGGCGGGAGTGATATTCAAAGGAGTTGCTTTATTGAGGCAACTCCTTTGAATATCACCCCAACCACAACCACTGCGCGAATGCAGTGGAACTTGCGCCACCGCAAGTTGCCAGAGTTGAGCATTAAACTTGCGGTGGCGCAAGTACCATTGTGCCATGCGCCAAATTTCCGATATTCAAAGGTGACATGCAAATGGGGCCATAATTTATGCAAGGCACGGGGGGGCCATTTGCATCTATTTATAGCCCCATTCGCATGCCATTACATGAGTGCGCCCGATCCCTGAGGACTTACTGCGCCTAGCCACCCTGCCAGGTAGCAGCCGTCGGGGACCTACGCACCCTGCAGCCGATCGCAGGCAGCATCAGTGTATACATCCCCCCCACACACAGCTCCCGAAGCCCGATCGCGGGCATACAGTAACATGCCCCCCCCACACATATCTCCCGAAGCCCGACCGCGGGCATAAGGTGTATCAACCCCCAACATCTCCGAAGCCCGATCATGGGCATAACCTATATCAACCCCCATCTCCCGAAGCCCGATCGTGGGCACAACCTGTCAACCCCACATCTCCGAAGCCCAATCGCGGGCATAACCTGTATCAACCCCCACACAGCTAATGGGCATGTAGCCCATCAGCGCAGATGATCAGTCCAGACGGTGAATGAACATCATTCACAAATCTGACTGTCATGTACGGATGCGGGATGCATCGCCTCATTGGCTGTAGCTCTGCACCAATGGGCGTGCAGCCCCCACCGAGAGTCAGTCGGGCGGCGGGCGCAGGCGGTGGATGCTGCCGCCACCGCCGCCGGGGAGGGGGTGGAGGGGCCTTGATGGGGGTGGGGGGACACTAGACACCAGGAGATGTTTGTGGGGGTTGTAACTTGACATTCTGCCTGTGATCGGGCATTACGGTCCACTGGACCACCAGGGAGATATTCGCTTGGGGGCTTTTACATTCTGCCCGCAATCGGCACTGGTGGGGGGTTGATACAGGTTATGCCCGCGATCGGGCTTCGGGAGATGTGGGAGGGGTGATATAGGTTATGCCCGCGATCAGGCTCTCGGGAGATGTGGGGGTTGATATAGGTTATGCCCGCGATCGGGCTTCGGAGATGTGTGGGGGTTGATACAGGTTATGCCCGCGATCGGGCTTCTGGAGATGTTGGGGGTGTTGATACCTTATGCCCCTCGATCGGGCTTCGGAGATATGTGTGTGTGGGGGGCATGTTACTGTATGCCCGCGATCGGGCTTTGGGAGATGTGTGGGCGGGGGGTTGTTTTTACGTTCTGCCCGCGATCGGGCTGGTGGGAGGACACAGGGACCGAGTTGGGGGCCAGCCAGGGGTGGCAGCTGCTGTGTTGCGCCCTGCAATACAGCAGTTCACCTGTGGGTGGCCCTCAACTTGATCCTTTTTTTTTTGGCTCAAGGTTGTGCAGGCGCAGGTTGGGGGTTGTGCATGCACAACTCTGCACAACCCGACTGAATATCGGGTTGCGCAGGTTATGCATGGTTCCTCCCCCTCCTGTTGAACATGCATTCATTTGCATTGCTCTTTGCGCAACCTGTTGTCAGTGGCATAACTGCCTCCTGCGATATCGCAGAATGGCGCATTTTGGACTTCATGACAGCAAGAACCCTGTTGCGCATGGCGCAACCCTTTTGAATATCTGGGCCAATGTTTCTAGATATTCCACCGTCCTTTCCTTCAGTATGGTCTCCATGAGCTTGCCCACAACGGAGGTTAGACTGACTGGTCTGTAATTCCCTGGGTCATCCTTGGGACCGCTTTTGTGGAGGGGCACTACATGTGCTTTTCTCCAGTCCTGCGGTACCCTGCCTGACTCTAGTGAACTATTAAATAGATCTGATCCATCTGAAACAATTTTTGATTGTTGCAAGTTTACACTCAAGCTGGGATTACGTTCCTTTTTCGCAAGAAAGGAAGAAGAAGAACAGGAGACTGGTATGATGGGGGTAAGTGATACCACAGAATCTCTCAATAACAACTGTGACATTGATATAAACTTACAGAAATGTAAACCTCCATCGACTATTTGTCCACCTTTCACACCAGCATTACAAACTTTTCTTAAGAGTTATGAGAGGGACTTGCAGGAAATGAATAAGAATGCAAGTGATTCAATGAATGGTGTATTCCGTTCTAATTTCAGCAAGGCAGAGAGAATGGCATTAAATGAACTTGGCACAAATACATCTCTGACCATTAAACCAGCTGTTAAGGTGGGTCCATTTTAGATATGGACATGAAAATGTACAATTCAGAAGTGTGTAGACAATTGGAAAGGCTTTGCCTGGCGTTCAGTGACCAACCAGCCAGCCACTCCCACTTCCTGAGCTAAATACGCAGTTCCTCTCAGCCTCATTGTGAAGCACTTCTTTGCCCCACCATCCTCCCCTCCTCCTCCAGTGGCAGCACTTCTCTCCTTAGGGGGATTCTTAACATACCTTCAGCCATGGGAATCGTCCCGTGGCACCTCTAGGGGTGGAACCCTCTCCCGGAATTCCTTGCCTCCATACCCTTATGGGGTGGTAATTCCTCTGAAATAGAGAGTGCGAACTGCCAAAACTAAACTAACATGGTTGCACAAGCATAACACTATACTGGCTGCACAGGACATTGAATTAGAGAACAGGCAATTTTATGAAAAGGTGTCCCTTGATCCAATACCCATTTTTAAAAATAAGATAGATAATTTTTTATCAGAAGTTATAGCAAAAGGGTGGATAACGGAATTTGTTTTCATTTTTAACAGTAGATAATCCTGTGAAGGCATGTTTTTACTGTTTACCCAAGGTGCATAAATATCTCATAACACCCCACCCCCGGCTGCCCCATATTCTCTGGGAATAATTCCCTAATGGAACCTCTTTCCAAGTACATTGATCACTATATAAAACACCGGACACAACAGATCCCCTTGTTCATAAAAGATACAGGGGACATACTTTCAGTATTGGAAGAGATTGAAATCCAGGAAAATAGCGTGTTTGTTACTTTAAATGTTGAATTATCATATTCAGACATACCCCATGGGGAGGGGCTGAAGGCTCTGAGATATTATTTAGAGAGTAGGGGCAAGAATGATCCACCAACAAAAATGCTTGTTACCTTGGCTGAATATGTACAGACAAGTAACTCCTTTTACACAAATGAGCAATATGTACAAACAAGGGGACAGCCATAGGAGTGACAATTGTCCCCCCAACTTCACCAATATGTATTTGGGGAAATGGGAAGCAGAGATTATCAGGAAACCAGAAGTAAATCCATACTTGGACAAAATAGATTTGCATCGTTACTTTATCGACGATATATTGATCTTATGGACTGGCACAGAAAATGAACTGTTTGATTTCATGAAATTCTTGGAGAAGAGCAACAGAAATCTCCGTTTTTCCCTTTCCTTTAGCCACAAGCAGATTAACTTTTTAGATCTATTCATAGAAAGGGATGGAGAAGGGGGTATAAGAACTGATCTGTATCAGAAAAGAACTGACAGGAATACCCTCCTACAGGCTAAGAGCAACAATCCATATCCTACCATAACAGGTATTCCTAAAGGCCAGTTTATTAGAATAAAGAGAAACTGCAGTGATTTGGGGACATGTACGAAAAGGGCAGATGAGCTGGAAGTAAGACTAAAAGAAAGAGGTTACCCACAGATGATTATAACCAGGGCAAGAGAGGAGTTGACATGATGGGAAGGACAGAGATCATGACAACCTAAAGCAGAGAAAAAGGTGATAAGAGACCTGAGGATAAATGTTGTAAGTACCTACAATGCCCAGTCGAATGAGATAAGTGCTATCATTAGGATTAACTGGCATTTATTATGTCTGGGCCCAGGTTTAAAGGACCATAATGACACAGCGCCCAGAATAGTACATAGGAAAGGGAGAAGCTTGAAAGATAGCCTGGTCCACTCAGTCCAACCTATAGAAGATCAACCAAGAATCTGGCTACCCAATAGGCAGAATGGGTGGTATAGGTGTGGCAACTGCAAATTTTATCCTGTGTTTAAATGCACAAAAAACATTTGAAAACCCAAAACAAAGAGAGAAACTAAGGTTATGGGATTCATTACATGTGCCACTGAAGGGGTGGTACCTGTGGCCACTTGCTCTTGTGGTAGCTTTTACATTGGCAAGACAAAGAGGAAGTTTAAGGAAGGAATAGGTGAACACCGGAGGGCAACTGAATATAGGGATTTGAAGAATGCATTGACAGTCCATGTGAACAGGGTCACCAACTTAAAGAATCGTACATGGACTTTCCTAGGTATAGAAAAACCTATTAGAAGCCCACGGTGTGGTGACTGAAACAATATACTGTTGAAAAGAGAACAATATTTGGATCTTTGCTATGGGGGGTATAGAGATACCGGGACTTAACGATAAGATTGAATTAAAACCATTTATTAACAGGTGATTCCCTTCCCCCCCATGCATCCAAGGTTAAGTACTAGCGGTACTAAGGCAGTTAGAATAGCCCGCCTGTCCCTTTGCTTGCCACCACAAAATGAGATTGGTCTCACCCATTAAAAGGCAGTGAAGTGTTTGTATAATCATGGTTGTTAAATGTATATATATATATATATACTATATATATATATATATATATATATATATATATATATACATTTTATTTTTATAGGTTTGTTCCCTGGGAACCAATCTATTTGGTGAATCTTCATGGGAAACAGTGATAAAAAAAAATTAAAAACAAAAAGATGAGGACACTAATAGATGGAAACAAACACTTGTGGTAACAAACAAATTTAAATATTTTAACTGTACAGTGGCTGTAAGACATGAAAGTTTAATGCTGTAACACTTTAATAACTTTTTTTTTGACATATCAGATTTTTAATAAATTATAGATAGATGCTGTCACACACTGTAGGTGATTTGTTGATTTTGTGAGTTTCTGTTTTTCTGTTTATTACGAACTAACCTAAGCCATCCATGTGAAACTCGGCATCCTCTATAGAATAAAGGACCAGATTATCCCTGAAGCCAGGGTAGCCATCGCAAACAGCGTCCTACTCCCTAAGCTCACCTACGCAGTCCCAGTTCTCCAAGGTGTGCCTGCTACAGAACTTGACAGGCTAAAGACCTTATACAACAAGATTGCCAGGTTTGCTACAATGTCCCACCCTAGAACCCACCACTGCGAGGCCCAAGCTAGGCTCAGGTGGCCGTCACTGGAAGCCCGCCTCATCTACCCGACTCTTTGCCTGACATTTAAGCTACTGGGTCCCTCTCTTCCCCCCCAGCCTCAAAGGGCTAGTCAGGGTTAAATCCAATCTGAGGTGTCTCCGCACCTCAGGACAAACTCTCCTTGAGGTTCCTAAAACAAGGACCAAAGCCGGGTCCAGGTCCTTTGCGTTTACAGCCCCTTCCATCTGGAACAACCTCCCAATTGGGGTATGGGAGGCAGGATCTGGCCCCCGCTTCTGCTCCAAACATAAGGCACACTTGCTCGATAGGAGTACCTGCCAATGCCTTAGGACCTGACCACACGTCACTGCCTCTCCTACCTAGGAAGGCGTGCTTTATTGTTACCCATACCCCCATCCATCTAATCCCTCAGGAAGGCACCCTGACTCTAGTCAAATTAGCCTATATCTCGTGCACTTCCAAACTCTACAAGATTTATGCATGCACAACATTTGTAAATATCTAATCTAGATGTCCTACGGTCTGTATGTTCCCTTACCTCCTACCTGATTGTAACCCTATGGAATTGTAACTGTCTAACATCATGTTACTTTTCAATTTGTACTGTTCCGTTTACATGTATGCAACTTCTCCTCCGGGTTGCCCCTGAAAAAGGGACCTTCATGGCCCAGCGGGCTCACCCGGTCAACAAAATTCAATAAATAAATAAATTAGCACTGTCACTTTAATGCATACTCTATGGTGTCCTGTGAATTCTGGCTGTTATCCTATGATTAAGCGCCAGGGGACAAAAAAAACGCATCAGGAGATTGAGCCCTGATGTGAGGAGGGGGTTACTGCATTCAGAAGCTCCACTTGTGCATTTTCTGAAATAAAATGAAGCTCTGGGAATATTATAGAGGACCGGCTCCGTTTCCCAACTACAGCCATGTAGCAATGTTGTGACCTGAAATGTACCTTTATGCAGTCGGGAGTAGCCAGTGTCCACATCAGCTTGTTTGTTCTTATTAAATAGATCTGCCAGTGGCCCTGCCAGCTCCTCGGACAGTTCCTTTAGTACCCTTGGATGTACTCTGTCTGGGCTTGGTGATTTGTCCACCTTCAGTGCCAGCAGCCCCTCCCTCACTCTGTCCTTCTCTATCACTAAATCAGTGTTCCCCTGCTCCTCTTTTCCCTCCTGAGACACTGGTTCATCCTTCTCCTTCATGAAGATGAAACAGAAGTATTCCTTTAGTATCTCTCTGCTTTTCCCCCCATTATACTCCACCCACTCCACCCCTATCTTAAGCCTAACAATCCCTTCCTTATTGCCCCTTGTCTCACTTATATAGCAAAGAAAGCCTTCTTCCCTTCTTAATTCCTTCATCAATCTGCAGCTCCTTCTATGCCTTCTTTGACGGACTTCCTTACTTGCCTCACAAGTCAACCTTAGGAAATTTTCCCTATCCACCTCTCCCTCTCTTTCTTAGTCTTCCTGAAATTTTCAATGGACCAACCTCCTTTCCCTTATTTCCTGGGCAACCCAGAACTGAACCAGCTGAGCACTTTGGCCCTTGTGTTTTTTCCCCTGAGTCTAATACACTCATCTGTGGCAACCAGTATTCCTTCGTTAATGAAGGACCACCTTTGGTGCACTCCCAAATCTGCTCTGATGCCTGCCAGATGGCTCCTTAGCACTTCACTCATTTTCCTGAAGTCTGCCCTCCTGAAATAGAAGATTTTCATCTTAGGATACTTTCCCTGTCCATATCCAGCTGGAACCACACTGTGCAATGGTCACTTCCACCCAGTGGCTCCCTGTCCATTATTTCTTGTACATGCTCATCATTTGTGAGCCCCAGATCAAGAATTGCCTCCGCTCAAGCTGGTTCGGTGATACTCTGAGTCGGGGAAACCACTCTGCAGTCCTTCCAGGATCACCTGACTCCTAGCATATGTTGTGGAGGGTATGCTCCCATCCATCTTGGGCAGGTTGAAGTCTCCCAGAATTATCATCTCCCCTTTCCCCACAGCTTCCAATATTTATGAGCTCAATTCCCTGTTCCTCTCCTCATCCTGATTGGGTGGTCTGTAAATCACGCCAAACCTCACCTTTTTCTCTCTATCGGACCTTAACTGAACCCATAATGCCTCCACCGCCCATTCCTCTGACTCCTCCCTTGTGCAAGTTATGCCCTCCCTAATATAAACTGCCACCCTTCCCCCTTCCCAACTACCCTGTCCCTCCTGTACAGTTTATATCCAGGGATCACAAGATCTCAGTCATGGTGTGATGTTGCCCAAGACTTGGTTACTGCAGCTATGTCCACCCTCCTGTCTGCTGACAGTGCCTGCAGGTCACCCATCTTGTTTCCAAGATTCCATGCATTCAGAGACACCATCCTCCACCTAAATCTGACCTTCCTTCTCTTACCGCTGTTCTTCTATCCACATTTATTCCATCTGTGTGGACACCTCCATGTACCCTTGTTATGTGTTCCTCACCCCCTCACCCTTTGTTAACTCTTTTCACTCCTCTTCCAACACCTCCATCGTTTGGGGTGGGGGGAGTTCACTGACCTCCTCCTCTCGGAGTCTGTGGACCTGCACACCTGCTGCTCCGCTCTTCAACAGTTTAAATTAAGTGTAGTGTTTATGTATTCCCCCAGTTTGTCCCTGAGTACCCCGAAAATCTCCTTTCTGAGGTGTAGCCTGTCTGATGAAAAGAGTGCTTTGTTTGACCAGGTCTGCTCCTAGTCATCAATATAGATAAACATCTTCTCCCTACACTATTTACTCAGCCAGTCATTAAATTCCTCTGTTGTTCTTTTCCTGGCTGTGCTGACCCTTGGTACTTGTATCACCTCTGAGAAGGCCAGCAATCTTCCTTCCTTCCTAAAGATTTTCCCTAACTCCCTGAACGTCCCTGAACCTACCTTAGCCTCCTCCCCAGCTAGGTCATTGGTTCCCAAATGTATAACTAAATTAGGTTTTCCTCCATACTCCCTTACTATTTCCCTTTTTCTTTTCCTGACTTCCTTGTTGTCATCCCCGGCATACAATCCACCCTTCTGCTTCCATTTGGGTCCCCTTTCCTAACTCAGTGAATACCTCTAATTAAGGAGTCCCCTGTGACTGCCATCCTTCCATCCCCTGCACCCATGCTCCCCGTCCTTCCTTTCTTACCTTTGGTACTAGCTGCTTCTTCACCTAATTGCTCCCTCTGCACCCTGGTGAACTTCTCTCCACATCCACAATTGATCCCCTTCACTGGTTTCACAGGACCCTCTCTGCCCCGCCTCATCTAGCTATCTCTATCTGCTGTCAGTTTTCCCTCCCCATTTCCTTTCCTTTCCTTTTCTCTCCCTCCCCCATCATCCACTCCATTTTGTTTGCCTCCTCTTTCCTGCATACCCTGATTAGTTCCATCGCCCCTCCCCTGTACTCCTACTCTCAGCCCTGGCTCAACCTGACCTCCTTCCTCATCTTCTGCCCCCTCCCTCCTTCCAGTGGTGCAAATCCATTCAATAAAGGCACCCCTTTAGAATTTCCCACCCCTGATGCTACTCTCACATTCCCACCCTTCCCTTCCCTTACCACTTGCCATTCCTCTGCCCTGAGACCCCTAGTCCTCTGAGGAAGAGATACTCCTGTATACTGGGTGCTCCTCCCCACTCCCGTCTGCTGTGTGATGCCCTCACTCCTCTGGGCATTGCCCTTCTACCTTTCCCTCCACTGGTCTGCTCCTCTGACTTCCCACACCATCCTCCCTGGCTCCCATCTGGGCAGCCTTATTTCAGCCCTTACAGACATCCCCCTTTACTCCACAACACCCCCAGAAAGACTGCTGCCCTACAGCTATCACAGTTTACCACTCTCCTGTTTCCCATACGTGCACCTATTCCCCCACACCCGCCCAGCCCAGCGTCTCCTAGCCTCCAGTTATACATAACTATCTAATTCAAAAATACATACATTTCTGTCTCACTTTACCATCAGAATGTAACAACAATCTCAATAATCTAGAACTGAGTAGGTTGCTACTTCCAGTGTTCTATCAAAACTAGAACACTGTGGCAAGGAAGCTGTTTCTTAACAACCACCTGATTCTAGCTCAAAGGAAATAATATTTTTAATAAATGCCTTTTAAAGCATCAGCCTAGAAATCCCATGAAACAGTGACAAAGTCACAGTACCACCTAAAGAACATGCCACCACCCAGCAACAAGTCAGCTAACCCTGGTGACAAGGAACCCCCCCCCCAAAAAAAAAAATCTCAACCAAAATGACTATCTACTGTACAGAAAAACAAGCATTTGTCAATGCCGAATGTTGCTTGCTTCTATGTGCTGTTTAGGT
This sequence comes from Neoceratodus forsteri, assembly GCA_016271365.2. NCBI lineage: Eukaryota > Metazoa > Chordata > Ceratodontiformes > Ceratodontidae > Neoceratodus > Neoceratodus forsteri. Next base: position 50,542,911 of record JADMNL010000031.1, on the reverse strand, counting down.
ATTTGGAAGTCATTGGAGTGTAAATATTGAAAATTTGCGAACTTACGAGCGTGCGTAGGAACTGCGCAACACACGCTCGTAAAACAGACATTTTTAGAAATTTTTTTACCAAATTTTCAACATAGCCATTTTAAGACCTCTGCTCATGAACAGTGTCACTGTGATTTTCTTAATGTGTCCCATACATTGAGTTCGTGCACCGACTGCGCCATTGTGCGCTACATGCGGAAACATGTTTTGGGCAGGATGTGAAAAATGACAGCTCTACTGCTCATAAGGAGGTGTGGTAAAATGGCAATGTTGAAAATCTGGAGTGAAAATATTGAAAATTTGCGAACTTACGAGCTTGCGTAGGAACTGCGCAATGCACGCTCGTAAAACAGTCATTTTTAGGAATTTTTTCACCAAATTTTCAACATATTCATTTTAAGACCTCTGCTCATGAATATTTTTACTGTGATTTTCTTAATTTGTCCCATACATTGATTTTGCACACCGAGTGCACCATTCTGCGCTACAAGGGCGGAAACACATTTTAGGTGAGATGTGAAAAATGACAGCTGTACTACTCATAAGAAGGTGTGGTAAACTGGCAATGTTGAAAATCTGGAGTGAAAATATTGAAATTTCGCGAACTTACGAGCTTGCACAGGAACTGCGCAATGCAGGCTTGTAAAACAGTCATTTTTTGGAATTTTGGCACCAAATTTTCAAGTTGGGGTTTTTGGGACCCCTTCTCATGAATGATGTCACTGTCATGGCGGTATTCAGGCCTGAAGGGTGATTTCGCAGTCACTGTGCAGTCACTGCACGAAATCACCCTTCGGGCCCGAATACCTCCATGACAGTGACATCATGCATGAGAAGGGGTCCCAAAAACCCCATGTTGAAAATTTGGTGCAAATATTCCCAAAAATGCCTACGATATGCAACAAAGTTGAACCCCCCATCTAGCCCATTATACAGCTTACCGGCATTTCCTCAGTTCGCGGTCGGCTTTGAAGAGTGCAGACGTGTTCCCGGTCCACGAAGATTGTCGCACCGAGTCTGGAGGTAAGTATGGGGTGAGGGGGGTGGGAGGCTGTGGGCGCGCAATGGTGGGTGCGGTTGTGGGGGTCAGGAGATGCGCCCGGGACTGCTTTTGTTTTACAGGTAAAAAATTTAAAAAAAGACGTTATGGGACCATTTGCCATGCTGGGGTGGGCTCCCAGCATGGCACAAGGGCGTTGGTGGGGCATTCAGCCGACAGGGGATTGGGCACCTCCATCGGCCAAAGGACTGATTGCCATGCTGGGGTGGGCTCCCAGCGTGGCACCTACAACTGGGGGGGGAGAGAGACACAGCTCAGCCGACGGGGATTGGGCACCCCATCGGCTACACAGTAGGTTCAGGGGCGCACATGCCTGCGTGTGGGGGGGGAACTACGCTTCTTATCTTTGCTCACTGAAGCATAGCTCCCCCTTTCAACTGTATGCCACTGCATTTTGGAGCGTGTCATAGACAGCTCCAAAATGCATTGGCTTACAGGGGCCACGCCTGCCAGCTCATTGACTGAATTGGAAGAGGAGGTGACACACTTCCGAAATCTCCGATGATGGCACTATGTTTCTTGCATATGCGTGCAAGCAACATAAAAATGAACCTACACAAGATAGGAGTCACCACAGAACAAACATGCTGACTATACCGTTCCCAATTAACATGAAACACACACAATCCACACCTTCCTGCAGCCAACACTACCGGTGATGTGTAATATATCGGGTACACGTAAGACATATGCTATTAGCGTAGAGCACAAGTTATGCTATTTGGTAACTTTAGCCCATTCTTTTGCTTTTAAATATTTTATTTGGGTTGGGGTTCACTTACAAACCAACCTGTGAAAAATGCAAGGGGGGTGTGGAACATGAAGCCCCAAATTTAAATAAACTGACACTAAGTAAAGGACACAGCCAAATCAGTGCTGTATTCAGGAAGCTTTTGCGGCAAGCTTCCTAAGTGTACCCGATATTCTACACAATTGCCACAATACCCTCCTTCTCAGGCCACAAACTGTACACAAAATATATTCTGCAACTGGAAAAACTGTAGAAAACCTTCACTTAGCTATGGGAGTGCCACATAGACACAGCCACTCTGCTACCCGCATTCTAGAATCCATCCTAAACAAGGCAACACACTTATTTTCTATCTGGCCATTATGTAGGACAGGTAGTAATGATCTAGCACAAACAAGCCAACACATTTACTTTCTAATGTTTAGGAAAAAAAATTGTGAGCCGCCCAGTGACCTGGAAGGCTGAGGCATCCATGCCTTACCTCCTGCCACACCAGCAACCCGTGTTTGCGGTGCGAGTGGGCTGCCAAGGGCCAGCTGGTGAAGGAGAGAATTGAGCATCTATAGGACAGCTCTCCTGTCCCAGGGAGAGGTTGTGGGGATGAAGCCCACTACTTGCCTGTCCCCTAGCAGTGGCTAGGGGATGGCACAATGGACCCAGATGAAGGGGTGGATGTGAGGCAGATACCCAGCATGCTGCGTGCGGAAGCATGTGCCGCTCGGTCACTGGCGTCATTGCATGCCTCCGTGCCACACTTGGGGGATGGGAGAAAGGTGAAGAAAATATACCAACTGGAGAGAGATGATGCTGGCCTCTAGCAGGCACTGCACCCAGCTTGCTGGCACCTCATTAGAGATCCAGAGGGGAGCCCAGTGGGCACCGGGGTGATGGAGCTGGGGGGAGCAGTGGAATGGGGTTGGTTGGGAGGGGGAGAAACATACAAGCTAAAAAAAAATATTGGGATGAGGTTGAAGCCCTCACAACTGATAACAAAACAAGCATATATTTAGGTTTTATTTTTTGGGAGGGGTGAGGCCCACTTTTTCTTGCATTCAAGCTAAAAAAAAATATTGGGGGTGAGGGTGGAGCCCTCACAATTGATAACAAAACAAGAAGATATTTAGGTTTTATTTCCAGGGTAGATGGGGGCCCACTTTATCTTGTCCCCTTCCCCCCATGGTTTTTACAGCTTCCCTTGGAAAAGTACACTAAGAAACTGGCATAGTAGCATGCAGGGCGGTAAGTATTCAGGTACATACAACCCAGAGATCCTTAGTCCTTCACTTAGGGTGGTTACCCAAGGCAGGAAGGGACTTAAGGCAAACCTAAGCAGTACCTGAATATCCCTGTTGGAGGAAGTAACATAAAACAAAGGAGAGCACAGATGAGTTCTGATCCTGAAAGAACATATCTGGTGATAAGGAGCAGAAGAGAGACAGACTTGAGATAATATCCATACCTTTTCCAAGTTCTTCCATGATTTCCTCCAGAAGAACATCAGAAACAAAAGCTCGATGACTGGAATCACAAGACAGTAGTAACTGCTGATCCATTCTAGGAATTTCTCCTTTGTCTCCGTTTCCCAGCACACTGTGTCCAGGGGATATATGAGACAGGACTTAGGCTGAGGCCAGGTATTTACCTCAGGAATATCTTCTGGTACGAATTCAGTACTGAATCTGGACCAGTCTGGGTGCTGAGAAGGTTCTGCATCATTTGAGAGAAGGGCGCTCCAAATACAGATCAAGAAAGGCAAGCGTAGGTTGGCCATTTTCTCCAGAACACAGGAAAACTAATGTGAATACCACTCCCTCTTGAGTGCTGAGGAAGCTGGTTGCTGGGATGTGGAATAAACAGCAGTGACATAAATGGGGAATGCTCTACTATTCCATTAGCTTTAAGTAATTGGAGCATTCTGTACTGTGATGTCATGGGATGATGTCATAAACCTTGTTGTTTGCTGAGAGGGAACATAAAGACAGGCAGAGCAAAGGTGTCTGGTGGTCTTAAGGACTCCCTCAAGCAAGCAAGTCATACAGTAATGCACCAATGATGCTGGGGTGTATAGAGAAGGGTTTTGATGGTAGGAGAAGTGAGGTGATTCTGCTACTGGGCGGATCCCTGGTGAGGCCTCACCTGGATTACTATGTCCAGTTCTGGAGTCCTCACCTGTTAAGGGACATTTCATACATTTAAAAAGCTTCACGAGGAATGACATACTGTGCTGATAACAGCTTGTTTCCAGAGGCCCTCAATATATACTCGCTGGAAGTCAGGTGGGGTGTGGGGTCATGACTGAAGCTTCTAAGTTAAACAAAGTGAACAGCAAGGACCAGAGTCAGTAAGGGGCATGACTGGTGGTTGGTGGGGGACAAGGTCAAGAGAAATGTGAGGAGGTTATACTCCACTGAGAGGGTGGAAGAACTATGAACATACTTCCAGCAGAAGAAGTGGAGGCAGCGACTCTTACTGGGTTTAAACGGTTTGGACAGAGCAGGGAACTCACAGTCCTGGGGTGAGGGGGAGGCGTGCAACATATGTTTCAGGGGTGGGGGAGGGGTCAGACCACCAGCATAGTAGGCTGTTGGAGTGAGGTACTATAGTGTAGGCAACTCGATGGACCTTCGATCTCTTTATGCTGCCAGATTTATATTTCAAAAGCATACCAAGATTTATAACCTAAAGGACACAGTAGTTGTAAACCTAAATCATGCAAAAACTTCTGTTTCAAAACAATAAAACTTGAATTTAAAAATCAAATAGTTTTGGTGTGCAAAATAAAAAAAAAAATTAGACTGGTTTTATGTATGTATTTATTTGTGTAAGCCCCCCCCAAAGTGGGCTTACCTGCTTCTGGAGCTTCATGCTCCCCAGCTCCTCCTCAGCGCTATTTTCTCCTGGGGCTGTGAAGGGATTGATGCCTTGCAACCCCCACTTGCGGCATGCAGCTGCTTCTTTCCAAGTGTCTTGGCCCATTTGGGGCTGGGCTGAGTGCAGTGGGGGAGTCTGTGCAGCCGGGTGGTGGGGAGTGTGTTCTTGGGTCTGGTTTGGGGACAGACTGGGTTCAGGACATCTCCTTTGTAAATATATTGTCTTGTTTTTTCTGAATGGTGGGTCCATGCACTATGCACATGCGTGTCTGCCACCGGGAGCAGGAAATTTAAAGGAGCAGTAGTTCCTATTGTGGCAGTAGTTTTCGGTGCCAGCTGGATCCACGGGGCACAGTTTAAACTATTGGATTAGGACTACAAGTTCCGCAGGGCACCAGATGGGGTACTGTGTTTGGTGCCTGTGTGTATGGTCCATGATTGGATCAACATTTTCAGGCACCAAACGAGTAAACCCATATAAGAGAGGGCTGACGGAGGAGAGAGGGATTGGAGAAGGAGAGAGAGAGGAGGAGGTTGAAGGGGGCACTCGCCCACTCGGCCATGCAGTTATACGGCCACTCCTGCAGGTTTTTTATTTTAAATAAGTGTGTCCACCAGTAAATAAAAATGAGGAGCAACACTTGCAGTGTGTTGGAGGGACCTAGGATCCTTGGCCAGAGAATCCACAGAGGGAAGATGCTGCTTACCATTGCAGATACCTGAGGTGGAGGGCATCTTAGGGGTAAAGCCTTATCCTGGGAGGAATGCAGCTTGGAGCTAGATGGAGGCTTGTGGCTGAGCCTGGTTTGGCAGGTGGGAGCCAGGTGCACCATGCTGGTGGTGGCAGGGCCAAATGGTGTTGGGACCTAGGCGGCAGTTTGGCCCCAAAACTGCCTGGACATGAATGCCGCTGCAGGCTGAGGAGCTCCATAGAAACAAAGAATTTGATGGCAGATAAGGACCGCTTGGTCCACCCAGTCTGCCCATTTCCCTACCTAATGGATAAGCTGTAGATCCTAGTAGCCTACTTCTTATTACCCCCCAACCCCTAGAATTGCCTTTTGTCTGTCCCATGCATTCTTGAATTCCTCCACTGTTTTTGACTCCACAGCCTCCACAGAAAGGCCATTCCATGCATCCATAACCCTCTTCTTGAAAAAATACTTCCTCACATTACCTCTGAGCCGTCCCCCTTCTATCTTCAGATTTTGCCCCCATGTTCTTGCAAATCTCTTTTTCTGAAAGATGCTACCCTCTTGAACTTTGTTGATTCCCCCTGAGGCACTTGAAAGTTTCTATCATGTCCCCACTGACCCCCCTTTCCTTGAAGGTATACATATTAAGCTCCTTAAGTCTCTCTTCATATGTCTTCTGGTGCAGACCCTGCACCATTTTAGTTGCCCTCCTCTGGACTGCCTCCATCCAGTCTATGTCTTTGCAGAGATTGGGTCTCCAGAACTGCATGCAGTACCCCAGATGGGGTCTCACCAGCTGTCTCTACAGAGGGATAACAGCTTCCTGTTCTCTACTGGTGATGCCTCTTCCTATACATCCCAGTATCCCTCCCCCCACCCTTCTTACTGCCCTCTCACATTGCTTGTCCACTTTTAGGTCATCTGATATGATTACCCCCAGGTCCCTTTCCACTTTTATTGTTGTTAGCATCTCACCCTTCATGCTGTACTTTTCGCCTGGCTTTTTGTTTCCCAGGTGCATTACTTTGCACTTCTTAGCATTGAATCTAGGCTGCTACACATGTGACCATTCCTGCAACCTTGCCAAGTCCCTTCTCATCCTTTCCACCCCACCCTGCACAACTTTGTGTCATTCTACCTCAATCTACTGACTCCAGGAGGTGTTAGTCCACAGGAGGTAGGAGAAGACCTGCTAGGGTGGTCATGGGGGAAGAAAGCAGAGTGGCAAGCAAAGTTCTATATTCTCATAGCAATTTGTCTAGCCCCACAAAAACAGGCTCTTCTGGGCTGGGATCACTGCATGAGGGATATGCCCAAATCTGCAGGGTTACCAGAGAAAATACCCCTGGGATGTTCAGAGCAGTGGCATAGCAGTGATCGGTGCTGGACTGTGCTTGAAGGCTCTCGCTCCTGCCCTCATCATTTGTGGCTTTGACTGCTCCAGTTTATGGATGGAACCCCATTCTCTAAAAGGTGCAGTGTGCAATCTAAAGTTCATGCAGGAAGGTAGAGGGTGAGGGGGGCTGCAAGTGCTCATTGCAACCCTTGAAGGTCAGAGCTCCTGTTAAGAGGGTGTGAAGCTGGAAGTCAGACATCTAATGCTGCCTGTGTGTGTGTGCTTTTTTCTACCTCAAGCTACTGTGTTGGGACTGTCTGGCCGCCTAAATATCTTATACAATTTGGATTCCATGGGTCCAAAGTACAATTTACCTCCTATCATTCAGCTAAAAAGGTGACCCCCAGTCCAGTTTTACTGCTCCATGGAGTGACTGTTTATTCTACTGACTGTTCATTAAATGGGATCCCCTGTATTTGCAACTTTGCATTTGCCTCCACGGCCTTCCATCCAGTGTGTTGCAGGGTGGAATCTGGAGTGTCAGGGACAAGAGAATCACAGAAGAAGACATTGAGAGGCCTGCCTGATGAACGCAGTCTACAAAGGCCACTGAGTGAACTGGGCCAGGCCAGGCAGGTGAAGATCTGCATCACCCCTCCTGTGTTCCAGCTTAGTGCCCTGTGGGTCCAGGACATACCGTTGGAGACCAACCATTACCGTCATCACCCGTGGACAATCAGGTACTGTTTTCCTGTCTTATTTCTGGACTGTGTTTTCTTGGCTGTACAGCGCTCCCCTTTCCCCACAAACTTTACTACCTTAAATACCCCTAGACAGGGAAGTGGGAGGTGCCTACATTTATCGTTACAGTTTTCTGTCAGGAAAGACATGCTGAGGCAAAGTTTGGTTTCAGATGTGTCCCAGAAGCACAAGGAGGTTAAGCGACTTGTTCAGGGTTACGTGGTATACAAGTGGTTGTCAGAAATCAAACCTAGGCCTATAGGATGTACCAAGCTCTTTCACAGCTCATTCTTATGTTTCCAGGGGTCTCCCATGATCTGCAGTGGTCAAAGCCTCCTTCACTCAAGCAGTGGCCACCACCTGCACAGAATGAGCATCTGCCCCCTTGGAGGAGGTCTGTAGCGCTACCTGAGCCTCTGATCACACCTTTTCCAAGCACTTCAGTTGGAGTGTGTTTAGTGCTGCTCATGCTGCCTTTGGCAGGGGGGCACAGAGCTTTGTAATTCGGCACTAACTCCATCCTGCTGGTTACTGCTTATTACAGCCTGTACCATCTCCCTGCCATTAAGGAGCTGGCACCCAAATGGGGAATGTAGTTCTTTTACCAGTAATTCTGATTGCATGTAGCCCATAGTCATGGAGGCCCACCCAAGCTGTCCGTGCTGCATTATGGAGTGTCTTTCCGTGTTTTTGTTCTCCCTATAAGAGTGTGGTTCATAGCTTCCATGGTGAATAGTATAGCCACTCCCACTTCCTGAGCTATATAAGCAGCAGTTCCTCTAAGCTTCTCTGTGAAGCACTTTTTCTTTGCCCCACCATCCTCCCCTCCTCCTCCAGCAGCAGCGCTCTCTCCTTAGGGGAATTCCTAAGGTACCTTTAGCCACGGGAAACATCCAGTGGCACCTCTAGGGGTGGAACCCTCTCTGAGAGTTCCTTGCTGTCATACCCCTACAGGGTGGTAATTCCTCTGGAATAGAGAGTGTGAATGGCCAAAACCAAACTAACACAGTTGCACAAGCATAACATTATACTGGCTGCGTAGGTTAGTGAATAACAGTCTTTTAAAAATGAATCCTTATACACAGTCTTTCTACACCAGAAGCTGCTAAGGAGGCAGAAGAGGAGATTAACCCATATGGCACATCTGAACGAGGGGGGCCTGTTACAGGCATTTAAAAACCTCCAAACAGACTGGAACCTAGGAGCAGGTTATCTTTTTTTATTCCTCCAACTGAGGCAGACCATCAACACGATGACTAATGAAGATCTGCTCCACGCAAAAACCTTGCTGCTAGAGGAGGGGTATATACCCCACAGCCCTTGGCCAAACCTCTGTCCCTTTATTGCAAGATAATACATGGCGAAGGTGAGCTACAGTACAATATATAATTGGCAAATGGGAGATTGACCTAAATGTGCACATTACTCTTCAGATTTGAGCGACCGCATCACAACATTTAGTTGTCTGCTCTAGAAGCAGTAAACTTAGATGTGTGCAGCTAAATTTCATGTACTGAGCTTATTACACCCCTGCTTGCTTATATATCCTGTGCCAAGATACATCTCCCATATTGCCAGTGTGCGGTCCAGGAGGACACCTTCCTTCACATGGCCCTCACATGTTATAAAGTAGCCTTTTTCTAGCATGGTATGCATGGCATTGTGGAGCAGGTTCAGGGATGTAGATTGCTCAAGTCCCCTTTGTGGTTTCTGCTGGGGGCATATCTTGGCAGGCATAGACAGTGGGGGAGGTTGAGCATGTGCTCCATTGCTTTCACATACCCCAGGAAAAACCATAGCTCAGCAGTGGATAGCAGTCAAGCCCCCGCCATGCAGCAGTGAGCTGACAACATGAAGCTATGTCTCAGACTAGGCAGACTCCAGCTCAAAGTTAACGGGATGGAAGAGATGTTCTCCCAAATCTGGAACCCCCCTTTTCCTGGGCTATGGAAAGTGACATATTACCTCTTTGAATAAAATGTATCAATCTATCTAGTGTTTTGTCACAACATAAAAACAAAATGTATTCCATTTTAATTCAAATCTGTTCACTTCCAAATATCACTATTTAAATGCATCCCTTTTCCAGGGTGTACGGTTAAATTGCACACATTTTATTATGATCACTAGCAAAAATGAACTGTATAATGACTTGCATGTTGAGATCTGTATGTCATTTTCATATCTTATCTGTGTCAGTCTTCACCATTCATCACTGGTGGGTGATTGGCAAGCCCCTGAAGACGACCTGGTACCTCTCTGATGGAAGAATGTCCATCAGCCTCCTGTGGGGGAGACAGAAATTGGGAGACCCTTACAAGCCTAGTTAGGCCTGGGACTGGTCAGCGTGAGGTGAGTCTCCCTCTGGTGGGAGATGGAAGTTGCCCTTGAACTTTCCACCTCACTCTGTGAAAAGCAAGGTGGGTCTCTTGGAAGGAGGAGGCAATCACCCATCGTCAAACCACAGGTGATAACAGGGAAAGACAAAGGACAAAGCCATGCTGCCCGCCTGAGGCAGATCACTGTCTCCGGTAGCCTAGATGCCACCTCATTGGCATCATACAGTGCCCTTGCTTGGTGCCCCGCAAGCCCCAGTCCACATGCAGAGAGGCCAGTGGCTTGTCTGGTTGCCTCCATTTCAGGCACAGATGCTGTGATTTTTCCTAGCAAAGACCATACATGCCTATTGTAGGCAGCATGAAGAGCCTGATGTGCTGCAATGGAGATTGAGAGAGAGAGAGAGAGAGAGAGAGAGAGAGAGAGCGAGAGGGAGAGATGTACACTGTGGAAAAGACTCTCCTCTCCCAAGACTCAAACTTCGTGAAGTCCGCATCTGGGGGCCGGTTGTGTCTTGGGCTTCTATGCCTGGAGGAAGTATCCAGGAGAGGGGTGAGGTAGTTCTCCCAGAGATCCCTGGGTTGCTGAATACCTGTGCTGGCAGTCCATCAGTGCTGGGGAGGAGACTGATGGATACTTCCCAATGCAGTATGATGCCTTCTAAAAGAGGTTGGGCCTGGCAGGCACCACCAGGTTTCCCGCACTGTAGTGGCTTTAAAAAGCATGCATCGCCCGCTCAGGATTGCATCTTGCCAATCATGAAATATGGAACTCGTCAAATAGTCTTGAAAGGAAACACTGATAGGAGGTCTGATCAGCATCTGAGAAAAGGTGTACAGAAGGATCCTGTCCCTCATGTGAGGAAGACAAGGAGGTTGATGAGTTCAGAGAGTCAGAGTCTGGCTGTCGCTGGGGTGAATGGTGACAACACCTGCTCATCCATGGGTCTAACACGGGCTGGGAAATTGGCAGCTGTGTCTCTAAACTGCTCCCAGATTAGAAGCCCATAGGACCAGAGTGGCTAGGGCGAAGGGGAGGAGAAGGCATTAGTAAAGGGGCCAAACACCTCTGAGGGACAGAATGTCCTCTGCCAGGGCTTGGGGAGCAAACAGGCAATCCAACACCCTGGAAGGGTATGTCACTTGAGGCAGTCACCAGCCATTAAGCCATCCTGAAACAGTCAGCACTGAGCTGTGGAGGGGAGTCCCTCCTGCAAGGTGACTGGGGTTGCGTGGGTCCAAAAGAGCAGCTCCTAGCTTCAAGAAATGCAATCCCCCCCTGAGGAGACCTCAGGGGAGACGACAGAGCTGGTGCTGTGGCTTCTATCCAAACCTTTGCATGCTACCCGGGAAGGGTGTTGCTCCTGGTGCTGTCCCCTCAGCCTCTCAGACTCAGAGAGAGATTTTCTTCCTCAGGTCCAGCTGTGGGAGTTCAACCTCACCCACCAGCATCTGAGGGGCAGCCATTGAGGGAACTTTCTCGCCTGTCCCAGACGTCCAAGCAGGTCTAGAAATGGGCCCAGCCTGGACACCTAAAACAAGGGTCTCACCTCCTCTGAGTCCAGATGCCCTACCAGCTTTTGTGAACCCCCAGCACTGGAAAATACATCAGCGTAACAAGTGGCTCCGACACTGGTGCTGGCAAAAACCACTGGCTGTGAAGAAGATGGTTGGGTAGGTACAGAAGTGCTGGGCGGGAGAGAGTTCAAGGACTCCAAAGAATCAGGAAACCAATCCGGATCCACCTCTGAATTGTCATCTCCCAAGGAGGAGCTGATCCAGAAGACCTCCTGAACTCTCCCACTCCCAGCACTGCAAGTGGCACCGCAAACTAGCCCAGTACTACCCAAGGTGCCGCCCCGATCACCAGCACCATGAACAGCACTGGGATCCATGCAATGCTGATAGGCAGTGCCAAGAAAACCACTGGCTGTGCCTGGCAGAAACAGGCTGCGATGCTGAGGGAGCCTTCAACTCCAAGGAGGTCATTGCAAAAATGGTGCCTTTGGCCCCACCACCAGAGGAGTCAGACCGGACCATTGGCACCTTGAGAAGCCCCCTCCTCCCTGGCCCATATAGAACAACTGGGAACCTGGAGGAAGGGTCAAGGGACTTGCATCTGGTGTCCCTAGTGAGCAACTGTCCTTCAAAAGTTGGTGACTTGCAGCCGAGTTTAAAGGCACAGTGTTATAATACTCTGAGGTCCATGGAGAAACAGGTCCATATTGTGGTTAGGGCTCAGGCAAGTCAGGCAACGATCATGCCAGTCTGAGATGGAATAAAGCTGACCACGTGGACAGTGCCACATCAGAGACTGACCGGCCTTCAAATATTTCTTCATTTTGTCCCTGGGACAAGACATGATTGGATGGAAAAATTAATAAATAATACAGAAAAAGGTCTCGGCACCAAAGAAAAACAAGGAAAAAACTTACCAGTGCTATAGCACCAAGAACGCAATGGCTCTTGCAGAACTAGGGTGGTTTGAAGGATGGTTTCAATGGACTGGGCCACAATGTCGCAGTTTTGAAACATTCTTCTCATGAGGTCATGCTCACTTGATGGTGGGAGAAGCAGAACTGGCATGGAGGAGGAGTCAGCGCTGGTTACTGGCCAACCTGCGAGCACCACGCAGTGCGTTGGCCTCGAGGGCACCGCCACCCATGGCACTGGCTTCTCCCCTTTTAGAAGAAATGCTCCTGCAGGGTCCTGCTTCTCTCACCAGAACCCACCAGTGATGAATGGGGAAGACTGACACAGATAAGATCGAGGTCCCATTCACAGTTCTGTTCCTGTTCTCATTCTTGATCCCACTCTGGCTTGATGTAGCAGCAATCAACACTCATCTACTGTACCTTGTCATCATGCTCTAAAGAGATCAATGATATTGAGTGCAGAGGAAGCATGAGGGCTTCTTCTGGCAGTAGTGGAACAGGACATGAGCAGGGTAGGCTATGCTTCCTGCCCCTTTGACCCCCTTGTGGTTCTTCCCATTTGACCAACTGTAGTGGAGCCTTTTTTATCAATAAAATTTTATTGCAATAAAATACATAACAAACATCATTAAAAATGTCATCAATACATCATAAAAAATCATTTAAAGCTGCAGTAAAAATAAATAAACAGATAAATCTTTCAGCGAATAACCATAAGTTCATAACCAATTACCACAAAGAAAATGTTAAATACTTAAGGATGTTACTCCACAATTCTTTGGATCAAAGTTCCCCTGATATACAGGAAAATCCAAGTAAGAACAATAAACGGATGAAGAATATAAGAATGGGGAGGGCAGAGAAAAGAAAAGTCCTAGTGGAAAGTATGTTACTAGCAGTACAAAGAAGGAGACTATTGAGCGGGGGGTGTAAAATGGTTATAGATCGTGCCCCCCCTTAGAATGAAAGGAAAACAGAATAAATCAGGGGGTTCCTGACCCTGAAAGGCTTACCCTCTGGCTTTGCTTTGTCCATCAAAAGCGGTGTTTTTCTCGTGCTGCAACAGAGTATATTTTATGTTCTAAAAGTACGTGACCCGGAAGTATGGCAGATGCTGGGGGTGCTCCATTAACTGTAATGGTGCGGCACCGTATCACTCTCTCATATGGCACATACACCCTCACCTCTGCCCCTTGACATTCCATCTCCGGTTTCCCTCTCCACTCCATTCCCTGGTCCAGGCCACCTTTGTAGGGTTCTAACAACCTGAAGGGTTTCAGCCTAGGCCTACTCCTCTCCTTTCCCCAGTCCCGCTCCTCTCTCCTCTTCTTTTCCAGAGTCTGGATCAGCTTGCAGGGTTCTTTTCACCCTGAAGAAGTACAGCCTTTGGTCTGTCCCTTACCTTTACCACTCTCTCTCCCATTCTGCTTCTCCCCCCCACGCTCCGCTTCTGGAAACAAGCTGGCAACAGCTCATGTTGCCTTCCTGGTGAAATATTTTCAAATAAGTAAATAGCCTGAGGCACTGTAAGTTCGAGACATTTATACAGGCTAGAAGTAAGTCATAAAAGCTCGAAATTTTAGGTTTTGCCTGTATACAGGCTAGAAAGCTATGAGAATTAGTGTTAATATTTAGACATGCCCCCCCTCGAAGATAAGGCCTTGCATGTTCTTGATAATACGCTTGAGTATATCTGCTTCATGAGGTAGTCAGTCATGATCTTACTTCAAGTGGGAGCCCTTGCAGCAAGGCTGTTACCATTAGGACTATGCTTCCAGGCACTAGGACCTCACAGAAACCTTCTAGCTAGCAGTCTCTAGCGGGGACAGCCCCTCGGTGCCGGCTCTGCCCTGAAGTCAGCCAGTATTATATCAAGGGGTGGTCCCCAATCCCACCTCAGTTCTTTTCTAGCAGCAGATCAGTCTACTTCGTCTCTTCAGTTGCCTTCTAGAATATTTTTTGGGTGCTTTTCAGCAAATGTTTGGTAGTTTCTATAACTTTTTCAGCGAACAGTCCACTTTGTGTCCAATTTATATTCATCTGTACGTCATCTTCACCATAATCGGTTTCTTCCACCAAGAAGCAGAGTACGAAGTGCGCCTGCAGTCACCAGATTCTAGCCAAGGACAAGCACAAGGCCTGTGTCTTCTGACAGGGGCCCGACCACGACAACAAGACCTGCTATATTTGCAGTGGCTTTACCAGCTGGACTCTGATTCGCTGCCTTAAGACACTAAACCATTACCAAATGTGTTGCAATGGCAACACAGTGTTTTATCAATGGCAATACCTGGGTATGTCTGAAATTGTGTAATAGTACTACCCAGTGGTAGTCTGGTAGTACAATGGTGTCAACCAAGTCAGGTTTCTGGCCTCAGTGGTAGTGCCATGGCACAGTGGCATCCCTATGATAATTTTGGCAGGTTGCCCAGACTGGTAAACGGGTAATGGTACTACAGTGGTATTATGTAATTTTGATTCCCCTTCCCTGTGGGACTCTATATTGCCCTAGAAGTTCCCAATGATAATGCAATGGTAGTAGGACACTGTTTTCTGTATACCACCAAGGCTTATTTGGTACCACCGTGGTATCAGTATTTTGTAATGTCACCACATGGGTATTACATTAGAGGAGCAGATTGGTGTACATATAAATCCCAAGCTTATTTGGTATCACTGTGATATAAGTGCATCTAGAAGTTTGATACCACTGTGGTACCAACATGGTACACATCAAAATCAAATAAAGTTTGAAAGAAATACAAAATGAAACATACACTGATAAAGAAATGCATTATGAGCTGCACAGTATATGCAAATTACAATAACAACCCTCAGTTAAATTCCCAAATTGAATGGGATATCACTGCTTCATTTAAATCCATTAACATTCAATTTAATTCCATTAATCATTAGGGAGCAATGTTAGACCTGGTTCTCTCAAATGGAGCTGGAGAGAGGATCACAGATGTAGAAGTGGGTAACCATCTGGGAACTAGTGACCATCGAACAGTATGGTTCACAATAAACACAACAATAGAGCCAAGCCATACAAAGGCAAAAGTACTGGACTTTAGGAGGGCTGACTTTGTCAAAATGGGTGAGTGCCTAAGGAATGCACTAGCAAATGGAAAAGAAGGAGGAGTGGAAGAACAATGGGGAATAATAAAAACTGCCATCACAGAGGTAACAAGCCTTTGTGTGAACCAAATAAACAAAACAAAACAATGTTAGAAACCACTATGGTACTCAAAGGAAATGGCAGTGAAAGTTCAAGAGAAAATGAAAGCATTCAGGAAGTACAAGGAATCACAGAAGGAGCAGGACAGATAACTGTATCAGTTAAAGCAAAAGGAAGCTGGAAAGGCAGTCAGAACAGCAAAGGCCCAAACCGACGACAAGATAGCCAACTTAGTTAAGAAGGGGATAAAATCTTTTATAGGTACATCAGGGAGTGAAGGAAGACCAAGGGAGGGATAGTGAGCCTTAATAAAGGGAGGAGGAGGGTGGGCAGAGGGTGATTATGAAAGGTAGAGATACTAAACAAATATTCTTGCTCAGTATTTACAAATGAAGAGTGGGAGGTATCTAAAACAAACAGTAGAAACACTCTGGATGCAGAAATTGATACCAGCCCATTTACAGAAGAAAGGGTTCTGAAAGAACTCTTAAAACTGAAGGTGGACAAAGCAATGGGGCCTGATGGGATTCATCCCAGAATTCCAAAAGAACTAAGAGTAGAACTAGTGACACCACTGACTACCCTCTTTAACAAATCATGGGAGGATGGGGTGGTACCCGAGGACTGGAGGAGGGCAGATGTGATTCCCCTTCACAAAAGTGGGAGCAAGGCAGAAGCAGGAAACTACAGACCTGTTAGTTTAACCTCAGTGATAGGGAAAATGATAGAATCACTTCCGAAGGAAAGAATTGTCGAGTATCTAGAGGCCAGAGGGGCACAGGACCCAAGGCAGCATGGATTCACAGCGGGAAGGTCATGCCAGTCGAATCTGATAGATTTCTTTGACTGGGTGACCAAAGTAGTAGCTCAGGGAGGGGCTGTGGACATGGCCTACCTAGACTTTAGCAATGCATTTGACACAGTCCCACACAAAGATTAATATACAAGTTAGCCAGCCTGGGAGTGGGTCCCAAGATGACAGCCTGGGTAAAGAATTGGCTGGAGAATAGGACACAGAGAGTAATAGTAAATGGAGTCCATTCTGAAGAAGGGGGTTATTAGTGGGGTGCGAAGGGTTCAGTATAGGACCAGTCCTCTTCAATGTCTTTATAAGTGACATTGCAGAAGGACTGGAAGGAAAAGTATGTCTTTGCAGATGACACTAAGATCTGCAACAGAGTTGTTGCACAGGGTGGGGTGGAAAGGATGAGAAGGACTTGGCAAGGTTAGAGGAATGGTCAAATGTATGGCAGCTTAGATTCAATGCTAAGAAGTGCAAGGTAATGCACCTGGGAAACAAAAACCCAGGGGAAGAGTACACAATGGGGTGTGAGATACTAACAACAACAAAAATGGAAAGGGACCTGGGGTAGTCATATCAGATGACCTAAAGATGGGCAAGCAATGTGAGAGGGCAGCAAGAAGGGCTGGGGGGATACTGGGATGCATAGGGAGAGGCATCACCAGTAGAAAACAGGAAGTTGTTATCCCTCTGTACAGACAGCTGGTGAGAACCCGTCTGGAGTACTGCATGCAGTTCTGGAGACCCAATCTCCACAAAGACATAGACAGGATGGAAGCTGTCCAGAGGAGGGCAACTAAAATGGTGCAGGGTCTGCACTGGAAGACATATGAAGAGAGACTTAAGGAGCTTAATATGTATACCCTCGAGGAAAGGAGGGACGGGGTCGGGGGAACATGATAGAAACCTTCAAGTACCTCAAGGGAATCAACAAAGTCCAAGAGGGTAGCATCTTTCAAAAAAAGTGGTGTGCAAGAACAAGAAGGCACAATTTGAAGACAGAGGGGGGGCAGCTCAGAGGTAATTTAAGGAAGTATTTTTTCACAGAGAGGGTTGTGGATGCATGGAACGGCCTTCCGGAGGAGGTTGTGGAGTCAAAAACAGTGGTGGAATTCAAGCATGCATGGGACAGTCATAAGGCAATTCTAGGGGTTGGGGGTAGGAAGAAGTAGGCTGCTGGTTAACTAGGATCTGCAGCTTATCCAGTAGGTAGGGAAATGGGCAGACTGGGTGGGCCAAGCGGTCCTTATCTGTCATCAAATTCTGTTTCTATGTTTCTATTTTCTTCACACAGTCCCATTACTTTTCACCATTACATTTTGTATCACCCTTTTCAATGGCCAGTTTTTATTCCCATTACATTTCCATTAATTGTTGATGTTTCGTGGGCATAAACCATTAATTTACTCACCTATGCCTTAAATTAACCACTACAGGTATCCATTAAGTATTTAACGTGTGTGGTATGCCCCTTAAATTTAGTTTCAGGCTGTTTTAATGGCATGTTTAATAACCATCGAAACTGAGCAATGAGCTTTTCATTCCCATAAAAATGATGGTCACGTACTGCTAATTCATTAATAGCCATTAAAACTGTCCGAATTAGCTTTTTATTACCATGAAAATAACAATCCTCTTGTGGCAATACGTTGATGGCCATTAAGGATAGTTTTATTTACTGTCTATCTGTACTACTTTTCCCTAAGAACTATGGGTCTCCTTTGACTGCTGTGTAACCTTTTGTTTTACAGGTACTCCCCATCCACTCTCCAGAATCTGCATCTCCAAAGAGGTTCCCTCACCCGGACTATAAAGTATCCATGAATTAGTTACACGATTGGGGTTGGGGAGTTTGAGCCATGTTTGAATCCAGATGGTTGTTGCCATGACGCTATATTGTAATGAGGGACAGTTAAGAGGTATGGGATCAGTCTTTCCAGATCCGGTCCCCTATAGCTGAACCCCCATAGCTGAAGACTAACTTTTTGCTACAGCATCTTGGCAACACCATTTACAGTGAGGGACACAGCAATGCTGAGGGGTAAAATGAGGGACTTGTCACTAAGGGACTGTTGAGAGGTATGGTACAGTCCCTCTCCCATGTGTGGCCACCCTGCACTGTGATGCTAGAGAATTTACAGACTGTCACAGGGGTCTATACTAACTTTTTTAGGCACTAGCCATCGGGGCTAGTGATTAGAAAAATCCTCTGACCTAACAGGTGTTTCACTAGCTCAGCACAAAATGACCAGAAAAATCTCCACTGAAATGAATGGTCCCATCAAAATGTATATAGGACCATTCATTTCAATTGCATTTTGTTCTCGATATTTGCGTAGCAACAGCAGACAGTCCTGGCTCAGACCAGATACTAGGCCAATAGGAAAGGAGATCAGTGTGGGATGTGACTTCCTGCTGGAAGCTCATGAAGAGGACCGTTACTTTTTTACACAAATGAGGAAGGAGCAGTCATCAAAATGAGGGGAGCTATGACAACCTCTTGTTTCATTTCTGAGTACGTTTTATTGGGCAGCAAAGGCAGGCGTGTAATATCTCCAAAGACTGTGTCATCAGTAAGCTCTGTTGATGCCAACAAGCCCCAGTAAGGTGACCCAAGGTGTCCCTATAGTTTAGGTTGCGGGGGTTGGGGTGTGAACATAGTGGCCAGAGCCATATAAAAATAAAGTGCTTGTCTGCAGTTAAAAGGTTTTCTTCTTATTGCAGCCTACCCAGTAAAGGTGGCACATGCCAGTGTCACATTTAAGGTCCAGCTTGCACTGGACAGCTGGTTGCTATGGATTCAGCATCCTGGATGCCATGGAGGTTACTGAGAGTGGCCAGTAATGGCCAAGGATACTGAGAGTGGCCAGTAATGGCCACTGGCGGAGTTTCAATTGGCTGCGAAGGAGGACAGTCAGGGGAGTTCAGATGCCCCAAAGAAAAACAAATACATGAAGAAAGTGCAGCAGAATAAAGAGGGGACACGGGGAAGAAAATTCAGAGCAAAGACCGTACCTGCAGTCCTCCTCTCATCCCTATGTCAGTCTCAGTGGTCCCAGCAGTGTCAGAGGTCCAGTAGCTGTGGCGGTCCCCAGGATCAGCAGTTGGCAGCTGTAGTGTGGGTTCTGTTTGGTCCCATTTGGGTGGTGAGTTGGTGACAGTGTCATAAAGCAGGTACTGTTTACCTGAACTAATACTGAAATAAAAAAAAATGTGTTTTTTTCATGCAGTGAGCACAATGAAGTATGGCCATGGATGTTAGTGTGGTCAGGGCAAGGCCCTGGAGCAAGGAACTGTCAAGAGTGGATCTATTCAAATATATTTAAAATTGGCCCACGAAGGGAGCATACAGTGAGATGGTGGCCTTATTCAAAGTTACTGAAATTTATTTAACTTGCGCTCCTAAATGGAGCACAGGGGTGGGCAGTATTCAAATGAAGTAGTTATTGGAGGTTGAGCAGAGGGCAGGCAGGCCCTGAATTGGATAGTGAACAGGGTGCTAAGGAGCAAGGTTAGAGTAAAGCCCCAGTTATAGCCAAGCTAGCCGGTTGGGCTAGTGAATAATTGCTAGCTGTCCCAAAGTTTTTTTTTTATTAAGAAATAAGTGCTGAGGAGCTAGTTGTGGGAAGTAGGTCCCAGATTATAAAGTTAGAGTGCCCCAGGGTGAAACAGCCAAGTTGCCTCCAGTAGCCAGGCTAGTGCTATAGGGGTCTCTAGATCTGTTACTCAGGTCACTAGTCCTTTGCTGGGGCTGTGGCAACTGTGCTACTTGGGTGACTAACAGGCTACGGCTGTGGCAAGTATGCTGCTTGTGTGGATAACTGCCTGGTGCACTCCCTTACTCTTGCTCCTGACTGAAACTGATTCCCAAGTGCACTTTAAATCAGTCAATTCTACTCTTTTACAGCACTAGCTTGGCTACTGTTTGCCACTTGGCTATAGCCACCTTTATCACCCTGGACACACTCAACCTTTACACTCTGAGTTTTACTTAACCTAACTGGCCATTGGTGCTTATTTCTGAATACATTTATTTATTTTGTTTATTTACCAAAAAGGTTTCACCAGGAAAGGCACACTGAACAAACAAGCTAAAAAAATCACTGTTCTAAGATCCATAGTGGCTGTGAACGTTTGCGGGCATGCTCAAGACAGCCTGACTCACCACAGGATGGTAATGAGAGCAGGAAAGAAAGTGAAGAAGTCTGCTGCTGCTGCTGTGATCTGAGTTGAGCTGCTTTGCCTGCCTGTGATTCTGTGAGTGAGTCGCTCTCCATATTCAAGTTTTTATTGCTCCATCCATGACTCCAGATCACAAGCCAACCAGATCCAATACCAACAAGAGGGGATAAAATAAATTTAAGGAGTTGCACTTCCAGCTGCTGGGCACTGGCTTGCCTTAGAGAAGCCTTTTAAGACTTGGCTTGAGGTTGATTTTTGATTGGACAATCGTTGGGGGCTGGGAGTCAGTAGGACAGTGGTGGTGAGGTGTGTGGATACCAGTGTTGTTGGAGCATGAGTCCGACTCAGCATGGCCTGGAGGTGGGGGATAAAGCAGAGAGGATGGAGCAGGAGCTGGAGGACTGATCAAGGCCTGCTTGGGGATGAGGAGTCCCTGCTGACTTGCTAGTGACTACACTGCTGCGAATGCTAAGACATTAATACTGCTGTGTCAAACTGTAATGCTCTTCAATGTACAATTTTTTTTAATATGACTGAATCATGAATGAAGATTAGTCAGCCAAGTATTTCAAGGATTTAAATTAGCCAATTAAGGCTAGGTACATTACCATGCATTTCAGTTCTACTAAGCAAGGAGACAGATAAAACAATCAGCAAAACCAAAGAATTTTAGAGAAGGTAAGCACTCATAAAATGCAGGCTTTTAACTAGAAATAATATGATGTAAAAAAAAAAAGTTAGCAGTGTCCCTTTAAAAGACTATACTGAACACATCAGTGAACTAATTCCCCTCAATCACTTCCTGTCCCTGCCCAGCCTGAGGAACTGCAGGAGCACTGACTGCCCTTATCCAAGCCGACTGCTATATTAACAGTATATTAGCATGCAGATTGCCTTCTGACTGCAAAAATAGAGTTCCTTAGTAGCATTTTAGCTGTCAATCAGTTTAGCATTCAGTTTAGTACAGTCATTCTGAGCTGATTCTAATGTTAAATACTGCTAACCATGTTTACTGTTATTAATGATCATTAGCGAGCCGGCCTGGTGGCACTGAGGGCTGAGGTGCTGGACGCCTTACCTCGCAACACGCCAGCGACCCGTGTTGCGGAACAAGCATGGGCCACCGGGGGTTGGCCGGGAAGGGGTTCATCTGCATGTTCCCGCCGCAATACCACCATCTGGGGGAACTTGGGTGGAAGGTGCAGTAGTTGGGGGAAGCAGTAAGGGCATTGGGCAGATGTCAGCAGAGGGGCAGAGCAGGAGGCCCATCTCAGCACGTATCCTAGCTCATTGGCTTTCATTGCACGCCAACATCTGGGGATGAACAAGGGAAAAAAAATCTTGGTCTCTCCTAGGCGATGACACCTCACTGTACATCTTTGGCTCGTTGAGGCAGACTCCGCTGTACCAGCTCCATATCACAGTATGTATGGCTCTGAGGAGGTAAGAACGGGGGGTCCCTCCTCACCCCACCTGGGGGAGGTTAACCAGGCACTTAGGTTAGTGGAACAGTGTACTCTAGGGGCAGACCATGATGAGGGGGGGATCGTGCGAGGGAGGCTGTCCAAGAGAGTGGAGAGAGGAGTCAGTAGGGCCCATAAATACAAGGTTAAAAACAAAGTCATTAGCAATCAGAAGCAGTATAAGGATTCCACAGAATAACCCATAGAGAACTGCAGTCACCAGTGCTTTTTGAGTGCTAGGTGTTGAGCCCTTTAAACCAGCACGCAACAAAAGCTCAACTTGTGCACCTGAATGCTTTTTGAGTATTTAAATTAGTAACTGAGTACTGGTTCAGGATTTTAGTTTCAGAATATGTTAATTAGAGATGCATTTGAGCACAGATTGAGATCTTAAACTTTCAGAAAGCACTCAATAAAAACTCAACTTGCCAGACTGCATGCTCATATAGTCCCCATCCTCTAACAACTGCAGCTGTATACTGATTCCATTCAGCCTTGGCTCTTTGTATCGGGTTTTCCCCTTCCCCAGCTGCAGGCTCCCAGACCCATCCCCAAGCCCAGCCAGGACTCCGTACACTGTCCACTACACGTGGGTGTCAGAGTGATTACTTCTGGCTCTAACACTTACAAGAAGTTGTCCCATCATTCATCAATGTTCATCAAATGCAAAAGGACACTGCTGTGTTGCAGGGCAGTAATTACCTTTACTGAATTCATTGTATATCACACACTGTCACAGCTCATACTGCACAGATGCCCTATGCATTTTTTCAAGGTGTGATGTTGAGAATGCAGAACCCTCTATTTATAGTGCTTAATGGAAAGACATTTAAAGGGGCAATGCAATTTCCCACCAAGATGCTTATATACAGTAAATACCATGTGTGCGTGTATATACATATCTATATAATTTTTTTTAATCATATAAAGGCAGGACCAGTGGTGCTGAGGGATTGAGACGCTGGATGCCACATGTCACTCTATGTTGATGATCTGAGTTTGGAAATGGATTCCAGTTGCTGGGGCCAGCTTGGAAGGGGGAGAGACTGAGCTTGGGACTGCTGTCCTTTTCCAGGGAGAAAGGGCTTGTATACCCAACCTCTGACTGGCAGTAGCACAGGCTAGGGTAGTACAGAAGAGGTACAGTGGGCTGGTGATGCTTGCGTGCCTCTACATGCATGCCTCATACTTGCTGCAGTAGGGATGGGAGAAAACTGGAAAATGGAAGCTGGCATTTCAGTGAAGCCCTGCATGTTTGTCTATGGACCCATACTGCCACCCTAACCATGGTCTGAACTGGACTGTCTCAGGTGGGGGTGGGGTGGGATTATCGGCCCTCCCTCCCTTGGCCCTGCCATCGGGGAATCTGTGGTGGCACCTCTCCATGAGGTGACCCCGGGGCGCACAAGCACTGATCTGTAGGGAGAGGCAAAGTGCTGTGAAGCCCCCCACATCATCCCGCTCAGTAGAAAGAAAACAAAATGTGCAAAATGTAATGAGCTGCAAAGTGCTTTTTTTGCCATTGTACGGTCACCATCTGTCCAACCCTACCACCCAGTCCCCATCTCCAGGGATTTACCCACCCCACTGGAATGCATCTTGACTTACCCCCATGGTGGGGCTGTTGGTGATGGACTTCTCATAGAAATATAGAACTTGTTAGCAGAAAAGGACCTCTTGGCCCACATAGCATGGCCTAAAATGCCTTCCTACTGTGCTATAGGAGACCCTACTCTCTCCCCAAATGGATGCTGCTTTGTGATCCAGGGGGGGTGCCTAAGTTAGTTGCATGGGTCTAGTTGAGGGTGGACGTCCTCCTGCATGGCCGATGTTGTCTTTTCTAAATATGCTGATCCCTAGGGAGGCATGGCATGCAATGACATAGTGGTGCAAAGAGCGTTGGATGTCTGACAGACCTCACGAAGATCTCAAGCACCGGCTGTCAGACTCCCACTCTCCACCAGTGGTTGGTCAAAAGCCAGATGCTTCCCTCCACCACTGTAGAGATGAGCAGTCTATGAGTCATTCAATCCTCCTTTTCCCAGCTAGTCCTCTGACATTCTGGGCTCACTTCCAAACCCAGAATGTCAGGTCACAAGTGAAAGCTATACCTCTGCGTTGGCAGGCCAGCAAAGTTAAACTGTAAGTGCTCAGCTGGGCTCTTCATTCATTTCACCTGGCAACATTGACAAACACACAAGAATAAAATAAGGCAAATAACACAAGTGATTTAGTGTAGCATTTTAATGTGTGCTCCTCACACAACATATTTTGCCACTCGTATGCATGAATATTTGGTTTTACTCACCAGTGTTCAAAAGTGAGCAGTACCCACTTATCAGGAGCCCTGCATGGCACAGCACAATGTTGGTATCACATGTGACACAGTACAGTGTCTGCACTGCATGCGGTAAAGTGCTGTGTCAGCATCACCATGGCACAATATAGTGTTAAACAGTAGTATGCCACGTGGCAGTGTTGTGTCAGCATTGCCTGTGGCACAGTGATGTGCAAGCAGTGCAAGTGGCACAGCTTACTGATGACAATGCACAGCGTGGTGTTGGCAGTGTATGTAACACCACACAGTATCTGCATGTCATCTAGCAAAACACGATGCCTGCATAGAATGTGGCACCGTGACTGACAGCAGTGCACATGGCACTGTGCGGTGTTAGCAGTGCATATTGAACTGCAGAATGTCATCCCTGCAACTGACACATTGCTGTGTCAGCACTGTTTGTGACACACTGTGGTGTCTCTACTGCACGTGGCCTAATACAGGGCTGCCACTGCATGTGGCCCAGCAGTGTCTGCACTTTATATTGTAGAGCACATCTTTTTTCGGTGCATGTGGCACAGGGAAGTGACAGCAGTTCTCATGGCACAGCAAAGTATCAGTAACACATGTTGCATAGTAAAGTAACAGTACTGCACATGGCACAGTATAGTACCGGCAGAGCACGTGCAGGGACAGTGCAGTGACACTGGTTGGGAGCACATGCGGTACAACCACAGCGAAATGCCATGTGTAGTACCTGCCATCAGGGTTGGTTGTCTCAGGAGCCGGCCATCTGTGCTGAGTGGAATCAGAAAAGGAGTGGCCATTCCATATGCTGGGAGGAATGGTTGCAGGTGAGATAAGCCTGAGGTACGTGTGTCACTCAAGGATGGCTTCTACTACCTTAAGCTACACGAAACCTGTGAGCACCCACTCAATGTGCTGCACTGTTTATTCGTTGGATCTGATACTCCCTTAAGCTGTCTGCATCTGTTCCCATGAGCAACTTTGCACAACTGCTAGACACATAGCAACCCTGAGTAAAAGTATGGTCTGTGGGTCTGGACCCCCTCCCCAAACAGCCTCTTCCCCTCCACCCAAGCAGCACCTCCTCCCAGTACACAAAGCTGAGCAGCACTTCTCTGCTGTGGATCTTCCACTCCCCAGAGAGGGAGTGGCAGCTGCAGGAGGTAGCTTGTCTGTGGGAAAGGGGTTTCTGCTGCTGGATGGGGCAGAATACAGTAGTGCCTCCAAGTAGCAGTGTCCAGGAGCCCTACCAAAAGAAACTGCTCACCAGGCATCTCAGGTAGGACATGATAGTGTGCTTGTGATCCCCTTTGGAACAATTTAGTTTGCCTGCAGGAGAGAAAAACATTTACCCTAGGCATATTCTGCCCAAACAAGTTGCCAGTAGCCTCAGTAGTCCCCACTAGCAACTACTGTGCCCAGTAAATTCTCCCACAGCTTAAGCATCACCTGTGGCAGATTGGTGATTGCCGTGACATTGTGGGTAACCATACATCATGTGTCTCTACACAGCAACCTGAACTGTAGGTGGCCATTGAGAGAAGCTGGGAGGGTGCAAAAGCTGGAGAAAATTCCTCAGCTGGATGGCACTCAGCCCCCCAGGAGGAATACTGTGGTTTCTCTCTTGGATCTCATGCTCCCTATTCCCATTTTCTTTTGTAGTCCCAGCTTAATTTCTTTGACTCCCTTCTCCATTACAAGAAGTCCTCACTTCTTGTTCATTACTGTAGCCTCCAATTAATATTCTCCCTTTCACTGCACCCTCTCTCAAGTCCCCATTTTAGCCACATTCATGTTTTTTTCCTTTTTTTTCCTCCTTTTGCCATCATCCCCTTTGTCATTTCCAGCCAAAAATAACTTTTGCAGCCACTAGCAGGCAGGGCTAAAAGTCCATCTGCCTTACAAGATTTTCAGTAATCCAGAACAATTCATTTCAACAATGTTGTTTTCTCATGCACATAGCTTTCCTACCTTTTAGTTATTCCTACTTTTTTTCTGTTGTGGACTTATTTAGGTGCCTTCTAACAAACACAGCAAAATGTAGAAACAATATCAAACATCAAACAAACTATGAGGAAAAAAACAAAAAACAGAATGAATGGGTGCATTTCGCATGAAGGCGTTGCATTGAAAATATGCCAGCTTGGAAACAGCAGCACAAAACTTAAGGTCCAGTAGGAATATTCCACAGGCACATTGTGCACCTGGGGACTCTTTTCATTGTGGCGCTACACCAGAAGGAAAGGAATGTGGTTGCACAACTCTGAGCCATTAGAAAAGGCATGCTTCAGTGAGTACTGCATGAAAAACCAGCTACTACAGACAGACTTCAAAGCATTCTTACACCAAGCAACATAAAATAGTCTGCAAGCAGAAGAAAAACTTGGAGCAGGCTGAGGAAAATGTAACATTTTTTTATTTATCTTTTAAACAGTAATTTGATGAAAAACATCTAGGCCAAACTGTACCTACAGAGCAAGATCTGTCAGATCTGAAGGAGGGGCCACAAAAAGTTTGAACATAATATACAAGTAAAAGTTAAGGGTTCTTGCTCCACAATCCCAGCCATTAGCAAGAAACTGCAGTATCTCTGCAAATTCAAATCTGAGTGAGGGGGAAGGGAGCTGGTTAGTGCAGTAAATTAAACTTTGAGCTATGGAGGATTGAGGGGTCTGTACTGTAGCCTGTGAATTCAAACCTGAGATTAAGTAAGGGAGAAGATAATACATAGATATTTGAGGGGGTAGCTGTTCTGTTAAAATTAAATATTGAGGGGAGTTGGATTTAATTACTACAGTATTGGAATTAAACGTTGAGCTACAATCTGTAGATCTATCTCCCCATTTAATAGCAGTGATGTGTGGGCTACAGGAGTTCACTACAGAGCTTGGGGGTTGGGAGGTTGGAAGGAGACAGGGAGTTCAAATAGTGCTTGGGAGGTGGGGTTACAAGTAATAGTTGCTGAAGGGGAAAGAGGGGGAGCCGGTAGGTGCAGTGGGGAGGAAGGCCAAGAGAGCCAGTAGCTGGGGGGGGCTCTTGACCCATGCATCTGGGCAAATAATTGTGTCACAGTCTGCTGGACATGGTTACACTATGGACAAGGCTGTAAGTTTTTCATGCAGTGCATGGATTTCACAATTACCGTAAAAAACAGGTGTCTCCGTGACATATTACGTAAGTCCTAACTTGTCATGTTTGTTAACTAATATGCTTATTGCAGCTAAAAAACAAGGTTATTTCTCTGTCCTGCAGCCTTGCTTTGTGGAACTGCCTAACCTCCTGTTGCTAGAAGGGTGGGTGGTGTTGATCCACGTCCCATTCTGCTACCGACTGTACTCAAAAAGGAATGCAGCCTTGCATCGTCGAGCCGCTGAACCTCAGATTGCTGGAAGGTTATGGGATATTGCTCCAAATCCTGTTCAGCTGCCAGCTGTGCTAAAAAAGGAATACAGTCTTACATCGTGGAACCACTTGGCCTCCACTTGCTGGATGAATGGGAACACAGGCATCAGGTTGCTGTAAGGGGTGGGGACTGTTGCTCCAAGTCCTGTTCAGCTGCCGACTGTGCTAAAATAGGAGTGCAGTCCAAATATTTGCTGTTAGGGTTGTCAGAACCCTCTGAAGTTCTGGGTTTTAGTTCTAGTCTAGAACTTTTGAAAAAATTCTAGGGTTCTAATCTTTTTTAGAACTTTTTAGAACTCAAACCCTATTTTTTAATTGTGCTGCCAGTAACGAAGATAGTAATGAAATACATGTAAAGGAAAAACTGTTTAATATAAGGGGGAGAGAAATGATCATGTGTGACATTGATAGGAATACAACTAGTTTTATCTATGGTTTCTTCTGTTTGCAAAAGCCAGCAACTTAATATGTAACAGGTCCACCTACCCACCCACCCATATGTTAAATGTTTTCCTGTTGCAGCTGCATCATAGTTCCTTACTGAAAGAAAGAGGCACATTAGCCATTTATGTACTCAGTTATATATACTCATCGTCATGAATTATTAGAAAAAATAACTGATATTACCTAATTTCAGCTATTTGCTGCTTTGTGTTTTAAATGCATAAATCAAAAGTTGCTATGTTTAAAAGAAAGCTATTATAACTAAATCAAGCCAAGGCACTGCAGCTGCAACACATGGAACTGTTGCAAAACATATTGGCCCAGATATTCAAAAGAGTTGAGCCATGTGCAATAGGGTTGTGCCTGCACAAGTCCAAAAAATGCGCCATTCTGCGATATTCAGCAGGAGGCAGTTGTGCCCCCCAAATCACGCTGAGCAACAGCGCAATGATAATGAATGCATGTGCAACTGAAGTGGGAGGAACCATGCATAAATGGCGCAGTGCGATATTCAACAACATGCACCATGCGCAATAGGGGACCCAGCGAAGCTGCGCTATAGCAGAAATGAGCCAAAATAAAAGGGAGCAAGGGAGAGGTGCAAGAACGCTACAGGGAAGCCACATGACAGCCAAATACAGCAGGAAACACTGGGCAGTGGGGACACACAGGGCCAGCCAGGAAAGGGCACCTGGAAGCAACAGGCACAGGGGAAGGTGTGGGGAGCCACAGTGCAGAAGGGGGAAGTACACCACACAGCAGTGAAGCCAGCACAGGCAGGTGTTCCCGGTGCAGGGGAAGTATCAGCCAGGACAGCGGGGGGAATACAGAAACAGCTGCCGGGGGGGTGAACACAAGCCAGGGACATGGCCAGTGCCACCATCCAGATGGAGGCTGTAATGAGGGGGTGAGAAGGCGGGCAGCAGGAGGGTGTGGCCGTGGAAGGGCCCGTCGGCGGTATGCCCCCAACAGGCAGTACCGAGCCCACACCAGCTTTGAGCTGCACAGTGATACCGAGATTGTGGGCCGGTAACGCCTGAATCGGGCAATTTTGAGGCGTCTCTGTGAGCTGTGCAGTGATGTGATGTAGGCACCCACACGACAGAGCCATGCCCTGTCAGTGGAGATGAAAGTGACAGCTTGCATGTGCTTGCTCACCACGGGTACCTTCCAGAGATCATCTGGGGACACCACAGGCATAACCCAGTCGACCACATCATGCCACCTCAACCAATTCCTCAGCACACTGCTGCCACATGCTGCAGAGTACATCCATTTCCCCAGCACAGGGGCAGAGCACACAGCAAACATACAGGAGTTCCACAGGGTAGCACATATGCCTGGCGTGCTAGGGGCAATAGACTGCACCCATGTGGCCATCCGCATGCCACCTGGCCCTGAGGGGGCTGCATATATAAATCGCAAGGGCTATGCCAGCATCAACAGCCAGGTGGTGTCCAATGACAGGGGTTGCATAGTCAATGTCTGTGCCACGCACCTTGGGGGAGCACATGATGCCTTCATCTGGCACCAGTCGGCACTGTGCCACAGATTCGAGACTGGGGATATCCCCATTGGCCACCTAGTGGGTGAGTATGCAAATGACATGGACAATCATAGGGTCTGGGGGGGCATGGTCAGAGGTGACATGGGTAGTGGCCTATGTGGCCTGAGGCAGGGCGATGCTGATCACCAAATTAACCTCCACCCTTTACACACAGGTGACAGTGGATACCCACTGCGTCCCTGGCTGCTCACACCCTACCGGCGGCCCACGACCCCATCACAGCAATGCTACAATGAGGCACACGCCACCACATGTAATGTCATCGAGTGGGTGTTCAGGATGCTGAAGGCACGTTTCCATTGCCTGGACACCTCCGGCAGTGCCCTACGGTACTGCCCCTCAAAGACCTGTGGGCTTCCTGGCCTGCTGCATCCTGCACAACATGGCCAACAATGTGGGGTAGCCGCACAGGTCAAAAGGGGACAGCGATGGGGATGATGAGGACGCTGGTGACAATGGTGATGGGCAGCCCTCCCTTGGGTGACGGGACCCCCGACTGCTCCGGCTGGCACAGCTGCACCGGGAAACCACCATGGAGGAGCACTTCAGCCAACCCAGGTAAGTCATGGGGCCATGTGCAACCACCAGTGGCTAAGGCACAACCCACAAACATGCATGGACACACACCAGGGGAGCATTCCATCAAGAGAAGTAGCTGGGCATGGAACCACACACACAACCAGGGGTGGGTGAGGTCTAACATGCCACGTGGACAGACACACACACACACACACAATGCACCAGACATGCACAAAGGGTAGGAGGCACACCAACCCAGAATGCCACCCCCAGCCACACACATGTCCACAGACCACCATGCCCACTGCCTGTCCTTGTGAGTGTGTCAGATGCTGAGCACCATTGCACATTGCTGTACAGTGCAATGCAGGCATCCTCATGCACATGCAACTGCGGACGGCAGCCAGGAGGGTGTGCAGATGGACTGTGTGTCCGCGTGCAGGGCCAGGTACCCACCAGTGCAATGCCCGCTGAATGACACAATGCTCACAGGGCAGCACCAGATAGTAGCCATGTTGGGAGACAGATCAAACATGCACCACAGTGCCCTGGCCACCATGGATACATGGGCAGCCCCGCCGAGACCCACCAGCACTGACAGGCTGACCACTGGCCTCGTGGGGTGGCACCGATGGTCCTCCAGGGGTTCTACTGCGTGAACACAACCGTGCTCACGCAGGGGTCTGCAGCACACCAAACATGCCTGTGCCAGGCATGCTTGGGATGCCCACAGCTGAACCCGGTGTCGACAAGGAGGGTGTCTCATGACACCGGGAACTGGGGGTGAACAGTGCACTGCGTGGTGTCTGAGATGCATGGGCACATGACTGTGTGCCAATTGGGGCCATAACAGCAGTGAATGCCTGTGTCTACCTGTCAATGGCAGTGGTCACATCCTCCCGCAACCAGTCCAACCTTGCCAGGATCAGAGCGGTGTCTCTGCTGCGACACTCCTCTGCCCACTCCAGAGCCGCACACAGTGCATCTACTGACGTCGCAAGTCGCATCTGCTGGTTGACTAATTCTTGCAGTATGTTGGTGTGCTCATCCAAGAGGTCATTTGCCTCCTCGGCATCCTGTCCCTCAGGGTGTGCGTGGCCCTGATGCCCAACACCCCTTGAGGGTGGGCGCTGCACACCAGGACCAGGTCTGAGCATGTCCACAGGCAGTGCACTGATGCCGCCCCCTGACCCTGTACCCCCAAGTCCAATGGCCGACTGCTGATTCTGCCCCTCCGGCTGCCGCTCACCAGGGATCTCTGGTGCCACCGCAGTGGCCGCAACAGTCCCACTGTCCTGTATACACACCAGTGCTGCCCCACTGGTGCTGACAGGCACAGGCTGGGACTGTGATGACACGTAGGCCTCCACGGCAGCACAACCCACAGCCATAGCCGCGATGTTGCCTGCTGCATGGCCATCCCATGGCACACACATGTCACTGCCCATGCCGTTAGCGACATCATCATAGGTGATTGACCCAGCACCAGCCCGACTCACAGCATGCTGGTATCTATGGACACTGGCACATTGGGACATGGGCAGGGCCTCCTCCGCACCTGTTCCAACAACATCAGTCTGGACAGCCAGGTGGGCCCACTGTCACACTGAGCCACGTACACCTGTGGAGGTGAAAGGGCCCTCCTCCATCTCCATCTGACTGTCCTCAGTGGACAGGCCCACCACCGCTGACCCATGCAGACGCTCAGGATCTGTAAGGGAAAACAAAGTCACGTTACTGTATGTGACCTACCCTGCCCCCCAATAGACAAACCATGACCTACCATGCAGTGACGGGCTACCACCCGTCTGGAAGCCACCACCTGGAACACCCTCAATGGCACCATGCTGCATGCATCCAGCAACCCTCTCCTCCTGTGGGTTCAGGTGTACCACCTCCGGCTGTCCCCCACCTGTCACAGCTCGTGCTGCCCTGATGGCAGCCACCTTCTCCTTTATCCTCCTCCTGTCTGTGCCCATCTTCTTCTTGCACTCCTGCGTGGAGTGCTGGTGGCTGCCATGCAGATTCACTGCACACGCCACCTCCTCCCATGCATCAGCAGCACAGGCTGTGGTGTTCCCTGCCATCTGCGGAGAAATGGCTCCTGATCCAGGTAGGCATCAAACAGGGCATCAGTCTCGGCCTTGGTGAAATTAGGCCTCCTCCTCCTCCACCCACCACTGTGTTCCTCCTCTCCCACAACTCGCTCAGTCATTATTTAGCCTGTAAGAATGAAAGTTGTTACCTGTGACTGTGCAGTCCCATGCATGTCCCAAAATCCACAGTCCACACTCCCAAACAGCATGCAACTCACCAATAGACTGCAGTAACCGACTATGGCCAGTGCAGCCCAATGTCGCACTTTTATAGTGCAACCCATGCAAATGAGGTGAGGCACAACTTTAAGTGGATGCAAATTGCAGGGCTGCGCCATTGAATGGCTGATTAGCTGATTTGCAATGACAACTGAATATCGCGCTGTTGCGCTTTGCACAATTGTGTTGAACATGCTTAGCCAAGGGCCCATTTCTGTGACATGCACAGTACCCACCTCACTGCGCATGCCTGGGTTGCTGATGCAGGCATCTGCCACGCTGCTGACGTGCCATGCATGGGAAGCAATGCAGGGCATGGCCACCATTGTGCCAGTGGTGCTACAGTGATGTTCACCTATATGGCGCTGTGGCACTGGGGCAACAGTGCAGTAGGCCTGCTACTGGAGGTAGTACACAGGCATCCAATTGTGCTACATGCATTGGGTACCAATGGCACTGTGCCTGTCCATGTGCCAGAGACCCTTGACCCTGTGCCCAACCTTTACCCCCTAGGTGCCATGCGTCAGGCATGGGTGCACCACTATCGCACTGTTCAGTGACAGTGCGATAGGGAATTGCAGCACTGTACTGCGCAGCATCTGCACGTGGTGGAGTCACACTGCAGAGACCCATTTTGAGCCGACTGAGCAAGTGGAATGGCATGGAGGAAGGCTGCACAGTGGACCCAAGTTGAACTGGCCAACCTGGTGGCTATTGTAAAGCCACTTTATGGCCCACTGTTTGGGGAGGCACCCCTGGACAGGTCCAGGAGCCAGGAGTGGGAGGAGATGGCCAATGCCCTGGAAGAAGCCACAGGAAGGGGGCGGATGGTGGAGCAGTGCTGCCACAGGTATGGCGACCTGCGGAGGAGGGAACCGGACCTGCTTGCCTGCCTGCGGGGACGTGCCAGGAGGGGCACGGTGCCACGTCCAGGTAAGTACTACGTCCACACACCTTTATCTTCCATATGGGTATCATGGTTGTATGTGTCCGGAACATGGGTGAGGGACCATCCAGTGTTGGCTGTGATGGTGTTATCAGAGTGTGGGGTGGGTGGGTCTGGCTGGGTGGGAGTGCACACACATGGGGGCAGGGGGACTTTGCTACAGGATTGTACTGATGTTCCTCTCTCCATGTTTGCACCACAGGGCCAGAGGAAAGGCATCTGGTCAGGGAGATAAGGTGCCAGCAGGACAACAGGGCCTCTAGGAGGGGCGACAGTCAACAGCGCCAGGGGACCAGCCTGATGATGGTGAGTGCCATACCTCCATGATTACTATTGCATGCTGTGTAACAGGGCGGGCAGAAGGGCATGGCCACCATCCATTGACACCACTGCCATGCACGCAACTTGTTACAGTCAGCACTGTCCAGTGGCACTGCATCTCTGGGAGTGCATCGATGGTGGTCCATGTGTGCACCGGGTACATGGCTGTGCCACTGCCTTCACACCACATAGCCATGTCACTAAACAGCCACGGTGGTGCTGTGCATGACTTGGCCGGTGGGTGCGTGCAATGGTCCACATGGCTGTATGCACCTAGGGGGGGCAGGTCTTGTGGATGTGATCGCTGTGGGCGGTCACATACCATCACAGGGGCATGTCCCACGGCCGTATGCCATGCACAGTGGGTGGGCTGTATGGGGCTGTGCATTCACACCTATTGACTGTGCTCCCTTGTCCTAGGTATCCGTCAGCTGCAGGCCATCCATGAGGCACTGCGGGAGATCTTGACAGTGGTGACGGCATCACTGGACATACTGCAGGGGTTTGAGCAGCTGTGTGTCCGGCGGAGACACAGCAGGTGGAGCAGCCGGAGCGAGGAGCAGGGCTCCCAGTGACCATATATATGCCCCTGATTTCCCCTACCCCACTGGACCCACCCTCACACCCCTCCTTTCCTGTCCCATTTGTTCACCACTGCCCCTTACCCACCCCCACCTTGTTTGTGGTCCCCCCCACATTTGTACATAGTTTTGTAAATAGTTCCTTTTGATATGTTTTTTTAATACAAATCTTTTGATATGAATACTGTGGTGGTCTCTGATTTGCAGTGGGCTATAGGTGCTCAGCTGCAGTGGTGTGCATGGCGTTGGGGTGGTGCAGTCATGGGTATGTGTGTGTGTGTGTCCTTGGGGAAGTGACTATGGTGCAGGAATAGCTATCAGTCAGTGTTTGTGGTGTGTGTGTGGTGCCCTGTGCACTGGATGACTGTGTGCAGTGGTCCATGGTGCACGCTCTGTGTCAATGGCACCCCTGTCGGCCCATCCATGGCCTGTGCAGCTGACACCCTTGCATGTCTGTGACCTGCACAGTCTGCTGGCATGTCAGTGGTGGCTGTCCATGCAGGGCAGCCACTGTGCCCGTCACAATGCTGGGTTGCCTCCTGTCACTGGTGTGGTGCATGTCTGCCTCGGGTGACACTGTGGCCTCCGCAGTTGTTGCCCCACCTCCATGCTGTGGCTTGTGCGTGTTGCAGGGGATGTGCACCACTGTCTTTGACTTGTGCTCCAGGCAAATGATGGTGGCGTACAGGTCCACAGTGCCTGTGCAGGGTGGCTGGCACTCCTGCGCCATGGAGGACTGCAGGCTGTGTGTACACAGTTTCCATGGGCCCATGCTGGGGCTTGGTTGCCCCACTACTGCGTCCCTGTTTTGTTGTGCCCTTGGGTATGGGTGGGTGTTTGTCCATGCACTGTGTGGCATCTCGTGTGGTGCATGCTTCCATGCACCACTGTGGGTGTCTGTGCTGGCTGTTGTGGCCAGTGCTGGGTTGGGGTGTGTCCTTGGGAGGATGTACAGGGCGCTGTACCACTGGTGGTGGTGTCCGGGGCATGCTCTGTCCCATGTGGGGTACCTCATGTGCCGATGCATCATCGGTCTCTCTCAGCTGTACCTTGGGGGGGCTGTGCATGGTGGCACTGTGTATGCCGTTGTTGCATCACTGTGTGTTGCCACCCACTGACGGGTGCTCGTGGTGGGGCTGCCTTACATGGTTCTGTGCAGATCAGGGTTGCATTGTCACAGTGAAGGTGGTGGAATGCATGGGGTTTCCTGTAGTGGTGGACACTGCTCCTGGGCAGGGTGTCTGGGGGTCATGGTGCAGGGTGTGCTCTGCAGTGGGGGGATGGTGTGGCATGGGGTGGTCAACCCTCCTTGTGCGCCAGTCACAGCTTGCCAGGGGGTGTGATGGGGCACCATGGCCCGGCTGTGGGTTGGTTGTTTGTCTCCATGGGCCAGTGGTTATTTCAGCCCTCCCCCAGTTGTGCAGTGCATGGGGTGTGGGGGGACGATGTCTGCTCTGCTGTGTGTTCATCTGCCCATCTGTGGCATGGGTGGTGGGCCCCTACCTCCCTGGTTGTGCAATTGCATTGCTGCACTGCTGCTGGGGGGCATCTCTGGTTGTGCTATGGCGCCTCTGGACTGCTCAACTGAACATCCCTTGTTGCGCTATGGCGCATCAGATCTGCTCAACTTCCCCTCCCTAGTTGCGCTATGGCGCAGGTGGTGCGATATTCAGTCGTCAGCTGTAGGCGCATCTTGGCCAGCACAGTTTTTGAATATCGCGGCTCTTGTGCATGGGCGCAATGGACTTGCGCTTGCTCCTGCTATTGTGCACTTTTTGGGCACAGTTTGAATATCTAGGCCATTATGTCATAACGTAGTCAGTCAAGACATTTGAATAAAAAAATGCCAGTCATTGTTGCTGGCAAAAAATGCATGCAATTTTCTAAGATAATGCATACATATACCAACATTCTTGCTGGCAAATTGAAGTAATACATACAACTTTCTAAGATGATGCATTTTTCCAGCTGATACAGCAATAAAATCTGTATTTCAGTCACATAAATAAAAAAAAGTGGTTTTCTCACCACATACTAACTTAAGGAACATTTAATGTAGCTGCAGCAGTTGGCATGTGATGTTTAAGAGGCAGTGTCTGTCAACCCCATTATGTATCAAACTATCACTACTTGTAAAGCAAAAACACTTTATGATAGGTCACATTCTGCGAAAACTGCTGATGCAGATTTTCTTTTATTTCTGATTCCTTTATTCTTTTTTTAAAGGGGACAGGACACATGCTAGGTGGCAGCAGTTTGCAATGTATTTAATAATAATAATAAATATATGTCTGTGTGTGTGTGTATATATATATATATATATATATATATATATATATATATATATATATACTATATACATATATATATATATATATATATATATATATATATTATACCTATAGTAGGTTCCACAGTGGGCAATCAGTGTAGCCCTCCCATACTATCGGTCTGTCATCATCATTTTCCTCACCATCCCCAACAGATCATGAATCTATAAACGAAAGGACTAAAACAACACCCACCTTTCACCCCAGCACCCATTCCACTTTTCTTCCACCACCCTCATCTATGCAGTAGCACCCATACCACCCTTACACCCATGTGTTAAAACCAATCCACAACCCTCACCCCCTCAAGCACGTATTCCACCCTCCTCCCTCACCCAAATGTTTAAACTACCCCCACACTTAATCATGAACTACCATTCATGTCACCCTTCTCCGTCCCTCACCCATGTTAAAACCCACTCCCCCAACCATCACCCATGTACTAACAACTATGCCATGTTTCTCCCTCCTGCATCCATGTTAAAACCAACCCCCAACCCTCACC
This sequence comes from Neoceratodus forsteri, assembly GCA_016271365.2. Classification (NCBI taxonomy): domain Eukaryota; kingdom Metazoa; phylum Chordata; order Ceratodontiformes; family Ceratodontidae; genus Neoceratodus; species Neoceratodus forsteri. The sequence continues at coordinate 50,505,794 of JADMNL010000031.1, read as the reverse complement.
CATGCACTAGCATCCATGCCATCTTTCTCCCTCTTGCATCCATGTTAAACCAACCTCCAGCACCCATTCTACCCTCCTCCCCCTCTCAAATGTTAAAACTACCACATGCTTACTCAAGAAAAATGAAACTCTTGCCTCCAAATGAGCCATACTTAACTGTTCCTTAATAAACAACACTTGTGTGATAAACTGTCTTTTCAATTGCTTTCTTCTTATGGACAACATTCTGTACAGTCCTCTTCGTGGAACCAGTAATTTGAGAGTTGTTGCTATTATGCCATGGTCTGTGTACAACAGAATGTTAAACACGAGCTATTGTGGTATGAGACCTATGCTTACCGAATATGTGCTCAACCATGACATAGGTAAAACACCAGATGACTCTGTTTCCTGGAAGAGACTTGTAAGAGGATGCTGCTCACAGAAACATAACAATACAAAATACAGTTCTTCCCATAATTTTTTATTCAGTAAGATAAGTTACATATGGATCATTTTGGTTTATGGCTAACATTTCTGTAATTGAAAAAATAATAAACAGCTACCAATTAGAACTCATTGTTTTGTCCTCCTTAAAATTGAAAAATAGACCGCCCCCGGTCCCAGCCCATACTGATGCACCACAAGTCACAGAAGGTAAATCCAAAAATATATCTTTGCACTTTAACTATAAATAATATGATACAGAAATGATTGACATGACAGTGTCCCTTTTATGCCAAATTTGGGCCTGTTCCCACTGATGTTAAAATTGCCCTATATATAAAACTTGTCAACTTTAGACCCTAGCTACAAAGCAGTTTGCCATGAAATGGCGAAAGTTTTGTGGGGTATATAGTCCAAGGTAGTAGATTGAGAAAGGAGAGAGACAACCAAAATCATGACAGTCTGTAAAAGTTTCCTTTTTGGTACAGAGAGACTCTGTCCCACACAGTATTTACCAGCCACCACCATCTGAGTTGTCATAACCATCAACTTCCAAAACATCAATCACTTCAGGATCAGTTTGTATACTCTTGTAGGGATACGAAAATCTTGACTTATTAACTTTAATAAAAGTTAACGTGTGTACATTTTCTGGCAGCAACCTATTTCTGGTGTCTGTCACAATATTGCCAGCTGTATTAAACATGCATTCTGAAGAGACACTTGTTGCAGGACAATCAAGATATTTACAGGACTCATCATACAGCTCCGTCCAAATTGACTTTTTTGATCTCCAGTATTCAAAAGGGCATGCATCAATAGGAATAGGCAGTTCTTACAGGTAACTGTCTGCCATGATGGACAGAGACCGTTCAGAAGAGGAATCGGCATAAGTTGGTATGGCATTAATTTGGGAAAGGTTTTGCCACAGATTTAGCTTGCTACTATGGGTCAAAGAAGTGGCAGTTGTGGAACAACTACTGTTAATTCATTTATTTATTTATTTAGCTTTTGTTGACCGGGTAAGTGCACTAGACAAATCCTGCCTATTTTCAGGCACGACCTGGGGAAGGGGGATACAGATGAATGCCAAGTGACCTTGAACCAGATTAAGCTGTTGGTGGTATATTTTTTAGTGAATGAGAGAAATTTGGCCAGGACACTGGGGAAATTCCTCTACTCTTTTCGATAAGTGCCATGGGATCTTTAACATCCACCTGAACTACCACCAATCCAGGCAGATGGGACCTCGGTTTAACGTCTCATCCGAAAGATGGCACCTCAGAAATGTTTGGTGACTTTTCCAGTTCTGTATCCCTTTGTGAAGATGAACCTTCATGTTGTGGTGATGACAACCTGAGGGTACTGTGTGTGTCTGTGTTTGACTCCTGCGAGTGCTGCAGCTCATCTAGCAACAGACATTTGTACTGCTATATATCACCTGTTTTTGGAAGATGTATAGCCTTGAACCTGGGATCTAAGAGAGTTGCAAGGATGTAGTGTTTTGATTTCGTCATTGCAACTAATTTGTCATTGGTTTTGAAGCGCTCACTCATTCTCTTTACGAGAGTCCTATGATACAGGCGACATGTTGTCTGAGCTTCAGATCTGTCTTTTTCTATTTGTAGATTTAGAACACTAAGATGATGTGAAATCAGCTTTATGAGTGGGATAACCTGACTCACAGATGTGCCTTCAGAAGACATGTCCCTTGTGGCTGTCTCAAAAGGAGCTAGGATGCAGCACACTGTCTCCATTAATTTCCACTGCAGCACAGACAGCATAATGCCATCTCCAATAATGTAACCGGAGCAATACTCATGTACAGCTTGCTTTTGCTCCAAGAGGCGCTGCAGCATATAAAGCGTTGAATTCTAACGAGTGGAAACATTTTGAATCAGCTTTTGCCGGGGCAGCTTGTGTTTTTTTTTTTTTTTTTCAGTTCAGACAATGTCCATATAGCCTTGGTTGAATGTGAAAAGTGAGTCACAATTTTTTTGCAAACAGTAATCATACCGTCCACTTGTGTTTCATTGCTGAGAAATCCCGTGACAATTAAATGTAAGCAATGTGTAAAGCAAGAAGCATGCATAAATCCTCCATCCTGTACTGCTTTCAAGATGCTTGCTCCATTGTCACTTACTATGAAGCCACATTTTAGACCATGAGAATAAACCCATTCAGCAAGGAGGTTATTTAGTGCTTGCAAAATGTTTGCAGCTGTATGACTTTGCCCAAACTTCTTTATCTGCAGCAGCACCATCTTCTGGGGTGTCTTTGTTTTTGAAGAACCACAAGAAAACGTGACCCAATGAGCAGTAAGGGTCATGTAATCCATGTTTTGAGTGCTGATCCACAAATCTGTTGTGACATGAATAACCCCACCCTCTGCAGTTTTGAGTGCAAGCATCACTGTCACTTTTAAAGCCTGATAAATGTTTGGTATTTCAACATAGGAAAAGTACCTTCGATAAGGAACACTGTAATGAGGCTCTGCTAGTTTCAAGAGCTCCCTAAAATCCTCATGATCTACCAAAGAGTATGGGAGGAGGGCTCCAGCTAACAGTTCACCAATTCAGTGATTAAGATGAAGGGTCTTTGGATGATTTTTAGTAAAGGTATTCTTCCTTTTAAATGCCTGAGACAGTGTTAGCTGTATGCAACTTGTCCCTGCTGGTTTATTATACACCATGCTTCGATGGGCAGAAGGACACTGGGATGGTGGACTAGGACTTATACATTCAGTGCCATCACTGGATGTGCAACTGGTACTAATGGTGCTGGCATTGGTGGTAACAGTGATCCTAGGGCTGGCAGTGGTTCTGTCCGCATCAAGTTCAGACAATTCAGTATCCATTTCAGATTCCTGACCCTTCTCATGTGCATTCTGGAAGATGGAGGACATGGGTTTGGACAATCAAGCAAAACTGAATGCTTTTTCAGATGGTGTTTAAGAGCTGTAGTGCCAAGGCATGACACAACTTTACCACGGCTTCCACTCTGTTTACACAGGGAACAAATTGCTCTGCATGGATCAGTTTTACTGACAGAGAAATCATTCCACACCTCAGATGTGACAGTGCTAGGAAGATAGGTAAGACTGTTTGCGTCTTTTCACCTGTCCTAACAGAACCCGGGACATGCTCCTTGGTGCTAGAAGAGTGGGCAGAAGACTCTGATGGATTTTCATTGCTGGTCGACACAGAAGTGGTGGATTCAATGGATATGTCCTTTTCATTGCCAACAGTACTAGATGTATTTGCAAGTGCACTACCTGATTCATCGTCAGCAGACTTGCTGATTTCACTTTATTGAGGAAGTACTGATACGTCGCAAGACACAACGTTGTCAGACTGAGACAAAGATCTACTGTCTGAGTCAGAGAGGGTCTCACTGTCACTTGCATTATTACTGCTAGTCACAGGGATTTTAACAGCATGAACGGCATATCTTATGGTGCCTCTCCGTGTGACCCCAGCAGCTGTACAGGTTTTCTTAAAAGGTCCCCCTTTACCACACTTCACTGTTGCTCTTTTGCTGTTTGTTGAATTTTTATCACGTGAAACATTTTGGTTATTTCTGCTAGCACCAGGATTACCACTACCACCAACACCTGCTCCAACACCAGCACCAGACACTTCTTCTATGTTGGTGTCAGCCATAACAGTACCAGTATACTGCAGAGAACACACCCACACAATTCCTGTGTAAGAAAGCAATGTGATCTGTGATCGCTGGCTACAACTCCAAAATTTTATTTTGGCAATGTAACACTGTGATGCAGTGGACCGAAAGTAATTGAAGAATATGACGGTTTACAACTAAAGGAGCCCAGGTTTAAGGCTTACAGAATTGATTGGGCTGCTGGGCATAGGCATATGCATACGCATAGCAGTCAAGGGGTGCACAGCAGCAGGGTGATGGGTAGACCACAAGACACGGAGTTACACACACAAACTGAGGAAAGAGATTTTTCTGTCTCTCCTCCCAACAGGGAACTATATTTTTATGCTTCTGTCATGTATTTAAGGATAATGCCACCACACAACTGGCCATTGAGCTTCACACGGTAACACACACTGGGTAAGATACAGTGCAGTCAAGGGGCACACAGCAGCAGGGTGATGGGCTAACCACAAGAGACGGAGTTACATACACAAACCAAAGAAAGAGATTTTTCTGTCTTCTCCCAACAGGGAAATATATTTTTAGGCTCCTGTCATGCATTTAAGGATAATGCCACCACACGACTGGCCACTGGATTTCACTGGGTAACACATACTGGGTAAGGTACAGTGCAGTCAAGGGGCGCACAGCAGCAGGGCTTCTGTCACATATTTAAGGATTACCACCACCACCACACAACCAGTCACTAGGCTGCACATGGTCACATGGAGTGGGGGTGGGGTACAGTACAATCAAAGGGAACAAAGCAGCAGGGCTATCGGCTGGCCACGCCACAGGAAAAAAGCATCACAAATTGCCTTGTGCTGCTCTTGTATTAGAGGACAGGACTGTTTTTTTTAGGGAGAAAGAGGTTTAAGAGGAAAGGATCCCCATGAGCACAGCAGACTTCTGACAAATTCTATTTTTGTTTTGTCACTTAGGGATTCTTTCCCATTCTTGTTTGGCTTTGAAACAGCAAATTAATTAACTTCAGTTGCTGCATTCAGCCTCTCCTCCAGCCAGTGTGCTCCCTCCCTCCCAGGCCCCACCAGATGAGAGATGAATTAGTCTGACCTAAATTCAGGATTTAGAGAGAGAGCTGCAGTAAGCAGTCTCATCAAGTTACAGGAACTTAAATCTGTTCCTTTCCGTCTTTTTTCCCCTCCCGGTCCCAAGTCCCCGGCCTCTACAGTGGAGCCTATACAGTCAGTACTGTTGCAGACTTATCTCCGAGTCCGTTCCATTACTCCTTTCTTTCTGTAGCCCCTCCACTCCGCCTGTTCCTTATTTTCCCCCACCCACCCTTCATTCAATTTGTATTTTTTAGTTGTCAAAGGTCGCAGCCTCAGCTTGCACACAAATGAAGAGACAAGAGACTGAGCGGCAAGTACTCTTCACACTAGCAGACTGCAGCTCCTTCTCCTCCTAGCCATGCAGTTTGCTCCACCTCCCAGGCTACTACAAGGCTTTCCTGACTCAAGTTCAACCACCTGACTGCATAGTAAATGGTCAGGTGGCAAGGTGCTTGGAGTGCAAAATGCACAAGCGCAACCTCGGAGACGGAGCAGTCACTGAAAACAGCTGCCCTCCCCCATAGCTGTAAGGGACCACCAGGCAGCGTTGGGAGGAGCATAGGGAGGGAGTCGGGACCCCCCCCACCGAGCTGGTACTGGGATAGAGAAGTAAAATAAAAAGTAAATTGCCGCCTCCTTCATTACCAAAGATTCAAACCCTTTTGTGAACCATCTAGTGTTCGAGTTCTAAATCAGAACTCTAACACCAGGGTTCGAGGAGGGTTCAAATCATTCTCGAACTAGTTCTGACAACACTATATGATACACACTACATCTGAACTCGTGGCAAGTGAACTCAGGCAACTCACACAACCATCATTCGTGGCATCACTACACTCCATCATTCGTTCATGATATTCCACCAGCTCACTTGCCAATCATTCAGATATATTCTGCATCACACCACTAGCCATCATGTACCCCTTTAGTCCTTGGGTACAAAAGACCAATCTTTCATGTCTTTCTATCGCACCAACATATGCAATGACATTCAACACAGGGTAGTCCCAAATATCCAAAGGTGCATGGCGGCACACTCTTTCGTACACTCACATGTAAGAATGAGTATAAAGGCATGACATCACAACACATACAAGCATGTGCGCGGTGGCACCCATGGTATTTGACACAATGCCCACAAGTTGCAACACAGAAAATAGAATGTGAACAAATGTCATAAATGTCCACAAAATTATTACAATCGCCACAGTTAAATTTTTCTTACTTTTTCAGATGGCGTTCCATGATGATGTCACTGCACTGAAGCTATTTCAACATCCTTACTTAGTGTCGTTCCAACCTCTCCTCTGTTGTCTGTCATCTTTCTGTAAATAAAGTAGTTCCATCCTCTTGTCTGTGTCATCCTTCTGTAAATAAAGTATTTCCATCCTCTTCACTGTTGGCTGTGGCATTTTTATGAAAAAAAAAAAAAGGTCTTACCTCTACCCTGCTGTCTTTGGTGTCCTGTGATGAGAAAATAAAAAATTAGTTCCAACCGATTGTCTGTAGTCTGTGTCAGATATTTACCTTTACAAAGTCCTCCAGTTGTGCTCCTATAGTCCTCCGTGGCAAATTTGTCATCTTTTGTGGTCCTCTGCTGTTCACTCATTGTGCTCCTGTCAACTGCCACCTTCACATAGTTGCGGGACCACCACCTCTGCATGTCTTTCCACTCCATGCACTGCAGCAGCAGCAGCTGTAGCTGAAGGTGATACTCCATCTAGCATGTCTTCATATTTTCTTCCCCGGGGAGGGTAGGACTTAGCTTCAACCAAACAGTTGACGCCATGAACAATGTGCAGTGCAAAGGACAGCGCAAAACACAGAACAGCCAACATGGCAGCCAAATGAAAATAAATACTGAGCTAAAACCTCCACTCCACATAAATTATACTGAAAAAGGTACTGGAGACAAAAACAGGCACGTTGGCATAGTCACTCGTCACTCTTATTGCTGAAGTTTTTTCCTTTTGAGTCCTAACAATTCTCAGTCTGCCAACCGACACATCAGCCTCTGTGCCACCACAGCAGCACATCATCGTTGTGATCGCTCAATGAAAACACTGTCAGTACTCTAAGAGATGATGTGGTGGGTGGCCATTACAGATATGTCTGCAGTCAGGCAGAGAACTGCTATGTTCATCACACATAATGACAGGTAGCAGCAGTTCTGGACTGACCGAAAGGAAATGAAACTACTTCAGTTATAACAAGGTGATGGCTGACTCCCAAGGTAATGCAAGTGTCAGCCCTCCATTAACACTTTCAGTTGGCCCCCTTGGTCTGGTGAGTGAAATAAAGCCTCACACTGTCATCTGCTGTGTGAAGCCACACTCGCAATTCTTTCTGAACACCCCCACTTTTCTCTCACCACCCAGGCACTCCAAAGTAACGTTTCCGTCACTTTTCCCTTTATTTTCACTCACCAGACCTCTCTTAGCTCAGTATTTTGCATTTTCATTAGGCACAGCCTATTCAATGACTGTCATGTCACTGCATTACGACTGAAACACCAACGGACCTAACCTACTTTCACCAACAACGCACGAAAATCCATTTCCTGCCTATGAAACTGCATCTCTGTGACTTTCTTTGGCGCATTTCACAAAGTTTGTTCCACAAATCAGTGAAAATACCTATATCAGCAACTTTTAGATTACACATGCTGTGTTTTCACGGCCACCCCCATCCTACAAACCATTTTATCTAGTTTCTCGCTTCCACCATTGTGTCCATCAAGTCAAGTGCTCTTTCTCCTCCGCCGTTTCCCTGTCCTGCTCCACTATGCATCTCCCAACACCTTGGTGTGCATCTCCACTCCATCCATGGCAGCTGCTCTAGCCGTAGGTGACTGGGAACGTGGTCTATTTGGTGTCTTTTGGTTTTCATCCTCCCTGGCCAGGACTTTGCTTCAACCAAATATTCAGCGCCACGCACAATGAAAGAAGAATTGGCATTTATATAGCGCTTTTCATACACAGTGTATCTCAAAGTGCTTTACAAGCAATGCTAAACTGGTAGTGAAGTGACCAAATGTGTAGCGGTGGCCATATCACACATTACCCATCCACAGCCTGGACAATTGCATGAACCAGTTTTATGGGAAGGGGAATGTTGGCAATGACACCGGGAATGTTCCCTACTCTTTGCAAAGAGTGCCCTGGGTTCTTTTACTTCCACCTGGACACCCACCAGGACAGCACCAGGATGGGTAGAAGGAATCTCGGTTTAACATCTCATCTGAAGGACGGCACACCTCAGCAGTACAGCACCCCACCCCCCCCAATATTGTACTCGAACAATGATCTTTTTTTAGGTGTAAGTTCAATCCTGGTGTGGGACAAGAATCCACGACCTTCTGGTCCAGAGGTGGATGTGCTACCAACTGAGCAACCCCTTGGTGTCACAATAGACTGTGCGAAACACAGAACAGCCAATGTGGCAGCCAAATGAAAATAAAAAATACTGAGCTAAACCTCCACTCCACATAAATTATACTGAAAGAGGTACTGGAGACAAACAGGCACACCGGCATAGTCACTCGTCACTCTTTAGTTCTGAAATGTTTTTCTTTTGAGTCCTTACAATTCTCAGTCTGCCAACCGACACATCAACCTCTGTGCCACCACACCAGCACATCATCGTTGTGATCGCTCAATGAAAACACTGTCAGTACTCTAAGAGATGATGTGGTGGGTGGCCATTACAGATATGTCTGCAGTCAGGCAGAGAACTGCTATGCTCATCACACATAATGGCAGGTGACAGCAATTCCGGACTGACCGAAAGGAAAATAAACTACTTCAGTTATAACAAGGTGATGGCTGACTCCCAAGGTAATGCAAGCTTCAGCCCTCCATTAGCACTTTCAGTTGGCCCCCTTGGTCTGGTGAGTGAAATAAGCCTCATACTGTCATCTGCTGTGTGAAGCCATGCTCGTAATTCTTTCTGAACACCCCCACTTTTCTCTCACCACCTGGGAACTCCAAAGTAATGTTTCCATCACTTTTCCCTTTACTTTCACTCACCAGACCTCTTTTAGCTCAGTATTTTGCATTTTCATTTGGTGCAGCCCATTCAATGACTGGCATGTCACTGCATTGCATCTGAAACACAAACGGGCCTAACCTTGTTTAACCAACAACGTGCGGCAATCCGTTTAATGCCTATGACACCGTGTCTGACATTTTCAGTGTCACAAGATGCACCAAACTCTATGGTCCCTCACAAACTCTTGGTCTCTGTTCTCTCACTCTCAGTCTCTCTCACTCGTGATGTCTCTCTCTCTCGCAAACTGCGGTCTCTCAAACTCTCACTTACCAGTCTGTCTCAGAAACTCTGGTCTGTCTCACACTCTCGACCTCTGGTCTCTCTCTTGCACTCTCAATTGCTGGTCTCTCTCGAACTCTCTCGCGCACTCTCAATCGCCGGTCTCTCTCTCTCGCACTCTTGACCTCCAGTCTCTCTCTTGCACTCTCAATTGCCAGTCTCTCTCTCGAACTCTCAATCGCCAGTCTCTCTCTCTCTCTCTCTCTCTCTCGCACTCTCAATTGCTGGTCTCTCTCGAACTCTCTCGCGCACTCTCAATTGCCAGTCTCTCTTGATCGCCAGTCTCTCGCGAACTCTCTCTTGCACTCTCAATTGCCAGTCTCTCTCAAACTCTCTTGCACACTCTCAATCGCTGGTCTCTCTCAAACTCTCTCGCACTCTCAATTGCCGGTCTCTCTCGAACTCTCAATTGCCGGACTCTCTCGAACTCTCAATTGCCGGTGTCTCTCGCAAACTCCTCCTGGTACCATTGTCTGCTTCCCCTGCAGCTCCTCATAATGTACACCCAGAGAAGCTGCAGAGGAACTATATGGGGCAAATCTTTTATGTCGTTAGTGGGAGCCTCACTATCTGTAGTTGTGATACTCTGGAAAACAATCAACACAGAGGTGTACACTGCACATGCAGCATGTATATGATGGTTCAGCGCGTTTCTTTTTCAGTGCACAATTTCTGCACCTACCCTTCTTCCCTTTCACTGGGTAGTGTAGTCCAGCAGAAGTAGGATCCTGCTCAATTACAGCAACTGGGGCACTTTGTCTCCTATTGGTGAACCCTTCCAGCAGATGCTCCGAGAGGGCAATGCGAAAATTTAGCTGCCTATGCTTGTTGACCCTCCCGGTCTTGGATCGTTGAACATGATGCAAACTCTCTCAAAACAAAGTAAAAGCGTTTGCCAATGCCATGTCCCACAAAAACCAGAAAAGATATATCCACCACTTCTTAGATTTTCTGCTGCTGTGGTACAAGCCCCGAAGCTGGTCAGTGACATCCACGCCATTCATGTGCATGTTATACTGCTTCAGCACTTCAGGACAGAGAATAGATACTTCAGTGCCATTTCTTTGTCGCCTGGTCACAGATGTTGCTGGTAAGGTCGGGTCATGATGAGTTGAGAGAAGGAAAACAGGATTGTTGTCTTTCCAAGCTGTGGTGATGAGTGATCCATCCTGTAACTGTTCGCAATGTGGCAACGAGTGATCCATCCTGTAGCTGTTCACAATGTGGCGACGAGTGATCCATCCTGCAGCTGTTCACAATGTGGTGATGAGTGATCCATCCTGGAGCTGTTCACAATGTGGCAACGAGTGATCCATCCTGTAGCTGTTCACAATGTGGTGACGAGTGATCCATCCTGTAGCTGTTCACAATGTGGCATCAGTGATCCATCCTGTAGCTGTTCACAATGTGGCGACGAGTGATCCATCCTGTAGCTGTTCACAATGTGGTGACGAGTGATCCATCCTGTAGCTGTTCACAGTGTGGTGATGAGTGATCCATCCTGTAGCTGTTCACAATGTGGTGACAAGTGATCCATCCTGCAGCTGTTCACAATGTGGCGACGAGTGATCCATCCTGGAGCTGTTCACAATGTGGCGACGAGTGATCCGTCCTGGAGCTGTTCACAATGTGGCAACGAGTGATCCATCCTGGAGCTGTTCACAATGACCACGCACTTTCTTCTTTATTGCTACTTTGTTACGTTCTGCAGGCCACCCAACCCTGTTGGTACGCAGCACACGCATACAAGCCAACATTCAAAAGTTATTTAGCCAGGTGAACCGATGTGAAAAAGTTATCATAATACACATGGTGTCTTTTGCCATGCAGATCTTTAGTCAGGTCTGTCACCACCCTTTCTCCAAGGCCCACTTCCACAGTGCCAGCATCCTTTCCTGTGTAGACTTGGAAGTCTGACACATAACCATTGTGAGGATCTGCAAGAATCCATACCTTTATTCCATACTGTTGTGGCTTGCTTCACATGTACTGCTTGAATGACAGACGTCCTCTGAATCCTACCATGGCCTCATCGATTGACACTTCTTGGTGTAGGTGGTACTCCATCTTGCAGGCCATCCAAACGTACTCCAGGATGGGATGCACATGATGAAGTTTGTCGTGATTTTTCAATCCTCTGGGTGCATTTAGCGTGCTATCATTGGCACGTAGATACTGCGTAATCTTCTCATAATGCTTACGGGTCATTACCTTTAAAATCAGACAACGTCTATAGAGATGGTGCTTCCCCCAGTACATACGGTAGCATGGCACCTTCATAACAGACATGTATAGCTGTATTCCAAAAAAACATTTTATGTCACACGCCGTCACCGGAGTCCATCGGGGGGCCACTTTATTTGCTTCTGCCTGCTTGAGGGCACTGTACTGGTTTGTCTCCTCAGCTATCAGTTCATAGAGTATCGGTGGAAATGTAAGGTTCATGAAATCCATGGAAGTCTTCTCTGCACCCATCACTGTGGCTGGACCCACAGGCTCCTTGAAGTCTTTAGCATGCACCGGCTATAGCAGACGTGTCCAACCATCATTGCAAACTGCATCCAGATGTGTTGAAAGTTGTTCATGTTGTTCAGCAGCATCCACTTCCACAGGGCTACTTGCACGCTGCAGTCTAGCCAAAGGAAGATAATCTTCACTATCTGTGTAGTTACTCTGCCCCCGTAGCATGGCCAGTGGAACATTATCTTCTTCACTCTCTTGAGGAGTGCCTCTTCCGGCTCAACGTGGCCAGGGGCAGATCATCTTCTTCACTGAATTCACTATCCGATGTAATCAAAGGCATCATATACATCAAGTCCACCTGGATGTTGGAATCATCAGAACTGTCAAAACCCCGAAATTCCTCTGCCTCATCACTAGCACTATCAAACAGGAACAGCAGGTTGTTATTGTAGACATTCTCCATATTCTCCAGTTTGATTGCCCTGTGCTCTTTACCATGTTCTGAGATGGTCTTGGGATGGTCCCTCTGGAGGTTCTATCAGTCTTGAGGTTCTAACAATCTCCAGCAGTTCTAACGATCTCTGGGACGTGCACACACACTCACTATAATAGGAAAATACAGCCATATCTTTGCACTGTGAGCCACACAAACTTGCTGCATCCCACGTCAGTTTATTCTACAATGCTCCGTTACCTGGCACAATAAAAGACAAATCGCAGGATGTTTTACAGTTGGGGGGGTCCACAAGCCATGGAATCTATTTAAGTAATGCTGCTGTGTGTTTGAAGGTGGAAGTTAGGACACTCACACCATGGAATCCATTCTGTGCAATGGTGCCATGCATCCTGGGGTGAGTGGGCACACAGACAACACGTAATACTGTTTTCTGGATGTTGCAGTGTGTTGAAACACTAGGATCCATCCCACCAACAGCAGTCCCAGTTGTCAGGAAGCTCCCACCACTGTCCGAGACCCATTACCATCGTGAAAAATGGATTCCCTGGTGTCAGGGACCTCCCTCCAACCAGCAAATACACAGCGCCATCACAAGAAAAGGGTTCCCAGGTGTCTGGGTTCTCCCACCCCAATGTAAAACCCCCGTCACCATCCCACAAAATAGTTTTTGGGTATACAGTGGTTCTCCACACTCTCCTTTACCTGGCACAATAAAAGACAAACCTTCCCTGGTGTTCAGTGGTCACACCAACACCACCCTCAGAGACCCAGCAAAATCAACGAAAACAACATTTGTCTTGCCTGTCAGTGACACAAAATGGCATTATATTCATAGCATGCCTTTCAGAAACACGCAGCCGCAGGTTGGAGACCACGAGACTCCAGGGAATCATTTTGTGTAAAGGTGCCTGGTGTTTGAAGGTGGGATGGAGGACCCTGATGGCATGGCAACCATTATGCGTGCTGGCACCAGATCTCGGAGGGAGTAGGGTCACGCAGATAACAGGTACTGCTCTTTTTTGGCTGGTGCCAGGCTTGAGTCACCCACCAGCATCCCACAAACAGCAATGCCTGTTGTCTGGGTGACCCCCCCTCCCTCCGAGACCTGCCACCACCACACAACGTGGTTGCCATGCTGTCCGAGTCCTCCATCCCACCTTCAAACACCAAGCACCATCCCACAAAATGGATTCCCTGGTGGCCTGTGGTCTCCACACCCTACGGTATCCACCAACAAATCAAACAACATTCCCCACAGTGTTCAGTGGTCCCTCCCCCCACCCTCAATGCCCGGCAACAACACAAAATGGCATTTGGTTTATATGACATCAGTTTTGTAAACAGCTAGCCGCAGGTCGGAGACCACGAGACTCCAAGGAATCCATTTTGTGTAATGGTGCCTGCTACTTTTGTGATTTCAGGGAACCGGGAGCCACACTTCTCGGCATCTCACTAAACAAAATAAAATGCAAAGACATGGCCAACATGCCCCCAAATACAGAACCTTGGTGTTTACTTTTCTGGTTCTGGCATTCTCAGCAGAAAGACGACACATGTGATATGACCAGACAAAACAGAAAAACTAAATAAATGAAAACAATGAGCAAAAAAAAACGAGGGGCCTGGATCGAGAGCTACCGTGACAGAGAAGCCGTAGTTCCAGTTTTCCGGCTTCTCGATGACGCGGCTCTCTGAAAAACACAAAATAAAGCTATAACACTCCAATACAAATATTATGATAGAAAAATGCAAACCTGAATCCCAGAACCAGGTAATTCTTATTCTTTTGGTGATATCAGGAATTCTGCAAGGCAGGGCACAGTGATTCACGGCATGACTCTCAGACTGCATAAACCAAAGCCCTGCCCGCAGAAGCCCCGAACCCGAGACACACCAGAGACCACCCCCCTCCCCTGAGGAGACCAGAGGTCGCGAGGGCCTGCTCTGAAGCCCTTCCTGCCCGCAGAAGCCCCGAACCCGAGACACACCAGAGACCACCCCCCTCCCCTGAGGAGACTGGAGGTCACGAGGACCTGCTCTGAAGCCCTCCCTGCCCGCAGAAGCCCCGAACCCGAGACACACCAGGTAATTTCTACCTTGATCCAGGCTGCTGCCACCATCGTTGGCCATCTGGCGCCTTTTCTGAAACGGCCACAAGCTCCCCTGCTCAGCGCATGAATCCCGGCCAGAGTAGCACCTCGAGTTGCTGCCCAGGCTCAAACGGAGCAGAACTGTTACTTTTGTGCCTGATTTTGAAACTTTTAAAACAAACCAGCTAAAACTATTTGCATTTGCCTGTAACTGTATTTAAAAGCTTAGAGTCACTGCACACGAGACACACCAGGTAATTTCTACCTTGATCCAGCCTGCTGCCACCATTGTTGGCCATCTGGCGCCTTTTCTGAAACGGCCACAAGCTCCCCTGCTCAGCGCATGAATCCCGGCCAGAGTAGCACCTCGAGTTGCTGCCCAGACTCAAACGGAGCAGAACTGTTACTTTTGTGCCTGATTTTGAAACTTTTAAAACGAACCAGCTAAAACTATTTGCATTTTCCTGTAACTGTATTTAAAAGCTTAGAGTCACTGCACACGAGACACACCATGTAATTTCTACCTTGATTTTTTTTTTTTTTTTAACACCCAACTTCTCCATTAGCTCTTTATATTGTTTTGCCACTAGAGGGAGCCTGATTAAGTTTGAACAATTTGCTCCCAATACCTCACTTGTCACATTTTACTGCTTTCTAGTAGCTGTTTTCACTTGGTGATCACCCCCTCATCACTCCCTCATCACCCCCTCTCCAATCGTCGAAAGCTATCCTGCCATTGTGCACTCCCCAGATCAGCCCTCCTCCTCCTCCTGCTCCTGTCAGGCAATGTCCACCCCAATCCCGGGCCTGGCAGCACTGGTCCTCCCCCTGAAATCTCCTGGGCTGTGCATTGCTTCTATGAACATCTGTAGCCTCCTGAAAAAACCGGACTCTCTACACTGCTGGGTGATGCTTCATAAACCTGATGTTGTTGCCCTGGTTGAAACCTGGCTGTCTCCCTCCACTCCTAACTCTCATGTCTCTCTCCCCGGCTACACTCTCCATCGGTTAGACCGTGTCGGCAGGAGAGGTGGGGGCTGTGTCTTCTATTTGAAGGATTCTCTCATGGGGCTACCACTCCCCCCGCCTGACCTCGACCATAAGGCCCAGGCACTTACTCTAAAGCTGTCCCCTGACCCAGCTAGAGGCCCATTATTCCTAACCGTAGTCTACATACCCCCCAAGAACCAATCCCAGGCCCTGGGCCCACTAATTGACTACCTCACCTCCCTAACCAACTCGTCGGACCAAATCTTGGTGGGCGACTTGAATATAAACTGGCTCTGCCCCTCATCCTCCTCCCACCGTGAGGCTTTCAATTCAATTGACCTAACTCAACTGGTCTCACAGCCTACTAGAAAAACCTAGGGGGACAAGCACCCTCCTGGATGTGGTCCTCACCAACAGGCCAATCCGCATCCACAACATCCAAATCCTCCTGACTGCCTCAGTGACCACTCCCTGTGCTTTTCAACTGGGAACCCCTCGGCTCTCATCCCGGTCAAAACCACCTCTCGAGCGGCTTAGGCCTGGGGACTCATAGGCCTTAAGCGCATCCTTGCCACACTGATTGGTCCTCTCTGACGAGGGCAACCAACATTGACTTGGCCCTGGCCTTCTTTGTAAGCACTTTCAACTTTGCCTGTGATATCTTTGCTCCCATAACTGCTAGGAGGTCCAAAGTGAAACATGCCCCTTGGATCACCCCTGCCCTACTGTGGCAACTTAAGCAACGCAACAATCTTTGGCACCTTGCTGTTGCTACTGGCCGTTCAGCTGACAGGCAGTCCTATGCTGCCACCCGCAACCAGTGCACCTAGGCCATCCGCAAAGCAAAGGCAGAATACTACCAAGCCTCTCTTACCTCCTCCTGGGGGAACCCCAGGTGCTTCTGGGCCAACATCAAGCAACTGAATGGTCACTCCCAGTCCCCCTCTCCTTCTCTTCTCAACATCAATGGTACCGTCTCCTCTGACCCTGCCCTCATTGCCAGCCACCTCAATAACTCCTTTACCGACCTTAGCTCAGTACTTCCTGGTAACTTTTCAGTCCACCTCCTCCATCTGTACCACCACCCATTGCGCCCCTCTTTCCACCTCGTGGCATGTCACCATGCAGAAACTAGGCCTTACTTGCTAAAAGCCCTAAAAGGTAACACCATCGGTAATGACTCACTTGATCCCTGCCTTTCACGTCAGGTCCTGGATCAGGTCCTCTCAGCTATTACGTGCATTTTCAACAAATCACTCTGTCTCGGACAATTCCCCTCTGCCGTTGGAGATTGTATTCTATTGTAACAAAATTGTAATTGAACTGTAACTTTTTTTGTTTGTAAGTACTGTGTCCCTTGTACTACTGTTCTGATGTCCTCTTTGTGACTAGGTACCTTTGTAAATGAGCCTCTGGCTCAAAGGTTTCTAAACTGATGTTTAACTAAATAAATAAATAAATAAATAAAGCGAGGATGCCAGCACTATAAATGGGTTTTTCTCTCGTTTTTCAAATGGGACCCCTACACTTGCCAGCCAATCCCAAGAGGCTATAAATGTGGAACATTACCCAGAGAGGGTTAGCAACCCCTATCTGGATTGGCTGGCAAGTAATATTAAAATATTTTACTGCTGACTCTAGTCATCGCAAGGGCACACAGGGACAATACAGCTGACATCTATATTCGTCCTCGGACACACTGGAACACTTGATCTGCTGACTCCAGGCGGCGGCTAGGACACAATGAATTAATTCAGTGTGAGCTCAGACACTACCTTGGGCAAAATCCTAGGATTAGTTCATAAAGGACACCCTGTCCTTATGGGAAACTAAATAAGGCTCCTTACACATCATGATCTGAAGTTTGGAAACTCTCCAGGCAGAAGTAATGGCAACTAAAAATAATGTTGTCCAAGAAAGGAAGCAAAGCTTGTATTTTGTGGTGGGCTGAAATGGGGAAACGGTACGTTTTTCTAGCATAAAAAGGAGATCCCAGAGTGCTACCAGATCTCTGATGTGAGGCTTTATATACAGTACGCCCTGCAAAAACGTATGAGACACGTCCAGTTTGGCAAGGGGTTTTCCCTCCATAGGTACGTGGCAAGCAGAGATTGCAGAAAGATGCACTGTTATGGAGAAGTAGCTGAAACCTTGATTTAATAAGGAGCAGAGATAGTCTAAAATCAAGTTCACTGGACAGGTAAGCAGGTCCAAGTGACTGGGTGAAACCCATAAGCAAAATCTTTTCCACTTCATGGCATACGTGGATCTATTTGAGGGCTTTCTCGCTGCTACGAGAAAGTCTGCCACCTCTGGAAGACCCAATATCTAGATATTTCTAAGTCTGCAGGAGTCAGGCATGAAGATGCAGGGATCTGAGATCAGGGTGGACCAGGGTTTCCTGATCCTGTGATAGTAAATGCGAGCTCAGCAGCAGCTGTATTGGAGGCTCCACTGCCAGCTGCTGAAGTAGTGGCAACCAAATCTGCCGAGGCCAATAGGGAGCAATGAGGATCATCTCTGCTCCTTTGGTCTGTAACTTCTGGAGAACCCTCTAAAGAATGGGAAGAAGACATTAGTTATCATAGTAATCTTGTTTCTTCCTAGAGAATCTTACTATATTCTGACATATGCAGTATGGTGCCACCATGGCTCTGCCCCGGAGCTGAAAAGGTTAATAGAACCTATGCAAATGATGGAATGCTAGGCTCAAACTGGGTTTTCATATTACTGTCTCTGGTAAACAACCTTCTAACCATCAGATTCCAACGAAGTGTGCATAGAAAAACGATCTACACTATCTAATAGCTAACTTTAATTACATGTGGTTTGTAGCTCAGGCTTGTGCTACGTACTGTAATTAAAGATGTAGGTTGTGCTTTGATACAGTGGCCAGGCCAGTAAGTAGGATAATGCCTGCAGAGTAGTAGTTGTAGGTAATGATTACTGCTTAGGTACTTCAGCATAGGCATGAGCAAGTCAGGGACTGTAGTCCATGAGAACTGAATAGTAGATGCATGTGCTTAGATGCTTGAGCTGATGAGTAACTTGTTATGACTTGATGTTTGGGCTTTTCTCTGTATCCCACCTTAGGAAAGCTGCTTAGTCGAGTAGGATGAGACCCCTAAAAAATAAATAATGATTGCAAGTACGATTACCTCCTTCAACTCCAGAGAGTGTGGGCAGTTGCACGCAGGAGAGGAACCCCCCCCCGTGAGGGGAACCTCTGAGGACCCACAGCTACTGACCTGCCCGTCCTTCTGGGTATACTAAGGGAGAGTAATCCCAAATGAGCAATATATATAATATTGGCTAATCCAACACCCCTAGAGAGGAAGATCCAAAGGTCGAGAAGAGCAATGGAATCCAGTGCTGATGATGAATGGACAGTAAAGATGGTAGCATAACTGGAGCAATTCCCAGGCCGAGCTGTCAATGTCCAGGGTAAAGTATGAATAGAAGGTCATCTGGAATCTAGGTGAATGCACAGTTAATCATGAAGCAGAGGTCCGAGTTCCATTATATGAGGTCATGAAAGCAGAGAGAGTCCGGGAAGGTGAGGCAAGGAAGCTGGATACAGGTGGGAAGCTGAAGAAGGTGGAGCAACTGAATCCCTGGTCCTGAGTGGGTGAGCAGTAAATGGACTCAAGGCCAGAAGCCCAGAAAACCTCCAACTCATCCGGTGAAGCTAGTCCGGCAAGGAATAGGACCTCCATGCCCAGAGCTGGGTGAGGGAGGAGTACAGCAGAAATAATCAAACCTCCAGGCTGATGGTTGGGCAAGGTAGATGTAGAGTAGGAATAATCGAATCTCCAGGCCCTGATACTGGGCAAGACAGGGGGAAGGATAGAATAATCAAATCTCCAGGCTCGATACTGGCTGAAACAGGTGAAGGATAGAATAATTGAATCTCCAGGGCCGATGCTGGGCAAGGCAGGTGTGGTGTAGAATGTAGAACCCCCAGGCCCCGAGGTAGGGCGAGGCAGGTGCAGCTTAGGCCCCCGTGAGACCAGTGAAAAACCAGACCCCACGCAGGTCATGCGGGAAGGGTACAGAGCAGCCAAGCCAGCTCCTATGAGAGCTAGCAGGACCAGGAAACGCTGCCACAGAGGGCCGCCAAGTACAGAATGCATCAAGAAGGCCAAACCCAAGGCGAAGGCATGTACATCTGACTCGTTCATGGAAACAAACTAGCAAATAGCATAATGCTGAAAATGCAGAATGCAGTAAGTGAGGAAGCCAGATGCAAACTGCACCTCTCAGCAAAATATCATAGCATTGGCCGTCAAAAGCACAGCAAGGGCCAGAATGTTTAGCACTTCATGTTAAACATTAGGACGTCTACAGATAGTAGGCCCCATAGAGGTAGTGACAGGGAATGGTTCAATCGTGGTCAATAAGTTAAAAGGTTGTGTGTCCAAAATTAGCCCTTGCATATGAGGAACACCAGTAAACCTGCTGAGAGTGAGGGGTAGTTCTGAATGAGAAAATCGTAGATATACATAAGTCATAGCAACTTTGGGATGGCCAGATGTGTGGCAGGAAATGTGCAGCAGTCCAAACAATTTAGTAGAACGAGGAAATCTGGTTGAGCTGGAGAGCGCAAGGAAGTGTAGGAGGGTAGGATGGAAATCAGAAACACAGCTGAGGAGGAGGAGGAAGCAGATATTCACTAGCCTCAAGCACAGGGTGTGGCAACATGAGGGCAGTCCATTTCACACTGCGGCAAGGAAAGATTAATAGCAATCATTCTAAACTGATAGGCTTGCATGGCCATTGAGAAGTCCGCTAAAGGCCAATGGGTTGTTAGGGTCCATGGCCATGAATTCCATTGTTAGGAGGAGTACAATTGAACTGTCTCCAAGGCATTAGAAGATGTAGGTTTGCGAGAAGTGGTGCTAGCAGGTGGTAGCCATTTGAGAAGTCCAGCCGGTGGTAGCGGCAGCCAGTCACGAGGAAGGGTCTGATGAAGCAGTGATGCGGGAAGCCGGCGGGTTCTATAACAGGAGCAACAGAGCTGACTAGGCGGCAGCATGGAGTGGTGGTTGCTGAAGGATAGGCAGAACTGAGGGCAAGCGAGGAAAATGGAAAGCAGTCATGGGAAGAGCAGACTAGAAGGAAGGGCAGCTGACAACATAATCTATCAAGGTAAGCAGCAGTGAGGGACCCCAAAAAGAAGAAAGGAGAGGGAAGGAGCAGAGCAATGAAACGACAAACCGGGATGGGGGGAACAACCACAGCAACAGAAACGAAAAGGAGGGTGGGAGGGCAGCAAATGAACACAGAGACAGTGCAGCCAGACCCCAGTACCGCCCACCAGCGAGTGCGACTCACTCTAAGCAGAGTGGCAGAGCATGCTAGCTTAAGTAGGATGTGGGGGAGGAACTCTTCCCCCACATAACTACAGGCATGCACCTTTCAATTGTAAGGCGCATGCCTGTAGTTCTATGGGGGAAGAGCTCCTCTCCCACATCCTACAAAAGTCATCAGGCTCCGCCGCTGTGCTTAGAGGGAGTCGCACTCGCTGCGCTCACTGGAGTTCTGCTGGTCCACAGCTGCTCTCTGTTTCATCCTCTTTGGCCCCCCCACCTCGTTCCACTCTGCTTCATTCCCCTTTGTTTCTGCTGTCTCCCTGTTGGTTCTTTGTCTCCCTCCTCCCTCTCTTCTGTTTTTTTTTTCCTTTCCCATACCTCTGGTTTCTCTTGGGCTTCTCATGCTCTTCCACTGGCATCCTCTTGCAACATGCAGCAGCTGGTGCTTTGCCTTCATTCTGCCATCACTGCTCTTCTCTGTTGCCTTGCTCTTGCGCTGCTAGTTTGTGCACCCTGGCTTCTCTCCCCCCTTTTTGAGCTTCTGCTGCTCCATGTAGCCGCTCCATGTATCTCAATGTAGGACTGCTACCGTTGACTTCTCGCTGTTTCCTGGTTTGCGTGCCGTTGCATGCTTGACTCCAGTGCTGCCTATCCAGCCTGCCTTGCTGAAATTGCCACTCCTCCTTATGATCTATTCTGGAGCCTGTCCTGCAGCCAGCAATTCTGTCTGCTCCTTCTGCAGTGCTTTTTCTGCTCCTTGCTCCACTTCTGGACATACTGGTTTGTGGCTGCAGCTCTCAGTGCTCCCACGCCTACGGGAGGTAGTACCACATCGGTGCTTTCTATTCGTTCTCTGCTGCCTGCCTGCCTCCTTGGGTACCCTCTGGGCTTGCATTGCCCCAGGACTTCCTTTCTGGATATGCCTTGCTGAGCTCTCCTGCATTCTGCACCTTCCTATGCTGCATCGGAGCTGCTCGACCTTCTCCTTGCTGATGCAGCTTGTTACCCCATATTGCCTACTGCCATCCTGCTTGTCGTGCCCTGACTCCTGTTTTTTCCATGGCATCTTAGAAACAACTCTACGAGCTCAGAGCAGCAGGACCTTGAGCAGATTCATCAATTTATTTGAACCGTATACAGATATTCCATTGTTCTGATCAATGGCAGACACTGGTTTTACTCTTGAGTACCTGACTGTTTGACGTTAACAATCCTGTTCCATTACATTGCTGCCTCTACTGGACTCCTCCCTAGCCGGATCATAGGTCCCCCTTCTGGCACTGCCTCATCCAAGCTTCGGAGGCTGCTCAGTTCTTGGCTCCTACTCTAGTATGCCTGCTTCTGCTGCAGCTCCTCCTAGCATCCACTCCCTGATCACACCTGACTGCCGTGCTGCCACCTGCTCCTCTCTTGCTTCTTTGCTACTCTGCTTGGCAGATCTATGTGGAAGTCCGATTATTGTTATTCTGTTACTGCCTATGGCTGGGTCCCCTCTTGCTTATGCAAGCTTTGCAGCATGCCGGCTATCATTCCCTTGGCTTCAGCCTCTGAGATATCTGCTGCACCAGGCAGCTCTCCATGCAGCGTTCCTCCATGCCTAGCCTCTCCAGAGGGCTGGCTTGACTCACTTTTTCCCCTTTCCATCAGGCCTACGTGGGGTTTGGCCATACCGCTGGCCATGCGAGGGCCTCATCTGGCAAGCTTTGCTGCTCCTTTACTGACCTGCATGAGCATTGTAGTCTGATAGCCTTCATGGGGCTAGCTGCCTCTCTCCTCCTTCCTCCGACTGACCTACGTGTGGTCTAGCTGCTCATCCTACCCCACATACGGGTCTAGCTGGTTCATTGCCTTCCACCTTTGGACTCCTGACATGCACTCCAGCCATGCGCTCTATCATAACATTCAGTGCCCTGCTCTGGATCATCACCTGAGCTATGTATTGCATCCTTCATCCTACTTCCAGCATCCTTTCAACATTGGTCTCAGCCAAGACATTTCTGTGGTTCTCCGTTCCTGGCTCTGAAAGATTGTTTCCTCTGGCCTTGTGCTTTCCCTGGACACTTGCTTTGGCTCCATGCAAGCATCCCTCGCCATGCAGCTTTTCTCCAACCGGATCAGCTGGTTCATTCCTTCCATCCTTGTGGCTTGTTGGCTCTCCTCCACAGATCTTCTGCTTCAGTGATGTCTCCCTGCTGTTTGCCTGCACTCTGGATCTGGACTATATTTCGACCTTCATTGTTCTGCTATCATTGTCCTTGTGCCTCTGCGGTATCTCTTTCTTCCTGGTCTGTACCTGTCTGCTCCTGCTTCTCCCTCACCAGCCTATTCAAACTGTCTCATCCTTTGGATATTTTCATCAGATCTCTGTCAGTCGGGCATTCATGCGATCTCATTTGATCATCTCCAACTTTTCCATCAGGATTGGATGCACTGTCAGGACATCTTGCCTTTAGTCTGTTTCTCAAGTTCTGAATGCTGCAGCCCTCACCTTGCCTACTCACGTTTGCTTCTACTCATCAAGGATATCTTTATTCACTCCACTGTGGATTTACATCTAGACTACATTTCAAGATATTCGCAATCAATTCCTTGGATATTTCTTGCCCTGCTGCTTCAGTTCATTTGGATTCTCTACTACTGCCATTTCCTGCCAGGACTCTCAGCCGAGCTCTATTCCATAGTGCCATTCCTATCTCCAAGCTTAGGCCTCAGACATTAGCCTACTCCAGTGCCATGAGGCTTACTACATCTGGTCACGTTGCCAATATGACATTTCCACAGGACCATCTTACTTCTGTCATAAGTCTGCCCTTAACCTACACCTGCCTCACCCAGTATCAGGGCCTGGAGGTTCGCATATTTCTACTCTGCACCTGCCTTGCCCAGCATTGGGGCCTGGAGGTTCACCTGTTTCTACCCTACACCTGCCTAGCCCAGCATCAGGGCCTGGAGGTCAAAATATTTCTACCCTATAACTACCTCACCCAGCATCGGGGTTTGGACATTCGACTATTTTTACTCTACACTGCCTTGCCCAGTTCAGGACATGGAGGTTCTGTTCCTTACCATACTTGCTTCGCTGGACAGGGTTGAGGTTTTCTGAGCTTTCTGGCCTACTATCCAATTACTGCTTTGCCCACTCAGGACCAGGGGTTCATTTGCTTTACCTTTTTCACCTTCACAACTTGCATCCAGCTTACTCGCCTCGCCTTCAAGACTCTTTGCTTCCATACCCTCACATATCGGAACTCGGATCAGCTCTTCACAATCAATTTTGTATCAACTGAATTCCAAATAACTTTCTGTCTATATTTTGCCCTGGACATCAACATCTTAGATGAGGAATTGCTCAGGATCTGCTACCATCCGCTCGCTGGACATTCAACGACCACTGGATTCCATTGCTCTTACCAGCCTTCTAGTCTTCATCTATTGGGGTTTCAGACTAACTGATAATACGTATATGGCAAATTTAGGATTACTCTCCCTTAGTATGCCCAGAAGGACGGGCAGGTCAGTAGCCATGGGTCCTCAGAAGTTTCCCCCTAAGAGGGATTTTCCTCTCCTGCATGCTGCAGGCCACACTCTCCTGAGTTGGAGGAGATAATCGTACCTGCAATCATTATTTGTTTTTGGGGGGTCTCATCCTACTCAACTAAGCATCCTTCCTAAGGTGTGATACAGAGAAAGGCCAAAAACATCACATCCTAACAAGTTACTTATCAGTTCAAATACCTGAGCACTATGCATGTACAATCTAGTTCATATGTACTACAATCACAGGCTTGCTCATGTCTATGCTGAAGTATCTAAGCACTAATCATTTCATACAACTCATACCTTGCAGGCATTGTTCTACTTACTGGTCTGGCCTATGTATCCAAGCACAACCTACATCATTCAACTCTACTGAATGTAGCACCAGCACTGAGCTATGAACCATACAGAATTGTAAGGCACATGCCTGTAGTTCTGTGGGGGAAGGGCTCCTCTCCCACATCCTACATAAGCCATCAGGCTCTGCCGCTCTATTTAAAGTGAGCCACACTTACCCTCCATCCTCCCCTGATGCCTCCTTCTCCTTTCCGGCACTCTTATTCTACTGGGGGGTCTCATCCTACTCAACTAGGCACCCTTCCTAAGGTGGGATACAGAGAAAGGCCAAAAACATCAAATCCTAACAAGTTGCTCATCAGTTCAAGCATCTAAGCACCATGCATATACAATCTAGTTTATATGTACTACAATCACGGACTTGCTCATGTCTATGCTGAAGTATCTAAGCACTAATCATTTCATACAACTTATACCTTGCAGGCATTGTCCTGCTTACTGGTCTGGCCTATATATCCAAGCACAACCTACATCATTCAGCTCTACTCTACGTAGCACAAACACTGAACTATGAACCACACAGAATACGAAAACCAACAATCCACCCCTCCTCTGAACATCCCCATCTATGAAGCAAGTAGGCATTCATCTCTAAGACTCAAGTTACAGATGGCCCAAGGGAAAAAACATCCCAGGGGTCCACCACAGTGATCAGAGCTGTAGTGCAGTGCCCCAAGGTTCTAGTAGGGGAGAAAGGGTGAGAGTTCAGAATACAGTAAGATTCCCATGGAAGAAACAAGATTACTATGGTAAACAATGTCTTCTTCTAACCCCAGGAAATCTTACTGAATTCTGAAATATGTAGACTACCCAAGCAGTGCCTTTGGAGGCGGATGCAGTATCTATTTAGGAAACAGGTTCTGCAGTACTGCTGTGCCAAAACTTGCATCACTCCTGGCCTGGGCATCCAGGTTGTAAGGTTTGACAAATGTGTGAACAGTTTTCCAGGTAGCTGCCTTACATATTTCCAGTAAAGGGATATCCCTTGCAGCTGCTATGAAGGCAGCTGTGCCCCTTGTAGAATGGGCTCTGAGGCCAACAGGGGGTTCCTTGACCACTTTGCTGTAACAAAAGTGAATACAGGCAACAATCCAGTGAGCAATGGTTCTCTTTGAGGCCAGTTTTCCTTTTCCTACCTCTCCATATGTCAGGAACAACTGGATCCTTTCCTGTTTATGACCCTGACTATGGTCAAAGTAATAGCAGATAGCTCTCTTGATGTCCAAGCTATGTAACCTGAATTCTTCTGAACTGGAATGGTCAGTGAAAAAGACTGGTATGGTGATGGACTGATTTAAATGGAAATCATACACCATTTTGGGGGAGAAACTTTCTGTTTGTCCTCAGGACTACCTTGTCTCTGTGAAAAAAGATTTAATTTGGTTCTGTAGATAGAGCCTGTAACTCACTGATCCTTCTGGCTGAGGTGATAGCTATCAAGAGCATGAATTTCCATGTGACATACTTCAGCTCTGTGAAGACATGGGTACAAAAGGTGACTGCATGAGCTGTCCATTACAGATGTTAAGATCCCATGCGGGAGTGGGCTTCCTATGTGGAGGGTGTAAGTGCAAAAGCCCTTTGAAGAATTTTCTGAACACCTGATTGGCAGCCAGAGAAGATTGCTTCCCAGCTGAGAGATCAGCTGAGGCAGCTGCTAAATGCACCTTTAGGGTAGAAGACCTGATGCCAAGAGAGTGAAGGTGCACTAGGTAATCCAGTACTACTGACAAACTAGCCTCAGTACTGACCACTTCCTGCTGCTGACACCAGATTGAGAATTTCTTCCATTTTTAAGTGTACGTTTGCCTTGTGGAATGCTTTCTTGAACCTCTGAGCACCTGAAGGACTCTCTCGTAACTTAACTCATTACCTCCAATAGCTCCACATGAAGTCCAAACTATCCATTACTGGACACAAAATGGCTGCCCAGATAATAATGAATTAAGATCAGCACATTCTATGTCCTCAAGAGCCAGGCCTTGAGTCTGAGGGACTGAAGGTTGGAGTAAAGGATTCTGTTCAGAGAGGATGTCAATAGAATGTGCCTCCTATGTAAGGATATTGGTCTTCTCACTGACAGGACTAGATGTAGAGAGTGCCATGGCTGTCTGACCCAGTCTGGGGTGATGAGGATCATGGTTCCTGAGTTTGTTCAGAACTCTGAGAAGTAGAGGGAAGGGAGGGAATGCATACAGGAACTTCCCTGTCCAATCCATCAGCAGTGCATCCACTGGCACTGTGCCCACTGAAGGAGGCCAGTAACTAAAGTGTGGCAGCTGGTGGTTGTCTGGGGCTGCAAGGAGGTCCATCTCTGGGGTCCCCCACCGTCTGAACATTGTCAGGAGAACCTGCTTGTTCAGTGCCCATTCATGGCGGTTCTGATTGATTCTGCTCAGGGCATCTGCTAGGACATTATCCTTTCCTGGAAGATAGACAGCCACCAGAGAGAGATTCAGAGAATTAGCCAACTTCCATATCAGCATGACTTCTGTTAACAGGCCTTGTGCCTCATTGCTTGTTTATGTAGTACACTGTAGTTGTGTCGTCTGTTCCGACTTGTTTTACCTTGCCTCTTAGCATTGAGGCAAAGGACAGAATCCCCAAACATACTACTTTACACGCGAACAAATTTATGTAGACCAGACTCTCCTTTCTGAGCAAAGTGTCATGGGCTGTCTGGTCTCCTATGTGTGCTCCCCCGCCCTAGGCGGGAGGCATATGTGTTCAATACCACTGAAGGGAGCTGTTGTAGGAAAGGTACCTTTTGTCTTAGCTTCTCCTTTTCCTGCCACCACTGGAGTGTTAAAAGAGTTCAGACTTGGTGACCAGCACCAGCTTGGGCAAATTATCTCTTTTTTGTGACCAATATGACTTGAAGTGGAACTGAATGTCCCTCATTTCAAAACCTGGTCCCGGAACTGTTGCTGTTGTTGCTGCCATGTGGCCTAATAGTTGAAGGAAATGCCTTGCTGGTCTGGGGTGGACAGCTGAAAAGAGCTAGCCAGCAGAAGCAGTGTTTCCACCCTCCCCTGAGAAAGGAAAGCCTTTCCTTCCACCGTGTCTAGCTCTGTGCCTATGAAATTCAGAAGCTGGACTGGGGTCAGCACTCACTTTTGGTGGTTTAGTAGGAACCCTAGAGACTACAGGACCCTTGAACTATGGTCAGGAACTTTGAAACCTGCTGGAGGGACTGGCCCACTACCAGTCAGTCATCCAGAAAAGGAAAAACTGTGACACCTTGCCTTCTGAGGTGCGCCGCCACCACTGCTAGGCACTTTGTGAACACCCTTGGTGCTAAAGAAAGGTCAAAGGGCATGGTTCTGAATAGGTAGTGGTCTGATATCAGTCTGAACCTTAGATATTTTTGGTGTGATGGACTGATAGGAATATGGAAGCAGGTGTCTTTCAGATCTAATGATGCCAGCCAATCCCCTTGTCTGAGTGTGGGCAGGATGGTTGACAGGGTGACCATCTTGAGTTTTGGTTTTGTCAGATATTTGTTTAGTTGGCCAAGATCCAGAATGGGTCACAAGCACCCTGTTTTTTTTACTGTGAGGGCGTATCTTGAATGGAACCCCTTCCCTCTTTAAAGCAGGGGTACATGTTCTATTACCTTGTCCGGTAACAGTTTTGTTATCTCCTCCTCCAGTAGTTGAGCTTCTGATGGGGAAGACAGGCTGAAGGCTCTTGTCCTCAGCTTGGGCATAAACTTGAAGCTGAGGGCAAGACCTAGGCCCACTACCTCCAGGACCCATCTTGTGTGTGGTTATGGACTGCCAGACCAGGAGGAAGGGGCAAGCCTGTACCCTACTGGGAGAGAGGAGGCAACGCTGACAGGCTCTTCAGGTAGTCTGTTTCACTTGTGGAGTTGGCTGAGGACTGGGTCCAGCCCTACCAGTACCCCTTCTTCCCCTGCCACTGAAATAGTCCCTCTGAAGTTGATAAGTCGAAAGGGCTTGTTTTTGGAAGAAAGGCCTATTATAAGGCCTTACTCTCCTACCTCTGTTTTATTGTTTCGGGGGGGGGTAGCTGCCCTTTCTTTGGCAGCCACACTCTTGAAGGCCACCATCTATTCATCCATTTTTTTCATAAAGCCCTCAGTCTGCTGGCCAAAGAGGGATGAAGGTTTGCAGGGGAAATCCAGAGATTTTGTTTGTGCATCCAGACAGAGCTTGGTACCCTTAGCCAGGCAAATCTCCTCAGGGACACAGAAGTAGCCATTAACTTGGCTGCAGTATCATTGGCATCCACAACCATTCTAAACTGAAATCTGGATGCCTCAAAGCCCCACTTGACAGCCAAGTCAGATGCCATAGGTGCTGGACAGGCTTTAGAAATTTCTGATACTGTGTTCCTCAAGTTGTTCTGAAATCTGTCTACATAAGTTATGTAAGTAGCTTGTCTGCTGGGCAAGGAAGAACCCAAATAGGTCTTTCTGGCCATTGAATCCATCTTTCTATAGTCTTTATCAGGAGGGTGGGAAGCCAGGGGAATGCCAGCCTTATCACAGGCAGCATCCTGTACCACCCCTTCATGGCTGGGGTGCCCAAAAAGAAATTCAGCACCTGGTTTGGCAACCCAATACCTCCTGTCCAGTTTTCTGTCTACTGGAGGAATAGATGTGGGTTTATGTAAGATTCTTAGCACGTCCTTTCTCAGAGATTTCTGGATGAGAAATAAAGCTTTTTAGCTGAGGCCACATCCATTATCTCAACATAATCTAGTTCCTCCTCCTCCTCCTCAATTGCCTCTCGAGTGGATAGGTCCAGAGTTTGGGCTACCTGCTGCATAAAGGCTAACAGGGTAGCAAAACACTGTGACCTCCTGTCAGGGAGTCAGGGAGCTGGGGGTCAGGTGAAACATCTGGTTCCAGAGGCTCCCCTAGATCCTCATCTTCATCATAATCCTCCTCCTCATCATTGTCCCCAAAGCCTGCCATGTCAAAATCATGAGGACCAGGAAACGGAACAGAACCTGGGGGCAAAACCGTGGGACTGTGAACCGAGGACCGTGGAACCGAACCGGCAGGAGGCTGAAAGGATTGTATAATCCTTATAGTATTAGCAATCCCCTCTGCGGTTGAAACCACTGGGTTTAATGATTGTGGTTCTTTTTCCACGTTTCTTTCTCTTTTTCTTGTCCACAGCTGTCAGTTGAGTGGTAGACTCCACAGTACATTTCTTTCCCTGCGAACCGGTATCCTTGTCAGAGGGTGTTTCTTCCGGTTCATCAGTCTCTTTTGAGGAAGAAAACTTGTCTGTAACCAGGTCAACATTTTATTCGGGCAACCTTTCCTTCACTCGGTCAATTCGCCTGTCCAGCATCGACTGAAGAAAGTTTTTGCATATCTCGCAGTCTGTCTTCAAGTGGTCAAGCCCGAGATAGAACACGCACATTAAATGGGGATCAGCTTCAGCAAATGTTTCCCCGCACTCAGTACAGTGCTGCAAGTCTGTTGGCCCAGTTCTTTTCTTAGGAATTTGAGATATAGCCGGCAGAATGCTAACCCCCTTTTTAAACTAAACTCCTTTTCTTTTGTGGTTGGTTTAATGGCTGAGGAAAGAACCGAGGTTTAGCCCAGTAATGCTCCCACAAAGTATAACAAACTAAAATAAAGATTTACATTAATAAGAAAAGGAAAAAAGGGCTGGTTCATGACCGGTGGGAAAAACTGGACAGAAACTGATAACTTACTACAGATTTGCTAATCTAAACTAGTCTACCTGTAAACCAGAGACGATGGTTCAATAACAAAGTAATTTAAATAGTACTGAACCAAGAAAAAAAAAAGATCTTGCGTAAAGATACAGAGGCTTCTTTGAGGCATCTGAGTAGGCAAGCGGAGTGAAGAATCTGATGGTTAGAAGGTTGTTTACCAGAGACAGTAGTTTGAAAACCGAGCTTGAGCCTAGTATTCTATCATTTGCATAGCTTCTATTAACCTTTTCAGCTCTGGGGCAGGTACAATGGTAGGACCATACTGCATATGTCAGAATATGTCAGAATACAGTAAGATTTTCTAGGGTTAGAAAGGGAGGGAAGGCATACAGAAACCTCCCTGTCCAACAGAGGGACAAAACATCGGGCCAGAAAACACCAGGTATGAGCTCTTGCGAGCAGAAACTGGGCAGTTTGGGGTTGAGTGCAGACGCAAAGCAGTCCGACTCTGGATGGACCTACCTCCTGAATAGTTGATCTGCTACTGACTGGAGGAGCTCCCACTCGTGGAATTGGATTGAGACCGGCTTAGGCTGTCGGTGAAGAGGTTTAGGATGCCTGGAACATAAACAGGGGTGAAGTCTAGGTAATATTCCAGTGCCCAATACCAGACCCTCATTGCCTCCCAGCAAAGGGGTTAAGAATGTGCGTCCCCTTGCATGTTGACTTAAAACATTACTGACATGTTGTCCATCTGGATGAGAAGAGAGCCTGGAGAGAGAGGTCCACTGAAATGCCCACAAAGCATTTCGGACAGCTCGCATCTCTAGGACACTGATGCGGAGCATTTGCTCATCTGGACTCCAGGTCCCCCGGGTCTGTCTGTTTTCCAGATGAGTACCCCAACCGAGACCGGATGCATCCGCAGTTAAAATCCACCTTGGGGGATGCTGCCAAAGGGGAAACCCTTGTACCAGGTTGGAGGGGTCCAACCACCAGGAAAGTGTCCTTCAGACTGGGTAGGATACCCTGACTGGCAGGTCCAGGTCATCTAACCTCTGGTCCCACTGCACCCCGACTGTCCATCGTGGGACACTCATGTGGAGGTGGGCCAAAGGAAGTCTAGGGGTAGCTACTGCCTTGTGCCCCAGAAGTCTGTCAGAGGTCCTGGCAGGGACCTGTGGAGCCATGGATACCATCTGGGCTACAACCCTTAGGTGATCCCCCTGTCCTCTGAGAGGAAGGCCATGCCTTGAACTGTGTCCAGGACTATTCAGATGAAAAAGAGTCACTGGCTAGACCATGGGGATGACATTGAAAGATACAGGGTGATTCCCAGCTCTCAGAAGAGAGTAAATGTGTCTGCAAGAGTGCAAAGCAGCAGAGCTCTGGAAGGAGCTGCCAGGAGTCAGTTGTCTACACAGGGGAGGATGTAATGGCCCTGGCATCGAAGAACCACAGTTGCCCCTGCTAGGCACTTGGTGAAGACTCAAGGGGTGAAGGAGAGGCCAAATGGTAAGGCTGGAAACTGGTAATGTCTCCCCTGGAAGTGGAACCTCAGGAACTTCCAATGGGGAGGAAAGACACTTATGTGCAGGTAGGCATCCTGCATGTCCAGAGAGGAGAGCCAATCCCCTTGGTGCAAGAGAGGAATGATGCCTGGTAAAGTGACCATTCTGAACTGCTTGTACACTATAAAGAGATTTAGTTACCTGTGGTACAGAATGAGCCAAAGGTCTCAGGTCTTTTTTGGGACCAGAAAAAAGTGAGAATAGTAGCCCTGCCTCTGTTGATCTTGGGGGACTGGCTCTATCACCCGCTTCTGCAGAAGGGCTTGGATTTCTCCTACTAAAAGAAGAATGTGTGAAGGAGCCCCTGCCGGCTTGTCCAGAGGGATCAGAAGGAACTGAAGTGTCTGTCCTCTCCTGATAAGGTCTAACTAACACCCAGAGGTCTGTGGTGATGCTCCATCCCTCTAGGTAGAGGGAGAAGTGACCCCCTACCACCTCCCCATTGCCTCCGCTGGAGAAGGGAGCAGGTAGCGAGTAATAGGGTGGATCCAGGAACAGGTAGAGAGGGATTGGAGGTCTTGGGACCTCTAGAGGCACAGCTGCCAGACATTTGGGTTGGTGCTTTCCTCTTGAAACCTCCCCTCTGCTAAAATTGGCTGTAGGTGTTTTGCCCAGAGAGCTTACAAAAAGGCCATTTTCAAAAGGGTTTCTGGTCCCCCTTATATATCTTTCAGATAGATTTCCTGGACTCTTGGAGGTGAGAGATTAGTTTCTCTGTCTCTTCCCCAAAAAGAACGAAACCCTGGAAGGGAAGGTCCAGGATCCCAGATGACAGATCCTGGGAGAATCCTGTGACTCTGAGCCAGCCATAATATCTAAGACAAACACTGGATGCTGCTGCCCTAGAGGCAATGTCTGAAGTGTCGTACGAGACCCTCAGGACAAGAGTGCCTGCGTCTGAACCCGACTCCTAGATTTCAAGAAGCTTGGTCTTCTGAGCTGAGTCTGGCAAGGCCTGAAAAACCTATAAGCCTTTCTCCCACATTGCATTCTGGTACTGGACCTTATGTGTGAGAAAGCTCAACTACCAAATATAACAGGTGGAGGCAGAATACATTTTTTTGCCCACCTGGTCTAACAATCTGGACTCTACATCAGAAGGCTGCAAACTAAGGTGTTTTGGCTTCTTTGACTTCTCATGAGCAGCCGTAATAACCATTGAGTCTGCCTAAGGGTGTTTCACCAAAAAAAGGCTTCTCCCTCAGCGCTCTGCACAGCCTATCTAACTTTTTAGAGAGTGCCAGAGTGGTGGAGGGATGCTTCCAAGTGATCCGGGTGAGATCCTGGAATGTGTCCACTAAAGGAGGAATGACCAAGTGGTTTGGTGCCTTCTGCCTCAGGTACTTAGCCAACCTTCGGTGCTCTGGATCCAGATCCTCCATCTCCTGTTCACTGGAGGTCTGCATGTGCCTCATGATGTCTATAAAGGTAGGATGGTCAGGAAGAGGAGATCTAGGGGTGTCCTTTTCATCTATAGACACATGCCTTTCTCTCGAAGGAGAACAGTCGGAACCTGATGTGTTGGAGTCTGAACCATGGCCTCTAGAAGAAAGGGAAGTTGATCAAGAACCTCATGAAGAGCTGCACCTCTTAGATGAATGCTGCCCACTATTGGACCAGCAACATATATGGGTCTGGCGATGACTGGTAGAATGCTGATGACGGCCATCTGACCGACATCAGCTGACTGACCGCCTATGGCTAGAGGAGCAATAGTGGGTAGTGCTGGGCGAGCAGAAGTGATGTCGGTGATACTGCTCTTTATGTAAAGTCCTGCCTTGGGAGTCAATAGGACTGCATGACTGGGGCTTAGGTTTGGGTGCTTTAGGCAAGGGAGTGGAAGGTTTGTCTCCTCCACTTCGGTCCTTGTCTGTATCCAGAATTGGATTAGCATCTGGCTATGGTGGAAGGATGTCTTTCTTCACTTGGCCCCACCAAAATTGAAAATGTTCTATCAGCTCTTCTTTTGAGAACTGAGGAGCTGCCGGCCCCACCGGGAGGGCAAGGTGTTTCTAGCGTAGGTGGAGCAATAGGGGAAGAGGTTCAGTTCGGTGGGTCCCTGGGAGAGGGAGTAGACCAATCCCCTTGGTCATCAGATGAAGAAGTTCTACGGACCTGTGAATGTTCGAGGTCCAAAGAGGCTTTGCCTGACTTATGACGCTTAATACCCTCGATGTTCTGGAGCTGTCAGGCTTGGAGATAGTTGTCAGTTTGGCTGTACGTGCCTGAAAGACCGTGGTACGGTGAGCCAAGGTCGGCTGAGAGACCGATTCCCGATCCCAGTGCTCAGAAGTCTTACCCAGAGCCCCGGGACAGACCAACGTTGGGATCTTTCACGAGGGGTCCATGGTTCCAACAGAAGACAAGGAGGAGGTCCCGACCCCTTAGGCGGAGGGTGACTGCAAGGGTGTGGCCTTCGCCTTCAGGATACTCAAGACCGGTGTAGAACCCAAGCCCTGCTTTCCACTCCCTGATGTTGGGGTTTTGGCAGGAGTGGAGGAATCCTGTTGCCCAGTAGAGTGCTGTGAATGGTGAGAGGAGTAGTCAGAGCCCCCCAAGTTGGAACCCAAGGAGGTCTTCTTATGGTGTGGGGACCGAGAGTGCGAATGCCCCTTGGACCGATCCCTGTAATTTTCTTGGGACTTACACTGGTCCGTGCCCTTTTTCTTGCCCTTATGCTTCGAGGAGCGAGGAGAAGAGGAAGATTTCTCCACTGGTGAGCTATGCATAATGCCCACCTGCTGTTCCAGAATGTGGGCCTTCCCTTATGAAAATATCCTCGGAAAACCATAGCATTACCATTTGTCCACCATTTCCATACCATTGTAAATTCCACTGCAGTACCACTGTATCCCCTTGACTGGTAACACACTGGATTTGTTTCAATTCCATTGTCAAACAATTGTTGCCATTGTGGTACCACATGGACAGTGGTATCACAATGACAATGTGTGTATGGATGGTACTACAATGGCTCAAACACACATCACTGTATTCCCACTGCTGTTTTGGTAACACAGTGGATTTGTTTCAATTCCAGTGTATTACCATTGCTGCCACTGTGGTACTGTGTACCATGGTGGTAACACTAGGTGATTTCCATGTGAATTGGTAACACAATGAGCTGCCATTGCAGAAGCATTGAAATTGGTCTCACAATGGAGTTGTTTCAATTCCATTGCCATACCTTTGGTGACACTGTGGTACCATCTGTGTGCAATGGTAATGCTGTGGTTCTCTAAGGGGATGCTGGTAGCTCAATGATGACATTGCACTACCACTGCTATTGGTAATCAGGGGGTAGCACATGTTAGTACAGTGGTTCTCATGTGGTATGACATCGACCACTCCAGGTTCTCCTGCTAGTCCCCCCCCCATCAGACTTGACATCAGATCCTTCCCCAGTGCCCCCCTCCGCATGCCTCTCACACCCTCCATTGGCTCCCCATGCCTGTCTCCCCCCTCACCAGTTCTCACCAAACTTAGATCTGCAGCTGCACAATAAGGACCACACATGCAACAGTTTTGCTCGGACATGATAATTTTTAATCAGTACTTTTGGTGATGCTAAATCATTATCTGTCATTATCGATCAATACCCAAGCCGCCATAAACCATAAGTCTTCTTTCACTGCTGACAGTGTTTTCTTTTATCATCATAGTTAATCAATACCTGATGCAGGTTATTGGCAGCTAATCAGCGTCTGCTTCACAGATCACGCTTGGTCATAGGCAATCACTAAAACAAATACCACCAACAGCTTAATCTGGTTCCGTTTCAGTTGGTTACCATTGTATCCCCCCTCCTGGTCACCCATGAAAAAGGGACATCTGGTCCCGATGGGCCTACTGGGTCAAAAATGTAATCAAATAAAATAAATAATAAACAAATATGCTTGTAATATTTGGCCATGATTAAAAGCAGCTCTCAACTAGCCCCCACTGGCATGTATATAGCACCTCGCCTGGCCAGGAGTCTTTTCAGAAATGATTCCTCTGTGAGCTATCACTGTACAATGTTAATCCACTCGTAAATTTATTTCTGACCCTATCAATCATTGCCTTTTAAAATAAAGGTGCAACATTCTGTATTGGGCTTCATTGCCCATCCTGCAGTGATGATATTCTGTCCATGCATAAATTATAAAATTTACTGCTGTCCTGTAAGGGAGGGAAGGGATGGTAACTCTGGTGAACTGCAGTCCAGCCAACCCTTTCCACTTCCCGGTCTGCCTGCTCTGCCCTTCATTCTGACATTCAATATCTCCAGAGAGGTATGGGAGCCCCATGCAAGTCTATGGGCTCATTTTCAGAATGATTTATAGACATTTAAGCAACCTTTGATAGAAAATGAAAGCCACTGCTCAACTAATAAGGACCCTCCTGAATGCTGATGTTGTTGCCTTTTGACCTTTCCCAACACCTGCTCTGAAGGCCATAGTGGTCTTTTTTTTCCTCTTGCTTCTGTTTATATGTCTAACACCTTTCACTATAATTCTTTTTAATTTCACATATTGTTCCTGTATTTCTCCCAAGTCTCCCTCACTTCCAGGGCATTCCTGAGGCAATCCCCCATCTTTGGAAGTCTTTAACTGCATTTCGTGGTAAAAGGGAAAGTTAACTTTCTTGTTCTTGGTTACACAGCGTGTAAGTGGGTGGGGGCTGGGGATTCAAACCTGTGTCCCTGTCCATGTTTGCCGCTCAGTGCTCTGCCTTCAAGCATACAGTGCCTAAGTGCCTCAAAACAGCACATAATGTCCCCACCACATTTACAGTACTTGTTGCAAAGCAAAAACACTATATTGCAAAGTACAAAACAAGAAAATGAAAAACAGGGTTTGAGCCTCACGAGTCTTGGCAAACTGGTTGTGTGGTGTTCCTTGGGTTGCCGACCTAATGCCCATCTCCCACCCCATCGTCTCCTTTCTAAAGCACAAGGTACAGCTCCAACTCAGCCTCCTATAGCAGCCATTCATACCTGTAAAACAAGAACAACAATGGGTTCACAAAGGATCTGCAGCTCGTTATGAACTATGAAAAACAGTGTAGGGTAAACTCACAAATAATACTTGCTGATACGTATGGTCAGTGTCCTCCTATACCTGGTCAGTGCCATGTTAGACCTGTAGATATAAAAGGGAAAATGGGTCAGTATGAAAAAGAAAAAAAAAGTGGGTTGTGTTTGGTGGGAGGAGGAATACCATACCTACACCACACCATCAACCTGGCTTTTAGAATGGACTTGGTCACTCAGGAGATGTCATGGTTGGGGAAGGGAGGAAGATTCATTGCCCCGTGCCCCTAGAACTGATCATTTTTATGTTGATTGCAGGCATGCGCAAGAAACATGTTGCATCAGCTTTCTCCACAATCAAGTTGTGGAGGCGTGGTGCTGTTGTGCCCAATGCCCCCACAGCCTGCAAAGGCTTGTCCCACTTCCCCCAATGCCATGGCACGCTGCTGCTGACACTAGTTCAGCCAGCATGCCACAACTTTCTAGCCGCCTCGTCATTGCAGGGCGGGATGTAGGATCTGTGATATTGTTTGTGAACATGGCGGCAGCCTGCCACCATATTCACAAACAATATGTAACCCCCCATGTTTATTAGCAGACAGGGGAGCCCACTCCCCGTCGGCATATATCACCCTCCCAGTTTTATTGCCTGCCAACAGGGTGCCCAGTCCCTGTCGGCAGAAATTAATTCCCCACCCTCTTTTGTTGTTTGCCAACAAGGATGCCCAATCCGCTGTCGGGTACAGCTGCCCCCCTCCAAAACAACTCTGGTGTCACGCCGGGAGCCCACCCCAGTGTGCCACATGCCCCTTTTATTGTTTGCTGATGGGGTGTCCAATCCCCTGTTGGCTACAGCTGCCCCCCAAAACAAGACTCTGGAGGCACACTAGGAGCCCACCCCAGTGTGCCACATGCCCCTGTAAATGAAAAACAGTCCCATAAAGCCTTTTTGGGTATTGTACCTGAAAAAGGAAGCGGTCCTTAGTCTCCCTCCCCCTCCCACACCCGCACACTCACTGTACACCTGACTCCCACACCCCATACCCCATACTTACCTCCGGAGCTCGGCGATGATCTTCGCTGGACCCGGAACACATCTGCACTCTTCAAAGCCGACCCTGAACTGAGGAAATGCGGTAAGCTGTATAATGTAATGAATAGGGTTTTTCAACTTTAGTGCATATCTCGGGCATTTTGGAGGAATTTTTTTACCAAATTTTCAACATGGGGTTTTTGAGACCCCTCCTCATGGATTCTTGAACAGTCATGGCGTTAATCGGTCCCGAAAGGTGGTTTCGCGGTCACTGTGCGGAATCACCCCTCGGGGCTGATTAACTAAACGACAGTGCCAGTGTTCATGAGGTGGGATCTCAAAAAGCCTATGTTGCAACCTTGGTGGAAAAAATTACTGTTTTACGAGCATGCGTTGTGCAGTTGCTACGAACACTCGTAACTGCGCGAAGTTACAATATTTTCACACCAGATTTTCAACATTGGCATTTCGTCACACCTCCTTATGAGCAGTATAGCTGTCATTGTTCAAATCCTGGCTGAAATGTGTTTTCGCACTTCCGGAGCAGAATAGCGTGGTCACTGCTGGAAATCAGTGTTCAGGACAGATTAAGAAAATGACAGTGACACTGTTCATGAGTAAAGGTCCTAAAATGCCTGTATTGAAAATTTGGTAATGATACTCCATAAAATGATTATGTTATGAACGTGCGTTGCGCAGCTGGCACGCATGCTCGTAACTTCACAAATTTCTAAAGTTTTCACTCCAGATTTTCAACATTGTCATTTTCCCAGACCTACTTATGAACAGTATAGCTGCAATTTTTCTCATCCTGGCCAAAATGTGTTTTCGCACTTCTGGCACAGAATCGAGCGATTGCTGTGGAAAATCACTGTTTGGGACAGATTAAGAAAATGACAATGGTACTGTTCATGAGCAGAGGTCCTAAAATGCCTATGTTGAAAATTTGGTGATGATAGCCCATCAATTGACTGTGTTACATGTGTGTGTTGAGCACTTTCCACGCACCCTTGTAACTTTGCCGATTTGTAATATTGTCACACCACATTTTCAACAGTGCCATTTTCTCACACCTCCTTATAAGCAGTACAGCTGTCATTTTTCACATCCTGACAGAAATGTGTTTTCACAGTTCCGGCGCAGAATAACATGGTCATTGTGGGAAATCAGTGTTCGGGACAGATTAAAGAAAATTACAGTGGCACTATTCATGAGCAGGGTCCAAAAATCCCTATGTTGAAAATCTGGTGGCGAAACTCCATAACATGACTGTGTTACAAGCGTGCATTGAACTGTTTCCATGCACCCTTGTAACTTCACAAATTTGTAATACTGTCACACCACATTTTCAACAGTGGCATTTTTTCACAACTCCTTATGAACGCTACAACTGTCATTTTTTACACCCTGGCTAAAATATGTTTTTGCTCTCCTGCTGGACAATAGCATGGTCACTCTGGAAAAGCAGTGTTTTAGACAGATTAAGATCAACCGAGTGAGAGGGGGGGAGTGACCAAGCTCAACTGAGCTCTGTCGGGACAGCTGCGTATTTCTTCCTCGGCAGAACAAGGTGCCAACGCACGCAGCAGCCCAGTACAAAAGAGTAGCCTGCAGCACCGGGACAAACAGACTGAGCCAGTGACAGAGGCCCACTGCGCGAGCTCAACAGACCAACGCAATTAACATTCGGCGTTGACAAATGCTTGTTTGAGGGTAGGGGCCCATGTTGCACCACACATCGACCAACACAAGGCAGGATAAAGACACCAAGGGACAAATATTCAAAAACTTTACCCAGGCAAAACATATGCTTCTCTGGTGGTGTAGTGGATCCCCCTCCCTTTTCCTAACCTGCCTGTAGAATACATGGAAACACATGTATGTGACAGCAGAAAAGGCTGCAGGCCCATCTAATCTGCCCAGTTTGCCTATATTTACTAGGCCTTTTCTGTAGTTTCCCCCCATGACAACTGCCCTCTGTACCTATCACATGCCCTCTTGAACCCTCTAACCATTCTCTCCCCTACCACTTCCCTCACCAGCCCATTCCAGTTGTCCACCACTATTTCAGTAAAGAAGTACTTCCTAATGTTTCCTCTAAATTTCCCCCTTGATTTGGAATTTCCAGCCATCATCCACTGCAGTATAGCAGTCTACAGTAGGCCAAATGTGACTATCTCTAGGCCAACATTCCCAGCCACAACCAGTCCCATAACTCCCTGCAGCTCACACAGAGCAACAGGCAGCAATTAGCTCAATAGTCTGCAGTGCACATTCGAGCTTCCACAACCTCTGATCAGATGTTTTCCACTTCTGCTTTTCTCCAGGGGCTAAGTTCAGTTCTCAGTGACAGAACTTAGCCCAGGGAATACAGTGGGGCCAGTAAACAAAAGATGAGAGCTTATATAAACTCTTAACATGCACTGTAGGACACTGTCTCCCACCGCTGCCCACCACATAAAAGCCAGACACAGAGGACTCCAGGATCTGCTGCAAATGAAGCTGTCAGTGCAGAATCAAGCAAAACCAGTTCACCATAATCCACTACACCACAGCAAACAGCAGGCAAGCCAAAATGGCTCCACATGCAAAGTGCACATTGGGACCAGACCCACGCTTGTGTGGGATCCCTGGCACAAGCCAGTCAGTTGGTGTAGTGGTAAGGAGGGACAAAACCTTTTACAACAGGTACATCAGTGAGAAAAGAAAGGCAAGGGGAGGGATTGTGAGTCTGAAAGGGGAGTGAGGGTAAACGATGATGACCACCAAAAAAGCAGAAATACTGAACAAATACTTCTGTTCGGCTTTTACAAAGGAGGGGGCAGGAAATGGGCCAGCAATAAGGATAGGGAGATCACAGAAATGGACCCAGGTCCCTTTGCAAAATAAAGGATCCTCACAGAACTGGCAGCATTAAGGCTATGGGACCAGATAGGGCACACCCCAGGATATTGAGGGAGCTAAGGGAGGTGTTAGCAGGGCCTCCGACTACCCTGTTCAACCTGTCATTGTAAACAGGTGATGCGCCCAGGGATCGGAGGAGGGCTGATGTGGTCCTTCTCTATACAAAAGTGTTAACAGGGAGGATGCAGGGAACTACTTACTGGTCAGCCTGACCTCAACAGTGGGACAAGTCATGGAAATACTACTGGAGGAAAGAATAGTAGAACACCTGGTTGTCAATGGTCTACAGGGGAAGGGGGGTAGGGAACACTGTTTAACCAGCAGTAGCACACAAAGCTTAAGCTTGTTTCTACATGTGACCTGGGAGCACAAGGAAGTTAAGTGACTTGCTCAGGATCACACAGTATGCACCTAGGTGGCTATGGGATTCAAACCCAGGTCTCCAGATCTGCAGCTCAGACCCTTAACTCACTGCACTATACTGCCTCCAGGACCCAAGGCAGCTTGGTTTTATGGGAGGAAGGTTGTGCTAGATGAACCTAATTGAGTTTTTTGACTGGGTAGCCAGGGAGGTTGATTTGTGGGGGGGGGGGGAGTGTATGTGGCCTACCTTGACTTCAGCAAGGCCTTTGGAACCTTGCTGCACAGAAGGCTGGGAAATGAGCTGGAAGGCTTAGGGGTGGGACAGAAAATAACAAAGTGGGTGGAGAACTTGTTGAAGGACCGAAGCCAGAGCCTGGTGGTAAATGGGGTGCATTCCAGGGTGGAAGAGGTGCCGAGTGGTGTGCCCCAGGGGTCGGTGCTGGGACCCATCCTTTTTTAATATCTATAGCAATGATGTAGTAGAGGGACTGCAGGGAAGGTGTGCCTATTATTAGGTGAGTACGAAGATCTGCAATAGGGTGGACACCGGGGAGGAGTCAATGAGGAAGGACCTAAAGATTCTGGAGGATGGTCGGAAACTTGGCAGCTGAAATTCAATGCCAAAAAGTGTACAGTAATGCACATGGGGTGCAATAACCCACAAACCATTTACACATGGGGGGGTTAAGCAAAACTGAGCAGGAGAGAGATCTGGGAATTATAATTTCAAATAACATTAAGGTGGGGAACCAATGCAGCACGGTGGTGGCCAGACTGAACAGAATGCTGGTGTGCACAGGGAGGGGTATAAAACAGAAAGCGGGAGGTGCTGATGTTCCTGTATAACTGCATGGTGAAGCCTCACCTGGAGTATGGGGTTTAGTTCTGGAGGCCTCACCTACACAAGGACAGACAAGATTGAAAGGGCTCAAAGGGTTCAGAGAAGGGCAACCAAGATGGTGCATACTATGCATAGGAAGCCCTATGAGGAGAAGTGGAGGGAGTTGGATATGTGCCACTGGAGACTAGTAAGGTGAGAGTGTGAAGCTTATTTACAAGGAATATAAGTGCTAGAACTAGGCATCATAATCTAAGATTAGAAGAAGGAAGGTTTAGGGGCAATGTGAGGGGCAATGCTTCACTGAGAGGGTGGTGAAAATCCTGGAACAGACTACTGGAAGAGGTAGTGGGGGCAAAAATGGTGAAAGAATTTAAGAGGGCATGGGACAGAGACCAGGAGTTGACTAGTCGTAGGAGTGGGGTGTCTCTTGACAAAGGAGATGAGTTGGGGGGGGGGTTAAGAGGCAGACTCGATTGGCCAAAATGGTCCTTTTCTGTCATCAGATTTCTAGGATTCTAAAGCAGTTAAGTAATTATGACTTACCTGCTCTATCAGAGGTGGGGTGTCCTTGTTTCAGGGTATTCTGGTAGGACCCGAAAGGGAAGAACAGAGTAGGTTAAGGGTACACAAAGGGTCGGAAGTGCTAGAGGAGAGATTAGGGTGTTAGAATTAAACAAAGATACTTATCTGATTGGTATACAGTTTGGCCAGACCTGTAAAGGGAAACATAGATAAGTATGGGGAACTTATTATAGCAAGAGTAGAGAGATACAAAAAGGGTACAGTACAGCATGGGCATAAAGGGAGGGGAGTTTTAGAGGAAAAGATAAACGAGGTCAAAGTAAGGAAACTAGAAATAGAAAAAATGCAGACAACTAAGAACAGAGAATAAAGTGATATTTGGGGCTCAACATAACCCCCCCTTAGCGCCCCTAGGTCATCTGCAGGTAGCCAGTAAATTTACTGGTAGTCCAGGTGGGCAGGTGAGGATGCTTTTGGACTAGTGGCCCCTATATTATTTAAGAAAGGGGACACTGGTGGTAAATGGCGATTTCTAATTATATTTAACATCTCCCTGGCATCTAGTTAGGGGAGGGGTCTGTGGGCTCTGGCTGTATGAAGCAGGCAGGTAGGTTGGTCAGAAAACTGCCAATCAGATATGCTGTGGCCATGCAGCCAGCAGTTTAGTGCTACTTCACTACAGTGACAGTGCCGGCAGGTGCTTCCAAGTCTCAGCCCACGCAGAGTTCAGACTGTGGCCTGCAACATGTAGGTGGGGGAAGAAAGATGGAAACTTTTGGGAGGTGGAGGGGGCCAGGGCAGCTATGCCTCACTCTACCAATTAGCCACATAGTGCTTTGTGAAGACCACCAGGGGCTTGCTAGAGGTCTGGAGGAAGCCAGCATGAAGTGGCAAAAGCACTAGCTAAGCTGCCAGCAGCTGAGTCTAAGTGTCTGAGGCTTGGTAGGAAGGAACTGGGAGAAATAAAGCACAAGATGGGGGCCACAAGGCTGGCCCAGTGGCACTAAGGGGTTACAAACATATGAAATTGCCAGCAGATAAAGGCCATTCAGTCTATCTAGTTTGCTCGAGTGTGCAGCACTTCAGTCCATTAGACTGCAGCTGCCCCCACCTCCCCCATATGCCCTCCCATCTCCCACCCCTTCCAGATTTGTACCCTCCCCTTGAATCTGTCCCAATTCCTCTAGAAGCCCCCAACACTCTGCAATGATACAAGTTCCTCTGGCAGAGCATTCCACCCTGCCAACACCCTTTCTGTGAAATGGTGCCTCCAGTTCCTCTTGAACCTGCCCCCTTCAGTTTCATAGAGTGTCCCCTGGTTTCCCTTCCGCCTTTCAGATTGAACATACACCTGGTGTCTACTATTCAAACCTTTCAGGTACCCTGAGGTCTCAATCATATCCCCTCTCCCTTCTTTCCTCCAGGGTATACATACTGAGCTCCTCAGTCTGTCCTCATATTGTCTGTCCCCAGCCCCTGGATCATTTTTGTTGCTCTTGCACCCCCCCCTCAGTAGTTTGATGTCCCTTTGCAAGTAGGGGTGCCAGAACTGCACACAGTACTCTAGGTGCAGTCTCACAAGGGACATGTAC
The DNA here is from genome assembly GCA_016271365.2 of Neoceratodus forsteri. Classification (NCBI taxonomy): domain Eukaryota; kingdom Metazoa; phylum Chordata; order Ceratodontiformes; family Ceratodontidae; genus Neoceratodus; species Neoceratodus forsteri. The sequence continues at coordinate 50,461,593 of JADMNL010000031.1, read as the reverse complement.
AGGGGCAAGATGACCTCCCCACTCCTGGAAGTAATCCCCCTTGCTATACACCCTAGCATCCTCTTTGCCTTCACTGCTGCCTTCCTGCACTGAGCAAAGTGGTTCATCTCCCCAGTTACCAGTACTCCCAGATCCTTCTCCTCCTTGGATTTTGATAACAGGACACCCTCCAGCCAGTAATTGTGTCCTGGGTTCTTGCCTCCTAAATGCATCATTTTGCACTTCTTGGCATTGAAACCAAGCTGCCAAATGTGAGACCATTCCTCCAGTTTCATCAAATCCTCCTGAAATGTTTTTGCTCCCTCCTCCCCATTTACTTCAGCGCAAATCTTTGTGTCATCTGCAAAAAGACTGATGTTACTTTTAATCCCCACTGCAGTGCCGGCTATGAAAATGTTAAACAGAACCGGTCCCAGCACTGGGCCTGTGGTACACCACTTGTCAATGCCCTGGGTTCAGATGCCTCCCCTTCACTACTACCTTCTGCTGTCTATGCTGCAGCCAGTTCTCAACCCATCTTACCATTTCCTCCTGCTCCCAGACTCCACAACTTGCAGGTCAGCCTATCTGTGGCACTGAGCCAAAAGCCTTCAGAATCCAGGTAGAGACATCCACCCATGTCCCTGTCTAGTGCCCTCATAACCAAGTTGTAAAATCAACCAAGTTCATCTGGTAGGGTCTGCCTGAGACAAACCAGTGCTGACTACTGTCCTGGAGATTGTTATCCTCAAGAAATTGCACCAGTCTATCCTTGAGGATTGTCTCCATCATTTTTCCCACAATTGCAGTAAGGCTTACCGGTCTGTAATTCCCCGGTTCATTCTTGGGCCAACTCTTATGGAGAGGTACCACATGTACTTACCTCCAGTCCCTGGGCATGCACCCCGAGTTCAGAGAAGCATTGAATAGGTTCACCAATGGCCTTGCCAGGACCTCTGCCAACTCTCTCAGCAACCTGGGGTGGATTCCATCTGGGCCAGGTGCCTTGTCCACCTTCAGGGACTTTAGGCCCTCCCTCACCCTTTCTACCGTGATCTTCCCATCTGTGGTTGCTTCTTCTCACCTCTCACCTCACCCCTTCTAACTTCCAGCTATGAGCCCATCCTCTGGTGAAGACTGACACAAGTATTCATTAAGTACTTCTGCCTGCTCAGCCCCTTTTCTACCCATCCATTCCCCCCCCGATCCTAACAATTTGATCCTTGCGCTTCCTCATCTCTCTGATATATCTGAAGAAATCCTTTTCTCTTTCTTTGATCCTCTGTGCTCACCTCTGCTTCCTAGCCACCTTTGCTGTCCTTATCACTCTGCTCACTTCTCCGGATTTCTTCCATATTCTTCTCTGTCTTCTGCCCAGTCGGATCTCTTGTAGATCCTAAATGCATTTCTCTTCTCCCTCACCTTCTCCACTGCCTCTCTACTCATCCAACTTGGTTTCTTGGTCCTGGCTTTCTTGCTCTGGCTCTTGACACAAGTTTCAGTGACTTCAGCCAGTCCTACCTTGATGACTGCCCATTTTTTTTCCCGTGTCCATTTCTGGGTGGATACTTGCCATATGACTTTCCAGTATTTGTCCCATCCTGCCAAACTCTGCACTTTTGAAGTCCAGGACCCTAGTTTTCGTAGAGGCTACTTCCCTACCTAGATAGATTGATTGAGAACCACACTGTGCGGTGGTCACTGCTTTCTAGTGGTTCCTCCACCCATACATCCCCAACCTGTTCACCATCCTCCAGTACCAGGTGTAGTATATTTCTCTCCCTCATTGGCTCCATTTCCCTCTGGGTAAGGAAGCCATACTGGAATGCTTCCAGGATGATCTGCTCCCTGGTGCAAGTGGTTGCTGGAATGCTGCAATCCACCCCCGGTAGATTAAAATTTCCACGCCACCACTGTGCTCCCTTTGCCACTATGCCTCCTTATCTCTCACCCAGTTCCTGTCAATGTCCTCCTCCTCGGCGGAGGTCTGTAAATAGCCCCAGACAAATCTTGGTCCTTTCTGGCTGTGTAACCTCCAGGTGGCACTATCCCGAGGTACTACCCTGCCTACTGTACTACTGACAGGTTGGGGGCCTAGGTCCAATGACAGTGCCTCCACCCAGAGGTCAGGGTTTGCAGTAGTTAAACTAACGGTTACAGCCCTCTGGAACACTGTAACAACCCTTTCTTCAACTAGGTGGCCCAAAAGAATGCATCAGGAATATCTTCACAATGTACACCCCCAGGACTTGCTCTGTCGACTGGACACTGGGGACCACCTGTAAAACAGATGATACAATGCAAAGCCACAGTACAATACTTTATCATAAATGAATACACTCAGACCGTGTAACTTTGCTGAAATCAACAGATCTGATTTATTTAAGAGCTGCTAACAAGGAAGAGGATATCAGGTTAGTGAGGTTAAACACATTAATAATCACAGTACTGTGTGCATATTCAAGTCCCCAAATTGTCACTTTCATTGGGTACCCAGGATGAGAAGCTAGCCAGGATTGGTGCAGTTGGTCAGGGTCCTGTGATGGAAAACACTTTAATACCCAATTGTAATCCGGGCCGGAGGGCTCAGTTAAGTGAAAGAAATGAAAAAAGCAACAATTAGATGACACACTTGCAATTCGACAAACAGATGGCAGGGAGCTTCCCTGCTTTGTACTCCACAACCTCAATGCTGAGAACTGGATGGAAGCAGATTGTCCTGGATTGCCAGGAGGAAGCAGACCAAAGTGGACAAGGTCCTTGTGACTGGACCCACTGCAGTTTAGAGCAAATGGATGTAGTCTGGATTAAGCTGGGGTTTACTTCCAGTTTCATGCACTCAATTTACTGTACACATGGGATTTGAAATCGATTCTCCCACAAGCACTACACACATTTATATGTAAAGGAAAAGTACTATACCAGGCAGGCTTGCTTCTCTATCCAGATCTGGTGTGCACAATACCGGGAGAACACATAGCAAATTCAGTTCCTGACAGACCCGAGTGCGATTCAGCAATTTCTCCAGTCTTCTACAGGGTGAGCCTGGTTTCTCTCTTCAGATCTCCTTGATTCTCTTCACAGGTTGGATCCAGTCCGAACAAGTGCTCACAAGCTGCAGACTGAAACTTGGGGCCTTACATGCAATTCCCATGCTAAAACAACACACCAAAAACACACAGCTCCTTGTCTCTTCACTGCCCAACTCATCTGATCTTTCCAGTAGACAGAGTCGGGCATTTCCTGTGAGTTCCTCCCAGTTCAGTTGGCTGGTTTGACTGTCACTCATGATAAACTCCCCTGTTGGTGGAAAAATGGTGCGAGTCAAACTACAATTTCCAGAAACATTGGCCATATAAGTACATGGGTGGCTGGCTCCACAATGAGAGTCAAGATCTGATTTGCCAGCAACAGGCTCCATTCAAGGGTCCCCCACACAGTTGGTTCAGTTCAGCAGTTCAAAACTAGAATGGGGGACTAGGCAAGCACAGTTCTGACTGCAAAGAAAGCAGGTTAGACAAACTGCATTTTCGTTATTACTCTAAATAATGTCTGGAAAACAGTTACATCTTAGAAAAGTGCTCACTCTGCCCACTAGTTGATGGCAGAAAAGCAGGCGATTGGCAGCAGCAAGTGCGGGACTCAAGCGGGAAACACACAGACCTCCATCCAAATTAATTATGTCTGCAGGCAGACAGCTCTTAAAGAGACAGTACCAGAGGCTTTAAAAGCACTCACAGATAAATGGCTTAGACGCCGAACACCATCCAGGCTTGGAGCATTCAAGCAAGCTCCTGGAAGACTTTTGGGAACCCCCATTTGGGTGACATGTGTAATTGTAGCCAGATTACTGACCTGCCCTACTACCCTTCCTCCCAATTACATCTAATCCCTTCCCTAATGTAAATGACAAACCCCCCAGCCTTTCCTTTATCTCTATCCCTCCAGAATAGTTTGTACCCTAGGATAGTTGGGTCCAGTCATGATGCCTGGTTGCCCATGTCTCAGTAATGGCAGCTATGTCCACCTCCCCTCTGCCATCAATGCCTGCAACTCTGCCAACTTGTTTCCCAGGCTCCTAGCATTAGTGAAACCATTCTACACCTGCTTCCCCAACAGCTAAAACTCTTTACCTTCACTTCAACCTCTATTTCACTAACCAGTATCCTATCCCAGTGGTGAGAGTTAGGCCGTTAGACCCCCTCTCCTGGTGATTCCCAGCTCTAATACCTCCCCACCTAGTTTAGTGAGTACTTCTCATTGATAGAAATCCCCAACTTCTTCTTCACCTGTGACCCTGCCCTGCTGAGTGCAACTATCCCTGCATAAAGATCTGTGCTATACCATCTGCTGCCCAATCCCTCACTAGTCCATACCCCATGGACACACCATTCCCTCAGCTACTTGTTAAGTCACTGATTCTTCTCTTCATATCTGTACTAGCCCTTGGCACTGGCAGAACCTCTGAGAAGGCTACAGGTGTTCCTCTTTTGCTGCATAAGCTACACCACTTCCCTAAGCTGTCTTATACCTTCTCTATCCTTCTCTTCAGATCATTTGTTCCCAGGTGCACCATAATGTGACTTCCCCACCACCTTCTCATATCTGACCATATTCTACCCCATTCTACTTGCTGTCATGCCTGGCATACATTCTACCCAGATGTTACTTTTCTAACTTCCCCCCATTTTATACCCTTAAGTATAAGATCCCCCAAATCAGGACTCGCTGGTGCTTATCCTGCTCTCTTGTTGACCATCACTCCCTGCCCCCCCCAACGTGAGTCTCTCATCCCCCTCGTACAGCCTCCCTTTTTGCCTCCTCCAACCTTTGCCTCTCCTCTCCTCCTCACAAATATGATCCAAGTTTTGACCTCCACCTTTGAACTATTTTCTGACTGTGAGAACCTCCCTTTTGCACTCATTTGTTGTTCATCCACCATGCTACCACCTCCTTACTACTTCCCCATGTCTTCCCACAAATGTGGCCCCTCCCTCCTCAGCTCCCCCTCCTGTCCTTATCCTTAGTAACCCCAGGCAGCCTGCTGCTTCCTTGTCCTCCTGTTTTTGTTTCCTTGCTCCTAACTTCCCTCAGAGGACTGCATCTCCTTGCTGAGCCACCCCCCACAATGTTCTTTTGGTGTAGCTACTACTGCCTCCCTGCTATGTAATGTTTACCCTGTAGTAACCTCTCTGCTCCTCCACAGTAACTTCCCTGCTCTCTGCTTCCTGGTTTTCTGGACTAAGCCAACCCTGAGAATCTGTTTGAAATTTCCTCCCCTTTCCACTGTATCCCTTGACTGGTAACACACTGGATTTGTTTCAATTCCATTGTCAAACAATTGTTGCCATTGTGGTACCACATGGACAGTGGTATCACAATGACAATGTGTGTATGGATGGTACTACAATGGCTCAAACACACATCACTGTATTCCCACTGCTGTTTTGGTAACACAGTGGATTTGTTTCAATTCCAGTGTATTACCATTGCTGCCACTGTGGTACTGTGTACCATGGTGGTAACACTGGAGTGATTTCCATGTAGATTGGTAACACAATGAGCTGCCATTGCAGAAGCATTGAAATTGGTCTCACAATGGAGTTGTTTCAATTCCATTGCCATACCTATGGTGACACTGTGGTACCATCTGTGTGCAATGGTAATGCTGTGGTTCTCTAAGGGGATGCTGGTAGCTCAATGATGACATTGCACTACCACTGCTATTGGTAATCAAGGGGTAGCACATGTTAGTACAGTGGTTCTCATGTGGTATGACATCGACCACTCCAGGTTCTCCTGCTAGTCCCCCATCAGACTTGACATCAGATCCTTCCCCAGTGCCCCCTCCCGCATGCCTCTCACACCCTCCCTTGGCTCCCCATGCCTGTCTCCCCCTCACCAGTTCTCACCAAACTTAGATCTGCAGCTGCACAATAAGGACCACACATGCAACAGTTTTGCTCGGACATGATAATTTTTAATCAGTACTTTTGGTGATGCTAAATCATTATCTGTCATTATCGATCAATACCCAAAGCCGCCATAAACCATAAGTCTTCTTTCACTGCTGACAGTGTTTTCTTTTATCATCATAGTTAATCAATACCTGATGCAGGTTATTGGCAGCTAATCAGCGTCTGCTTCACAGATCACGCTTGGTCATAGGCAATCACTAAAACAAATACCACCAACAGCTTAATCTGGTTCCGTTTCAGTTGGTTACCATTTGTATCCCCCCCCCCTCCTCCTGGTCACCCATGAAAAAGGGACATCTAGTCTCGATGGGCCTACTGGGTCAAAAAATGTAATCAAATAAAATAAATAATAAACAAATATGCTTGTAATATTTGGCCATGATTAAAGAGCAGCTCTCAACTAGCCCCCCACTGGCATGTATATGGCAACTCGCCTGGCCAGGAGTCTTTTCCAGAAATGATTCCTTTGTGAGCTATCACTGTACAATGTTAATCCACTCGTAAATTTATTTTCTGACCCTATCAATCATTGCCTTTTAAAATAAAGGTGCAACATTCTGTATTGGGCTTCATTAAGCCCATCCTGCAGTGATGATATTCTGTCCATGCATAAATTATAAAATTTACTGCTGTCCTGTAAGGGAGGGAAGGGATGGTAACTCTGGTGAACTGCAGTCCAGCCAACCCCTTTCCACTTCCCGGTCTGCCTGCTCTGCCCCTTCATTCTGACATTCAATATCTCCAGAGAGGGTATGGGGAACGCCCCATGCAAGTCTATGGGGCTCATTTTCAGAATGATTTATAGACATTTAAGCAACCTTTGATAGAAAATGAAAGCCACTGCTCAACTAATAAGGACCCTCCTGAATGCTGATGTTGTTGCCTTTTGACCTTTCCCAACACCTGCTCTGAAGGCCATAGTGGTCTTTTTTTTCCTCTTGCTTCTGTTTATATGTCTAACACCTTTCACTATAATTCTTTTTAATTTCACATATTGTTCCTGTATTTCTCCCAAGTCCCTCACTTCCAGGGCATTCCTGAGGCAATCCCCCATCTTTGGAAGTCTTTAACTGCATTTCGTGGTAAAAGGGAAAGTTAACTTTCTTGTTCTTGGTTACACAGCGTGTAAGTGGGTGGGGGCTGGGGATTCAAACCTGTGTCCCTGTCCATGTTTGCCGCTCAGTGCTCTGCCTTCAAGCATACAGTGCCTAAGTGCCTCAAAAACAGCACATAATGTCCCCACCACATTTACAGTACTTGTTGCAAAGCAAAAAACACTATATTATGCAAAGTACACAAAACAAGAAAATGAAAAACAGGGTTTGAGCCTCACGAGTCTTGGCAAACTGGTTGTGTGGTGTTCCTTGGAGTTGCCGACCCTAATGCCCATCTCCCACCCCATCGTCTCCTTTCTAAAGCACAAGGTACAGCTCCAACCTGTGCCTCATATAGCAGCCATTCATACCTGTAAAACAAGAACAACAATGGGTTCACAAAGGATCTGCAGCTCGTTATGAACTATGAAAAACAGTGTAGGGTAAACTCACAAATAATACTTGCTGATACGTATGGTCAGTGTCCTCCTATACCTGGTCAGTGCCATGTTAGACCTGTAGATATAAAAGGGAAAATGGGTCAGTATGAAAAAGAAAAAAAAAGTGGGTTGTGTTTGGTGGGAGGAGGAATACCATACCTACACCACACCATCAACCTGGCTTTTAGAATGGACTTGGTCACTCAGGAGATGTCATGGTTGGGGGAGGGAGGAAGATTCATTGCCCCGTGCCCCTAGAACTGATCATTTTTATGTTGATTGCAGGCATGCGCAAGAAACATGTTGCATCAGCTTTCTCCACAATCAAGTTGTGGAGGCGTGGTGCTGTTGTGCCCAATGCCCCCACAGCCTGCAAAGGCTTGTCCCACTTCCCCCAATGCCATGGCACGCTGCTGCTGACACTAGTTCAGCCAGCATGCCACAACTTTCTGCCTCGTCATTGCAGGGCGGGATGTAGATCTAGATATTGTTTGTGAACATGGCGGCAGCCTGCCACCATATTCACAAACAATATATAACATGTTTATTAGCAGACAGGGCCCACTCCCCGTCGGCAAATATCACCTCCCCAGTTTATGCCTGCCAACAGGGTGCCCAGTCCCTGTCGGCGAAATAATCCCACCCCTTTTGTTGTTTGCCAACAGGATGCCCAATCAGCTGTGGTACAGCTGCCCCCTCAAAACAACTCTGGTGTCACGAGGGCCCACCCCAGTGTGCCACATGCCCCTTTATTGTGCTGATGGGTGTCAATCCCTGTTGGCTACAGCTGCCCCCAAAACAAGACTCTGGAGGCACACTAGGGCCCACCCCAGTGTGCCACATGCCCTGTAAATGAAAAACAGTCCATAAAGCCTTTTTGGGTATTGTCACCTGAAAAAAGAAGCAGTCCTTAGTCTCCCTCCCCCTCCCCAACCCGCACCCACTCTGTCACCTGACTCCCCACACCCCATACCCCTTCTTACCTCCAGGCTCGGCGATGATCTTAAGCTGGACCAGAACACATCTGCACTCTTCAAGCCGACCCTTGAACTGAGAAATGCAGGTAAGCTGTATAATGTAATGAATAGGGTTTTCAACTTTAGTGCATATCTCGGGCATTTTGAGAATTTTTTACCAAATTTTCAACATGGGGTTTTGGGGCCCTCCTCATGGATTCTTGAACAGTCATAGATTGTCGGTCCCGAAGGTGGTTTCGCGGTCACTATGCGGAATCACCGCCAGAGCTGATTAACTAGCGACAGTGCAGTGTTCATGGTGGGATCAAAGACCTATAATTAAACTAGTGGAAAAATTACTGTTTTACGAGCATGCGTTGTGCAGTTGCTACGAACACTCGTAACCGGCGAAGTTACAATATTTCACCAGATTTTCCAGCTTTGGCATTTAGTCACACCTCCTTATGAGACAGTATACTGTCATTGTTCAAATCCTGGCTGAAATGTTTCAGCACTTCAGCGCCAGAATAATGGTCACTGCACTGAAATCAGTGTTCAGGACAGATTAAAAAATGACAGCACTATTCATGAGTAAAGGTCTAAGAATGCCTGTATTGAAAAATTTGGTAATGATACTCCATAAAAAGATTATGTTATGTGAGCGCGTTCGCAGGCTAGGCACCATGCTAATACTTCCACAAATTTCTAAAGTTTCCTCCAGATTTTCAACATTGTCATTTTCCCAGACCTACTTATAGAACAGTATAGCTACAATTTTCTCATCCTGGCCAAAATGTGTTTTCGCACTTCTGGCACAGAATCGGCGGTGCTGTGGAAAATCACTGTTTGGGACAGATTAAGAAAATGACAATGGTACTGTTCATGAGCAGGGTCCTAAATGCCTATGTTGAAAATTTGGTGATAGCCCATCAATTGACTGTGTTACATTGTGTGTTTGAGCACTTTCCACGTATCCTGTAACTTTGCCGATTTGTAATATTGTACACCACATTTTCAACAGTGCCATTTTTCCACACCTCATATAAGCAGTACAGCTGTCATTTTCACATCCTGACGAAATGTGTTTTCACAGTTCAGGCGCTAAGTATTTATGGTCATTGTGGGAAATCAGTGTTGGGACAGATTAAAGAAAATTACAGTGGCACTATTCATGAGCAGAGGTCAAAAATCCCTATGTTGAAAATCTGGTGGCGAAACTCCATAACATGACTGTGTTACAAGCGTGCATTGAACTGTTTCCATGCACCTTGTAACTTCCTGCAATAGTAATACTGTCACACTCACATTTTCAACAGTGGCATTTCACAACTCCTATGAACCTACAACTGTCATTTTTACACCTGGCTAAAATATGTTTTGCTCTCCTGCTGGACAATAACATGGTCACTCTGGAAAAGCAGTGTTTTAGACAGATTAAGATCAACCGAGTGAGAGGGGGGGAGTGACCAAGCTCAACTGAGCTCTGTCGGGACAGCTGCGTATTTCTTCCTCGGCAGAACAAGGTGCCAAGGCACGCAGCAGCCCAGTACAAAAGAGTAGCCTGCAGCACCGGGACAAACAGACTGAGCCAGTGACAGAGGCCCACTGCGCGAGCTCAACAGACCAACGCAATTAACATTCGGCGTTGACAAATGCTTGTTTGAGGGTAGGAGCCCTTGTTGCACCACACATCGACCAACACAAGGCAGGATAAAGACACCCAAGGACAATATTCAAAAACTTTACCCAGGCAAAACATATAACTTCTCTGGTGGTGTAGTGGATCCCTCCTTTTCCTAACCTGCCTGGAGAATGCATGGAAACACATGTATGTGACAGCAGAAAAGGCTGCAGGCCCATCTAATCTGCCCAGTTTGCCTATATTTACTAGGCCTTTTCTGTAGTTTCCCCATGACAACTGCCCTCTGTACCTATCACATGCCCTCTTGAACCCTCTAACCATTCTCCCTACCACTTCCCTCAGCCCATTCCAGTTGTCACCACTATTTCAGTAAGAGTACTTCTAATGTTTCCTCTAAATTTCCCCTTGATTTGGAATTTCAGCCATCATCCACTGCAGTATAGCAGTCTACAGTAGGCCAAATGTGACTATCTCTAGGCCAACATTCCCAGCCACAACCAGTCCCATAACTCCCTGCAGCTCACACCAGAGCAACAGGCAGCAATTGAAGCTCCAATAGTCTGCAGTGCACATTCGAGCTTCCACAACCTCTGATCAGATGTTTTCCACTTCTGCTTTTCTCCAGGGGCTAAGTTCAGTTCTCAGTGACAGAACTTGGCCCAGAACTTAGTGGGGCCAATAAACAAAGATGAGAGCTTATATAAACTCTTAACATGCACTGGGGACACTGTCTCCCGCTGCCCACCACACCAAAAGCCAGACACAGAGGACTCCAGGATCTGCTGCAAATGAAGCTGTCAGTGCAGAATCAAGCAAAACCAGTTCACCATAATCCACTACACCACAGCAAACAGCAGGCAAGCCAAAATGGCTCCACATGCAAAGTGCACATTGGTACCAGACCCACGCTTGTGTGGGATCCCTGGCACAAGCCAGTCAGTTGGTGTAGTGGTAAGGAGGGACAAAACCTTTTACAACAGGTACATCAGTGAGAAAAGAAAGGCAAGGGAGGGTTGTGAGTCTGAAAGGGGAGTGAGGGTAATGATGATGACCACCAAAAAGCAGAAATACTGAACAAATACTTCTGTTCGGCTTTTACAAAGGAGGGGGCAGGAAATGGGCCAGCAATAAGGATAGGGAGATCACAGAAATGGACCCAGGTCCCTTTGCAAAATAAAGGATCCTCACGGAACTGGCAGCATTAAGGCTATGGGACCAGATAGGGCACACCCCAGGATATTGAGGGAGCTAAGGGAGGTGTTAGCAGGGCCTCCGACTACCCTGTTCAACCTGTCATTGTAAATCAGGTGATCGCCCAGGGATGGGAGGAGGGCTGATGTGGTCCTTCTCTATACAAAGTGTTAACAGGGAGGATGCAGGAACTACTTACTGGTCAGCCTGACCTCAACAGTGGGACGAAGTCATGGAAATACTACTGGAGGAAAGAATAGTAGAACACCTCGGTTTGTCAATGATCTACAGGGGAAGGGGGTGGGGAACACTGTTTAACCAGCATTAACACACAAAGCTTAAGCTTGTTTCTACATGTGACCTGGGACACAAGGAAGTTAAGTGACTTGCTCAGGATCACACACCATACCCTAGGTGGCTATGGAGTTCAAACCCAGGTCTCCAGATCTGCAGCTCAGACCCTTAACTCACTGTGCATATGCCTCCAGGACCCAAGAGCAGCTTGGTTTTATGGGAGGAAGGTTGTGCTAGATGAACCTAAGTGAGTTTTTTGACTGGGTAGCCAGGGGTTGATTTGTGGGGAGTGTATGTGGCCTACCTTGACTTCAGCAAGGCTTTTGAACCTGCTGCACAGAAGGCTTGGGAAATGAGCTGGAAGGCTTAGGGTGGGACAAGAAAATAACAAAGTGGGTGGAGAACTTGTTTGAAGGACCGAAGCCAGAGCCTGGTGGTAAATGGGGTGCATTCCAGGGTGGAAGAGGTGACGAGTGGTGTGCCCCAGGGGTCGGTGCTGGGACCCATCCTTTTTTAATATCTATAGCAATGATGTAGTAGAGGGACTGCAGGGGAAGGTGTGCCTATTATTAGGTGGTACGAAGATCTGCAATAGGGTGGACACCCGGGGGAGGGAGTCAATGAGGAAGGACCTAAAGATTCTGGAGGGATGGTGAGGAAGCTTGGCAGTGAAATTCAATGCCAAAAAGTGTACAGTAATGCACATGGGTGGTAAACCCACAAACCATTTACACATGGAGGTTAAGCAAAACTGAGCAGGAGAGATCTGGGAATTATAATTTCAAATAACATTAAGGTGGGAACCAATGCAGCACGGTGGTAATCGAACTGAACAGAATGCTGGTGCACAGGGAGGGTATAAAACAAGCGGGAGGTGCTGATGTTCCTGTATAACTGCATGAGTGAAACCTCACACTGGAGTATGGGGTTTAGTTCGAGGCCTCACCACACAAGGACAGACAAGATTAAGAAGGGCTCAAAGGGTTCAGAGAAGAGCCAACAAGATGGTGCATACTATGCACAGGAAGCCCTATATGAGGAGAGTGGAGGAGTTGGATATGTGCCCACACGGAGACTAGTAAGGTGAGTGTGGAAGCTTATTTACAAGGAATATAAGTGCAGAACTAGGCATCATAATCTAAAGTTGAAGAAGGAAGGTTAGGGGCAATGTGAGGGCAATGCTTCACTGAGAGGGTGGTGAAAATCCTGGAACAGACTACTGGAAGAGGTAAGTGGGGGCAAAAATGGTGAAAGAATTTAAGAGGGCATGGGACAGAGACCAGGAGTTGACTAGTCGTAGGAGTGGGTGTCTCTTGACAAAGGGAGATGAGTTGGGGGGGTTAGAGGCAGACTCGATTGGCCAAAATGGTCCTTTTCTCTCTCAGATTTCTAGGATTCTAAAGCAGTTAGCTAATTATGACTTACCTGCTCTATCAGAAGTGGGGTGTCCTTGTTTCCAGGTATTCTGGTAGGACCGAAAGGGAAGAACAGAGTAGTTAAGGGTACACAAAGGGTCGGAAGTGCTAGAGGAGAGATTAGGGTGTTAGAATTAAACAAAGATACTTATCTGATTGGTATACAGTTTGGCCAGACCTGTAAAGGGAAACATAGATAAGTATGGGGAACTTATTATAGCAAGAGTAGAGAGATACAAAAAGGGTACAGTACAGCATGGGCATAAAGGGAGGGGAGTTTTAGAGGAAAAGATAAACGAGGTCAAAGTAAGGAAACTAGAAATAGAAAAAATGCAGACAACTAAGAACAGAGAATAAAGTGATATTTGGGGCTCAACACAAGCTTATGGCCCTAGGTCATCTGCAGGTAGCCAGTAAATTACTAGTGGTCAGGTGGGCAGGTGAGGATCTTTTGGGACTAGTGGCCCCTATATTATTTAAGAAAGGGGACACTGGTGGTAAATGGCGATTTCTAATTATATTTAACATCTCCTGGCATCTAGTTGGGGAGGATCTGTGGGCTCTGGCTGTATGAAGCAGGCAGGTAGGTTGGTCAGAAAACTGCCAATCAGATATGCTGTGGCCATGCAGCCAGCAGTTTAGTGCTACTTCACTACAGTGACAGTGCCGGCAGGTGCTTCAAGTCTCAGCTCACGAGAGTCTGTCAGACTGTGGCCTGCAACATGTAGGTGGGGAAGAAAGATGGAAACTTTGGGAGGTGGAGGGGCCAGGCAACTGTGCCTCACTCTACCAATTAGCACATAGTGCTTTGTGAAGAACCACCAGGAAGGCTTGCTGCCGAGAGGTCTGGAGGAGCCAGCATGAAGTGGCAAAAAGCACTAGCTAAACTAGCCAGCAGCTGAGTCTAAGTGTCCTGAGGGCTTGGTAGGAAGGAACGGGAGAAATAAAAGCACAAGATGGGGGCCACAAGGCTGGCCCAGTGGCACCAAGGGGTTACAAACATATGAAATTGCCAGCAGATAAAGGCCATTCAGTCTATCTAGTCTGCTCGAGGTGCAGCACTCTCAGTCCATTAGACTGCAGCTGCCCCACCTCCCCATATGCCTCCCATCTCCCACCCCTCCAGATTTGTACCCTCCCCTTGAATCTGTCCCAATTCCTCTAGAAGCCCCCAACACTCTGCAATGATACAAGTTCCTCTGGCAGAGCATTCCACCCTGCCAACACCCTTTCTGTGAAATAGTGCCTCCGCAGTTCCCTCTTGAACCTGCCCCCTTCCAGTTTCATAGAGTGTCCCCTGGTTTCCCTTCCGCCTTTCAGATTGAACATACACCTGGTGTCTACTTTATTCAAACCTTTCAGGTACTTGAAGGTCTCAATCATATCCCCTCTCTCCCTTCTTTCCTCCAGGGTATACATACTGAGCTCTCTCAGTCTGTCCTCATATTGTCTGTCCCCCAGCCCCTGGATCATTTTTGTTGCCCTGTGCTGTACCCCCTCCAGTAGTTTGATGTCCCTTTGCAAGTAGGGGTGCCAGAACTGCACACAGTACTCTAGGTGCAGTCTCACAAGGGACATGTACAGGGCAAGATGACCTCCCCACTCCTGGAAGTAATCACACTGCATACACCCTAGCATCCTCTTTGCCTTCCTGCTGCCTTCCTGCAAACCAAAGAGTGGTTCATCTCCCAGTTACCAGTACTCCCAGATCCTTCTCCTCCTTGGATTTGATAACAGGACACCCTCCAGCCAGTAATTGTGTCCTGGGTTCTTGCCTCCTAGCATCATTTGCACCTTGGCATTGAAACCAAAGCTGCCAAATGTGAGACCATTCCTCAGTTTCATCAAATCCTCCTGAAATGTTTTTGCTCCTCCTCCCCATTTACTTCAAGCGCTAAATCTTTGTGTCATCTGCAAAAGACTGATGTTACTTTTAATCCCCACTGCAGTGCCGGCAGTGAAAATGTTAAACAGAACCGGTCCCAGCACTGAGCCCTGTGGTACACCACTTGTCAATGCCCTGGGTTCAGATGCCTCCCCTTCCACTACTACCTTCTGCTGTCTATGCTGCAGCCAGTTCTCAACCCATCTTACCATTTTCCTCCCTGCTCCCAGACTCCACAACTTGCAGGTCAGCCTATCATGTGGCACTGAGCCAAAAGCCTTGTCGGAATCCAGGTAGAGGACATCCACCCATGTCCCCTGTCTAGTGCCCTCATAACCAAGTTGTAAAAATCAACCAAGTTCATCTGGTAGGGTCTGCCTGAGACAAACCAGTGCTGACTACTGTCCTGGAGATTGTTATCCTCAAGAAATTGCACCAGTCTATCCTTGAGGATTGTCTCCATCATTTTTCCCACAATTGCAGTAAGGCTTACCGGTCTGTAATTCCCCGGTTCATTCTTGGGCCAACTCTTGTGGAGGTACCACATGTGCCACCTCAGTCCCTGGGCATGCACCCCAGTTCAGAGAAGCATTGAATAGGTTCACCAAGCCAGCGCACCCAGGACCTCTGCCAACTCTCTCAGCAACCTGGGGTGGATTCCATCTGGGCCAGGTGCCTTGTCCACCTTCAGGGACTTTAGGCCTCCCTCACCCTTTCTACCGTGATCTTCCCATCTGTGGTTGCTTCTTCTCACCCTCTCCCACCTCACCCCTTCTTCTCAGCTGCGACCCATCCCTTTCCTTGGTGAAGACTGAACAAGTATATCTATTAAGTACTTCCCTGCTCAGCCCCTTTTCTACCCATCCATTCTCATCCAACAATTTGATCCTTGCGCTTCCTCATCTCTCTGATATATCTGAAGAAATCCTTTCTCTTCTTTGATCCTCTGTGCTCACCTCTGCTTCCTAGCCACCTTTGCTGTCCTTATCACTCTGCTCACTTCTCCGGATTTCTTCACATATTCTTCTCTGTCTTCTGCCCTGTCGGATCTCTTGTAGATCCTAAATGCATTTCTCTTCTCCCTCACCTTCTCCACTGCCTCTCTACTCATCCAACTTGGTTTCTTGGTCCTGGCTTTCTTGCTCTGGCTCTTGACACAAGTTTCAGTGGCTTCAGCCAGTCCTACCTGGATGACTGCCAATTTTTTTTCCCGTGTCCATTTCTGGGTGGATACTTGCCATATGACTTTCCAGTATTTGTCCCATCCTGCCAAACTCTGCACTTTTGAAGTCCAGGACCCTAGTTTTCGTAGAGGCTACTTCCCTACCTAGATAGATTGATTGAGAACCACACTGTGCGGTGGTCACTGCTTTCTAGTGGTTCCTCCACCCATACATCCCCAACCTGTTCACCATCCTCCAGTACCAGGTGTAGTATATTTCTCTCCCTCATTGGCTCCATTTCCCTCTGGGTAAGGAAGCCATACTGGAATGCTTCCAGGATGATCTGCTCCCTGGTGCAAGTGGTTGCTGGAATGCTGCAATCCACCCACGGTAGATTAAAATTTCCCGCCACCACTGTGCTCCCTTTGCCACTATGCCTCCTTATCTGCTCACCCAGTTCCCTGTCAATGTCCTCCTCCTCGGCCGGAGGTCTGTAAATGGCCCCCAGACAAATCTTGGTCCCTTTCTGGCTGTGTGTAACCTCCAGGTGGCACTATCCCAAGGGGTACTACCCCTGCCTGACTGACTACTGACAGGTTGAGGGGCCTAGGTCCAATGGCCAGTGCCTCCACCCAGAGGTCAGGGTTTGCAGTAGTTAAACTAACTTGGTTACAGCCCTCTGGAACACTGTAACAACCCTTTCTTCCAACTAGTGGCCCAAAGAATGCATCAGGAATATCTTCACAATGTACACTTACCCCCAGGACTTGCTCTATCGACTGGACACTGGGGACCACCTGTAAAACAAGATGATACAATGCAAAAGCCACAGTACAATACTTTATCATAAATGAATACCTCAGACAGTGTAACTTTGCTGAAATCAACAGATCTGATTTATTTAAGAGCTGTAACAAGGAAGGGGGATATCAGGTTAATTAGGTTAAACACATTAATAATCACAGTACTGTGTGCATATTCAAGTCCCAAATTGTCACTTTCATTGGGTACCCAGGATGGGGGCTAGCCAGGATTGGTGCAGTTGGTCAGGGTCCTGTGATGGAAAAACACTTGCACAATACCCAATTGTAATCCGGAGCCGGAGGGCTCAGTTCGTGAAGAAATGAAAAAAGCAACAATTAGATGACACACTTGCAATTCGACAAACAGATGGCAGGGAGCTTCCCTGCTTTGTACTCACAACCTCAATGCTGAGAACTGGATGGAAAGCAGATTGTCCTGGATTGCCAGGAGGAGCAGACCAAGTGGACAAGGTCCTTGTGACTGGACCCCACTGCAGTTTAGAGCAAATGGATGTAGTCTGGATTAAGCTGGGGTTTACTTCCAGTTTCATGCACTCAATTTACTGTACATGGGATTTGAAATGCGATTCTCCACAAGCACTACACACATTTATATGTAAAAGGAAAGTACTATACCAGGCAGGCTGCTTCTCTATCCCGATCACAATTATTGCACAATACCCGGGAGAACACATAGCAAATTCAGTTCCTGACAGACCGAGTGCGATTCAGCAATTTCTCCAGTCTTCTACAGGGTGAGCCTGGTTTCTACTCTTCAGATCTCCTTGATTCTCTTCACAGGTTGGATCCAGTCCGAACAAGTGCTTACACAAGCTGCAGACTGAAACTTGGGGCCTTACATGCAATTCCCATGCTAAAACAACACACCAAAGAAGCACACAGCTCCTTGTCTCTTCACTGCCCCAACTCATCTGATCTTTCCAGTAGACAGAGTCGGGCATTTCCTGTGAGTTCCTCCCAGTTCAGTTGGCTGGTTTGACTGTCACTCACAGTAAACTCCCCCTGTTGGTGGAAAAATGGTGCGGAAGTCCAAACTACAATTTCCAGAAACATTGGCCATATAGTACATGGGTGGCTGGCTCCACAATGAGAGTCCAAGATCTGATTTGCCAGCAGCAGGCTCCATTTCAAAGGTCCCCCCACACTGATTGGTTCAGTTCAGCAGTTCAAAACTAGAATGGGGGACTAGGCAAACACAGTTCTGACTGCAAAGAAAAGCAGGTTAGACAAACTGCATTTTCGTTATTACTCTAAATAATGTCTGGAAAACAGTTACATCTTTGAAAAGTGCTCACTCTGCCCACTTAGTGATGGCAGAAACGGAGCGATTTGGCAGCAGCTCGAGTGGGACTCAAGCAGGGAAACACACAGACCTCCATCCAAATTAATTATGTCTGCAGGCAGACAGCTCTTAAAGAGACAGTACCAGAGGCTTTAAAGCACTCACAGATAAATAAGGCAGGCACGAACACCATCCAGGCTTGGAGCATTCAAGCAAGCTCCTGGAAGACTTTTGGGAACCCCCATTTGGGTGACATGTGTAATTGTAGCCAGATTACTGACCTGCCCTACTACCCTTCCTCCCAATTACATCTAATCCCTTCCCTAATGTAAATGACAAACCCCCCAGCCTTTCCTTTATCTCTATCCCTCCAGAATAGTTTGTACCCTGGGATAGTTAGGTCCCAGTCATGATGCCTGGTTGCCCATGTCTCAGTAATGGCAGCTATGTCCACCTCCCCCTCTGCCATCAATGCCTGCAACTCTGCCAACTTATTCCCAGGCTCCTAGCATTTAGTGAAACCATTCTCCACACTGCTTCTAGCCTTCTGGCTTCTTTACCCTTCACTTCAACCTCTATTTCACCTAAGCTCGTATCTATCCCAGTGGTGGGGTTAGGCCCGTTAGACCCCCTCTCCTGGTGATTCCCAGCTCTAATACCTCCCCCCACCTAGTTTAAATGATACTTCTCATTGATGAAATCCCCCAGCTTCTGCTTCTTCACCTGTGACCCTGCCCTGCTGAGGTGTAACCTATCCCCTGCATAAAGATCTGTGCTATACCATCTGCTGCCCCAATCCCTCACTAGTCCATACCCCTTAGACACACACCATTCCCTCAGCTACTTGTTAAAGTCACTGATTCTTCTCTTCATATCTGTACTAGCCCTTGGCACTGGCAGAACCTCTGAGAAGGCTACCGGTGTTCCCTCTTTGCTGCATAGCTTCACCACTTCCCTGAAGCTGTCTTATACCTTCTCTATCCTTCTCCCTTCCAGATCATTTATTCCCAGGTGCACCATAATGTGTGACTTCCCCACCACCTTCTCCACATATCTGACCATATTCTGCCCCATTCTACTTGCTGTCATGCCTGGCATACATTCTACCCAGATGTTACTTTTTCTAGCACCCTTCCCCCCCCATTTTATACCCTTAAGTATAGAATCCCCCCAAATCAGGACTCGCTGGTGCTTATCCTGCTCTCTTGTTGACCATCACTCCCCTGCCCCCCCAACTTGTGAGGCTCTCTCATCCCCCTGTCCTGCCTCCCCTTTGCCTCCTCTAACCTTTGCCCTCTCCTCTCCCTCCTCACAAATATGATCGGGGTACTGACCTCCACCTTTGAACTATTTTCTGACTGTGGAACCTCCCCTTTGCACTCATTTGTTGTTCCATCCACCATGCTACCACCTCCTTTGCTACTACTTCCCCATGTCTTCCCTGAAATGTGGCCCTCCCTCACTCTGACTCCCCTCCTGTCCTTATCCTTAGCCTTCCCCAGGCTGCCTGCTGCTTCCCTTGTCCTCCTGTTTCCTTGCTCCTAACTTCCCTCCAGAGAGACTGCATCTCCTTGCTGAGCCACCCCACCACTGTGTCTTTTTGGTGTACTGCCTACTGCCTCCCTGCTATGTAATGTTTACCCTGTAGTAACCTCTCTCTGCTCCTTCACAGTAACTTCCCTGCTCTCTGCTTCCTGGTTTTCTGGACTAGCCAACCCTGAGAATCTGTTTGCAGTGCTACTCCCCTTTCCATTAATGAGCCCAGTTCCCTTTCCCCCAGGCTGATATCTTTGCTCCGACCAAGTTTTAGTCATGCCCCTGTGCCAGACCCACCTCCAGTTATCATTTCCTTCCCTAGGCTGCAGCCACTCGTGTGGTCCTCCTGCTGTCCCACCTAGTTCCCCCTTATCTGTGCCTGTTATGAGCTCTTTTGATTGCCTCATTAGTTCCCCCACCGGTTGTGTTCCCCCATCCTGTCTCCTCCATGCCTCCAGTTCCCTCCTCACCCACCCTATTTCCTGCCCTGAGCTGGCCAACCTGCCAACACACTCTGCAGCCCCCTGCCCTCTTAGCCACTCCCAGGAATATGGCTGCCCATATCCTTGGCAACATACAACCCTTCCCATCTCCCGCCCTAATTGACTGCCACTGCACATCCTCTCCTTCCTTAACCTGGTCCTGCCCCTATCCATGGACCCCTTTCCCCAGCTTGAACTCCCCACATCTGTAACGGATATATGTGGCCCTCCCAATTAGGCTCTTACTGTCTACCAGCATGTTCTGCTGCCTGCTCTCCTCCCTGCAGACGCTACTCAAGATGCTACACTCCTGCTACGTGGCACTCAAGCTTCAGGGTTGCTTGGTCCACTTGAAATATAAGTGGATCCCAGCCCCATTATTGGCTGGTCCAAGTCATGTGACCACCCCTCCCCCTCCTGTGTATTTCCAACCTCCCTCCCTAGTTAAATGCCCCCCTCCTCCCAGCCAAGACAAAATCATTTGTTTGGAACTTGTACTGTTGAACTCACACAGCACACATTGCCATCTCATGAAATGCTAGCTCAATTCGAAAGGAAAACAAATAGCACAGAGAAACTACTTACCTTCTACCTCAAACTGCATGTTTCCTTCTGCTGAGGTTCTCTCCAACTGGGTTGAAGCATTTGATGTGACAATGGTGACACAGGTTCAGAAGCGAGCTCAGGATGTCAGCAGTTGGCAGGGGAGGGAAGGGACTGAGCATCTGGAGGACTGATCTCCCTTCCCAGGGAGGGATCCAGGGAACTCGCTGATCTTGGGCAGCCCCTGATGGTGGTTAGGGGCAGTGTAAGGAACAAGCAATATTGCAGCTGCAAGCAGCAGAGTTCCAGTGTACGTCGGCATATAGTACCATTGGACACAATTGCACATTTGTAACTCTGAGGGGCAACCATGTAGGAAAAGCCCTCTGGTGATTAGTGGAAATGAAGGTGACCCCAAAGACCTGTTAGCATCCCATCATTAGACCCACTCGCATCATGATCTCCCATGGGCAACCTGATCTCATGGTAGATCCCTCTAATTCGAGACCAGGCCACCAAGGGTGAGCAGGCCCTCCCCAGGGGGTGAACTTGGGGGCTAGACTTGCCATGGATCAAAAGGGAGATCAATGTGTGTGTGTGGGGGGGGCAGGCTGGGAGTAGAAGGTAGAGTTGAGTGGGTATTCTGGAAGGATGTCCTGGCCATCCAGAATGCAAAAATAGAGTCTACAAAAAAAAAAGGAAGATGGGGACCACAATGGAAAAGCTGCACTGTGGCTAAAGGCCAGTGCCCAAAATGGGCTTAAGGTAGCTGTGGGAAGTAGGCAGGGGGAAATCAGTGGACTCCCTGAGAGGAGCATGAAAGCAGCAAGCACCACATACCATAGACTTGTGCAGTGGCCGATTAGTGAGCCCCTGGTGCTCTAAAGGATTGGCTGCAGGAAAAAAGCATAACGGCCAGAAGTGCCCATAATAAAGAACTCATAGCAGCAAATAGAAGGAACCCTTAAGTTTTGTTGGATAATTGGAGTTGTTTTGCTGGAGGAAATAGATAAGAGCTCTTGGGTTTTAGATGCACGGTGGTGTATTTGGGAGCTTAATATGACCAATTAACACACATCTGTTAAAGTAAAGGTATGTCTGTTAAAGTAAAGGTGTCCGATTTTTGGGCTTAGTAGTCCATTACTCTGCTGCAGTGATAGTCCCTCCTTGTCAAAACTATAAATGTTAATGCTGTCCTGTAAAAGACGGAAGGGATCATAACTCTGGCTGAACTACTGGCCAGCTGATCCGTCCACGTCCTAGTCTGCTGACCACACCCCCATGCTCGGACATTTTGTGACATCTGTCTACAGCACTCTTCACCAGCCCACCTCCATCAACAGAACCATTTGTCAGGTCACCTCTGTCCAAAGCACCCTATACCAGACCACCTCCATCCAAAGCACCCACCAGCCACCTCCCCCAATGGCCCCCACAATACTAGCTTTTTCCACACCACAGCCCCAATTCAAATGCCTCTCACTCCACAGCTTTAGACAATTGTCTCCCTACCACCTTGTTCCAACACTAGCCCCCTTCCTTCTCAACACAAGACATTTGCCCAGACACCTGGCCCCACCCTCCAAAGTACTCTAAACCAGCCCCTTTCCTCCACTGCCACAGTCAGCACCCTCCCTCCCTGATGACCACCAATATCCTGACCTCCACTGTCCCACAAAATGACCCTGTTTCCTCCAGAGCCACAATACTAACCCTCTCCCTCCAAGGTCCCCGACATTCTCATTCTCTCTCTCGCCTCCCTCTGACACACACTGTAATGGGCATGGCCACAGCATTACAGCCAGCCCACATATAGCTAGAATCTGAGTCTCTTACCTGAGAAATAGCAAGCTAGAGACAGGTCTTTAAGGGATGATGTCCACGGGACCCTGTAAAATAAAACACAAAAAAGGGTCACAAAGGATCTGCAGTTCTTAGAGAGTAAACAGGGTAGAAAGAACACATTAAAGATAGATGATACTTATTGGATGAGGAAGAACAATTTGTGTCCTGTCAGACCTATAAAATAAAATCAGGTTAATATGGAGAAAATACTGTAGCAAGAGCAGAAACAAAGAGCTGAGAAATGCAACAGGCATAGAACAGCATAGAAGTAAGGAAAAGGGTATATTTAGAATAAAGGTACAGTTGGGTCAAAGTAGGAAAAAAAGACACAAAGAAAAGAAATCAAATAATACAGGAAATAAAAGAGAAATGCATTTGGGAAGGGGCTCAGCTAAATCCTCTTAGTGCACTGGATGGCCAGGTAGCCAGTATTTCAGAACAGTAGCCCAGGTGGGTTAGTGGTACTTCTGATGGGCCAATGGCTCAGCTTTAATGAAATGGGGAAAGGGAAGGGGAAACTGATTAACCAGGAAAAGCACACTAAGTCAAAGCTTGTTTTCAGGTGTGAGCTAAGAGCACAGGGAAATTGAGTCACTTGCACAAGGTTACACAGTGTGTAACAGAGGGCCATGGGATTCAAACCCAGGTCTCCAGGTTTGCTGCTCAGTTCAAAAGGTACAGTGTGGTGCATACTTCCAAGGTCCTACGCAGCAGAGTGCTGGTGCACGTCCATAGTGGCTGTAAGTTTTTCAAGCTAAAAATCGCCGTTTTCACTGTGAGCACGCAGTGAAAAATGATTTTTCACAGAAGCAAGTCTGCATTTGATTTTGTGCACAGCTGGCAGCCAATTGGTGCATGGAGTAAATTAGCCCCTTTCCCATCTAGGACAGATGAGACACAGTCTGAGGAGGGCCCTGCTTTCTCACCCCAGTCCTAGTAATTCTCCAGTTTGCCAAGAGAAGTGGTGGAAACCATTGTCTACAGCAGGACCTCCTGATTTTCATCCCCAGAGGGGTGAAAAGAACTGCTAGTGAATGGATCCAAGGGGCAATCCCCTTTTTAATCCAGGATGTTTGAAACTGTCTGAAATGTCTAAAAGTGAGTAGGATCTGACTTTTTCTGCAGAAAGCAAGTACCCGTACTGTTGTGTTCTCTGGCTAAAAGGGAAATGCACAACTTTCCTGTTCAGTAGTGTGAGACTGTTCTCATTTAAAGGTGGCTGAAATGTGTGATGTCCAGAGGTATGACAATATCACATTGTAGTGATTTAAATGCTGAATGCCAAAGTTTCATTCAATTAAGCATTTTTCCAAGTGTGTTCAAGATGTTTAAGGTGTAACTCTGAAGAATGACTGGGTATGGATTTGGGGGCAAAGGGTGGGCAGACCCCCCCCCATCTAGAGTAACCAGTTCAGGACTACAGGTTCAGTAAGGGTGCCTGGTTACGTTAGACATAGGGCCAATGTCTGAAGAGGATTTCACCCCCTGAAGTGGGTTGTGCAAGTTATTAGCAAAATGTATGTTCAGTTGTGGCCAGTGCCACTAGAAGTGATTTCAGTTGTGGGCAGTGCCATTAAAGGAAATGTTAAATGTCCTATACAATATGGCAATACAAGGTGAAAGTGTTCTGTCAGTAAGTGTGTTTTCAGTTGTGGCCAGTGCCACTGGAAGAAATGTTCAATGGTACTATGCTATATGGGAATGCAAGTACAAGATGGAGGCAGTATAGTGCAGTGGTTTAAGGCTCTGCGCTGCAAATCTGGAGACCTGAGTTTGAATCCTACAGCTCCCACTTGCATACTGTGTGACCCTAAGCAAGTCACTTAACTTCCCTGTGCTTCCAGGTTGCACCTGTAAACAAGCTTTCAGCTTAGTGTGTCTCACCTAGTTAAAAAATTGGGGGGGGGGGGATGTTCAATGTTCTGCATTGTGGAAATACGAAGAGTTTTCTGTCAAATACAGTCGTTTTGTTGTTCTGCAAGTTCCTAGTGCCATGATATGTAAAGCTTTGGGGTCCATCCTTGCTTTAGAGAACATCTTTTTCTTTTTTTTTTTTTTTGAATAAAGCCACATTCTGGAACCCCAACTGTGGTCTGAACAGTTACGTTATTGCTTCCTGTGTGGAGTTACTGGGTACCCCTCCAGAAGTTAGGTCTAGCATAGCCCTAGCAAAAAGTTCTCTCCTTAGGACCTGGTTTTTGTAAATACCTAATACTGTAGGTCATATTGCTTTTGTACCCCCCCCCCGCACCCCTTGATCTCTAGAGTAATGAGCTTGGTGTACACTCCCAAAGGTAGGGATGGTACCAATTGTTCAAATGTTCCCAGTGTCAGTGCCCATATTGGTGCCAGGGGTAGCTAACTGTGTAAAATAGCAGGGGGGGTTACACTGTTTTATCCCTGTTTTCTTCTGGATTGTCACTGCCTTGAAACCTGTACTTGATTTACCTCATTGCTCTTTGTTGACTGTGTCTCCCTGGGGCTGCTGTTGCTTAGTCTTGTCAATACCTTTCCTTGTATTTGCTGATACTTGTACCTGACCAGACTCCCCTGGAGCTGGAGAATGTTTGTATTATACCTATTCGTTCCTTTGTCCTGTACTGACATGGAGCTTTTGTAAAAGAGCACTCGTGCTCAAAGGTGTCTTCTGAATTATAAATAAATAAAAATAAAATAAAAAATGTTTGCAGTTCTCTACGGGTGCACGCAGTCTTTGAGGGTATCAGTCAATTATTTATAATAATATGGAAATGAGAGTCATTTTGTTCCTTTGCTGTTCCAGCCAGCAAATGGATCCTGATTCAGTAACTGCAGTCATAATGGCAGTAATTAATTGTGGGAATTAATTAGACAGAGACTGACAAGTGGCTAATTGGTATTGTATGCCAACAGAGAGACTATAAGAGAAGCTCTGATGGTAGTTCTCTGCCTATAAAGCCCCCTTCTCTCCCAATATACAGTATCATCTTGCAATTGCACTATGGATTAATCATTGGCTGTCTGGTTAGTGACTCAGCCTCTCATAGTCAGAGGCCCATAGGCTGTGCTGCAGGAGTGCGGACTGTAGGAGTGCTCCCAGATCCCTGGGGATTCCTGTATTTTACAGGACAATCTATTGCTGAAAAAGGTCATGAAGTTACAGTTTTTTTTCTTCTGGAAAATGAAGCAAGTTGCTCATCTTAAAGAGGAATGTAATTTATAGGAAAAATCAATGCTGTGTTACAGAAAGAAAAATATCACATTGAAATACGAACATATGGAATAGCCAGCAGAAGAAGGTCATATGGTCTGTCGAGTCTGCTGAGTTGTGCAGCCTCTGATCTAGAGATTACAGTGGACCCACCCCCCTCTCTCCACCAACCCTGACCTACTCCTTCACCCTTTCCCACCCTCTCTTGAACCCCCTACCGTCTTTTGAGTGGCAACATTCATTCACCCACATGGTCACATTCAGATGGGATTCGTGCCACTTTCGCAAATCCGCTCCCCACGAAACTCAGCCCTTGAACCGATGGGGCCGGGCGACCAACAGTGGCGGGTCCCTGGCGGGCTAAGGATGAACTTGAAAATCTCTGTGAACCTGTAAGTGGAAAACGGACTGCCCCAATGCTGGTGACACCACACACAAATGTCTTGTGTTCCTTGGTCTCCCACTTTCCTTGACATGGAAGCACCCTGGCAGTCTAGTCATTCATAATGCAGTGGGAGGAGACTGTTGAATCATGAGTAGCTGCATTGTTGGTGTTTCTGATCAGAAAGTATGCAGCAAGAGAGAGAGCAAGGATTTTAAACAAAACACTGGTACCAAGCATGCATTGAAGCTACCATGAAAAGCATATGAAATCACGAGCAACATTAGAATTTGGTTCAGTGTCACTTAACAGTAGTATTGGGAGGGGAACATGGCATGATAACTTCCTTTAAGCAAAAAAAAAAAAAGTACCTCTGACCTCCCACGATTCATGCTTGGTGTATTTAGAGGCTTCTCAGATTGTTAAAACATCTTTTGCAGCTAATTCTGTGATATCCAGGCTGAAACCAGTGGGGGAAGCGAGGGAGACCACGCTGCTAGTGGGCCCTCCTCCCCACAACCAGACCCAGAAGTGCATGGACTGCTGCAACCCCAAGCCGACACCTCCCCTGCACTGGAGCAGGGGACGACCGGAGACATTGACTTCTGCTTTGCTTGTGCCTTTCTACCGTGATGCCTTAACAGTCTCAGCCCACCAGTTACCAAGGGCTTACCTTCTCTCGACTTCTGTATTCCTCCCCTCGTGGCGCTGCTCCAGGTCGCCAGTGAACACCGACCCCACGGACACCTGAAATCCGATTTTTGGCACCAAGTTTAAACTTACTCCAGGGATCTATCCATTGGCTGGGGTGACGCTCTGACTCAGGCTAGTACAAAAGGCCTGTCAGAGGCCCCTCGGGTCACTATCCAGGCTGAAACCAGTTGGGGAAGCGAGGGAGACCCGCTAGTGGGTCCTCCTCCCCACAACCAGACCCAGAAGCGCGTGGACCGCTGCAACCCCAAGCCAACACCTCCCCTGCACCGGAGCAGGGGGCGACCAGAGACATTGACTTTAGTATTTCCCGCCCATCTGCCCCGTTCGTGTTGTGAGTGAAAATCCAGGCGGGCCACGCCCACTGACTCACCCAGCCAATGTACATAGAATTAGTGGGGTTACGACTGGCAATTTACTAATTAACTACTAAGTGCTCATACCGCAGGTCTACAGATGCTTGTGAACCCCTAGCCACTAACTCTCTGTGCAACTGAGGTTAAAGCTTTATCTCTCTCACCTTGAGAAACTGTCTATGATATTAATCTCTCTCAAAACTGCTTGACAAGTGAATAACTCTTTCTCTCCAGGACTGCTGCACTTGCTACTACTTCTTCTATTACCTGTCTGCTCTACATAGGGTGATTGTGCTTACTGCCTTAGAGTAATAATTCATGACAAATGTGATGACTGCCCTTGAGCAAGAATTAATTGGCTTTACATAGATACATAGATACATACATAGATACATAGACAGTGTCGGCAGATAAGGGCCTATGGCCCACCCAGTCTGCCCATTTGAGCTTGTAAGTTCAGTTTACTATACTGTATCTTAGTTGGCTAAGGTATCTCTATCCATTTAATTTCTCACTCTGGCAAAACTAAGTGCCCCAAAAAAGTGATGTAACAGACTAAGGTTTATTTTTTTCTTAACGTGCTATACTACCTACAGTTTATTATTCTGAACAACTGCTTATCTGTAACCTTAAGTCAATGACTGCCTGCCTTTGAGTAAAGAAAAACATAGCCCTCCCACAAGGAGCGGCAGTAGCCCCAGGTCCCCCTACGCTACTAGCACACACTGAGGCAACACCTAATACCAACTGCCAAACTAGAAACCTCTACACTTGACTGCTCAGCTTGCAGGTTAATTCAAAGCCCAGAGCCCGCTGCTCTCCGTACTGACCCAAGTCAGGTAACCTCAGAGCACCAAACCCCATCCGATACAGATCACCAAATCATGCCTGGGAAAGCATGCATCACCTCCCTTTCACCCCCCTTGTGCTCGCAACCAAGGTGTCCCTCCACCTAACAGGGGCATATTTCTTGCTATAGTCTACTCACTGACCCTACTCTGGGTGGATAGGCTCATTGACCCATGCCACCCTGAACCAATGAGGAATCTTCACAAGCCCCCCCCCCAACTTATATAGCAGCTACCCTATCTCAGCTTTGGCTACTCACTTAAATGGGCATGAGATGGTAAAAAAGGGAGTTTGCTGTGACCTGCTATACTATGTGAGCAGGACCCGTTGAAGACACCACATCTCCAAACCATCACTAGTCTTCTCAGGTTTCTAGCCGGGCTACTACTCCTGTCCGGGGATATCCAACCCAACCCTCGCCCGAATACCACCAATACCTTAGTAGCATCCCCCTTGGACCCTCACTGGGCAGCTACCAAGGGTCTGAAGATTGCACACATGAACATATGCAGCCTCAGACCTAAAATAAATGAAGTCCAAGCCTGGATGGATCTCTACAAACCAGATATCCTAGCCATCTCGGAAACCTGGTTAAAAGCCCACATCCTGGACCACGAGATACAAGTTCCAGGTTACAATAGCTTCCGCACGGACTGAGTATCCAAAAAAGGGGGAGGGGTTCTAATCTACACAAAGGTTGAACTCTCGGCATTGCCCCTAACCCTTGAGACCAATCCCACTGCCAAGGGAGAGAGTATATACATCCGTATAACCCTAGGACAAGCCAAACAACTTATAATCGGATGTGTCTACCGCCCACCAAAAACAGCCATCCAATCCCTGGAGGCCATTGCTAACTTGCTCGCTGGCAAGGCAGCCATGGAGTAGGTTATCCTGGGTGACTTCAACATAAATTGGACCCAGGACCCTGGCCAGGCAGTGATGTCCTTGACTCAAGAAGTAGGTCTGACGCAGGTCATCTCAGTACCGACCAGACTGAACTACAAAACCGGGAACCACACCACCCTCGACTAGGCCTTGGTGTCAAATCCCTCTAACATACAGTGTGCGGGCACAATGGCAGACTCCCTGAGTGACCATTCCCCGATTTTCTATACATGGAAAAACAAACCACCAAAGGTCCAGCCAAGAATCCTCTTTACCCGTGACTACTCCAATTTCTCAGAGCTGCAATTCAATAACTATCTAAGTAGCCGGGACTGGAGCCCCATAAATACTCTCCCAACTTTTTCTGATGCCTCGTCATACTTCCAGGGCGAACTCAACACAGCTGCCAATCTCCTCACTCCTATTAAGAGACTGAGGGTAAAAGGCAGCTGCTTCAAGTGGATCACTCCCTCCCTTAAAGTCCTCATGGCTACTTAGGACAAAGCCTGGAAAATGTTTAGGCTCTCCTCCTCATCGGCAGATCTTGCGGATTACAAAGCCCTAAGAAAAAAAGCCAAGAGAGCCATTAAACTTGCTAAGCGAGAGTACCTAACACACCTCCAGAAATCCAGCTTGGTCAACCCTAAGCAATTCTGGAACCATGATAACGATCTTATCAAGGGGAGTAAAAAGCCTGAATCCTGCCCCATGTATCTCCAATCAACGGTCAGCTCTCAACTGACTCTTCTCAAATATCTGCTACCCTCAACAGGTACTTCTCAGACCTAGAGGCCTATATGACATGCCAGCCCCCTCTAACCTCCCCTTCAGCCTCAGCTGAAGCAACTCACACGGAGCGTCCCATCTTTCACCTGAGACTGGCCAAACGGACAGAAGTCCTCACCCTCCTAAGGAACTTGAAACCCAAAGGGTCAGGTGGACCTGACGGGATCAGCCCCTGGCTTCTCAAGGCAGGCACGACCTCCTTATCCTGGCCTATAACTATGCTCCTCAATAGATCACTAAGGGAAGGAGCAGTCCCCGACCAGTGGAAACACGCTATTGTCGTACCTATCCACAAAGGGGGGCCTAGGGATAAACTAAATAACTATAGGCCTATCTTCCTCCTCTGCTCACTCGCCAAGGTGCAAGAAAGGATAGTTTACAACCAACTCAGAGACTACCTAGAAGCACACCTGCTCCTTGCCCCCTCCCAACACAGATTCAGACCAAACCATGGAACTGATACTGCCCTTATCAACTTCTCGGATGAAGTTCTTAGGGCAGTTGACAAAGGGGATACCCACTGGGGCAGTCTTTATCGACTTATCCAAGGCGTTCAACCTCATCGACCACAACCTGCTGCTACAAAAACTGCAAAATATTGGCCTTGACACCCATGCCCTTAAGTGGTTCGGAAGCTACCTATCAGGAAGGGCTCAGAAGGTCACATGGAAAAACGTCACCTCTGATATGGTACCCCTAAATCAGGGTGTACCTCAGGAATCTATACTAGGCCCCCTACTATTTTTCCTGTTCACTAACGAACTAAGCTCCTTCTGTGGGGAGAGTTCGGCGTACAGTATGCAGATGACACTGTCATTTTCCGTCCCATGAGTGATGTAGCTACTCAAGGCCCAATCCTCCAAAAGGATCTTACATCCCTCGAGACTTGGCTATGCGAGAACAGAATGGTACTCAATCCTGACAAGAACAAGGCAATGCTATTCGGCCCAAGATCCCTAGGACTTGACAGGTCCTCCCTCCTCCGCTTAACCACACTCTCTGTCAAAGACATCAATGTAGTTCCCTCCCTTAAATATCTAGGCCTTACGCTCGACCAGAACATCACTTACAAGGAACATGTAGACCAGATCACAAGGATCCTGCGTCGCAAACTCGGCACCTTGTACAGACTCAGGGACCAGCTCATCCCTGAGGCCAGGCTCTCCATTGCCACAGTGTCCTGCTTCCTACTCTGACCTTTGCGGCCCGATAACACAGAGCATGGAAAGCAAGAGATAACCAGGATGCAAAACCCTACAATAAAATGGCTCGATTTGCCACTCAAGACCGCCCACGACGTCACCACTGCGACACTTTAGCCCAGGTCAGCTGCCCTTCATTGGTTGCTCGCCTCAAATTTCCTTTGCTTGTCCAGGCCTACAAGCTTCTCTCACCCCATGCTCTGCCTAGTATTGCCAAAACCATAACTCTCAAGCTTAACCCTAGGAACCTGAGGACCTCAGCAAGAACACAATTAGAAGTCCTTAGGGTAAGGACAAACACCGCCGTTAGGTCCTTTTCCTCCCAAGCACCTTGCCTATGGAACAAGCTCCCCCCTGTCCAAGACGCCCCCTCACTCACTACCTTCCACACCAGGCTCAAGTCCCATATGCTGACCTCAAGCTCATGCCACTTCCATGGATCATAAGGCTCCTTAGGCACTCCCCTCCTCCCACCACACCTTCTACTAAGAAATGCCTACCTATTGCTCTCATTACCTGGGCTCAAATGCTTCCTTCTGAATTAAACCACATACTGAGAATTACCTACTCAAACTGTGTCATGATGATAACCATGCCTGTACCCGCTGTGTCCTTGAACTTCCACATGTTGTAACAAACAATGTATACAAATGTTCTTTTTTGCTCTTTCTGTATATTACTAGTATTGTTATCCCGGGTCGCCCCTGAAAAAGGGACCTTTGGGGCCCAGTGGGCCTACCCGGTCACCAAAATTTAATAAATAAATAAATAAAATAAATAAACTCCAGCTAGGAGTTTGTTCCATCCTGACACCACTCTGTAAAGAAGTGCCTACTGACCTTCTTCTTGAATCAGTCCCCCCCCCAGCTTATAACAGTGGCCCCTGGTAGTATTGTTTTTTACTGAGACAAAAAAAGCTCTCCTCTCCCTCCTCTTCTCTCTCAACCTGTCCTCATATGCTGTGCCCTGCTATCTGCGACAGGGAGCTCCTGCCACTCTTGAGGACCGACCTTTTCTTAAATCTGTTGCAACAGTTCTTCTATTTCTTAGCCTAATCTGTCCTTTACAATTTCTAGTCCATAAGGTTGGCCACCTATGGGCACCCCTTCACTTTCTTGACTATGCTATAGTGTCCTCTTTAATTTTTCTTTTTCCTCTCAGGTCGTCGTACAGGGAGGTTATTGTAATGACCTCCAAGTGTCTGTAAAACAGGTTGGGTTTATCGTTGTTGGATTTAGTATGTAATAGCACAATGTCATAAAATACCTTGATGTATGTACCTTACATTTATGAAACCTATAAATGTTGAAAATACCATGGCACTAGGTGTTTTTGATAATGGTAAAAAGTACTAGGTGACTAGTATAGAAATTAAGTTAGTTGTGCTGTTTAAAATGCATATAAATTGCTGTAAACAGAATAAGTCTGAAATTTCATGGTGATTTACATATATCCCATTATGCTTTACATTATGGAAGAATGTATGATGTTGTATTTTTTTGAAACTTGATGTGTTGCCAATGCCCTTTGGGGTAACCCCTTTTTCAGTGATTCTGCATTGAGGTTCTTTGTCTATAGCTTGTTTTGTTTTTGGTTTTTTTATTATTGAGTCCCCACTACCCAAGCAAACAAGGCCCACATAGGGATGAAGGGTTTTCACTAAAAATGTTTAGATCAGAGATCAGTGTCAGTAGGTGCTGGCTAAGTGCAGAGAAAGGACATACATAGTTGGTTGCTGCAAACTGATGTACTGAAGAAAGAATATGACATTGCTATAACTTATTTCCTGTATTTTGAATAAACATCACACCAACACCGTGTGTTGAACCTGAAGTTCGGTGTCTGGTCCATCTGTTATTCCACAACCCCTCCACACTGTCACTGAACCATCTTTGTTGCCCTCTTTAGAACTGCCTTGAGCTGGTTGGTATTCTTTTCCAGGTAGGGGCTGCAGTATTGTATACCATACTTGAGGTACGGTCTTACCAAGGATCTGTACAGCACAGCATAACCTCCTCCTTTCTGCTTGGGAACCCTCTAGCAATACATTCCATCTTTCTATCTTCCTTTGGCTGCTGCCTTTGTATACTGCATAGCTAACTTAAAGGAGCACTACAGTCAAAATCTGCAAAAATATACGTTGTTTGCTATTAGTTTTTTCTCAATTTGCCTAGTAGTTTCATGGCCTCTCCTACTAGTTTTATGGCCTCTGGGGATCTCTATATTATCTTCATTTATTGGTTTTCTTCTTCCTACAATGCCTCATATCTCATGTGACAGTGATGCATCCAGGACCATAGATTTAGCAAGTACTGGTTTACAGTCATATTTAAAGCAGTACAGCTGTGATTTTAAGTCACTGCCCTTATCCAGTAGGCACTGAAGGCTACATTTACAGCTCAGCAATCACTTGAGGTCTAACTGAGTGGGTGTTCTGTAAGCAAACAGAGTCTGTACTAATTATAGCACTGATGACCCTAGGGTGATTTGTGTGCTTTTTATAGCTGGGTGTAGTTTGATGAAATTAAAAGCAACACATTTACTCTGCTGGCTAGACCTAGATAAACCTACAGAAAACAAAAATAATGAATTAGAGTTATTTAGTTGTGGTCAGAACATCAGGAGTCCAATAGTCAAAACATTGCCCGGGTGCAAAACCGGGTTTGCAAGTGCAATATTTAAAAAGCCTGGTTAGCGCAGGCAAAATCGGTTTGCGTCAGGGCAAAAGACAGAGGGGGACACAATGTAAATGAAGGGGCAGGGACCTGAATATTGGCACAATCCAATATTCAGAGTACATGTGCCACACAAGGCCGTTTTGCATGGTCCCATTGCGCCGAGCACATACTGCCAATTGAAACCCAGATTTACTCCCACGCAACCCTAGTGGTTAGCAGAGGAAGTGCGGCAGCCCCCAACCCCCCGTAAAACAGTGGTCCCTGGTGGTCTAATGGTCCCCCTTCCCTCACCAATCACTGTCCCATTAATTTATTTATTTATTGAAAAGTTTCACCGGGAAAGGCACACCAAACAATATAAAATTGCTTGTCTCACAGAGCATCCTAGGGGAAGGGGACCATGGGAGTACAGTAATCAAAAGCACATTTCCATGCACTATTATAGAAAATGTTATATATATGATAAACAACAACACATTTCCAAAGGTAATATAAAACAGAGATGCAAGAGAGTAAAAAAAAAACATCAGTTAGTAGCATTGGATAAACATTGGGATTTGATGCGAGAGGAGCAAACTAACAGCACTGCAGACTTAATACATACAGTGCGGACAAGGAAGTGCAATAAAGTACACTGGTTTCTCCTCACATTAAGTGCTAAGCTGAGAAAGTGAATGGGGAAGCCAGAGAGCAAATTAGGAGGAGTGAGGAGCCAGAGGGGAAATTAGGAGCAGCTGCAGGATGGAGAGAGGAAGTTGAGGAGGGAGGGAGGTTGAAAAAGACTATGGGGAGGAGGAGTGCCTGATTTGATGAGGCATTGAGTTCCAGAGCTTAGGTAACCTATAGGAGAACATCAATTGGCCTATAGAGGTGGTGCACCATGGTATAGCTAGGGTGCAGGAGTCACTGAATCTGAGGGAGAGAGGGGCAGTGGGGTGGGACTAAACAGTGAGGAGGCAAGATAAAGGGGAAGCACATCAAACCAGAATTTAGAGGCAAATTTTATGCAGTGGGCTACACGGCAGTTTTCCAGGGAAGGAAAAGCTAGAGAGCGATATAGATCACAGTGGTGGATAAAGGAAGGGACATCCAGAGCAACGCAACAGAAAGCATTGAAAAGGGTGTCCAGTCTGGTTAAGGATGACTTCAGTGCGGCACTGTAGACTATGTCACAGCAGTCAAAAGATGGGTAGTATCATTTTCTGGACAATCTCCCTCCCAGCCTGTAGAGGCAGCTTCCGTTCATGTAAAGGGCCCCTAATTTGGGGCACAGCTTTTTTGGATGGAGTCTATGTGTCCAGTGAAGTTTAAGTGCTGGTCTAGCCAGACCCCAAGATATCTAAAGGAGGAGGTGTCCTCCAGAGTAGATCCATCAAGGGTGTGGAAGGACAGCAATTTAGTTAGCCTAGAGAGTCTCTGCCTAGTGCCGAAGGTCATGGAGACTGCTTTCTTGGCATTAAGGAAAAGCTGATGGGAGTTTAGCCATTGCTGAACTTTCTCAAAGTCATGCTGAAGTGTGGAAGCCACATCAGTTGGTGACTGACCAGAGTAGAAAAGGACAGTATCATCAGCATACATATGGATGGAGGAGGAGGTGCACACTGACGGGAGGTCATTAAGGAACATGGAGAATAGTAGGGGCCAAGAACGGAACCTTGGGGTACGCCAGCATTACTCTGGAGTGGGGGGAGGTGGAATTTGAAATTTTGACTGACTGTGTCCGACCTGTTAGGTCAGAACTAAACCAGTTTGTGGGTGAATCAAACAGGCCAGCAGATTGCAGATTATCTAGGAGGAGGGGGTGGGAGACAGTGTCAAAAGCCTTTGCAAGGTCGACAAAATCTCAGATGTGATTAGACCACTGTCCATACCTGAGAGTATGGAATCGGTGAACCTAAGTAAAGAAGTGGTGGTAGAGTGATCTTTCCTAAAACCAGATTGGTAGGGAGTGAAAAAGGTCAAGTTGGAGAGGTAAGAGGAGAGCTGGGAGAGGACCAGGTGCTCCTGAAGCTTAGCAAAAATAGGTAAGAGACAGAGATTGGTCGATAGTTCCCAGACATAGAAGGATCACTTCCTTGGGCAGTGGGAGAACTACAGCATGCTTCCATGGGTCAGGAACGGAGGCCAGTGAGAAGGAAAGGTTTAGTAAGGCAAAAAGTGAACAAATTTCATGAGTGGAAAGGAAGAGAAGTTTGGGGTCAAGGCCATCAGGTGAGGAACCCTTAGATGGGTTAAGAGTCAGGAAAGCATTTAGAGTATCATGAGGTGAGACTGGAGAGAAGGAGTAGAGGTCACTAGTGAGGGTGCTTGGGTGTGAGTTATTATGGACAGACACAACTGGTTGGGTAGGAGGAAGAGAAGCTAGTTGAGCAGCAGCACAAGAGGTAATGTAAGAGTTGAATTCAGTGGCAACTGAGAGGTGGGCAGATGTAAGGACATTATTGACATAGATGAGTGGAGTTTGGAATTTAGAGGGGAGAGAGAAAAGGGAGTTAATAACTAGCATCAAAGGTGGATCTAAAGTATTCAGACTTACCAAGCCTTGTAGCCTTGGAGCAGGCATTTCTGAGGGCTCGATATCTGTCACAGTCAGCATTTGATTTAGAGACTTTGTGAGCCTTCCAAGCCTGGTCTTGAGCTCTCATACATGCCACCAATTCCGGTGTGATCCATGGGAGGTGGTTTCCGTGTACTTGAGTGCGCTTGAAGGGTGCGTGCTTGTTCCAGATGTCAAGAAAGTGGCCTTGGAAATAGTCCAGGGCTTCATTAACTGTGGCAGCAGAGGAAATAGGAGACCAATCAGTGTGGGCTAGGTCATACAGGAGGTGGGTAAGCTCTAGGGATTTAAATGAGCAGACAAGCAATGTTTTATGTGGGGGCTTTTGGGTGGTGGAGTTTGTGGACCAAGTAGATCATATGATGGTTGCTGAGTGCATCCGCGAGGAGGCCTGATTCAATTAATCTGTGGACATGTGAGGTTAGGGCCCATTTGAGGACTGAGTGGTTGTCTGATTTAGTATTTAGTCAGGTTGGCTCGTGGATCAATTGCATTAAGTTAAGGGCCGCAATGTTGTTAAGCAGCTTGGATAGGGAGGGAGTCAGGCCAGTTTTAGTTAAAGTTGCCTAGTATATATGTAACCCCCTTGTTACCTGGGGTTACTAGAATCCCAGTAAGACCTAGTGGTAGGCAGGGAAGGCAGTTTGTGAAACTCCAGTTAAATGGGTTTCACACTGTCTCACTCTGTTCTCAGTCACAGCTGAGACTTGAGAGATGACATCACCATAGAACTGTCGCAGCTGCATAAGCCACATTGGAATCTGCAGCTCAGGGAGTGAGTTAGAACTTTGGGAGTTTTCAAGTTCAGTTTCTGTTTACCTTCTGTTGGAGAAGGAAGTGTGTTCCTGTTTAACTTTTGAAAGTGGTGGAGACTGCTATCCAGGTCTCAGTGCCCCTTCCCTCCGGGGGTGGTGGAAGGAAAGTCCCTCTGTGGATTCCAGGGGCAATCCCCTATTTCCACTATAGAAGAAAGCTGCCTGTTTACAGTTTATGCTCTTGTATAACAGTGAAAGAAGTGGTACTTCGCCTGTGGGGCACCTGCAACGAAAGGGTGAGTGTTTTGCTCCATTTGAAGGACCAAAAATATTGTTTCATCAGTTTGGAGTTATAAAGAAAGTTGGGATGTGGACTGCTATTTGGGAGAACTATTTTACTAGGACAAACAAATGGAGTAGTTTAAAGTTTAAAGTCTGAATGGATTTCAAGTACTGTTGTAGAGGGGGTGCTTCAGGTCATCCACCGTTTAATCTACATTTTCAAAGTTTAAGTTTCTGTTTGTCCAGAGAAATGGCCGGGTATGGGCTGTGGGAGCTGGAGGTGGGAACACCCCCCATCTTTAGTGACCAGATCCACCTCTATGGATTTCTTCTGTGATTTGCTACTTGCCTCATGCGCCTAGATAGTGATGAGGTAGGTACCCAGATGTGGGTTGCAACTTGGAAAATCTCTCTAGGAGTCGCAGACTCTAAGTGGTGTGGGGAGCCACAGTTTGGGAAATATACTCCTTGTTTGATGGGAGTCTCTTCAAGTAAAGTTTGGGTTCATTCTTTAAATGGACCGTCAGTCAAGTGGCCGGCAGGGGAGCCGGGCCAGTCGGGCTGTGTATCCAAAGCACATGCAAGTCCGGGCTGAGTGCCAGGTGGGTCCAGAACCAGATAATAGTAAAAATGGGTTCATTCTTCAAGTGGACCGCCTTGTAGTCTCTATCTGCATATACAGTGAACGTAGCCCCTTGGGGGACCATCAATGCTTTGTCATGTTCTTTTAGTTTTGAATAAAGCCACACTGAAAAATCCCAATCCTGGTTCTGGACATTACAGTTATTGCTTCCTGTATTTGGATTTACTTGGGTGCCCCTGTGCAGAGTAGCCAAACCTAGGTCCCTTGTGCCAGGTAACCTCATCCTCCCCAAACCCAGGTCCCCACCAGGTATTGCTGCCAACGCCAACAGCATGCCACCTGTCATTTTAGTAAAAAGGCAGGGGTGAAGGGTTACATATAGAGTTCACTGTTTGATGTGAGGGTAGAAATTTGAGAGAGAAGATTAGAAGCAATAGTAGGGGAGAGGCCTGGTCAGCAGTGAATCCCAGCAATGTAGAATGGTATGGGTTAAGGCATGCAAAGCCTGAGGACAAGGGCTTTGTAAGCTGTGGGGCCTGTTACAGATAGGACCAGGGTAGTATGAATGGAGGATGAGGTGTAAATAGCTACGACGATGCTCCTACCCGTGCAGTCTTACTAGGTGATATTGTAGCCAGGGATGTATATACTGGGATCAGGTGTTTTATTATTTAACCAGGTTTCGGTTATAAAGAGGAGGTCAGGGGCCAGCAATAGTGCTAGGGGTTGAATCAGGACTAGTTTAGGTAGTAGAGGTCTTATGTTAAGGTGGAGGATTTTAAGACCACGAGAGAGGGCTGGCATGTTGGAGGCAGGGAAGGGCGTGTGGGGGAGAGGGGCTACCTGCATGTTTGATAGATGGGGGCCAGGGTTAGGGTTTATATCCCCAGAGGATTGTAGGAGAAGAGAGATGATTATAAAGTAGAGCTTTGAACTTTTGTACCATGACTTAGATGTGATCAGGCTATAGGGTGTAGGCAGATAGCAAGAGGAAGCAAACCGGATAGATAGGGAGCACAGGTGCGCATAGGAGTTAGGGACAGAAGAGAGGGAGGCACAGGGTAGAAAAGTAAGGTGAGCCCAAAGTTGGGGAATGAAGTGGGGGATCCCAACATCGGGATCAAAGGGGCTGAAATTAGAGGACGAGAATAAGCAGGAGGGGTTACTAAGGGTTTGTTTAGGAGGTGTACATAGGTAGGTGGCATGGGAATAAGTGAGACAGTAAAGAGAGTAAGGAGAAACAAATTAATGAAACAATACCTTTCTCTGGTAGTCTAGTGGTCCCTCCCCCCCCCCAATCTCTGATCACTGGCCTGTTATAATTATGAGTTGGTCACATGGTCGGTTGCATGGTCAGACCACCATACTGTGAGGTTCTCGTTTGAGGTCCCCTTCAATAGACCTCCCCTACAGAGAAGGTCCGGTACCGCCCGTTAAGTGGTGTCACCCCAGATGGTCTGATGGTGGTACTGGACCTATTAGGCGTGATGAGTGTGTGTGAGGAGCCGAGGGAATTGGTGGTAACCTATAATAGGGTCATGACCGAAGCCCTCGACTCCACCGCACCTGTCCGTGTTCGACCCCTCATCTCGCACCAGAGGTCCCTTTGGTTTGATAGGTCACTCAGGGAGATGAGGAGGAAGGGTCGAAGGTTGGAGCAGCGTTGGCTGAGGAGCGCCTTGGAGGTGGACAAGCTGATATTGATAGTCCATTATAGAGACTATCAATCAGCAATCTCCTGTAAGAAGGCAGAATTCCTGTCCAGGGAGATTGCTGCGGGCAACTAACAGACCAGCCCAGCTCTTCCGCACTGCTGATAGGCTGTGCAATCCAGCTTGTCTCCAGTCCACAGGAGCCTTTTCACAAGTAAGGTGTGATGTGTTTGCTCTATTCTTTGCCAATAATGTTGCCAACATCAGGGCGGAAATACAGGCAATGCCCTCTAATGGGCCTTGCGGTTATTGGCTTGAGGTCGCAGGCACTCAGGCTGTCTGGTGCGATTTTGACTGGGTGGAGGTCGAGAATGTTGTGAAGGTCATCCAGGGGTTGCGGCCAATTTGCTGTAGTTTGGACCTGGGTCCAATGTGCCTCCTAGTGGGGTGCATTGATGTCATCAACCCAGTTCTAGCCAGGATAGTTCAGAGTTCTGCAAAGCAATGGGGCCTGATGGGATTCATCCCAGAATTCTAAAAGAACTAAGGATAGAACTAGTGACACCACTGACTACCCTCTTTAACAAATCATGGGAGGATGGGGTGGTACCTGAGGACTGGAGGAGGGCAGATGTGATTCCCCTTCACAAAAGTGGGAGCAGGGCAGAAGCAGGAAACTAAAGACCTGTTAGTTTAACCTCAGTGATAGGGAAAATGATGGAATCACTTCTGAAGGAAAGAATTGTCGAGTACCTAGAGGCCAGAGGGGCACAGGACCAAAGGCAGCATGGATTCACAGCAGGAAGGTCATGCCAGATGAATCTAATTGATTTCTTTGACTGGGTGACCAAAGTAGTAGATTAGGGAGGGGCTGTGGACATGGCCTACCTAGACTTTAGCAAGGCATTTGGCTCAGTCCCACACAAAAGATGAATATACAAGTTAGCCAGCCTGGGAGTGGGTCCCAAGATGATAGCCTGGGTAAAGAATTGGCTGAAGAATGGGACACAGAGGGTAATAGTAAATGGAGTCCACTCTGAAGAAAGGGGGTTTACTATTGGGGTACCGCAGGGTTCAGTATTAGGACCGGTCCTCTTCAATGTCTTCATAAGCAACATTGCAGACGGACTGGAAGGAAAAGTATGTCTCTTTGCAGATG
This sequence comes from Neoceratodus forsteri, assembly GCA_016271365.2. Taxonomy (NCBI): domain Eukaryota; kingdom Metazoa; phylum Chordata; order Ceratodontiformes; family Ceratodontidae; genus Neoceratodus; species Neoceratodus forsteri. Next base: position 50,421,014 of record JADMNL010000031.1, on the reverse strand, counting down.
ACACAAAGATCTGCAACAGAGTTGATGCACAGGGTGGGGTGGAAAGGATGAGAAGGGACTTGGCAAGGTTAGAGGAATGGTCAAATGTATGGCAGCTTAGATTCAATGCTAAGAAGTGCAAGGTAATGCATCTGGGAAACAAAAACCCAGGGGAAGAATACACAATGGGGGGTGAGATACTAACAACAACAAAAATGGAAAGGGACCTGGGGGTAGTCATATCAGATGACTTAAAGGTGTGCAAGCAATGTGAGAGGGCAGTAAGGAGGGCTGGGGGATACTAGGATGCATAGGGAGAGGCATCACCAGTAGAAAACAGGAAGTTGTTATCCCTCTGTACGGACAGCTGGTGAGACCCCATCTGGAGTTTCTTTGTATAACAATGCAGTTCTCAAATCAGTGGAGCATAATTTGGACACATCTTTTCCTGCATAGAGGGCTTCTAAAGCTGATTTGATCATGGGATTGAGCCCGCCGAATACTGTCATTGTCCAGCTGAGGCTGTGCACCAATGTCTATTGCAGAAAAGTGGTAACAAGCAGCAGGTATGCAATTCTCAGAGGGTCCCAATAAATCCACCATGCAGTCCACTGCGTCCGTGGACATTTGTTCCTCCCTGTCAAACTTCCAGCAGAGTGCCCGAATATCAGGTTCTGACAATCTGACCCAATCATTCTGGGGAACAGGCCTCCGGGAGAGAGCATCAGCATCTATGTGGTTCAGGCCTGCTCGGTATTCAACAGCATAGTCGTATGTAGACAGTGCAGAAAGCCACCTATGGCCAGTGGCATCCAACTTAGCTGAGGTTTGCACATAGGTCAAAGGATAATTGTCAGTTTTTACTAGTATTTTAGCCCCATACAAGTACTCATGGAATTGGTCAACAATAGCCCACTTCAAAGCTAGGAACTCTAACTTATGTACAGGATAGTTCTTTTCGGATGGGGTCAGGCTTCTACTGGCAAAGGCCACTGGTCTCAGGCCATTCTCGTGCTCTTGGTACAACACAGCCCCCAACCCTTGCAAGCTAACATCAGTGTACAGGACATAAGGTTTTCTTGGATCGGCATAGGCCAGCACTGGAGCGTTGGTAAGTTGATATATAATCTCATGAAAAGCAGTCTCACAAACAGGAGTCCAGCGGGCCCCGAATACTTCACTCGGACGAAAATACACTCTTTCAGTCTTGAGGGACGCTGACTTTTTGTATTTTTTTGTGGGTTGGGGGATACTCTTGAGTAAGGTTAAGTAAAGGGCAGATCACTCTTGATTAGTCCTTAATGAAACGCCGATAATAACCACAGAATCCCAGGAATCTTTGCAGTTCTTTTAGATTTTTGGGCTGTGGCCAGATGGTCAATGCCTCAACTTTATTTGGGTTGGTCTCTATTCCGTCAGTGGATACTATGTGTCCCACATACTTTACTGATGTTTGAAAGAATTGACACTTATCAATGAACAGTTTAAGGCCAAAGTGTTCCAGTCGGTCCAATACCTTAAATAATCAGCTCTCATGTTCCTCCAGTGAGCTGCCAAACACAATAACATCATCTAGGTATATCAGGCACTCTAGTAAGTTCATGTCCCCCACTGCACCCTCCATCAATCGTTGAAAAGAGGATGGGGCGCCTCAAATCCCTTGAGGCATCCTCATGAATTCATAGAAACAAAGCAGACAGATAAAGACTGTCTTCTCATGGTCCTCTGGGGCCATCGGGATCTGATAGTACCCACTGCGGAGATCCAGCACAAAGAACCACTTGCTCCCGTTTAGGTAGTCCAAAGCATCCTGAATGCGGGGCATTGTGCACTGATCAGGGATAGTCCGCTGGTTTAAGGTGCGATAATCCATGCACATCCTTACTGTCCCATTCTTTTTCCTCACTACCACAATGGGGGAAGCATAGGGGCTTCTGGATTCTTGTATTACACCAGCAGCTAACATCTCTTGCAGATGCTGTCTCACATCATCTATGTCAGCAGGTGCCAGGCGTTGAGACCTCTCACGAAATGGTCTTTCGTCATGCAGCCGGATATGGTGCTCAGCTGCCTGCGCACATCCTATGTCCCATTCCTTTAAAGAAAACACCTTGTCTTTCTGGGCAAGCTTCTCACTGATAATCACTTTCCTTTCACCTGGCAACGGGGAGTCACCGAAATCAAACAAGTCAAGCATTACTCTGTCATTCTTCCCCAAACTCTTGCTGCTGGGTAGCACTGCAGTGTCTGCACAATGCACATTAGCCAGGGTGCAACCTCTATTTACTCGAATCTCTCTGGCAGACACATTATGAACTTGAACCATTACCCTTCTGGCATAAGCATGGGCTCTAGCAGGCAAAATACTAGGCTTGACCAGCACTCCCTACGGCAATTTTTCATCGCCTGGTGCATCCAACATTAATATTTTATTCTTGACATCCTTTCTGATATGGACTTCCCCCTGGAGGGTACACTGGGCACTTGCCGCCAGGATCAGAGACTCAGGATCCTTTTTCCAGACAACTCCAACCGGTTCCTCTGGTTCCACTTTGTCAGCATATCTCTGTGCCTCATAGGCCTTCTTGATCAAGACCGGAATTCTTACAGCTCTACTAGTCCTTGACCCCTGTTTTTCATAACACAACTGTGCCAGCCATCCAAACATATGTGCATTAGTCCCAATTAGTAAAGGAACCCCATCATACAGTCCAGTAGGGGGACCCACTAAGGCCAGGGTCTCTACTTGCTCTGTCATTCCAACCACAGAGGTGGGGAAAGACAGCCAAATTCTGATATACCCAGAGTAGGGGTAGGCCTTCTCACTTAACCCCCATACATGCAGTCCTTCTAATGGTTGTAAGGGTACATCTGACAAATGCTTCTGATACCAATCCTGGAACATAATTGTCACTTGGGAGCCACTGTCTAATACAGCTCTTGTAGACACTCCATTCACCTTTACAGTGGTCTCCACGGAGGGACCCACTATTCTGGACCAGTCTGGAGAGGCGGTAGCAGGGGCCTGGGCAACTGACCTTACCACAGAGGGACATGAGTTAGCATTTTTGGGACCCTCACTGGGACTATTTTGTGCACCTCTTAACCACTGACTTGTTCTCCGAAGTTCTCCTTGTAGCCGGCTCACCACTCTCTCTAAGTCTTTCTGAGATCAGCATTCCCTCTTCATGTGCCCATCCTTCCCACAATTATGGCAAAATATGTCTGCTGAAGTTTGGGGTGACCGAGGCATCACTTTGGGGCTTCGGAATTGGTACTATCGATAGAAAACCTTGGTGCCACCTCAGCCAGCGGTGGGTTGGACATTTGGAGACATCTCTTCAGTTCCCTCAATTCCATAGTCAATGCATCAAGTTTCGAACTGTGGTCAACATGAGGTGCCTGGGTGGGCACCCCAACCCCCATAGCAGAAGCAATCGGGCAAGTGTCAGCACCCGTGCTCATCGGAGTATCCTTCATGATGAGACTGTCTGTTACTTTCCTAATGTCCCTCAGCAACTCCTCCCAGTGCGGGGTGTTTACAGCCATCCCCGTTTGGCAGGCACTTAATACTTGACTTTCATCATGGGTTTTCGGTGATCCCTGGCTGTCAGCAGCTGACCCCGCCCTTGGAGCACAGGCTGTAGCAGCTATAGCTACGCGGGGCTCTGAGAAATCCTCCTCCTCCTCAACTTCCCAGATTTCTTTCATCAAATCACAATGATCCGGTGGGTTACCTCTCCTGTCATGAAGCCTCAACTGAAGGAGCTGCAATTTTGAGTGCTTTGCATGTTGCAATATGTGCCCCAACCTCACATGGTTTAAGTCACTGGCGGCCACCCCACCTTTCCAGTAGGCCCTCTGTGGCGCTCCTCCCAGATGAGTAACATATGAAGATAAACTTTCCCCTGGCCATTGTTTTGTACCTTGAAACTTCCACATCAAGTTCTCCCCTGACTCAATACTCCCAAAATTGCATTCAAGTGCAGTTAGGTACTTTTGGGCAGATGCCTCAGGGTTTGTGGACCTCAAAGACTTCATGGCTTCCAGAGCAGGACCTCTTAAGCTCTCTAGGATTCTTTTTCATATATCAGCCTCTGCACACTGCCACTCGGATACCAAAGGGGCAACACAGTCTATCCAGATCTCCCGATCATCCTCCCCTTGTGGGGTGGGGAGGGTGCCAGAGAAAATTCTCAACCTGCGGTAAGAGTCGTGACTATTGGCAGGTACAGATATGGGGGCTTGCACTGGCACAGAAGGAGGGGCAATAATGGGTGCTGGAGATGAAGAGGGTGTTGGTGGAGGAACATTCTCAGGTGGCAATAATAGTTTATTTAAATCCTCCACAGTTTTCCCTTCCCCCAACAACAATTTAGCAAATTTCTCCTCAAAAGTTTCAGATAATGGGGGAGGCTCATTCTCCTTGGGGTCTTTACTGTCTTTGGTTAGCACTCTCCAGACAGTGAGGGATTCCCCGGGGGTAACAGTTTGTGGCACTTTAGAACTGTCTACAGGGTCCTTACACTCTATTAGGGCCATGAAAGTTTGGGTGAGCAGATCAGCCTGTCGCCCCTCTACCACAGGGTCTCATAAACATTCAATCTTGGAAAGTACTCCCCCTACAGTGTCCGTACTGGTACCCAGCAGGATATCCAAGATAAGTATAGCATTTTGGGGGTCGATCTCCTCCCCAGTACCACTTCACCAGCTGGTGTACAGCCACTTCTGTTGGGGTATCCATTTATTTTTTTAACAGTAATTTGTAAATGTGGCCACTGAAGGACACTAATCCCAGAGCCTCCAAGATGTAACCCCCAGGAGGCACTATCCCAAGGGCTACTACCCCTGCCTGATTTGCCACTAACAGGTTGAGTGGCCTGGATCCGATGACGGGTGCCTCCACCCAGAGGTCGGGGTTAAGACAGTCTGATATGACTTGGTCACAGCCCTCTGGGTCACTGCAACCCCCCCCTTCTTCCCACTAGTGGCCCACACAAATCAATCACAGTACCCTTACAATATACACTTACCCCCAGGATTGGTTCAATCAGCGTGACTCTGGGGATTCCCTGTAAAACAAGATGATACAGTGCAAAAATCACAGTACAATACGTTAACATAAATGAATACCTCAGTCAGTGTAACTGCTGAAACAAACCGATCTGATTTATTTAGGGGGATATAACAAGGACAGGGGGAAATCAGGTTAATTAGTTTAAACGCATTAATAATCACAGTACTGTGCACATATTTCAGAATTCCAAATGTCACTCTTACTGGGTACCCAGGCAATATGAGGCTAGCCTATTTGATGCAGCTGGTTGGGGCCCTGAAGATGGAAAATGCATGCACAATACCCAAATTGTAATCCGGAGCCGGTAGGCTCAGTTCGTGAAGAAAGAAAGGAAAAGTAATCAGATGGAACGCTTGCAATTAGATGATGGCAGGGAGCTACCCTGATTTGTACTCACAAATTCAATGCTGAAACTGAATGGAAGGCAGATTGTCCTGGATTGTCAGGAGGAGCAGACCATGTGGACAAGGTCCTTGTGACTGGACCCCACGGCAGTTCAGAGCAAATGGATGTAGTCTGGATTAAGATGAGGTTTACTTGCAGCTTCATGCACTCAATTCACTGTACGGGGGATTTGAAACGCGAGTCCCCACAAGCACTACACACATTTCTATGTAAAAAAAAAGTACTATACCAGGCAAGCTGCTTCTCTATCCCGATCGCAATTACTGCACAATACCCGGGAGAACACACAGCAGATTCAGTTCCTGACAGACCAAACGCGATTCAGCAATTTCTCCAGTCTTCTACAGGGTGAGCCTGGTTTCTACCCTTCAGATCTCCTTGATTCTCTTCACAGGTCGGATTCAGTCCGAACAAACAGTTGCACAAGCTGTAGACCGAAACTTGGGGCCTTAGACGCATTTCCCAACTAAAACTGTGCACCGAAAGAGCACAGTGATCCTTCCCTCTTCGCTGCCAAAGCTAAACTGAAACTCCAGTAGACAAAACTGGGAACTTCCTTTGCGTTCCTCCCAGTTCTTGGTTGGATTGGCTGTCACTCACAATAGCCTCCTCCTGTTGGTGCAAAAAGGTGCCGAAGTCCAAACTACATTTCCCAGAGTCAATGCCCATACAATCCTCTTGGGGCTGGCTCAGATTACGAGTCTAAGTTCTGATTCGTCCACTGGCACCATTTTAGAGCTCCCTTAACCCACACTGATTGGTCCAGTTCAGCAGTTCAAAACTAGAATGGGGAACTAGGCAAACACGTTCTGATTGCAAAGAAAAGCAGGTTAGACAAACTGTATTTTCATTATTACTCTAAATGATTTCTTGGAAACAGTTACATCTTTTAGATAGGTTCCCTTTGCACTCCTAGTGACTGCAAAAACAGAGTGAATTGGCAGCAGCTCAAGTGGGACTCAAGCAGAGAAACACACAGTCCCCCCCATACAAACTAATTATGTCTGCAAGCAGACTGCTCTTAAAGAGACAGTACCAGAGGCTCTAAAAACACTAACAGATAAATGGCTTAAATGCCAAACACCATTCAGGCTCAGAGCATTCAAGAAAGCTCCTGGAATTCTTTTGGGAACCCCCATTTGCAGGGGTGTTACACAAAGAAGTGCAAAGTAATGCGCCTGGGAAACAAAAACCCAGGGGAAGAGTACCCAATGGGGTGGGAGAGGTATTAACAACAATAAAAATGGAAAGGGACCTGGGGGTAGTCTTATAAGATGACTTAAAGGTAATGTGAGAAGGCAGTAAGGATGGCTGGGGGTATACTGGAATGTACAGGGAGAGGCATCACCAGTAGAAAACAGGAAGTTGTTATCCCTCTGTACAGACAGTTGGTGAGACCCCATCTGGAGTACTGTGTGCAGTTCTGGAGACACCATCTCCATAAGGACATAGGCAGAATGGAGGAAGTCCAGAGGAGGGCAACTAAAATGGTGCAGGATCTGCAACAGAAGACATACTAAGAGAGACTAAAGGAGCTTAAAATGTATACCCTTGAGGAAAGGAGGGAGAGGGGGGACATGATATAAACTTTCAAGTACCTTAAGGGAGACTTCCGGTGATGTCACCGCCAGGAATGCAAGGCTAGACGAAAAACTCCACCATCTTGGGCATAAAAACGGCTCCCACATTAAATAAAATAAATTCAAACAAGCAAACAAACAGTACCGGGAACCACATAACTGGATGGGAGGACGGCACAGAAACAATTAGGCCACCAGTAAGATGGATTCTGACAGATCAACTGCCAATACCAAAACCTCCGCAGAGACTCAGGAAAGTATGGTGGATTTGCGTCTCATCCATCCAAGCCAACCAAGCAATGCAGCAATCCTCTCAGAACTTCAGGACTTTCAGAATGAAGTCCAGAGCTTCAGATCAGAGCTTACCACTGGGCTAAACAAATTGACTCAGAGAGTTACAGATGTAGACACCCACGCCACAGACCTAGACTTTTGGGTAGACAGGCTAGAGAGGGTAATAGTCCGCATTCTGGAAGAGCAACAAGCACTGATGGAGAAATGCGAGGACCTAGAGAATCATTCGAGACACAACAACCTAAGAATACACGGGGTACCAGAGAATGAAGAGGGGAGAGACATAATGGCATGCACTGATTCCCTTCTTAAAGAAACTCTTCAGTTGGACCCCACCATGCATCTAGACACAGAATGAGCACGTAGGGCCCTCCAGCCTAAGCACCAGACACTGGACCATAGACCGCCCTCCATCATAATAAGATTTCTTAACTACGTGGTGGAGCAGCAACTTTTATCCAGGGCACAGAGGATGTGGGAAGCAAAGTACAAGGACCAGAGGATCTACTATGACAATGATTATTCGCCTTCAGTGGCAGCAAGGAGGAGAGCCTACGCCCCAGTGCTGCGCACTCTGAAACAGCAGCAACTGCGCTTGAACACCCCGTGTCCCGCCCGCCTCACCGTAATATTTCCAGGAGGCCCACAAACGTTCACCACACAGGAGAAATCTATGAAAATCATGCAAGAAAAAAAGCATCGAGGTCTCCCTACCAATCCATTTCAAAACAAGAAAAGAAATACAATCTATGCATGATGAAATGTGGGACAAAGTGTCTGATCAACAATCTAAGAAACGCCAAGGCCTTTCCACGCTGCCGGACATGAAGAAGCTGCTCCAAAAGTTCCAAAGGGTTACCGATGAGTGAATTTATTTATTTATTTGTTTTTTCCATTAAGATTTTATTGCAGGTATTATTACAGGGAATGCATCCAAGAGACCGATGAGTGAATTAGGTGAGACAATCCCAAATTTGGTTTCTTCATTTTCTAACGAACTGAATCGACCTACGAGACTTGAGAGGTATGCTTTTCTTGCTGTTTCTGGGGGAGACGCTGGGGTATGGGGGTGGAGGAGCAAGGAAAGCATACACACACCATCTAACAATGTCTAGAGTTACTCTGCAGATATGGCTCAGACACATAAACAATCTGCCAGCCCGAGCCTAACAACGGACTTGTACTGTGTGTATTTTATAGAACTATGCCTCTAGCTAGGCTGAGCTGACATGAGCTGGATTTTGTTATCAGTCAATGCATATAATATACAGATTTCCTGCTTGAAATTATGTAAGATACCACTAAGGGCCTAGAAATAACATATGTAGCTTTAAAAGTACCCACACCTCCCCCCCCATCTCTTTTAAAAATGTGGAAAGATATGTCCTCCCTGTACAGAGCACATAATTCAATAGCCCTGAGATGGACTAGGTGGCTAACCACCTGACCCTCCTTCTCCCCTGCAAGTTGGGGGGGAAAAGGCTGTCCCTAGGTGGTCGGCGAGATATGAGGTGATCCTGGGAGATGGGAGGCTTCGGACCATGCTTGCTGTGGCTCCTGTCTAACCTCGCTTTGTGCAGGATGACCTTGAGCACCACGAATGGGCAAACAACTAGTGGTGCTGGGGGCCCGTGGTACCCACAAGGAGAATCCCCCAGGGGTCTGAACATCATCCCCATTACAGGAGGGAACAAAGGGAACATTTATCCCTCCCTACCTTGGAAGTCAAATTTACTAAAGGAATAATGCATGACAGGGTGTGTGTCGTGCTGGGATAACGCCACGCCATAGGCCGAGTGCATCCAATGCCCCAGGTGTGGCGTTATCCCGAATGACACACGCCCTGGAGTGCATTATTCCTATTATACAATGGCTCATTGTTATATATAAAATAAAAAAATAATTTTAAAGAATGTTTTTATTAGTGTGGAAAAATATTTTTGTTTCTTAAGAGGAGATAAAAAAACTCATCTGGCTCATCATCCAAAAATCATCAAGCTCCAAAGGCTCAGCTGCAGGTTCACAGTGAGGCTGAGACTAGACCTGTGACGACATGCTGGGATAATGCCATGGGTCCAGCCCCAAACTGACCAATCACAGGCCAAGATTCTTTCTTGCCATTGTATAATACTGAACAAAGGCTGGTACAGCCCAGCAGCAGTCATGTTAGTATTGTTAATTATTATTGTGCCATGTTGGCATTTAAAAGTTGAAAAAAATGAGGTGTTTGGAGTTAAAAAATTATTGGACAAAGTCAAGAGGTCTAATCGGTTTTTGATGGGTGTTAGGTAAAATCATAGGGCAATTAAAAAATAACAATCAGCTTCTACACAGGCGAACTGGACTTTCTGACACTCGGGTAAATAGAAGTAGAGGACCTACTCGAACCCTCACTGTTGACTTGATTGGCAGGGGCAGGTCGATTGTCCTGATGAGACAGAAAAACCTTGTATACCAGAAGCTACATCAAATTAATGTATGTTACATAGTTGGTAATATCCCATTTAAAGGGTATGTTCTGTTTAAGGAAATTGATTATTGGTTTAGAATATTAGGTGTCGAAGGTCATAAGCTGTACAACAACTGGGACTCGGCACCGGGTAGGGGAATTTATAATGCTTCTGTACTAGTTAAAAATTGGATGGAATAATTAATGGAATGGTGGAGAGTGCAGGTGGGGGGGGGCCTGGAGAGGGATCGCCAACATGATAAGACATGATGGAAGAATCCAAAATGGATAGAACTTCTCTAATTTTATCATTAAACATTAATGGGTTGCATAGCCCAATCACTCAATCACGACTGCTACAATATATAAAGAGAGAAAGGCCAGAGGTGATTTTCCTCCAGGAGACTCACCTCTCAGCCCCAGAACATGAAAAATTTAAGAAATGTTTTTTTTCAGCTGTCATGGCCTCCTTACATCCTTCGGGAAATTGAAGGGGAGTGGTCATACTGGTACGAGGGGGGGTACCATTCAAGCGGCAAGAGGAGATCCTGGATAAAGAAGGGAGATATGCTATAGCAACAGGGATGCTCCACAATAAACAGGTTACCCTGGCATCGGTATACCTGCCCCCAGGTACAACCAAAATTGTAGCACAGAAATTCTTTTCACAACTGCTGAGGATACTACAGGGGCAGCTACTCCTGGGAGGGGACCTTAACACCACTCTAAACCCGGCGGTGGATGTATCTAGATGTATACCCCATCGAGTCAACTCACTGCAAAAATACCTGGAAAGGACCATCCCCTCCCTGGGTTTTACAGACATCTGGTGCCACAGCTTCCCGATGGGAAGAGAATACACATACATTGCCCCGACTATGGGAGTGGCATCCAGACTTGATATATCCTCACCTCAATAGAACATCTACAGGATGTGTGGTATGGGGTCACATTCTTGTCAGACCACGCTCCGGTATACGCAAAATCTAAACTGGGGGGGGCACAAGAAAACATTTTGGAGGTTCAACCTGACTCTCCTCAGAGACCCTGAGTTTGGTCAGCTGATCCAGGAGTCAATCCCAAGAATAACAAGGGAGAATTCCAACTCGGGAGTGCCCTCCACAATTATGTGGGATACCATAAAAATGGTTCTCAGAGGGGAGATAAAGACCTGTTCCAGCAAGAAACGCAGGGAGTGAGAGGCCCAACTCCTGCAACACCAAGTCAAGCTAGGGACACTTCACTCTTTCTATGCCCAAGGAGACAGAATGGTAAAACCACAGATATTAATACTGAAAAAAATACAACAAATAATGGATATGAAAATAGAGCAACATTTATTCTACCTCAAAAGCACCTTCCATGAGGGGGTACCCAAGGGAGCTAGGATTCTAGCCAGGAGACTGATGATACAGAAAGCTAAGACATACATCACGGGTCTGATAAACCCGCTGACGGGGAAATTGGCCATGAACCCAGGGGAAATATGACAAATTATGGCTGTTTATTATCAGACACTGTATAAATAGGAGACTAATACACCAATCATGCAAATGGAAAGTTACCTCTAAAAGCTCCAACTCCCTAAATTATCCCCCTCACAGAGCGTGGATCTGATAGCCCCAATAACCAGAGGAGAAATCGAGGAAACAACAAAAAAAGAGAGCGAGCACCATGAAAGCCCCGAAACCAGATGATTACCCACTCAAATTCTACAAAAAATTCAAGAATCTATTGCTACCACCTCTGTTGCAGGCAACACATGAAATCCAGGAAGGATAACCCCCCCTCAATGGAGATTTACAGTAATAGCTGCCATCCCCAAACCAGAGAAAGATTCTAAACTTCCACCGTCATACCGCCCCATATCAATGCTAAATTTCAATTATAAACTTCATATGTCCATGCTGGCACAAAGAATAGAAGAAATACTTCCCAACTTAATTAACCCGGATCAGGTTGGGTTGACTCGGAACTGCCAGGCACATGATGCTGTTAGGTGCACCTTTTTGATAAAAGAATATGCAGCTCAGAGATCAAGCCCCTTGGTGCTCCTGGGACTAGATACCGAGAAGGCATCTGACAGGGTCCCTGGTCGTTTCTTTGGCCGACCCTGTCACAGTTTGCCTTTCCCACAGAGGTGATAGCACAACTTCAAAAAGTTTATAATGCACCCCAAGCCTATCTGAAATTAGACGGCTCACTATCAGATCCCTTTCCACTGCAAAGGGGAACACGCCAGGGGTGTCCCTTGTCCCCCCTCCTTTTCACTCTCTACCTACAGCCCTTGGCACAAGCGATAAGACTCCACCCAGAAATAGAGGGGCTCCCAATGGGCAGTAGGCAATATAAAATATCACTCTTCGCTGATGATATTTTACTCACTTTAATCTCACCGGACATCAATACCCAGGATGTAGGAACAGTTAAATTTATTTGGAGAGTTATCTGGGTATAAAATCAACTAGCAAAAGACAGAAGTCCTGCTCTGTCACTTTACCCCCTCCCCATCTCTAAAAAGAAAATACCCATTCAGATGGTACAAGCAAACTATGAGATACCTGGACATGAAACTAACCAAAAACTCAGTGCATGGGGAAATGGCTAATTTTGAGCTGTTGACTCAGCAACTGGTGGAGGACACCGCCAAGTGGATGCAGATCCCCCTGAGTTTTTTGGCAAGAGTGGAAGCAATCAAACAGAACATATTCCCTCTAATTTTATTTTTTCTACAAAAAACTTCCTATCATGCTCAGCCGAATGTACTTTCAGGCGTGGGACAAGCTTATATCCTGATTTATATGGCAGGGCAAACCCCCCAGGATTCGCTACACCTTCCTTCAGTTGCCCAGAGAGCAGGGAGGTCTAAACTTATCTAACTTATATAGATGTGCAGTAGCATCTCAACTGAAAACCCTCCTCTGCTGGCTAAACCCTAACTACAATACCCCATGGACACACTTTGAGGTGCAGTGGAGTGACACCTCAGATCTTACGGACTATATTTTTGGGCACCCGCCGGGTGGCCGGCAGGTCTCTAGATTCCCCAAATCCACGGCTGAGCCCTTTAAACAGTGGCTAAATCTAACAAACAAGTGCCTCACACAAATGGAGAGAATGTACATTAAGTTCCTGACGACCGACACTACACACCCCCGAACAAAATAGACAAATCATTTGTTTGCTGGCGCAGATATAAACTGAAACACATGTTTAAACTAGTAGCGCCCATGGGAATTCATTTATTTGTGCATCTACAGTCACCTTTAAGCTACTGCAAAGCTTCTTTCATAAATTTATTCAACTAAAAGCATACCTACAACCCCTAGAGGAGGAACTCTGTGCCACAGCAGAAAAACCTTCATTGATTATACAATTAATATTATCTCAGATGCAAGGGGCCACCACAGAACACCTGATACGTCGAGTTTATGTGACCCTGAGTGAGAGACCAACAGATTCGACAGAAAACATAAGAATAGCCTGGGAGAAAGAACTGGAAACGGAAATCCCAAAACTAAATTGGAAAGTGAGCTCTCTGCCAATGCTCAGGTCCTCTAGTTCACCCTACTGGAAGGAGTATGCCTAGAAACTCCGAAGTAGGCTCTTTCGCCCATAGTAATGGTGGTGAAATTTACCGGGTACCCCGTGGGAGAATGCTGGAGGAACTGTGGCACTACAAATGCTGATCAGAAACATATCTTATGGGAGTGCCAGTGTTTAACCTCCTATTGGCAAGAGGTCACCAGTGAAGTAGGAAACATCTATAACTGCCCAGACCTTCTTACCCCCACATATATACTAACGGCAACCACTCCCCAGGAAATGAAAGTTGGGAAAGAACTCTATACTCAAACTACTATACTGACATTGGCGGCCAAAAAAGTAATAACCAGACTTTGGGGCACCAAGACGCCCCACTCCAAAGAATCTTGGCTTAATTTAACTAGGGAAATGTATGCACTAGAAAGGCTAGCAGCTAGGATGAGAGACAGACTAGGAACCTTTGAAACCAGATGGCGGCAATGGGTAAGATACCAGCTAGACACATACCCGGACTTTGTCCCATGAACTGGAAGGGGGAAACTGGGCTGACTGAGGAGAAAACGAGGGAGGTTAGCTACGGGGTGGTCCCTCTCCGGTATTGGCTAAGTTCCCACCATTATCATATAGAAGGTTGTATGAAAAATCTTGCACTGTGTCAGGTAAAACTGGATGGGTTGAACTAAGAAGAAAGACACCATGCATCCACCTGAAATGGATACAGAAAAAAAGCAGAATATGAGATGTTCTATTGAAATACCCATTACAAGATGGAGTATACACTAGGACACTTAAAACTGAGGCCTAAGAAGTAAAAGATATTAAAAATAAATGAAGAAAGTAAAGAGACAGCATATAACTATGTAATTAAAACAAGGAATTTGTGATGGATCCATGGAAAATAAATGTATGTAAAGGAATGTATTGTTGATGTGATGATTGAGACACCAAATAAAAATAATTTAATTAAAAAAAGTACCTCAAGGGAATCAACAAAGTCCAAGAGGGTAGTGTCTTTCAGAAAAAGAGATGGGCAAGAACAAGAGGACACAATTTGAAGACTGGGGGGGGCGGCTTAGGGGCAATGTGAGGAAGTATTTTTTCACAGAGAGGGTGGTGGACGCATGGAATGGCCTTTGAAGAGGTCACGGGGTCAAAAACAGTGGGGGAATTCAAGAATGCATGGGACAAACATAAGGCAATTCTGGTGGGGGGGTAGGAAGAAGTAGGCTGTTGGTTAACTAGGATCTGCAGCTTATCCAATAGGCAGGGAAAGGGGCAGACTAGGTGGGCCAAGTGGTCCTTATCTGCCGTCAAAGTCTATGTTTCTATGTCTGTGTTTCAGGCAGCCCCCCCATATCTTCATCTCTTTGGGACTTTATACATTATCTGTATGTGGCCCCATTTTCCCTCACAGCCCTGCCCACCTCCCTATTAAACCAGCTTGGTCTCCTGGCTTTGGAATTTGTTCCCCCTTCTGCTTAAGGCAGGTGTTAGTGGCAGCCACTATCCCCTTCCTGATCACTGCCCACTTTTGATCCACCCTCATGCCATTTTTAAGACTAGCTAAGTGTTCCGTCAGTATTCCTCCCAGCCTCCTATAGTTGGCCTTCCTGAAGTCCAGCATGTTTGTCAGTGTTGCTTGTTTCCTTCCCTATAGCAACCCAGAACCACACCGTGCGGTGGCGCTGAACCCTAAAGGCTACTGTTTCTTGAAGTTCCTGACATGGTGACTGTTTGTTAATACCAGATCCAGCATGGTTCCTTCTCATATGAGTTCGGCCACACTCTGGACTAGGGGTCCAGATCTGAGAGTGTTGGCTGCAGGGTTCCTCGCACCCTAAGGGGGTCTCCAGGGATACAACTCTTCCCCCTCCCCCTCCTCACCCTCCTCCCCTTCCCCCTTTTCTTTCACATAAGCACTTGTTTACTTATTAACCCAACACTTATTATTGTCCACTCTTTCTACACGTTATGCACAACACTGTTGTAACACTGTTTGTAACATCTGCCTTACAACTGTATGCTAATGTTGATCTTGTAACTTGAACGTTTAATGTCTCATTCCTATTGTGCCCTTCCTCACAGGTCACACCTGGAGATGAGCGACTTGTTGCTCAGTGTGCCTTCCTGGTGAAACATTTCAATAAAATAAATATATAAATAAATAAAGACTGGGCGCACACAGCCACTGCAGTTCCAGCTTTTCCCATCTCATACTGTAGCTACTACAGTCACACTATGTCCCAACATGAAGCACTGTAAGTTATGATGTAGGTGTGCCAATCCAAGAACACTAGAAGAAAATAAATTCAGATATTTTCTTTAGTTGTAATCAAGTCATTTAAAGCGCAGCTGGCACAATAACTTTGCCGGGTAATCTGTTTATTTATTTAAAAGTTTCCCAAGGAAGGGTATGCTGAGCGAAAAATGGCTCGTTTCCAGGTGTGTCCTGGGGGAGGGGGAGAGATGGGAATAAAACAGATCACAGCAGTAATATCATTACAACGAGGAACAATCCAACTGGCAAATGATACAGAGGGAAACTGACTGGGAACCAACACAGTCATAAGTTACACCAAAATTAAATAATACAGTATATGGTAGGCCTCATCTGGAGTACTGTGTTCAGTTCTGGAGGCCCCATCTTTAGAAGGACATAAACAGAATGGAGACAGTATAGAGGAGCGTGACAAAAATTATGTCTGGGATGTAGCACAAGTTGTATGAGGAGAGACACAGAGCTCTCAGTATGTACTCCCATATGTAGTCCCTGGAGGAAAGGAGAGAGAGGGGGGACATGACAGAGACCTTCAAGTATCTGAAGGGGATCAACTGGGTACCATAGGGCAGCATCTTTCACATGAAGGGAAATAGCAGAACAAGGGGGCACAGTATGAGACTAAAAGGGGGAAAACTTAGGGGGAAATTGAGGAAGTTCTACTTCACTGAAAGGGTGGTGGAGAGATGGAACAGTCTCCTCCAGGAAGTGGTGGGGGTGGCCACAATTCAGTGATTCAAGAATGCGAGGGATAGGCACATGGGAATTATCAAGCGAGGGCGAAGGGGGGGACATGTCGTAGCATCTAGGGTATCTTAAGCACTAGAAAGAGGTATAGGGCAGACTAGATGGGCCAGAAGGCCCTTAGCTGCCGACTGTCACAAACCCATTCAGCAGGTCAGGCCCTCTGCTTCCACAGTGCCAACCTCTGAGCGCAGTATTGTGAACAGGTAACAGAACAGGGTAACCCTCCTGTCTGCTTGCTGGTCCGAATCACCTTTGGTCTCAAGTTCTGGGGGATTCAAACTGTGAACCTTATGCTAGCAGACCCAAATGTACAGGCTCAGATAATCTGCTCTTCGGGGGATGCCAGATATCTTTCGCCTAAGGGCACCTAACCAGGTATCCAAAATGAACCCTTAAAACTTGATAAAAGACCTTAGGTATATTCTTACCTTTTTCCAGTTTAGTAACACCATCAAGCTTTGAACAGTTTTAGTCAGTCTTAGCCGTCTATACTTCACATGCAAAAGAAAGAACTTCAAAGACCCAGGAAGACTCTTTAAAATAAGAGGTTTACTTAAAAATGGATAAAAATATGTGAAATGTAAACACAGAACCATATATCACAAAGCATACAATCACTTAAAAGAACAAGGTTAAAGTACAAACATAAACTCCCACTACAATACAATTAGACTTTCCTATCTAATGTATTATCCTCTTACAGTGCTTATAGTTAGTTCTTGTTTCTAAGAGCCCACAAAAAAAAGTGTTTCAGTGGAAATACAGAATACAATTTAAACTCTGTGTCTCCACCCCTTCTATGATGCCATCTAGCTCCTCCTTTTAGAATATAAAAAATATACCAAACAGGATGTCCTATCAGGAGGTATATTAAATAAGGTGACATCAGCAAAAACTAATTTCCCAATAGGACTCCTTAATTAACATCCCCATCTTTGATCTCAAGCAGATTCCTCTTTTCTCCAGGATCAAAGGATTTTATATCACTTTAGCACCATGATGGGAACAGGTTTTTCCTCCAAAACGTCATAAAAATTGATGAGGCCTATATCCTGGCAGCTGGTCAGCTCCAATTAAGTCAGATAAACAGAAGACCCTTAATTAAGGCTCTCTAGTCTTTTTAATTATCTCCTGGTTTCAGGTTAATACATCCTGTATTCTCCTAAAACCTGACCCATGGCACAGCTGCCTTATGAAGACAATCACACACTACATTTTTATATTACAAATATCAAAGAACAATCATAACCAGCTGGCCAAGCGTTACACCGACAACATCTATGTATCTATGTAAGTATGTATACTGTGTACAGAGCACTTGCACAAGCAGTCAAAATCAAAGAAGTGCAAAAAAACATAGCAGCAGCCAAAAATACTGAGGTGGGAGAGGTGGTTAGAGGCAATTACAGGTAGGGGAGAGGTAGTTACGTAGGATGGGGAGAGGACTGAAGGGGACCTGACATGGTGGATTCACATAGGGAGGGAGTATCACAGTTTAGGGAAGTGATGAGAGAATGCAGACTGACCAATATTAGAGAATCTAGTAGGAGCGTGAGTCATACTTTTGGAGGGAATGGTGGAGGGGGGGAGATAGTGAAGAAGAAGGGTAGGAAGCGTGACAGCCAAACCAGAATTTAGAGATGAAGGGGATACAGTGAGAGTGACACCTGTTCTCAAGGCAGAGGAAGGAAAGAGATTGATACTGATTGCAGTGGTGAGTACGGGTGGGGAAGTCGAGGGCGAAGCAGCAGAAGGAGTGATACAGGGTGTCCAGTCTGGCAAGGGAAGATTTGGGAGAGGCACCACAGAATATGTCCTCACAGTCAAAAACTGGAAGGAAAATTTTCTGGACCAGTGCACGACAGCAGGTAGCGGGATATAATCATGGTTCCTGAAACACGCACCTAATTTGGGGTGCAGTTTTTTGATGATTGCATCAATATGTCCAGAAAAGTGAAGGTGCCAGCTTAGCTTGACACCGAGATACCTAAAGGAGGAGGTATCCTCCAGTTTCATCCCATCGAGGGTGTGGAAGGTGGGGAGGAAAGGAAGCCGAGAGAGTCTCTGCCTCGTGCTGAAGGTCAGGGAAACAGTCTTCATGGAGTTCAGGAAAAGTTGGTGAGAGCATAACAAGTGCTGAAAATTTTCAAAGTCGAGCTGAAGTCTGGTAGCTACATCACAGGAGGTTCTAGAGGTATACAGAACTGTATAATCTGCATACATGTGGATACTGGTGGAGGTGCAGATAGCAGGAAGGTCATTTAGGAAAATAGAAAAGAAGAGGGGCCAAGAACAGAACCCTGAGGGGAACTGGCTTGATGGGGGTGACAGGGAGTCAGCAATAAGTACAGACTTAGTCCAACCTACCAAATAGGCATGGAACCAGTCTGTGGCCAAGTCAGAGAACCCAGATGCTGAGAGCTTGAAAAGAAGGAGTGGATGGGAGACAGTGTCGAAAGCCTTGGCAAGGTAGTGGAGGTAATGATGCCTCTGCCCATCACAGTAAGGATGGTGCCAGTGAGCCAGAGGAGAGAGGTGGTAGTTGAGTGTTTCTTACGGAAGTCAGACTAGAAAGGTAAGAAAAAGCTAAAGGAGTCAAGGTAGGGGGAGAGCTGGGAAAGTGCCACTTGCTCCTGGAGTTTTGCAAGGATACGACAAAGGAAAATTGACCTATAGTTTCCTAGAGCAGAGGGATCACCACCACCTTTGAGAAGTGGAAGAACAGTGGCATGCTTCCAGGCAATTGGGACTGAGGCAAGAGAGAAGGAGAGGTTAAACAGAGAAGTAAGTGAGGAGGCAATGGCTGGAGCAGATAGATAAAGAATTTTTGATGTCCAGGACATAAGGTGAGGAACCAGAGGAGGAGTTAAATGCAAGTAAAGCTTAAAGAGTAGCAACTGGGGATACAGGAGAGAATGAGAAGGAGAAGGAGAAGGGCAGGGGGGATCAGTAGAAGAAGAGGAGGCTAGGGATGAGGGAAAGGGAGGGAGGGAGGGATTAGAGAAGAAGCACAGGTTATAAAAAAGAAGTTGAATTCATTGGCAACTGCCAGGGGTTCAGACAGATCGGAACTATCAGCACAAAGCATGGGGACAGGAAGCTGGGCAGGAGGTGAGAACAGGGCTTGAACTACCTTCCAGAATTTAGAAGGATGGTTAAAACTGGCCTGAAAGGTGAATTGAAAGTATTCAACCTTTGCAAGACGTAGTGCCAATGTGCGTTTATTTCGGAGTGACCGGTAGCATTGGTAGTCCGCAGGAGAGCTGGAGGTTTTATGAGCCTTCCAGGACACAAAAGTACAAGGACAAGCTAGTAACTCAGGGGTGATCCAGAGAAGATGAGTGCCACACACCCTTATTCACCTTAGAGGGGTGTGCTCATTCCAGGTAGCAAGGACTTTTGCCATGAAAAACTCACATGCAAGGTCAATGGAGGTGGCACCAGTAATAGGGGACCAGTCTGTGGTAGTTAAATCCTCAAGGAGAGGGCCTAGATCAGAGGATCTGTAGGAACGTGATACAATAATCCGGGGGGGTCTTTTAAATGGTTAACTTTGTGGATCATGTAGATTAGATGGTGGTCGCTATGGGTGTCCAGGAGGGTCCCAGCTGCCACGACTCTCACGAGGGTAAGATGTAAGGGTTCCATGTCAGAATATCAACAACAGTGTTGTCGACATCCTGAACAATGACAGGAACAACACTGACTGTCGGCATTGTTCCCATCAGGAACAGAGTGTAACCCTTCCCTTCCTGCCCCATCTAGATGCATACTTTAAATCATCGCAGATGGGCCAGGCAGGAAGGAAGAAGCAATTCAAAGACCTATCATTCGAGATATTGAAATACTGGACCATGGGAAACTGATGGTCCTTACCTGATAATGTCTTCACGTTTCTGAATTACCTCCTGAATTCTCAGGAAAACAGATTCTCTTCCCGAGCCGCCCACCAGACCTGGACCTCACAATTCTTCCCTGGAGATCCCAGGGAGCCCCTGCAGCCCCAGGGGTTGAATTCTTTCCCCTTGAATACAATTTCTGAAAAATCAAACAGTCCACAAACATGTGAGAGGAGACAAGCATTTAATTTTACCAAACTGCCCTCCCACAGGTGAATAAGACACCAACCATGGTTTCTCCCCGACTAGCTTTTATTGTCACCTGCATGGCAAATGATTTCAGTGATGCAGGGGTCACCATTTTTCTTCAGCAAGTATATACATACACACACAGCTCCATGGGGCTACAAACCTTTTTATACCTGGCTGGATCTAACAGACAGCATGATAACTGATTTGACAGACACCTGAAGGACACTCACTTTTCTACCTTGTCCATCTCGGATGCTGTACTCAAGAACCTGGATCCCTGCAATCTCCTGGCATATCAGGATCTGGTAAGCCAACCCTTACTTTACTTGTTTTCCTACGGGTCCTCTTTTCCAACTGTGGCACTGGTCATCCCCCTTTTCCTCTGGCACGGGAAAGTGAGCGGTCTTCCTCACCTGGAGACCCCTGGGCACAGGTATAGCCCAATTAGGCATCCAGGAATTTTCCTGATGACCCAGGCCCTGACCCCTTTTATCTGGCTGGCAAATTTGTGCTCCTACTGAGGCCTGTACTGCCACCTTATAACCCGGCTACCGCCTCAGCACCCCTATGGCACCCACTTCCTATGGAGAGTCTATGCCAGGCCCACATCCCTTGCAAACATTTCCTGGGCTAGAGTTAAACCCCAGCATGGAGACCCCCTCAAAGGCCTACACATTTCTGTGGTTCACAAACCCTCCCAGCCTTCATCTGGACCAGTGCCCCAGGATCTGTCCCTCCAAACTGGCTCTTAAATCGGGTGGAGGGTTCCCCAGCTCCCTCAACACCCCCAAGGCCGCCATGCCGGGTACAAGGGGAACCTCTGCAACTGGCTCCCCTCCTGAGAGGGCCCTGCCACAGCTCTCCCAGCCCTGGCAACCTGGGAAACACCAAAATTAAGTGCACTAAAGGGCTCCTACATCTTTTGGATGGGCTTACTAAGCCTCCCTAATGACCTAGCCCCCCTCAAAGCAGGACTGGCTACCTATGTCCCCACTGGAGCTCCATACCCCCACTCCTCATTGACCATGGTGCACAAAAGCACCCTGATGACACTTTACATTGGGAGGTTTCCCCACTGGCCATCCTGGATCACTGAGCTCCCTCATGTTGCCCACCTTGTCCTGGCTCTATTCTCCAGCCTCTCCCCTCCAGCCCCAGACCTAACACCCGGGCTGGAAAAGCCCAGATACTTCCTGTACGCTCCCTTATATACACCCTATTTCTGCCCTCTGCTGCCACCTTGAGGCATCCAGAGCACTAACCCCCAAAGCACTAAACACATTTCCTAGCTCAGGAGGGTCAGGAGGGGGAAAGGGGTGCCTAAAATGTGGGAGTATATGCCCCACTTTTGCAGGGGGCTCAGTCTCTTTCCCCACCCAGGAAATCATTCCCTCCTGGGAATGATGGCAAGGGTCCAGTGATAGTCCACTCCCATCAGGCTAAGTATGTGCACTCCTCAGCCCTCTGGAAATAAGCATACCATGTCTGGCCACAAGACACCACCCAACCTACCTACCTAGCCCAAAACTATTTCCTAAACCCCACCTGTGCCAGGAGATAAATCTAAAGTACTAATCACAACCATCATTATTTCTTTCTTAAAACAGTAACAACAATAATTTTCTTATAATGATTATGTATTTCAAAACGTTCCTTAGCTTTAGGCTAAACATCAGTAATGAGGTAGCAGACAATCCCCTTAGATACCTCCCACCAAAATGTTAAAACAAGTTTCACTGTGTACAACCTCCAATCCATACATTCACTCATGCACACACATTTCTCTCACCAGTCTCTCAGAAACATATTTTGTCATGATATTGTAATCACTCAGTCCCCTGGGGTTACTAGAATCCCATCAGTGTCAGTGCTAGGTAGGGAAGGCAGCTGGTGAATAACTGGTAAAATGGGTTTTCACCTGTTCACTCTCTTTTGATTTAGCCTCAGCTAAGAGGAGAGAGATGGTGTCATTTAGAACTCTTGCAGCTGCTTGTGAGTGGGGAGTTTTAGAATCTTGGGTCAGTCTGTGAGAGGAGGCTGCAGTGAACAGCTGGAGGAGTGAGAGCTGCAGTGTGGGCTCTGAGAGGAGAGCCTACTTTCTCACCCTAGTGCTGAGAAACATCTGCCTGCCAAGAGAAGTGGTGGAAACCATTGTCTAGAGCAGAAGTTCCTGATTTTTCATCCCCAGAGAGATGGAAAGGACTGCCTGGATAGATCTGAGGGGCAATCCCCTACTTTGATCCAGGACTTTGAAGCTGCCTGTTTGTTTATCTACCATGAGTAATCTAACTTTGTGCTTGCCCAGGAAAGTACCTGTTTTTGGGGTGTTCTCTCTGATAAAGGGAAATATACACCAGTTTCTATTCTAAGTTGAGACTGTTCTCATATTTTAAAGTTGGCTGACAATTGTGGGAGTCCAGAGAGAGATGTGAGCACATTGTTCAGGACTTTAGTTCTACACTCAGAAGTAGTGTTTTTCTTATGCTGGATGTGAAAATCATTCCTAGAAGCGTATTTCTCACTGTTTTAACAGAAGTTAAGGTGTAACTCTAAAAGAATGGCTGGGTATGGACGTGGACGCAAAAGGTGGGTAGCCCTCCATCTGGAGTGACCAGTTCAGCACTACAGGTTTCATAAGGGTGCCTGGTTATTCAGGTCATGATGGCCAATGCCTGAAAAGAAAGTTTACCCCCTGGGGTGAGTTGTGCTTATTTTGAGCACCAGTGCTCCATCGTGGCCAGTTGCCACATTGCGAAAATCTTAAATCCTATGCCATATGGGAAATGTGCTAAGTTGTGACCAGTGCCACTGGAAGAAAATGTGTGTTCAGCTGAAGCCATTGCTGCTGAAGAGAATTCGAGGTCTGGTAAAATATAGGATATTTAGAGTTTCTGTCCGATACATATTTCTTTTGTTCTGCCATTGCCTTGTGCCACGATGTGTAAACCTTGGAAGTCCACTTTTGCTTTAGTGTACCATCTTTGGATTAAAGTCACGCTATAGAACTCCAGCCTGGTTTGGACATTCGAGTTACTGCTTCCTGTGTGGAATTACTGGGTACCCCTCCAGAAGTACAGACCTAGCATAGCCCTATCAAAAATTTCTCTCCTCAGGACCTGGGTTTAGCCAGCCCAGTGACACTGAGGGTTGAGGCACTGAATGCCACACCTCACAACAAGCCGGCGACTCAGGTTCGGGAATGAGTCTGGGCCATCAGGGGTCAGCAGGGGGAAGAGAGAGGATTGAGCGTCCAGAGGACTGCTCTCCTCTCTCGGGGAGGGATCCAGGGTCAGCTCGGCATCGCAGCGGCTCCCAGTGGAAAATGGAAGCACTGCAGCACCTAAGGCTGTACGCAGGGGAAGACATCAGGCGTCCACCCTCCGGACGTGAGTAGGAGCAGTCATGCCGCAGGCAGGGCAGCACTGCACATCCTGCGTCTGGGGATCTATAAGTAAAAAACCCTACCATAGATGAGGAAATGATGGAGATTCCAGGGACACTACGCACATCCCACTGTCGGCCCCTCACTTGGGGGACTCCACGGTCAACATGCCACCCAGGTAAGACCTCTCTAATCCCAGAACAGGCTGTCATGGGAGGATGGGCCTACCCTGGGGGTTGATCTGGGGGGGGCTAGGTCTACCTGGGTGGTCAGGGGAGAGTTCCTCCAAGTATAGGGGGTTCAGACTGGGAGTAGAAGGCAATAGTCGAGTGAATACCTAGAAGAATGCCTGGATGGGGTAGTGAATAAAATAGAATTCGAAAAAAAAAGTACCCAGGTTTAGTTTGGTCATTTTTAATTTGCTTTTGTACACCCCACCCCTTTCTGACCTCTAGAAGTAATGAGCTTGGTATACAGTACATTCCCAAAGCTAGAGATGGTACCAATTGTCCGAAGTAGTTTGGGTGCCCAGTCAAGGTTTTCAAGGGGTAGCTTACTGTGCAAAGTAGCGATGGGGGGGAAGATGGTTACAAAAAATAAAGCAGTAACTATAACATTTTCAATTTAAGAGTTTAATCAATACATGGAATTAAAGTCACCACATCAGCTCCATAGAGCAAGAGACATGACATAGTCCACAAGTTTACAATCCAGGAGGCCTAGGTTGCAGGCCCCCCACCCGGAGGGGAAATAATATGCTGGATCTGGCTTAGTGGTCACCTCGACAAATGAATCTCAGTCCAGAACATAATGTAACCCCCTTGGTGGCGCTTGTGACATAGACAGCCAGCTCTGAGTGCTCGAGTGCTGTATTCATTTTTTTTTATTACATATAAAATATGTGATGGGAAGGCCAGTTCAAGGAAAAGGCTGTCTTATCTTGTCCATGGAGGCTCAAATATCCTCCGTGGTACGTTTCTGTTTCTTTCATCTTAGGAATATCGCCAGGATTAAACCGCTTGTTCCGGCTCTGGACCTCCCTACTTTGGTGCATGCCTTGGTCACTTCGAGACTTGACTACTGTAATGCGCTCTATCTCGGGGTCTCTGGAACTTCTCTTCGCAGACTGCAGCTGGTGCAAAATGCTGCTGCCAGGCTTTTGACTGGACAAAGCAAGTTTTGTCATATAACTCCGGTATTGGCGATTTGCACTGGCTGCCTGTCAGGTGGAGAGTTTTGTTCAAGGTGGGGTTTCTCACCTATAAGACCCTACATGGACAGGGCCCTGGTTACCTTTCTGATCTACTGGTACCGTCCACCTCTGTCCGGGATCTTCGCTCCTCTGGTGGTGGCCTCCTCACAGTTCCGAGAGCTAGGTTGAAATCAGCAGGGGATCGCTCCTTTGGAGTTGCTGCTCCAGCTCTCTGGAACTCGTTGCCACTTGAAGTGAGAGAGGCCCCCACTGTAGAGGCTTTTAAGAGTAGTCTAAAGACCTTTTTATTTGTGCAGGCTTTTGGGGTCTAAGTTATATGTTTGTGATTTTAACTTGAATGTATACAGTATGATAAACTGTAAAGGTTTTGTATGGCTCCCAGAGCCTTCGGGATTGGGGGTCTTTTTAAATAAAGTTGACTTTGACTTTGACTTTTACTGGAACTGACACATCAAGACCCCCCAGGGATAAGTTCAGAGGACAGGAGGTATTTTAAACTGCAGAGATCTGGGGTGCAATTACCTTGTCAATTTGCTTTCATCCTAGGAAATAAGATTAGCCATTCATAATGCCCTCAGGGAGCTCCTTTGATTTGCAGAGTTGCCAGGAAGGACTTGTGGGGAGGGGTGTCGAGAGAGGCCAGAATGGACAATTGAAGAGGTTTGATGTCTGAGCCAGGGGGGACACAGACAAATTTGGAAAGTCCAATATACATTTCAAGGGGAACCCTTGAATTACATCAGAAAGACCTGAGGTGTAGATTCCAAGGTCCAGATGGGATTAAAGAGGCAAATACACTTTTGTTTTGAATACAGTGACTTAGATCAAAGAAACTTTTGAGATGTATGTGTAGCAGAGCAAAAATCAGTTCTGACCAGTTAACCTGTGGAGAGGAAAGTCAGTGAGGTCATCTCATATGTTTTTTTAAATATTTTATTTGGAGACCCTGTATTGTAAAATATAGAGTTTGATACACCAAGGTGGAGTTAATGACCTCATGAGAAGGCCGGCTCAGAAGTGTGTTTAACTGCTGAAAGAACCTGACAGAGACACACAAGACAATATTTTTCTGACTGAGAGAAGAGAGAGAGACCCTCAAAGCACTGAAAGAAAGTAAGCATTAGATTATACCAGTCTGAAGTTATAAATTGTAGGAACTGTACTTTTTTACCTGTTTGTTTTAAGGCTTTATGTGTTGGGATATATATTTTGTTCTGTAATTATTGTTCTGTTTTGATATTTTTAAAGTAAAGAGATATTTTTACAATGGAACTGTCTGGAGTGCCTTGACATTTCTTTTTATTTAAGTGGCGCTTTTAAAGGTTACAGTTAACACTGTGTATGAGATTATTGATATACCAAACTGGGAAATGGATAGAGTTCTCTAAAGTCTTGCATAGAGTTCGAAGGGTTCATTTGAAAGACCTGGTTGGGTGCAATAGGCAAAGATATCTGGCCCCCGAAGACAGAATTATCTGAGCCTGATAATTGGCTACGCTAACAAGAGGTTATCAGTTTGAATCCCTCCAGAACTTGAGACTAAGGTGACTTGAACCTACAAAACAGACACGAGGGCTACCTAGTTCTGTTCACTGTACACAAATCATATGCTCAGAGGTTGGCACTTTGGGAGTAGAGGGCTGACCGAGTTGGTGACAGATTGGGCGGCAGCGGTGGCATAAAAGTTTGGTGGTATAAGCTTCATTGTTCAGTGGGTCAGCTTAAAACCGTCCAGCTCACTTGGAAAAAAAAAAAAGGCAGTGTTTTATTTAAAAAGGAAGCAGAACTATATCCCTTGACTTACAGTTAAGTTCCCACCCATTTTATTTTTTTTTCTGAAGTGCCAGTCAGTATAGTATTAGTAGAGAGAGAAGAAGAAAATGTCTTCTGACTATAGCAAGCACACTGTAGATTTCTTAAAGCAGTTGTGCGGGGACAGGGGAGTCCAGTTTGGGGTGAAAGCCAGTAAGCAGAACCTCATAGAGGCCCTGATGGTAGCAGATACCCAGAGCAGCGAGTCACCAACCGTGACTGAAAGGGACCAGCCCTCAAGTGGGGCAGAACTAGTGGCCAGTGAGGGGTCCTGAGCCGATAAGGCAGACAGCAGGGCCACTGTCAGTGAAGGGCCCCAGCAGCAGGGACAAGTCACTAGTATCCTGAATCTGGAAGTTCTCAGGTTGCAACTTGAGTTGCGCAGGATGGAGCTGGAGTCCCAGGACAGGAGAGAAAGGGAACAGAGGGAGGCGGACCGTGAGGAATGTGAGCACCAGTGAGAGGCAGAGGAGAAACGAGAGCGAGAACACAGAGCTGCAGAGGACAGGAGAGAGGAGCGCCAGTGGCAACACGAACTGGAGAAGCTATGACTCCAACCAGCGGCACCAGGGCAGGTAAGTGGCTTGGGTTTAACTGGGACTGCAGGACTGGGTTACAAATTGAACTCTAAATTAATAGCTGAGTTTAACGACAGGGAGGATATAGATGCCTTTTTAAATTCCTTTGAAAAAGTTTGTATTCAAGCTAAAATTCCTAGAGAGTCCTGGAGCTTCCAGCTGTCCCTGCTACTTACCGAAAAAGCTCGAGATGCATTGGGTCACGTGGACAATAAAGACAGTGATTACAGCAAGTTAAAAGCAGCACTACTAAAAAAGTTTGAATTAACTGCTGAATCATACAGACCTAAATTCTGTAAGCTCAGAAGAAGCCCTGATATGAGCTATGAGGAGCTAGCCACGAAACAACGTCAGTTTTTAAAACGTTGGTGGGAAGGAATTGAGGCAAACACTGTTGATACAGTAAAATTGAAAATGTGATTTTATTAGAACAGTTTTATTGGGCATGCCCAGCAGAGTTAAAAGCCTGGTTAGAGGACCGAGATCCAAAAACAGTGCAAGAGGCTGCTGAACTCTCAGACCATTATGCCAAGAGCAGACCTGCTCTGAGAGAGAATGGGGCGAGTGTGGCAGTACAGAAAAGGAAAAACGCGCCTTCAGGGCAGCTAAAACCCTCACTGCCTCCACCAAAACCGGTTAGCCCCAGGTTTCAAAGAAAAGATTTCTCTGAAGTAAGAAATGTTTGTTGGTTATGTAAAGAAACTGGGCACATTGCCAGACAGTGTCCAAGAAGTGCAAACAATAATACGCAAAGTAGTACCAGAAAGGAAGTGGGTTGTTTGTGTGTTCCTGGAAGCATGCCAGTGAACATGAGGGAACACATGCATCCAGTCATAGTAAATGACATACAGATGCAGGGGTTAAGGGACACAGGGGCATCCCTGACATTGGTAAAAGGGGATCTGGTACAGCCTGGTCAGCTTATACCCAATAAATACATGACTGTACAGGACTTTGCGGGTGTAGAGAAAACATTGCCACTGGCCAGTGTACTCCTGGACTGGGGTGAAACAGGGAGAACTGTGCAACAGGTGGTTGTAGCTAACACATTAGCAGTGGATGTGATCCTGGGTAACAATCTCCAGCAGGGGTTGGTATGTGCAGTTACCCGTAGCCAAGCAGCCAGGGAAAATTGTAGTTCCCTGAGCCCCCCAGAAGCCACTGGGGAAGATACTGAGAGGCTGGTTCCCCAGCCTGTGTCTCCAGAGGAGGAGACTGATAAAAAGAGGGTAGAAATTCCCCCAGTAGCAAATAACCCCATAGCTACAGAGGGTTACTCCAAAGAGGGAGGGGTGACCCCCTTGTCAGAGGGAAGGGATTGACAGTGATCCTGAGGGCCCTGACGCTAGTGCTAGGGACCCTAGTTTAGCGACTGAAGGGGACCTGTCCCATGCCTTGGGAAGGTGTGAGGGGTTCGCAGCTGCTCAGAGAAATGACCCTAGTTTAGAGAAGCTGAGGGCTTGGGCAGACTCGGTCGGTGCACAGGGAGGTGATGGCAGACAAAGGGTTTATTGGGAAAATGGACTGATGTATACTGTACATAGACAGTACAGACAGAGGGAGGGATGCTAGGCGGGCAGCTTGTCATTCCCCAGGGATATTGTGAACAGTTGCTCAAGGTTGCCCATGATATTCCCTTGTCTGGTCATCTGGGAATCGCACAAACTATGCAGCAGTTGGCCCAGAATTTCTACTGGCCTAACTTCACCCAGCAGGTGAAGGAGTATTGCAGGTCTTGTCACTAGTGCCAAGAAATAGGGAAGGCGGCAAGAAAACCCAAGCCGCCCTGATCCCCTTGCCCATAGCATAGGAGCCATTCCAGAGAGTGGGAATGGATATTGTGGGGCCTTTAAATACTCACAGTTCCTCAGGGAAAAGGTTCATCCTGACTGTGGTGGATTATGCCATCCAGTACCCAGAGGCAGTCGCCTTTTCCTCACTGAGGACAGACAAAGTGGCAGATGCCTTGCTTGGGATTTTCTCCTGTGTTGGGTTTCTGCAGGAGGTAATCACCGATCGAGGGGGTTCCCTCATGTCGGAACTAATGAAATGTCTATGGAAGAAGTGTAGGATGGTGCAGAGATGCACGACACCGTATCACCCACAAGCCAATGGGCTTGTGGAACGCTTCAACGGTACCCTAAAGTCAATGCTCCAGGCATTTTCTGAACAGCATGGGAGGGACTGGGAGAAATACCTTCCCCACCTGTTGTTCGCATACAGGGAGGTGTCCCAAGAGTCGACAGGATTTTCCCCCTTCAAACTATTGTATGGATGCTTGGTACGTGGGCCTCTAGACGTGATCCAGAAGGACTGGAAAGGCAAGCACACCACCCAGGGGACTCCCATTGTGGATTACATCCTAAGGTTTAGGAAGGCTGAAGGAGCTTATGGGGACAGCCCACAGCAACCTGGCAGCTGCCCAACAGAAACAAAAGGTATGGTACGACTGCAGAGCCAGAGCTCACTCGTACATGGTGGGTCAGGAAGTCATGGTCCTTATTCCGGTCCGGAAAGACAAGCTGCAAGCTGAGTGGGCAGGACCGTTACAAAGTGGTTGGAAGGTAAATGATGTGAACTACATTGTGGAGTTACCTGACCGTAGAACAGACAGAAAGGATGTACCATGTCAACATGGTGAAACCATATGCAAATAGGGCTGACATGGTGTTCGAGTGTGTAGTCATGGGGAGGGACGGACAAGAAGACCCCCTTCTGGACTTGCTGGAAGACAGTAAGCAGGAGTCCTCTGTGGAGGCAGTAAAATTGTCTCCAGCTGACCTCGAGCCAGATCAGAAAGTGAGGAGGTTTTAGCAGACTTTTCCCCTTGTTTAGTGCCAAGCCTGGACTAACCCCCTTAGCAACACATGATGTGAAGACAGGGACAAAGACGCCCATATGGCGGACAGCATATCGGGTGTCAGAGGCTGTCCAAAAGGACATTAGGAGGGAAGTGGAGGAGATGCTGGATTTAGGGGTAATTCAGAGATCCCACAGTCCCTGGGCCTCACCCGTAGTCCTTGTACCCAAGCCAGATGGCTCGACTCGTTTCTGTGTATATTATTGTGGACTGAATGCAGTCACGAAGTCAGACGCCCACCCGATGCCCCGGACGGACGAACTCCTGGACAAGTTGGGGGGGCGACCTACCTTACGACCATTGACCTGACCAGGGGGTACTGGCAGGTAGAATTGACGGACAGAGCTAGGGAGAGGTCAGCCTTCATCACTCCGATAGACTTAGTTGAGTTCAAAGTAATGCCTTTTGGAATGAAGAATGCCCCAGCCACTTTCCAAAGGTTGGTGAACCAGGTGTTAAATGGTGCTGAGGAGTACGCCATGGAGTACCTGGATGACACTGCCATCTTCAGTACCAGCTGGGAGGAACACCTGTCACACCTTAGGGAAGTGCTGGGCAGAATACAGAGGGCCGGGCTCACTGTCAAAGCCGAGAAGTGCCAGGTGGCCATGGGAGAAGTGGCATACCTCGGGCATGTGGTAGGCCAGGGACAGCTCCATCCTAACCAGATAAAAATAGAGCTAATACAGGCATGGCCCAGACCAGAAACTCAGAAGTAGGTCAGGGGTTTTCTCGGGACAGCAGGGTACTATCGAAAATTTATACCAAATTACAGTGCCCTGGCTGCTCCCCTATCTGACCTGACAAAGAAATGGATGCCCAAGAAAATTACCTGGGGTCCAGCCTGTGAGGAAGTCTTTACCAAACTGAAGGAGCCACTGTGCAGTGCTCCTGTTTTGACAAGTCCAGACTATAGAAAAACTTTTGTAGTTCAGACGGACGCCTCAGATGTGGGCATTGGGGCAGTACTAAACCAGACATCCAGCGAAGGGAGGGACCACCCGATAGCCTACCTGAGCTGAAAGCTGCTCCCAAGGGGAAAAAGCATACTCCACGGTGGAAAAGGAGTGTCTTGTCCTAGTGTGGTCCCTAAAGAAATTGGAGCCATACTTGTATGGGCAGCCTTTTGTGGTGCAGACGGACCACAACCCCCTGGTTTGGTTGTCACAGACAGGGAAAAACAATGGCAGACTGCTCAGATGGAGTCTTGCTTTACAGGGATATGATCTGAAAATTGTACATCGGGCTGGAGCCAAGAATAAGAACTCAGATGGACTGTCTAGGGTCTATGAGGAGCGAACTGATTTGGGAAGCTCATCTCATGTAGGGGATGGATCCCCCAAATTCAGTCTAGGTGGGGAGGAGTGTGACGTAGACAGCCAGCTCTGTGTGCTCGAGTGCTGTATTGCTTTTTTTTATTACATATAAAATATGTGATGGGAAGGTCAGTTCAAGG
This sequence comes from Neoceratodus forsteri, assembly GCA_016271365.2. Taxonomy (NCBI): domain Eukaryota; kingdom Metazoa; phylum Chordata; order Ceratodontiformes; family Ceratodontidae; genus Neoceratodus; species Neoceratodus forsteri. The sequence continues at coordinate 50,389,267 of JADMNL010000031.1, read as the reverse complement.
AAAAGGCTGTCTTACTGGAACTGACACATCAAGACCCCCAGGGATAAGTTCAAAGGACAAGAGGTATTTTAAACTGCAGAGATCTGGGGTGCAATTACCTTGTCAATTTGCTTTCATCCTAGGAAATAAGATTAGCCATTCATAATGCCCTCAGGGAGATCCTTTGACTTGCAGAGTTGCCAGGAAGGACTTGTGGGGGATGTCGAGAGAGGCCAGAATGGATATTGAAGAGGTTTGATGTCTGAGCCAGGGAGGACACAGACAAATTTGGAAGGTCCAATATACATTTCCTGGGGAACCCTTGAATTACATCAGAAAGACCTGAGGTGTAGATTCCAAGGTCCAGATGGGATTAAAGAGGCAAATACACTTTTGTTTTTGAATACAGTGACTTAGATCAAAGAAACTTTTGAGATGTATGTGTAGCAGAGCAAAAATCAATTCTGACCTGTTAACCTGTGGAGAGGAAAATCAGTGAGGTCATCTCATATGTTTTTTTAAATATTTTATTTGGAGACCCTGTATTGTAAAATATAGAGTTTGATACACCAAGGCGGAGTTAATGACCTCATGAGAAGGCCGGCTCAGAAGTGTGTTTAACTGCTGAAAGAACCTGACAGAGACACACAAGACAATATTTTTCTGACTGAGGGAAGAGAGAGACCCTCAAAGCACTGCAAGAAAGTAAGCATTAGATTATACCAGTCTGAAGTTAATAAATTGTAGGAACTGTACTTTTTTACCTGTTTGTTTTAAGGCTGTATGTGTTGGGATATATATTTTGTTCTGTAATTATTGTTCTGTTTTGATATTTTTAAAATAGGTATTTTTACAATGGAACTGTCTGGAGTGCCTTGACATTTCTTTTTATTTAAGTGGAGCTTTTAAAGGTTATAAGTAATACTGTGTTTGGGCTTATTGTATACCAAACTGGGAAATGGATAGAGTTCTCTAAAGTCTTGCATAGAGTTCTAAGGGTTCATTTGAAAGACCTGGTTGGGTGCCCGTGGGCAAAGATATCTGTCCCCCCGAAGACAGAATTATCTGAGCCTGATAATTGGGTATGCTAACAAGAGGTTATCAGTTTGAATCCCTCCAGAGCTTGAGACTAAGGTGACTTGAACCCACAAAATAGATAAGAGAGCTACCTAGTTCTGTTCACTGTACACAAATCATACACTCAGAGGTTGTCACGTTGGGAGTAGAGGGCTGACCGACTGAGTGAGTTGGTGACAGAGCTATTCTAAGGGCTACCCCTGCCTGTATGGTAATACACAGGTTGAGGGGTCTGAGTTTTGAGAAAGGGTGCCTCCACCCGAAGGAATGGTATTGGGGTAGCTTAACTGCTCTGGTATAGCCCTCTGGGACACTATAACCACTCACCAACTCTTCCAGTGGCCTAAATAACAACACAGTGGTACATTCACTTTCAGGAGATAGCAGTAACAATATGCTCACACCCCTTTCACTTACTAGCAGGGCTGGATGTGCTGCAGCTGCCCTAAAGACCTCCTGGAAAAAAAGAGCAACAATGCAATAACACAATCTTACCACTGTAACCCAACTAATAATATGCACACCAGCCAGGTTAAACATGAACAAAGACAATCAGATTTATTTAGGGGCAGTGAACAAGAGAGGGTGTGAATCTAGCAGAATGATTAGTAATCTGATTAGAATCAAAATTGTTCAGCATGCACTGTAAGTCCCTTTCAAATGGTTGAACAACCCTGGGTACCCAGTTTGTCATACAGGCTAGCCTGAAGTGTTGCCCCGGGTAGCCAGCATTGCAGCTGTTGTTGGAGCCCTTAGGAAAGAAAACCGTTAACATGCACACAATCCAATTATTTGTAATCCAAGCCAGATGGCTCAGTCCATTGAATTAACCCAGAAAAGAAACAATCAGATGACAACACAATGATTGTTGCTTTTGTTGCAGGGATCAGCCCTGAATTGTACTCACACTGCCCAGACCAGGATGCAGGACAAGTGAGATGTAGACCTTGTGGTGATGATCTGGAAGGCTAGGGGAAGCGGGGCCGACACAATTCACCTCCAGGTGGTCGATACCTGCTCAATGGTGTTGGGCTGGGGGCCAAATTCCCAAATGGGTCTTTCGTCAAGATGGTCTCTGAAGCGGGAGTAGTGGCCTAGGCCAAGGTGGCAAAGTCCAGGCAGGATGAAAAGTTCTGCAGAGGTTTGTAATTGTTTGCTGGTGAAGCCTCCGGCTGGCATAAAAGATTCTGCTGTGGGGAACCAAATCGCGACCCACGAAACACATTCAGCGCATTTAAATCACTAATTTCTCTAAGCCACAGTTCGGATACAGTCCGGTTGCAAATTACAATTTCACTGTGCAAACCTTTCAGTCCAAGGCTAATTCTATTAGCAAACAGGCCGATCGCTTCTGGTGCAAGTCTTTGGTCCAAATCACCAGTCGCAATAACAAACTTCTTTCTTCTGCTGCAGATTTCACACATGGACAATCAGAACCAGATCCCACTTTTGCAAAAGGCAGTTCACTGGCAGTAGAACGTGGCAGGCAGGCCAGCAAAGCCTCTTCCCACAGATTCCCCTACGCTCCTACTGGGAGCAGCTGCTCGAAAGCTCAAGCTGTTCACTCTTAAACCTTCAACTCTAACTGATCTACTGCTTCAGGCAGTTCTATTTCCTTTGCAATCCAAAAGGTTCGGTTGGCTGAGGGAACTGTCAGTCACAGTAAGGACTCCCCCTCCAGGCCAGTTTAAGCACCAACAGTTAAAAATACAAAAACTACAGAATTCCTTCTCACAAGACCCCTAGGGACAGTCTCCATTTTAGGTCCCCAGTGATTCCATTGGTCCAAATACTCGAAGTCCAGAACCTAACATGTTGGCTTCCATTCAAATGTTCAACCTGCAATAAAAGCAGATTAGACAAACTTCTCTATCTTTACTATAACAGCAATTAAACAGTAAATAATCACAGTTCCTAAACAGGCTCCCTCTGCGCAAGTAGCGACTGCAACATGGAGCTATATAACAGACTATCTAGCTGGCCACAAGCCTTAAATCACTCAGACATAGCCCAGACTAATTTCTAACACAGCTTAGCCATTTTCTTAAAGAGACAGATGCAGGGGCTCACTAGGGCACTCTCACACAGACAAATAGATAGCACTGCTTAAGACAGGACACCAGCCTGATTGTGGGCATTTAGGAGCCCAGGAAGACATTATAGTAAACCCTAGTTTGTAGGAGGGGTTACAGTAATACTTGGTCAGAGTTCCAGTTAAGTTCTGGACCACAGCAAAATGTTTAAAAATGGTTAGTCCTGACCAAGTCCCTGCATGGTACATTGACCATGCCCTTTGGAACAACTCCTGAGAAGGAGCATTTCCTCCTCCTGGATGGTTCTTCAGCCTTTCCAGTTGCTCTTTAAAAATCCAGTCCTCCCGCATCTCCTCAATAATGTCCAAAATCCTTTCCGGTACGTATGGATAGTTCAAGTTTGGATATTCTAACTTCAGCCTCCTACGAACCCACATCTCAGCCTGCCTCCATTTGGGCAGGTCCCTAATGCTGGTTCTCCTTGCTTGACCTCTGGGTAGCCATAACTGCTGTCGATATTTCAGATTAAATGGTTCACTTGGGTTTAACCTATACATCCGGTCCGGAGGATCTTGGGCCAGACCGGGAGCTGTGGGGTGGTATCACCAAAGGTGATAACCAGATGGTGGTAGGGCCTAGGGATTGCCCTGACCACCATGTGGTCCCGGAACTAAAACTGGCTGCCCACGTATTTCTCCTCATTCAGCTCCCTTGGGTCTTGGGGTCACCAACCCTTCCTCTGGCTGATTTTGGTGCAGGCATTGACTCAGGGACACTCCCTATGGTTCTGGTTTTGCTCCTAGCACCCGAGACAGGCTCCACTTCACTGGATAATGCCTGTGAACTACCGCTGGACAGGGGCCATGGTGAGGGTCCTCGGGCCCTGGAGGATTCCCATCCAGTTGTCTGAGACCCCGGCCCTCCCTCTGCCAGAGGGGTAGCCGGTAGCAGGTGGCAGAGAGCTGGGCAACCATCTGTGCTCTCCATCACCTCTGTCTCTTTCTGGTACTCCTGCACCTTCCTCTTCCACAGCCTCCACTATCTCATCCAGAGATTTGCTTAGGATCTCATCCACCTGAGCACTTGTGCTTTCTCCCAGGGACAATCTCTCAAACCCCTCTGAATCTTCACTGGCTGGTGACCACAGGATGAAGAAGCTGGCGGTGGGACTGGGAGTATACTAAATAGCACTGGTGGACTAGTTAAACAATAAGGTCATAATGGCAGCCTGGTTACTGCTTCTCCCACAAATCCACACCTCACACAACATTCATGTCCCTTGTATTTTCCTCCAGCTTGCCAGAGCTGGGAGAGAAGTGAGACTGGAACTGTAGTCAGGGGTTCCTCCTGAGGGATTGCTTCAGGCCTTTCTGCATCTCCCACTGCTACTATTTGCTGTCAATCCATTGAGGTGCCTGCATTTGCATTTCCTTCCCTCCCAGTCCCACAGTCACTTGGAGCCCACAGTTCTCTGCTCAAAATTAATGCAGTCCCAATTCACTTGCCAGCTTTTCGAATAATGTGCTCCCAAAGTGATCACTTTTGCTCTGCTCTTGCTAGTGCTATTCACATTTTCTGCTTCACTACTCTAGTTGGTCTCTCTCCCTCAGCTCACTTGCTCTAATCCCCAAGATGGCACTTCTTTATGCAGCAGCTATAGCTCCCTTTGCCCATCTTCCAATCAGGACCTCTTCTGAGGGTCACATGATCAGCAAGTCACGCACGCACACCACACCAGCAGGCCAGGCCTAATGCCTGTTCCAGGCCTACCCCACAACAATTTTAAAGTGTGAAACAAGGCCCAACCAGGCCAGGAAATCTGCACACCATGGACTGCAAGGCTCGGGGTCCAACGGCGATTTGTAGGGTTCAGGGAACATCCCGGACGAGCCCCCACAGTGTAACCCCTCCCTTCCTGCCCTATCTAGGGGCATACTTTAACTCATCGTTGGTGGGCCAGGCAGGAAGGAAGAGGCCACTCAAAGACCTAACACTCGAGATATTGAAATACTGAACCATGGAAAACTGACGGTCCTTACCTGATGATGTCTTCACATTTCTGAATTACCTCCTAAATTCTGAGGAAAATAAATTCTCTTCCCAAGCCACCCACCAGGCCTGGACCACCTGGTTCCTCCCTCTGAGATCCCAAGGAGCCCCTGTAGCCCCTGGGGTTGAATTATTTCCCCAGAAAACAACTTGTGAAAAATCAATCAGTCTGCAAACATGTGAAAGGAGAAAAGCATTTCATTTCACTGAACTTCCCTCCCACAGGCGAATAAGACACCAACCACGGTTTATCACCAGCTAACTTTTATTGTCACCTGCATGGCAAAGGATTTCAGCAATGCAGGGGCCACAATTCCTCTTCAGTAAAATACATACATATATATATATATATATATATATATATATATATATATATATATATATATATGCTCCATGGAGCTACAAACTTTTACACCTGGCTGGATCTAACAGACAGCAGGATAACTGATTTGACAGACACCTGAAGGACACTCGCTTTTCTACTTTGTCCATCCTGGGTGCTCTACCCAATAACCTGGATCCCTGCAATCTCCTGGCATATCAGGATCCAGTAAGCCAACCCTTACTTTACTTGTTTTCCTACGGTTCCTCTTTTCCTACTGTGGCACTGGTCATCCCCTTTTTCTCTGGCACGGGTAGGAGAGCGGCCTTCCCCACCTGGACCCCTAGATGCTGGCCCAGCCCAATTAGGCATCCAGGAATTTTCCTGATGACCTAGGCCCTGACCCCTTTTATCTGGCTGGCAAATTTGTGCCCCCACTGAGGCCTGTACTGCTACCTTATATCCTGGCTACCGCCTCAGCACCCCCATGGCACCCACTTCCTATAAGGAATCTCTGTCAGGCCCACATCCCTTGCAAACATTTCATGGGCTTGAGCTAAACCCCAGCACATAGATCCCCTCCAAGGCCTACACATTTCTGTGGTCAACAAACATGCCCGGCCTTCATCTGGACCAGTGCCCCAGGATCTGTCCCTGCAAACAGGCCCCTAAATTGGGTGGCGGGCTCCCCAGCTACCTCAACACCCACTAGGCTGCCCTGCCATGCCAGATACAAGGGGAACTTCTGCCACCGTCATCCTCTCCTGAGAGGGCCCTGCCACAGCCCTCCTAGCCCTGTCGACCTGAGAAACACCAAAATTGGGCTCACTAAAAGGCTTCTACATCTTTTGGATGGGCTCAGTAAGCCTCCCTAATGCCTTAGCCCCCTCAACAAAGGACCTGGCTACCTATGTCCCCACTGGAGCTCCATACCCCCACTCCTCGTTGGCCACGGTGCACAAAACTGCCTTCACTGCACTTTACATTGGGGGGTATCCCCACTGGCCCTCCTGGACTTCTGAGCTCCCTCATGTTGCCCACCTTGTCCTGGCTCTACTCTCCAGCCTCTCCCCTACAGCCCTAGGCCTAATGCCCGGGCTACAAAAGCCCAGATACTTCCTGTACGCTTCTTTATATATCCTATTTCTGCCCTCTGCTGCCACCTTGAGGGATCCAGAGCACTTACCTCCAGAGCACTAAACCCATTTCCTAGCTTGGGGGGGATATAGGAGGGGGAAAGGGTGCCTAAAACTTGGGAGTATAAGCCCCGCTTTTGCAGGGGCTTACAGGAGTTTTTCTTGTGGGGGTTCATAACCCACACCCCCACACCTCTTCTAAATAACCAACCCAAGTCAGAGTTGGTTCGGGGTGGAGGCATAACACCGGGAAACACAATGCAGGTGTGCAGCGGACCATCACAGCAACCTGGCAAGATCTGTCACTGTGATGGTCTTCACTGTGGAACTGTCATTGTGCTGATGGCACACCAAAAGTAAGAGCCCAGTCAAAAAGTGAATGATTAGCAGATGTGGTATTGACATGGGTAGGGTCTTGTATGAGCTGGGTTAAGTTGAGGGAGGCGATGATGTTACAGGTTTTGGGGTGCTAAGAGGATATCCAATTCAGGTTAGAGTCACCCAAAACGTATAATTCACCAGCTGAGGAATGAGCTAGAATGGTGGATAAGAGGCCGGTGATTGAGGAGGAGAGGAGACCAGAATGACAGCAAACCCCGGCAACAAATATGGGGACGGTAAAAGGGAGCACAAGCTTAATAAGGAGAAATTCATACACATCAGGCACAGAGGAAGACAGGACCAGAGTGAATGGCAGTGAGAAGGAGACGTACATTGCCAGCCCTCCACCTCTACTAGACCAGTCATGGTGGGCAAGGGAGTAGCCTTTTAGGGAGACACAACTGTCAGAAAGTTTGTGAGTAAGCCAAGATTCGGCGATAACCAGAATATTGGGAGCAAGGGTAACAGAAAGCAGCTGGAGTAGGGAGAGCTTGAGTAACAGGCTCATAATGTTCACGTGGGCTAGTCTGAGGTCACGAGAAAGTTGGAGGGGCAGATGTAGGGCCTGAATTTGGCTCAACATCACCTGCTACAAGCAGCAGTAGCACAGTGAAACATTTGGGGGCAATGAAAGGCGTGCGAGAGGACATATGGTGGGGGGATCTACGAGGGTGGAGGAAGAAGCTGAGGGAAGGGACAGGAGCACTAGAGGTAGTGATGTGGCGAGTAGACAGTGAACAGGCAGTACAGATGGACAATGGGCCAAGGGTTGTGTGACAAGGGGGAGACACACTGGGAGAAAGTTTCGGAGGGGACAGGACTAGCAAAAAGATCTAAGATGGAGGGGAGTGGGTTGGGGACTCAGAGGCAGAGATAGCATAGGGTAGGAAGTTAAGGAAAGAGAGGTAGGAGGGATGAAAAGAGGGAGGAGGAGGGGCAGGGGGATAAGCAAGGACATTTTGTGAAAAAATAAAATAACATCACATGTACCCATGCAGTATATGATTTTTTTTGTTATACTATTAAGTTAGCGTCTAATGCGATAGGGGTAGGAGGGCACTGCAATTAAAGACACAGGGAGAGTTACAAAAGAAAGCAACTCAGAGGGGTGAAGAGGAAATGATGACACCGTTGTTAGCAGTAGAGAGATGCTGATCTCAGAGAGCACTCAGGACTATAATAATAGCAGCTGAGGAAAGGGAGGGAGAAACTGCTGGGAGGTTCCAACTGAAAGACGGGGGAGCAGGAAGAAAGCAACTGAAGTAGACTGGAGGTAGGTGGAAGTGGTCTGATTGGCTAACGTGTCAATAAATGACAACCAGCCTTAGGATGGGAGAGTGGAGGGGAGGGTGGGTGGCAAACACTGTGTGGCATTGCACTCCGGCGCTCTGTTTGGCCGACCCCCTACGACATGCTGTAGCACATGATGGCACTGGATACGGAGTTCAGTTGCTGGAGAGTTCTGTGTGCACCTGTGAAGTTGCTGGGGAAGGCTCCTGTCTCTGCTGCCCTCACAACTCTCGTGCAGGCTGTGGGAACGACGGAGTGAAGCTGGGGAAGAAGAGGTAACAGTGAGTTAAAACTGGAGAGCTACTAGAAGGCAGACTGTAACCTGAGAAATGGGAGGTAAGGCAGTTCATCTCAAGGAGTTGCCTGCCTGAGGAGTTAATAGAAGGCTAAATTCATTTTTTTTATGCTGGCATTGTTTAGAAATTATTCTTACTAGCTTTTTGATCTCACTTCTGAGAATTCGCCGACTTCTACAATAGTGCCACTGCTCCACCCCCAATTCAGTGTTTTGATGAAGCTAAGTAAGGAGCAGGGCCACATGATACTTAACAGACAGTCAATGCTATCAGAGGCAGCGCCTCTCTTTACAGACGTACTTGTAACTTTGGAGGCAAGTGTACACGTTGAGAGGCAGTGTTACATGTATACCCCCCAAGTACTCCAACATGTACACATGGCTCCAAAGTAACAAATATGTCTGCAAAGATAGGCACTGCCTCCAACAGCATTGCCTGTCTATTAAGTACCGTGCAGCCCCACTCCTTACTTAGTGTCATCAAAATGCTGATTTGGGGGGCAGGGCTGTGGAGCTACTGTAGAACTCGGAGCGATCTTGGAAGCGAGATCAAAAAGCTACCAAGACTGATTTCTAAGCAATGTCAGCACAAAAAATGTCATTTAGCCCTCTATGCCCTCCTCAGGCAGGCAGTTTCTTGAAACGAGCTGCCTGTTCCAAACATGTCAGCAGCTCATTAAAGCAGCAGTGCAAGGCAGGAAGACAGGTCTGACCGATACTAGTTATTCCTTTTTAGATTGCTCCTAGACTCCTGTCTTGTAAGCTATCCTGCTTTACCTGTTTCGAGTCTGCTTTAGCACTTTTACATCTGAAATAATAAAAGGAACACTTATTCTAATATGTCTCAGAGGAGGTTTTTATCATCATTCTTAGCTGCTGTTGTACACCTACTATTCCATAAGGTTAGGAAGCAGGGTCTGCTGCATGCTAGCTAGTTTCAGTCACAAGAAAAGTGATGTTAGGTACTCAGGGACCGATGTTTAAAGGCTAAACTATGATGCAAGATGCCTGCAGCCAACAGATATTATGCAAGTGGCACCTTGTGTCAGTTTGCGGTGATCTGATTTTCAAAAGCCGGCTGCAGTGAAATAGGGATGCCGTGTGCCCAATCTACCCTGCGCCACCCTTGCAACAAAAGTGCTCTTGCAAAGGTCGCAAGAGGGCTTGCGCCATGGCAGGGCTGCACCATCCTCCTTTTTGTGATTTTGCGAGCCTCACCATGGATGCAGCAAGGGGCACCATGTAGACCAGCTAGGAGGAGATCTAAGTGGAGTGTGTCAGTAAGACAGGGTCTGACTCTGGGCTGCCAGGAGCAGAAGGAGTATGGGAGTTGGCAGAGGGGGACACGGGCAGACAGCTAGGCATTAATGGGAGTGCTGTGATACACAAGGAGGCGTGGAAAGGATGAAAAGGGACTTGGCAAGGTTGGAGGAATGGTCAGACGTATGGCAGCTAGGATTCAATGCAAAAAAGTGCAAAATAATGCACCTGGGAAACAAGAACCCAGGGGAAGAATACACAATGTGTGGGGAGGTAGTAACAACAACAAAACAGGAAAGGGACCTGGGGTAATCATATCAGATGACCTTAAGGTTAGCAAGCAATGTGAGAAGGCAGTAGGGAGGCCGGGGTTTACTGGGATGTATAGGAGAGGCATCAGCAGCAGAAAACAGGAAGTTGTTATCCCTCTGTACAGACAGTTGGTGAGACCCCATCTGGAATACTGTGTCCAGTTCTGGAGACCCCATCTCCATGAAGGACATAGACAGGATAGAGGCAGTCCAGAGGAGGGCAACTAAAATGGTGCAGGGTCTGCAAGAGAAGCCGTATGAGGAGAGACTAAAGGAGCTTAATATGTATACCCTTGAGGAAAGAAGGGAGAAGGGGACATGATAGAAACTTTCAAGTACCTCAAGGAATCAACAAAGTCCAAGAGGGTAGCATCTTTCAGAAAAAGAGACTTGCAAGAACAAGGGACACAATTTAAAGATAGAAGGAGAAGCGGTTCAGGGGCAATGTGAGGAAGTATTATTTCACAGAGAGGGTAGTGGATGCATGGAACAGCCTTCCTGAGGAAGTTGTGGGGTCTAAAACTGTGGGAGAATTCAAGAATGCATGGGACAGACATAAGGCAATTCTTGTGGGGGGCAGGAAGATACAGGCTGTTGGTTAACTAGGATCTGCGGCCTATCCTGTAGGTAGGAAATTGGCAGACTAGATGGGCCTAGCGGTTCTTATCTGCGTCAAAGTCTATGTTTCTACAGCCAGGAATCTACGGGTGCGCTTAGCTTTTGTATGTATTTTCGTCTTCTCCATCAATACCTTTTAGAGTACTGCAAAGTACTGTACATATGAATTATACTGTACAGGGGGTCCAGGGACAGAATGTGCAGCTGCCAGGGTTGTGCCCACCTTGTGCCATGTCATGTTCTGTCCCTGCTCCCTCACAGTAAATTCACAGGTACAGTACTTTGCGGTACTCTTACAGGAATTGTTAGACAATACAAAACTACATACTAAAGCAAACACACCCCACTGGGTGCCACAGCACTCCCTTTAATTCCCAGCTGTCTTTCCGACTCCCCATATGCCTCCTGCTGTGCCCCTTTTTCTCCCAGACCCCTTTTGTCCAGCACAGTCACCACCACCACCACCACCACCCATCCTGGCCCCTCTAGTGTTACACCTTGCAGGCATGGGGAGTGGATCCCTGCAGCAGTTCCCGCAGGAGGGCCAACTGTTTGGCGCAGCTGTCAGATTGCGGCAAACCTGGGGAGTTAGATTTTCCTAAAATTGGGCGCCGGATCCCTGGTTTGTTGTGGCCCTGAAGCTATGCAACTTGCAGTGCTCTAAGGGCTCTTTGAAAACCGAGTGGTCAGTGTCCACAAACAGCAGAAATGCTGATGAGCACCAGGACCATGTCTTATTAGTGGGGAGGGGAGGGTGCTCCTCAAATGTAATCCAAAGTGCCAAAGTAGCTTCAAATGAGGAAAAAAAGAGTATCATAGAAAATTATACCTCAGAATTTTTACTGTTGACATGCATTACTGCATTAAATTAATATTTAGAGGAAGTGTCATCCATTACAAACGTACAGGTGCATAGCTGCATTCTCCATCCTCTTGAGAGGACAAAATCACACCTATCAATCATCACTAATCCCCACTTCCCTTCCTCCACCAGAGTCAATACGCACTGAGCAGCTCGACACAGACAGGAGGCCAACATGTAATTAATCTGCCTCACAGACTCAGACCTCCTGGAAGGAGGGATTCAATAATTGTTCCCCCATTAATCCTCCCTGTAGGAAGACGAGGGTGTGGTACCCAACACAATGGTGACGTACAGCTGGAAATCAAATCAACCCTGCCACCAACAGCAGACCTTTCAGAGCCACAGTTCCATAGTGCAAAGCTGGAACCAATTTCAGGAAACTCTGCAATTTAAGAAGACAAACAGTTCAGAAATCTTTCCTGCATTGTTTTGCTGCTGCACTAAAGTAGACAAAAACAACACACATATCCTGACATGGGTGTCTGAACTAAAGGGCTGTGGGGTTGGGGGGGGCATGAGCGCTAAATTAACTGTCATTTCAAAATTCAGCCCAAACTTTAAAGCTCAAGATGCCCTTTTAAATGTCAGCCCCACATTTTTCAATGTTTCTACACCCTTGTATCCTGAAGAGCCAAGTTCTGCACACATAGTGTAGCTTCATACTTCTCAGCAAATCTTGGGCTGAATTTTCAGAGCCCCTGAAACCCCCAAAGCTGCAGGAAAAAACTGGTGCAAGTAGGTTGCCACTTGTGGAGCCACAGTTTTCCCCTCAGCTGCAGTATTCTCAAAGTGGGAGCTGGTTTATGACCAGCACCTCGATTTACTTCATCTTGTGACCGGTTTCTCTACACAGCTACGCTAAAATGGTATGTGTAGGGGAACCAGGTGTACCTACGCCCACAGAGGCACGGACTGAAAATATGAAAGTCTGAAGGTGCGGGGATTTCAGCCCGCACCAGCTGCTGTGGAGTGGGACTTAGTTCTGGGAGGGTTGAAATTCCAAACCCTTATTTACAGTTGCTCAACTGACCTGTCAATAGGTCATACTCTAGATAGTCGGTCAGACGTGCTGCAGAACTAAGGCCCTTTCTTTGCAAAACATTGAATACCTGAGTCACAGAACTCATTGGCAAAACCCAATATTTCTGTAAAATGAAAGTTTTATAGAAAAAGTTATGCTAGCAACAGTTTGCAAAGATATGCAATTGTAATGCCCTGCAAATGGGGGTTCCTAGAAGTCTTCCAGGAGCTTGCTTGAATGCTCCAAGCCTGAATGGTGTTTGGTGTTTAAGCCGTTTATCTGTGAGTGCTTTTAGAGCCTCTGGTACTGTCTCTTTAAGAGCTGTCTGCCTGCAGACATAATTAATTTGGATGGGGGTCTGTGTGTTTCCCTGCTTGAGTCCCGCTTGAGCTGCTGCCAAATCGCTCCGTTTCTGCCATCGCTAAGCGGGCAGAAGGAGCACTCTTCAAAGATGTGATTGTTTGCTTGTAACCTGTTAGAGTAATAATGAAAATGCAGTTTGATTTAACCTGCTTTCTTGTAGCAAGGACAGTGCAGAGTAGCTCCCTCATGTTGGTTCAGAACTGCTGAATTGGACCAATCATGGTGGGGATCTTTTAAAATGGAGCCTGCTCTGGGTGAATCAGAACTTGGACTCTCTTCTGGAGCCTGCTGTAAGGGGATTGTAAGGGCAGTGACTCTGGGAAATGTAGTTTTGACCTTGGCGCCTTTTTCCACCAAAGGGGGAGTTAACTGTGAGTGACAACCAAACCAGCCAACTGAACTGGGAGGAACTCAAAGGAAATGCCCGGCTCTGTCTACCGGAATGATCAGATGAGTTGTGACTGTGAAGAGAGAAGGAGCTCCGGGCTCCTGCGCTGTTGAGTTGTCGCACAGGAAGCTCGTGTGGGGCCCTGAAGTTCGGCCTACAACTGTTTGTGAGTGCCAGTGCAGACTGAATCAAGAGTTGTAAGGAGAAAGAAGCACCAGAAGTGAGGAAACCAGGCTCACCCTGTAGAATCGGGCTCGGTCTGTCAGGAAGTGAAGCTGCTGAGGGTGTTGTGCAGTAATTGCGATCGGGATCGAGAAGCAGCCTGCCTGGTATAGTACTTTCCTTTTACATATAAATGTGTGTAGTGCTTGTGGGGAATCGAGTTTCAAATCCCCTGTACAGTGAATTGAGTGCATGAAGCTGGAAGTAAACCCCAGCTTAATCCAGGCTACATCCATTTGCTCTAAACTGCAGTGGGGTCCAGTCACAAGGACCTTGTCCACATGGTCTGGTCCTCCTGGCAATCCAGGACTATCTGCCTTCCAACCAGTTCCTAGCCTTGAGTTTGTGAGTACAAAGCAGGGTAGCTCCCTGCCATCTGTTTATCGAATTGCAAATGTGTCATCTAATTGTTGCTTTTTTTTCATTTCTTCACGAACTGAGCCCTCCAGCTCCGGATTACAGTTGGGTATTGTGCAAGTGTTTTTTCCATCACTGGGCCCCAACCAGCAGCACCAATCCTGGCTAGCCCCACAGGGTACCCAGTGAAAGTGACAATTTGGGACTCTGAATATGCGCACAGTACTGTGATTATTAATGTGTTTAACCTAATTAACCTGATTCCCCCCTTCCTTGTTACAGCTCCTTAAATAAATCAGATCTGTTGATTTCAGCAAAGTTACACTGACTGAGGTATTCGTTTATGTTAAAGTATTGTACTGTGGTTTTTGCACTGTATCATCTTGTTTTACAGGGGGTCCCCAGAGTCCAGTCGACAGAGCCTGTCCTGGGGGTAAGTGTACACTGTGAAGATATTCCTAATGCATTGTGTGGGCCACTAGTGGGAAGAAAGCAGGGTTACAGTGTCCCAGAGGGCTGTGACCAAGTTAGTTTAACTGCTGCAAACCCTGACCTCTGGATGGAGGCACCCGCCATTGGACCTAGGCCCCTCAACCTGTTAGTAGTAAAGCAGGCAGGGGTAGTAGCCCTTGGGATAGCGCCACCGAGGGGTTACGCAAACATACGATGATGCCAGCAAAATAAGGCCATTACATCTAGTCTGCTAATCATGCAGGGCCCTCATCATAAGCTACTCACCCTGCCCCCCTTCCCCAATCCACCCTTCCCCGCCATTGACCCTTATTTTCCCCCTTAACTATCCCAGCCTCTCTTGAAGCTGCCTACTGTTTTCAATTAAACCAACTTCTCTGAAAGTACATTCTGACCTGCAGTCACCCTCCCAGTGAAGAAGTGCCTCCTAGCCTCTGTCCTAACCCTCCCCAACTTGAGACTGTGTCCCTTCGTGTTTTGGTTCCCCCTCAGCTTGAAGATGCCCTCTTTGCCCACCCTCTTTATTCCTTTGAAATACTTGAGGGATTCAGGCATGTACACCTATCTCTCATATCCAGGGAGTACATGTTCAGTGCCCTCAGCCTCTCTTCGCACGTGCTACCCTGTTGGCCCAAGAGGTGTCAGTGGCTCAGTATGTAGCACATTTGCTTCTGGGGATGGAAGATGGGAAGTTCATAGGTTCTAGCCTCACACCAGGTTATTGTAATACAGTGCAGCCTATTTATAGGCCTTAAATAGAGTCTGCCTGCATTTGCCACTGGAGGGACAAAAAAGGCTTGTGTTTTCCGGGGGGGAGGTGGAAAGGATGAACAGAGACCTGAAAAAACTCAGGGAGTGGTCAACAGTATGTCAGCTTTGTTTCAGTGCAGAAAAAGTGCAAAATAATGCACTTGGGGCACAGAACCTCAGAGGCGGGGGGTGGAGTCAGCAGCTAAACGAATAAGATGCTCTGGATAGAGCTCCCAGCCACCATGACTTAAATCCACTTATTTTATTTCTTAAACTTATTTTCTGCTGTTTTAACCTGCACCAGTAATTAGAGCCCATCGAGTGCTTTCACCTGATACTAAACTTTAATAGAAGGCACTATGGGGAGAAAGAAGAATCAGCCACTATCGGAGCCTGGGAATGGAAAACAGCTACCGCCGGCCAGACCCTCAGCAATGAGAGGGCAAAGTACTGTTGGCACCTTTGGAGTCAGGTTTTACCCTTCAGGCTGTTTGAGATGCTGTTATCACAGTGGGGAATGATGTAGCTGACAAGGTGGACACTTTCAATACAAGAGTTACTCTGGTAGAAACAAAGGCGGAGAAGCTTACTGAGGGCAGTAAAACCATTACAGAGAATGCTAACAAATCTTTTACTGAGTGAACAGCATGATCAAAGCAAGCAAGTTTTTATTTATTGTTTTATATTTTTCCATCTAGGATTATAATACCTTTGAACGCAAGGCACGCTTTTACAAAGATTCCACGTCAGTAGGTGAGGGTAACAAACAGACAAAGGAATACTGAACAGAGGTAATCTAAGATGACGAACGAACAGTTAAAATCCAGGAGAACTAACAGTGGTAGTCTAAATGACAAAATAACAACTCAAAATCAAGGAAAATAATAGGTAAACCCAGTAAGTATACCAACAATTAAAGAGAGGTGAGGTGAAGTGAGCTAAAGAGCAGGTATGGGTTGGGTAGGAGTAGCAGCTCTGGGCCTTATCAAGCTAAGCAATATGCAAGGGGGAGGGAGTGGAAAAGGTAGACCAAAGGGGGAGCTGAAATGGGGCACAGGCAAAAAGTTGGGAAGGGATGGGGGGATGAGGGTGGAGGCGGAGGAAGAGGAACCAGAGGAAGAGGAAGAGAGGCTGAGGCAGGAGAGAAAACAGAGACGAGGGGAGGAAGGTGTGAGTCTAGGGGAGGCATTTGACAAAGGGTAAGATTTTGACAACAGAGGCAGTGACATATGCATGATAAGGGAAGACACTGGTGGAAGCAGTCACGGGAACTGTTAGATACCAGGTACTGTTTTGCTACGTTACAGAATGGAGTCGGTAGAGAATGCAGTACGTTCGCCAAAAAATCGACTATTGGGTATTTCGGAAGGCTTGGAAGCCCAAAATCCTACTCCGTTTATTCAGGGTCTTTTGAAACTATGGTTTGGTGATATAGCAGATATCTCTATGCTCCAAGTCCATTGCATCAGCCCGAGGAAAAGAACGACTAACACTACCCTGCCTCGGACCTTGTTGGTTATTACTGGTGGCTCCCATCAACGGGATAAACCCCCACTTCAAGCTCGGGAGCACGCCCCATTGCTCCTCGATGGTGATAAGTTGGTGCACCGCTACCCAGACCTTAGTTTTTCTACTAGGCAATGCCGGAGAGCAGTTAATGGTGTTCAGGCAGGACTCTGAGAGCTTGGCATCAGCATTCATTACAAATGCCTGCTCACCTTAAAATCTCCTATGCAGGAAAATACTTTTTTATTTAACAATCCCATTGAAGCCAGCAAGAAACGTGATAGGATCAAATAGGACTTTCTTACTACACAAGGGGACCAACATCACCCTGAATCTGATTCTAATGGGTGATGGCAGTTTTTACTCCTGAATGAACTGTTTGTTTGTTTGTAACTGGTCAGGCTTCTATCTGTATTAGTTCCTCGTAGTACTAATGTGAGTCTTCTCGGGTGAGGATATACTTGATTTAACCAAAAGGTGGGACTGTTTTCTATGGGGTGACTTACTCTGTGCTGTGCTCTTTGATGTATCAATAGTTTTTTTGGGGGGGAGGTTTGCCTTCTGGGCTGAGTTAGTTTTTAATTTGAGTTTTACTCTTTTGCACACACACACACACACACACACACACACACACACACACACACACACAAAATGGAGACAGCATTTCCTTTTCGCATTAACCTCTACCATAGAGGAATTAAGTATCTGCATACCGCCTGTCACCCCATAGTTGTTAATCTGAGTGGCCCTATTTGTAATTTCCTTAATCAATTTACAATATGACACACATATTGTTTATACTTTAAGGCAGATATTTCAAAAGGGTTGCGCATGGCTTAACAGTGTTAGCATACACAACCCACTGATCTTCAACACGATGTTCAAAAGGGAAAGTGCGCCTGACAAATCCCAATGCCGGAGTGCATCAGTAATGTATCAAGCACAGGTAGGGGGGGCGTGCCCATGCATAACCTGCACAGCCCAATATTTAGCCCGGGATGTGCAGAGTCCTGCATGCACAACCCCTACCTGTGCCTGCACAAAGTTAAGCCAAAAAAAAAGAACAAGTGATGGCCACCCACAGGTGAGCTGTCGCATTAAAGGGTGCAACACGGCAGCTGCCACCTGTGGGTGGCAACCCGAGTTCCTGCCGCACCTGGCGGCACCCCCCCATGCCCCATCGCGGGCATCCGTGCAGCTAAATCCCCCCTCCAATATCCCTGGTGGTCCAGTGGACCGATCACTGCCAGATAGCGGGCATCTGTAAATCATAACATACTCCTATCACCCTGGTGGTCTGAGTGTACCCCCTCCCCACCCGCCACTGAGCCTGCCCGCTCCCCCTCCCGTCAGCTGGCGGGTGGCACCACCTCTGCCTCCCCGCCCGTCCGCCAATTGACTGCTCAGTAGGGTTGCATGCTCATTGGTTCACAGCATGAGCCAATGGGCGTGCAGCTCATATCACTACTCAGTCCAGATATGTGAATGAATTCATTCACATATCTGGACTAATCAACTCTGAGCTACATGCCCATTGGCTCACACTGTGAACCAATGAGCGTGCAGCCTTACCGAGCTGTCAGTCGCCGGGCGGCAGGCGAGGGAAGTGCTGCCACCCACCAGCTGACGGGGCGGGCGGTGGGGCTCTGTGGGCGGGTGGGGAGGGGGAATGGCATGCAATGAGTTTCCTAGTAGCACCATTAATTAGCAGTTGTCGTTTTATCTTTATTCCGATAGCACCTTTCTTTATTCTGGACCATCGGGCTATTGTTGCAGCCTATAAAATCATTTTCAAGGATCATATGTCAGACACTTATCTTAAATTTGGGTCAGTGTCTTGCTACAATGGCTCATTTCATTCATGGAATTTCTGGGCAATACTGTTTGGACAATTCACTTTGTTTGGGACTTCCCCTCACTATGCGGTAACAACTTGTTGCCTGCAATGTTCGCTAATGTCACCATGCGTATGTCACTTAT
Organism: Neoceratodus forsteri; assembly: GCA_016271365.2. Taxonomy (NCBI): domain Eukaryota; kingdom Metazoa; phylum Chordata; order Ceratodontiformes; family Ceratodontidae; genus Neoceratodus; species Neoceratodus forsteri. Next base: position 50,370,593 of record JADMNL010000031.1, on the reverse strand, counting down.
TATGCTGTATCATAGCAGCTATGTACTCTGTTTTTATTTTAGTATTGATTACCATAATCTGAATAAAAATAATGTTTTAAAAAAGAACCCCAAAGGCAGAGTATAAAATTGGAGGAGTGGTACTGATGACCACCAAGCAGGAAAGACACCTGGGGGTAGTCATATCAGATGACCCAAAGATGGTCAGGCAAGACGACAAGACAGTAGGGAGGGCTAGTGAGATACTTGGGTGCATAGGGAGGGGTATCACTAGCAGAAAAAGAGAGTTGGTATTGCCTCTTTATAGATCGCTAATAAGAGCCCCTCTAGAGTATTGTGTCCAGTTCTGAAGGCCACATCTCCAGAAGAACATAGACAGAGTGGAGGCAGTCCAGAGGAGGGCAATTAAAATGGTGCAGGGTCTGCATCAAAAGCCCTACAAGAACAGACTTAAGGACATAAATATGTACACCCTGAAATAGAGGATTGAGTGGGGGGATATGACAGAAACCTTTAAATACCTCATTGGGGAAATAAGGTACTGGAGGGAAGTATTTTTCAGGGAAAAAAGTGCTCAAGGAAAAGGGGAGCACGATAAGAAAGTGGAGTGGGGTAGATTCAGGAGAGATGTGAGGAAGTACTTCACAGAAAGAGTGGTGGAGTCCTGGAACAGTCTTCCAGCGGAGGATGTGGGGGCAAAAACAATGGTGGGGTTCAAGAATATATGGGTTAGGCATAAGGGAATCTTAAGGAAGAGGGGGGTGAATGGGCTAGAGATCAGCTAGGATCTGTGGTGAGACTAGAGGCAGGGAAACATGGGCAGACTAGAAGGGCCAAGTGGCCCTTACCTGCTGGCAAATTCTGTATTTCATGATCATCTTTGTTGCTGTCCTTTGGACCGTCTCCAGCAGTTTTATGTCCTTTTTAATGTATGGGCACCAGTACTGTACACTATACTCCAATGCAATCTCATCAACGACCTGTACCAGGGCAGTATTGCCTCCCATCTCCTGCTGCTGATCTGTGTGGAAATGCAGCCTACATTTTTTTTTGCCTTTGCCACTGCTTTCCTACATTGCGTGGAGTATTTCAGGTCACTAGCAATCATCACTCCCAGGTCTTTCTCCTCCTCTGATGCAGATATCCGGACCCCTCCCAGGCTATACTCAGATCTGGGGGTTTTGGCTCCAGTGTGCTTCACTTTGCATTTCTTTGCATTGAAGCCAAGTTGCCAAATCCCAGACCATCTGTCTAACTTTTTCAGATCTTTCTTTAGGTCTTGTATTCCTTCTGCTGTGTCCACCATCCCACAGAGTTTGATGTCATTTGTGGATAGACAAGTTTTGCCCTTAATGTCATCCCCAATATCATTGACGAAGACATTAAACAGCACCAGTCCAAGCACCAAGCCCTGTGGCATTCCCCGATGACCTCTCTGGTGCTGGAGAGCTCACCTCCCACCACCGCACTCTGGGTCCTTTTAGACTTTTAGATTTTTGCAGACCGATTGCTTTTCATTTCTGGGAAGCACTAAGCAAAAAGAACAGAGGAAAAAGGTACTGTGAAAAGTTATATTTTTTTTGCCAGGAATTTGCCAATTTCAATGTTGGTCAAAACAAATGTGTGCAACTCCAACCTCCATTCTTTCACTGTTCTTTCTCAGTTTTTGTGTTCATTTGTGTGTGTGCATTTGTTTGTATGTGCATGTGTGTGTGCATGTTTGTATGTGCACACATGTGTGCATGTGTTTGTACGTGCACACATGCGTGTGCATGTTTGTACATGCACGCATGTGTGTGCATATGTTTGTATGTGCATGTGTGTGTGTGCATGTGTCTGTATGTGCACGCGTGTGTGTGCGTGTGCAGATTTGAGAATGTATATGCGCAGGTTAGTGCTGGATGAAATTGCAAAAATCAGTTTTGAGCACCTTTCACGCAGTTTTGCAAACTGAACACAGTATACAGTACATTTTGCGAAAAATTAAAGAAATTGCACAGTTTTGCAAATTAAAGTTTATAAAAATGAATACTTTGAAAGTTTATGCTCAGGCTATGGCACTATTTGCTGAGATTGCACATTTTTAAGAACTTAAGTTTTAAAAAGTGCACAATTTGGGTGAAAAATGTTTAATTTTGGAAAAAAGTGAAGTTAAAGTACATGGATTTGGTGCAGTTTTGCAAAAGCTGGGTGAATGCAAAATTTGTGATTTCACACAATTTCACGAGATGACTAGAAAATTCACCCAGTACCAGTGCAGGTATGAGGTGTGTGTGTGTGTACGCACACACACGGGCAGGTATAAGGGAGTGTGTGTGTGTGCAGGTATGAGGGAGTGTGTGTGTTTGTGTGTGCGTGTGTGTGTTTGGTGTGTGTTTGTGTGTGTGCAAGTATGAGGGAGTGTGGTGGGTGTGTGTTTGTGTGTGTGTGTGTGTGTGTGTGTGTGTGTGTGTGTGTGTGCAGGTATGAGGAGTGTGTGGGTGTGTGTTTGATGTGTGTGTGCGCGTGTAGGTATGAGATTGTGTGTGTGTGTGCATGCAGGTATGAGGGAGTGTGTGTTTGTGTGTGTGCGTGCAGGTATGAGGGAGTGTGTGTGTGTGTGTTTGTGTGTATGCATGTAGGTATGAGGGAGTGTTTGGGTGTGTGTTCATACAGGTATGAGGGAGTGTGTGGGTATGGGTTTGTGTGTGTATGTGTGTGCGTGTGCGCGCAGGTATGAGGAAGTGTGTGGTTGTGTGCTTGGTGTGTTTGTGCATGTCTATTTCTGCATCTGTGCATGTACTCTTTCTCTAATTAAGCAATAAGTGATACATGAGTGCCCTATAAACACCCAATTTGGGTGCATGCTACCTGTCACCACTGATGTGGCCATGAGGAGAAGGTACTGACATCACTCCCTGAAATCTTGGCTGTATCAGGCTAAGGATACCAGAAATATGGGCAGAAGTTGCCCAGACCTGAATAATTTCTAAGTCAGCTCAGTATAGAAACTGCAAGAAACATGTCCAGTAGCGATACAACCGCTACAGGATGTGCGGCAAGGTAAGTGAAAGCTGTTTAAGGCTGTGCAGGGTGACTACTGCTGTCCGCAAGTGGGAAGGGTGGGGAGACCATGGGACACCAGGGAATATGTTCATATGTACAGAATGGGTGATCAGGAGGGGGGACCACTAGACACCAGAGAATATCTCCATAGTTATAGGACTAGTGATTGATGGGAAGGGGGGAACCACTAGATGCCAGGAATTACTATATATAATACAGGATGGAAGTTTGTGGGGGGCAATTAGACACCAGGGATTACTATATATAAAATAGGATGGGGTTGGGGGACCACTAGATGTCAGGGAATACATCCATATGTACCGGACAGGTGATTAGGGTTGGGGGACCACGAGATACCAGGAAATAAGTCCATATGTACAGGAGAGGTGATGTGGGGGGTGAAGGGACCACAGGATACCAGGGAATATGTACATATTTAAAGCACACACTACTGGGGGCATGAAGGGTGCAATCCAGCTTTGCTCCTGGCCTATAATGAGGTCTTAATGAGATGCCTGTGCCCCCACCTTGCCTGTGCCATGGAGCATTTTGCATGGGGATATAGGAATATGGCAGATTATGCAGCAGGAGCAGTTGCCATCTGTGTGCCCTAACCAGCCATTTGCTCCTGCAAGTCCCATATCTCCCAGTTGATCACATACCTCATGTGGCCAGTAGGGGGTGGTGGTTTGCAGGAGCGAGCAGGACAGCTCCGATCTGTGTTGGAATGTTATACTGAAACAGGACGCTAGTGCTCACTTTGAACTTCAGGCATGTTTAAATACACTAGCAGTTTGCTCCTGGCACTAATTTGCACCTGATGCTATCATTTTGCCTACACAAACGGGGATGTTCAGATATCTAGCCCAGGACTTCTCACACTTTGTCATAGTGAGCCTCCCCCAAGCCTTGGAAAAGATCTTGAGCCTCCCCCTAATATAGAAATAGTTTTGGGTCTCCCCATAGTTAGAACAACTATCATACTTTGCACATTACAGGAAGAATACAATGAAGTGCATGTGAGTAGTTGAGTTTATTCTCATTTGATTGACGCTATTATTCTCCCTCTCTATAACCCCCATCCCCAGATCAGCCAACTCACTCCACACTTCTGAGTTTTGGCCCTATTAACCCCTCGTTGCAATACCTCCATGAGTCAGACTGTTTTCTTTGTCAGTTTTACCCTGCTCTTAAACACCTTCTCTGGACCATTTTGCTCCCTCCTGGCCTTGCTCCTAGTATCTCTCTGCTTAGCCTTTGTATTTGTGCTTTTCTGCAGCCAGTCAGTTGTTATCTTGTTCCTATTCATTTGTATTATTTTGCATTTTGTTTTGCACAGTTTCCAAGAATTATATTTCCTCCATTCAGCTTTCCCCCCATGTCATACCAGGAAACAGTGTTTGTTGAGTGTGTTTTCCTGGCAACCATTTTGTACATACGTTTGCATGCCATTATTCGCTTTCAGTTTGCTGCATCCTTTCACACAAAGCATCCAAAACTTGACATTTAGATATAGTACATTTTAAAGCTTGCTTGAGCCTCCCCTGGTACAGGTTGGGGCCTCCCAAGGGAGGCTGGCCTCACCATTTGAGAAACCCTGATCTAGCCCCTACTGTTCCATATGATCTGAGAGCACTGTCTGCTGCATGCTAGTTCACTATAGTCACAGGAAAAATGCATGGCTGGATATTCAGAGCCATGGGTTTATGCTCACTAAAGGTTAGCTCTAGAAACAAATTAGTGACCGACGCAAACAGCAGTATATTGTAAAATGCTTGAAGCACACTGAAAGCACTAAAGGCATGTTCCAACATATTGTCTGAAGCAAGCATGCACCAGCCCATTTACTTCTCGCAATCCGCACCCCCTGCTGTTTCTACAGGACATGTGTATTCACTCCCTGTCAGTCAGACAGCAGCTCGGCAAGGTGGCGAGTGCCGGGTCTGTGCTGGTCACCACACTGCATCTGACAGTGGCTCTGTATTGTATTGTATTGTATGTGGGAGTGGTAGGTGGGTGGGGGTGGGTGCATGCGTACAGGCATGCAGCTGGTGAAGGTGGTGAGTGCCAGGTCTGTGCTGGTCACCACATTGCATCTGACATGTGGCTATGTATTGTATTGTAGGTGGGAGTGGTAGGTGGGTGGGCCGGGTGGGGGTGGGTGCATGCGTACAGGCATGCAGGTGATCAAGGGGCACTAGACTGGCAGTGAATATGGGTCACATGACCGGTATGGTAATTGGGGGGGCGACATTAGACTACCAGAGATGTATTTATTTCATTATCGGTACTGTGATGGGGAGAGTCCACTAGACTGTCAGAGAAAGCTTGTACAGTGATGAGGAAAGTGATCAGGGTGGGGTCCACTAGACTACCAGGGAATGGATTTCCAGAGCTAGGAACAACAAACATGGGATAAGGGCCACTGGACTACCAGAGAACACCTGTACAGAGATGTGAATAGCAACTGGGGGTCGTGAATCCACTCGACTACCAGGAAACAGATTTACAGTGCTGGGAACAATGATCAGGGGCTGGGGGGCCACTATACCACCAAGGAGTAGGCTTACAGTGCTGGCAGTAATGATCTCAGACTGGGGGCCACCAGATTACGAAGGAATAGATCTACAGTGGTGGGAATAATGATCAGGGACTGGGGGGGGGTCACTATACTACCAGGAAACAGATTTACAGTGGTGGGAACAATGATCGTGGGCTGGGGGCCACTATACAGTACCACCAAGGAATAGGTTTACATTGTTGGAAGCAATGATGACAAACTGGAGGGCCACTATACTACCAAGGAATAGGTTTACATTGCTGGAAGCAATGATCTCGAACTAGAGGGCCAGTGTACTACCAAGGAACACATTTACAGTGGTGGGAACAATGATCGGGGACTAGGTGGCCACTAGACTACCAATGAACAGATTTACATTGCTGGAAACAATGGTCAGAGCTGGGGTGCCACTATACTACCAAGGAATAGGTTTACAGTGCTGAGAGTAATGATCTCGGACTGGGACTTGGCAAGGTTAGAGAAATGGTCAAATGTATGGCAGCTTAGATTCAATGCTAAGAAGTGCAAGGTAATGCACCTGGGAAACAAAAACCCAGGGGAAGAGTACACAGTGGGGGGTGAGATACTAACAACAACAACAACAAGCATTTGTCAATGCTGAATGCTGCTTGCTTGCATGTGCTGTTTAGGTATTTGGAAGTCATTGGAGTGCAAATATTGAAAATTCGCAAACTTACAAGCGTGCGTAGGAACTGTGCAACGCACACTCGTAAAACAGTCATTTTTAGGAATTTTTTCACCAAATTTTCAACATAGTCATTTTAAGACCTCTGCTCATGAACAGTGTCACTGTGATTTTCCTAATGTGTCCCATACATTGATTTCGCACACCAACTGCGCCATTGTGCACTACATGGGCGGAAACATGTTTTGGGCAGGATGTGAAAAATGACAGCTGCACTGCTCATAAGGAGGGGTGGTAAAATGGAAATGTTGAAAATCTGGAGTGAAAATATTGAAAATTCGCGAACTTACTAACGTGCGTAGGAACTGCGCAACGCGCGCTTGTAAAACAGTCATTTTTAGGAATTTTTTCACCAAATTTTCAACATAGGCTTTTTGAGAGCCTACTTTATGAACACTGGCAGTGTCGTTTCGTTAATCAGTCCCAAAAGGTGATTTCGTGCAGTGACCCGAAATCACCCTTCGGGCCCGATTAATGCCATGACAGTGCAAGAATTATGAGGAGGGGTCCCAAAACCCATGTTGAAAATTTGGGCCCAAAATTCCCAAAAATGCCTGAGATATGCAACAAAATTGAAAAACTCTATTCCATTATACAGCTTACCAGCATTTCCTCAGTTAGCGGTCAGCTTTGAAGAGTGCAGGCGTGTTCCTGGTCCCCTGATGATCGTCACACGAGCTACGGAGGTAAGTATGGGGTGGGGGGTGTGGGGAGGCAGGGTGCGCAGTGGGTGGGTGCGGGTGGGGGCAGGGAGACTACGAGGACCTTTTTGTTACAGGTTTTTTTTTAATGAAGGCGACACAGGGCGTTTGCCACACTGGGGTGGGCTCCAGTGTGGCAGCTGAAAAACTGTTTGGGGGCTGGAGCTGATGGGGGATTGGGCACCCCGTCGGCTATAACAAGATTTGCCACGTTGGGGTGGGCTCGGCGTGGCACCTGGAAACTTTTGGGGCGCTGCAGCCGTGGAGCCAGCGAGGGATTGGGCACCCCTGTCGGCTATAACATTTTTTGCCATGCTGGGGTGGTCTCCCAGCGTGGCACCTGGACAGCTTTTGTGGGGGGGAGGCGTGGAGCTGACGGGGGATTGGGCACCCCCGTCAGCCATACAGTGAGTGCGTGGAGGGGAGGGAGCGCATCAGCATGCAATATGCATGCTTGTGCGTGTGTGTGTGTGTGTGGGGGAGAGCTCTGCTCACTGGAGCGGAGATCTCCCTTTCAACTGTATGCCACTGCATTTTCGACTGCTGTCATAGACAGCTGCAGCAGTCATTGGAGAACTGCGGCCGCACCTGCAAACACACTGACTGAATTGGAAGACAGGGTGCCACACCTCCGAAAACTCGGATGATGGCACTAAGTTTCTTGCACATGTGTGCAAGCAACATAAAAATGGAAAGAGACCTGGGGGTAGTCATATCAGATGACTTAAAGGTGGGCAAGCAATGTGAGAGGGCAGTAAGGAGGGCTGGGGGGATACTGGGATGCATAGGGAGATGCATCACCAGTAGAAAACAGGAAGTTGTTATCCCTCTGTACAGACAGCTGGTGAGACCCCATCTGGAGTACTGTGTGCAGTTCTGGAGACCCAATCTCCACAAGGACATAGACAACATGGAAGCTGTCCAGAGGAGGGCAACTAAAATGGTGCAGGGTCTGCACCAGAAGACATATGGAGAGAGACTAAAGGAGCTTAATATGTATAGCCTCAAGGAAAGGAGGAAGGGGGGGACATGATAGAAACTTTCAAGTACCTCAAGGGAATCAACAAAGTCCAAGAGGGTAGCATCTTTCAAAAAGAGGTGTGCAAGAACAAAGGGACACGATTTGAAGATAGAGGCGGCTCAGAGGTAATGTAAGGAGTAATTTTTCACAGAAAGGGTTGTGGATGCATGGAGCAGCCTTCGGAGAGGTTGTGGAGTCAAAAACAGTGGTTGAATTCAAGCATGCATGGGATAGTCATAAAGCAATTCTAGGGGGTGGGGTAGGAAGAAGTAGGCTGCTGGTTAACTAGGATCTGCAGCTTATCCATTAGGTAGGGAAACAGGCAGACTGGGTGGGCCAAGCGGTCCTTATCTGCCGTCAAATTCCATGTTTCTATGTTCTATGTTTCTATGAGCCACTATACTACCAAGGAATAGGTTTACGGTGGTAGGAACAATGATCAGGGACTGGGGCCGCTATACTACCAAGGAATAGCTCTACAGGGGTTGGAACAATGTTCAGGGACTGGGGGGCCACTATACTATCAAGGAGCAGGTTTACAGTGCTGGGAACAATGATCAGGGACTGGGGCCACTAGACTACTAAGGAACAGGTTTACAGTGCTGGCCTGGGAACAATGACCAGGGATGGGGGGCCACTATACTACCAAGGAACAGATCTACGGGGTGGAGAAAATGATCAGGGACTGGGGGCCACTATACTACCAAGGAGTAGATCTAAAGGAGTGGGAACAATGATCGGGGGCTGGGGGCCACTATACTACCAAGGAATATACCTATAGTGCTGGGAACAATAATCAGGGACTGGGGGGCCACTATACTACCAAGAAACAGGCTTACAGTGCTGGGAACAATGATCAGGGACTGGGGCCACTAGACTACCAAGGAGCAGGTTTACAGTGCTGGCCTGGGAACAATGACCAGGGACGGGGGGGGCCACTATACTACCAAGAAACAGATCTACGGGGTGGAGAAAATGATCAGGGACTGGGGGCCACTATACTATCAAGGAGTAGATCTAAAGGAGTGGGAACAATGATCGGGGACTGGGGTCTACTATACTACCAAGGAACAGGTTTACAGTGCAGGGGAGCAATGATCGGGGGCTGGGGGCTACTATACTACCAAGGAACAGGTTTACAGTGCTGGGAGCAATGATCGGGGGCTGGGGGCTACTATGCTACCAAGGAACAGGTTTACAATGCTGGGAGCAATGATCGGGGGCTGGGGGCCACCATACTACCAAGGAACATGTTTACAGTGCTGGGAGCAATGATCGGCGGCTGGGGGCTACTATACTACCAAGGAACAGTTTTACATTGCTGGGAACAATGATCGAGGGCTGGGGGCTACTATACTACCAAGGAACAGGTTTACAGTGCTGGGAGCAATGATTGGGGGCTGGGGGCTACTATACTACCAAGGAACAGATTTACAGTGCTGGGAGCAATGATCGAGGGCTGGGGGCTACTATACTACCAAGGAACAGTTTTACATTGCTGGGAACAATGATCGAGGGCTGGGGGCTACTATACTACCAAGGAACAGGTTTACAGTGCTGGGAGCAATGATCGGGGGCTGGGGGCTACTATACTACCAAGGAATAGGTTTACAGTGCTGGGAGCAATGATCAGGGGCTGGGGGCTACTATACTACCAAGGAATAGATCGACAGTGGTGGGAACAATGATCGGGGGCTGGGGGGCCATTAGACTACCAGGAATACATTCATATCATTTGGAACTGTAATTGGGTGGGGGATGCACCCCAGGGTAGTAAGACCAGGTTTGTGGAGGCATTAAATAGTGCAGCCACAGCAGCTGTTTAACATCTCCACAAACATTTGAGTATGTCAGAGTACCACTATGCAAGTTGTAGTCACGCGATTTACATAGGCGTCCTGACATACTGTAGTGCTGCTTGCTAGCTCATGACAGCGTACCCTGGTTTGAAAGTTACCTGCACAACCGTACACAGCAGGTGAAGATTGGTAACACCCTCTTGGATAGCAGACCTGCCCTATCTGGAGTTCCTCAAGGGTCCATTTTGGGCCCTCTTTCATTTAGCATTTTCCTCAACAACCTTCCTTACTCCCATCAGGGTCACATCCTTTTATATGCTGATGATGCTGTCCTGTTTACCAGTGATCCAGACCCTAAGATTCTTGAATCTAGGCTACAGAGTAATTTCGTAGTCATAGAAAGATGGTTCCGTAAGCACAAGTTAGTTGTGAATTACAACAAGACTAAAACTATGCTGTTCTCCAGCTCCCAAAATAGACACAGAACTTAACCTATTTTTATCACCAACAAAGAGGGGTCTCCCCTGGAGCTAGTTCAGCGCTTTAAATATCTGGGGATTACTATTGACAGTACGATGACCTTTGCCTATCACATTGACAACATTGCTAAGGCTGTTAACACCCGCATTGGGCTATTTTATAGGCATAAGCAATGTCTGACCCCAGAGGCACTTAACCTGACCATTCAAAGCTCTCCTGTCTCGCTTATTGATTACGGCTTACCAATCTATGGATCAGCTACTGAAACAACTCTTCACCGCATCATAGTTGCATTCAACAAAGCATGCCGGCTCCTTACTGGCTCAGCCCATCTGTCCCATACCTGTGACATGTATGCTCGGGCTAACTGGCTCCAATTCAAAGGTAGACTCATGTACCAAACATGTTTACTGTCCAAAAAAGTAAGCTTAGGCAAAATGCCCCCAGGAGTGCAAAAGCTTATTACCTCCAATATCAACCGTCATTGCACCAGAAGCTCTACTAGCCAGATTTTTAATATACCCCGCTGTCGCACTTCTCTGGGACAAAGATCCTTTGCCTACCGTACCCTGCTATGGATGAACTCACTGCACCATGACATCACTTCAGCATCCACCTTGGGCTCCTTCAAGGTTAAACTTAAGCAACAGCTAGCTGCTGATGCCAATTGTGACTGCTTCCAATAACCTTCCTTCTTGTGACCAGCACTTATTGTAACCTTATGCTATCCTGACCTTATGCATAACTGTTCTCAGCGTGTAAATAACTGTTCTAAGTTGCTAATCATTCTCCTTTACATTCCCTCTTGATCCCTTCCACTGTTTCCCCTCACCCCTCTATGGCTTTTCCCCATCCTCCCCCCCGTTATATCTCCTGAGCTCCCTTGCTCACTTTAAAATGCTTTGTCCCATACCTTCTCACCTCTGACAAGGCCCCTGGGCTGGTGCCATCCCTTGCCTTGTTGGTTATTAGATATTAGGCTGGGTCTGTTCTCATTTTCCTGTAAAGGGTCATTTCATAAGACCCCACCCCCTCTAATATGATCCTTTGAATTCCAGGTTTTAATCAAATATGCACCATGGCATACATTGTACAATGCCACATGTATTGGAACTTCTCTAGTTATACACTCTTGTAATGTCTTGTATAATTCCTTGTTTTGTTTTTCTCCGTCTCATACTTTCCCAATATGTATTGTTCATCTGATGTGGAACCTAATAAATGAGCTTGTTCTCAACGGTGTTACCCAAAATTTCAATAAATAAATAAATTAAATAAATAATAGGTATGTATACAACTTGCAACCATACGATTTACATAGGTACCCTGACTACTGTAGTGCTGCTTACTAACAGGCCTGTATACGATCTGCAGCCAAGTGATTTTCAGAGGTACCCTGACATACTCTAGTGCTGCTTGCTAACAGGCCTGTATACAAGTTGCAACTATGCGATTTACAGAGGTACCCTGACTACTGTAGTGCTGCTTACTAATAGGCCTGTATATGAGCTGCAGCCAAGTGATTTACAGAGGTACCCTGACTACTGTAGTGCGACTTGCTAACGGGCTAGTGCCTTGCTAGCTGGGCCTTTTCGATGTGGCTTTAGGGGCACTAAGCACTGTAAGTGAGGCAATAACCCTTTCAGTGCCTACTAAAACCCAGTCAGTATCCTGGCCATTAAACAACAGGTGTTCAAAATCCATGGAGGTACTGATGGAAAGCTGGATGAGCCACAGTAAAAGGAGAGCTCCTTTTGTGTGTTAAAGCAAACTCAAAATGGGGGGTATTTATTTTATTTATTCATTTATTTATTAAGGTCTTGGAGTAATGCCGTTGAGCACAGGTGCTTGTTTACAAAGGTTCCATGTCAGCGGGAAAGGAATACATACATTGTGGGAAGGGAATACATACATTGTGGGAAGGGAATACATACATTGAGGGAAGGGAATACATACATTGTGGGAAGGAAATACATACATTGAGGGAAGGGAATACATACATTGAGGGAAGACTAACAGAAGAATTCTAAAATGCACAAAACAATAAATTTACTCTATATACAGATTCAGTCATGATTAGGTATACACAATTAAAATTGCAAAGAGATGTGACAGGGTCAAAGGGGAAATAAGGATGGAGCAGGGAGAGATAAGTAGGAAGGTAGAGGGAAGCAGCCAAAAGCCTTGTCAAGTTAAGCTCTGGGAGAGGGAAAGTAGGCAGTGGAGCCAGGGGCAGATAAGTAAGAGGGTGGTGGGGGCAGTTGGGGCCTTGACATGGTAGCCTATTGGAGCAAGTAGAGAAGGTGGGGGGTTTGTATTCACAGCGAATGTAGTGCTAAGCTATGGTGTGATAGAGAATGGGGGTAGAAGGAAAGGGGGGAGTAGAGGTAAAGCTACCAACTTTCTGAGGCCTAAAACTGGGACGGTCCATCCTGACCATGACCCCTTCTCCCACTATGTCACTCCCATGGGCACCGCCGCAGACAACACTGCGTACAATCAATTACATTTTGCTGCTTGCGCTGGCCATGTCATCTCACAGTAACACCAGTAGCAAACATTCAGATTAGAACACTACATCATTCTGCTGCAGCAAGTTCCAAATCATGATATTCATAAAGTTCATTAGAAGCAAACCTGCGTTAAATTGTGATGAGACATTCGAGCTGCTTGTGTTGCTCCTCCTGACAGCTCCATCCAACCCACTTACACCCACCTCATTTGCTGAGCAAACTTCACTTCAGTGACTCCCACCACCACACCAGATTGTTTTCACACACTTCCCTGCAGCTGATCAGGTTCAGGTACCTTAGTTCCCTGCTGCCGGTCTCTTCTCTGTCTGGAGTCCCTCTCAGCTGCTGGCAGGCAGACGTCCACATGTAGAAGGTAGATTATTGTGATTGTAGTTACCTTTTGATGGTAAGGGTAAAGAGCTGAGATAGAAATGTATGTATTTTTGAATGTTATAGAAGCCAGAAGGGGAAGGAAGCATATTCAATTCAATGCTTTACAGTAACTGGTAATTGCTGTTTTTCTTTTAGACTTGGATTGTGGGCTTTTGGTGACACTGTACTTTCTTTGTTGTCTTTACTTAGAATTGTTTTTGGGCTGTTGAGGATTTTAAACATAGTGGTGGTGTATTTCTTTGCTGTCTTTGGTTGCTGCAAATTTTCGCCCCCCCCAACTCTTGATTATATGCCCTGTTAAATCTGATTGACAGAGCTAAACACTGAGTATAGTAAGGGTGTGGAGTAGGAGGGCATACGAGAAAGGAACAGCAGCAGTGAAGAGTGACTGCTCTCTCAGTGGAAGGAAGTAAATGCAAATCTAGGAGCTTTCATTATTTCTTCTTCGCATTGATATTGCATTGGGGAAAGGAGGAATAGAAGTTTGAAGAAGATTGTGCAATGGCTACTTAAAGTCTGTTTTTGAGTGTGGATAGGAAGGATAGGAATATAAAAAGCAGTTGCTCAATATATGGAAACGTGTGCAACAAAGGAGGTAAGGGAAATAAAGAAAATGTTTTGCACTGATAGAGGAGGGAGAGGGGAGATTTGGGGGAGTGTTTGGTATCCTGCATCTGGAAGGGTGGGGGGTCGCTGGTGGGCAACGACAGCAATGGGTAAGTGGTAGGCTGCAACAACTGTGGTGCACCAATCTTTCTAAAAATTGCCTGGAGTGTGGGAGGATGTTTAGTGTGCAACCACATAGAAAAACTTAGAAAGGAGGTTAAGGGTCTGCAGGAGGAACTAAGACAGGCAAGGCAGAGTGGGGGTGGGTTTAGCCCAATACTGGAGGGAGGAAGAAGGGGAGATGAGGCGATTTAAGCCAACAGTGGTGAGGAGAGGTCAGAAGAGGAAGCAGAGACAAAGGGCCCAGGCCAGGAAGAACGATTGCCGGAAACCAGGTCAGAGACAAAAGTCAAATGGAAGGAGGCAATAGGGACTGTGAGGGAGGCGAAGAAGTGGCAAAAGTCATGGAGTGGAAAGGAGAGAACAGGTTACTATGAAGAGAGAGGAGCGGGCATTTGTGAAGGCCTTCAGAAAATAGTTGTGCACTGCTAGAGAGGAAGAAGGTGGAGGAGGAAATGATGAAATTAGAGGTAATTGATAAATGCCTGGACCAAACTGGAGCAGGGAAGTTCTGCTGGGAGAATTGCAACAGGGGTATAAGGGAAATAATGTGCAGGAGGAAGAGAGGCTGGAAATGAGAGAGGAGATGAATGGAAGCAAGCAGGGAGTAAGTGGTGGAATCTTAGTGCTGGGGACTCAATACTAAGAGGAGTTAGGTGGGGTAGCAAGGGAGAGGCATAGTCGCATTTGGGTGGAGGCCATGCCAGGAATGACAGCGGAAAAGGTGGGACAGTCTGTTCTAAAATATGCTAGAAGAGGTAGGGACAAGCCTCATTTAATTATACATCTTGAGACAAACGACCTGGCTGACAAGACAGTAGATACAGTCAGAGGAGGTTTGAGGAACTAGCACAATTAAGTGAGGGCAGGAAGATCAGTAACTTTTCAGAGATACTTCCCATGCAAAAGCAAGCACAACAAGAAAGCTGAGAATAGAGGAATTTAACGGATGGCTAAGAACCTGGTGTTGTGCTAAAGGGTATGGGCTGTTGGGGGTGGGGAGGGACCTGGGAGGACAGTAGTCTCTATGCCAAGGACAGACTACATTTGAGTGAGGAGGAAGAAAGTGTTGAAACAGAGGATGGAGGAGTACATAGAGGAAGATGGGAATTTAAACTAGGAATGGGGGGTGGCAGTTGGGGAAGAGATATGCAGAGACCACAGGTTGGGAAACCATATGAGCTTACCCCCCATAACAGTGACAAAGGACAAATGGCAAGTACTGTTGGTGATGCTAGGAAAGGAGGGTAGGATGGGGGGGAGGGTGGAAGGTGGTTACCCTTAATGCTAGGAGCCTTGGGAGGTAAACTGCAGAGTTACAGGTTCTCATGGCAGAGGGAGAGGTGGACATTGCAGCCATCACGGAAACATAGGCCACCCAATACAATGACTGGGACCTGTCTGTACCAGGGTACAGGTTATTTCGTAGGGACAGGGTGATTGGGAATGGGGGGGGTGGTACTATATGTGAAGGAAGGACTGAAGTGTGTAAGGGAGAGAGAGGAGGGTAGTATGGAGTCACTTTGGTTGCAAATCCAGGATTCCAAGAATAGGATTCTTAGAATGGGAGTGGTGTACACGCCACCATCTCAGACGGAGGAGTTAGACAGGGAACTAGCGGGACAGATCAGGAGGACCTGCGAGAAGGGTAGTGTGGTGATTGTGGGGGACTTCAACATGCCAGGAGTGGACTGGAGCACCCCAACAATCAGGAACAGAAGGGAGCAGGTACTGTTGGATGCCTTCCAGGACAGCTTCCTGCTGCAAATGGTCCCGTGAACCAACCAGGTTAGGGAATACCCTTGACCTTGTGCTGGCAAATGGGGACTTTGTAGAGAGAACTTACAGTGGAGGAACCGCTGTCGGGAGTGACCACCACTCAGTATGGCTCACATTGGATATGGGCTAGGAAGGAGTGGAATCTGGCACAATAGTGCTGGACTTCAGGAGGGCCAACTTTGGGAGGATGGGGGAAGTGGTAAAAGGGTACCTGGCCAGAATTCAATCTAGTATGGACACTAACCAGAGGTGGGAGCTCATAAAGCTGAGGATAGTGGAGGCAACCAAAACCTGCTGCAAAGCCCAGAGCAAGAAGGCTGGTGCTAAGAAACCAATCTGGTTGAGCAAGGAGGTCATGGAAAGGTAAGGAGGAAAAGAGCTGCCTTTAGAAGTACAAGAAACAGGGAGGGAAGACAGGGAGGTGCTTGACAGACTCGAAGGAGGTGACAAGGGCAGTGAGGAGCAAAAGCATCTCTACAGATTCAGGCTGGCACAAGGCATTAAGAAGGGAGAAGGACTTCTTTAAGTACATCAGGGAGAAAAGGAGCTGTAAGGACCACATAGTAAGGATTAGGAAGGAAGGGGTTGGGTGGAAGCAGGGTGCGATAAGGTGGAAGCACTAAATGAATACTTCTGCTCAGTATTTACTAAAGAGAAGAGGGGGGTGACACCCAAGGTGGGAGAAATGGCAGAAGCAGGGTGGGAAGTGGTGACAGATGGGGAAATCATGGAGAGCAGAGTTCGAGAGGGTTTGAAGGTGTAACCCCTAGATGGCGCTATCCCAGGGGCTACTACCCGTGCCTGATTTGCCACTAACAGGTTGAGGGGCCTGGATCCAATGGCGGGTGCCTCCACCCAGAGGTCAGGGTTTGCAATAGTTAAACTAACTTGGTCACAGCCCTCTGGGACACTGCAACCCCCCTTTCTTCCCACTAGTGGCCCACACAGTATATCAGAATTACCTTCACAGTATACACTTACCCCAGGACTGGTTCAGGCACTGGGACCCCTGTAAATAAGAAGATACAGTGCAACAATCACAGTACAATACTTTAACATAGACAAATACCTCAGGCAGTATAACTTTGCTGAAACAAGCAGCTCTGATTTATTTGAGGGGATATAACAAGGACGGGAAATCAGGTTAATTAGCTTATCACTTTACTCATCTACCTATGGCTCTGTGCACAGGCCTATCCCTACAGTTACTGTCCCTGGGTACCCAAGCCCTAGTGGCTAGTCCAAACCGTGGCAGCTGGTAGGGTCCCTTTCACACAGAGAAAAGAAAAATTAGTTAACCAGTCAGCAGTACAGTAATTCCATTTGGATTCAATGTGGCAATTCAACAGGGAGCGACCCTGAATTAGTACTCACGACCTCCAAACAAGATAGGGTCCTTCAACGTCAGCAGGGCTACTCTTGAGCTCCACGAGACTTCTCACACATTTATATGACAAACTGCAACAGGCAAAAGTCTTTTAATGGCAGCAGGATTCACTTGAGCTACACAAGCCTCCTCACACATTTATATGGTAAACAGTAACAGGCAAAAGTCGTTTAATGGCAGCAGGATTCACTTGAGCTACACAAGCCTCCTCACACATTTATATGGTAAAAAGAAAGTACTATACCAGGCAGGCTGCTTCTCTATCCCGATCGCAATTGCTGTACAATACCCGGGAGAACACACAGCAGATTCAGTTCCTGACAGACCGAGCGCAATTCAGCAATTTCTCCAGTCTTCTACAGGGTGAGCCTGGTTTCTACTCTTCAGATATCCTTTGATTCTCTTCACAGGACGGATTCAGTCCTAACAAGCAGTTGCACAAGCTGCAGACCGAAACTCGGGGCCTTACACGCGTTTCCCGACTAAAACTGCACACCGAAAAAGCACAGGGCTCCTTCCCTCTTCACTGCCAGAGCTCAACTGAAACTCCAGCAGACAAAACCGGGCATGTCCTTTGAGTTCCTCCCAGTTCTTGGCTGGATTGGCTGTCACTCACAATAGACTGACCCTGTTGGTCCAAAAAGGCGCCGAAGTCCAAACTACATCTCCCAGAGTCACTGCCCATACAATCCTCTTGTGGCTGGCTCAGATTACGAGTCCAAGTTCTGGTTCGTCCAAGGCACCATTTTAGAGCTACCTTAACCCACACTGATTGGTCCAGTTCAGCAGTTCAAAACTAGATTGGGGAACTAGGCAAACACAGTTCTGACTGCAAAGAAAGCAGGTTAGACAAACTGTATTTTCATTATTACTCTAAATGATTTCTGGCAAACAGTTACATCTTTCAGATAGGTTCCTTTGCACTCTAGTGACTGCAAAATGGAGTGAATTGGCAGCAGCTCGAGTGGTACTCAAGCAGAGAAACACACAGTCCCCCCATACAAACTAATTATATCTGCAAGCAGACAGCTCTTAAACAGACAGTACCAGAGGCTCTAAAAACACTCACAGATAAATGGCTTACACGCCAAACACCATTCAGGCTTGGAACATTCAAGCAAGCTCCTGGAAGTCTTTTGGGAACTCCCATTTGCAAGGGGGTTACAAAGGCACTGAGGGTGGACAAGGCGCCAGGCCCAGATGGCATCCACCCCAGGGTACTGAAGGAGCTGGCAGAGGTCCTTGCAGGACCTTTGGCAGACCTATTTAATGTCTTACTACATTCGGGGTGTGTACCTCAGGACTGGAGGATGGCTCATGTGGTGCCCCTCCACAAGAGTGGCCCCAAGAATGAACAAGGAAACTACAGACCAGTGAGCCTCACATCCATCGTGGGTAAGCTAATGGAGACTATCCTGAAGGAGAGGCTGGTGGCCCTTCTAGAGGCCAAAGGACTAGAGGACAGCAGACAGCATGGCTTCATACGTGACAGATCCTGCCAAACCAACCTGGTCAAGTTCTATGACTGGGTAATGAGGCAACTGGACAGGGGCCATGCAGTGGATGTCCTGTATCTGGACTTCAGTAAGGCATTCGACTCAGTGCCACATTGAAGGCTGGGAAGGAAGTTAGTAGGCATAGGGGCAGGTGCAAAGCTGGTGAGATGGGTAGGAAACTGGCTGCAGGGAAGGCAACAGAGGGTGGTGGTGGGTGGGGAGTTCTCACAGCCAAGGGCAGTGACGAGCGGTGTTCCACAGGGCTCGGTGTTGGGACCAGTGTTGTTTGGGATATTCATTGCAGACATATCATGGGACATCAAGAGCAAGATCAGTCTGTTTGCTGATGATACCAAGGTAGGCGCGGTGGTGGATGACCTAGGGGGATGGCAGGGGTTGCAGGATGATCTAGCAAAGCTTGAAACCTGGTCAGACACCTAGCAACTGGGTTTTAATGCCAAAAAGTGCAAGGTGCTGCATTTTGGGATGAAGAACCCAAGGAGGAGTTACCAGCTAGTGGGAATGCAGCTAGCCCAGACAGAGGAGGAGAAGGATCTGGGTGTGCTCATTACAGGGTCAATAAACAACTCGGCACAATGTAGGAAGGCAGCTGCAAAGGCCAACAAAATGCTGGGTTGTATTGCAAGGGGTATATCCTCGAGGAGGGAGGAGGTGATTCTGCCACTGTATAGGTCATTAGTTAGTCCACACCTGGAGTACTGCGTGCAGTACTGGCGTCCGTATCTGAAGAGGGACATTAAGTTACTGGAGGGGGTGCAGCACAGAGCGACAAAGATGATCAAGGGGCTGGGGGGACTTATCATACGAGAGGAGGTTGAAGGAGTTGAACATGTACTCACTGGAGGAGAGGAGAGACAGGGGTGACATGATTGAAACCTTTAAATACATTAAAGGAATAAACAAGACGGGTACAGAGGGGCTGTTCAAAGTAAGGGAGGGGAGGACCACCAGGGCCATGATATGAGACTGGAGCGAGGAAGGTTAAGGAGGAGATGAGGGACACTTTTTTACAGAGAGGGTGGTGGCTGGGTGGAATGCGTTACCTGCTGAAGTGGTATCTAGTAGAACAGTGGACTGCTTCAAATGAGGATGGGACAGGACAAGGGGGAGGGTTAATGAAGGGGAAGGGTGGAAGGAAGGGGCAGCTGCAGAATAAGGGGTGCTAGCTGCACATTCGAGCAGACTTGATAGACCTCTAGGCCTTTATCTGCTGGCAAATTTCGTATGTTCGTATGTGCCTGTTTGCACTACTACCCATTCTAATCTAACAGGAAGGAACATGCTTTACTGTGCTCCCACTGACATGCTTGCTGTGCAACACGGGCGCAGCGATTGAAGTTGCAAACCGCTGTCCAGCACGAGCAGCGCCACAGTGGTACTGAAATAACTGTCACTCAAGGATTAGCAGTCAGCAAAAAGAAAGGGGGACAAAACTGGGACAAGTAAGCAAAAACTGGGACAAAAGTGACATTTTACAAAACTTGTGGGGACACTGGGACATGCTGCCTAAAACAGTGACTGTCCTGGGAAAATAGGGACTGTTGGTAGCTTTAAGTAGGGGGGAAAAAGAAAAAGGGGGGTGGGAGTAGGGGAAAAGGGAAGAAAACAGGGAGGGGAAGAGGGAGGGAAAATGAGGAGGAGGAGGATGGGGAGAACAGCACAAGGGAAAGTTAGGCAGGGTAGCAGCTAGTTTGGGATAGGGCGATAGGCAGTGAGAGAAGATGGGTAGTAGATCTAAGGTATCAAACAGACATGGCTAGTCACCTGAAAAAAATCATAGAGGCAATCTAAAATAGACAACAAAAGTATACTGTAGGTCAACCCTTTTTTTTTTTTTTTTTTTTAACCATTACATGTACTGCTTTTTTAATTAATGGTAGAAAACATTTTCAAATTGCTTGGAGCAGGCAGTACCTTGGAGTGATTAGCCTGCCCTAGAGTAGAAAAGTGCCAGTTTTTAAATGTGGTTACAGATATTCTCTAAAACTGCACCCCACTTGACCAATCCTGAAAGAAGCAAGTTTTAACTGCAGTAATAAATGTTTAGCCCCCGGTCAGGATCGCTGTGGGTTCCCTACCAGTGGTGTCTGGGTGCATTAGTGTCTAAAGGGTTGACACAACACACAGAAGAACAGCACTCCCTGGAAGGAACCAGTCTGTACCAGGAGCTAAACTGCTAAGTAGATTTATTGGTGCACAGAACGCTGACTGGCAGCCCCAGCATTTCAGTCATAGAGGGCTTTGTCAGGGGTCTGTCAGACCATCAAAACAGACCACAATTTAAACACACACTGCTCAAAGCTAGAAAACACCATTTGAGACTCTAATAATAAAAGTATCGTATGATGTATATTTCAATCTGAGGTCAGAGAAAGACAAGTAAATCTTAGTAACATCAAGGAAATAAAAATTAATGTTATGAAAAAAGGAGAAAAAAATCTTGCACTCAGATTCAGTGGGATTACAAATACATGCAAATGTCCACTAGTCCAGTGTGTTCCTTAAAAATGAAAACCAGGTGCAGATTCAGTTCCCAGGTAACTCAAGTAACTGTAGCTAGCACCAGTGGCACACACTAATACTTCATTGTAGTTAATTACCTAAACTCTTTAGTAAGTAAGCTGATGCTGCGCATTCATTGACCAGCAGTGAAGCAGCAGAGCTGTTTCTTCAATGATCTCCCCTTTCGGGGGTCACAGGCAAAAGAGGAAATGCAGGGAGTTGTGAGTAAAAGCTGAATGTGTATAATGGATTGCAGTCCTGCTGCATTTGCTGAGACCATGTACTGAAAGAGACTGACTGTTGTTAATTGGTAGCACGTGATGTGGGCACCTGTAGTACGGTGATGTCCAAAACAATGACGCATTATGGACAAAAGCCTGAATGGCGATGGGGAGGGTAGGGTGACCGGATGTGGGGTGGGTGAATCGGCGACAGGATGTCACTTTATGTACACGCACGGTGGGGGGAGCGAGCATGGTGAGCTTGGGCTTGGAGGGGGCGGAGGGGATGTAGGGGGTGGCGCTGTGGTGGTTTGCTGAGCTGTGCTGTGGCATCGGGGGTTCGCCTGCAGTTGCGGTGGGTGAGGTACCGGGTTCGGGTCCAGGCACTGGTGCAATTTTATTGCGCCCGGCCCTAAACTTTATTTTTCATGCTTTCACACCCCCCCCGACATGCACCCCCCTGGAGCTGAGAATCCTTTAGTAGGGGGGTCCACGGAAAGCATGAAAACGTAAGTCCCTGGCACTGTTCTTCCATGCACCGAGGATGTCAGAGCGCCTAAAATTTTTTAGACGCTCTGACGTCGTGATAACGCCGCTCGCCTTTCGGCAGTCGCCGTTATCACATAGAAGCTTGTTAATTGGGAAATAAGCACGCATGTTTCCTGCTGCCCAGTACTACAAAAACATGAACAAAGAAAAGATGGGACCTCCTATATTCTTAACATAGAAACAGAGAATCTGTCAGCAGATAAGGACCATACAGCCCACCTAGTTTGTCCATTTCCTTACTCACTGCTGCAGCCCCAGATCCTATTTGATCTGCGGCTCTCCTGCCCTGCACTGCACATCTCCAGGTTATCCTTATGTCTATTCCATGCACTCTTGAACCCCTGTATTGTTTTCACACCCACCGCTTCTGTTGGAAGGCTGTTCCACAGCTCCACCACCCTTTCAGTGAAAAAGTACTTCCTAACATTACCTCTGAGCCTTCCACCCTTCAGCCTCATATCATGTCCCCTTGTTCTCGTGCAGCGTTTTCTCTGAAATATGCTTTCTACCTGTACCCTGTTTATTCCCCTAAGGTACTTGAAAGTCTCTATCATATCTCCCTTCCCCTCTCCCTTCTTTCCTCCAGTGAATAGATGTTAAGTCTTTCCTCGTAGGGCTTCTGGTGCAGTCCATGTACCATCTTCGTTGCCCTTCTCTGGACTGCCTCTATTTTATCAATGCCCTTCTGGAAAGGTGATCTCCAGAACTGGACACAGTACTCCAGCTGAGGCCTCACCAGTGATCTGTACAGTGGCATCACCACCTCCTTCCTCCTGCTTGTTATGCCCCTCCCTATGCACTCCAGCATTCTGTTTGCTCTTCCCACCACATATGCTTTATAGTTTAACTTGGATGGGGCTCCTGTATGCATGTTAACATTTAAAGTGTTGGTACCTGGCCAATAAGGGGATCACCTTGTTGTTGGTAGTGGTGGTCAGGTTAATTGTGATTTGGTCACATGATGAGACCAAGAGCCCTTTTTATTGTTCGTTTTTGTACCTGCTGTTTGTCCTCACCATTTGTTCGATATCCAAAATATTGTGCCATTACTGTATCATTGTTATATATATATATCTAACTAACATCTTTGTATTGTATTATTCGTAAGTGCCACTGCAGTGTATCTTCTCACCTTCCTCGTACTGTTTGCTATGTACGGTTATGTTCAGACATCCCTTATTTATTGAATGCTGCTATGTATCTCTGTTTATCTGTTAACTAAATCTGGGTCACCCCTGAAAAAGAGACTTTCAGTCTCAGTGGGCCCACCTGGTAGACAAAATACAACAAATACATAAAAAATAAACTGATGGAATGAAGGCAAATGCCCCGTCTCCAGTATTGGCCCTTTGTGTTCATTCCAGTGGCTGTAACCCTATAGTCCTGTGATAGCCTTGTAAATGCATCTCATTTATAATTCTTGCCTGACCTTCTATACTGTCTTGTTACACCTTGTTTCTTGTAATTAATTCCACGTCACCCCTGAAAAGGGACTTTCAGTCTCAGTGGGCTACCTGGTCATCAGATCTGATTAAATAAATAAAGTAAGAAAATGAAAGTAACAAACAAATTGCAGGCTTTCAAGAAGCTATTTTTTTTCTGGGGGGGTTATTGAAACTATAACTGTTTAAATCATCCAGCTGTGGCTGTGAAGCACCCTGTGGTTAGTACAGTTTGGTTCCCAATGGAGCTCTCCCCGCCTGTAGCAAGTATGGGTGGATAGAGAAAAGAAGTTACTTATATGATACCCCTGCAGCCTCTGCTGAAGCTGTCCGTGTGTGATAAATTGCCAGCCGAATGAGATTTAAAGACTCAGGAAAATACTTTTCTGCTTAGCTGTCAGTGTAGGCACTGTGTTTTTGTGGGTCCTTATGTGATATGGTGCTCGTCATGGTCTTACACCGGTGCCCCATGTCCCCAGACTCTCAGATCCAGAGTAAAATATAATATATAAATTTGCAATGCGGTGCTTTCCTCCTTAGAGCCGTGCCAGTCACAATCTCTAGCAGGGAGGGGCCACAAATGAATAATTAAATGAAGTGCAACTAAATGCTATTAGAATAACATGACGAGCTAGTAAACCCGTTGTGTGGTTACGCAGCATCTTTACAGCTGAGCTGGCGTGCATTCTGCAGTCACGAAGGTGGGGAAGGGCGTGAAACTCATAACTTGTCACTAGAATCGGTTTCCTTTACGCATTCTTCTGTGATTCCTTAGTCTGCTACCTAAAATCGAAGGCACTTCTCCAGCACCCCATGCTTTCAGAAACTGAAAATCCTGCCAGATAAATCTCTTCTCACCTGCTGGGAGTAACTGTTGCCGACAGCTGAGGGCTCTGCTTCATCAATAATGCAGTGCAGAGAAGTACAAGAGCATGTCGGATTAATAATACATCACAGCAAAGACACGGGTAGCCTCTGCAACTCATTTACTGCAGCTTTTATTCTACAAAAACTGACAATTTGCTCAGGTGTCAGCAGGGTTTCATGCAGATCCATTTAAAAGACAAAAATACAAAACCGTGACGTTTGGCAGTTAGCTTTTTCCAGACCTGTGTGCAGAATGTAGTAGCAGATGTAACTTCCGCTGTGGTAAAGGATAATGATCAGTGTTGCAGTTCTAGGTATGTTTTATTTTTTGTGTTTTAATTACAAATTTTCTCATGCTTGGTTCTGCTACATACAAACTAGGGTTGTCAGAACCCTCTGAAGTTCTGGGTTCTAGTTCTAATCTAGAACTTATGAAAAATTTCTTGGGTTCTAATCTTTTTTAGAACTTTTTAGAACTCGAACCCAATTTTTCAAACTGTGCTGCCAATAATGAAGATAATAGTGGAATTGAGGACATGCTGCCAATAATGAAGTAAAATAGAAATGCACACAAAACTGAGGACAAAGAGAAATAAACTCTTTCAGTATAAGGGGGAGAGAGAAATGATCCTGTTTGATATGTTGGGTACAGTGCAGAAATCAAAGGGCACACAGCAGGATGATGGCCAGTATGCCACACAGGAGATGGAGCAACACAACACAGTGACACACAGATACATATTTTTTTCTTTGTAATGAGTAAGGGATTTTCCCATCTCTCCTCCCAACAGGAAAATATTTCTGGCATGTATTTAAGGATACCACACAGCTGGGTGCTGGGGTGCACATGGTTGCACACACTGGTGAGTAGGGTAAAGTACAGTCAAAGGGCACGCAGCAGGATGGTAGACTGACCAGTCCACCATGTAGGAGACAGTCACACAACACAATAAAAGTGATGTTTCTGTCTCTCTCTTCCCAACAGGGAAATATTTCTGGCATATATTTAAGGATACTACACAACTGGCTGCTTTGCTACACAGTGCACATGGCCACACACACCGGTGGGTAGGAAACAGTGCAGTCAAAGGGCACACAACAGGATAATGGGCTGGCCAGGCCCAGTACGCCAAGTAGAAGGAGTCACAGGTACAGTATAGCAAAGTGCACAAAGCAGGATGATGACCTGCACTGTACACAGAGGCCCCCAAGCCTCCCAGTCAGAGTCCACAGTCTCCCCTGCCTGCCTGCTCCCCTACTCCCTTCACATCAAACCACCTTGCTAACTGCCACTTGTGCCACCGCCTGGCTGCTCCAGTCCATTGATCCCCCTGTAATTTCTGCCGCACAGGAAAAATGCCTCGCTTCCACACCACCACTACCAGTGTCTGCCTTCAATCAAAGTGTACATTCTTTTTCCCCCAAAAGGCACCAGGAAATGAAACACAGCACAACCCATCTGCTCTGCTACTCATCCAGTTCCATCTGCCCTGATCATTTCCTGCTGCACGACTGAAAGTTTGAGTCACAGGACTCAGCTATACACTTTGTGCTGCTCGCGTTAGTGTACACTACAGCAACAGTATAATTAATACACTAATTTAGCTAGTTCCTCCCAGTCCCTTCATCCCGCTGTCAGTCCATCCAGAGGAGTAATTCTGGTGTAAAGGTTGGGGGGTGGGGCAACCAGCCTTGGATCATGGGTGCTGTGCTACCCATCAGAAAGTAGATCATCCATGCTATTTTTGATTTTGTGCAGCAATTACTGTAATTCATTTTAACATTGAAACATAGAATCTGATGGCAGACGAGGACAGTTTGACTCAACCAGTCTGCCCATTTTTCCGTACCTACTTTGTCACCGTAGACCCTACTTGATCTACACCTTTCTCCCTCCTCCCTTCCTTTCCATAACAACTTCCTTGTGTCATTCCACCCACCTGTAGGCAGGGTAAAGGTGATTTATTTTGTGAAATTTAACTTTGGTAACACTGAGTAAAACACTGGAGTTGCACTCTAGGCTAACCATATTCCACCCTCTGCCCCCCAGCCAGCAGCCCCTACCAAAGCAGACATATAGTCAGGCTCAGGTGGCACACAGGAGAGATGCTAGACAGCACATCATTTTAAATCAGACACTGACTGTAGACAGTACAGCAGATACATCCAACACAGCACAGCAGAACAGCCCAGCAACAAACATAAACACCACCTACCCTTGTCTTCTCGCAGACTAGAGCTATGTTAGTTCAAGTTGAGCAGTTTTGTTCTGTTTTGATAGTTGCTGTGCCCATCACTAACTGTTAGTGCCACTGACCCACTCCAGAGGCCAGACACAACAGGAAGAGAGAATATCTCACAGATTGCTGCAGGCTTCTTTTCCTGGGCACTCCCTGACCCTGACTGGTGCCAAATCAAATGGCCAG
Source organism: Neoceratodus forsteri (assembly GCA_016271365.2). Classification (NCBI taxonomy): domain Eukaryota; kingdom Metazoa; phylum Chordata; order Ceratodontiformes; family Ceratodontidae; genus Neoceratodus; species Neoceratodus forsteri. Next base: position 50,343,980 of record JADMNL010000031.1, on the reverse strand, counting down.
TATCCAGTGGTATGTGGCCCCTGCCAGCTTAGAACTGCCCTGTGCAAACTGGAATCCCCTCACTCCCACCTTTTCCTCTGCTTATTGCTTTGTCTTGTTTTTGTCCATACCACATAGTGAGCACACACACCCTCCCCCGTGGCATGATGATGTTGCTGGCTGCCCCCCACCCACCCATCACTACTCACTCCCACCCACCACACTGCAGCCCACCAGTCTGTCCTACCTCCCAGTTAGTTGTTGCTTTCAGCAGCAGCCTCTACCTTGAGCCTCCAGTAGTCCACATTCCTCTGTTATCTCCCTTCCAAACTTCCATCTGGCAGCCTCCAGTTAGTTTCACAGGCTACATACTCAGCCTGATCGACGCCTCGACCGAACCAACCCCCACAGTCACTCATTGGCACCCTCAGCCCCACAATGCTCGATCAAGGCCAAAGGACTACTCCACGACTGACTCCCAGCACTGGCAAGCGAAGCAGCAGCTCCTCGACATCGGCTGGCAGATGCGGCAGCAGCATTCCATTTTAAAAAGGTAAAACAGTCGCAGGATGAGTGGAATTGAAGCACCAAACATGTCTGTCAACAAGTACCACAGTTCTCTTGATGCCAGCTGTCAGTCTCCCGCCCGCTCATCCCGATGCCTCACTATTGGTGGCGATACGTGCTTATGCTACTTCCGCAGTGCAGTCTGTCACTTTCCTCTCTCCCTATTACAATTCACTCCTGCTCCTCCTGGTTCCAGCCAGGCCATCTTTTCCAGTGATGCCCCCCTCCCCCATCTAGCTGCCGCAGCTTGGCGCACTCTCCTGTGGCTTTCTCTCCCATGGTCCACTAGTCCCTTCCCCTAGAACAGCAAGCTCCCGAGTTAGTCCCTCCTAGCCCATCAGCAGGCAGCAGCAGCAAAAGGGGCTGAGTGGCAAATGTGCTTACTTTAATTGTTGAGGGAACTTGTGCCCCCCTTCTCCCCCCTATAATTATACCCTGAGTCTGTCCCTCTCCGTGTCTATGTCCATTTCTCCCCAGGAACTAGCAGGCAGTGACATGGCAGTTCCGTTTAAGTAATAAAAAAACAAAAAACTTCGAACCCTATTGCGAACCCTCGAGTGTTCGAGTTCTGAATTAGAACTCAAACACCAGGGTTCGAGGAGGGTTCGAATCTTTCCCGAACAAGTTCTGACAACCCTAATAGAAACATAGAATTTGTCAACACATAAGGACTGCTTGGCCCACTCAGTCTGCCCATTTTCCCTACCTAGAGTATCACCGCAGACCCTACTTGATCTCCGGCTCTTTCTCCCTCCCCAGATTCCTTTCCACTAAGATTCCCGTATGGCTATTCCATGCTTTCTTGAACCCCAGCACTGTTTTCGCTCCCACCACCTCAGCTGGTAGAATGTTAAAGGAACCCACCACTCTTTCATTAAAGAAGTATTTCCTCACATCTCTCATGAATCTACCTCCTCCAACCTCATACTATGTCCCCTTGTTCTTGAGCACCTTTCTTTCTGAAAAATACTTCCCTCCTGTACCTGATTTACCTCTGTGAGGTAGTTAAAGGTCTCTATCATATCCCCCCTCCCTTCTCTCTTCCAAGCTGTACATACTGAGTTCCTTTAGTCCCTCCTCACTGGGCTTTAGATGCAGACCCCGCACCATTTCAGTTGTTCTCCTGTGGACTACCTCCACTCTGTCTATGTCCTTCCAGAGATGTGGCCTCCAGAACTGTACACAATATCCTAGGTGAGGTCAGTGATCTATACAGAGGCAACACCACCTCCTTCCTTCTGCTGTTGATACCTTTCTCTATGCACCCCAGCATCCCACTTGTCCTCCCAACTGCCATATTGCACTGCCTGGCCACCTTTAGGTTATCAGAGATGATTACCCGTGGGTCTGTCTCCTACTTGGTGTTCATCAATAACACTCCCCCCATTTTGTGTCAGCGTGGCTCAGTTGGTAGCACATCCACCTCTGGCTCAAAAGGTCATGGGTTCTAGTTCCACACCAGATTAACCTAAAACATTGGCACCTGAGTGCAGTATTGGGGGGGTGCTATAATGTTGGGGTGTGCCATCCTTTGGATGACATGTTAAACCAAGGTCCCTGCTGTGACGAACCTCTCCCTTTTGGTTGTAACTGCTTTTAGAGAATCTTCTGTTTCCAGTCTGGTTTCCCAGGACTTCACTTCTCCTTGAACAAGGCTAGGAAGGTCACCACGGGTTAACTTTGGTAGTATGCTCTTCTGATGACAGATGCCAACAAAGTTTTCCATTAGTTCAAAAAGTTTAAAGTCCATGGGCAATTGTTTGCTGATTGTTGCTCACAGCATGTACCTGAGGTGCAAATAATCCATATAGAAAAAGGTAAAGTTGGGGGCATCTAAAGTCCTTAAAGAACATTCAAAACACTTCTTTGTGCCTTCAAATATCTTTTTTTAATGTTGCCCTGACATTTTGTTCATATTCGAGCTTTTTTAAAGGGCTATTTTCTGTAATAAGTGAAACATATACATATTAATTTCACTGACCGCTGTACCTGTGACTCCCTGAATCATGGAGTAATGCCCTGACAGAATCTGCTCTGCCTTAATTAAATTCCGCCTCACCAGGGAGATGGAAGCCCCTGTATCCCTCAAACCCTGCGTTACCGCCCCATTAACTACAATAGGATGGATATGCTCAGGGGAGACAAGTGGTACTGCAGTCTGCACACAACCTATCCACTGTTGGGTGCTATTTTGTTCACCCCTTCCCCCAGCCTTTTGCCCCTTAATTAGTTTCTGAGGGCAGGTGTACCTCAAATGCCCCACTTGATTGCAAATATGAAATGTTTTGGCCTCTGGCTCTTGGTTCCTCTTTGAACCATCAGGTTCTGCTTTGGACTCAGGTGCAGGCTGGTTTACTGTAGGCTGCCCTCCTTGGGATTCCTTAAAACTGTTTGCTGCCCCCCCCCATGAGACTTACTCTGTGCGTATGGTCTGCTGACCATGTACATGTCAGCGCTTGCTGCTACCTCCTTTGAGGAGCCGGATGCCCTGTCAAGCAGTCATACTTGCAGGACCTCAGGTACAATTTTAAGAAATGGTTCCCTCACCAACAAATCTTTAATCAGTGCCACGGTGTCTACTTTTGCCCCATCCACCCACCTGTCAATGTAAGTACACAGCTGAATCTGCAATTCCACATAACTGTGTTCTGGAGTTTGCTTGAACTCCCTAAATTTCCCTCTGTAAGCCTCTGGAGTTAATTCAAAATGCTTTAATAACAGCACCTTAACCTTATCATAATCAATACAGTATTCATTACTAATTTTGGCAAATGCCTGCAAAGCACGTCCCTTAAATCAGGGTGTGAGATGAGTTGACCAGGAAGCCTTATCCAATTCCAGTTGCCCACATACCCTCTCAAACTACCTTAAAAATAGATCAAGATCATTGTTCTCTTTATACTGAGGAAACAATTTAGAATTAATTTTGGCTTCATGGGGGAAACTCACTACGCCATTACTTACATTTTTCTGGCGCATTGTCATCATGTCCTTCTCGTGCTGTTGGCTGCGGATCTCGTGCTGTCATTCTTTTTCTTTGTCATCCAGTCTTTTTGCCTCCAGTATTTTTATTTCCATTTCCTTCTCTGTCTCCAGTCTTTTTGCTTCTCTTTCCTTCTTGACCTCCACTCTTTTTGTTTCTGCTTCTGGTCTTTTTGTGTCTGCTTCTAGTCTTTTTGTCTCTGCCTCCAGCTTTTTCACCTCCAGTTACAGTTCTTGCTGATGCAGTTGCAGTTTCACAATCTCGAGCTGATTTGGAGAGTCTGCAACCCCAGCTCCAGGCTCACCCCAAGGGACCTTCTGCTTCTGGTCATGTGCCACCAGGGAGACTATGAGGTCTGCCTTCTTTTTCTTTTCCTGACCCTCAAGCTGGACCCAATTTTCTTGGCACTTGTTATAAAGCTGTTCCAAAGTAAGCCTGTCATGTGCTGACTAGAACAAAAAAAATTTGTAACAGTGCCCTCTTTGTATATCCTTTTTCGTGACTGCTAAGGTAGAATTTTCTACTGGTCAACTCTGTCTGTCAGTGTGTTCAAAGGTTCGCTGTGATCCCACCCCTACCACCAGTTTGTGACAGACTTCTCCCTTTTGGCTGAAACTGCTTTTAGAGAGTCATCTATTTCCTTGTTTCTCAGCTGCCACCAGCCTGGTTTCCCAGGCTTCACTTCTTCTAGCACAAGGCTAGGAAGGTCACTATGGGGTTTGGTAGCATGCTCTTCTGATGATGGATGCCAACAGTTTTCCCTTAGCCAGAGAAAATAAATCAACTACCCTACAATTAAAACACAGTCACAACTGCTATGTAAGTTATTTTACTTTAAGAGTCAGGGTGCAACTCCAGGATATCAACAGTATAAATGAGAGGAAAACACTTTTACAGGAAAAATAAACAAATGCTTTTAAATAACAGAAGTCAGACAGGAAAACACTAAGGACTGCTTTAACCTAACATAAACAAGCATTTGTCAATGCCGAACGTTCGCTTGCAGGTATTTGCAGTGGTATTTGGCACTTGGACATGGCTTAAAAAAATCAGTGACAAAGAAGTACAAGCATTTGTCAATGCCGAATGTTGCTTGCTTCTATGTGCTGTTTAGGTATTTGGAACTCATTGGAGTGCAAATATTGAAAATTCGCGAACTTACAAGCGTGCGTAGGAACTGCGCAACGCACGCTTATAAAACAGTCATTTTTAGGAATTTTTTCACCAAATTTTCAACATAGCCATTTTAAGATCTCTGCTCATGAGCGGTGTCACTGTGATTTTCTTAATGTGTCCCTTACATTGAGTTTGCACACAGACTGCATAAATGTGAGCTACATGAAACAGAACCACGTTTTGGGCAGGATGTGAAAATGACAGATGTACTGCTCAAAAGGAGGTGTGGTAAAATGGCAATGTTGAAAATCTGGGTGGAAATATTGAAATTTGCAAACCCTCGATGCATAGGAACTGCATAGCATACAGCAAAAACAGTCATTTTTAAGAATTTTTTCACCAAATTTTCAGCATAGCCATTTAAGACTTCTGTTAATGAACAGTGTCACTGTGATTTTCTTAATGTGTCCCATACATTGAGTATGCACACCGACTGTGCCATTGTGTACTACATGAGCGGAAACACGTTTTGGGCAAGATGTGAAAAATGACAGCTGCACTGCTCATAAGGAGGTGTGGTAAAATGGCAATGTTGAAAATCTGGAGTGAAAATATTGAAAATTCGCAAACTTACGAGCGTGCGCAGGAACTGCACAACGCATGCTCGTAAAACAGTCATTTTTAGGAATTTTTTCACCAAATTTTCAACATAGCCATTTTAAGATCTCTACTCATGAACAGTGTCACTGTGATTTTCTTAATGTGTCCCATACATTGAGTTCGCACACCGACTGCGCCATTGTGTGCTACATGGGCAGAAACACGTTTTGGGCAGGATGTGAAAAATGACAGATGTACTGCTCATAAGGAGATCTGGTAAAAAGGCAATGTTAAAAATCTGGAGTGCAAATATTAAAAATTCGCAAACTTACGAGCGTACATAGGAATGGCACACTGCACACTCGTAAAACAGTCATTTTTAGGAATTTTTTCACCACATTTTCAACACAGCCATTTTAAGATGTCTGCTCATGAACAGTGTCACTGTGATTTTCTTAATGTGTCCCATACATTGAGTTCGCACACCGACTGCGCCATTGTGCGCTACATGGGCAGAAACACGTTTTGGGCAGGATGTTAAAAATTACAGCTGTACTGCTCATGAGGAGGTGTGGTAAAATGGCAATGTTGAAAATCTGGAGGGAAAATATTGAAAATTCAGAAACGTACGAGCGTGTGTAGGAACTGCGCAATGCACGCTCGTAAAACAGTCATTTTTAGGAATTTTTTCACCAAATTTTCAACATTGCCATTTTAAGACCTCTGCTCATGAACAGTGTAACTGTGAATTTCTTATGTGTCCCATACATTGATTTCACACACACCGGCTAGCATTGTGCGCTACATGAGGCGGAAACATGTTTTGGGTGAGATGTGAAAAATGACAGCTGTACTACTCATAAGAAGGTGTGGTAAAATGGCAATGTTGAAAATCTGGAGTTAAAATATTGAAAATTGCAAACTTACGGCGTGCGTAGGAACTCGCATAACGCAAGCTCGTAAAACAGTCATTTTAGAATACTGTCACAAATTTTCAACATAGCCATTTTAAGATCTCTGCTCATGAACAGTGTCACTGTGATTTTCTTAATGTGTCCCATACATTGAGTTCGCACACCGACTGTGCCATTGTGCGCTACATGGGCGGAAACACGTTTTGGGCAGGATGTGAAAAATGACAGCTGTACTGCTCATGAGGAGGTGTCATGAAATGGCAATGTTGAAAATCTGGAGTGAAAATATTGAAAATTCACAAACGTACAAGTGTGCGTAGGAACTGCGCAACGCACGCTCATAAAACAGTCATTTTAAGGAATTTTTTCATCAAATTTTTTACATAGCCATTTTAAGACCTCTGCTCATGAACAGTGTCACTGTGATTTTCTTAATGTGTCCCATACATTGATTTCACACACCGACTGCGTCATTGTGCGCTACGTGGGCGGAAACATGTTTTGGGTGAGATGTGAAAAATGACAGCTGTACTACTCATAAGAAGGTGTGGTAAAATGGCAATGTTGAAAATCTAGAATTAAATATTGAAAATTCGCAAACCTACGAGCGTGCGTAGGAACTACGCAACGCACGCTCGTAAAACAGTCATTTTTAGGAATTTTTTCACCAGATTGTCAACATAGCCATTTTAAGATCTCTGCTCACGAACAGTGACACTGTGATTTTCTTAATGTGTCCCATACATTGAGTTCGCACACAGACTCCGCCATTGTGTGCTACATGGGCGGAAACACGTTTTGGGCAAGATGTGAAAGTGACAGCTGCACTGCTCATAAGGAGGTGTGGTAAAATGGCAATGTTGAAAATCTGGAGTGAAAATATTGAAAATTCACAAACGTACGAGTGTGCGTAGGAACTGCGCAACGGACGCTCGTAAAACAGTCATTTTTAGGAATGTTGTCACCAAATTTTCAACATAGCCATTTTAAGATCTCTGCTCATGAACAGTGTCACTGTGATTTTCTTAATGTGTCCCATACATTGAGTTCACACACCGACTGTGCCATTGTGCGCTACATGGGCGGAAACACATTTTGGGCAAGATATGAAAAATGACAGCTGCACTGCTCATAAGGAGGTGTAGTAAAATGGCAATGTTGAAAATCTGGAGTGAAAATATTGAAAATTCACAAACTTACGAGCGTGTGTAGGAACTGTGCAACGCATGCTCGTAAAACAGTCATTTTAAGGAATTATTTCACCAAATGTTCAACATAGCCATTTTAAGACCTCTGCTCATGAACAGTGTCACTGCAATTTTCTTAATGTGTCCCATACATTGATTTCGCACACCGACTGTGCCATTGTGTGCTACATGGGCGGAAACACGTTTTGGGTGAGATGTGAAAAATGACAGCTGTACTACTCATAAGAAGATGTGGTAAAATGGCAATGTTGAAAATCTGGATTGAAAATATTGAAAATTTGCGAACTTGCAAGCCTGCGTAGGAACTGCGCAATGCACGCTCGTAAAACCGTCATTTTTAGGAATTTTTCCACCAAATTTTCAAAATAGGTTTTTTGAGAGCCCACCTTATGAACGCTGGTAGTGTCATTTCATTAATCAGGCCGAAAGGTGATTTCGCGCAGTGACTGCGAAATCACCCTTCGGGCCCGATTAACGCCATGACATTGACAGAATTCATGAGAAGGGGTCCCAAAAACCCCATGTTGAAAATTTGGTGCAAAAATTCCAAAAAATGCCTGAGATATGCAACAAAGTTGAAAAAAAACATCTAGCCCATTATACAGCTTACCGGCATTTCCTCAGTTCGCGGTCAGCTTTGAAGAGTGCAGACGTGTTCCCGGTCCAGCGATGATCGTTGCGCCGAGCTCCGGAGGTAAGTATGGGGTGAGGGGGGGGTGTGGGGAGGCAGGGTGCGCAGTGGGTGGGTGCGGGTTGTGGGAGGTGGGCGGGGAAACTGCGTGGGACCGTTTTCAATTTACAGTTTTGTTTTTTTTTACTTTGACAACGCAGGACGTTTGTCACGCTGGGATGGGCTCACAGCATGGCAGAAGGATGGCTGGGGGGGCTGTGGAGCTTACGGGGGATTGGGCACCCCCATCGGCAGATGATGCGGGACATTTGCCACGCCGGGGTGGGCTCCCAGTGTGGCAGACGGATGGCTGGGGGGGTCGTGGAGCCGACAGCTGATTGGGCACCCCCGTCAGCAGACGACGCGGGATGTTTGCCACTCTGGGGTGGGCTCCCAGTGTGGCAGAAGGATGGCTGAGGGGGCGTGGGCCGACGGGGATTAGGGCAGCCCGTTGGCAAACGGCGCGGGAGGCGATTTGCCACGCTGGGATGGTTCCCAGGCGGCCGCGAAGATTTTGGGGGTGACGTGGTGGTGCGCACATTAGCGGTGGTTTTCTTTGAAGAGAAGACCACCGCTGTCATACACACCACCGGGTGTGGATTGGTGCAGGACCGCCACGCCTGCTCAAGGGAGCAGGGGATTAGTCAGGAGAGGCACACCTCCAAAGTGTCCCATTCTCCCAAGACGTTCCTTGTGCATGCACGCAAGCGAACGTGAAAAGTACTTGCCTTACTAATTTCAAAGGGAAACTGATATCTAAACCTATCCGTCACTCCTACACAAACCTTAGCTGAATGCAGGCATCTGCTTAACCTGGAGGGTTCCAGGCAAAAAACTCTGCTCCACAGTAATTCCCTGAATTTATTTATTAATTTATTTGTTTATCAGGTAGCTGCACTGATCTAATGGACCATTTTCAGGCACGACCCGGGCCATACAGAGGGCACATACAATAGGATTGTCAAAACATTACACTTTCAGTTACATAGGACAGGTACAGATTAGAGTACAGTTACAGATAGAGATGGGGCACATTTACATAATGAATTGTTTGTGTGGTTAGGCAGCAATTAAGCAGCAAATATAAGAAACAATATAAGAAACAACAGTCATACTATAAGAGTCACCCCGGGGGCAAGTGCATTTAGCTGCTGCCTCTAGGGAGACTCTATAGTGGGTCCAGAAAGTCACGTGCGAGTCACGAGAGTGGAGGGAGATCATTCCACAACTTAGGTGATACTACAGAGGGAGCTCTACCACCCTGATTTGTGTATATTATGGGGAATTCCACTGGAGGGACACTGGAACTTCTTAGGGGGTGGGGACAATGTCTCTTGTTGAGTAGGGAGGAATAGGGGGATAGGTCCCAGTCTCTGATGACTTTGTCCACTATACATCCAAGAAAGTAGTTGCATCGTGCCTGAAAGGGGAGCCATCCCAGTGCCTCGTAGAGGGAGCAGTGGAGGTATAGGGAGCCATTTGGGCGAATCTGCAGATACTGTTGTAGGTAGTGGTAAGTCTGTTAATTAGTTTAGAAGAGGTGTGGGTGTAAATGGGAGCACAGCAGTCAAGGAGAGGGAGGAGGTTTCCTTGAGCTATGGATAATCTGGCTCCTGGGTCAGATGATGACGTAGGTGGTAGCCCATCACCATTTTCTGGTGTACTCATTGTATAGTGGCATTGATGTGTACCGAGTATGTCAGGGAGGAATCTAGGGTGACACCCAGGTATTTGAAACAAGTCACGTTCTCAAGGGGCGTGCCATCCGGGGCAAGGATGGTTAGAGATTGTTAGAGGGGAAGAGTTGCTTGCCAGATTGGTTAACTTTGGTTTTGACCCCAGGAGCATGGTTTTAGTTTTACTGGCATTTACCAGAAGCCTGTTTCCAAGGAACCAGTTGTGTGCTGCTTGGTACGATAGTTGATAATTAGCTGGGAAGAGAGGTTCACTAGGGACTTGGCTGTATGGAATAAAACCAAGTAATTGGTGTAGAGGATAATTTTGCACATAAGATTTTCCTTGAGTAGGAGGTTTATAAACAGGGAGAAGAGAAGTGGGCCCAGGATGGATCCCTGGGGTACTCCAGTAGTTACTGCCTTAGCTGCAGAGATTGCACCATTTACTGTGATCATCTGGTATCGATTCTGGAGGTAGTTTCTGAACCAGGTTGTTGTCCCCTCTGAACATCCAAGGCTCATTAATCTGTCATGTAGCAGCTGATGGTTGACAAGGTTGAAAGCCTTGGTTAGATCAACAAAGACGGTACCTGTGATATTTCCTGCATCCATGTTTTTGGTGACATGTTCAATTAGATGGGCCAAGGCCAGTGCTGTGCTGTGGTGTTTTCTGAAGCCATGCTGGTTCAAGCAGAGGAGGTTATATTTGTCTGTGTGCTCCGTGAGTTGGTGATGGATGATGTTTTCCAGCACTATACTCAATTGTGGTAGGATCAAGATGGGTCTATAATTTTCAAGGCAGTGGGAGTCTCCTGCTTTAAAGATGGGTACTACTCTAGCCAATTTCCATGTAGATGGCACCAATGAGGTGGTTAGGGCAAGGCTGAATATCATGGTTAGAGGTTTGGTGATATGGGGGTCTATGAGCTTCAGAAAACGGGGGCAAAGCCCATTGCTACCCAGGCTTACCTTGATTTGGGAGGCTCCTAAGCAGCTTAAAAGTATCTTTGTAAGCAATGGCTTTAAAGAAAAGAAGGTGTGGAGGAGCCCGACTCAGTTGTTCGTGCATCATGGTGCGATTTAGTTGAAGCCATGGAAGAGGGTAGTTTGTTTAGGTAGGCTGTTAGGTTTGTGAATTTGTCATTTAGGGCAATTGTAACTTCAGCGGGGTCAGTGAGGAGACCTGCTGTGGTTTGGAGATGAAGGGTAGAATAATGAGGTTTAGGCACCATCATGGAGCTAACTGTTGATCAAAATCGATGATGGTTGCAGAGATTTTCAGATTGCAGTTTTTGGTAGTAGCTCACCTTGCTGGTATTAGTTTGCTGCTTACATTTATTTCTCAGCCTCCTGTACTCATTCCAGGTGGAGGAGAAGGCTTTAAAGGCTGCCTATAGAGTGTCCATATTCTTCATTAGTGATGGGATGTTTCTGATGATCCAACAAGTGCAACCACCACACACTCTATGACCTGTAAGGGGAAAGTGCTTGTCTCCATATGCATGCAAGGACATCGGTGAGGTAACCTTTAGTTGGAAGGCTTGGCCTGTAGTTCAATGAACAAGCAGCCAGCCACTCCCACTTCTTGAGCTATATAAGCAGTTCCTCTTAGCCTCATTGTGAAGCACTTTTTCTTTGCAGCTGGAGGCTTTTTTGGTCTGTCCTCTGAGCTGGCTGGGGCCTACCCCCCCCACCTGTTGTTTCTCTACTGGACTTTGGTGTTTGTTTTCCTGCTTCTGGTTTGTATCTTTCCTCTGGCTGTGTGCTTCCTTGTGTTTGTGTGCCTTGTTTTTGGGCCTTGTTCCCTGTTTTGGTTTTGTCTTTTGGGGCTTTGTTTCTAAGCTCCTAGCATACTGCTGCTCAGAGCTCATACTACTGCTTTCAGTTACCTACAACTGCAGCCACTGCTACTGTTTACTGCAATTACTATTGTACCCAGTGCTTGTGTTTTTTACACTGTTGCTCACCACACTGAAACTACTGCAATGCAACTGCAATCATTATCTGTGTGTTTCAGCTCAACCGTAGCTGCTCCATGTTGCATACGCAGTTGTTTTCACCTGATGCAGGCTTACTCTGAACCTAGCTGTGCTGCTCATTCATGCGCTCATTCTACTTGCAGCTTCATTGCACTGCCTGGCTACACTTGCTTTCAGAGCATTGGGTCTCCCTGTTTTATTGCTGTTTTACAAATGCTGTGTACGCCATACAAATTGTTGCTTCTATGTTTATTCCACCTGTTCTACTCTGAGGTTAGCCAAAAAGCTCCAGCTGAAGCTGTTAAACTAGTTTTCATATCTGCATGTGGTTCTCAGCCTTCCATCACTTTCTTGTTTGTCCGACGGCAGGTACTGGGAAGTGTTTGGGGAGTCGTGGCCCCATGTGGCTAATTATTTCTGTTCTAAATCCTGCCTTCGCCACCGAAAATCCTCAGAGTATTTGTCACCTTGATTTGGCTTTTAAATGCTGGCTGGCTTGCCCCCACTATTCGGTGCTGTTTCATTGCCCTATGTTATGCAGACCTACATGCAGGTCCACTTATTACTACTCTGTTTACTGACCTACGTGCAGGTCCACACTTGCTTATGCAACTGTTGCTCCTTGCTTTTGCAAACCATTGCTTCATGCCTATTGCCATCCCCTCAGCTTGGGAGTCTGCTGCACTCAGTTCTGCATTTGACCTTGCAAGGCCTCAACACGCAATGCTCATTACGATCTCAGCACACCGTGCTCATTCAGCTCACCTGCTTTTCAACTCTCAATCAATTTCTGGGGCATGCCAGCCATTCTATTTGCAGATGACACAAAGATCTGCAACGGGGTTGATACGCAAGGTGGGGTGGAAAGGATGAAAAGGGACTTGGCAAGGTTGGAGGAATGGTCAAATGCAGCAGCAGTATGTAGCAATATGGCAGCTTAGATTCAATGCAAAGAAGTGCAAAGTAATGCACCTGGGAAACAAAAACCCAGGGGAACAGTACACAATAGAGGGTGAGATACTGACAACATCAAAAATGGAAAGGGACCTGGGGTAGTCATATCAGATGACCTAAAGGTGGGCCAGCACTGTGAGAAGGCAGTAAGGAGGGCTGGGGGCATTCTGGGATGCATAGGGAGAGGCATCACCAGTAGAAAACAGAAAGTTGTTGGCCCTCTGTACAGACAGTTGGTAAGACCACATCTGGAGTACTGTGTACAGTTCTGGAGACCCTATCTCAGCAAAATAAAAAGACAGGGTGGAGGCTGTCCAGGGGAGGGCAACCAAAATGGTGCAGGGTCTGCACCAGAAGACATATGAAGAAAGATTAAAGGAGCTTAAAATGTATAGCCTCGAGGAGAGGGGGGACATGATAGAAACTTTCAAATACCTCAAGGGAATCAACGAAGTCCAAGAGGGTAGCATCTTTCAGAAAAAGAGATGTGTAAGAACAAGGGGGCACAATTTGAAGATAGAGGGGGATGGCTCAGAGGTAATGTGAGGAAGTATTTCTTCACAGAGAGGGTTGTAGATGCATGGAACAGCCTTCCTGAGGAGGTCATAGAGTCAAAAAGTGGGGGAATTCAAGAATGCGTGGGACAGACATAAGGCAATTCTAGTGGGGAGTAGGAGGAAGTAGGCTGTTGGTTAACTAGGATCTGAGGCTTATCCATTAGGTAGGGAAATGGGCAGACTAGATGGGCCAAGTGGTCCTTCTCTGCCATCAGATTCTATGTTTCTATTCTGGCGCAGGGTTCCTTCAGCCGATGGTCTCACTCTGCATTTAGTCTGCATCTTGAGTGTGTCCAACTTGGGGCAGGATCCTTCTCACCTGGCCCATAGCTGGGAATGTCCTCACCCCAGGCTTGACTTTAGCTGCCTGCTATGCAACAGCAGCTCCTAGTGCAGAATTTAAGACTAGTGGTGAAGGGTGGAAAAAGTATCCTCCCTTGGCTCTAGTGTTCAACTGTAACGGTTAGCCATTGACTTTAGTGGTTTCCCTAGCAAGGCACCTTCACCGCATTCTCCCTACGACTGCCTCTGGTTCACCTGGTTTGAGTTTAGGGCAGGTAGGCCAGGTGAGTGCCTCAGCAGTTGTTGCTGTCCTCCTGCACCTTGGTTGCATGTATTGTTGCAGAGTTTTCTTGCAACCTTCCACAGCATTCCCACTAGAGGGTTTGAGTGGGAGCCTTCCTCCAAATTGGAATATTTTCCACCTCCCTTTAATTGGGTTTTCCAAATTGCAGCTGCAGAGCCATCACTAAATAAACTATCCCAAGCCTGGAGGAAAGGAGACCTAGGCCTTGCATCCCCAGAGATTTCATCCTCATAGGTTTTTTTTCCTCTTCTCCGTTGCCTCAGGTCATAACTGTTAGTTAGCATAGTAGTGTCCCCTAGTTTCTTTAGGTAGGTTCCGCTGTTGGATGGAGGTGGAGGATGTCCTGCCATTCCCTCTCTCCTTAGAGGATCCCCGAATTCTCAATGCAAACCATTAGTATCATGCTACGCAAACCTGGGCATTTCATTATGTTATCAAACTGAGCATCTCATTACATTATCAAACTGTCTGTGCTTCTCTACTACTACGTCACAGTTACTGCTACTACATCACAGTTACTGCTTGCTCATATGCTTCATGTTGCCTCCTTCTTTGGGGATGATACTACATTTCTTTTGGGGATTCTTAAGGTACCTTTAGCCATGGGAATCATCCAATGGCATCTCTAGGGGTGGAACCCTCTTCAAGGGTTCCTTGCCTTTCGTACCCCTACAGGGTGGTAATTCCTCTGGAATACAGAGTGCAAATGGCAAAAAACAAACTAACACAGTTGCACAAGCATAACACTATACTGGCTGTGCAGGACGTTGAATTGGAAGGCTGGGCCTGTAGTTCAATGAACAAGCGGCCAGCCACTCCCACTTCCTGAGCTATATAAGCAGTTCCTCTCAGCCTCATTGTGAAGCATTTTTTCTTTGCCCCACCATCCTCCCCTCCTCCTCCAGTGGCAGCGCTCTCTCCTTAGGGGGATTCCTAAGATACCTTTAGCCACAGCAATCTTCCCATGGCACCTCTAGGGGTGGAACCCTCTCTGAGGGTTCCTTGCCTTTCGTACCCCTACAGGGTGGTAATTCCTCTGGAACAGAGAGTGCGAACGGCCAAAACCAAACTGACACAGTTGCACAAGCATAACACTATACTGGCTGTGCAGGACGTTGAATTATAGCTTACATCTAAAACTCTGTGATGGGTCATCCCTTTGAACTAACCAGCCATTTTAAATTCTATACAAGTTTGAATTCCCTTGCCCAAATCAACTTAAAAACCTATAGATGTCTAATAAATTCAGTTTCAACACCAGTTTGCATTTGAAAGGTGCAATCCTTTCAAACTTTGAGTGTGTGTGTGTCCATCCCTTCCCCCTTGGTAATTCCTGAGATGTATTACCTAGTATACTGTCCAGAGGGATGCTCTGCTAGTGATGTAGAATCCCAGGGGTTTTCCCTGTGTTGTTAGCAAGCCCAGGAAAACGTCTGGTGAGATTCAGAAGACCAGAAAAATAGTTTTAGTAAATCCAAACAATTAACTACATAGTTCCCATTTCTGTCACATCTTCTACCCATCCTGGTGCTGTCCTTGTGGGTGTCCAGGTGGGAGTAAAAGAACCCATGGCACTTTTCACAAAGAACATGGGAATTTTTATTAGGAAGGAAAAAAACTTAAACAAGAAGAAACAAGTTCACATCCATTGTCCCCTACCAGCCCAACAGAGCCTTATGCAGAAAATCAAAAAAGAAAATAATAAGAGTATCATCAGTAGAAAACCTGTGTGACTTTCCCCAGTGTCCTGGCCAATATTCCCCTTCCCATAAAAGTGGTTCATGCAATTGTCCAAGGCTGTGTGTGGCTGTTGATGTGCAATATGGCTGCCACTACATATTCAGTCACTTCACTACAAGTCTAGCACTGGCTGTAAAGTACTTTGGGATTCAATGTGTATGAAAAGCACTATATAAATGTTGGTTCTTCTTTTTCTCTGCCCCTGGGTTTCTGTGCTTCAAGTGCATTAGTTTGCCCTTTTTCACATTGAAACCCAGCTGCCACACCTTTGACCACTGCATGAGTTATGTCAGGTCTCTGCTCATCCTTTCCACACACCCCTGGAATGTCCACCCTATTGCATTTGTTTGGTGTCATCTGCAGAGAGGTAGACCTTTGAACCGGCCTGTTGGCGCTGAAGGTTGAGGCGCTGGACACCACACCTTGCACCACGCTGGCGACCCGGATTCAGGATTGGACTCAGGTCGTCGGGGGTTGGCAGGGGAGGAAAGGATCGAATGTCTGGAGGGCATCTCTCCTTTCCTGGGAGGGAGGGGGACATAGGTCTTGCTGTCTGGTGACCCCTAGTGGTGACTGGAGATTAAGCAGCAGTCGGGTTCTGGCATGCATAGGGGAATGGCCATGGTGGCGCTTCTGTGGGTGGGAGCACTCACACGCCACGCTGGAGCACATGGCACAGCCAGAATAATGGGGGGATAAAAACAAGAAAAAAACCTTCCCATTGGTAGGTGAAGGCTGGTCTAGGGCACCGGCTTAGAAGCCCTACTGGCTCTCCTCCCATCCATCTCTGCCAGACACTACAGATAGAGCACCGGGTGGAGTGGCGGTCCTTGCTCCGGGGGGACTCAGATCTGGGGGGGGAGTCGGAGGCATGGTGAGGAGGTGGTATGGACCAGGAGTGGCTGAAAGGCTTCAGGAAGGATGGGATAAGCAGACATATGAAAGACCACACTGGAGAGAGTCCAATGCAGTAAGGGTGCAGAAATAAAGTTAACAAAAAAAAAAAAGAGGCAGAACTTCCTCCGCCTCCCCCAGCTCCTCTTCAATGTCACTTATAAAAGACATTGAAGAGGACCGGTGCCAGCAATGATCCCTGAGACACCCTGATGGTCACCCTCCCCTCCTCAGAGTGAACTTCATTTACCATCACCCTCTGTTGCCTACCCCCTAACCAATTTCTTACCCAGTTCACCATCTTTAGTCCCACTCCTAAACTAGCCCACTTGTTTGATAGTCTCCTAAGTGGAATGGTATCAAAAGCTTTAGTGAAATCTAATGTGCTTTTGCCAGCAACCCCTCACCCCCACCCCTCTGCCGACATTCTAATAGACTATCGGTTATCCAACCCTTACCCAGAACAACATTGTGGTGGGTAGCTTGCTGTGAGCTTGCAGGGGGTGCCAGCATGGTCAGACCAGGAATTTTCCTCTATCTTCTGGATTTTCTCCCCAGGGGTGTGTTTATGCAATAACACATGCATGCATGTGGGTCAGGCATCTGGCAGCAACCCCTACCCTTTCTGTGCTCCCACCTAGCCTCCACCAGGGGACAGGCAAACAGTGGGAGCAGTAACCCCTCTGCCTGAGGAAGCAGTAGTTTGTGGGATGGTCAAACTTTTCTCCCTAGTCAGCCCCCACTGGCCTGCACTCATTCTTGAGTGTGGATCACCAGCATTTTGAGCAGTAGTGCTACCCCAGTGCACTGATGGGATGGCCTCTAGTATGCTTTCATCTTGTCTATCCAGAGATCAGTTCTGTGCAATGTCAGTCATTCCACCACACTCTAGTCAGAGAGACAGATGCTCCCAGTGCAACAGTGCTCTCTTGTAGCCGTGGTAACTAAAACACAGAGTGCTGACAAAACAAAAAACAGAAAACTACCTTAAAAAGAAAAATGCTTGAGTCAAGCTATACCATGAAGTGCAGTTTATTCACACCAGCCATGAGAGAAAAAAGCAGAACAAAATGGTACCAGTACCCTGGCACTTCAAACCTTGCGGATCTTCCTCAGGGGGCTGCACTTCATAGAAACAAAGAAGTTGTCGACAGATAAGGACCTCTTGGCTCACCTAGTCTGCCCCAAATTTCCCACCTATAGAGCCCACTGAGACCCTACTTGGACTCTGGCTTACACCCCCCATTGCTTCTAAGATTCCCTTGTGTCTGTCCCATGCATTCCTAAATCCTGTAACTATTCTAGCCCCCACCACTTCCCCTGGGAGGCTTTTCCAAGTGTCCTCCACCCTCTCATTGAAGAAGTACTTCCTCACATTTCCCCTAAGCCCCCCTCGTCCAGTTTCATATTGTGTCCCCTTGTCCTTGAGTATCTTTTCCTTTGGAAAATACTCCTTTCCTGTACCTTGTTTATCCCAGTGAGGTACTTGAATGTCTCCGTCATGTCCCCTTGTTTCCTCCTGTCCTCCAAGGAGTACATGTTTAAATCCTAGTAGCCTCTCTTCAGGGCTTCTGATATATGCCCTGCACTATTTTGGTTGCCCTCTTTTGTACCTCCTTCACCCTGTCTATGTCCTTTCAGAGATGGGGCCTCCAGAACTGTACACAGTACTCAAGATGGGGTCTCACCAGTGATCTATTTAGGGGCGTTATTACCCTCCTCCTTCTGCTGGTGATTCCTCTCCCTATGCATCCAAGCATCTCGCTACCTTTTCCCACTGTCTTATCACACTGTTTAGATACCTTTAGGTCATCCAAAATTATCACTCCTAGGTCCCTTTCTTGCTTTTTAACTGTTAATACTGCCCCTCCTAGTTGGTATGTTGCCCCTGAGTTTCTGTGCCCCACATGCATCATTTTGCACTTTTTTGCATGAAAACCCAATTGCCAAACCCATGACCACTCTTCCAGTTTTTTTAAATGGTTCCTCATTCCGTCTACCCCCGGCGTGTCTACTCTGTTGCAGAGTTTTGTGTCATCAGCAAACAGGCATACTTTCTCTTCCAGTCCTACTGTGATGTCACTAATAAAGACATTGAAGAGGACCAGACTTAGTACTGATCCTTGTGGCACCCCACCAGTCACTTTGCCTACTCCAGAGTGGGTGCCATTTACTGCCATCCTCTGACTCCTAGTGCTCAGCCAACAATAAGGTCCTCGAACCAGTGCACCAAACCGGTTAACAAATTAATAAACTTTCAACCCGTTTTACTACTTTAGGTCCTACTCCTAGTCTCACCAGCTTGCTCATCAGTCTCCTGTGCAGAACGGTGTCGAACGCCTTGCTGAAATCCAGGTAGGCCACGTCCACTGCTCCTCCTTGGTCCATCTCCTTGGCCACCCAATCAAAAAACTCAATCAGGTTTGTCTGGCAAGGCCTTCCCCCTGTAAAACCATGCTGCCTCAGATCTGTAGGCTATTGGCAGCAAGGTGTTCCCCTATACTTTCCTTCAACAGTGATTCCATTACCTTGTCCTCCACCAATGTCAGGCTGACAGGCCTGTAATTCCCCATCTCCTCCCTGTTCCCACTTTTGTGCAGTGGGACAACATCTGCCCTCCTCCAACCCCTCAGTACTTCCTCTGTTTCCAGTAACAGATTGAAAAGGGTCCTTAGAGGTGCAGCCACCACCTCTTTCAGTTCCCTCAGTATCCTCAGGTACACCCTGTCCGGACCCATTGCCTTGCTTACCTTTAACGTTGATAGTTCCCTTAGCACTCTTTCTTCTGTGAAAGGACTTGTGTTCACCTCCCGCCACATCATACCCTTGTCTTCAGTTTTTGGCCCTGTACCATCCTCCACCTCCCAAAATACTGAGCAGAAGTATTTGTTCAACATATCTGCTTTTTGGTGGTCCTCCTCCACACAACCCCCTCCTTCCGCTTTCAGCCTTACTATCCCTCCCTTTGTCATTCTCTTTTCACTTATGTATCTAAAAATGTTTTATCCCCTTTTGACACTTATTTGGCAATCATTTCCTCTGTTTACGCTTTCACGCTCCAAACTGCCTTCCCTGCCTCCCTTTGTTTCTCTCAGTAAGTCTTCTTATCACCCTCCTTCTGCGTTTCCTTGTACCTTCTAAATGACATCTTTTTTGCTCTCACTATTTCCTCTACATCCCTAGAGAACCACAGTGGTCTCTTTTTTCTCTTGCCCTTGCTAAACTACCTGACACAGAGGTTCATCGCTTGTTCAATGCCCCCTTTTATTGTTGCCCACAGTTCCTCGACTCCTTTCAGTTTTCCTATCCCTGCTAGGGGGTTCCCAAAGCATTCTTCCATTTTCTTAAAATCAGCCCTCCTGAAGTCCAGCACCCTCGTCCTTGTGTGATTTGATTCTGACCCAGAACTTATATCAAACCATACTGTACGATGATCATTGGTTCCCAGGTGGTCCTCCACTGTAAAAGCAGTCACACTGTCCCCATTTGTCAGTACTAGGTCCAGTAATGCCCCCTCTCTAGTGGGTTACAATACTAGTTGCCTGGGGAACACCCCCTGCATGATATCTAGGATGTTCCTATTCCTGACTGTAGTTGCGGAGGGGAGGCTCCAATCCACATCCGATAGACTGAAGTCACCTACCAGCAATACTTGTCCCTTTTGAACCATCCTTAGGATTACTTCTGTCATTTCCTTAGCTACCTCTTTCCCCTGTGTTGGAGGTCTGTAAACCACTCCTGGATGAATAACTGCCCCTTTCTTTCTCTCCAGAGTGATCCCAGTATCTATCTCCCCTCCTCCCTGCTCCCCCTATAGTTCTGTGGCTGTAATGTTATCCCCTACATAAAGAGCTACTCCTCTCCTTTTTCTACCTACCTACCTTGTCCTTTCTAAACAGAGAATAACCCAGTATGGCCACTTCCCAGTCCTAGTTTGCATTGTACCAGGTCTCCATGATGGCGACTGTGTCCAGGTCTGCCTCCTCCATCATGACCTCTAGGTCTGCAATCTTGTTGCACAGACTTCCGGCATTTACACACATGGCCCTCCAGGTTAAGTTGCCACCCTTTGCCCTTTTATCCTTTTGCCCTCCCATTCCCATGTAGCCACTATATTTCTTAGTTTCATTCTCGTCTTTTGCCCCATGACATTCATTGTCTTTTGTTCCTTTTTGGGTTGCCTCTTTCTCATTGTACTTGTTGCTTGCCTCATGAGCTTGTTTGGGGGGGCAGTTTCTGTTTCCCCACCTCCTTTAGTCTGCCCCCTTGGTTAGTTTAAATGCTTGCCAATGAAGCATTTATTTATTTAGCTTTTGTTGACCAGGTAGGTACACTAGACAAGTCATATACCTATTTTCAGATACGACCCGGGAGAGTGCAATGAGGGTACAGAATCAAACAACAGTCATAACAGAGAAGAATTTAAACCATTCACTAAGGACCTCAGTTCCCCCTCTGGATGGATGCAGGTCATCTCCCGGATACAGGCCCTCATCCCTCCAGCTGGGGCCCCAGTCCCCCATGAAGCTAAAACTCTCCTCTCTGCACCACTCCTTCAACTATGCGTTGAATTCCCTGGTGCGGAGTTTCCTAGCCTCCCCCTTGCCGTAGATAGGCAGAGCCTCTAAGAAGGTCACAGAGCATGCTACCTGCCTAAGACCCCTTCTCAATTCCCTAAACTCCTCCTACATTGTTCCTATCCCTGCCACATCCCTTACCAGGTCATTTGTCCCCATGTGGACAATGACATCCAGCTCCCCCTTCCTTGCCATTGCCCTTGTGATCCTCAGGATCTGCTCACCAACCCTCCAAGCTGTGCCTCCAGGTAGGCTCTTAACAACCCTCTCCTCCCTGCTGTCTGTCCCAAGATCTATTCCTTTAATGATGGAGTCCCCAAAGAGGATTTGCTTCCTCCTGCTCTGTGGTCACTTGCTGCCTACCCTTGGGGCTCCAGCATGGAGGACCCGCTCATCCTCCCTGGTGACTACTTTGAGTGGCACTGTGGGACATCCCCACTCTGCCAAGATGGTGCAGGAGTTCGGTAGTTGCACCAGATGGGGGATGTATCTCTCTCCCACCATCCTCACCCTCCCTGAACCCTCCATAGTCAATCTGTTTGTCCTGCTAGGCAACCTTCGAGGAAGCAGCAACAGACGTGGTAGTCCCTGGGTGGGGGAGGAAGTTCCCTGAATCCTGGCCAACTTGGCCCGAAGACTAGTAACCACCACCCTCAGCCCAGAGAGGTGCCTGCAGATGGGGCAGCACCGCAGTATCCAGAAGCTCCTCCTGAAGATGGCCGCCCCACAGCCACTGCACTGCTACACTCCCAGCATCTTTCCCTTCTACTATGTTTTGACGGAAACCCCTTGCTGTTGTTTTTTTTTTTCTTACTTTTCCCCACAGCACAGACAGTGTCGGATCAAGGATTTTACAATGGGGGGTGCAGTGGTGGGACTTGATATGCAAATTTATTTAATCCTTTATATAATTTGCTATTATATTGTTTATGTAACCCCCCCCACAAATGGGGGGTTCCCAAAAAGTCTTTCTGGAGTTTGCCTAAATGCTCACTGCCAGGCTGGTGTCCTGCGTTTTAGCAGTTTAAATTTGATTACCCGAGCTTGTTAGCCTCTGTGTACTGTCTCTTTAAGAGCTACCTAATTGCAGCATGAGTAATCTGAGATGGAGCTCTGTTGAAAGATGTAACTATTTACTGAAAATAATTTAGAGTGATAATGATAATGTAGTTTGTCTAACCTGCTTTCTTTGTAGCAAGGACTGTTTTGTTTGTCTCTACTATCTTGGTCCTGGACTGCAAATTGGACCAAACAGTTCTTGTGGGATCTAAAATGTAGCCGGACTACAGGAGCTGTCTGAATTCAAAATCTTAGGAACTGTGGTTTGAGTTTTTGCACCTTTTTTGC
Source organism: Neoceratodus forsteri (assembly GCA_016271365.2). Classification (NCBI taxonomy): domain Eukaryota; kingdom Metazoa; phylum Chordata; order Ceratodontiformes; family Ceratodontidae; genus Neoceratodus; species Neoceratodus forsteri. The sequence continues at coordinate 50,321,633 of JADMNL010000031.1, read as the reverse complement.
AACTGAAGAGGGAGCTCTAGCTTTGACTGACAGCCAAATCAGCCAACCAATTCTTTTGGACCTTGGGGAAGTCCCGGGCTGCTTGCAGTTTTTCAGTTAGAACTAAGCTGGAAGCTGAGCAAAAAGGAGCTGAAGTGTTTCTGAGCAGCAATCATGAGTGAATTCGCATGGGAGAACTCTGAAAAGGCAAAGTTTTTGGCCTGCATGCCGGTGTGCTGCTCCTGAGAGGGACAGAAGAGAATTATTTTGGACTAAATCCAAGTTTGTGTGACTAAAGTAAGCTACTGAAGTGGGCCAGGCTCAACCTGAAGAAGATCGAATATTTTTGCTGAATGCAGTCAGGAGTTCCAGCTACCCCTAAGCTCCCGGTGTGTACAGAGACTTTGCAAATGTGCCCGGGGAGTGCTTTGCCTGGTACAGTAGAATCCCCATACATGTAAATGTGCTATGAGCTGCTAGAGGGTTGTGAGTTAGTTCCCCACTGTGTGAGCTGTGTTCTGCTTGCTGGAAGCTGTATCCAGCTCAAAATGGACTGCTTCCAAACTTGTTCCCATGAGGTCTGGGCTTTGCCAGACTGGCCCAGCCAGATTATCCACTCCTCAGAGAAGTCGTCAACGAGAGACCTGCCTGGGGATCAGCCCACTGCTCCATGCTTGAACAGGAATGACGCCTCTGTGACTTGTGTGGGCCCTGCTTCTCCTGGCATTCCAGATCAACCACCTGTAGTCTCGATTTTCATCCAGCCTGTGTCCAGTCTTGGGTATCGTGAGTAAATACCAGGGTAGCTCCCTACAACAACAGCTTAATCTGAGTGTGTCATCTGATTGTCTTGTTGTTTCGTTTCCTTTACGAACTGAGCCCTCTAGCTCCGGATTACAAATATTGTGTACTGTGCATGTTGTGTTTTCCATCACAGGTCCCCAACCAGCTGCAACCCCAGGCAACTTTCCTGGCTAGCCTATCTACGAACATATGAACATACGAAATTTGCCAGCAGATAAAGGCCTAGAGGTCTATCAAGTCTGCTCGAATGTGCAGCTAGCACCCCTTATTCTGCAGTTGCCCCTCCCTTCCACCCTTCCCCTTCATTAACCCGCCCCCTTGTCCTGTCCCATCCTCGTTTGAAGCAGTCCACTGTTCTACTGCATACCACTTCAGCAGGTAACGCATTCCACCCAGCCACCACCCTCTCTGTAAAAAAGTGTCTCCTCATCTCCCTCCTGAACCTTCCTCGCTCCAGTCTCATATCATGGCCCCTGGTGGCCTTCCCCTCCCTTACTTTGACCAGCCCCTCTGTACCCGTCTTGTTTATTCCTTTCATGTATTTATGCATATTTGATTTTCCTTTGTGGCTATCTGGACTGTCTGCTAGTATTTTGACAGTTTACATTAATTTAGTTGGAAATATCTTACTAGTAGTAGCTGTGTAGGGCATGTTGCTGACAGGAAGGCACTCATCACAGCAGTGGGTCAGAGCTTTTAGCGGATTGTTTTGTGAGGGCACAGTTTAGGCCCAACCCCTTCCCACCCCTCACCCCATCCACCCCTGGAAATAGTTCCTCTATACCTGGGGTTCTGACATCATTTCCTCAAGAGTGCAAGGTGCATATCACTGTCACATCCTCTCTAGCACACTGCACTGACAGTATAAGCATACACATTGTATAATATATATTTCTATATACACGCCAATCACACACACAAACACACACACAAAAAAGGAAAGTAGATAAACATGTGGGGAGTAGTGCAATGTAAAGGCTGTGGGGCAGCAGTCTTCCGGGAATCTTTCTGGAGGCTGAGATGCTGCCCTATTTTCAGACAACTCTCTGCCCTGAGGGAGGAAATTGCCCATCTTCAGGCCACACTGGACGGTAGAAAAGGGAACCTCCCCCATCCAGGGAGCACCAGAGCTACCACCACTACCTCAGAGGTTGCGAAGAAAGCACAGCAGTTGGACCACAGTGGGCTCAGGGAAGGTGAGGATGGTGGAACAGAGGCACACCCAGTCAGTTGTTCCACTCCACAATCCATACACCATTCTGGGGGAGCATAGCTCCCCTATGGATGCACCCACAGAGGAGACTAAGGAGGCTGAGGACAACTGTCACAAGGGAGGCCCACAGGAAGGAGGCAGAGGACACCACAGGGAAAGGAAGCAGCTCCTGGTGGAGGACTCAGTTATTAGGGGGATAGAACTGGGGGGGAGCAGGGAAAACTGAAGTAAGGTGCCTGCCTGGTGCCATGGCTTAGAGGGACAGGAAGCGCATCCTCAGGATCACGAGATCAGCTGCACGGGAGTCTGAGCTGGACGTTATTGTCCACCTAGGGACAAATGACTTGGCTCATCATGAGATTAGAGCAGAGCAGTGCAGAAGGACTTTGTAGAAATGGGGAGGGGCCTAAGACAAGTAGCACACACAGTATCCTTCTCAGAGGTGCTGCCTGTCAATGGCATGAGTGAGGTGAGGGTACTTTGCACCATGCAGTTTAATGAATGGTTGAAGAAATGGTGTGGAGCACAGGGGTTTGGCTTCATTGGGGACTGGGGTTCCACCTGGATGGACACCAGCCTATACTGGCAGGATGGTCTGCATCTGTCCAGAAAGGGAACAAGTCTTTTGAGCAATCGGTCTAAATGCTTCATTGGCAAGCTTTTAAACTAGTCAAGGAGGGAGGCACTGATAAGCAGCAGGAAAATCCCAGCCTCTCCCTACAAAACAGTGTACTAAATGAGAAAAAGACCGAGGTAGAAAGGTCAGTGGGGGGATGCTGCAACAGAAGGTAAAGCCATCAAGAAATGGAGAGCAGTGAGTACCAATGCCTGTAGTCTGAGTAACAAGCTTCCTGAATTAGTGGCCTTGAAGGAGGAGGAACATCTGGATATCGTGGCAGTCACCGAAACATGGTACACACAAAACCATGACTGGGACGTAAACATACCAGGATACACTATCTACAGGAAGGACAGGGAGGGTAAAAGAGGAGGAGGAGGAGTAGCTCTTTACATAAGGGAAGGAATCAAAGCAACAGAACAAAAGGGAGAACAGGGAGGAGAAGAAGCACTGTGGGTAAATTTGGAGACCGGCAATGGCACCACAATCCGCACAGGGGTTGTATACAGACCCCCTTCTCAGGGGGAGGAAATGGACAAGGAAATGATAGAGAGTATACTTAGAATAGCAGAAAAAGGGGAGATATTGCTGATGGGTGATCTGAATATGCCAGATGTTAACTGGAGTGCAGTTGCAGCAGCCACTTCGAAGAGTGGGGCTATTCTAGATGCCCTACAGGGGGCATGCCTTAGACAACTAGTATTGGAGGATGCTCAAGAGGAAGCAATCTTAGACCTGGTTCTCTCAAATGGAGATGAAGAGAGGATCACAGATGTAGAAGTGGGTAGCCATCTGGGAACTAGCGACCATCGAACAGTATGGTTCACAATAAACACAGCAATGGAGTCAAGCCACACAAAGGCAAAAGTACTGGACTTTAGGAAGGCTGACTTTGCCAAAATGGGTGAGTGCCTAAGGAATGCACTATCAAATTGGCAGGAAGGAGGGGTGGAAGAACACCGGGAATAATAAAACTGCCATCACAGAGGTAACAAGCCTTTGTGTGAAGCAAATAAATAAAATGAAACGATGTAGAAAACCACTATGGTTCTCAAAGGAAGTAGCAGTGAAGGTTCAAGAGAAAAAGAAAGCATTCAGGAAGTACAAGGAATCACAGAAGGAGCAGGACAGAGAACTGTATCAGTTAAAGCAAAGGAAGCTGGGAAGGCAGTCAGAACAGCAAAGGCCCAAACGAGGAAAGATAGCCAACTCAGTTAAGAAGGGGATAAAACCTTTTATAGGTACATCAGGGAGGCGAAGAAGACCAAGGGAGGGATAGTGAGGCTTAACAAAGGGAGGAGGTGGGCAGAGGGTGACTGTGAAAGCAGAGATACTAAACAAATGTGCACTCAGTATTTACAAGAAGAGGGAGGTACCTAAAACAAGCAGCAGAGACACTCTGGATACAGAAGTTGATACCAGCCCATTTACAGAAGAAAGGGTTCTGAAAAAACTCTTAAAACTGAAGGTGGACAAAGCAATGGGGCCTGATGGGATTCATCACAGAATTCTAAAAGAACTAAGGGTAGAACTAGTGACACCATGGACTACCCTCTTTAACAAATCATGGGAGGATGGGGTGGTACCCAAGGACTGGAGGATGGCAGATGTGATTTCCTTCACAAAAGTGGGAGCAAGGCAGAAGCAGGAAACTACAGACTGTTAGTTTAACCTCAGTAGTAGGGAAAATGATGGAATCACTTCTGAAGGAAGAATGGTTGAGTATCTAGAGGCTAGGGGCACAGGACCCAAGGCAACATGGATTCACAGCGGAAGGTCATGCCAGAACAAATCTGATAGATTTCTTTGACTGGGTGACCAAAGTAGTAGAATCAGGGAGGGCTGTGACATGGCCTACCTAGACTTTAGCAAGGCATTTGACACAGTCCCACACAAAAGATTAATATACAAGTTAGCCAGCCTGGGAGTGGGTCCCAAGAGGACAGCCTGGGTAAAGAATTGGCTGGAGAATAGGACACAGAGGGTAATAGTAAGCGAGTCCACTCTGAAGAAAGGGGGTTACTAGTGGGGTACAGCAGGAGTTCAGTATGGGACCAGTCCTCTTTAATGTCTTTATAAGTGACGTTGCAGAGGGACTGGAAGGAAAAGTATGTCTCTTTTCAGATGACACAAAGATCTGCAACAGAGTTGATGCATAAGGTGGGGTGGAAAGGATGAGAAGGGACTTGGCAAGGTTAGAGGAATTGTCAAATGTATGGCAGCTTAGATTCAATGCTAAGAAGTGCAAGGTAATGCACCTAGGAAACAAAAACCCTAGGGAAGAGTACACAATGGGGGGTGAGATACTAACAACAACAAAAATGGAAAGGGACCTGGGGGTAGTCATATCAGATGACCTAAAGGTGGGCAAACAATGTGAGAGGGCAGCAAGGAGGGCTGGGGGATACTGGGATGCATAGGGAGAGGCATCACCAGTAGAAAACAGGAAGTTATCATCCTCTGTACAGACAGCTGGTCAGACCCCATCTGGAGTACTGCGTGCAGTTCTGGAGACAATCGCAAAGAACATAGAACAGAATGGAAGCTGTCCGAGGAGGGCAACTAAAATGGTGCAGGGTCTGCACGGAAGACATATGAAGAGAGACTTAAGGAGCTTAATATGTATAGCCTCGAGGAAAGGAGGGAGAGGGGACATGATAGAAACTTTCAAGTACCTCAAGGAATCAACAAAGTACAAGATGGTAGCATCTTTCAAAAAGAGGCGTGCAAGAACAAGAGGGGCACAATTTGAAGATGGGGAGTGACTCAGAGGTAATTTAAGTATTTTTTCACAGAGAGGTTGTGGATGCATGGAGCGGCCTTCGGAGGAGGTTGTGGAGTCAAAAACTGGTGGAATTCAAGCATGCATGGGACAGTCATAAAGAGCAGATTCCTAGGGGGTGGGGGTAGGAAGAAGTAGGCTGCTGGTTAACTAGGATCTGCAGCTTATCCATTAGGTAGGGAAATGGGCAGACTGGGTGGGCCAAGCGGTCCTTATCTGCCATCAAATTCTATGTTTCTAAGTTTAAAGGTTTCAATCATGTCACCCCTGTCTCTCCTCTCCTCCAGTGAGTACATGTTCAACTCCTTCAACCTCCTCTTGTATGATAAGTTCCCCAGCCCCTTGATCATCTTTGTCGCTCTGTGCTGCACCCCCTCTAGTAACTTAATGTCCCTCTTCAGATACGGACGCCAGTAATGTACGCAGTACTCCAGGTGTGGTCTAACTAATGACCTCTACAGTGGCAGAATCACCTCCTCCCTCCTCGAGGATATACCCCTTGCAATACAACCCAGCATTTTGTTGGCCTTTGCAGCTGCCTTCCTACATTGTGCCGAGTTGTTCATTGACCCTGTAATGAGCACACCCAGACCTTCTCCTCCTCTGTCTGGGCTAGCTGCACTCCCCCTAGCTGGTAACTCCTCCTTGGGTTCTTCATCCCAAAATGCAGCACCTTGCACTTGTTGGCATTAAAGCCCAGTTGCTAGGTGTCAGACCAGGTTTCAAGGTTTGCCAGATCATCCTGCAAATCCTGCCATCCCCCTAGGTCATCCACCACTGTGCCTACCTTGGTATCATCAGCAAACAGACTGATCTTGCTCTTGATGTCCCATGATATGTCTGCAATGAATATCCCAAACAACACTGGTCCCAACACCGAGCCCTGTGGAACACCGCTCGTCACTGCCCTTGGGTGTGAGAGCTCCCCACCCACCACCACCCTCTGTTGCCTTCCCTGCAGCCAGTTTCCTACCCATCTCACCAGCTTTGCACCTGGCCCTGTGCCTACTAACTTCCTTCCCAGCCTTCCATGTGGCACTGAGTCGAATGCCTTACTGAAGTCCAGATACAGGACATCCACTACATGGCCCCTGTCCAGTTGCCTAGTTACCCAGTCATAGAACTCGACCAGGTTGGTTTGGCAGGATCTGCCACGTATGAAGCCAAGCTGTCTTGTGTCCTGTAGTCCTTTGGCCTCTAGGAGGGCCACCAGCCTCTCCTTCAGGATAGTCTCCATTAGCTTACCCAAGATGGATGTGAGGCTCACTGGTCTGTAGTTTCCCGGTTCATCCTTGGGGCCACTCTTGTGGAGGGCACCACATGAGCCATCCTCCAGTCCTGAGGTACACCACCGATAGTGAGGCATTAAATAGGTCTGCCAGAGGTCCTGCAAGGACCTCTGCCAGCTCCTTCAGTACCCTGCGGTGGATGCCATCTGGGCCTGGTGCCTTGTCCACCCTCAGTGCCTTCAAACCCTCTCGAACTCTGCTCGCCATGATTTCCCCATCTGTCACCACTTCCCCCCTGCTTCTGCCATTTCTCCCACCTTGGGTGTCACCCCCCTCTTCTCTTTAGTAAATACTGAGCAGAAGTACTCATTTAGTTCTTCCACTTATCGCACACTGCTTCCACCCAACCCCCCTCCTTCCTAATCCTTACTATGTGGTCCTTACAATTCCTTTTCTCCCTGATGTACTTAAAGAAGTCCTTCTCCCCCTTCTTAATACCTTGTGCCAGCCTGAGTTCCGTAGATGCTTTGGCTCCCCTTACTGCCCTTGTCACCTCCTTCAATTCTGTCAAGTACTCCTCCCTGTCCTCCCCCCTCCCTGTTTTCTTTTACTTCCTAAAGGCAGCTCTTTTTCTCCTTACCTTTTCCATGAGCTCCTTGCTCAATCAGATTGGTTTCTTAGTCCTAGCCTTCTTGCTCTGGGCTTTGCAGCAGGTTTTGGTTGCCTCCACTATCCCCAGCTTTATGAGCTCCCACCTCTGGTTAGGCTAGTCCATACTAGATTGAATTCCGGCCAGGTACCCTTTTACCACTTCCCCCATCCTCCCAAAGTTGGCCCTTCTGAAGTCCAGCACTATTGTGCCAGATTCCACTCTTTCCTTGCCCATATCCAATGTGAGCCATACTGAGTGGTGGTCACTCCTGGACAGCGGTTCCTCCACTGTAAGTTCTCTCACAAAGTCCCCATTTGCCAGCACAAGGTCAAGGGTATTCCCTAACCTGGTTGGTTCACTGACCATTTGCAGCAAGAAGCTGTCCTGGAAGGCATCCAGCAGTACCTGCTCCCTTCTGTTCCTGGTTGTTGGGGTGCTCCAGTCCACTCCTGGCATGTTGAAGTCCCTCACAATCACCACACTACCCTTCTCGCAGGGCCTCCTGATCTGTCCCGCAGGTTCCCTGTCTAACTCCTCCATCTGAGATGGTGGCCTGTACACCACTCCCATTCTAAGAATCCTATTCTTGGAATCCTGGATTTGCATCCAAAGTGATTCCGTACTACCCTCCTCTCCTTGCTCCCTTACACACTTCAGTCCTTCCTTCACATATAGTGCCACCCCCCCCCCTTTCCCAATCACCCTGTCCCTATGAAATAACCTGTACCCTGGTACAGACAGGTCCTGATCATTGTACTGGGTGGCCCATGCTTTCGTGATGGCTGCAATGTCCACCCTCCTCTGCCAAGGAGAACCTGTAACTCTGCAGTTTTCCTCCCAAGACTCCTAGCATTAAGGGTAACCAACTTCCACCCTTTCCCCCTCCCATCCTGCCCTCCTTTCCTAGCATCACCAATAGTACTTGCCATTTGTCCTTTGTCACTGTTATGGGTGGTAAGCTCATATGGTTTCCCAACCTGTGGTCTCTGCATATCTCTTTCCCAACTGCCACCCCCCACTCCTAGTTTAAATTCCCAACGTCCTCTATGTACTCCTTCATCCTCTGTTTCAACACTTTCTTTCCCCTCCTCACTCCAGTGTAGTCTGTCCTTGCCATAGAGACTACTGTCCTCCCATGTGTCCCCCCCCCAACAGCCCATACCCTTTAGCACAACACCAGGTTCTTAGCCATCCATTAAATTTCTCTATTCTCAGCTTTCTTGTTGTGCTTGCCTTTGGCACGGGAAGTATCTCTGAAAAAGTTACTGATCTTCCTGCCTCCTCACATAATTGTGCTAGTTCCTCAAACCTCCTCTGGACTGTATCTACTGTCTTGTCAGCCAGATCGTTTGTCCCAAGATGTATAATTAAATGAGGTTTGTCCCTACCCCTTCTAGCATATTTCAGAACAGACTGTCCCACCCTTTCCGCTGTCATTCCTGGCATGGCCCCCACCCAAATGCGACTATGCCTCTCCCCCTTGCTACCCCACCTAACTCCTCTTAGTATTGAGTCCCCCAGCACTAAGATTCCACCCCTCTTACTCCCTGCTTGCTTCCATTCATGTCCCTCTCATTTCCAGCTCCTCTCTTCCTCCTGCATTATTTCCCCTTTACCCCTGTTGCAATTCTCCCAGCAGAACTTCCCCCCGCTCCAGTTTGGTCCAGGCATTTATCAATTACTCCTCTAATTTCATCATTTCCCTCCTCCACCTTCTTCGTCTCTAGCAGTGCACAGCTGTTTTCTGAAGGCCCTTCACAAATGCCCGCTCCCTCTCTCTTCATAGTAACCTGTTCTCTCCTTTCCACTCCATGACTTTTGCCACTTCTTCGCCTCCCCTTACAAGTCCCCATCTCCTCCTTCCATTTGTCTTTTGTCTCCTGACCTGGTTTCCCCAGCAATCGATCTTCCTGGCCTGGGCCCCTTTGTCTCTGCTTCCCTTCTTCTGACCCTCTCCTCACCACTGTTGGCTTAAATCGCCCTCCCTCATCTCCCCTTCTTCCTCCCTCCAGTATTGGGCTAAACCCACCCCCAATCTGCCTTGCCTGTCTTAGTTCCTCCTGCAGACCCTCAATCTCCTTTCTAAGATTTTCTATGTGGTTGCACACTAAACATCCTCCCACACTCCAGGCAATGTTTAGAAAGATTGGTGCACCGCAGTTGTTGCAGCCTACCACCCTACCCATTGCTGTCGTTGCCCACCAGCGATCCCCCCCCTTCCAGATGCAGGATACCAAACACTCCCCCAAATCTCCCCTCTCCCTCCTCTATCAGTGCAAAACATTTTATTTATTTCCCTTACCTCCTTTGTTGCACACGTTTAGACATATTGAGCAACTGCTTTTTATATTCCTATCCTTCTTATCCACACTCAAAAACAGACTTTAAGTAGCCATTGCACAACCTTCTTCAAACTCCTACTCCTCCTTTCCCCAATGCAATATCAATGCGAAGAAGTAATCTCTTCTCTACCTGGGTACCCAGAGGTGGACTGTGTGGGGGGGGGCTCAAAATGCATGCATAACTGCTTGATTGATATAACATTTAAGCTAATTAACCTGATTTTACCCTTCCCTTGTTCAAGTCCCACCGAATAAATCAGATCTAAATTTTTTTGCATGTAATCTGACTGTGGTTCCAGTTTGTGCTCAAAATACTGTACTGTTGCTATTTGCTGTGCTTAACCTTGTTTTACAGGGGGTCCCCAGGGTCGAGCCAGAGGAACCAGCCCTGGTGGTAAGTGTACAGTGTGGGTACTTGTGTGGTGTACCAGGGGTATTGTGAAAGTGATTATTGTACAGTGTTCAGGCCACTAGAGGGGAAGGAGGGGGGTTACAGTGTCCTGGAGGGCTGTGCCCAGGTTAGCTTGACCACTACCAACCCTGACCTCCGGGTGGAGGCACCTGTTTCAGAACTCAGGCCCCTTAACCTGCTAGTAGCCAAGCAGGCAGGGGAAGTAGCCCTTGGGATAGCGCCACCTAGGGGTTACATTTATATTTTAAATGGACAATACAAATGTGGTATATAGTTTAGAATGTATATTTTTTTCTTACAATCAAAAATCATATTTCTTCAACAAAGTGAAATGCAGCAGCAGCAAGCAAGTAGTTGACAATGGGGGGTGCTAACTTTCCCTTTGCTCCCCCTAGATCTGTCACAGAGCACAGATACAAATAGACCCCAACATCAAAGCACAAATCCCTTCAGTGCTCACAGAAAATCTCAAAACCCCTTGATGCACACAGTCGGCCCCCAAAACAAAATAACAGAACCCCCTCAATGGGCACAGTAAGTAAACTCCTCACACAGAATCACACAACCCCTTAATGCACAGTGAGTAAGCCCCCTCACCAAATCTCAAAACCCCCTCAATGCACACAGTTTAAGTAAGCCCCCATTTCAATTCAAGATCATAAAACCCCTTAACACCCACAATGAGTAAGTCCCCAACACAAATTCACACTTATCTGGTTTATCTCTACCTTTCAGTCACTATCCGTGTTGCCTTCCTGTGGCTGTTGGGCTTCCGCTGTGACTCCCAGTTGTTTCTTTCTGCTTTCCTAGCTCCTGATATTCTTATTGGGTGGTTGGGGGTGAGAGGGTGGGCCACAAAAAAATGCCACCTCCAGTTACTGCAGCTGCCCCTCGGTGTTGTCTGGATTACTGCTCCGCTCCCCAGCAATCCTTCGGTTCACTGTTGCAGCTGTCCCTCAGTAGCACCTGATTTCTGCTCCACTCCCCCACTGTTTAAGGACAGCTTCTCTTTCAAATTTTGTGCCTTTTTTTTCCTGCCCTTCCTGCTCCCCGATTGTTCAAACTCCTCAACACTGTGTTGTCGGCATTCCAACTTATGTTCTTGCCCTGATCCAAATGCTGTCTAAAGTAATTTAAATCTGCCCTGCAGGCTCTGAGCCCTGACTGATCACTGTATTAGAAAAACTGTCAGTGGCTTCCTCTGACAATAAATACACACTGCCTCCATTTAATGAAGCTGTCCCTCGGTGTCGTCTGAATTATTGCTCCTCTCTCCAGCAATCCTCCAGTTCACTGCTGCAGCTGTCCCTTGGTGGTGTCTCATGATATAACTTGATTCCAGCATTTTTCTTTTAGCGCGGTGTTCCATTTTTATGTTTGCTTGCACGCATGTACAAGAAACATAGTGCCATCATCCAAGTTTTCGGAGGTGTGTCATCCCTTCTTCCAATTCAGTCAGTGTGTTGGCAGGCTCGGCCCCAGTCCGCCAATGCATGCTGGAGCTGTCTATGACATACAGTTGAAAGGGGGAGCTACGCTTCAGTGAACAGTGATAAGATATCGCCTGCTCATGCGTAGCTCCCCCTACACACACAAACACACGCACGCATACTGCGTGCTGTCCCCCCCACGCACACACTGTATAGCTGACGGGTGGTGCCCAATCCCCATCGGCTGTGCTGTGCTCCCCCAAAGTTTTACATGCCACGCTGGTGCCCACCCCAGCGTGGCAGAATCATCAGCATAGCTGGACGGGGATGCCCAATCCCGTTGGCTCACTGTCCTCCCCAGTACTGGGGTGCCATGCTAGAGCCACCCCAGCGCAGCAACTGACAGCATGGCCGACGCGGGGTGCCCAACTCCTCGCCGGCTCCATGCCCCCCAACCAGCCATTATTGTGCCATGCTGGGAGCCCACCCCAGCATGGCAAACGTCCCTGTCGTTAATTAAAAAACACCCTGTAAAGAAAAACGATCCCATGCAGTCCCCGGCCCCCCACAACCTGCACCCACCCACTGCGCATCCTGCCTCCTCACACCCCTTCACCCCATACTACTCTGAGCTCGGCACGACGATCTTCGTGGACCGGGAACACGTCTGCACTCTTCAAAGCCGACCGCGAACTGAGGAAATGCCGGTAAGCTGTATGATGGGATAGATAGGGTTTTTTCAACTTTGTTGCATATCTCAGGCATTTTTGGGAATTTTTGCACCAAATTTTCAACATGGGGTTTTTGGGACCCCTTCTCATGAATAATGTCACTGTCATGGCGTTATTCTGGCCCGAAGGGTGATTTCGCAGTCACTGTGCAAAATCACCTTTCGAGTAATGAAACAACACTGCCAGAGTTCACAAGGTGGGCTCTCAAGAAGCCTATTTTGAAAATTTGGTGGAAAAATTCCAAAAAATGACTGTTTTACGAGCATGCATTGCGCAGTTCCTACTCAGGCTCGTAAGTTCACGAAGTTTCAATATTTTCACTCCAGATTTTCAACATTGCCATTTTACCACACCTTCTTATGAGTAGTATAGCTGCTATTTTTTACATCTTACCCAAAACGGTTTCTCACATGTAGCACACAATAATGCTAGTGCCTGTACAGTAAATCAATGTATGGAACAAACTAAGAAAATCACAGTGACACTGTTCATGAGCAGAGGTCTTAAAATGGCTACATTGAAAATTTGGAAAAATTCCTAAAATGACTGCTTTACGAGCGTATTGCTGGCGCAGTTGGCCACACGCTTGTAAGTCATGTAATTCTTTTCAATATTTTTATCTAGATTTTCAACACTGCCATTTTCTTGCACCTCCTTATGAGCAGTATAGCTGTCATTTTTCACATCTTGCCCAAAATGTGTTTCCGCCCATGTAGCACACAATGGCGCAGTCGGTGTGCAAAATCAATGTATGGGACACATTAAGAAAACCACAGTGAAACTGTTCATGAGAAGACATATTAAAATGGCTATGTTGAAAATTTGGTGAAAAAATTCCCTAAAAATGACTGTTTTACGAGCATGCATTGCGCAGTTCCTACGCATGCTCGTAAGTTCGCGAATTTTCAATATTTCACTCCAGATTTTCAACATTGCCATTTTACCACACCTTCTTATGAGCAGTGCAGCTGTCATTTTTCACATCTTGCCCAAAATGTGTTTCCGCCCATGTAGCGCACAATGGCACTGTCGGTGTGTGAAATCAATGTATGGAACACATTAAGAAAATCACAGTGACACTGTTCATGAGCAGAGGTCTTAAAATGGCTATGTTGAAAATTTGGTGAAAAATATCCCTAAAAATGACTACTTTACGAGTGTGCGTTGTGCAGTTCCTACGCACGCTCGTAAGTTCGGGAATTTTCAATATTTTCACTCCAGATTTTCAACATTGCCATTTTATTATGCCTCCTTATGAGCAGTACAGCTGTCATTGATATTCTTATTGGGTGGTTGGGGGTGAGAGGGTGGGCCACAAAAAAATGCCACCTCCAGTTACTGCAGCTGCCCCTCAGTGTTGTCTGGATTACTGCTCCGCTCCCCAGCAATCCTTCGGTTCACTGTTGCAGCTGTCCCTCAGTAGCATCTGATTTCTGCTCCACTCCCCCACTATTTAAGGACAGCTTCTCTTTCAAATTTTGTGTAGGAGTTAGAGAGCTGCCTAATACGAATGGCAGTGAAGTATTGAACTGAAGCCAACCCCACCACCACCCTGCAGAGACTGACAGGCATTGGGGTGTGCCTTTGGGGCGTCAGGCACAATGGCCATGCCATTTCACCACACCCTACCCTGCAGACACCGACAAGTGTCACGGTGTGCCTTGGCGTCTTTTGGCCTGCGCACCACATTCCATAAGGAAATACGATGAGATGGGTGCAGTATAGGAGAATGGAGTGAATTTTGGGGCCGAGGAATCCAAGGCACACCTCCATGCCTGTCACTGGTTGCAGGATCGGGGTGGAGGTGGAATGGTATGAGCATTACAGGCGACAATCCCAAGTCACACTCCTGATACCTGTCAGTCTCTACAGGGTCGGGCGTTATGGTCAGAAACCCTAACGCCGCAGGCATTCATTGGTATTTTCACTCCAGTTTTTTAACATGGGTTTTTTTGTGACCCCCACCTCATGAACAGTGGCAATATCAGTTCATTAGCCGAAAGCTGATTTTGCACAGCAACTAAGCCATTTGGCACCACAGATGAGGAAAACTCATTTTGAACAGGATGTGAAAAATGACAGCTGTACTGTTTATGAGGAGGTGTAAAATAGTAATGTTGAAAATCTGGAGTGAAAATATAAAAAAACTGGTTAAGTCACGAGTGTGCGTAGAAACTGTAATTAGTTTGGGGACTGTTTACAGTAGATTGTCAACACAGGCATTTTGGGACCTCCGCTCATGAACAGTGTCACTGTGATTTTCGTAATCTGTCCCGAACACTGATTTCCCACAGTGACCATGCATTTCTGTGCCGGAAGTGTGAAAAAACATTTCGGCCAGGCTGTGAAAAGTGACAGCTGTACTGTTCATAAGGAGGTGTGGAAAAATGCCACTGTAGAAAATCTGCACTGAAAATATTACAAATTTGTGAACTTACGAGGGTGCGTGGAAACTGCACAATGCATGCTCGTAACACAGTCACTTTATGGACTTTTGTTACCAAATTTTCAACACAGGCATTTTAAGACCTCTGCTCATGAACAGTGTCACTGTTATTTTCCTAATATGTCCCGAACATGGATTTCGCACACCGACTTGGCATGTTTAATGCGCTACATGTGGCTAATTTACCTAGCGAGAGGTGAAAATGACAGCTGTACTGCTCATAAGGAGGTGTGGTAAAATGGTAATGTGGAAAATCTGGAGTGAAAATACAAATAATTTGCGAAAGTTACAAGCGTGCGTAGGAACTATGCAACACATGCTTGTAAAACAGTTATTCTTGGGAATTTTTTCACCAAATTTTCAACATAGGGTTTTGAGGGGTCTACCTCATGAACTGTGACACTGTTGCTTTGTTACTTAGTCCCAAATGGTGGTTCCACGCAGTGACTGCAAAATCACCTTCGGGACCGAATAACAAAATGACAGTGACTGAGTTCATGAGGTGGGGTCCCAAGAACCCCATGTTGAAAATGTGGTGAATAAATTCCCCAAAATGGCCGAGAGATGCATCAAAGTTGAAAAACCCCTATTTATGCCATTATACAGCTTACCAGCATTTCTTCAGTTCGCGGTCGGCTTTGAAGAGTACAGACGTGTTCCCAGTCCACCCGAAGATTGTCACGCCAGCCTCTGGAGGTAAGTATGGGGTGAAGGTGTATGTGTGGGGAGGTGGGTGCGCAGAGGGTGGGCACAGATTGGGAGAGGGGGTGAGACAGTCAACAAGGGACCATTTTTTCTTAGTTTTTTTTTTTTTTTTACTTCTTTCAGGAAGACGATGCTGGACTTTTGCCACACTGGGGTGGGCTCCCAGCGTGGCATCTGGAGGGTTGTTTGGGGGGTCAGTGAAGCCGATGGGGGACTGGGCACCCCCATTGGCCATACAGATGGCGTACTGTTGCCAAGCTGGGGTGGGCTCCCAGCGTAGCAGTTGAAAGGTTGTTTGGGGGGCCAGTGGAGTTGACGGGGGATTGGGCACCCCCGTTAGCCACATGGACATCAGACTGTTGCCAGCTGGGGTGGGCTCCCAGCGTGGCACCGGGAAGTCAGTTTTGGAGGGGGCAGTGGAGCCAACGGGGGATTGAGCACCCCCGTCGGCCATGGTGTGCAGGTGGGGAGGTGATGAGCACGCTGGGATGGCTCCCAGCGTGCTAGTAGGTGTTCCGGCCAGGGAGAGAGGGAAGAACGTTCATGACAGACAGTTCAGATGCAGTGTGACGTGCAGGCAATTTGCATACTACCGAGGACGGCAGTATGCAAATTGCCTACACATTACCACAGCTGACTGCAGTGGTTTTTCACTTTCAGCTGTACGCCACTGCATCTGAACTGCTGTCATAGACAACTCCAACATGTACTGGTGAGGTGAGACAGCACCTGTAAAAGAGAGCAGGGCACTGGAAGCTGAGTGGCACACCTACGAAAATTCGTATGGTGGCACTATGTTTCTTGCACATGCGTGCAAGCAAACATAAAAAAATGGTTATGTCTACATTGTTTTTGTATATTACAGTATGCTCTGCTGCTGTGCTTGATTTAGTTCAAAAATGAGGGCGCTTCTGGGAAGGATTACTACATATTTGTGATGAAGCCCTGGGAGCACAGATTCCAAGAAGAGCAGGGAATTACATATTAGAAATCTACAAATATATACAGCTAGTCACTAGGAAGCAAAAAGCATGCTGCAGTCTGTATGGGTAGGAGCCAAACACCTAATCCTCTCTAAACGGTGAGAAACACACCTGCCCACAGTGGAGGAATAGGTGGATAAAATGGGGATACAAGCAACAAACAAACGCATAGCATCTTTTGCATCAGGCAGGCTGGAGGCCTGTCATAAAGTAAGGGGGGCCATTCCTTAATGTGCCAAGACACAATAAAAAGAACCTAAAGAAATATAACCCACCCCAGTTACTCCTATGTGGTTGAAATACACTGTGGCTAGCTTATTATTGAAGGGGCTGTAATTTATTTTTATCATTTAACACTTTTTGTGCCCCTGGACAACCCCCATCTGACCGACCTGTCCAGCCCTGTCACTCAGAATTACTGGGGCTTACCTTAGGTCCGGCCCGGGAGTGGAGCCTGTGGGGAGTCGGCCACCATCCTGCCGCTGGCGATTTTCTTCCTCCGTTTACGGACACGGGCCCCAGGAGTGGGTATGCATGCATGTGGAGGCATGCATTAGTCCCACGGCCCTGGTAACGGCCCCTTTCCTCCCACCCCAGGCCTAGCGCCTGGCTCCTCCTGGCCCGTGCTGCCTCCAGCCTCCACCAGGTGGCAGCCATCAGCCAGAGGAAGCCCTTACGCCTCCCCAGAGAGGAGAGCTTGCCTGTCGGCAGCTCCATCCAGCTCCGCCCCACCCCTCAACCAGGCCGACATCCGATCGCAGGTAGGAGGACCAGCCAGGGCGAGGAGGATAAATAGAATAAGACAAAAAAAATTAGGTTGTCAGAAATACATACTTGCTAACAAAAAAAAAATATATTTATTTTTTGCCGACTAACAAATACTGTTGCTTTCATGAATGAGCCAGTGCACTCTAGATAAATTGCTCCATTAGAGGGGTTCACTAGGAAGTAAATACACCAACAAGTTGGTTTATTTTTATTTAGTTGATTAAACACAGGGCTAACAGATACTGGTTAGGCAAAGTAACAAACCTGTAGCTTAGTTTGTGGTTAAACAAAATAGTTTTATTTCATAAAGCAGCACAAAGTTACCACACCATTTGGGGTTTTGCTTAACCACAAACCAAGCTACCAGTTTGTTATTTTGCCTAACTGGTGTCTCTAAGCCCCATTTTGTTATCTACTAGTGTTGCCTTTTTATGTGGGCTCCACACATGGATTCTTTAGCTGCCTTTCTTCAACTGCAATTTTGTTTTTTATTTATTATGTTGGCTCGCGCATCAGCTAACATACTGCATTAGTAGCAGATTTGGAGGCGCCGTCACTGTTGGGCGAATGCAGGGCACGCATCAATAGGTGCGTCCCTCATGCCCAATAAGCCTGCATGCCGGTGCCACACCAGGAATACATAATGTGGCAAGCACATCTAATGAAAGGTCCACTGTAATGCGAGCAAAGCTCATCATACGCAGCAGCACCTCCTGATGTGCTTTCCCTGGTGAAAAATTACACTAAACATGAGCACACTGCCTGCCATAATGCCGACTTTGGGGTGCCCAATCCCCTGTCGGTATGCCCTGACCAATGTATGTGCCGACGGGGAGCTCCACTCCCGCGCATAATGCACCCCCATTTGTTGTGTGTGCTGAGGGGTGCCCAATCCCCGGCTTTTGCCCTCCTTCATTATAGTACCGACGGGGTGCCCATCCCTCTCAGCTAGCCCCCAAAACAATCAGGTGGCATGCTGGGACCCACCAGTGTGCCAAATGCCCTATAAAAAAAGTTGTCGGTACTTTTTTTTTAACCTGCAAAGAAGAAATACCCTCGCGGTCTGTCCAGCTCCTCCCAACCTGCACCCACCCTCTCTGTGTACCCCGCCTCCACACCTCTCCTCACCCCATACTTACCTCCGGAGTCCAGCGCGACGATCTTCAGTGGACCAGGAACACATCTGCACTCTTCAAAGCTGATCGCAAACTGAAGAAATGCCAGTAAACTGTACAGTGGCATAAATAGGGTTTATTTCAATTTTGGTGTATATCTCGGGCATTGTTTGAATTTTTTGCACCAAATTTTCAACATGGGGTTATTGGAGCCCCTTCTCATGAATTCAGTCACTGTCATGGCATTATTCGGTCCTGAAAGGTGATGTTGCGGTCACTGCGTGGAATCACCTTTCGGGACCAAGAAACAAAATGACAGTGCCACTGTTCATGAAGGGGGCTCTCAAAAGGCCTATGTTGTAAATTTGGTGAAAACAAAATCCAAAAAGTGGCTGTTTTAAGAGCGTACATTGCGCTGTTTCCACACACGCTCATAACCTCGTGAATTTGTAATATTTTCACTCCAGATTTGAAAAATTGGCATTTTTCCATGCCTCCTTATGAACAGTATAGCTGTCATTTTACATATCCTGGCCGAAATGTGTTTTTGCACTTCCAGCACAGAATAGCACGGTGGCTGTGTGAAATCAGTTTTCAGGACAGTATGAGAAAATGACGGTGACACTGTTCATGAGCAGAGGTCCTAAAGTGCCTATGTTGAAAATTTGGTGCCGAAAGTCCATAAAATAACTGTGTTACAAGCGTGCATTGCGCAGTTTCCGCGCACCCTTGTAACTTCACAAATTTGCAATATTTTCATGCCAGATTTTCATTACTGGCATTTTTTCACAACTCCTTATCAACAGTACAGCTGTCATTTTTCACAGCCTGCCCAAAATGTGTTTCCGCACCTGTGGCGCACAATGGCGTGGTCACTGTGAGAAATCAACTTTTGGGACAGATTAACAAAATCACAGTGTCAGTGTTCATGAGGGGAGATCCCAAAATTCCTATGTTGAAAATGTGGCTAAAAAACTCCCAAAAATATACAGAATAAAGTATGGATCTGGTTGTGTAATGAGAATTTACACACACCCAGGGGTTTGATGCTACATAAACCCCGAGAGCGAAGCTCGAGGGGTTTATGCATAGTATCTAACCCCGAGGGTATGTGTAAATTCGAGTTTACACACACCCAGAACCATATTTTATTTTATATAATTGCTGGGTTTCCCTTTTTCGCCTCAACAATTATATAAAATAAACACCTTTCAGGGCGGCCACAGTACGGCTTAGTTTCAGTTTGCAGATTTGAAGCAACGTGTTTTAAAAACTGTTTCTCTTTTTTTTTTCTGTCAGGATTCCACAGTTTCTACCCCGGTTGCTGCAGTACAGCGGGGAAAAATAACACATAAAAACATACCGCCAAGTTCTTCTGGTGGTGCTGGTTCAGCGACATGGAAGAGAGGCGATTTAACGCTGCTGCGTCTTGTAATGTGTACTGTGAGAAACCCGTGACATGTTTGACGTTATAAACACTTGTTTATAACGGCAAATTATACAATGGCAAGAAAAATTCCTGGACTCTGATTGGTCAGTCTTGGGCTGGACCTGTGATGTTATCCCAGCACAACATCACGGGTCTAGTCTCAGCCTCACTGTGAACTTGGAGATGAGCTGCTCTTAAAAAAACAAAAATATTTTTCCACACTAACAAAAACATCATTAAAATGATTTTTTTTATTCTGTATAACAATGAGCCATTGTATAATAGCAATAATGCCCACCAGAATGTGTGTCATTTGGGATAACGTGACGCCTCAGTTGTTGGGATGCACTCGGCCTGCGGCCTCATGCCCACTCATCTGAGGCATGACATTATCCCAACACGACACATACCCTGTCGGGCATTATTGCTTATTACTCCACGGTTTCCCTATGGGAAAAAGGGGAAGCCAGTTATTATAATTAGGTTACGGATGTGTGTTGAGCAGTTTCTATGCATGCTCATGACTTCACCAATTTTTCATATTTTCACTCCAGATTTTCAACGTTGCCATTTTTTACCCCTCCTCATGAACAATGCAGCTGTCATTTTCCACATCCTGCCCAAAATGTGTTTTCGTCCCTGTGTCGCCAAATGGCATAGTCGCTGTGCAAAACCACCTTTCCTCTAACAAACTGATAGTGCCGCTCTTCATGAGGTGGGGTCACAAAAAGCCTATGTTGAAAATTTGGAGTGAAAATACCAACACACGCCTATGGCATTAGAGTTTCCAACTGTAACACCCCACCCTGTGGAGACTGCTAGGTGTCAGGGGTGTGACTTGGGATCATTGGCTGTAATGCTCATGCCTTTCCACCCCAACCCCCACCCTGCAGCCAGTGACAGGTATTGAGGTGTGCCTTGGAGTGTTTGGCCCTAATGTTCACCCCATTCTCCTATACTGCACCTGACTCCTTATGGAATGGGGTAAGTATAAGGCCCAAAGACCCCAAAGCACACCACGACACTTGTCAGTGTCTACAGGGTAGGGTGAGGTAAAATGGCATGAGCGTTATAGCTCATGCTCAAAGGCACCCCGGCACCTGTCAAATCTCCTGCAGAGTGGGGTACATGCTGTTCCATACTTCACTGCCACTCCTATTATGCATCTCTAACTCCTGCACTACCAATGCCAATGCCAGCGAGACAACATTCGGCAGTGACAAATGCTTGTGTAACCTCCCTTACAAATGGGGGTTCCCGAAAAGTCTTCCTTGAGCTTGCCTAACTGCTCACTGCCCGGCTGGGGTCCTGCGTTTTAGTAGTTTAAGTGTATTGCCAGACAGTGCCTGTATAGCCTCTGTGTACTGTCTCTTTAAGAGCTGCCTGGGTTGCAGTTATAAGTAATGTGAGAGGGAGCTCTGTTGAAAGATGCAACTATTTGCTGAAAACCATTTAGAGTATTAATGATAATGTAGTTTGTCTAACCTGCCTTCTTTGCAGCAAGGACTGTCTTGTTTATCCCCATCATTTGGCCTGGGACTGTGAATTGGACCAATTAGTTCTGGTGGAACCTAAAATGTAGCTGGACTGCAGGAGCTGTCTGAAGTCAAAATCTGTAGGAATTGTAGTTTGGGGATTTTTGCACCTTTTTTGCAACTGAAGGGGGAGCTCTTGCTTTGACTGACAGCCGAATCAGTCAACCGAACCTTTTGGATCTCAGGGAAGCCTCCAAGCTGCCTGCTGTTTAAGGCAGATCTAGGTTGGGAGCCGAAGAAGCAAGATGCTTGAGACAGTATCTGTGGAAAGGCCTGAATTTTAGCCTGCATTTCTGCCTGCTGCCCTGAGAGGGGAAAGAGAATTGTTTTCAGACTGAATCCGAGTTGCGTGACTAATGTAAGCTACTGTAGTGGGCCAGGCTCAACCTGAAGAAGACTGAAGATTTTGCTGAATGCAATCAGCCTGTCAGGAGTTCCAGCTACCTCTAAGCTCCTGTTGTGTGCAGAAACTTTGCGATTGTGACTGGGGAGCACTTTGCCTGGTACAGTAGAATTCTCTTACATGTAAATGTGCTGTGAGTTGCTAGTGGGTCATGAGTTAGTTCCCCACTGTGTGAACTGTGTTCTGCTTGCTGGAAGCTGTATCCAGCCCAAAATGGACTGCATCCGAATTTGTCTGCATGCTGTCTGGGTATTGCCAAACTGGCCCAGCCAGACCACCCATTGCACAGAGAAGCCATTGTCAAGAGACCAGCCTGGGGATAAGCCCCCTGTTCCATGCTTGAACAGGAACGACACCTCTGCGACTCATGTGGGCCCTGCTTCTCCTGGCATTGCAGATCAACCACTTGTAGTCTCGATTTACGTCCAGCCTGTGTCCAGTCTTGGGTATCGTGAGTAAATACCAGGGTAGCTCCCTGCAACAACAGCTTAATTTGAGTGTGCAATCTGATTGTCTTATTGTTTCATTTCCTTTACGAACTGAGCCCTCTGGCTCTGGATTACAAATAGTGTGTACTATGCATGTTGTGTTTTCCATCACAGGGCCCCAACCAGCTGCGACACCGGCCAACCCTGTGCAACGGCCCTGGCTAGCCCATCTCTTCACCACCTGGGTACCCAGAGGTGTGACTGTGTGGGGGAACTCAAAGTGCATGCATAACTGCTTGATTGATATAACCTTTAAGCTAATCAACCTGATTTTGTCCCGCTCTTGTTTAAGTCCCCTGAATAAATCAGATCTAACTTTTTCTGCATGTTATCTGACTGTGGTTCCAGTTTGTGCTCAAAGTACTGTACTGTTGCTATATGCTGTGCATAACCTTGTTTTTCAGGGGGTCCCCAGGGTCGAGCCAGAGGAACCAGCCCTGGTGGTAAGTGCAAGCAGTGTGGGTACTTGTGTGGTGTACCAGGGGTATTGTGAAAGTGATTATTATACAGTGTTCAGGCCACTAGAGGGGAAAGAGGAGGGTTACATTGTCCCAGAGGGCTGTGCCCAGGTTAGCTTGACCACTACCAACCCTGATCTTCAGGTAGAAGCACCCGTTTCAGAACTCAGGCCCGTTAACTGTTACTAGCCAAGCAGGCAGGGGTAGTAGCCCTTGGGATAGCGCCACCAAGGGATTACATCTTGGAGGCACTGCTGGTATTTTGTGTCTTCTAGTGGCTGAAATTACGAATTATTGTCAAACATAAATGGCTACCCCAACAGATGTGGCTGTGCACCAGTTGGTGGTGTGGTGTACAGGGCAGGAGATTGACCCTCACAATGCCCTGCTTGTATTGGATATTCCTCTGAACATTGGTAAAGACACTGTAGAAGGAGTACTTTCCAAAGTTGAATGTTTAACAAACGCTATGATGGTGGTGGGGTGACAGGCTGATTTGACCGCCCAAACTTTCATGGCCTTAGTAGAGTATAGTGACCCAGTGGACAGTTCCAAAGTGCTATGGATTATTGCCCCAGAAGGGGCCTCAGCTGCCTGGAGAGTGATAACTGGAGACAGTAAAGACCCCGGGGAGGATGCGCTCCCCCTATTATGTGAAACTTTTGAGGAGAAATTTGCTAAGTTGTTGCTGGAGGAACAGAAAACCATAGAGGACTTTAAGAAACTATTCCTGCCACCTGTGTTCCCTCCCCAACACCCCCTCCCACTCCAGCACCTGTTACTGCCCTGCTTTCTGTGCCCGAGCCAATGCTGGCCCCTATATCTGTACCTGCCATTAGTCACGACTCCTACCAAAGGTTGAGAATCATCTCGGGCACCCTCCGCACCCCCCTAGGAGAAGATGACTGGGAGACCTGGATAGACTATGTTGCCCCTCTAGTACTTGAATGGCAATGTTCAGAAGCAGAGAAACGAAAGAGGTTGAGTGAGAGCCTCTGAGTTCCTGCCCTGGCTACCACCCATGCCTAGCGGGCCAATAACCCCAAAGCAACTGCACCGGACTATCTTGATGCATTGCAGAATGTGTATGGTAGCCTGGATTCAGATGAGGACCTGTGATGGAGAGTAAGAAACGCCCAGCAGTACTCAGGGGAGCCATTGTCTGTGTATGTACCTCGGCTTGAAAAGCAGCTACAAGAGTGCCTCAGAAAGGGTAGTTTGTCGTCAAATGGATTAGGTTGAACTAGGCTGGACCAGATCCTTAAGTCTGCTCCATTTTCAGAATAGTTACTGCTTCAGTTGCACCTCGCCAACTGACTGGAATCACCCCCCACCCTTATAACAAGCTAATGAAAGAAATTTGGGGGGTTGAGCAAAAGCGACCCCAGGGGGGAATTTCACCAATATCTGCTGCTACTGCGCAAGTGACAGAGAGTCATCATCCAAGTGGGGTTCAGGTGCAAAAGTCGGCACCTAACAAGCACTCTGAGAAGGCAAAGGACTTCCCACCCTGGGCCCAGTTTTTGAAAGTCGAGCTATTAAAGGAAGTCCAAGAGTTGAAGGCGAGCACCTCTGCAAGGGTTCCCCCATGGAACAAGATTCTGGTTCCTCTCAGGACGCAACTGCCATGGGGGTGGGGGTTGACCCTCAGGCATCCTCTACCGAGGGTAGCTCCCAGGCTGAAATCCAAGAATTGACTGCCACCCTAAAGGAACTATTGAGACATGTTGCACCCCTCTCACTGCTACAAACAGATACTGGACCCGATCCCTTGCTACTACTTCGGTTTTTCATGCAATGTTCTCTCCAAGGATGATCCAGGAGTCTATCATTTGTCACAACTGTGGAAAGGATGGCCATATGAAAAGAGAATGTCGGTTTCAGAAAGACTTAGAGAAAGTGGTGAACTGGATTCAAGGAGAGCTTCAGAAAATGAATCAGTGGTCAAGGGGTGCACGAAATGACTGCAGTGAAGGTTTTGGACATCCTAACTCAAACCCCTCTGTGGCTAAATTGTCCATCCAGGCCCCTGCTGCTGTCCCTCCAGACTGGTCCAAAATAGTGGGCTTTTCAATGGAGACTGCCATGGCTGTGAATGGTATTCCTACCCGGGCTGTGCTGGACAGTGGGTCACAAGTGACCATTATATTTCAGGACTGGTATGACAAACACTCATCTGCTGTGCCCTTACAATCCCTGGAAGACCTACATGTGTGGGGGCTGAGCAACAAGTCTTATCCCTACCTAGGATATGCCCACCTCTGGTTGTCATTTCCTGCAGCTGTAACTAGTGTAGAAGAGCAAGTCGAGACACTGGCCTTAGTGTGCCCCCCTACTGGACTGTATGATGGGGTTCCCCTGTTAATTGGGACCAATGCCCATATGTTTGGGAGACTGGCACAACTCTGTCGCGAGAAACAAGGGCGATGGACTGGGAGGGCCCTAAGAATTCCCACTCTCATCAAGAGGGCCTATGATTTGCAGCAGAACCCCAAGGGAGTGGACCAGGATGAACTGGTAGGGGTCGTGTGGAAGAAGGATCCCGATTCAATGGTACTGGCCCCTAATGCCCAGTGTACCATTCAAGGGGAGGTCCACCTCAGCAAAGATGTCAGGAACAAAATACTGATATTGGAAGCACCAGGTGATGGAAAATTGTCGGAAGGATTATTGGTTAAGCCCTGCATCTTGCCAGCTCATGCTCATGTCTATGCATGACGAGTGATGCTCCAGATTCATAATGTGTCAGATCAGGAGATCTGGGCGAACAGAGGATGCACCCTAGCTACAGTACACTGCACAGACACTGCAGTGTTGCCCAGCAGCAAGCACCCTGGCAAGACAGATAGAGTGACTCCCGACTTGTTTGATTTTGGTGACTCCCCGCTGCCAGCTGAATGGAAGACTAGAATTCACCAGAAACTTGCCCAGAGAGATCAAGTGTTTTCATTGAAGGAATGGGACATGGGAAGTGTTCAGAGTGCGTAGCATCACATAACGTCTGCATGATGAAAGGCCATTTCGAGAGAGGTCTCGATGCCTAGCCCCTGCAGACATAGACGATGTGAGAAGACACTTGCAGGAAATGCTCACGGCTGGTGTGATACAAGAATCCAGGAGCCCATATGCTTCTCCCATTGCGATTTTGCGTAAGAAGAATGGATCTGTGAGAATGTGTGTTGATTATCGAACTCTGAATTGGCGAACCATCCCTGATCAATACACCATGCCCATATACAAGATTCTCTGGATTGTTTGAATGGGAGCAAATGGTTCTCAGTGTTGGATCTTCGCAGTGGATATTACCAGATTCCCATGGCTCTGGAGGATCATGAGAAGACAGCCTTCATCTGTCCTTTGGGGCTCTACGAATTCCTGAGAATGCCACAGGGGATATCGGGTGCCCCAGCCACCTTCCAGCAACTGATGGAATGAGCGGTGGGAAACATGAATTTGCTGGAATGCCTGGTGTACTTGGACAATGTCATTGTGTTCAGGAGCTCCCTAGAGGAGCATGACAGTTGACTGTTCAAAGTACTAGACCGACTGGAAGATTTTGGCCTCAAGCTGTCAATCAACAAGTGCCAGTTTTTCCAAACCTCTGTGAAGTATGTGGGGCACATAGTGTCTACAGAGGGGATGGAGACTGATCCTAGTAAAGCTGAAGCCTTGACTACTTGGTCCCAGCCCCACAATTTGAAAGAACTACAACGTTTCCTGGGATTCTGTGGCTACTACTGCCGGTTCATAAAGGACTATTTCAAAGTGATTTGGCCACTCTTGAATCTTACCCAGGGTTTCCCTCCTACCAATTGGAAATTCTAAAAAGGTGCCGTCAAAGAACCAGACAAAGCATATTTCTGCCCAGGTGAACTTTTCAAGTTCCGTTGGATGCCTGACTGTGAAGCAGCTTTCCATGAAGTCATATACCAGCTCACCCATGCTCCCATCCTCGCTTATGCTGATCCCACCAAACTATATGTGCTGCATACTGACGCCAGTCTGCAGGGTCTAGGAGCTGTACTGTATCAAGACCATGAGGATGGTTTGAGACCAGTGGCATGCGCCAGTAGGCGCTGGACCCTGTTAGAGTGAAACTATCCTGTGCACAAGTTGGAGTTCCTTGCGTTAAAATGGGCCATTGTCAACCAGTTTCATGATTACCTCTATGGGGGTGAAAATATTGGTGAGGACTGACAATAACTCATTGACCTATGTACAGACTTCAGCCAAGTTAGATGCCACGGGGCACCGGTGGCTTTCTGCATTGTCAACATATGATTATGCTGTCTAATACAGACCGGGCCTGAATCATATTGGTGCTGATGCCCTATCCCAGAGGCCCATTTCCAAGAGAGACTGGGACAGGCTATCTGAACCTGACATCCAAGCATTGTGCCAAAAGTTTGTTAGAAATGAACAGATGTCTATGGACACAGCGGACTGCTTAGTAGATTGCTTGGGCCCCTCTGACACCTGCATACTGGCTGAATACTGCCACTTCTCTGCTCTAGATACTAGTGCACTACCTCAGTTTGACAATGACAGCATTCAGTGGGCTCAATCCAGAGATCCTATGATTCAGCCAGCACTTGACACCCTTTGTGCTGGAAAAGAGGTGTCCAAGTTGCCTTCCTCTGATCTGCAAACTGCTTTATTGTTTAAAGAAGGCCCCAGGTTGAAGCTGCTTAATCGGTTGTTGTATAGAGACACAGTAGATTGGGGTGGCCAAATAGACAAGCAACAATTGGTCCTGCCCACAGCCTTCAAAGATTTGGTACTGAGGTCCCTCCACAATCATATTGGCCACCTCGGTATCAACTGGACCCTTGACCTAGTATGATCTCGATTCTACTGGCCCAAGATGGGGGCTGATGTTGAGCACCATGTAAGGACTTGTAGTTGCTGCCTACAGAGAAAAGCCCTGCCTCGGAGGGCTGCCCCCCTTGTCAACAATACTACCAGCACCCCAATGGAACTAGTCTGCATAGACTTCTTGAGTTTAGAGCCTGATCAGCGAAACACTGGCAATGTGTTAGTGGTTACGGACCATTTCACATGGTATGCACAAGCTTTTCCCACCAAAGATCAAAGAGCATCTATCATGGCCAAGGTGCTAGTAGAAAATGTCTTCATCCACTATGGTGCCCCCCACCCACCCCAGCGAATTCACTCTGATCAGGGCTGGACTTTGAGAGTCAGCTAATCAAAGAATTGCTCTCTCTATGGGGGGTGCGAAAGTCAAGAACCACCCCTTATCACCAGCAGGGGGATCCTCAACAAGAACACTTTAACCACACCCTGCTAGACATGCTAGGCACCCTCCACCCAAAAGATATGCATAAATGGAGCCAGCAGATTAGCACCTTGGTACACGCATACAATTGCACGAAGAATGATGCTACCGGGTTACATAGATACATAGACAATGTCGGCAGATAAGGGCTACATCCCACCCAGTCTGCCCATTTGAGCTTGTAGGTTTACTTTATGTTTTCCTAGAAGTCTGTTGCTCCTTAACCCTAACAATAGATACGTAGACAGTGTCGGCAGATAAGGGTCTACAGCCCACCCAGTCTGCCCAATTCAGCTTGTAAGTTTACTTTATGTTTTCCTAGAAGTCTGTTGCCTCTTAACGTTCTCTCCCTACTGCCTCATGTTCGGGAGAGAGGCCCGGCTGCTTGTTGATGTCTGTTTTGGGGTTTCTCCCGACGGGGTCCGAGCCGAAGATTACCTGCAATATGTACAAAAACTGAAAGCTCAATTGAAGCATGCCTATCAACTGGCCCAGACAATGGCTGCCAAAAGAAATATTGCCAACAAAGAGAGACATGATAGAAAAGTAAAGGCTCAAGAGCTTAGGCCTGGAGACCGTGTGCTGTTGCGAAATTTAGGATTGCATGGTAAACACAAAAATGCTAATCGATGGCACCATCTTCCCCACGTCGTAGTTGGAAAGTTGGATGATTTGCTAGTGTACAAAGTGCACCCAGAGAATAACTCCAAAGCTGTCAAGACCATGCACTGGAACTGCTTGCTACGTATTGCTCAAGTTATAATTGAGGCTGAACCCACCGAGATTGATTCCCCTGGACCAGTGACTCATGCTGCTACAAGAAAGAAACAGAGTCAGCCTGCCCCCGTGGTTGCCGATTTAAGACTTCCCCCGCAGCAGGCCCAGAATGATAGTGACTGCCAGTCTAACTCGGATGACAGTGAGTGTGATAATGCCTATTACCCCTCATATGAACTGAGTCAGTTGTTTCATGGAAATCCTATGTTGAATTATGGGGTTGAAGCTGGGCCTTCTGGACTGCCTAACCCCACGACATCATCCTTGAAGCCAATGCTCCCTGAAAGTGAAGTGCAAAGCATCATGTCTGAGGATGCTGAGTCTCTGTGTATTGTGGAACTGTATGATTTGCCTGAAGGAGAGGCTGATGGTATGAGTCTTTCTGGTGACATGCCAGAATTTGAGGAACACTATGAGAGTGCTGACAACCCCCCTTCAGTGCCAGAGTGTCTTCAAAATTTTTATTTTATTTAAAATTTGGTTTCCGGAAAAGGCACACTGAGCTGAGGCTCATTTCCAGGTGCAACCCGGGTACAAGTGTACACTGAGTTATACAAGAGGTACAAAAGTATTTAGAAATACAGGCAGTATGTACAACATCAGAAAAAAAGTACAAACAAGTGTTGTAGAAACATAGACTACAGAGCAAGGGGCTGACAGTACTCCAAGTTTGGACATTCCTACCCAGATAGAGGCACCCCTCACAAGTGATGAAAGTTCCAGGACCAGTGTTGAGATACAGAGACTGTGGTTGTTTCCCCCCAGAAGGACTGGCTGAGCTGTCAATCCAGTAGTCCACTTAAGTTATGATTCTCCCAGGAGGCCAGTGGATTTGCCTCTCAGTGTGGTCCACAAAGGGGTTTATGTTTCTCAGAGCTCACTGCCCAAACTGAGCCTAAGTACCAATTCCAGGTTAATTGTTCTGCCTTCTAGGTATGGTGCCCCTGCCCCGTCTAGCCCAAAGTTAGTTAATAGGGAAGGGTCCCCTCTGACATTGTTTAATGTACAAGAAGTTATTACCTGATTCCACATAGTAATATATAAATTACCTGTATGAAATATGCCTGATGTACTGTCAACATGGATATAATATTATGAAGTGTAGTGAAAATGTATAGTAAAGTAGTAAGTTTATGTTAACTGATGCATGATGGTACAGACTTGACGCGGACACCAAGTTTTCTCAAGGCAGGGAAGGGTGTAACCGCCCTACAAATGGGGGTTCCCAAAAAGTCTTCCTTGAGCAGGCCTAAATGCTCACTGCCCGGCTGGTGTCCTGCATTTTAGCAGTTTAAATGTATTGCCAGAGATTGCCTGTATAGCCTCTGTGTACTATCTCTTTAATAGCTGCCTGGATTGCAGTTATAAGTAATCTGAGTGGGAGCTCTGTTGAAAGATGTAACTATCTGCTGAAAATTATTTAGAGTGTTAATGATAATATAGTTTGTCTGACCTGCCTTCTTTGCAGCAAGGACTATCTTGTTTATCCCCACCATTTGGCCCAGGACTGTGAATTGGACCAATCAGTTCTGGTGGGACCTAAAATGTAGCCGGACTACAGGAGCTGTCTGAAGTCAAAATCTGTAGGAATTGTAGTTTTGGGTTTTTTGCACCTTTTTTGCAACTGAAGGGGGAGCTCGTGCTTTGACTGACAGCCGAATCAGCCAACTGAACCTTTTGGATCTCAGGGAAACCCCCAAGCTGCCCGCTGTTTAAGGCAGATCTAAGTTGGGAGCTGAAGAAGCAAGATGCTTGAGACAGTCTCTGTGGAAAGACCTGAATGTTAGCCTGCCTGTCTGCCTGCTGCCCTGACAGGGGAAAGAGAATTGTTTTTGGACTGAATCCGAGTTGTGTGACTAAAGTAAGCTACTGTAGTGGGCCAGGCTCAACCTGAAGACCGAAAATTTTGCTGAATGCGATCGGCCTGTCAGGAGTTCCTGCTACCTCTAAGCTCCCGGTGTGTGCAGAGACTTTGTGATTGTGATCGGGCAGCACTTTGCCTGGTACAGTAGAATTTCCTTACATGTAAATGTGCTGTGAGCTGCTAGTGGGTCGTGAGTTAGTTCCCCACTGTGTGAACTGTGTTCTGTTTGCTGGAAGCTGTATCCAGCCCAAAACGGACTGGATCCGAATTTGTCTCCATGCTGTCTGGGCCTTGCCAGACTGGCCCAGCCAGACTTCCCACTGCACAGAGAAGCCATCGATGAGAGGCTTGCCTGGGGATCAGCCCCCTGCTCCATACTTGAACAGGAACGACGCCTCGGCAACTTGTGTAGGCTCTGCTTCTCCTGGCATTCCAGATCAACCACTTGCAGTCTCGATTTTCGTCCAGCCTGTGTCCAGTCTTGGGTATCGTGAGTAAATACCAGGGTAGCTCCCTGCAATGACAGCTTAATTTGAGTGTGTAATCTGATTGTTTTGTTGTTTTGTTTCCTTTATGAACTGAGCCCTCTGGCTCTGGATTACAAATAGCGTGTACTGCACATGTTGTGTTTTCCATCACAGGGCCCCAACCAGCTGCAATGCCGGCCAACCCAGGGCAACAATCTTGGCTAGCCCATCTCTTCTCCACTTGGGTACCCATAAGTGTGACTGTGTTGGGGGACTCAAAGTGCATGCATAACTGCTTGATTGATATAACCTTTAAGCTAATCAACCTGATTATGCCCCTCCCTTGTTCAAGTCCCCTGAATAAATCAGATCTACCTTTTTCTGCATGTAATCTGACTGTGGTTCCAGTTTGTGCTCAAAGTACTGTACTGTTGCTATATGCTGTGCATAACCTTGTTTTACAGAGGGTCTCCAGGGTCGAGTCAGAGGAACCAGCCCTGGTGGTAAGTGCAAACAGTGTGGGTACTTGTGTGGTGTACCAGGGGTATTGTGAAAGTGATTATTGTACAGTGTTCAGGCCACTAGAGGGGAAAGAATTACAGTGTACTGGAGGGCTGTGCCCAGGTTAGCTTGACCACTACCAACCCTGATCTCTGGGTGGAGGCACCCGTTTCAGAACTCAGGCCCTTTAACCTCCTACTAGCCAAGGAGGCGGGGGTTGTAGCCCTTGGGATAATGCCACCTAGGGGTTACACTTGTTCATTTTATACCTACATATGTTATTAAAGTGCATTATATCAGATCACTCCAGCATGATTTGCTCATAGTCAGTCAAGTCATTAACTGGTTACACGAGTGTTTTGTATTCTGTTTGTATTGTTCTATTTGAAAAAAGTCTATAAACAGAATATTGTAAAAAAAGCAAGAGATATAAAATTTATTTCAGTGGGAAAGTAGAATTATGGGATTTCAAATTAATTTCAATTGTAAAGTTAAAAATTTAGTCCTCTCAGTCTAACTGATTTTGAAGCTCTGACCATGGCAGCTATGTAATCTGCAGTCCAGTCTCCACTCAGCTGATCATACTAAGATTCAAACTAAGGTTCAAGGAGCCAAGGAGGCAGTAGGCCCATGTGAACTCTTACCAATCACTCATAATTTATTTATTTATTTATTTATTTAGTTAGTTAGTTAGTTAGTTAGTTGGTTAAACATCAGTTTAGAAACCTTTGAGCCAGAGGCTCATTTACAAAGGTACCTCGTCACAAAGAAGACATCAGAACAGTAGTACAAGGGACACAGTACTTACAAACAAAAAAGTTACAGTTCAATTACAATTTTGTTACAATAGAATACAATCTCCAACGAAGCAAAAGATAACAAAAGGTGCAAAACTTATGGTCGGGAGAGCTGGTGGGGTAGAAGGGAGGAGATAGGGAGGAGGAATTAGTAGGAAAGGAAGGGGGAGCCGCCAGTGAGCATTGTCAAACAGAGTATATATATATATATATTTTTTACACTAGGCTAGCTGCAGTTGCATTTGCAAGAGCTAAGCAGGAAGTTTCTGAGCCTGGGCTTAAAGCAAGCTAAGGTTAGTGAGTTTGAGACACTGGCAGGGAGGGAGTTATACCAGTGGGGCGCATGGTAGGGGAATGCCCTCTGACCTTGAGAGGTCCTGGCTCTCGGAATAACTAGGGTAGCTCTTGACGAGCTGCATGTGATCAGGGTCGGTGCAGTACGGTGAATGGAGTTGGATAGGCCTATGGGGGATAGGCCACGCAGGGCTTTAAAGGTGAGCTGGCATGTCTGATACATGAGTCGCTCTTCCAGGTTGAGTAGGGTAGCTAGGTGTACAGCCCACATGTGGAGTGAGTCTGGGAGCACCAGTGATAAGTCTGCAAGCCTTATTAACTGTGAGGCGAACCTTGTTGAGGGCAGTCTGATCTGCTGAGCCAGACCGAAGGCCATAGTCAATGAGAGACATGACAGAGGAGGTGACAGCCAGGTGGAGGCATCAGAGGAGGCATTTCATGCCGATGAAGAATGCCCTAGCCGCGGAGTTGGCGACAGAATTTAGGGCAGATATATGTCCATGGAATGAAAGTGCAGGTCAAAGAGTTATACCAAGATATTTATAGGACTGCACCTGGTCAATGACTTACATTGGTGTGGAGTGGACAGCTAAGGGAAACTTGTTGTACTTATTTTGGGGTGGGAGAAGAGCATTGTTTTGTTTTCTTAAGGTTGATAACAAGTCGGTGCTCAGTGAACCAGGTAGCTGCAGAGTCAAAGACTAGTTGGAGGGAGTTCTGTAGCAGCATGGGGTCATTGTGGAGAGCAACGAGAACAGCATCATCAGCATAGAGAAGCATCCTACCCTGTACAACTGCTGGGTAGGGAGTTAAGAAAGAGGAGAATAGTAGGGGTCCAAGAATTGAGCCCTGTGGCACCCCAGAGCGAATGGGGCATGTTTCAGAGAGAGTACCGCTGACTTTCACACATTGGGAGGGCGGAGAGATAGCTGGTGCACCAGGAAACAGGTCCTGAGGCAAAGCTATTAGGTCGAGGTGGAGAGCAAAGAGGATGCTAAACAGTATTGAATGCTTTAGACAGGTCAATGAATATAGCACCAGCCAGGGCACCAGAGTCCAAGGAGGCATGGAGGAAGTTGGAAAATTCCAGGAGTGCTGTATTGGTACTATGACCTGCTCTGAACCTGTGTTGTTCAGGCAGAGAACACTGTACTTACAGAGGTAGTCAAAGACTTGGGACGCCACAATTTTCTCTAACGCCTTAGAGAGGGGGGAGAGGATTGAGATGGGTCGGTAGTTACCCGGAAGAGTCCTGTCACCACCTTTATGGACAGGGGTAACTGTGGCAATCTTCCAGGCAGAGGGGAATTGTCCAAGACAGAGTGATTTGTTGAAAATGCACGTAATAGGTGAGAGGACCTGATCCAGAACCTGACGTAAAAGACAGGGATCAAGTGAGTCATTACCGATGGTGTTACCTTTTAGGGCTTTTAGCAAGTAAGGCCTAGCTTCTTGCATGGTGACACGATGCAGGTGGAAAGAGGGGCGGGCAATGAGTGGTGGTACAGATGGAGGAGGTGGACTGAAAAGTTACCAGGAAGTACTGAGCTAAGGTCGGTAAAGGAGTTATTGAGGTGGGTGGCAATGAGGGCAGGGTCAGAGGAGCGGTACCATTGATGTTGAGAAGAGAAGGAGAGGGGGACTGGGAGTGACCATTCAGTTGCTTGATGTTGTCCCAGAAGCACCTGGGGTTCCCCCAGGAGGAGGTAAGAGAGGCTTGGTAGTATTACGCCTTTGCTTTGCGGATGGCTCAGGTGCACTGGTTGCGGGCAGCAGCATAGGACTGCCTGTCAGCTGAACGGCCAGTAGCAACAGCAAGGTGCCAAAGATTGTCACGTTGCTTAAGTTTCCACAGTAGGGCAGGGGTGATCCAAGGGGCATGTTTCACTTTGGACCTCCCTAGCAGTTATGGGAGCAAAGATATCACAGGCAAAGTTGAAAGTGCTTACAAAAAGGCCAGGGCCAAGTCAATGTTGGTTGCCCTCGTCAGAGGGGACCAATCAGTGTGGGCAAGGAAGCGCTTAAGGTCTATGAGTCCCCCAGGCCTAAGCCGCCTTCGAGAGGTGGTTTTGACCGGGGATGAGGGCCGAGGGGTTTCCCAGATGAAAAGCACAGGGGAGTGGTCACTGAGGCAGTCAGGGAGGATTTGGATGTTGTGGATGCGGATTGGCCTGTTGGTGAGGACCACATCCAGGAGGGTGCTTGTCCCCCCAGGGTTTTTTCTAGTAGGCTGTGTGACCAGTTGAGTTAGGTCAATTGAATCGAAAGCCTCACGGTGGGAGGAGGAAAAGGGGCAGAGCCAGTTTATATTCAAGTCGCCCACCAAGATTTGGTCCGACGAGTTGGGTAGAGAGGTGAGGTAGTCAATTAGTGGGCCCAGGGCCTGGGATAGGTTCTTGTGGGGTATGTAGGCTATGGTTAAGAATAATGGGCCTCTAGCTGGGTCAGGGGACAGCTTTAGAGTAAGTGCCTGGGCCTTATGGTCGAGGTCAGGTGGGGGGAGTGGTAGCCCCATGAGAGAATCCTTCAAATAGAAGACACAGCCCCCACCTCTCCTGCCGACACGGTCCAACCGGTGGAGAGTGTAGCCGGGGAGAGAGACATGAGAGTTAGGAGTGGAGGGAGACAGCCAGGTTTCAACCAGGGCAACAACATCAGGTTTATGAAGCGTCACCCAGCAGTGTAGAGAGTCCAGTTTTTTCAGGAGGCTACAGATGTTCATAGAAGCAATGCGCAGCCCAGGAGATTTCAGGGGGAGGACCAGTGCTGCCAGGCCCGGGATTGGGGTGGACATTGCCTGACAGGAGCAGGAGGAGGAGGGCTGATCTGGCACAATAATAATAGCACAACCTATCTCCTACAAGTATATAGGTGTCTAGTTTTTTTCTTAAACTGTTTTTTATCTTTTCTAATTATAATCTCCAAAGGCAAACTAACATACTAACTGCCAGAAGATTAGGCCTTACGGTCTGTCGAGTCTGCTCGAACCTCAGATCCCTAGTTGGGTACTAAGGCCCCGCCCCCCCATTGATTAACCACGCTGTGTGTGAAAAAGGCTTTTCTCTTATTAGTGAAGACTTATTGGGGTCTCAGTTGCAACGGATGACCCCTGATACCTAAGGAAACATTTCTGAATTCAGGATTGAGTTCATTTATTAGATAACTGTCCTGCATGATGTCATAACATAAGAGCATGTCTCCCCGAATCCTTCTTGTTTCCAATGACATAAGATTTAGCTTCTGGATTCGCTCATTATGTGATAGCTTTTTTAAGTTATATATCATTTTGATTCCATGTCTTTGGACTTTTTCTAGCCAATCCTCGTTCCCCTTAGTAATAGCACCCCACGCCTGGCAACCATAATCCAGAAATGGTCTCACATATGCCCTGTACAATGGCATCACCACTCCCTCATCTCTACTTCTAAAGTTTCTTTTGATAGTCCTTAGTAGCCTTTTGGCCTTACTAATTTGCCTGTAACAGTGGTTATCATAAAGTTAATTTCCCTGTTATTGTTATGCCTAAGTGTTTTTCTTCTGTTGTTACAGCTGCAGTAGGTGGAGCCTGCAGACATTTTACATGTACAAAAGGAGTGATGTCATGTTTTCTATCCATGGGGCTGACTGAAGGTGTAAATAGTCTCCTTCACCTTACCCTCCTCCAAGAAATGTTTTCCGCCCTCAAATAAATACGCTTTCATGTTAGTCAATGGTTGCAGTGCACTATTTTCTTTCTTAAATGGGAGGTACAAGAACTGGAACCTGAGTAGTGGGAGGCAGCATTAGTTTTTTTGGGGGGGGGTAAGATCCACTTCCACCTCCACCCAAGAAGCTCCTAAAGATCCACCCCACCTTTTTTTTGGTTCATGTGGGAGGTGCATGAGCTGGATCCATCATGCTGGAACAATTGACTATCAGGACTGCCTGGGGCATTAGCGTTTAAGCTTCAGAAGGAAAGAAAAAGCCTGAAACTGCATCCTTATACAGCACTTGTTTAAACAGCCTTGGCTCAGCTTACATTCCTCTCCTAGTCACACAATTTCACAAATACATTCCAAAAGATGGAAAGTCCCTCTTGGTGGGTATATACAGTGTAAGTCAGACCTGTCCTCCAACCCTGCCCCCACCACCTCACTCTGTATTTTGCGTCAGCTGACGTACGTCAGTACAGCAAGAGGCTGCAGTGTATATTTTTACTTGGCTTGCAGTTTTAAAGGAGTAGTCCACTCAGAATTTGCAAAAACATATGTTATGCAGAGTGTTTTGATTTGTATGTTAAGTCCTAGTGTATGCTTCCCTCTGTCTGCTATTAGGAGTTTTTCCTAAATCAGCCTATTAGCAGACACCTGAGAGCTAGCTAACTGGGGTTTCTGTAAGAAAACCACTACTAAATGAAGCCTAATTCACTATTGTTGTTTTCTATGTGTGTCAGGTCTAGCTTGCAGGAGTGTTTTAATTTTAAAACTTTTAATTTCATGAACTACACACAACCATAAAAGCACAGAAATTGCCCAGATCATTAGCACTATAATTAGTTAAGACACTAGCTGTTTTCTTACAGAAAACCCATTCAGTTAGATTTCAAGTATTTGCTAAACTATAAATGTAGGTACCAGCATTCTATTAGGTAGAACTAGCATTTAGTGCTGATTTTGCTCTGTGACATGATTTTCATTTTTTTTTACAAATGAAGTGTATGGTATGAAGCTGCAGCCTAGAAACTGCAAAATACTTTAAAGTCACTTTTTCTCCTGTGTGGTATAGCATGAAAACAACAGGATGACAGTGACTATTTCAGCTATACATTTGATCCCATTTTACAATGGTTCATTGCACTACACATTAGGCCCAGATATTCAAAGGGTTGCTCATCTTGTAGGGGTTCTTGTACGTGCAACTAATCATCATTCCTGCGTGATATTCAGAAGGGCCAGTTCAGCCACCAAAACATGCTGAGCAACAGCGCAATGGAAATGAAGGCATATGCGCGGCGAAGGGGTAGGTCCATGCATAAAGTGCACAATGCGATATTCGAACACTTCACAGCACGCGCAAGAGTGGCTCAGCCGGTTGCTTAGGCAGCGAATTGAGCCAAAATAAAAAGGTTTCAAGGAAGCGGCGCAAGAACCCGTAGGCAGGCCGCAAACTGGGGAGAGAGACAGAGACAGAGAGAGAGAGACAGAAGCTGGAAGGGCAGACAGGGGCAGTGGGTCCAGGAGAGACAGAGAGGCCAGCGGGGTGTGCCCGGTGCAGTGGAAGCAGCAGTGGGGGCAGCGGGGTAACACAGGAACAGCAGCCAGGGGGCAGAAGCCAGGAGATGGACAGTGCCAGCTTCCACATGGAAGCTGTAATGAGGGGGGTGAGACACCATGCTGCAGGGAGACGTGGCCACAGAGGGGCCCATCGGCAGTATGCCCCCGACAGGCGGTATCGTGCCCGCATCAGCTTCGAGCTGTACACAGATGTTGAGATCGTGGGTCAGTACTGCCTGAACAGGGCAATACTGAGACGGCTCTGTGAGCTGTGCAGTGATGTGATGCAGGCACCCTCACGACGGAGTCACGCTCTGTCTGTGGAGACCAAGGTGACAGCCTGCATGTGCCTGCTCGCCACGGGCACCTTCCAGAGGCCGACAGGGGACACTACAGGCATCACACAGTCGGCCACATCATGCATCCTCACCCAATTCCTCAGCGCACTGCTACCACATGCTGCGGAGTACATCCATTTCCCCAGCACCGCAGCAGAGCGTACAGCAAACATGCAGGAGTTCCACAGGGTAGCACATATGCCTGGCATGCTAGGGGCCATAGACTGCACCCATGTGGCCATTCACACACCACCTGGCCCCGACAGCCAGGCATATCGGAACCGAAAGGAGTTCTCCAGTGTCAACTGCCAGGTGGTGTGTGATGCCACTGGGCGCATTATCAATGTTTGTGACACACACTGGCGGAGCACATGATGCCTTCATATGGCACCAGTCTGCACTGTGCCATCGATTCGAGAGGGGACATCTCCACAGGACATCTAGTGGGTGAGTACACATGTATGGAATACAAACTCTGGGCAGGGTGGGAATGACACAGGTGCCATGGTAGTGGCACACAAGGATGGGTCAATATGGACCTGACATGACACTGCTCTCCATTATCGCCACACAGGTGACTGCGGATACCCACTCCATCCCTGGCTGCTCACACTGCGGCGCCCCCACGACCCCAGCGCAATGCTTCAATGAGGCACATGCTGCAACACGTAACATCATAGAGCGGGTGTTTGGGATGCTCAAGGCACACTTCCGATGCCTAGACACCTCCGCGGTGCTCTCACAGTACAGCCCCCAAAGGCCTGTGGGATATTCCTGGCCTGTTGCATCTGCACAACATGGCCAAAGACCATGGGATAGCCGACAGGTCAAGAGGGGGACAGCGATGGGGGACGCCAGTGGCGTGATGTTGGTGATGAGCAGCCCCTAGGACGGAGGGACCCCGACTGACCCGCAGGCCCAGCTGCACGGGACACCATTGCAGAAGAGCACTATGCCCAACACAGGTAAGTCAAGGGACATGTGCAAGCCACACTGTCCATGCACAAACCACAGGCACACAGGGGAACACACCGTGCATGAAGGTCAAGGGAGTTGAAGGTTCCAGGCATACCAACACACCATCAGGGAGGGGTGAGCACTCATATGGACACACACACACACCAGGCAGCGTACATGGGCAGAAGCACAGCACTGCAGAAACGACATTGCCAACACACAGCACCACCGACCACCCCCACCACCTGTACCGTACAAGTGCGTGTGTCAGGACCTGGGCACCCTTGCACCTTGGTGTACAGTGCAATGCAGGCATCATCATGCACACGCACCTGTGGACAGCAGTTGGGAGAGTGTGCAGGTGGTCCGTGTGTCAGCATGGTGAGCAGAGCACCCAGCAGTGCACTGCCCACCATGACACACATTGCACACAGGGCAGCACCAGACAGGGCCCGCACTGGGAGACAGCTCAGTCAGGTAGCACTGTCCACGGCCACCATGGATGCGTGGGCGGCCCGCGTGGCCCAGCAGCCCTGGCAGACTGAGCCAGGGCCACATGGGGTGGCTGTTGCACCTGGGGGTCCCACTCGCAGCGAACAGCGACCTTGCCCGCTCAGGGGTCTGCATCATGCCAAACAAACATGCACCAGGGGTGCTCGGGATGCCCACAGACAGAACCCGCATCGACAGGCCTGGTGTCACACGACGCCGAGACGGGAGTGGAGAGCGCACTGTGGGGTGTGTGGTACAGGGCACCTGACAGTGTGCCCAATGCGTCCGCGACAGAGACCACTGCCTGGGTCAGCCTGTCAATGGCAGCGGTCACATCCGTCCGCGCATAGGACCAGCTCGGCTCGGTCCCGAGCACACTCCTGCTATGCCGCTCCACGGACACAGACAGTGCCTCCACAGACCTTGCAACCCGCCCCTGCAGCTGTACCATTCCTGCAGCAGGGGTGTGCACTCAATGGGTACTGTGCCCCAATGGCATCGTGACCCCAGGGTGTGGACGGTCCTGGTGCACAGCACCCTTGAGGGTGGGCCTGTCACCAGGACCAGGTATGGGCAGATCAAGGGTGGTGACATGTGCCACTGCTTGACACTGTACCCCAGACCTGGTGTGTGACTGCTGCTGCCGCCCCTCCAACTGCTGAGCCCCAGGTCCACCTGTTCCACCTCCGTGCTGGCAACAGTGCCAGACACCTGCACAGCCACGGTGCTGCCTCACGGTGCTGACAGAGCACAGCCTGGGACTGTGCCAGCATGCTGGTACACAGGTGTGAACCAGGAAGGCCCAGGGGCACGTGCTGGCCTGCCATGTGTCCGTCATGGGACACACACCCATCACTGCCCATTGCAGGGCTGCTATCATCAATGGTGCAGGTACGTGCCACTGCCATAGGCACAGCATGCTGGCATACCTGCATGCCAGACTGCTGAGACACAGGCTGTGCACCCCCGCACCCATATCACTGACACCAGAGTTGTTGGCCCAGCTGCATGCTGCTGCAGTGCCTGCTGGCTGGTGGCGGAGGTGGATGGTCCCTCCTCACGTCCAGCAGGTCTGCATCACTGTCTGGACCCACCACCACCACCGTCTCCTGAAGACGAACAGGATCTGTAACAGAAAGAGAGTACATGTGAGTGCATGTGAACAACTGCCCCCAACACCACCACCATGTCATACCATGCAGTGATGGGCTTCCACCTGTCTGGAATCCTCCGCCTGGTACACCCGCAATGGCACTCGGCTGCATGGCCATGACCAGTGTCTCCTCTGTTGGGGTCAGCTGCAACACCACTGGCGGGCCCCCACCAGTGCCAGCACATGCCACCCTGAAGGCTGCCACCATCTCCTTCAGCCTCCTGTGGTCAGTCCCCATCTTCTTCTTGCATTCCTGCAAGGAGCGCTAGTGGCTTCCGTGCAGGTTGACAGCCAGAGCTACCCTCCCATGCAGCTGCACGTTCCTGAGGGTGCCCCTCCGTCCACTCAATAGTGGCTCATCCTCCGGTAGGCCTGGAAGAGGGCCTCCGTCTCTGCAGCTGTGAAGTTCAGCCTCCTCCTATGCCCGCTGTCCTCACCCTCACCTTGTCTCTGGTCAGTCATGGTGATCTGTATGGGTGGAAGTGGACACCTGTCACTGTGCAGTCTACAGCATTTCCCCATGAGCATAGGTGCCGGCCGGGGGTGGAAGCCCCCCACGTTTCTTCTCCATATGGCAGATACTAATAGAAAAAGTGCCCTTTGTCCCTTTCTGAGTGCCCTTTGATTCTCAGCCCCCTCAGCCTTTATCATCCACCGGCACCCCTGCCCATGAGCATTGTCCTGAGCATCACACAGCATGTAACTCACCTCTCACCTGCAGTAACCAAATTGGCCAGCACAACCCACTGTCACATTTTATAGTGCAACACATGCAAATGAGGAGTGGGCGCAACTTTAATGACATGCTAATCGCGCCACTGCGCCTTTGAATGGCTGATCAATGATTTGCATATGTCGGCTGAATATCGCGAATTTGCGCTTTGGCGTTAACACGAGAAGGTCGGCTGAGCCAATGGCGCAGGTTTGTGCCCGCGTGCTAAACTGCATTGTGCATGCCCAGACAGCTTCGCGATGCGCTATCGTGCTGCAGACCCGCTTGAGCACGATGGCAATTCAGGCCATGGCCACCATTGTGCCAGTGGCGCTACAGCACTGGGCACTATATGGTGCTGTGGCACTACTGCTCGATGGCCACTGTGGCACCAGTGCGCGGCTTGGCAGTCGCGCGGGATGCCTATACGTCCGATGGCGCTGTGTATAGCCCTGCGTCATTGCCGTGACCTTGTGTAT
This sequence comes from Neoceratodus forsteri, assembly GCA_016271365.2. Lineage (NCBI taxonomy): Eukaryota > Metazoa > Chordata > Ceratodontiformes > Ceratodontidae > Neoceratodus > Neoceratodus forsteri. The sequence continues at coordinate 50,279,731 of JADMNL010000031.1, read as the reverse complement.
GCCCTCTGCCCCGGCGGTTTGCATGCCGATGTGCACGTCCCTATTGCACTGTCTGGTGACAGGCGTCCATAGTGACGCGGCTGTTCGAACAGCGCGATTGGAGTCTGTGGTGGTCTATTGCGCAACATCTCCACGTGGGGTTACAGTGCAGTGGAGCGCCATATTGCCAGCTGTAAACTGGGTGAGATGGCTAGGAGGAGGGCAGTGACTTGGTGCCCACTGGAGGTGGCCAACCTGGTGGCCCTGGTGAGCCCACTGTGAGGCACTGTATGGTGAGCCCCCTCACCATGCCTAGAGACCGACGTGTGGCAGCAGTGGCCACTGACCTGGTGGAGGTCACTGGATGGGGCCGGTCTGCTGAGCAGTGCCGGCACTGGTACAGTGACCTCCGCCGGAGGGAGCCAGACCTTTTGACGTGGCTGCGGTCGCATGCCAGGCGGGGCGTGGTGCCTAGGCCAGGTGAGTGTACCATCTATGCACCTATATTCTCTGTAGGGGTGTGTGTGTGCTTGGGTGGCTGTGCATAGGTGCCGGCTCAGACACGGTTGGCTGTGTCAGTGTGTGCAGCTGTGCGATGGATGGTTATGGTTGTGTGGGCAGGCACTCTCACTGGGGCAGGGGGCACTCTGCTTTTGAGTCACACTGATGTTTGTCTCAACATATGTCTCCCACAGGCCGGAATCTGAGGATGCAGGGCGAGGGTGAGGTGGGCCATGCCAGGGTCCCGGTGCCGGTGGGTGTTCTGCCCCAGCAGCAGCAGCAGCGGCAGACCCAGCTGCTTGAGGAGTGTGAGTATCATTACTTCATGGATGCTATTGCATGCTGGGGGGGGGCAAGACCACCAGCCATGCACAACACAACCATGCAGGAAAGGGGAGGTCATAATTCCACTATACAAGACACTAGTGAGGCCCCACCTGGAGTAAGTGTACAGTTCTGGAGACCATACCTACGTATGGACATGGACTGGGTAGAGAAGGTTCAGAGGAGGGCAACAAAGATGGTGCATGGATTGCATCACAAGTCCTATGAAGACAGGTTGAAGGAACTGAACATGTACTCCTGGAGGAGAGGAGGAGAGGGGATATGATAGAGACATACAAGTATCTTACAGGGGAACAGAGTGCAGGAAAACACTATTTAAGCCGTAAAAGATGTTCCAGGACTAGAGGGCATGGGATGAAGTTGGAGGGGGACGATTCAGAGGAAACATGAGAAAGAATTTCTTCACGGAACGGGTGGTGGACAAGTGGAACACCCTGCCAGAGGAAGTGGTGGGGGCTGACTTGGTCACGGGATTTAAGAATGCACGGGATAGACATACAGGACTTCTGGAGGTCAGGGGTAAGGTGCAACAGACTTATAGGAAAACAGAGTGAACTTACCAGCTCAAATGGGCAGACTGGGTGGGCCATAGGCCCTTATCTGCCGACACTGTCTATGTATCCATGTATGTAGGCACGACACAGGTGACATACATCACTGTGCAGTATCACAGCACGTCTGTGTATGCGTCACTGGTGGTCCAGGCATGCACTGGGCACATAGCTGTGTAACTGGCATCGCACCACATTGCCACGTCACTTGCCAGCCTAGTTTGTACTGTGATTGACGTGGGCAGTGTGTGTGGGTGGTGGTGTGCATAGCTGGTGCCGCCTGTTTGTGATGGCTATGTGCATGTTCACTGTGGGTGGTGCATGCCATCAAAGGTGTGGGACATTGGGCTATGTGGCTTGCAGGTTGGGTGGTGTTCAGGGTTGTGGTCAGTCACAGCCATTGACTGTGTTCCCATTTTCCCAGGCCTCACTGTTCTCAGGAGGATACAGCGGAGCTACATGGGCTGACAAGTGTCCCTGGACAACCAGGCCATCCTCAGGGACATCCAGCAACATGGCCTGCGAAGGAGGCATCGCCAGGAACAGCGGCACGGGTGGAGGAGGACCAGCCTGCTGGGCCTTAGCCAGATTACCTTCCCACTTCACCATCCCTACCACCCTGCCTTCCTCTCCAAGTTGTTCATCCCTACCCTTGCCCACCCCTACCTTGTACCCGTCCCCCTTGTAAATATTTATAGTTGATTGTTTTACACATTTTGATAATACATTTATATTTTGATATGAATACTGTGTTGGTCTCTGTTTTGCAGCTGGCTATGGTTGTTCAGTTGCAGTAGTGTACATGCCATCTGGGGTGATATGGTCCTGGGTATGTGTGTGTGTGTGTGTGTGTGTGTGGGTGTGTGCATGGGAGGTATCTCCAGCATGCAGAGACTTTCTGTTGGTCTTGCCGTCTGCCACCCACTGCTGGGTGCACAGGGTGTGTCTGGCTTGTAGGCTTCTGTGTTGCATGGGGCTGGACGAGTACTGGGGACTGCATGGTTTCCTGCAGTGCCAGTCACTGCACATGGGTGGTGTCTTGGGTCACAGTGCAGGATGTGCTGTCGCGTATGGGGGCTGATGTGCACTGTGGTTGTCAACCCCTGTGTGTGGCACTCTCAGCCTGCCAGTGGTTGTGCTGGGGTGTCATGGCTCTGCTATGCTTTGTTGGCTTGTCCCCATGGGCAGGTAGATCATCTGTCCCACCCCAGTGATGCTGTTCTGGGGTGTGCAGGTGTGTGTGGGTTCTGCAGTGTGTTCCTGTGCCCATGTGGCATGGCTGGCAGTGGGCCCCAGCCTGCCTCCCTGGATGTGCAGTTCCATTGCTCGGGGGCTGTGCTTGCATGGCAGCTCTGGAATGCTCAACCTGAGCTTCCTGGTTGCTCCATGCGCAACATTTGGCTCAGCTTCTCCTTCCTGGTTGCGCGATGGCGCAGTATGTGTGATACTCAGATGTTGGTTGCTTGCGCAATTTGCTCTGCTCCTTGTTTGAATATCGCACCTGTTGTGCATTTGCGCAACTGGTTTGTGCTTGCTCCTGCTGTTGCGCTAGTTTTGAGCGCAGTTTGAATATCTGGGCCTTAGTGTATCCCACTTTTTCAAATAATAGAACAAATATTTGCCAAACTAAATAACTCACACATACATATTTTTATACTTTATTAAAAAGATACTTTACATTTGTAACCAAAAAAAATGAAAATCATGCCACAGAGCAAAATTAACACTAACTGCCAGCTCTACCTATTTGAATAGAGAAGGCAGTAAAGTACGGTGGTCTAAGGCTCTGAGCTGCAAACCTGGTGTCCTGGGTTTGAATCCCACAGCCTCCACATGCATACTGTGTGTCCCTGAGCAAATCACTTAACTTCCTTGTGCTCCCAGGTCACACCTGTAAACAAGCTTTAATGTGTCTCTCCTGGTAAAAAAAATGCTGGTACCTACATTTGCAGTTTAGCAAACACTTTAGCACTGAGTGAGTTTTCTGTAAGAAAACTGCTATAGTCTTTACCAGTTATGGCAGTGATGATCTGGGACATATTCTGTGCTTTTTATTGTTGTGCTTAGTTTCATGAAATAACATTTTAAAATGAAAACACATATTACCGCTAGCTAGACATGACACACCCAGAAAACACAAATAGTGAATTAGAGCTAGTTAGTAGCTGTTTTCTTACAGAAACCCCAGTTAGGTAGCTCTCAGGCATCTGCTAAATCGTAACTGTTGCCATTTGTGCTCACTGGATAAGAACAGTTACAAAGCTCTGCTGTTGTGAACTGATTTTAAAAAGCACTGCATATACTAAACTTATGGGCCTGGCTACATCACTGTCACATAAGACAGGGTGCATTGTAGGAGGCAGAAGGCAATAAACCTATTTGTGATGGAGATCCCCAAGGGTCATAAAACTACCATAAAGCTAGCAGCCTAATTTAGGAAAAACTCCTAATAGCAGACAGAGGGAAGGACACACTAGGACTTTACATACAAATCAAAACACTCTGCATAACATATGTTTTTGCAAATTCTGGGTGGACTACTTCTTTAATTGAGCCATCCCCAATCTGTATCCTCCCAAGAACCACTTTATGTGGTGTGCATACCAGTGTGGTTGTTTCACTCTTATTTTCAGCTTTACACCTTTATCAGTTTTTAATTGCAATTGCGTCTAAATACTCCACTGTGTAGCCTCCAGTCTCCCACTATACCTGCATGCGTTGCAGCACTGTTTCACTGCATGCAGGGAGGTCGGAGGCTACCAGGACATATGCAGATGGCAGTGTGGAGCACAGGTGTAGGCTGCAATACTGAGATGCCTCCATACCACAGTAACCTGACAGCTGTATGTGCACCCCCCCATGTGTACCCCCATGTCCCCCACCTAACCTACCTCTCTGTCCACACTTGCCTCCCCAAGGGCCACCTCCTGATGGTATCCATGTACTGTCCTTGATTACTCTTCTCATTGTGCCGAGTGTTGGGAGTACCCTGCCTGCCCATGTGTGATGTGGCAGCAATACTACCTGCAGAGCAGTGCCAGTAGTGAACACATACATTAGTGGAGCTCCTCAGTGCATCATGGAGCACTGCTGTAGTGGACAATATATGTGTGGCACTGTGTACAGTGGAGCAATGGGGAACACTGAAGGCAATAGTAGAGGGTCTGCCTTCAGCCATTCTGCAGCAGTACATGAACATCTGTTGTGCCCAGGTGCCCTAATACTGGCAGTACTGATGCCATGTCTCCCCCCTCTCTCTCTCCCTCCCCTTTCCTCCCTCCCTCTCACTGATGTAGTCCCTGATCCCAACACATGGATCTCCCCCTCCCTTGAACCTCTGTCCGTCACCTCCACAACATAAGTGTGTCTCATAACAGTGAAATATGGTTATTTACATAATATGACTGTGCCATACACACAGGACTCCATAGGACATGTAGGAGGGCATCTCAAAATGCAGCTGTCATCACCAAGTACACCATGGGATGTGCACTGCTACTACAGGGTTAAGACCACACACACTATTACACTCAGTGTGGACAGGCTAAAATGTTTTCAAGCCATTATCCACACTGTTCACTGGCAGTGTGGACACACTGTAATGTTTACAGTCTGTAACGGTTTGAATCCATTACAGCTTTTTCGAGTGTAATGTGGACAGGGCCTGCATGTCTATGTAATTATCTAGCTTTCTATCAATTGCATGTATCGCTATTTTACCTATTTCTAAAGCAAACCTGCATATCACATTTGCCCGCACTCTGAGCACATACTTATGAAACTGTGCATATTTGTACTCCACTTCTGCATAGACCTCATACTTTCGTAATCATAACTACCTTGCCCTTATCAAAAGCAACCCCCTCTGAAAGTTACTATCACATTTTCTCTGCTAACAGTCCATCATCATAACACCTGACTTCCTGACATCAACACATTGCTTAAATATAACTTACATCACCTCATGGACAAAAACCCTGTTTCTCTAAAAAAAAAAAAAAAGATCTTGTCTTTCTTAGCGGAAGTCCGTCTGGAAAATATGTGTTCTCTTTGTTGTGATGGCCTAGATGCATTACACAACACTTATCTGCGTTAAAACTCATACCTCTTGTATTCACCCATTTACTGTATTATGCTGTCAAGTTCAGTTTGTAGTGCATCAGGGTCATGCGCCAGCATTTGAAGTAATGACAGCTTGAAAGAGAAGCTCTCCCACCACACGTTATATTTTCAGTATTTTTAAAGTATTAAGTGTATATTTTAGTTTAAATCCTCGGTCACTATACATACCGAGTACCACTGCTTACTTCCTCCAAGTTTCGGGTAGTTTAGTCGCATATTTTTCTTTTTTTTGTAAGTTTCCTTGTAAGCAGCTCTGTGACAGCTCAGCATGCCGAATGACGTTAAGTGTATTCCGGCAGCAGCTGTAATACAGAACGGGCCCCCCCCCTTTGCGTTCTTCTGAATATTCTGTAAGTCCTGACAAATTTCCTTTCAATAATAAAAAAAAAAAAGCTACAATAAGGGCAATACTGACATGGAGTTTATAAGGGACAAATTGTAATCTATGCATGTGGACATAATGAGCCTAAAACAGGAAGCTGGCAGAGAGAAGAAGAAATCAGATATTCTAGCAGAGAGACTTAACACTATTGAGGAGAGGTTAGCACTGATTGAAGAGGTTAGCACTGACTGAAGAGTCCTTAAGTGTTCTGGAAGACAAATCATAACAAAATATGACAAAAATTGAAACTATGGGGGTTAAAATAGATGATTTAGAGAATTGGAGCAGGAGAAATTACTTGAGAATTGTTGGGGTCCCTGAACTGCTAGAAGAGAACAACATGACTAGTTTCTTGCAAGAATTTATTCCAAATCTTTTAAATTATAGTTGGCCCTGGCCCTTGGAAGTAGAGAGAGCCCACAGATCTTTACGACCCCTTCCCAAACAAGGACAAAAACCGAGGCCAATCATTGTTCGATTTTTAAGAATCAGTGTAAAAGAGGAAATACTTGCTGTGGCTAGACAGAAAAAGACACTTTATTGGGATAAAGATAGAGTTTATATATTCCAGAACTTCTCAGCTGAGACTGTGGAGAAACGGAAATTGTTCAATGACATTTGTTTTGTACTACAAAAACTAAACGTGCCCTGCTATATTAAATATCCTGCAGTGCTTGTGGTGTCAAAAGGGGATCTCATAGTTTCACCTTGGCAGACAAGGTTTGGGATTTCATCAATAAATCATGGCCGGAGGCGACTGAACTTTTACAACATAAGCATAAGGTGTATTCAAGCTTTAAACAAAGTCAGACTGCTAGCAATGGAAGTCATTACCCTAGAAATTCTAAATTAGAACCTCAGTCATGCGCTTCCGATTCAAGAAACAATCCACGCACTTCAACCTCTAAAGCAAGCGCTCAAATCGTGCAAAAGCAAACATCGATTCCAGTACTAAAACACTTTTCGAGGAAACCTTCAGACCACCCAAAAAATCATTCCAAAATCACTGGCCTGGTCATCAAAAATTAATAGAAGGGTACAGACTTTTTAAAAAACAAAAGTATAATTTCCAATGCCAACTCAAGATTCACGGAGAGTTCTGCTTTTGTGAAAGGAGCAACGAAAGATCCAAAGCTTACCATTGACTCACAAGAATGTCTGAAGAGTAGATTTAGTCCTGTGGAGGACATGTTTGATGCAACTATCTCCCCAAATGACTCAAACTGCGATCTTACTACTTGAAGCATTGTGAAACAACATCAAGATTGGTCTTCCCCTCGACGATTGTGGCAGGTCGCTAGCGACTGGCTAAGCACTGTCACATGCCCTTTCTGAGCAGGAAAACTTCACCCTTTTTATTTCAACTTACTGTCATTTCATGATTAACAATACGTTTTTATACTTTTACTCCTAAGATACTTTTAGGCTTATTTTATTTATGTTCAGAAAAAAAAAAAGGGAATATTTAATTGGTTGAGAGGGCAGAGTTTGGAGGTCAAGGGTTAAGAGAATTCTACTGGCTGTCTTCGTTGTTGTCCAGGAGCCTGTCCTCTGACTCACTAAGCAGGTACAGCATTTTGCTAATGTGTTGTTCCTTTTTTGGGGGGGGGGATTATTGGCAATATTGATCGATTACAGGAATTCCAAGTTATATTATTTGTGTCTTTTTCCCTTTCAAATCCTTTTCTTTTCTTTTTAAGCTTGGGACAGAGGGAGATTAGCTCCTTTTACAAAGGGGATATTTTTTTTTCTCTCTCTCTCTCTTTCTCAGGGATACTGGAGTATTAAGGGATCATATAAAGTAGCAATGTCAAACTAACCTTATTAGTTTTTTCGAACCTTTTAGTGACACCCTAGATAAGGGTCCTCCAGTGGACATCATATTCTTGGATTTTGAAACAGCATTCAAAACTGTTTCCCATAAAATTTTGATCAAACAACTTCATAATATAAATTTGGACATGTACTTAATTAAGTGGATATCAGCTTGGTTATACAACAGACATCAAAGGGTGGTTGTACGAGGGGATAAATCCGACTGGAGCCCTGTCACCAGTGGAGTACCGGAGGGATCTGTTCTTGGGCCTTTACTTTTAATATATTGATATAAGCATACAAACAACAAAAAGTTTGGATAAATAAATATGCAGATGATTGCAAATTAGGCTGTATTGTGAACACTACTGCATCTGCAAACACTCTCAAGATAATTTAAATAAATTAACATCATGGGCAGTAAACAATAAAATGAAATTTAACCCAGCAAAGTGTAAGGTAATGCATATGGGGAACAATAATAAGAGACACCCATATTTTATTCAAAATGTGAAATTAACAATCACAACAGAGGAAAGAGATTTAGGTATAACTATAACTGATAACTTAAAATTTAACACCCATACCAATCAAACTGTTAAAATATGTCACAAGATTACAGGCTGTATATTGAGACACATCAAAAGTAGAGAATCATCTGTCATCTTGCTCCTATACACAAGCCTGGTTGGTCCACATTTGGACTATTTTGTTTAATTTTGTGCTCCAACTTCCACTGGCTATTTAAACATGACAGAAAGAGTTCAATGAAGAATAACTAAAAGGATTGTTAATATGTCCAAACTTGATTTTGGTTCTAGATTGAAATCTTTAGAGCTTTACTCTTTGAAGTACAGAATACTAAGAGGCGACTTGATACTTACAAGGCACAGAAAAATGATTACTTGTTAAACACAATAGGATTGGAAACGTTTTCAATAAGTAATCCCACTGGATCCCACAACTCAAAACTAAAATCATCCTTATGTAAAACCAATAAATGATCTAGATTTTTTACACAGAGAATTCCTCCAATCTGGAATACATTGCCTAGGAATATTATAAACAGCGAAAACATAGAACAATTTAAGAGAAATCTTGCTAAATATATGGGTGACAAAAAATTTTCCTTCCACTGCTAATTTAGCTGGTGGCGAGTTCATAAATGGGCATGTGCCTTCTGAACTTGTATCAATTTATGAATCTATGAATCTACGAATGCCGCACTACTAATTTCAGACTGGTATTTATATGATTTTTATTTTTTGCTTGTGTATGCCTTTGACAGTTTTGAAGGTCCAGATCTCGCCACCATATTTCATAGATATGTCTCCAGGCTGTCATTGCTCTACCTTTAAGGGGCTATTGCTAATCTCAGATTATGAGGTTTCCATTCATATTATTTGCATCTACTATAGAATTTTGATGCAGCTTGGCTACTGAAACTTGTGGGCCAATAGTTCCTAAGCTGATTTATTTAAGGAATTTATACATTCTTAGCAGGTCAGCGCTGGAGGAATGGCTTGTAATTGAATGGGTACCTTTTTATTCATAGAGACAGGCATCCCTGTTGATGTCAGCTGCAGACTTAAGGGAAAGGTAAGTAGAAATATGTGCAGAGATGTGTACCTTTTGGTCTGTTTAAATCTGTACCTATATAGTTGGAGGTTTTGATATTAACTAGATAGGGAGTCTGGTAGTCTTGATGCATTGCATACTCTATAATATTATTTAGAGGGACTTATAGGAATCCTATGAGGGAGAGTTGTAATACTTAATATTTGAAAGGATTAAAGGTACAAATATTCTACAAATAACTTACAAGGAGGATTTTTAATTCTTTTAAGGAAATCTTTATATCTAAGGTCATGTGTGGGATCTCAAGTTCTGGCTGTCAAAAGGTTGTGTGCTCCACTTTGAGATAAACTTCTCAGTGGGTAACTCATGCCCTTCTTTAGTGTGTTTGTCTACGAGTTCACTAGGTTATCCACTAATATAACTACAGATATCCATATACTACCATATAAAAAAAATAGTTAATATTGGTTATTGTATACCTTAAGTTATAGATTGGTTAATACCTTTTATTTTATTACTGGAGTTGTAAACTTTGAATTGTTGTCTTTATAGATAAAATGAATACAGTGAATTTCATTACTTGGAATGTCCAGAGCCTAGGTTCTCTGGGTAAGAGATACTGGATATTAAATCACTAAAACAAACATAAGGCTGACATTGCTCTACTGCAGGAGACCCATCTTGTAGCCTCAGAAGCAGACAAACTTATACGTGGTTGGGTTGAAACAGTGGAACATTGTAGTTTCTCCTCAAAAAAAGAGGGGTTGCTATTCTCATTAGGAAAGGGATAAACTTCATTAAGCATGGTCATTTAACAGATACAGAGGGAAGGTATCAGATATTATTAGGGAATCTATATGGAAAAAATGTGGCAATATGTAACATTTATGCTCCAAATTCAAATCAGAAGGAATTTTTTCAAAATTTAACTTTTCGAATAGCTAGTGTTGGGGAATATGAGATTGTGCTGGGGGAACTTTAACAAAGTTATGGATCCCGTTTTAGACAGAACATCATATATGGGCTGTGGATCCTTATCCAGTTCTCAAAAAAGCCTTCGTAATATGGTAAAAGATCTGGGTCTATTAGACGTATGGAGGATGCTGCATCCTACTGGTCGGGATTTTTCCTTTCTATCCGCAAGACATGGAGTATTCAGTAGGCTTGACTATTTTTTCATGCCTATTGCCTTACGTAGTAACATCAGTCATATAAGTTATGAAAATCTTCTAGTGTCAGACCACTGTCTACTTAAAAGTGTATTATTATTAGACAACAAAAGTGGTAGGTCGAATAGTTGGAAATTTAATACATCTCTATTGTTAGATTCTACCTTTAAGAAATTGCTACAGGAGGAGACAGCCTCATTCTTTAAAATAAATTGTAATGGGGAAACTTCAGCCAAGGTTGTCTGGGATGCATATAAAGCATTTATAAGGGGCTGTATTATAAATTATGCATCTAGAAAGAAAAAGGAGAAACTAAAAGACTTAAAAGAGAAAGAAGACATGTTAAAAAAAAAGCCTGGTCAGACCTGAACTCAAACCCTCAGAATGTAAAGAATGGGTTACTTAACATAATAGGATTGAAATATGAAATAAACAAAATGCATTCTGCTAAAATTGATTATTCCCTCTTTTGCACAAAACAAAAATTGTGGGAGTCGGGGGAGAAAGCTGGGAAATTATTGTCATATGGACTTAAGAAACACCAAAATCAAAATGTGATTAAAGGTATAAGGGAAAGTAATGGGGCAACTACTTTCAATACAAAAAAATGTAATGATTGTTTTAAGGAGTTTTACTGTGACTTATACAAATCTCAAGGGTCAATAGAGACGGTCTAAATAGAAGAATTCCTTAGACAATCTAATCTACCTAGACTAAATGCTTCTGAAAGGTCCCTGCTTGATAATCCTACTACTTTACAAGAGATTTCAGAAGTTATTGCCAAAGCGCCGAAAGGAAAATCCCCAGGCTCAGATGGGTTACCAGGGGAATTTTATAAATTCTTAGGTCTCTCCATCAGCCCTCACCTTTTGGAAGCTATCCAAGACTCCTTTTCAGATGAATTAGTCCTGGACTCAATGAATGAAGCTTATATTTGTCTGTTGCACAAAAAACGTAAGAGTGAACTAGAATGTAGTAACTATTGACCAATTTCACTTTTAAATTTTGACTACAAAATACTTGCAAAAATATTAGCAAATAGAGTGTCTAAGGTATTATCTAACTTGATTGGGAAGCAGCAAGTAGGTTTTATGAAATGCAGACAAGCCTCAGACAATTTTCAGAGGTTGTTTTCCATTCTATGGGCAACCAAGCAGGCAAAAGATAGTAACTTAGGTTCCATACCAATCTCCTTGGATATAGGTAAAGCTTTTGATTCCTTAGAATGGGGGTATCTATATAAAGTCCTAGAATATAATGGGTTTGGTTCTTGCATCCTAAAATGGATTAATTCAAACACTGTATGCAAAACCTAGAGCCTGTGTAATCACAAATGGGCTGAGATCCTCCCCTTTTCCTCTACACAGGGGCTGTAGGCAAGGGTGCCCCCCCATCTCCCTTGCTATTTATTCTTGCTATTGAACCTCTCATTAGAAGGATACAGCAATTAGACAAAATATTTGCAATCAAACTTGGAAAATGCTCAAATAAAATATTTGCTTTCGCCGATGATATTTTACTGACCTTCTCTCAACCTACGGCTTCTTTACACAACGTTAAAGAACTATTAAATGTTTTTGGAAGCATTTCTGGGCTTTTTGTTAATTGGGGTAAATCAGAATGCCTGAAGCTAAGCCAACCCTCTTTGGAACTGGTAAAGCTGAAAAATGATCTGGACATAGTTTGGCCTTCCGAGGGCTTATCATACTTAGGTATTTGCCTAGTTGACTCATTTGAAAAGATCCATCATCAAAATATATCTACTTTAATTAATGATATGAAAATCACTCTGGACAAATGGTCTAATTTACACTTATCTCTCTGGGGAAAAATAAATGCACTAAAAATGATTATAGTTCCCAAATTTTTCTACTTTATGAACAACTTCCTGGCGAATATCCCAGTGCAATGGTTTAACAAAATTGATAGAATCATTTCACAGTTTCTATGGGAAGGGAAACATCCTCGGTTATCTAAAATTAAGTCAAGAGCACCTGTGAAAAAAGGTGGATGGGCATTGCCTTGGTGGCAGGGTTATTTTTGGGCTTTCAAGATCAAACAAGCGGCCTTTTGGCTGGTGCCCAACGACATACAATATTATCCTTTGTGGCTCTCTATAGAAAAGGACCTAGTCTTCCCATTAAACTTAACTGATCTTCTTTTTAAGAAAATCCCTCTAAATTTAAAAAATCATCCTACACTCCAAATAGCAATTTTGGCCTGCAAAAAGTATTACCAAATTAAAAAGGTTGAACATATTCCTCTTTGGTTCATGCCAATCTGGTATAACACAATGTTTACAATGTGTGGCAAGGGACTGGTAAACACAGATTGGATAAGTAAGGGTATTAAAACTATAGGTGATTTAGTAGATAAATATAATAGACTACTTTCATTTAAGGACCTTAAATATAAATTTCAGCTGAATAAATATGATTTTTGTATTTACTTACAAATAAGACAATTCACAAGAAATCAATTCCTGGATGCAATTTACACTCTCAAATCCCATGAAGCATGGGACAATTTACTTAAAATAGCATTCCTACCAAAAGGCTTTAGTCTTATAAAAATATCAATGATACTGACCCTCTCTTAACAAATTCAACCAAACATAAGTGGGAAATTGATTTGGATGTTAACATTTCAGATGACACATGGGACAATTTATGGATTAACGCAATTAAGTGTTGCAGGGAAACTCAAGAGAGACTAATTCAATTCAAATACTACATTACTACTAATATTCTCCTAGACAAATGTATAGTATAGGTCTGTCTAATGATGATTTATGTTGGAGATGTGGCTTGGCAAATGCAGGCCTGGGTCACCTGCTATGGCACTGTAAAGAAGTTTTGAATACATGGAAACAAATTTATGCAGTGTGTCAAACTTTTCTATGAACACCCATTCCTTTCTCCCCTTTGATCTATTTATCATGGGGGACATTTCTGGAATTCTTGGTTTACAAAAACATGAAAAAATATGGTTAATTTCTGTAGCTCTTGCCTTTAAAAGGCTGTTACTTCAAAACTGGAAAGAGCTTTTGATGCCCTCAATCAGACAATGGTTGGAGTACCTAGCATTTTGGGCAAATAATGAGAGAATCAGCCTCTCAATAATTAATCAAAATGAAATCTTTAATGATACCTGGGGTTCTTTTATAGAATTTTGCTCACAAATTGTTAATAATCGTTAATGTATTACTGTCATAGATATAAGTATAGTGATTGTATTTATAGTTATTCGTGTATATGTTTTCATATATTCACTTTGTAGTTCCTTGATATTGTATAGTCTTTTCTGTGGTCTGGTATTGTGTTGTTTTGCTAATGCATGTGATTCATTCATTTTTTTTTAAATCAATAAAAACTGAATTTAAAAAATTAAAAAATAAAAAGTTTGTAGTGCATCAATATCTTCCTGTGTATTTGCAACTCTAGCTATTTTTGTGTCATCTACATATTTACTTGCCTAGTTTGTTAAGAGCTTGTCCATGTCTGATATGAAATTCTGAAATAACAAAGGTCCTAGAAACAAGCCCTGTGGTACCCCATTCTTTACGCAAACTGGATCTAAGAGGTATCCCTTTATACTTACTCTTTGACTTCTTCCACTCAGCCAGTTTTGAATCCATGCTGTCATTTTATGATTTACATGTATATCTATTAGTTGTTGTATTATGGCTTTGTGCGATACTTTATCAAAAGCCTTTGCAAAATCCAGAGAAATACAATCCACCAATGATCCCCTATCTAATGAGCCTGATATTTTTTGTAAAAACACAGTGGGTTGGTTATGCAGGACCTGCCAGCTGTAAACCCATGTTGCTGCTCATCTCTGCAGTCATTTTTGTCTATATGTTGATTTATCATATCTTTTAGAATTGATTCCATAATCTTTTCCAGCACAGAGGTAAGAATTATAGGTCAGTAATTTTCAAAATTTGTTTTATTTCCCTTTTTTATGAATTGGGATAACTATGGCTGATAGCCAGTCTGCAGGAATTTCATTTTTTGATAGTACTCACATGTCTTAATCTTAATGGAATGGCTATTTGGGATGCTAATAATTTCAACATTTTTTATGATATGTTGTCTGGTCTTGATGAGTATGAACATTTTAGGGCTTGGATTTTGTTGTTTATACAGTCTGGTGCAATCTGTTCCTTTACGCTAATCTGTTCAGGTATATCTCCTACATGTGGCTCACTTTGGGTGACTTCAGACCCAAAGTATATAATAAAAATATCCGCCATTTCCTTGGGGTCTTCAGTTTGATCACATCACCCCCCACTGCACTGTCACATACAGAGCACCCAACACCCTTTCTTTTATGCAGCTATTCAGCCCTCCTCCCAAACTGCCAACCGAAGTGCAGTTCATACCTCTCAAGTATCTCATAATATAACTGAAGTTCCCCATGTTCCATCCAGCCCGGCCGGTGGCATGGCAGTAGTGCCCCCCACCTCAACCATGTTGGAGGATGGTGTTCTCTGGCAGTACAGCACTCCTCTTGTATGACACTACTGTGCATGTGCTAGTGGTTGGGGTTTCTGAACTCAAGTCTTAGTGTGGGGCTAGAACCCATGGCCCTGTGCCCCAAAGGCAGATGTGCTGTCAGTTTAACCACTAGTTATGGTGGCATGGCTGCCAGCTTGATTTAGCCAGCTCTGGCTAAGAGACCTGCTTAGTCCACAAAGGAACCCTTACACAAATTGTTGGTGTTCAAATCAGATTCAGAACTGAACAGTGAGACAGCAAGTTCATCAATAATCTCTTAACATACAGCAAACAAAGCAATTTCAGTACAGTATAGTGCAAACAGGTCTGGGTTAAGGTGGAATGGCAAAGCTGTGCAGAAGGGCTATCAGGGTAAATAGACAAACACAATCTTGTTCAGGTTAAATTCACCACCATTTATGGGCATATGTATAACATACAGTACTACGAGAACAATTCAAAACAGGCAACGTATTCAAAGCAATACATTTCCCATGATGTTGGGAAGAGTATTATCATGCCTTTAAAAATGTTATTCTTCTGATTGCAGAAATCACAGTGTTTTGAAATGCACTCACTAAATGTCTGTTGCCCAACTTTGGCCTTTGACATTTAGCAGCCCTGCAACCCATACACCCATAGTGAGTTGATTGTCCACACTTTCTGTAAATGTTCATGCTAATTCATGAATATAAATTAAACATGGCTGATATCAACAAATATAAATGATCAATCTTACTGTATAAAAATGATAATAAAAGATGACTATGGGCCAAGACATTAATAGGTATTATAAAAAGGGTCTGAGAAATGGAGCTTTCTGATTGGCTGCAAACATTCTAACAGCCTTATGTTAATCTTTTATTAACATACATGTAGAGCTTAGCCATATGCTGAACAAGGTTTAACACTGTTTAAAAACATTTTTTATTATAATAGCAATAAGGCACTCCCAGGGATTATGTTAATGGTCAGTTAATCACCCTCTAGGGGCATGTGACGCTCGGTTACACCTCGTGCCAATGTACACCCCTAGAAGGTGATTAACAGACCATTAACATAACCCTTGGTCATGCCTAATTGCTTAAATATGTAGAGGGTCACTTACCTAGGTACTATGGAGTCAGAGGTAGGAATCTTGAAGAGACAACGTCGATCGGACTTGTAAAATAAAATATACAAAAAGGTTCACAAAGAATCTGTGGTCTTTAGGCAGTAAATAGGAAGGACAGGACAAGTTAGAGGTAGAGTAATACTTACCTGATGTGGAATGAGTCAGCATCCTGTCACACCTGTTAATAAACTAAAGAGAAAAATTGGTTAAAATAGAGAAAGTCCAGTAGAGAGAGCAGTGACAGAGCAGAGAGATACAAAAGGAGTCAGGACAGCATAGGAGTAAAGAACAAGCATTTGTCAATGCTGAATGTTGTCTTGCTGGTTTTGGCATTGGTAGTGCAGGAGTTAGAGAGACACACAGTAGAAGTAGCAGTGAAGTATAGAACCGACATCAACCCCACCCCACCCTGCAGAGAGTGACAGGCATTAGGGTGTGCGTTTGGGTTGCTGGCCATAACGCTCATGCTATTTCACCTCACCCTACCCTGCAGAGTCTGACAAGTGTTGCATTGTGCCTTGGGGCCATCTGGCCTTATGCTCACCCCGTTTCATAAGGAACTATGTTGTGATGGGTGCAGCATAGGAGAATGGGTTGAACTTTGGGGCTGAAGAGTCCAAGGCACACCTTGATGCCTGTCAGTGGCTGCAGGGTGGAGATGGAGGACCAATGTTGTGAGCAGTACAGCAGACAATCCAAAGACACACCCCTGATGCCTGTTAATCTGCACAGGGTGAGATGTAATGGTTAGAAAGCCTAACGCCCTAGGCATGTATTGGTATTTGCACTCCAAATTTTAAAACATGGCCTTTCATGAACAGTGCCCCCATGATTTTGTTAATCTGTCTCGAACGTTGATCTCCCACAGTGACCGCGCCATTCTGCACCACATGAAAATGTCAGTTGCACCAGTGATAAGGAGGTGTGACGAGATGGCAATGTGGGAAATCTGGAGTGAAAATATTAAATATTCTCAATGTTATGAGCGTGTGTAAAAACTGGACGTCGCATGCTCGTAACAGTCATTTAGTGGAATTATTTTACCAAATTTTTAACATAGCCATTTTGGGATCTCTGCTCATGAACAGTGGCACTATAATAATCTTAATCTACCCGAATGTTGATTTCCCAAAGTGACCATGTGATTGTTCATAAGAAGGTGTGCAAAAATGCCAATGTTGAAAATCTGGAGTGAAAATATTACAAATTCTTGAACTTACGACTGTGCGTGGACACTGCACAATGCACGCTTGTAACATAGTCATTTTATGGAATTTTTTTCACCAGATTTTCAACATAGGCATTTTGGGACCTCTGCTCATGAACAGTGTCATTGTGATTTTCTAACTCTGTTCTGAACATTGTTTTTCTACAGCAAATGCACCACTGCACGCTGGATGTGCGAAAACACAGTTCAGGTAGGATGTGGGAAATGAAAGCTGTACTGTTCATAAGGAGGTGTGAAAAAATGGCAATGGTGAAAATCTGGAGTGAAAATATTCAAAATGATTGAAGTTACGAGCGTGCGTGGAAACTGCACAACGCAGGTTGTGAAACAGTCATTTTATGGACGTTTGTCACCTAATTTTCAACAAAGGCATTTTAGGACCTCTGCTCATGAACAGAGTTACGGCGATTTTCCTAATCTGTCCCAAACGCTGATTTCCCACAGCAACCACGCTATTCTGCGTCAGAAGTGTGAAAACACATTTCGGCCAGGATGTGAAAAAATGACAAGGGTGGGTGAACACTGTACAACACACGCTCATAGCACAGTCATTTAATGGACTTTCGTCACCATATTTTCAAAACAGGCATTTTAGGACCTCTGCTCATGAACATTATGACTGTGATTTTCTTACTCTGTCCCAAACACTGATTTCCCACAGTAACCACGCTATTCTGTGCTGGAAGTGTGAAAACACATTTTGGCCAGGATGTGAAAAATGACAGCTGTACTGTTCATAAAGAAGTGTGGAAAAATGGCAATGTTGAAAATCTGGAGTGAAAATATTACAGATTCGCGAAGTTATGAGAGTGCATGGAAACTGCGCAACACACACTCGTAAAACAGTCATTTAATGGACTTTCAGCACAAAATTTTCAACATAGGCATTTTAGGACCTCTGCTCATGAACAGTGTCACTGTGATTGTCTTACTCTGTCCCAAACACTGATTTCCCACAGCGACCATGCTATTCTGTGCCGGAAGTGCAAAAACATATTTCGGCCAGGATGTGAAAAATGACAGCTGTACTGTTCATAAGGAGGTGTGGAAAAATGCCAATGTTGAAAATCTGGAGTGAAAATATTAAAGATTTGTGAAGTTATGAGCGTGCATGGAAACTGCGCAAAGCATCCTCGTAAAACAGTAATTTTTTTCCCCAAATTTGCAACATAGGCTTTTTAAGAGGCCACCTCATGAACAGTGGCATTGTCATTTCGTTAATCAGTCCTGAAAGGTGATTCCATGGTATTCAAAATCACCTTCGGGACGAATAACGCCATGACAGGAACTGAATTGATAAGGAGGGGTCCTAATAACCCCATATTGAAAATTTGGTGGCAAAATTCGCAAAAATGCTCCAGACATGCATCAAAGTTGAAAAATCCCTATTTATGCCATTATACAGCTTACCAGCATTTCGTCACTTCACGGCCAGGTTTGAAGAGTGCAGACGTGTTCCTGGTCCACAGAAGATTGTCGCACTGGGTTCCGGAGGTAAGTATGGGGCGAGGGTGTGTGTGTGGGGAGGTGGGGCACACAGTGGGTGGGCGCGTGTTGGGGAAGGGGGCTGCAGACTGAGAGGGACCATTTTCTACTTTACAGGGGGAAAACAAACCATCACGGGAAGGTTTTATTTTACAGGTACATTTGACACATTGGTGTGGGCTCCCAGCATGTCACCTGGGTGTTTTTTTTGGGACTGGAGCCGACGGGGACTGGGCACCCCATTGGCAAATAAAAAAAATGTTTTGGGGCGATGGATGCCGACGGAATTGGGCTCCCTGGCCGGCAAATGAACTGGGGAGGGGGTGTCACCTATGGCTGTTTTTTCTCGGGGAGATTGTTGCCAACAGGGATTGGGCACCCCATCAGCAAGTAAAGAGTGTTGGGGGTGATGCCAACAGGGGGATTGAGCACCCCAAGTCGGCTTTTCTGGGGACTGTGTGAGGCGGACAGCACAGCCACCATGTCGCACTGAAAGTTACACCAGGAAAGGTGCACCCTGCAATGAGGTGGAGCTCCCTTATTGCAGTGGCTAAAACCTTTCAAGGTGGTGGACATGCTTTTGCACTGCTGTCATAGCATGCAATCTAATTCATACCACGGAGCCCAGCCCCAAAAAGCAGTGGGTCCACAGACCACAACAGGACCGCGCCTCCAAAACCTGCTATTCCGAAGTTGCTGCAACATGTTGCTTGCACAGGAGCAAGACAACATAAAAAGGGAGCCTTAAATAACAAGGTTACAGTTTGGGCAATGTAAGAAGGTAGAGATATAGAGAAAGTAATTAAATTCACAAACAGACAGGAAGAGAAAAGCAAGTGTTGTGAGGGGTCAGGGACTCAGCAAAACCACCCATCACTCCTAGATGGCTTAGTGGCCAGTAATTAAAATTAGTAGCCCAGGTGTGATAGTGGGGACTTTTGGGGCTAGTGGCCTAGCATTATAAAAATAGTTTAGCACTGGTGATACAGGGGTCTAGAGTTGTCCCAGGAAGGTCAATAATTTATATAATACTCCAGGATTACAAGTCTCTAAGGAATGCTTAGGTGTGTGTTTCACATGATCAAAGTTTTTCAGCTCTTGTTGACCATGACCCTAAATCAAATTTTATAACCATATTTTCATAGGTAGTTGGCTATTTTTATATTTGGTTAGACAATGTGTGAAAAGACATTTCTTAATTTCAAGGTCTTCCTCTTTTATCACAGGCCGATTATTAACATAAGGATCAAGCTACAGTATTTTATGGTGCCCAACTTGCATCACAAATCACTAAGTTAAAAAGAAAGTACCAAGCCAGTCCATGGATCCCTTTCAGTCACATTAAGCAAGCTTCTTTGGTGAGTAATTTATATTTTAAAAAGTTAAGGAAGAATGTTTTAAAGAGACACTGTCAGCTTTTTTTTATATAAACTGATGCCTCTTGCTATCCATATGACCAGTGATGGCATGTCTGGTACACGAGTTACATATATATGGCACTAATTTTGTTTTTTGATAAAAATTGATGTACTATTTAGAACAGATGCAGATGCGTAGAGCCCTCTGGGCCCTGCACCAAGGCAAGACTCCCTCTGCCTATGGAAGTACAGTGACAGAGGTCAAGAATTCATGGGGCTATGTGGTGGGCTGAAGAAATGCTAGGCCCTCTGGGCCCTATGCTTCCATGTGGCTGCATATACAGATGCACAAGGCAAACAATCCATTTCTCAGCCAATGCACAGAAAAAAATAGAGAGTTTATTGTTCAACATGAAGTTTTTACAATATAAAAATACAAATACAGAAATATACACAAAATCTTAAAAGCCACATTTGAGATTATATACACACACACACACACATATATATTTATATATATATATATATATATGTATATATATAGATACATATTAAAGTGTCTTCCACAATTCTCATATTGGGTTCCAGTGAATAAATCCTATGTACAACAATTAGAGTAGCATACTGCCTACAAACAAACTCCATTGGCCTCAAACCAACCATTTATACATTCCTACTACCAGGGCAAATTTATTTTGTCTGTATTTTCTCCCTTTTTTAACTTTGGAAATACTTAATACATCATTTCAAAAACATTTGATTGTATGTTCATCCTTAGTAAAAAAAAATAATATCTTAGTTAACATTTCTCTCTCTCTATCCCTAAATTCTCCAGTTTGTTTTGGTGAAAAACTGTCCTTAGAAAATGTACACAATTATTAGTATAATGCCTACATGACCATAACACATAATTTAGGTCCCCAATTTCTACATTTCCACACCCACACATTGGGGATTTCTCCTTGGACTTATCGTATCTAGCCAACATCATGTTACTTTCTTGTACTTCAGACCTGTATCTTGTGAAAACAGATCTATTTTTAGGATCTCACCAATGCACAGGGCCCCCTGCCACCCTCAGGTGAAGAGGTGCTGGGCCCAATGCCAAGACAAAAGTTATCTTCACTATGTGGTTCCTGGGCCCATGCAAGCAACCCTGCACCATTTCTTCCATGACTGGTGGTGGTGTCACATAACAGCGCCATCCCAACAGCCACACCCCATTCAGCTGGTTCACCGAGCTTGACCTCAAACTAAGCTCACTAACATGGGATCACAAAGCACTACCTGCTGGGGTAAAGTCTGGCACTACACACAACATTTCTCAATAAAATTTATTTTTTTATTTTGTCCCCAAATTTTCAAGATAGTGTTTTATGACTCCAGTTATAAACATGACCTGTGGCATATATAGTATATTGACCAAAATATAATTTCACACCACAACTTTGAAAACATGCCTTGTCCATGATTTCAAAAATTATGCTTGCCATGTTCACGAGGTGGTGTGAAAAATGACCATGTTCAAAGTTTGGAGTAAAAATATTGAAAAATATTTCAACATTCCCTCATAACTTTGTCATTTTACTACATTTTTATACAACAGTTTCAACATATCCTTCTTATTACCCCACCCCATGAACCCAGTAGGTAAAAATTTTCAGAACTCCACTGAAACATCATTTCACGCAACAAGTGTAAAAACACATTTTGGCCAGGATTTGAAAAATGAAAGTTGTCATGTTCATGAGATGGTGTGAAAAAATGGCTATGTTGAAAATTTGGGGTCAAAATATTGAAAATTACCAAAATTATGAGTGAAAATAGAAAAATGTCAGCATACACTCACAACTGTTTTTTTTTTTTTTTTAAATATTTTGACCTCAGATTTTTAACATAGCTTTCTTATCTCATAAACCTGGTAGGTAACATTTATTAAATCTCATACGAAAGGTGATTTTGTGCCACAAGTGTGAAAACCCTTTCTAGCCAGCATTTGAAATAATGACAGCTGTCACATTTATTTATTTTTTCTGGACCAAAAGTATATATAACCACATGACAACAATAGTACAAAAAAATCACATATTTATTTATTGAATTTTGTTGAGCCAGTAAGCCCACTGGGCCTAGAAGTCCCTTTTTCAGGGGCGACTGGGGGAAGGGGGGATACAGATGGTAAGCAACTGAAATTGAACCAGATTAAGCTGTTGGTGGTATTTTTAGTGAATGGGAGAAATTTGGCCAGGACACTGGGGAAATTCCCCTACTGATCGGTAGGGGGAGCTGCTGTCCATGCTAGGATGGCCACTGTGTCCCAGGCTTTGGAAGAGGAGGATGTGTGCGAGGAGGGGCAGAGGGTCTCCTCCCCAGCCCCGGTAAATCTAGAGACCGAAGAGGATAGTGTAAGCTTTTCACCGACAATATCAGAAAATGTGGAGAATACCTGTATTGTTCTGGATGCCGGCTTGCCGGTTGGCACTGAAGTTGTTCGAAAAGAAAAAAGTGATCAAGTTGGCAGGAGAAAGGAACCGCATGATTCAGAGTCGGGGAAAGTAAATGATGTGCCTATGGAGACATTGCAAGGTGAGGTGTCACAACAGAAAGCTAGTATGAGCACCAGGGACACAATTGGAGAACAGGTGCCCGTATGTTTGGACAAGAAAGAGGTTGTACAGCTGATTTTGCACAGCAAGGACCTGGAGGAAATTTCAATGGGTAAAACACAGAGACAAGCTACATCTGAAAGAAATAAGATAAGTAAAACTTTGGGGATGACGGGGAAAGGTTGGAAAGGGAAAGTGCTAATCCAGAAAGGGAAACAACCGGGGGAAGCCTTAGCGGCTGCGGGCTGGGTTCGGGGGGGGGGAATGGTTGGCTACCAGACCCTGTAGACCCCAAGGTAAAAGAATATAATGGGATGCACATAAACTCAACAGGGAAACTGATTCCTAAGGTACAGGGGGCACTTCAGTTTTCAGGGCCTAATGTCAGTAAGAGTGACATGGCATGTCAAGAACCAGGTACACACTCTTAGGTACGGTGTGTAGAGGAAGGAGATACTGAGAAGACAAAAAAGGATGAAAGTGGGGTTACCATAAGTGGCCAAACAAACAAGAAAATAAATAATACTGAAGACAATCAAGTACAAGTAATGTCTGAAACACAGAAAAGGACAGAGAATTTATCAGTGGGAGTAGGAGCTGACTTGTTACAAGACCCAAATAAACAAAAAAAATTAAGCCATTATTAAGGATGGCAGATTTATTTAAATCTAATACTAGAGAACCGGCCCCAAGGAGAAATACAATTCGCTTGATGTATAAGGGAGGCCTGGAAGACCCTCCAAATAGAGTGTATATCAGGAGAAAATTATTGAAAGATTCTTTTGAAGTTTTATGCCTCCGAAGTATTTGCTTTGATTCATACGGATGAAAGTAATTATGATATTAGTTTCAAAACAGGGGAAGCATTGGCTAGATTCTGGACCAAGTACAACAGTTTGAAAGAGACACCATTGTGAGCCCCATTTTTGGCAATCCCAATTACAATGCCAGCAGTACGCACGATTACAATTATTTTTAAGAATGAGGGGGTGGACATTGCGGATATCTTATATTGGCTTAAAAGTTGTGAGGTTGTTAGAACATCCCTCCCCAGTGATTGATTCAGAAAAATTTTGGACAGGGGGGTGGAGGGTAAAATGCAAACTGTTTATGACAAATAATGGCATCATGCATCTACCTAGTTGCCTGTTTCTGGGGAAAGACAGAGGCTTATTGTTCTACCCAGGTCAGCCAAAATCCTATCATAAGTGTGGTTCTTGACTACACTTGAGTAACATGTGTGACACGCCTAAATGTTCCCATTGCCTGGAAACTGCTCATTTTTCATCAAACTGTAAAAATGTATTTTGTTGTAATTTATGCAAAGAAAGAGGTCACTCATATGTTAAATGTCCTTAAGCCTCCCATAATTTAGGAGACAGCCTCTTCACAATGTTTTGATTGCTCAAGCCCCCCAAAAAGGGTGTGCACTGGCTTCTGAGAGAAGGATGCAGGATATCCTTAAAGAGAAAGAGACAAATGAAAACGAGAAAGAGAAAGAGACTTCTGTATCAATGGAAACACAGTCAATGCAAAATAAGGGGGAGGAACCCGAAGGGGTGGAAGGGGGAAAACCCTAAACCAGAAGAGAAAATGGAAACTTTAGTTATTCAAAAAGAAAAGGGGAATGTAGTAGGTAGTATTCCTATGGGGGAGGATCAGATGGAAATCTCTCAGGATACAGCAATGGAGATGGAGGAACTGGAAGGTAGTGGAGGTAAAGGAAGACAGGAAATCGAAGGAATAGTATGCTATTCTGAAAATACATCAATACCCCCCAATCTAATACTGAAACTTTTAAAAGGACAGCATACAAAAAAAGGAAAAGGGACAAAACAAGTAACCCAGTAGAACCTAGAGGGAAAGAGAGAAGACTGGTAAAAAGAGGGGGGAAATTCTTCCCAACACATTTTCAGTATTACCAATTAAAAAGCCTATGGAGGGCTCTGAGGAGGAGGAGGAGGACTCGGGATCTGATTCCTCCTTGGTGACTTCTTCCATGGGTAATTCTTTGGAATTAGAAGAAGGAAATTTAGGGAAAAAAAGGTGGACTACTAGATTAAAAACAGTAAGGTAGGAATGAATCTTTTCTTTTTTTTTTCACGAGTCATTTTAAGGTTTTATCCTTAAATGTCAATAGTATTAAGAATGGAGTACAAAGAGATGTGGCTTTATCTGAATTAGGTTCACTACAGACATATATCATAACGCCCCAAGCCACTAGGATAAAAACTTTTAAAGAAATAGCACAGTATAACATCAGGTAGAGGCAGGGGGTCACCTTTTGCTCACAAGGTCAAGATAGGTGTGATGGGCTGGGTATTCTGTTTTCAAATGTTGATTTGAAGGTATCCAGACTTATAGACTTGGTACCCGGTGGGGCCTTGATATTAGATATCTCCTATAGAAGAAACAGGATGCGTATAATTAACTCATATGCTCCTCAGGGGAAGGCTTTGCGAGTGGAATTTTTCCAGAAAATTCAGCCTTTCTTGTGTACTTCAAGAATTATAGTATGGGGAGGGGATTTTAACTGCAGTATTCAAAAAGAGGATAGAGGATTAAAAACAGATAAAATGTTTTGTGATTCGAATGCCCTAAAAGAAATTATGGTAACGGCACAATTATTGGATACATATCGGGTCTGTCAGGCAAAGAGGGGTTTACCTTTAGAAAAGGGTCTTTAAAAACCAGGATAGATTATTTTCTTGTATCAAAAAACTTAGAGGTCAAAAGAAACATAGAAACATAACATAGAGGTTGATGGCAGATAAGGACCGCAAGGCCCATCCAGTCCGCCCATTTCTTTTTCTACCTTATAAATGTGCCATCGGCCTTTGCTCTGTCAGTGGCCTATCTATTCATACTCATCTGTATCGCTCCCTTATGCCTATCCCATGCCTGTTTGAAGCCCTGCACTGTATTCATAGCCACCACTTCCTGAGGTAGGCTGTTCCATGCATCCAACACCCTTTCTGTGAAAAATAATTTCCTCATATTCCCCCTTGATCGGCCTTCCTCTAATCTCATGCTGTGTCCTCTTGTCCTGCTATTTTTCTTATATTTAAACATGTTAGACTCTTTCACCTTGTTAATGCCCTTAAAGCGTTTGAATGTTTCGATCTTATCACCTCTCTCCCTCCTTTGCTCAAGGGTATACATATTGAGCTCTGTTGCTCTGTCCTCATATGTCTTCTGATGCAGTCCCTGCACCATTTTGGTTGCCTTCTCTGGACTGCCTCAATTTGGTTAATGTCCTTGAGAAGGTGTGGCCTCCAGTACTGCATGCAGTACTCCAGATGGGGCCTAACCAGTGTCTTGTAAAGAGGGATTATTACCTCCCTCTTATGACTTGTTATACCCCTGCTAATATACCCTAACATACCCCTAGCCTTACCTACTGCTTTAGAGGTCTGCTTGGATGAGTTCAGGCCATCTGTGATGATGATTCCCAAGTCTCCTTCTTCCTTTGTGACTGCCAGCAACTCCCCTCCCAACCTATAGGTGGCTTCAGGCTTTCTCTTCCCTATGTGCATGATCTTGCACTTCTTTGCATTAAATCCCAGTTGCCACTCTTCTGACCATTTTGCTAGTTTATCCAGATCTCTTTTCATTCTTCCCACCCCATCTGGATCATCTACTCTGTTGCAGATCTTGCTGTCATCTGCAAACAGACAAGTCTTACCCTCTAGTCCATCTGCAATGTCACTAATGAAGATATTGAAGAGGAGTGGCCCCAGGACTGATCCCTGAGGTACCCCACTTGTGACTTGCATCTCTTTTGACTGTATACCATTTACCACCACTCTCTGTTTTCTGCCCGTCAATCAGTTTGCCACCCAGTTGACCAACTTCTGACCCACCCCGAGCCTACCCAATTTATTTATCAATCTTCTATGTGGAACAGTGTCGAAAGCTTTGCTGAAGTCAAGGTAGGTGACATCAACTGCTCCCCCTTGGTCCACCACTCTGATTACCCAGTCAAAGAAATCTATGAGATTAGTTTGACAGGACCTTCCTTTTGTAAACCCATGCTGTCTTGGATCCTGTGCCCCAATGGATTCCAGGTGTTGCACTATCCTTTCCTTAGAGTGCCTCCATAATCTTGCCCACTACTGAGGTAAGACTGACTGGTCTGTAGTTCCCTGCCTCTTCCCTGCTACCACTTTTGTGGAGTGGGATCACATGATCCCTTCTACAGTCTTCTGGGACCTCTCCTGTGCTCAGAGACTCACTAAATAGTTCTGCTAATGGCTCTGCTATTTCCACCCTTAGCTTCTTAAGTACCCTGGGATGTATGCCATCAGGTCTTGTTGCCTTGTCCACCCTGAGCTTAGCGAGCTCTTGTAGGACCCTTTCTTTTGTGAAGAGAGTAGTGCTCACCTCCCTCCCCACTGTGTCCATGGTGCAGAGCTGTGGGCCCTGCCCTACCTTCTCTTCAGTAAATACTGAGCAAAAGTATCTATTTAGGATAGATGCTTTTATAGGGTCATCCTTCTCACATGCCCCTTTTCTTCTTTGAGCTTAGCAGTACCCCCTCTGGACTTTCTCCTTTCACTAACATATCTATAGAAAGTCTTGTCACCTTTTACTGTTTGTGCTAGTGTTTCCTCAGTTTGGGACTTTGCCTGCCTTATTGCCTTCCCTGCTTCCCTTAGGGCATTTTGGTATACCTCCCTATCTTCATCCCGCTGTGTTCCCTTATATTTTCTGAAGGCCAGCCTTTTGGCTCTGACCTTTTCTGCCACTGTATTTGAGAACCAAAGTGGTTTCCTTCTTCTTTTGCACTTCCTTTTCTGTCTAACAAGATGGGACGTTGCTTCAAGTATTGCATCCTTAATGCTTGCCCACTTTGCCTGTATCCCCTCACCTGTGTTTCTTTTTGCCTGGGCTAGCTTAACTCTGTTGGCCATCTTATCAAAGTCTGCTCCTCTGAAGTCCCATATTTTTGCCTTGGAATGGGATGACTTAGATGTAGTGGCCAAATTGAACCATACCATATGATGGTAACTGGCCCCCAGGTGACCTTCTACCTGGAGATCTGTCATCCCTTCCCTGTTAGTCAGTACTAGATCTAGGATAGCCCTGTCTCTTGTGGGTTGTTGTACCAGTTGTTTGAGGCCCTCCCCCTGCAAGGAATCCACCATGTGTCTAGTTCTGGCAGATGTTCCTGCAGGTATTGACCAATCTGTATCCAGCATGTTGAAGTCTCCCTTTATCAGAACCTCCCCTTTAGCTGTCATGTTTTGTATACCTTCTAACAGTAATGTGTCTATGTCCTCCCCCTGGTCTGGGGGCCTGTAGACAACCCCAGTTCTTGAGGCTGTCCCATTTCCTGTTTCCAGGGTGACCCACAGTTCTTCTGGCTCCTTATGTGTATTCTGAATTTCTGTAGCTTTGATATTTTCATTGACATACAGGGTCACTCCACCCCCCTTTTTTGCACCTCGGTCTCTTCTGAACAGTACATAGCCAGGTACTGAAGTCTCCCAAGTGTGGTTACTGGTAAACCACATCTCACTAATTGCTACTATGTCAAGTTTAGCCTCTGACATTATTGCCTGCAGGTCTGGGATCGTATTTCCCAGGCTGTGAGCATTTATGTACATGATTTTCCATTGGCCAGATTTCGGTGTGTTAGTTGTTGGGTGAGGTTTGGCATTTCCCCTGTGTGTTGTATGGGGAGACGGACCTTTTTTCTTACCTGGTGATGCAAATGAACTGCAAACATGCTGAATCCCTGTTCAGAAGGTCAGAAATTAGAGAATGTGCTTTTTCTGGCCATTCAGCGGTGGTCATTGATTGTCAATGGGAGAACTCCCTTAAAAGGGGGAAATCTTCTTGGAAGTTAAATTCTTCCCTTTTGGACCAGGAAGAGACAGGAAAAAAAGTTAAAAATTATGGGGAGCTAGGCTTTCGGTACAGTGTATGTACAATTCATTAAGAGATTGGTGGCTAGATACCAACGGAAAAGGAATAGGGATAAGTATTTAAAGTATTTACAATTAAGTAAACAGTTACATTGATTAATTTCTTTAGCAGATAGTACTGGACAAGATTTTAATTCTCAAATTCAATAGGTTAAAAAAGGAATGATTCACTACCAATACGATAGAGCTAAAACGTTACAACAAGAATTAAGATTTGGGATGGTAAATAAAAAACATACTTTTGACCTGTTTAAAGAGAGTCAAAATAATTCAAAGAATAAATTGATTTTTACAGAATGAAAGAGGAATAATTCATAGAGATAAAGATCCTGTTTTATCCATAGTAAATAAATATGTAGAGGATAATTTTAGTCATTCCCCAGATACGCTTCATACGGAAAGCTATATAGGTAAAATGGAACTTGAAACTCTATCTACTGAGCCCTCTGATGGAGACCCCATCTCCACAAAGACATAGACAGAGTGGAGGCTGTCCAGAGGAGGGCAACCAAAATGGTGCTGGGTCTGCAGAAGACATATGAAGAAAGACTAAAGGAGCTTAATATGTATACCCTTGAGGAAAGAAGGGAGAGAGGGGACATGATAGAAACTTTCAAATACCTCAAGGGAATCAACAACGTCCAAGAGGGTAGCATCTTTCAGAAAAAGAGATGTGCAAGAACAAGGGAACACAATTTTAAGAAAGAGGGGGGATGGCTCTGAGGTAATGTGAGGAAGTATTTTTTTCACAGAGAGGGTTGTGGATGCATGAAACAGCCTCCCTGAGGAGGTCATGGAGTCAAGAACAGTGGGGAATTCAAGAATGCATGGGGCAGACATAAGGCAGTCCTAGAAGGGGGGTAGGAGGAAGTAAGCTGTTGTTTAACTAGGATCTGAAGCTTATCTGTTAGGTAGGAAAATGGGAAGACTAGGTGGGCCAAGCGGTCCTTATCTGCCCTCAAAATCTGTGTTTCTATGTTTGAGCAACAATTGAATTTAAATGCTCCAATTACTCCAGAGGAAGTAAAAGGAGTGATTCAGAAGTTGATAAATGATTCTACTCCAGGCCCAGATGGTTTCCCAGACAAATTTTATGAATTGTGTTGTGAGAATTTGTATATAGAATTGGCCAATTTATACAATGAATTATTACTGACAAATTAAATCCTAAGTTCACTGATAAAAGCAGACTTAATTCTATTATTTAAGAAAGGGGGGGCAGAACAAATTTGCAGAATTTTAGACCCATCTGTATCATGAATACTGATATTAAAATAGTTAACAACATTTTATCTAATAGATTAGCACTATGTGCAGAGACATTAATTTGTAAAGAACAAGGGTGCGCTATTCCTCAGAGAGGTATTCAAGGAAATGTAATGAAATTAAGAGAAGTGTTTCACAGAGGTAAATTGGGGGAAGCAGGATTTATACTAAGCCTTAAGCAAAAAAAGGCCTTTGATTTTCTTAGCCAGGAATATTTGTTTTCAGTTCTATTACATTATGGAATTCCCCCAGCTACATTAGTTGGATTAGAAGCTTATACAAAGAAGTTATGGTGAGGCTCATTGTGAATGGGTGGAAAGAGAAATATTTTGGGGTACGTAGAGGGGTGAAGCAGGGGTGTCTGATGAGCACGCTGCTGTACATATTTGGTATAGATCCATTACTGCAGAATATTAGAAGGGACGCAAAGATACAAGGAATTTTTTTTTAGAAAATACTCCCCTTTGAAGGTATTGGCATATGCCGATGATGTGGTCATTATGGCTCATGATTTTACAGAAGAAAAGGCAAATCAGAGCCACCTTCAGGAATTTTCAGAGAAGCTTTGAGTTCTAATATCAATATGGATAAAAGTATTGGATTCTGATTGGGTACTAGAGACCAGAATAAGAACTGCTTTGCAGGTATAACACTCACAGAGGAACCCATAGAAATATTGGGAATTAAATTTGGAAAATGAAATTCAGCAGTACTAAACTGGGAAGATAAATAAAGAAAGCAGAAGGAAGGATGGCGATATGGGTACATGGGACAATAGCAAAACAGAAAAGATTTTCTTTGATAAAAACTATGATAGTGCCCATATTGTTACATGTTAGTTACACCCCCCCCAAAAAAAAAATATTGTTAGCAAGACTTCATAGCCTTTTCTTTAGGGCTTTTTGAGGGAGCAGACTGAACCCAATTAAAAGAAATATTACATTCCAGAGTATTCAGAAAGGAGGAATAGGGATGATACATCCACTGGCCTTCTATTATAGTATGTTTTTACACTATAATATAGTGGATCCAGTACAAAACCAGCAGAATCCATGGTACACAGTAATGAAGGAATGGACGTTACCTTGCCTAAGGGCATGGGAATGTGGGAAAAGTAAATTATTATCAAACATTCAACTTATTCCTCAGGAAGTAAAAGAGATGTTTCAGCAGATTATTGCATTGGAATTGCCATATGACGTCACATGGTTTCAAAACAGACAGAAGATGTATGAAGGAATGGTAAAAGCACAATGTCAGGATGAAGTAGTTCTACCTAACTGTGCTTCACAGCAAAGTCTGATGATTTTTCAACAGTTATTGAATAAAAGGCTATCAGTATATGTGTGGGATGTGGTATGGTTGACAATACATGGAAGACTAAATGTAAAGAATAACAACAAACTCAAAGTCATATCAGAAAGATATTGTTTACAACAGAGTTGCCAGCAAATCTTGGAAACACAAGAGCATTTATTCTTGGAATGTACATATGCAGTACAATTTTGGGATTTAATAGCGGACCATATGGACTCATAACTATTTAAGAATTTGACCTACGATGAACTAATACATGTTAAACAGTCTCAGAGGTGGAAACAGTTTGCAGTAGAGAATCTTCAAGTAGTATTTTCTATTTTTAAGTACTATTTGTGGCAAGCAAGATGTAAATGGGTGCTTCAACACCATTTCGTACCACTAGAAGTGCTATTAAAAAACATACAGGTGGCAATTAAACAAACGTATGAAACAGATATGAAAAGACTTTCAATAAAACAATTGGCTTATCTTCAGAAAGGATGGAACAATTTATTATGGAAGCCTTAAGATATGGAAAAAAAAAGAAAGTTAAGAAAAGATAAGTAATCCATGGTTTAAGTAAAGTATTGGTTATGGAATAATACTCCCCTTTCTCCCCAACAAATTCCGCTACTCTTTCTCGATAAGTGCCATGGGATCTTTAGCATCCACCTGATCTACCACCAATCCAGGCAGATGGGACCTCGGTTTAATGTCTCATCTGAAAGACGGCTAATTAATTCAATTACAAGCATCCTGTGCCAACGAGTAAAGTTTAAAATTAGATTTGAAATTTTGTAAGGAAAAAAAAGAGTGCAACTTATCTGGTAAGCCATTCCAATACACCGGGACTGCAATTGAAAAAGAAGGAGAACCAGCCTTAGACTTCTGAGCAATTGTTTGACAAGTTACGCCCTTAACTGATCTCAAATTAATAGGGGCATTTTGAATAGTAACTAAATCAGCAAGAGGAAATAAAAAATTAGAAAAAATAGACATAAATATCTGGCAGCCAAAACAATAAGCAAACTTAGACCTAGGGGATAACCAACCCAATTGTGAATAAAATGAACGGTAGTGAGTGCGAATGGGAGAGTCCAAAACAAAACAACGGATATTGTTACAAGCAAGAGTTAGAATATTGCATGGTTTTGTTCCCATGTTAAACTACAAACTGGGCACATAATTGAGATGAGGTACAAGTGATCCACTAGCGATGGATCTGCATATATCAAAAGAAAAATAACTTCTGTATTTATACGGTAATCCCAACTTCTGATTGAAACCCTACTCACAGATGTCACCTGGGGAAAGAAAGTTAATCCAGAGTCAAGCAGAACCCCAAGATACTTAAATTCCATGACTTGCTCTATAGCAGACCCATTACCATCATATATAATGATGCTCAAATTATCCTTTTAACATGAAATTAGTGGCAAACAACATGACTTTAGTGTTTTAACATTCAATATCAAAGAATAAGCAGAAAACCAACTACAGACATCATCAAATTCACACTCCAAATTAATTGTCAACTGCGGAATGGATTTAGCCTGATAAAAAAAATCTAATCATCAGCATATAAAAGATGCCCACAAGAGCTGCAGAGAGGAGGTAATTGATTAATAAACAGAAAAAATAACACGGGGCCCCAGGTGGATATTTGTGGTACCTGTAATCCACTGCACAAACAGTGGAGTTTGCTGATTCAGTGCTGACAAACTGGGACCAATCCTTCAAGTAATCCCCGCATCATCTTACCACATCATCAAAAAAGCCTATTTACCCAACTTTAGACAGAGCAAGGAATGATCTATGAGATCAAATACCTTGATCAGGTCCACGAATGCTGGCCCAGTCACATTCATGAGGTGGTGTGAAAAAATGGCTATGCTGAAAATTTGAGGTCAAAATATTGAATATTACCATGGCTATGAGTGAACATTGAAACATTTCAATGTATGCTCATAAGTTTGTTATTTTTTAATATTTTGTCCCCAAATTTTTAGCAAAGCCTTCTTATGACCCCACCTCATGAACAAGGGGAAGGGGGTACATTTTCAAATCTCACCCCAAAAATTGATTTCATGCAGTGACTGTAAAAATCACCTTGGGGTAGATTTTTTCTTGGCCCGCGCTGCTTCTCTGACCCTTTCTGAGAACCATATTGGTGTCTTGTACCCATTTCATTTTGTGACAGTCCTCATGTGTGACTTTGTTGCGTCAAGAATGGTCCCCTTGATTGCCCCCATCTTTCCTTTACATCTCTGATGCTGTCCACCCTGGTCAGTTTGTCTTGGACCAGCTCCCTCATGCAGTTGAAACACTAGGGAGAAGCTGAAGCAGGAGTGCAGTTCAGGGAAGTGTATGAGTTTTGTTTCTCTGTTTTCAGTTTATTTTGATATTGGAATTGTTTGTGTTGTGAGGGGATAAATTGGTGGGGGTTTAAAATCAGTACTGTGAGTTCTAACTGTTTTTGAGTGAAATTCTGGGCTGTGGTATTTAATCTGTGCTGTCTGAATAGTTTGGGCTGTTACTGGGAGATTAACTCAGGGGGAGCTCAGACAGGAAGCTGCAGTTTGGTCTGGTGAGAGGGGAAGGGGAAATATACAGCAGGCACCATTTTGGTGTAAGAGGCTGATTGACTTACACAGGAGGCTAGTGGGCCCTAATTCCACCCCCCATCCCTCTCTCCCCCAGCTTGTCCATATTTATTGGGGTGGTGCTGCATTGGGATTGGTGGAAAGCACTGCCAGGTTCATCCATTAACGTGCCCTAACAGAGGGGATTGTTCTTTGTAATGTTAAAGAGTGATATGTAGTTCTGGTTTAAAAGGTAAAAGTTAAAAGCTTATAGATAGTACTGTGTTTAGTACTTAGGTGTAGCACCTCAAGCTGTATTTTGCTGGGAAACGTATGGATGGTATGGTCCACAGACCTTGACAGAAAAGGAGCTGAAATTGTCTCCCACCTGGCCCCAACCTCGACCTCTATTAAATAGACGGAGGATGTGGAGTCAGGAGATAGGAATGGCCTGATCTAGCAGTAAATCAGTGAGCTACAGTAGCCATGATTATTGTGTAGGTACTGTAGCAGTGATCATCAGGGAATCTGGTGGTTCACTCAGAGAAACCTACTATGAGGGGGGTGGAACCACACATCATTAGAGCTGGAATCTTTGGGAGGGTGGCTGGGTGTACAGGGTGAGGGGCAGCCATGGTCCTTGACTGGGCTTGGAAGTTCAGGACTACCCAGTGTGCTACCAGCTGGTAAAGCTCAGAGAGGAGGTTGAGGGGATTAGAAGACAGCTAGGAGATCTGGGGGGTATGGAGGGGGTAGGGAAAAGGGAAAGGGGTCACCCACGTGGCTGCCCCAATTACTAAAGACAGGAGCATAGGGACAGGAGCACAGGGGTACTTGGGGGGGACAGGGACCCTGATAGAGGGGGACCAAAGGAGAAACTCCAAAGAAAGGCAGACATCTGGGGGTTGACAGAGGGAACCAGGATGGGGGTGGGTCAGGAGGGGAGTCTTGGGGTCGGCATTAGGCTCAGCAACTGCTTCAACCTCTATGTCTGCTAGTGGAGGAGAGAAGCGACTGGGGGGGGATGCAGCTATGACAATGGGGGCAGTTAGGATGGGAAGGGGACAAAAGGCAGGGTCCAGAAATCAGGAAAAATAAGGGGGAGAATGGAGTGCAAGAAAATGGGGCATGGGGGGATCAGAGCAGGTTGAGGAAGAGGGATAGTGGGGGGAAGGGCAAGGAGGAAGAATAGGTGTACAAGGGGAGGATGCAGTAAATGGGGCTGAGGGTTTGGATCGGGGAGGCATGGCAGGCAAGGAGGTGTTGAATGCAGACAGGATGGATAGGAGGATGAGCCAGGCTAGGCTAATGGATAGGGGGGAAGGGCCAGTCATGATCAGGGATGGAGGAGGGTCACGATGCAAAAAAGGATACTTGGGGGGGAGAGGGATGCCTGGGATCGGAGGGGAAGGGGTGGCCACTGTCAATAGGAAGAGGGCAGCATATGACACCCAGATAGTGGGAGGAGTGAGGAGCCAGCTGGGGGGGGTCTTGAAAAAGGAAGAGAAGGGGCATGGAAGGAGAGGAAACCTGGGGGGTGAGAATGGGAGCAAGGGGGTGGTTAGAGTGCTCCTGTTGGGGGATTCCATGATCTGGGGTATCAAATGGGATAGGAAGGGGGAAGCCGACCCAGTTACAACCAAATGCTTCCCTGGCCCGATGGTGCACAAGGCCAAGCACGAGGTATACTCACTAGCAAGGGGATGTGGAGGTTCCCTCGGACATACTGGTGCACCTGGGTACAAATGACATGGAGGGAAATAGTGAACTTGAGATACAGGCAAGGTTTCAGGAACTAACCAGGGTTTGCCATTCCATAGGATGCTTGATTTCCTTCTCGGAAATCCTGCCAGTGCTGAGGGCTAGTGGGGAGAACAAGCAGAAATTAAGGAGGTAAATCAGTGGCTCAGGGAGTGGTGTGAGGCCAGAGGTTATGGGTTGATGGGGGATTGGGGGAAACCTGAGAGATAAGGGGCTGTACACTAGGGATAGTCTACACCTGAATTTGGAAGGGAGGGAAATCCTTAAGCTGAAAATAGAGGGGGTTCATCAGTGAAAGGCGGGGTTTAAACTTATGAAGGGGAAGGGATGGGAGTAGGGACTGTTGCAAGGGGTCCGACAAAAGGGAGACTCAGTCTCCACCCCTCTAGGGAGATGGAAGAATATGGAAAAAGGTCAACAGGTAGGGTGCAGGGGGGAAGAGACTGCGGTCACATGGAAACATGAGGGGGGGGAATGGGAGGGGAGAAAAGGGTGGAGGGTGGTCCTGCTAAATGCCAGGAGCTTGGGAAATAAGATGCCAGAGCTCCAGGTGATGTTAGCTGAGGGGGCAGTGGATGTGGCAGCTGTCACTGAAACCTGAGCCACCCCAGGGCATGACTGGGACCTAAACCTGGAGGGCTACACTATGGTCAAAAAGGACAGGGAGGAGGGAAGGGAGGGTAACACTGATAGTCAAAAATGGCATTGGTATAGGAGGGGTGGAGGTAGTGGAGGGGACTGTGGAAGTGATTTGGGTCACCCTGAAAACAAAGGGGACAAGAGAGTTAAAATAGGAGTGGTATACAGAGCCCCTGTGCTGGCGGAGGAACTGGAAGAGAGTGGTGGCAAATGTCATGAGACACTGTAGATTGGGCAAGGGAAGGGTGGTGGCGATTGGTGATCTAAACATGCCAGGGATGGACTGGGGGACTATGACATCCTCAGTGGCCAGGGAGCAGAGGTTGCTGGATGTCTTTTAGGACTTGTTCCTAACCCAGCAGGTGTGTCAGCCAACTAGGGAGGCCTGGACACTGGACGCAGTCCTGGCAGACAGTGACCAGATTAGGGGCCTGGAGGTGAGAGACCCATTGGTGGGGAGTGATCATGCCATGGTCTGGTTCTGCCTGGACCTAGGGGGGGAGGAAGGCCGCACAAAGACAGTGGTACTTGACTTCAGGGGGCGGACTTCAAGGGGATGGAAAGGATCCTCAAGGATCATTTGGATGGGATAAGACCAGCCATGGACGCTGACAGTAGGTGGGAAATCATTAGGGGGGTGCAGAAGG
Source organism: Neoceratodus forsteri (assembly GCA_016271365.2). NCBI lineage: Eukaryota > Metazoa > Chordata > Ceratodontiformes > Ceratodontidae > Neoceratodus > Neoceratodus forsteri. Next base: position 50,242,872 of record JADMNL010000031.1, on the reverse strand, counting down.
CTATCAAGACCTGTGCAAGAGTGAGGCGCAAATGCGGTAAGGCCAGAAAACCCTGTTGGTGGACCCGGGAGTTTCAGGAGGCAGTGAGGGAAAAGAAGGCTGCCTATATGCGCTTCAAATGCTCAAGGAGAGAAAGGGATCAAGGGGAGTATGAGCTGACGGCTGAAGGGTCACTAGGGTGGTGAGGTTGGCTAAGGCAAGGAAGGAGCAGAACCTGGCTAGGGAAATCAGGAGGGGGAACAAGGGGTTCTTTAGATACATTGGGGAAAAAAGGAAGGTGAAGGGGCAGATTAGCAGGATTAGAAGAGGGGAGGGATGGGCACAGGACCCGGGGAGCAGGCCGAGGTACTAAATGAGTACTTTGCCTCAGTTTTTACCAGGAAGAATGGGGGGGCAGCATCATCCAAGGGAGGAGATGGTGAAACTGAGGAGGGGTGGGACCCTTACCGATCGGGAGCCCTGGCGGGTCTAGGAAGGTGGGGGTGACATCACTGTCTGGAGGTGGGAAGGCAGAACAGGGGGCCAAGGGGGAGGAAGTTGAGGTGGAAATCCTGGTAGAGAGAGTGAGGGAAGTCCTCAGGTCCCTTAGGATGGAGAACGCTCCAGGGCCAGATGAATTACATCCCAGGGTACTGAGCGAACTGGTGGATGTCCTGGTGGAACCCCTGATGGAGCTTTTCAACATCTCTCTGATGACGGGATGCATGTCCCAGGACTGGAGGGTGGCACGTATCGTGCCTATCCACAAGGGAGGATCAAGAGAGGTGGTGGGAAACTACAGGCCCGTCAGCTTAACATTGGTGGTGGGCAAGGTGATGGAAGGTATTATCAAGGAGAGGCTGGGGGGGGTACTGGAGAAGTTGGGGTACCTGGTTGATAGACAGCATGGCTTTGTCCTGGGAAAATCGTGTCAGACAAACCTTGTGGAGTTCTACGATTGGGTGATGAGTGCCCTGGACCAGGGCAGGCCAGTGGACGTCCTCTTTCTTGACTTCAGCAAGGCGTTTGACTCAGTTCCTCATGGGGGCCTGTTGGATAAGCTGGGGGAAATAGGGGTGGGGAAACGGATGATCAGATGGATAGCAAATTGTCTCTCGGAGCGTACCCAAAGGGTCATGGTTGTGGGGTTAGTCTGATCTCCAAGGAGGGTCATCAGTGGGGTCCCTCAGGGATCGGTCCTAGGGCCCCCCCTGTTTAACGCCTATGTCTCTGACATAAGGAAGGGTATCAAGAGTGAAATGAGTCTCTTTATGGATGACTCGAAGTTGGGAGCAGTGGTGGATGGGGAGGAGGAGGAGAGAGGGTGACCCTGCAGGAGGACCTAAATGCTTTGGAGAGGTGGTCAAGGAAGTGGAGTCTGAGGTTAAATGCAGGGAAATGCAGGGTTCTACACCTTGGCCTCAGAAACCTGGGCCAAGTGTATACCCTGGTGGGGGTGTAATTCTTCAAGTCTCGATGGCTGAGAGGGACCTGGGGGTGGTGGTGGTGGATGTCAAAATGAACAACTCTGAGACTTGTAGGAGGGCAGCGATCAAAGCCAATAGGATGCTGGGATACATTGCTAGGGGGATTACCTCCAGAAGTGATAATCCCTCTGTACAACTGCTTGGTTAGGCCACACCTTGAGTACTGTGTGAAGTTTTGGAGGCCACACTTAAAAAGGGACATTGCACTCCTGGAAAGGGTCCAGAGGAGGGCAACCAAAACGATCTGGGGCTTGGGGGAAAGGACCTATGGGGAGAGGCTCAAGGGGCTCAACATGTACATATTGGAGAAGAGAAGGGAAGGGACAGGGGGGACATGATAAAGGTGTTCAAGTACATGAAGGGGATAAATAGGGAAGGCTCAGTCGGGGTGCTCTTAAGGAAAGGGGGGGCAACTAGAGGGCACGGGTGGAAGCTAGAGGGGAAAGACTCAGGAGGGGGAAAGGAGGAGGTGCTACTTCATTGAGAGGGTGGTGGAACCATGGAATGCGCTGCCCAGGGGACTAATGGAGGAAGAGACTGTGGAGGGGTTCAAGAGGGGTTGGGACAGGTACGGGGTAGGGTTGTGCTGGCAAAGTCCAATACAGGGGGAATATCTTGAACTGGGAATGGAGAAGCCCGAAGGGGTGGGAGGACAGCAAGGTCAGCTCCCAGGTTGGGGGCTGACCAAACGAGCAGACACGAAAGACCGTTAGGCCTACTCTGCTGGCATTTTAGTATGTTAGTAAGTCTGCTCTTCGGAAATCTAGGACTTCAGTTTTTGATAGGGGCATTCTGGTCCCAAGAGCCAGCCTGAACCAAATGGATTTATGGTTGCTGGACCCCAGTGACTCCCCTACCTTCACTCCGCCCATCATCTATGAGTTGGTGAGCACCAAACTGAGAATGGCCGTCTGTCTAGTGGGTTTCTTAACCAGTTGCACCAACAGGCAACCCCGCAATGTATCAAACAGGGCCTGACTTCTAGTGCACCTTGCCACTGGAATGTTCCAGTCAATATCCAGCAGGTACAGATTACCCACAAACACCACCACCTTTCCTTTCTTCACTCCCCTTGCCAGTTCCTCCCTGAGCTCCCTATATCTCTCTTCCCCTTGTCCTGGTGGTGTATAGATCACCCCACCTATATTGTCTTGCCTGAGGGCATTATGAGGTGAACCCAGAGTGTCTCTGTTTCCTCTTTGCTTCCCCTTATGTGTCTGTCTTCCCACTACCTCAGTGTCCTCCCTGACATATAGGGCTGTGTCCCCCTTTGCCTATCCCTCTGTCCTGTCAAAACTGTGTGTAACCTGGGACTAACAAGTTCCAGTCATTATTTGCTGTGGCTCAAATTTCTGTAATGACTACGAGGTCCACTTCAGTGTCTCCCACCAATGCCTGGAGCTCACTAATTTTAATACCCAGACTCCTGGCATTAAGGCGGAACCCTTTCCAACTAGCTCAGTATTCTCTTTTGCCATCTTAATCGAGCAGTGCCCTTCATTAATCTCAAACTGGCCATTCTTACATACTAAAATGGACTCAAAAGTGACCCCCATTTACTTTAATTGGGTGCACCCCTGTGCTTTTCCTGGGTCCATGTCATAATGTGCCTGAGCGAGGGGGCATATTTCAGCAACAGAAAGTGAAGGGATCAGATGGCTACCTTTCTGGGGCCAAATTACAATCCCTTCTATTTTAATACAGATTCTGGCAGAAAACATAAAAAGACCCTCTACAGACTTTCGCCGGTATAGACTTGCACAGCATGCAAGTCCTATCAATGGACCTGAACATTATGTTTGATGTTGGATAGTCTCCTTAAAGTGGTATTCTGTGTGTGGTATGACTGTGAGGGGAGGTGGGTAGGTACAGCATTCCGGGGGCGGGGTTGTACCCATTCACCATTAGGCCCACTTATCTAATTTTCTGGGTGGAGGCACCGTGCTATTTTACAGTTTGCTGGAAACTAATCCCCCTATCCAGACCAACAGAGTCTAGGTCCCTCAACTTTGCTTGAGCCCACAAGGGAGGGGAAGTAACCAAAAATTACACTGCGACCTGGTTACATGTGCTTCAACAGAAGTCATACTTTTCCTTCTCTTAATTACACACACTAAATAGGTACCTTTTAGGTCGACCACTCTCACGTGAGCACTGGCAGCGCAGTCTGTCTCCTGTAATTTGCAGTCACAGTCTCCTGGCTCCATAGCACAGACTGGCTGAGCGTGTCTGAGCCCAGATTTTGCTCCGAGTTTTACTCAGCTAAATTCTGATGGGTGGACAGTTTCTGGGCACAACATGCACCTCAAAAGGGACATAGAATCTACACAGTGCAGGGGAAGGCCACAAAAATGATTCAGGGACTGCACCTTATAACATGTCAGGACAGGCTGAGGGAACTCAACGTGTGCTCCCTGGAACACAGAAGGGAGAGGGACAACATGATTGAGACTTTTAAATATATGAGGAGTATAAATTTAAAGTTCAGGAGCTTTTCCAATTAAAAGAGAGTGGGAGAATGAGAGAGCATGACATGAGGCTGAAGGGAGGAAGGTTCAGGAGTAATACAAAGAAGTTCTTTTTTACAGAGAGGGTGGTGGACCCATGAAATAGCCTACCCAAGGAGGTAGTGGGGGCCAAAATGGTAAGTGAGTTCAAGAACGCATGGGACAGACATAAAGGTAGCATATGGAAAGGCAAAGGGGGGGTATAGCACCAGGTATGTTCTTGGACAGACTAGATGGACCTTGTGGTCTCCTTCTGCCATCACTTTCTATGTTTCTAAGTTTCTATCTGATGTCTAAGTCAGATTTGCATGTATGCTTCATTGCCAAGTCTGAGCTCAGGATTGGTCCACTCTGTCACTGGGCAAAAGTCTGGTGTTCCCTAACCATGTCCCAGCAGTTTGGTGGGTCAAAGGGCCTGTTGTAACATTGTTTAGTATTGTTACCTGTTTTTGACTATGGAGACATAGTCTACAGTGCCACTCCCAAGTCCACCCTGGCTAGACTGGACCCACTCTTCCACTCCTTCTGCCGCTTCTCCTTAGACTGCCCGCCCTCCACCCATCACTGTGTCCTTTACCAGACCCTGGGCTTCCCATCTTTTCAGGACCATAGACAGTCCCACTGTGCTTGGATCTCCTCCAAGTACTGGTCCTAGTTGCTGCCTAGCTACCTCTTCGGTGAACTAATGGCTATTGCCCGCCCGGTTTACTCTCTAAGAAACGACGATGACCAGCTACTAGCTGTCCCTCACATGGCTACCACTGCAGGCCAGGCTGCTTTCAAATATCGCATGTCTAAACTGTGGAACTCCATCTCAGTGGATGTTAGGCATGCCCCCCCAGCACCTCAATTCCTTCCTCAAAGCACACTTCACCTCCACCTGCACATGCGACTAAGAATGCTGATTCTCGATCTATTGAACCTACTCTCCTATATGTTGAAGATAAGTAACTAAGTGTCTAGCCAATTGTGGTAAAATTTGTGTTTTATCCTAACTCGCTCAACCTGTCCCACTGCACTGTACCTTGTCTTGCGCTCAACCTGTCCCACTACACTGTACCTTAGGATTGCATTTTTGTACTGTGGCATTTTAGATGTGTACTTGTATGCAAACTGTAGCACATGCTATTGATCCTTCCTATTTCTCTGTACCCCAATCCCCCAGGATGCATCTGGAATTGAGCTATAGTCTGCTCAGTATGCCCTCCTGGTAAAACTTTTAAATAAATAAATAAATATTTATAAGCGACATTCGGGAGGCCGTTCAGGGCAAGATGTGTCTATTCACTGACGACACCAAGCTCTGCGGGTAGGTGGACACCCAGGAGGGGATACAAGAGTTAAGGGAGGACCTAGACAGACTGGAGACATGGTCAGGGATGTGACAGTTGGGATTCAGTGCCAAAAAGTGCAAGGTGATGCACATCGGGGCAAGAAACCCAAGAGCAGAGTACTACATAGGAAAAGTACAGGTAGCCAAGTCGGAAGAAGAAAAAGACCTGGGGGTAGTAATTACTAGTGATCTGAAACAGTCTGCACAATGCAAAAGGGCAGTGCAGAAGGCCAACAGGATGCTGGGATGCACCATGAGGGAGTTTAGTAGCAGTCGCAGCGAGGTTATTCTGCAGTTATATAGATCTCGGATAAGGCCTTACTTGGAGTATGGAGTGAGGTACTGGCACCCATACCAAAACAAAGACATTATCATCCCATGCCCTCTAGTCCTGGAACATCTTTTTCGCTTAAAAATAGTGCATTCCTGCACCCTGTTCCTCCCTGTAAGAGACATACAAGTATCTTACAGGGAGGAACGGGGTGCAGGAATGCACTATTTTTAAGCGAAAAAGATGTTCCAGGACTAGAGGGCATGGGATGAAGTTGGAGGAGGATTCATTCAGAGGAAACGGAGGAAGAATTTCTTCACAGAACGGTGGTGGACAAGTGGAACACCCTGCCAGAGGAAGTGGTGGGGGCTGAAACAATCACGGGATTTAAGAATGCATGGGATAGACATAAAGGAATTCTGGAGGTCAGGGGTAAGGGGCAACAGACTTCCTGGAAAACATAAACTGAACTTACAAACTTAAATGGGCAGACTGGGTGGGCCATAGGCCCTTATCTGCCGACACTGTCTATGTATCTATGTATTAAATTGCTGGAACAGGTGCAGAGGAGGGTGTCTAAAATGATTAGGGGACAGCAGGACAGGTCAAATAAAGAGAGGCTGGGAGCCCTGAGGATGTACTCATTGGAGGAGAGGAGACGGGGGATGATGGAGACCTTCAAGTACCTGAAGAGAGTAAACAAAGTAGAGTGTGAGGGTCTCTTCAACAAGAGAGAAAATACCACCACCAGAGGACACAGCCTGAAGCTGGTGGGGGGGGAAGATATAGGAGGGATGTGAGGAAGCACTTCTTCATAGAAAGGGTGGTGTTGGACTTGAATGAGCTGCCGGAGGAAGTAGTGGCAACTAGGTCAGTGGGATCATTCAGTAGAGCCTGGGACAAACACAGAGGGAAGTCATGGGACCTAGGAAAAGGAAGGGGCGCGGGAGAGGAAGGGGCACGGACACTGGTGTAGGGGTAAAATGCAAAACCCCAATATATATCGAGCAGACATGACAGACCAGGTGGTTTCCTTCTGTTGGCTATTTCTTATGTTCTTATGATCACTGCCATGTTAATTTACATATTGGGCCAGATATTCAAAAGGGTTGCGCCATGCTCAATAGGGTTGCGCCTGCGCAAGTTCGAACTTGCTCCATTCTGCGATATTCAGCAGGAGACAGTTGCACCACAGAAAACATGCTGAGCAACAGCGCAATGCAAATGAATGCATGCTGAACTGGAGGGGGAGGAACCATGCATAAACTGCACAGTCCGATATTCAGCCGGGCTGTGCAGAGTTGTGCAGGCGCAACCCCCAACCTGCGCCTGCACAACTTTGAGCCAAAAGGCTCAAGTTGAGGGCCACCCACAGGTGAGCTGCTGCATTGCAGGGCGCAACACAGCAGCTGCCGCCTTGGCTGGCCCTCAACCCACTCCTGTGCCCCCCCCTGCAGCCTGATCGCCCGGGCAAAAGGTAAAATCCTCGCCACCCCCACTGGCCTGATCGCGGCATAGCTTAACCCCCACCAGCCGATCATGGGCAGCAATGTGTCTCCCCCAACACACTCTGGTGGTCCAGTGGACCGATAAGCCCGATCGCGGGCTGAAGAATTAGACTCTCCCCCAATATCCCTGGTGGTCCAGTGGACCGATAATCCCGACCGGGATGTAGTATTCAACACACTGAACATAGCCCTGGAGCCCAGGTCTCACCCCACTCACCTGACGGCCTCACCACACCGCCCCCGCAGCTGGCGGCAGTAGCATCCCACCCGGCCGTTACTCTCGCCGCTGCCGATGACTGCCCAGAGCAGACGCTTATTAGAGTAAGACACGGACGGTAGTTTATATTGCATAAGACAGTTCAGTTTTTGTGAAGGAATGTATTCATTCACAAATCTGGACTGTCTTGTACGGTATGGCGCTGCACGCCCATTGCCTTGCTCTGCACCACTGGCATAGGGCACCACCGGCAGTCAGCGGCGCGGGGCGCAGGCGGGTGGATGCTGCCGCCCGCCGCCGCCGGGGAGCGGGTGGTGGGCTTGTAGGTGGGTGGGGGGCGCGGGTGGTGGGCTTCATAGGTGGGTGGGTGGGGACACTAGGCACCAGAGCTATGTTCGTGTAGGGGGTGTGTTTAGTTACTCCATCCCGCGATTGGGCTTATGGATACTCACTGGACCACCAGGACCACCAGGGATATATTTGGGGGAGGGGTGTGTTAATTACTCCAGCCTGTGATCGGGCTTATCGGTCCACTGGACCACCAGGATATATTCGGGGAGGGGTGTTCAATTACTCCAGCCCACGATCGGGCTTATCAGTCCACTGGACCACCAGGGATGTGTTGGGGGTGGGGGAGACACATTGCTGCCCGCGATCGGGCTGGTGGGAGGGGGATTTAAGCTATGCCCGCGATCGGGCCAGTGGGGGGTGGTGGTGTGGATTTTACACTGTTCTGCCCGCGATCAGGCTGCAGGGGGCGGCGGTCCCCGATGGCTGCTGCCTGGCAGGGTGCCAGACTCAAGTCCTTGGAGATCGGCGCACCTGCATGCTAATGGCATGCAAATGGGGCCATAATCAGATGCAAATGGCCCCCCCTGTGCCTTGCATGAATTATGGCCCCATTTGCATGTCACCTTTTGAATATCGGGATTTTATGATGGCGAATGGTACTTGCGCCACCGCAAGTTGAATGCTCCACTCTGTCCACCTGCAGTGGCACAAGTTCCACTGCGCCATGCACAGTGGCTGTGGCCGGGGGGGGGTGATATTCAAAGGAGTTGCTCAAGGGTGCTACTCCTTTGAATGTCGCACTGGCCACACCCCTGCTCAACTATTTTGTGCAGCGCAAGGGCTTGCTTCACAAAATAGCACAGTTTGAATATCTGGCCCATTGACTTTAACTCTTGTGCAGCTCCAGCTGCTTTGTTGATGCCTTGCAGGGCTCCTTTTCCATCAGTCCCGACCCTGCTTCCTGCTCTGAGGCCATGACTAAAATCCATGTTGTGGGCACACTACCCATTCTCCAGTCAGGAAACGAAATGCAGACAAAGCAGCTGAGCCACTCCTTCTCACTTTCTCCAGCATGTCATGCAACTGTGGTTTTCCACTCTGATGCTTTGGCCCCCCGAGTTCCTTGCTCCTGGTCCAATTCTTAGTCCCTTGAGTCTGGAGAGCTTCTGGGCCATGTCTGATGCCATTCCCCCCACCTAGCCCCTCCCAACTCACACAGTCCCACTGGGGACCTGGATCATGGGATTTTACTGTGTAGCAGCAGCACAAAGATCTGAGGATCTGCAGGTATGATTCCAACGACAGGCTCCTGTCTTTTGCTGCTCATACCTTGATGGTCCCCAGCTACATGTCAATTCATTCTGGACGATGAGCTCCGTGACAACTTGCACCATACTATTATCTCCAGCATCAATCAGCCCCCTGTACAGATCATTCCTGGACAATTCACCCCATCTAAATGTAATCAAATAAACTCCAAGGGAGCACAGTTTGGGAACAAATTGTGTAGAGAGCCAATTGATACCAGAGCTAATAGACCAGTGTAAGATGTCGCAGAGTGGATTAACCAGGACGACTTGATGTGACCCCCTCCGACCCCCCACATCGATTCATGGATTCCATGGGACTAGAGGGTGAAGAGGATTATTATAGCTGGCCAGGGCAGTTGTTGAGGACTTATGATCCTAAAAAGGTAGGCCCCACTTGTTTAGGGGGGGCTACAGGGGCAAGTCTCAACATGACCAATGCAGCTGAACAATGCTCTGAGCAGCTACTAACTGATAAGATAACTGAAAAACCTTTACCTTGTGTAGACAGCAAACTTACCTCTGAGGGCCAAGATATTAAAAATTCCTCAGATGTCATATATACCTTTAAAACTCTGTTCTTAATGCTTGGTAGATACAGAGGGATCAGCAGCAGGCAAAATGAGGTAATACTGCTCTTGTACAGGTCATTGGTAAGACCACATGGGGAGTATAGTGTACAGTAGTGGTGCCCATACCTTAAAAAGGACAAAAAATCACTGGAGATGGTCCAAAGGAGGGCAACAAAGATGATCATGGGCCTACAGGGTAGGTTGTATGAGGAGAAGTTGAGGGCACTGAACATGTACTGCCTGAAGGACAGGAAAGAGACAAAGAGAGAGAGGGGACATGACTGAGATGTTCAAATATTTGAAAGGAATAAACTGGATGGATGAATGGGGTCTCTTCAAGCTGAGTGGGAATCAAAGCACACAGAGACACAGTCTCAAGTTGGGGGGGTAGAGGTTTAGGACAGAGACAAGGAGGCACTTCTTTATGGAGAAGGTAGTGGCGGATTGGAATGTACTTCTGGAGGAGGTGGTTTTGTTGAAAATGGTAGACAGCTTTAAGAGAGGTTGGGATAGAGTTCAGTGGAAAATGAGTGTCAACAGAGGGAAAGGGCAGACTGGGGTGGGGGAGCTGGGGCAGTAGCTTATGTTGAGTGCCTTGCAATAATGAGCAGACTAGACAGACCTAAAGGCCTTATTCTGCTGGCTTCATCATATGTTCATATATTCGCTGCCGCACCTCCTTAGGATAAAGATCATTTGCTTATTGAGACCCTTTCTGGTTTAACTCTTTACATTATGAAGTCTCCACTCAAACCACACTGGGCTCGTTCAAACTAAAGCTCTGTCAGCACCTAGTAGGTGATGCCTGCTGTGACTGCTTCCATTAAAATTTACTTACCTCTTCTCATAGGCCCCAATTAGCACTTAGTACCTGCTTTCTGAGCTTTCCCTTACTGCCACTGTCCTGTATACTTCCTCTTTCAAATCTGCTCCCCACCACCCCACATCTACACCTTACCCCTATCCTCCTCCCCCCTTTTTCCTCACTTCCTCACCTCCTTCCCTTTCACTCCCTCCTCCCACTTGAATCCTTCCTGGACAAGACCTCATGGGCTGATCTTATGGTTGTTGTTTTGAGTCCCAGCAGTCTACAGTTCCTGTACTAACCTAAATCTCTGGCATACATTGTGCAATGTCACCTTAGGTTGTTTCACTTGTGATACTGTAATCTGTTCTTCACTGTAACTTGTCTGTCATACTGACGTGGAACTGATATAAAACAGCTGATAGCTCAAAGGTGTTTAATCTGAGATCTAAATAAATACAATTTGTAGCATGGGTAAAAAAATGCATATGTTCATTCAGAAAACAGATGGTGTCTTATCCCAAGTAAATAAATTTAAACATCCAGACAGTAAATGGAAACACTGAGAGTAAAAATGGACAAACAGATAAAATCCGTGGTGAAATAAGAAATTAACCTCTCACAACAGAATCCCAGTCATCATCAAATATAAGTAAAAGTGTGACCCTACTCAGAAAAATGGAAAATCTGGAGAATGCTGTTGTTATGTCATGATCTTTGCATGCTAGGCGACTGAATTCATTACATTCTAAATTTGAATCAGAAAATTTTGGGCCCCATATTTAAAGCTCTCATTTTGCACTGTGCAAAGTCCCTTTCCTGAATGCAAGTTAGTACACTGCTCTAAAGTTGCCGTATTAAAGCAAATTTGGAGCACAGTGTGAGTACCAAAACTTGTTGGAGTTTAGCCCCTAGAGCAAAGTCCTAACGAAGACGCCAAAAGTGCACTCACAAGCATATCCCCTACTGGCAACAAAGAGGTATGTGCCCATATTGATTGACTGATTGACTGATTGATTGATTGATTGGAAATTACTCCAACTGGGTTAACCCCATAAGATGATGCATCTCATTTTCTTGGGGTCCTAGGGAGGATAGCAGCAGTCGGCAGGTTAATACAGCACAGCAGGAATAGTTTCATTCAGGCTAAAATATGCACAGGAAAAAAAAGCTCTAAAGGTAATTACATCCATAACAGTAATCAAAACAAGCTAACAAAGCAGGTTCATTGTAACAAACAGTATGTGCCGTATAATGTATGGCAGAACATTGTTATATGTAGAATGTTATCTTTTAATCTACCAGTAGCCATTCACAAAAAATATTTTAAGAAAACAGAAAGTTCAGTGAGGAGATTTCTATGGGGGCAAAAGCCTCTCTATCAGTAAACTCAGAGCCCCACTAGAGAATGAAGGGTTAGCGCTACCTTGGTGAGAGAAATATTATTAGGGCTTCCTTGCTAAACAGACATTACAATACTTGCAAACACCCAACTCATCTAACTGCCCATCATGGTTTAATGTAGAAACCTACTTACTGAACCCACACCACCTACTGGACTTCATTTTTATCCCAATTATAAGTGCAGTTAATGATAATTCTGTCATAAATGGTTCCATTGCAAGACTCCAGAAAGTCTATTCATACTACAACCCAAAATCTGTCTTGAACTCCGAGTTTCCCTTATGGAACAACCCATATCTTTTATATAATGGTAAACCGCTAAAAGACACAGGTTGGGGCAGATTAGGAATCCACCATTTAACTGATGTCATAGGTGGAGATGCAAGAACTCTTAATTCATTTAGCAAACTCAGGTTGAAATTTGTAATACATAGATTCCATTTCTGTTTCTACTTGTAACTTAGAGAAGCGATGAATAAGACATCTGGTGCAAATTTCTGCCAGGATGGCTGCAGTTTAGAAAATTTGCAATAGTTAAAAAAGGGGCCAGTATCCTTTACAAGCTCCTAACCCAACCTAGCGATGAGTTAAACTCTCCAAAAGAAAAATGAGAAGATGAATTTAATATTGTCATCTCAAATATGGAATGGGACTCCACGTGGGGAAATATTAAACTTGCTGCTATCAGAGAGACACGGGGCGGTTAATACAAATAGAATAATAGATAGGTTCCTGTGCATTACAATGTAGTAATTCCATCGAGAGGTTCTGGGGACATTGGGAACCTCGAGAGTGAAGCTCGAGAGGTTCCATGTCCCCAGAACCTCGAGATGGATTTACTACATTGTAATGCACAGGAACATATTTTTTATTTTTTTTAATATATGGATGCGATTTTCGTTTCTCTGAGGCAGTCAGCAGCTGCAGCCCGAACAAGTCTCTCCGTTCTGGCCACACTGTCTCACTGCTCATTTTTTTTTTTTTTTAGTGAAGGACAGCCTACCTTTTCCATGTCTGGGGAATGCAGGGTCAGCTTGATATCTGTATTTTTCAGGTATTTTTAAAAAAAAGCTGTGAAATGTTACGGTTGGGAAACTCTCGGTAAGGAGACAGTGGCACGCCATGTTTTCGAACTGTTCTGCCGCCCTAACAGGAAAAGTGGCCAATTGGAAGCCACGTTTTAAAAGACGTTGGGAGCTGGACTAGCGCATGCGCTGTTGTGATTTGGTGATAATACTATCGTTCAGGTCCCCAACGATAGTATTACGGCACCTGAACGATGGTATTATCACTCCTGAAGTGTAGTATTATCACTTTGGGAGTGATACTATTATGGGGAATTTTTTGTATGCTTTTGTACTATATTATTTTCATGATCCATATATTAAAATATAAAACCTTGCACTATTTCTACTACTCCCCATATAAATTAGAAAACGTAGGGTTCCTTGAGGATGGGAAATGCTGGAGACATTCCTATAAGCATGCAAACTTATCCCACATGTTCTGGAAATGTCCTAAGCTCACAAGTTTTTGGCTTTCAGCACATGCCATATGTTTGGAGCTAATCAAGGTAACCCTCCCATTTGTACCATCTTTGTTTATTTTAGGTATCATCCCTGATAACATAATTTTGGGGAAAATAAACAAACTGTGGCTTTTGACAGCTTTACTGGGGGCAAAACGCCTGATCCTTACCCACTGGAGATCAGACATGGTTCCCTCAGTATTATAATGGTACCAATATATGGGTACAACCGCCAATAATGAAAGAATTTGCTATACACTGTTAGAAAAGCTATATCAGTTCAATCAGATATGGGGCCCCTTTTTGAAATTTAAAACTACATAGATACTGTAGTTGGAACAGTATGGCCATGTCATGTATGCCTATACGTACTTCTTTTAAAATTAGATATGCTATATATAACCTCTGCTACAACCTTAGGAACCTACATATTTAATTTGATAATGCAGGCCTATACACTAGCTGTATTTCATGTTACTGAACCTGTCAATATATTTTTAAATGGAAATGACTGCTGATCAGATGTAATACAATGTTATTAATCATCTTTAAAACAAATAAAAATGTTAATTCCTACAAAAAAAAGACACAGAGCCTGTGGATGTACTGTAAACATATAAGCAGATTGTGGCTTACGTAGAAAACACCAACTTGTAGTTAAAGTCAGTTCTTCTGAATGCAATCTAATTTCAGCTCCCTCCAACTTATTGTTGAAATTGTAATACAGAAGCACACACACACGCAAACACGCACGCACACATGCACACACACACACACACACACGCACGTTCTCATATTTTCATGTTTTGTATTACTATACTGATAAAAGATGTTACTGTGCTTAGTGTTGTTCTGAGAGTGCTTTTGTGGATCTGGCTATCCTCCGACGGATAGTGCTGATATCCAACCTAGGATCTGGTGAATGGATCCGGTGGTTGGACCCATTGGATCCCACCTTGGATAGTTGGATCCGATGGCTAGATTCATTGGATCCCTGTTCTGATCCATTGGATCCAGGTTGGATCCTTGGATACCTCAGATACTTACAGTGAATCCTAGGAGGTTGGATCCTTGGTCGGATGCCTATGCTATCTGAGGCTGTCCGATATCTGATCAAAATGATGGTATCCGAATCTGTAGGATACTATCCAAGAACACTAACTGTGCTTCATTCTTTTTGGTACTTACTATGAGCTTTGCTTTTTAATTTCATTCAGTTCATTTATATGAAACTGCCTTTATTTTTGTATAAATGGAAAAAAATGAAGTGAAACACAAAGGAATCCCTCAGTCAGTCCACTAGTCTAAATGTGGTACTCCCCAACTCGGAAACAGTAACATAGAATCTGATAGAAGACAACGGCCACTTTGGCCCACCCAGTCTGCCCATTTTATTCTTTTTTTTGTTTGTTTGTTTTTTCTACTTTCATTTTTGCTGTAGACCCACTTGATCTACCATGCTGTCCCTCCCACTCCTTCCCCACCGCTTACCTTTACAGTTTTATTATTTATTCATTTAGTTTTTGTTGACCGGGTAAGTGCACTAGACAAATCCTGCCTATTTTCAGGCACGACCCGGGGAAGGGGGATACAGATGTATGCCAACTGACCTTGAACCAGATTAAGCTGTTGGTGGTATTTTTAGTGAATTCCAGGCATTTTGAACCTCACCATTTATAGCCCCAACTACCTCAACTGGAAGGCTGTTCCATGAATCCACCACTCTTTCTGTGAAGAAGTATTTTCTCACATCTCTCCTGAACCCTCCCCTTCCAGCTTCATAGCATGTCTCTCTCTTCTACAGTTCCTTTTTTTGTGAAATATACACCCCTCCTGTACCTTATTAGCCCCCATTAGGTATTTCAGGGTGTCTATCATATCCCCGCTCTCCATCCTTTCATCCATGGTGTACATATTGAGCTCCTTTAGCTGCTCTTCATAGGCCTTATGATGCAGACCTTGCACCATTTTAGTAGCCCTCCTCTGGACACTCTCCACCCTGTCTATGTCCTTCCTGAGATGCGGTCTCCTAAACAGGACACAGTACTCAAGGTGGGGTCTTACAAGTAATCTATATAGGGACAACACCACCTCCCTTTTTCTGCTGGTGAGACCCCTTCTTATGTATCCCAGCATCACACTAGCCCTCCCAATTGCCTTGTCACATTGCCTGGAGTAGGCGGAGTACAGTTCAGGGAGCCACTGTGGTCCATTGACCACAATCCTATATGGTTAGAGGTAGACCTGAGCACCTGTACACCCTCATCTAAGGCTGAAAAGCTAGACTTCAGATAGACAGATTTCAACCACATGAGGTAAATTATTCTCAACAGGTAACCTGGGGTAGACAGCATCAGGGGAGTGGAGGAAAGAGATGGGGGTTATAAATGGGGTCCTTCTCAAGACATGAAAAACATGCATGGGAACAGTTATCAAAAGAAACAAGTATGAGACCAGTTTGGTTCTCTGAAAGGGTCAGGGAAGCAGTGAGTGGGCTAAAAGGAGGGCCTTTATAAGGTACAAAGAAAAGCAGGGACGAAGAATGGGACGAGTACCAGGAGAAAACTAGCGAGGCCAAGAGGGCAGTCAGGATTGCAAAGGCAGTCACAGAGTTGCATATTACAGAGGGGATCCAGGGAGGGGAAAAACAGTTCTTTAGATATATAAGAGAAGAACAAAAGATGGGAGGGGGAACTGTGAGGATAATGGAGGGGGTTGGGGTAATAAAGGAGGATAGGCAGGAAGCAACCGTGCTAAATTACTATTTCTGCTCGGTATTCACATGGGAGACTAGCAGGACTTTGCCAGAGACTGGCATAAAGGCAGCTGATAGGAGGGGTCCTGAAAATGAAACTGCAGAAATTTATTGATGCAAGAGTTGAAAAGAGGCTAGCAGCCCTGAAGATAAACAAGGCCATACAGGATACATCCTAGGGTGGTAAGGGAGCTGGCATCGATGTAAGCCAAATTCCTGGTCGAGCGATTCTATAATTCTGTGTAGCAAGAGGTGGTTCCCAGGAACTGGAAGATGGTGGGCATGGTGTGCTGTACAAGGGAGAAGACAAGGAGCAGCTGGGAACTGTAGACCTGTCAGCCTTACTTCCATGGTAGGGAAACTGATGGAGACACTAGTCAAAGAAAATCTAGTGGAATACCTGGAGAAAATGGGCTTCAGGATAGTAAATAGCATGGATTCATGACACGAAGGTCTTGTCAGGCAAACCTGATCGTATTCTTTGACTGGGTAACCAAGGTAATTGATAAGGGCCGTACTGTTGATTTACTCTACTTCAGCAAAGCATTTGATTTGGTGCCACACTGAAGGCTGCTGAAGAGGATGGGAGATCTAAGAACAGCAAGGAACTGATAAAGTAGGTATGGAATTGGTTGGAGAGGAGGAGCAGAGAGTTGGGGTGAAAGGGGTCAGATCTGAGGAAAGAGAGGAAGCTAGTGAAGTGCCACAGGTATCAGTTCTGGGCCCAGTCCTAAATGTATCAGCGACATTGGAGAGGGAATTCAGGGCATGGTATAATCTGTTTGCTGATTGTACTATACACTGTGGGGGGGAGTTGACAACTTGGAGGGAATAAGGGAGTTGTAGAGAGGCCTGCAATGGCTGAACACTTGGTTCAAAGTCTGGCAGCTGAAATTACGAATATGTAAACATACAAAAATGCTAGCAGATTAGGTCTTGAGGTCTATCATGTCTGCTTGAGATGCAGCTCACAGCTTGATAACTGCTGCTGCCCCACTCCCCTCTCCCTTCCTTCCTTCCCTCCCCTGATTTCCATTCTGAATTCCCACAGTCTTTACCTTCCCTACCTGTACCCTGCTCATGTATCTATCTCATCCCTTCTTAAAACCTCCCACTGATTCCCTTGATACCAACTCCTCAGGTAATGCATTCCAAGGCATCACTACCCTTTCTGTGAAGTAATGCTTTCTCAGGTCCCTTCTATACTTCCCACCAACCAGTTTCAGTCTATGCCCCTTGTGGTCCCTTCCCCTCTTCAATCTGAACACCCCCTCAGTTTTTATCCTATTAATACCCTTTAAGTATTTAAAGGTCTTGATCATGTCCCCTCTGTCCCTGCTGTCTTCTAGGGAGTACATGTTTGCTCCCTAAGTCTCTCTTCATAGGGCTTATCCCCCATTCCAAGGATCATTTTAGACGCCCTTCTCTGGACCCTCTCCAGGAGCATAACATCCTTCTTTAAGTAAGGGCACCAGAACTGCACACAGTACTCCAAGTGCAGCCTCACCAAGGATTTGTACAGTAGCAGAATTACCTCCTCCCTTCTCGAAGTGATCCCCCTATCAATGCACCCCAGTATTTCTGTTTGCCTTAGCCGCTACTTTCCTGCATTTTCCTGAGTGATTCATTTTACCAGTGATCACTACTCCCAGATCTTTTTCTTCCTCTGAGACTGTTAACCGCACCCCCCAATTTGTAGCTTTATCCTGGATTCCTAGCTCCCAAGTGAAGTACACTGCACTTCCTAGTGTTATACCCCAGCTGCCATGTGACTGACCACTGTTCTAGTCTTTCTAGGTCTTCCAGGGGTGTCCTCTTTCCCTCATCACTGTCCACCACCATACCTAGTTTGGAGTTGTCAGCAAACAGGCTCATATTACTCCTAACTCCCACCGCAATGTCTGAAATGAAAGCATTAAATAACAATGGACCCAGAACCGAACCATGAGGGACCCCACTAATGACTCTCCTGGGTATCAGTAGCTCACCCCTGCCACCATCGCTGTTGTTTGTCGCTCAGTCAATTCCCAATCCACCTCAACAACCTTTCCCCCACCCCCAAATCAGTTAGCTTGCCCAGCAGTCTCCCATACGGCACCCAGGTCCCCCAACTCAAATCACTTCTCCGTCGGAGTTTGCAGCTGCTCCTGGGATGAAACTGATGATGGTCAATATTCTAAGCCTGCTCAAAAAACTTGATCATCTTCAAGTTTGGGCAGCCCACACTGACCCAGATCTGATTATAATTACCAAGTCATGGATAAAAAAGACCAACTCTGATCCACAAATTACTATACTTCAAGCTCTTTAGGGCTGATAGGGATTCGGGGGTTGTATATGCCAAATCAAAATTTGATGTTAGCAGCACTTCCTGTAAAACTAAGCCCAAGGAATATGATATTGTCTCGCTTAAACTTCACCTTTCATCCTCAGAGTGCATCACAATCATTGGTGGCTATAGACCCCCGTCAGAGGACAGAAATTCTTAACGTGTTGAAATCCATAACTTTGGCTGCTAACACAGAAACAATAATCTTAGGGGACTTCAATATGGATTGGCTCACTGCTAAATCCCACTCCCTAAAAGCCATCTGTGATGAGCTGGGTCTTACACAGATAGTAACTGAACCCACAAGAATCAATGCTTCTAACTCTGCCAACAACTCACTCTTAAATGTCATCTTAACCTCGCATCCCCCATAAAATCTCACATTTGCAGTTTTCCATAATGACATTAGCGACCACAGTATCGTTGTACGTACAAGATTCCTATCTAAAACCCAGCAGCACCCTAAATTCAGAATCAAACGCTCGTTCCGTAAATTCAACTCAGTAAACTTCCTAACCGATCTAGCTACGATCAGGTGGCAAGACCTATATCTTGCCAAATCTGCTGATGCCACCATCGCTGTCCTAAATGACAACCTCACCACCCTAATTAACAAGCATGCTCCTCTTATTAAAATGAGGGTGCGGAAAATCTCGCATCCGTGGTTCACCCAAGAGCTCAAATCTGCACTTACCAATAGAGACAAGCTATGGGCTAGGGCCAGGCACACAAAGGACCCGGCAGACTGGCAGGTGTTTAGAACTGCCAGAAATGCCTGTGTTAAAAGTGCACTCGCTACTAAAGCAAACTTCTACATCTCCACTCTGGAGCAGGCCAAAGGGAACTCCCAAAAAATCTGGAAGACACTGAGATCCATTGAAGGCCATCCTGCTGCTTCCTCCCTTCCCGCCAAGATTCTGGCCAAGGACGGGATAGTTGAAAATAAACTGCGAATCCTAGAAGAACTTAACCTTCACTTTGCCACTGCCGGGTTGGCATTCGACTCCTCCCCATATGCTAGCCAAGTGAATAGCAACACTAGCCCATATACTACACATGCTACTCCACCTCATCCCTTCCAGTTGTGCCTGTTTAGCTACAAAGAAGTCAAAGACAGAATTCTTAGCCTTGACACCAAGAAAAGTGCAGGGGACGATGGCCTTGAATCATTTTTCTTGCGGTTAGGCTATGCCCAGCTCACAGCCCACATCCTTCACATCTTCAACCTCTCTATTACCACAGCCACCGTTCCATCCTGCTGGAAATCTGCCCATATTCTTCTTCTCTTCAAATCAGGAGATCCTTGTGACTTAAACAACTACCGTCCTATCTATCTTGCCCGTTCTCTCCAAGGTGCTGGAAAAACTTATATACAACCAACTAAAAAATCACCTCGAAGCGCACTCACTCCTAAACCCGGCCCAATCTGGCTTCAGGTCGAAGCACAGTGCCATCTCAGCCTTGGCTAAAGTCTCTAATGACTGGATCCATGCTATGGACACCAAGAAAGTTACTGGTGCAGTCTTTCTAGACCTCAGTAAGGCCTTCGACACTGTAGACCATCACCTCCTAATCACCTGTCTTGCCTACATAGGTGCCACTCCACTTACCTTACAGTGGTTTAACAGTTATCTCACAGGAAGGATGCAAAAAGTCAAAGCTGATGGCCTACTATCTGCCCCCCTTCCAATTGCCAGAGGAGTCCCTCAAGGCTCCATACTAGGACCAATCTTTTTTCCCAGTACATCAACAACCTTGACTCCCACATAAAGAACTCTAGCATACATTTCTTTGCAGATGATACAGCTAGGCGCATCAGGCTCTGCCTTAACTGAAGTCCGGGAAGCACTCCAAGCTGACTTTATCCAGTTAGAAAGCAACCTTATCAATGCCAAGCTTCTCTTAAATGCCAAAAAAACAAGACAATGATTTTCTCGAGACTTGCCTTGTCTGGTGCTCTACCTACCCCACCTAAAAACTTCATAGTTACCTCCCTAGGTGAACCCTTGGAAGTCATACCTAAATTTAAATATCTAGGTATGTGGATAGACAACAAGCTTTCCTTCAATGACCACATTGAGGATCTATCAAAGAGGCTTAAAGCACGCTTGGGTTTTTTCTTTAGAAATAGGACCTTCTTTTCTCTTGCGACCCTCAAAAGACTTGTCCAAGCAACATTCCTTCCCTTGCTTGACTACAGAGACATTATCTTTATCTCCCCCCATCCTTGAGCCTATCTAAACTGGGCGTACTCTATCACCGTGCTCTTTGCTTCATTACTAACTCTGCGTACAGGACCCACCACTGTGATCTTTATGCAGCAGTTGGGTGGACCTCTCTTGCCACGAGACACCAGCCTGCATGCTGGCATTTGGACCCTCAAATTATTACTCCACAAACTGCCTGTCTACTTAACGTCTCTCATACACATCTCACATAGCGCCTACTCCCTAAGGAAATCCGACCTTATCCTACTAGATGTTCCCAGGACATGTACCACAGCTGGCCAAAGAGCTGTCTCATACGCCCTCCCAAACATTTGGAACCAGCTACAAGCCATGCTGAAGCTAACCAGCATCATATCAATTAACTCCTACAAAACACTAGTTATCTCTAAATTAAAAGACATATGTAAGTGCTACTAGGCCCCCAATGCCAAGTCAACTTCCTAGGTACCAGCTTGCCCTCTACTTATTAAGCTGAAATGTGTTGCATAATTTAGGGCAAGGTTAAAGCTGGAATGTACTGCATATATAGCATAAGGACTTCTATTGTGTATACCTCTTGTATTATATATATTTTTTTCTTTGTTGTTCTACATTTTATATGTCCTGTCTATGTAATTGCGAACTGTATGTGTATGTGCCTCAGGACCTCCTTGTGAATGAGCTTGCTCAAAGGAGTCTTTCCTGCAATAAACTTGAAACTTGAACTTAAACTTGAGTCAAATGCCTTACTGAAGTCCAAATATAGAACATCGACTGGCCTACCACCATCCAGAGATCTTGTCACTCAATTAAAGAATTTAACCAGGCTAGTCTGTGTGAGGGAATTTTTATATATGCTTCTTTTATATATCCTAAAGCTATATTTGTTATCATATGCCTTGAAGTTATGCTTGCTTTGAAAGCCATGCTGTAACAAAATAATAATGAATATAGTAGAAATTTCTGAGTTCATGTTTTCTTTTTAAGGGTTATAGAATTTGTACTGAGGTTACTTGAGGTACATTTGTGAAAACAGAAAGCTAGATAAAACTGAGCAGAACTGGTTGTACCAGCCTGAATAACAGGCTTGGACAAATTATAAAGATAAGAGCATGCCTGGGCAAAACATAAAGATAACAGCACGTAGTGGCATTGAAGGCAAGCTGTACGTTGCTATGATGTGAGTGAAACTCATTGCTCTCTCAGGTCAGCTTGACCCAGGCATATGTATCAAGCAGTAATGGGAAAGAAATGAATTGCAGTGGAAAGTACCTCATACATATCAACATTTCTTTTTTCTTTTACATTGCTGAAAACTTGTTATGCTGTTTTATGATTGGCTCATACTGAAATGTTGGTATTTTTTCAAGATAAGAAGTGCAAAATCTAGCTTATAAAAAGCTGCTGTAAACTTTAATCAGGGACGATCTCCTTTGTAGAAGTCCCACATGCATGTGTAAGATTTGATCAAATAAAGCGACGTTAAGACAAAACCCAGTGGTGTGGTTTTTGCCCCGTGACGACGGGAGTGGTTGCTCAGGTAATACTTACAGTGAGAGAATTTGCGATCACATCTGACACGATGTCCCCTTTGTAAAACCGTGTTGTCTGACATCCTGAAGTCCACTTACCTCCAAGAAGTTCACCAGCCTTTCCTTCAATATGCTTTCCAATAGTTTCTCCACTATGGACATCAGGCTAACCGGTCTATAGTTTCCCAGCTCGTCCCTAGATCTGCTCTTATGGATGGGCACTATATGCGCCATTCTTCAGTCCAATGGTACAATTCCCGTTTGGAGGGAGGAGTTGAATAACTCCATCAGCAGTGCTGCAAGGGCATCTGCCAGCTCTTTTAGGACTCTGGGGTGGATCCCATCTGGACCTGGGGCCTTGTCTTTCCATAATGACCTAAGGCCCTCCCACACTCTCTCCAACGGTATCTCATCAAATGTTAGTGACCCCTCCCACCCCTTCCTTTAACCATCCCCTGTGGAATTGGACCATCATTTTCCCCATAAAGACAGAGCAGGAGTACTCGTTTAGTACCTCAGCCTGCTCCACTCCGTCTTCTACCCAGCCTCCCTCCCTCCTTTTTTATCCTGGTGATCTGCCCCGTCCTCTTCCTCTTCTCCCGATACATCTAAAAATTCCTTCTCTCCCTCCCTGATCCCCTGTGCCAACCTTAGCTCTTTGGTTGCTTTGGCTGCTCTCGCCATCCTGCTCACCTCCTTTGATTTCATACAGTACTCTTCTCTTTCCGTCTCATTACGGGTTTTCTTGTACTTCCAGTAGGCTAGCCTTTTCTCCCTTTCCCGCTACTGCACATCCCTTGTCCACCAGCAGGGATTCCTTGATCTCACTTTCTTGTATTGGGGCTTAGTGCAGGTCTTAGTGGCCTCTAACAGGCCCACTTTTAAAATTTCCCACCTACGATCCGTGTCCATGTCTGCACATACTTTCTCTAAATGCCCTACCAGAATAGCTGCCATCCTCCTGAAATCCACCCCTTTGAAGTTCAATACCTTCATGTTAGTATGATTTCCCTTCCTCCCCAGGTCCAGGGAGAACCACACTGTCAAGTGATCACTCCCAGCAAGCGGGTCTTCTACTACAACATTCTTTACCTGCTCACCATCTATCAGAACCAAAACCAAGATGTTTCCTCCTTGGGGAGACTCCACCACCAGTTGTGACAGGAATGCATCTTGAAATGAGTCCACTCCAGGGTCTGTTGTTCTTTACCATTTGCTGATGTCAAAGTGCAGCAGTCCACCCCAGGCAGGTTGAAATCTCCTACCACCACCACCGTCCTACCTCTCTTTCTACCACGATGATTAGTTAGGTTTGCCACTAGTTCCTGGACCTGTTCCTCAGTTTGTGTTGGTGGTCTGTAGACTACCCCTAGATTGACCCTCCTGCCCTTAGCATCATGCAAAGTGATCCAAAACATTTCCACACTCCTGTCCTCACCCTCCTCCTTACTACACTCAGTCCCCTCCCTCACAAATAACACTACCCCTCCTCCCTTGCCAGTTAACCTGTCCCTCCTAAACATTTTGTATCCTGGGATTATCAAGTCCCAGTCATGATACTGGGCGGTCCAAGTCTCTGTGACCGCAGCCACATCACCCCACCCCCTCCATCATTGCCTGCAGCTTGGGTATCTTGTCAACAGGCTCCTTGCATTAGTTGAGACCACCTTCCAACGAGCTTCTCTAACCTTCACAGCCACCCATTCAGTGCCAAAAAGTGCAAAGTTATGAACTTAGGGAGCAAAACCCCCAGAAAAGAGTACTGAATGGGAGGGGGAAGTGTAAAGCTGTACACAACATCAGAGGAAAGGGACTTAGGCATCATCATCATCACCAGTGATTCCCTTAAACAAATCAGTCAATGTGACAAGGCCTTCAGCACGGCTACCAGGATGCTGGGTTTGACAGTAGAAGGCATGAGGTACTGTTATTGTATCACTGTATAGGTCACTGGTGTCAGTACAGCTCAGTTGGTAGCACATCCACCTCTGGACCAAAAGGTCATGGGTTCTAGCCCAACGCTGGGACTGGGCTCACACCTATATCCTGGCACCTGCATGCAGTACTAGGGGGTGCTGTATTGTTAGAGTCTGCCATTCTTTAGATGAGACATTAAACCAAGGTCCTTTCTACTCATCTCTTGTGCTGTCCTGGTGGATGTTTAGGTGGAAGTAAAAGAACCCAAGGCACTTTTCGCAAGAGTAGGGGAATCTTTTATTTAGAAAAAACAAAACATCACAAATTTTATCATTACAGGTCATACAAACTCATTCATATTAACGTTGTTTCCATAATTCAGATCATTCGTTTTTCCAATGAACATTCATATTTCTTTTATGATCAAGATAGAAAATAGATTTGTCCTGTTCCCTTTCTCCCTTTCTCTCTCTTTTTTAACATTATTTTTACAAATCCTAGAAAATTTGAAAGTGTAAATTTCTTCATGATATCCAATAGACATGTTTCCATAAATGCATGCATTTCCGTCTATCCAAAGTTTGAAAATCATGAGTTTTGACTTGTTGTAATGTGGACTCAATCTGTAAATGATCGCATTTGGAGTATTGATATGCTGTAAAGAGGACTGACATCTAGTCTGCTACATGTAAAACTTAATACAAGAAAATATTACATTTAACGTGCTGGGATGATATTTATTTAAAACACCCCCATATTCAGCTAAGATTAAGCTCTCATATTTTATGCATTTGGCAGGAGCCCATTGCCACCTAGTGGCCAGAAATGTTCAAAACTGAACTGCAAAAGAGCATGCAATGAAGAAGTGTTCCTGGGTTTAACATACTAACATACTAACTGCCAGCAGATTAGACCTTACGGTCTATCGAGTCTGCTTGAACCTCAGATCCCTAGTTGGGTACTGAGGCCTTTCCCTCCCCCTTGTGTTCCAGGACCTCCATCATCCATCCCCACCCCCCTGGGCCAGGCCTTCCCCTGAGGCTTTCCCTTTCTGTATCTGTCCCACCCTTTCTTAAAGCCCTCCACCATGGAAGCCTGAACCAGCTCTTCAGGCAGCGCATTCCAAGGTTCCACCACCCTCCCAGTGAAAAACCTCCTCTTTTCCCCCCTCATCCTTCCACCTTCCAACTGCAAAACATGCCCTCTGGTGATACCTCCCTTGTTTAGCCTGAATATCCCCTCCGTGTTTACCCAATTTATTCCCTTGAGGTACTTGAAGACCTCAATCATGTACCCCCTGTCTCTCCTCTCCTCCAATGAAAACAGGTCGAGCTCCTCAAGACTTTCCTCATACGCCAAATTCCCTAGTCCTCGTATCATCTTGATAGCCCTCCTCTGGACCCTCTCCAGGAGCTGTACGTCCCTTTTCAAATGCGGTCTCCAGTACTGCACACAGTACTCAAGGTGTGGCCTAAATAGACCATTGTACAGTGGCAGAATCACTTCCCTGCTCCTCAAGGTGATCCCCCTTACAATGCATTCCAGCATCCTGTTAGCTTTGACAGCCACCCTCCTACACTGCTCAAAGTTATTCATACTTGCATCCACCATGACCCCTAGGTCTTTTTCCCCTGTTGAGGCCTCCAGTACCTCCCCTCCCACGGTGTACTCGTATTTGGGGTTTCCCGGCCCAACATGCAACACCTTACACTTAGAGGAATTACAGTTTAATTTCCAGGTGTGAGTCCACCGGACCAGGGTCTCCAGGTCCTCCTGCAGGGCCAACCTCCCCTCTTCCCCCTCAACTACTGCTCCCATCTTGGAGTCATCAACCAAAAGACACATTTCACACTCTGTTTCCTCTCTGATGTCAGACATGCATGCATTAAACAGGATTAAACAATTTCTTCTGCTCCGTTATACTCTTGCCTAATGCACTGTCTTTCATCTAGAGGCTTGTGTTTTAAATTCCCTTTAACCCCGAGTTTCCCATGGCTACTGAGTCATACGATGTCCCATGTTTTTTCAGGTATTCTTTTATCCATAAGCAATTTTAAGGTGAGGTGCATTTTAGTTGGGGAACTCCTAGGGAAGTCTTCTTTGTCTGGCTGCATTGTTATATACGATTTCCCCACATAATTGCTTTCTATGTAAGCTCACCACAGTCTGTTTCTCTAATTCCCATACTCTAATTTTTTTTCACTGAGGGAATGGCAAACTCTGGGATCTTGAGACCTGGTGTGATCTTTGGGGGTTCCTGAACCTATTTCTCCATTAATGGCCTGAATGAAACCTGTGTCCATTTCTCCCAGGGATGTGGAACCCCCCTCCCACATTCACCTGAAATGATGATTGAATAAAAAAGGTGTGGCAAAAAACAAAGGATTCACCATTCCTAAACTGCCCTTTTTGATGCGTAGATATGTAAAATCCCTTTTTACTTTGTTCAGACGGCTCCTCCATACCATTTGAAAAGACAGCTGAATAGTCTGGTCTCTAAATGCAAGGGGGAGGAAAAATGTGGCTTACATACAAAAAATGGATAACAAGAATCTTTTTATTATTACAATTCTTTTCTTCTTGGAGAAAGCCCAGGATTTCCAGAGTTGTACTTTTTTTCTCCTATCTCTATTTTTTCTTCCCAATTTAATTGGGCCAGATTCCCTGAGCCAAATGTGAGCCCCAAAATCTTTATTGGATTGTCTGGGATCTTAATATCACCTACACTTTGTAAGCTACCTGCACTTTTTAACAATTTACTTCGGCCCCTGACATGTTAGAGTATTTCTCAAACACATGTAAGGATTTTGTCTCCGACTCAGCATTTTTTACCAATAAACACACATCATCTGCATACCAGCGATCTTTTGGGATATTATGTCTGAGGAAGGCGTTAGGCCTAGTATTTTGTTTTCCCCCCAATATGCTCCTAATGACTGGGTCCTAGGAAGATGTATACAATAATGGACTGATGGGACAGCCCTGCCTGACACCACGTTTTAGTGAAATGGAAGTACCTAACAGGCCATTTACTGATGGCGTTATCAGATCTTCATTAGATAAAACATGTACCCCTCTGATAAAGTTTTTTGGCAAGACATACTTTTCTAATATCTGGACTACAAAATCATGCAACACTTTGTTGAATGCTTTTGCCTGGTCTAGTGCTATTAGTATGCCCTTTAGTTTCCCTTGTCTGCTATATTCACATGCATCCCTTAGTAGTAAAAGGTTTTGTTTAATATTTTGGTTTGGTATGGAACATGTTTGAACTGGGTGTATAAGTTCTTCAGCTGTTTTTTGTAGTCTTCTACACAATATTGAGGATCGTGTCTCATAGTCTGTATTCAACAGACTGGTCATCCTCCAATTGTTTAGAGCTGCTCTATTACTTTTTTGTATAAAAAATAGCTATGGTTTCTGCAAAGCCTTTACAAGTAGGGCTACCTGTAAGTGTAACCCCTAGATGGCGCTATCCCAAGTGCTACTACCCCTGCCTGCTTGGCTAGTAGCAGGTTAAGGGGCCTGAGTTCTGAACCGGGAGCCTCCACCCAGAGGTCAGTGTTGGTAGTGGTCAAGCTAACCTGGGCACAGCCCCCCAGGACACTGTAACCCCCCTCTTTCCCCTCTAGTGGCCTGAACACTGTACAATAATCACTTTCACAATACCCCTGGTACACCACACAAGTACCCACACTGTTTCCACTTACCACCAGGGCTGGTTCCTCTGGCTCAATCCTGGGAACCCCCTGTAACACAAGGTTATGCACAACATATAGCAACAGTACAGTACTTTGAGCACAAACTGGAACCACAGTCAGCTTACATGCAGAAAAAGTTAGATCTGATTTATTCAGGGGACTTGAACAAGGGAGGGGTGAAATCAGGTTAATTAGCTTAAAGGTTATATCAATCAAGCAGTTATGCATGCGCTTTGAGTCCCCGCACACAGTCACACCTTGGGGTACCCAGGTGGAGAAGAGATGGGCTAGCCAGGACCGTTGCCCAGGGTTGGCCGGCATCACAGCTGGTTGGGGCTCTGTGATGGAAAAACAACATGCACAGTACACACTATTTGTAATCCAGAGCCAGAGGGCTCAGTTTGTGAAGGAAAAGAAACAACAAGAGAATCAGATGACACACACAGATTAAGCTGTTGTTGCAGTGAGCTACCCTGGTATTTACACACGATACCAAAGACCGGACACAGGCTGGACGAAAATCGAGACTGCAGGTGGTTGATCTGGAATGCTAGGAGAAGCAGGGCCCACACGAGTCGCCGAGGTGTCATTCCTGTTCAAGTGTGGAGCAGGGAGCTGATCCCCAGGCAAGTCTCTCATCGATGGCTTCTCTGTGCAGTGGGTAGTCTGGCTGGGCCAGTCTGGCAAGGCCCAGACCGCATGGAGACAAATTCAGATGCAGTCCGATTTGGGCTGGATACAGCTTCCAGCAAGCAGAACACAGTTCACAGAGTTGGGAACTAACTCATGACCCACTAGCAGCTCACAGCACATTTACATGTAAAGGAATTCTACTGTACCAGGCAAAGCGCCCCCCGGTCACAATCGCAAAGTCTCTGCACACACCAGGAGCTTAGGGGTAGCTGGAACTCCTGACAGGCTGATCGCATTCAGCAAAATCTTTGGTCTTCTTCAGGTTAAGCCTAGCCTCTTCAGTAGCTTACTTTAGTCACACAACTCGGATTCAGTCCGAAAACAAATTCTCTTTCCCTTCTCAGGGCAGCAGGCAGACATGCATGCCAAAATTCAGGCCTTTCCACGGAGACTGTCTCAAGCATCTTGCTTCTTCAGCTCCCAACTTAGATCTGCCTTAAACAACAGGCAGCTTGGGAGATTTCCCTCAGATCCAAAAGGTTCAGTTGGCTGATTTGGTTGTCAGTCAAAGCAAGAGCTCTCCCTTCCGTTGTAAAAAAGACGCAAAAAGCCCCAAACTACAATTCCTACAGAATTTGACTTCAGCCAGCTCCTGTAGTCCTTGCTGCAAAGAAGGCAGGTTAGACAAACTACATTATCATTAACACTCTAAATGATTTTCAGCAAATAGCTACATCTTTCAACAGAGCTCCCTCTCGGATTACTTATAACTGCAATCCAGGTAGCTCTTAAAGAGACAGTGCACAGAGGTGATACAGGCACTCTCTGGCAATACATTTAAACTGCTAAAACCCAAGACACTAGCCGGGCAGTGAGCATTTAGGCAAGCTCAAGGAAGACTTTTCAGGAACCCCCATTTGTAGGGGGGTTACATAAGCAATTCATTAAAAAAGGCTAACCAAAATGTCACTCATTTCTGTGACAACTGATTCATAAAACTCATTTGTCAAGCTATCCTCTCCTGGTGATATCCTGCTTTTAGCCTTCCTGACTTCTTCCTGAGAAATAGATGCTGTCATACTTTGAAATGATTCTACTGAAGGAGTTGGTACTGGGAAATCTATTACCTCATCCCATGGTTCTGTTGGGCAAAATCCCTGACCAAACTGTTCTGTGAGATATTGTTCTACCAAATCTAACATTTCTACATCTGAAGTTACCAAAGTACCATCTTTGTTAAGTAGCCCTTCCATTAATTTATGGTCTACCTTTTGCTTACAAGCAATGAAAGGATCTGCACGTGGTTGATTATCAGTGCCAGATTTCATTTCTGATTTAGAGTTTCAGTTCTACCATACTGATATTGAAACATGTTGGCTTTTATAGCGTCTGTCTGTACTTTGATATGTACATCTACACAGTTTGGAAGGGACATAAGTCTATAAAATTGGTTTCTGTATTCTAAATATTTTAAGTAGTCTGCATTGACATTCTCTTTTCCATGTTTTACGAGGAAATGCTTTCTCCTCTTTGGTATCTGCCCACCATGTCCACCAATCATCAGACACTCAAAAAGCTGATTGTCTAGCCTGTAGCATCCCTAGTAAACCCTGTTTGATTTCATCAGATTCTAACAAAGATGCATTTAATTTCCAATGTTTATTTAAAGAGGGAAATTTGGGGGGATATGTTTTTTAAGCTAATGCAACACTTTAACAATAAATGGTCTGAAATTTACAATAAGAAGTAGTAAATTTGTGAGATATTAAGAATTTGGAAATATACATAAACTCAGTTCTTGTTGCTAATGTATTTCTTCTGTATGTAAATCCTGAATCTTTATGAAGTGTCCTGTAAGCATCTTTAAGACCTGCTGTAGTGATAATATTTTTGAGGGCATGAGAATCACAATAGATTTTCTTTTGCACATTGCCCTTTACTTTAATATCTTAACTGCAGTTCATGTCCCCCCCCCCCAAACCAGATGCTTAGCTGTATGTAGATATGGGCCTGATTCTAGAATAGTTATGCCGCACTTGTGCCAAAAAGAATGGCGCAAGTAGCAAGTTACTCCAGCTGTTGCGACGTGCGGGATTCTACAAAGTGACCTGCGACAAGCTGCAGGTCACTTGCACCAAAGAGTAGTTATGCCAGCAGTTATGCCCTAAACCCCCTGCAACATGGCGCTAGGGGGTTTACAGCAGCAGTTGCGCCCTATTCAAGTAGAGCAACAGCAAAGTCCCCAATGTCGGGATTCTACAAGAACCCCCGGAGAACCATCAATGTAAGTTACACCAGCATTTAGCTGGCGTAACCGTACATACGCCCTCCGGGGGCTCTGTAGACCTGTTGCACCCACTCCACGATGTGCCCCCCCATGTCCAGAACACCCCTGTTGCCCTACAGGGCATCTCACAACCCCCACAGCTCCCGATCCCCCATAGCAGGGGTGCCCAGCTGGGCATCTCGCACCCCCAGCCCCAGAACCCCTAAACCATAAATGCCTGCAGGCAGCCCACACACATCATGCCCCAAACTCCACACCACTATCAGCCCCACAGGACAGCTCTGCCCCTCCCCAGGATCCGTTTCCCCTGAAGCACAGGTCCCTGCAGTGCCGCAAACTGTTAAATTAATGATCTCCCCGTACTCCCTGGCAGTCTAGTGGCCCCCCACACCCCTCACCCAGCAGTGCCCAATCACTCCACACCCGGCCATCCCAGCCAGTGACTGGCACAACCCTCCTCTCACCACCATGGCAAACCACCCGACTACAAGGCTCCTTCTGAGCGCTTCTGTAGACACGCTCAGAAATGAATGAATACTCATTCATTTCTGAGCACGCCTATACAGTAAGTGCTCCTTCAGAACTCAGTCGGCGGCTGGCCATGGTGAGGAGAAGAGGGCAGTGCCAGTCACCAGCTGGGGATGGGTCACGGGGGTGCAGGGTGTATTGGCACTGCTGGATGGGTGGGTTGGGGGACCACTAGACTACCAGGGTGTATGGGGTGATGATTAATGTAACACTTTGCTGCACTGCAGGGACCTGTGCTTCAGGGTGGGGGTGACAGAGCCCTATGGGGCTAGTACTCTGGGGGATCAAGGACTGGGGGTAAGAAATGCCCTGCTGAGCACTTACGGTGTGAGGGTCGGGGGCTGGAGGGGGACATTGCAGCCCTGTGGGGCTTTTATGGACTGGGGGGCTCGGGGGATGAGGGTCCCACAGCCCCGCGGGGCTTTCCAGGCATTGGGGGGCACCTGCACCCAACCGCAGGATGGTTGCGACTTGTCACATGCCTCTCATGTATGCCCTGCATTTCGCATACCATTAGGCATGTGGCAAGTTGCAGGACTTAGCCACGAGGACCCTGACCCTTCTAGAATAGGGCAGAAGGTCCATGTAGCAACTGCATTTGGCACAAGTCTTGCGCCAAGCTTCTAGAATCCCACCCATTGTCTTATTTTACTGAAAAGCTCTTTCCTTGCAATCTTACTTTGTGGGGCACACGTGTTTATTAGCCTTAAAGTAAAACCGTTATACAAACAATCTAGCAGGAGAGCACTTCCTGGTACAGTATCTACTATTCTTTGTACATTAACTTGAGTGTATTTAAACAAAATCCCCAGCCCATCTGCGGCATCCTGCCCAAATGACCAAAAGGATGGTCCCCACACCCAACCCTTGTTTGCCTGTGCCACATCACACAGGGAAGTGAATCTAGCTTCTTGTAAGAATATAATGGCCCTAGCAAGGTGATGAAAGTAAGACAATACCACCCTCCTTTTTTTTTTATTTTTCATGCTGCAGACATTTATAAATGTTAAGTGTAGGGATGCCATGTAAATGATTTAGTTAGTTTTTTCCCCTTCAATTTCCTTTTCCTCCCTTTCTTTTTCTTTGATTCTAGTGTGCCACTTATAGGCTGATCTTCTAGCTCACCCTCTGAAATAACTTCAGATCTATCTAGAGGAGACATCAGACTCTTGATCTGTCTCCCCCTCTTCCTCATCTTGCAGGACTTGAAAAGCATTCTGAGTTGAAATGGGGGGGGGGTGGATTTTTTGTTTACTAGCTGACCTTATGAAAACACCTAGTACTTGTCTCTGAAATTCCCCAGGAGGAGGCACAGTGTTCTGGTTGATAGTTTGGTTTTCCCCTGAAGGTTCTGATTTTTTCTGTGTAGGGGGCAGGGGTTCTGTGGGGTTAGCGGGGGGTTCAGTAGTAGTAGCCATAAGGGTTCTATTTTCTGTCTCCGCTGTATCCTGCTCTGAGTTCTGATGAGAGGTCCCTGGGAAGTGGTTTTCCCTGCCTGGAGTTTCCTGGTCCCGTGGCCTACACCTTTCCTGGGCTTGGTTTATAATGTGCTCCTTCACAGACCCCCGTTCATCACATAAGTTACACCTAAAAACGTTTCTGCATACAGCACTTGCATGATCGAAATCACCACAGAAGGCACACCTTAGTTTGTCACAGGTCCTACTTAGGTGTGTGTGCGACTACCATATTTATAGCAGGCTTTTGGTTGCCCTGGGTAAAAGCACACACCCCTGTCCTTACCCAGAAAAAAACTATTTGGTACATGTAGTACTTCATTCCCCATCATGTTCAATTTTACCTTAAATTTACTTTTAATTTGCCTTAAACCTCCAACTCCCTTTCCAAATACCTTCAGTATCTATTACTGGCTCTGGAGGGCCTAAAACTGAACACCTTTTTCTCCAGCCAAAATCGTATATCCATCACATTCACCCCCTCATTTTGAAACATTATCAAGATGGTTTTAAACAGGGGGGTTGTTAGAGGAGTAGCCCAAAATGGAGACCATAAAGGAGTGGATTTAAGGCCTTGATATTTTCTCCAGAATTTATCTAGGTGAGAAAATGTTTTAAAACTAATGTCGAAAGTATCTTCCCCACTAACATTAATCAGAGCATATATATCTGTAACCCCCCTGCAAATGGGGGTTCCCAAAAGACTTCCAGGAGCTTGCTTGAATGCTCCAAGCCTGAATGGTGTTTGGCATTTAAGCCATTTATCAGTGAGTGTTTTTAGAGCCTCTGGTACTGTCTCTTTAACAGCTGTCTGCTTGCAGACATAATTAGTTTGTATGGGGACTGTGTGCTTCTCTGAGTACCACTCGAGCTGCTGCCAATTCACTTCATTTTGCAGTCACTAGGAGTGCAAAGGAACCTATCTGAAAGATGTAACTGTTTGCCAGAAATTATTTAGAGTAATAATGAAATTACAGTTTGTCTAACCTGCTTTCTTTGCAGTCAGAACTGTGTCTGCTAGTTCCCCATTCTAGTTTTGAACTGCTGAACTGGACCAATCAGTGTGGGGTAAGCTAGCTCTAAAATGGTGCCTTGGACGAATCAGAACTTGGACTCATAATCTGAGCCAGCCACAAGAGGATTGTATGGGCAGTGACTCTGGGAGATGTAGTTTAGACTTCAGTGCCTTTTTGGACCAACAGCAGCAGTCTATTGTGAGTGACAGCCAATCCAGTCAAGAACTGGGAGGAACTCAAAGGAAGTGCCCAGTTTTGTCAGTTGGAGTTTCAGTTGAGCTTTGGCAGTGAAGAAGGAAGGAGCCCTGTGCTTTTTCAGTGTGCAGTTTTAGTCAAAAAACGTGTGTAAGGCCCAGAGTTCCGGTCTGCAGCTTGTGTAACAGCTTGTTAGGACTGAATCTGTCCTGTGAAAAGAATCAAAGGATCTCTGAAGAGTAGAAACCAGGCTCACCCTGTAGAAGACTGGAGGAATTGCTGAAAATTGCACTCGGTCTGTCAGGAACTGAATCTGCTGTGTGTTCTCCGGTATTGTGCAGTAATTGCGATCGGGATACAGATGCAGCCTGCCTGGTATAGTGCTTTCTTTATATGGATGTGTGAAGAGGTTTGTGTACCTCAAGTGAGCCCTGCTGACATTGAAGGACCCTATCTTATTTGGAGGTCGTGAGTACTAATTCAGGGTCGCTCCCTGTTGAATTGCCACATTAAATCCAAATGGAATTACTGTACTGCTGACTGTTTAATTCTCCTTTTCTCTGTGTGAAAGGGCCCCTACCAGCTGCCACGGTTTGGACTAGCCACTAGGGCTTGGGTACCCAGGGACAGTAACTGATAGGGATAGGCCTGTGCACAGAGCCATAGAGATTATTAGAGTGATAAGCTAATTAACCTGATTTCCCCTGTCCTTGTTATATCCCCTAAATAAATCAGAGCTGCTTGTTTCAGCAAAGTTATACTGCCTGAGGTATTTGTCTATGTTAAAGTACTGTACTGTGATTGTTGCACTGTATCTCATTTCACAGGAGGTCCCAGTGCCGGAACCAGACCTGGGGGTAAGTGTATACTATGAAGGTAATTCTGATATATTGTGTGGGCCACTAGTGGGAAGAAAGGGGTTGCAGTGTCCCAGAGGGCTGTGACCAAGTTAGTTTAACATTGCAACCCTGACCTCTGGGTGGAGGCACCCGCCATTGGATCCAGGCCCCTCAACCTGTTAGTGGCAAATCAGGCAGGGTAGTAGCCCTGGCATAGCGCCATCTGGGGTTACATCTTGGAGGCTCACCGCTGGGATTGTGTGTCCTCTAGTGGCCATATTCTGAACCACTGTTAAGAAAAAAATGGGTACCCGACAGAAGTGGCTGTGCACCGGCTGGTGGAGTGGTGTACTGGGAGGAGATCGACCCCAAAACTATGCTTATCCTGGACATCCCCTGGGTATCAATACGGACACTGTGCAGGAGTACTTTCCAAGGTGGAAGGTTTAAAAACCCTGTGGTGGTGGGTCGGCATGCTAATCTGCTCACCTACACTTTCCTGGCCCTAGTAGAGTTTAAGGATCCCATAGATAGCTCCAAAGTGCCACAGACC
Organism: Neoceratodus forsteri; assembly: GCA_016271365.2. NCBI lineage: Eukaryota > Metazoa > Chordata > Ceratodontiformes > Ceratodontidae > Neoceratodus > Neoceratodus forsteri. The sequence continues at coordinate 50,207,714 of JADMNL010000031.1, read as the reverse complement.
ATTACCCCAGAGGGAGCCCTCACTGCTTGGAGAGTGATAACTAAGGACAGTAAGACCTGGGGGAATCAGCCCCACCACTATCTGAAACTTTTGAGGAGAAATTTGCTGAATGGTTGCTGGGAGAGGGAAACTGTGGAGGACTTGAAGAAACTATTCTTGCCACCTGGGGTGTTCCTCCCCAACACCCTCTCTGCTCCAGTGCCCGTAATGGTGGCTGAACCAATGCAGACTCCCTATTTCTGCACCTACCATTAGTCACGACTCTTACCGAAGGTTGAGGATCTCTCTGGCACCCTCCCCACCCCCAAGGGAGGATGACTGGGAGACCTGGATAGACTATGTTGCCCCAAGTGCTAGAATGGCAATAGCTCGGAAGGCGAAAGAAAGAGGTTAGTGAGAGCCTCCGAGGTCCTGCCCTGGCTACCATCCGTGCTAAACGGGCCAGTAACCCTGAAGCGACTGCACAGGCCTATCTTGAGGCCTTGGAGAATGTGTAGGAGCCCAGATTCTGATGAGGACCTATGGTGGAGAGTAAGAAATGCACAACAGTACCAAGGGAGTTGTTGTCTGTGTATGTCTCTCGGCTGGAAAAATTGTTGCAAGAATGCCTCAGAAAGGGTAGTTTGCCAGCGATTGAACTGGACCGAACCAGACTGGACAGAATCCTTAAGTCTGCCCCTTCTCAGAACTGCTGTTGCTTCAGTTACACCTGGCAGATCGACTGGAATCCCACCTCCTATGATGAGTTAATGAGAGAAATTCGAGGAGTTGAGAAAAAGCGACCTCGGAGGTACCTGCACCAACAGCTGTGGCTACGACCGAGTGACTGAGGGTGACCCATCAAGTGAAGTTCAGGGCAGAGGTTGACAGTCAATGAGTGCTCTGACAAGGAAAAGATGTGCCACAATGGGGTGAACTGTTGAGAGAGATCCGGAATTCAAAACAGTCCTTTATGAAGGCCACGCCTGCAAGATGCAGGCCCTGACCTATATCCGACTGCATCTGCTATGGGGTGGGGGTCCACCCATGTATCTCTCTGATGACACAGCCCAAACTCAATTCCTTGACCATGGAAGTGGAGAAACTGACAGATGTCTCCAAATGCTTATCACGCCGCAGACAGAGATGGCACCCAGGTTTCCAGTTAGTAATACCCCGCCCTGGCTCCCAGTGTGGCGCCTCGGCCAGCTCAAACTCCAGAAAGTATGTTTTGCTATAATTGTGGGAAAGATGGGCACATGAAAAGGGAATGCCAGTCCCAAAAGACACTGACAAAGTTGCATATAGGCTACAAGGAGAGCCTGGAGAAGAAATCAGTGGTTAAGAGGTGCCGACATGATCCCAGTGAGGGCACAAAAATGCTAATTCACGTCCTTTTGTGGCAAGGTCAGTTGCCCAGGCCCCCACTACCGCCTCTCCAGACTGGTCCAGAATAGTGGGTCCCTCCATGGAGACCACTGTAAGGTGAATGGAGTGTCTACAAGAGCTGTATTAGACAGTGGCTCCCAAGTGACAATTATGTTCCAGGACTGGTATCAGAAGCATTTGTCAGATGTACCCTTACAACCATTAGAAGGACTGCATGTATGGGGCTTAAGTGAGAAGGCCTACCCCTATTCCGGGTATATCCGAATTTGGCTGTCTTTCCCCACCTCCATGGCTGGAGTGGCTGAACAAGTAGAGACCCTAGCCTTAGTGTGTCCCCCACTGGACTGTATGATGGTGTCCCTTTGTTGATTGGAACAAATGCTCATATGTTTGGAAGGCTGGCACAGTTGTGTTATGAAAAACAGGGGTCAAAGACTAGTAGAGCTTTAAGAGTTCCGGCTTTAATTAAGAAGGCCTATGAGGCACAGAGGATGCTGAAAAACAGAACCAGAGGAACCGGTCGGAATTGTACGGAAGAAGGATCCTGAGTCTCTGATCCTGGCGCCAAATGCCCAGTGTACCTTACAGGGAGAGGTCCGTATCAGAAAGGATGTTAAGAATAAAATATTAATGTTGGATGCACCAGGCGATGGAAAATTGCCAGAGGGACTGCTGGTCAAGCCTAGTATTTTGCCCGCTAGAGCCCATGCTTATGCCAGAAGGGTAATGGTCCAAGTTCATAATGTGTCTGAAAGAGACATTCGAGTAAACAGAGGTTGCATCCTGGCTAATGTGCATTGTGCAAACACTGCAGTGCTACCCAGCAGCAAGAGTTCAAGGAAGAATGACAGAGTAACGCCTGACTTGTTTGATTTCGGCGACTCCCCGCTGCCAGCTGAATGGAAAGTGAGGATCAGTGAGAAGCTTGCCCAGAGAGACCAGGTGTTTTCTTTAAAGGAATGGACGTGGATGCGTGCAAGGAGCTGAGCACAATATCCGGCTGCATGACGAAAGACCATTTCGTGAGAGGTCTCGATGCCTGGCACCTGCTGACATAGATGATGTGAGACGGCATCTGCAAGAGATGTTAGCTGCTGGTGTAATACAAGAATCCAGAAGCCCTTATGCTTCCCCATTGTGGTAGTGAGGAAAAGAATGGAACAGTAAGGATGTGTGGATATTGCACCTTAAACCGGCGGACTATCCCTGATCAGTACACAATGCCCCGCATTCAGGATGCTTTGGACTGCCTAAGCGGGAGCAAGTGGTTCTCTGTGCTGGATCTCCGCGGTGGGTACTATCAGATCCCGATGGCCCCAGAGGACCGTGAAAGACAGCCTTTATCTGTCCGCTTGGCTTCTATGAATTCATGAGGATGCCTCAAGGATTTCAGGTGCCCCAGCCACTTTTCAACGATTGATGGAGCGTGCAGTGGGGACATGAACTTACTAGAGTGCCTGGTATACCTAGATGATGTTATTGTGTTTGGCAGCTCACTGGAGGAACATGAGAGCAGATTATTTAAGGTATTGGACCGACTGGAGGACTTTGGCCTTAAACTGTCCATTGATAAGTGTCAATTCTTTCAAACATCAGTAAAGTATGTGGGACACATAGTATCCACCGAGGAATAGAGACCAACCCAAGTAAAGTTGAGGCCTTGACCACCTGGCACAGCCCAAAAATCTAAAAGAACTGCAAAGATTCCTGGGATTCTGTGGTTATTATCAGCGTTTCATCAAGGACTATTCAAGAGTGATCCCCTTTACTTAACCTTACTCAAGGTATCCCCAACCCACAAAAAATACCAAAAGTCAGCGTCCCTCAAGACTGAAAGAGTGTATTTTCATCCAGTGAAGTATTTGGGCCCGCTGGACTCCTGATTATGAGACTGCTTTTCATGAGATCATATATCAACTTACCCATGCTCCAGTGCTGGCCTATGCCGATCCAAGAAAACCTTACGTCCTGCACACTGATGCTAGCTTGCAAGGGTTGGGGGCTGTGTTGTACCAAGAGCACGAGAATGGCCTGAGACCAGTGGCCTTTGCCAGTAGAAGCCTGACCCCATCCGAAAGAACTATCCTGTACATAAGTTAGAGTTCCTAGCTTTGAAGTGGGCTATTGTTGACCAACTCCATGAGTACTTGTATGGGGCTAAAATACTAGTAAAACGACAATAATCCTTTGACCTATGTGCAGACCTCAGCTAAGTTGGATGCCACTGGCCATAGGTGGCTTTCTGCATTATCTACATATGACTATGCTCTCGAATACTGAGCAGGTCTGAACCACATAGATGCTGATGCTCTCCCGAGGCCTGTTCCCCAGAATGATTGGGTCGATTGGCAGAACCTGATATTGGGCACTCTGCCGAAGTTTGACAGGGAGGAACAAATGTCCAAGACGCAGTGGACTGCATGGTGGATTGGCAGGGCCTCTGAGAATTGCATACCTGCTGCTTATTGCCACTTTTCTGCAATAGACATTGGTGCACTGCCTCAGCTGGACAATGACAGTATTCGGCGGGCTCAATCCTGTGATACCATGATCAAAGCAGCTTTAGAAGCCCTCTATGCAGGAAAAGATGTGTCCAAATTACGCTCCACTGATTTGAGAACTGCACTGTTATACAAAGAAGGTCCTAAGTTGAAACTGATCAATAAACTGCTATACAGAGAAACAGTAGACAGAGGGGGACAAGTAGACAACAACAACTAGTGCTGCCCACTGCCTTTCGAGACTCAGTACTGAGGTCCTTGCACAACCACATGGGGCACCTTGGTATAGACAGAACACTTGACTTGGTGAGATCCAGATTCTATTGGCCTAAGATGGGGGCTGATGTGGAGCAACATATTCGAACTTGTAGTCGCTGCTCACAGAGAAAGCTTTGCCCCAGAGGGCTGCCCCTTGTTAACATCACCACCAGTGCACCCATGGAGCTGGCCTGTATTGATTTTCTGAGTTTGAGTCAGATCAAAGAAATATCAGTAATGTGCTGGTGGTCACTGACCATTCACGAGATATGCCCAAGCTTTCCCACCAAAGACCAGAAAGCATCCACTGTGGCCAAAGTACTTGTAGAAAACTTTTTGCTCACTATGGGGCTCCACAAAGAATCCATTCTGATCAAGGAGAGACTTTGAGAGTCGTCTGATCAAAGAGATGCTTTCTCTGTGAGAATGCGAAGTCCAGAACCACTCCTTACCACCCCCAGGGGACCCACAGCCTGACGTTTCAACGCACTTTGTTTCTAGATATGCTAGGCACCCTGCACCCAAAGGACAAGCCTAGATGGAGCCAACAAATTAGCACCCTGGTACATGCTTATAACTGCACCAAAAGTGATGCCACTGGATTCTCCCCCTACCGCCTGATGTTTGGAAGAGAAGCTCGACTACCAGTAGATGTGTGTTTTGGGGTCTCTCCTGATGGGGTTCAAGCTGACAACTATTTACAGTATGTGCAAAAGTTAAGGCCCAGCTAACTCATGCGTACCAACTGGCTCAAACCATGGCTGCCAAAAGAAATCTGGCCAACAAAGAAAGGTATGATAAAAAGGTGAAAGCACAGGAACTCCAGGAGGGAGATCGGGTATTGCTAAGAAATCTGGGACTGCATGGCAAGCACAAGATTGCTGACAGATGGCACCATCTCCCTCACATTGTAGTGGGCAAACTAGATGATCTGCCAGTGTACAAAGTAAGGCCTGAGAATAATTCAAAAGATGTAAAAACAATGCATAGAAATCATTTACTGCCCATTGGACAAATCTTAATTGAGTCTGAGCCCTAGAAGATGCCCTCTGGACCAGTGACTAGAGCTGCTGCTAAGAAAAGATCAAGAAAGTCTGCACCTACAGAAGCAAAGTTAAAGTGTTCCCCTCCACAAGTCCCAGTTGAGCATGACTGTCAGTCCATATCGGAAGAAAGTGAGAGTGATTTTGAATACTATCCTTCTTACGAACTGAGTCAATTGTTTCGGGGCAATCCCCTAGTCAATACTGGAGATGAAGCTGGGCCTTCTGGACTGTCTAAGCCCCAGCTTCATCCCTGAAACCAATGCTCCCAGAAAGTGAAGTGCAAGCATCAGATCAGATGAAATGGAATCATTGTGCATGGTTGAACTGTTTGAGCTTTCAGGGAGAAAATGATAGATTGGGGCAGACTGGTGATACACCCGAACAAGAAGAGTATTTTGAGTGCCCTGACAGTCCACTGCCAGTGTCCAAAAGCTCTCCATGCGAGCCAAATGTTGTGGACTCAGAAACTGTAACTCCTGGAGCTGAAAGTGCCCCAAGTTCTAGCCTCTCTACCCCATGGAGACTCCCTGACAAGTGAGGACAATGCTGAAAATGAGGCTCAGAGTGCAGAGACTATAACAGTTCCCCTAGAAAGACTGGTCGAGCTGTAAAGCCTGTGGTGCACCTCAGTTATGATTCACTTGGGAGGCCTGTGGACTTGCCTCTCAATGTTGTCCATAAAGGAGTGTATGTGTCCCAGGAGCTCATTGCCCAAACTGAGCATCAGTGCTAACTCAAGTTACTTGTGTTGCCCTACGTATGGTGCCCTTGCCCCATCCAGCCCCAAGGTAACTGATAGGGAAGGGCCCCTCTCTTCAGGTTTCATGTACAAGAGGTAATAACTTGAGTTATGGTACATGTGTATGTAATACTGTGTAAGAGTGACGTACTGCAATGTTTCAGAAATGTGTTCTTGGTAAAATGATATATTGACTGATGATTACATATGCGAGCCTAATGCAAATGTATATGGTTGCAGTTGAAACTTATGGGGGTACTCGCTTGACGCGGACGTCAAGCTTTCCCAGGCCAGGAAGGGTGTAACCCCCCTGCAAATGGGGGTTCCCAAAAGACTTCCAGGAGCTTGCTTGAATGCTCCAAGCCTGAATGGTGTTTGGCATTTAAGCCATTTATCAGTGAGTGTTTTTAGAGCCTCTGGTACTGTCTCTTTAAGAGCTGTCTGCTTGCAGACATTATTAGTTTGTATGGGGGGACTGTGTGCTTCTCTGAGTACCACTCGAGCTGCTGCCAATTCACTTCATTTTTGCAGTCACTAGGAGTGCAAAGGAACCTATCTGAAAGATGTAACTGTTTGCCAGAAATTATTTAGAGTAATAATGAAATTACAGTTTGTCTAACCTGCTTTCTTTGCAGTCAGAACTGTGTCTGCTAGTTCCCATTCTAGTTTTGAACTGCTGAACTGGACCAATCAGTGTGAGGTAAGCTAGCTCTAAAATGGTGCCTTGAGACGAATCAGAACTTGGACTCATAATCTGAGCCAGCCACAAGAGGATTGTATGGGCAGTGACTCTGGGAGATGTAGTTTAGACTTCAGTGCCTTTTGGACCAACAGCAGCAGTCTATTGTAGTGACAGCCAATCCAGTCAAGAACTTGGAGGAACTCAAAGGAAGTGCCGGTTTTGTCAGTTGGAGTTTCAGTTGAGCTTTGGCAGTGAAGAAGGAAGAGCCCTGTGCTTTTCAGTGTGCAGTTTTAGTCAAAAGCGTGTATAAGGCCCAGAGTTCGGTCTGCAGCTTGTGTAACAGCTTGTTAGGACTGAATCCGTCCTGTGAAAAGAATCAAAGGATCTCTGAAGAGTAGAAAAGCTCACCCTGTAGAAGACTGGAGGAATTGCTGAAAATTGCACTCGGTCTGTCAGGAACTGAATCTGCTGTGTGTTCTCCGGGTATTGTGCAGTAATTGCGATGGGATACAGATGCAGCCTGCCTGGTATAGTGCTTTCTTTTATATGGATGTGTGAAGAGGTTTGTGTACCTCAAGTGAGCCCTGCTGACATTGAAGGACCCTATCTTATTTGGAGGTCGTGAGTACTAATTCAGGGTCGCTCCCTGTTGAATTGCCACATTAAATCCAAATGGAATTACTGTACTGCTGACTGTTTAATTCTCCTTTTCTCTGTGTGAAAGGGCCTACCAGCTGCCACCAGTTTGGACTAGCCACTGGGGCTTGGGTCCCCAGGGACAGTAACTGATAGGGATAGGCCTGTGCACAGAGCCATAGGTAGATTATTAGAGTGATAAGCTAATTAACCTGATTTCCCCCTGTCCTTGTTATATCCCCCTAAATAAATCAGAGCTGCTTGTTTCAGCAAAGTTATACTGCTTGAGGTATTTGTCTATGTTAAAGTACTGTACTGTGATTGTTGCACTGTATCTCATTTCACAGGAGGTCCCAGTGCCGGAACCAGACCTGGGGGTAAGTGTATACTATGAAGGTAATTCTGATATATTGTGTGGGCCACTAGTGGGAAGAAAGGGGGGTTGCAGTGTCCCAGAGGGCTGTGACCAAGTTAGTTTAACTATTGCAAACCCTGACCTCTGGGTGGAGGCACCCGCCATTGGATCCAGGCCCCTCAACCTGTTAGCGGCAAATCAGGCAGGGGTAGTAGCCCCTGGGATAGCGCCATCTAGGGGTTACATATCAGATGCAGAAAAAGCCATTGATTCTTTTAACAATTTTTTTGCTACATAAACCCTGTCAGGATGTTCCTGAACCCCCCCCCCCAATACCTTAGGTGAACTGCGTTTCGCCTAGGAGCATTTTCAAGCCTATGAGTCTTGAATAACTCAGAAAAAGTGGGTCCAGTTCTCCTTCTGTCTTTTTGGGGGTAAGAGGGAGCCGATGAAGAGGGGCCATCCGATTCCTGGGCCCTGCCATTATTCCCCATTGATGGACCAGCTGTTGTAGTACTGTCCTCCCCCATTTGGGGTACCTGATCAGGTGTTTTTTTGCTATGCTCCAAAATAGTTATTGTCCCCTTTTGTGCTAGCACTCTGATTTGATTGCTGCTTGCTGGTAGAGGGGGCCTCCTGAGATTGTGAAAAAGTTTTCCAGTTTGGATCCAGAACCCATTGTACATTCTCATTTTGCACCCAGCCGGCATTTTGCAGTGAAACTTCAGCTGATCAATTTTTGTCCAAAAAAGACTCATATTCTCCAGTTATTAAAATGATTTTCTTATTCTGTTCTCTAGGTGTTGCCTTTCCAATGCGTGCCATTGTGCTGTTTTGTAGATCACTCCTAGGAGCCATTCCTGCTGCCTGCACGGCTATCCGTCCTCCCTGTCAACCGCGCCTGATTCCAGCTGTGTGGCTAGACAGCTCTTTGAAGTTGTTGCTCTGCTGTACTTCATTAGCAGCTGCCGTGCTTTGCTCCTGAGTGCCCAGTTGTTCCTCCACAGTCACAGGAGGATTAGAAACAGTAGTGGTACCTCCAGCAATTAAAATTTCTTCACTCAGGAGCACATCACCTGCGTCCGTAAATTCATCGTCCTGCTCCAAGGTTGCTTCCGCTGTAGAGGCATTCCCAGCCTCGTGCTTTCCAGTTATTACCATTTCTTCATCCCCTTCTAAAATATTAGCTGCAGTCGAGGATGGAACCTCGGCCATCAGCACATCCTCCTCCTCCTCCTCCTCCATCTTGGAACCGAAAGCTAACCTGGAAAACCAGGACAGCAACTCCCCCTACTGACAGTAGAGGAACTTTTTATTAAAACTTGAAAGTAAACAATACATAATAATGTTCCATCACACAAAATCAAATACAAAAATTAAAAATAAACAGAAATAAGTATTGCGTCATATAGCATAATACAAAATAACAGTGTCATAGTTCCAAAACGTATTGACAATCGCTAAATAACAACCTCCCCATTGTGTCAGTACAAAATAGTGTTAATACACACAAATGATAATCTCAATGTTACTAACCACATGGAAAGAGAAATAAATGCATCAATCATATCTCAAGTGGGATATTTGGAAAAGATACAAGGAAACTTTTTTTTTTCTCCAAACAGTGTTAAAATCACACTAAATAATGAGGAAAAGTTTAATCAAAACTAGCTATACAAGTGTAACTAACATACATTGTTCCATTTACTGTCGCTGGACCTTTTAGAGCCCAAAAGTTCAATCATGAAACTAAAGGAAACACCCCCCCCCCACTAAAAGAGGAGGGGAGAGTTATATCACTAATTTTGATGAAACTAACAAATCAGTTTCCCTTAAAAGTGTATAAACTGTGAGAAGTCCTCACCTATCTACAGAATAACTAAGGTGTACTGTTACTTACTCCATCCCAAGACAAGGCATATTGGGAAGCAAGGTACCTGCACCAGTTATGCAATCCAGCCGATAGTGGCCCACCTTGTTTGGTAAACTTGCTGAGGAAGTAAACAAACATTTTTAGCTTTGGCTGTAACTGTGTAATGTTCTGTCATATTAAACAACTGCTCCTCAGAAATTATCAATTGTTGCAAAGACAGTCTGCACTGAGCTTGCCATATGAGGTATTTAAAAGACACCAAAAAGAGCCACATCGTCTGCCGATCATGTTTGATCTATTAATTTGGTAAAACACCTAAGCATAAAATTTGTAAAAACCAAAAACAAGGTGCTGCGTCAGCATGTGTTCTAAAAGCAAAAAAAATGGTTATATTAAATGCATGCTGAAAATAGAAAATAGAGTAAGCATAAAATGTCCGTATGGAGACTGAAAAAAGGGGAAGCAGGCCATTTTTGCTTAACTATGAGCCAAAACTTCACTATGCATGGGCAATCAAAAATAAAGATGCGAGATAGTCTCAATCTTAACAATACCAGTAGGTCTCAAGCAATATCTCTCATCTATACCCTTATGATTTAGGTTGCCTTTCACATTAAGCTTCCCATGTACAGAGAGCCATAACACATCCCACATTGCAGGGGGAACCCTGGTAAAATCAACATTTGTCTTATCATTTCTTTATGTGAATTAGATCTAGCTATACAGTGGGTATCTTCCTTAAAGAACCGAAACACTATGTATTTATATAGGGTCTTTCTAGTAAAGACATGAGTGTGGCATTTAGTCAATAACCACAACTTAATTTTTCCAAAAACCACCTGGAAGTGAATCGGTAACTGTTTTAAGGTTCTTTGCCTAGGAAGTTCCCCATGCTGAGGCCAACAGGGCATTACCAAAGATAGAGCATCCACGACCCATGGGTACCACAATTTATGTCGGGAATTAAAAAGGGGCTTTATATTAGTTACCATAAACATAGAGGAAAAAAAAAACAGGGTTAACCATTTTAATAACACCTTGTTTCCTTTCTTGAAATAAAATACCTCTTTTGATCAGATTTAGTCTATTACCCCACACACCAGAGGAAAAAACACCCATATAATTTAGTCTCCAGTTCTTTTGGAACAGACAAAATACAACTAAGCTGTAAAAACATGGATAACAAAAAAGTTTTAATCATAAATACTCTTTTAAATTTGAGCATCTGACACCTATTCCAAATACAAACCTTTTCGTTAGCTTGTTGAATCTTTTCCTGCCAGTTTAACCAGGCTACGTTACCCGATTCAGATTTAATACCCAAGATTGAACAAGTCTCTTTAATAATAGGAATGATAATAATGGAATCCTCGGATTAAGGGTGATCCCCTATTGGCAAGCATTTGCTCTTCTTGTAATTTATCCTGGAACCCAACACACCAGAATATTTAAGTAATATGGAACCCACATTATTACATGACTGTAAGTCAGCCATAACTAAGCAAATATCATCTGTATATGCAATAGTGGTGATCTTACTAGTCTGACTAGAGAAAGATAAGCCTGTAATACTGGGAGAGTTATTAATTCTATGTAATAAGGAATCTATGGTAAATACATATAACAATGGACTAAGGGGACAGCCCTGTTTGATACATAGATACATAGATACATAGACAGTGTTGGTAGATAGGGGCCTACGGCCCACCCAGTCTGCCCATTTGAGCTTGTAAGTTCACTTTATGTTTTCCTAGAAGTCTGTTGCCCCTTACCCCTGACCTCCAGAATTCCTTTATGTCTATCCCAAGCATTCTTAAATCCTGTGATTGTTTCAGTTCCCACCACTTCCTCCGACAGGGTGTTCCACTTGTCCAACATCTGTTCCGTGAAGAAATTCTTCCTCACGTTTCCTCTGAATCATCCTCCCTCCAACTTCATCCCATGCCCTCTAGTCCTGGAACATCTTTTTCACTTAAAAATAGTGTATTCCTGCATCCTGTTCCTCCCTGTTTGACTAATTTCCGTACCACACATGGATGGCCAACCCACCCATTACAATATGGTCTAGCAGTTGCCTGGGAGTAGCAGGCCTGCACCCAAGAAATAAATTCTGACGGTATGCCATTTGCTGGCAAGCATTTCCATAAAAAATCATGACAGACATTGTCAAAGGCCTTAGCTTGGTCAATACTTAACAAAAATCCTGAGAATTCTCCTCTTGTCCTTTGACGATAATTTCCCGTATAAGAATCAAATTATCTGTAATATTTCTGCCTGGAATGGCACATGTCTGTGATGCATGCATTAAATCCCCTGCCACCAGAGACAGTCAGTTACATAACAACTTAGTCAAGATTTTGAGGTCAGCATTTAACAGGGTGATTGGTCTCCAGTTGGAGAGAAGGCCTGTTTCCCCCTCTTTATGCATAAGTACCACTAACCCTCATACATATTACCCAGAAGAAGTTTTGACGCCAATATATCGTTGAACACAGCTACTATCTCATCCAGTAATTCTGGAAGCAGTAGTTTATATAGTTCATTTGGGATACCATCATATCCTGGGGCTGACCCTTTTTTTAAATTTGCCAAAACCCCCAAGATCTTCTGTCCCGTTATTGGAGTAATTAACATCCCTTTCAAAGAAACAGAAAGCTCTGGTAATGAACACTGGGATAGCCACTGTTCAGCATCTAAAGAGACACCAGAAGTCCCTTCAAACAAATCCGACACATGTTGCTCTACTGCAGACAAGATACCCAATTTACCAGTAAGAGTTTGGCCCTCAGTGGTAAGAACATAAGAAATGAATTTCTTATTCCCTTGATCTGAACAAAACTGGTAAGGAGTCATAAAATCTTGACGACCTTGCGTACCAAATTTTTGTTCCTGGTCTAAAGATTTATAATGATCATATTGCAAATCTGAAATGCTATGCCTAAGGTCAGAAATTTGGGCTGTCAAATCTATACCCATCATACTCTGTTCAGATAAAGGGAAATTTAACTGTGTCTGATAGTCCCTCAGTGAATCCGACTGTTGTTTCCCATTTAATTTACCCACAAACTTAAAATAACCTCTTATATAGCTCTTTGTGTGTCCCACCACTCCAGGGTAGAATCACACAAAAAGGCCACTGATCGCCATGCAGCCAAAAGATGCAAAAACCTAGCTTTAACGAGTCGTTATCCAATAACAACACATTCAAATGCCGATAACCCGGCCCATGGCTCATTTTATCATAATTAGCTACAGTCAATTCCAGCAACCCATGATCAAAGGAGGCAACTGGCAAAACCCTTGAGTGTTTTATTTCTAACCCTTGTGAAATAAACCAGTAGTCAATCCTGGTGGTGGTTAGCAGACCTCCAAAGTAAGTTTTTGGTGGAGTAGTGTCACATTGTGCAAAAACATCAATTAAATCTGCGTGTTTCAATAAGTTGTTCAAATATGAAGCATCACAAAACACCTTCGTTGTCTGCAGGCGCCTATCTAAGTGTAAACGGCTACAATTAAAATCAACTCCCACAACACGTTTTGCTGTAAAAAGAAAGGGCTGTATCTTTTCCAAAAGATCTATTCTTGCTGCCTTTGTCTGAGGGGAATAAATATTAATAATGCGAAACTAGAAACCCTGTATAACCACATCCAGAAACAAGGCTCTGCCTGGCATAATATCAATTACATGTATAATCTTAATAGCAGGATTAGTAAAGAGAACAGCTACCCCACTGCAGAGGTCATCCCCTATGGACCAGTAGGAGTCACCCCAAAGCCATAAATCTTTGGCCTCCTGCACTTCTTTAATAGATTGCAAACAAGTATCCTGTAACAAAATCACATCATATTTGTTAGAGTGAAAAAGAGCAAAGGGGAGAGTTCTTTTCCTGTCTGACTAGGTACTGTTGGCATTCAGGGATGCTACTGATAAGTCATACAGAGCAACCGGCAGAATCAATTAGGTGGTTTATTCTTCATTTTTACCCAAGTTCTGGTGCCCATTCTTGTCCTTAGGGGTTTAGATCCCTTATCTTCTCCCATATTGTCAACATCTGAACTCCCAACATGCTGGGAGGAATATAAGGAGGTGGAATCAGACTCAGTTTCTAAGCACCATCTTCAGACTGTAAAACAGTGTATGCATTCTGGGTTTCCACTAGAGCAGGAGTAACAGGTGTCACCTCCTTGGCTCTTTGTTTTTTCTGCACTCCTTTCCTACATTGCACAGTAGTAAAGGGTTTGTCCAACGATGGGGGGAGGGATATCAGGTGCAAGGGTATCAGACATCAGTATGGGAGGGGTTTGGGCAACCACAATAGAAAACTCAGGGTCAAGGACAATGTCTCTTTGAGACATGTCCAAAAAAGGAACCATAATGGCAGCTGCTGTCACTGATGTGTGGATGGGAGGAGCTGGGGTTCTAATAGCTTTCAGTGCTTTGTTGATATAAAAGTCCTGTATTCCATAATCAGCCTCATTAGTTTTATGGGCTGCTCAAGGACAGTCAGCAAATGAGTGGTCTTCTTCACACAAACTACATGTCAACGGGTTCCTACAATGAAATACAGTATGCCCAACTTCCCCACATTGTGCACACAACACCACATCACATGTGCTACTCAGATGACGAGGAGAACCACATTTGTAGCAATGATGGGGTTGCCCGGGATAGACTATAAACCCCTTATCCTGGCCAAAACAGAAACAGTTGGGAAGATGCTGTAGCCCTGAATCTTCTTGGTGGAGGTTGATTTTTATCCTCCATCCCCCATTCTAGAAGCCCTTGTCATCTAAAATGGGTTCTGGATTCCCCTGCACCTTACATTTCTTTTCTAACCAGCAGATAATGTCTTGAATGTTAACCCCCTCATTTCAAAATAATACTGTAATAACTTTAAAGGACTGTTTAGTTAAAGGGATGGCCTGAAAGTGTATCCATGCTGGATTTGTTTTCAATATAGCATATTTCACCCCACATCTATCCAGGATATCTGGGCTACGAAAATTGATGTCATAGGTGGATTCACCAGGAGTGTGGATCAATGCATATACTTCAGCAGGAAAGAAGCCTTGCATCTGTTTAAGAAGTACTTTTCCCACATAAAACCAGTCAGGCATCTCTTCTGGAACCATCAAATATCTCAAACAAACTGCATTGCGTCTCTTTGCTAGTTCAACCGGTTTCTTTAATAAGCTAGCATATGAAGGTGGGGGGCTCCTCGGGGTCCCATGTGTCCTCAGTGACACCAGACTCAGACTCCACCATCCCTTCCCACTGCTGTGGGCCAGGATCTGCATCAGAAAAGTCCTCAGCAACCCCATCCAATATAGGTGAAAAAGTAATGCCGAGGGATCCTCTTGCTGTATCAACTTAGAGGCAAGCATTAAATCCTTTGGCAAAATCGCAGGTGTATCAGTGCTATGTATCATTGTATCCTGGCCAGGTACAGGAATACTTGGGTCAGGGACCCAGGAACCATCATCTGGTTGCAGCCAGCCTGCTTTACTGTGCGCTGCCTCCAGAGACCAACCTCATCCTCCTGGAACCTCCATGTCAAGCACCATTTCCCCCCCGGAGCTCCAGAACTGGAAAAAACAAAAACTTTCACCGACTGTTGAGCTGGGGTGCTCGGGGTGCTCGGTGAGTCACAGGCTCCTCTTTTCCTCTTTGTCTCATCCTCTTCACACAGTCACTGAACCCGCTGTACCTCAAGTTCAGCCTGCTCCAAACGCCGCCTGGAGAAATCTAATTGTGATTTCAAATGCAACACAGAAGGTGCCGCTTCCACTAGATCCTTCTTTTGCGCGGCAGGGGTTTGCACACCCCCCAACTACAAAGCATCCAGCACCTGTTGACCTGCTGCTCAAAATCAGTGATTTGATTCCCTGGAGGCCTGTGCCACCGACAATACTGCCACCTCCTTTCTCCGCAACCATCACTAGACTGGCTTCCTCAGCCATCCTTCCAGAGTCCAGCGCCCCCTACCGAAAGAGATGGGGAATTTCCCCGCTGTCCTGACCAACATTCCCCTTCCCATAAAACTGGTTCATGCAATTGTTCAAGGCTGTGTGTGGGTGTTGATCTGCCAAATGGCTGCTACTTCACAATCAGTCACTTCACTACCAGTCTAGTATTGCTTGCAAAAGTGTTTTGGGGATACAGTGTGCATGAAAAGTGATATATAAATGCTGATTCTCCGTCTTCTTGGTGAGGCCGCACCCAGAGTACTTTGCCCAGTTCTGGAGTCCCCACCTAAAAAAACAACATGGATGGCCTAGAGAGTGTACAATGTAGGATAACCAAGATAAATCAAGGCCAGAAAGACAGATCCTATGAGGAGTGACGAAAGGCCTGATCATGTATTCACTTGAAACCAGAAGGGGGGGGAGGGGTATGATAGAGACCTTCAAGTTCCTGAAAGGAATTAACAAGATGGACTGTGAGGAGCTATTTATCAGGAACAGAGAAGGAATGACATGGGGTCATGAGTAGAGGTTAAGGGGGGGAAAGTTTAAAAAGAATGTGAGGAAGCATTATTTTACAGAAAGAGTGGTTGAGCCATGAAATGGTCTGCTGACAGAGGAGGTAGTTGCAAACACCATAAATGGCATCAAACACAGCTGGGATAGAGTCAAGGAGATATTAGATATTCAGCAGGAAGTGGGGACAGGAAACAAAAAAAACAAAAGGGGGACTAGTGTAAGCAAAAACCCCACAGAGTCAAAAGATCCTGGGGCTGATAGGGTAATATGGGCAGACTGGATGTACCAACAGTCTTCTTCTGCTGTCTGCTGTCGTTGTCTATGTTTCTATGCCATTTGCATGTTATTATGGCCTTGTTAACTTGTGAAGCTCTTTCTTGTACTCCATGGATTACGTGGAGTACTGTCTGTCATGTGTGGCATCTGTGGTGCTCTGTATAATACAATCTAGTGTTGCCCTCCCACCTTCATCCTTGTCTTTATGATAAACACAACCTATCCTTGGTAGTCTACTGCCCCACCTTCCTCAGCCAGTCCCTGTCATTATGTTCAGTTTACAGTAACTACACCATGGTAGTCTAGTGGACACCTCCTGGTCTTCATATAGGCCACTCACTCCCCCCTCCCACCACAGAAAGGCAGACATAAATCATCTCAACACCTACAGCAACAGCAACAATTTCTGACCACAGCAGCAAAGGCAGCTCAGCAGCAGCCTCTTGTGGCATAACAGAGAAATAGCAGCACATACTAAAAAGGTTTTGAAATAAAAGACAATGAGGACACTGCAAATACAGACCAGCCTGCTAGGGGAATGGCACAAATTGGGAGAGTGCCTGAATCTGATGACTCAAAGGAAATATTTGACTTATATCTTGAGTGTTTCCAACGCTGGCTTAAGGCAAACAAAACTGAAGAAGACAGCAAAGTAGATGTCTTCTTAGCAGTTTTACCACCACAGATTTATGCCCTTCTACAGAATCTAACAGCACCGGCTGACATCCAGACCTTGACATATGCACAAGTCACTGAGGCACTTGCACAGCATTTCAAAAACTGGCCCTTCTCATTGCCGAACATTACACTTTCCATCATCGCAACCAAGAGGAGGGGGAACCTATTGCTGACTACATCATTGTATTAAAGCACCTGGCACGCCTGTGTGCATTTGGCCAGTCCCTGGATGATGCCCTCTGGGATTGCTTTGTCTGTGGTCTGAGAGGGGAAGCTTATCGGAAAGGGCTTTTGCAAGAAAAAAACTAGACTTCAAGTCAGCTGGTGACATTGCAGTAGCTATGGAGTTCATGCAAAAAGGCTTCAGGGCCCTAGCAGGACATTCTGAACCCCAAAGAAGCAGAGTTCACAAGGTCACCCATATTCCAGAACCCAAGGGACATTCTACACCACAAAGTGGTCCACTGTGACAGGGTTGAATAGGGCCCTGTCCCAGTTGTTCTGAAGAAAGAGTTTAAATGCAAGGATCTGTTCTATTCTCTCCTTTTTTGTCTCTTCTCTGTCTGGTTGTGCAACCAAATTTTCCTGTGAGACCTAGAACTTGATCACCCCGATGGTCTTGCAATTCTCTGCCTCTCGCTATCACTCTACCTTCTCTTGCTGTTCTGTCATTTCTCCCCCCTTGCATATCTGCTGGTATAAAAATATATGTGAACTATTATGTGGAAATAAAACTGATACTGGGATCCCTTTGTTTAAAAATGTGTATAGTTTTACTGTTGAAATGTATATAGTTATACTGTTGAAATGATTGCAAAAAGCTATTTGGAACTCAAAGGGTTAACTTGAGAAGCTAGATTGCAAACTCTCTGAGAAGCTGTAAGCAAGAGGTCAGTTCTGGGTCACAATGTTCTTTTTGCTGCACTTGTTGAAACTTACAAGAACACCATGTGAGAAGCATGCTGTTTTCTTAATAAGCGGGGGTTGCAAAGATGGTGTCAGCCTAAGTGGGATTTACACCGTGCATACCCTAAACCAGGAGTTTTGTGCATGGGTACTAGACCTGGTACCAGGGAAGCATAGAAGAAAGGTATGGATTCTGCAGCAGCAAGCCCAGGAGTGGTTACCAGGAGAATGACAGCCAAACTAGCAGAGACAGAAGTCCAAGCTGAGACTGTACATCCAGCAACAGTTATAGAAAAAGAACAGGCAGTGACAGAACCTGAAAGCCTGGCTGCCTTTTTCAAATGGAGGGCTATACAACAAAAAAAGATGGAGAAGAAGCGAGGAAAAGAGATTCAACGTTTAGAAGCACAGAGAAAAGAAGAAATGCAACAACTTAAACAGCAAAGAAGAGAAGAGATGCAGCGATGTATGGATGCCTTGCTAGTTATCAAAGCTGGAGGATCTGGCACTAGTCTTGCAGAGCAACAAGACACAAACAACTTAAAATACATTAAACTTACAAAGTTGTGTCCCTCAGATGATATCGAAGCATATCTGACAACTTTTGAAAGTGTTGCAGCAGCCTGCCAGTGGCCAAAGCAGCGATGGGCAATCAGACTGGTAGCTCATCTGATAGGAAAAATCCTACTAAGATTACCAGAGTGGTTAAGAGCAGACGTGGTTAAGGAAATACAAAAAATGAATGAATTGGGTATCATAGAAGAGTCAAGAAGTGCATGGACATCACCAATGGTGATTGTAAACAAAAAAGAAGGGGGTGTAAGAATCTGCCTTGATTTTAGGAAACTTAATCAAGTGTCAAAATTTGACAGTTATCCTATGCCCAGAATAGATGATTTGGTGGACAAACTGTGGAGTACCAAGTATATCAGTTCCCTTGCTCTCACCGAGGGTTACTGGCAAATCCCCCCATCTAAAGAATCCAGAGACAAAATTGCATTTGCCACTCCTATAGGATTCTATCAGTTCACCACCATGCCATTTGATTTACATGGTGCACCCACTACATTTCAGTGGTACATGGATGTCATTTTATCCCCTCACACTGGTTATTGTGCTGCGTACCTGGATGATGTCATGGGCCGGGATATTCAAAGGGGTTGCACCCCCACGTGATATTCAAAAGGGATGTTGCACTGTGCAAATCCTGATGCACCGGTGCACCAGTAATGTATGCAGCACAAGTGCGGGCGTGCCCTGCATATTCGCACATCCCGATATTCAGTCCAGGAAGCGCGGCGATAAGGAGCTATCAATACCCTTTGCACTTGCCACAGGGCAAAGATGGGCCCAAAATAAAGGAACATGTCGGGGGACACCCACAGGCTGGATGCAATATTGCTGGGTGCAGCACGGCAGCTGCCTGCTGTGGGTGGTCACCTGACCCCCCCAAGACACAGGCTGGGTGTCGGCCCCTCCATGCCCGATCGTGGGCTTTGTAAATGTAAAATATCCCTGGTGGTCCAGTGGACCCATTCCCCAGCCCAATCATGGGCTTTATAGAAATAATGGAATCCCTGGCGGTCCAGTGGACCCGTTCCCCAGCCCAATCACAGGCTTTGTAAAGTGAAATGTATCCCTGGTGGTCCAGTGGACCTGCTCCCCAGCCTGACTGCGGGCTTTGTAAAGTGAAATGTATCCCTGGTGGTCCAGCGGACCTGCTCCCCAGCCCAATCGTGGGCTTTGTAAGGGAAAAAACCCTGGTAGTCCAGTGGACCCGCTGCCAAGCCCAATCACGGGCTTTCTGAAAGAAAAAAGCCCTGGTGGTCCAGCAGTACCCCCCTCCCCACCTGCCCACTCAGACCTGCCACCCTGATCCACCCGGTCAGTGGCGGGTGGCAGCTCCCCACCCGCAAGCCGCCCGGCCACCCGCCAACTGACAGCGTATAGTACGGCTGTATGCCCATTGGCTGGGCATGCAGACCATACTGTACTACACAGTCCTGATATGTGAATGGAATTCTATTCATATATCGGGACTGTATAGCATAGCACGGAATTGCATGCCCATTGGCCCATGCTGTGGACCAATGGGTGTACAGCTGTACTGTACACTGTCAGGTGGCAGGTGACCGGGTGGCTTGAGGGTAGGGAGCTGCCACCTGCCACTGACGGGGAGGAGCGGGGTGGTGGGTCTGAGTGGGTGGGTGGAGAGGGGGGGTACCGCTGTACCACCAGGGTTTGCTATTTTACAATGCCTGCAATCAGGCTTGGCAGTGGGTCCACTGGACCACCAGGGTTTTTCCTTTACAAAGCCCATGATCGGGCTTGGCAGCGAGTCCACTGGACCACCAGGGATACTATTATTTCTACAAAGCCCACAATCAGGCTGGGGAGCAGGTCCACTGGACCACCAGGGATTCTATTAATTCTACAAAGCCCGTGATTGGGCTGGGGAGCAGGTCCACTGGACCACCAGGGATTATACAAATACACAAAGCCCACAATTGGGTGTTGGGGCGCTTTGCCACCGAGGGGCAGGGGGTGTTGGTCCCCGATGGCTGCAACCTGGCAGGGCGCCAGGCGCAAGTCGCCGGGGATCAGTGCACCTGCATGCAAATGGGGCCATAATGACATTCAAATGGCCCCATTTGTGCCTTGCATGCATAATGGCCCCATTTGCATATACACCGCTGAATATCATAGTTCCTGCACCTTGCGCAACTGCACTTGTGCTGGCACATCCCCCTGCTCCTCACTTGCCACTTGTGCTGGTGCAGTGCCACTGCACCATGCACAATGCGGGTTGCCACAGTGCCATATTCAATGGTGCTGAGCCATGTCACAGCACCATTGAATATCGCACGGACCATGCCCTGGTGCATCCCAGTTGCACTGTGCCCAGTCATGCACCCCTGCCTGGCGCAGTCTGAATATCCGGCCCATGGTGTATAGTCCAGATTGGAAAAGCCACCTGTTGTTATTGATTGGCTGGTGGGCAGAGCTATCGAAGCAGGCAGTCGTCTCTAGACATCAGAAGAGGTGGTGTTATAGCAGGAGTCAGTACAGGCACATTTTTCTTTTTACAAAAGGTATGCCACTGTTGCCTACATTGTTTTAAAACATGTACTGACCTTTCCAGGCAGTCATTGGACTGCCTTCTCCGTGGGAGAGTGCCACGGCCCTGCTTGGCACCCCCTCTCTCTGAGGTTCAGAGTCCATAGAGGTAGTCAGGAGCCAACGCTCACTTAGAGAGGGAGCTGCCGGAGCTCTGTGGAGAGCTAGTGAACCACGAGGGTTTTACTCTTCCAGTACTCCACATCTCCACCTGCAAATGAAGTGTCTAAAAACTGTTTGGAATTGTGCCTCTCCAGTTGAAAGCAACTGACTAAAACTGACTAAAAATCCTTAAATCATTCTTTGCAATGTGCTCGAAAAGTTTTTTATAACTGGCTTATGCACCTATTAAGTGTTGATGGGGGTTGTTATGAATGCTTTTAAACAGTATCCCTGACAAGTACTTTGGTATTTGTACTTGTACTTGTATCTGCACCTATAAACCTATTTTTATTTTTATATCATTCTGTTACTGTTTTATTGTTTTACTGCATATTTATTGAGCATAAGCAGAGAAAGCAGAAAAAGCAGTGGTGTAGTGTAGGTGTCTCTTTAAATTCCTGCTTCCTGCTCTATGATCCCTGAGATTAGTATTTATCTAGATTGGCCCGAATTTGCATGAGGCAGAGTACCATTAATACACATGCACGGCGTTTTATCCAGACAGAAGTATCATTTTTGAACAAGTTAGCCAGCTGAGCAGCAGAGCAACAGAATCGAGCAGAGTAGAGGTGTGCTAACCTCGCACTAAACCTGCTATATCTGTGATTTGTTAGATTTGCTAACTGGCTCTGAGGCTATTGAGGAGAAGCGGTAAGCCTATGGGCCTTTTTTTTTATTTTATATTTAGAGAGCGATTTGTGCTCGGCTGGGAGTGTGAGTAAAAATACAAGGGGCAGAGAAATTAAATCGTACCTTGTTCCTGTTTTTTTCATTTAGCCTTGATACACTAATATTAGTAAGCCGGACCCCTTGGAGTGTCTCGTATGTTTGACCTGTATGGACAGTTACAGGAATCATAGGAAAAAGGAAGCGGAGACTTCTGTCCTAAATAAAACACACAGAGTTAAAAAGTAAGTGTTTTACCTGAGTTGCCATTTATTTGTATGTTTTTATACCTGGCTTGAAAGCTTTTAGATGTCAGATATATTTTAAATATTTTGACAGCTTCAGTAATGGTGAGAGCACCGTACTCAGGAATTTATAAAAAAATGTTTTGATAATTATTCTCTTTCTGTGCTGAGCATAATTTGGTAAACTAGTTAAATCAGTGATTTGGATGGTAGATTGCAAATTAGGGTTGTAAAGAGGTGTAAAGACTGTTTGGACATGATGGTGTGAGTGCTTTCTTTTTTTTTTTTTTAAGTGTCCCTGGATGTGCTACTCAAGTTATCCAAGCTATTTAAGCCCAAGCCCAAATCCACATGTTTGAAGTATTTGCACTTCTGTTGCATCAGTGTTCACCAATTGGTGCTACAGCTAATGAGGGGTTGTTATCAGAGAGCCCAAAGGGACTTAATTGAACATCAATGAACAGGACAGGACTGTATGTTCTCAGTGCTTTATTGATGGAAATGAGCTAAAATCTATTGTCATTTGGACTATTTTGAAATATCCTGAAATATCTTGGAACTGATTTGGAACTGATTTGGAATTGACAAGTATATAAGCATATATTTGGGAATTGTACTGGACTGGAATCTTTACCTACTGTTAACTCCTCAGATAAATTGAGCTATTGCCTAATTGTTATTGCCTAATGTTATAAATGTTCATGGTTTAATTAATACTTACTTTAATTAATACCTATTTAATAAGGGATTTCTCAACCAGTCTGCCACGTTTAGTGTATCAGCTACGTATAATTTATTTGACTTATATGCTGAATTGCTGGTGAAAATAAATCATACAAATCAAGAATATCAATTGGAATATCAGGTGTGAGATCCTGAGAGTTACAAGGTTCAGAATAATTAAAATGCAAGCAGTGACAAGAAGTAGTATGGAACTGGAAGAAAGGATGAGACAAATTAACCAACCTCTCTCTCTCTCTCTATAAAACAATTATCACTGAAGGTTTTAAATAAAACGCAAACTCCAGTGAAAAAGAGGAAATTAGGAGTGAAACCAAAAAAAAGCTATTAAGGACAATTTAAAAAGTAAAGCCTCAACTCCTAGTACGGGATTTCTTTAGGCAATCTGGTAATGGTAATTGTAGGCAAGAAATCCCTGTTGTGGTGAATGAATTAAGGCAACTTAAGAGGAAGGACAATGAGATATTCAAAGAGACATTAGAAGGAAAAACAACTATATTAGACAAAAATGAAATGAGAATTATAAATACAGACCTGGATTTGGATTTTGCCAATGTTTTTAATGGTTTAACTGAAATAGACAGTAAGGTTAGATAACGAAAGGAATCATTGAGCAAGGAAAGGAATTCGATCACCAACAGGTAAATAGCTATAGATTTAAAAGACATAAATAAGACAAACACAGATGACACAATAGGTATTAGTGAGGAATCTTGGACAATGAGTCCAGATAGTATAAGATCCTTTGAGCTAGAAGGGGTAGCTAGAGATGTGGCCTTAGCATTAAAAAATCAGTTTAATGCCAATGTGCTATTATACAAGATTATAATAGAAACAAAACAAGATATATCATTCCTTAAAGGATTATGTGTAGAAAATAGAATACGGCTAGAAAATTTAGAAAACAATAAAAGAAAAAACACTATTAAAGTTATTGGGGAGAGACTTCAGATACAGACCAATTAAGAGGAAACTAATTTTCAGGATGAGTGTAGCATGGTAGGGGAGGACTTCCAGGAGACGGTAAATAAAAATCTGATTAATGAAGAGTCTATGACAATTGACAAAACTAACAATGAAGTTATAATTAGCACTGATGGGGGGGGGTTCTCAGGGGTCGGCAACTAAAACTCTGATCAGTGAAGTGTCCATGACAGCAGACAAGATTAATAATGAAGCAATAATTAGCATAGAGGATTCAGCAGAAGAGGAAGCTGAATTCATTATGTTACCAGATACTGAGTTTAGTGGGAACAGCTTCTGTAGAGAATGGAGGCTGATGCACCTTGAACTTTGGAACAAAGGAAAAGAACAAGAGAAGAATTCTCAGTGTGATAGAAAAATCAAGAAACAAAAGAAAAGCAAGGCTACAATTAAGTCAAAGAACAACAGAGAAAAAGTAAGATTAAAAGGAAAGATTAAGATACATAGTAGTAAGGAGAGAAAATATGTCAATAGAGAAATGAAGGAATCAGATGTAGGAATTAATGAGGGAAAATAAATACAGAAGGAATTGGAGGAACCTAAAAAAGAGTTCAGGAAGAAAGAAGTAATCCTGGAAAAAAGAAGTAAGAAAGGCAGAAATAGGATTCTCATAGGGAAACAAGTAGGAAAAAAGAAAAGGGAAAAGAAAAGGAGGTAGAATAGAAAGAGCAAACAGAAGTGAGGATAGAGGAAAACGAGATAGGAGAAGAACAAACAACAAAAAAGAAGCAGGAAATTGACAAAGAAAAATTTGGGAATTTTCTAAAAAAGACTTTAAATTCAGACTTTGTGATCCCACTGTACAAAGTGGTCTGTATTTCTGAAGAGACAGAAGGAATTCTTAACAACATGGTCCAGAGTATACTTTCTGATATATTTGATGGGTATAGACATGTAAAGAACCATATCAATATAGTAAGACCAATACCTGATTTAGAATTGGTACTCATAGTCATGGACCAATATTATCTAATAAGGGCAATTCGAGTGAAAATGCCTGAGATTAAGAAATTGGGCACAGAAATGGGGGAAGTTTGCTCCTTGGAAATACTTTTTCCTGAATACTATGTAAATAATATAGACATGAGAAAAAATGACCAAATGAATTTGACAATTTTTGGGTTAAAACAACTTAAGGGTGAAGGAAAGAGAAACCTAAAGGAGAGACTGGCCAATACCTTAAGTACTTTACTGAACAGACATGTCAATACCCATGAGATTTTCAAAGCAGTCAGATGGGAAAAGTATGGTCATATTTCAATATGGCTATATGAAGGTATACTCTTAGAAGAGATTAAAGTAACTTTGGCAGTATTGGATAATTTAGGAATTCATATAATCATTGAAAATCATAAGGGTAAAGAAATAATTGCCAAACAAAATGATAAAAACGTGTCGGATGACTGGAAAAGTATGGTGGAAACTGCAAATAGGTATGAAAGTTTGACAGAAGTAGAATTATGACATGTTGAATCACAAAAACAAGGAGGCAGGCCACATGGTAACACTTGTAGAACAAGGAACATTTTATCATGGCATATTTCAGGAATAGGCAATAAATTCGCCGATCCAGAATTGGAAAGATACTTTAATACGTTTGAGTTTATATGTATTCAAGAAACTTGGAATAAGGATGCAGTCCATTTGAATGGATACAAAGCATGCAGTAAAGAAGCAAAAAAAATATATAAACAATTTGGAAGATGTGTGGAAGGTGTGGCAACCCTCTGCAAACTAAATAAGAATATACTGACTTCAGAGATTAAAACTGATAGGAAGGATGTATTAATTATTAAAGCAGTGTTTGATGGGAAACAAGAATTAATATTAATAAACTGTTATGTGAGACCTGCACAGAAAAAATACCAAATGAGGTAAGGTTAGAGAGTCTAGGTAGAATATTGGATGATCTAATAGAGAAGCACTCTCTGGCAAACCTAACTGTATTGGGCGATTTCAATACTAGGGTTGGGCAACTACAAAGGATTTCAGAAGAAATTGAAAACTATTTAACAGCTGTGTCAGTTATTGGAATTAAGCTGTGTAGAGAACCAAGGGACAGTAAGTGTAATAAAAGAGGTAGGGATTTAATAGATTTGTTACAAACAAGAGAACTATTATTACTAAATGGGAGGACAAAAAAATATGGATTAGGAAATTATTCATATTTGGGAGTAAATGGAGCATCAGTTATAGATCTTGTCTGGGTCAGTAGAGATATTTTGAAGAACTGTCAGAGTTTGGAAATGATACGGAAAGCTGAATCACCACATAATGCGGTAGAACTTGAAATCAAAAATGAGGAAATTAACAATATCAATAATAACAATAACAGAAAAAATTAAGATATAACATTGAAGGTGATTAGGAAATACTGTATGGGCTGGAACTTAATAGACATATGCGATTTTGTCAAGTTACTAGAGACACATAGGATTTTAGGTGATATGAGATTGGTTCTTAATAATGATGAGTCCAATGATCTAATAATAGCAGGATTTGAACATATCACAAAGAGAGTGGCTAGTGCCATCAGGAAATAAATAATTATTAATAATAACAAAAAGCGGCAAAAATGGTTTAACAAACATTGCAGAATGGCAAAAAATGTTTTTTACAGACATCTCATAGTATTACAATTAAATCCAACTGCTTATAATAACAAGATCATGAATAAATTAAGAAAGAATTACAGAAAGATATTACAATCCAATTGAGAAAAATATATTGAAGAGCTATGGACAGAATTGGAAAAGGCGGTAGTGGAAAAAATTGTAAAAAATGTTGGAGTATAGGGGGCAGAGGAACTAAAAGTTATCAAGAAGAGCTAGAATATAATATAAAGGCAGACAGTTGGATTATTCATTTAAAAAAAAAATTTTCAACAATAATACAGATTATATCAAAAGGCTTAAAGAAATAGGGGAAAAATCTGCAGGTGGAAAGAAAATGAATCTGTTTACAGAAAAATAAATTAATATGGCTATAGATCCATTTGCAGCTCATAAAGCACTGGGACCAGATGGTGTCCCTTCTGATGTCATCAGTAAATTAAAAGAATTATGGTCACCTTTGCTCTACAGAGTGTTTAACTATATAAGGGAAACAGGAGTAATTCCTGACAGTTGGAGAAACAGTATAATAGTTCCAATATACAAAAAAGGTGATAAAAAAGATCCGAGCTGTTATAGGCCAATAAGCCTTACTGACTGTTCAGCCAAAATTTTTACTCGTATCATAAACAACAGAATAACCACTTGGGTTAATGAAAATAACATTCTGGATGAGGCGCAAGCAGATTTCCGAGCTCAGTATTCCACCATCGCTCAATCGTTTGTCCTGGTGCATTTGGTACATAAATATAAAGTTATAAAACAGCAAAAACTATATTGTGCATTAATAGACCTGAAAGCAGCACTCGATAGGGTAAACAGAGTAATGTTGTGGGAAAGACTGGAAAAACTAAGAATGGAGAAATCAATAATTGATATGCTGCAAAAACTATATATAACTCAATGGGTGGGATATTCAGAAGGGTTGCGCATGGCGCAACACAGTTGCACCATGTGCAACCTACTGATGCGCCCCAGCGCAATATTCAAAAGGGGAATGTGTGTGGCACAAATCTCGATGAGCCGGAGCGCATCAGTAATGTATGCAACGCAAGTAGGGGGGCATGCCCATGCATACACCGCACATCCCAATATTTGGCCGGGGATGTGCTGAGCAGATGCAGGCACAACCCGTACCTGCGCCGCACACAGTTGAACAAAAAATAAAAGGAGCAACAGCTGGCCACCCACAGGTGAGCTGCCATGTTGCAGGGCGCAACACGGCAGCTGCCAGCTGTGGGTGGCCACCTGAGCTCCAGCGGCACCTTCGTGGTAGCGCCCCCCATGCCCAATTGCGGGCATTAGTAATGTATTAATGGTCCAATAACCTTGTTGGTCCAGTGGACTGCTCGCAGCCCGATCGTGGGCAGAAGTATAATTAAGTATGTCTCCTATATCCCTGGTGGTCCAGTGGACCACTCGCAGCCCGATTGCAGGCGTCAGTTATAATTAAACCAATCCATCCCTGGTGGTCCAGTGGTACCCCCGCCACCTGCCCACTGAGCCCCACTCACCCATCCCCCGGTCAGGGCGGGCATCAGCTCCTCACTGCCATACGCCCACCACCCGACCGACTGACCTATACAGTAGGGCTGACGCCCATTGGTCCACAGCATAACAATGGGCATGCAGCCGATGCAATATTACAGTCCAGAAATGTGAATGGATCCATTCACAATTCTGACTGTGTAGTATGGTGGGCTGCAGCCCATTGACCCACGCTGTGGACCAATGGGTGTACAGCCCTACTGTACAGAGTCAGTCAGGGGTGGCGGGCGGCATGCAGGTGGGAGCTGCCACCCACCACTGACCGGGGAGCAGGGTGGTGGGGCCCAGTGGTGGTGGGGAGGGGTACCACTGGATCACCAGGGATGGATTGGTTGTTAATATTTTATAACTGACTCCCGCGATTGGGCTGCGAGTGGTCCACTGGACCACCAGGGATATAGGACATTTTACATTTAGTACATATGCCCATGATCGGACAGTGGGGCACTTTGCCACTTGTGCAGGGGGTGTCAGTCCCTGATGGCTGCAGCCTGGCAGGGTGCCAGGCGCAAGTCAC
Source organism: Neoceratodus forsteri (assembly GCA_016271365.2). Classification (NCBI taxonomy): domain Eukaryota; kingdom Metazoa; phylum Chordata; order Ceratodontiformes; family Ceratodontidae; genus Neoceratodus; species Neoceratodus forsteri. The sequence continues at coordinate 50,179,321 of JADMNL010000031.1, read as the reverse complement.
TGGGGGTGGGTGCACCTGCATGCAATCAAGAGACATGCAATGGTCCCATTTGCACCTTGCATGCATTATGGCCCCATTTGCATGTGCACTTTTGAATATCATGGGTGATGCACCTAGCGCAATGGCACTTGTGCTAGCGCATCCCCCTGCCCCTCTCTGGCCACTTGCACTGGTGCAGTGCCACTGCGCCATGCACATTGTGGGTGGCCAGAGCGCAATATTCAATGGTGCTGAGACATGGTGCAGCACCGTTGAATATTACCCTGTCAGCGCCCTGGTACATCCCAGTTGCGCTGCACCCAGGTTTGCACCACAGCCTGGCTTAGTCTGAATATCCCACTCTATATGTATAAAATTTAACACAGCTGGAGAGTTAAGTGAGAAATTTGAATCAAATATAGGGGTAAAACAAGGTTGTACTATTTTGCCAATGTTTATTCAACATCTTTTTTGAAACAGTCCTCAAAAAATTATACAATGAGGAGTTCCATCTACCAAAAATAGGGGAGAGAAAGTGCCCATACCTAGCTTACGCAGACGATGTGGCACTAATATCAACAAATGCACTAGGTCTGAGAAGGATGCTGACTCAATTTCACCTGGAATGCGAGAGGGATAATTTGCAAATTAATTATGATAAAACAAAAATATTGATATTTGGAGGGAATAACAGGGATTATAAATACTATACTTAGAACATTAGATTAGAGGTAGTAAAAGAGTTTTGTTACCTGGGAATTACAGTTTCACAAGATGGTTCATGGAGAAGTCATATGGCACAGATGGAAAAAAAGGTAAAAACTTCACCCCATAATAAAATCTTTCTCACACAAGCATGGTGGTAAATCTGTTAAAGGTAACAAAATAGTTATTAACACTAAAATAAAAATTCAGCTATTATTCAAAGCAGAAATATGGGGGGGGGTCACCCTAAAATTAACATAGAGCGTCATTTAAATAGGTTCTATAAATATTTGATGGGATTGCCAAAGGGGACACCTTCATCTATGGTTAGGGCTGAATTAGGACAATTACCGGTAGAGTGCCAAATAAAACAAAGAGTGGTGAGGTATTGGATTAAGGCCTATTCCATGAGTAATTTCAGATTACCTAGGATGTGTATAGATGAAGCAATAAATTATATAAGTCAGAACTTGCTTTCCCCAGTATGTCAATTGTTGAGAATATCATTAAAACTTATGGGCTGTTATACTGTATATACGATACAGTCAGAGTTCCATTTGATCAAATTAATAATGAGATTTCAGTAAGGATTAAGGATATTTATAAACAAAGGGACATGGAGATATACTGACAATACAAAGTTTGCAAATGGATGTGTAATAACAAAAGAGATCACAGGTTGGAATCATACCTAACAATACTGAAAAATCCTCAACAAAGAAAAATAATATCCAGATTCAGATTTGAATGTAATAACAGTAACTGGCGAAATGAAATTTATAACAAGGGGGAAAAAACAAAAGGAGAGAAAGGGCAATGTAAATGTGGGATGGGAAAGGATGATTTCATACATTTATTGATTGTATGCCCCTTATTCGAAAGAGACAGGAAAAAAATATTAGGAGAACCTTTTAAGTATTTACTGTAGAATATGAACCATACCATCTGGCCACATATCTATTAAAATAAGTGATGAGAGATGTTAATCCACGTGGCCTCCCTCCTTAAAATAAGTGATAAGAAACAATACCATATTACTACACGCAATCAGATGTTCCACTGAAAGACTTGCAGTGATTCTGATGTGATCAATTTACAGCTAAAAGACATCATAGCCTCATATCCAAAATTTGATTCACTGCACTAAGTCTCATAAGAATGTTATGAATGGGAGCAACAACCCTTTAAGGGGAAATAAGAGTCACTTGATTTTGACTACAGCAGAAATGCATGATATTAATGTTATGAAGCGTAATTAATTTATATGGAAAACTTTTAAAGAACGAATAGGTTTTCAATGTACTTAGAATTGTGGACATGCAATATGTAAAATTTGTAATTTTTTCTATTCGTCTATTTTGTATGACTTTTTGTAATGGCTTTTAAAAATCAAACAATAAACCAAACCTACCTAACCTGGAACACCTATGAGCAGTTATCCAATCAATCAAAAAGGCAGGTCTGACAATTAATCCTACCAAGTGTGCATTGGGCATGCAGGAAACCAAATATTTGGGCCATGTTTTGGGAAATGGAGAAATCAAGCCAGAGGTTTCCAAGATAGAAGCTGTAGCTAACAGCCCTGTCCCTAAAACAAAGAAACATGTCAGGTCATTTTTAGGGCTGGCTGGTTATTATTGGAGATTTGTTCCCAACTTTGCAGAGTTAGCTACTCCCCTCACAGAACTCATGAAAAAACAGTACCCAGATAATGTGAAATAGACCCCAGAGTGTGATGAAGCTTTTCGGGCCATTAAGGCTGCATTATGTTCAGCTCCGGTTTTAAGAAGCCTAGACTTTGAGAAACCATTTTTGTCAAAACAGATGCATCAGAGGTAGGCCTAGGTGCAGTCCTGAGTCACAATATAGATGGGACAGAACATCCTATTCTCTATATAAGTAGGAAATTGCATGACAGAGAGAAACGGTACTCCACCATTGAAAAGGAATGTCTTGCAGCATAGTGGGCCATGGAGTCCCTTAGGTTTGATTTACTAGGAGCTGCCTTTGTACTTGTAACAGATCATAACCCTCTCTGTTGGCTAAACCAAATGAAGAATAAGAATTCTAGAATCACACGATGGTGCCTTGCACTACAGCCATTTAAATTTAAAGTGATGCACAAATCTGGGAAAGAGAATGTCAGTGCTGATTTTCTGTCAAGATATGGATCTGGAATTAACAATTCTGAAGGCTGAAAAAAATGTGTGAATTGAAACTTCTCTGTTTGATATGCTGCAGATGCACTGAACTATGAAGATTATAAGCTACTGTCATGTTAAAGGAGAATTTAAAGAAAGTTTTGGAAACCTGTTTTTGTAAAACAGGTTCCTTCTTAAGGAGGGGGTTATGTGACAGGTTGAATAGGGCCCTGTCCCAGTCATTCTGGAGAAAGAGTTTAAATGCAAGGATCTGTTCTTTTTTTTTTTAAACTTTATATTTTTATTTTATATTATTCAAACAATAAAGTTTGTTTAGCAAGCACAGACATTACAATTTTTCATTTTTTCCTTATGAGGGCGCCACTCCTCTAGATTCATACATTAATATCATCTAGTGCTTTTAGATACATCATTGGGAGGTAAGCTTAACATGCAATTAGCATATACACCCAAAATTATACAATCAGTAACTGTATAAAGCCCATAAGCCGCATGGATAAACTTAAAATATTCTAAAAAAAAATAGAAAAATCCAAAGTCCTTCACCATATTCAAATGGTATTGGGTTCCATGCTTTAACTAATGCAGGCACTAGGTAAGTGCAATTCAAAATGTAGCTCAAGCCTAAGTATAAACTAAACTGTATTCGGCGCTGTAACCCTTAAATTATAGTCACAACTCTTTGCCATATACTGGAAGCCCACAGTATAATTGTTCCAGTTTTGAATCACCTAACTGGGTTCAAACACATTCAGTGCTGGACTTCAGCTGCTAATGTCTCCACATGTTTCTAGGAGCAACTTCACTGCCACTCTCACCAAAGATTTTGCGATGTCTCAGGGGTCCTCCTCATCCGTTGATTGATGGTCCGATGATAAGGTACGTTTCAATAAAATTGCATATCTTCGGCTCTACTTCAAAGCCTCCGCTGGATCTGAAAATAAGTAAGCCTTCCCTCTATGGGCCACCCTTAACCTAGCTGGAAATATCAGATTATGAGGTATTGAGGCTTCTCTCAAGATCGCTCTCACTCTGTCGAATCATTTACATTTCTGCCTCGTAGCAAAGCTGATGTCAGGATATAAGCTGATTCTGTGGCCTTCATGCAAGAGTGCCTTTTCTTCTTGCTAGAGCCAAAATAAAGTCTCTTGATCCGGCTCCATCAGTGGTAATTAGAATAGCCCTTGGGATCTCCGATTCCTCCATCTGACCTCTCGGTGTAATACGGTAGGCTCTCTGGAAGCACTGTACCTTTTGTTGCACTTCCTCGCCCAGCTGCTACCCAAACCATTCTTTCAAAAATAAGAGGAGATGATCTCCTTCACTCCCTTCAGGCATTCCCAGTACTCGGATATTCGGAGCCCTAACTTGGTTCTCCAGATTCTCCAGTCTAGCCTTCCAATGCCCACTTTCCTTAATCAATGTAGAGACTGCCCCCATGGCGGCATCCGCTCATTTAGAGGCCTCCACGGCAGTACTTTGAACTCCTTCCATAGATGTCTCCAAGGTAACCACTCGGTGGCTCAAATCGTCTAGTTTGTCTGAGATTGCGGACACCGATTTAATTAGAGCAGAAAGTTTGGACCCGATAGTTTGTAGAGTTTCTTCGGGAGTCTCCTCGGGTGTTTCGTCTGGCCTACCATGCGGTGCTCTGGTTGTCGAGACGTTTTTGTTTTTTGCTCCCGATCCATGATGTTGTTCCTTTCGGGGGTTCCCCATTTTATAGTGGGGATCTTCCGACACAACCGAAGCCCAAATTTATCTCGTTGAACTCAAGGCAAAAGGGGTTTTTAACTGAAGGTTCTAGGTTAACAGCGCTCTATCGTTTAAGCTGCTGCCATCTTGCTTGGGCTCCACAGCACCCCCAAGGATCTGTTCTATTCTCTCCTTTTTTGTCTCTTCTCTGTCTGGTTGTGCAACCAAATTTTCTCGGGAGACCTAGGAGTTGATCACCCCGATGGTCTTGCAATTCTCTGCCTCTCGCTATCTCTCTACCTTCTCTAGCTATTCTGTCATTTCTCCCCCCCCACATATCTGCTGGTATAAAAATATATGTGAATCAATATGTGGAAATGTAACTGATACTGGGATACCTTTGTTTAGAAATGTATATAGTTTTACTGTTGAAATGTGTATAGTTATACTGTTAAAATGATTGCAAAAAGCTATTTGGAACTCAAAGGGTTAACCTGAGAAGCTAGTTTGCAAACTCTCTGAGAAGCTGTAAGCAAGAGATCAGTTCTGGGTCACAATGTTATTTTTACTGCACTTGTTGAAACTTACAAGAACACTATGTGAGAAGCATGCTGTTTTCTTAACGAGCAGGGGTTGCAAAGACTTATAAAAACAGAGCTGCAATTTCTTGCAAGACAGAAACACAGGGACTGAGATTGGAAATTGAGAAGAAAACCAGATGGACTTTCTCTGTTTATACTGCCTTTGTAAATAGTTATACTGAACAATTTTTAATTTTTTTTATTTTACTGTTATTAATAATAAAACTCTTGTTGCAAATTTTACAACTGCTCCTGGGTTTCCTATGCTTCCTGACCTGTGCCTCAATGACATCCACCATCTGTTTATCAACAACCCCAAACATTTCAGAAGTCAGCACCACTGGGCACTTTTGTAAAGCCAAAACCATGTTACAGATGTGGAGGTAACCACCAGCAAAGCACATGCAGATTTCAACACGAGAAATGCCATGGCTCGCTGGATGCCTTACCTCATACCACACTGGTGACCCATGTTCGGGAATGAGCACGGACCGCCAGGGGTCGGCCGGGGAGGAGAACGATTGAGCACCCGATGGCTGCTCTATTTCTCCGGGGGGGACTACCTGCAAACTCCCACTGCAATACCACCACCTGGGGGTGCTCGGGTGGAAGGTGCGGTATGTGGAGATAGCAGTAAGAAGGGGATGGGCAGACTTTGGCAGAGGGGTGGAGCAGAAGGCACGTCTCAGCATGTCTCCTCACTCCTAGCCCCTCATTGCACGTTGACGTCTGGGGCTGAATAGAGGAAACAACCCCTGTCGCTCCTAGGTGATGACTCCTCTACACCCACTCCTGGTTCATTGGAGCAGACTCTGTGGTGGATGGGTCCATAGCTGAACAGTTGCTGGGGAGGTTCAAGGAGAGAGTTCCTCCTCACCCCACCAGGGGGTCAACCAGGCATCACGGGTATAAAGGCAGTGTGACCAGGTACTCTAGGGGCAGACTCTGATGGCTGGGCTGTGTGTGTCCTTGGGGAAGTCTGATTCAGTGGAGGGAAGGGGTAGTAAGGAGTGAAAAATACAAAGTACAAAAAAAAAAAGAAATGCCATGGCTGGGGAAAAGTGGCTCACATACTGAAAGTGTTCAAAAATACATCACAGACTACTACTGCATGGTATGTGACAGACAGCACTGCAGCCACTGAAACAGAAGATGAGGGATTGTGCCTGTTCATGGTTTATGCAACTCGAGCAAATGCAGCAGACATTTACCACCAAATTCAGCTTGCTGGAAACCCGGTTAGCATGCAGCTTGACACCGGATCCTCAGTATCTCTTGTGCCACAGCACATCTACAGAGAGAAACTTCAGCAGTGCCCATTGCAACCATTGTATATCTCTCGTCTTACTCTGAAGACCCAATCCCTGCTAGAGGAGATTCAAGTACCAGTAACCTATGAGGGAGGAATGTGGATCTTACCTCTGGTGGTAGTACAAGGAGAAACACCTTCATTACTAGGCAGAGACTGTCTCACTCAGATCAAATTGAACTGGGAAAAGATCTTCAGCTTAAATACTGTGACCAAAGCACCGCAAGATGCGCTAAAGAAAGTATTGGACAAACATGGTCCTATTTTCCAGGACGGTTACAGCCCGATCTGGGATTTCAAGGTGAAGATCTGATTGCAACCAGGAGCCACCCCAATTTTCCACAGGCCTCAACCAGTACCTTATGCTTTAAGGGAAGTGGTGGAGAAGGAACTCGACCATCTCAAAAGCCATGGTATCATCTCATGAGTAGACAGGAGCGACGAGGCTGCCCCTATCATTGTGGTACTGAGGCAAGACAAAGCAGTGAGGCTGTGAGGTGACTACAAGGTTACAGTGAACCGTTGTATACAGTAAGACCCATACGCATTACTCAATGCAGAGGACTTGTTTGCCACACTCACAGGGGGCAAGTTCTTTAGCAAATTGGATTTATCTTTTGCATACCAACAGTTAGAACTGGAACCAGAGTCAGAATCATATCTAACCAACAACATCCACAAGGGACTTTACCGATATCTTTGCTTGGCATGTGGAGTTTCCACAGTGCCAGCAATTTTCCAGAACACAATGGACCAGATACTGCACGGACTGGACCGTGTAGTATTCTTTATGGCTGATATCTTGGTAACAGCACCCACAATGAAAGAGCATCTGACAATCCTGGAACAAGTTCTGGCCAGTCTGCAGTGGTATGGAGTGAGAGTAAAGCTCGCCAAATGCCAATTTCTGCAAAATTCTGTTGAGTACCTAGGTTACCGAATCGAAACCCAAGGCCTACATGCAACAGAGAGCAAGGTGGATGTTATAGTCAAGGCACCTGCACCAACAAATGTGACAGAGTTAAAATTATTCTTAGAACTCTTGAACTACTATGAATGGTTCCTAGCCCATTTGTCCACATTGTTGCAACCTCTCCATGACTTGCTACAGAAAGAAGCTCAATGGAATTGGTCACCACAGTGTGTGGAAGCATTCCAGGCTTGCAAGGAACATCTTCTAAGTAGAAAATGGTTAGCGCACTATGACCCCACCAGATCTCTGAGGCTGGCATGCAATGCATCACCATATGGAGTGGGGGCCATCATCTCTCATGTGCTACCTTCAGGGGAGGAACATCTGATCACTTTTGCTTGCAGGACCTTGTCCCCAAGCAAAAGAAACTATGCACATATCGAGAAAAAAGCTTTGAGCATAATTTTCGGTGTCAAGAAGCTGCATAAGTACTTGTAAGGATGGAAATTCACTCTGCCAACAGATCACAAGCCTCTACTGGCAATTCTGGGGCCAAAGGCTGCAATACCAACTTCTGCAGCACTCAGAATGCAGTGATGGGCCCTGATTCTGTTGGTTTATGACTGTAACATTGAATACAGACAATATCAGCATCACACAAATGCTGAGACTGCCATGCAAAAATGCTACAGAGAAGGAAGATGATGGGGCAGTTTTCCATCTTTAACATCTTGAGGAATTACCCATTGCTTCACAGGATGTCACAGCAGAGACATGGCAAGATTCTGTACTCTCTAAAGTCCTAGATTTCACTCTAAATGGTTGGCCCAACTTCACGAGAGACCCGATTCTCTGATCTTTCTTAGACAAGAAGTACCAGTTGTCCACACAGCAAGATTGTGCTCTGTGGGGAGCTCGAGTTGTGATACCTTCAAAGTTCTGTAAGAGACTACTTTCTGACTTACATGACAGTTATCTGGGTATCTCTCAAATGAAGGCACTGGCCAAAGGATACCTCTGGTATCCAGGACTTGATCAAGATATCCAACATCTTGTCAACCAATGTGCACCATGTGTGGCTGTCTGCAACCAACCATCACCCGCACTCCTGCATCCTTGGTCCTGGACTACCAAACCACAGGAGCACATCCATGTCAACTATGCTGAATTGGACAAACAACATTTCTTAGTAGTAATTGATGTCCACTCCAAAACACTGGAAGTGTTGCCCACATAAGCTATGACTACAGAAAAGACTATAAACCTTCTGAGACAACTTTGTGCCTCATATAGCCTAACACAGGAGTTAGTGTCAGACAATAGTCCCCAATTTTCTTCCCATGATTTCAAACAGTTCTTAAAGCAGAATGGCGTTCGACATATTTTGACTCCACCTTACCATCCAACATCCAATGGTGCAGCCAAATGAGCTGTACAGACATTAAAAAAGGCTTGGAATAAACCAGATTCACAGTAAGTACCTACAGTTCAAAGGCTGGTTCATTTTCTATTCACTTACAGGAACACTCCTCACACAGTCACATAGTGAACGCCTGCTGAACTGTTCCTAAAACGGCAATCTCGTACCTGTTTGTCATTGCTCAAGCCAGACCTGGCCAATACTGTCACAAAGCATCAACTACAGCAACAAACAGTCATGACAAGTCAGCCAAGCCAGTACAAATTTTCCATCCTGGGGAGAGGGTGGTGGCTTGAGACTGCAGACATCCCAAAATTTCTTGGATTCCTGGAGTGGTGATTGAAACACATGGACCTTTATTCTATGCAGTTCATGTGGGACATTGACTTGTTCACGTACATGTGGATCACCTGCTGCATTCCAAGGTTCCAGCAAATGCGGCAGAAAACATCACTCCAGATGAGGACAGTGACACAAAGGACTTTACTCCTGCCCATGAAGTTCCACCAAGGCCGGTGCCAAATAATAATGAAGCACCTGTTTCAATAGCAGCTGTTGTTTCAGCCCGCAGATATCCCATGAGGCAGCAAAGACTTGACCTTTAAGTCATGTACTGAACTTGTACCTCTGTGCAACTGGACTCTTACTTGTACTGTTACTTAGTAACAATTTTTACCCAAGGGGCAGAATAATCCCCTGAACTGGGTATCGAATAGGCTACTTCAGACTGGAAGTTAGAAAATGTTACTGTTGGATAATTTTAGACTAGTTTCTGTCTAAGGGGGAGGAGTGTAGTATATACATGGATATATATGGTAGTATATACATGGATATGTATAGCAGGAAGTTTAAGAAACGCCATTAGGGCTGTAGTTTATGCATATGGATAATTGTAGTCCTATCTAAGGTACAGTTCCTGTCATGCCCAGTGGGCTTTTCTTTGCCTATGTCCAGTGGTGTGCAACCACTATCTCTGAGTTGAAATAAAGATGACTATTGAACAGACGTGCTATAACTGAGTCTCCCTACACAGGCCACATATATATTACAATAACTCACCTCCACAACCAGCCGATATCTGCCACACTCAAGTATTGAATCACTGTTGCGCTCTGTATAGTGATACATCACTTGCAGGGTGTGTAAAAGACATGGTAAAAACTTAAGTCCAACAAAAGGAAAAATGGTACATGCATGTCGCCCCACAATAGTTTTTTTAAAAGTATAATTTTCTTTCATCCATAACTTTTGTATTTTTAAATGTTTTTGTCACCAGACTTGGGTGAAGTCCTAATTACCCCCCATGACTACTTGAAAAACAAGTAAGCCCATACATATGTGCAGTTCTCTTTTGGTAGGACTATATTCAAACAAGCTTAGGGCACACAAACGGTTCTCTGAACATCTCTGAACATAGCATATTTACTGTAGGTCCATGCACTACTTAGCACACAGGAATGAGACTCTGCATCTTGCCCTGGGTCTTTTTGTTAATCTCTTTAATTATAGTGTATAAATACTGCAGTGAAATTGTTTTTAAACGTGTTCTAGCAAATTATATTTGTAGCACCTCTCCTTTGTTATGGCTGAAAATAAGAATATTGGGTGATTGATTAGCTAAAACCCATGGTTTAAACGACTAAATAAGAACATACAACAATACTACTGAATGAATTATGCCCCTGTTTACTTGGCTCTTTCTTCCCAATTTCTAGTGGACTTTCCTTAAAGAGCTAGTGGAACCAAAACAGAGAGGAGAATTATACAAATTTTAAGAAGTAGACAGTTGTAACTTTTTCTGAAGTATTTTCCTTTTTCCTTTTGCTAATTAAAAAGTTTTCTATGTAATAATATTGTGCTGGATGCATGGAACAGGTCTCAGCCTGGCAGCTGACATATCTGTCTCTATATCCCCCTCCCCCACCCCCACACACACACTACATCATCAGCATCTTTCCTTTTGCTAATTAGAAAGTTTTCTATGTAATAATATTGTGCTGGATGCATGGAACAGCTCTCAGCCTGGCAGCTGACATATCTGTCTCTATATCCCCCTTCCCCCAACACACACACACACACTACATCATCAGCATTTTTTCCTTTTGCTAATTAGAAAGTTTTCTATGTGACAATATTATGTTGGATGTGTGAAATAGCTCTTAGCCTGACAGATGACATATCTGTCTCTATACCCCCCCCCAACACTACTGTACATCATCAGCATGTTTCTTTTGCTAATTAGAAAGTTTTCTATGTGACAATATTATGTTGGATGTGTGGAACAGCTCTTAGCCTGACAGCTGACATATCTGTCTCTATACCCCCCCCAACACACACACACACATCATCAGTACTGTGACCTCACTGACTGTGACATCACAGGTGCTCAGGAAGAGCCACTTGGTGGCTGCCAGGTTAGTTTTCTGTGATGTCACAATCAGTGAGGTCACAGTGCTGATGATTGAAGTGAGAGGAATAGAACTAGATATGTCAGCTGTCAGGCAGAGTGCTATTCCACACATCACACCCACTAACATCAGGGAAACGGTCTTCTAATTAAACAAAGGGAAAAGAAAAAGTACTTCAGATACAAAATGTAATGGTTGGCCGCTTTTAAAAACTAATATGTTTTATGTAGTACACTAGTTCTTTAATGTTAATTAATTTCTTTATACTGAGCTTATTTTCTGACAAGTGCGTAGTAGTTTTATCAAATTCACAGTTTAATTAAATGATCTCACTGTCATAAGTGAATAGATGATATAAAACTTATTTAAATAAAAATTTTTACAAAAAGACACTAACTGAAGAACATCAATGTCATCCTAGTCATTTCCACAGTAAGACATGGTGGCATCACGCAAACTGAGAATTGAGATTTTAGGGGAGGGAAAAAAGGAGGATAAGATGAAGTCTACGAAATAAAGGTCCAGTTTTCATGCATATGGCCTCAGTAATAACAAAAATGAGGGGCAACACAAATCCACAACATTAATACAGCTAAATTATGAGTGGATAAAATAATTTCAAAAGTTTTCCTGGATGCCAGAAAATTGCTTCAAATGTCAAGAAATTACTCTTCTAAGGTCAGCTGCTGTGTGCCACTAGGTGACCAAAAAATCTTTATCTTGATGGAAGAATAGCCCATAAATGATCCCTGATTGGTTGACTACCTGTTACCATGGAGATATAGTCCCCTGGAGACAGTCCTGACCTAGAGCTGGAAATGAAATCAACAAAGAGACATGAATCCATACGAAGAGAAGAGAACGTCATAACCTTCAAAGGTTATTTATTAAACTTTGTTTTCATAAATGCCAAGTCCCTTGACAAGAGAGCATTTTAACAGAGACAACGAGGAAAACAATATTTAACTGACACTAGGGGAAAGGCCTTTATTTCTCTGGAGGCAGATCAAAGCATTTTCTGAGATAAAAGAAAAGCAGATCCTTAACTTCTGTAGTGCAACATTTAGCAGGGGTTAACTGACTGCACAGAAAACAAATGACACTAACAAAGATTGACTGGTGCTCAAAGAAACTGAATTAAAGCCAAGTGCAGCCCTGAGTGATACATCAGTAAAGATCTTCGACTGGAGAGTGTGTCCCCTAAATCTCATGCCTCAAGCAAGCAGTAAGAAATGACAAAGTGTGCACTGTACTGTGATAACTGCACGCCCAGCTGCCCCTGGAAGTGTGGTTATCACAGTACAATGCACCCACGCAGAATGTCTTATTACACTTATAAAATGGGTACATTTTTAAAATTATAAAAATTAGGGGAAAAGTTTAATAAATAAATGTAATAATAAAATGTGTACAAAAAAGGTAGAATAGTTCCTCCGCTGATGTCTTTTTTTATGTTTTAACTGCTCCTTTAACTCTCTCACTCTACATATACTGTATCACGAAGTGTGAGTAATTTAGCCGCTACTGCAGTACGGGTGTGCTGTGAGCGCTATTTGTCACTGATCTATCCCCATTTGCAGCCCAATCCTTGGTGCCAAGCTGGCCTAGTCCCACACAGCCAAGCTGGTGAACAGTTATCTCAATGCAGCCGCGGCCCTCCTGGCCCTCTTTCAGGACTACAAACCCTCAGTTCGTCAGTATGAATTGAGGCGGTGAAAGTCTAACCACCGACATCCAGGTGACCAACTTGAACCCAGCAGTGAGGCTGGAGCAGCTGTTCATTCTCTTCAACTACCTTGGTGTCATTGAAGACATGCAGCTCTTCCCTCTGAGTAAGTGACTGTAAGGGCAATGCGCCAGGCCCAAAAAGTCTGGGGCTCAGGTGGCCAAGGGAAAGGGGCTGTTAAATACTGCAGGATTTGTTAATTTCTTTGAAATTGAGGGCAATGCTTTCCATCCAAGATGGTGACAGTCTAATCTGAGTAGAGGGATTGAGGGAGAACCAAATTCAGACCCTCCGCCAGCATCTCGCATATCTGAAGGCAACAGAATTTCACACTCTATACACAACTCCTGGGCTACAATCTGGTTCATCCCTGAAGAAAATCTATGCAATACCAGCTGAGGGGCATTGAGTCAAAGAATAAACTTGGCAAGACCACGTTGCAATCCTGTGACAGGGCTACATCCCTGACCACGCAGTGCTCTCTGTCCTCAGAGAAAGCATGTTAGTGGTCGCAGCTGGAAACCAACATATGCACTGAGAATGGCAAACGGAATTCAGCACCACTGGCTAACGAGCTGGAGAAAATCATGACTATGCTGAGCAAATTATTAGAGGATACTGCAGAACTCAAAACTACTACAGCTAAAATGAATACTGATCTGCACATGCTTGCCATGCAGGAGGAGGGTTCAAAGTCTGCTGTTGCATGACACAATGACCTGCTAGCCAGACATCAGGGGCAGTTCAGAGAACATGATGGCCAGCTCCAATACTTGCTATCAAAAATGGATGACATGGAGAACTGTGCCTGAAGGAAGAACATCAGGATAGTGGGCATTCCTGAAAGGGATGGAGGTCGAGATATGTTCCTGTTTCTGAGGTCTGCACTCCCGAACATCCTTGAACTAAACAACGGCCCTTCACCAAAGCTTGAGAGAGCCCACCGCTCACTAGCCCCTAAGCCCAGACTGGGAAGAGACCCCGTTCTATTCTTTGCAAATTTCTCTGATATCTGACTAAAGAAATGTACCTTCAAGAGGCAAGAGATAAAGGGAATGTGATGTGGGAAGGCCACCCTGTACAATTTTAGTAAGACTATTCCCTTGAACTGTCTTAAAAAAAGAAGAGCATATGCAGAGGTTAAGCACCAGCTGTTAACATCCCCGCTTCACTCAGATACCCTTTATTTTTGAGAGTTTACTTTATTTATTTGTTTATTTATTTATTTATTAAATTTTGGTGACCGGGTAGGCCCACTGAGCCCCGAAGGTCCCTTTTTCAGGGGGCGAACCGGGATAACAATACAAGTTATAAGAATGAACAAGGACATAAGGAACATTTGAGAATGGAGAATATATTACATTCAATGCTCCTGGCGAGGTGGAACATTTCCTAAGGGATATCCAAGCAGAGGGACGAGTGCCATGTCAACTGCCACATCTGCCACGAGGCGCTAACTCTCAGGACATGGATGTCTCATACTCATTGACTCCACAAGAAATCCCTGGATCTAACATGGAGTATGGGCAGAAAGAATCATAGTGTAACCCCTAGGTTGCGCTATTCTAAGGGCTACTACCCCTGCCTGCTTGGCTCGTAGCAGGTTAAGGGGCCTGAGTTCTGAAATGGGTGCCTCCACCTGGAGGTCAGGGTTGGTAGTGGTCAAGCTAACCTGGGCACAGCCCTCCGGGACACTGTAACCCCCCTCTTTCCCCTCTAGTGGCCTGAACACTGTACAATAATCACTTTCACAATACCCCTGGTACACCACACAAGTACCCTCACTGTTTGCACTTACCACCAGGGCTGGTTCCTCTGGCTCGACCCTGGGGACCCCCTGTAAAACAAGGTTAAGCACAGCAAATAGCAACAGTACAGTACTTTGAGCACAAACTGGAACCACAGTCAGATTACATGCAGAAAAAGTTAGATCTGATTTATTCAGAGGACTTGAACAAGGGAGGGGCAAAAATCAGGTTAATTAGCTTAAACGTTACATCAATCAAGCAGTTATGCATGCGCTTTGAGACCCCCCACACAGGTTAGACAAACTACATTATCATTATCACTGTAAATGATTTTCAGCAAATAGTTACATCTTTCAACAGAGCTGCCTCTCAGATTACTCATGCTGCAATTAGGCAGCTCTTAAAGAGACAGTACACAGAGGCTATACAAGCTCTGGTAATCACATTTAAACTGCTAAAACACAGGGCACCAGCCTGGCAGTGAGCATTTAGGCAAGCTCCAGGAAGACTTTTTGGGAACCCCCATTTGTAGGGGGGTTACAATGGCAAAGGGTCTCAAGATGGCAGAACAAAGAAAAAGAACCAGAATTTGTCTGAGAGCAGATTTTATGCCAGCACCAGCTACCCAATGCTAGTAGCAACTCTCTAAGTGATACGTCTGTCAAGATGACTAACCCTTATGCACCACTCAGAGACCTGGTACCTTCCAAACTGCAACTGGTTTACAAGGTAGATTATCAACATAAAGACCCCGCTCCTGCGATGCATCCTTCTACTAACCGGGCTACCCTTTGTTAGGAATGGGCAGACTGCATTAAAGAGACTAGTGAAGAAGATGGGCAAATCCTGTCTCCCACGCCAGCTCAACAGCAGCAGTAAAAGTATGGTTTCCTTGTCTTTCTTGTTAATAATTACCCCAATTCATGACCGCTTTAAGGGGATCTTTTTCACAACATAAACTAACAGATTCTGGGCAGACTGAACACTCCTGAACCCACCCCACAAAGCTGCCAATGAGCTCCAGCATACCGTAAGTATCATCGCCACTGGCTAATATGATGATTTTCTGAGTTAAAATGGACCTCGAAACTAGACCTGGTCTGTATAATGTTTTGGTTGCTAGCACAGTTACTTAGTTATGTTAGGAACAGTGTGCCCACCTCAGCTGGTTCAAATTCTTCCCCACCCTGAGACATTTGAACAAGCGACTACAACCATAACCTGATAAGTGGCTGCTCTGGGCATGGGTAGAGCAGTTTGATTTGTACGAGGTGGTCAGCCGACATGGGGGGGAAGCGGAGCATTGTTCTACAGGCTCTCAAAGAGCTAGAGACTTACTACTGTACATTATACAGGGAGATGGATGATTAGACCCAGACTCTCCTACACTGGTCGAATTTACATCACAGCGAATTACTAGAGTACTGGCAAATGCAATGAACTTGTTTCTGTCACTAAGACAAATGCATACCTACCTAGCTGGTGCTTGCTCTCATTTAACTTGCTTTCCTTACTGGTTCCTTTTCGTGGGGCACCCTGCTGGAGGATTGGGGGGGGGTCAGGTAACCCCCAGTGTCTGTCACTGAACCTGGTTTTCAATCTTTGTTAACAACGTTAAAGTATAGTTAGTGTATATGTATACCTATGACGTGTTTACCCTGTCCCTGTTGTGCAATGTTTATACTGCTCTTACCTTGCCTTTACCTATGTCATATTTACCCTGTCGATACTGTTCATTGTTCTGTATTCCTCTCCTTATGTAAAACGTTCATTTGTAATACCTCCAATCGATGTATATTGTCTGTATTGCATTACTGCTAAACTCATCTACTGTATGTATACCTGCCTCCTCTGTAACCCTCCCCCCAGGTTGCACCCTGAGATGAGCATCTTTTTGCTCAGCGTGCCTTTCCTGGTGAAACATTTTCAATAAATAAATAGTGTCTCAGCCTTTTGTTGTTCCACTTTGTGGCACATCTCATACAGGTGAGGGGTGTTTGATGTTCTCTTTTGTTTATGTGTACACCCCCCACTGGTCTAAACTCATTCTACGATGCTGAACAGGAAAACAGTCACCCTTAGGGGAGTCAGAGGCATCCAAAGCTGTGCTACCACTCCTCTCTTGGTATTAAAAGGACCTGGGAAGGGCACAGCTCTAAACCCCGAAACAGGCAAATAAATAAGTCAGGACCCCCACGGGTACTGCAGAGGTGGCACCCTGGGGAGAAAATCACCCTGGCTTTATTCAGCCCTCTCTAGCGCAGTCACCCCTAGTTACTGGTAGAGGTTCACCCCCATGAAGCTATTTGCTCATGATGACCTCATGTAGACAGGGTGTGACCCAGCTCTGGGTAGTCAAAGCTACTCATAAACATCCTGTTCACCTTCCCCCCATAAGTTAACACTAGTTTGTTTCAGATAACTAGTAGTTGTGAGGTGACCAGGCCTCCAGATAACAATTTGAACTTGTGGTTCCCCAAACTCTCGCATTTACTCTGATAAGATAATATGTCCTGCTTTGGTAATGAACAAACTGCACAAAGCAGAAGTATGGACAGTTATTATTCCCACCAGGGAACTCCTCCAACCATCGGCAACAGTGGGAGGTGGTTGCCAGGTATAAGGAGGTACCGCACCCCATGATATGTGGGCTTTGAATGGTGCAATTCTCTAATGGTCTCTAATGGTTGATTCTATTGTTGTTTTTTTCCATTTTATGGAAAGTAAGATGAGATACAGCCTCCACTACTGGAGACGCTACACCATCTGTAAAGGGTCACCTGTGACCAGGTTATTTTTATATGTTTCATATGAACACACGAAATTGCCAGCAGATACAGGCCAGTCTATCTAGTCTGCTCAAGTGTGAAGCACGCTGTCTTGTTAAACTGCAGCTGCCCCCCCTCCCCTTGCTGCCCCTTCTAACTTAGTGCCGCCCACTTCCGACCTCTCTCCCACCCCACCCTCTCCACAGTGTTGACCCTCCCTTTGGCCTTATCCCACCCTCTATTGAAGCTGCTCACCATCCACAGTGCCGCTACTTCCTCTGGCAGTGTATTCCAACCAGCCACCACCCTCTCTGTGAAATAGTGCCACCTCATCTCTCTTTCTTGAACCTTTCTCCCATTCATATATGTTGAAAGAGTTGAAACGATCTATAACATGGAGCATACAGCAGGATTTGTCCTGCACAGTGAATCACGTGAGATCTGGGATAGTTTGGGAAAGGAATACGGGAGTAGGCATGCTGCCCTGATGACACAGCCCCTTGATGATGACGTCAACCTGATAGATTCAGCCGTTGGACACAGTTCATGACCCCAGAACTGAATCATGGATGGTTCAGCAGTATTACTAATGTGAGGGGCATGAACTTGACAATAAAAAGGAAAAAGGTTCTCTCAAGGCTGAAACAGCTAAAGACACAAGTAGCCTTTCTGCAAAAACACTAAACTGACCAACTCTGAAGCGTGTAAACTAGCTAAGGCATGGGTAGGATGGGAAGCCCATATCTCATCTGGAAAAGCCAAATGTGGGGTTTCTATTCTCTGCCACAAAAAATTAAAATGGACACCTGTAGAACAAAAAGTGGATGCTGAGGGGAGATGGGTTCTAGCTAAGATGTCTACCCCCCCCCCCCATGGGCCAGAACATTCTGGCCAATATTTATGCATCAAACGAAGATGCCCCAGGGGTTTTAACACAGTCTCCCAGGCCATCTTGGACCTAGCCTTGGCTGGCTTTGATGTAATCCTAGGGGATTTCAATTTAGCACTGGATTATGTACTGGATAGATCCAGCTCATATCCAGAACCCCATGTTAAATCCCTCCAGACTCTGAGGGAACTGTTATCCCTGCATAACTTGGTAGACATATGGAGGCTCCTTCATCCAGCAGACAGGGACTACAAATACTCCTCTGTGGCTTGGGCCATGTCCAGTAGACTTGATTACTGGTTCACCTCTTGCAGCCTAACACCCCAAGTGGAGGATGTTTAGATCGCTCCCCTCCAGATCTTGGACCATGCACTCCCAACCATGACCTTAGGGCTAGGAACCCCCCTCCCCAAGTCTGCAGCATGGTGTCTAGACACGCTTTTACTGCAAGACAAGGATTTCCAACTATGGCTATCCTCAGAGGCAAAAAACTACTTCCTTGACAATCCGCAGGGGTCTGCTTTGCTGACCATGATCTGGGAAGCCTTCAAGGCTATGATCTGTGGTAAAATAATAAACTATGCCTCCTTCCACTGTAAGCAGAGAGAGAAGGAGGCAGCTAGACTGGAAGCACAATTAAGCCCGAAGGAAGCGCTATATAAACAAGCATTTGTTAATGCCGGATGTTCGCCGCTGGTATTGCTGTTGTACTGGATCTAAGGTGGAGATCCCCGTGTCGTTTGACTAATATGTGCTGGGCTTGGGGGGGTGTACAGCATGGCAGCAACAGACATCGATGGACATTTTTCTTTTTACACCCTTTATTTTTTTCAAATTAAACTACAAATGACGGTTTCTTTATTTCAGGTGGAGATACTGGGGGATTGGGCACCCCCATCATCAGTGTTATGAGCAGCCCCCAGAAGCTTGGGTTTTTAGATTCTCTGTGGTGTATTTTAAGGCTTACATGGTAGATAAAGCAAAGTTCTGTTAGATCTCCCACCACTCCTCACTCCAAGGAAAAAATATAATTCTATGGCTGGCCTCAGATACCTAGAGGCTGCAGCTGGGCCTGGCTGAGAGTAGGACCATTCCCATGATTTTACCAGGGGATCTGTTATTTTTTTCCTTTAAACAAAGAATATGGGAGTCCTCTCCAAGAAATTGTTTAAATGGTAAGTGTTCAAATTTGCAAGTAGCTGCACTTTGAAGAGGTAAACTAAACTACAGTTTCATAGGCAATCATTATTTAAAAATCAACGCCAGCTATAGTTTATTTCATTGTTTGATCTACCCTATATTAATGTGAGCTGGTCACTTATTTACTACCCTAGTAGCCAAGTGACCATTAATGTACTTAAATGTTCCCTTTTCCACTCTACTGTCAGTCTACTACAGCACGTGTAACCTGACATGTGTGTGTTTGTGTGTGTGTGTGTGTGTAGCCAGGGAGCAAGAGAGAGAGAGACACACACACACACACACACACACACACATACTAGCAAAGTGAGCAGTTTCAGATTTCAGTTTCAATCCCTAAAATGTTACATGAAAGATAAAGCACAGTTCTGTTATGTCTCACCAAACCCGTGATTCCAAGGAAAAAATATAATTCCATGGCTGGCCTGAAGTACCTAGAGACTACATCTGGACCTGTATAACAAGACTGTGTGTGTGTGTGTGTGTGTGTGTGTGTGTGTGTAAAATGCTGGGGGGGGAGAAGCAGGCAGGCTGAGAGTACATGATAACATCAGCTGTACTTGCTGAAAGAGCTGATTCATGAATGTGTCTGTCGGCACATTGTTTTGAAGCCCAAACACATTCATGCCTGAACAGTGTCATCATGAGGCTTGCTGTTTATTGGTCAAGTCCCTTGTAGAGTGTCCTGCACTGGACAACAGTGACACACTTCTCAAAATCCTGTACACAGCAAAATGTTCGACTTCAGCTAGCATGCACAGAACTCTATCAGTCACCTGACTTCTGAAGATTTCCTCGTCCTAGCTCTCAGTTTCCGTGGGGTCCTCCCAATGTCTTGTGCATCTATCATACCTGGCAGTTCACTGTGGCAGAGTAGTCTACTGCATTCATTGTCTCATCCAGGTTGTCCACCTGTGGACTGTGGCCAGATCCTTTGATCCTTGTTCTCCAACTACGGCGGCCCTCAGTGGGATCTTAGCCGAGAAATTCCTTGTGCTTGCTTCTTATTTCCGGCAACCCTGGAAAGGTGGGTATGGCCGATGGACCCATGGTCTGTTTAGAAAACCTCTCTATATCCCTTTAGTCCCACAGGAAGTTTCCACAGTCACGCTGGCCAACAAGCCTACTTGTTCCCCTTTGCAAGAGTTCCCTTTTGTCTTTTCCCTTTGTACAACAGAACACTCTCCATGATGACAGAGAATTTAATAACTGTACACAAACTACCAACTGTATCACTTGTAGAGTCTTGCTTTATCATACCGTAGTAGTTAACAGGTCTGAAGTACTCCAAGGGGGTAGTCACTGGGTCAGAGGTGCACCTCAGGATCAGGGTAGAGTAACCCATACAGTAATTGACAGTATTCTTACAGTGTGAAGAAGCTCTTATAGTGTAGCTGTTACAGTAATTCTCATTGTGGAGCTTTCGTCTTACAGGAAGTGTTAGATTTATCCTCTTACAGGAAGTGTTGGAGTTATCCTCTTACAGGAAGTGTTGGAGTTATCCTCTTACAGGAAGTTTTAGAAGTGCTAGTCTACCCCTTTTCCCCTGTGACCATGTCTTCCTTTCCCTGATCATAAAATAAACTCAGAAAAGTACATGAAACTCATTCATGACTCCCACCTCTCTTCGTCAGGTGATACCATTCATCTTACTTAGAACCTGAGGTTTGTCCCACCATTCCACCTGCTGGGAACGACCCTCGTGTTGGTAATTAGTGTGCAATTTACCTGGGTCATCACAACACATCAGCTCTAGTCATCCTTTTACTTTAATTGGACGTCAGCACACCACAAGGCCATCACAAGAGTCCAATGCAAAAAAACAGAACTGGGTCACACTGGGAAGGTGGTGCTTCCAGATAGAAAATTAGGATATGAGATAGCAATATTGAGCACTCACCATCTCATTTGAATGAAACTCCAATGCAGCTTCAAATACTGCAAAACTGACAACATTTATCGATAAAAAATTGACTCATTCAGACAAAAGAAATCTGACGTTTCAGAACAATGGTTCCTTTTTCAGAGGCTAACGATACACATAAATACAACAATTTAAATACTATTAAGACTTGTGATGTCACTAAAATACAATTCAAATCCCAGCAATTTCATAGATTAAAAATAAAATACCTATGTGAATTTAATTAACTAAAGTGTTTCTTAAAAAGATATTAATCACATACTACACCATACACATATAGTTTAATGGAACTTGGTATAACAATAGGAATAATTATGGGGGGGAAGGAAAAAAAAGGAAGAGAAAAAAGAAGCAAATATAAATAATGTGCAAACCATCACACCTAGGATGTAACAAAGACTGCAAGAAAGAGACAGAAAGTAAAAAGAAGGAAGGGAACTGGGAGGGCGGGTTAAGTGAAAAAAGGGATGGAGACTAAGTTGATGGTATTTTTTACTGCTAGCATCAGAGACCTAAATAGGGTCAACACGCATTGAAAACTTACAGATAGGATTAAAAAGAAATTATATATAACTTAAATGGAAAACAGTATAATGATTTTAAACATCACTTTTGTTGTAGAGATTTCAGAAGGAGTGGATGCCATAGCCAGGTGAAGGTAGTGAGTATCTCTGGGCTGACAGTGCACAGAGCAAAGTTCATGGTGTATGAAATGGTTAGGGATTGTGGAGGGAAACCGGATTTCCTGGTGCATTTCGGAACTAACGATCTAGAGGGAAATAGCGTTTTGGAAATCCAAGCAAGGTTCCAAGAACTTGCCAGAGTCTGTCGGGATAATGGATGCAACATTTCCTTTTCGGAGATATTGCCAGTACCAAAGGCCTCAGTGGAGAGAAAAAATGAAGCACACAGAGGTTAATGACTGGCTCAGGAAGTGGGGTGAAGAGAGTGGGTTGGGGTGTTAGGGAACTGGAATGGAGTTTGGGAGGATAAGGAACTATAGCCAAGGACAGGCTTCATCTTGCCCCATTAGGAAGGAAGTCCTTAAACAGGGATGGCTGACTACATTCAAGAAAGGTGGGGTTTAAACTTGTGAGAGGGAAGGGATAAGGGAGGGCTGACCAGAAGCCTCTCTCAGATGAGGGGAGTAGCTTTGCAAGCCTGAAGGGGAGGGGAAAACAGACTGGGGGTGGAGGTTTCAGGAGGAGCAGAGGAGGATGGAAGTATAAGGAATCTGGGTGGGGTTTGACAAAGAGGATCAGGATAAGGGTGGGGGTTGGTGTTAGTAAATGCCAGGAGCTTGGGAAACAAGTTGCCAGAGTTCCAGGCCATGCTGTTCAGGGGGGGGGGATGTGGCGGCAGTCACGGAGACGTAGGCCAACAAAACCATGACTGGGACCTAAGCGTCGGGGGTACACTATGCTTGGAAGGATAGAAAGGAGGCAGAGGGGTGGAGTAGCTATGTTCATTAGAGATGACATAGAAATTGCTAGAGTAGAAGAGGCAGAGGGAAATGTGGAGGCCTTATGGGTCATCTTCGATCCCCAGCAGGAGATAAGATCAAGCTGGGTGTAGTATATAGGCCCCGGGATGAGTGATGTTCTAGAGGATGGTTTTCTGGACAACATCATTGCCCAGTGTGTGGACCAAGGGGAAGGAGTGGTGTTGATGGGGGACCTTAATATCCAGGTACAAACTGGGGAACCATGTCCTCTAAGGTGGCCAAGGGCAGAGGCTGCTGGGCGGCTTCCAGGATGTGTTCTTAACACAGCATGTGATGGAGCCCACAAGGGAGGGCATGTCCTGGACGTGGTTCTGGCAGATGGGGATCTGGTAAGGGACATGGTTGTACAGGACCCCTGACTGGGAGCGACCACAATACTGTCTGGTTTCAAATAAGCATGGGGGAGGGGATGAGATCTAGGACACTGGCAGTGGACTTCAGGGGGGCAGACTTTGTGGGCATGGGAAATATTCTCAAGGATCACTTGAAGGGGATTACATCAATCACAAGTGTGGAAAGGAGATGGGAGGTCATAAAATGGGGACTTCATGAGGCAGTCAGGATCTGCGCTAAGTTGAAACGTAAGGGAGCAAGGTCACATAAACCACACTGGTGGTCCAGTGAGGTACAGGTAGCAGTCAGAGAAAAGAAGGTGGCCTACAAAAAATATAAAACAACAAGAGGGGATAGGGATAAAGAAGTGTACCATCTTACATCTAGAAAAGTCACCCGTATGGTGAGGAGCAAAGTCCAGTAAGAGAACGGCGGCTGGCGCAGGGATATGGAGGGAAAGGGGTTCTTCCAGTACATTGGAAGCGGAGAAAACTAAGGGCCATCTCAGCAGATTGAGATCAGAAGGAGGGTGGGTGGAAGAGGCGAGGGACCAGGAGGTATTTTAGGAGTACTTGCTCTGTGTTCACTAGGGAGGGGATGGGATATCTACAAAGCAAGGCATGAAGGGGATAGAGCGGCAGTAAGTGGGATCAGGGGAGCAACAGAAATGGAGCAAGAGGGAGGAGAGGTACCCCAGGGGTGCCACATCTGGATAAGGATAAAAAGACCAGTAAGGTGGAGGGGACGGATGATGCTATCTCCGCCAAAAGGGTGTGGTTAGCACTCAAGGCCCTAAAGAAAGACAAATCTCCTGGGCCAGATGGCATTCATCCGAGAGTACTATGGGATTGGCAGACATACTGGCTGCACCCCTGGCGGAGCTCTTCAACAGGTCACTTGAGACAGGGAGGGTACCTAGGGATTGGCGAGAGGCACATGTGGTGCCAATCCATAAAGGGGGGTCGAGGGAAGTACCAGGTAACAATAGACCCATCAGTTTGACCTCGGTGGTGGGAAAATTAATGGAGAGTATACTAAAGGAGCGATTGGGGGTATACTTGGAAGAGGTGGGAGGTCTGGATAGATCGGCAACATGGGTTTGTGCCAGGTAGGTCATGTCAAACCAACCTTGTGGAGTTCTCACAATGGGTAACATCAGAACTGGACAGGGAAAGCCTGTGATGTATTATTCTTGGACTTCAGCAAGGCGTTTGACTCTGTCCCCACAATGGTCTGGTGGAGAAACTGATGGGGTTAGGAGTAGGCCCTTTGATGGTCAGATGGATTGAAAACTGGAGCTAGCTGGATGCACCCAGAGTAGTGGTCTGTGGGGAGCTCTAGAACCCTAAGAGAGGTTGGTAGTGGGGTACCGTGAGGCTCGTCCTGGGTCCGATCCTGTTTAATGCATACATATCGGACATCAGGGAGGGTATAGGTGTGAAATGAGCCTCTTGGATGACTCCAAGATGGGAGCAGTGGTGGAGGGAGAAGAGGGGAGGTTGGCCTGCAAGGGACCTGGACACTCTGGAAGCTGGGCTCACATGGAATTAAATTTAATATCACCAAGTGCAAGGTGTTGCATCTTGGTTGGGGAAACCCTAAACACAGGTGCACCCTGGGAGGGGAGACACTGGAGGCCTCAATAGGGGAAAAAGACCTAGGGGTCATGGTGGATGCATGTATGAATAACTCTGAGCAGTGCAGGAGAGTGGCTAGCAAGGCAAACAGGATGTTGGGATGCATCATAAGGGGGATCACCTCTAGCAGCAAGGAATAATTCTGCCGCTGTACAATGGACTGGTTAGACCACACCTTGAGTACTATGTACAGTACTGGAGACCACACTTGAAGAGGGACATACAGCTCCTGGAGAGGGTACAGAGGATGGCAACTAAGATGATACGAGGGCTAGGGGATTTGACGTATGAGGACAGACTTGAGGAGCTCTGCCTGTTTTCACTGGAGGAGAGGAGAGACAGGGGGGACATGATTGAGGTCTTCAAATACCTCAAGGGAATAAATAGGGTAAACATGGAGGGGATCTTTAGACTAAAGCAGGGAGGTATCACCAGAGGGCATGGTTTGAAGTTGGAAGGTGGAAGGGTGAGGGGGAAAGAGGAGGAGGTTTTCACTGAGAGGGTGGTGGACCCTTGGAATGCACTGCCTGGCGAGCTGGTTCAGAGATCCACAGTGGAGGGCTTCAAGAGAGGGTGGGACAGACACAGAAAGTGGATGTATCAGATGATGGCCTGTCCCGGTGGGGTGGGGATGGATGATAGGGGTTTCTGGAGCACAAGGGATGGGAGGGCCTCGGCACCCAACTAAGGATCTAAGGTTCGAGCAGACTCGATAGACCGTAAGGCCTAATCTGCTGGCAAATAGTATCTTAGTATCTTTCTTTTGGGCAAGTACGGTCTTATAACCAAGTGACTGTTAAGACCTGGTTTTCTTATTGCTCCCAGGGTCACTATCCAAAATGTTTCTCTTTGGAGAACAAAGTTATTGTAGTCTCCACCCCGGGTTTTTCACAAAGTCTGTCTACGGCCAAAAAAGAAAAACTGTGCTGCTGCTTTGTGAT
This sequence comes from Neoceratodus forsteri, assembly GCA_016271365.2. Taxonomy (NCBI): domain Eukaryota; kingdom Metazoa; phylum Chordata; order Ceratodontiformes; family Ceratodontidae; genus Neoceratodus; species Neoceratodus forsteri. The sequence continues at coordinate 50,153,479 of JADMNL010000031.1, read as the reverse complement.
GAGTCCAAAATATGTGTGGAGTTGCATGGGTTTTATCCCCCGCCCCATCACTCTGACATGTTTGCCCACTCTTATCTTTAGAGCTCTTGTAGTTTTTCCTACATAAAACCACCACATGTACAAGTTGCCAGATCGATAATTCTGGTCTTGTCACATATGGCCATCTGTCTAATCTGGTACCCTTTAGTGGTGTTTTTGCCAGTGACAGCCTTTGCCTGTGTAATATGCTTACAGTAGACTCATCTACGGCATTTGTAGCATCTGTTCATACCCAGGCTCAACCAGGTTCCATTATGTGGAATCTGTAAGTAGCTATGTACCAGCTGGTCCCTTAAAGTAATGGGTTTTCTGTAGGTAAAACAAGGGGTGGTTATCCATTAGTGTTCTCAGCCCATTGTCACTACTAAGCACTCAACAATGTTTTCTTACAGTCTGTTCTAAATATGCAGACTGTGCTGAAAAAGGTGTGACAAAATAATGTCTGTCATCTACTGATGTTGCATTACCTGCCAGTAATAAAGTATCTCTGTCTTGGCTAGCCACAAAGTTTCTGCCCCTGTCTATGACGCGGCCTCTGGTCTGCAAATTTGCTGACAGGTCCCTTTCTCCAATCTCGACCATCTGTGCAGTGCTACAATTGCGTTTAACAAGCAGAAATTGTCCCTTTGGGATGTTTTCTTTAGTAAGTTTTAGATGGCAGCTTGTGACCAGTAATACAGTGTTCCCATCTGTTTCTTTTCTATACATACATGTTTCAAGTTTATCTGCATCTGTTCTGTAGATTTTTAGGTACAAAAACTGTATGCTTATCTCACTTGCTGTGTATGTAAAGCATAAATTATCATTTATATTATGTAAGAAATCCACAAACAGCTGCAAATGTTCCCAGCTGCCATGACAAATTATTATGACATCGTCAATATAACAATGCCATAATTTAACACTGTCATAATAACTGTTGAACTCTCTGTTAACTACAGTATCTTGTTCCCACTTGTCAACATATAAGTTGGCAATGGTGGGTGCACAAGTTGCGCCCATGGCAGTACCCTTCTTTTGTAGAAATAACTGCTGCTCAAAGAGAAACACATTGTATGTTAAGACATATTCCAAGAGTTTTAAAACAAATGTTGTGGATGGAGTACACATATGTCTCCTTAGGTTTAAAAAATGAGCCGTAGTGTCTTGTGCTCCTTCATGGGGGATTTTTCATTTAATTTCATTTATTTGTAATTGCAGGTAGGTACACTGAGATACAAGATCCCATTTTCAAGCACAACCTGAAGTCAGTAGATTCAACAGACAAATTAACAATATAGAATACATTAATCAAAAGTTAAATACAACAGACAATTAACACATCATTTTACACAAGAGCAAACACTTCTTTTTTTAAAATGAATAGAAGCAGCAGTGGAGAAAGTGGTGATTGATAAAGAAGATTTTACTTCATCAGGTAAAGGGTTCCTCACCGTTGCAGCGCAATGAGCAAAGGATCTGGGTATATAGGGACTCTATGTAAAGAGTGACCAGCAAGTCCCCTTCTCCCATTGAGCAGTCCTTTAAAATTTATGCAGAGTCTACATATTTAGAATAGATTGTTAGTAAACATTGGGGAGTGCTTAGTAGTGACAATGGGCTGAGAACACTAATGGATAACCACCTCTTGTTTTACCTACAGAAAACCCATTACTTTAAGGGACCAGTTGGTACATAGCTACTTACAGACTCCACACAATAGAACCTGGTTGAACCTGGGTATGAACGGATGCTACAAATGCCATAGATGTGTCTTCTGTAAGCATATTACACAGGCAAAGTCCGCCACTAGCAGAAACGCCACTAAAGAGTACCAGATTAGACAGATGGCCACATGTGACAAGACCAGAATTATCTATCTGGTAACATCTACATGTGATGGTTTTTATGTAGGAAAAACTATGAGAGCTCTAAAGATAAGAGTGGGTGAACATGTCAGAATGATTGAAAGGAGGGATAGAACCTATGCAACAGCCACACATATAACGTATGGTTGAATGTTGTTATATGTAGAAATCTACCTTTTTATAACAATGTTTTACCATCAATGTGACATCACAACGTTGTTATCCCATTGATGGTATGTCACATCGATGGGTTAACAACTGGGAACAGTCTGCACATGCGTGCGCCTTTTTTTCTCATGAACTGACGGAGGGGCGCAGTGGTGACAGAATGACCCTGAATGGCCACGGCGGTGACTAATACTTAAAAAGTAAGGAGTCATCTTCATTTTTCTTGGGCCCATACACTATAAAATGTAATGTATGGTCCCTCTATCGGTAACCGGTCCATGTTAACCGTCTTGACATTGCCTAGGCGATGTAAACCTCTCAAGCTTCACTCTCAAGGTTTACATGGTCACCCTGGCAACCTCTCAACAGCTAACAAACCAGTTACCGACAGAAGACCATACGTTATCCTCTATGTTTTGGACTCATCACAAAACGAGCAGCACAGTTTTTCTTTTTTGGCCATAGATAGAGTGTGTAAAAAACCTGGGGGGGAGACTATAAAAACTTTGTTCTCCAAAGAGAAACATTTTGGATAGTGACCCTGGGAGCAATAAGAAAACCAGGTCTAAACAGTCACTTGGTTATAAGACCATACTTGCCCAAAAGAAAGATATGAGAGCACTCCTTCTGAAATCTCTACAACAAAAGTGATGTTCAAAATCATTAAACTGTTTTCCATTTAAGTTATATATATATAAAAAAAGTTAATCCAATCTGTACGTTTTTTCAACATGTATTGACCCTATTTAGGTCTCTGATGCTAGCAGTAAAAAAAACTACTCTCAATTTTCTCTCCATTCCTCGTTTTACTTATCCCCCCAACACACACATATACCAATTACCAATTTCCTCTTTTTTATCTCTTTCTTGCAGTCTTTGCTACATCCTAGGTGTGATGGGTTGCACATTATTTATATTTGTCTCTTTTTCTCTTCCTTTATTTCCTTCCCTTCTCCCCCAATGATTATTCCTATTGTTATACCAGGTTCCATTAAACTATATGTGTATGGTGTAGTATGTGATTTACTGTATATCTTTTTAAGAAACACTTTAGTTAATTAAATTCACATAGGCATTTTATTTTTAACCAGTGAAATTGCTGGGATTTGAATTGTGTCATAGTGACGTCACATGTCTTAATACTATTTAAATTGCTGTATTTATGTGTATTGTTAGCCTTTGAAAAAGGAACCATTGTTCCGAAATGCATCAGGTGTCTTTTGTCTGCATGAGTCAATTTTTGCATCAATAAATGCAGTCAATTTTGCAGTATTTGAAGCTGCCTTGGAGTTTATTTATTTATTTAAAAGTTTTACCAGGTGAGCATACTGAGCAGACTACCGCTCGATTCCAGATGTGTCCTGGGGAAGGGGAGCAAGGGAGTCAACACAGAGAATAAATACAACAATGATACACGAGTACAATCAGTATCAGCAAAGCATACGTAGAGGACATATTGGGTACAGAAAGGCAGGTGAGTTTTGATACAGACAGCTTATGTGTTGTCGAGCAGATGTTTGGAGATACAGTTTGGCATGCTAGCGGTGGAGTTAACACAGAATATAAACAACAGTACGAAAACCAACATCGAGAGTTAAAGTACAGCACATTTTGCATAGTGGTACATGAGAAAATGACTCATTACAAGAATGCACATTGGCAGATTGGGATTAACCAGGAGGGGTGAGACGGATAGAATTGCAGCCAGGCCAGCACCAGCTATGCACTGACAGCCATGGCTACCGTCCCTGACTAGCCAAGGTGCAGAGTCTGTAGTCTAGGTACATGGACATGAGGAGCAGAAATGGACTCTGAGGAGGGAGTTAAGTTGGTTATCATAATTGGCTTGCTGAACAGCCAGTGGGAGTGAATGCCACATTTTGGACATGCGATAAGAGAATGCTGCCTGGCCAGAAGTGGTGGCCAAATGTGGGATGTTCAAAGACCGGGTTTCAGTATTCCTGAGGGAGTGCAAAGGTGGAGGAGGTACAGACAGGGCACTAGAGAGGTACGGGGGCAGGGACTGGGTCCAGAACTTGGCCGTGAGCCTGGCACAGTGAGACAGCCTCCTGTCCTGCAGGGAGGAGAGGTGTAAGAGGTGTAAGTTTTGATAGAGGGAGCAGTGGTGTGTACTGGGGGAACAGTCAAGGGTGAAATGACAGAAGGAGTGGAAAAGGGTGTCCAGTCTGGTTAAGGTAGTCTTGGGAGCGGCACAATAAACTACATTGCCATAGTCAAAGATAGGGAGGATCATTTTCTGTATAATCTCCCACTGGGCCAGTAGCGGGATACAACCGTGGTTCTGGTATAGGGCCTCAAGCATGGGGTGCAGCTTCTCTGTGTACATAACAACTGAGGGGTTAGTCAAGCCATATCCCGAAGGTATCTAAAGGAGGAGCACACCTCCAGCACTGTCCCATCCAAGGTGTGGAAAGGGGGTGTAGAAGGGAGCTGAGACAGTTTCTGCCTTGTGCCAAAGGTCATGGAGACTGTTTTCTTGGTGTTTAGGAAAAGCTGATTTAAGTGAAACTAGAGCTGGACTTCGTTGAAGTCGAGCTGCAGTCTGGATGCCACATCAGAGATAGAGGGGCCTGATGTATATAGGACTGTGTCATCTGCATACATACAAACATACATACGAAGAAACCAGCAGAGGAAGGCCATTTGATTTATCAAGTCTGCTTGTATTGCAGGGTCTACAGCTTCAGCTAATGTCCCTGCCCTCCCAACCCCACTCCTCCCATCCTCCCTACCCATGATCCTTACCTTCCCCCATGCCTATCCCAGCCTCTCTTAAAGCTGCCCACTGTCTTCAATGAGATAATCTCTTCCAGCAGTGCATTCCATGTGTCCATCACCTTCTCTGTGAAGAAGTGCTTCCTGACCTCCCTCCAGTCCAAACCTCCCACCCTCTAGCTTAAGACTGTGCCCCCTCGTGTTATGGTTGTGTATATGGGCAGGCAGAGGGCAGGTCATTTAGGAAAATACAGCACAACAGTGGCACTAGGACTGAGTCTTGAAGAACCCCTAAGGAGATGGGGAGGAGGAGGAGATGGAGTTTCCAGTCCTTACAGATTGAGTCCTGCCCACCAGGTAGGAGTGAAACCAATTGGTTGCTATGCTGGAGAGCCCAGCTAGGGAAAGCTTGGCGATGAGGAGAGGGTGTGAAACAGTTTCAAAAACCTTTGCAAGGTCGATAAAGATGGCTGAGGTAATGTGGGACTGATACATGCCAGTGAAGATGGCATCAGTGAGCTTTAGGAGGGAGGCGGTAGTAGAATGGGACTTCCTAAAACCAGACTGGTACAGAGTGAAGAAAGATGTAGAGTCAAGGTAGGAGGAGAGCTGAGAGAGGACTAGGCATTCCTGCAGTTTTGCTAGAGTGGGGAAAAGGGAGAGAAAGGCTGGTAGTTGACTAGGGAGGAGGGGTCACCACCCTTTGGAAGAGGGATAACAGTGGCATGCTTCCATTCTGCTGGGATAGAAGCTAAAGAGAAAGATAGGTTGAAAAGAGAGGCCAGCGGGGAGGCAATGGCTGGGGCTGACAGGATGAGCATTTTTTCATCCATCCCTGAGGGGCATTTTCCTGTGGAGGGGTTTAAAGTAAGCAGGGCATTGTAAACATCAGCCAGAGTGACCCATTGGAAGGCAAAAACATGGGAGTCAGCATGGGCAGATCATGGAGGGGTAGGCTGGGCTGGTGTGGATGGAGGAAGAGAGGACAGCAGAGATGTTGTGCAGCTTGTGAAGAAGCAGTTGAACTCACTTGCTACCGCTAGTGGGTTTTCTAGAGTGATGTCGCCCGACTTTTTGACAGGGGTGAGGGTTGGGATGGTGGGAAGAAAACAGTTTGACTCACTTTCCAAAGTTTAGTAGGATTGTTTATATTTGATAGGAAAGTGGTTCAGAAGTAATTTGCTTTAGCCTGGTGGATTTGCCTAGTGCATGCATTCATTCAAACGAGGTGGTGAGTGCTCGATACTGCTGTCTCGTACTATCACAAGACTGAAACACTACCCAGCACCTTGAAGGAGGCAGTTATTACTGTCCTACCCAAGGAAGGGAAGGATATCTCCCTTCCGATCAGCTGCAGGCCTATATCCCTCATCAATGAGAATGCCAACATTTTGGCTAAGGCCCTAGTGACCCATTTAGAGAAAGTTCTTCCCCTTTTGGTACACCCTGCAAGGTAGGGTTTGTCAAAGGGTGGGCTAGCGCAGACCATCTGAGGGTACTAATTACACTGATGTAATCCGCAGTAACTCTTCCCACCCAGGCTGATGCAATTATGGTGGATTTTGAAAAAGCTTTCGACTCCGTAGAGTGGGAATACCAGCATTCATCACTGCAGCACTGTAACTTTTGGGACAATTTTAGAAAGTCGGTGAGAACCCTTTACAGTGGCCCAACAGCTAGACTCCTCATGAATAACATCCTTTCTGTGCCCTTCACATTGCATCAAGGCATGAGGCAATGTTGCCCACTTTCACCCATATTGTTTGTATTGGCAATAGAACCCTTGGCAGCAGCACTTAGATCTCACCCAGGTATTACAGGGCTAGAAGTAGGGAAGAGATGTTACCACACTAAGCTATATGCAGATGATTGCCTCATTCTAATAAGTAATATAACCACAAGTATCCCTCACGTCCTTGCACTGTTAAACTCTTTTGACGAAATATCAGAATTGCGTCTTAATGTTAACAAATCGGAGATACTCCCCCTTACAATCTTAATACACCCAAACTCATAAAATTCCGAGAGCTGGCCTGGGCAGATGGGAAATTAAATATCTGGGAATTAGGATATCTCTGGCTGTACATAGCCTGGCTGACAGGAACTTTGGTCATCTGATTAATTCCGTTCAGAAATAAATGGAGAGGTGGGATCACCTCAACCGTTCAATGGCAGGCAAGACAGCAGCAGTTAAAACAATGCTTGCCCCCAGGGTCTTCTACCCACTCTCCCACCTTCCAGTAGAGATCCCTGACAAATGGTTTCACAAATTAAATTCCATCGTAGGGAAATTTCTCTGGGGGAACACAATCCCAGAGAGTAGAGCCAAGCTGAGGGCTCCATGGACCAAGCAGTGTTCCACAGGGCTCGTTCTTAGGCCCTTGTTTCAGTTATTTATTTCAGATATGATGTCAAATTGCATCACTCCCTCTGTTAAATATGCAGATGATACTAAAATTGGCAGCCCATTTTCAAACCCTTAACAAGTTTTATGCATTTGACAAGATATGGACATAATTACAAACTGGGTACATTTATGGGGACTCAAACTAAATAACTCAAAATGTAAAGTCATGTATCTTGGACAACATAACTCAAACATCTCTTATAAATTAGGTGGCCAATTATTGAATACCACAACTGATGAGAAAGATCTTGGAATTATTATATCAAGTGACTTTACCAATTCTAAACATATACATGAAATCATGAACAAAACCAGTCGGGTCATATGGCTCATCAAGAGAAATATAGACACTGTCAGCAAATAAGGGTCTATGGCCCACCCAGTCTGCCCATTTGAGCTTGTAAGTTCACTTTATGTTTTCCTAGAAGTCTGTTGCCCCTGACCTCCAGGATTCCCTTATGTCTATCCCATGCATTCTTAAATTCTGTGATTGTTTCAGCCCCCACCACTTCCTCTGGCAGGGTGTTCCACTTGTCCACCACCTGTTCTGTGAAGAAAGTCTTCCTCACGTTTCCTCTGAATCACCCACCCTCTAACTTCATCCCATGCCCTCTAGTCCTGGAACATCTTTTTTGCTGGAAAGTAGTGTATTCCTGAACTCTGTTCCTCTCTGTAAGGTACTTGTATGTCTCTATCATATCCCCTCTCTCTCCCTCCTCTCCTCCAAGGAGTACATATTCAAGTCCTTCAACCTGTCTTCATAGGACTTGTGATGCACTCCCTGTACCATCTTTGTTGCCCTCCTCTGAACCTTCTCTACCCTGTCTGCGTCCTTACATAGGTAAGGTCTCCAGAACTGTACACTGTACTCCAGGTGGGTCCTCACTAGTGTCTTGTATAGTGGAATTATGACCTCCCTTTTCCTGCTGGTGATGCCCCACCTATGCATCTCAGCATCCTATTTGTTTTACCTGCTGCCTTGTCGCACTGTTTCCATACCTTGAGGTCATCAAAGATGATAACCCCAAGGTCCCTTTCCTGCTTGGTGCATGCTATATCCTCACCCACAACTGATATTTAGAAAATGGCAAAGAGAAATCTCAAAACCTGATTGGCTGAGAACCTTTGTGAGGTGGGCATCTATTTTTCAATAGATGCCCTTTAAAATACAAGCGCCAACTTCATACACCAGTGACAAGCTGGTATCCTTGTGCCACAAAATTCACAACTAGCGAGCCGCCATTTCTTTCTCCATTACTGGCTGACCAACTGAAGACCCCCCACCCCCAGAAGTCCCCACCCCTGCCACGAGTAGGCAAACCATCAAAATTAAACTAAAACACATTAAAACATCAAATCAAGCCTTTCAATCGAGCACACACCTTTGCAGAGCAATAGAGAGAATTGCGGCTCCCGCCCCTTAAAAGCCAGCCGATGCAGTATTGAAGCAAGCTGGAAAAGACTCTACACATCTGGGGAGCCAAATTAAAGAAAGTGCCTCCTCCATTCCGCACCCTGCTTTTGCCTCACAACATGCATAATGTCCATGGTATTCCTTACCTCATCCTGCATGTTGAGCTTACTAGGCAGGCTGTTCCTCTGCATTTTTTTTTAACTGCACCCATCTTGTTGCGGTCACGATTCCCAATAGCCGATTTCTTACCAACTAAAATGACTGGTATGGCCAATTCCTCACCCGCTCTCCAAATGAGCGATATGGCCGATTCCTTGCCTGCTCTCCAAACCAGCGGTACCGGGCTCCACATGGCCTTGAATCCCACCAATACTTTACATACAGGACTACGAGTCCCATAAACCAATGGGGCAGCTATGTACCTCATATAAGCAAACTGTCATAGACAAGATCACCCTCTAGTGGCACACATGCCACAGTAGAGGGACTACTTTACAAAAACTATAGTTTAATGTTTTTTAAACATTGATGAAACTATTTTAAAATGTTTTTTTTTTCCATTCTATAAAAAATATTACTGATGGGCCATTTTCTAAGTGCAATAATACCCTCCAGGGTGGGTGGTATTAGGAAATACTGGACCTTCCAGGGGCTATACGACCTCCGCGCCGGGCCTCATTACGCCCGGAGTCCGGTATTTCCCAATACCACCCACCCTGTTCGGTATTATTGCTTACGTTGTTCCAGGGTTTTTGTGCCCCATGTGCATTATCTTGCACTTCTTTGCACTGAATTTCAACTGCCAAACTCTTGACCATTCTTCAGGCTTCTGCAGGTCCCTCCTCATTCTGTCTACACCCTCTGGCATGTCCACTCTGTTACAGAGCTTCAGTAACACAGCTTCTGTTACAGAGTACCAGTCTTTATATCTAACTGGTATGTCCCCATTGAATGTATATATGTTATCACTTTTGAAAGCTCAATAAAAAGATTAACTGCAAAAACATTTATTTGAAATCAAATGTTCAAGAATGGCCAGTATGAGTTAATTTGTCTCCTAACTCGCTAGCTTCAGATACATGTGATCCACAGTGCTGTAACTAAACTCCAGCATGATGTAGTGAAAATGTTAGCGGGCTAAAAAAATGGCAACCTCAGACTGCTAAAACATACAATACAGAATGCCAAAACATGAATCATTGAGCCATTGGATTCTGTGCTCCGGCTGTTTTACTGGGACTAGTTATTTATAGTGCATTGCACAGTAGTCCTACATTGCACTATAAATAACCAATCAAATTACTCCATTGTTCTCTGCCATTTTATAAAGTATATTGAGAGCAGGGGGGATTAAACACTTACCTAGATTTGGTAACAGTGACATTGTCTCACTAACTCAGATTGGGTAACAGGAGTATCACATATTACTGATGCCATACACATTACAAGGACACCCCACATTACTAACCCAGATTGGGAAGCAGCAGGGGATAAACTGTGCAGGAGCCCATAGGAACTCACTTCCATCACCTTTTAAAATACTGTATGACAGTTCCCCCACCTCAGTTATCTTTTTTTCCATTGACTAATATGGGAGAGTTCCACCACCCAGAAATTACAGTTTTACCACCTAGAAATCTTGATGTGAGAGTTACCCCACCAAAACATTTTCAGTTTAAACACTGGGAAACAGGGGCACCCCACACCACTAACTCAGACCGGGTAACATGGGGACACCACACCTCTAACTCAGACTGGGTAAAATAGACAGCTCACATGACTAACTCAGACTGAGTATTAGGGACACCACATATCATTAATTCAAAGCAGGTAACTGGGACATCCTTCAGTACTAACTCAAACTGGGTAACAGGGTCACCCCACATCGTTAACTCAGATTGGGTAACAAGGACACCCCAAAACACTTACTCAGATTCAGTAACAGGGACACTGAATATTGCTAACTCACGTTGAGTAACATGGGTATCATATGTTAATGATTCAGACTGAGTAACAGTGCCACTGCATGTTCATACAGACTGTGTAATAGGGGTATCATACATTATACAATGGCAAGACAATTTCCTGGACTCTGATTGGTCAGTGTGTGCCTGAGACAGTGATGATATTACACAATGTGGATTTTGTGGAGCATGCACCTTTTTCTTCAGAAACAAAGATACACTGCCTCACTAAAAATCTACTAAAAACATTTTTGTTTTGTATAACATCGAACCATTATATAATTGCAATAAGGCACTCCAAGGTGTGTGTTATTGTGTAATAACGTCACTCCTGGGGAGGTGGAAGCACTCGGCTTCGCCTCATGCTACAACCCACCCCAGGAGTGACGTTATTACACGATAACACACACCTTATCGTGCCTTATTGCTTAATCACTGACTTGTAACAGGGTAACAGGCATCATTCGGTCAAACTGAGCAGCAGAGAAATCCTTCAACAGTTAGATTGGGTAAGATGGACAACCCATATTACTAGCACAGATTGGGTGACAGAGACACCCTGTACATTAACTCAAACTGGGTAACAAGAACAGTTCATGTCACTAACTCAGATGTGGTAAAAGGGACTCCCCACATCAGTAACTCAGATTTGGTAACAGGGACACCCTACATCACTAACTCAAATCTGGTAACAGGGACACCCAACATCACTAACTCAGATTCAGTAACAGGGGCACCCCACATCACTAATTCAGATTTGGTAACAAGGACTCCCCACATCAGAAACTCAGATTTGGTAACAGGGACTCCTCACATCAGTAACTCAGATTTGGTAACAGGGACTCCCCACATCACTAACTAAGATTTGCTAACAGGGACTCCCCACATCACTAACTCAGATTTGGTAACAGGGACTGCCCACATCACTAACTCAGATTTGGTAACAGGGACTCCCCACATCACTAACTCAGATTTGGTGACAGGGACTCCCCACATCACTAACTCAGATTTGGTAACAGGGACTCCCCACATCACTAACTCAGATTTGGTAACAGGGACCCCCCACATCACTAACTCAGATTCAGTAACAGGGACTCCCCACATCACTAACTCAGATTTGGTAACAGGGACTGCCCACATCAGTAACTCAGATTTGGTAACAGGGACTCCCCACATCACTAACTCAGATTTGGTAACAGGGACCCCCCACATCACTAACTCAGATTTGGTGACATGGACTCCATATATGGCACAGGTAGTTTTTAATAATTATAAATCACTGGGGAGATGCTGATGTAGCTGGTCAGTTTGATTCTGATTCCCTTTATCATTTTAATAGTAAAAAAACAGACTGCCCGCCATACTGGTGTTACCACATAAAAACATGTTTGTTTACTGTCCTTGATCAACTCCCACTACATATTTTCTGGACTTAGGAACACCCCCAACACAGTGTAGCCACTTATTATGCAGTGGGAGGAGAGGAGATGATTACATAATTAATGGCCACTCTTTTTGGGGGTGCTCCTGTTCTTAAAGTATGCAATAAGAACAGATCAACGATTTGAAACAAAACAAGGTTGGGTATAACAGCACCATTAGCATGCATTTTAGTTGTACTAAGAAAGGAAGCAGATAAAATAACTGCAACATTAACTAACTTTAGAGAAGTTAAGTAATCATAACACATGAGTTTTCAACTAGAAATAATATGATGCAAAAAAAGGTTGACAGTGTCCCTTCAGTTGAATTTCTGAGACATTCTGGGGGCACATGGTAAAAGTTTTTCAGAAAGATATTATAGTTGATCCGACATGCACCCCCAGGTCCTCTGTGGGGTGGCCTGCATTGTATGTAAAGCAATGTACTTGTGGTACAATATGTATTACTAAGAGACAAAGAAAGCAGGCAGTCAGCAAACAATGTTCAAGAACAATGCATCAAAAAACTTTAACAACACGGAACAATAATAACTAGCAAACTGATAATATAACCTGACTTCCAAGGAGTAGGGGGCTGCAAAAATAACTAGTCCCTTCCCCACCATGACTCAGGTTGTAGTATACATTATAACCCGAGGTGAGCGATGATCAGAGTGCACTGTTGGGGAAAAACAGAAACAAACATACTGGGAGGGACAGCGCAAAGTATCTGTTCTATATACCCCCTCTTTTGTTATGTCAGAATATGCAGGAATAAGAAAGAAGAGGGAGCAGACAACACAGAACAAGAACCAATTGTCTTTTATATATATATATATATATATATATACGCACACACAGTCTTAAGCTGGGGGAGGTTTAGGAGGGGGATCAGGAAGCATTTCTTTATAGGGAGGGTGGTGGACACTTGGAATGCACTGCCAGAAGCGGTGGTCTCGTTTAAGACAATGAGCTTCAAGAGAGGCTGGGATAGGCATAGGGGGAAGGTAAGGATCATGGGTAGGGAGGATAGGAGGAGGGGGAGGGGTAGCAGGAACAGTAGCTCAAGCTGTGGACTCTGCAATACGAGCAGACTAGATAAACCAAATGGTCTTCTTCTGCTGGCTTCTTCATATGTTGATATGTATGTTCATATAAAATATCACAATTCTCCCCATCTCCAGTTCAGATACTGGGAAGATGATGAGGTAGGCTGATACTGAAAACAACTTTATGGAAAACAAAAAGGCTTTAGCTCTAATCCTGCAAAAGAACAAAAAGTATTGGTATGTAAGTCTAAAGTAATCTCTTTTCCCTTAAGGGGAGGTGTCCTTGACCCCTAGGTGGTCCCAAATAATATTGTCCACTATATATTCTGTAAACAATTGGGCCACTGACACACGATCCTATTAACAAGTCCCATAGAGTAAGACTGGCTTAGCCCATGAACCCCACGGTCACCTTGACTCAGATATATAATTGAATTGCACTGGCAGGATCACCCAGGAGTCATCTGCCACAGCCCTCCCCATAACTCCCCTCCCCCTGCCCGTGGGCACCAATACTGAACAATCCCAGAAACATACCATATCTTAGCCTGAGATTTACATTGCTGATCCTGCCACTGAGGGCCCTCTTGCACTCTATCTTCCAAGGGAGGCAGTACAGCACAGCGGTTTAAGACTCTGAGCTGCAAACCTAAAGACCTGGGTTTGAATCCCACAGACTCCCACTTGTATACTGTGTGACCCTGTGCAAGTCACTTAACTTCCTTGTGCTCCCAGGATGCACCTGGAAACAAGCTTCGGCTTAGTGTGCCTCTCCTGGTTAAACAATTTCCCCTTTCTTTCCCTTCCCTTCCAACACCCCTCCTAGCAAATTATACTACTGGCAACATGCAGCAGTTCTCTGCATGCCCCACAAACAGCTGTGACAGCTTCTTGCCCCCAGCAGATGATTACTGCTAGCAGACAAATGAGGTGAAAGGTTGTTTTATTTCACATGCCAGTTTTCAGGTTGCTTTCAGCACATGATGTTTGGGAGGGTGCTGTGGTTCTACTACAATGGAACTGGAGAAGAGGCCACCTGGCCATCCGCTTTCAAAGTATTAGGCGTGAAGCCTGCATCATTTCCCCATCTGTACCCACTGTTTCTGGTCTAACTTGCGGCAATCCTGGAGGCTGCTTTTACGGAGCTTGCATCAGATATTTGTTGCAAGTTACTAGAAGTCGTGGAAACTGTCTCAACTGCACCCGAGATTGTAGATTCAGGCACAGTTGCAGTGAAGGGTTTGGCGTACTGCCAGAACTTAGTGTGGTGGTGCAGGACTGGATGCAAGTCCTGTGTCGGGCTTTGAAAATCCTGCATAAGCAGCTCTAACCCTGCAGCTAAAATGAAACCTATTCTAGCCAAAAGAAGGAGAGCGGTCAGAGTTCCACTGTACACCCAGCTGATTAGGCCGCACCAGGATTATAGGGTCCAGTTCTGGAGGCTGCACCTCAGGAAAGACATGGAGAGGTTGGAACAAGTACAAAGGAGAGCGACAAAGATGGTCAGAGGGCTTGATAGATTGCCATATGAAGAGATACTGAGCGATCTAGGCATGTATTCACTGGAGCAGAGGAGGGAGAGGGGTGACATGATTGAGACTTGTAAATACCTCAGGGGCCTAAACAAAGTGCCTGTGGAGAACCTGTTCCAGCTAAAAGAGTGGCCAAGAGTGAGGGGACACGAATTACAACTAAGGGGGGGGGGGAGTTTAGAGGTAACCATAGGAAGTACTTCTTTCCGTATGGCCTGCCCAATAACTTTTATAAGGCCTGTCTTCCACTACTTTCCCCGTTGTTGAGGGATGTGTATAACTTGTGGTTCCATAAAGGAATAAATGATCCGAGTTTTCTCGAGGCAATCATTACAGTCATCCCTAAACCTAATAAGGATCCCTTGTGTCCTGGGAGTTATAGACCAATTTCGTTGTTGAATTTGGATGTTAAAATACTGGCAAAGATCCTCGCTAATCGACTTGCCCCAATGTTAAGTAGTATTATTAGTAACAAACAAGTGGGGTTCATGGCGGGGCGGGTAGCCGGAGACCATATGTGCAAACTTTTGCACCTGATGCAGAGGGCTAAAGACTCAGACATCTCATCAGTGCTTGTTTCACTCGACGCTAAAAAAGCATTCGACAGGGTTTCCTGGTGCTTTTTGTTTGCCACCCTCAAACAATTAGGTATGCCTGCCTCCTTTCTCACCTGGGTTAAAACCTTATATACGGCCCCGACAGCGCAGGTATGGTGCAATGGGCACCTGTCTCAGGCTTTCCCTTTGGAGAGGGGCACTCAGCAGGGTTGCCCTTTATCTCCTCTCCTGTTTAATTGCTATCTGGAACCATTAACTCAGAGGCTGGCGACCAATACAGCTTTAAAGGGAATTCAATTATATGGGGAGCGATTTGTCCTGTCAGCTTATGCAGATGTTATTCTGCTGCATCTGGAGGAACCAGAATCCTCATTGCCAGCTCTTCTGGAGGAAATCAACAGATTTGCTAAAGTTTCAGCTTACAAGCTTAATTTATCTAAAACTAAGGTGTTCCCACTGAACTGTAGAGTCACTAAAACCAGCATTTTAGAATCAGGCCTCTCCTGGGAGTATCGAACCTTCACCTATCTGAGGATAAAGATTTCCCGAGGAATCTCTTCCATGTTCAAGGACAACCTGGCTGCGCTGGTGCAGACAGTGCAGGTTGATCTGAATAGGTGGAGTGAGTTTCCTATGACGTTATTGGGACGCTGTAATATTCTGAAAATGAATGTTTTATCGAGACTCCTATACCCGTTAGGAATAATGGGTTTTTACATTCCCAGGAAATGGTTTACGAATTTGCAGAGAATATTTAGCAATTTTCTCTGGAAGAATAAACCTCCCAAACGTGTGTTCCACAAACTGACTGCTCCTAAACTGCAGGGGGACTTAGCTCTTCCCTCCTTGTTTACGTATTATGGGGCACAACACCTTAGCAAAATGGTCCTGTGGGGACAGACAGACTCGCTCGTGGATGCTGGCAGGTATTTTCCAGTATGGCTAAGTATTGAAGGTAAAGCGGCGAGGAGTGTGAATTGCTCCCTGGCCGCTCTTGTATATGTTAAATTCTCCAAGCTTGATAAATCACTCAGGTCCACTCCTATAGAGTAGTCTTTCAAAGCATTGCATCAAATTCTCCAGTATTACTCCATAAAGTGGCATGGGTCTCTCCATCAACCTTTAGTCAACAATCCACAAATATTGGTTGGTAGGCGCCCCATTCCACCTTCTTGTCTTCCACAACTCAAACACTGTACATTGGCCAACCTGCTACAAAATAACAGGGTAGCTCCCTTTCAAACTCTGTAGACGCGTTTTCACCTTAGTCTCAAAGACTTTTTTAAGTATTTGCAAATCAAAAGTGCACTAGCAGGACTTCATAAAAAGCAAGGTGGGTCTGATTACTTGATTGAGGGACTGCAACAAGTCCTACAGAGTTCAGAAACGGGCCACGCAGTTTCAAAGATTTACAAGCAGCTCCAAGTGATGGACCATAATCTTCCTACTGGAGTTTGCTATTACTGGGTGCACGAGCTCTCATTGTCGACTGAAGTGGAGTTCTGGAAGAAAATTTGGGGTACGAATCATAAATATATTAAGCAAGATAGGTTACGCCTTGTGCAATTTAAGATTATGCATGATAAATTGTATAATGCGGGTTTTGCATCTTCCCCTGTTTGTTTCAGATGCAAGAGAACCCAGGGCTGTCTTCACCATATGCTATGGGAATGTCCAACTACACAGGTTTTCTGGAGGTCTAGCCAGCGAAAATTGGATCCAATACTAGGATTGGATACCCTATTTACCCCTGAGGCCTGTATGCTGGCGATATTTCCGCCGAGAACTCCAGTGGTACGGCAGGCTCACATTACACTAATTGCGGCTATAGCTAAGCTAGTAATGCTTAGGCACTGGAAGGAGGACGCTCTTCCTGCAGTCTTAGAGTGGTATGGGGAAATTTTGCTTGCCATTCAAGTAGAAAAGCACATTGCCACAGTAAGACAGAGACTACAATATTACCAGACTATCTGGGAGCCCCTACTGACATTACTTTCTCTATGGAATTTAGGATAGTTTGCTGAAATTACTCCAAGGTGTGGCCTCAAAATATGGGAATCAAGTAGTTTTTATTTTTATGGAATGCGGCACTAAAATCTATTTTTGTCTTTTTCCTCCCTACGGTCTGGTCTTTTTTTTTTTTTTTTTAGAGTTGCGTAACTGTGCAGAGGGGAGTTTTTTGGGGAGTGTAGAAGGGATGGTGGGGAGGAGGTGTTAGAGAGGGAAGGGTTTCAGGCTGAATCACTTACTGAAGGATACTGTTAAATATTGGATAGAATATGTTTGTCTATTTTCTTCTGTATCCTTGTACTGTGGTTACCATGCTTGTATTGGAAGGAAAATAATAAAGTATACTGAATTAAAAAAGGAAGTACTTCTTCACCAAGAGGGCGGTGGGAAACTAGAATGGGCTGCCCAGGGAGGTGGTGGGAGACAGAACAGTAGGGGGGTTTACGAGAGCATGGGATAAACAGAGGGGAATGCTGAGATGGGGGGTCTATAGTTAAGACCTAAGTGGACACTTAGGCAACTGGGCAGACTGGGTAGGCCCAGTGAGCCTTTTCTGCCGACACATTCCTATGTTCCTGTGTTACAATTGCCAGCACTACAGGTAGGGAATTTGGAGAAGACTAGGTGGGCCAAGTGGTCCTTATCTGCTTCTATGTTTTTATGTTTCAATGTGTTCGATTGGCTCTTATTTTTGTGTTCTGCAGTCCTCACTTTCTCCACTAGATGACACTGATATGGTCACTGATTCTGTGTATGCTATATACACACTTTCCTGAAAGTGAAGGTATAATATAAGTGTACCCCTGCCCTCAAGGGTTTGGCTAAGTCCTGGCAAAATGCAGAAAAAAATGCAAGGCTTAAAGGGACTGTCCTTTAGACACACGACCATGGACCCACTGAATGTTCAGGTTTTCAAACAGTGTGGTGCCAGCTCCACCCAGGTGATTCCTTCGAGGCAGCTGCCTGGGGCTATCTGTGACTGGTGTGCCAACACGTACTGATTAGTTCCTTGATGAGGGATGAGACAATCCCACAGCATGTCCCTTATGGAATTCCTATGGGCAGTGCGGGCTGACTGGGCACTTAACATGCATGGGGTGACTGGCAAAACCCTTTGTTACAAAACTATTACTTCACTTACATTAAATTTTTTTCATTAAAAATTTGTATTAATTTTCAATTTACTTATGTACGAACAGTTCAAATAATTCACAAGATACATCAGTTCTTCTATTGCACTGAGTCTAAGCCCCGACACATTTCTGAGCATGAGCATACATGTGTTGCGGTAATTTTTTAACAACCTGAACCTGAGTGTTCTAAAACCAAACAATGCACATAGAATATACTTATTACATTAAAGATATTTAAACTCAGGCTGGCCTGGTGGTGCTGAGGGATGAGACACTGGACGCCACACCTCACGCCATGCCAGCGACCCGAGTTCAGTAGCAGACTCAGGCTGTTGGGGGCCAGCAGAGGAGGGATGGGATTGAGCATCCAGAGGACTGTTCTCCCCTCCCAGGGTGGGCTCTGGGGTAAGCCTCACTCCATAGTGGCCCCTCATGGAGACCGGGGGGCCCTACTGGTAGCAAGGCTCAATGCAATGTCGGGGACAGAGCAGTGGCAGACGTCTGCATGTAAGGTGCGCTGATGTCATTGCACGTCTGCGCTCCGAGGGGAGCAACACCACAGGAAAAACAATGAAAGGGATCCCAATGATCTGCCCACAGCCCACTGCTGGACCTGCCTCATGGGATCTCCCGACCCTCACCCCGGTCCCGTGGCTGTCCCTGTAATTGCAGAAAGGTTACCACAAGTGGGTGGCACCTCCCCGGGGGGGGGAGATCCAGGGGGCTGGACAAGCCGTGGGGGCTGAGTGGGAGACTGATAGAGAAGGTTTCAGGCTGGGTGTAGCGGCAGTAGTCAAGTGGGTACCCTGGAGAGCTGCCCTGGACCTCCAGAGAATATAAATAAAATTTTCACAAAAAAAAAGATATATAAACTCTGTAATCCTGTGGAGGATCTCCATCAAATGAGTTGTTATTATTGAATACTGTACTTAAATAGTTAGTATTAATTCTTCAATTTTCCTCTAAGAAAGCTAGAACTGGAGACCAAGTCAGCGTTAAAAATATTTAGATTTCCAGACAGAATGTGGGCAATGCGCTCATTACTGATAACCTCTCCTAGCATAGCATATCACTCTTGAATGACAGGTGTATTCTGTTTCCAATTTGATAACAAAATTCTCTTAAAAGAAAGTGCAGCCGCCCATATCCCTATTTTTATTTACTTTTTTGACTCATCAGAATACCTTTGAGCTAGGAAAGGGGAAAGGGAAAGGAGAAATTGTTTAACGAGGAAAGGCACACTAAGCCAAAGCTTGTTTCCAGGTGCGACCTGGGAGCACTTGGAAGTTAAGTGACTTGCTCAGGGTCACACAATATGTGAGTGGGAGTTGTAGGACTCAAATCCAGGTCTCCGGGTTTGCAGCTTAGTGCCCTAAACCACAGCACCATACTGTATCCTAGCTAGCTTTGTAAAAGAGCTAGAAGCTCTTTTACAAAGGTTCCACATCAATAGACAATGAGACAGATGCAATGTTTACAATTCACAAAGACAGAAGTATAGGATTCACATATAGGAATACTAATAGTCTAGACAAAAGCTAAACAGTTGAATTACAAGCAGTAGCAAAAATTAAAAATATCTGCCTTGCGACCAGGCACTGTCACTCATTACAGGTCCTTAATAATACAACATAGTTTCAAATGGATAGAGGGAAGGGGGAGGGAGCAGAGGATCAGCAGGATCGAACCCTAAGAATGGATGGGGAAAGTAGGGACTTGTGCAGTGGGTGACAGGAGGAGCAGAATGACTGAGTGTGAGGTGGGGGTAGGATTAGAGTGGTGAGACAGGATTAAGAGAGGGAGGGGGTAGGAGTAATAGTGGTAGGGTAAGAGAATACAGGTGTGGGGGAATAAAGGGATATTTGAGCAAAGGGCTTACATAGGGAGGGTAGGAGGACAGGAGGGAACACTGGTTAGAAACAGGAGCTAGATTACAGTGCATTACTATCGTTAAGGGTGTAGAAGAACGTCAGAAATCCACAGAGAAGAACTTCACGGGACGAAGAGGGCCTTAGTGGGGTGAAAGCACCTTAGGTATGCCTGCAATCTCAGGATCTTGTGTTGGGTAGGGATTGCTTCAGGTCATGCTTAAATGTAGGGAGGTCCTCTGAGTTTTGTAGTTCTCCCAGGAGATCATTTAGCCAGACGGGAGCCCTGTAAGCAAATGAATGCTGGCCTAGAGATGTCCTCATGAAGGGGATGCATACAGAACTACTAACTGTGCCTCTTATTCTGTGCTGCGGGTGTACAGGTAAGATGATCTGTTGGATGCAAGGGGCGTTAGGCCTAATTGGGCTTTTTTACCTAACAGGCAAGTAAGAAATTTGATCCTGTCTCTCAAGTTAAGCCAGTCAATGAGTCCGTACAGGTTGCACATGTGGGTGAGTTTATCAGCCCCTAGGACTAGCCTGCAGGCTTTGCTGAGTGCTGTAGCCACCGGTTTTAGGGCTGTTTCAGAGGCAGCAGTGTGCATGACCAGGCTGTAGTCAATTATTGATAGGATGGAGCTGGTGATAGAAAGGCGGAGGGCAGTGGG
The DNA here is from genome assembly GCA_016271365.2 of Neoceratodus forsteri. Classification (NCBI taxonomy): domain Eukaryota; kingdom Metazoa; phylum Chordata; order Ceratodontiformes; family Ceratodontidae; genus Neoceratodus; species Neoceratodus forsteri. The sequence goes on along the minus strand of JADMNL010000031.1, from coordinate 50,132,666 downwards.
TGTAAGGTATTGCCGGTGTCTATACAGGACACCTAGTCTGGTGCTGACTGCTTTTACCACCTGGTCAATGTGCTTTGAGAAGGACAGGGTGTCATCTATAACAAGTATTTGTCAATGTTGCTTGCTTGTATGTGCTGTTTAGGTATTTGGAAGTGACAGTTTCATGCCTTCCTCCCAAGACATCCACTGTGTCTTTCCGTTCAGTATTCACAGAAGAGTGGAAGGGGCAAGGGCCACAGCAGTACAGCAGTTGCCAATGGGGTGAAGAGGTGGACAAAAGAGTCCTGCAGGAGCTCACTAAATTGAAGGTAGACAAAGCGATGGAACCAGATGGCATACGCCCAAGGATATTAACAGAACTGCGAAGGGAGATAGCCGTACCTCTGGCAGCCATGTTCACTGAGTCATTCAACATGAGCGAATTGGAGGAGGGCACATGTGGTCCCTCTACACAAGTCAGGCAGCAGGGAGGAGGCAGGGAACAATAGGCCATTCAGCCTCACCTCAGTAGTGGGGAAGATCATGGAGACATTGCTTAAAGAAAGGATAGTGGGGCATCTAGATGCCATCGGAACCCAGGACCATAGACAAGATGGATTCACAGTGGGGACATCATGTCAGATAAATCTGGTTGATTTATTTGACTGGGTGACAAAGGAAGTGAATCAGGGTGGGGCAGCTGGACAACGCTTACCTTGATTTCAGCAAAGCCTTTGACACCATCCCATATAGGAGGCTGATAAACTAGCTGGGTAGGCTGGACATGGGGGAAAGGGTGGTAAACTGGGTTAGAAACTGGCTAACAGACAGGAGCAGAGAGTGGTGGTAAATGGTATGCAGTCTAGGGAGAGGGGGACCAGTGGGGTGCTGCAGGGATCGGTCCTGGGGCCAGTTCTGTTCAATGTCTTCATTAGTAATATTGCAGAACAGAACATCTGAAGGGAATTTTTTCACCAAATTTTCAACATAGCCATTTTAAGACCTCTGCTCATGAACAGTGTCACTGTGATTTTCTTAATTTGTCCCGTACATTGATTTCGCTCACCGACTGTGCCATTGTGCGCTACATGGGCAGAAACACGTTTTGGGTGAGATGTGAAAAATGACAGCTGTACTACTCATAAGAAGTGTGGTAAAATGGCAATGTTGAAAATCTGGAGTGAAAATATTGAAAATTCGCGAACTTACGAGCGTGCGTAGGAACTGTACAACGCACGCTCGTAAAACAGTCATTTTGGAATTTTTTCACCAAATTTTCAACATAGTCATTTTAAGACCTTTGCTCATGAACAGTGTCACTGTGATTTTCTTAATTTATCCCTTCATTGATTTCAAGACACCGACTGCGCCATTGTGCGCTACATGGGCAAAACATGTTTTGGGTGAGATGTGAAATGACAGCTGTACTATTTATAAGAAGGTGTGGCAAAATGGCAATGTTAGAAATCTGGGTAAAATATTGAAAATTGCGAACTTACAGGCGTGCATAGGAACTGTCTAACGTGCGCTCGTAAAGTCATTTTGGAATTTTCTGGAATTTCAACATGGGGTTTTGGGGTCTTTCATGGAAGAGGTCACTGTCTATGAGCGTTAGTTCTGGCTCCAAAGGGTGATTTTGCACAGTGACCGCGCAGTGACTGCGAATCACCTTCGGGCCTGAATAACGCCATGACAGTGACATCATTCATGAGAAGGGGTCCCAAAAACCCCATGTTGAAAATTTGGTGCAAAAATTCCCAAAAATGCCTGAGATATGCAACAAAGTTGAAACCCCCTATCTAGCCCATTATACAGCTTACCGGCATTTCCTCAGTTCGGGTCGGCTTTGAAGTGTGCAGACGTGTTCCCGGTCCACCGAAGATCGTGGTGCCGGGGTCCGGAGGTAAGTATGGGGGTGGGGGGGTGTGGGGAGGCTGGGTGCACAGTGGGTGGGTGCGGGTAGTGGGGGCTAGAGAGCCAAGGACAGTTTTTTGTTTTACAGTTTTTTTTTAAAAAAGACGTCAGGACGCTATTACACGCTGGGGTGGGCTCCTAGCGTGGCACAAGGATGTTGGGGGTGTTCAGCCAGCAGAGTTGGGCACCCCGTCGGCCATGGCATTTGTTGCCACGCTGGGGTGGGCTCCCAGCGTGGCAGGGCAGAGGCGTTCAGCCGGACGGGGATTGGGCACCCTTCGCCGCCAAAGGATCACTTGCCATGCTGGGGTGGGCCTCCAGCGTGGCACTTACTACTGGGGATGCAGCTCAGCCGATGGGGATTGGGCACCCCGTCGGCTATACAGTGTGTGCGGGAGGCTGGGCGCACGCCTGCGGCAGGTGTCTGTGGAGGCTGTGAGCAGCCGATATCTTATCGCTGCTCACTCAAGCGTAAGCCCTTTCAACTGTATGCCACTGCATTTTGGAGCTTGTCATAGACAGCTCCAGAATGCATTGGCTTACAGGGGCCGCGCCTGCCAACACACTGACTGAATTGGAGGAGGAGGTGACACACCTCCGAAATCTCCGATGATGGCACTATGTTTTTTGCACATGCGTGCAAGCAACATAAAAACCCTGATGTTTACTTATATGCCTAATCTATGAGTCAATTTCCAGAGCTAAGAACTTTGGGGAAAAGGGTATTGTGGTATTGTAGGCCATCTCACAGATCTGATGGACTTTCTTCCATTAAGAAATACTATGTGAGCACTCCCAGAGCATACTAACAGATGTGCATGTTTTTGCTGACATTTCCAGCGTGAGCCATCTGGATGGAATTCCTTAATCTTCAGTGCATTTCTGGCAACACCACAGTTTATCTGCTGGTCTCCACTTGTTGACATAAACAAGGTATCTCACATTTGAGTGCCGTTAAACATGAACAAGTTTATTTACAGTCTGTGCACGGGCTTTTTCATTCAGTCATTCACAGTATTTGATGCAGTTGACTCATATGCAAGGTGCTTTCTCTCTCCTTGGATCATGCTCAGAAATCAGTCATGATTAAATAAATCACAGACAGGGCTGGTGGCATTGTCCTGTTCGTTACTTGATTTCATCAATTTGGGAAACCCTTTGTGGCATCCATAACACCTTTCCCCCTGTCCTTACTAACCGTACACCAGTCAGGAGTCTGTAGCAGGACTTGCACCAATTTTGATTTTTTAACAGCACCAGCAACCATTCCCTTTGGGCAGCATTTCCTGTCTGAATAGGAGATTTAGGAATCCAGCATAAGCTCCTTGCTAAGGTTCTCACTCACACTGCTAGGAGCACTTCTTTGGAGCCCTCTCAAAACAAATCCTTTCCCAGTGTTGGGGCAGTTGCATGACTGGCACAAATTGGAAAAGCCTGCAGCTTCACAAGGAACCGAGCAATCTGGGCTATCCACAGTCACACTACCACTCTCACCTGAGTCAGTGTAAGTAAGGTAAATTTTATTTTTCTAGGTGCCCAATCCCGAAGGCTCTGGGCGCCGTACATAACAGTGCAACTGTAACCCCCCTGCAAATGGGGTTCCCAAAAGTCTTCCAGGAGCTTGCCTGAATGCTCCAAGCCTGGGTGGTGCTCGGCGTCTGAGCTGCTTAACTGTGGTTGCAAGTCAGTACTATTTGAGCCCCCATGTACTGTCTCTTTAAGAGCTGTCTGCTAGACTTAATTAGTTTGTATGGGGAGACTGTGTATATAATGCTCGAATCCCGCCTGAGCTGCGGAGTAATTGCTCAATTTTGCAGTCGCTGAAGGTGCAAAGGGAGCCCATCTGAAAGCTGTAACTGTTTGCCTGTAATCATTTAAAGCATTAGAAAAATTGTAGTTTGTCTAACCTGACTTTATTGCAGCTGGGACTCTGTGTGTGTTACCTCTCCATTTTGGACCTAAACTGCTGTGCTGGGCCAATCTAGGAAGCCCTAAAATGGAGCCTGTGACATGAATCAGAACTTGGACTCTTAATTTGAGCTAGCCACAAGAGGATTGTATAGGCAGTGACTCTGGGAAATGTAGTTTTGACCTTGGCACCTTTTTCTACCAACAGAGGGAGTCTTATTGTGAATGACAGCTGAATCAGCCAACAGAATAGTGTGGAGCTAAAGGAAATGCCCTGCTCTGTGACTGGAAAGATCAGATCAGTTGTGGCAGTGAAGAGAGAAGGAGCTGTGTTCTTCTGCGGTGTATAGTTTCGCGCGGGAAGTGCGTGTGAGGCCCTGAGTTTTGGTCTGCAGCCTTTGTGAGTGCCAGTTTGGACTGAATCCAAGTTGTGAGGAGAAAGAAGCACTAGAAGTGCGGAAACCAGGCTCACCCTGTAGAAGACTGGAGAAATTGCTGAATTGCGCTCGGTTTGCCAGGAACTGAAGCTGCTGTGTGTGCTTCAGGGTATTTTGCAGTAATTGCGATCGGGATCGAGGAGCAGCCTGCCTGGTATAGTACTTTCCTTTTATATATAAATGTGTGTAGTGCTTGTGGGGAATCGCTGTTTCAAATCTCCTGTACAGTGAATTGTATGCTGAAGCTGGAAGTAAACCCCAGCTTAATTCGGACTACACCCATTTGCTATCAGCTGCAGTGGGGTCCAGTCACAAGGACCTTGTCCTCATGCCCTGCTCTTCTGGCAATCCAGAGGGACATTCTCCATCCGATCCTCAGCTTGGGTGTTGTGAGTACAAATCAGGGTATTCCTCTACAGCTTGTTTTTCAATCACAAGTGTGTCATCTAATTCTTGTTGTTTCACTGTTTCATGGACTGAGCCCTCCGGCTCCAGATTACAATTGGGTGTTGTGCATATATTTTCTTCTACAGGGCCCTATCCATCTGCATCTGCCGGCCAACCCCGGGCAACGGACCTGGCTAGTCCCCCCCCAATCTGGGTACCCAGAGTGTGACTTTTCAGACCCTGTATGTGTGCACAGTACTGTGATTTAATGCCACCAATTAACCTGATTTCCCCCTCCCATGTTACTGCCACCTAAATAAATCAGATTTGTTGTTGTTATACTATATACTGTCTGTGGTGTTGGTACTTATGGAAACAATATTGTGTTTTGCTGTGTATGTTGTTTAACCTTATTTTACAGAGGGTCCTCAAAGATGTGCTGCAGAATCAGTCTTGAGGGTAAGTGGTATCTATATGAGTGAATAGTGTGTATACGTGGGGTATTGGGGCTGTAACTCCGGTGTACTGTGTGAGCCACTAGAGGGAATAAAAGGGGGTCTCAGTGTCCCAGAGGGCTGTGACCAAGCTAGTCTGACCACTACAAACCCTGACCTCTGGGTGGAGGCACCCGCCATAGGACCTAGGCCCCTCAACCTGTCCATAGTCAAACAGGCAGGGGTAGTAGCCCTTAGGATAGTGCCACCTAGGGGTTACACAACTAACCAAAAAACAGTAAAATTATCAGCAATAAATAACAAAACATGTATTTAAATAAAGTCTAAACTAAAACAGTAACTAAAATGGGCTATCCCAGAGATAAGATCTAATATACAGTGTCTGGGAATGCCTGATTAAACAGATGGGTCTTGAGGCGGGCCTTGAATACCTCCACTGAAGGGGCTTCCCGTACAAGTGACGGAAGCGAATTCCACAGGACGGGGCCGGCGACACTAAATGCTCTATTGCGGGCAGTTTTCAACCTCATTCTGGGAATCGCTAGGAGGCCCCTTGAGGAGGAGCAGAGAGAAAGGGGTCGAGGCAGCGGGTGACAGAGGATCAGATAGATAACCAGCGCCCAGTCCATGTAGGGCCTTAAAGGCGAGCAAGCCCACGTTAACAGATAGGTAACCAGGGCCCAGTCCATGTAGGGCCTTAAAGGCGAGCAAGCCCAGGTTAACAGATAGGTAACCAGGGCCCAGTCCATGTAGGGCCTTAAAGGCGAGCAAGCCCAGGTTAACAGATAGGTAACCAGGGCCCAGTCCATGTAGGGCCTTAAAGGCGAGCAAGCCCACGTTAAAGAGGATCCTCCACCTGTCCGGCAGCCAGTGCAGTTCATGCAGTACCGGAGTGATGTGGCAGTATTTCGACTGCCCTGTCAACAACCTGGCAGCTGCATTCTGCACTAGCTGCAGCCTACGGAGGATACCTCCCAAGCCCCCGAGGTACAGCGCATTACAGTAGTCAAGCCTTGATGTCACAAAGGTGTGTACCAAGGTGGAGAGGTCCAGGGGCTGAACTAGGGCTTGATCCTGGTGATATTCCTAAGATGATAAAAGCTGGTCTGAACAACGGATGACACCTGGGCTTCAAACCTCAATCCGCTGTCAAAGGTCACACCAAGATCTCAAGGCCCACGTACCTTCCAAGTCCACACTTTACTCTGTTTACAAACCTCCTTTATGTGGACAGGCTGAGATGGTAGCCAGTACAGCCTTCCAAGGGACCTCAATAAGGGGGATCCCCTTTTCGGGCCAAAAGTCACCCTGTGCTACTCTCCTCAACCCAGCTTGATGGAAGACCTGTGCCACACACCAACCCAGGACTCATAATGCCCTTCCCCCCGACAGGTTCCCCTTAGCCAGCTGCAGCTGGTGCCGCGAGTTCTCCTCTTTCCACTGAAATCTTTCCTTTTGAGATGGAACTCTTCTGGGATTCCCTGTTTATACCCCCTCTACTACAGCAAACCATTTCCTGCCTGGGGTTCCTTGTTTACTTAGTACACAGTACAAAACATTCTCTACTCAGCCCTCTGCTGTAGGAGAACTTGGACTGCGAAACAGTAACTCTACTTACAGTTCTTACCTACAGAGGGTGGCTTACATAAGAAGCTTCAGTACTCTGCATCGGTAGTGCCTACATTAAACTTTCTGATTTCAGAAGAGAGGATGATTACAGTAGCACTGAAAAACAAATGCAACAAGAGATAGGAGGCATCTTATTCCAAAAGGTGGGAGAAGGAGAAATGTCTTTGTCCACTTCATTTGCACACTTGTCATTTAGGCTGCAAGAGAGGGGAATTGATAGAAACAGAAATAGAAGAATACGGAAACAAAATGACTGTTAGTATATTAAATCTTCCCTTATACCTTCCGATGTATTACTTTGAATTAGGGTTCCTGTTAGTCATACCTGTCTTCTACTACCCTGTCGTTCCCAACTCCGTTAAAGATGTCCCAGTGTGTTTTGAACCCAGTTATAAACCCAGATTATAAAATGGGTCATGAAAGTCCCATCGCCTCATTGGTCAAAACATGTCACATGACCCTGACTAAATCCTGCAACAGATAGCCAGTAAAGATCCCGCTGATAAAAAGAGTTTACTTTCTTTGAACTTAATCAATCTTTTTTATAATTTTGTTACACAGATGCATGTTATAATTGCAATAATGCACTTCAGGGCATGTGTAGTAGTGTGATTTACTCACTTCTTGTGTGGGTAAAGTCACCTCATGACGCACCACGCAAGGCGTGGGTAAATCCCACAACAACACACACCCGGTTGTGCATTATTGCTTAAATCTAACATATTGTCTGGCAAACTGTTCCACCCACATACCACCTGCACTGTGAAAAAATGCTGCCTAATGTTCTTGTTGAAACCCCTCTCCTTCCAGCTTGTAGTAGTAGTAAATATTTAAAGAGAAGTACGAAGATTCTTTCTGCTGTCACAATTCTAATACTGAAACACATACTTCAGTACCTGACCATTGCATAAGTTTTTCTATGCAGTTCTTATATTTTTTCCTAGTGTCCCCATCAGAAGGGAAGGGATCGTAAATTTAGCCAAAGAGATGGTCAGGCCTTGCCCCTGCGCTCAGACGTTTTATGACATCTAAGAAGGGAGCACACGGGGCGTGCTCCAAACAAGTCTAGGGGGTTACTTTTGCATGCGATTTTACAAAGGGTATGGCAGCTTTTAGTATACTTTAAACCCACCGTTTGACTAACAAGTGCCTTGTTAGTCAAGTATTGAGTAAAAGCTGCCATACTCTTTGTAAAATCACTTGCAAAACTAACCCATAGACTTGTGTGGAGCACGTCCCTTCACTCTCCTTCTTAGATGTCACAAAATGTCTGAGCACATGGGCAGGTTTGGCACACCGGGAAGTGAAAGGTATCGGCTGGCTGTCTCTTAAGCTAGTTTACAACCCCTTCCCTTGCAGTGGGGACATCTGAAAAAGATATAAAAACTGCCCAGAAAAACTCACGTAGGGGTCAGGTACTGAAGAGTATTTTTCAATATTAGAACTGTGACAGCAGGCAGAATCTTTGTACTTCTCTTTAAATTTTAATCAGGATAAAGACCTCTAGGCAAATCCTATTTACAAAGTTGTCCTGTACATTCACTCAGTTACTATACAGTAACAGACTCAACATAAAGACAAAGCCCATTATTTAGAAGAATCACAGACATGTTCACAAACTACATCCATTTTCAGTTTAAAAGTACACAAAGTATTTGACTCCCTTAGCTCAGGTATAAGCTTACTCCATGTGCCCGATTCATAATGGGGCCTGCGTTCGGCGCAAGCTGCAGCAAACTGCAGCTTGCGCCAAAGACCCCTGCGCCATGGACCCTGCACCCGATTCAGGTACGGGTGGCATCCCTAAGCCTAAGTCCCCTTACACACGGCAGCACCCCCATGCATCTAATGCATGGCGCATGGACAGGGGTGTGCCGCAAGCCCCTTGCGGCAATGTCCAGCCGGTACCCCCTATCTTGATGGCCCCAACGCATGCCAATGTCCCTCCCGGTGGTGGTCCAGCCCCCCCACCCCAATAGATAGTGCCCACCCATCCCCAGATAGGGCAGGGGACCAGTGTAGCCCTCCACACACCTCCGCGGAGGTCCTCGACTGCCCAGAATGTGCAGCGGACTGTACAGTGTACATGCTAATATTAGTGTGTACAGTGTACAGTCTGCTGCACATTCTGGCCAGTAGGGGACCTCCACGGAGGTGTGTAGAGTGCTACGCTGGTCCTCTGCCCTATCTGGGGATGGGTGGGCACTATCCGTTGGGGTGGGGATCACTATGCCACCATGTGGGTGGCACTAGCGTAAACTGTACTGGGGCGGCATTAGGGTTCAGGGTGGGGAGGGGGCAGTACTAGTACCATGGGCTGCATGGGGGGGATGTACATTACCATGGGCATGACATGGGCTCTGGCACCACTGGAGGACTGTGGCATTGTGCCGCATACAGGGGTTGCGCCCAGCAGAGCATTTTCTAAGTCCCCTTAGACCAGCCCTGGCTGGTCTAAGGGTACTTAGAATTCTGCCTTCAGGGTGCAGTTCGTGAATCCCATGCCTGGGCTGTGGCAGCTTGCGTCTGCCGCAGTGCCTCTTACTTAGCCGCAGCCCAGCTCTGGGCGCAGGGACAGTGCAAGCCCCTTTGGGGCAGGCTGCCCGCGGCCGACTCAGGTCACCTTTGTGGATTGCATGGAGGCAGCCCTGGACGCAAGGTGAACCTTGCACCACATTTGTTTGGTGCAAGCACCTTGTGTCCGCTGCAGGGCTTTGAGAATCGGGCCCATGTGTCAGTTGCTTCAGTTTGTAGAGCCATTCTACCAAGTTTTGTTTCGGTCACAGGAATTTTGAAAACCCCTGTTTTTTTTTTTTACCATTTTCAAGTCATGAAGTATATTCACACCATGATGAATGGTTCAAAACATTTTTGAAGGTTATGTCTGTTCCAGTATTAATTAATTAAAAAAAAAAAGGTAATTAGGCATAGTTTTTCCCAATGCAAGCTCAGAGGAAGTCAATCCAAAGTGGTTAACATGTGGCATGAATGAGTATTGAAGCTGGAGAACAGAACACAATGGGCAATCTTATTTTGTATCTTGTCCAATTATGCTAACAGAGCCTTTGAGGCATGGTTGTAAATCACAGAACCATAATCAGTCACTGGCATTAGAAGCTAATTTGCAGTGGACAGCTTAACGCTTTTAGTTAGATGCATGGCAGATCGTTGAACTGATCCCAATCTTCGATCCATTTTTTTACCTAGGTTTTCAATATGTAGACTGAAGGACAAGTGACTGTCATTCAGGTATTTGGTATTTGTATTTGTTCGTATATTAGTGTTTGCAAACTATTTTATTTTATATTTCAGACTTGTTGCTGTTGTTAGTTATGACACAGGGCCAAGGGTTTGAGAGATTTTGATAAAACACTACGTGTTATCAAGAAAACATGCACTCGTGTAATGACCAGTGGTAGTCATGGGCATTTCAGAGCAGCCTAAGCCAAGGTCTCATGCTGCTTTATGTCATCTAACACAAATACAAGTACTGTATTGGAGTGATATTTGTAAAAAGTGCAGTATCTGTGTGCATTTGTCCTGAACAGTATTTGTTTTGCACACCCCTAGTTTATAGGAATCCGTGTGCGTAACAGCTTGCCCATGAATAGATTTTACTAGGATAATATCAGCTGCAGATTGTGTCCCCGGTGGATGAACTGTTTTTAAATGTTGACATTTCCATGCCATTTATCCTATTCTGATAATGTCAGGGTTTTCATCTGCTTACCACTTTAAGCAGATAGCCTGCACTTGCTCTCTGCCCCAGAAAAGCAGAGTAGGGAAAAAAAGAGTATCAGAGCAGTCTGACCATGTCAAGCACTGATTACCCAACCCCTGGGTCTCAATTGTTAGATCATGTTTAGCCACAGTAAGGACCGGATGCCCTGGCTTGACTCTACAAATATCCTGGTTTCATGACTGCAACCCCACCCCCCCAGTTTCTGGTATGGGAGGCGTCCCTAAGCCTAAGTCCCCTTACATGCGGCAGCACCCCCATGCATCTAACGCATGGCGCATGGACAGGGGTGTGCCGCAAGCCCCTTGCGGCAATGCCCAGCCGGTACTCTCCAATCTCGATGGCCCCAACGCATGCCAATGGCTCCTCCCGGGTAGGGTCCAGCCTCATCAGATATGTCTCACTTCATCTCAGATAGGGCAGGGGACTCAGCGAGTTTCCGTCATTACTTTCGCGAGGTTCCTGACTGCTCGAATGTGCAGCGAGTACAGGCGTACACGCTAATAGCATGTACAGCGTTCAGTCCACTGCAAATTCCGGGCAGTCGGGGACCTCCATGGAGGTGTGTGGAGGGCTATGCTAGTCCCCTACCCTATCTGGGGATGGATGGGCACTATCTGTTGGGGTGAGGGGGCACTATGCCACCAGGTGGGTGGCACTAGCGTAACTGTATTGGGGCAGCATCAGGATTTGGGGTGGGGAGGGGGCAGTACTAGTACCATCGGCTGCATAGGGGATGGCGGGGTGTACATTACCATGGGCATGACATGGGCCCTGGCACCACTGGAGGACTGCAGCATTGTGCCACATACAGGGGTTGCACCCAGCAGAGCATTTTCTAAGTCACCTTAGACCAGCCCTGGCTGGTCTAAGGGTACTTAGAATTCTGCCTTCAGGGCGCAGTTTGTGAATCCCATGCCTGGGCTGTGGCAGCTTGCGTCTGCCGCAGTGCCTCTTGCACCTTGTCGCAACCCAGCTCTGGGCGCAGGGACAGTGCAAGCCCTCTCTGGGTCAGGCGGCCTGTGGTTGATGCAGGACACCTTTGTGGATTGGGTGGAAGCAGCCCTGGATGCAAGGTGCACCTTGCACCATATCTGTTTGGTGCAAGCACCTTGCGTCAGACGCAGGGCTTTGAGAATCAGGCCCATGTGTCAGTTGCTTCAGTCTGTAGAGCCATTCTACCAAGTTTTGTTTTGGTCACAGGAATTTTGAAAACCCCTGTTTTTTTTTTTACCATTTTCAAGTCATGAAGTATGTTCGCACTGTGATGAATGGTTCAAAACATTTTTGAAGGTTATGTGAGTTCCAGTATTAATTAATTAAAAAAAAAGGTAATTAGGCATAGTTTTTCCCAATGCAAGCTCAGAGGAAGTCAATCCAAAGTGGTTAAAATGTGGCATGAATGAGTATTGAAGCTGGAGAACAGAACACAATGGGCAATCATATTTTGTATCTTGTCCAATTATGCTAACAGAGCCTTTGAGGCATGGTTGTAAATCACGGAACCATAATCAGTCACTGGCATTAGAAGCTAATTTGCAGTGGATAGCTTAACGCTTTTAGTTAGATGCATGGCAGATCGTTGAACTGATCTCAATCTTCGATTCATTTTTTTACCTAGGTTTTCAATATGTAGACTGAAGGACAAGTGACTGTCATTCAGGTATTTGGTATTTGTATTTGTTCGTACATTAGTGTATAACCTCTAGGTGGCGCTATCCCAAAGGCTGCTACCCCAGCCTGTTTGACTACGGACAGGTTGAGGGGCATATGTCCTATGGCGAGTGCCTCCACCCAGAGGTCAGGGTTTGTAGTGATTAGACTAACTTGGTCACAGCCCTCTGGGACACTGAGACCCCCTTTTATCCCCTCTAGTGGCTCACACAGTACACCAGAGTTACAGCCCCAATACCCCACGTTTACGCACTATTCACTCATATAGATACCACTTACCCTCGAGGCTGATTCAGCAGCACGTCTCTGAGGACCCCGTGTAAAGTAAGGTTAATCAACATACACAGCAAAACACAATACTGTTTCCATAAGTACCACCACCACAGACAGTATATAGTATAACAACAACAAATCTGATTTATTTAGGGGACAGTAACACAGGAGGGGGAAATCAGGTTAATTAGTGGCATTAAATCACAGTACTGTGCACACACACAGGGTCTGAAAAGTCGCACTCTGGGTACCCAGGATTGTGGGGTTGGGGGGGGCTAGCCAGGTCTGTTGGCCGGCAGGTGCAGATGGATAGGAGAACACCCTGATTTGTACTCACAACACCCAAGCTGAGGATCGGATGGAGAATGTCCCTCTCGATTGCCAGAAGTGCAGGGCATGAGGACAAGGTCCTTGTGACTGGACCCCACTGCAGTTGATAGCAAACGGTTGTAGTCCAAATTAAGCTGGGGTTTACTTCCAGCTTCAGCACACACTTCACTGTACAGGGGATTTGAAATAGCGATTCCCCACAAGCACTACGCACATTTATATGTAAAAGGAAAGCACTATACCAGGCAGGCTGCTCCTCAATCCCGATCGCAATTACTGCAAAATATCCGGGAGCACACACAGCAGCTTCAGTTCCTGACAGACCCAGTGCGATTCAGCAATTTCTCCAGTCTTCTATAGGGTGAGCCTGGTTTCCACACTTCTAGTGCTTCTTTCTCCTCACAACTCGGATTCAGTCCAAATTAGCACTCACAAAGGCTGCAGACCAAAACTCAGGGCCTCACACGCACTTCCCACGTGAAACTATACACCGCAGAAGAACACAGCTCCTTCTCTCTTCACTGCCACAACTGATCTGATCTTTCCAGTCACAGAGCAGGGCATTTCCTTTAGCTCCACACTATTCTGTTGACTGATTCAGCTGTCATTCACAATAAGACTCCCTCTGCTGGTAGAAAAAGGCGCCAAGGTCAAAACTACATTTCCCAGAGTCACTGCCCATACAATCCCCTTGTGGCTAGCTCAAATTAAGAGTCCAAGTTCTGATTCATCCACAGGCTCCATTTTAGGGCTTCCTTAACCCAATTGGTCCAGCACAGCAGTTTAGGTCCAAAATGGAGAGGTAACACACACAGAGTCCCAGCTGCAATAAAGTCAGGTTAGACAAACTACAATTTTTCTAATGCTTTAAATGATTACAGGCAAACAGTTACAGCTTTCATATGGACTCCCTTTGCACCTTCAGCGACCGCAAAATGTAGCAATTACTCCGCAGCTCGGCCGGGATTCGAGCATTAAATACACAGTCCCCCCATACAAACTAATTAAGTCTGTAAGCAGACTGCTCTTAAGACAGTACGTGGAGGCTCAAATAGCACTCACTTGCAACCACATTTAAGCAGCTCAGGTGCCGAACACCACCCAGGCTTGGAGCATTTAGGCAAGCTCCTGAAAGACTTTTGGGAACCCCCATTTGTGGGGGGGGGGGTTACACCCTTCCTGGCCTGGAAAAACTTGGCATCCACGACAAGTAAGTACCCCCATAAGTTTCAATACAACCATATATATTTACATCACTATCACATTAGGCTGATACATGTGATTATCAGTCAACATATCACCTTACCAGAAACACATTTCTGAAAATTTTCAGTACATCACTTTTTCACAGTATTATACACACATTGTACCATAACTCAGGATATTACCTCCTGCACATGAAACCTGAAGAGAGGGGGGCCCTTCCCTATCAGCTACCGTGGGGCTGGATGGGGCAGGGGCACCATACCTAGAGGGCAACACAAGTAACTTGGAGTTAGCACTGATGTTCAGTTTGGGCAATGAGCTCAGGGACACATACACTCCTTTATGGACAGCATTGAGAGGAAAGTCCACAGGCCTCCCAGGGGAATCATAACTGAGGTGCACCACAGGCTTTATAGCTCGACCAGTCTTTCTAGGGGGAACTGTTATAGTGTCTGCACTCTGAGCCTCATTTTCAGCATTGTCCTCACATGTCAGGGGAGTCTCCATTGGGGTAGAGAGGCTAGAACTTGGGGCACTTCCAGCTCCAGGAGTTACAATCTCTGAGTCCACAACACTTGGCTCACATGGAGAGCTTTCGGACACTGGCGGTGGACCGTCAGGGCACTCAAAATACTCTTCTTGTTCTGGTATATCACCAGTCTGTTCCAGTCCATCATTTTCCTCCTCTGAAAGCTCAAACAATTCAACCATACACAATGATTCCATATCATCTGACTTGATGCTTTGCACTTCACTTTCTGGGAGCATTGGATCCAGGGACAAAGTTGGGGGCTTAGACAGTCCAGAAGGCCCAGCTTCATCTCCAGGATTGACTAGGGGATTGCTCCGAAACAACTGACTCAGTTCGGAAGAAGGGTAGTATTCAAAGCCACACTCACTTTCCTCTGACATGGACTGACAGTCATGTTCAACTGGGACTTGTGGAGGGGAACACTTTAACTCAGCTTCTGTAGGTGCAGACTTTCTTGATTTTTTCTTAGCAGCAGCTCTAGTCACTGGTCCAGAGGGGGCATTTTCTGGGGGCTCAGACTCAATCAAGATTTGTCCAATGGGCAGTAAATGATTTCTATGCACTGTTTTAACATCTTTTGAATTATTCTCAGGCCTTACTTTGTACACAGGCAAATCATCTAGTTTTCCCACTACAATGTGAGGGAGATGGTGCCATCTGTCAGCAATCTTATGCTTGCCATGCAGTCCCAGATTTCTTAGCAATACCCGATCTTCCTCCTGGAGTTCCTGTGCTTTCACCTTTTTATCATACCTTTCTTTGTTGCCCAGATTTCTTTTGGCAGCCGTGGTTTGAGTCAGTTGGTATGCATGATTTAGCTGGGCCTTTAACTTTTGCACATACTGTAAATAGTTGTCAGCTCGAACCCTATCAGGAGAAACTCCAAAACATACATCTACCGGGCAATCGAGCTTCTCTTCCAAACATCAGGCAGTAGGGGGAGAACCCAGTGGCATTACTTTTGGTGCAGTTGTAGGCATGTACCAGGGTGCTAATTTGTTGGCTCCATCTAGGCTTGTCCTTTGGCTGGAGGGTGCCTAGCATATCTAGCAAAGTGCAGTTGAAACGTTCAGGCTGTGGGTCCCCCTGGGGTGGTAAGGGGTGGTTCTGGACTTTCGCACTCCCCACAGAGAAAGCATCTCTTTGATCAGACGACTGTCAAAGTCTCTCCCTTGATCAGAATGGATCCTTTGTGGAGCCCCATAGTGAACAAAAAAGTTTTCTACAAGCACCTTTGCCACAGTGGATGCCTTCTGGTCCTTGGTGGGGAAAGCATGGGCATATCTCGTAAAAATGGTCAGTGACTACCAGCACATTACTAATAGTTCTTTGATCGGACTCCAAACTCAGAAAATCAATACAGACCAGCTCCATGGGTGCACTGGTGGTGATGTTAACAAGGGGGGCAGCCCTCTGGGGCAAAGCTTTCCTCTGTAAGCAGCGACTACAAGTTTGAATGTGTTGCTCAACATCAGCCCCCATCTTAGGCCAATAGAATCTGGATCTCACCAAGTCAAGTGTTCTGTCTGTATCAAGGTGCCCCATGTGGTTGTGTAAGGACCTCAGTACTGAGTCTCGAAAGGCAGTGGACAGCACTAGTTGTTGTTTGTCTATTTGTGCCCCTTTGTCTACTGTTTTTCTGTATAACAGTCTATTGATCAGTTTCAACTTAGGGCCTTCCTTGTATAACAATGCAGTTCTCAAATCAGTGGAGCGTAATTTGGACACATCTTTCCCTGCATAGAGGGCTTCTAAAGCTGATTTGATCATGGGATCTCGGGATTGAGCCCGCTGAATACTGTCATTGTCCAGCTGAGGCAGTGCACCAATGTCTATTGCAGAAAAGTGGCAATAAGCAGCAGGTATGCAATTCTCAGAGGGTCCCAAACAATCCACCATACAGTCCACTGCGTCCGTGGACATTTGTTCCTCCCTGTCAAACTTCTGGCAGAGTGCTCGAATATCAGGTTCTGACAGTCTGACCCAGTCATTCTGGGGAACAGGCCTCCGGGTGAGAGCATCAGCATCTATGTGGTTCAGGCCTGCTCTGTATTCAACAGCATAGTCGTACGTAGATAATGCAGAAAGCCACCTATGGCCAGTGGCATCCAACTTAGATGAAGTCTGCACATAGGTCAAAGGATTATTGTCAGTTTTTACTAGTATCTTAGCCCCATACAAGTACTCGTGGAACTGGTCAACAATAGCCCACTTTCAAAGCTAGGAACGCTAACTTATGTACAGGATAGTTCTTTTCAGATGGGGTCAGGCTTCTACTGACAAAGGTCACTGGTCTCAGGTCATTCTCGTGCTCTTGGTACAATACAGCCCCCAAACCTTGCAGGCTAGCATCAGTGTGCAAGACATAGGGCTTCGCTGGATCTGCATAGGCAAGGACAGGAGCATGGGTAAGTTGATATATAATCTCATTTTTTATTTATTTTATTTATTTAGTTTTTGTTGACCGGGTAAGTGCACTAGACAAATCCTGCCTATTTTCAGGCACGACACGGGTTAGTGGGATACAGATGATTGCCAACTGACCTTGAACCAGATTAAGTTGTTGGTGGTATTTTTAGTGAATGAGGGAAATTTGGCCAGGACACCAGGGAAATTCCCCTACTCGACAGAGAGGAATACTCTGTCCAAGATGGTGGAACCTCCTTTGCTTGCTGCAGAGGTGGATGGAGAGACAGGAGACTTGGTCTCAGCTCCTGTCTCTGGCTGTTTGGAGACCTCAACTGAAACTTTTCTGCTTGAGAAGGAGTCTGTTTTGTTAGATAATACATCCCTGGCTGCATCTACTGCTAGGACTGTATCTCTCCCAGACCTCACTACAGTGGACTGTAATACCTCCCTTGCCGTTTCTATGGCAGACGACTCATTTTTGGATCTTGATACCACGGATATGCAGGAACATGCTGTTGGAGAGCGCTTGGCTGAGACGGACCGCCATTCAGCGCTACCTACCCTGCCTTTATGCAACGAGCTGACAAGTGTACGGAGTGCTGCTATAGGTGGCGATTGCTCCTCTGCTCTTTCTGGTGGACTCATAAAGCTCTCTGGGATGCCCTCTGTGATACCGCCTGCATAGGCGAGTTCGATGCTATTAGATGCTACTACTGAGGCTGGGCCAGCCTTACAGTTGCCGAAGGAATGTTGTACTGAGAAACCTGCTATGCTCCCTGAGCAGCCCTCTGCTGCACGACTTCATTTACAATTCCCTCCACAGAATGATAATACATGTATGGAGCCTACCTGGTCAGTAGAGAGGGCGTTGCGTGGTGCTGGGTGGATCCAGGAACCTGGACTTGGACAGTGGGTCTCCAGTCCATCCCCTATTCAGTCCCCCCGTCCCGGGGACTTCCTGGATGTGCAACAGGAGATGCCAGATACACAGAGTTCTCCTGACCCATTGAGCATGCCGATGGAATTACAACTCACTCAGAATCCTGTTTTAGCCCTCGTGCAGGAGTCTACTTCAGCAGTCTTTCCTCCCTCTAATGGCAAGGCAGTAAAAATCTTGGATTCTGTTGCTACGGGTAAGACACCTCCTACACAGGTGGGACAGACTCGTTCTTTTTCCTCTTTATTTCAACACCCTGTCCTAGCTGCAAAAAGGCATAACGCTGTTAGACTTGTTTATAGAGGTGGACTTCCAGACCCTCCTGACCGCGTGTATGTGGCCAGAACTCTGTTGAAAGACTCATTACAATTTTTTGCACATGAGATCTACGCTCTGATCCATGTATCAGGCGAATCCACATTTGATGTGAGTTTTCAGACATCTCATGGACTAGACCGTTTTTGGGCTAGATACCACGCCTTGAGGAATACTGCTTTGTGGACTTCTTTTCAGGCCATCCCCCTCTCAAAACCTGCCTTTAAGACCATTACGGTGATGTTTCGGAATGAGGGTGTGGATGTGTCTGATATTGTTTACTGGTTGAAACAACGCTGTAAGGTACAGGGCCAGCCTGAAGCTATCCTAGACACTGAAAATATTTGGACGGGATGGTGGAAGTTTAAGGTTCTGTTACATACCAATGACTCTGGCCCTGTCCATTTACCTAATTCCTTTTTCCTAGGTCATTATAGGGGGGTCCTGTTTTACCAGGGTCAGCCCAAAGCCTGTTACAGATGTGGGGATCCCTCACACCTGAGTAACGTATGTGATAAGATAAAATGTAACAATTGTGGTGAGTTGGGCCATGTTGGGATTCATTGCCAGAATGTTAGCAGATGTAACCTTTGTGAAGAGCTAGGCCATACGTTTCAAACTTGCCACTGGTCTGCCCACGCTCAGGCGAATCATGATGGTGGCGTTGATCAATGCTTTGTGATTACACAGGCACAAAAAGCTTGGCTTCATACCACTGTGGCCGCACCCCCTGCGGCGGCGGTGATCCCTGCTCCGAAGACCCCTGTGCCTGTGTCTCCCCCGGTCATTGCTCCTCAGAAGGCTGCTAACGTGAAACCCTCGTTAGAAGTGGAACCCCCCCCCCACTAGCACATGTCCTGTCAGCTGCATCTGACTTAGATCAAATCCCGGGTCCTAGTGCTATGCCACCCTCCTGTGAACCCTTTACTGTCATGCGTCGGAGGTCTATGAGGACTGGTCCTTGTACTTCGCCGCCTCCTATGAAGACATTACTGACCCAACCCATAGCCCTGTCTAACACCTTCGAGGTGCTTCAGCTATCCACTGACGACGCGGGTGGTGAGTCTGACACTTCCTCCATTACGTCTTCTCTCCCTGATGGCACTACAGATTCGGAGCTCCAGCTGGGCTCCGGTCTCTCACAAAAACGTAAAGCTAGAGTTAAGCTTAAAGGGAAGAATGTGGCTGGGAAGAGAAAGTCTTGATGTTTCTTGACACCATAATTTTTGTGACATGGTGCACTTCGTTTGCCATACTATTAATGTTAACAGTATGAAACATATGGAGAAACGTAGGTTAGTGTTCTCCTTCTTAAGACTTTTGCCATTGGGTATCTTTTTATTGCAGGATACAAGATTCCACACGGTGCAGGAGATTAGGCAAGTTAAACAAGACTGGCTCTTGGGCCCATCGTTTTGGTCTATAGGCCAGGACCCTTGTTCGGGTCTAGGAATATTACTTAATGTTCCGAACTTTCGGTTACTTAAATTGTTTGATTTAGCTCCTGGTAGGGTCCTCATTTTGGATTTTGTTTTAGGTAGCTGCCCTACTAGTCATAAATATTTATGCCCTCAAGTTAGTTGGCTCATAGCCTTGTTTTCTTTGATTCACTCTTATTTACACACCGCCCTTCCAAGTAATTTTTCTGGCAATTTTAACTGTGGCTTGAGCCTTCAGGACAAAAGTTGGTTTGCCACCACCAAAAAAATTTTTTATGACTCCCATGAATTGGATAAACTGATTCGTACAGCACACTTGACCGATGCTTACCTCTCTTTCACGACCAATCATACCCTCACATTTCAAAAGGGCACGTTGGCAACAAGAATTGATTTTGTCTTTTTGTCCCATACGTTGCCAATAAGCTCCACTCAGGTACAGGCGGTAGCCTTCTTTGATCACAAACTACTATCAGTCGGTATAGGTTTAGTCGCCCCTTTTAGCAAAGGGCCGAGATTTTGGAAATTTAACACTTCCCTGTTGCAAGACCTGATGTTTCAAAGATTTCTTCTGTCTTTTCTTTCTGCTCGTAAATCTGTGTTTATTTTCTATGATGATCCGATTCGTTGGTGGTTGGACACAAAACATGCCTTGTTTGTTTGAAAAGTTACAGTCGACAAAAATGTAGGAGAGATTATTTGGATTATTTATAGAAGAGAGCTCATCTCCAGTCGCTGCTTTCTATAGCACATATGACTGGTCAGGACCTATCCCTTCAACTATAAGCAATATGGAGGGATTTGTTATGTTTTCAGTCCAGACAATCCCAACAATTGTACCATCAACACAAATTCCACGCCTGACCACGGGACGAGTTTGCCCTTTGAGTCTAATTCACGCCTAGTTTCCCAGAAATCCATGCTGTGCCTAGCAAATTCTGTGGGCACGTTGTGTTCCATACGTTCTGAAATTCTGCAGATCGTGACAGTTCACACGACCGCTTTATTCTCCCCCCTCCCAGCTGCAATGGATGACATTGCCACCCTGTACATGGATCTTGAGATCCCACTCCCTTCAAAAGAGAGTGTGGCTGTGGCTTGTGCTGCCTTGACGGTGCAGAAGCTGTCTTCAGCAATTTCTTCGTTGCCCTTGCAGAAAACCCCTGGCCCGGATGGTCTCCCAGCTGATTTGTATAAAGTGTTAAATGTTCACTTGGCCACTGAACTGACCTCAGTATTTAATGCCTTGTTGCGTAGCGAGACTATTCCATTAGACTTTACGAAAGGTGCATTGATGTATGTTTACAAACAGAAGGGCGACATACACCTTCTTGAGAATTGGCGCCCTCTTTGCATGTTAAATACTGATTTCAAAATATTAATGAAAATTATCGCGAAACGTCTGACAGGCATTGCGAACGAGGTCTTGCATCCTGCTCAGTCTTGCTCTATACCTACCAGGCGAATCTTGGATCACCTGATTCTCCTATGGGAACTGTTTGCCCATGGCTTTGCGGGCCTGGCCTCTGGCATCATTGTTTCAGTGGATCAGAAGGCAGCATTTGAATCGGTTAACCACGATTTTTTGTGGAAGGCATTACATTTTCTGCATATAACAGATGACTTGATACGATGGCTACAAAAGTTCTACAGGATGGCCACGGTTGTTCCTGTAGTGAATGGGTGGGTAGGACCTATGATTCCTGTTAAAAGAGGAGTCCGTCAAGACTTTCCTGTTAGTCCTCTGTTGTATGTCCTGTTTTTAGATGTCCTGCTCCGACGCCTGAATGTTCACCCTCAGATCCATACCATCTCCTGCTCTACTATGCTTGCACCTTTTAAAGCTATTGCATATGCAGACGATATTTGTTTCTTAGTATCTGATACATCCTCGGTGACGGCCTCTCTACAAGAATGTTCCTTGTTTGGAACTTATTCGGGAGCCCGTCTGAACTTTGACAAAACTGTGGGTATTGGGTTAGAATCTGTCGTGGCCCCGATGTCCCATATTGGCCCGCTACGCCTGGTGGAGGGCCCCATTCGTATCCTAGGGGTTTATTTTGGAATCAGAGATTCTGATTTTTTTAATTGGGATGATAAACTACGACAGGGTAAAATGAGAGTCGCCTCTTGGAATAGAGGGTCAATTGGGAAAAAGAAGAGGGTTTATTTGATAAAGACCTTTTTGATCCCACTGTTTCTATATTTAAGTTATGTCTTTCCTATTCTGAAACAACTGGAAATGACGGTTTTCAGCCTGTTCTTTCAGGCGTTTTGGGGGAGCAGGCTGAACCCGATTAAGAGGAATGTCACTTATTTGTCCGTTACGGAGGGTGGTGTCGGTATGATAAATCCTTTGTTGTTTTTTCCTAGCAATTTTTTCACGGCCAATCTGTGGCCACTTCTGATCAACTCTCAGAGGGGATGGGAAATGTGGTTTTATGTCTCCTGTGGAGTTTGGTTCCACCAGTGGGAACACAACTCCTTACGTGTGTTACGACACTCTGAAGGCACACCGTTGTATGTGAAATATATGTTTTTACGCTTGAAGCAATGGAAAGTATCACCTCAGATGCTTATTGCTCATACGCACAAGACCCTTTACAAGACACTTCTTTCCTCTGTCTGTATGACACAGTCCCCTTTTGCTAAATGTCCGGTCCAGCATCTTTCTTCCCTTTTATCCTTGTTGCACTGTAAAAGAATACCTTCACACATGTGGGATTTTCATTGGCTATCTTGCCATGAACGGATCAATGTTAAAGCCAACCACAAACATAAACAGCTTCAGGATAGATTGTGTTCTAGACCATTATGCAATGCTGCACTGGAGATGATCTCTCATCTATTTTTTGAATGTACATTTATTCGGAATTGGTGTGCCTTTTTGGCACAAAGGTGGGCTACTCCGATATTCCAGTCTGTAACTTTTCAGATGCTTATGTGTGGTGTTTTTTCCCCTCAATGGTCCTCCTGGCATACAGACACTTTAAATCTTGTTCTAGTTGTAATTAAATGGAATATTTGGATGGCTAGATGTCAGTTTACCCTACAGCAGAAAGACTGCACATATTTGGACCTAGAACGGAAAATTGTGAAAGATTTGAAAACCATCTACGAACTTGAACAGAAAATGCACTCAGAGTCGAGACTGCTTGCTTTATGGATTGCACTTCCTTGGATAACTGATTCAGACTCTGCTGTGACTTAATGGTTATTCCTTTATTATACTTTTGTATTGTTTTTCTTTTCGGTTTGAAATTTGCTACCTGATGTATTACCTTTATATTTTTTTTCCTGTTGATTGCATATTTTGTGCTGTACTAGTATATGTCACACGATTTTCTGTCTCAATAAAACTTTCCCCTACTCTTTTCGATAAGTGCCATGGGATCTTTAACATCCACCTGAACTACCACCAATCCAGGCAGATGGGACCTTGGTTTAACATCTCATCCGAAAGATGGCACCTCAGAAGTGCAGCACCCCTCTCATGCTGCACTACAGTGTCAGTACTGGGATATTAACCCAAGTGCTAGATATGGGAACTGAACCCACAGCCCTCTGATCTCCCGGCCTCAGAGGTGAGTGTGCTATCTACTGAGCCACTGACACTGCATCATGAAAAGCAGCTTCACACTCAGGTGTCCATCTGGCTCCAAATACTTCATTGGGACAGAAATACACTCTCTCAGGCTCAGAAGAAACTGACCTCTTGTATTTCTTGTGGGTAGGAGGGCAACCTTGAGTAAGATTAAGTAAAGGATGGATCACTCTTGAATAGTCCTTGATGAAACGGTGAAAGTAGCCACAGAATCCCAGGAATCTTTGCAGTTCTTTTAGATTGTGGGGCTGTGGCAAGGTGGTCAAGGCCTCAACTTTACATGGGTCAGTCTCTATACCCTTGGTGGATACTATGTGTCCCACATACTTTACAGAGGTTTGGAAGAGCTGACATTGATCGATGGATAGTTTAAGGCTATAGTCTTCCAGTTGGTCCAACACCTTGAACAATCTGCACTCATGTTCCTCCAGTGAGCTGCCAAACACAATAACATCATCTAGGTATACCAGGCACTCTAATAAGTTCATGTCCCCCACTGTATGCTCCATCAATCGTTGAAAAGTGGCTGGGGAACCTGAAATCCCTTAAGGCATCCTCATGAATTCATAGAAGCCAAGCGGACAGATAAAGGCTGTCTTCTCACGGTCTTCTGGGGCCATCAGGATCTGGTAGTACCCACTGCGAAGATCCAGCACAGAGAACCACTTGCTACTATTCAGGCAGTCCAAAGCATCCTGAATGCGGGGCATTGTATACTGATCAGGGATAGTCCGCCGGTTTAAAGCGCGATAATCCACGCACATCCTTACTGTCCCATTCTTTTTTCTCACTACCATAATGGGGGAAGCATAGGGGCTTCTGGATTCTTGTATTACACCAGCAGCTAGCATCTCTTGCAGATGCCGTCTCACATCATCTATGTCAGCAGGGGCCAGGCGTCGAGACCTCTCAAGAAATGGCCTTTCATCATGCAGCCGGATGTGGTGCTCAGCTCCTTGCACACATCCTATGTCCCATTCCTTTGAAGAAAACACCTGGTCTCTCTGGGCAAGCTTCCTACTGATTCTCATCTTCTGTTCAGCTGGCAACAGGGAGTCCCCAAAATCAAACAAGTCTGGCATCACTCTGTCATTCTCCCCCGAACACTTGTTACTAGGTAGCACTGCAGTATCTGCACAATGTACATTAGCCAGGGTGCGACCTCTATTTACTCGAATCTCTCTATCAGACACATTATGAACTTGAACCATTACCCTTCTGGCATAAGCATGGGCTCTGGCAGGCAAAATACTTGGCTTGTCCAGTAGTCCTTCTGGCAATTTCCCATCGCCTGGTGCATCCAGCATGAGGATTTTATTCTTGACATACTTTCTGATACGGACTTCCCCCTGTAAGGTACACTGGGCATTTGTCACCAGAATCAGAGACTCAGGATCCTTCTTCCAGACAATTCCAACCGGTTCCTCTGGGTCCATTTTTTCAGCATCTCTCTGTGCCTCATAGGCCTTCTTGACCAAGGCCGGGATTCTCAAAGCTCTACCAGTCCTTGACCCCTGTTTCTCATAACACAACTGCGCCAACCATCCAAACATATGCACATTCGTCCCAATTAGTAGAGGAATCCCATCCTACAGTCCAGTAGGGGGCCACACTAAGACCAGGGTCTCTAATTGCTCTGCTACTCCAGCCACGGAAGTAGGGAAAGATAGCCAAACTTGGATATACCCGGAATAGGGGTATGCTTCTCACTTAACCCCCATACATGCAGTCCTTCCAATGGTTGTAAGGGTACATCTGACAAAAGCTTCTGATACCAATCCTGGAACATAATTGTCACTTGGGAGCCACTGTCCAACACAGCTCTGGTGGGCATACCATTCACTTTTACTGTAGCTTCCATTGAAGGGCCCACTATTCTGGACCAGTCTGGAGAGGCAGTAGCAAGGGCCTAGGCAGATGATCTAGCCACATAAGGACGTGAGTTAGCATTTTTGGGACCTTCACTGCGGTCATTTCGTGCACCTCTTAACCATTGTTTTATGCTCCAAAGGTCTCCTTGTAGCCGGTTCACCACTCTCTCTAAGTTTTTCCGAGACCAGAATTCCCTCTTCATGCGCCTATCCTTCCCACAATTATGGCAAAATATGTCTGCTGAAGTTTGGGGTGACCGAGGCATCACATTGGGGGCTGCGGCATTGGCACTATCAATAGAAAACCTTGGTGCCACCTCAGCCGGCGGTGGGTTGGACATTTGGAAACATCTCTTCAGTTCCTTCACTTCCATAGTCAAGGCATCTAATTTCAAAGTGTTGTCAACATGAGGTGCTTGGGTAGGCACCCCCACCCCCATAGCAGAAGTAGTCAGGCAAGTGTCAGTGCCCGGACTGGTAGGAGTGGCCTTCATGATGAGACTGTCTGTTACTTTCCTAATCTCCCTCAGCAGTTCACCCCATGGTGGCACACCCTTTTCCTTCTCAGAGCACTCATTAACTGCTAGCCTCTGCCCCTGAACTTCACTTGACGGGTCACCCTCAGTCACTTGGGTCGTAGCAGCAGCTATTGGTGCAAGTCCCTCCAGGGATCGCCTTTTCTCAACTCCTCGAATTTCTCTAATTAGCTCATCATAGGAGGGTGGGGATTCCAGTCGATTGGCCAGGCGTAACTGAAGCAACAACAGTTCTGAGAAGAGGACAGACTTAAAATCCTGTCCAGCCTGGTTCAGTCCAATTCAATCACTGACAAACTACCCTTTCTGAGGCATTATTGCAACAGTTTTTCCAGCCGAGATATATACACAGACAACAACTGCCCTTGGAACTGTTGTGCATTTCTTACTCTCCACCACAGGTCCTCATCGGAATCTGGGCTCCCATACACATTCTCTAAGGCCTCAAGATAGTCCCGTGCAGTCGCTTCAGGGTTACTGGCCCGTTTGGCATGGATGGTAGCCAGGTCGGTACCTCGGAGGCTCTCACTTACCTTCTTTCACTTTTCTGCTTCCGAGCATTGCAATTCTAGCACTTGAGGGGCAACATAGTCTATCCAGGTCTCCCAGTCATCCTCCCCTTGTGGGGTGGGGAGGGTGCTGGAGAAAATTTTTAACCTGCGGTAAGAGTGGTGACTATTGGCAGGTACAGACACTGGCACAGAAGGAGGGGCAATAATGGGTGCTCGAGGGGGAGAGGGTGTTGGGGAGGAACGTTCTCAGGTGGCAATAATAGTTTCTTTAAATCCTCCACAGTTTTCCCTTCCTCCAGCAACAACTTAGCAAATTTCTCCTCAAAAGTTTCAGACAGTGGGGGAGGCTCGTTCTCCCTGGGGTCTTTACTGTCTTTGGTTATCACTCTCCAGACAGTGAGGGTTTCCCCTGGGGTAATAGTCTGTGGCACTTTAGAACTGTCTACAGGGTCCTTAGACTCTATTAGGGCCATGAAAGTTTGGGTGAGCAAATCAGCCTGTTGCCCCACCACCACAGGGTCTTGTAAACATTCAACCTTGGAAAGTACTCCCTCTACAGTGTCCGTACTGGTACCCAGCAGGATATCCAAGATAAGTATAGCATTTTGGGGGTCGATCTCCTGCCCAGTACACCACTTCACCAACTGGTGTACAGCCACTTCTGTTGGGGTATCCATTTATTTTTAACAGTAATTCATAAATGAAGCCACTAGAGGATGCTAATCCCAGCGGTGCCTCCAAGATGTAACCCCTAGGTGGCGCTAGCCCAAGGGCTACTACCCCTGCCTGTTTGACTACGGACAGGTTGAGGGGCCTAGATCCTATGGCATAATTGGTGCCTCCACCCAGAGGTCAGGGTTTGTAGTGGTTAGACTAACTTGGTCACAGCCCTCTGGGACACTGAGACCCCATTTTATCCCCTCTAGTGGCTCACACAGTAAACCGGAGTTACAGCCCCAATACTCCACGTTTACACACTGTTCACTCATATAGATACCACTTACCCTCGAGACTGATTCAGCAGCACATCTCTGAGGACTCACTGTAAAGTAAGGTTAATCAACATACACAGCAAAACACAATACTGTTTCCATAAGTACCACCACCACAGACAGTATATAGTATAACAACAACAAATCTGATTTATTTAGGGGACAGTAACACGGGAGAGGGAAATCAGGTTAATTAGTGGCATTAAATCACAGTACTGTGCACACATACAGGGTCTGAAATAGTCACACTCTGGGTACCCAGGTTGGGGGGGCTAGCCAGGTCCGTTGCCCGGGGTTGGCCGGCAGGTGCAGATGGATAGAGCCCTGTAGAAGAAAATATATGCACAACACTCAATTGTAATCCGGAGCCGGAGGGCTCAGTCCATGAAACAACAAGAATTAGATGACACACTTGAGATTGAAAAACAAGCTGCAGGGGAGTACCTTGATTTGTACTCACAACACCCAAGCTGAGGATCGGATGGAGAATGTCCCTCTGGATTGCCAGAAGAGCAGGGCATGAGAACAAGGTCCTTGTGACTGGACCCCAATGCAGTTGATAGCAAACAGATGTAGTCCTTATTAAGCTGGGGTTTACTTCCAGCTTCAGCACACAATTTACTGTACAGGGGATTTGAAATAGCGATTCCCCACAAGCACTATGCACATTTATATGTAAAAGGAAAGTACTATACTAGGCAGGCTGCTCCTCGATCCCGATCGCAATTACTGCAAAATACCCGGGAGCACACACAGCAGCTTCAGTTTCTGACAGACCGAGCGCGATTCAGCAATTTCTCCAGTCTTCTACAGGGTGAGCCTGGTTTCCACACTTCTAGTGCTTCTTTCTCCTCACAACTCGGATTCAGTCCAATCTGGCACACACAAAGACTGCAGATCGAAACTCAGGGCCTCTCAAGCGCTTCCCGCGTGAAACTATACACCGCAGAAGCACGCAGCTCCTTCTCTCTTCACTGCCACAACTGATCTAATCTTTCCAGTCACAGAGCAGGGCATTTCCTTTAGCTTCACTCTATTCTGTTGGCTGATTCAGCTGTCACTCACAATAAGACTCCCTCTGTTGGTAGAAAAAGGCGCCAAGGTCAAAACTACATTTCCCAGATTCACTACCCATACAATCCCCTTGTGGCTGGCTCAGATTAAGAGTCCAAGTTCTGATTCGTCCACAGGCTCCATTTTAGGGCTCCCTTAACCCAATTGGCCCAGTACAGTAGTTTAGGTCCAAAATGGAGAGGTAACACACACAGAGAGTCCCTGCTGCAATAAAGGCAGGTTAGACAAACTACAATTTTGCTAATGCTTTAAATGATTACAGGCAAACAGTTACAGCTTTCAGATGGGCTCCCTTTGCACCTTCAGCGACCGCAAAATGGAGCGATTACTCCGCAGCTCGGGCGGGATTTGAGCATTAAATACACAGTCCCCCCCATACAAACTAATTAAGTCTACAAGCAGACAGCTCTTAAAGAGACAGTACGTGGAGGCTCAAATAGCACTGACTTGCAACCACAGTTAAGCAGCTCAGATACTGAACACCACCCAGGCTTGGAGCATTCAGGCAAGCTCCTGGAAGACTTTTGGGAACCTCCATTTGCAGGGGGGTTACAAGTGTTTGCAAACTATTTTATTTTATATTTCAGACTTGTTTCTGTTGTTAATTATGACACAGGGCCAAGGGTTTGAGAGATTTTGATAAAACACTACGTGTTATCAAGAAAACATGCACTTGTGTAATGACCAGTGGTAGTCATGGGCATTTCAGAGCAGCCTAAGCCAAGGTCTCATGCTGCTTTATGTCATCTAACACAAATACAAGTACTGTATTGGAGTGATATTTGTAAAAAGTGCAGTATCTGTGTGCATTTGTCCTGAACAGTATTTGTTTTGCACACCCCTAGTTTATAGGAATCCGTGTGTGTAATAGCTTGCCCATGAATAGATTTTACTAGGATAACATCAGCTGCAGATTGTGTCCCCTGGTGGATGAACTGTTTTTAAATGTTGACATTTCCATGCCATTTATCCTATTCTGATAATGTCAGGGTTTTCATCTGCTTACCACTTTAAGCAGATAGCCTGCACTTGCTCTCTGCCCCAGAAAAGCAGAGTAGGGAAAAAAAAGAGTATCAGAGCAGTCTGATCATGTCAAGTACTGATTACCCAACCCCTGGGTCTCAATTGTTAGATCATGTTTAGCCGCATTAAGGACTTGATGCCCTGGCTTGACTCTGCAAATATCCTGGTTTCATTACTACAACCTCCCCCTTTCAGGTGGTGCAGACACTATCCTGCATTACTGCCCTGAAAGGGGGGTGGGCATGGGCCAGGGAACCTCCTGTATCTAAGGGTCTCTTTTGCTTTTCAGGAGTTTCCTGCCCTGCACTCAATACAGTCTTGTGTCTTCCTTGAGTCTGCACAGTTCCGGGGCACCCAGACACTCAGCCTAAGATAGCACATAATAACACACACTTGTAGATGTCCAGACACTTGACTTTTACTGACATAACAAAGACAAAGTTCATTTGTACACTTGCTCGCAGATCCAGGGATCCAAATTCATTGGAAAGTATTCCAAACATACATTCCATGACTGGGTTCCTGTGCATTTCCCTTTCTCACACATAAGTTGATTTTATAGCAACTTCCAGGGTCCTGGGCCTCCTCCCACCCCCACCGCCAATCTGCTGCGACCTTAACACTTTCCTTCACAGCCTTTTGTTAGGACACTGGATAACCCTATCTTGCCCCAGCAGTACCCGTGTTTGGTCTGCATATACTTGGATTCTCCGAGAGCTCCCTGTCTTTCTGTCACTTGTGCATTGTATGACACGGACATGCCTTATCTGTATCTACCAGAGCATATTTCTGCCTGGGGATCCCTACTGCCCCACTGTCTCTGTTCCTAGAGTGATGAGCAATCTAGCTGCATGAATCTCTCTGACGCGCCTCCTGCTTCAGCTGCTGTCACATCTCACGATAATTTCCCTTTCATTGTTAGGCCACTGGCCTTGACTCTGCCTCAGATCCTCCACCTCCAGCCACACTATGTGGGCTTATTTCCCCAATATGTGAACTCACTCCTGCATGACTTTCCCTGATTCTCCACCTGTGTCAACCTGTGTGAGGGCCCACTGGATCAGACCACGCATAGGTGCATGCAGTGGGGCCGGGGGGTGTTAGGGTGCCTGATCACCCCCCAATTTGTAATATTAAAAAAAATGTAGTGAGGGAAAATGTATTCTGTGAGGAAGGTGTCAAGAAAAGAGTCTGGAGGGGGGGCATAATGAGGGGCAGGACTGACAGCTGTAAATACATCATGGGGTGAATAGGGTGCAGGAGGATGTAGGATATACATATAGAGGATAAAGTATGGGCTGCAGTTAAAAACAGCACTGTGTATGCTTCGAGACATTGCCACAGTAACCTGATAGACCTCGAGAGCACAGCTCAAGAGGTCTTCAGTTGCCGTGGCAACGCTGAGAAGTATACACAGCAGTTGTTACCTGTCCACCCATACTTTATTCTGTATAGTGTGTATGGTACAATTTAGGCAAGTTTTTCCAGAGAAATTACTTCTTAGGCTTTGTTCGCCCCCTGACACCACTCCTCCCTACCACATGCGCACACGCGATCACGCACACACACACACACACACACACACACACACACACACTCAGGACCTTACCTGGCCATGAATAAAGCACTAGGATTTTGAATGCAGTTTGTGTTTATTTTCAATTATACGAGAGGTATCTCCTCTCAGCCAATCGGAGCAAAGAATTGCCGTCAGTTATTATCCCACAAACTGCACCAGAGAACCCCCAGAGTCGGTTATTCAGTCAAACCCCACCCACTGTCGTTTAATCAACCCATAGCCATGCCTGCAGTCATTTAATCAACCCATAGACACGCCTACAGTCATTTAATCAACCTACTTCCACGCCCACAGTGGTTTAGATTCTGGACCATGCGAATTCAGTGAAAAAACAAAACAAAAATGCTACCTCCTGCCTCCGTGTTACCGGACTCCAGAAAGACAAAACTGCAAAAACTCACTCCACAAAAAACAAGGTATGTTACTCCACTATCCTAGTGCGACTGACTAACCCTTCAAAGCACATCCACTATGTTCTGTGCTGTCGACGAGTGCACGCGATGGGGGCACAACAAAGTAAGGAACTTCCGGGCAGTTGAAAAGCTTGGTGAGAAACTCCAACTCATAATAGTAATAGTATCCAGTGAGATGGAGTATACTCACAATAACCTGCTTCTGTGGATGATTAAATGCGAGGATTGCCTCAGCATTTAATCATCCACAAGCCAGACAATATAAATGTCTCCATCTCGCTGAATATTATCTTAAATACATCAAACATGGGAGAGCAATAAAGAATAACGGCTACATAAAATATGTAAGTCCGAGTCATATGACAATAATGTCGTGCGACGTTGCTCGACGTCAAAGGTCAAAGTTTGAGGGTTTTAAGCACTTCAGCCACTTTGACGAGCTCAGTGACTGGAGTCAGTGCAGGATGATGTGAGCTGAAAGGTAACTGGAGGAAGGAAGGGAGGAATACAGACTAAGTTAATAAGCGTTTTAGAGAAAAATTGGGAAAAAAACAAACAATGACTGCATGTTTGTGGAACTTACAGTCGTTACTCGTCATCAGAGGATGAGTCATTTATCACAGTAATTCAACATCTCTTCTGTGGCCCATGGTAGTGATTTATGTAGACGTTGACACCCTGTTGGAAGAGGCAGTTATCCATCGATAGGGTGAAGTTAGGCAGGTCACTCAAGGGATTCCTAGACAATGATTCCGCTGCTATTGATTTAGGATTTATCTTTAGAGTTGCAGCTGAGGTTGAAGAGGATGCTTGTAATACAGTAATGAGGATTGCCCAGCTAATATGGATGAGTTTCTTTTTTGCTCTGCCTCGGACAAGTGGCTGTAATTATTTATTGACTGCAGGCTGCGGTGTCTGAAGACTTGTTGGACCTCATTTGGGGGTACCTCATTGTCTACCAGGCATTGTATTGCAGTCTTACAGGTGGAATGGTTAGTTATTCTTTTGCAAGATGGTAGACCAGCCGCTATTTTTATTGCCTGCAACATATTGCGAACTTTGTTCTCGCCAAGAGTCATTGTTCTGTACCAATAACTAATGCCAGGCTTGTGGTTTATGTTAACTGCCAGGTAAAATGGAGAGTCACTTTCGAGCATTTTGGGTGGACGCTGGGATGCATACTTCTTGTATGCTGTTATGGGACATCTGCTTGGGTTGCTACTGTTGCTGTACATGCGGGGTTTGACCGCTCTCACGTCTCTTGGGTTCTCTCCTGAGCGAGTCTTGGTTTGTCTTTCAGTGTATTCAATAAACTCCTGCTCTTCTGTGTCTGTTTGTAGGGAGAGGTCACCCCAATGCAAGCTGTACTGCTCTGCAGTTCTCAAAGAGAAGTACAGACCATTGTTGAAAAATACCATGTTTAGTAATGGGGTAGGGCTGTGTAACCCTAAGGCTCCAGTTTCATACAGTCTGTTTATGTCTGCGGGAGACAGGGAGGCAGCTCTGTGTGGTTTGCTGCCCTTTCCCAACTTTCTTAGGAATTTCTGCTTAGCCGATAATGTGGCTAGTGTCTCTTTAAATGCAGTCGTGTTCCCGTGAAACACTGAGTGCCCATAGCCGGAGTGATAATAGATGCCTGTCTATGCTGCCTATTATTCCCCTGAGAGTACTGGGTTTGTACTCACTGCCATCTATTCATTTTATTTTGTAGAGAAACTTAGCAAGCAGTTCGTCCAGCTCCCAAAGAGGTATGCTATGCGTTGCTCTAGGCTTGCCTATGTCGCCCAGGTAATTACTGAATATTTTTACATCGGCTTCAGTTTTTTTTAATGTACACTACTTCTGTTGATCCTTTGCAAATTTTTTTCGATCTGTTGATGACTCATACTTGGATATCAAGCCCAACATTGCGAACGTCGTTTATGCTCGCAGACAACTGACTGGATATTTTAAATTGATGTCTGGCGAGATTGAGCATTCGCTGCTGCATTCTGATTCCTGCCTGCATGCGATGTCATTCTAATTTGTTGTACTATCATGGTGACGTCCTCAGGCAGGTACAACACCATCATGACGTCTCCACGATGGTACAACAGCTGTGTGTTTGTACTGAATTTTGCCCACAATAACGGTCTACCATAAACTATATATTTATTTATTTTATTTCACACTTCAGATTGAACATACCTTTGAGCCCAGGGCTCTTTTACAAAGGTTTCATGTCAGGTAACAGAAATACAAACATGTAGGGTCAATCACTGAACAGAGGGATCCAAAAGGAAAAAGCAAAGAAACAAAAATACATAAACGCAAGAAATACAACAACAGGTTATACATTCTGGGATTGAGGTCTTACATCAAATTACATGAGTTACAAGGACAAGAACTTTATATTTTTAGAGGGACACACATTAATTATGTACTTGTTTTAACATAAACAGATGCTTGTAGTTAAGTTCACCTTAGAGAAAATAAAGAAAAAGCAGTCTGGGATCAAACTTTGTCAGAGTCAAGAAGGTGGAATAGGGAAGAAGAGGTGGGAGAAAGGAGAGGAACAATTTTGAGTGGTAGGGAAGAGGCAGCCAGGGGTAGGTCACCCCTTAAGGACCAGGTGCTAGAAATTATTTTGCTAAGTGCCAACAGGTTTCAAGGTAAGCAGCCATTATCAGGCATTTTAGAGTGTGTGGGGACATGAAAGAAGAATAGAGGAAGAGCGGGGTGATGTGGGCAAGAATGAGGGGAGGAAATAAAAACTGAAAGGAAAGGTTCAGAAAGTTAAGGATGGTATGAGTTATGGATAATTATTTGGAGAAGCAGAGTCCATATTAAAAGCAGTCACAGAGGCTTGTTTGAGCCAGGAGCAGATTTAGGTCTTTTTTGAAAGGTCCGATGTAGATATAGGTATAGGTATAGGAATAGGTATAGGAACAGGTATATAGTAGGAAGTACAAGGAATGCCATTAGGGCTGTAGTCCTTGCATATAGATATTTGTAGTCCTGTGTAGGTATATATAGTTCCTGTCATACCCAGTGGGCATTCTTTTGTCTGTGTCCAGCAGAGTGTGACCAGTGTCTCCAGTAAGAATAAAGATGGTCACTGAACTGATGTGCTATGTCTGAGTCCGTCTGTGCCAGGTACAAAAATATCACAGTGATGACGAGGACCACAAGAAAAATGACCCCCATGGGTGGCAGAAAGGTTGGGTAAGCTGCTGCATGTTCTTTAAGTGCACAAGCCCCCCGCTGCCTTCTGTTGCTACGTCACTCTTCAAATAACCCCAACCAGCTGTTTCAAAGACCCTTTCGTTGCTTGCTGCAGTCTCTGGCTTATACAAAGGGGAATGCACAGCATGTTAAACACACAGCAGCACTGCTATCCCTGCTTGCTTCCTACCTAAGCTGCCTCAAGAGATCTAATTCACCAAAAGAAAAAGAAAACAGAGCATTCCAATAAACAAACTAGCAGCTTCGCTTATGTGCTTGCATTCCTCCATGCTGCTGGACCGAGAGCATGAGTTAGGCAGCCCACCTCACACACACACACTCTCTGGCAATCATAGAAACATAGTATTTGCCGGCAGATAAGAACCACTTGGCCCACCTAGTCTGCCCATTTACCCTACCTTCTGTAACACCACAGACCCTACTTGATCACCGTCATGTGTCCCTCCTTTCCTTACCAGTAAGGTTCCGTTATGCCTATCCCATGCCTTCTTGAATCCTGTTACCATTTTAGACCCCACCACCTCTGCTGGGAGGCTGTTTCAGGCATCCACCACTCTTTCTGTGAAGAAGTACTCCCTCACATCTCTCCTGAGTCTACCCCTTCCTCCAGCTTCATTGCATGTCCCCTTGTTCTTGAGCATCTCTTTTTCTGACAGAATGCTTCCCTCTTGAACCTTATTTACACCTGTGAGGTATTTGAAAGTCTCTATCATATCCCTCCCTTCTTTCCTCCAGGGTATACATATTGAGGTCCTTTAGTCTCTCCTCATAGGTCTTTTGATGCAGCCCCTGCACCATTTTAGTTGCCCTCCTCTGGATCGCCTCTACTTTGTCTATGTCTTTCCAGAAATGTGGTCTCCAGAACTGGGCACAGTATTCCAGGTGAGGTCTCACCAGTGATCTACACAGCAGTAACACCACCTATCTTTTTCTGCTACTGATACCCTTCCCTATGCACCCTAGCATCCCACTAGCCCTCCCCACTGCTTTGTCATACTGTCTTGCCACCTTTAGGTCATCAGATATAATTACCCCAGGTCTCTTTCATGATTAGTGGTTGTTGATACCACAGTCCCCATGTCGTACTCCACCCCTGGGTTTCTGCACCCTAAGTGCATGGTTTTGTATTTCTTCACACTTAAACTCAGCTGTCACACCCTTGACCACTCCTCTAGCTTTCTTAGATCACTATTCATTCCCCCCGAAGTGTCTACCTTATTGCAGATTTTAGTGCGATCCATAAAAAGGTATATGTTCCCTTCTAGCCCCTCTGCAATGTCACTAATAAAGACATTAAAGAGGACCGGTCCCAGTACTGATCCCTGGGGCACCCCGCTGGTCACTCCCCCTTCCTCAGAGTGAACTGCGCCACCCTCTGTCTCCTGTCCGCTAACCAATTCCCTACCCAGTTTACCACCTTTGGTCCCACTTATAGGCTGCCCAGTTTGTTTATTAGTCTCCTACATGGAACACTGTCGAAAGCCTTACTGAAATCTAGATAAGCCACATCCACTGCATCACCCTGATCTAATTCTCTGGTTACCTAGTCAAAAAAATCTATTATCCCCCCCCAAAAAAGATGGCACCTCAGGAATGCAGAACCCCCTCATACTGCACTACAGGGTCAGTATTGGGATTTTACCCCAGGTTCTTGGTGTGGGGGTTAGAACCCACAACCACCCAATCTTCCAGCCTCAGAGGTAATCAACGAGTCTCTGAGGGACATCAGCATATAAATAAACATTAAGATATATCTGTAACTTGCTGTAACAGGCAGACAAACAGCACGAATTCCAGGCATCCAAAACTAATGGAACCACAAATCTCCCAAAACCAATGACTGTTGAAACTCTAAAGCAGGTACCACCTCCGTTCAGCCTGCTCAATCACAGCAATCATTTCTGCCCACAGCACCCTCTAGGCATGGAGGACTGGAATTGCACCACTCCAGCACCAGGCAGCACATCAGCAGATAATGGTTGAACTGCATAACTGCAGCCAAATCAGTGCAATTCCTTGCAGACTAGCATACCTGAGCACAGTAAACTAATCAGAATGCCTACCGACATGGCACAAATTGGACATGTACCATAATTTGACAAATCGCAGGAAAACGTTTGAGTTATACTTAGAGCATTTTCAGTGCTGGCTGAAGGTGAACAAAATTGAAGATGACAACAGGTAGATGTTTTAGCAGTTTTTCTGCCATAGATGTAAGCCTTTCTTTTGAATCTCACTGCACCGGATGACATCCTGACCCTAACATATGCTCAAGTTACCAAGACACTGACCCGGCATTTCAACCCAAAGATGCAGGTCAGCGGGTAGAGAAGTTGACTCCTGGGCAACCGTCCGGCCTTGTGCTGGGGGTGACCAGTTTAGACCTTCTGAAAGGGTGCGAAATCTGGGGGTTGTGCTTGATAATGAACTGACACATAGAGCACAGGTGTCAGTAGTTGTCAAGTCCTCATTTTACCATCTGATAAAGCACCTCGTCCCGCCCAATGACCTTCCAATATTGGTTTGTGCCTTTGTGTCCTCTCGTCTTGACTACTGCAATGCTCTATACATAGGGTTACCGGGGGTGGATCTCCGTTGCCTGCAGCTGGTGCAAAATGCAGCGGCCAGGTTGTTGACAGGGCAGTCAAGAACTTGCCATGTTACGCCTGTGCTGCGCGGACTGCATTGGCTTCCGGTGCGGTGGAGGATCACCTTCAGGGTCGCGCTGCTGAACTATAAGACCCTACATGGACAGGGACCGAGTTACTTACAAGACCTCCTTTGGCCTTACCATCCCCTCCATCCTCTCCACTCCACCGACGAGAGATTGCTAGAGATTCCCAGGGTCCGTCTTCAGACATCAGGTGCTAGGGCTTTTGCTTTTGTAGCCCCGACCCTATGGAACTGTCTACCTCATCGGATTAGAGAGTGCCTGTCCACTGAGATGTTTAAATCCTCATTAAAAACATATTTATTTGGCCTAGCATTGGAGATGATGTTTAGTTTTATTACTGCTGCCTTTTAATGTTGTGTGCTTTTGCTGTTTAATAGTTGTTTTAATATTGTATACGCGCTTTGGTTTTAGAAAAGCACTTCAGGAATTAAATTTGCTTTGATTTGATGCTTATCATTGCCAAACATTATGCTTTTCATCATCGGAACCAAGAGGAGGGAGACCCTACTGCCAACTACAGCAGTGCATTGAAGCATCTGGCATGCACCTGTGCATATAGCTAGTCCTTGGATGAGACCATCCAGGATCCATTTGTCTGCAGTCTGAGAGGGGAAGCCTATTGGAAAAGGCTTTTGTCACAAGCAGACCTAAACTTCAAGTCAGACTGTAGCATTGCACTCAATATGGAGCTCACCCAAAAAGGCTTCAGGGCACTAGTGGGACATTCTGAACCATAAATGAGTAGGGTTCACAAAGTCACCCGTACAGGACCTAAGAGATTTTCCACACCACAAAATTATCCACCACCTGTTTATCAGCAAACTCAAATATTTCAGAAACCGGCACTGCAGGGCACTTCCACAAGGTTGAAACAACTATGTTACAGATGTGGAGGTAACCACCAGTAACGTACATGCATATTTTGACATGAGAAATGCCACAGCTGTAGAAAAGTGGTTCACATTCAGAAAGTGTGCAAAAGTGCATCACAGAGTGTCACAGATGCCACTCCAGCAATTGAAGCAAAAGAGGAGATGTTGACACTGTTCATGGTTTATGCAGTGCAAGCCAATGGTGAGGAAATTTGCCTACAGATTCAGGCGGTGGGACAACCAGTTACCTTACAACTTCACACTGGAGCATCAATATCACTTGTGCCACAGGAGGTCTACAGAGACAAACTTCAGCAGTGCCTGTTGCAACCATTGCATATTCAGCTCTCGCCTTACGCTGGAGACCGCATCCCTGTGCTGGGGGAGATTCAGGTATTAGTCACCTATAAGGAAGGAACATGAACCTTGACTCTGGTGGTAGTGCACATGGAAAGACCTGCATTACTAGGAAGAAACTGGCTCAGGAAGATCAAGTTGAACTGGGAAAAGATCTTCAACCTCAACACAGTGACCAAGGCACCGCAAGATGCACTGAGGAATGTATTGGACAAACATGGTCCTATTTTCTAGGATGGCTACAGCATAATCTGGAATTTCAAGGCAAAGTTCCATGTGCATCCAGGAGATGCTCAAATTTTCCACAAGCCTCGACCAGTACCCTGCGCCTTAAGGGAAGCAGTAGAGAAGGAACTGGACCATCCTGAAAGCCATGATATTGTGTTATGAGTGGAGAGGAGTGAATGGGCTGCCTCTACTGTTGTAGTACCAAAGTGAGACAAAACAGTGAGGCTGTGTGGTGACGACAAGGTTACCGTGAACCACTGTATAGAGCAGACCCATACCTATTAGCCAGTGTAGAGGACTTGTTTGCCACATTAGCAGGTGGAGCGTTCTTCAGCAAGTTGGACTTATCATTTGCACACCAGCAATTGGAGCTAGAACTAGAATCAGAGCTGTAGCTAACCATCAACCCCCACAAGAGACTTTACCGATATCATTGCTTGGCCTATGGAGTTTCCACAGCATCAGCAATTTTCCAGAAAACAGTAGACCAGATATTGCATGGACTGGACCATGTAGTCTACTTTATGGATGACATTTTGGTGACAGCACCCACAGTGGAAGAGCATTTGACAATCCTGGACTAAGTCCTGTCAAGACTGCAGAGGTATGGACTGAAAGTGAAGCGAGCCAGATATCAATTTCTGTGAAATTCTGTTAGTATCTAGGCTACCGGATCTACACCCAATGCCTACATCCAACAGAGATCAAGGTAGATGCCATAGGCAATGCACCAGTACCAACAAATGTCACTGATTTAAGATCATTCTTAGGCCTGTTGAACTACTATGGACATTTCCTAGCATACCATACTTATCTACAGTGTTGCAACCCCTATATAACTTGCTGCAGAAAGAAGTTAAATGGAGTTATGAAATGGGTGGTAGAAAAGCAGCATTCTGATTGGCTGCTACGAGTGTGCTAATATGTCTAACACCATGGGAAAAAGATCAGGTTGTGCCAAGCTATGGCAAGCGGGCATTGATATGGATGATGCTGCCCACTCAGAACCTTGAGAAAAGAAAATGCAGCCATCTTGTTTCTGCCAAAGGTGGTGCCAGTTTAACTGTAAAAAAAATAACATAAATACATATGGCCTCCTGTTCACTTGGCCTCGGTCTTTGAGGGTTTCTGTTATAAATCCATGCAGCATGTAGAAAAGGGGGAAAAAAACAAAGTGCCGCAATCTGTCTCCCAGCCCGCTCGCTCTCCATCTGAATCGAAAAGCGATCTCTCTCCCAGCCTGCTCGCTCGCTCTCTTCATCTTAATCAGAAGTCGATTGCCGATTACAGCCAATGAAACATTTAAACTAAGTACTGCCACGATCTCTGTCCCGGCCTGTCTGCTCAGTGGCTGTTCAGATCAATTGTTAACTTGCAGCAGGTCACAACTTCCACCGCATAGCATCTAATTTCCGATTTATGCAAACATGATGTATTTACTGTATTAGTTACAGAATCCGCTTCTTTGCTTGTGTGTGTGGGGGCAGGGGGGTGAATACTGCCATGACAACCAGATGTAAACTACAGAAGCCTTTGTAGGACAAAATTCCTTAAGTAAAAAAAAAACAGTAGGCGGAGGAACTATTTTATTAAAAATGAAGACAAACATTAAACTTTTTCACTTTTAAATACTATACATTTTAGCTATCACATACATCTCTATTTTTGATAGCCATTTCATAAGTGCAATAAGCCACTCCAGGGTTTGTGTGTTAGACACTTTAACACACAGCTAGGAGGCTGGACGCACTCGGCCAGTGGCCTCGTGCCTCACTACACCTCCTAGCCGTGTGTTAAAGTGTCTAACACACACCCTGTCATTTCTTATTGCTTACTTGGTCACCACAGTGTGAGGAAGTATTCTGGGATTGCAAGCAGCATCTTCTGAACAGCTAGTACACTATGACCCAGCCAAACCTCTGAGGCTGGCATGCAATGTGCCCCCATATGGAGTGGGGGCCATTATCTCTCATGTGTTACCTTCTACGGATGAACACCCAATTGCTTTTACTTCCAGGACCTTATGCCCAAGTGAAATAAACTATGCTCAGATCGAGAAAGAAGCCTTGAGCATAATTTTCAGTGCTAAGAAGATCCATAAGCACTTGTACGGATGGAAATTCACTCTGCTAACAGATCACAAGCCTCTACTGGCAATTCTGGGTCCAAAGGACACAATATCAAGTCTTGCAGCACTCAGGATGCAGCAATGGGTCCTGATTTTGTTGGCTTATGACCATGACATGGAATATGGACATTTTCAGAGTCACGCAAATGCATATGCATTATTGAAACTACCATGCAAAGATTCCACAGAGAAGGAAGACAATGGGGCAGTATTTCAAATTTCACATTGCAAGGAATTACCCATTGCTTCACAGGATGTCACAGAGGAGAAAAGACGAGACTCTGTCCTCTCTGAAGTCCTAGATTTCACCCTAAATGGTTTGCCCAACTTCATGGGAGACCAGATTCTCTGATCTTTCCTGGACAAGAAGGACTAGTTGTCCACAGAGCAAGGCTGTGTTCTTGGGGAGCTCGAGTCGTGATACTTACAAAATTCCACAAGAGGCTACTTTCTGGCTTATATGAGGGTCATCCTGGAATCTCTCAGATAAAGTCATTGGCCTGGAGATACCTCTGGTAGCCAGCATTTGATCAATATATCCAACTTCTTGTCAACCAATGCATGCCATGTGCGACTGTCCACAACTAACCTGCAACCGCACCCTTGCATCCCTAGTCCTGGGCTACCACACCATGGGAACTCATCCATGTCAACTATACAGAAATACACAAACAACATTTCTTAGTAGTAATTGACATCCACTCCAAATGGCTGGAAGTGCTTCCCTCATTACTCACAACCACTGAAAAGACTTCACACCTTCTGAGACAACTTTTTGCTTCATATGGACTACCACAAGAGTTAGTGTTGGACAACGGTCCCCAATTTTTGTCCCATGACTTTAAGCTGTTGTGAAAGCAGAACGGGGTCTGACATATTTTGACTCCACCTTACCACCCAGCATCCAATGGTGCAGCCGAACAAGCTGTACATACATTCAAAAAAGTTTGGACTAAACAAGAGTTACAGAAAATACCTACAACTCAAAGGCTGGCTCATTTCCTGTTCACTTACAAAAACACTCCTCACACAGTCACAGAGCGAACACCTGCTGAACTGTTCCTAAAATGTCAACCTTTCACCCATTCGGTATTGCTGAAGCTGGATTTGGCTGATACTGTTGCAAAACTATTGTTGCTATGATTCTATGATTCTATGAACATCAACTGCAACAGCAGAAGGGTCATGACGAATCACCCAAGCCAGTACGGATTTTCCATCCTGGGGAGAGGGTGTTGGTTCGAGACTGTAGATATCCCAAGGTTTCTTGGATTCCGGGGTTGGCGATAGAAACTTATGGACCTTTGACCTATGCAGCTTGAGTGGGCATTGACATGTTCACGTACACGTGGATCACTTGCTGCATTCCGAGGTTCCAGCACTTATGGCAGAAACTATTTCGCTAGATGAGGACAGTGACACAGAGGACTTTGTCCTGCCTGCGAAGCTCCACCAGAGGCGGCGCCAAATAATAAGGGAATGCCTGTTTTACCAGCAGCAGTTGTTCCAGCCCACCGATACCCCATGAGGCAGCGAAGACCACCACTAAGACTTGACCATTAAGTCATGTACTGAACCTGTGTCTCTGTGAAACTGGACTCCTTACCTGCTGGTTACTTAGCAACAAGTTCTACCCAAGAGGAAGTATAATCCCCTGAACTTGCTCCTGGGTACCAAATAGTCTACTTCAGCCCAAAAATTAGAAAATGTTACTGTTTAAGTATTGTAGAATAGTTTTTGTCTAAGGAGGAGTGTAGTATATACATATAATACATGTATAGTAGTAGGAAGTACTTTAGTCCTTGCATATAGGTATGTGTAGTCCTATGTAGGCAAGTATAGTTCCTGTCATGCCTAGTGGACATTCCTTTGTCTGTGTCCAGCAGAGTGTGACCAGTATCTCCAGTAAGAATAAAGATGGCCACTGAACTGATGTGGTGCGTCTGAGTCCGTCTGTGCCAGGTACAAAAATATCACAGAAGGGAGTATTTTTTAGAAGAGAATGAGTATGACAACAAGGGGGCATGCAATGAGGCCGGAAGGAGGAAAATTTAGAGGGGATGTGAGGATGTATTTCTTCACTGACAGAGTGGTGAATGCCTGGAACAGTTTTCCAGTGGAAGTGGCGAGGGGCGAAAACAGTAGTGGTCTTCAAGCATATGTGCGATAGGCAAAAA
The DNA here is from genome assembly GCA_016271365.2 of Neoceratodus forsteri. NCBI lineage: Eukaryota > Metazoa > Chordata > Ceratodontiformes > Ceratodontidae > Neoceratodus > Neoceratodus forsteri. The sequence goes on along the minus strand of JADMNL010000031.1, from coordinate 50,089,838 downwards.
GGAATCTTGGTAGGGAAGCGAGGTGGGGGTGAAGGGAGGTATCTGAAGATCTGGTAGGGCCTACAGTGACAGTATAGGTAGCGAAAATGGGCAAACTGGGTGGGCCAAACAGTCCTTATCTGCTAACAAATTCCATGTTTCTATGTCTTTTTTCATCTTGGAATCTGGCAAATATTATTCTGCTTGCTCAGATCTCTTTGTTTGTCCAGCAGGTCAAACCAACAGGGCCACTGCTGAGGGACTAGTACTTCTTCCTTCCTTCAAGTGCTCCCTGGAGATGAATCTCCTGCCTTGTTTTGCAGCTCTGTACTCAACACAACCTTGTTGGCCCATCTTTAGCTGCAATGACTCTGCATGAACCAGCCTACGGAGCTGCCCAGCAACCAGCATCTCCCTTAATGTCTCTGGGGGAACACTTCACAGACTCAAAAGCCATTGGATGACCTCAATTGAGTGGAGGGCCCCCTGGAGTTACCTGCACCCTCTTAGTGGTCCCCTATGTACTCACCAACGATGGGCAACTTCAGTTGTACTTGTAAGATCCCTGGTTCATTGGTATCTGTGCCCTGGTGTAAGAGGTCCTTCCCAGCCTACTACCAGGGTCTCTCTCTCACTGTTTCACTGGTATCCTTAAACCATTGAGATATCCCAGATCTTGGCCAACACCACAGATCTGACAATGACTAGCACTTGGCTTTCTGTTTCACTGTCCAGAGGGAACTTTTTCATAGTACCACCCATGCTCCTGGCCTATGGGATTAGGACAGTTACCACCCAGGCCACAATCTGGGTAACCAACTCTTCTTCCTGCTACAAGGTGAACGGCACGCCTCAAACACCAGCAATGTCCGAACACCTGGAATTTACCAGGAGAATGTTCTAGATTGTTGTAGGGCTGGTATTCATGCTGCTGAGGTCCAGACGGGCTTAGTGGCTGAGGTCTGACACCACGAGGACATATGCCTCCTGCTACCATCCGGTCTCCCTCCTGATATTGCTACAAAATCATGGCATAAAGGCCCCCAGGGTGCCACAAGGCCACCCTTTGTACCTACTCTATAACTCCGTCCACTGTCTATACCATCGGGTATGCTGACAGAGCATCAGTCCCCACTGGACCATTCTATACTGGAAGGAGGGGGTTGTTACACCACTAAAAGTAGTATCTTATAAGTCCATTAGACTCGGACTTTGTTCTGATTCTGCATTGATCGATATTTGGTGAATTTGTTTATTTTCTCAGTTCTGGAGAACCAGTCATGATCAGTGCTTTCAGTCAGTTTTGTTTTCTTTTTCAAAAATGGGAACTGATGTTTTTTCTCTTTTACAGGTGGATTTTCTGTCTCAACCACAAATTGGTTTAAAAAGAGTTTTATTTTTATTTAATATTCCTATAACACCTTATGTCAAAGAAACCCAAAAAATGGATAAGCCCACCAGGATTCAAAAAGTGTTTGTGCCAACGTGATGTGGCCATGCAACTAGCACTGCCAAGGGGAATGCAATCTAACCCCATCCACCCTCATATACGGAAGATCGAGGCAAAATTTCTCTTAGCAAGGAAGACTGAATGCAGCAGCATGAATCATTGAGCTCTCTGCAACTGTATCGACCACTGAAAAAGGAAAACATTTATCTCTCTCTCCTAGATCTGGCCATGAGAATGAGGACAAGACGGCGGACAGGAGCGCGATAAGAAGAGGCCTTACAATACCTGGGACCACTTAGATGAGCAGGAGAAGCAACATCTGGATATTTGGACTGTCAGAACAAGTGGCAGAAACAGACCGCAGAAACTTTTTGCAGAGGGCCCCTCAAAAATGTTTAATAATTACTTGGACTCTGTTGTAGAAATCAACAGAGTGCTTACAGTCCCCTTGAGGTGGCCATTGGCCCGGGCAGAGGGATGCCCAGTCCCCTGGTTTTCAGACTCCAGTGCTATCAGGATGGGAGACTATTCCAAGCAAAGCTAGAAACTTAAAGGAGGTGATGTGGGATGGACAACGACTACTTTATCCAGATGGACTTCCCGAAAAGGCTCATCGACAAACAAAGGCCTTTGACAGTGTTTGGGATCTGATTAAAGAAACAGGCCTCCGAGACATGCTTAGGCTACCAGCAAATCTATGCATTTTTATGGGGGGAAGCCCTAATGACTTCACCTGTCCTAGAGAGGCATGTGAATTTCTCTTGCACTGGGCGAGGTTGCCTGGGGAGCAGTGTGGCACCAGCAGCAAAGGGAGCAGCTCACTGAAGGTGTAACAAGATTCAGAACAGGCCTAATCCAGCCCCAAGATGAGAAAGAGGGCAAGAGATGACAGCAGCGGGTGAGGATGTGCAGAGGCAGGGGGTAGAGTGGGGCCCTGTGAGCAGAAAGGACATTCTTTTCCATAAGAGTGTAAAATTGTTTGCTATGAGCCTGTGATTACACAGGGAGACCCACCAGCCTTGAACTGAATTGCTGAATATGATTGTAAATGACAGGAGAGCGAAGCCTTGTAGTGCCAGACAGAAAAACGATGATTGACTGCAACATGTTAAAAATTTTTATGTTTGAACTGTTTTTGACAAGGGGGAAAGTAGGCATATGGGAGCCAGTAGGAAGAAGACCTAAAGAATATCTTGATAGTAACAGTAGGGGGCCCGCATGTCTCCTTGTGCATGCTACAATCTGCCGGGGGGGGGGGTGGACACTGTATGGCAGGCATCTATGATGAGAGCACCATGATCCCAGGCTTCACTGAGAATGAGAACCTGCTACTGCACACAGGGGCACTATACTAGGCACTTGGAAATGGGAAGATTGCCTAGTAATGTTTATGTTCGTCATGTTTGGCGTTTACTGTTTGTATGCCCCGTTAGTGTTCTGTTCTACGATCCTGGTAGCGGGAGGACAATGCACATGGGGGAGGGCTGGTAGGGGGATGGGGGCATGTGTACAGTGAGATGAGGGCTAAAGTAATTTCCCAGAATGTGAGGGTCCTAAACTTGCTAGTGTAACCCCCCCCCACCAATTTGGGTTTTACCTTAATGTCTTCCTGGGCTCCATCCATGCCCACTGCCCAGCCGTTGTCCTTTATAGATAGTGAATCCAAGGTTATTTGTTTGCTCCTGTTGATCTACGTGAGAGTGCCATGCTGTGCCTTCACGCCTGTCCCTTTAAGACTTTAGCCTAAATGTGTATAGTAAGTGGTCTGGGCTGGGTCCGAGTGCATCAAAGCTCGTGACCGGCCAGATACCGCTTTAATTTGCTCCACTCTGCTGTCGATAGTGAAGGAGAGGAAGCTTAAACTGGTACTGTAATTATTTACTGCTAACTTGTTATATTTGAAATAGAGTGTTTGCTTTAACCTGCCTTCTTGCAACTTTGCTTAGCTGAATGGAAGCCACCATGTTTGGTCTGGGACTTCCAGCATTTGGACCAATGGGACACAAGGGGCCTTGAAGGGTCCTTAACTCAAGTGCTTTGTGGAAAGGAAAACTGTAGTTTTTTGCAGTTTTCAGGTTGGCGCTTAACCTGAACTGATGAGAGCAACCAAACTGTGACTGACAGCTCCCTCAGCCAACCAGAACTCTGGAAATCAAGGGAAATCCCCCGACCTGTTAGAGGACAGTGGTTCAGTTGAAGCTGGCGTTTGAAGAGTGAGCAGCTCGAGCTATTGAGAAACCGCTCCTAGGAAGAAGCCTAGGAGATTCGATGGGGAAGGGCCTGATTTGCCTCCCTGCTACTGTTCTCCAGCATTGTACTGCCTGACTGCAGTAAGTGAAATAATCCGAAAAGGAACCTTTACTTGCAACCGAAAGCTCCAAGATATTTGAAGGTAGAGCTTGGGATTTGGAGCAAGAGGAAGCACCTGTGAAGCATTCAGCCCAGAGGTTGTGAGAGACGGAGTTAATGCTTGAGAGGTTTGCTCAGTGAAATGACTGCAATAGCAACCGATTTAGAACCAAACTCTGTGAGGAGAAGTTAATGCTGTTCTTGTTAAATGTGACGAATGTTCGTCGTGAGTCAACGCCTGTTCGCCCGCAACCATATTGTTATGCCAGCTGGAGGTTTCACCAGCAAAACAAACTGAACTTTGCCGAAGTGTTCATCAAGCCTGGGCCTTTGCCAGCTTGGCCCAGACCTACTGTGTTGCACCAGAGACTGTTTTGGCGAGAGACCGGCTTTGAGGATCCAGCCCCTGAGCAGAAACAACTTGCAGATTGCGACCACCTGGAGGGAAAGGCCGTGACGTGGAGGTGTATTGTGATGGCCCTACTTCCCCATGCTCAACGGTGATCTACATGAGGTCTCCATATCGCCAGACTCATCACAGCTAGTTGGTAGCGTGAGTAAATCCAGGGAAGCTCCCTGCAACAAATCATTTAATTATCTGAGATACCATCTAATTGCTTCAGTGATTTTCTGGGTTACAAGAGACTGGGCCAACCGGCCAGGATTACAATTAATCAGAGCTCTGTTGTGCATGTTAACTGCTTTTTCCTGTCATCAAGGGCCCCAAAAACAGCTGCAATGCCGGCCACCCCGGGCAATGCCTCTACTTGCTGGGTACCCAGTGTTGTATAACTGATTATTTGGGACTAAGGTGCATGCAAAGTAATCTGAATCTAATTAGTATAGCAATCGTTCATCTAAATTTACACCCCTTCCTTGTTCACGATCCCATAAATAAATCTGATTTACTGTTCATGTTTAACCTGGTTTATGAGCATATTATTAGTTGGGTTACTGCCTTGAAAGTGTATACCTGCTTTGCTAACCTTGCCTTTACAGAGGGATCCAGGGAATTTGTTGAAGGTGAGACCCCGGTGGTAAATGTGTAGGGGATGTGTAACCCCTGATACACCACACAAGTACCCACACTGTTTACACTTACCACCAGGGCTTTCCTCTGGTTCGTCCTAGGGGACCCCCTGTAAAACAAGGTTATACACAGCAAATAACAGCAGTACAGCATTCTTGCACAAACTGGAACCACAGTCAGGGTAAATGCAAAAAAGAGTTAGATCTGATTTACTTAAGGGACTTGAACAAGGGAGGGGCATAATCAGGTTAATTTGCTTAAAGGCTCTATTAATCAAACAGTTATGCATGCACTTCAGGGTCCATAAACAGTCACACACACTGGGTACCCAGATGGAGAATGGTGGGCTAGCCAGGAATGTTGCAGCTGGTTGGGGCCCTGTGATGGAAGAAAACAACATGCACAACACACACTATTTGTAATCTGGAGCCGGAGGGCTCAGTTCGTGAAAAGAAAGCAACAAGACAATCCGACGACACACTTTTAGATTAGGTTGTTGTTGCAGGGAGCTACACTGATGATTACTCACGATACCCAAGACTGGACACAGGCTGGACGAAAATTGAGACAGCAGGTGGTTAATCTGGAGTGCCAGGAGAAACAGGGCCCACACGATTCACCGAGGCATCATTCCTGTTCAAGCATGGAGCAGGGGGCTGATCCCCAGGCAGGTCTTTTATCGGTGGCTTTCTCTGTGCAGTGGGGTAGTCTGGCAGGCCAGCATGGCATGGCCCAGGTCGAATGGAGATGAACGTGGATTCAGTCCAATTAGGCTGGATAAAGCTTCCAGCAAGCAGAACACAGTTCACACAGTGGGGAACCAAATCACGACCCACTTTCAATACACAGCACATTTACATGTAAAGGATTCTACGGTATCAGCAAGCAGAACACAGTTCACATAGTGGGGAACCAAATCACGACCTACTTTCAATACACAGCACATTTACATGTAAGGAAATTCTACTGTACCAGGCAAACCGCTCTCCGGTCACGATCGCAAAGTCTCTGCACAAACCAAGGATTCAAAAGCAGCTGGAAATCCTGACAGGCCGATCGCATTCAGCAAAATCTTTGGTCTTCTTCAGGTATGTACCTGGTAAAAAATCAGTGACTTACTTCGTTCTTACAAACTTGGATTTAGTCCGAAACAATTCTCTTCTCTCCCTCTCAGGGGCAGCAGGCAGACATGCAGGCCACAACTCAGGCCTTTCCACAGTTCTCCCATGCGAAACTACTCAGACGGCTGCCTGACTGCCTCAAGCTGTTGCTTCTTCAGCTCCCAACTGAGATCTCATTCAACTGCCAGCAAGCCTGGGACTTTCACCAGAATCCAAAAGGTTTGGTTGGCTGATCTGTCTGTCAGTCACAACAAAAGCTCCCCCTTCAGGTACAAAAAGGCACCAAAAGCCCAAAACTACAATTCCTACAGATTTTGACTCCAGACAGCTCCTGTAGTCTGGCTCCATTTTAGGTCCCACCAGAACTGATTGGTCCAATTCGCAGTCCCGGGCCAAATGGTGGGGATAAACAAAACAGTCCTTGCTGCAAAGAAGGCAGGTTAGACAAACTACATTATCATTGTCACTCTAAATGATTTTCAGCAAATAGTTACATCTTTCAACAGAGCTCCCTCTCAGATTACTTATGACTGCAATCCAGGCAGCTCTTAAAGAGACAGTCCACAGAGGCTATACAGGCACTCTCTGGCAATCACATTTAAACTGCTAAAATGCAGGATACCAGCCTGGCAGTGAGTATTTAGGCAAGCTCAAGGAAGACTTTTCTGGAACCCCCATTTGTAAGGGGGTTACACCCTTCTCTGCCTGGAGAAAACTTGACGTCCACGTCAAGTCTGTATCATCATGCATCAGTTAACATAAACGTATTACCTTACTATACATATTCACTACATTTCCCACTACTTTGTCCATTCTGACAATACATTAGGCATATTTCACACGTCAGTTGAACATTACTATACTAAATCAGGTAATAACTTCCTGTACCTTAAACAATGTAAGAGGGGTCCCTTCCCTATCAGCTAACTTGGGGCTGAAGGGGGTGGGGGCACCATGATGAGAGGGAAAGACAAGTAACCTGGAATTGGCTGTCAAGCTTAATTTGGGCAGTGAGCTTGGTGAGACATAAATGCCTTTGTGCACCACATTGAAAGGCAAATCCACTGGCCTCCCAGGAGACTCATAAGTGAAGCATACTACTGGCTTGACAGCTTGGCCAGTCTTTCTGAGGGGGACAACTACAGTCTCTGTACTCTCAGCACTGGTCTGGGGACTCTCATCACTTGTGAGGGGTGCCTCTGCCTGGGTGGGAACATCCAAACTTGGGGCACTGTCGGCTCCTTGCTCTGCAGGCTCTGTTTCTATAACACTTGACTCATTTTGCAAAGGCTCAGACACAATCAAGCTTTGAGGCACTGAAGGGGGGTGGTCAGCACTCTCATGGTGTTCTTCAAATTCTGGTATGTCACCAGAAAGACTCATTCCATCAGCCCCTCCTTCAGGCAAATCATACAGTTCCACAATACACAGAGACTCAGTATCTTCAGACATGATATTTTGCACTTCACTTTCAGGGAGCATTGGCTCCAAGGACAAAGCTGGGGGGTTAGGCAGTCCAGAAGGCCCAGCTTCATCCCCACAATTAATCATGGGATTACCTTGAAACAGTTGACTCAGTTCATAAAAGGGGTAATAGGCATAGTCGCATTCACTTTCGTCAGAAGTGGACTGACAGTCACTATCATTCTGGGCCTGCTGCGGAAGAAACCTTAAATCTGTGACCACTGGGGTAGGTTGACTCTGTCTCTTTCTTGCAGCAGCATGAGTCACCAGCTCAGGGGGCTCAATTTCTTGGGGTTCAGCCTCAATCATGACTTGGCCGATAGGTTGCAAGTGGTTACGATGCGTGGTCTTGACAGCTTTGGAGTTGTTCTCTGGGTACACCTTGTACACAGGTAAATCATCCAACTTTCCAACTACTACATGGGGAAGATGGTGCCACCGATCAGCAATTTTGTGTGTTTACCATGCCATCCCAAAGTGCGTAACAACACACGGTCTCCAGGTCGAAGCTCTTGAGCCTTTACTTTTTTATCATGCCTCTCCTTGTTGGCTAGATTTCTCTTGGTGGCCATTGTCTGGGCCAGTTGCTAGGCATGGTTCAATTGAGCTTTCAGTTTTTGTACATATTGCAAGTAGTTTTTGGCTCAGACCTCATCTGGAGAGACCCCAAAACAAACATCAACTGGCAGCTGGGCCTCTCTCCCGAACATGAGGCAGTAGGGGAGAACCCAGTAGCATCATTTTTCATGCAGCTGTATGCGTGTGCCAAAGTGCTAATCTGCTGGCTCCTTTTATGCTTGTCTTTTGGGTGGAGGGTGCCCAGCATGTCTAGAAGGGTGCGGTTAAAATGTTCTGGTTGAGGGTCTCCCTGCGGGTGATGGGGTGGTTCTTGACTTTTGCACCCCCCATAGAGACAGAGCATTTCTTTGATTAGTCGACTCTCAAAGTCTCTGCCCTGGTCAGAGTGGATCCGCTGGGGGGCACCATAGTGGATGAATACATTTTCCACTAGCACCTTGGCCACGGTAGATGCCTTTTGATCTTTGGTGGGAAAAGTTTGTGCATACTGTGTGAAATGATCCGTAACCACTCACACATTACCAATGTTCCGCTGATCAGGTTCTAATCACAAGAAGTCTATGCCGACTAATTCCTTGGGGGTGCTGGTAGTAATATTAACAAGTGGGAGGGCAGCCCTCTGGGGCAGAGCTTTTCTTTGCAGGCAGCGACCACAAGTCTTTATATGGTGCTCAACATCAGCCCCCATTTTGGGCCAGTAGAAGCAAGATCATACCAGGTCAAGGGTTCTGTCAATACCGAGGTGCCCCATGTGATTGTGGATGGACCTCAGTACCAAAACTTTAAAGGTCGGAGGCAGGACCAATTGTTGCTTGTCTACTTTATGACTGCGATCTACTGTCTCTCTGTATGACAACTGATTGAGCAACTTCAATCTGGGGCCTTCTTTAAACAATAAAGTAGTTCGCAAGTTAGTGGAATGTAACTTAGACACATCTTTCCCCACACACAGGGCATCAAGTGCTGGCTGAATCATAGGATCTTGGGATTAAGCTCACTGAATGCTGTCACTGTCAAACTGAGGTAGTGTACTAATATCTAGGGCAGAGAAGTGGCAATAAGCAGCTGGTATTCAGGTGTCAGAAGGGCCCAAGCAATCTACGAAACAGTCCACTGAGTCCGTAGACATCTGTTCGTCTCTATTAAACTTTTGGCACAATGCTGGAATGTCAGGTTCAGACAGCCTGACCCAATCACTCTTGGAAGTGGGCCTTCGTGATAGGGCATCAGCATCAATATGGTTCAGGCCCGGTCTGTATTCGACAGCATAATCATAGGTTGATAATGCAGAAAGCCACTGGTGCCCAGTGGTGTCTTACTTAGCTGAAGTCTGTACATAGGTCAATGGGTTATTGTCAGTCTTCACCAATATCTTTGCCCCATAGAGGTATTCATGAAACTGGTCAATGATGGCCCATTTTAGCGCAAGGAACTCCAACGTATGCACAGGGTGGTTTCGTTCGGACAGGATCAAGCTCCTACTGGTGAAAGCTACTGGTCTCAGGCCATCCTCATGGTCTTGATACAGCACCGCTCCCAGACCCTGCAGAATAGCATCCGTATGCAGCACATAGGGTTTGGTGGAGTCAGCATAGGCGAGGATGGGGGCATGGGTGAGCTGGTATATGAACTCATGGAAGGCTGCTTCACAGTCGGGCATCCAGCGGGGCTCGAGGAGTTCACCTGGGCAGAAGTATACCTTTTCTGGTTCTTTAACAGCCTTTTTGTATTTACGATTGGTAGGAGGGTAACCCTAGGTAAAGTTCAAGAGTGGGCGAATCACCTTGGAATAGTCTTTTATGAACTTGTGGTAGTAGCCACAGAACCCCAGGAAACATTGTAGTTCTTTCAGATTATGGGGCTGGGGCCAAGTAGTCAGTGCTTCAGCCTTACTGGGATCAGTCTCTATTCCTTTTGCAGATACTATGTGCCCTACATACTTCACGGAGGTTTGGAAAAACTGGCACTTGTCAATGGACAGCTTGAGGCCAAAGTCTTCCAGTTGGTCTAGGACTTTAAACAGTCAGTTCTCATGCTCCTCTAAGGTGCTCCCAAACACAATGACATCATTCAAGTACACCAGGCATTCCAGCAAATTTATATCTCCCACCGCACATTACATCAGTTGCTGAAAGGTGGCCAGGGCACCCGATATTCCCTGTGGCATCCTCAGAAACTCGTAGAACCCCAATGGACAGATGAAGGCGGTTTTCCCATGGTCTTCCGGGGCCATCGGGATCTGGTAGTATCCGCTGCAAAGATCCAACACCAAGAACCATTTGCTCCCATTCAAGCAGTCCAGGGCATCTTGTATATGAGGCATAGTGTATTGGTCTGGGATGGTCCGCCGGTTCAGGGTTCGATAAACAACACACATCCTCACAGACCCATTCTTCTTATGCACAACCACAATGGGAGAGGCGTATGGGCTCCTGGATTCTTGTATCATGCCAGCAGCAAACATTTCCTGCAGGTGTCTTCTCACATCATCTATGTCTGCTGGGGCTAGGTGTTGGGACCTCTCTCGAAATGGTCGTTCATCGTGCAGGTGCATGTGATGCTCCAAACCCTGGACACATCCCACATCCCATTCCTTCAATGAAAACACTTGTTCTCTCTGGGCAAGTCTCTTGCTAATTCTAGCCTTCCATTCAGCTGTCAATGGGGAGTCACTAAAGTCAAACAAGTCTGAGGTCACTCTCTCCTTCTCACTAGGGTGCTTGTTGCTGGGCAATACTGCAGTGTCTGTGCAGTGTACCATAGCTAGGGTGCACCCTCTGTTCACCCGGATCTCCCGATCTGACACATTGTGAATCTGGACCATCACTCGTCATGCATAGGCATGGGCATGAGCAGGCAAGATACTGGGCTTGACCAATAATCCTTCTGGCAATTTTCCATCGCCTGGTGCATCCAACATCAATATTTTGTTCTTGACATCTTTCCATAGGTGGACCTCCCCTTGAATGGTAAACTGGGCGTTAGGGGCCAGTACCATTGAATCGGGATCCTTCTTCCACATGATCCCCACCGATTCATCCTGGTCTACTTCCTTGGGTTTCTGTTGTAAATCATAGGCTTTCTTGATCAGAGCCAGAATTCTCAGGGCCCTCCCAGTCCGTCGCCCTTGTTTCATGTGACAGAGTTGTGCCAGTCTCCCAAACATATGGGTGTTTGTCACAATTAAGAGGGGGACCCCATCATACAGTCTGGTGGGGGGACACACTAGGGCCAATGTCTACTCACTCCTCTACACCAGTTACAGTTGCAGGAAAAGACAACCAGAGGTGGACATACCCTAGGTAGGGATAAGACTTGTCACTCAGGCCCAACACATATAGGCCTTCCAGGAATTGCAAAGCACATCAGATAAGTGTTTGTCATACCAGTCCTGGAATACAATGGTCACTTGTGACCCACTGTCAAGCACAGCCTGAGTATGAATACCATTCACAGTCACCGTAGTCACCATTGAAGGGCCCACTATTTTGGACCAGTCTGGAGAGGCAGTAGCAGAGGCCTGGACAGATGATTTAGCCATAAAAAAATTTGAGTTAGGGTTTCTCAAACTCTCACTCCGGTCATTTTGGGCACCCCTTGGCCATTGATTTGCTTTACGGCGCTCCCCTTGGAGTCTGTTTACTACTCTTTCTAAGCCCTTCTGGGACCGGCATTCTCTTTTCATATAGCCATCCTTTCCACAGTTGTGACAAATGATAGACTCCTGGGTCATGCTGGGAGAGAACATCGTATGAGGAACTGAAGCAGTAGTAAGAGATTGGGGTCTAGTATCTGCTTGCAGCGGTGAGAGTGGTACAACATATCTTAACAGTTCCATTAGAGTGGCAGTCAATCCGGTGATCTCAGCCTTGGAGCCACCCTCGGTAGCAGATGCCTGAGGGTGCACCCCCATCCCCATGGCAGTCACGTCCTGAAAGGGACCAGAATCTTGTTCCATGGGGGAAACCCTTGCAGAGGCACCCATCTTCAACTCTAGGACTTCCTTTAGTAGCTCGTCTTTCCAATGTTGGGCCTAGGGCGGGAAGTCCTTTGCATTCTCAGAGTGCTCATTAAGTGTCGACTTTTGCCCCTGAGCCTCACTTGGCTGATTACTCTCGGTCACTTGCGCAGCAGCAGCAGATATGGGTGCAATTCCCCCATGGGATCGCCTTTGCTCAACCCCCTGAATTTCTTTCATTAGCTCGTCATAGGAGGGGGGCAATTCCAGTCGGGTGGCAAGGCACAACTGAAGCAGTAACAATTCTGAAAACAGAGCAGACTTAAGGATCCGGTCCAGCCTAGTTCGATCTAATTCATTTGATGGCAAACTACCCTTTCTGAGGCACTCTTGTAGTAGCTTTTCAAGCCGAAGTACATACACAGACAGTAGCTCCCCTGGGTACTGCTGAGCGTTTCTTACTCTTCACCACAGATCCTCATCTGAATCCGGGCTCCCATACACATTCTCCAATGTACCAAGATAGTCCTGTGCAGTTGCTTCGGGGTTATTGGCCCGCTTGGCATGGATGGTAGCCAGAGCAGGACCTCTGAGGCTATCACTCAACCCCTTTTGTTTCTCTGCTTCTGAGCATTGCCATTCAAGTACTAGAGGGGCAACATAGTCTAACCAGGTCTCCCAGTCATCCTCCACCTGGGGGGTGGGGAGGGTGCCCGAGAAGATTTTCAGCCTTCGGTAAAAGTCGTGACTAATGGCAGGTACAGATATAGGGGCCAGCATTGGCATGGGCACAGAAGGCGGGGCAGTAACAGGTGCTGGAGTGGGAGGGGGTGTTGGGAAAGGAACACCCCCAGGTGGCAGGAATAGTTTCTTAAAAGTCCTCTACGGTTTTCCCTTCCTCCAGCAACTACTTAGCAAATTTCTCCTCAAAAGTCTCAGATAATGGTGGGAACTTATGCTCCCCAGGGTCTTTACTGTCTTTTGTTATCACTCTCCAGGCAGCTGGAACCCCTTCTGGGGCAATAGTCTGTGGCACTTTAGAGCTGTCCACGAGGTCACTACACTCTACCAAGGCTATGAATGTTTGGGTGATCAAATCAGCCTGTCGACCCACCACCACAGGGTTTTTTCAAACATTCAACTTTGGAGAGTGCTCCCTCTACAGTGTCTTTACTGGTACCCAGGGAAATATCCAGTGTAAGTAGAGCATTTTGGAGGTCGATCTCCTGCCCAGTACACCACCTCACCAACTGGTGTACAGCCATTTCTACTGGGGTAGCCATTAATCTTTAACAATAACTGATCATTTTTGGCCACTAGAAGGCACAAAATCCCAGTGGTGAGCCTCCAAAATGTAACTGCTGATACACCACACAAGTACCCACACTGTTTACACTTACCACCAGGGCTTTCCTCTGGCTCGGCCCTGGGGATCTCCTGCAAAACAAGGTTATACACAGCAAATAACAGCAGTACAGTACTCTTGCACAAACTGGAACCACAGTTAGGGTAAATGCAAAAAAGAGTTAGATCTGATTTATTTAAGGAACTTGAACAAGGGAGAGGCATAATCAGGTTAATTTGCTTAAAGGCTCTATCAATCAAACAGTTATGCATGCACTTCAGGGTCCATAACCAGTCACACACTCTGGGTACCCAGATGGAGAATGGTGGGCTAGCCAGGAACGTTGCAGCTGGTTGTGGCCCTGTGATGGAAGAAAACAACATTCACAACACACACTATTTGTAATCCGGGGCCGGAGGGCTCAGTTTGTGAAAAGAAAACAAGACAATCAGATGACACACTTTTAGATTAGGCTGTTGTTGCAGGGAGCTACCCTGATGATTACTCATAATACCCAAGACTGGACACAGGCTGGATGAAAATCGAGATAGCAGGTGGTTAATTTGGAGTGCCAGGAGAAGCAGGGCCCACACGATTCACCGAGGCGTCTTTCCTGTTCAAGCATGGAGCAGGGGGCTGATCCCCAGGCAGGTCTCTTGTCGGTGGCTTTCTCTGTGCAGCGGAGTAGTCTGGCAGGGCCAGCTTGGCATGGCCCAGGCCGAATGGAGATGAACGCGGATTCAGTCCGATTAGGCTGGATAAAGCTTCCAGCAAGCAGAACACAGTTCTTGTAGAGCAGAAAGCAGCTAACTAAAAGAAGCTACATTTTCTTAGTAATTTAACACTTATATCTTAGCAGGAGTCAGTGTCTGTTGAGTTTAAGCAAACAGATACTTTATTAGAAGTAGAAGGGGCCTTATTTAGGGTTTAAAAAAAAAAGAAAGAAAAGAAAAAGTCAGTGTGTGTTCTGTGCTGGGAAGGGTTCTGTATCAGTTTACTTTGCTAAACCAGTAGGGAGAGAGAGAGCTTAATTGGGGGTGTGGCTTAGACACTATAAAAGCAGGTGACTCAAATTACAACTTCCTGCTGTTAGCTTTTTTCTTACTAATTGCCCTCCATCCCACCTAAGCCAGTTCTACTTTTATAGCCACTGGATTTGACTGTCAACAGGAACTTCCTGTTTGGCAGTAGGAAGGAAGGATCATAGAGAAACATTGGTTTTGTCAACCTAAAGGAAAAAGTAGCTCACTCTCACCCCTAGCTGCTGTGGTCTGACACTGAGCAAGGAAGAAGGAGGCTACTGAAGAATATAGGAAGTTACTGTCCCAGAACAGGAAGGGTGAGAGTTGAAGGGAGGCGAGAGTAAGCATACAGAGAAACAGGAGAGGGACACAAAATAAGACATGATAGGAGTGGTGCAGTGCAATGGCTGTGGGCGGCAGTGTTCTGGGAGACATTCTGGAGGCTGTGATGCTGCCCTATTTGTAGGCACTCTCTCTGGTCTGAGGGAGGAGGTTGCCCGCTCCAGGCTGACCTGGCTAGGATGTGAAACCTCCTCCCCACCCAGGGACCACCAGAGCCAATGCCACTACCTCAGAGGTTGCCAAGAAAGAGGAGAGGCTGGACCAGGGTGGGCTCAGGGAGGGAGAGGGTGGCGGAACAGAGTTGCATCCCTCCAGCTGTACCTCTCCACAATTCATTCACTTTCTGGTGGATAGTGGTTCCTCTACTTGGAGGCACCTGCAGTGGAGACCAAGGAGGATGCTGGTAACCTTCACAAGGAGACCCACAGGAGGGTGGCATGAGACCCCACGGGGAAGAGCAACTCCTGGTGGGGGACTCAATCATTAGGGGGGTAGAAATGGGGGAGGAAGGGGAGAGGGAGGTAAGGTGCCTTCCTGGCGCCACGGCTTGGAGGGACAGGAAGCGAATCCTCAGGATCGTGGGAGTAGCTGCACGAGAGAGGGAGCTGAATGTTATTGTCCACCTAGGGACAAATGACCTGGCTAGGAATGGGATCAGAGCAGTGCAAGAGGAGTTTGTAGAGTTGGGAAGGGGCCTTAGACAAGTAGCGCATACAGTAACCTTCTTGGAGGTGCTGCCTGTCTATGGCAAGGGTGATGCTAGGGTACTCCTCACCAGGGAATTCAATGAATGGTTGAAAACTGGTGTGGAGCTCAGGGTTTTGGCTTCATTGAGGACTGGGGAGCCACCTGGAGGGATGCAGACTTATACTGGTGCGATGGTCTGCATCTGTCCAGTGGGGAACCAGGATCCTAGGTGAGAGGTTTAAATGCTTCATTGGCAAGCATTTAAACTAGCCAAGGGGGGAGGCACTGAAAAGGAGCAGGGAAATCCCAGCCTCCCCCCACAAACAACAGTAATTAGTGAGGTAAACACCAAGGTAGAGAAGTCATTAGGGAGCAGGCCAGAAGTAAATGTAAAAAAAGGCAAAGGCAGTAAGGACAGGAATGGGGCTAAAAGGGGTAAGGTCATCAAAAAGTGGAGGGTGATGAGTACCAATGCCCGTAGTCTGTGTAACAAGCTCCCTGAACTAGTGGCCTTGATGGAACAGGGTTGCCTAGATATTGTGGCAGTCACAGAAACATGGCACAGAGAACCATGACTGGGATGTCAACATACCAGGATACACAATCTACAGGAGGGACAGGGAGGGTAAAGAGGAGGAGGAGGAGGAGCTCTCTGTAAAGGAAGGGATCAAAGCAACAGAACTAAAGAGTAAACAGGGAGCAGATGAGACACTCTGGGTCACCCTGGAGACAGGAAATGGCATCACAATCCGCATGGGGGTTGTATACAGACCCCCATCTCAGGGGGAGGGAATGGACAAGGAAATGATAGAAGGCTTCCTTAGAATGGCAGAAAAAGGGGAGATATTGTTGATGGGGGACCTGAATATGCCAGATGTTAACTGGAGCACCTTTGCTGCAGGCACATCCAAGAGCAGGGTCATTCTTGATGCCCTACAGGGGGCATGCCTCAGACAGCTAGTACTGGGACCCACTCAGGAGGGAGCAATCTTAAACCTGGTGCTCTCAAATGGGGACAGAGAAAGAATCTCAGATTTAGAAGTGGGTAGCCATCTGGGAACAAGCGACCACCAAACAGTGTGGTTCACGATAAACACAGCCATACAAAAGCAGGAGTATTGGACTTTAGGAGGGCTGACTTTGGGAAAATGAGAGAGTGCCTCAGAAAAGCACTAGCAAACAGGCAAGAAGGTGGGGTGGAGGAACAATGGAGAGTAATCAAAACAGCCATCACAGAGGCAACAAGCCTTTGTGTAAAGCAAATCAACAAAACACAATGAAGGAAAAAAATGCTATGGTTCTCAAAAGAGGTGGCAGGGAAGGTTAAGGAGAAAAGGATAGCATTCAGGAAATATAAGGAAACACAGAAGGAGAAGGACAGAGAACTTTATCAGTTAAAGCAGAAAGAGACTGGGAAGGCAGTCAGAATAACAAAGGCCCAAACCTGAGGAAAGGATAGCCAACTCTGTTAAGAAGGGGATAAGATCTTTTATAGGTACATTAGGGAGCGAAGAAAGACCAAGGAGGGATACTGAGGCTTAATAAAGGGAGGGAGTGTGGCAGAGGTGACAATGAAAAGCAGGGATACTGAACAAATATTTCTGCTCAGTATTCACAAAGGAAGAGGAGGGGAGGTACTAAACCAAACAAGAGAAACACTCTGAAGACAAGGGTCGATACCAGTCCATTTACAGAAGAAAGGGTTCTGAAAGAACTAATAAAAGTGAAGGTGGACAAAGCAATGGGGCCTGATGGGATTCACCCAGAATTCTAAAAGAACTAAGGGTAGAACTAATGACACCACTGACTACTCTCTTTAACAAATCATGGGAGGATGGGTGGTACCTGAGGACTGGAGGAGGGGATGTGATTCCTCTTCACAAAAGTGGGAGCATGACAGAGGCAGGAAACTACAGACCAGTTAGTTTGACCTCAGTGGTAGGGAAAATGATGGAATCACTTCTGAAGGAAAGAATTGTTGAGTACCTAGAGGCCAGTGGGGCACAGGACCCAAGGCAGCATGGATTCACGATGGGAAGGTCATGCCGAGCCAATCTAATAGATTTCCTTGACTGGGTGACCAAAGTAGTAGACCAGGGAGGGGCTGTGGACATGGCCTACCTAGATTTTAGCAAGGCATCTGATACAGTCCCACAAAAAGATTAATAACAAGTTAGCCAGCCTGGAGTGGGTCCCAAGGTGGTAGCCTGGATAAAAATTGGCTAGACAACAGGAGCGCAAGGGTAGTAGTAAATGGAGTACACAGTGAAGAAAGGAGGGTTACTAGTGGGGTACCAGAGGGTTCAGTACTGGACCGGTCCTTTTAATGTCTTTATAAGTGACATTGCAGAGGAACTGGAAGGAAAAGTATGTCTCTTTGCAGATGACACAAAGATCTGCAACAGAGTTGATACACCAGATGGAGTGGAAAGGATGAGTAGGGACTTGGCAAGGTTGGAGGAATGGTCAAATGTATGGCAGCTCAGATTCAATGCTAAGAAGTGCAAGGTAATGCACCTGGGAAACAAAAACCCAGGGGAAGAGTACACAATGGGGGGTGAGATACTGACAACAGTAAAAATGGAAAGGGACCTGGGAGTAATTATATCAGATGACCTAAAAGTGGGCAAGCAATGTGAGAAGGCAGTAAGGAAGGCTGGGGGATATTGGGATGCATAGGAGAGGCATCACCAGTAGAAAACAGGAAGTTGTTATCCCTCTGTACAGACAGCTGGTGAGACCCCATCTGGAGTACTGTGTGCAGTTCTGGAGACCCAATCTCCATAAAGACATAGACAGGATGGAAGCTGTCCAGAGGAGGGCAACTAAAATGGTGCAGGGTCTGCACCAGAAGACATATGAAGAAAGACTAAAGGAGCTTAATATGTATAGCCTCGAGGAAAGGAGGGAGAGGGGGGACATGATAGCAACTTTCAAGTACCTCAAGTGAATCAACAAAGTCCTAGAGGGTAGCATCTTTCAGAAAAAGAGATGTGCAAGAACAAGGGGGCACAATTTGAAGATAGAGGGGGGACGGCTCAGAGGTAATGTGAGGAAGTATTTTTTCACAGAGAGGGTTGTGGATGCATGGAACAGCCTCCCTGAGGAGGTCATGGAGTTAAGAACAGTGGGGGAATTCAAGAATGCATGGGACAGACATAAGGCAGTCCTAGTTGGGGGTAGGAGGAAGTAAGCTGTTAGTCAATTAGGATCTGCAGCTTATCTGTTAGGTAGGAAAATGGGCAGACTAGGTGGGCCAAGCGGTCCTTATCTGCCGTCAAATTCTATGTTTCTATGTTTCACACAGTGGAGAACCAAATCATGACTAACTTTCAATACACAGCACATTTACATGTAAAGGATTCTACGGTATCAGTAAGCAGAACACAGTTCACATAGTGGGGAACCAAATCACGACCCACTTTCAAAACACAGCACATTTACATGTAAGGAAATTCTACTGTGCCAGGCAAACCGCTCTCCAGTCACGATCGCAAAGTCTCTGCACAAATCGGATATTCGAAAGCAGCTGGAAATCCTGACAGACCGATCGCATTCAGCAAAATCTTCAGTCTTCTTCAGGTATGAGCCTGGTAAAAAATCAGTGGCTTACTTTGTTCTCACAAACTTGGCTTTAATCCGAAATAATTTTCTTCTCTCCCTCTCAGGGGCAGCAGGCAGACATGCAGGCCACAACTCAGGCCTTTCCACAGTTCTCCCACGCGATACTACTCAGACGGCTGCTTGACTGTCTCAAGCTGTTGCTTCTTCAGCTCCCAACTGAGATCTCATTCAACTGCCAGCAAGCCTGGGACTTTCCCCAGAATCCAAAAGGTTTGGTTGGCTGATCTGTCTGTCAGTCACAACAAAAACTCCGCCTTCAGGTGCAAAAAGGTGCCAAAAGCCCAAAACTACAATTCCTACAGATTTTGACTCCAGACAGCTCCTGTAGTCCGGCTCCATTTTGGGTCCCACCAGAACTGATTGGTCCAATTCACAGTCCCAGGCCAAATGGTGGGGATAAACAAAACAGTCCTTGCTGCACAGAAGGCGGGTTAGACAAACTACATTATCATTATCACTCTAAATGATTTTCAGCAAATAGTTACATCTTTCAACAGAGCTCCCTCTCAGATTAATTATGACTTCAATCCAGGCAGCTCTTAAAGAGACAGTGCACAGAGTCTATACAGGCACTCTCTGGCAATCGCATTTAAACTGCTAAAACGCAGGACACCAGCCTGGCAGTGAGCATTTAGGCAAGCTCAAGGAAGACTTTTCGGGAACCCCCATTTGTAGGGGGGGGTTACATGTGCATATTATTAATGTTCATTGCTGACTGTGTGTTCGCTGCTAAATATACAAGGTCACTAGGTGGGTTTGTGGCTGATTATTGCTTCCCAGAGGGCTATACCATGTTAGGTAGATACCCCCACTATTGTTACTCTGGGTGGAGGCACCTTAATATCAAATCCAGGCCCCTCAACCTGAGGCCAGAAATACAGACAGGGGTTGTAACTCTAGGGATAGTGCCACCTAGGGGTTACACTGGTAAAACGAAAAAGGTGTTTACTCAAATGAAGAAAGTGGGAGGTCAGATTGTCATGCTATATGAGACACATCTCCCTGTAAAAGAGGTGAAAAAAGTGGGTACAATGTGTTGGACTGGGGGGAGAGTAGGTATACAGCAGCTCACATACTACTAGGAAAAGGGAAGTCTTAATGCTATGTAATAAAAACTTGAACTGGGTCGGGATTCTGGGAGAACAAGAAGTCCACACACATGTTGTAGAGCTCCAGTGTTTGAACTTTGCATTCGGGGCTTCTGTTGTCTTTTATTAAGATTTATGGCTACTTTGACTCACTCCAGATTGCTTAAAGAAGCTCCCAAAAGTAAGCCTGAGTCTACAGTCAAATGTCTCTCTCAGAAGCCTGGGAAAGCAACTCCGATACAGGGGATGGGGGATGGGGGTAGCTGCTGAAGTTCTCTGTATACTCAGATGTAACCCCCATGAAAATGAGGGTTCCCAAAAGTCTTCCAGGAGCTTGCCTGAATGCTCCAAGTCTGGGCGGTGTTCGGCATCTGAGCTGTTTAAATGTGGTTCCAAGTGAGTGCTATTTGAGCCTCTGCATACTCTCTTTAAGAGCTGTCTGCTTGCAGACTTAATTAGTTTGTATGGGGGGACTGTGTATTTAATGCTTGAATCCTGCCCGAGCTGCGGAGAAATCGCTCCGTTTCTGCAGTCGCTAAGAGTGCAGAGGGAGCCTAAATAAAAGATGTAACTTTTTGCCTGAAATCAGAGTGTTAAGTAAAATGCAGTTTGTCTAACCTGCCTTTCTTGCAGCTGGGATTCTGTATGTATTACCCCTCCATTTGGGACCTAAACTGCTGTGCTGGGCCATTTGGGTTAAGGGTTCCCTAAAATGGAGCCTGTGGATGAATCAGAACTTGGATTCTTAATTCTGAGCCAGCCACAAGGGGACTGTATGGGCAGTGACTCTGGGAAATGTAGTTTTGACCTTGACACCTTTTTCTACCAAGAGAGGGAGTCTTATTGTGAGTGATAGCTGAATCAGCCAACAGAATAGTGTGAAGCTAAAGGAAATGCCCTGCTCTGTGACTGGAAAGATCAGATCAGTTGTGGCAGTGAAGAGAGAAGGAGCTGTGTGCTTCTGCGGTGTATAGTTTCGCGCGGGAAGAGCGTGTGAGGCCCTGAGTTTTGGTCTGCAGCCTTTGTGAGTGCCAGTTTGGACTGAATCTGAGTTGTGAGGAGAAAGAAGCACTAGAAGTGTGGAAACCAGGCTCACCCTGTAGAAGACTGGAGAAATTGCTGAATTGCACTCGGTCTGTCAGGAACTGAAGCTGCTGTGTGTGCTCCCGGGTATTTTGCAGTAATTGCGATTGGGATCGAGGAGCAGCCTACCTGGTATAGTATTTTCCTTTTACATATAAATGTGCGTAGTGCTTGTGGGGAATCGCTATTTCGAATCCCCTGTACAGTGAATTGTGTGCTGAAGCTGGAAGTAAACCCCCAGCTTAATTTGTACTACATCCGTTTGCTATCAACTGCAGTGGGGTCCAGTCACAAGGATCTTGTCCTCATGCCCTGCTCTTCTGGCAATCCAGAGGGACATTCTCCATCTGATCCTCAGCTTGGGTGTTGTGAGTACAAATCAGGGTATTTCCCTGCAGCCTGTTTTCAATCACAAGTGTGTCATCTAATTCTTGTTGTATCATTGCTTCATGGACTGAGCCATCCGGCTCTGGATTACAATTGGGTATTGTGCATATATTTTCTTCTACAGGGCCCTATCCATCTGCACCTGCCGGCCAACCCAGGGCAACGGACCTGGCTAACCCCCCCCAACATGGGTACCCAGAGTGTGACTTTTCAGACCCTGTATGTGTGCACAGTACTGTGATTTAATGCCACCAATTAACCTGATTTCCCCCTCCCGTGTTACTGCCCAGTAAATAAATCAGATTTGTTGTTGTTATACTAAATACTGTCTGTGGTGTTGATACTTATGGAAACAGTATTGTGTTTTGCTGTGTATGTTGTTTAACCTTATTTTACAGGAGTCCTCAGAGACGTGCTGCAGAATCAGTCTCGAGGGTAAGTGGTATCTATATGAGTGAACAGTGTGTATACGTGGGTTATTGGGGCTGTAACTCCGGTGTGCTGTGTGAGCCACTAGAGGGAATAAAAGGGGGCCTCAGTGTCCCAGAGGGATGTGACCAAGCTAGTCTAACCACTACAAACCCTGACCTCTGGGTGGAGGCACCCGCCATAGGTCCTAGGCCCCTCAACCTGTCCGTAGTCAAACAGGCAGGGGTAGTAGCCCTTGGGATAGCACCACCTAGGGGTTACATCTTGGAGGCACCACTGGGATTAGCATCCTCTAGTGGCCACATTTACGAATTACTGTTAAAAATAAATGGATACCCCAACAGAAGTGACTGTACACCAGTTGGTGGGGTGGTGTACGGGGCAAGAGATCGACCCCCAAAATGCTATACTTATCTTGGATATCCCACTGGGTACCAGTACGGACACTATAGAGGGAGTACTTTCCAAGGTGGAAGGTTTGCAAAATTCTGTGGTGGCGGGTCGACATGTTAATCTGCTCACCCACACTTTCATGGCCCTAGTAGAGTATAAGGACCCCATAGATAGCTCCAAAGTGCCACAGACTGTTACCCCAGAGGGAGCCCTCACTACCTGGAGAGTGATAACTAAGGACAGCAAAGACCCCTGGGGGGAATGACCCCCCCACTATCTGAAACTTTTGAGGAGAAATTTGCTAAATTGTAGCTGGAGGAAGGGAAAACTGTGGAGGAATGAAAGAAACTATTATTGCCACCTGGGGGCGTTTCTCCCCTAACACCCTCTCCCCCTCCCGCACCCATTACTGCCCCTCCTTCTGTGCCAGTGCTAGCCCCTATGTTTGTACCTGCCATTAGTCATGACTCTTACCTCAAGCTCAAAGTATTCTCTGGCATCCACCCTACTCCAAATGGGGAGGTCGATCTGGAAACCTGGATAGACTCTGCTACTCTTGCGGTACAAGACTGGCAATGCTGTGAGGCAGAAAAAAGGGCTCGCCTGGGGGAGAGCCTCCAGGGACCCGCCCAACGTACTTTTCGCTCCCTGAGGGTCTCTGACCCTGATGTCCAAAGCTCAAGAGTACATAATTGCCCTTGAAAGTGTGTTTGGGGGCACCACTATTGCTGAGGCCTTGAAATGGAAGCTTAAAGATGTTATACAACAGCTGGGGGAATTGTTATCTGCCTATATGGATCAATTAGAGGGAATCTTGCAAACCATTTTTCGAAAGGGGGGTTGGACCCATAGTGAAGTGGACTGGGAAAGACTGGATCATATACTCTGCTCTGCCCGGCACTCTAGCTGGGTGTTGCTCAAGTTGCAACTGCATCAAAGGAAATCTGGTCCCTTGCCTTTCCATGTGTTGATGAAGGAGGTACGGGAAGTTGAGGAGGAGGAAGGTTTTTCAGAGCCCTGTGCAGTCGTAGCTGCTACATCTCCTGCCCCAGGTGTGGGGTCAGATGCTGATGGTCTGGAATCACCGAAATCACACGACAGAATCCGAGACCCAAATGTCAGCCAAGGGGGGCCCACCCAGAGAGGGATGGTTACCGATGTTCTGCCATGGGATGAATTGCTGAGAGAGATTAGGAAAGCAACAGACAGTCTCATCATGAAGGCCGCTCCTATGAGTATGGGCCCTGACACTTGCCCAACTGCTTCTGCTATGGGGTTGGGGGTGCCCACACAGGCACCTCCTGCTGACAACAGCTCAAAACTTGATATCTTGGCTATGGAGGTGAGGGAACTGAAGAGATATCTCCAAATGTCCAACCCACTGCCGGCTGAGGTGGCACCAAGGTTTTCTATTGATAGTACCAATGCTGCAGCCCCCAATGTGATGCCTCGGTCACCCCAAACTTCAGCAGACATATTTTGCCATAATTGTGGAAAGGATGGGCACATGAAGAGAGAATGCCAGTCTTGGAAAGACTTAGACAGAGTGGTGAGCCTGCTACAAGGAGAGCTTTGGAGCACAAAACAGTGGTTAAGAGGTGCATGAAATGACCGCAGTGAAGGTCCCAGAAATTCTAACTCACGTCCCTTTGTGGCTAGATCATCTGCCCAGGCCCTTGCTACCGCCTCTCCAGACTGGTCCAGAATAGTGGGTCCCTCCATGGGGACCACTGTGAAGGTGAATGGAGTATCTACAAGAGCTGTATTGGACAGTGGCTCCCAAGTGACAATTATGTTTCAGAACTGGTATCAGACGCACCTGTCTGATGTACCCTTACAACCGTTGGAAGGACTGCATGTCTGGGGGTTAAGTGAGAAGACCTACCCCTATTCCGCGTATATCCGAATTTGGTTGTATTTTCCCACCTCCATGGCTAGAGTGGCCGAGCAAGTAGAGACCCTGGCCTTAGTGTGTCCCCCTACCGGACTGTATGATGGGATTCCTCTACTAATTGGGATGAATGCACATATGTTTGGACGGTTGGCGCAGTTGTGTTATGAGAAACAAGGGTCAAGGACTGGTAGAGCTTTGAGAATCCCAGCCTTGATCAAGAAGGCCTATGAGGCACAGAGAGATGCTGAAAAAAGTGGACCCAGAGGAACCGGTTGGAATTGTCTGGAAGGAGGATCCGGAGTCTCTGATTCTGGTGCCAAATGCCCAGTGTACCTTACAGGGGGAAGTCCATATCAGAAAGGATGTCAAGAATAACATCCTCATGCTGGATGCACCAGGCGATGGGAAATTGCCAGAAGGACTGCTGGTCAAGCCAAGTATTTTGCCTGCCAGAGCCCATGCTTATGCCAGAAGGGTAATGGTTCAAGTTCATAATGTGTCTGATAGAGAGATTCGAGTAAATAGAGGTTGCATCCTGGCTAATGTACATTGTACAGATGCTGCAGTGCTGCCTAGTAACAAGTGTTCGGGGGAGAATGTCAGAGTGATGCCCGACTTGTTTGATTTTGGACCCCACACCTGGGGGCAGGGGATGTAGCAGCTACGACTGCACAGGGCTCACACATTGCCAGCCGAATGGAAGATGGAAGATGAGAATCAGTAGAAAACTTTCCCAGAGAGACCAGGTGTTTTCCTTAAAGGAATGACATTTGGGTCTCTGGTTCTGTCGTGTGATTTCGGTGATTCCAGACCATCAGCGTCTGACCCCACACCTGGGGCAGGGGATGTAGCAGCTACGACTGCACAAGGCTCACACATTGCCAGCCGAATGGAAGATGAGAATCAGTAAAAAACTTGCCCAGAGAGACCAGGTGTTTTCCTTAAAGGAATGGGATGTAGGATGTGTGCAAGGATGTAGCAGCTACGACTGCACAGGGCTCACACATTGCCAGCCGAATGGAAGATGAGAATCAGTAGAAAACTTGCCCAGAGAGATCATGTGTTTTCCTTAAAGGAATGGGATGTAATATGTGTGCAAGGAGCTGAGCACCACATCCGACTGCATGATGAAAGGCCATTTGGTGAGAGGACTCGACTCCTGGGCCCTGCTGACATAGATGATGCGAGACGGCATCTGCAAGAGATGCTTGCTGCTGGTGTAATACAAGAATCCAGAAGCCCATATGCTTCACCTATTGTGGTAGTGAGAAAAAAGAATAGGACAGTAAGAATGTGTGTGGATTATCGCACCTTGAACTGGCAGACTATCCCTGATCAGTATACAATGCCCCACGTTCAGGATGCTTTAGACTGCCTGAACGGTAGTAAGTAGTTCTCCGTGTTGGATCTTCAAAGTGGTTACTACCAGATCCCGATGGCCCCGGAAGACCATGAGAAGACAGCCTTTATCTGCCCACTTGGTTTCTATGAATTCATGAGGATGCCTCAAGGGATTTCAGGTGCTCCAGACACTTTTCAACGACTGATGGAGCGTGCGGTGGGGGACATGAACTTATTAGAGTGCCTGGTGTACCTAGATGATGTTATTGTGTTTGGCAGCTCACTGGAGGAACATGAGAGCAGATTCTTCAAGGTGTTAGACCGACTGGAAGACTTTGGCCTAAAACTGTCCATCGATAAATGTCAATTCTTCCAAACATCTGTAAAGTATGTGGGACACATAGTCTCCACCAAGGGAATAGAGACTGACCCAAGTAAAGTTGAGGCCTTGACCACCTGGCCACAGCCCCACAATCTAAAAGAACTGCAAAGATTCCTGGGATTCTGTGGCTACTATCGCCGTTTCATCATGGACTATTCAAGAATGATCTGTCCTTTACTTAATCTTACTCAAGGTTACCCTCCTACCCACAAAAAATACAAGAGGTCAGTTTCTTCTGAGCCTGAGAGAGTGTATTTCCGTCCCAATTAAGTATTTGGAGCCAGATGGACACCTGAGTGTGAAGCTGCTTTTCATGAGATTATATATCAACTTATCCACGCTCCTGTCCTTGCCTATGCAGATCCAGCGAAGCCCTATGTCTTGCACACTGATGCTAGCCTGCAAGGCTTGGGGGCTGTATTGTACCAAGAGCACGAGAATGGCCTGAGACCAGTGGCCTTTGCCAGTAGAAGCCTGACCCCATCCGAAAAGAACTATCCTGTACATAAGTTAGAGTTCCTAGCTTTGAAGTGGGCTATTGTTGACCAGTTCCATGAGTACTTGTATGGGGCTAAGATACTAGTAAAAACTGACAATAATCCTTTGACCTATGTGCAGACTTCAGCTAAGTTGGATGCCACTGGCCATAGGTGGCTTTCTGCATTATCTACATACGACTATGCTGTTGAATACAGAGCAGGCCTGAACCACATAGATGCTGATGCTCTCTCCCGGAGGCCTGTTCCCTGGAATGACTGGGTCAGACTGTCAGAACCTGATATTCGAGCACTCTGCCAGAAGTTTGACAGGGAGGAACAAATGTCCACGGATGCAGTGGACTGTATGGTGGATTGTTTGGGACCCTCTGAGAATTGCATACCTGCTGTTTATTGCCACTTTTCTGCAATAGACATTGGTGTACTGCCTCAGCTGGACAATAACAGTATTCAGCGGGCTCAATCCCAAGATCCCATGATCAAATCAGCTTTAGAAGGCCCTCTATGCAGGAAAAGATGTGTCCAAATTACGCTCCACTGATTTGAGAACTGCATTGTTATACAAGGAAGGCCCTAAGTTGAAACTGATCAATAGACTGTTATACAGAAAAACAGTAGACAAAGGGGGGACAAATAGACAAACAACAACTAGTGCTGTCCACTGCCTTTCGAGACTCAGTACTGAGGTCCTTACACAACCACATGGGGCACCTTGATATAGACAGAACACTTGACTTGGTGAGATCCAGATTCTATTGGCCTAAGATGGGGGCTGATGTTGAGCAACACATTCAAACTTGTAGTCGCTGCTTACAGAGGAAAGCTTTGCCCCAGAGGGCTGCCCCCCTTGTTAACATCACCACCAGTGCACCCATGGAGCTTGTCTGTATTGATTTTCTGAGTTTGGAGTCCGATCAAAGAACTATTAGTAATGTGCTAGTAGTCACTGACCTTTTTACGAGATATGCCCAAGCTTTCCCCACCAAGGATCAGAAGGCATCCACTATGGCAAAGGTGCTTGTAGAAAACTTTTTTGTTCACTATGGGGCTGCACAAAGGATCCATTCTGATCAAGGGAGAGACTTTGAGAGTCATCTGATCAAAGAGATGCTTTCTCTGTGGGGAGTGCGAAAGTTCAGAACCACCCCTTACCACCCAAGGGGGACCCACAGCCTGAACGTTTCAACTGCGCTTTGCTAGATATGCTAGGCACCCTCCACCCAAAGGACAAGCCTAGATGGAGCCAACAAATTAGCACCCTGGTACATGCCTACAACTGCACCAAAAGTGATGCCACTGGGTTCTCCCCCTACCGCCTGATGTTTGGAAGAGAAGCTCGATTGCCGGTAGATGTATGTTTTGGAGTTTCTCCTGATGGGATTTGAGCTGACAACTATTTACAGTATGTGCAAAAGTTAAAGGCCCAGCTAAATCATGCATACCAACTGACTCAAACCACGGCTGCCAAAAGAAATCTGGGCAACAAAGAAAGGTATGATAAAAAGATGAAAACACAGGAACTCCAGGAGGGAGATCGGGTATTGCTAAGAAATCTGGGACTGCATGGCAAGCATAAGATTGCTGACAGATGGCACCATCTCCCTCACATTGTAGTGGGAAAACTAGATGATCTGCCTGTGTACAAAGTAAGGCCTGAGAATAATTCAAAAGATGTTAAAACAGTGCATAGAAATCATTTACTGCCCATTGGACACATCTTGATTGAGTCTGAGCCCCCAGAAAATGCCCCCTCTGGACCAGTGACTAGAGCTGCTAAGAAAAAATCAAGAAAGTCTGCACCTACAGAAGCTGAGTTAAAGTGTTCCCCTCCACAAGTCCCAGTTGAACATGACTGTCAGTCCATGTCAGAGGAAAGTGAGTGTGGCTTTGAATACTACCCTTCTTCGAACTGAGTCAGTTGTTTGAGCAATCCCCTAGTCAATCCTGGAGATGAAGCTGGGCCTTCCGGACTGTCTAAGCCCCCAACTTTGTCCCTGGAGCCAATGCTCCCAGAAAGTGAAGTGCAAAGCATCAAGTCAGATGATATGGAATCATTGTGTATGGTTGAACTGTTTGAGCTTTCAGAGGAGGAAAATGATGGACTGGAACAGACTGGTGATATACCAGAACAAGAACAGTATTTTGAGTGCCCTGACAGTCCACTGCCAGTGTCCAAAAGCTCTCCATGTGAGCCAAGTGTTGTGGACTCAGAGATTGTAACTCCTGGAGCTGGAAGTGCCCCAAGTTCTAGCCTCTCTACCCCAATGGAGACTCCCCTGACATGTGAGGACAATGCTGAAAATGAGGCTCAGAGTGCAGAGACTATAACATTCCCCCTAGAAAGACTGGTCGAGCTATAAAGCCTGTGGTGCACCTCAATTATGATTCCCCTGGGAGGCCTGTGGACTTTCCTCTCAATGTTGTCCATAAAGGAGTGTATGTGTCCCCGAGCTCATTGCCCAAACTGAACATCAGTGCTAACTCCAAGTTACTTGTGTTGCCCTCTAGGTACGGTGCCCCTGCCCCATCCAGCCCCAAAGTAGATGATAGGGAAGGGCCCCCTCTCTTCAGGTTTCATGTACAGGAGGTAATAACCTGAGTTATGGTACAGTGTGTGTATAATACTGTGTACAAAGTGATGTACTGAAAAGTTTCAGAAATGTGTTTCTGGTAAGGTGATATGTTGACTGATGATTACATGTATAAGCCTAATGTGATACTGATGTAAATGTATATGGTTGTATTGAAACTTATGGGGGTACTTACTTGATGGGGACACCAAGTGTTCAAGGCCATGAAGGGTGTAACCCTCCTGCAAATGGGGGTTCCCAAAAGTCTTCCAGGAGCTTGCCTAAGTGCTCCAAGTCTGGGTGGTGTTCGGCGTCTGAGCTGTTTAAGTGTGGTTCCAAGTGAATGCTATTTGAGCCTCCACGTACTGTCTCTTTAAGAGCTGTCTGCTTGTAGACTTAATTAGTTTGTATGGGGGGACTGTGTATTTAATGCTCGAATCCCACCCGAGCTGCGGAGAAATCACTCCATTTCTGCAGTCGCTAAGAGCGCAGAAGGAGCCTAAATGAAAGATGTAACTGTTTGCCTGAAACCATTTAGAGTGTTAAGTAAAATGCAGTTTGTCTAACTTGCCTTTCTTGCAGCTGGGACTCTGTTTGTGTTACCCCTCCATTTGGGACCTAAACTGCTGTGCTGGGCCAATTGGGTTAAGGGTTCCCTAAAATGGAGCCTGTGGACGAGTCAGAAGTTGGACTCTTAATTTTGAGCCAGCCACAAGGGGATTGTATGGGCAGTGACTCTGGGAAATGTAGTTTTGACCTTGGCGCCTTTTTCTACCAAGAGAGGGAGTCTTATTGTGAGTGATAGCTGAATCAGCCAACAGAATAGTGTGGAGCTAAAGGAAATGTCCTGCTCTGTGACTGGAAAGATCAGATCAGTTGTGGCAGTGAAGAGAGAAGGAGCTGTGTGCTTCTGCGGTGTATAGTTTCATGTGAGAAGCTACGTATGAGGGCCCTGAGTTTCGGTCTGCAGCCTTTGTGAGTGCCAGTTTGGACTGAATCTGAGTTGTGAGGAGAAAGAAGCACTAGAAGTGTGGAAACCAGGCTCACCCTGTAGAAGACTGGAGAAATTGCTGAATCGCGCTAGGTCTGTCAGGAACTGAAGCTGCTGTGTGTGCTGCCGGGTATTTCTGCAGTAATTGTGATCGGGATCGAGGAGCAGCCTGCCTGGTATAGTACTTCCCTCTTACTTATAAATGTGCGTAATGCTTGTGGGGAATCGCTATTTCAAATCCCCTGTACAGTGAATTGTGTGCTGAAGCTGGAAGTAAACCCCCAGCTTAATTCGTACTACATCTGTTTGCTATCAATTGCAGTGGGGTCCAATCACAAGGACCTTGTCTTCATGCCCTGCTCTTCTGGCAATCCAGAGGGACATTCTCCATCCGATCCTCAGCTTGGGTGTTGTGAGTACAAATCAGGGTATTTCTCTGCAGCCTGTTTTCCATCACAAGTGTGTCATCTAATTCTTGTTGTTTCACTGCTTCATGGACTGAGCCATCCGGCTCCGGATTACAATTGGGTATTGTGCATATATTTTCTTCTACAGGGCCCTATCCATCTGCACCTGCCGGCCAACCCCGGGCATCGGACCTGGCTAGTCCCCCCCAACCTGGGTACCCAGAGTGTGACTTTCAGCCCCTGTATGTGTGCACAGTACTGCGATTTAATGCCACCAATTAACCTGATTTCCCCCTCCCGTGTTATTGCCCAGTAAATAAATCAGATTTGTTGTTGTTATACTATATACTGTCTGTGGTGTTGGTACTTATGGAAACAGTATTGTGTTTTGCTGTGTATGTTGTTTAACCTTATTTTACAGGGGGTCCTCAGAGACGTGCTGCAGACTCAGTCTCAAGGGTAAGTGGTATCTATATGAGTGAACGGTGTGTATACATGGGGTATTGGGGCTGTAACTCCAGTGTACTGTGTGAGCCACTAGAGGGAATAAAAGGGTGTCTCAGTGTCCCAGAGGGCTGTGACCAAGCTAGTCTAACCACTACAAACCCTGAGCTCTGGGTGGAGGCACCCGCCATAGGACCTAGGCCCCTCAACCAGTCCGTAGTCAAACAGGCAGGGGTAGTAGCCCTTGGGATAGCGCCACCTAGGGGTTACACAAAGAAATGTCTTCCCCTTGTCCAGGATGCCCAGAGCTGGGTGCCAAGCCGAAACAGCCCACTAAGCCAATGCTTCAATCCAGTCAATCTTTGATGGAGTTTCAGGGCGAGATTCGTACATCAATGGACAAAATACATGCTTCACTTGGAGATATAATAAGCTGCTGCCAGCAAATCGAGTGGAAAGTCTCAGCCATGGAAGAGGGGTTGGATTCTGCAGAAAAGGATGTACACCCCCCCCACCGATGTCTAGGGGTATCCAGATGGTAACTTAGAGTGAGGGGGGTTGCTGTACAAGCACGAAAACACTGTCCGTGGAAAATAGAAATATGCTCATTAATGGTTCTTCTGATGGTTGCAAGATGGCTTCACTAGTTTGGAAGTAAGCTCTCTTCTTAGATTCCCAGGGTAAACTGCAAAGGGCAATGTTCGTTAGCAAGCACACATGCACAATTCAAATTGATTAAAGAGAATGTCTAAGATTTTGATAACGGCTTTTAAAATACATTAGTCCATTATGTTATGCTAGCAACACTCATTTGAGCCCAGAAAGGAATTTTTTTTCATTAAGTCCACCGTAGAAGGAAAGAAATTGAAAATTGTGCTGAGCAGATAGCCGGCTGAACTCTTCTTATTCCTGGTCAGCCGGCCCCACCCCCTCACTCAGATGTTTTGTGACGTCTAACCAGGCAGAGGGAGGGGGTGTGCCACGTAGAAGTCAAAGAAGGACATTTTCCGAACGGTTTGATGCTGTATGTACTAAAGTAACCTTTGATATAAAAGTCTCTGCCTAACTAATAGGGGCCCTATAAGTTGAGCAATGACTTTTATTTATAACAAAGGCTGCTTTAACATAAATAAAACTGATTCAAAAATGTCCTCCATTGACTTCTATGTGGCCCACTCCTGTGTTCTGCCTGGTTAGACATCACAAACTGCCTGAGCATGGGGGAGGAGCCGGCAGGTCAGGAACTGAAGGGATTGCCTGGCCATCTGTTCAGCACAATTTTTGATCACTTGCCTCCCATAGCTGACTTAAGGAAAACATTCTTTTCTGTAGTCAAATGGCTATCCTCAGAAGAAGGTAATGAGCTACTGTATTTAAAATGCCATTACCAAAATCTTAGACATTTCCTTTAAATTCAATGTCCACTCCAAAATCAAAATGCAAAACTGATTTAATGTAAACGCGAACACTTAATAGCCACTCCATGGAGTGTGGCGGTACCGCACATGGTGGGGGTACTTCACAGGCTGAAACCAGACATTTCTTCTGCAATAATCTTTTTTTCCAACAGACTGATTTATTGCATACAGACATTCCCTTGAGCTGAACAAGCTACATTCCTGACAGCAGCAATACGGTGGTCCGAAGCAGGCCACACTCAGAGTAATTGTACACTCAGCAGCACTCTCACTTCATGACCTTTCAGCACTTGCTTACTTTCCCATTCTCTGAGTCTCAGACAAATTTCAACTGAGGTAACAATTGTGACAGCATGAGACCCTTCTATTGTCCCATTACATTTCTTACTTTGCCTTTCTCTGACCCTTCTCCACTGGGGGCGTCTTACATTACAGGGAGCATTTTCTTCACTTGAACGTCTTACATAGTCAACTTGGTGTTCTTTTTGTAACCCCCCCCAAAGATGGGAGTTCTTAAAAGCCTCCTAGGAGCTTGCCTAAGTGCTCCCCCTGCCTGCTGGCGTTCGGCGTTTTAGCCGTTTGAATGGCACTGTGAGTGCTTGTAGAGCCTCCACATACTGTCTCTTTAAGAGCCGTCTGCTTGCAGACATAATTAGTCCTCTATGGGGGGACTGTGTGTTTAATGCTCGAATACCACCCGAGCTGTGGTGTAATCACTCCATTTTGCAGTCGCTGAAAGCGTAAAGGGAGCCCCACCTGAAAGATGTAACTGTTTGCCTGTAATCGTTTAGAGCATTAGTAAAATTGCAGTTTGTCTAACCTGCCTTTAATTGCAGCTGGGACTCTGTGTGTTGTGCCCCTCCATTTTGGACCTGAACTGCTGTGCTGGGCCAATTGGGTTAGGGGAGCCCTAAAATGGAGACTGCTTGGACCAACCAAGACTTGGACTCTCACCTGGAGCCTGCCTAAAGGGGAATATATGGTTAGTGTTTCTGGGAATTGTAGTTTGGACCTTGGCACCTTTTTGTACTAACAGAGCCCTGCAGTGATTGACAGCCGGATACACCAACCGAACCTGTTGAAGTCTAAGGAAAATGCCCTGAACTGTTGCTGGAGATCCAGATGCGAGTGGACTGTGAGAAGAGAAAGAGCTCTGTTCTGCTGCGGCATGCAGTTAGTGCGGGAAGCGCATGTAAGGTCCTGAAGTCAGCCTGTAGCCATTAGCGAGTGCTCAATCGGACTGAATCTGAGTTGTGGAAAGAAAAGGAAGAAGTGTGCAGATCCAGGCTTGCCCGTAGAAGACCGAAAATTTGCAGAAGTGCGATCGGCCTGTCGGGGACTCTGTTGCTGCGTGTGTTCTCGGTTTTTGCAGTATTTGTGATCGGGATCGAGAAGCAGCTGCCTGGTATAGTAAATTCCTTTACATATAAATGTGCCTTGTGTTTGTAGGGGATCGTGATACCTTCTCCCCTTGTTCTGTGAGTTGTGAGATGAAGTTGGAAGCTGGACTCAAAGCTAATCGGACTGCAATCGTCTGTTTTCCAAACCAGTTAGGCCCTGTCACAGGGGTCTCATCTCCATGCCCTGCTCATCCTGGCCATCCAGAGCTACCTCCTCAATTCAGCTCGGTTTGGGGTTTGTGAGTACAAACAGGGGTACTTCCCCTCACCTTCATTTAATCAAAGTGTCTCAACTGATTGGTGTGTGTGTGTTTCTGTTTGTGGACTGAGCCATCCGGCTCTGGATTACAATTTGTTTGTGCATGTATTTTCTTCATACAGGGCCCCATCCAGCTGCACCAGCCAGCCAACCCCTGGCGACGGACCTGGCTAGCCCCCCCCATCCTGGGTACCCAGAGAGTGACATTTTGGACCCTAAATATATGTGCACAGTACTGGGATTCTAACTTATCTAAACTAATCAACCTGATTAGCCCCCTCCCGTGTTACTGTCCCTGAATAAACCAGATTTGTTGTTGTTATACCATATACTGGCTGTGGTGTTAATGCATCTAGAATAGTATTGCAAATTGCTGTGTATGTTGTTTAACCTTGTTTTACAGGGGGTCCTCCAAAATGGGCTGCAGAATCAGTCTTGAGGGTAAGTGGTATCTCTATGTGTAAAAAGTGCGCACATGTGGGGTATTGGGAAGGTAACTCCTGTGTATTGTGTGGGCCACTAGTGGGAACAAAGGGGGGCTACAGTGTCCCAGAGGGCTGTACCCAAGCTAGTTTAACCACTACTAACCCTGACCACTGGGTGGAGGCACCCATCATAGAACCTAGGCCCCTCAACCTGTCAGTAGCCCAACAGGCAGGGGTAGTAGCCCTTGGGATAGCGCCACCTGGGGGTTACATTTTATCAAGAACAGAACCACCGAAGACCTTCCGGATACCCAATCACTGATGCCACGTGCCAATTGTTCTCCCTAAGGAGTTCCAAACAATTCCCGGACCTACAGAGACTGAGGTCTCCCCAAGGAATCTGGCACACTCCTGAACATACAGAGTACCAGAGACACTATCCAGTTATGCAGCAATTTCAATTTCTGGACTGCCTTCACCCAGGGGACTGCTGCTTGTATCACATGGAGCACCCGGACAGTCTGCCACCCCTCCGGGGTCCCAACCAACCATTCCCAACAGGGACCTTTCCCTGCCTCCACAAGCAGCCCAATCTTAGAGCCCAACCACTGTAGCGACCACTGGCCAGGGGATTTGGAGGAGAGCTGCCACCTCTTCCCCCTCAACAGTTCAGGCTGCCACCTCTGAACCACATCCCAGGCCCCATCTTCCAGAGCAGGCCTGTCCACAGAAATGCACACCGACTCCCAG
This sequence comes from Neoceratodus forsteri, assembly GCA_016271365.2. Taxonomy (NCBI): domain Eukaryota; kingdom Metazoa; phylum Chordata; order Ceratodontiformes; family Ceratodontidae; genus Neoceratodus; species Neoceratodus forsteri. The sequence continues at coordinate 50,054,730 of JADMNL010000031.1, read as the reverse complement.
GCATGCACTCGCCCACAGGCGAGGCTACTCAAAATACAGGGCCCCTATCGGTACTTACCCTACCAAGATGCCAGAGATCACTTGGCAGGCCGCCATTCTTACTCCAAGAACTCCGGCTCCCACACTGCACCAACAGGCCCCAAACTTGTGTTCTACTGCTCCTCTTCTTTGCTGCCCAAACTGCCTCTACTACGTTTGTGGGTATTTGAGGAAGGACGGCCAGAGTGGTAAGAGATTCACCCCAGTCCCGCCATGGCCCTCTGGCTGAACTTGTGGGCCAAACCCCCCGACCCCTCTCTTCTGCTCCCCCTTGGATCTCTGTCCCCAAAATGGCACCAAACCTTCTCTTTTATACCTCTAGGATGGGGCCACCTGCTGGCAGCAAGCAGACCCAACATCCCAGACCCACCGGCATCAGCTCTCTCCCTCTCTGCCTAGCTACACCTAGCAACTGAAATTAACTAGTAAGCTCCCAGAGGGTGCCTACAAGGAAGACCAGCAGCTTTCAGCCCTAGTCATGACTGTGGAGAGTGCTGTGAATGCAACTTTGTACTATCTCCAAGCTTGAAAAAGCAGAAAATACTCTTTTACTTAGAAACTTACGATGTATTGAATTGCCAGCCAATATTTCTGCAACGGACCTTAAAGAGTATGTTGAAAAACGAATTACTACAGTTTTCTCATTGGAGATTCCTTTAGTTTTAGAATCTATTTTTAGACCACAAGCTAGAACAAGCTCGGAAGACCAGATATGAGGCATGTGATTTGCATATTTGCTTCAGTTCCTGAAAGAAATAAAATCTTACATCTGGCAAGGCAAAGGAAAGGATTCATTTATGAGGGCAACAAGCCACATTCGTACCCTTTAGCATGACAACACATCATTGGGGAAAATGCTTCCTTTCAACTAAAAGTGAATTCATTCGCACTTCGTGGATCAATCCACACTCCGCAAATTACACGGAATTTGTGGATTAATTCACAGGTTGAATTTTGCCGACTTCGCCCATCTCTATTGTGGATGCATTCTTACAGCAACAAAGTGAGAAGATGGAGCAGATCATTGGTCATTAGAGACAGTCATTAATCAATGAACTTAAAATGATTAGCTGATTGAAAAAGCATACTCACATGTGGTGTGACATTAAATACAAACAGTTGCTTCATACTGGAACATTTTTTCTGGTAAATATAATTGGCTACAAAACCAAGGTAACAGGAATAAATGGCACCAACTGTGGTGAAACTAAAGACACCGCTACACAAAGGTATATAAGGAGTGCTGTGCATGAGGGGGGACGTGTCACACAGGGGAGAAGGTGCTCAGCCCATTGTCTACCAATAACACACTCTACTAGATGGGGAAGAGATCACCCAGGGAGTCTCCGCTGCTATCTGCTGCGGGGAGGGGTTGGCAAAGCCCCCTCTAGACACCTATGAGGCCCTTATCTCAGTAAATCTCACCTGCATAAGTCTCAGATGAGCAGTTAGCTCCTTGGCCCTCTTAATATTGTCTACTCTTTGGATCCAAGAATCTAGGGAGGAAGTAGATTTCCTCAGCCAATTGATCATGACTTCCTTCGTTGCTGCCAGGAAAAGGATTCTCAGGAGGTTGTGCTGCTTCTAGTTACTGAGGGCTGGTAAGGGCATCCCAAAGAAGAGGTACTGGAAATTCAGTGGAATGGGGAGCACCCCTCCAAACACCACTAAGGACCTCACAGATCTCCCACCAGAATGCAGCGATCCCTGGGCAGGACCAGAAAATGTGGAAGTGGGACCCCACATGGCCACATCCCCTAAAGCATAAGTTAGTGTTGCCAGCTTGGAAGTGTGCTGTAACAGTAAGAGTCTGGAAGAATCCGGAGAGACATTTCCACTTAAATTCTCCCTTCAACCCCTGTCCCAAACAAATCTCCAGGCCTTATCCATGATAGGGAGGCCTGCCTCCTCTTCTCATTTTTGTTTTAAGGTGGTGAGCTCTAGATGATCATCACTGAGCAGCATCCTGGAGGCTTGGGAGACCACACCCCTCTTCCCATGAAGCATCATTGCCCAATACAGAAAGTTCTGTAAGGGATTTAGGTCTCAGTCAACATGAAGAACCAGATTGTGGGATTAGAAGTAATGTCTGATTTACGGGTACCTATGGAAGTCAGCCTGGATGAGGCCATGCTTATCCTTCAGAGTGGAGAAAGGGGTAAGATTGATTCTGGGGAAAGACCTGGTAACATGTTTGAGACCACCTATTCCATCAAGTGTATGCTGGATTGATGCTTGGGAAGTGGAAGTTGAGGTCACCCAGAATGGCTGTGAGACACCCTTTAGTGTTAGGAGTGTGTGCTATCAAGCAAACATGAGCAAAAGTATTTTAGGGTATGTCGTGTCCATGCATTGGAGACCTCCCTCCAAACCTGTGGGGAGAGCCTGATATGCATGAGGGCAAACAAAGGGAATGTGTGGAGTTGCTGAGCCTCAATCTCTCCAACTAGAGTTGCCACTCTGCATCATCCATGTGATGATGGGGGCTAGCCATGCAGCAAGGTAATACAGCCAGAGATTGAGCATATCAAGAACTCCCCTGTGTCTAGTAAGGGGCAGTGTCCTTCTTTTAATCCTGTGCCTCCCTCTTGCCCAGATAAAGGCCATAAGGGTTTTGCGTGTCTTTCGCCAGTAAGAGTGTGGGGTAGGAATGGGGAGGGCTTGAAATAGGAATGAGAAACTATGGAGGATATTCATCTTTAAGGCAGCAGTTCTGCCCCCTATTGACAGGAGTGGCTGCTCCCATCTTGAGATATCAGCCTAGACCTCAGCAAGGAGCTTATCATAGTTAAGCTGGAACAGGGAGGGTAGTTTAGAAGAAATCCTTACTCCCAGGTACTGTAACATATTGTTAGGGGCCCATTTAAATGGGAAGTTATCTAAGACTGACTAGGGACATGGATCCCCAAACAAAAGGGTTTCGGACTTATCAAAGTTTATTTTATAGCCTGAGATGACCCCGTGTCTGTCCAGTTCCCCAAGCAGCGTGGGAACCCAGGTGCACAGGGAGGTAAGGAAAAACAGGGAATCATCAGTATACAGGGATATTTTATGGAATCTGTCTCCTGCCACAGTACCCTGGATCTCCCCATCACCCTGCATCGCAATAGTGAGGGGCTCAGTACGTAGGGCAAAAAGCAGAGGGGAGGGGGGCAACCCTGTCTAGTGCCTCTCTTGTCAGGTGAAATCTATCTGAAAGAACCCCATTCACTTTTTTCCTGGCCTATGGTGAGGCACAAAGAGCTTTGATGATCTCCCTTAATTTCTGGCCTAATCCCATCTTCTCTAAGGTTCTGTGTGGGAACCCACAGTTTACCTGGTCAAACACTTTCTCACATCCACTAAATCTGCCAGAGCTGGCTCTTTGGAGTGACAGTGCCATGAAATCAGTTTCAGCAGGCATCTACTGTTGTCATGGATAAGACGTCCATTAAGCTGCAGTACTTTCAAGGACTTTCCCTTTTCCCTGTTTTGTATGATATTTATATGTTGTTTATTCATGTTTTAATTGTGGTGCTATAATATTGTAATGGTTTACGAAACTGAACAATAAAATTTCTATTGACCGACAACATGTTCTACAGAAGAAAACAGGGAGGCTCCAGATCCTAGAAATGATGCCAAGAGTTTGTAAATCTGGAATCTGGCATTTAAGGACCACTTTCAGATCTCTGCAGTATGTCTAGTAGGGAAGTTACAGTAACTCTGTTGGCAGTTCTCTGAGCGTATTGTTCGACTCATGAATGATGCCTAGCTCAGGATGTGATGGAGTACACTTTCCTGAAGTTGGTTTCTCCAGATACTGGCCTGCTTGTACAGTATCTTGGGAGAACAAGAAACTGAACCTGTTTTGTTGTTGGCATCCAGTGGTGGGCACACTACCAGAGGACACCATCTCAGTGTGTTAGAGAGGGGGAATTTATGCATGTAGTCCCCCATTCCCTGTACTTCTGCAAGTCCTTCTCAAATTCAGAGCAGAATGCATATATTGTTCCAACAGCTACAGACTGGACCAGTCCACCCTGATACCATCAGCTGCTTAGACTGTCTGTCAAGAGATTTCTGTGCCTGCCTCTTGAGACAGGAGGGACTGCTGTCTCAAGCGGGGTGGACTGGCCCAGGATGTCGGGAATGCAAACTGCATCCTGGCCTGTGAACAGTATGGCTTGTGCTCCTGGTTCGATGTGTCACCTTTTTTTATCTGCCTCCAGTCCCTTGCTACATGAGTCATTCACTGTTTACAGGTGGGGGCTCTTGCTTGACACAGGATTTTACAATCCATTTTATGAAATAGGCTTGTGCTACCCATCAAATATTAATTGCAGGAACACTGTGTAATTACCATTTTCAACCATGCAGGGTAATTATGGTAATGTAATATTCTACTAGTGCTGGAATCAGGTCAAGTGCCTTACATAGATTCCCTATCAAGTGGGTTACTCTTGCCTCCAATCGAGCTACAGTCTTCTCTCCCTGATCCCTCCTCCAAACACCACCCACCAGGCAGGCACCTACCTATTGACAAAAAAGTAAAGAGACTGGTTAGCATTCCACTGAGGCACTGATCAAGGCAGCCAAACCAAGAGACCATAATTACATAGGAACATAGATGCTGACAGTAGAAAAGGACTTCCTGGCCCATCCAGTCTGCCCATTTTTCCCTGCATAATATAAAGCTGCAGATCCTACATGGTCTCCAGCTCCTATCCTCCTGCCCCCTTCCCCTACCAATGGTGTCCCCAGCCCCTGTTTGAACTCTGGGTTACCTTTCCTAACAGTTTTTGTGATACCCATGTGTCTGTCTCATGCTTTCTTAAATCCTGTAACCACTTTAGCCCCTACCACTTCCACTTGGAGGCTGTTACAGGGATCCACTACCCTTTCCATGAAGAAATACTTTCTCCTGTTCCCTCTGATCTTCCCCCTCCAACTTCATATTGTGACCTCTAGACTTTGGACATCTTTTTCTTTGAAAGATGCTCCCTTCCTGTACCTTGTTTATTCCCTTTAGGTATCTGAATGTCTCAGTCATGTCTCACCTCTCTCTCTCCTGATCTCCAGGGAGTACAGATATAGATCCCTTTGCTTTTCCTCGTAGGGCTTCTAATGTATGCCCTGCACCATTTTGGGCACCCTCCTTTGTACCATCTCCATCTTGTCTATATCCTTACAGAGATAAGGCCTCCAGAACTGTACACCGTACTCGAGGTGGGGTCTCATCAGTGATTTATTTAGAGGCGGTATCACCTCCCTCTGCCTACTGGTTATACCCCTCCATATACAGCCCAATATATGATTTGCCTTTCCCACTGCCTTACTGCATTATTTCGCCACCTTTAGGTCATCCGATATGATAACCCTCACGTCCCTCTCCTGCCCTTTTACTGCGACTACTCCCTCCTCCCCCCAGTTCATACGTGGCTCATGTTTTGTTTTGTTTGGTTTTTTATTTATAACAATCGGAATTACAAACCTTTGAGTCAAAGACTCCTTTACAAAGGCTCCACATCAGGGTACAATTGTAAACATTACAATACAGTAGTAGACATTACAATATGCGCAAATAAGGAGAGTCCAGAGAATACATTACAATGTACAAACTAGGAGAGTCCAGATAACACAATCTAGGGTAGAAGTTGACCCAGCGTTTACAGATTACCTAGGATAAAAATACAGTTATGCCCTAAGTGCATGATTCTGCACTTCTTTGTGTGGAATCTCAGTTGCCAAGTTCTTAACCACTCTTCCAACTTCCCCAGGTCCTCCTTCATCCCCCCCCCCCGGTGTGTGCACCCTATTGCTGATTTTTGTATCATCAGCTAACAGGCACACCTTCCCTTCGAATCCTACCACAGTGTCACCAGTGTAGATATTACAGAGGACTGGGCCCAATACTGACCCATGTGGCACCCCACTTGCCACCCTGCCCTCCCCCGAATGAACCCCATTTACTACCACCATCTGGTTTCTACCACTAAGCCAACTTTTTACCCATCTTACTATTTTAGGACCCACTCCCAGATTGCTCAGTTTGTTCACCAGCCTTCTGTGTGGGACAGTGTCGAAAGCCTTGCTGAAGTCCAGATAGGCTACATCCACTGGCCCTCCCTGGTCTACTACCCTTGTCACCCATTCGAAAAACTCAATTAGGTTTGTCTGGCAGGACCTCTCCTCTGTGAATCCATGTTGCCTCTGGTCCTGGACACCACTGGCTACAAGGTATTAACCAATTCTCTCTTTAAGGAGTGACTCCATTACCTTTTCCACCACTGAGATCAGGCTGATTGGTCAGTTATTACCCGTCCCTTCTGTACTCCCTTTTTTTTTTCTTTTAACCAGGAGAGACACACTAAGCTGAAAGCTTGTTTAAAGGTGTGACCTCGGAACACAAGGAAGTTAAGTGACTTGTTCAGAATCACACAGTATGCAAGTATGGGCGCTGTGGGTTTCAAACCCAGGTCTCCAGGCTTGCAGTTCAGAGCCTTAAACCACTGCGCTATACTGCCTCCTTATACTTATTCTTGTGGAGAGGTACCACAGCCACCCTCCTCCAGTCCCCTGGAACCTCCCCTGTGTTCAACGACCGGTTAAACAGTGATGCCAAAGGTGCCGCCAGCACCCCCCTGAGCTCCCTTAGCACCCTGGGGTGAACTGCATCTGGACCCCTTGCCTTGTCTACCCTCAACCTGGACAGTTCTTTAAGGACACTTTCCTCTGTGAATGAACTAGTGTCCCCCTCCTGACCATTTGTGCCCTTTTTATGCAACACCGGACCATTTCTTTCCCCCTCCTCTGTGAAAACTGAAGAGAAGTAATCGTTCAGTAAATCTGCCTTATGGCGAGCCCCTTCTACTGGAACCCCCACTTCCACTACCAGTCTCATTATTCCTGCCTTGGACTTCCTTTTCTCACTGATGTATCTGAAAAATGTCTTATCCCACTTCTTTACCAACTTGGCTATCCGTTTCTCGGTATCCACCTTCGCCTTCCTAACTATTTGCCCTGCCACCCTCTGTATCTCCTTGTACTTCTTTCTATCCCCTTCTTTCTGTGTACTCTTGTACTTTCTGAAGGCTAGTTTTTTTCCCTTACTGCTCTGGCTACCTCTCTGGAGACCAAAGCTGCCTCGTTCTTTTCTTACCTTTGGTGACCTGTCTTAAGTACAGTTCCATAGCTCTTGCAATTCCCCCACTGATTTCTGTCCACTGATCCTCAACTCCTCCTAGTTTCTCTATGCCTGCCAGGGCATCCTTGAGGATTTCCCACACTTTTTAAATCTGCATGCCTGAAGTTCATGACCCTCATCCTTGTGTGACTCATCTCTGCCCCAGTTCTTATTTTGAACCACACCGTGTGATGGTCGCTGGACTCTAGATTGTCCCCTACCATGACGTTGGTGACACTGTCCCCACTGGTTAGTACAAGGTCCAGTATTGCCCCCCTCAAGTCGGTTCCTGTACAAGTTGTTGGAGGAACACTCCCTGCAAGGAGTCTAGTATGTCTCTGCTTCTGGATGTTGCCATTGCTGGGAGACGCCATTCTATATCGGGGAGATTGAAGTCCCCCACCAGCAATAATTCCCCCTTTCGGGCCATCCTTTGTATTGCTTGCATTAGCTTCCTATCTACTTCTTCCCCTGTACTGGAGGTCTATAAATCACTCCTGTACACATAACGGCCCCTGACCACTTCCCCAGGGTGACCCACAGTACACCCACTTCCCCTTGCTACTCCTGCACCACTGGAGCCTGTATACTGTCCCTCACATATAGGGCTACTCCCCCCTTCCTACCTGATCTGCCCCTCCTAAATAGATTAAAGCCCAGGATGGCCATCTCGCAGTCCTGGTTTTTGGTACATCAGGCCTCTGTAATGGCCACCAGGTCCAGATCCTACCCCGCCATTGTGGCCTCTAAATCCTCTATTTTGTTGCTCAGACTCCTGGCATTTGCACATAACGCCCTCCAGCAGTTTCTCTCCTCCTTACTGCTTCCCCTTTCTTTAACCTCTGCCCCCATTTGTGGGGGAGTGTCAGCTGGGTAACTTCCCCAGTTACGTCTTTGTTTCCTTCCCTAGCCTCATACTTCCCCCTTCTTAGTTTAAATTCATAGCCTTGGCTATGTATTCTTGCAGTTTTTCCGTAAGTACCCTGGACCCTGCCTCGTTTAGATGCAGCTTATCTTTCTAATTTAACCCTTCGTCATTCCACATGTCCCCCCATTCCTCAGTCCAGATGAAACCCTCCACCGCGCACCATTCCCTTAGCCAACTGTTGAATTCTTTTATCCTCTTTTTCCTGCCAGTACTGGCACTAGGGACCGGCAGGACTTCCAAGAACGCCGAGCTCACCTCCTCCCTGCAGCAGCCCCTTGCTAAGCCCTTAAACCTTTGCTGTACCTCACCCAGCTCGTTTCCCGCAAAGTCATTTGTACCCAAGTGAACAAGCAGCACAGTGCTTCTTCATACCGGTGAGGGTAAGAGGGCAGGTCTTTAACTGGTCTGCTATATGGATTGTTGATGTTAATAAATTGTGCTAAACAGATTTGGTGAAGTAAAATTTCAGGTTGAACCCCCTAGTACTTGTTCTTTCTTTGCATGGGTACTTAACCCGTGGCGGCGGACTCAAAGGCAAACATCAGACAGCTCATTACATATAATGGCTACAGATGTGAGAGTGGAGACATGCAACTCAGTCAAATACTAATTTATTCAGAATCAACAACAGATAGAAGCATGAAAGAAGTTAAAACCACTCGACATTGTATTTAGCACACCTTGAGAGCAACATGCTGCTTACACACACACACGTCTTTGACCATATCCCTTTGCCCTATACCACATCTGTTATAGTGTGAGAGAGGGAGAGTCAGAAGATCTCAACTGGAAGCCACTTTCAGAAGGGATCCAGTGAGCAGGGCGGCGTTAGGCACCCGTGAACCCGCCGCTTGTGGAGGCCACCACCCCGCATCTAAGGATAAAGCGGTGACCCTTCCCAAATCCCTGTTGCACTCCCAAGTCCCACATATTAAAAAATACACACACAAAAAAACTTTCATTTTAAATTGAAAAGCAGCAGCCCAGCACAGCATTACATACCTGCCAATCCTTTCATTTTGCCTCACTAGGTCACCATTAATGCTGTCCGGCTGCCGCCGGGGCCTCCGACCGCCTGCCTGCCCACCTGATTTCCTTTCCCTGACCCTAGAGCAACTCAGTCTGGCAAATAGTTTGTAGTTGGGATTCGGGAACCGACCAGCCGCAAGGCCACTCTGCCGCATGGCCCACATCCACAGACACAAAGAAGTCAGGGGCCCCGTCAATCTTTCTCAATCAGCTGCTGCTTATGCACGTCCATGCTGTCCCACTGAGACTGCAAAAAGGATGTTTGCTTCCACACGGTCCCCTATTGTGCTGCACATCATGGTGACTCGAAGATGCTGTTGGAGCAAATCACAGGGCTACACTCAGTCCCTTGCTGTTTTTACCTCCTCCACCTCAGACCTGAAGCGTTGGTTCCCACTCAGGTCCGTGACTGTTCCATAAAGATGATCCCTCCGGCGCTCTGGAACTATTCAGCTGAGGACCAGTTCCAGAGCGTCGGAGAGAATTCTGCTGTTGAATCGGCGAGTTGCTAACTTGGAAGTTGGAGCTGAGCCTGGAGGAGAGAGTCGAGAGAGAGAGAAGACCAGAGACCACACTGTATCTGAAGCCAACTACCCGGTTCCTGATCTTGGAAGAGCTGGATACCCTTTCTAATTCAGTCTACAGATATCCTCCTAAATCTGGTAAATCCCAATTCTAATTTAGTTTTTTTAGCACATGGAATGAATGCAGTGTGACCTGGACCAGAGGACCCCTGTGCAGAAAGATGGCGATTGAATATGTGGGTCATACACTGAACCTGTACTCCCAAAGGTAATGCAAATTTGATTTATAAAGCCCTGCATCCCTGTGGCTCTGAGTCTGTACCTAGTACATTAAGGTTATCGGTGATAGCAGGATGCACAAGCTAATCCGAGGGTGAGCATTTATATATATAAAAGAGAGTGCTCCATCAAGGTGCATTCCTTCAGCAGACAGTCTGGGACTCAAGAGTTGAAAATCTACTGGTTTCAGATTCTTATGATTTTGTGCACTCTGCCCCATCTCTCTCCACCCTAGACAGGCTTGCTGCATACTGTTCATTATAATGAGTGTTTTATTATGTAAGCCTAATACATGAACAAAGCGAACAGTTCTGTGATAAGGTGATCTGGAATATTTGTGAAGTATTTAGAATGGCTGGTACATGTGTGGTCTGTGCTAGGCCTGTCGGGAGGCTAAGCTTAGACTGATTGGATTTATCGTACTGGGATGTCTGTCCGGGTTGCTGGTTTGTTTGTACAGCACAGTCTTTTTTTTTTTGTTCCCCAGAATTTATTTTGGTTTGGTTTCTAGTTAGTCTGAATAACATTTTTTTCAGTTTTACAAATGTCATGGGCTTGTTTCTAGGCTTCCAAATGTGATTTAGCACCTCATTATGCATTGGCACATATCTTACGAAATTTAAATACTATGTAGAAAGATTACTGGGGGGGCCCCCGCCCTGTCTGTGGAGCCCCAGTCATAGAGTTTGCTGGAGGCCCCCAAAGTCCTAAAACGGGCCCTGCCAGTGAGTTTGGGTTTCTCCCCTGAATGTTTTGGACTCTCTATGTTCTCCAGCACATGGGGATTGTGAGCTTTGCTCCTGGGTTCAAGTAGTCAGAGTTCACAGTTCCAAAGCAACTTTCCAATCCTGGATTAGGTTCTGCAAACTGCTCATAGGACTTCTGTTATGACCACTCTGCTCCTGTACTGACAAAATCACTGTTACTTGTTCCGATTTGCCTGATCCAATTTGACCCAACACATCAGAACCAGAAAAGCCAATCTATGCACACCCCTAATTCTCTGTTTATGACATCAACCAACTCAAACTAAACATAAAAAAAAGTGGCTATGACGTTCAGCTCTAGACAAAAACTGGCCACCCTCCAGTCCTCTCACGCCTTCACTACTTTGGACGGATCTCCCCTTGAGAACTTCAGGTTTTCAAATACTTGGGGGTTTGGTTGGATAACCACCTGGATTTTTCCAAACATATCGACGCCATCTGCACTAAACTATGCCCCAAACCGGCTGTCCTCTATTGACATAAAGACAGTCTTCCTCTTCCCACCTGCAGAGAACTGGTCTCCAAAAGGATCCTACCCGTATTTGATTACACCAGTGTGGTGTATGGCACAGCCTTTCAATCATCCCTCGCCAGACTAGACACCCTGCTAAATTCCTTCTGCCGCTTCGCTACCACGTCCCCCTCCTTACTCACCACTGTCTCCACTATTCCGCCCTCTCCCTTGCACCTTTATCTCACAGGAGGATGGTTCACTGTGCATCCTTTGCTGAAAAGTTCTGGTTTGGAACCCTCCCCACCTACCTCTCCTCCCGCCTCTCCCAAGCTGACACCTCAAACTACTCCCTTCACCACAGAGATCCATGTACCTTTTCTATCCCTTGCTCCCACTCTGCTTCTGATCAATCTGCTTTCTCCTTTCGTTTCCCTTTTCTCTGGAACAAATTTCCCCTGACCTCCGTCTATCCTCCTCCCTCTTCTCTCTCAAAAGGCTCCTCATACTTCTACTCCATCCACTGTGCTCTCAACCCCCCCCTCCTTAAATATTGAAACTGTCTCCCCACTTAGCTGTCAACTTGCCTTAGTTCCGCACTTCCCACCTTCATAGGGGTTCTCAGTTCTGAACTGATTACCTTGCCCCTGTGAATAATTGTTCTGGCTCCATCTTTAGTTTGTGTTACCATAGGTCCTGTATCTGTACTAGTATTATAACTGAGGATACATCCATGACTTTATTTGCAAGCCTGTATCAGGCTGTTTTACTGTCTGCCTTAGGTCTTGTAATCCACAACCCACGTTTTGCTTACTTGCTTATGTAACGCCCCCAAGCAAGCTGCAGCATCCACGGTCTCCTCTTGCATGGTCCCAGTCCCTAAAATAAGTAATGGTTGCAGGGAGGGACTGGAGACCTGGTACAGGCACAGGGGGAGCTGGGATTGTGCTACAACTAAAAGTGCATAGGCATGCTTGCATACCGACAGCGATTGCGGTCAAAGAATGGATTCCCAATGGTCCTGGCCCCACCTGGGGCTGACTGGGGACCGGTGACCATTGTGGAGCCCTGGGGGAGTCCCCCCCAACTTGTACATATGAAGGAACATGAAACGCTAAAGATCGGGGCTCATAAATATTAAAATGTAGAGCTCATGAATATTAATGAGCTGCTGGCTGCTGCCTAAAGACTGATTATTTCGGCAGCAGTGACAGCCAAGTGACTCAACATAAATGTAATCTGGGGGCAGTATCTGCAAGGGCCACGTAGGGGCTATTGTCTAGGGGGAGAATGATTTAAATTGAGTTATTACTGGCTGCACCGGTCTGTAACATTGGGACTCAGATAATTTGCCTGTCTGCTGCCTAGGGGCAATGTATTTCCTCAGCAGCGACAGGCTAAGGACTGACTGAAACAAAATGTTTAAACTGAGCAGCGTTTAAGAGGGCACCGTTATGGCAACTGCACAGTGGGTCAAAGACTCTAATTAAATATACTACACGTACAAACAGAGGTGAGAAAGAATGAATGTCTCAAGTTGGGACTTGAACCCAGGCCACACGAAATACCGTTCCGATTGTGCTAACCAGCTGAGCCACCGAGACAACTGGAACCTGGGTCATCCCCAGACACATTACTCTTTCTCAAATGCACAACTCAATGGCAACACAAATATTTACTTGTAACAATCACACAGGAGTGCGGTGTGCATATTTTATGGAACATGTACAAACAGAGGTGAGAAAGAATAAGTGCCTCAGCTGGGACTTGAACCCAGGCCACCCAGAATACCGTTCTGATTGCTCTAGCCAACTGCACCACTAAGATAACTGGAACCTGGGCCATCCCCGGGCTCATTACTCTTTCTCAAATTGGGTTGTGCTGAGGCACTTATTCTTTCTCACCTCTGTTTGTACGTGTCCCATAAAATATGCACACCACACTCCTGTGTGATTGTTACAAGTAAATATACTACCTGGCTGCACCAGAACTTTATATTTGGAGACTGTATGAATCTGCAAGGGGACTGTGTGTTTCAGCAGCCATATTGTGCAGTCAGCAGCCAATCGGAAAGCCAGGTTTTCATCCAGGACTTGTGGGAGTTTTGCCAGAGGTTTATGGGACATTGCAAATGGTTTATGGGGAAAATGCAGGGACCTAATTTAGGCGACAAAACAGAAAGCCTATTCAGCATCGAATGAGGCTAATGAATATTCATTTTGTGGACTTACAAGCAGTTTCAGCGAATCGCAATGGGAGCAACAAGTAGTCTCAACCAATTGGGAGCCACAGAAGGACTCCATAAAAAGACAGTGTGTGTTCCAGGCTAAGCAGTGTGCTTGAGCAGGAGCCCCCCACAGAGGTGGGGGCTCAGACTCCAGCTAAACAAAATGGGCCTAATAATTCAGCATAATGCCTCCACGGGGAAGAGGGTTTTCTTCTTCTGCCAGAGAAACAAGTGGCTACAAGCAGCAACAGTCGCTAGCCTGGGGGTTGCCAGAGCTTGTCCTCTAGGGGCTAGCTTTGTCCCTTCCACATTGGAAAAATTTGGAAAAAAGCCAGCATCCACCTGCAGTTGTGAGAGAGCTGCAAAAAATGTGTCTTCCTCAGCAGTGAGAGTGCTGAAGAATTGTCTGCAACTTCCAGCAAAGGAAAGTATCAAGAATCCTCCTGAGTGAGTCAACCTCTACTTACAAATGCAAGCTTTAAAAGAACTGTAAGGGGCAGCAAAGCCCAAAAAGTTGAGAAAGTGAATATCTGTACCCTGCATCTGTCTAATGCTGAGAGAGGGTGGACTTCAAGTGCAAGTGACCAGAGTAGGGTCCAGTATTTAAGAATGTGATGTGACTGTTTTTCAAGTGCCTACAGGACTGAAAGGGGAGTAGTCAGAGTGCACGGCTCTTCCTGACATTGCCTGGGAGGCTAGTAACTGTCCAATTGGAGCTGCTAATGCCAGCACAGCCAAAAGGGACTTTGCTGATCTTGTTGATATGTCTAAATATCCAGCTGGAGCTGCTAACGCCAGCAAAGCCCCAAGGAACTGAGATTTTGTAATGCATGCTTGAAAGAAGCTGCAGCAACTGTTTGAATTACCAAATCAAAGTACAGTCAATTGGTCTGGTATGGATTGTGAGAAATCGGGCCACCCTAGCCTTAGGGGGAAAGCACCCACCTGAGTGAATGTCAGTATCTAAAGTGAAAAGGACCATGGTGGCCACGCTGGCCCATGGTTGAAGAGGCTGTGAGCAATAAATGTTCTAAATTAATAAATATGCAAAATGCAATGCCTCCATCAGACTGGCCTGGGACACAGCCGGGTAGTGTGCCACCTAGGGCATTGCCCTATGCACTTCCCCCGAGAGGCATATCCTAGACGTGGGATTTGAAGCGTGCCAGCCCCGCCCCCAGCCTGGTCTTCCAAGAGTTATTTCAGACCCAAGAGGGGCACTGCAACAGAAGCCAAAGGTGTTGTTTCCATCTGCAAAAGCTGTAAGACCCATGCACTCAGTTTAGGGAAGCTGGCTGTAAGCATTTGCCTGCTTCTTAGCCTTCAGAGTCAGAGCCTGCCTGCTGAAAGCACCTAATTCTACCTTGTACAGTTTGGTTGTGACTTACTGATGAAGACTTCTAAACAGTGAGTACACAGGGACCAGCCCTGTTATTGGAGGGACATGTACATAGTTAAAGTGTTGCCAAGTTTTGCAATCTACCGTCAGGATGTGTTAAAAGTAAATGTAAAGTGTAATCTGCTTATTAAGCAATAAGGCATGACCACAGGTTAGATTAACAGTCTGTTAATCACCCCCTAGGGGTGTAATGTGTCACGAGGCACAGCCAAGTGCCATATTGCCCCTAGGGGTGATTGACTGTTAATCTAACTCCTGGGAGTGCCTTATTGCTATTATAAAAAATGGTTCCAAAAGAAATGTGTTAAAAGTATACTTTTTGAATGTTTTCCTCATTTAGAGGAAGATTTTTAATAAAATAGTTATTCCACCAATAGTTTAAGAATGCTGGTTCAAAATCAGAATGCATCATTCCACACATTCAGCAGTGCTAGAGGATGGAATGCTGAGGAGGGAAGAATCCATGTGCCTTGGTGATCAGGCTATACATGACAGTATAACATGGATTAATGCAAAACTGTTGGAATCCTAACAGCCAATCAGATTGCAGCATTTCTCTGAGCCTTTTTATAATGTTCTTTAAGGGCCCCAATCAGCCAGCCAACAACAGCTGCACCAAACAACAGGCCTGCACCTCTAAGAACTCTAGTACTGGGAAACCCAGGTTAAATTTATGGGATTGTGGGGCTCAAATACAGTCTGGAGACTGGTACCACTGTGGGTTTTAAGTAACTGTGTCATCTTTTCTAGTGCAACTACCTTAGCTTAGACTTAAGTTGTATTATGTCACTGTTTCTTGGGGTCTTGTAACTGTGACCCACAATTTTGCTAAATTGTCAATGTTTTGTTTTATGTCACTGTTTTTCCCTAGGTAACCCTTTTTCCCCGGGTCACATCTGGAAACGAGCCTCAACTCACTGGTGCCTTTCCCAGTTATCAACGTTTAAATAAATAAATAAAATTATCATCTCCACAGCGATAAGATGTCCTAAGCTTAGGATTATGATGACAGGCGTAGACAAGCAGAAGCAGCCAGAGCTGATGACATCATAGGGACAATGGTTTGCTTTTCTTGTTACTGAGCACAGGTATTGTGAAAAAGGGGAAGAAAAAGCAAGAGAATATGTGAAACAGAAGCTGAAAATAGTCTAAAATACATGGTTTCTCTAAGGTTTTCCCTGTGCCATCATGAGCAAAAAAGCCTTGAAGATAAAAATGTATTTTCTGAGAATTACAAGCACTACACTTTGTATTATACCTCAAGGGAGACTTTCAAGCGTCATTAATGCTTACTTTTTACTGAAAAACTCTGAGCCAGCATTATAGAGGTAAAAGCCGATCTCGTCCCAGAGAGCACACATTGTCCTTTATGCTGTGCATATCACTAAGGCAACATAAGACCTCTCATTAAAGCAAACCGGCAACAGGGAGGGGTGGTAGGCCCAAGCACTCAATTTTATTTAGTCCAGTGGCTTTAGTTCTAATTGGCCATTGATTTTTTTCTGGTGTAAAAATACTCTCACTGTACTTGCTAGTGTATAGGAAGCACTGCTGTACATGGTGCTAGAAGTGATACATAATACGAGAATCAATCACAAACTTGGAGTTTAGGCCCTGCACTGAAATTGTCTAACTGAAACCCCCAGCCCCAAGTCAAAAATGTGCATAAAAATATCTGAGTCAAAAAATAGGGGTATACTAGAGATGCTGCGAATTTAAAATTTGCAGGTGAAGTTGCCACAACATGGCTGAAATTCACCTTCGCAAAGCTTCAGAAGTTTCTTCAAACCCTTGGAACTTCAACTTCACTGAAATTGTTAAGTTTGTAATGTGGATTGTGGTTTTTTTATTCATGTATCTTTTTTGTGAAGTGGCCACTTCAGGAGCGAGTTATGGTCCAGTCACTGAAAAAAGCGTCAATTTTGCAGTTCAAAAACGTTATGAATTCTGAGGAATTCATAAATATCGACCACTTCGCCCATCCCTGGATGCCACGTCTGATTTTGTATCATTCAGTTTTTAGAGTCCTTATGCGGTCTTGATATTTCCAAGCAGTTTTCCACTGTACCACTCTGGGTTTCGAGCTGTGTTTTATGTAGTTACTGTGCGTGTAATACTGTCAGATCATTCTTTGTTTTAGATGCATCAGTGGCTGGACGGACAATGAAACCTCACCACTTGGTTAGCAGCTCCTTCAGTTGATGTCATAACTGGGCCTCACACAGGCGGTTGCTTTTGTGACCCATCTGCATGATCATACCCTTGACCTGGTCTTCTTGTTGGGATTTGACGTAAGTGTGGTCAAGGGCTGATTCAGTCATTTGGTTGAATCATCATGCCATGTTATTCCTCTGTGGGTTCCCTGTTTTAATACCCCTTCCCCCAGTGGAGATGGTCTGGTATCACCCGAAATTTAATTTGGAGCCTCACAGACTTCAGGCAGTGCTGGATATCCCAGGTATGGTGTCGCCTTATGCTCAGGGAACCAAGAAAGCTGTGGAGCACTATAACAAAGTTTTCACAGCTGCCTTGGACTCCTTAGCACCCTTCCATGTCAGTCCCTTGACCTCCCACCACAACTCACCATGGTACAGTGTGGAGTTCAGGTAGTTGAAGACTAAGGGATGGAATATGGAGCATTCTTGGTGGAAATCCCACTCTAAGGAGGAAAAATAGGCTATGAGAACTCACTATGGTGAATATCAGAGGGCAATTTCCTTGAAAAATACATAGTTACCATTGCTGCAAGCAAGAACCAGCCAGCGCAGCCTTTTTGCACCACAGAAAAATTGATAAATCCACTCCGTCTGCAGTCTTTTCTGCAGAGAAGTGCGAATAGTTTAGCTGATTGTTCCTTGACAAGGTGTCCTCCATTCAGACTGGGATAGCCTCAAGTTGCCTGTCATGGACCAGTGGTATCCAGATTCAGAGTGGGACTGACGACCTGCCATCCTGGACTGAGTTCTGACCAGTTGTAAAAGAGGAGGTGGCCCGGGTTTGTGACCTACATACTGTTTGCTTGACCCTGTACCAACTTGGTTGTTTATTTTATTTTATTTTTTTGCATTTAAGGAAGCAGTATAGCATAGTGGTTAAAGGCACTGAGCTGCAAACTTGGAGACCTGGGTTTGAATCCGATCAGCCCCCACTTGCATACTGTGTGACCCTGAGCAAGTCACTTAACTTCCTTGTGCTTCCAGGTATCACCTGGAAACAAGCTCCAGCTTAGTGTGCCTCTCCTGGTTAAACAATTTCCCCTTTCCCTTTTCCATATACATTTAATCTCCTGGTCTCCCCAGCAGCCCCCTTCTAACTGATCCCTCAAGCTCTGTCACTGGCTCCTCCAGGACTTGCATTCACCAGTATCCTCTGCAACAGGACTGTGGTTGTGCCAGGCCACTGGTGCAGGGCCTGGTGAGGGTTGATCATCATCCTCCTGCCTGGTGTGGTTTTTCCTCTGATTTTCTCCCTGGGCCCACGGATATTCAATGGGCGCAATATCCAAGCTCTGCCTTAGCAGAGACAGCCCCAGCATCCTGAACATGGGATCTTTTCTGTGCCGATCTCTTGGCGTGCCTGTGCTGGATGTCAGTCAATCAGCGCACCACACTAACCCACCTCCCCAAGGAAGAGAGCTGTCTAGGGACACTCAATCCTTCTTCTCCCTTCTGGCCTCTGAGCAACCGGAGTCTGTTCCTAACCCTGGGTCACCAGTGTGGCAGGAGGTAAGGTGCCCAGAACCTCAGCCCTCCACACCACCGGGCTGGCTGCTTGGCTATTTATTGACAGACTTAAGGCCTTATAAAAGATGTTTTTCAATTAGCTCTGAAAAGAGTGGTGGTGAACCCTTCCTTCAGAAGCCATCTTTGGACCCTGGTAGTCTGGTTAACTACAAGCCTGTCCCGAACCTTCCCTTTCTGCGGAAGATCCTCCAGAAGGTAGCTGTGGTGCAGCTTGAGGCTCAACTGCAGTAGTATAACATCTATGAGCCCCTCCAGTCAGGGTTTAATTCCTGTCACAGTGTTGAGACTGCCCTCATTAGAGTGATGCATGATCTCCTCATGGCAAGAGACCAGGGACTCTGTTTCACAGATCTCTTGTCAGCATTTGACACAATGGTCTATGGTGTGCTGATTGCTCACCTTGGGAAACTGTGGGACTCACTGGCACAGTGTTTTGCTGGTTTGAGTCCTACATTACCAAGAGATTGCAATAGGTCCAGGGTGGCTGCGATGTCCTGTGGGGTTCCACAAGGGTCAGTCCTGGCCCTGATGTTGTTTGCCATGCACTTGTTGTCCTTGGGTGAGATAATTAGACAGTATGGGGTAGAGTTTCACTGCTGTGCAAATGATACGCAACTCTGTGTCTTGCACCCTGCATGAGTTGAATGCAGTTTCTGTGCTTGGGCGTTGCCTACAAGAAATCAATGACTGGATGGCCATCAACTGGCTGTGTCTCAACCCTAGCAAGACAGAAGTTATGACTGTCGCTCCAGGTCAGCATGGATCAGCAGTGACAGGTGGTCACCTAGCACTACCATCTACTGTATAACTGGTCAGTCACTCCAAATTGTGGATGTGGTGAAGAATCTGGGCATCAGTCTGGACGCAAGTTGACATTTGGAACAACAGGTGTTGGCGGTAGTCAGGAATGGATTTTACCATCTTCGTAATATCACCTGGATCAAGTCACATCTTGCGCCAGCTGATCTGGAGATGATAGTCCATGGCTTAGTCACCTCCAAATTGGATTATTGCAATGCTCTGTACTTAGGGTTATTCTGAGGTTTGTTGTGATGCATGTAGCTGATGCAGAATGTTGTGACTGACTGGTGATGGGAACTTCTCGAAGGGACCACATCATGCCGGTGCAGCGTAGTCTGCACTGACTGCCTATGTGGTGGCATATCACCTTCAAGATTGGCTTAACATTCAAGATCCTACATGGGCTAGGCTCAAGCTACCTGAAAGACCTCTTGATGTCCTACACTCCCTCCCGCCTTCTCTGATCCACCGCTGTTGGTTTGTGCCATGTTCCCTGATCCCACCTAAAGCAATTGGGTGACAGGGCCTTTGGGGTTGCTGCCACATTGTTTTGGAACTCTATACCTGAGGCAATTAGATATGCATGCATGGTGGGGGCCTTTAAGAATTAGCTGAAGACTTATTTATTTGCACTGGCCTTCACTGATCTATTCATTATAATTCATAACTATTTACTGTTTTGATGTATTATGTTGTATTTATTTTATTTATGCTGTTTTATCGTTGTAAGGTGCTCAGACTCAGTGGATAGGGCCCCAGATAAATAAAATTGCCTTGCCTTGTGTGCCTCACCTGCACAATGCCATTAGATGTTATGCAGACAGAAGGACATTTGTTTGTAAAATAAGTCAAGCAGGCAGTTGAAAAGTGAAGCTCTTTGGACCCTTAACGGTATATTATATTAATTATATTATATTACAAGTAGGGATGGGAGAACTGCACTGCAAAAGGCTCTGAGGTTCTAAAAGATAAGCTATGACGTCCTGATGTTTTTGGAGTCGCAGCCGATCTTTCAGATTCTTTTAGTTTTTTTATTGATTTACAATACAACAAAAGAATTCTAATTTAATTTCCACTAAAAACTATTGTTGGTGAAAGGAAATGATAGTACCATAAACATTTCTCCAAGCTGTACTAAACAAACATAGTGTCATTAGTTCCTCTTCTGTAGTGCCATGATCATGACCACTAAATACAGCTCTGGCTCACTGGGCCTACTTCCAGACAGCCTTCTTCCTAAGTCCTATCATCATCCACCGCCTTCCTTTCCTTTAGGATAGTGACCTGCTGGGGTACATAATAAGCTTCAAAACCAAGCTTTCAAAAATTATCAGAACTGTTATAGAACTTAAAAAAGGTTCTGATAAGATTCTCTAACAGAAAATGGCAGAGGTTCTGGGATGTTCTTAACTTACCACAACCAGTTCCCCCATACCTAGTTACATGTGGGCTACCTCAGCTAATCAGAACACAGAGCTTCTCTAGGGTATTCCCCCATAACCATCTGTACAGTATTTATTTCAAAGATTTTACCAGGAAGGGCAGACTAAGCTGGTAACAGCTAGTTTCCAGATGTGTCCCATGGGAAGTGGGAAGTTGGAAGTAAGGAATAATACGACATAAAAAAACATCAATAAATAAAAATCCTATAGACAGACAGACAAAAGACAGACACAGTGACAGAACTAAGTTAGTTTACCCATTAGGACCATCCCCTACTTGTCAGTAGCTATAAAATCTATGCCTGTTTTACAGTTATAACCTATGTATATACTGTTTAAATTTGCTGTGATGTTTACCCATTGTTACCTTTATCTATTATGTCATTGTCTTGTCACTGTTAAAGTTTTTTGCACTGTCTGCATATCTTTGTAACTTCCCGAAACGTACCTGAAAATAGGCATATATTTGTTTAGTGTGTTTACCTGGTCAATAAAAGCTAACTAAATATATCAATCAATCAATCAATCAAAATCTTCATTTTACCAGGTGAACACCATTGAGCAATGCTCATTTTCAAGATGGACCTGGACAGTATACAGTCATAATTTAACACAATGTTTACAACAGTAAGAGAAAAATATAATATATATAGATATATATATATTACATATGTGTATATAGATATATATATATATATATATATATATGTTACCCTCCACCTCCTCCTCCTTCCACATGCTTATAGAACCATGTTGGAAGATGCTGCCTCCTTCAGGTACCTTGGGGTCTGGCTTGATAAACATCTAGACTTTTCTAGCCATGTGGAAGCAATTCATAAAAAACTGCTCCCCAAGCTGGGTGCCATATACTGGAATCATGAATGCATCCCCCTATCACCCCAGAGAGAAACTCTACTGAGAATAATACTTCCAACATTTGACTACGGTGATGTAATCTACAGTGCCGCCCCCAAAACCACCTTAGCCAGATTGGACACCCTCTTCCACTCCTTCTGCTGCTTCACCCATGACTGCCCTCCCTGCACTCACCACTGTTCCTTATATCAATCCCTGGCACTCCCCTCCTTCAATGATCGCCACCTGTCTAGCTGCACAAATTTTACTAGTGAATTCTGGTTCAGTGCACTCCCTTCTTACCTAGCTGCATCAATCTCCCTCTCACCTGCCACTCGTTCTCTAAGGAGTAACTCTTCCCTCACCCTCACCATCCTCACCAGGACTACTCCTGCTGGCCAAGCTTCCTTCTCCTACCACTTGCCCAAACTTTGAAACTCCCTTCCCACCAACATTCAAAATGTTCCCTTGTCCCACATCCTCTCCTTGCTCCTGCACTCTCTCACTACCCCCACATGCAACTGCATCTAATCTCTTGTGCATGTTCCCCTACTTCCTACCCTTCCTTCTCTTTTGTACCCCATTCACTCCCCCTTACCACATGCCTATTGTACCAAGTTGATGAATGTAATAATGATATTTTAGCACTTATATTGTATATTAACTCTACAGTCCATATTGTGGCACTTGTTATGCCTTGCTTATGTACCAACTTGTTCTATTCTCTGTATTGTTCCAGTCCCCTTCCCCAGGATGCATCTGGAAATGAGCAATGTTTCTCAGTATGTCTTCCTGGTGAAACATTTCAATAAATAAATAAAAAGTAAAATATGGGGCCCAAGTACCATCAAACAACAAACTGTCTGTGGAAGTTAACATAAGGACCATCAAACAACAAACTGACTGTGCAGTAAACAGAAGGATTGGAGGATATCAGTCACACTAAACTGAAAATAGAACTGCTGACTTCAGCATGATGAGACCCATCTTCAAGAGCATATATGAAAACAAGTCACTTGGGGATGTTGAAGCCAGCTGGATAGCTCTAAATACATAATTGAACCTGGTCACAGCACAATGTACAAGGATGAACAGCAAAACCAAACGAGGAAATAAACCTCTATGGTTTTCAAGAGAAGTTGCATCATGAGTTAAGGAAAAGAAAAAAGCATTCAGGAAATATAAGGAAATAAAGAATGATGGCCATCGGGAAGAATATAGAGCAAGGCTCAAAGAGGCAAGTAAGGCAATCAGAGTGGCAAAGGCACAAACAGAGGCGAGACGAGCCAAAGGAATAAAAAGGGGTGACAAGACCGTTTACAGATACATAAGAGAAAAGAGAAACACCAAGGGGGGGAAGTTAGACTAAAAACAAAGGAAGGTCAACAAGTTGAAGAGGATACCAAGAAAGCACAAGTTTTGAACGAATACTTCTGCTCCATTTTTACAAGAGAAGATGATGGAAGCTTGCCGACTCTGGGAAGTAAGACACACCAGAATAAGGAAGTGGACACCAGCCCTATCACCAAAGAAAGAATCCCAGAGGAACTAAATAAGTAAAAAACTGACAAGACCATGGGAACGGACGGAATCCATCCTCAAATTTTAAAGGAGCTTAGGGAAGAACTTGCTTCTCCTCTAGTCAAACTCTTTAATAAATCAATGGAGAGTGGGAATGTCCCAGAGGACTGGAAGAAGGCCACCATGGTACCCTTACATAAGAGTGGTAGTAAAGAAGAGGCAGGGAATTACCACCCAGTAAGCCTCACCTTCATTGTAGGGAAAATTATGGAATCAATTCTAAAGGAGAGGATAGTAGCTTACCTGGAGTCCAGCGAGAAACTTGACCCTAAGCAGCAAGGCTTCACAACAGGATGATCATTTCAGACTAACATGATAGATTTCTTTAATTGGGTAACAACAATAATGGACCAAGGCGGGGCTGTGGATGTTGAATATCTGGACTTCAGCAAAGCCTTGGGCTCTGTCTCTCACAGGAGACTCATTAACAAGCTGGAATATACAGGGATAAGAGATACAATTGTCAATTGGGTAAGGAACTGGCTTCAGGGGAGAACTCAGAATGTAATGGTGAACAGAACACTGTCACAGGAGGGTAGGGTGTCCAACGGAGTTCCACTGGGACCAGTCCTCTTCAACATATTCATCAGCGACATTGCAGATGGATTGCAGGGGAAGGTGTGCCTGTTTTCAGATGACACTAAGCTCTGCAACAGGGTGGACACACAGGAAGGTGCCTCAGGGATGGAATCCAAGCTAAGGAAACTAGAAGACTGGTCCAGAACTTGGCAGTTGAAGTTCAACACCAAGAAATGTAAGGTCATGTATCTTGGAAAAAGAAACCCAGAAAGAGTTTACACTCTAGAAGGAGAATAACTAGCAGTCACAAACCTGGAAAGAGACCTTGGGGTCATGGTTTCCAACAATCTCAAGGTAGGGAGTCAGTGTGAGAAGGTGGCACAAAGAGCAAGTGGCATCCTCGGATGCATAGACAGGAGTATCCCAAGGAGAAAGTGCAAAGTGATCATCCTGTTGCACAGATCCCTGGTGAGGCCTCACCTGGAGTATTGTGTCCAGTTTTGGAGACCTCACCTAAAAAAGGATATAGATCAGTTAGAGACAGTGCAGAAAAGAGCCACAAAGATAGTTCAGGACCTGTCCCAGAAACCATATGAGGCTAGACTAAGACAGCTGAATATGTACTCCCTGGAACAGAGAAGAAATAGGGGCAACATGATAGAAACATTCAAATACCTCAATGGTATAAACTCAGAACAGGATCAGAGTCTCTTCATAGATAACAAAGAACTACGAACTAGAGGCCACAGCATGTGCCTATCGGGGAAAAGGGAGGGGAATTTTGTACCAACATCAGGAAGTTCTTCTTCACAAAAAGGGTGGTTGAGCCTTGGAACAGACTACCACAGGAAATGGTTGAAGCAAAGATGGTAAAAGGGTTTAAGCTATCCAGGGATAGACACTGCGGTTATCTGAAAGGATAAATCTACTAGGGAGGGGGTAGTCAAACGAGCAAACTAGATGGACCACGCGGTCCCCATCTGCCGGCAGATTCTTATGTTCTTATGACCATCAAACAATAAAGTGACTGACTGACTGCCAAATAAATACAAGGACCATCAAACAACAAACTGACAGTGCAAGTAAACACAAGGACTGTCAAACAACAAACTGACTGTGCAAGTAAACACAAGGACCATCAAACAACAAACTGACTGACTGCCAAATAAACACAAGGACCATCAAACAATAAACTGACTGACTGCCAAATAAACACAAGGACTGTCAAACAACAAAACTGATTGTGCAAGTAAACACAAGGACCATCAAACAACAAACTGACTGACTGCCAAATAAACACAAGGACCATCAAACAATATACTGACTGACTGCCAAATAAACACAAGGACTGTCAAACAACAAACGGACTGTGCAAGTAAACACAAGGACCATCAAACAATAAACTGACTGACTGCCAAACAAATACAAGGACCATCAAACAACAAACTGACTGCCAAATAAACACAAAGACCATCAAACAATAAACTGACTGACTGCCAAATAAACACAAGGACCAGCAAACAACAAACTGACTGTGCAAGTAAACACAAGGACCATCAAACAACAAACTGACTGACTGCCAAATAAACACAAGGACCATCAAGCAACAAACTGACTGACTGCCAAATAAACACAAGTGTGACAGGGTGACCTCTATCATAGTGGATATCCCTGGGATAAGTTGAAACCCATTCACCAGGTAATATGCTTTGTATAATGTCCAACATGCTGCTTGGCTGGCTATAACAAAACTAAGAGTATAGTTACAAAATAAGAGGGCAGTCTTAATATAAGAATAATAAAAAGTTTGTGTCTACTTTTCTTAGATGTTAGCATCCCTCTTCTAAGATATATTTTGCAGCAGATAGCATGAGGTAATATGACCCTGCAGAAGAGTTTAGGATAGCACAGAATGTTCTGACCTCGGCTCTGACCTTTAACAATGTTGTAAACAAGTTCTGTAATGTGGTCCAGGTGCCAAATACCTGTTCTTTATGGAGTAACAGTGGTCCCCTAGTGGCTAGTTTTATGTTATGTCTGCTGTTAATCAAAAGGCAGGGGAAATTGTTTTTCTAACTTCTAATGAGCTTATAAAAAGCCTTACCTCAGTGCTGAGAGAAGATAGGAAGGAAGGTGGAAGACCTCCTTGTAGTGTGTGCTTTCACACTGTTTGATTTCATGCTAGGTTGACAAAAAGCCTTAGAAACTGTTGAAGCTAAACAGCTGTCTGACTTACCATTTTGCTTTCTGTTTATTTTATTTGATGAAAATAAAATGATAAACTCAACTATGCATTTTTTATGCACCTGATTTGTGGTCTGCCTGAAATTGTGTTATCTGAAACCCATGCCCCGTGACATATGGTGTTTAAAGTGGGATCTGACTGAATGTCCGGGGTAACAAGGGGGAGTTCAGTCAGTTGGTGCCAGTCCTGGTACCGAGGATAACAGGCAGAGGTGCATGGCACCACAGATGAGAAGACCAGCACCTGATGGAGATGGTGACCTTGGTGAGGCACCATGGATGAGATGAGATGGACTTGATGGCCAAATAGAGACCCTGATATGGCTTCTTCACTGGATGAGTGGGAGATGGCTGGAGGCTGATCGACGCCGGAGAGGGAGGCGGAGTGCAGATGCCAGGAGCTACTCAAAAGGTCCCATTCAGAGGATGTCAAGGAAGAATTGGTGGAGCAGGATCCATGGGCTCTGGAGGAGGAGAACCTCCTAATGGAGCATCTGCGACCAACATTTGTGGAGATCCCATTGTTGCCCATTTTTCAGGCCTGCTATTTGGTGGAGGACGGCAAACGAGAAGAGGAGACCCCAGGTAAGACTTTGACTGGCAATGTGATATTGGGAGGAGAAGATTTCAAACAAGATGGAAGAAGTCATTTTGGTTGAAGGGAATTTTGCATGTTTTAAACCTCCTCCTATGAAAAATGATTGTTCTCCTGGTACTGACTGGGGAAAGTTGCAGGTGGGGGATTCTGAAGTTACCCAATTAAGAGAATATGTACGACTCAAGGATGGGAGACAGGTCAATGGTGGCATG
The DNA here is from genome assembly GCA_016271365.2 of Neoceratodus forsteri. NCBI lineage: Eukaryota > Metazoa > Chordata > Ceratodontiformes > Ceratodontidae > Neoceratodus > Neoceratodus forsteri. Next base: position 50,027,927 of record JADMNL010000031.1, on the reverse strand, counting down.
GGAGACAGGTCAATGGTGGCATGGGGGACAGGTTATGGTGGTGTGAACTTAGGAAGGAAGTTCTATATCATATGAGGTCCAATCTCCAGATGAAGCAGGTGGATGCCCAGGTAGTGGTGCCCATGGCATATAGGAAAAAGGTGATAGAGGATGCACACTCCAGTTACTTGTGGCATGTGAGCCATGGGACGGTATTGGCTAGACTCACCCCGTATTTCTATTGGCCAGGCATGTATAGGCAGGTAGTAGCATACTATAAGACCTGTTATAGGGGCAGACAGATAGCGACCACGGATGATGATGTGGGAGGAGTAACCCAGAGGGTGAAGGTCAAGAAATGGCACCCTTGAAGGAGGGGAAGACTTCCACATAGCATGGGAGGGGCAAGGTGGTGGCCAACACCACTAGAACTGTATAAGATTTGATTCAAAAACCCAGAGGTTAGGGACAGGCTGCTAGGCATACAGCATGGTATGTTACTAGCCTACCTTTAAATGTCTAAGTGGGGACAGAGCAAGGTAGTTCTTCACCCGAAGGCAGTTATACTCGGTGCTGGATGGTCCAGCTGTTCAAATGTTCAAGTGTATTGGGTCAGAGAAAGTTGGTAGATGGCATGCAACTGCTATTAGTGGTTCTTTCTCCCAAATGTAATGCTTTGTAGTTTACTAATGTAGTACACTTGTAAAATACCTCAGGGTATTGTTATGAATAGGACACTTTGCAAATTTTTTTTTTAAAGGGACCCTGAGACGGAGGTTCCAGTGAGAGTGCACCAATGTTCCACACCCTTCCAGGGTGTTAGTTGAGATTTGGACAACTGTAGGATGGTTGCCCTCTTATGCGGGGGGATGTGTGACAGGGTGACCCCTGTCATAGTGGACACCCCTGGGATAAGTTGAAACCCCTTCCCCAAGCAGTTTATATGTTTTGTATAATGTCCAACGTGCTGCTTGGCTGGTTATAACAAAACTAAGAGTACAGTTACAAAATGAGAGGGCAGTCTTAATATAAGAAAAATGAAAAGTTTGTGTCTGCTATAGCAGCCCTCTTCTAAGATATAATTTGTAGCAGACAGCATGAGGTAATATGACCCTGCAGGAGGGTTTAAGAGAGCACAGAATGTTCTGACCTTTAACAATGTTGTAAGCAAGTTATGTAATGTGCTCAAGTTGCCAAATAACTGTTCTTTATGGAGCAATAGTGGCCCCTAGTGGCTAGTTTTATGTAATGTCTGCTGTTAAGCAAATGGAAGGTGCCACAGTTCTTCAAACTTCTAGTGAGCTTATTAAAAGCCCTACCTCAGTGCTGAGAGAAGATAGATAGATAGATAGATAGATAGACAGACAGACAGATAGGAAGAAAGGAAGGTGGAAAACCTCCTTGTAGTGTGTGCTTTCATTGTTTGATTTCATGCTAGGCTGAAGAAAGGCCTTATAAACTGTTGTGGCTAAACAGCTGTCTGACTTACCATTTTGCTTTCTTTATATTTTACTTGATGAAAATAAAATGATAAACGCAACCATACGTTTTTTATGGACCTGATTTGTGGGCCGCCTGAAATTGTGTTATCCTAAATCCACACCCGGTGACAACAAGGACCATCAAACAGCAAACTGACTGTGCAAATAAACTCAAGGACCATCAAACAACAAACTGTACAAGTAAACACAAGGACCATCAAACAACAAACTGACTGTACAAGTAAACACTAGGACCATCAAACAACAAACTGTACAAGTAAACACAAGGACCATCAAACAACTGGCTGGCTGCCAAATAAACACAAGGACCATCAAAAAACAAACTGACTGTTCAAGTAAACACAAGGAGCATCAACACACTGACTGTACAAGTAAACACAAGGACAATCAAAACAAAAACAACAAACTGACTGTACAAGTAAACACAAGGACCATAAAACAACAAACTGGCTGTGCAGGTAAATACAAGGACCGTAAAACAATAAACTAACTGACTGCCAAATAAACACAAGTATCATCAGACAACAAACTGACTGTGCAAGTAAACACAAGGACCATCAAACAACAAACTGACTGTATAAGTAAACACAAGGACCATCAAACAACAAACTGGCTGTGCAAGTAAACACAAGTACCGTAAAACAACAAACTGGCTGTGCAGGTAAATACAAAGACCATAAAACAATAAACTAACTGACTACCAAATAAACACAAGTATCATCAGACAACAAACTGACTGTGCAAGATAACACAAGGACCATCAAACAACAAACTGACTGTATAAGTAAACACAAGGACCATCAAACAACAAACTGACTGTGCAAGTAAACACAAGGACCGTCAAACAACAAACTGACTGTATAAGTAAACACAAGGACCGTCAAACAACAAACTGACTGTATAAGTAAACACAAGGACCGTCAAACAACAAACTGGCTGTGCAAGTAAACAAAAGAACCATCAAACAACAAACTGACTGTGCAAGTAAACACAAGGACCATCAAACCTCAAACTGACTGTGCCAATAAACACAAGGACCATCAAACCTCAAACTGACTGTGCCAATAAACACAAGGGGCTCGATTTTCAAAGCTCAGGGAATGACGCAAGGTGCCTGCATCAAACATAAATGACTCAAGTGGCACTCATGCGTCAAAAGGTGCAGCAGTCCCAATTTTCAAACATGGCTTGAGTCGATAAGGAGAGCCATTGCACCAGAGTGGCACTGCACCAGCCTTGCACCATAAAGCAGGATGTGCCAGGTTGCAAGGGGGCTTGCACTACAGTGTGGCTGCAACATCCCCTTTTTTCAATTTTGCAAGCCCCGCCATGGGTGCATCAAGGGGCTCCACTTAGACCAGCCAGGAAGTGGTGTAAGAGCCCTGCATCAATAGAAACATATAAAAAGAAGGCAAAAGGAGACCAAGGGTCCATCAAGTCTGCCCAATGGGTTCTGAGACCTCCAGCAGTCACAGATCCTAGCCCCCCTACTGAGTTTGGTATATATTAATATGTATAGTGAGGGGTGTCTCTTACGGGATAAGAAGGTTGTCTTGTGCTGTTTTGGGAAAGAGGACTGCGAAGCAAAGCTGAAAGGTTCTGTCAGCATCAAAACAGCATGAGATAACGTTCTTATCCAGTAAGAGACACCCCTCACTATACATATTAATATATTAGTAAGCAGTGGAACTGCCTCCATTCTAAGACACTGCAGATTTTGCTCACAATCTTCGTTTTATTTGTACCACTGTTGTTTGTCTCCCCTGCTGTTTCTTGCAGTAGTGGTATATTCCATGAGCCAATGATGGCTGCTTAGTGCTTACACCCCATGTAATTGTGGCGGCGGGGTCTGAATGTAGAGAAAATGTTTTAATTTATTAAATATCCACCATTAGTCAATATAACTTGTGGCCAAAATCTGTTGAGAAATTTACACCAGTGACTAGCTGGGTAAGTGGCTGTGTTAGCAGTTGAAGCGCTTTCACCTCTCCTCTGCATGTTCTCTGAGGCAGACTGCAAGTCTTGAGAATTATTTTATTTATTTAAAAGTTTTCCGTAGTCTGACATTACTGTATTACATCATGAAGCTTTGTGCACTCACAGCACATCATTTACAGAAAAGGCAGCTCCATCTGACAGCTCGGGGCTATGATTCTCTCCACAGCTCCAATACAGGAGGACCCCCAGAGTCACACACAACCGGCAGCATATTTGGAGCAGCCCCCCCCTCCCCATTAGTTATTATTACTTCCTGATCACTTGTGTGCCTCAAGGAGTGCTCGTTTCACATACTGGGCTGATGGTTTGTCAGGATGTTTTATGATTAAATTGAGTGGTTTCTTTAAATCAGGAGCTCTTCATAGCTGAGTTCCAATGCAACGATTCTGACAGGAACTTTTGTTACAGCCAATAGTCACTGCAGCGGGAACCAGCTGTGTGGAGGAGTACGATGCACAAACTGTATGCTCAATAAGAGGTACAGTAATGCTGGCCTCTGATTAGTGGAGGCAGTTCCACTGCTTTATAATGCTCTTTCCGGCTCCCACAGAGTCTAAGATAGCCCTTGGAGGCAGTATAACGCAGTGGGTTAAGGCTCTGAGCTGCAGATCTGGAGACCTAGTGTAACCCCCTCCCCCATTACCCGGGGTTACAAGAATCCCAGTTAGACCTAGTGGCAGGCAGGGAAGGCAGCTTGTGAAATTCCAGTTAAATGTATTTCACACTGTCTCACTCTGTTCTCAGTCTCAGCTGAGACTGAGGGATGACATCATTTTAGAACTGTCACAGCTGCATAAGCCACTTTGGAATGTTGCAGCTGGGGAAGTTAGGATAGAACGTTGGGAGGTTTTGCAGTCAGTCTGTAGGAGTCTGTAGTAGAGTGTTGAAGAGAGAAGTGGTGTTCTGCAGCTGCAGGCCCTCAGAGCCCTTAGCTCTGCCAGAGAGCTATATTTTTGTTTGAGGTGTGTGTTCTCACCTGAAGAGGAACACAAGAAGCCAAGTGAAGTGGTAGAGACCACTTACAAAGGTTCAGGGCCCCATCCCTGTGGGGATGGTGGGAAGGATTCAGCCTACTTCCAGGGGCAATCCCCTGGCCTGGCTAGAGGAAGAAGAAGCTGCCTAAATCTGGGTTCGTGCTGAGGCACCAGAAGTTTTGTTGAGATTTCTATTGAAGAGAAAAAGCCTGTGGGGCACCTGCAACCAAGGGGTGAATTTGTTCTGCTAAAGGGCCAATGTGTTTTCACCTGGGACAAGATGAATTTAAGTGACTGCTGCTGTGGGGTCAGGAAAAGACAGCCAAGTACAGTTTTAAAAGTTGTGGGAATTGGACTGCTTAACTCTGTGGGGGTCTAGAGAAATGGACACAGCCAAGCATTAAGTATGTTTCAAGTTCAGCACATGTGGAATGGAAGAAACAGTAGATTAAATGTGACTTACATTTAAAAATAATCTACGCAGTAATGTGTTTTCAGAGATGAGGTGTTAAAGTCCAGAGGAATGGCCGGGTTTGATTTATGGGAGCAAGAGGTGGGAGACCCCCATCTGGCGTTACCAGTAGTCACCTCTACGGGTTTGCTTTGGGACACCTGTTTGCTTTCTCTCAGGTACTTGACCAGCGCCTGAGGAAAGTACCCAGACGTGGGATTGTTGAAGATTCCCTGATGGAGCAGAAGTGCTCATAGGTGGTTTAAGGAGCCCCCAACAAATCTCCATGCTATATGGAAAGTGGTCCGAAGGGCTGGCAAGGGAGCCGAGCCATGGAAGGAAGGTAGTCCAAAGGGCTGGCAAGGGAGCCGAGCCAGGGAAACCAAAAAAGAGTCAAGTTATGGCAGTGTGCTCTGTGTGTTCTTAAACCTAAGGGTTTAGTAGTACTGAAGATGTGTGTGAACTCTGAAGAAATTTGCATTTACCAGGAGTGTAGCCTTGCGGGGGTCCATCTATGCTTTATTGTTCATTGGTGCTTGTGAATAAAAGCCACACTTTAGAATCCCAACTTCTGGTATTGGACATTTCAGTTACTGCTTCCTGTGTCTGGATTACTTGGGTGCCCATATGCGGAGTAGCCAAACCTAATCACCATGCCGAGTGACACCTTTCTCCCCAAATTTCAGGTTACAAAAATGGAGGCACTGCGTCATAGGACCTAGGCCCCTCAACCTGTCACAATCTGTCACTAGCCACACAGGCAGGGGTAGTAGCCCTCTCTGATTAGCACCGACTGGGGGTTACACTGGGTTTGAATCCCACAGCCACCTAGGTGCATACTGTGTGATCCTGAGCAAATCACTTAACTTCCTTGTGCTCTCAGGTCACATCTGGAAACAAGCTTCGGCTTAGTGTGCTACTGCTGGTTAAACAATGTTCCCTTTCCCTTTTCCCCCTTGCCCTGTCCCATGGACATAGCTCCTACCACCTCAGCAGGCAACCTGTTCCATGGTTCCACCACCCTTTCTGAAAAGTAGTGCTTCCTTAACCTCCTCTTGAAGAGACCTCCTCTCAGTTTTCATTCGTGTCCCCTTGTGTTTGAGTCTGATATCCTGTTGAAGAGTTCTGAGTAGGGCACCTTGTTTATGCCCCTCATGAATTTGAATGTTTCAATCATATCCCCCCTCTCTGTCCTGGTTTCCAGTGAGTACATGTCTAATGCATTCAAACGATCCCCATATGAGGGCTCGTGGACCCCATGTATCATCTTGGTCGCCCTTCTCTGTATGGCCTCCAGTCTATCTCTGTCCTTCTTTGGGTGAGCACTCCAAAACTGGACACAGTGTTCCAGGTGAGGTCTCACCAGGGACCTGTAGAGTGAGAGGATCACCTCCCTGTTCCTACTGTCAAAGTCTGTAACAGACAATTTGGGACTATGCAACCATTGGGAGAGAACCTTCCAAGGAGGGGACCAAGGGCAGACAGATCACGGGTGGGGTGCACTAGGGGTCATGACGGAGATGGAGCAAGTGCAGCTTGTGGTGACACAGTGTCAGTGATATCTTACTTTTCATTTTCGTAGTTTGTTCACCCATGTTCCTCATAAGAATGGCTCTTCCTATACTGTCCCCCCAACACACGTTTTCCCTATGCAGCAATAGTGACCTGTCCTGATTATAATTACTGAGTTTACATGACTCACCAGTCAACAGAGTGTCCAACCAGTGGGTCGCCATCCCTCCTGCAGCTGCTGCCAGCCCATCTGCAACTTGTGACATTCCCCTCTGGTGCGCTGTTTCTTTGGCACTGCTGTTGACTTGCAGCAAATCTGGGGAGTTTGGCGCCAGAACCCTGATTTTTGTAAAATCAGATGCAGGATCCCTGGTGCACTCGGAGTTTGCTGCAGCCCTGGAGCAACACAACTTGCATCATTTTTGAAAACTGAGCCCAAGGACCATCAAACAACAAACTGTGCAAGTAAACACAAGGACCATCAAACAATAAACTGTACAAGTAAACACAAGGACCATCAAACAACAAACTGTAAGTAAACTTATCACATCTCCTCAAATTTTAAACAAATTCAATCTGTCTGTAAAGGAGTGTTATAGGGCTTACCAGTTGCGTCATTTGCTTATGCAGAGAATAAGGCCAAATGGAGTTCCCCCATCCCGTATCCCATTTTGGGACACTGTACGACCTTTGGTAGGTACTTCCCATGCGGTCTCGAAGTTGTACCAGGTACTGCTTCAATGGGCTTTCATTGAAAGGTCGGCCTCGTCTCGGTACTGGACTAGGGCATTTCCTGAGGTTAGGTTGGATTGGTCACATATCTGGATCAACTGTCACAAATTTCTCAAGCAGGATCGTCTCAGGCTGACCCAGTTCAAAATACTGCACAATATTTATTATTCCCTGCAAAAGTTAGCAGACTTGAGGGTCCTTCCAGACCCCATGTGTTCCAGATGTGGCGCAGGAGTAGGTGATCTGCTCCACATTTTCTGGGATTGTTCAAAAGTTGCACCTTTATGGAAGGAGATTAAAGAGAAAGCTAGCCCACTACTCGGGGTCAAGACATGTTTGTCCGGAGGTGTGTCTGCTTGGTGTAATGTCTGACTTCCGGTTAGATTAAGGAAATATCATATGTCTCTGATTTCTATTACTGTGAAAAGGCTAGTCCTTAAACACTGGAAGGATTCCATTGTTATTTCTTACTCAGAGTGGTTATCTGAGCTCCTAGCATGTCTGAGGTGGAAAGATTGATTGCTATCCTTAGTAATCAGTTGCCCCTTTTGAGGAAATTTGTCCCCATTAGTGGTAGCTTATTCATAACCTAGCAGGCGGCTCTTTCCATGTATGGTGGAGATCAACACAGTACCTGCTGCTGGGGTTGGGAGGGAGGGTGGGGGTACAGAGACTGTAGCTACGGTGGTGTCTTCTCCTCGGTTTTGCTGTACTCATATGTATCTGTACACCTGGTTTTCTATTTCTTCTCACTGTCTCTGTATTAATTTGTTAAAATTAATAAAAAGTGAATGGCAAAAAAAAAAAACAAACTGTACAAGTAAACACAAGGACCATCAAACAACAAACTGACTCTACAAGTAAACACAAGTACCATCAAACAACAAACTGATTGTGCCAGTAAACCCAAGGACTGGTGAAAACAAAACTAACAAAAAATAAACAAAAGGACCAGCAAACAACAAAATGTTCAAGTAAATAAATAGCATAGAAAACAACAAACTGACTGTACATGTAAACAAAAGGACCAGCAAACAACAGACTGACTGTACATGTAAACAAAAGAACCAGCAAACAACAAACTGTGGAAGTAAACAAGAGAATAAGCAAATAAACTGATTGAGCAAGTACAAAAAAGGACTGGCAAACAATAAACTGACTCTGCAAGTAAAAAAAAAAAAAAAGAAAGGCCGAACAAGTAACAAACTGATGGTGCAAACAGGCCAGCCCGGTGGTGGTGAGGGTTGAGGCACTGGACGCCACACCTCGCACCATGCCGGCAACCCGGGTTCGGGAACGGACTTGGGCCGCCGGGGACTGGCAGGAGAGGTTGGATTGAGCATCCTAGGACTGCTCTCCTTCCTCTGGGGTGGGATAGTGGGATGCGTCACGCTTGGGTGACCCCTGGTGAAGACCAGGAGAAGCACAAGGTGCAGCGTAAGCAAGGGGCAGAGTTCGGCAAGATGCTTGCGTAGCGCAGCATGTCATTGCACTGCCAGCTCCAGGGGGGACCAATTAAGGTGGAAAACCAGGCTGGGCGCGACCGAGCAGCTTGATAGCCATGCACCCACCAACCTGGAGGCCTGTCATGGAATTGCGTCGGAGGGTCCGGTGTCGGTCATGCTGGGACCCTCATGTACGAGTGAGCCTGCTGTCCTCTGGGTTGGTGGGAGTCGGCGGCTGGGAGCTCTGCAGAGGTGAGAAAATAGAAAGAAGATAAAAAAAAAATCCTGACAGTGCAAATTAACTAACGGACTGACAAACAACAAATTGACTGTGCATGTAAACAAAAGGACCAGCGAACAACAAACCGACTGCAAGTAAACAAAAGGATTGCCAAACTAAACAAAAGGACCCACAAACAACAAACTGACTATGGAAGCAAACAAAAGGACCAGCAGACAAAAAACTTACTGCGCTAGTGACCACCAGGACCAATAAACAACTAACTGTCTGTACAAGTAAGCAAATGATCAGCAAACAATAAACTAACTGACAAATAATCATGACTTAGCAATTACAACGCATTCTCAATCCATTCCAGATGGTTCCATATTCCATCCAGGGCATCAGTAGCCAATATCATGATTATGGCCTAACAGACTATCATACTGGAGGGGAAAACCCCAGTAGCAAGCAAAAATAAATGACATCATTATATAAAAATGTTAAAACAGGCTGCCAACAACTAAAGTAATCATGTACACTACATTGGAGCCCACACTGGAGGCCGCATTTCAACCCACACTAATGATCCTAATGACAACCCACCCACCGAGAGGCTATTTTTTTTCCTATAAAGATTTGTATATCCCCACTGGAGCCTGGCAGGTGGCTATGGCCCTCCCTCGGAGGGACTCATCCTCTGCGCCCGAGCGTCCCTGCTCTGACCGACCCAGTAGTTCCTCACGGCTTACCCCAGCATAGGGACCAGAGAGGGGGATTGCTGGCTTTCTCCTCCCCCCCAGAGCATTATCCAGAAGCCGGGGTGGCCACAGGGACACAACAGGCTATTATGGAGCCTGCCAGCTCCCTTTTTCACTTTTTCTCCTGTACCCCTTCCCCACTGACATAAGGACGCTGGTACATGCCTCCCAACCCCGTACTGCCCTCCAGCCACCGCCAGAGGGCAGTCAATGAGTGGGATGACAGAGTCTCCCTCCCCTGAGAGAGGAGAGCAGTCCTCCAGATGTTCAATCCTCTGTCACCCCTGCTGACCCCCAGCGGTCTGGGCTCATTCCCAAACCCGAGTCGCCAGTGTGGCGCAAGGTGTAGCAACCAGCACCTCAACTTCTAGTGCCACCGGGCCAGCCCAGAGAGGTTATTTTTTACAAATAAATTTTAAAACTTAAAAAAAAGAAGAGAAACATGGCAAGGCAAATTGTATTTATACAGTGCCCTATCCAGGGGCTCAGAGCGCTTTACAGTAAAAGCACCTTGAAGAATAAAATCAGAAAACATTTAAAACAAAACTGAAAGCTTTATCAAAAAGAAAAGTTTTTAAAGATGCTTTAAAGGCCTCCACTGAGCTGGCTGCATGTATGTAACGGTGAAAGAGAATTCCACAAAGATGGTGCAGCAGTACCAAAAGCTCTTTCGCCCAATCTCTTAAAAGGTGCCAGTCAACATCCTGGCCGCAGCATTCTGCACTAGCTGCAGTCAATGCATCAAACCTCCAGGCAACCCTAGGTCCAGCGCGTTACAGTAATCAAGTCTGCGGGCGACAAAGGCATGGATAACCATAGCCAGATCATCAGGCATCAAGAATGGTCGGATCCTGGTGATATTCCAGAGATGGAAGATATTGAATCAAATAACCAACAACACCAGTTGTTCAAAGGTCAGTCAGTCATCTAGAAAAATGCCAAGATCTTTTACCGCACTTAACACCAACAGCATCCACCCACCAACTACTGGGGCAAGCAACCTCCTGTCAGTGGAAACACCTCCATGACCCAACTTGATCACCATGACAGCTGCCTTGCAAGGGGTTGAGACATAGCCATTTTGCAAACATCCAATCATTAATTTCAGCCAAACACTGGCTCAGTGTATCTGAGGTGGAGAGGTCACCTGGGATGCAAGACAAGTACAACTGGGTGTCATCCGCATAGCAGAGAAACCCCAGATTGTATCACCTAATGATCTCTCCAAGTGGCAGTATGTACATGGAGAACAACGGGGTGGGGGCAAATAGAGCCCTGCAGAACACCACAAGGCAACATGAACAATCCCGAGGAATAAGTCCCAAGGACAACGCGCTGCGATCTTCTGATTAAATATGAGCTAAACCAGCACAAAACTTCACCAGTAATGCCCACATAGTTTCACAGATGATCCAATAGCACCCCATGATCAACCATGTCAAAAACTGAGGATAGGTCTAAGAGCACCAAGATGGTAAAATGCCCTCAGTCCCTTGCCATGAAGAGATCATGTGTCACCCTGACCAAAGCTGTCTTAGTGCTGTGCCGGGGCTGAAAACCCAACTGGAGAGGTTCATAGATGAACAGATTCTCCAAACATTCAGCCAGCAGTTCAACTACCACCTTCTCAATAACCTTCCCCAGAAAGGGAAGATTAGAGATCAGCCTATAGTTCAAGAGAACGTCAGGGTCTAAAGTTGACATTTTAAGGAAGGGTCTCACCACATCTTCTTTCAAGGCCATAGGAAAGACACCCTCACTTAAAGACCCATTTACGATCTCCACAAACACTGGACCCAAGAAATACAAGCAGCTGATGACAAGCTACGTTGGGCCTGGGTCCAAGGCGCAGCTGGTGGGATGCATGCTGGTAAGCACATGGAGGACCTCAACTGCCCAAACCAGCTGAAATTCACTCCAATACAGCAAGAGATCTTTACCAGCAGATTGATCACCTCCAGCACAAGCTGGACCAGAGAAGGTAATGCTTGCCCTGATAGAGGACACTTTGTTGGCAAAGAAACGCCCAAATTGCTTGCACTTTTCTGCAGAAAATGCTGTCCCAGGCTGCAGACGGAAAGGATTCAGTCAACTGTCAACAGTGCATAAGAGCGCAGCTGGGCAATTTCCTGCTGCAGCAATCGACCAGGACAAAAATTCAGCTTCTTAAGATTGATTACCTACTGATACTCCAAATAATGGAGCCTCAGCGCTGCCTTGTCCTCCTCAGATTGAGACCTCCTCCAACCAATACAGCTCAAAAAAATACAACAGAGAGTGACATCGGGAGGTTAGAAGCAAACATGGAAAGGTGCAGTCAGGTCCAGGGCCTGGGTTAAGGCTGTATTATAAGCCTCAACATGAGCCTCTGAACCCTCAGCACAGGCTAGCAGCAAGCTGGAGACATCAGTGACTCCTGGAGCTGTCGAGGTTCCAATTTATTTTTCATACAACACCGGATAGTCTCCGCAGAAGGGGTTATTTGACAGGGGGCCCCACACAGGAACTCAGCAGCACAATGATCTGACCAACAAGCCGGATCAACCTTGACCGCCGTAATGTCACGTCCAAGTGAGAAGTCCAGGTCGAGAGTGTGGCCATGTATGTGTGTCTTGGAGGTAACCGTCTGAGACAATCTCAGCTGATTCATCAGCTGGAGGAGCTCTTGTCCAAAATGACAGGAGCCATCATCGACCCTGGCATTAAAGTCCCCCAGGACCAAAATACTGGGGGACTCCAGCACCTGCTAAGCAATGAAGTCTGCCAGCTCCTGAAGCAAAAGACTCCCCCTGGGACCAGTAGATGAAGACTACTATGCCAGTGACCCCCAAGGCACACTTAGTGATCACACACTCAAAAGACACTGATGTTCTCACTGGGAATGCAGTGAGGCACAGGGAGGTTGTAAAATAGATGGCTACCCCACCTCCTCTGCGGTCCCTCCTTGGGCACTGCAGAACAGAGTAACCAGGGGGGACAGAAGCTGCTAGCACAGGTCCAGCATCGTCACCCACCCAGTAATGCAAACCAGATCAGCTGAGGAATCAGCAATAAGACTCCCTCACTGCAGTCTTATTCCTCAGTCACCTTGCATAATTTTATTTATTTATTTAAAATTGGTGGCATACTGAGCCGAGGCTCGTTTCCAGGTGCGACTCGAGTAGAAGGTGTACATCAAGAACAAAACAGAGAAATTACAAAATGTTCTAGTTATAGACGTGAAGAGCAACAGCAGAGTGTATGACAGCATAGTAAATTTCATCATCTGGGACTTACATGTCTAGCTGAATTGCGTAAACAGCCTATTAAAGTACACGTACACAGCATACATCAACATTTTAAATAAAATACAAAATCACACATGCCCCCACAATGCAAAGCATCATGGGCTGCATATGCAAATCACCACAGAATGTTAGGCTGGTCCAACTTTAAGCAGAATTGCATGGTGCCGAAAGGCCTCTCACACAGTTTGCAAAGGGTGCTAACAGAAGACATAGACACGTGTTTCGTCCTACCAGGACTCATCAGTATGCTTCGTCTGTTTGACACCCCAGTGGAATGGACCAGCTACCCCTAAGGCAGTGTGCCTGGGATATATGGTGGTGAACCCATTAAAATAAAAAAACATTTAAAAGACAAAGGACCTCTGTGCATAAACACTGAGGCAAGGGTTACCCCCAAAGGGCATTTGGCTGGGAAGCCAAGTTTCAAGAAAATACAAAATCACACATGCCCCCACAATGCAAAGCATCATGGGCTGCATATACAAATCACCACAGAATGTTAGGCTGGTCCAACTTTAAGCAGAATTGCATGGTGCGAAAGGCCTCTCACAGTTTGCAAAGGGTGCTAACAGAAGACATAGACTGCGTGTTTAGATCCTACCAGGACTCATCAGTATGCTTCGTCTGTTTGACACCCCAGTGGAATGGACCAGCTACCCCTAAGGCAGTGTGCCTGGGATATATGGTGGTGAACCCATTAAAATAAAAAACATTTAAAAGACAAAGGACCTCTGTGCATAAACACTGAGGCAAGGGTTACCCCAAAGGGCATTTGGCTGGGAAGCCAAGTTTCAAGAAAATACAAAATCACACATGCCCCCACAATGCAAAGCATCATGGGCTGCATATGCAAATCACCACAGAATGTTAGGCTGGTCCAACTTTAAGCAGAATTGCATGGTGCCGAAAGGCCTCTCACACAGTTTGCAAAGGGTGCTAACAGAAGACATAGACACGTGTTTCGTCCTACCAGGACTCATCAGTATGCTTCGCCTGTTTGACACCCCAGTGGAATGGACCAGCTACCCCTAAGGCAGTGTTCCTGGGATATATGGTGGTGAACCCATTAAAATAAAAAAACATTTAAAAGACAAAGGACCTCTGTGCATAAACACTGAGGCAAAGGTTACCCCAAAGGGCATTTGGCTGGGAAGCCAAGTTTCAAGAAAATACAAAATCACACATGCCCCCACAATGCAAAGCATCATGGGCTGCATATGCAAATCACCACAGAATGTTAGGCTGGTCCAACTTTAAGCAGAATTGCATGGTGCCGAAAGGCCTCTCACACAGTTTGCAAAGGGTGCTAACAGAAGACATAGACACGTGTTTCGTCCTACCAGGACTCATCAGTATGCTTCGTCCTGTTTGACACCCCAGTGGAATGGACCAGCTACCCCTAAGGCAGTGTGCCTGTATGCAGCTTAGGACAGGAAACATGATGGAGAACCAGGAAAGGACAGTGAGTGCTCAGAGAACGAAGGATGAGGCTGTCTGCAGTAGCAGGTTACCAAGTGGGTCAGCCATAGAAGGCTAGACCTGAATCAGGGTGTGACCCTGACAGCAACTGGGGCAAGAGGGGGTGGGGAGGAGCCTGAGTAGTAGCTTAAGGGAGGAGGCCTGATGGAGGTTGGGAGGGAGATTTTTCCAGAGGAGGGGGAGGCAGTAGGAAAAGGCTGCCTGTCCAGAGGCGGAGAGTGGGTGTGTGAGTTGGAAATTACGTGAGCCTCTGTGACGGAGAGGGTAGCCAGAGTTACTGGTTGATGCGAGACGGGAGTAGAAGTAGGGAGGTAGGGAGCTTAGCCAGTATTTAGCTAAGAGGGAGGCGCTATGGATGGCATTCTTCCCAAAGTAGAGGCTGAGGAAATAGAAGAGTAGAGGAGGCAGTGGTGAGTAAGTGGGGGGGGGGAGGCTGTGGTGAACTGACAGAAGGAGTTGAGAAGGATGTCGAGTTTTGAGAGGACTGAGGCTTGGGCAGACCCGTAGATGATGTCTCCGTAGTCTATGACAGGTAGGATAGTTTTATGCATGAGTTTCCTATGGGTGAGGAGGGGAAGGGAGGCTTTGTGGTGATAGAGGCAGGCCAGCTTGGGCCAGAGTTTAGTGTAGACTGCCTCGATGTGGGTTGAAAAGTTGAGGTGGCTGTCCAGCCAGACTCCCAGGTTCTTGAAAGCAGGCACTATCACGAGGGAGGAGCCTTCTAGGGTGCAGATTTTTGTCTAGTGCTGAATACTATGGTAACTGTGTTTAGTTTGAGTTGGTTGTTTTGAAGCCAGGTTTGGACCCTGTTAAAGTCATTTTGAAGGTCTGGGAGCAGATTGTCATGGGAGGGACCGGAGGCAAAGATGATGGTGTCGTCGACGTAAAGATGAACGTTTGAGGAGAGGCAGGCAGAGGGGGAGGTCGTTTATAAAAATGGAAAAGAGGATGGGGCCAAGGATAGAACCTTGGGGGATGCCTGATAGGATGGGTAGCAGTGTGGACAGAGTGTCCTCTATTTGGACCAACTGCTGCCTATTCTAGAAGTAGGAGTGGAACCAGTTGATGGCAGGCTGAGTGAGGCTGAAAGAACTTAATTTGCAGAGCAGCAGGGGGCAGGAGACTGAATCAAAGGCTTTAGCCAGGTCAATGAAGATGGCAGAGGTGGTTTGGCCTTTGTCCATGGCAGTGAGAACAGAGTTAGTTACACATAGCAGGGTGGTGATGGTGGAGTGATGTTTTCTGAAGCCAGATTGAAAAGGGGAGAGGGAGTTGTTTGATGAGAGAAAAGCTGATAGTTTGGAGAGCATGAGTGATTCTTGAATCTTGGCGAGGGAGGGGAGGAGGGATATGGGTTGATAGTTACCTGGTTGGGAGGGGTCTCCGCCTTTATGCAGGGGAAGGATTTTGGCCATCTTCCAGGCAGTGGGGACCGAGGCAGTTGAGAGGGAGAGGTTGAGGATGTGTGTTAGAGGGGCGGTGATGGCTGGGGTGGAGATGTGGAGCAGTCTAGGGTGTAAGCCATCTGGGCTGGTTTTGGACTGGTTTAGAGTGGTGAGAGCAATGTAAACATCCTGTGGCATGAAGGGGAAGATGAAACTGGAGTCAGGGGGCAGGGGAAGTTGTGGGGTAGGGTGGATGGGCTGTTTGGTAGGGTGCAGGAGGTGAAGAATGTGTTAAAGGTTTCAGTTACAGAAGCCGGGTCTTCTACTGTTCTGTCATTTAAGCTGAGGACTGGGCTAGCTTGCTTAGTGGGGGGGTCCATAAGGGAGTTTAGTATCTTCCAGAAGGATGCCGGGGGGGGGCTGTGATGGATAAGTAGTGCTTTGAAGTATGAGGCTTTAGCCTTCCGAATTACATTGGTGCATTTGTTTCGGAGGCATTTGTAGGATTGGAGGTCGCTAGGGGCAAGGGAAGCTTTATACTGTCTCTGTGCCTTGTCTCTGGTCCAACATAAGGTGATGAGGTCAGAGGTGATCCAGGGGTGATGGTAGCGCTTAACTTGAGATTTTCTGGGGGGAGAGTGGTGGTCCCAGGTGCTTAGAAGGATGCTGATGAAGTGGGCTAGAGCAAGGTCAACGTCTTGGGAGGCAAAGACAGGGAGCCAGTCGGTGTTTGAGAGGTCGCGCTGTAGTGCGGATTCATCAAGGAGGTGTAACGGGCGAGACCAGATGAATTTGGGGCCGGATTGTGGTGAGTGGATTTTGTGGATGCAGTACCTGATGCAGTGGTCACTGAGGGCACTGGAGAGGGTGCCTGAGGCTGTGATCCTCTGTGGCTGGGAGGTTAAAATCCAGTCCAGCAGGGAGCGGTTTTGAGACCGGTGATTTAGGAAGGTAGGTTCCTGGATTATTTGGGATAGGTTTAGGGCTCGATCCTCAGAGCGGTGGTTTTTACGTTGGAGGAGAGCCAGTCGAGATTGAAATCACATAGCTGGGTGAGTTCACCATTTATAGTGACCGAGGAGATTGTGGTGATTGCCTTGATGAGGGTGTCGGGGGGGTCTTTTGGGGGGCGTATAGGACCCCGATATAAAGGGGGGGAAGATGAGGGAAATTAGTTGATGGCTATTATGGATTCATGGGAGGTGGGGCAGGATTCCTTAAAGGTAATGCAGCAAGTTAGGGATACCCTGGCATATAGTGCTACCCCTCTGCTTCGCTTGCCACGGTTCTGCCAGAAGATGATGTAATCAAAGATGTTAAGCAAAGAGTTGGGGATTTTGGCAGATAGCCAGGTTTCCATGACACAGAGTAGAGGTTTGTACTGGTTTACCCAGACAGAGAGGGCGTCTATTTTAGGGAGCAGACTTCTTCCATTAATATGGAATATGCGGAGGCCCTTGGGGAGAGAATCTGAGAGCTGGGCTGGGGAGGGAGCAGGAGCTGGTGTGGTTTGATTGGATGTAAGGGGGCCCAGGTTGGGGTGGATGTCACCTGCCATGAGCAGCAGTAATAGTAGAGGAAGGGGAAGGGGAGAGGATTTCTTTCTGTTACGTGGGTTGTGTCTGGGGGGGTGGAGTACTTAAGTTTATGCAACAGAGAAAGGCCTCAAGGTTCAGCAGGTGAGAGTGAATCAGAGATGGGTGGATGGTGGGAGAAGGTGAGCATGGGAGGGAAAGGAGAGAGGAGGGGTGGAAGGCGGGGAAAGGAATTGATGTTGGAAGGGGGAAGAGAGCCAGAGAGAGAACTGAGGAGGTAGCCTAGGGGAAGGGACGAGCAGGAGGGAGGGGTAGTCAAAGGGGTGCCTGGGGGGGAGTAGGCTAGGTAGGCGGTATGTTGGAGAGAGGAAATTGAAGGAGTAGGCACATAGCTGGATAAAGCATCATTTATTTATTTATTTGAATTTTGATGACTGGGTAGGCTCACTGAGATAGACATATCCCTTTTTCAGGGGCGACCCGGGGAATTACAATTCCAGGTTGAATGAAAACAGGTTACAAAAAACATTTGGCATTGACAAAGAATAATATACAAAATAATGTGAGCATACTTTATGCTGTATGCTGCACTTATTCTGACTCTATGCTGTAGAACACTACGTTTGGTGAGGACAGCATCAACCGGTTGTGTACTGCTGTAAATTCTGCCTAACTTCGTAATTCTAGGTTCGCATGCTCACTCTGAGGCGAACAGGGTATAACGCTAGGCTGTAGCAGAGCTGATATACTGGGACACTGTATACTGTTTGAGCAAACACGTTAATAGTCGGTGTCTGCAGTGTACTACTTGCTGTAATAACGCAGCATTTTACTAGTTTGGGGCATTTTTATCTTAGTTTGGAGTTGTTACCAGTCAACCAGACAAACGGAAACACATTTCCAGGTCATCTGCTATAAAGTACTCGCCCCTTTGTGAGCGGGCGAGCACTGGTGGGTCGAGCGTGTGTCAGCACGTGCAGAGACGCACGCAGAGACACGCACGTCTGTGCGTGTCTAGTGTGTCTCGTGGGTCTAGTGGGACTTGAGACTCGAATAAACTACAGAAATCCATGTAAGCTGAACTTCTTCAAGCGATTAGCAAGTGAGGTTGCTTATAGCAAGTAGTTAGCCATTGTATTTCAGCTGTTAGTTTGGCATTATTTGCAGATATATAATGGAGTCCATGTCCCCCCGTCAATTTGGTCACGTTACCATTACTACAACTGATGGGCTGTGTGGCCTACAATGTACAAATTGTTTAATGTATCTAATTGGTACAGGAGAACGCCTTACTCATCCATTCATATGTTTAAAATGTCAAGAAAACCAGGACTTATTGCTTTAGATTAGTAGATTTAGTGTTAGATTGGCAGCCTTAGAAAAAGGTCAACAGGAAATGCACAACAGGTATAGTACCTCTCACGATCCCCTTCAGGTGGTTAGTGTTACCTCCCCCTTACATATTACTGACACTCCCATTCTAGATAGCACTGGACACTTAGTTACTGTACTTAAAGAATCATCTGATATTTCTAGAAAACGTGCCAGGGAAGACGAAGTACTAAATCATGATGATAGTGTAGAGAATATGGCATGGTATACAGTTCAAAGATCTAGAGCAAGTTAAAAGGGGCAGAAAGGCACAACAATATGCTATTAATGTACATAATAGGTTTGATCTCCTGCTCTCTGAGGCTGCTAGTTCTGATGTTGGGGTTCACAGGAAAACATAATATGGCTATAAAGCAATGTGACATCTTGCCTAATACTAACACATTTTATTCCGAGGGTTCTTTCCCTGTTTGCCTAGCTTCAACTGCCTTACTCAAACCAACTAAACCAAACATTGCTAGGCCAAGCATTGAACATTTGTCCCATGACTGCACTAATTTCATCAATGCCTTTAATAGATTTATTTACCGAACCTTCCCCTCCCCCTTAATCATTAATAAATCATCTGATTCAAAACAAATCTTTGTTTTAGGGGATTCTATTACAGATCTATCTGCAATCCAGATAAAGCAAATAGAACAGGCTCTAGGTTTCGTGGGGCAAAGACTGCTGATATTACCAGAATGGCAGATAATATTCTTATGAACAGTGGCCCCAGTCCTCTCATTGTAATTCACACTGGGGCTAATAATATATATCGGGACTCTATTCGGCATATTAAAGAATCATATGTGGCCCAGACAAATAAACTTATTGAATATGGATGTGATATCTGTCTTTCTGAGATTCTTCCAATCCCTCATTTTTCCACAGCACTTAACTGTAAAATCAAGATTATTAACAAATGGTTACGCAAATGGTGTTTGTATCAGGACAATATCTGTGTGACCCATTGGGAAGAATGCAATGATAATTGGTTCAGCAGGGATGGGTTACATCCTAACAGACAGGGGAATGTTCTCTTAGGACAAACATTTCTATCACTTATTCACAAATATTTAAACTAACTATGGTGGAGGGTTGGGCATAGTTTATTCATCTCAGGAATCACTTTCTAACATCAGCAAATGTATCAGTCATTCTTTAAAGTGTATAAGCTTCAATGCTAGTTGCCTAACTAATAAACTTGATAATTTAAAAATAAAGATTTATACTGATAATGTGGATATTATCTCTATTTGTGAAACATGAGGTGATGATAAGGCTTCCTGGAAATTGACGATCCCTGGCTATACGGCATATACTTTAAATAGGTTGAACAAAAAGAGGGGAAGGGTTACCCTGCTTATTAATAATCAACTCAAATCTGTTGATGTGTCCAGTTATATTAAAAAACATGATAAACAAACTGAGACAATTTGGGTGAAAGTGTTTTTATCCGTTAATGAGTACTTAATACTGGGCTTATGTCATCGCCCCCCAAATTCTGCAACAGACATTCTGGATGCTTTATTAAGTGAAATTGATATAGCGAGCTCCTTAGGAAATATTGTCATCACTGGTGACTTTAATTTGGGCAATATTAATTGGCCTAATTATACGGCAACTGGCGGTAATTGTAATAAATTTCTGTCCACCTGTTTAAATTTAGATCTTAGACAAAATGTTCTTGCTCCCATCAGAGGTGACAAATGTCTGGACCTAGTAATTACTAATGACACACTTGTAATTGATAATGTGGAGGCTGCGGACCCTACTGGCGCTTGTGACCATAATACCATTTCATTTATAATACACAAAGAAAGTGTATCTCACCCTGATTTAGCTACAGTGCATCTGTATGGTACAGCTGATTCTGATTCGATCAATAATTATATGCTTGCACTTGATTAGGATACATTGTTTCTTAACAGATGCCCTGAGCAGCACTGGGACATGTTTAAAAACACAATTTCCTATGTTAGGGATTCATTCATTCAGTCAAAGCCTAAAATATTGAATTCTAAACGGGTTCCGAAATGGATGAATAATTCCATTAAAAAATTAATCAGACTTAAAAAAAAATTACAATCTTTTTCAAAAAAATAAATCAAACTCAGATTGGACCGCTTACTGTAATATTCAAAAAAGGTGTGAATCCATGATCAAGAAGGCTAAGAACAGATGGGAATTTAATCTGGCTTTAAAAGCAAAGAAATCAAACAGCACATATTTCTATTCATATATCAATTCTTTAAAAAAAACTTGCTGTCAGGTTGGCCCATTATTTTATAATGATAAACTTATTATTGACCCTGCTCCTGTGACTGAGGTATTTAACAACAAATTTTGTAATGTTTTTTCTGTTAATTCTCAAATTGTCAATACCAATCCACCAACATACACGGATTCCCCCATTAGTTTCAGTACTGACAATATTAAAACAAAATTATTATCTCTAAAGGGGAACTATAGCCCTGGCCCAGATAACATAGCAGGTCACTTAGTATTTCTCTTAACTGATTTTGTTGTTTATCCTTTAAAGATTGTTTGATTTATTTATTACCATTGGTTATGTCCCAAAGGATTGGAAAGAGGCCTACATTATACCTATTAATAAAAAGGGTGTTAAGAACAACTGGGAGAATTATAGTCCCATTAGTCTTATGTCATTTACATGCAAATTATTCGAAAGTCTTGTTAAGGATATTATTTCTCCCATCCTGAACAATCATGACCCTGAACAGCATGGTTTCAAAGCAGGCAGAAGCTGTCTTACTAATTTGCTCTGTTTCTATGAACAGAGCAGTAGTTTGTTGGATTAACGTATACCCTGTGATGTAGTGTTTATAGATGTTAGCAAGGCATTTGACGTCATGCCTCATTGGGCCTTGATTCAAAAACTATATAAACTTAAAATTAACACCTTTATTATAGGATGGATTAAATATTGGCTTCATAGTCAGACTCAGCAGGTTCTCATTTAGTGGAGTTAAGTCTGGTAAAGGCTTGGTGAGTAGTGGCGTGCTGCAGGGGTCTGTTCTGGGTCCCTACCTTTTTCAGGCTTTTATTTCAGATCTTACTACTGACTGTCTATCTATAACTGTCAAGTATGCTGATGACGTCAAATTGGGGGGTTCATGTAATACTCCCTCATTAGTAAATGACATCCAACATGATCTTGATGTCATTTCCAACTGGGTTAATACCTGGGGGATGACGCTTAATCCATCTAAGTGCAAGGTCATGTATGTGGGTGCCAATAATTTGTATAACACATACAAATTGTCTGGTTCAATTTTGGGCAAAACTACAGATGAGAAAGTTCCAGGAATCACCATTTCTGACAACATGTCATATACAAAATATCTGCATGAAGCTATATGTAAATCAAACAAAATCATATGGTCCATTCTAAGAAATACTAGTTCTAGAACTCCAGAGGTGATGATGCCTTTGTTTAGAGCCTATGTTAGGCCTCATCTGGAGTATGCCTCCCAATTTTGGCACCCATATCGCAAACATGATTGTCATTCATTGAAAGTGGTACAGAGGAAGTTTATCAAATGTTTATTAGGGTTTCAGACTATGTCTTATGAGTCTAGGCTGCAATCCCTAAATCTTATGCCGTTAGCAACCTATCAACTTAGGGGTGACTTATTGTTGCTCTACGATATTGTACAAGACCCTTATTTATTATGTGAATTGAGATGGCAATTTAAAGATCATTCACATGATACCCGTCGACACTCTCTACAACTGGTGGGCAAATCCTTTCAATCCTCTGATCGCAAATATTTTTTCACGTTAAGGATCATAAGACCATGGACTAGATTACCATTATATGTTGTAGTCAGTGAAACCAAAAGCATTTTTAAATATCAGCTTGATAAGTTGCTCACCTCAGTTTTGCCCTGTCTTATTACAGTCTGGCTTAGTATAAGAGCAATTATGGGCTTTGCCCCCTCGCTCTTCATTTTTCTGTAGTATGAACCGTAGTATACTTTCGACCAGGAAGACTATACATAGTAGTGTGTGCATACAATTCAGGTTAGACACAGGAGAGTAGTTACAGAGAGTCTCCTACAGAATGACGTATGCCACCAGTTGTTCTATTAAGTGCCACAGTCAAGACGAAAAAAAGGAAAGTTAAAGCAGCAGTGGAATGAAAAATGTTCTTCCAAAAAATCTATCTTCAGCTATAATTAAGTAAAATATTAACATACCTATCAAATGTACCTGTCTCAGTGCCTCATATGCTGTACAGCATAAGTCTTTTTTTTATTTTTATTGTAAACACAATGCTTTCCAGGTCTACAGTGCTATTTCTATGGAAAATGTGGTGGCCATCTTTTTTTTTTGAGAAAAAATGAAATTAAAACGGTAATAAAATACCCATATTTTGGTCAAATGAAAAAATCTTAACACCAAATAAAACTATAAGATGCCTGTAATCTTTAATAGTGCAAAAAAGGTAGGGTCATTTGTTTTGCCCAGTTTCGTTGCACTGCTGCTTTAACTACAGACACTTCGATGTTTGCTGACAAACAGTCCAATAAGTGCTGGGGTCAAATTATATGCAGCTATTACAAGTAAGGTATTATAAAGAAGTTTGAGGGGCACATAGAGGAGATGAGATAGGGAGAGGGTGATAAAAGGATGCAGAGTAGCGTGCTGGAAAGTTAGGAGAAGGTGTGCTTGGGAGAGGGTGAGTAAGGATGCAGAATAGAGTGTTAGAAAGTGAGGTGGAGGGGGATGAGGTTATTAGAAACAGGTGCAGATTGGCGGGAGAAAGAAGAGTTCTTTAAAGCAGTTTTTGAACTGGGGTAGTGATGTGCAAGAAAGTAGGCTATGTGGGAGTTTGTTCCATTTTTGTGAAGCTAGAAAGGCGAAGAATCTCCTACCTGTGGTTAGGCGAATCTTGGGGATATTTAGCAAAGGGAGGTGTGAGGAACGAAGGGTCCTAGGGATGGGTTTACGGGTGAGCATGTTTGAAAGGATGGGTGGGGAGGGAAAGTGGATGAGTTTGAGCATAGTACAAGGAAGCAGGAGATCAAGTTTCGCCTCAAAGGACGGCCAACCTAGGGCTTTAAGGATGTCATAGTGGATGCACTGGAGCAGATTTCATGGCTCCGAAGCATGCGATTCTATGGTAGGTTTGCTTCAATTACGAAAGAGTGGTTGCCTTGGCCAAGTGAAGTAGAGGGGCTTCATAGAAGAGACATGGGAGTAAGGTTGCAGACGCCACGGTCCTCCAAGATTGTGGGGTCATATAAGGGGCAATTTGGTAAAGCATGCCCAACTTTTGATGCGTGGACTTGATAGTTCTAAGAGCATGTGATTCAAGGGATAGAGTCATCTAGGGTAACTCCTAAATATTTAAAGGATTCCACTCCTTCTAGCACCATGCCTGTAGAAGTATTGATTATAAAAGGTTGTTGAGGGGATAGGTCATAGGAGGAGCATCAGAACACCATGTTTTTTGTTTTTTTTTTATATTGAGAACCAGTAGGTTTTGTCTGAACCATGCTTTGAGGAGCCAGAAATCCTTTTCTAGGTTTGATTTGATGGCAGAGGTACATTTATCTGACCTATTTAGCACCATCTACATATAGTTGCACTGTCACACCGCCACAGTTGCTAGGTAGCTCATTAATGAAAATGGAGAATAACAGAGGACCCAGGATTGACCCCTGGGGAACCCCGTCCGTGATGTGAGCTAGGGAAATGGTAATGCCAGCCCATTTGACACATTGTAACCGGTTAGACAGATAATTAGAGAACCAGTACAGGGTGTGACAGTCAAGGCCAAGCTTATGGAATTTTGATAGGAGTAGTCACTGGTTTACGAGGTCAAATACTTTTGTAAGATCAACCCAAAATGGCCCAAAGGGGATAAGCCATGCAGGCTAGATGAACTACCTGCTGCCTGAAAACACTTGACAGAACCCTAGGGAGGAGTACTAGGTATGATGGTCCTCTGTCCTGGGACCTTTTCCTCCCTGGGCGTCTCCTGGACTGTATTACACCAATCCTTCCCCCCCCACATCACCAAACTGGGGACCCTCACCGCAGTGGATGCCCACCCCTTTTAGAACTCCTGACAGCGGCTGAGCAACCCTGCCAGCAAAAGCAACAGGAGCCCTTTAAAAGGAAGAAGCGACCACGGGAAGTCCACCAAGTAGGTGAGCCTCAAAGCCTCAACACCTCTACAGATAATGCAAACAAAACTAAACAATAAAAGAAAAATAAGAAAACAGAAAGAACAAAACAGACTAATCACACTTATCCACAGACAACCAAAACATATACACAGCAAACACACAAACTCAAACACACTCATACATAACGACATAGGTTACAATTTAAAACACTTAAACAGCCCCCACCTTAACTCGACAAAAATTAACAAACAAAAATAGGAGAATCTAATCAAAACTAAGATGCTGTAACAGTCAAAAGTCAGTAATATCAAAGTCCAGAGTCCACGTATGGATGATTTTCCTTTTAAAGTTGTGAAAGGAGCAATAGCAGGCTCACACCCCAAAATTTAAAATGTTTATAGGGCCACAAGGAGCTCTCACTTCCTCAGGCAAATGATATCCTGAGAAACACTAGTCCCGTGGCTCTCTCACAGCTCACAGGAATAGAGTAACTGTACTTTGGGAAAAGTAGAACAAAACAGGTTCAGTGCTCAACAACTGAAATTAGGCACTCTCACAGCCAAATGTCCATTTGAAAAGAAAATGAACCAGCCCAAAAAACTGCTTCACTGATGGAGGTTTTATAAACTGCTGTTTGATTTTAGACAGTACAAATCTTATTGACACAGGCTGTAGAGGAGCGGTCAGCAGAAATGCCACAAAAGGATGTCGGACCAAGCACCATGCGGAAGTCCAGCACACTGACCTAGTCCATGTGGATCAAGAAGTCCCCAACGGAGACTACAAACAAATAGGAGCCCATACAACGACGCTGGAAAAGACTGACCAGTCGGCTGAAGGAAAGTCTTCCCCTCAGGACGAACAGAGGCAGTAGTTCACAATCGTGCACAGCAAACACCAGCCGGCAAAGGAAGTCATGAGCAACATCAGTCCCAGGGTAGTGCAGTCCGATCCAATCATGCAACACTGGCAGCGAGGTCCAATCCAGGTAGTTCAAACTCCAAGTGGTGAAACAATGAAGCCCAGTAAAGACTCACCTGTAGGCTGGCAGAAACGTCAGCACAGTTGCCTCCACAAACAGCAGGGAATCAATAACAGCAGTCCCAACACAAGCCGAACAGTAGCTACACAGAGAGGACACGACGGGTGTGAGCCAAGGTAAGAGGCAAATAACAGGCAGGTAAAACAAACATAAAAGAACTAGCTAAAAATAAGAAAGCTGACTCCTAATCCTTTCTCACTGGTACCTATGTTAGTTGACTCCAAGATGCAGGGGAGAATAATCAACAAATATGCTGTAGGTGATAGTTTTTATTGGACCATGTCTTCATGTAGAGAGTATAACTAGAAAGCTAGTCTCAAAAACAATGTTTTAGTCCAGTAAAAGGTACCATCTGCAGTGTATTTATTGCTTTTTGTAGTTTTTTTCTTAGAATTTATACACAAAATTCATTTTATTGTGGCGCAATTCACTTGGCACTATGCAAGAAGGAATCCCAGCCCCATGCACCGTGACATGCAGCACATAGGGCTGGGATACGCACACGTACACATGGATGCACCAACCACAGGCGCCCGCTGCACAACTCTTCCCAGGGCCAACTGTGCCAGATCCCACGCAACTGCATGGTTACTCCAGCAGGGGTTGGGGGGAGTGGGCATGCCAGCGGTGGGTCAGCAGAGCACCGCGTTCGCAATGTCCATTACACGCCACCAGGCCAGTGTTGGGGGGGTTTCCATTACAATGTTAAGAGTTTAGTAAGCTTAACCCTTGCTAATACACAGAAACAGAATTTGTCAGCAGAAAAGGACTACTTGGGCCACCCAGTCTGCCCAGATGGTCCCTGCCTAGCCTGTCTCCGCAGACCCTAACTGGTCTCTGGCAACCTTCCCCCCTCCCTGCCTATTTACTAATATTCACCTATGTCTGTCCCACACGTGCTTGAAGCCCCCTACTATGTTTTCCTCCACCACTTCAGCTGGCAGTCTATTCCAGGTGTCTACCACTCATTCAGTGAAGCAGTACTTCCTCACACCCCTCTTAACCTGCCCCCAAGCTTCATTGCATGCTCTCTGGTCCCCGGTGCGCTTCCTCATTTGAAAGAGACTCTCTACCTGCACCCTGTTCACTCCCGTGAGGTACCTGTAGGTCTCTATCAGGTCCCCTATCACTCTCCTCTCTTCCAGGGTGCACATATTGAAGTCTTTCAGTCTCTCCTTGTAGGACTTTTGCTGCGACCCCTGCACCATTTTAGTTGCCCTACTCTGAATTACCTCCAACCTGTCTGTCTTTTCTGATGTGCAGCCTCCAGAGTCAGACACAATACTCCGGGTGGGGTCTCACCAGGGAGTGATACGGTGATACAGTGGCAACACTACCTCTCTCCTCCTGTTGGAGATACCTTTCCTTATATAACCCTAGGTGGCGCTATCCCAAGGGCTACTACCCCTGCCTGCTTGGCTAACAGCAGGTTAAGGGGCCTGAGTTCTGAAACAGGTGCCTCCACCAGGAGATCAGGTTTGGTAGTGGTCAAGCTAACCTTGGCACAGCCCTCTGGGACACTGTAACCCCCCTCTTTCCCCTATAGTGGCCTGAACACGGTACAATAATCACTTTCACAATACCCCTGGTACACCACACAAGTCCCCACATTGCTTGCACTTACCACCAGGGCTGGTTCCTCTGGCTCGACCCTGGGGACCCCTGTAAAACAAAGTTATGCACAGCAAATAGCAACAGTACAGTACTTTGAGCACAAACTGGAACCACAGTCAGATTACATGCAGAAAAAGTTAGATCTGATTTATTCAGGGGACTTGAACAGGGGCGGGCAAAATCAGTTTAATTAGCTTAAAGGTTATATCAATCAAGCAGTTATGCATGCGCTTTGAGTCCCCCCACACAGTCACACCTCTGGGTACCCAGGTGGAGAAGTGATGGGCTAGCCAGGACTGTTGCCTGGGGTTGGCCGGCATCACAGCTGGTTGGGGCCCTGTGATGGAAAACACAACAGCACAGTACACAATATTTGCAATCTGGAGCCAAAGGGCTCAGTTTGTAAAGGAAATGAAACAACAAGACAATCAGATGACACACTCAGATTAAGCTGTTGTTGCAGGGAGCTACCCTGGTATTTACTCACGATTCCCAAGACTGGACACAGGCTGGACAAAAATCGAGACTGCAGGTGGTTGATCTGGAATGCCAGGAGAAGCAGGGCCCACATGAGTGGCTGAGGCATTGTTCCTGTTCAGGCGTGGAGCAGGGGACTGATCCCCAGGTAAGTCTCTCGTCGATGGCTTCTCTATGTAGTGGGTAGTCTGGCTGGGCCAGTCTGGCAAGGCCCAGACCGCAGGGAGACAAATTCGGATGCAGTCTGTTTTGGGCTGGATACAGCTTCCAGCAAGCAGAACACAGTTCACACAGTGGGGAACTAACTCACAACCCACTACACAACAACAGCTCATAGCACATTTACATGTATGGGAATTCTACTGTACCAGGCAAAGCGCTCCCCAGTCACAATCACAAAGTCTCTGCGCACACCGGGAGCTTAGGGGTAGCTGGAACTCCTGACAGGCTGATCGCATTCAGCAAAATCTTCGGACTTCTTCAAGTTGAGCCTGGGCCACTTCAGTAGCTTACTTTAGTCACACAAACTTGGATTTAGTCCACAATAATTCTCTTCTCTCCCTCTCAGGAGCAGCAGGCAGACATGCAAGTCAAACTCAGCCCTTTCACAGTTTTCCCATGTGAATCCACTTAGGATTGCTGCCCAAGATACACTTGAGCTCTTCTCATTTCACTTCCCAGCTCAGAACTAACTGAAAACTGCAAGCAGCCCAGGACTTTCCCAAGATCCAAAGATTTGGTTGGCTGATTTGGCTGTCAGTCAAAGCAAGAGCTCCCCCTTTAGTTGCAAAAAAGGCACAAAAAGCTCCAATCTAAAGTTCCTAAAAATTTTGAATTCAGACAGCTCCTGTAGTCCACCTACATTTTAGGTCCCACCAGTACTGATTAGTCCAATTTGCAGTCCAGGACCAAGATAGTGGAAACAAACAAACCAGTCCTTGCTACAAAGAAAGCAGGTTAGACAAACTACATTGTCATTATGTAACCCCCCTACAAATGGGGGTTTCTAACAGCTGTCTAGGTGCTGTCTAAGCGTCCTCCTGGTGGTCGATGCTTAAAGCCTTTTAAATGGCTCTGTGAGTGCTTGTAGAGCCTCCCTGTACTGTTTCTTTAAGAGCTTTCTGCTTGCAGACATATTCACTGCTTATGAGGGGGGTTGTGTGTTCTACTGCTCGAGTCCCACTCGAGCCGCTGACTAATTGCTCCAGTTTCAGCCGTCGCCGATGGGGCAGAGTGAGCACTTTCCAGAAAGTGTAACTGTTTGTCCCATACCTTTAGATGTGGTTGTGGGAATGTAAGCTGTTTAACCTGCCCTTCTTGCAGCTGGACTTTGTGTTCTGTGTCCCTCCATTTTGGACCAGGACTGTCTGAAGGGTCCAATAGGGGCAGGGGGTATCTAAAATGGAGTAACTGGTGACCAACCAGGATCGGGACTCTCAATGGAGCCTGCTGACCAATGGGGACACAGCTAGAGATTCTGGGGAGTGAAGTTCTGGACCGTGGCGCCTTTTTTGCACCAATGAGAGGCAAACTTAGTGGCTGGTTCCAGCAGCCCACCAATGGGATCGGGTGGTGCCCGAACAGAGATTCTTGCCCCACACTGTCCAAGGGGCAGAGACGTTGTGGCTGCGAGCAAGTAAGGAGCTCGGGGCTCCGGTGCCGTTTGAGCGGTCGCGTGGGAAACGCATGTAAGGCCAGCATCGGGCATTTTTAAATGCCAGTAATTTTCGGACTAAATCCGCTGGGAAGCGATCAGAGGAGGACGTGAAGGAGTGTGGCTACCTACCAGGCTCACCCTGTAGAAGTCTGGAGAATCTGCTTGAATCGCGCTAGGTCTGTCAGGAATAGTGAAGCTGCGTCAGTTGGGCCCAGTGTATGGTGGGCAGGTGATCGAAAAAGACAGCAGCTGCCTGGTATGGTACCCCTCTGCCTTGCATATAAATGTGTGGAGAAGTGCTTGAAGTACAGGCTTGGTCCTGAGAGAGGTGAAAGAGTGCTCTGTCTGCTGGAGTCGTGAGTACTAAATCAGGGTAGCTCCCTGGCCAATGGTTCTAGTGAGGGCAGGACGGTTTGGGTTCTGTGCTGGTGACACTATCTGGGCCTGCTGGCTCCATTTAATCTTCGTAGGAATTAAATGCTCGTTGTGTCAGGGCCCCAACCAGCTACATCGAGGAACTAGCCTTTAGAGTTTGGGTACCCATAGACAGTACCTTATAGGTTAGGCCTGTGCACAGAGCCCTAGGTAGATACTCACCTATTGTAGTGGTAAGCTAATCAACCTGATTCCCCCCGGTCCTTGTTATCTCCCCTTAAATAAATCAGATTGCTTGTTTTGCAAAGGTACACTGGCTAGTTTGTGTGTTAATGGTGAATTACTGCACAGTGACTATTGTGTAACTGCACCTTACTTTTCAAGGGGTCCCCGGAGCAAGCTGATTGGTTCGAGCCGGAGGGGGTAAGTGTATATGGTAAGGACACTGTAACTGAACTGTGTGGGCCACTAGTGGGAAGAAAGTGGGGTTGCAGCAACCCAGAGGGCTGTGATCAAGTCATCCTCAACCGTTCTAACCCCAACCTCTGGGTGGAGGCACCCGCCAATGGATCTAGGCCCCTCACCCTGTTACAGTTAGGGCAGGCAGGGGTAGTAGCCCTTAGGATAGCGCCCCCTGGGGGTTACAATTATCACTCTAAATGATTTTCAGTAAATAGTTACATCTTTCAACAGAGCTTCCTCTCAGATTACTTAAGCTGCAATCAGGCAGCTCTTAAAGAGACAGTGCACAGAGGCTATACAGGCTCTGGTAATCACACTTAAACTGCTAAAACTCAGGACACCAGCCTGGCAGTGAGCATTTAGGCAAGCTCAAGGAAGACTTTTTGGGAACCCCCATTTGTAGGGGAGTTGCACCCTTCCCTGCCTGGGAAAACTTGGTGTCCATGCCAAGTCTGTACCATCATAACATTGAAAATGCAACATATACAAGACATTTATACCATTAGCATGCTATACAAGTACTATCTGATTCAACAATTGGCATAACTTGTCACTTTTCTATACATGTCAATGTACTCCACTATCTCATTTCAGTTCTGACAATACATTACGCATATTTCACACAGGTAAATTGAACATTACTATACAGAATCATGTAATAACTTCTTGTACTCTAAACAGTGCAAGAGGGGGCCCTTCCTTCTCAGCTAACTAGGGGCTGAATGGGGTAGGGGCACCATGGTGAGAGGGCAGAACAAGTAACCTGGAATGGGCCGTCAAGCTCAATTTGGGCAGTGAGCTCTGAGAGACATAAACATCTTTGTGGACTACATTGAGAGGCAACTCCATTGGCCTCCCGGGGGAATTGCAACTGAAGCGCACCACTGGCTTGACAGCTCGGCCAGTCTTTCTAGGGTGAACAACCATAGTCTCTGTACTTTCAGCAATGGTCTTGGAGCTTTCATCATTTGTGAGGGGTGCCTCTGCATGAAGGGGAATGTCCAAGCTGGGAGCACTGTCAGCCCCTTGTTCTGTAGTCTCTGTTTCTACAACACTTGGCTCATTTTGAAGACACTATGGCACTGAAGGGGGGTTGTCAGCACTCTCATAGTGTTCCACAAGTTCTGGCATGTCACCAGAAAGACTCATACCATCAGCCTCTCCTTCAGGCAAATCATACAGTTCCACAATGTACAAAGACTCAGCATCCTCAGACGTGATACTGTGCACTTCACCATCAGGGAGAATTGGCTCCAAGGATAATGCCGGGGTGTTAGGCAGTCCAGAAGGCCCAGCTTCATCCCCATAATTCAACACAGAATTTCCTCAAAACAACTTGACTCAGTCCATATGAGGGGTAATAGGCATTATGACACTTACTGTCATGCGAGTTAGACTGGCAGTCACTGTCATTCTGGGCCTGCTATGGGGGAAGTCTTAAATCGGCAACCAAGGGGACGGCCTGACTCTGTTTCATTCTTGCAGCAGCATGAGTCACTGGTCAAGGGGAATCAATCTCGGTGGGTTCAGCCTCAATTATAACTTGACCAACAGGTAGCAAGTGGTTACGTTGCATGGTCTTGACAGCTTTGGAGTTATTCCCTGGGCACACTTTGTACACTGGCAAATCATCCAACTTTCCAACTATGACATGGAGAAGATAGTGCCATTGATCAGCAATCTTGTGTTTACCATGCACTCCTAAATTTCGCAACAACACACAGTCTCCAGGCCTAAGCTCTTGAGCCTTTACTTTTCTATCATGTCTCTCTTTGTTGGCTAGATTTCTTTTGGTGGCCATTATCTGGGCCAGTTGATAGGCATGGTTCAATTGAGCTTTCAGTTTTTGTACATATTGCAGGTAATCTTCAGCTTGGACCCCATCGGGAGAAACCCCAAACCAGACATCAAAAGGCAACCGGGCCTCTCCCCCGAACATGAGGCAGTAGGGAGAGAACCTGGTAGCATCTTTCTTCGTGCACTTGTATGCGTGCACCAAGGTGCTAATCTGCTGGCTCGATTTATGCTTATCTTTTGGGTGAAGGGTGCCTAGCATGTCCAGCAGGGTGCGGTTAAAGCGCTCTAGTTGAGGATCCCCCTGCGGGTGATAAGGGGAGGTTCTTGACTTTCGCACCCCCCATAAAGAGAGCATTTCTTTGATTAGCCGACTCTCAAAGTCCCGGCCCTGATCAGAGTGAATTCATTGGAGGGCACCATAGTGGATGAAGAAATTTTCCACTAGAATCTTGACCATGGTAGGTGCTTTTTGATCTTTGGCAGGAAAAGCTTGTGCATACCGTGTGAAATGGTCTATAACCACTAACAAATTGCCAATGTTTTGCTGATCAGGCTCTAAACTCAAGAAGTCTATGCAGACTAGTTCCATTGAGGTGCTGGTAGTAATGTTGACAAGGGGAGCAGCCCTCTGAGGCAGGGCTATTCTCTGCAGGCTTTGACTACAAGTCCTTACATGGTGCTTAACAATGGTCCCCATCTTGGGCCAGTAGAACTGTGATTGTACAAGGTCAAGGGACCGGTCGATACCGAGGTGGCCAATATGATTGTGGAGGGACTGCAGTACCAGATCTTTGAAGGCTGTGGGCAGGACCAGTTGTTGCTTGTCTATTTGGCCACCCTGCTCTACTGTCTCTCTATACAACAACTGATTAAGCAGCTTTAACCTGGGGCCTTCTTTAAACAATGAAGTGATTAGCAGATCAGAGGAACGCAACTTGGACACATCTTTTCCTGCACGAAGGGTGTCAGGTGCTGGCTGAATCATAGGATCTCAGGATTGAGCCCACTGAATGTTGTCATTGTCAAACTGAGGTAGTGCACTAATATCTAGAGCAGAAAAATGGCAATACACAGCCGGTATGCAGGTGTCAGAGGGGCCCAAGCAATCTGCTAAGCAGTCCGCTGTGTCCATAGACATCTGTTCATTTTTATCAAACTTTTAGCACAATGCTCGGATGTCAGGTTCAGACAGCCTGACTCAGTCGCTCTTGGAATTGGGCCTCCGGGATAGGCCGTCAGCATCAATATGATTCAGGCCTGGTCTGTATTTGACAGCATAATCATATGTTGACAATGCAGAAAGTGACCAGTGCCCCATGGCGTCTAACTTAGCTGAAGTCTGTACATAGGTCAATGGGTTATTGTCAGTCCTCACCAATATTTTCACCCCATAGATGTAATCATAAAACTGGTCGACAATGGCCCATTTTAACTCAAGGAACTCCAACTTGTGCACAGGGTAGTTTCGCTCTGACGAGGTCAAGCTCCTACTAGTGAATGCCACTGGTCTCAAACCATCCTCATGGTCTAGATACAGTACAGCTCCTAGACCCTGCAGACTGGCGTCAGTATGCAGCACATAGGGTTTGGTGGGATCAGAATAAGCGAGGATGGGGGCATAGGTGAGCTGGTATATGACTTCGTGGAAAGCTGCTTCACAGTCAGGCATCCAACGAGACCTGAAAAGTTCACCTGAGCAGAAATATGCCTTATCTGGTTCTTTAACGGACCCTTTTTTGTATTTCCGATTGGTAGGAGGGTAACCCTGGGTAAGATTCAAGAGCGGCCAAATCACTTTGGAATAGTCCTTTATGAACCGGTGGTAGTAGCCACAGAATCCCAGGAAACATTCTAGTTCTTTCAAATTGTGGGGCTGGGGCCAAGTAGTCAAGGCTCCAACTTTACTAGGATCAGTCTCTATCCCCTCTGTAGACACTATGTGCCCCACATACTTCACAGAGGTTTTGGAAAACTGGCACTTGTCAATGGACAGCTTGAGGCCGAAATCTTCCAGTCGGTCTAGTACTTTGAACAGTCGACTCTCATGTTCCTCTAGGGAGTTCCTGAACACAATGACATTGTCCAAGTAAACCAGGCATTCTAGCAAATTCATGTCTCCCACTGCTCATTCCATCAGTTGCTGGAAGGTGGCTGGGGCACCCGATATCCCCTGTTGGCATTCTCAGAAATTCATAGAACCCCAAAGGACACATGAAGGCTGTCTTCTCATGGTCAACCAGAGCCATCGGAATCTGGTAATATCCACTGCAAAGATCCAACACCAAGAACCATTTGCTCCCATTCAAACAATCCAGAGCATCTTGTATATGGGGCATGGTGTATTGATCGGGGGTGGTCCGTTGATTCAGAGTTCGATAATCAACACACATTTTCACAGATCCATTCTTCTTACGCACAACCACAATGGGAGAAGCATATGGGCTCCTGGATTCTTGTATCACACCAGCTGTGAGCAGTTCCTGCAAGTGTCTTCTCCCATCGTCTAAAACTGCAGGGGCTAGGTGTCAAGACCTCTCTCAAAATGGCCATTCATTGTGCAGGCATATGTGATGCTCCGCACCCTGGACACATCCCACGTTCCATTCCTTCAACGAAAACACTTGATCTCTCTGGGAAAGTTTCTGGCTAATTCTAGTCTTCCATTCAGCTGGCAACGGGGAGTCACCAAAATTAAGCAAGTTGGGAGTCACTCTATCTGTCTTGCCAGGGTGCTTGTTGCTGGGCAACACTGCAGTGTCTGCGCAGTGTACCATAGCTAGGGTGCATCCTCTGTTCACCTGGATCTCCTGATCTGACACATTATGAATTTGGACTATCACTCGTCATGCATAGGCATGAGCACGAGCTGGCAAGATGCTGGGCTTAACCAATAATCCTTCCGGCAATTTCCATCGCCTGGCACGTCCAACATCAGTAGTTTGTTCTTGACATCTTTGCGGAGGCAGACCTCCCCTTGAACGGTACACTGGGCGTTAGGGACCAGTACCATTGAATCAGGATCCTTCTTCCACACAACCCCTATCGGTTCATCCTGGTCCACTCTGTTGCAAATCACAGGCCCTCTTGATCAGAGCAGGAATTCTTAGGGCCCCCCAGTCCATCGCCCTTGTTTCTCGCGACAGAGTTGTGCCAGTTTCCCAAACATAGGGGCGTTGGTCCCAGTTAACAAGAACAGAGGAAGGCAGTATAGCGCAGTGGTTTAAGGCTCTGAGCTACAAACCTGGAGACCTGAGTTTGAATCCCCCAGCCACCACTTGCATACTGTGTGACCCTGAGCAAGTTGCTTAACTTCCCTGTGCTCCCAGATTGCACTTGTAAACAAAATTTCAGCTTAGCATGTCTCACCTGGTAAAAAAGTAAGTAAAAAAAATCATACAGTCCAGTAGGGGGACACACTAAGGCCAGTGTCTCGATTTGCTCCTCTACACCAGTTACAGCTGCAGGAAATGACAACCAGAGGCAGACATATCCTAGGAAGGGGTAAGACTTGTCGCTCGGCTCTCACACATGTAGGCCTGTCAGGGACTGTAAGGGCACAGCAGATAAGTGTTTGTCATACCAGTCCTTAAATACAGTGGTCACTTGTGACCCACTGTCCAGCACAGCCTGAGTAGGAATACCATTCACAGCCACGGTAGTCTCCATTGAAGGGCCCACTATTTTGGACCGGTCTGGAGGGACAGCAGCAGGGGCCTGGACAGATGATTTAGCCACATAGGGATTTGAGTTACTACTTCTTGAACCCTCACTGTGGTCATTTTGGGCACTCCTCGACCGCTGATTCGTTCTCCGAAGCTCTCCTTGAAGCCTGTATACAACTTTATCTAGGTCTTTTGTGGACCGGCATTCTCTCTTCATGTGCCCATCCTTCCCACAATTTTGGCAAAATATGTTTTCTGGGATTTGGGGTGGCCGAGGCATCACACTGGGAGCTGGGACGGTGGTACTGCCAACTGAAAACCTTGGTGCCATCTCTGTCTGCTGTGTGGTGAGTATTTGGAGACATCTCGTCAATTCTCTTACTTTCATAGTCAATATCGAGTTTCGAGCTGCTGTCAGCAGCAGATGCCTGGGTGGACACCCCCACCCCCATAGCAGATGCAGTTGGATAAGGGTCGGTGCCTGTACTTGCAGGAGCGGTCTTCATAAAGAGACTGTGTTTTGTTTCCCTGAACTCCCTCAGCAGTTCATCCCATGGTGAAACACCCTCATTGGTCCCCACTTTGGAAGGGCCTTGTGATGCCGTGATCACTTGGGCTGCACTCACCCTAGAATTACAATCCCCATCTTCATCTTGAACCTCCTGGAGTTCTTTTATCAAGTCACAATAGTCCAGTGGGTTACCCCTTCTATCTGGGAGCTTTAATTGAAGGAGCTGCAATTTAGAATGCTCTGCATGTTGCAGTATGTGCCCCAACCTCACATGGTTGAAGTCACTGGCGGCTACCCCACCTTTTCGGTAAGTCTTCTGCAGCGCTCTTTCCAGATGAGTAACATATGTAGACAAACTTTTGCCTGGCCATTGTTTTGTACCTTGAAATTTCCACATCAAGTTCTCCCCTGACTCAATGCTCCCAAAATTGCCTTTGAGTGCAGATAGGTACTTCTGGGCAGATGCATCAGGGTTTGTGGACCTTAGAAATGTAATGGCCTCTAGGGCGGGACCCCTCAAACTTTCTATGATCCTTTTCCATTTCTCAGCCTCCGCACACTGCCATTCAGGTACCAAAGGGGCAACACAATCTATCCAGGTCTCCCAATCATCCTCCCCTTGAGGGTTGGGGAGGGTACCGGAGATGATTCTCAACCATTGGTAAGAGTTGTGACAAATGGCAGGTACAGACATAGGAGCCAGCATTGGCATGGGCACAGGAAGAGGGGCAATGACGGGTGCTGGAGCGGGAGGGGGTGTTGGGGGAGGAACAACCCCAGGTGGCAGGAATAGTTTCTTTAAGTCCTCCACAGTTTTCCCTTCCTCCAGCAATAACTTGGCAAATTTCTCCTCAAAAGTCTCAGATAATGGGGGGGCTCATTCTCCCCCGGGTCTTTACTGTCTTCAGTTATCACTCTCCAGGCAGTGAGGGCTCCTTCGGGGGTGATAGTCCACGGCACTTTGGAACTGTCTACTGGGTCCTTACACTCTACTAATGCCATGAAACTTTGGGCAAGCAGATTAGCCTGTCGACCCACCACCACAGGGTTTTGTAAACATTCAACCTTGGAAAGTACTCCCTCTGCGGTGTCCTTATTGGTACCCAGGGGAATATCCAGGATAAGTATAGCATTTTGGGGGTTGATCTCCTGCCCAGTACACCACTCCACCAACTGGTTTACAGCCACTTCTGTTGGAGTAGCCATTTATTTTTAACAGCAATTTGCAAACTTGGCCACTAGAAGACACAAAATCCCAGCGGTGAGCCTCCTAGATGCAACCCCTAGGTGGCACTATCCCAAGGGCTACTACCTTTGCCTTCTTGGCTAGTAGCAGGTTAAGGGGCCTAAGTTCTGAAATGGGTGCCTCCACCAGGAGATCAGGGTTGGTAGTGGTCAAGCTAACCTGGGCACAGCCCTCTGGGACACTGTAACCCCCCTCTTTCCCCTATAGTGGCCTGAGCACTGTACAATAATCACTTTCACAATACCCCTGGTGCACCACACAAGTACCCACACTGTTTGCACTTACCACCAGGGCTGGTTCCTCTGGCTTGACCCTGGGGACCCCTGTAAAACAAGGTTATGCACAGCAAATAGCAACAGTACAGTACTTTGAGCACAAACTGGAACCACAGTCAGATTACATGCAGAAAAAGTTAGATCTGATTTATTCTGGGACTTGAACAAGGGTGGGCAAAATCAGGTTAATTAGCTTAAAGGTTATATCAAGTCAAGCAGTTATGCATGCGCTTTGAGTCCCCCCACACAGTCACACCTCTGGGTATCCAGGTGGAGAAGAGATGGACTAGCCAGGACTGTTGCCCGGGGTTGGCCAGCGTCGCAGCTGGTTGGGGCCCTGTGATGGAAGACGCAACATGCACAGTACACAATATTTGTGATCCAGAGCCAGAGGGCTCAGTTCGTAAAGGAAACAAAGCAACAAGACAATCAGATGACACACTCAGATTAAGCTGTTGTTGCAGGGGAGCTACCCTGGTATTTACTCACAATACCCAAGACTGGACACAGGCTGGACGAAAATCGAGACTGCAGGTGGTTGATCTGGAATGCCAAGAGAAGCAGGGCCCACATGAGTTGCAGAGACGTCGTTCCTGTTCAAGCATGGAGCAGGGAACTGCTCCCCAGGCAGATCTCTCGTCAATGACTTCTCTGTGCAGTGGGTAGTCTGGCTGGGCCAGTCTGGCAAGACCCAGACCGCATGGAGACAAATTCAGATGCAGTCTGTTTTGGGCTGGATACAGCTTCCAGCGAGCAGAACACAGTTCACACAGTGAGGGACTAACTCACAACCCACTAGCAGCTCATAGCACATTTACATGTACGGGAATTCTACTGTACCAGGCAAAGCGTTCCCCGGTCACAATCGTAAAGTATCTGCACACACCGGGAGCTTAGGTGTAGCTGGAACTCCTGACAGGCCAATTACATTCAGCAAAATCTTCGGACTTCTTCAGGTTGAGCCTGGTCCACTTCAGTAGCTTACTTTAGCCACATAAACTTGGATTTAGTCCACAATAATTCTCTTCTCTCCCTCTCAGGAGCAGCAGGCAGACATGCAAGTCAAACTCAGCCCTTTCACAGTTTTCCCATGTGAATCCACTCAGGATCCCTGCCCAAAATACACTTGAGCTCTTCTCATTTCACTTCCCAGCTCAGAACTAACTGAAAACTGCAAGCAGCCCAGGACTTCCCCAAGATCCAAAAGATTTGGTTGGTTGATTTGGCTGTCAGTCAAAGCAAGAGCTCCCCCTTCAGTTGCAAAATAGGCACAAAAAGTTCAAACTACAGTTCCTACAGATTTTGAATTCAGACAGCTCCTGTAGTCCGGCTACATTTTAGATCCCACCAGTACTGTTTGGTCCAATTTGCAGTCCAGGACCAAGACAGTGGAGACAAACAAACCAGTCCTTGCTACAAAGAAAGCAGGTTAGAAAAACTATATTATCATTATCACTCTAAATGATTTTCAGTAAATAGTTACATCTTGCAACAGAACTTCCTATCAGATTACTTAAGCTGAAATCAGGCAGCTCTTAAAAAGACAGTACACAAAGGCTATACAGGCTCTGGTAATCACATTTAAACTGCTAAAATGCAGGTCACCAGCCTGGCAGTGAGCATTTAGGCAAGCTCAAGGAAGACTTTTTGGGAACCCCCATTTGTAGGGGGTTACACCTATACATCCCAGCATCACTCTGGCCCTACCCACTGCTTTGTCTCACTGCCCTGCCACTTTGAGGTCATCAGTTATGATAACCCAAGGTATCTTTCCTGATTAATGACAGTCAGTACCTCAACCCCCATCATATACTCAGCTCCTGGGTTCCTATGCCGATTGGGTTCCTATGAGATTTTTTCACTTTTCTTATACATTTTTCTTAAATTCTGCAGGGGTGCCACGGTGTGTAGCCATAATCAGAACCAGACCATAGTAGTGCTAGTACTCCCCTCCAAAACCAAGAAGCTGCTCAAAAACCTGCCATTCATTTAAGTTAATTTAATTTTCTTAAGTTGTCTTCATTCCATCATATTAACATTTTAAAGGGGTTCCCAGAAGGCTGCTGTAATGGGTGTGCACCCCCCTGACCGAAGTCCACACAGCAATATGGTGCCCTGCAGCCACAGACTCCAACCCTCCTTCATGTCATAGAAGACTGTGGGCTGGATGACAACTGGGGGGGCACTGCTAGCCAAAATTGAAATACCGTGGATCATAGGGGACATGGTAGTCCATAAATATTGGCCACCATGTCCCATGATCCCCTGGTCCTGTGGACCAGAGGATCCAGTTGGGGTATCTGATTGCCCATGGTGCAGCCCAGGTCCAGCCCCCCAGATGATCCCACCCTATATGCAGATTTACATAGCCACACATTGGGCCAGCTGGGGGTCATGCATCCTGGCCTCATGCATGCCACAAGGGCCAGGTACACAGCACATAGTTGTGCAGCCCAGTACATGTGACTGATGGTGCTGTTGGGCCCATTAGTACAGCGGGCCCTGGGTTTGTACTTAAGCTATATAATGTATAAACTGCACCTTCTCCAAGCTGTAACCAGATCCTGTTGCATTTGGAAAGAAATGCAAATGACTCCCAGATCGAATGGTAAATCCATTTCTCATGAATACAATTATTATTATTATTATGAACACAACAGGACACTACAGGGTGCTGGTTGTGGTGAGATACCTGCTTTTTTAGTGGCTGAAAGACACTCGGCCTGTGGCCTCTTGCCTTACTGGGTCCACCATATAAACACACAGCCAAAAAGAGTGCGCGCAGACGCCGCAAAAGCACGTGTTTGAAACCACGCTACTATAAATAAACTAACTGCAAACCCCGCACACTGTTGTGACCATGTGACTTTTGACTGTGCATTTATTTTTTTAAAGATCTTGACAGTATCTGTGCCTTACCATGCCCCATGGCATTTATTTATTCATTTAGTTTTTATTTACTAGGTAGGTGCACTAGACAAACAGTTGCCTGTTTTCAGGCATGACCTGGGAGATCACAGCAACTGAAAAGGTACAGCAAGTGAACAGCAATACACAACAATGAATGTATATTATAAAAAGGTTCTCAGAAATACTGCAGTCTGATTGGCTGTTAGGATTCCAACAGCCTTACATTAATCCATGTTACACTGTCATGTACAGCCTGATCACAATGGCACATGGATTCTTCCTGTCAGCATTCCATCCTCTAGTACTGCTGAATGACTGGAATAATGCATTCAGATTTTGAACCAGCATTCTTAAACTGTTGGTGGAAGAACTATTTTATTAAAAATCTCACTGTAAATGAGGAAAACATTAAAAAAGTATTCTTTTAACACTCCTTTTCAGAACAGTTTTCTATAATAGCAATAAGGCATTCCCAGGAGTTAGATTAACAGTCAGTTAATCACCCCTTAGGGGCAATATGGCACTCGGCTTTGTCTCGTGCCACATTACACCCCTAGGGGGTGATTAACAGACTGTTAATCTAACCCCTGGTCATGCCTTATTGCTTAACAAATGTCACAGAATATAGAGTAGAATGTAAGGTGGAATTGAATGGAGAACTAAAGCAAAGGTGCAGGGCAAGGTACATGCCACATAGCTAGCCTAATAGTAAACAAGTGCAAAAGGCATGCTATGCTGAGAAGTTTAAATCAAACACAATAGAGGGAAGCCCAACAACAAATATATACCAACTAGGGGCAGGAGCATATAATCGTATTAAGCAGATAGGATTAGTAACCACTTTGGAAGGCCTGGCTAGGGTGACACTGCTGAATCATAGCCAGAATGAGGTTTCAAAGTCTTGGAGCGGTGCAGGAGAAGGCAATCTCACCTAATTTGTTTTTTGTCTTACTAATTAACAGGAGATCAAGCTCAGAGGCTCTTAGTGGGTAAGAGGTTCTCAGGAGACGTGATGCTTGCGGTAGGGGTGACTGTTTCCACACAATGTTATAAATTATGCCACCCACACGGTAACATTACGTAGACAGCACAAGAAATGCTGCACTCCAGTCAACAGGAACACTTAAAGCAAGTTGCAGGTAAAAAGGTGTATTACAAATAGTAAAGGCTGGTTCAGTAAGACGCTCACTCCAAACGGGGTTGCCCTGGAATTCAACTGTTAGGTCTTCCTCAGAGGAAGACTTAATGGTTGAATCACAGGGCAACCTGGTTTGGAGTGAGCCTCTTATTGAATCAACCTTTACTATTTGTAATAACCTTTTTTACCTGCAACTTGCTTTAAGTGTTCCTGTTGACTGGAGCGCAACAATTCTTGCGTTGAGTGTTCTGACTGGCTGCCTTGCTTGCACCCCACCTGCCCCGAGTTGAGCGCTTTTGTGAACTTGAACTTTTAAAGTTACGTAAAGCAGGTGCATGGGGGGGGGGGTCATTCAAGTTTCGAGTACAAGGTACAGGGCTTAGTTGGTGGGGAAATGCAGAGTGGTTCTGCTAGACCATTAGGTGATCATGGACTCAGTCTTTCAGCAACTGTAACTTCCACAATGCTCCTCTTTATGGATCGTAAACACTTCCAGAATTCTAAACAGAAACTTTCCTTTCCTTCAGCTCTGACATACTAGTCCCATATGACTTGCACTTGTTCTGGACCCTTGGGAAAATCCAGAAATAGCAAGACTTGCTGACCCCATGCTTCAATTGCTTGAATTCCCAATAGGCATTCAGGATATTTTGTTTCTGAAGTTATGTAGCCGAAAGATGAGCTGTCTTGGTGGAGCATTGGGTGAGCGGAGGGTTGGTACAAGGACCATATGTGTCTGATCAGTTTGAACTTTCCCCGTTTACAGTCCAGACAGTTTTCTTGGTAGCCATGTCTCCAGGAAAGCTACAGTGTCCCGACCCTCAGTAACCCCACAGATAAAGGTTGTTCCTTCTATGATTATTCTACTGCTAGTTGAGCTGGTCTGTCAGCTCTTCGTAAACACGCTTCAGCCTCTGTACTTTGCTCTGGAGCCCCTCAAGGGTATTTACAAACTCAGAGATCCTCTTCTCAGCCCCTCAAACCAAGCTCTACATTTAAAGAATTTCTGGCTCAGGGCTCCAGGTTTAGATGCTAAATGTAATATCATGGGAAGGGTGCACTGGTTGAACCAAAGGGTCATAATTGTCTGGAATGGCCTCCCACTGGAGGCGGCTGGTAGTAAACATATGACTGAATTTAAAAATAGACTCAACATTCATTATGTGGGCTACAAAATGGGTTTTTCCCCCTGATGTCAGGGGCGAACATCATATAGATTATGGGCCTTTTTGCTCATAACTATCTATGAGCTCTTCCAGCTTGGGGGACTGCACTGCGAGGACCCGGTTGGATACCATATGACCTAATGTAATCGTCACTTTTTCCAAGACCTCCTGAACAGCACAGGTCTCTGATGCTCTACCAGACCCATCGTTCTTTTGGTCCTTTTTCTGTCCCCTGGTAAGCTTAAAGGGACACTGTCAACCCCCTTAGGCCTCAAAGTGTCCCTAGTTTAAAAAAACACATTTTATGATTGCTCACATTCTACAGAGAATGCTAATGCAACTGTTAGTTTGATTCATATCCTTTTTTTTTCTTTTAAAAATGAAAAACGCACTGCCCACCATACTGGTGTAACCACATCAAAACGTTTGTTTACATTTCTTGATCTGCTCCAACTGCATTTTTCCTGGACTCAGGAACACCCCCAACACAATCTAGCCACTCATTATGCAGTGTGAGTAGATGAGACTACTGTATCATGAGTGGCTGCACTGTTTGGGGGTGTTTCTAATGTTCAGGAAGTCTACACTAAGAGGCATTCAATGATTTGAAGCAAAACAAAGCTAGACACAGCTATACATTACCATGCATTTTAGTTGTAATACACAAGGAGGCAGACAAAACAACCAGCAACATCAATGAATTTTAGAGGCAGTAAGCAATCATAAAATGTGGGGTTTTACCAAAA
Organism: Neoceratodus forsteri; assembly: GCA_016271365.2. Lineage (NCBI taxonomy): Eukaryota > Metazoa > Chordata > Ceratodontiformes > Ceratodontidae > Neoceratodus > Neoceratodus forsteri. Next base: position 49,984,054 of record JADMNL010000031.1, on the reverse strand, counting down.
ATAATATGATGCAAAAAAAGGTTGGCAGTGTCTCTTTAACTATAGGTGCAGTTGAATACACCTTCATCACATTTACTAGTATGCTAGGTATGTTTTAAGTCATTTATTTAAGCAGTAAATGTTAATCAAGGTGTTTCAATCTGAACTGAAGTGGGAGCTCTGAGGAAATGCGTCTGGCCTTGTGCTCTGCTCATGAGTGCCCCAGAATTCTTTGTTATTGCATTTAGTGTATTCTGCAAACCCCCGTTATATATTTTTTTCTTGCTACATATTAGATTTACATTACCTAATTTTTGTTTTGTACGTTCCTCTGGCATTCAGTGTTACCCTTAATAAGTTGAAAGCTTTCGGTTTTGCTCTTCTTTTTTAAAAGAGCCTTTCAGTTAGCCACACTGGCCTTTTTTTTTCATTGTATATAGCCCTTGATGGCATGTACTTATTCTGTAGTAACTGCATTTTCCATTGAAAGTGCTCTGCTGTTCTTTAGTGCAAAAGCACTGAAGGAAGGGTTACCCTGGAGAGCACAGGCAGCAGTATGGAATGTGCACTTCTGAATTCCTCTGTTCTTCTACCCCTTTTTTCTTCATTTCCTCCTCTGATCTCCATTCTCCTAGTTCCCATCTAATTTACCAACCTTGGCCCTTTTATATTCAAAACATTTGATTGTACTCTTTTCTTTCACCAACTTCTGTTAATCCAAAACTGGACCATGTTATGTTTATTGCCACCAAGTGGTTCTCTGATGGTGAACTCTCAATAACTGTCCACAGATTACTTAGGATTAAATATATATATATATATATATATACACACACACACACATATATATATATATAGTATTCTTTGGTAACTGGGTAAGACCTACTAGGCACAAGTGCATATTTTCAGAGGCGACCCAGGAGCACTGGGGAGATTAAATGACTTGCTCAGAGCCACACAGTATACAAGTGGAGGTTGTGGGAATCAAACCCAAGTCTGCCACATGTACTAAGTTCATTCACAGCTCATTACTCTAGCCTCTAGGCTGTACTGCCAGCCCCATGTTATCCCATCCCTGGTAAACACCTGCTGAACTAACTGTGTCAGGTTGGCATCATAAACTACCCCTAAAAAGTGTGCCCCACTCCATACAGTAAATTGTTTAATGCATTCAGATTGGCTGATAAAGCAAACTGCTCAACACACAGCCCTGATAGTTGCCCATCTTGGAGCCTGTACAGAATAAGGAAACAAATACTCAAATTGCTCAAAAATAAAATAATAATTATAACAAAAAATACATGTAACATACTGTAATAGTGATTACCTAGCTATACAGTAATTGTGCATGAACTTGGGAATAAATTATTCTTATTACTTTGTACAACCCTCTGCATATGGCCTTGGTGTTAATAAGCTTGGGAATACTCTTATTCCCTCATATGTAGCATGCTACAGACGGGGTTATCACTTAATTACTGCAACCTAATCTTTTCCACACTGCATTTTAAAGCAGTTATACAACAGAAAATGTTTTTCCAAAAAGCTTGTTTCTACCTACAGTTCATAAAAATAATAGCACGCCTGTTAAATCTGCCGTTCTAGGTGCTCCGTATGCTGGGCACCGTGCAGTACATTGTTTTCTCGATCCTAACCAATGTGAGGCCCACAATGTCATTTCTAAGACAAAGGAAGCATCCATATCTTTTTTTTCTTGAGAAAAAAATTAACCTAAAGGAAATAAAATAATATTTAAATTCTACTAGAACTGAAACATTTTACAAGCAAATGAAACTGAAAATGGTCTGGTTTCAACTACAATTTACACAAACTATGGTCAGAGTCAAAACAGCTGCTAATTCATTAACTTGATAAAAGATATTTATTTATTTATTCTTTGGTAACCCAGTAAGGCCCACTAGGCACAGGTGCCTGTTTTCAGGGGCAACCTAGGAGCAGAGGGGAAGTTAACTGACTTGCTCAGAGTCACACAATATGCAAGTGGAGGTTGTGGGAATCAAACCCAGGTCTCCTGAATGTACCAAACTTGTTCACAGCTTGTTACTCTAACCTCTAGGCTATACTGCCAGCAGCTTAGAATTAGAGTGTGGGTTGGCTTTTAATTTATTATGTTGACTGCACACAAGCACAAGAAACATGTTGCGGCAGCTTTTGCAAAAAGCAGGCTGTGGAGGCTCCGCACTGTTGTGGCCAATGCCCTCACATCCTTTAAAGGCTTGGCCACCTTTCCCCAATGCCGTGGCACACTGCTGCTGACACTAGCTCAGCCAGCGTGCCACAACTTTCTAGCATTTTAGCCGCTGCAATCAGGGGCCACCTCATCATTGCAGCATCATCCTCTGCAATGAGGAAGCGACCCCTCATTGCAGGGTTGTTGCTAAGGGGGAGCCCAGTCCCAATCAGCACGTCTACCCCACCAATGTCTTGTGTGCCAAGGGGGGTGCCCAATCCCCCTCAGCTTATGTACCCTTCCTGGTTCAGTGTTTGCCGACGGGGGTGCCCAGTCCCGGCTGGCATAATCCCCCCTCCATTTCTTGTGTGCCGACGGGGGTGCCCAATCCCGTCGGCATGATGTGCCCACTCCTTTGGTTGTGTGCCGGCGGGGTACCCAATCCCACGTCGGCATGTTCTCCACTCCTTTGGTTGTGTGCGACGGGGTGCCTAATCCCGTCGGCTGCAGCCTGCCCCCAAAGAAATTGCTGGCATGCTGGGAGCCCACCCAGCATGCCACATTCCCGAAAGGCAAAACGGTCCTGCAATGTTTTTAATTCCTGTAAACAAAAACGGTCCTCACCATCTCCCTGGCCCCCACAACCTGCACCCACCCACTGACACCCTGCCCCACCCCTCACCGTACTTACCCTCCGAGCCCAGCGCGACGACTTCGTGGACCGGAACACATCTGCACTCTTCAAAGCCGACCGCGAACTGCAGAAATGCCGTTAAGCTGTATAATGGAATAAATAGGGTTTTTTCAACTTTGATGCATATCTCAGGCATTATTTGGAATTTTGGCACCAAATTTTCAACATGAGGTTTTTGGGAGCCCTCCTCATGAATTCTGTCACTGTAATGGCATTAATTGGTCCCAAAAGGTGATTTTGCAGCACTGCACGGAATCACCTTTCGGGAAGGATTAGCGAAACGACAGTGCCTCTCAAAAAGCCCATGTTGCAAATTTGGTGGAAAAAATAAAAAAAAATGACTGTTTTATGAGTGTGCGTAACTTCGCGAATTTGCAATATTTTCAAGCCAGATTTTCAACATTGGCATTTTTCCACACCTCCTTGTGAACAGTACAGCTGTCATTTTTCACATCATGGCCGAAATGTGCTTTCGCACTTCCGGTGCAGAATAGTGTGGTCGCTGTGGGAAATCAGTGTTCAGGACAGATTACAAAAATGACAGTAATACTGTTCATGAGCAGAGGTCCTAAAATGCCTATGTTGAAAATTTGGTGCTGATACTCCATAAACTGACTGTGTTACGAGCGTGTATTGTGCAGTTTCCATGCATGCTCGTACCTTTGCAATATTTTCATTCCAGATATTCAACATTGCCATTTTTACACACCTCCTTATGAACAGTGCAGCTGTCATTTTTCACATCCTGGCTGAAATGTGTTTTCGCTCTTCCTGCGCACAATTGCGCGGTCGCTGTGGGAAATCAGTGTTCAGGACACATTAAGAAAATCACACTGACACTGTTCATGAGCACAGGTCCTAAAATGGCAATGTTGAAAATTTTCTGATGAAACTCCATAAAATGACTGTTATGAGCATGTATTGTGCAGTTTCCACACTCCCTTGTAACTTCACAAATTAGTAATATTTACGCACCACATTCTCAACAGTGGCATTTTCCCACATCTCCTCATGAAACGTACAGCTGTCATTTTTCACATCCTGGCCGAAATGTGTTTTCGCGCTTCCGGCACAGAATACTGCAGTCACTGTTGGAAATCATTGTTTGGTGCAATTTAGGATTGAGCAAGTGAGAGGGGGGGGAGGTGACCGAGCTCAACTGAGCTCTGTCGGGACTGCTGCAGATTTCTTTGTGGGTAGAAAAAGGCACCAACACAGGCAGGAGCCCAGTACAAAAGGGCAGTCTGCAGCACCAGGAGACACAGAACGAGCGAGTGAGGGAGCAGGAGTGCGTGAGGTCAACGGAGCTCTGTTGGGACTGCTGCGGATTTCTTTGTGGGTAGGAAAAGGCAGCAATGCATGCAGGGGCCCAGTACAAAAGGCCAGTCTGCAGCAGTGGGAGAAACAGAACGAGCAACAGAGAGAGAGGGGGGGAGTGAGCAAGCTCAACGGAGCTCTATCATGACTGCTGTGGATTTCTTTGTGGAGAGAAAAGGGCAGCAATGCAGGCAGGAGCCCAGTACAAAAGAGCAGGCTGCAGTGCTGGCAGAAATGGAACAAGCGAGTTAGAGAGAGGGAGTGAGTAAGGTCAACAGAGCTCTGTCAGGACTGCTGCAGATTTCTTTGTGGCCAGAAAAAGGTGCCAACAGAGGCAGGAGTCCAGTACAAAAGGACAGCCTGCAGCGCCAGGACAAACAGAATGAGCGCATAAGACAGGGGCAGTGAGCGACCTCAGCGGAGCTCTGTCGGGACAGCTGCAGATTTCTTTGTGAGCAGAAAAAGGTGCCAATGCAGGCAGGAGCCCAGTACAAAAGGGCAGCCTGCAGCGCCGGGAGAAACACAATGAGCGAGTGAGAGAGGGGGAGTGAGTGGCACAACGGAGCTGTGTCAGGACTGCTGCAGATTTCTTTGTGGGCAGAAAAAGGCAGCAATGCATGCAGAAGCCCAGTACAAAAGGCCAGCCTGCAGCAGCGGGAGAAACAGAACGACTGACTAAGAGAGAGAGTGGGAGTGAGCGAGCTCAATGGAGCTCTATCATGACTGCTGTAGATTTCTTTGTGGGCAGAAAAGGGCAGCAACGCAGGCAGGAGCCCAGTACAAAATGGCAGGCTGCAGCACTGGAAGAAATGGAATGAGCAAGTGAGTAAGGTCAATGGAGCTCTGTTGGGACTGCTGCAGGTTTCTTTGTGGTCAGAAAAAGGTGTCAACTGAGGCAGGAGCCCAGTACAAAAGGGCAGCCTGCAGCACCAGGACAAACTGAATGAGTGCGTAGGACATGGGGAGTGAGTGACCTCGACGGAGCTCTGTCGGGACAGCTGTGGATTTCTTTGTGGACAGAAAAAGGTGCCAACACAGGCAGGAGCCCAGTACAAAAGGGCAGCCTGCAGCGCCAGGAGAAACACAATGAGCGAGTGAGAGAGGGGGAGTGAGAGGCACAACGGAGCTGTGTCAGGACTGCTGCAGATTTCTTTGTGGGCAGAAAAAGGCAGCAATGCATGTAGGGGCCCAGTACAAAAGGCCAGCCTGCAGCAGCAGAAGAAACAGAACGAGTGAGTGAGAGAGGGGGAGTGAGCTAGCTCAACAGAGCTCTATCGTGAATGCTGCAGATTTCTTTGTGTGCAGAAGAAGGCGGCAACACAGGCAGGAGCCCAGTACAAAAGGGCATCCTGGTGCGGTGACAGAAATGGGATGAGCAACTGAGAGAGGAGGAGTGAATGAGCTCAAAGAAGCTCTGTCGGGACTGCTGCAGATTTCTTTGTGGGCAGAAAATGGCACCAACAGAGGCAGGAGCCCAGTACAAAAGGGCAGCCTGCAGCGCCAGGAGAAACAGAATGAGCAAGTGAGACAGGGGGAATGCGCGACCTCAACGGAGCTCTATCATGACTGCTACAGATTTCTTTGTGGGCAGAAAAAGGCTACAATGCAACCAGGAGCCCAGTACAAAAGGCAAGCCTGCAGCATTGGCAGAAATGAATGAGCGAGTGACAGAGGGTGAGTGAGTGACCTCAAGGGTGCTGTGTCAGGACTTCTGCAAATCACTTTGTGGGCAGAAAAAGCCACCAACGCAGGCAGGAACCCAGTACAAAAGGGCAGCCTGCAGCAGCGGGAGCCACAGAATGAGACAGGGAGGGAGAGGGAGTGAGTGAGCTCACTGGAGTTCTGTTGGGACTGCTGCGGATTTCTCTGTGGGCAGAAAAGGGCAGCAATGCATGCAGGGTCCCAGTACAGAAGGGCAGCCTACAGCGGTGGGAGAAACAGAATGAATGAGTGAGAGAAGGAGAGTGAGTGAGCGAGCTCAACGGAGCTCTGTCAGACTGCTGCAAATTCCTTTGTGGGCAGAAAAATGTGCCTGTGAACCTAGTACAAAAGGGCAGCCTACAGTGGCAGGAGAAACAGAATGAGTGCGTGAGACGGGGGAGTGAGCGACCTCAACGGAGCTCTGTTGGGACAGCTGCGGATTTCTTTGTGGGCAGATCAAGATGTCAAAGCAGGCAGGAACCCAGTACAAAAGGACAGCCTGCAGCTTCGGGAGAAACGCAACGAACGAGTGAGAGAGGGGGAGTGAGTGAACTCTACTGAGCCATGTTGGGACTGCTGCAGATTTCTTTGTGGGCAGAAAAAGCCCCCATTGCAAGCAGGAGCCCAGTACAAAAGGGCAGCATGCAGCAGCGGGAGACACAGAACAAGCGAGTGAGGGAGGGGGAGTGAGTGAGCTCAACGGAGCTAAGCTGGGACTGCTGCGGATTTCTTTGTGGGTAGAAAAAGGCAGCAATGCAAGCAGGGGCCCAGTACAAATGGGAAGCCTGCAGTGGTGGGAGAAACAGAACGAGCGAGTGAGAGAGGGGGAGTGAGTGAGCTCAACGGAGCTCTGTCAGGACTGCTGCAGATTTCTTTGTGGGCAGAAAAAGCTGCCAGCAGAGGCAGGAGCCCAGTACAAAAGGGCAGCCTGCAGTGCCAGGAGAAACAGAATGAGCGCGTGAGACAGGGGGAGTGAGCGACCTCAACAGAGCTCTGTCGGGACAGCTGCAGATTTCTTTGTGGGCAGAAAAAGGTGCCAATGCAGGCAGGAACCCAGTACAAAAGGCCAGCCAGCAGCGCCGGGAGAAACACAACGAGCGAGTGAGAGGGGGGAGTGAGTGAGTGAGCTCAACGATGCTGTGTCGGGACTGCTGCAGATTTTTTTGTGGGCAGAAAAAGCCCCCAATGCAAGCAGGAGACTAGTACAAAAGGGCAGGCTGCAGCAGCGGGAGACACAGAACGAGGGAGTGAGTGAGTGAGCTCAATGGAGCTCTGTTGGGACTGCTGCAGATTTCTTTGTTGGTAGAAAAAGGTAGCAATGCTCGCAGGGGCCCAGTGCAAAAGGGCAGCCTGCAGCAGGGGGAGAAAAAGAACGAGCGACTGAGAGAGAGGGGGAGGGAGCGAGCTCAACGGAACTCTATCGTGACTGCTGAAGATTTCTTTGTGGGCAGAAAAAGGCAGCAGTGCATGCAGGGGCCCAGTACAAAAGGCCAGCCTGCAGCAGGGGGAGAAATAGAATGAGCGACTGAGAGAGAGGGGGAGTGAGCAAGCTCAACGAAGCTCTTTTGTGACTGCTGCAGATTTCTCTGTGGGCAGAAGAAGGTGGCAATGCAGGCAGGAGCCCAGTACAAAAGGCCAGCCTGCAGCACCGGCAGAAATGGAATGAGCGAGTGAGAGAGGGAGAGTGAGCGAGCTCAACGGAGCTGTGTCAGGACTGCTGCAGATTTCTTTGTGGGCAGAAAACGGAGCAATGCACACAGGGGCTCAGTACAAAAGGGCAGCCTGCAACAGCAGGAGAAACAGAATGATCGAGTGAGAGAAGGGGAGTGAGCGAGCTCAATGGAGCTCTATCATGACTGCTGCAGATTTCTTTGTGTGCAGATGAAGACAGCAATGCAGGCAGGAGTCCAGTACAAAAGCGTAGCCTGCAGCACCGGCAGAAACGGAACGAGCGAGTGAGAGAGGGGGAGTGAGCGACCTCAACGGAGCTCTGTCGGGGCTGCTTCAGATTTCTTTGTAGCCAGAAAAAGGTGCCAACAGAGGCAGAAGCCCCGTACAAAAGGACAGCCTGCAGCACCAGGACAAACAGAACGAGCAAGTGACACAGGGGGAGTGAGCGACCTCAATGGAGCTCTGTCAAGACAGCTGTGGACTTCTTTCTGGGCAGAAAAAGGTGCAAAAGCAGGCAGGAGCCCAGTACAAAAGGGCAGCCTGCAGCGCCCTCAGAAACAGAACGAGAGAGTGAGAGAGGGGGAGTAAGTGAGCTCAATGGAGCTCTGTCAGGACTGCTGCAAATTTCTTTGTGGGCAGAAAAAAGGCACCAACAGAGGCAGGAGCCCCGTACAAAAGGGCGGCCTGCAGCACCAGGAGGCACAGAATGAGCGAGTCAGACAAGGGGAGTGAGCGATCTCAATGGAGCTGTATCGTGACTGCTGCGGATTTCTTCATGTGCAGAAAAAGGCGGCAATGCAGGCAGGAGCCCAGTACAAAAGGCCAGCCAGCAGCACGAACAGAAATGGAACGAGCAACTGAGAAAGGGAGAGTGAGCGAGCTCAATGGAGCTGTGTCGCAACTGCTGCAGATTTATTTGTGGGCAGAAAAAGCTGCCAATGCGGGTAGGAGCCTAGTACAAAAGGGCAGCCTGCAGCAGCGGGAGACACAGAACGAGTCACTGAGGGATGGGGAGGGAGTGAGTGAGCTCAACAAAGCTCTGCTGGGATTGCTGCAGATTTCTTTGTGGGCAGAAAAAGGCAGCAATACACCCAGGGGCCCAGTACAAAAGGGCAGCCTGCAGCGGTGGTAGAAACGGAATGAGCAACTGAGAGAGGGGGAGTGAGGAGCTCAACGGAGCTCTATTGTGACTGCTGTGGATTTCTTTGTGGGCAGAAAAAGGTGGCAATGCAGGCAGGAGCCCAGTACAAAAGGCCAGCCTGCAGCGCTGGCAGACACGGAACAAGCGAGTGATAGAGGGGGACTGAGCAACCTCAACAGACCTGTGTCCAGACTACTGCAGATTTCTTTGTGGGCAGAAAAAGCTACCAACACTGGCAGGAACACAGTACAAAAGGCCAGCCTGCAGTGCCAGGAGAAACAGAATGAGGGAGTGACACAGGGAGAGTATGCCACCTCAACGGACCTCTGTCGGGACAGCTGCGGATTTCTCTGTGGACAAAAAAGGGTGCCAATACAGGCAGGAGACCCGTACAAAACAGCAGCCTGCAGCACTGGGAGAAACAGAACGAGCGAATGACAGAAGGACAGTGAGCAAACACAACGGACTAACACAATCAACATTCGGCATTGAAAAATGCTTGTTTGTTGTATTATTGTGATATTAAAATTTCAGACTTCCATCACAATAATAGAAAAAAAAAGAAAACTTTAAAGGTTGAGATGGTGTAGAAGCAGGTGCTATTGGCTCTGAACGTACAGTATCCCCTCCCCATACAGCTACACATGTGCTATCAATCTCTTTCTTTCTATTTTCTTATCCCTGCAGGGCATACATACACCTAAACAGAATCGATGCATTAGGGCCAAACAGACTAGGTGGCTGCATAAGGAACTTCTCGCCTCCCTCCAGGCATGTGACAAAAGTTGGAACCACTACAAAACTTTGGGTCAGCAAAGTGAATATGACACTTACAGAGAGCAGCGCAATATGTGCAAAAAACAAATCAGGCTTACTAAAAGCTCATACTGCAAAGGTCTATTGCTGGAAGCTGCTGGAGACTCGAAGAAATTCTGGACACATGTAAAATCCTTCCTGGGCTCAAACCAGTCTCAACACATGAATGATATGGTCCTCAGTGGTATGAACTGAAGTGACCCCACCACCATTGCAAATTCTTTCAACAAATACTTTACTGATCTCACCAAATGGCATCCTGATGCCTGTTACTCGCACAAACATACCCATACATCCTCCCTTCTATTTTAAGGCTATTCCAAATGCTGAAACTACTTAACTCAATCTCCGATAGTACTAGTGCAGGCTCCGACTACCTAGAGCCTAAACTCCTGAAGCTGGCTGCTCCTTTTATTGCGGCCCCACTGGCTAAAATCTTTACACTATCTCTCTGCCATGGTCCTGTTCCGGACATATGGAAATTAGCAAAAGTTACCCCAGTCTTTAAGAAAAGTGACAAGAAGGACATACTGTAGCTAATTTTAGGCCCATAGCCATTCTGTCAGTACTAAACAAAATACTCAAGAAATTAGTGTCTATACAAGTCACCAAGATCCTCTTTAAATAGACCCTCCCAACACCTACTCAACATGGTTTCCAAAAGGGGCATAGCACCTCTACTGCTCTGATACAATTCACAAATGATGCCCTTACCGCTATGGATCAAGGTCTCATGACTGGAGCAGTGTTCATTGTCCTCGCAAAGGCATTTGATCTTGTAGATCACCCTCTTCTGCTTGATTGCCTTAGCTTCACTGGTTTCTCAGAGCAAGCCACAAACTAGTTCCAGAGTTACTTCAACAATAGAAGACGACAGGTAAAATTTAGCTCTGTGGTGTCAGACTCTGTGCCTGTCAATGTTGGTGTTCCTCAAGGCTCCATCTCAGGGCCTCTTCGCTTCTCTTCTCCATTTTTATAAATTACATATCTTCTAACACCCCTTGGTGCTCAGCAATCTTGTAAACAGATGGTCTGGTGCTCTACACCTCCTCTGCAAACGTAGAAGAAATAAAACAGTCGACTAACATCGGCATTTCTCATAATGCAAGAATGGATCCACAACAAAAGGCTCGTCCTAAACATAAGTAAAACTCAGGGCATGCTCTTCGGATCTGCAACCAAACTTAGAACAGACTGCAACTTTTTCAATGTCTCCTGTGCAAATGGCTCCCCCCTTCTGAAAACAGCCTCATTCAAGTATTTAAGTGTCCTGCTTGATGAAACTCTCAACTTTGAGCAACACATCATCGACACCTGCAAGTCAGTAAACTCCAAACTCAGAATAGCCTACAGGATTAGTTGGATGCTTACCCCCTCAGCTAGACTGGTTATTGCTAGGGGTATCCTACTTCCATCCCTTGCGTATGGTGCTGTCACCTACATAAATGCTTCGAAAACCACCCTAAGTGGGATAAACCGCACAACAGTACCTGTTGTTGTGCCTCGGCTTTCCCACGTTTGAAGCACCATTGCTTGCTATATGCAGACAGTGACGCTCTGCCCCTTGCTGATGATTATGTATGATATTTGTAATATAAAAATATAGAATGTGATTGTCTCACATAAGTCAGCCTGTGCTTCCATGGGTGCCCCCCCATAGAGGTTTCAGTGAAGCTACAGGATATGTAAATTGACCAGAGGATGTGTGAAATTTACCAGTAAAGGGAAAACCTAGAGTTTCCTGTTCTGTTCTTAATTAAGGCCCTGGCCATCTGCCAGAGGATACGCCTCATAAACGTTATGATTGCTGTAGGAAGACATATCTGGTAACAACATTGTGACATTGTGTTAAAGGTCGTAAACCCTTTGATCTCCTTTGGGAACAGGACCCACAATAAGATGAAAGAAAAATGTTTAATTAAGGAGACATATTTAGGAAGTGTTTTTTTCTTCTGATGTCACTTTATTTAACATACCTCCTGGTAGGAAATCATGTTTGTAATTTTTTAATTCTAAAAAGGAGGAGCTAGATGACTCACAAAAGGGGTGTGGAGACACATTTAACTGATAACATGTGTCTGAAAAGTATGACATATCATTTTGGGGCTCTTGAGAAACAGTTCTCTGATCTAACTTATAACGCACTTCCAGAGGAAATACCTTAGATAGGAAAGATCTAAATGTATTGTGGTAGGAGTTTTGTTTCTATAATTTTCCCTTGTTTCTTTTATAGATTGTAAGCTCTTGATATTTGTTTTGTGTTTAATATTACTTATTTTACAATTTTTTGTAAACCACCTTTTTTGAGATACTGCCTATGTCTTCCCGGTTTTCTTATTGCATGTGGAGTGCCTGTATTTTTAAGTTTGACAATGGTTTAAAAGGCTTGATGGTGTTACTGAGCTTGGAGAAAGGTCAGAATATACCTAAGGTCTCCAATAAAGTTGTAAGGGTTCATTTTGGATACCTGGTTAGGTGCCCTTAGGAGGAAGATATATTACATCCCCCTGAAGAGAATATTATCTGAGCCTGTAATTGGGTATGCTAACATAAGGTTCACAGTTTGAATCCCTCCAGAACTTGAGGCTAGCAGGTGATTTGGACTCAAAACAGATAGGAGGGTTATCCTGCCTGTTACCTGTTCACACTATTGAGCTCTGAGGTTTGCACTGTGGGAGCAGAGGTCCTGACCTGCGGAGTGCATTTGTGACAGACCTCAGATGGCCTTCTCCATCTGTCAGTTGACTCCTTGCCCTTGGTACTCTGCTGGACAACATCATCAGAACTAATCTACCTACTTCTCTTGCAGGCATGCTGGTGTCTCTGTCCCCCACCTATGGCTTCTGCTCTACTGAAGTCTGTTTCTCTCTCTATTATACACCCCTAGGTGCAGAACCCTAAAAGGAACCTCCCCTTTTTCCTGCCTGGCTCCTAAATATTGGAATTCCCTACCTCTTGATGTTTGCTCTGCACCTAGTCATACTGCTTTTAAAAAGATGCATCATACTCTCCTTGTCAAACATGCCCTATGTTTCTGTTTTAAACCCCCGTAGGGTGCTTGACATCCCCTTCCTCAGGTCTCAAAATGTCAATTTTGCTCTGACCTCTTGTTACTGCTATATGTAGCACTTACCATGGATCATGTGTTAAAACTCTACTGCACTATGATTGTATGCTTATTATGTTTTGTACTATTGTGTATTTTCCTGCCATTGTCTCTATCTTATTAGCAATACTGTTTACGTCACAGAATGTTATGTAGATTTTTCCTTGTATGGTTGATTACCTCTGAACTATACCTGTTATTTGTTTTGTCTGCCAATTTTGTATTGTAACCTCCCGGGTTGTGTCTGAAAATAGTCATGTTTTGTGGCTACGACACCTTACCCGGTAAACAAAAACTAAATAAATAAATAAGATACACACAGACAGAGAAACACACACAAGCAGCCATCACAACAGTTGTGCACAAAAAAGGGCATTGGTTAAATTAGAGATTTAGCAAGTGATGTGTTGTTGTAGTTGTTTGTATAGCGATACACATGTGGTAGATGCCACCTGGCTATGGAGGAAAGCAGAGAATATGTGCCAGTGGTATTTTGGGACTGGGATGCGGATTTAGGGTGCTGGGGGTGCCACCGGATACTGGGGATATTGGTAGTGGGACAGACAGGGGATGGTGTGCCAGTAGACATCAGGGATAATTTTATTGGAGGATCAGGGAGGGAGGAGGTAGTACAGTACCAGTGGCAGGAAAATCACTGGAAGATTAATCAAGATAGGGTAACTGATTCCAGGATAGCCCAGCTGAGATGCAATATCTTGTTTTCAGTGAAGTCTTGCATGTTTACCAATTTGTACAATGTATGATAGCCCAGCTGAGATGCTATATCTCGTTTTCTTTGAGGTCCTGCTTTTTCCCATCTTTACCATGTATTTACCCAGTGTAGCTGAACTGAGGTGAAGTATCTCATTTCAGTGAGGGTGCTGGTTTTACAAATTTGGACACTGCATTTACCCAGGATACCACAGCTAAGACACACTATCTCATTTTCTGTCCTATTTTTAGCCTGTTTTACAGCATATTTTTCCCAGGACAGATATGCTAAGATGCAACATTTCCTTTTCAGTTGAGTTCTGCTGTTACACATTTTTACATTGTCTTTTCTTTAGGATGGAGCATCTGAGATGCAAAATTATATCTAATTTTCAGTGTGGTCCTTCCTGCTTTTAGCCATTTTTACAATGTATTTACCAAGGGTAAAGCAGCTGAGATACAATATGTCATTATCAATACGGTCTCACTTTCTTACCAGTTGTTACAATGTATTTATCTACAATAGCCCAGTGTGATGCAGTATCTCATTTTCAGTTGGGTCCTGTGTTTACCCATTGTTTCAATGTATTTTTGCAGGATAGAGCAACTGAGATGCGATATCTAATTGTCAATAGGGTCCTGCTTTTACACATTTTACTGCTCTCTGGGGTCGGGTGGAGAATTTCTGCAGGAGACTGCAGACTTCATCACCGACAGGGTGTTGGAGTCACCCTGATGGCTTATTCTGGGGGACTTCAATGCCTGGGTCGATGATGAATCCTCGCAATTTGATTCTGACCTCCTTTAGCTGATGACATTACTAGGCCTTGCACAGGCAATTGCCTCTGTGACCCACCACCATGGCCACACCTTGGACTTGGTATTCTCGTTGGGTCTTGAGGTCACTGACTTGGAGATTCAGCGGGTTGCTTGGTCCGATCACTGTACGGTGAAATTCCCATTTGGGGCTCCCCCGATGGTCCCTCCCCTGTTGAGATGATCAGCTATCGCCCTTTAAGAGGACTGTCCCCAGAAGGACTGATGGCAGTAGTTGATTTTTCTGGTGTTAGTGCTGTTTGTGCAGCTGGCTTGGATGAGATGGTGGCAGCCTAAAGTATAACAGGGCTGTCTCCAGGGCACTCAATGCCATCGCACTGGTCTGTATATGACCCAGGTCCTCTCGACTAAGACCACCATGGTTTGATGGGGCTCTCAAGGTTATGAAGACCACGGATCAGAGGTTAGAGCATTGCTGACATAGGACTGGGTTAGAAAAGGATAGACTGGCTTTGAGGAATCACTATGCTGATTATCAAAGGGCAATTGACTGTAAGAAGGCAGAGATCCTGTCCAGGTAGATTGCTGAAAGGAAGAACAGACCAGCTCAGCTCTTTCGGCTTCTTCATCTTGTCTGTCTACGGGCAAAGAGAGCTTTTTCAGTGGCACTTTGCAAAGAGTTTGCTCTCTTTTTCTCTGACAGGGTATCCTCTTGGCCTGGAGGGCCCTCTGTTTCCACAGCTAGATGGACTCCTCACTTGCTGTGGATGTGCAGGGTCCACCAGGCCCTGCACTTCTGTACCCTGATGGACTCATCACTTGCATCTGCATCTGTAGCTGCACAGAAGCACAAGGCCCAGAGGGCCCTGAACTTCCACAGTAATAGAGTAGCTGTTCATGCAGGTCCTGCATGAACAAGGATATGATTCCAGTAAAGCATCTCAAAAAGAAAGTATATTCATTGCAAAAGATTGTATTAATTCACCAGTTAAGGTTCAACTTAAAACAAAAAAAGTATGGAAATGCGGCATTAGGGTTTCCAACCCTAACTCCCTACCACCCTCTCAGGCAGCAAAAGGACAAGCCTACACAAGTAACCACAAACAGCCATCATTAGGTAAGACAAAGAACCTGCAACTGTTTCCGGATGCACAGATGCAGTGGCACTGATGTGCTACCTTTGTGGATTTACATCTGTGGCTGTATAAGAACAGGCCCCACAGGGGCATGTGCTTACACAGTCACACCTGTGTATATATGTCATACAGCACTTTCTGCAGACAGAAGGCCCCATGGGTCCTGTGTCTCTGCAGACAGAAGTACTCATATATGCTGTACGAGGTACCTCTCTAGATAACATGATCCACTACTACATGGTTTTCTAGATGCAACTGTGTAATTGAAAACCTGCTGCCCCTTGAGTGATTTCTAGATCTGTTGCTGAAACCATGGTACCCACATCAGGGATCATAGTCTGATATGAGCCTGGACAGGTGTACACCCTTGTACAGCTTACCTTTGACTCAACTCAAAGGGGGTAACCTCCTAAAGCATACGAGAAACAGAATGTATATAATCTTCTTTTAAAGGTGGTCATGGTTTCACTGCCCACAACCTCCAATGGTAATCTGTTCTATACGTAGGAGGCAAATATCTTAGATACAATATGTACACTTGTATCGAGTTAAACATGGCTAGCAAATTAGGACAACCAAAGTATCGGGTTGCAATACATAAGCAGCGATATGCACACAGTTTTAACATCAGGGTTGCAAACAATTTGTAGGTACTAGTATTAGCAGTATTGCTTTGAGTTAGAGATTGAGATGGGAACGTTCACAAGGTTTAGAATCGAGAGAGGAAGATAAGTAAGGTTCAGAGCCAGAGGCTGGGGAACTACCATTCCTATTGTCATGGGGGGGTGAGGGGGTAAGAAGGGGGTTACTGAAATGTAATCAAAAGGGGGAGGGTGATGGAAGAGAGAAGACTGTGGGGTAAAGTGAGGTGGTGAGAGGGAGGAAGTGTATGGAGAGGATGGGGCTAGAGGGATGGTGGGCATGAAAGATATCTGGGCAATGTAGACAGGGGGGGTTAAGGGAATGAGTGGGAGATGGCTGGGGCAGACCAGGGAGGAAAGTGCAGAACGATATCTGGGAAAAGACCAAGATGGAGGGTGTGAAAGATATCTGGCCAATGTAAACAGAGGGGGGTGAGGGAAAGAGTGGGATATGGCTAGGGCAGATGGGGGAGGAAAGTGTAGGAAGATATCTGGGGACAGACCAAGAAGGAAGGAGTCCGCACATTAGACGAGGCCTGGGTCATTGTGACTAGGAAGGGAAGCAGTGGCAAAACATTTTGACTAGCAAGGTGGGAGCGTAGTTTGGATTTGAAAAGGCCTTATTTGGTCTCAGATTGCAGGTCCAGTGAGAGGGAGTTTAGCCACTTAGAGGCTTGATATCCAAATGAACACTGCCCTTGGGTCATCCAGTAGAAAGGAACTTTGAAGGGATTAATCTGAGACCTTCTAGTCAACCTGGTTGGGGCTGTTGGGGTAAGCATTGATTGGATACCAGGCGGGGTTATGCCAAGGGTGGCCTTTTTGGCCAGAAGACAGAGCTGGTACCTAATTTGGTTCTCCAGGTTAAGACAGCCTGAGAGAGAATATAGATCACAAGGGTGTGTCAAGCGGAGAGCTCCCAGGAGAAGCCTGCAGGACTTGTTTAGAGTTAGGGCAATGCGTTTCATGGATGAGGTAGAGGCAGCGCTGTAGACAACAAGAAATAGTCAATCCCAGAGAGGACAGAGCTGGTTATGGCGAGTTTTAAGGTATCCATGGTGAGACAGTGTCTGTGATGATACAGCAAACTGATTTTCCTGTTCACAGTCTGAGAGACATTGTCTGTGTAGCGAGTAGGACAAGGAGCTATTCAGGGTGACACCAAGAAATTTTGTACCATGTCAAGGGTTTCATTTTTTGTGTTGCGGATGTTTAGGATGGTAGATCTGTATTTATTGTTCTCGGAGATGAACAGCATTGTTTTTGTTTTCTTATAGTTCAAGAGCAATCAGGCTTCAGAGAACTAGTTTTCAAGGAGTAGGAAATTATGCTGGAGACTTTGTTCCAGAGCTACAGGCTCAGGATGGCTAGTGTAAAGGACAGCATCATCCGTGTATAGTAGGATTTTGTCATTGCATGATTTTGGGAGATTGTTTAAGAAAAGACTAAACAGCAGCAGACCCAGGATGAACCCTTTGGGAACCCTGGTGCTAACAAGTAGTTTGTCTGAGGCTGTATCATCTATTTTGAAATGCCGAACCCGCCCAGAGAGATAGCTGTGAAACCAATTCAGGGAGGTTGGAGAGATGGAGGAATCCTGCAGTTGTGTTAGTAACAGGTTGTGGTTCACGGTATTGAAGGCTTTAGTGAGGTCGAAAAAGGTGGCCCCTGCTAAGTGCCCACGATCAAGGGCGTCATGTATGAAACCAGTAACCTCAACCAGCACTGTTGTTGTGCTGTGTAGTTTCCGAAATCCATGTTGCTCCTTACATTGTAGTTGGTACTTATTTAGGTGTCTATTGATTGGACATAAACTATATGTTCCAGCACTTTGGAGATTGGGGGTAAGATGGAGATTGGCCGGTGGTTTGCATTGGCTGTCCTGTCTCCACTTTTAAATACTGGTGTTACAACTGTGGCTTTCCAGACTGTTGAGAATTTACCAGTGATAAGGGAAAGGTTGATCATTCTAGTTAATGGCTCCAGAACTACATCCAGGGTGACAGCGATTAATTTAAGACCGAGGCTGTCACTGCTGTGCCGGGATTTGCAAAACACTTGCAGGAGGTATTGTTTGGTTTCAGCAGGTCTGACTATCTTGAGATAGAAGCGGGGCACAGGGTTGGATTAGCAGGAGGTAGAGGCATTAGTTTTGGGACTATGTTGACTCTGTGCAGGTAACAGGTAGTTAGCAGGGAGCACTTCACCAAGGTCTGTGAAGGCCTTATTAAAAATATTAGCAATGAATATGGGGTCCTGCTTTGCTATCTCATTGTGGTTCAGCATTGCAGGGGGTGCTCTGTTGGATTTACCTATTAGCAAGTTAATATTCACCCAGAACTTCCGACTGTTGCCCCAGGAATTGTCCAGTTCAGACCTAAAAAATATGGACTTGGCCTGGTGGATGGCCTGGGTACATTTATTGCGGGCTGTACGAAAGTTTTGAAGATTGACTTGGGAACCCATACTTCTGGCTTTATGCCAGAGATTATCCCTGGTATGCATTAGGTTAATAAGTAGAGGGGATATCAATGACTTATGAGAACCACAAACCTTTTTTTTTTGGTGATAGATGAGAAGGCATCACAGACTGCGTCGAAGACATTGCTGAAATAGTCTAAAACAGTATCTACATCAACTGCAGAGTAGATGGTGGACCAGTCTATCTGCCTGAGGTGAACTTTTAGAGGGCCCAATTGTCCTTTTCACAAGATGTGGGTAGTAACCTCTTTAGCGGGGAGTTTTGGGGACTTATTAGACCAGGTGCTGAGGATAGGTGAATGGTCACTTATGGAGTCCAACAGAACAACCGTACTGGGGATCCCTTCTGGGCAGTTAGTTAGAAGCCAGTCCAGGAGGGTACCGGTTCCTGAGCAGCAGCTGGTTCATGTGGATTTCAACAAGTTGGACGATATGTAATGCTGAGACCGCATCTTTGTAAGGGGCAGCGTCAGGAGACAGCCAGTTTATGATGAGGTCACCTACCACTGACAGCTCATTGTTAAGGTGGAGGCCAGAGAGGTATTCAAGGAGTGCATTAAAACCATCTGCCTGTTCCTTGGAAGGAATGTAGGTGGAGATAAAGGTTAGGCTCCTGTCTTGCTGACCAAGAATTATTCTTACGGGTAGAATCTGAACATTACATCCAGATTTTATAGGTGGGAGTGACTGGCCCTGGAAGCGATCTTTTAGATAAATGACGCATCCCCCTCCCCATTTACCAACCCTATCCAATCTGAGGGATGTGTAACCATTAAGCTGGACTGCAGTATCAGATGTTCTTGGGGTGCACCATGTCTCAACCACAGATAAGACGTCGGGGTTGTGTTGAGCAATCCATACTTGCAGAGAGTCAAATTTGGACAGGAGGCTGCAGATATTGATAGAGGCAATGGAGAGATTGCCTTGCTTATAGGAGGGGCTTGCACTGCCAGTTATAGGGCTAGGGTTTGGGTGAATGTTCCCTGATAGGAGTAAAAGCAGCCAGATCATTCAGGGGGTTTGTAGTCTAAGTTGCTTTAAGACTACGGAGCGGAGCCTGGTGGCCTTAGAACTCTTGGTATTGTTTCTAGCACATTGGAAAAAATATATGTATTGAGGAAGGAGGGTGGGGGTCAAATTCTGGTGCAGTGCTGGGCTGGCGCAGTAGCCTGCTCGGGCTTCTTCTGGGGATGGCTTGGGTGGGTATATGTCCGGGGAGATTTCAGCATAGTGCTGGGCTGGCACAGCAGCCCACTTGGGAATCTTCTGGGGATGGTTTGGGCAGGCAGCTATCCAGGAAGATTCCTGCGTAGTGACGGACTTGTGCAGCAGCCTGCTGGAGCTTCATCTGGGGCTGGCTTGGGTGGGCAGATGTCCAGGGAGATTCTGGCATACTGCGGGGCTGGTGCACCAGCCCGCTCAGTCTTCCAGGGATGGCTTGGGTAAGCAGATGTCCAGGGAGATTCGGCATAGTGCCAGACCAGCACAGCAGCCCGCCTGGGCTTCTTCTGGGGATGTCTTGGGCAGGCAGATGTCCGGGGAGATACTGGCGTGGTGCCGGGCTGGTGCAGCAGCCCACTCGGGCTTCTTCTTGGGATGGCTTGGGTAGGTAGATGTTTGGAGAGATGCCAATGTAGTGCCCTGCTGGTGTAGCAGCCTGCTCAGTCTTCTGGGGATGGCTTGGGAGCGCAGATGTTTGGGGAGATTCCATTGTAGTGCCCGGCTGGTGCAGCAGACTGCTCAGGCTTCTTCTGGGGACTGCTTTGGTGGGCAGATGTATAGGGACATTCCAGCATAGTGCTGGCCTGGCACAGTGGCCCGCTTAGGCTTCTTCTGGGAATGGCTTGGGTGGGCAGATGTCCGAGAAGAGTCCAGTGTAGTGCTGGGCTGGTGTAGTAACCCACTTGGGCTTCTTCTGGGGATGGCTTGGGTAGGCAGATGTACAGGGAGACTCCGGCATAGTGCTGGACTGGCGCAGCAGCCCACTCTGGAATCTGTGGATGGCTTGGGCATACAGATGTCCAGGGAGATTCTGGTGTAGTGCCTGGCTGGTGCAGTAGCACACTTAGGGTTCTCCTGGGGATGGCTTGGGGTGGCAGGTGTCCGGGGAGATTCTGGCATAGTGCTTGGCTGGTGAAGCAGCACGCTCTGGCTTCTGGGTGTGGCTTGGGTGGACAGATGTTCAGGAAGATTCCGGCATAGTGCTGGGCTGGCGCAGCAGCCTGCTCAGGCTTCTTCTGGGGATAGCTTGGGTGGGGTGATATCCAGGGAGATACCACCGTAGTGCTGAGCCAGTGCAGCAGCCTTGGCAGGCTTCCTCTGTGGATGGCTTGGCCGGCCAGATGTCCGGGGAGATTCTGACATACTGCTGGGCTGGTGCTGTAGCCAGCTTGAGCTTCTGGGGATGGCTTGGGCTGGCAGATGTCTGGGGAGATTCTAGCATAGTGCCGGACTTCTCCTGAGGATGGTTTGGGGTGGCAGGTGTCCGGGGAGATTCTGGCATAGTGCTTGGCTGGTGAAGCAGCACGCTCTGGCTTCTGGGTGTGGCTTGGGTGGACAGATGTCCAGTGAGATTCCGGCATAGTGCTGGGCTAGCACAGCAGCCCACTCAGACTTCTTCTGGGGATGGCTTGGGTGGGCCGATGTCCAGGGAGATTCTGGAATAGTGTTGGACTAGTGCAGCATCTTGCTTGGGCTTCTTCTGGGGATGGCTCAGGCAGGTAGAAGTCCAGGGAGATTCCAGCGTATAACCAGGCTGGTGCAGCAGCCCGATCATCTGTCATCTGGGGATGGCTTGGGGGGGCAGATGTCCAGGGAGATTCCACTGTGCTGCTGGGCTGGCACAGCAGTCTGCTCAGTCTTTTGGGGACGGCTTGGGCAGGCAGATGTGTGGGGAGATTCTGGCATAGTGCCGAGCTAGCACAGCAGCCTACTTGGGCTTCTCTGGATGGCTTGGGTGGGAAAATAACTGGGAAAATTCTGGTGTAGTGCCAGGCTGGTGCAGCAGCCTGCTCAGTCTTCTTCTGGGATGATTTGGGCGGCAGATATTGAGGAATATTCCAGCATAGTACTGGGCTGGTGCAGCAGCCCACTTGAGCTTCTTCTGGGGATAGCTTGGGCAGGTAGATGTTCACAGAGATTCCTGCGTAGTGCTGAACTGGTGCAGCAGCCCACTCGTGCTTCTTCTGGGGATGGCTTGGGAGGGCAGATGTCCGGGGAGATTCAGGCGTAGCGATGGGTTGCTGCAGTAGCCCGATTGGGCTTCTTCTGGGGTTGGCTTGGGTGGACAGATGTCTGGGGAAATTCTGGCATAGAGCTGGACTGGCACAGCTGCCCCCTCAGGCTTCTCTGGATGGCTTGGGTGGGCAGATGTCCAGGGAGTTTCTGATATAGTGCTGGGCAGGTGCAGCAGCCCGCTCGGGGATCTTCTGGGGACTGCTTGGGTGGGGAGATATCTGGGGATATTCTGGTGTAGAGCTGGGCTGGTGCAGCAGCCTGCTCAGGCTTCTGGGCATGGCATGGGCTGGCAGATGTCCACAGATATTCCAGCATAGTGCCAGACTAGCACAGCTGCCCGCTCAAGCTTCCTCTGGGGATGGTTTCAATGGGCAGAAGTCCAGGGAGATTCAAATGTACTGCCCGGCTGGTGTAGGAGCCCACTTGGGCTTCTTCTGGGGATGGCTTGGGTGGGCAGATCTCCAGGGGGATACTGGCATACTGCCAGGTTAGCACAGCAGCATGCTCGGGCTTCTTCTGGGGATGGATTGGGTGGGCAGATGTCTGGGGAGATTCTGGCAGAGTGCCAAGCTGGCGCAGCAGCCCGCTTGGGCTTCCTCTGGGGATGGCTTGATTGGGCAGATATCTGGGGACATTCTGGCGTAGTACTGGGCTGGTGCAGCAGCCCACTCGGACTTTTTCTGGGGATAGATGGGTGGGCATATGTCCAGGGAGATTCCAGAGTAGTGCCGGGCTGGAGCAGCAGCCTACTTGGGCTTCTTCTGGGGATGGCTTGGGGTGGAAGATATCCAGGGAGAGTCTGGCTTTCTGCTGGGCTGGTGCAGCAGCACACGTGTGCTTCTGGGGATGGCTTCGGTGGAAAGATGTCCAGGAAGATTCCAGCATACTGCAGGGCTGGTCCAACAGCCCATACTGGCTTCTTCTGGGGATGGCTTGGGTGTCCAGATGTCCAGGAAGATTCTGGCATAATACTAGGCTGGTGCAACAGCTAAGTCGGGCTTATTTTGGGGATGGCTTGGGCGGCAAGATTTCTGGGGAAATTCTGGAGTTGTGCTGGGATGGCACATCAGCCCGCTTGGGCTTTTAGGGATGGCTTGGGTGGGCAGATGTCCAGGGAGATGATGGCATAGTGCCAGGCTAGTGCAGCAGCCCACTCAGGCTTCTTCTTGGGATGGCTTGCGTAGGCAGATGTCCGGGGAGATTCCGGCATACTGCTGGGCTAGTGCAGCAGCCCACTCAGGCTTCTTTTGGGATGGCTTGGGTAGGCAGATGTCCAGGGAGATTCCAGCATAGTGCTAGGCTGGTGCAGCAGCCCACTCAGGCTTCTTCTTGGGATGGCTTGGGTAGGCAGATGTCCAGGGAGATTCCGGCATAGTGCTGGGCAAGTGCAGCAGCCCACTCAGGCTTCTTCAGGGAATGGTTTGGGTGGGCAGATGACTGGGGAGATTCTGGCATGGTGCCGGGCTGGTGCAGCAGCCTGCTTGGGCTTCTTCTGGGGATGGTTTGGGTGGGGAGATGTCCGGGGAGATTAAGGCATGGTGATGGACTGAAGCAGTAGCCCACTCGGGCTTCTTGTGGGGATTGCTTGGGTGGGCAGATGTCCAGGGAGATTATGGTGTAGTACCAGGCAGGCACAGCAGCTCTGTCAAGCTTCTTCTGGGGATGGCTTGGGTGAGCAGATGTCCGGAAACATTCCGGCATAGCGCGGGCATCATCTGGGGATGGCTTGAATGGGCAGCGGTCCAGGGAGATTCCGGTGTAGTGCTGGCCTGATGTAGTAGCGCACTCAGGCATCTGGGGATGGCTTGGGTGGGCAGATGTCCTGGGAGATTCCAGCATAGGGCGTGCTGGTGCAGCAGCATGCTCAGGCTTCTGGGGATGGCTTGAGTGGACAGATGTTCAGGGAGATTCCTGCGTAGTGCCGGACTCATACAGTATCCTGCTCAGGCTTCTTCTGGGGATGGCTTGGACGGGCAGATGTGTGGAGAGGATCCGGCATAGTGCTGGACTGGTACAATAGCCCACTTGGGCTTCTTCTGGGGGATGGCCTGGGTGGGCAGATGTGTGGGGAGATTCTGACATAGTGCCGGGCTGGCATAGAATCATGCTCGGGCATCTGGGGATGCCTTGGGTGGGCAGATGTCTGCAGAGATTCCAATGTAGTGCCGGGCTGGTGCAGCAGCCTGCTCCCACTTCTTTTGGGGATGGCTTGGGTGGGCAGATGTTCAGGGAGATTCCGGCAGAGTGCTGAACTGGCACAGCAGCCCACTCAGGCTTCTTTCTGCAGATGGCTTAAGCGAGCGGATGTCTCGGGAGATTCTGGCATAGTGCTGGGCTATCAAAGCAGCCCACTCAGTCTTCTGGGGATGTCTTGGGCAAGCAGATATCCAAGGAGATTCTGGCATACTGCCGGCCTGGTGCAGCAGCCCACTTGGGCTTCTTATGGGGATGGTTTGGGGTGGCAGATGCCCAGGGTGATTCTGGAATAGTGCTTGGCTGGTGCAGCAGCCCACACAGGCATCTTCTGGGGATTGATTAGGCTGGCAGATGTGTGGGGAGTTTACGGCATAGTGCTGGGCTGGCACAACAGCCCGCTCAGGCTTCTGGGGATGGCTTGGGCCGGCAGATGTCCAGAGAGATTCCAGCATAGTGCCGGGCTAGAACAGCAGCCCCCTCAGACTTCTTCTGGGGATGGTTTCAGCGGGTAGAAGTCTGTGGAGATTCTGATGTAGTGCTGGCTGGTTCTGTGCATGGCTTGGGTGGCCAGATGTCCAGGAAGATTCTGGCATAGTGCCAGGCTGGTTCAATAGCCAGCTTGGCTTCTGGGGATGGCTGGGGCTGGCAGATGTCCAGTGAGATTCCAGCGTAATGCTGGACTACTTCTGGGGATGGTTTGGGTGGGCAGATGTCGGGAGAGATTCTGATGTAGTGCCAGCTGGCGAAGCAGCCTACTTGGGCTTCTTTTGTGGATGGCTTGGGCGGGCATATCTCTAGAGAGTTTCTGGCAGAGTGCTAAGCTAGCACAGCAGCCCACCTGGCTTCTTCTGGGATGGCTTGGGTGGCAAGTGTCTGAGAAGATTCTGCATAGTGCCTGCTGCAGCGCATGCTCTGGCTTCAGGGTATGGCTTGGGTGGACAGATGTCCGGGAAGATTCTGGCATAGTGCCAAGCTGGTGCAGCAGTCTTCTTGTGCTTCTTCCAATGATGGCTTGGACGGGGTAATATAGGAGAGATACCACCGTAGTGCTGGGCTGGCACAGCAGCCTCCTTGGGCTTCTTCTGTGCATGGCTTGGGAGGCCAGATGTCCAGGGAGATTCTGGCATAGTGCCAGGCTGGTGCAGTAGTCAGCTTGGCTTCTGGTGATGGCTGGGGCTGGAAGATGTCCAGGAAGATTCCAGCATAATGCTGGACTTCTTCGGGGGATGGTTTGGGTGGGCAGATGTCCAGAGAGATTCTGGCATAGTGCCAGGCTGGTGAAGAAGCCTGCTTGGGCTTCTTCTGGGGATGGTTTGGGTGGGCAGATGGCCAGAATATTAAGGCATAGTGCTGGACTGGAGCAGCAGCCCACTCGGGCTTCTTCTGGGGATGGCCTGGGTGGGCAGATGTCCAGGAAGATTAAGGCGTAGTGCTGGGCTGGTGCAGCAGCCCGCTTGAGTTTCTTCTGGGGATGGCTCAGGTGAACAGATATCCAGGGACATTCCAGCTTAGTGCCGGGCAGCCACAGCAGCCCACTCGGGCTTCTTATGGGGATGACTTCAATGGGAAGATGTCCAGGGACATTCCAGCATAATGCTGGGCTGGCGGAGCAGCACACTTGGGCATCTGGTAATGGCTTGGGCAGGCAGATGTCCAGGGAGATTCCAGCATAGTGCCATGCTGGTGCAGCAGCCCACTTGGGCTTCTTCTGGGCATAGTGCTGGGCTGGTGCAGCAGCACTCTCAGGCTTCTGGGAATGGCTTCAGTGGACAGATGTCTGGGAAGATTCCAGCATTGTGCCAGACTTCTTTTGAGGATGGCTTGAACAGGCAGAGGTCTGAGGAAACTCCACTGTAATCCGACTGGCTCAGCAGCCCACTCAGGCTTCTTCTGGGATGGCTTGGGTGGGAAGATGGCCGGGAGATTCCTGGCGTAGTGCTGGGATGGCACAGCAGCCTGATCGGGCTTCTTCTGGGATGGCTTGGGTGGGCAGATGTCTGGGGAGAAAGGCATACTGCCAGGATGCTACAGCAGCCCACTCGGCTTCTTATGGGGATGACTTCAACAGGCAGATGTCCAGGAACATTACGGCATAGTGCTGGGCTGGCGGAGCAACACACGGTATCTGGTGATGGCTTGGGCAGGCAGATGTCCAGGGAGATTCCAACATAGTGCCATGCTGATGCAGCAGCCCGCTTGGGCTTCTTCTGGGGATGGCTTGGGTGGGCAGATGTCCGGGGAGATTAAGTCATAGAGCTGCAGCCCACTCAGGCTTCTTATGGGGATGACTTCAACAGGCAGATGTCCAGGGACATTCTGGCACAGTGCTGGGCTGGTGAAACAGCGCACTTGGGCATCTAGTGATGGCTTGGGCAGGCAGATGTCTGGGGAGATTCTGGCATAGTGCCATGCTGGTACAGCAGCCCGATTGGGCTTCTTCAGCGGATGGCTTAGGGTGGCAGATGTCCAGGGAGATTCCAGCATAGTGCTGGGCTGGTGCAGCAATATACTTGGGCTTCTGTGGATGGCTTCAGTGGACAGATGTCCGGGGAGATTCTGGCATAGTGTCGGGCTGGTGCAGCAGTCCACTCAGATTTCTTTTGGGGATGGCTTGGACAGGCAGATGTCTGAGGAGATTGCGCCGTAGTGCCAGAATGGCACAGCAGCCTGATCAGGCTTCTTTTAGAGATGGCTTGGGTGGGCAGATGTCTCAGGAGATTCCAGCAGAATGCTGGGCTGGCACAGCAGCACGCTTGGTCTTCTGGGATGGCTTGGGTGAGCACACGTTCTGGGAGATTCCGGCGTAGTGCCGGGCTGGCACAGCAACCATCTCAGGCTTCTCCTCATGATGGCTTGGGTGGGCACATGTCTGGGGAGATTTCGGCATAGTGCTGGGCAGGAACAGCAGCCCATTCAGGCTTCTTCAGGGAATGGTTTGGGTGGGCAGATGTCTGGGGAGATTCTGGCATGGTGCCGGGCTGGCGCAGCACCCTGCTTGGGCTTCTTCTGCGGATGGGTTGGGTGGGGAGATGTCTAGGGAGATTAAGGCATGGTGATGGACTGAAGCAGTAGCCCACTCGGGCTTCTTGTGGGCATTGCTTGGATGGGCAGATGTCCGGAAACATTCCGCATAGCACGGCATCATCTGGGATGGCTTGAATGGGCAGCTGTCCAGGGAGATTCCAGTGTAGTGCTGGCCTGATGTAGTAGTGCACTCAGGCATCTGGGGATGGCTTGGGCGGCAGATGTCCCGGGAGATTCCAGCATAGGCGTGCTGGTGCAGCAGCATGCTCAGGCTTCTGGGGATGGCTTGAGTGGACAGATGTTCAGGAGATTCCTGTGTAGTGCCGGACTCATGCAGTATCCCGCCCAGGCTTCTTCTGGGGATGGCTTGGATGGGCAGATGTGTGGAGAGGATCTGGCATAATGCTGGACTGGTACAATAGCCCACTTGGGCTTCTTCTGGGGGATGGCCTGGGTGGGCAGATGTGTGGGGAGATTCTGACATAGTGCCGGGCTGGCATAGAATTGTGCTCGGGCATCTGGGGATGCCTTGGGTGGGCAGATGTCTGCAGAGATTCCAACGTAGTGCCGGACTGGTGCAGCAGCCCGCTCCCACTTCTTTGGGGATGGCTTGGGTGGGCAGATGTTCAGGAGAAAATGGCAGAGTGCTGAACTGGCACAGCAGCCCACTCAGGCTTCTTCAGATGGCTTAGGCGAGCAGATGTCTCGGGAGATTCTGGCATAGTGCTGGGCTATCAAAGCAGCCCACTCAGTCTTCTGGGGATGTCTTGGGCAAGCAGATATCCAAGGAGATTCTGTCGTACTGCCGGCCTGGTGCAGCAGCCCACTTGAGCTTCTTATGGGGATGGCTTGGGGTGGCAGATGCCCGGGGTGATTCTGGAATAGTGCTTGGCTGGTGCAGCAGCCCACACAGGCATCTTCTGGGGATTGCTTAGGCTGGCAGATGTGTGAGGAGTTTACGGCATAGTGCTGGGCTGGCACAACAGCCCACTCAGGCTTCTGGGGATGGCTTGGGCCGGCAGATGTCCAGAGAGATTCCAGCGTAGTGCTAGGCTAGAACAGCAGCCCCCTCAGACTTCTTCTGGGGATGGTTTCAGCGGGTAGAAGTCCGTGGAGACTCCGATGTAGTGCTGGCTGGTTCTGTGCATGGCTTGGGTGGCCAGATGTCCAGGGAGATTCTGGCATAGTGCCAGGCTGGTTCAGTAGCCAGCTTGGCTTCTGGGGATGGCTGGGGCTGGCAGATGTCCAGTGAGATTCCAGCGTAATGCTGGACTTCTTCTGGGGATGGTTTGGGTGGGCAGATGTCGGGAGAGATTCCGATGTAGTGCCAGCTGGTGAAGCAGCCTACTGGGCTTCTTTGTGGATGGCTTGCGGGCATATCTCTGGAGAGTTTCTGGCAGAGTGCTGTTAGCACAGCAGCCCACTCGGCTTCTTCTGGGCATGGCTTGGGTGGCAAGTGTCTCAGAAGATTCTGGATAGTGCTCGGCTTTGCAGCAGCATGCTCTGGCTTCAGGGTATGGCTTCTGGGTGACAGATGTCCAGGAAGATTTGGCGTAGTGCCAAGCTGGTGCAGCAGTCTTCTTGTGCTTCTTCCAATGATGGCTTGGACGGGGTAATATAGGAGAGATACCACCGTAGTGCTGGGCTGGCACAGCAGCCTCCTTGGGCTTCTTCTGTGCATGGCTTGGGAGGCCAGATGTCCAGGGAGATTCTGGCATAGTGCCAGGCTGGTGCAGTAGTCAGCTTGGCTTCTGGGGATGGCTGGGGCTGGCAGATGTTCAGGAAGATTCCAGCGTAATGCTGGACTTCTTCTGGGGATGGTTTGGGTGGGCAGATGTCCAGAGAGATTCTGGCATAGTGCCAGGCTGGTGAAGAAGCCTGCTTGGGCTTCTTCTGGGGATGGTTTGGGTGGGCAGATGGCCAGAATATTAAGGTATAGTGCTGGACTGGAGCAGCAGCCCACTCGGGCTTCTTCTGGGGATGGCCTGGGTGGGCAGATGTCCTGGAAGATTAAGGCGAGTGCTGGGCTGGCAGCAGCCCGCTTGAGCTTCTTCTGGGGATGGCTCAGGTGAGCAGATATCCGAGGACATTCCAGCTTAGTGTCGGGTGCCATAGCAGCCCACTCGGGCTTCTTATGGGGATGACTTCAACGGGCAGATGTCCAGGGACATTCCAGCATAGTGCTGGGCTGGCGGAGCAGCACACTTGGGCATCTGGTAATGGCTTGGGCAGGCAGATGTCCAGGGAGATTCCGGCATAGTGCCATGTTGGTGCAGCAGCCCGCTTGGGCTTTTCTGGGCATAGTGCTGGGCTGGTGCAGCAGCACTCTCAGGCTTCTGGGGATGGCTTCAGTGGACAGATGTCTGGGAAGATTCCAGCATAGTGCCAGACTTCTTTTGAGGATGGCTTGAACAGGCAGAGGTCTGAGGAAACTCCACTGTAATCCGGACTGGCTCAGCAGCCCACTCAGGCTTCTTCTGGGGATGGCTTGGGTGGGAAGATGGCCGGGGAGATTCTGGCGTAGTGCTGGGATGGCACAGCAGCCTGATCGGGCTTCTTCTGGGGATGGCTTGGGTGGGCAGATGTCTGGGAGATTAAGGCATACTGCCAGGATGCCACAGCAGCCCACTCGGGCTTCTTATGGGGATGACTTCAACAGGCAGATGTCCAGGAACATTACGGCATAGTGCTGGGCTGGCGGAGCAACACCTGGTATCTGGTGATGGCTTGGGCAGGCAGATGTCCAGGGAGATTCCGACATAGTGCATGCTGGTGCAGCAGCCCGCTTGGGCTTCTTCTGGGGATGGCTCGGGTGGGCTGATGGCCGGGAGATTAAGGTGTAGAGCTGGGCTGGAGCAGCAGCCCACTCTGGCTTCTTCTGGGGATGGCTTGGGTGGGCAGATGTCCGGGGAGATTAAGGCATAGAGCTGCAGCCCACTCAGGCTTCTTATGGGGATGACTTCAACAGGCAGATGTCCAGGGACATTCTGGCACAGTGCTGGGCTGGTGAAGCAGCGCACTTGGGCATCTGTTGATGGCTTGGGCAGGCAGATGTCTGGGGAGATTCTGGCATAGTGCCATGCTGGTACAGCAGCCCGATTGGGCTTCTTCTGTGGATGGCTTAGGGTGGCAGATGTCCAGGGAGATTCCAGCATAGTGCTGGGCTGGTGCAGCAATATGCTTGGGCTTCTGTGGATGGCTTCAGTGGACAGATGTCCGGGGAGATTCTGGCGTAGTGTCGGACTGGTGCAGCAGCCCACTCAGATTTCTTTTGGGGATGGCTTGGACAGGCAGATGTCTGAGGAGATTGCGCCGTAGTGCCAGAATGGCACAGCAGCCTGATCAGGCTTCTTTTAGAGATGGCTTGGGTGGGCAGATGTCTCGGGAGATTCCAGCAGAATGCTGGCTGGCACAGCAGCACGCCTGGTCTTCTGGGATGGCTTGGGTGAGCACACGTTTGGGAGATTCGCCGAGTGCCGGCTGGCACAGCAACCATCTCAGGCTTCTCCTCATGATGGCTTGGTGGGCATGTCTGGGGAGATTTCGGCATAGTGCTGGGCAGGAACAGCAGCCCATTCAGGCTTCTTCAGGGAATGGTTTGGGTGGGCAGATGTCTGGGGAGATTCTGGCATGGTGCTGGGCTGGCGCAGCACCCTGCTTGGGCTTCTTCTGTGGATGGGTTGGGTGGGGAGATGTCTAGGGAGATTAAGGCATGGTGATGGACTGAAGCAGTAGCCCACTCGGTCTTCTTGTGGGGATTGCTTGGTTGGGCAGATGTCCGGAAACATTCCGGCATAGCACGGGCATCATCTGGGGATGGCTTGAATGGGCAGCTGTCCAGGGAGATTCCAGTGTAGTGCTGGCCTGATGTAGTAGTGCACTCAGGCATCTGGGGATGGCTTGGGCGGGCAGATGTCCTGGGAGATTCCAGCATAGGGCGTGCTGGTGCAGCAGCATGCTCAGGCTTCTGGGGATGGCTTGAGTGGACAGATGTTCAGGGAGATTCCTGTGTAGTGCCGGACTCATGCAGTATCCCGCTCAGGCTTCTTCTGGGGATGGCTTGGATGGGCAGATGTGTGGAGAGGATCTGGCATAATGCTGGACTGGTACAATAGCCCACTTGGGCTTCTTCTGGGGGATGGCCTGGGTGGGCAGATGTGTGGGGAGATTCTGACATAGTGCCGGGCTGGCATAGAATCGTGCTCGGGCATCTGGGGATGCCTTGGGTGGGCAGATGTCTGCAGAGATTCCAACGTAGTGCCGGGCTGCAGCAGCCGCCCTACTTCTTTGGGGATGGCTTGGGTAGGATGTTCAGGGAGATAATGGCAGAGTGCTGAACTGGCACAGCAGCCCACTCAGGCTTCTTCTGCAGATGGCTTGGGCGAGCAGATGTCTCGGGAGATTCTGGCATAGTGCTGGGCTATCAAAGCAGCCCACTCAGTCTTCTGGGGATGTCTTGGGCAAGCAGATATCCAAGGAGATTCTGCATACTGCCTGCGGCTGCAGCAGCCCACTTGGGCTTCTTATGGGGATGGTTTGGGGGTGGCAGATGCCCAGGGTGATTCTGGAATAGTGCTTGGCTGGTGCAGCAGCCCACACAGGCATCTTCTGGGGATTGCTTAGGCTGGCAGATGTGTGAGAGTTTACGGCATAGTGCTGGGCTGGCACAACAGCCCTCTCAGGCTTGGGGATGGCTTGGGCGGCAGATGTCCAGAGAATTCCAGCATAGTGCTGGCTAGAACAGCAGCCCCTCAGACTTCTTCTGGGGATGGTTTAGCGGGTAGAAGTCTGTGGAGATCTCTGATGTAGTGCTGGCTGGTTCTGTGCATGGCTTGGGTGGCCAGATGTCCAGGAAGATTCTGGCATAGTGCCAGGCTGGTTCAATAGCCAGCTTGGCTTCTGGGGATGGCTGGGGCTGGCAGATATCCAGTGAGATTCCAGCGTAATGCTGGACTTCTTCTGGGGATGGTTTGGGTGGGCAGATGTCGGGAGAGATTCCGATGTAGTGCCAGCTGGTGAAGCAGCCTACTTGGGCTTCTTTGTGGATGGCTTGGGCGGGCATATCTCTGGAGAGTTTCTGGCAGAGTGCCAAGCTAGCACAGCAGCCCACTTGGGCTTCTTCTGGGCATGGCTTGGGTGGCAAGTGTCCGAGAAGATTCTGGCGTAGTGCTCGGCTGGTGCAGCAGCATGCTCTGGCTTCAGGGTATGGCTTGGGTGGACAGATGTCCGGGAAGATTCTGGATAGTGCCAAGCTGGTGCAGCAGCCTTCTTGTGCTTCTTCCAAGGATGGCTTGGATGGGGTAATATAGGAGAGATACCACCGTAGTGCTGGGCTGGCACAGCAGCCTCCTTGGGCTTCTTCTGTGCATGGCTTGGGAGGCCAGATGTCCAGGGAGATTCTGGCATAGTGCCATGCTGGTGCAGCAGCCCGCATGGGCTTCTTCTGGGCCTAGTGCTGGGCTGGTGCAGCAGCACTCTCAGGCTTCTGGGGATGGCTTCAGTGGACAGATGTCTGGGAAGATTCCAGCATAGTGCCAGACTTCTTTTGAGGATGGCTTGAACAGGCAGAGGTCTGAGGAAACTCCACTGTAATCCGGACTGGCTCAGCAGCCCACTCAGGCTTCTTCTGGGGATGGCTTGGGTGGGAAGATGGCCGGGGAGATTCTGGCGTAGTGCTGGGATGGCACAGCAGCCTGATCGGGCTTCTTCTGGGGATGGCTTGGGTGGGCAGATGTCTGGGGAGATTAAGGCATACTGCCAGGATGCCACAGCAGCCCACTCGGGCTTCTTATGGGGATGACTTCAACAGGCAGATGTCCAGGAACATTACGGCATAGTGCTGGGCTGGCGGAGCAACACACTCGGGTATCTGGTGATGGCTTGGGCAGGCAGATGTCCAGGGAGATTCCGACATAGTGCCATGCTGGTGCAGCAGCCCGCTTGGGCTTCTTCTGGGGATGGCTTGGGTGGGCTGATGGCCAGGAGATTAAGGCGTAGAGCTGGGCTGGAGCAGCAGCCCACTCAGGCTTCTTCTGGGGATGGCTTGGGTGGGCAGATGTCCGGGGAGATTAAGTCATAGAGCTGCAGCCCACTCAGGCTTCTTATGGGGATGACTTCAACAGGCAGATGTCCAGGGACATTCTGGCACAGTGCTGGGCTGGTGAAGCAGCGCACTTGGGCATCTGGTGATGGCTTGGGCAGGCAGATGTCTGGGGAGATTCTGGCATAGTGCCATGCTGGTACAGCAGCCCGATTGGGCTTCTTCTGCGGATGGCTTAGGGTGGCAGATGTCCAGGGAGATTCCAGCATAGTGCTGGGCTGGTGCAGCAATATACTTGGGCTTCTGTGGATGGCTTCAGTGGACAGATGTCCGGGAGATTCTGGCATAGTGTCGGGCTGGTGCAGCAGTCCACTCAGATTTCTTTTGGGGATGGCTTGGACAGGCAGATGTCTGAGGAGATTGCGCCGTAGTGCCAGAATGGCACAGCAGCCTGATCAGGCTTCTTTAGAGATGGCTTGGTGGGCAGATGTCTCGGGAGATTCCAGCAGAATGCTGGGCTGGCACAGCAGCACGCTTGGTCTTCTGGGATGGCTTGGGTGAGCACACGTTTGGGAGATTCGCGGAGTGCCGGCTGGCACAGCAACCATCTCAGGCTTCTCCTCATGATGGCTTGGGTGGGCACATGTCTGGGGAGATTTCGCATAGTGCTGGCAGGAACAGCAGCCCATTCAGGCTTCTTCAGGGAATGGTTTGGGTGGGCAGATGTCTGGGGAGATTCTGGCATGGTGCCGGGCTGGCGCAGCACCCTGCTTGGGCTTCTTCTGCGGATGGGTTGGGTGGGGAGATGTCTAGGGAGATTAAGGCATGGTGATGGACTGAAGCAGTAGCCCACTCGGGCTTCTTGTGGGCATTGCTTGGATGGGCAGATGTCCGGAAACATTCCGGCATAGCACGGGCATCATCTGGGGATGGCTTGAATGGGCAGCTGTCCAGGGAGATTCCAGTGTAGTGCTGGCCTGATGTAGTAGTGCACTCAGGCATCTGGGGATGGCTTGGGTGGGCAGATGTCCCGGGAGATTCCAGCATAGGGCGTGCTGGTGCAGCAGCATGCTCAGGCTTCTGGGGATGGCTTGAGTGGACAGATGTTCAGGGAGATTCCAGTGTAGTGCCGGACTCATGCAGTATCCCGCCCAGGCTTCTTCTGGGGATGGCTTGGATGGGCAGATGTGGAAAGGATCTGGCATAATGCTGGACTGGTACAATAGCCCACTTGGGCTTCTTCTGGGGGATGGCCTGGGTGGGCAGATGTGTGGGGAGATTCTGACATAGTGCCGGGCTGGCATAGAATCGTGCTCGGGCATCTGGGGATGCCTTGGTGGGCAGATGTCTGCAGAGATTCCAACGTAGTGCCGGGCTGGTGCAGCAGCCTGCCCACTTCTTTGGGATGGCTTGGGTGGGCAGATGTTCAGGGAGATTACGGCAGAGTGCTGAACTGGCACAGCAGCCCACTCAGGCTTCTTCTGCAGATGGCTTGGGCGAGCAGATGTCTCGGGAGATTCTGGCATAGTGCTGGGCTATCAAAGCAGCCCACTCAGTCTTCTGGGGATGTCTTGGGCAAGCAGATATCCAAGGAGATTCTGGCATACTGCCGGCCTGGTGCAGCAGCCCACTTGAGCTTCTTATGGGGATGGTTTGGGGTGGCAGATGCCCGGGGTGATTCTGGAATAGTGCTTGGCTGGTGCAGCAGCCCACACAGGCATCTTCTGGGGATTGCTTAGGCTGGCAGATGTGTGAGGAGTCTACGGCATAGTGCTGGGCTGGCACAACAGCCCACTCAGGCTTCTGGGGATGGCTTGGGCCGGCAGATGTCCAGAGAGATTCCAGCGTAGTGCTGGGCTAGAACAGCAGC
Source organism: Neoceratodus forsteri (assembly GCA_016271365.2). Lineage (NCBI taxonomy): Eukaryota > Metazoa > Chordata > Ceratodontiformes > Ceratodontidae > Neoceratodus > Neoceratodus forsteri. The sequence goes on along the minus strand of JADMNL010000031.1, from coordinate 49,949,325 downwards.
CCCCTCAGACTTCTTCTGGGGATGGTTTCAGCGGGTAGAAGTCCGTGGAGACTCCGATGTAGTGCTGGCTGGTTCTGTGCATGGCTTGGGTGGCCAGATGTCCAGGGAGATTCTGGCATAGTGCCAGGCTGGTTCAGTAGCCAGCTTGGCTTCTGGGGATGGCTGGGGCTGGCAGATGTCCAGTGAGATTCCAGCGTAATGCTGGACTTCTTCTGGGGATGGTTTAGGTGGGCAGATGTCGGGAGAGATTCCGATGTAGTGCCAGCTGGTGAAGCAGCCTCACTTGGGCTTCTTTGTGGATGGCTTGGGCGGCATATCTCTGAGAGTTTCTGGCAGAGTGCTGTTAGCACAGCAGCCCACTCGGGCTTCTTCTGGGGATGGCTTGGGTGGCAAGTGTCTGAGAAGATTCTGGCATAGTGCTCGGCTGGTGCAGCGGCATGCTCTGGCTTCAGGGTATGGCTTGGGTGGACAGATGTCCGGGAAGATTCTGGCATAGTGCCAAGCTGGTGCAGCAGTCTTCTTGTGCTTCTTCCAAGGATGGCTTGGACGGGGTAATATAGGAGAGATACCACCGTAGTGCTGGGCTGGCACAGCAGCCTCCTTGGGCTTCTTCTGTGCATGGCTTGGGAGGCCAGATGTCCAGGGAGATTCTGGCATAGTGCCAGGCTGGTGCAGTAGTCAGCTTGGCTTCTGGGGATGGCTGGGGCTGGAGATGTCCAGGAAGATTCCAGCATAATGCTGGACTTCTTCGGGGATGGTTTGGGTGGGCAGATGTCCAGAGAGATTCTGGCATAGTGCCAGGCTGGTGAAGAAGCCTGCTTGGGCTTCTTCTGGGGATGGTTTGGGTGGGCAGATGGCCAGAATATTAAGGTATAGTGCTGGACTGGAGCAGCAGCCCACTCGGCTTCTTCTGGGGATGGCCTGGGTGGGCAGATGTCCAGGAAGATTAAGCGTGGTGCTGGGCTGGTGCAGCCCGCTTGAGCTTCTTCTGGGGATGGCTCAGGTGAGCAGATATCCGAGGACATCTCAGCTTAGTGCTGGTTGCCATAGCAGCCCACTCCGGGCTTCTTATGGGGATGACTTCAACGGCAGATGTCCAGGGACATTCCAGCATAATGCTGGGCTGTCGGAGCAGCACACTTGGGCATCTGGTAATGGCTTGGGCAGGCAGATGTCCAGGGAGATTCCAGCATAGTGCCATGCTGTGCAGCAGCCCGCTTGGGCTTCTTCTGGGCATAGTGCTGGGCTGGTGCAGCAGCACTCTCAGGCTTCTGGGAATGGCTTCAGTGGACAGATGTCTGGGAAGATTCCAGCATTGTGCCAGACTTCTTTTGAGGATGGCTTGAACAGGCAGAGGTCTGAGGAAACTCCACTGTAATCCGGACTGGCTCAGCAGCCCACTCAGGCTTCTTCTGGGGATGGTTTGGGTGGGAAGATGGCCGGGGAGATTCTGGCGTAGTGCTGGGATGGCACAGCAGCCTGATCGGGCTTCTTCTGGGGATGGCTTGGGTGGGCAGATGTCTGGGGAGATTAAGGCATACTGCCAGGATGCCACAGCAGCCCACCTCGGCTTCTTATGGGGATGACTTCAACAGGCAGATGTCCAGGAACATTACGGCATAGTGCTGGGCTGGCGGAGCAACACACTCGGGTATCTGGTGATGGCTTGGGCAGGCAGATGTCCAGGGAGATTCCAACATAGTGCCATGCTGGTGCAGCAGCCCGCTTGGGCTTCTTCTGGGGATGGCTTGGGTGGGCAGATGTCCGGGGAGATTAAGTCATAGAGCTGCAGCCCACTCAGGCTTCTTATGGGGATGACTTCAACAGGCAGATGTCCAGGGACATTCTGGCACAGTGCTGGGCTGGTGAAACAGCGCACTTGGGCATCTGTTGATGGCTTGGGCAGGCAGATGTCTGGGGAGATTCCAGCATAGTGCATGTTGGTACAGCAGCCCGATTGGGCTTCTTCTGCGGATGGCTTAGGGTGGCAGATGTCCAGGGAGATTCCAGCATAGTGCTGGGCTGGTGCAGCAATATACTTGGGCTTCTGTGGATGGCTTCAGTGGACAGATGTCCGGGGAGATTCTGGCATAGTGTCGGGCTGGTGCAGCAGTCCACTCAGATTTCTTTTGGGGATGGCTTGGACAGGCAGATGTCTGAGGAGATTGCGCCGTAGTGCCAGAATGGCACAGCAGCCTGATCAGGCTTCTTTTAGAGATGGCTTGGGTGGGCAGATGTCTCAGGAGATTCCAGCAGAATGCTGGGCTGGCACAGCAGCACGCTTGGTCTTCTGGGATGGCTTGGGTGAGCACACGTTTGGGAGATTCCGCGTAGTGCCGGCTGGCAGCAACCATCTCAGGCTTCTCCTCATGATGGCTTGGGTGGGCACATGTCTGGGGAGATTTCGCATAGTGTTGGCAGGAACAGCAGCCCATTCAGGCTTCTTCAGGGAATGGTTTGGGTGGGCAGATGTCTGGGAGATTCTGGCATGGTGCGGGCTGGCGAGCACCTGCTTGGGCTTCTTCTGTGGATGGGTTGGGTGGGAGATGTCTAGGGAGATTAAGGCATGGTGATGGACTGAAGCAGTAGCCCACTCGGTCTTCTTGTGGGGATTGCTTGGGTGGGCAGATGTCCGGAAACATTCCGGCATAGCACGGGCATCATCTGGGGATGGCTTGAATGGGCAGCTGTCCAGGGAGATTCCAGTGTAGTGCTGGCCTGATGTAGTAGTGCACTCAGGCATCTGGGGATGGCTTGGGCGGGCAGATGTCCTGGGAGATTCCAGCATAGGGCGTGCTGGTGCAGCAGCATGCTCAGGCTTCTGGGAATGGCTTGAGTGGACAGATGTTCAGGGAGATTCCTGTGTAGTGCCGGACTCATGCAATATCCCACTCAGGCTTCTTCTGGGGATGGCTTGGATGGGCAGATGTGTGGAAAGGATCTGGCATAATGCTGGACTGGTAAAATAGCCCACTTGGGCTTCTTCTGGGGGATGGCCTGGGTGGGCAGATGTGTGGGGAGATTCTGACATAGTGCCGGGCTGGCATAGAATCGTGCTCGGGCATCTGGGGATGCCTTGGGTGGGCAGATGTCTGCAGAGATTCCAACGTAGTGCCGGGCTGGTGCAGCAGCCCGCTCCCACTTCTTTTGGGGATGGCTTGGGTGGGCAGATGTTCAGGGAGATAATGGCAGAGTGCTGAACTGGCACAGCAGCCCACTCAGGCTTCTTCTGCAGATGGCTTGGGCGAGCAGATGTCTCGGGAGATTCTGGCATAGTGCTGGGCTATCAAAGCAGCCCACTCAGTCTTCTGGGGATGTCTTGGGCAAGCAGATATCCAAGGAGATTCCGGCGTACTGCCGGCCTGGTGCAGCAGCCCACTTGAGCTCTTATGGGGATGGTTTGGGGTGGCAGATGCCTGGGTGATTCTGGAATAGTGCTTGGCTGGTGCAGCAGCCCACACAGGCATCTTCTGGGGATTGCTTAGGCTGGCAGATGTGTGAGGAGTTTACGGCATAGTGCTGGGCTGGCACAACAGCCCGCTAGGCTTCTGGGGATGGCTGGGCGGCAGATGTCCGAGAGATTCCAGTGAGTGCTGGGCTAGAACAGCAGCCCCCTCAGACTTCTTCTGGGGATGGTTTCAGCGGGTAGAAGTCCGCGGAGACTCCGATGTAGTGCTGGCTGGTTCTGTGCATGGCTTGGGTGGCCAGATGTCCAGGGAGATTCTGGCATAGTGCCAGGCTGGTTCAGTAGCCAGCTTGGCTTCTGGGGATGGCTGGGGCTGGCAGATGTCCAGTGAGATTCCAGCGTAATGCTGGACTTCTTCTGGGGATGGTTTGGGTGGGCAGATGTCGGGAGAGATTCCGATGTAGTGCCAGCTGGTGAAGCAGCCTACTTGGGCTTCTTTTGTGGATGGCTTGGGCGGGCATATCTCTGGAGAGTTTCTGGCAGAGTGCTAAGCTAGCACAGCAGCCCACTCGGGCTTCTTCTGGGCATGGCTTGGGTGGCAAGTGTCTGAGAAGATTCTGCATAGTGCTCTGCTGCAGCGCATGCTCTGGCTTCAGGGTATGGCTTGGGTGGACAGATGTCCGGGAAGATTCTGGCATAGTGCCAAGCTGGTGCAGCAACCTTCTTGTGCTTCTTCAGAGATGCTGGGCCAGGGGTAATATGGAGAGATACCACCGTAGTGCTGGGCTGGCACAGCAGCCTCCTTGGGCTTCTTCTGTGCATGGCTTGGGAGGCCAGATGTCCAGGGAGATTCTGGCATAGTGCCAGGCTGGTGCAGTAGTCAGCTTGGCTTCTGGGGATGGCTGGGGCTGGCAGATGTCCAGGAAGATTCCAGCGTAATGCTGGACTTCTTCTGGGGATGGTTTGGGTGGGCAGATGTCCAGAGAGATTCTGGCATAGTGCCAGGCTGGTGAAGAAGCCTGCTTGGGCTTCTTCTGGGGATGGTTTGGGTGGGCAGATGGCCAGAATATTAAGGTATAGTGCTGGACTGGAGCAGCAGCCCACTCGGGCTTCTTCTGGGGATGGCCTGGGTGGGCAGATGTCCAGGAAGATTAAGGCGTAGTGCTGGGCTGGTGCAGCAGCCCGCTTGAGCTTCTTCTGGGGATGGCTCAGGTGAGCAGATATCCGGGGACATTCCAGCTTAGTGCTGGGCTGCCATAGCAGCCCACTCGGGCTTCTTATGGGGATGACTTCAATGGGCAGATGTCCAGGGACATTCCAGCATAGTGCTGGGCTGGCGGAGCAGCACACTTGGGCATCTGGTAATGGCTTGAGCAGGCAGATGTCCAGGGAGATTCGGCATAGTGCCATGCTGGTGCAGCAGTCCACTTGGGCTTCTTCTGGGCTTAGTGCTGGGCTGGTGCAGCAGCACTCTCAGGCTTCTGGGGATGGCTTCAGTGGACAGATGTCTGGGAAGATTCCAGCGTAGTGCCAGGCTGGTGCGACAGCCCGCTCAGACTTCTTTTGAGGATGGCTTGAACAGGCAGAGGTCTGAGGAAACTCCAGTGTAATCTGGACTGGCTCAGCAGCCCACTCAGGCTTCTTCTGGGGATGGTTTGGGTGGGCAGATGGCCAGGGAGATTCTGGCGTAGTGCTGCGATGGCACAACAGCCTGATCGGGCTTCTTCTGGGGATGGCTTGGGTGGGCAGATGTCTGGGGAGATTAAGGCATACTGCCGGGCTGCCGCAGCAGCCCACTCGGGCTTCTTATGGGGGATGACTTCAACGGGCAGATGTCCAAGAACATTCCAGCATAGTCCTGGGCTGGCGGAGCAACACACTCGGTCATCTGGTGATGGCTTAGGCAGGCAGATGTCCAGGGAGATTCCGGCATAGTGCCATGCTGGTGCAGCAGCCCGCTTGGGCTTCTTCTGGGGATGGCTTGGGGTGGCAGATGTCCACGGAGATTCTGGCATAGTGTTGGGCTGATGCAGCAGCACACTTGGGCTTCAGGGGATGGCTTGGGCGGACAGATGTCTGGGAAGATTTAGGCATAGTGCTGGGCTGGTGCAGCAGCACTCTCAGGCTTCTGGGGATGGCTTCAGTGGACAGATGTCCAGGAAGATTCCAGCGTAGTGCCAGGCTGGTGCGGCAGCCCGCTCAGACTTCTTTTGAGGAGGGCTTGAACAGGCAGAGGTCTGAGGAAACTCCGGTGTAGTCGGGACTGGCTCAGCAGCCCACTCAGGCTTCTTCTGGGGATGGTTTCGGTGGGCAGATGGCCGGGAGATTAAGGCGTAGTGCTGGGCTGGAGCAGCAGCCCACTCGGGCTTCCTCTGGGGATGGCTTCAATGGGCAGATGTCCGGGGACATTCTGGCATAGTGCTGGCTGGCGGAGCAGCGCACTCGGGCATCTAGTGATGGCTTGGGCAGGCAGATGTCCGAGAAGATTCTGGTATAGTGCCATGCTGGTGCAGCAGCCTGCTTGGGCTTCTTCTGCGGATGGCTTGGGGTGGCAGATATCCAGGGAGATTCCAGCATAGTGCTGGGCTGGTTCAGCAGCACACTTGGGCTTCTGTGGATGGCTTCAGTGGGCAGATGTCCGGGGAGATTCCGGCGTGGTGCCAGGTTGGTGCAGCAGCCCACTCAGATTTCTTTTGGCAATGGCTTGGACAGGCAGATGCCTGAGGAGATTCTGCCATAGTGCTGGACAGGCACAGCAGCCCACTCAGGCTTCTTCTGGAGATGGCTTGGGTGGGCAGATGGCTTGGGAGATTCCAGCAGAGTGCTGGGCTGGCACAGCAGCCCGCCCAGTCTTCTGGGATGGCTTGGGTGAGCACATGTCCTGGGAGATTCCGGCATAGTGCTGGGCTGGCGCAGCAGCCCTCTCAGGCTACTCCTCATGATGGCTTGGGAGGGCACATGTCTGGGGAGTTTCAGCATAGTGCCAGGCTGGCACAGCAGCCGATTCGGGCTTCTTCAGAGAATGGTTTGGGTGGGCAGATGTCTGAGGAGATTCCGGCATAGTGCCGGGCTGGTGCAGCAGCCTGCTCAGCCTTCTGGGGATGGTTTGGGAGGGGAGATGTCCGGAGATGTTCCAGCATAGTGACAGTCTGGTGCAGCAGCCCACTCAGGCTTCTTCTGGGGATTGCTTGGATGGGGAGATGTCCGGGGGAGATTAAGGCATGGTGATGGACTGGAGCAGTAGCCCACTCGGTCTTCTTGTGGGGATTGCTTGGGTGGGCAGATGTCCAGGGAGATTATGGTGTAGTACCGGGTTGTCTCAGCAGCTCACTTGAGCTTCTTCTGGGGTTGGCTTGGGTGAGAAGATGTCCAAAAACATTCCGGCATAGCACGGGACTGCCACAGCAGCCCACTCAGGCTTCATCTGGGGATGGCTTGAATGGACAGATGTCCAGGGAGATTCTGGCGTAGTGCCAGACTGGCGCAGCAGCCTGCTCCAGCTCCTTAGGGATGGCTTGGGTGGGAAGATGTTCAGGGAGATTCTGGCACAATGCTGGGCTGGCGCAGCAGCCTGCTCAGGCTTCTTCAGGGAATGGCTTGGGCAGGCCGATGTCTGGGGACATTCCGACGTAGTGCCAGGGTGGTGCAGCAGCCTGCTTGGGCTTCTTCTGAGGATGGCTCCTGTAGACAAATGTCCAGGGAGATTCTGGCATAGTGCCGTCCTGGCACAGTAGCCTGCTCGGGCTTCTGGAGATAGTTTGGGTGGGCAGATGTTGGGAGAGATTCTGGCGTAGTGCTGGGTTGCTGCAGCAGCCCACTCAGGCTTTTTCTGGGGATGGCTTTGGTGGGCAGGTGTCCAGGGAGATTCTGGCATAATGCTTGGCTGGTGCAGCAGCCTGCTTGGACTTCTTCTAGGGATGGCTTGGGTGGGCAAATGTCCTGGGACATTCTGGAATAGTGGTGGGCTGCTACAGCGGCCCTCTCAGGATTCTTGTGAGGATTGCTTGACTGGACAGATGTCCAGGGAGATTCCCATGTAGTGCTGGGCTTGCGCAGCAGCTCACTCAGGCATCTGGGGATGGCCAGGGTGGGCAGATGTCCAGGTAGGTTCCAGCATAGTGCTTGGCTGATGCAGCAGCCCGCTCAGGTTTCTGGGGATGGCTTGAGTGGGCAGATGTTGTGGAAGATTCTGGCATAGTGCCAGGCTGGTGCAGCAGCCTGCTTGGGCTTCCTATGGGGATGGCTTGGGTGGGGTGATGTCCAGAGAGATTCTGGCATAGTGCCGGGCTGGTGCTCAGGCTTCTTCTGGGGATGGCTTGGGTGGGCAGATGTCTGGGGAGATTCTGGCATAGTACCGGGGCTGCCACAACAGTCCACTTGTGCTTCTGGTGATGGCTTGGGTCAGCAGATCTCCGGGAAGATTCAAGCGTAGTGCCGGGCTTCTTCATGGATGGCTTGGGTGAGCAGAAGTATGTGGAGATTTCAGTCGTAGTGCTGGCCTGGCAAAGCAGCCCACTCGGGCTTCTTCTGGGGATGGCTTTGGCGTGCAGATGTCTGGGGAGATTCTGGAATAGTGCCGGGCTGGTGCAGCTGCCCGCTCGAGCTTCTTCTGGGGATGGCTTAGGTGGGCAGAAGTCCAGGGAGATTCCGGTGTAGTGGTAGACTGGTGCAGCAGCCTACTCAGGCTTCTGGGGATGGCTTGGGTGGGCAGACAGCTGGGAAAATTCTGGCTTAGTGCCAGGCTGGTGCAGCACCTGCTCTGTGTTCTTCTGGGGATGGTTTGGGTGGGCAGATGTCAAGGGAGATTCTGGCATAGTACTGGGCTGGGGCAGCAGCCCACTTGGCTACTTGTGGGGATTTCTTGGGTGGGCAGAGATTCCAGAGTAGGGCTGGGCTGGTGCAACAGCCCCATTGGGCTTGTTCTGGGGATCTCTTGGGTGGGTAGATTCCCGGGGAGATTCTGACATAATGCAGAGCTGGCACAGCAACCTGCTCGGGCTTCTGGGAATGATTTGGGTGGGCAGATGTCTGGGGAGATTCCAGCGTAGTGCTGGGGTGGTGCAGCAACCCGCATGGGCTTCTTCTGGGAATGGCTTGGGAGGGTAGCTGTCTGAGGAGATCCTGGCATAGTGCCGGGCTAGTGCAGCAGCCCACTTGGGCTTCTTCTGGGGATTGCTTGAATAGGCAGATGTCCATGGAGATTCTGGCATAGTGCTGGCCTTGTGCAGCAGCCTGCTTGGGTTGCTAGAGATGGCTTGCGTGGGCAAACGTCCAGGAAGATTATGATGTAGTGCTGGGCTGGTGCAGGAGCCGGCTCGGGCTTCTTCTGGGGATGACTTGGGTGGAGTGATGCCCAGGGAGATTCTAGCATAGTCATTGGCTAGTGCAGCAGCCTGTTCGGGCTTCTTCTGTGGATGACTTCAGTGGGCAGATGTCTGGGGATATTCCAGCATATTGCCGGGCTGCCACAACAGCCCATTTGGGCCTCTGGTGATGGCTCAGTCCTTCTGATGTCTGGGGAGATTGCAGCATAGTGCTGGGCTTCTTCTGGGGATGGCTAGGGGGGCCAGAATTCCATGGATATTCCGGCGTAGTGCTGGGGTGGCACAGTAGCCTCCTCGGGCTTCTTCTTGGGATGGCTTGGGCAGACAGATCTGCTGGAAGATTCTGGAATAGTGCCAGGCTGGCACAGCACTCCTCTTTGTCTTCTGGGGATGGCTTGAGTGGCCAGATGTCTAGAGAGATTCCTGTATAATGCTGGACTGGCACAGCAGCCCGCTCGGGCTTCTTCTGGGGATGGCTTGGGTGGGCAGATGTCCAGGGAGATTCCGGCATAGTGCCAGGCTGTTGCAGCAGCCCGCTCAGGCTTCTAGAGACAGCTTGGCTGGGAAGATGTCTGTGGAGGTTCTGGCATAGTGCTGGGCTGGCGCAGCAGCCTGCTCGGGCTTCTTCTGGGGATGGCTTGGGTGGGCAGAGGTCTGCGTACATTCTGGTGTAGTGCTGGGCTGCCACATCTTCTGGGGATTGCTTGATTGGATAGATGTCCAGGGAGGTTCCAGTGTAGTGCCCGGCTAGCGCAGCAACCCACTCGGGCATCTGGGGATGGTTTGGGGGGGCAGATGTCTGGGTAGATTCTGGCATAGTGCTGGGCTGGTGCAGAAGCCCGCTCAGGTTTCTGGGGATGGCTTGAATGGGCAGATGTCCAGAAAGATTCTGGCATAGTGCCAGGCTGGCGCAGCAGCCTGCTTGGGCTTCATATAGGGGATGGCTTGGGTGGGGTGATGTCCGGGGAGATTCCTGCATAGTGCTGGGCTGGTGCAACAGCCTCCTCGGGCTTCTTCTGGGGATGGCTTGGGAGGGCAGTTGTCCAGTTACACTCTGGCATAGTGCTGGGCTGCCACAGCAGCCCTCTCAGGCTTCTTCTGGGGATTGCTTGACCGGACAAATGTCCAGGGAGATTCCCATATATTGCCAGGCTTGCGCAGCAGCCCACTTGTGCTTCTGGTGATGGCTTGGGCTGGCAAATCCCCGGGAAGAGTCAAGCGTAGTGCCTGGCTTCTTCTGGGGATGGCTTTGGCGAGCAGAAGTCTGTGGAGATTTCAGCCGTAGTGCCAGCCTGGCGTAGCAGCCTGCTCGGGCTTCTTCTGGGGATTGCTTAGGCGGGCAGATGTTCTGGAAGATTCTGGAATAGTGCCAGGCAGGTGCAGCAGCCTGTTCGGGCTTCTACTGGGGGTGACTTGGGTGGGCAGATGTGCGGGGAGATTCTGGAATACTGCCAGGCAGGCGCACTTGCCTGCTCGAGCTTCTTCTGGGGATGGCTTGGGTGGGCAGAAGTCCGGGGAGATTCTGGCGTAGTGCCGGGCTGGTACAGCAGCTTGCTCGGGCTTCAAAGGATGGCTTGGGTGAGCAGATAGCTGGGTAAATTCTGGCTTAGTGCCAGACTGGCACAGCACCCCGCTCGGTGTTCTTCTGGGGATGGTTTGGGCTAGCAGATGTCGAGGGAGATTCTGGCATACTACTGGCTGGGGCAGCAGCCCGGTAGGCTTCTTGTGGAGATTTCTTGGGTGGGCAGATGTCCAGGAACATTCCAGTGTAGGGCTGAGCTGGTGCAACAGCCCCATTGGGCTTCTTCTGGGGATCGCTTGGGAAGGTAGATGCCCGGGGAGATTCCAACGTAGTGCAGAGCTGGCGCAGCAATCTGCTTGGGCTTCTGGGAATGACTTGGGTGGGCAGATGTCTGGTGAGATTCCAGCATGGTGCTGGGGTGGCACAGCAGCCTGGTTGTGCTTCTTCTGGGAATGGCTTGGGCGGGTAGCTGTCCTGCGATATTCTGGCATAATGCCAGGCTGGTGCAGCAGGCCTCTCTGGCTTCTTCTGGGGATGGCTTGGGTGGGCAGATATCCGGGGAGAGTCTGTCATAGTGCCGGTCTGGTACAGCAGCCCACTCAGGCTTCTTCTGGGGATTGCTTGAATGGGCAGATGTCCAGGGAGATTCTGGCATAGTGCTGGGCTGGCACAGCAGCCCACTCAGGCATCTGGTGATGGCTTGGGTGGGTAGATGTCCGGGAGATTCTGGCATAGTGCTGGGCTTGCACAGCAGCCTGCTCGGGTTGCTGGGGATGGCTTGGTTGGGCAGATGTCTGGGAAGATTCAGGCGTAGTGCCGGGCTGGTGCAGCAGCCTGCTCGGGCTTCCTTTGGGGATGGCTTGGGCAAAGTGATGCCCAGGGAGATTCCAGCATAGTGCTGGGCTGGCACAGCAGCCTGCTCAGGCTTCTTTTGTGGATGACTTCGGTGGGCAGATGTCGGGGATATTCCAGCATAGTGCCGGGCTGCCACAGCAGTCCACTTGGGCTTCTGGTGATGGCTTGGGCCTTCAAATGTCTGGGGAGATTGCAGCATAGTGCTGGGCTTCGTCTGGGGATGGCTTGGGTGGGCAGAATTCTGTGGAGATTCTGGCATAGTGCCAGGGTGGCACAGCAGCCTTCCCGGGCTTCTTCTTGGGATGGCCTGGGCAGATAGATCTCCTGGAAGATTCTGGAATAATGCTAGGCTGGCACAGCAGGCTGCTTGGTCTTCTTTTGGGGATGGCTTCAGCGGCCAGATGTCCAGGGGTATTCCTGTATAATGCCGGACTGGCAGAGCAGCCCGCATGGGCTTCTTCTGGGGATGGCTCGGGTAGGCAGATGTCCAAGGAGATTCAGGCGTAGTGCCAGACTGGCACAGCAGCCTACTCAGGCTTCTAGAGATGGTTTTGCTGGAAAGATGTCTGTGGAGGTTCTGGCATGGTGCTGGGCTGGTGCAGCAGCCTGCTCGGGCTTCTTCTGGGGATGTCTTGCATGGGCAGATGTCTGCGTACATTCTGGTGTACTGCCATACCAGCCCTCTCAGGCTTCTTCTGGGGATTGCTTGACCGGACAGATGTCCAGGGAGATTCCCATGTAGTGCTGGGCTTGCGCAGCAGCCCACTTGGGCATCCTGGGGATGACTTGGGTGGGCAGATGTCCGGGTAGATCCTGGCATAGTGCTGGGCTGGTGCAGCAGCCTGCTCAGGTTTCTGGGGATGGCTTGAGTGGGCAGATGTCCAGGAAGATTCTGGCATAGTGCCAGGCTGGTGCAGCAGGCTGCTCGGGCTTCTTCTGGGGATGGTTTGGGTGGAGTGATGCCCAGGGAGATTCCAGCATAGCACTGGGCTGGTGCAGCAGCCTGCTCAGGCTTTTTCTGTGGATGACTTAGGTGGGCAGACGTCTGGGGATATTCCAGCATATTGCCGGGCTGACACAACAGCCCACTTGGGCTTCTGGTGATGGCTCAGTCCTTCTGATGTCTGGGTAGATTGCAGCATAGTGCTGGGTTTCTTCTGAGGATGGCTTGGGTGGCCAGAATTCCATGGATATTCCAGCATAGTGCCGGGGTGGCACTGTAGCCTCCTTGGGCTTCTTCTTGGGATGGCTTGGGAAGACAGATCTGCTGGAAGATTCTGGAATAGTGCCAGGAAGGCACAGCACTCCTATTTGTCTTCTGGGGATGGCTTGAGCAGCCAGATGTCTAGAGAGATTCCTGTATAGTGCTGGACTGGCACAGCAGCCCGCTTGGACTTCTTCTGGGGATGGCTTGGGTGGGCAGATGTCCGGGGAGATTCCGGCATAGTGCCAGGCTGTTGCAGCAGCCCGCTCAGGCTTCTAGAGATAGCTTGGCTGGGAAGATGTCTGTGGAGGTTCTGGCGTAGTGCTGGGCTGGTGCAGCAGCCTGCTCGGGCTTCTTCTGGGGATGGCTTGGGTGGGCAGAGGTCCGCGTACATTCTGGTGTAGTGCTGGGCTGCCACATCTTCTGGGGATTGCTTGACTGGATAGATGTCCAGGAAGGTTCCCGTGTAGTGCCTGGCTAGCTCAGCAACTCACTTGGGCATCTGGGGATGGTTTGGGGGGGGGCAGATGTCCGGGTAGATTCTAGCATAGTGCTGGGTTGGTGCAGAAGGCTGCTCAGGTTTCTGGGGATGGCTTGAATGAGCAGATGTCCAGGAAGATTCTGGCATAGTGCCAGGCTGGTGCAGCAGCCCACTCAGGCTTCTTCTGGGGATTGCTTGAAGGGGCAGATGTCCAGGGAGATTCTGGCATAGTGCCGGGCTGGCACAGCAGCCTACTCAGGCATCTGGGAATGGCTTGAGTTTGTAGATGTCCGGGGAGATTCAGGCATAGTGCTGGGCTTGCACAGCAACCTGCTTGGGTTGCTGGGGATAGCTTGGTTGGGCAGATGTCTGGAAAGATTCAGGCGTAGTGCTGGGCTGGTGCAGCAGCCTGCTCGGGCTTCCTTTGGGGATGGCTTGGGCAAAGTGATGCCCAGGGGAGATTCCAGCATAGTGCTGGGCTGGCACAGCAGCCTGCTCAGGCTTCTTCTGTGGATGACTTCGGTGGGCAGATGTCGGGGATATTCCAGCATAGTGCCGGGCTGCCACAGCAGTCCACTTGGGCTTCTGGTGATGGCTTGGGCCTTCAAATGTCTGGGGAGATTGCAGCATAGTGCTGAGCTTCTTCTGGGGATGGCTTGGGTGGGCAGAATTCCGTGGAGATTCTGGCATAGTGCCAGGGTGGCACAGCAGCCTTCCTGGGCTTCTTCTTTGGATGCCTTGGGCAGATAGATCTCCTGGAAGATTCTGGAATAATGCTAGGCTGGCACAGCAGGCTGCTTGGTCTTCTTTTGGGGATGGCTTGAGCGGCCAGATGTCCAGGGGTATTCCTGTATAGTGCCGGGCTGGCACAGCAGCCCACATGGGCTTCTTCTGGGGATGGCTTGGGTAGGCAGATGTCCGAGGAGATTCAGGCATAGTGCCAGACTGGCACAGCAGCCTACTCAGGCTTCTAGAGATGGTTTGGCTGGAAAGATGTCTGTGGCGGTTCTGGCATGGTGCTGGGCTGGTGCAGCAGCCTGCTCGGGCTTCTTCTGGGGATGGCTTGCATGGGCAGATGTCTGCGTACATTCTGGTGTAGTGCCGGACTGCCATACCAGCCCTCTCAGGCTTCTTCTGGGATTGCTTGACCGGACAGATGTCCAGGAGATTCCATGTAGTGCTGGGCTTGCGCAGCAGCCCACTTTGGCATTCTGGGGATGGTTTGGGGGGGCAGATGCCTGGGTAGATTCTGGCATAGTGCTGGGCTGGTGCAGAAGCCTGCTCAGGTTTCTGGGGATGGCTTGAATGGGCAGATGTCCAGGAAGATTCTGGCATAGTGCCAGGCTGGCGCAGCAGCCTGCTTGGGCTTCATATGGGGATGGCTTGGTCGGGGTGATGTCCGGGGAGATTCCTGCGTAGTGCTGGGCTGGTGCAACAGCCTCCTCGGGCTTCTTCTGGGGATGGCTTGGGAGGGCAGTTGTCCAGGTACATTCTGGCATAGTGCTTGGCTGCCACAGCTGCCCTCTCAGGCTTCTTCTGGGGATTGCTTGACCGGACAGATGTCCAGGGAGATTCCCGTGTATTGCCAGGCTTGCGCAGCAGCCCACTTGTGCTTCTGGTGATGGCTTGGGCTGGCAGATCCCCGGAAAGAGTCAAGCATAGTGCCTGGCTTCTTCTGGGGATGGCTTTGGCGAGCAGAAGTCTGTGGAGATTTCAGCCGTAGTGCCGGCCTGGTGCAGCAGCCTGCTCGGGCTTCTTCTGGGGATGGCTTGGGTGGGCAGAAGTCTGGGGACATTCTGGCGTAGTGCCGGGCTGGTACAGCAGCCTGCTCGGGCTTCAAGGGATGGCTTGGGTGGGCAGATAGCTGGGCAAATGCTGGCTTAGTGCCAGGCTGGCACAGCACTCCGCTCAGTGTTCTTCTGGGGATGGTTTGGGCTAGCAGATGTAGAGGGAGATTCTGGCATACTACTGGCTGGGGCAGCAGCCCGGTAGGCTTCTTGTGAGGATTTCTTGGGTGGGCAGATGTCCAGAAACATTCCAGTGTAGGGCTGAGCTGGTGCAACAGCCCCATTGGGCTTCTTCTGGGGATCGCTTGGGAAGGTAGATGCCCGGGGAGATTCCAACGTAGTGCAGAGCTGGCGCAGCAATCTGCTTGGGCTTCTGGGAATGACTTGGGTGGGTAGATGTCTGGTGAGATTCCAGCATGGTGCTGGGGTGGCACAGCAGCCCGCTTGCGCTTCTTCTGGGAATGGCTTGGGCGGGTAGCTGTCTGGGGATATTCTGGCATAATGCCGGGCTGGTGCAGCAGACCTCTCTGGCTTCTTCTGGGGATGGCTTGGGTGAGCAGATATCCGGGGAGAGTCTGTCATAGTGCCGGTCTGGTACAGCAGCCCACTCAGGCTTCTTCTGGGGATTGCTTGAATGGGCAGATGTCCAGGGAGATTCTGGCATAGTGCTGGGCTGGCACAGCAGCCCACTCAGGCATCTGGTGATGGCTTGGGTGGGTAGATGTCGGGAGATTCTACGCATAGTGCTGGGCTTGCACAGCAGCCTGCTCGGGTTGCTGGGGATGGCTTGGTTGGGCAGATGTCTGGGAAGATTCAGGCATAGTGCCGGGCTGGTGCAGCAGCCTGCTCGGGCTTCCTTTGGGGATGGCTTGGGCAAAGTGATGCCCAGGGAGATTCCAGTGTAGTGCTGGGCTGGCACAGCAGCCTGCTCAGGCTTCTTCTGTGGATGACTTCAGTGGGCAGATGTCGGGGATATTCCAGCATAGTGCCGGGCTGCCACAGCAGTCCACTTGGGCTTCTGGTGATGGCTTGGGCCTTCAAATGTCTGGGGAGATTGCAGCATAGTGCTGGGCTTCTTCTGGGGATGGCTTGGGTGGGCAGAATTCCGTGGAGATTCTGGCATAGTGCCAGGGTGGCACAGCAGCCTTCCCAGGCTTCTTCTTTGGATGGCTTGGGCAGATAGATCTCCTGGAAGATTCTGGAATAATGCTAGGCTGGCACAGCAGGCTGCTTGGTCTTCTTTTGGGGATGGCTTCAGCGGCCAGATGTCCAGGGGTATTCCTGTATAATGCCGGACTGGCACAGCAGCCCGCATGGGCTTCTTCTGGGGATGGCTGGGTAGGCAGATGTCCAAGGAGATTCAGGCGTAGTGCCAGACTGGCACAGCAGCCTACCAGGCTTCTAGAGATGGTTTGGCTGGAAAGATGTCTGTGGAGGTTCTGGCATGGTGCTGGGCTGGTGCAGCAGCCTGCTCGGCTTCTTCTGGGATGTCTTGCATGGGCAGATGTCTGCGTACATTCTGGTGTACTGCCATACCAGCCCTCTCAGGCTTCTTCTGGGGATTGCTTGACGGACAGATGTCCAGGAGATCTCATGTAGTGCTGGTTTATGCAGCAGCCCACTTGGGCATTCTGGGGATGCAGCCGGGTGGGCAGATGTCCGGGTAGATTCTGGCATAGTGCTGAGCTGGTGCAGCAGCCTGCTCAGGTTTCTGGGGATGGCTTGAGTGGGCAGATGTCCAGGAAGATTCTGGCATAGTGCCAGGCTGGCGCAGCAGCCTGCTTGGGCTTCATATGGGGATGGTTTGGGTGGGGTGATGTCCGGGGAGATTCCAACGTAGTGCTGGGCTGGCACAGCAGCCTGCTCGGGCTTCTTCTGGGGGATAGCTTGGGCAAGCAGAAGTCTGTGGATATTTCAACCATAGTGCCGGATTGGCGCAGCAGCCCGCTTGGGCTTCTTCTAGGGATGGCTTAGGCGGGCAAATGTTTTGGGAGATTCTGAAATAGTGCCAGGCTAGCACAGCAGCCTGTTTGGGCTTCTTCTGGGGATGGCTTGGGTGGACAGATACCCAGGGAGATTCTGGAATAGTGCCGGGCTGGCGCAGCTGCCCGCTCAAGCTTCTTCTGGGGATGGCTTTGGCGGGCAGAAGTCTGGGGAGATTCCGGCATAATGCCAGGCTGGTGCAGCAGCCTGCTCAGGCTTCTGGGGATGGCTTGGGTGGGCAGATAGCTGGTCAAATTCTGGCTAAGTGCCAGGCTGGTGCAGTGCCCACTCTATGTTCTTCTGGGGATGGTTTGGATGGGGAGAGGTCGAGGGAGATTCCGGCATAGTACTGGGCTGGGGCAGCAGCCCGCTCGGCTTCTTGTGGGGATTTCCTGAGCGGGCAGATGTCCAGGGAGATTCCAGAGTCGGGTTGGGCTGGAGCAACAGCCCCATTGGGTTTGTTCTGGGGATCGTTTGGGTGGGTAGATGCCCAGGGATAATCTGACGTAGTGCAGAGCTGGTGCAGCAACTCACTCGGGCTTCTGGGAATTACTTGGGCAGGCAGATGTCTGGGAGATTCCGGTGTAATGCACTTGGGCTTCTTCTAGGGATTGCTTGAACGGGCAGATATCCAGGGAGGTTCTGGCATAGTGACGGGCTGGCACAGCAGCCAACTCAGCATCTGGGGATGGCTTGGGTGGGCAGATGTCCAGGAAGATTCTGGCATAGTGCTGGGCTTGCACAGCAGCCTGCTCGGGTTGCTGGGGATGGCTTGGTTGGGCAGATGTCCAGGAAGATTCTGGCATAGTGCCAGGCTGGTGCAGCAGCCTGCTCAGGCTTCTTCTGAGGATGGTTTGGGTGGAGTGATGCCCAGAGAGATTCCAGCATAGCGCTGGGCTGGCGCAGCAGCCTGCTCGTGCTTCTTCTGTGGATGACTTCGGTGGGCAGATGTCCAGGGATATTCCAGCATAGTGCCGAGCTGCTACAGCAGCCCACTTGGGCTTCTGGTGATGGCTTCAGCCTTCAGATGTCTGGGGAGATTGCAGCATAATGCTGGACTTCTTCTGGGGAAGGCTTGGGCAGGCAGAATTCCGTGGAGATTCCGGCATAGTGCCGGGGTGGCACAGCAGCCTACTCGGGCTTCTTCTTGGGATGGCTTGGGCAGACAGATCTCCTAGAAGATTCTGGAATAGTGCCAGGCTGGCACAGCAGGCTGCTTGGTCTTCTTCTGGGGATGGCTTGAGCGGCTAGATGTCCAGGGAGATTCCTGTATAG
Organism: Neoceratodus forsteri; assembly: GCA_016271365.2. Lineage (NCBI taxonomy): Eukaryota > Metazoa > Chordata > Ceratodontiformes > Ceratodontidae > Neoceratodus > Neoceratodus forsteri. The sequence continues at coordinate 49,931,488 of JADMNL010000031.1, read as the reverse complement.
CGCTGGGCTGGCACAGCAACCCGCACAGGCTTCTTCTGGGGATGGCTTGGGTGGGCAGTTGTCCGGGGAGATTCAGACATAATGCCAGGCTGGCACAGCAGCCCACTCAGGCTTCTAGAGATGGCTTGGCTGGGAAGATATCTATGGAGGTTCTGGCGTAGTGCTGGGCTGGTGCAGCAGCCTGCTCAGGCTTGTTCCGGGGATGGCTTGGGTAGGCAGATGTCCACATATATCTGGCGCAGTGCAAGGCTGCCACATCACCCCTCTCAGGCTTCTTCTGGGGATTGCTTGACCGGACAGATGTCCAGGGAGATTCCCATGTAGTGCCGGGCTTGCACAGCAGCCTACCCGGGCATCTGGGGATGGCTTGGGTGGGCAGATAGCTGGGAAAATTCTGGCTTAGTGCCAGGCTGGTGCAGTGCCCGCTCGGTGTTCTTATGGGGATGGTTTGGGCTAGCAGATGTCGAGGGAGATTCTGGCATAGTACTGGGCTGGGGCAGTAGCCTGCTCGGCTTCTTATGCAGATTTCTTGAGCAGGCAGATGTCCAGGGAGATTCCATCATAGGGCTGGGCTGATGCAACAGTCCCATTGGGCTTCTTCTGGGGATGGCTTGGGTGGGTAGATGACCGGGGAGATTTCGGCATAGTCAGAGCTGGTGCAGCCACCCACTCAGGCTTCTTCTGGGGGTGGCTTGGGTGGGTAGATCCCCGGGGAAATTCTGGCTTAGTGCCAGGCTGCCGCAGCAGCCCACTCGGACATCTGGAGATGGCTTGGGTGGGCAGATGTCCGGGGAGGTTCTGGCATAGTGCCAGGCTGGCACTGCAGCCTACTTGGGCTTCTTCTGGGGATGGCTTGGGTGGGCAGATGTCCGAGGAGATTCCGGCGTAGTGCCGGGCTGGCACAGTAGCCTGCTTGGGCTTCTTCTGGGAATGGCTTGGGCGGGCAGATGTCTGGGGAGATTCTGGCATAGTGCTGATCTGGTGCAGCAGCCCACTCAGGCTTCTTCCAGGGTTGGCTTGGGCGGACAGATGTCTGGGGAGATTCTAACTTAGTTCCGGGTTGGCATAGCAGCCCGCTCGGGCTTCTTTTGGGGTAGGCTTGGGTGGGCAGATTTCCTGGGAGATTCCAATGTAATGCCGGGTTGGCACAGGAGCCCACTTGGACTTCTTCTGGGATGACTTGGGCAGGCAGATGTCCAGGGGGGGGATTCCAGCATAGTTCCAAGCTGGTGCAGCAGCCTGCTTGGGCTTCTTTTAGGGATAGCTTGGGCCGGCAGATGTCCGGGAAGATTCCGGCATAGTGCCGGGCTGGCACAGCAGACCACTTGAGCTTCTTCTGGGGATGGCTTAGGCGGGCAGATGTCAAGGGAGATTCCGGCGTAGTGCCGGGGGTATCCCGTGATAATAGCGACTGCAAAATAACGAATGGCAAAATAGCGAATGTCACATAATAGCGACTCATAATTGCAGTGTTCTGAATATGTAATTCTCTCCAAAATCAATGAGTGGCATGGTGTTAGAATATTTAAGATGGGGGGTGTGGGGGGTACAGCCCCCCGCATATGCATCAAGTCATCATGCCAAGAACAACAGTTGAAAGAACAGGTAGTAGTAGTAGCTGTTATTGGCTTTAGCAGTCGCTATTTTGACGTTCACTAATTTGTATTCACTATTATCACTTGGAACCATTGCGGGCTGGTGCAGCAGCCCACTTGGACTTCTTCTAGAAGAATTATTTATTCACTTGAGAGAGACTGGGTGTGTGTTGTGTGGAGTATTCAGTAACTGGGGCCATGTGAGTGGTTGGGTTGTCAGGGTTGCCACATTGACAGGAGACAGGCTCCAGCTCATCATGGAGGTCAAGAAGAACTCAAGCCGGGGGAGGGAGGGGAGGAGGAAGGGATATTTAACCCAGTGGGCTGACAGGGTATGATCTGTCTGGACAGGACCTGGCTGTGCCAGGGAGTAAGACATACTGTAAGAAGTCATTTCACTCAACACTGAGTACAAAATTGTCCAAACAATATTGATTTTTAGAGACAGTTTATGCTTAATTACCTCTGTCCCCTTCCCTTGGCCTAGCCTGGGGTTGTTGTGTGTGTGGGGTGGGGTGGGGTTTGCAGTAAGCACAGCAGTGTCCTGGCTGCCTGCACCTTGGGGACACAGTGGTGTCTGGATGCCTGCAGCTTTTGGGGGGGCACAGTTGTCTGCACCTGGCCTGCAGCTTGTGGCGGCAACACTGGTCTGGGCTGCCTGCAGCATTGGGGGGTTACAGTAGTCTCTGCCTGGCCTACAGCTTGTGATGGGCACAGTGGTCTCTCTGTTCTGTCTGCAGCTTGGGGGGAGGCTCAGTGGTCTCTGCCTGGCCTGCAACTTGTGGTTGGCACATTGATTTCTCTGGTCTGCAGCTTTGGGGGAGGGGGGGAACAATGGACTCCTGCTAGCCTGCAGCTGATGATCCTCTCATAACCTTTGTCCTTTCTCATTTTTAGCGCTGGAGTCACTGAGTCAGGACCTGGTGCTTTGTGTTTCACATTGCATGTGTGAAGCTGGAGGTAACCAGGACTGGAGTCAGGACAGAGCATGTGAGAGGAACAAAACAACAGGCGAGAACAGGTTGGTGAGAGAGCATCACTCGCATCAAAAAATGTTAATGTAATTTTACTGCCGAGTCATTATGTCATGCTTATATTTGTTATGATGACTGTCGTAGCTATTTGCCATGGCAGTGTAAACTGGTTTTCTTGTTCCCCAGTACCATTGAATCTTACATCATGGCCCAGCTTGGTGATGTTTGTTCTAAAGGTTTTTATCCGCATTGTCACCAGATGCCACCCTGCTCTGCCACTGAACCACATTGTCTAGCCTCGCTTCACCCACTTTTTCCATGACTTGTCAAGCTGTCAGTCACTTATTGCTGGGATGAGCCCAAGATCTACAATGGGTTAGCTTCTGTCCAAATAGTGGGGGCATAGTGGACAGGAGTTGGAGGGTCTCCCCAGGCCCCCTCCTCCCCCCACCTAAAACATTCTGAAGTAAACCAGAAATCCTGTCAGTGGTAAAGAAAAGAGCCTATGGTGGTCTGGTGGATCAGTCATCCTACTGGGATATTTTTAACCTGCAGTGTGTCTTCAGGGTGTAAGCAACTGACATATGCTTGCTTACATGCATGCCTGAGGCAGCACTGAGAATGTCAATTCCCTCCCAAGGTTCCGAACTGTGCTGCCAATTGGTCTGCAGTACTCCTCCACCATCAGCCAGCCAGTAGCTAGTGGCAGCCTAGTGGTAGTCCACTGGGCCCAACAAGCACTATAGGATACTTAATCACCCTTCCATGAGAGAGGAGAGCAATCTTCTGGACTCGAAATCCACATTCCCTCACCAACCATCCAACATCAAGTGCTCATCTGCAGATCTGTGTCAGTGCCACAACTGGTAGCGATATTGCCACTGCCTAGAAGTAAGTAGCTGGTGGCCGCCTGTGGTTATTTTTCATTGACACCATGACTGGCCTTGTACATCATTCATTTTGTGCCCCCCATCATTCTTTCATTCTTACCAATGATTTGGGTTGGGGTAAGAGTCAGTTCATGCTCTGATCTGTATTGCTTGTCAATCCTCTTAATTTATTTTGATTTATTTTCAGATTTTATTGAAAACCACAACTGCAACAATCAGGAACAAAGTATTGATGTAGGAATAGAGGCTGGAACCAGGAACAAAGTATTGAACCAGGAACAGACTTCATTTTACCCTGTGCACCCCCACCCCCCAAATTTCGAGCTCTCCTCCCCTTCCGCCAAATTGCTCCCACTTACTGGCCTCCCTTGATCTCTCACAGAATGTAAGGGTCCCCGAATGCTCTCCATGGCTCCCTCTCCTACCTCCCAAGGGGCTTGTATCTCTCATCTACTCCCTTCCCTCACATCCCTCCTATCTCCCTAGACTTACAGTCCTCTTGCAGGGTTATTAGCATCCAGAAGGGATCCTACTGCATCTAGGCTTGTCTCCTCTCCTTCCCCCTTCCCCATCTACTTGTCCCCCTAGCCTTTACAGTCCCCTTGCAGGGTTCTCAGCATCCTGAAGGGGTTCTACTGCACCTAGTCTTGTCTCCTTTCCTTCCCCTCCCCCATCTACCTTTCTCCCTGGCTATAGCAGTCCCCTTACAGGGTTCTCAGCATCCTGAAGGGGTCCAACTGAGCCTAAGCATATCTGCCCTATTCTATCTTGCCACTATCTTGGCTTTCCATGACTACTAGCAGGGTCCAATGCATCCTGATGGACTACTGAGTAGGCCTCATCCCCTTCAAAGGTGCGCATTCTCTTCCCCTCAAGGGTTCAATTCTTACTCCCTCCTTCTTCTATCACTGTCTTAATCCCTATCTATTGACCTTCCCCAACCCCCTTGCAGGGTACCCTGCATCCTGAAGGGTCCTCCTTTGGGTTAGGTCCTATTCCCCCTCCTAGCATTAAGTCACACCTCCTCCTTCTCTCTCCTCCCTCTTTAAATCCCTACAGCCTTATCCCACTTTCTATCTAACCCCACAGCCCCCTTGCAGGGTTCCCCACATCCTGATGGGTTCTCTCTGGGACACTGCCTTATCCCCTTCTCTCTGGTCCCCCCAGTCCCCCCCTGCAGGGTTCCTTGCATCCTGAAGGGGTCTCCAGGGACATGGCTCTTCCCCTCCCCCACCTCACCCCTCCCTCTCCTTCCCCCTTTTCTTTCATGTAAGCACTTGTTTACTTATTAAGCCAACACTTATTATTTGTCCACTCTTTCAAACTATTATGTTCAACACGGTTGTAACACTCTTTGTAACACCTTCCTTACAACTGTACGTTAATGTTGATCTTGTAACTTGAACGTTTAATGTCTCATTCCTATTGTACCCCTTCCCCCCAGGTTGTACCGGGAGATGAGCGACTTGTCACTCAGTGTACCTTCCTGGTGAAAGATTTCAATAAATAAAATAAAAAAAAGAGTATTGACCCAGTAACAGAGTATTAAACCAGGAACAGAGTATTGAACAAGGAACAGAATATTGAACCAGGAACAGAATATTGAACCAGGAACAAAGTATTGAACCAGGAACAGAGTACTGAACCAGGAACAGAGTATTGCACCAGGAACAGAGTACTGAACTAGGAACACATTATTGAACTAGGAACACAGTACTGAACCAGGAGTGGAGGATGGAACCAAAAACAGACTACTGAACCAGGAACAGAGTACTAAACCAGGAACAGAGTACTGAACCAGGAGTGGAGGATAGTACCAGGAACAGAGTACAGAACCAAAAACAGAGTACAGAACCAGGAACACAGTACTGAAAAAGGTACAGCATACTGAACCAGGAACAGAGGATGGAACCAGGAACAGAGGATGGCACCAGGAATAGAGTACTGAACCAGGAACAGAATATTGAACCAGGAACAGAGTACTGAACCAGGAACAGAGAACAGAACCAGGAACAGAATACTGAACTAGGAATAGAGGATGGAACCAGGAACAAAGTACTGAACCAGGAACAGTGGATGTAATCAGGAACAGAGTACTGAACCAGGAACAGAGTACTGAACCAGGAACAGAATATTGAACCAGGAACAGAGTACTGAACCACGAACAGAGTATTGAACCAGGAACAGAATATTGAACCAGGAACAAACTATTGAACCAGGAACAGAGTACTGAACCAGGAACAAAGTACTGAACCAGGAACAGAGTACTGAACCAGGAACAGAGTATTGCACCAGGACCAGAGTACTGAACTAGGAACACATTATTGAACCAGGAACAGAGTACTAAACCAGGAACACAGTACTGAACCAGAAGTGGAGAATGGAACCAAAAACAGACTACTGAACCAGGAACAGAGTACTAAACCAGGAACAGAGTACTGAACCAGGAGTGGAGGATGGAACCAGGAACAGAGTACTGAACCAGGAACATAGTATTGAACCAGGAACATAGTACAGAACCAAAAACAGAGTACAGAACCAGGAACACAGTAATGAAAAAGGTACAGCATACTGAACCAGGAACAGAGGATGGAACCAGGAATAGAGTACTGAACCAGGAACAGAATATTGAACCAGGAACAGAGTACTGAACCAGGAACAGAGAACAGAACCAGGAACAGAGTACTGAGCTAGGAATAGAGGATGGAACTAGGAACAAAGTACTGAACCAGGAACAGTGGATGTAATCAGGAACAGAGTACTGAACCAGGAACAGAGTACTGAACCAGGAACAGAGTATTGAACCAGGAACAAACTATTGAACCAGGAACAGAGTACTAAACCAGGAACAGAATATTGAACCAGGAACAGAGTACTGAACCAGGGACAAAGTATTGAACCAGGAATAGAGTACTGAACCAGGAACAAAGTACTGAACTAGGAACAGAGGACGGAACCAGGAACAGAGTACTGAACCAGGAACAGAGTATTGCACCAGGAACAGAGTACTGAACTAGGAACACATTATTGAACCAGGAACAGAGTACTGAACCAGGAGTGGAGGATGGAACCAGGATCAGAGTACAGAACCAGGAACAGAGTACTAAACCAGGAACAGAGTACTGAACCAGGAGTGGAGGATGGAACCAGGAACAGAGTACTGAACCAGGAACATAGTATTGAACCAGGAACAGAGTACAGAACCAAAAAACAGAGTACAGAACCAGGAACACAGTAATGAAAAAGGTAAAGCATACTGAACCAGGAACAGAGGATGGAACCAGGAACAAAGGATGGAACCAGGACTAGAGTACTGAACCAGGAACAGAATATTGAACCAGGAACAGAGTACTGAACCAGGAACAGAGAACAGAACCAGGAACAGAGTATTGAACTAGGAATAGAGGATGGAACCAGGAACAAAGTACTGAACCAGGAACAGTGGATGTAATCAGTAACAGAGTACAGAACCAGGAACACAGTACTGAAAAAGGCATAGCATACTGAACCAGGAACAGAGGACGGAACCAGGAACAGAGGATGGAACCAGGAATAGAGTACTGAACCAGGAATAGAATATTGAACCAAGAACAGAGAACAGAACCAGGAACAGAGTATTGAACTAGGAATAGAGGATGGAACCAGGAACAAAGTACTGAACCAGGAACAGTGGATGTAATCAGGAACAGAGTACTGAACCAGGAACAGAGTATTGAACCAGGAACAGAGGACAGAACCAGGAACAGAGTACTGAACCAGGAACAGAGGACAGAACCAGGAACACAGTACTGAACCAGGAACAGAGAATGGAACCAGGAACAGAGTATTGAACTAGGAATAGAGGATGGAACCAGGAACAAAGTACTGAACCAGGAACAGTGGATGTAATCAGGAACAGAGTACTGAACCAGGAACAGAGTATTGAACCAGGAACAGAGGACAGAACCAGGAACAGAGTACTGAACCAGGAACAGAGAATGGAACCAGGAACAGAGTACTGAACTAGGAATAGAGGATGGAACCAGGAACAGAGGACAGAACCAGGAAAAGAGAATGGAAACAGGAACAGAGTGTTGAACCAGGAACAGAGGATGGAACCAGGAACAGAGTACTGAACCAGGAACAAAGTACTGAACCAGGAACAGAGTACTGAACCAGGAACAGAGTACTGAACCAGGAACAAAGTACTGAACCAGGAACAGAGTACTGAACCAGGAACAAAATACTGAACCAAGAACAGAGTATTGCATCAGACACAGAGTACTGAACTAGGAACACATTATTGAACCAGGAACAAGTACTAAACCAGGAAAAAAGTACGGAACCAGGAGTAGAGGATGGAACCAGGAACAGAGTATTGAACCAGGAACAGAGTATTGAACCAGGAACAGAGGACAGAACCAGGAACAGAGTACTGAACCAGGAACAGAGAATGGAACCAGGAACAGAGTACTGAACTAGGAATAGAGGATGGAACCAGGAACAGAGGACAGAACCAGGAAAAGAGAATGGAAACAGGAACAGAGTGTTGAACCAGGAACAGAGGATGGAACCAGGAACAGAGTACTGAACCAGGAACAAAGTACTGAACCAGAAACAGAGTATTGAACCAGGAACAGAATATTGAACCAAGAACAGAGTACTGAACCAGGAACAAAGTACTGAACCAGGAACAGAGTACTGAACCAGGAACAAAATACTGAACCAAGAACAGAGTATTGCATCAGACACAGAGTACTGAACTAGGAACACATTATTGAACCAGGAACAAGTACTAAACCAGGAAAAAAGTACGGAACCAGGAGTAGAGGATGGAACCAGGAACAGAGTATTGAACCAGGAACAGAGTATTGAACCAGGAACAGAGGACAGAACCAGGAACAGAGTACTGAACCAGGAAGAGAATACTGAACCAGAAACAGAGTACAGAACCAGGAACAGAGTACTGAACCAGGAACAGAGGACAGAACCAGGAACAGAGTACTGAACCAGGAACAGAGAAGAGAACCAGGAACAGAGTACTGAACTAGGAATAGAGGATGGAACCAGGAACAAAGTACTGAACCAGGAACAGAGTATTGAACCAGGAACAGAGGACAGAACCAGGAACAGAGTACTGAACCAGGAACAGAGAATGGAAACAGGAACAGAGTACTGAACTAGGAATAGAGGATGGAAACAGGAACATAGGATGGAACCAGGAACAGAGTACTGAACCAGGAACAGAGTATGGAACCAGGAACAAAGTACTGAACCAGGAACAGAGGATGGAATCAGGAACAGATTATTGATCCAGGAACACAGGATGAAACCAGGAACAGAGTACTGAACCAGGAACAGAGTACTGAACTAGGAATAGAGGATGGAACAAAGAACAGAGTACTGAACCAGGAACAGGTGACGGAACCTGGAATGGAGTACTGAACCAAGAACAAAGTACTGAATCAGGAACAGAGGATGGAACCAGGAACAGAGGATGGAACCAGGAACAAAGGATGGAACCAGGAACAGAGGACAGAACCAGGAAAAGAGAATGGAAACAGGAACAGCGTGTTGAACCAGGAACAGAGGATGGAACCAGGAACAAAGTACTGAACCAGAAACAGAGTATTGAACCAGGAACAGAGTACTAAACCAGGAACAGAATATTGAACCAGGAACAGAGTACTGAACCAGGAACGAAGTATTGCACCAGGAACAGAGTACTGAACCAGGAACAGAGTATTGAACCAGGAACAGAGGACAGAACCAGGAACAGAGTACTGAACTAGGAACAAGTACTGAACCAGGAACAGAGTACTGAACCAGGAGTAGAGGATGGAACCAGGAACAGAGTACTGAACCAGAAACATAGTATTAAACCAAAAACAGAGTACAGAACCAGGAACACAGTACTGAAAAAGGTACAGCATACTGAATCAGGAACAGAGGATGGAACCAAGAACAGAGTATTGAACCAGGAACAGAGTACTGAACCAGGAACAGAGAAGAGAACCAGGAACAGAGTACTGAACTAGGAATAGAGGATGGAACCAGGAACAGAGTACTGAACCAGAAACAGAGTACTGAACCAGGAACAGAGGACAGAACCAGGAACAGAGTACTGAACCACGAACAGAGAATGGAAACAGGAACAGAGTACTGAACTAGGAATAGAGGATGGAACCAGGAACATAGGATGGAACCAGGAACAGAGTACTGAACCATGAACAGAATATGGAACCAGGAACAAAGTACTGAACCAGGAACAAAGTACTGAACCAGGAACAGAGGATGGAATCAGGAACAGATTATTGATCCAGGAACACAGGATGAAACCAGGAACAGAGTACTGAACCAGGAACAGAGTACTGAACTAGGAATAGAGGATGGAACCAGGAACAGAGGATGGAACAAAGAACAGAGTACTGAACCAGGAACAGAGGATGGAACCTGGAATGGAGTACTGAACCAGGAACAAAGTACTGAACCAGGAACAGAGTACTGAACCAGGAACAGAGTATTGCACCAGGAACAGAGTACTGAACTAGGAACACATTATTGAACCAGGAACAGAGTACTAAACCAGGAACAGAGTACTGAACCAGGAGTGGAGGATGGAACCAGGAACAGAGTACTGAACCAGGAACAGAGTACTGAACCAGGAACAGAGTATTGAACCAGGAACAAACTATTGAACCAGGAACAGAGTACTAAACCAGGAACAGAATATTGAACCAGGAACAGAGTACTGAACCAGGGACAAAGTATTGAACCAGGAATAGAGTACTGAACCAGGAACAAAATACTGAACTAGGAACAGAGGACGGAACCAGGAACAGAGTACTGAACCAGGAACAGAGTATTGCACCAGGAACAGAGTACTGAACTAGGAACACATTATTGAACCAGGAACAGAGTACTGAACCAGGAGTGGAGGATGGAACCAGGACAGAGTACAGAACCAGGAACAGAGTACTAAACGAGAACAGAGTACTGAACCAGGAGTGAGGATGGAACCAGGAACAGAGTACTGAACCAGGAACATAGTATTGAACCAGGAACAGAGTCAGAACCAAAAACAGAGTACAGAACCAGGAACACAGTAATGAAAAAGGTAAAGGCATACTGAACCAGGAACAGAGGACGGAACCAGGAACAAAGGATGGAACCAGGACAGAGTACTGAACCAGAACAGAATATTGAACCAGGAACAGAGTACTGAACCAGGAACAGAGAACAGAACCAGGAACAGAGTACTGAACTAGGAATAGAGGATGGAACCAGGAACAAAGTAACTGAACTAGAACAGAGGATGTAATCAGTAACAGAGTACAGAACCAGGAACACAGTACTGAAAAAGGCATAGCATACTGAACCAGGAACAGAGGACGGAACCAGGAACAGAGGATGGAACCAGGAATAGAGTACTGAACCAGGAATAGAATATTGAACCAAGAACAGAGAACAGAACCAGGAACAGAGTATTGAACTAGGAATAGAGGATGGAACCAGGAACAAAGTACTGAACCAGGAACAGTGGATGTAATCAGGAACAGAGTACTGAACTAGGAACAGAGTATTGAACCAGGAACAGAGGACAGAACCAGGAACAGAGTACTGAACCAGGAACAGAGAATGGAACCAGGAACAGAGTACTGAACTAGGAACAGATGATGGAACCAGGAACAGAGTACGAACCAGGAACAGAGAATGAACCAGGAACAGAGTGTTGAACCAGGAACAGAGTATGAACAGGAACAGAGTACTGAACTAGGAACAGAGTACTGAACCAGGAACAGAGTACTGAACCAGAACAGAGTATTGAATCAGACACAGAGTACTGAACTAGGAACACATTATTGAACCAGGAACAAGTACTAAACCAGGAAAAAAGTACGGAACCAGGAGTAGAGGATGGAACCAGGAACAGAGTATTGAACCAGGAACAGAGTATTGAACCAGGAACAGAGACAGAACCAGGAACAGAGTACTGAACTAGAAGAGAATACTGAACCAGAAACAGAGTACAGAACCAGGAACAGAGTACTGAACCAGGAACAGAGGACAGAACCAGGAACAGAGTACTGAACCAGGAACAGAGAAGAGAACCAGGAACAGAGTACTGAACTAGGAATAGAGGATGGAACCAGGAACAAAGTACTGAACCAGGAACAGAGTATTGAACCAGGAACAGAGGACAGAACCAGGAACAGAGTACTGAACCAGGAACAGAGAATGGAAACAGGAACAGAGTACTGAACTAGGAATAGAGGATGGAAACAGGAACATAGGATGGAACCAGGAACAGAGTACTGAACCAGGAACAGAGTATGAACCAGGAACAAAGTACTGAACCAGGAACAGAGGATGGAATCAGGAACAGATTATTGATCCAGGAACACAGGATGAAACCAGGAACAGAGTACTGAACCAGGAACAGAGTACTGAACTAGGAATAGAGGATGGAACAAAGAACAGAGTACTGAACCAGGAACAGGTGACGGAACCTGGAATGGAGTACTGAACCAAGAACAAAGTACTGAATCAGGAACAGAGGATGGAACCAGGAACAGAGGATGGAACCAGGAAAAGAGAATGGAAACAGGAACAGCGTGTTGAACCAGGAACAGAGGATGGAACCAGGAACAAGGTACTGAACCAGAAACAGAGTATTGAACCAGGAACAGAGTACTAAACCAGGAACAGAATATTGAACCAGGAACAGAGTACTGAACCAGGAACGAAGTATTGCACCAGGAACAGAGTACTGAACCAGGAACAGAGTATTGAACCAGGAACAGAGGACAGAACCAGGAACAGAGTACTGAACCAGGAACAAGTACTAAACCAGGAACAGAGTACTGAACCAGGAGTAGAGGATGGAACCAGGAACAGAGTACTGAACCAGAAACATAGTATTAAACCAAAAACAGAGTACAGAACCAGGAACACAGTACTGAAAAAGGTACAGCATACTGAATCAGGAACAGAGGATGGAACCAAGAACAGAGTATTGAACCAGGAACAGAGTACTGAACCAGGAACAGAGAAGAGAACCAGGAACAGAGTACTGAACTAGGAATAGAGGATGGAACCAGGAACAAAGTACTGAACCAGGAACAGAGTATTGAACCAGGAACAGAGGACAGAACCAGGAACAGAGTACTGAACCAGAAACAGAGTACTGAACCAGGAACAGAGGACAGAACCAGGAACAGAGTACTGAACCAGGAACAGAGAATGGAAACAGGAACAGAGTACTGAACTAGGAATAGAGGATGGAACCAGGAACATAGGATGGAACCAGGAACAGAGTACTGAACCATGAACAGAATATGGAACCAGGAACAAAGTACTGAACCAGGAACAAAGTACTGAACCAGGAACAGAGGATGGAATCAGGAACAGATTATTGATCCAGGAACACAGGATGAAACCAGGAACAGAGTACTGAACCAGGAACAGAGTACTGAACTAGGAATAGAGGATGGAACCAGGAACAGAGGATGGAACAAAGAACAGAGTACTGAACCAGGAACAGAGGATGGAACCTGAATGGAGTACTGAACCAAGAACAAAGTACTGAATCAGGAACAGAGGATGGAACCAGGAACAGAGGATGGAACAAGGAACAAAGGATGGAACCAGAACAGAGGACAGAACCAGGAAAGAGAATGGAAACAGGAACAGAGTGTTGAACCAGGAACAGTGGATGGAACTAGGAACAGAGTACTGAACCAGGAACAGAGTACTGAACCAGGAGCAAGTACTGAACCAGGAACAGAGTATTGCACCAGTCACAAAGTACTGAACTAGGAACACATTATTGAACCAGGAACAAGTACTAAACCAGGAACAGAGTACTGAACCAGAAGTAGAGGATGGAACCAGGAACAGAGTACTGAACCAGGAACATAGTATTGAACCTGGAACAGAGTACAGAACCAAAAACAGAGTACAGAAACTGGAAGACAGTACTGAAAAAGGTACAGCATACTGAACCAGGAACAGAGGATGGAACCAGAAACAGAGTACTGAACCAGGAACAGAGTACTGAACCAGGAACAAAGTACTGAAACAGAAACAGAGTATTGAACCAGGAACAGAGTACTAAACCAGGAACAGAATATTGAACCAGGAACAGAGTACTGAACCAGGAACAAAGTATTGAACCAGGAACAGAGTACTGAACCAGGAACAAAATACTGAACCAGGAACAGAGTATTGCACCAGGCACAGAGTACTGAACTAGGAACACATTATTGAACCAGGAGCAAGTACTAAACCAGGAATAAAAAAGTACTGAACCAGGAGTAGAGGATGGAACCAGGAACAGAGTACTGAACCAGGAACATAGTATTGAACCAGGAACAGAGTGCAGAACCAAAATCAGAGTACAGAACCAGGAACACAGTACTGAAAAAGGTACAGCATACTGAACCAGGCACAGAGGATGGAACCAGGAACAGAGGATGGAACCAAGAACAGAGTATTGAACCAGGAACAGAGTACTGAACCAGGAACAGAGAAGAGAACCAGGAACAGAGTACTGAACTAGGAATAGAGGATGGAACCAGGAACAAAGTACTGAACCAGGAACAGAGTATTGAACCAGGAACAGAGGACAGAACCAGGAACAGAGTACTGAACCAGAAACAGAGTACTGAACCAGGAACAGAGTACTGAACCAGGAACAGAGGACAGAACCAGGAACAGAGTACTGAACCAGGAACAGAGAATGGAAACAGGAACAGAGTACTGAACTAGGAATAGAGGATGGAACCAGGAACATAGGATGGAACCAGGAACAGAGTACTGAACCATGAACAGAATATGGAACCAGGAACAAAGTACTGAACCAGGAACAAAGTACTGAACCAGGAACAGAGGATGGAATCAGGAACAGATTATTGATCCAGGAACACAGGATGAAACCAGGAACAGAGTACTGAACCAGGAACAGAGTACTGAACTAGGAATAGAGGATGGAACCAGGAACAGAGGATGGAACAAAGAACAGAGTACTGAACCAGGAACAGAGGATGGAACCTGGAATGGAGTACTGAACCAAGAACAAAGTACTGAATCAGGAACAGAGGATGGAACCAGGAACAGAGGATGGAACAAGGAACAAAGGATGGAACCAGGAACAGAGGACAGAACCAGGAAAAGAGAATGGAAACAGGAACAGAGTGTTGAACCAGGAACAGTGGATGGAACCAGGAACAGAGTACTGAACCAGGAACAGAGTACTGAACCAGGAGCAAAGTACTGAACCAGGAACAGAGTATTGCACCAGTCACAAAGTACTGAACTAGGAACACATTATTGAACCAGGAACAAGTACTAAACCAGGAACAGAGTACTGAACCAGAAGTAGAGGATGGAACCAGGAACAGAGTACTGAACCAGGAACATAGTATTGAACCTGGAACAGAGTACAGAACCAAAAACAGAGTACAGAAACTGGAAGACAGTACTGAAAAAGGTACAGCATACTGAACCAGGAACAGAGGATGGAACCAGGAACAGAGTACTGAACCAGGAACAGAGTACTGAACCAGGAACAAAGTACTGAAACAGAAACAGAGTATTGAACCAGGAACAGAGTACTAAACCAGGAACAGAATATTGAACCAGGAACAGAGTACTGAACCAGGAACAAAGTATTGAACCAGGAACAGAGTACTGAACCAGGAACAAAATACTGAACCAGGAACAGAGTATTGCACCAGGCACAGAGTACTGAACTAGGAACACATTATTGAACCAGGAGCAAGTACTAAACCAGGAATAAAAAAGTACTGAACCAGGAGTAGAGGATGGAACCAGGAACAGAGTACTGAACCAGGAACATAGTATTGAACCAGGAAAGAGTACAGAACCAAAATCAGAACACAGAACCAGGAACACAGTACTGAAAAAGGTACAGCATACTGAACCAGGCACAGAGGATGGAACCAGGAACAGAGTACTGAACCAGGAACAGAGAAGAGAACCAGGAACAGAGTACTGAACAAGGAATAGAGGATGGAACCAGGAACAAAGTACTGAACCAGGAACAAAGGATGGAACCAGGAACAGAGTACTGAACCAGGAACAGAGAATGGAAACAGGAACAGAGTACTGAACTAGGAATAGAGGATGGAACCAGGAACATAGGATGGAACCAGGAACAGAGTACTGAACCAGGAACAGAGTATGGAACCAGGAACAAAGTACTGAACCAGGAACAAAGTACTGAACCAGGAACAGAGGATGGAATCAGGAACAGATTATTGATCCAGGAACACAGGATGAAACCAGGAACAGAGTACTGAACCAGGAACAGAGTACTGAACTAGGAATAGAGGATGGAACAAAGAACAGAGTACTGAACCAGGAACAGGGGACGTAACCTGGAATGGAGTACTGAACCAAGAACAAAGTACTGAATCAGGAACAGAGGATGGAACCAAGAACAGAGGATGGAACCAGGAACAGAGGACAGAACCAAGAAAAGAGAATGGAAACAGGAACAGAGTGTTGAACCAGGAACAGAGGATGGAACCAGGAACAGAGTACTGAACCAGGAACAGAGTACTAAACCAGGAACAGAATATTGAACCAGGAACAGAGTACTGAACCAGGAACAAAGTATTGAACCAGGAACAGAGTACTGAACCAGGAACAAAGTACTGAACCAGGAACAGAGTATTGCACCAGGCACAGAGTACTGAACTAGGAACACGTTATTGAACCAGGAACAAGTACTAAACCAGGAACAGAGTACTGAACCAGGAGTAGAGGATGGAACCAGGAACAGAGTACTGAACCAGAAACATAGTATTGAACCAGGAAAAGAGTACAGAACCAAAAACAGAGTACAGAACCAGGAACACAGTACTGAAAAAGGTACAGCATACTGAACCAGGAACAGAGAAGAGAACCAGGAACAGAGTACTGAACTAGGAATAGAGGATGGAACCAGGAACAAAGTACTAAACCAGGAACAAAGGATGTAACCAGGAACAGAGTATTGAACCAGGAACAGAGGACAGAACCAGGAACAGAGTACTGAACCAGGAAGAGAATACTGAACCAGAAACAGAGTACTGAACCAGGAACAGAGTACTGAACCATTAGCAAACAGAGGACAGAACCAGGAACAGAGTATTGAACCAGGAACAGAGAATGGAAACAGGAACAGAGTACTGAACTAGGAATAGAGGATGGAACCAGGAACATAGGATGGACCCAGGAACAGAGTACTGAACCAGGAACAGAATATGGAACCAGGAACAAAGTACTGAACCAGGAATAAAGTACTGAACCAGGAACAGAGGATGGAATCAGGAACAGATTATTGATCCAGGAACACAGGATGAAACCAGGAACAGAGTACTGAACCAGGAACAGAGTACTGAACTAGGAATAGAGGATGGAACCAGGAACAGAGGATGGAACAAAGAACAGAGTACTGAACCAGGAACAGAGGATGGAACCTGGAATGGAGTACTGAACCAAGAACAAAGTACTGAATCAGGAACAGAGGATGGAACCAGGAACAGAGGATGGAACAAGGAACAAAGGATGGAACCAGAAACAGAGGACAGAACCAGGAAAAGAGAATGGAAACAGGAACAGAGTGTTGAACCAGGAACAGTGGATGGAACCAGGAACAGAGTACTGAACCAGGAACAGAGTACTGAACCAGGAACAGAGTACTGAACCAGGCACAAAGTACTGAACTAGGAACACATTATTGAACCAGGAACAAGTACTAAACCAGGAACAGAGTACTGAACCAGGAGTAGAGGATGGAACCAGGAACAGAGTACTGAACCAGGAACATAGTATTGAACCAGGGACAGAGTACAGAACCAAAAACAGAGTACAGAACCAGGAACACAGTACTGAAAAAGGTACAGCATACTGAACCAGGCACAGAGGACGGAACCAGGAACAGAGGATGGAACCAGGAATAGAGTACTGAACCAAGAACAGAGTATTGAACCAGGAACGGAGTACTGAACCAGGAACAGAGAAGAGAACCAGGAACAGATTACTGAACTTGGAATAGAGGATGGAACCAGGAACAAAGTACTGAACCAGGAACAAAAGATGGAACCAGGAACAGAATATTGAACCAGGAACAGAGTATTGAACCAGGAACAGAGTACTGAACCATTAACAAACAGAGGACAGAACCAGGAACAGAGTACTGAACCAGGAACAGAGAATGGAAACAGGAACAGAGTACTGAACTAGGAATAGAGGATGGAACCAGGAACATAGGATGGAACCAGGAACAGAGTACTGAACCAGGAACAGAGTATGGAACCAGGAACAAAGTACTG
Organism: Neoceratodus forsteri; assembly: GCA_016271365.2. NCBI lineage: Eukaryota > Metazoa > Chordata > Ceratodontiformes > Ceratodontidae > Neoceratodus > Neoceratodus forsteri. Next base: position 49,913,708 of record JADMNL010000031.1, on the reverse strand, counting down.
AATCAGGAACAGAGGATGGAATCAGGAACAGAGTATTGAACTAGGAACAAAGGATGGAACTAGGAACAGAGGACAGAACCAGGAAAAGAGAATGGAAACAGGAACAGAGTATTGAACCAGGAACAGAGGATGGAACCAGGAACAGAGTGCTGAACCAGGAACAAAGTACTGTACCAGAAACAGAGGATAGAGGTAGTCAAGAGTCGGTGCAGCAGCAGCAGCATACACCACCGGATAAGTCAGACTCCATTTGAAGGAAGTGGACGTGGTGTCTTCAACCAGGTGTTTATTGTCACTGTGCAATCCTCTGTCTCTGCTGCACCTGCTAACTAGCTCCAGCTCTTGTGATATTAATGAAAGATTAGCAAACCGTTAGCAATAAAGGTTGAGCCTGGAGTCCGTGACTACTGGGCTCAGTTTGGGTCAGGATAAGCAGGCACCACAAAGCACTCTACTTCTTTCTTTAGGACTCAGGCGTGGCCAAGTGCACTGGGATAACAGTGATGGTGCAGATCACTTGGGCACTGGGGGTGTGGTGCTAGGAGACTGGAGGCCCATGGCTATGGGTGCACAGTCTTGTCCTCATGACCACTGTCATTGAAAAAAACTTCTGTTTTTGAAACTTTGCACAAGAGGGTATCATTTAGACTGGACTGGCAGTATGGCCTAGTGGTTAGAGTAACAAGTTGTGAATGAGCTTAGTACATTCAGAAGACCTGGGGTTGATTCCCACAACCTCCACTTGCATACTGTGTGGTATACCGTGAACAAGGCGACCGAGATTGAGTGCTTACAAAAAAGGCAACTCAGTTACGGCACCTATGTTCAGGACTACCTGGCAGGGTAGCGAGTGGATACTTAGGTGGGTGAAGTAGGGCGAGGAAGCACGCGACATATGTGTGCTGGGAAGCAGGGAGGGAAGGCATGTGGAGGGGTGTGGTGGGCAGCTGCCGAGCTGAACCACTAGCATGGTGGGGTGGGTGGTCGCTTGGGAGGTGCAGGGTCTCGCACAGCCTAGTGAAGTTTTTTTTTGCCGGCAGCTGACTTTTATTTTTACAAGTATTTCACCCCCATCATGCACCCCCCTGGAGTTAAGAACTTTAGTAGGAGTGGGAGCAAAGCCCCCACATTAAAACAAGCATTTGTCAATGCCGAATGTTGATTGCATTGGTCTGTTGAGCTAGCTCAGTGGTCCTGTGTCACTCGCTCGTTCTGTTTCTCCCAGTGCTGCAGGCTGCATCTTTGTATGGGGCTACTGGCTGTATTGGCATGTTTTTTTCTGCCCACAAAGAAATCTGCAGCTGTCCTGACAGAGCTGTGTTGAGGTGGGTCACTCACCCTCTGTCAGTCGCTCTTTCTGTTTCTGCTGGCGCTGCAGGCTGCCCTTTTGTACTGGGCTCCTGCCTCTGTTGGCAGCCTTTTCTGTCCACAAAGAAATCTGCAGCAGTCCTGACACAGGTCCATTGAGGTAGCTCACTCTCCCTCTCTCACTCGCTCATTCCATTTCTGCACCACTGCAGGCTGGCTTTTTGTACTGGGCTCCTACCTGCGTTGTCACCTTTTCTTGCCCACAAAGAAATCCACAGCAGTCATGATAGAGCTCTATTGAGCTTGCTCACTGCCCCCTCACTCGCTCGTTGTGTTTCTCACGGTGCTGCAGGCTGCCCTTTTATACTGGGCTTCTGCCTGCATTGGCACCTTTTTCTGCCCACAAAGAAATCCGCAGCTGTCCCGACAGAGCTCTGTTGAGGTCGCTCACTCAGCCTGTCTCACGTGCTCATTCTGTTTCTCCTGGCACTGCAGACTGCCATTTTGTAGTGGTCTCCTGCCTCTGTTGGCGCCTTTTTCTGTCCACAAACAAATCTGCGGCAGTCCCGACAGAGCTCCGTTGAGCTCGCTCAGTTCCTCTCTTTCACTCACTCATGCCGTTTCTGTCGGTGCTGCAGGCTGCCCTTTTCTACTGGGCTCCTGCCTGCATTGCCGCCTTCTTCTGGGCACAATTAAATCTGCAGCAGTCATGATAGAGCTTCATTGAGCTCGCTCACTCACTCCCCCTCTCGCTTGTTCGTTCTGTTTCTCCTGCCACTGCAGGCTGCCGTTTTGTACTGGGCCCCTGAGTGCATTGCTGATTTTTTCTGCCCACAAAGAAATCCGCAGCAGTCCCAACAGAGCTCTGTTGAGCTCACTCACTCCCCCTCCCTCACTCACTCACTCATTCTGTGTCTCCCACTGCTGCAGGCTGCCCTTTTGTACTGGGTTCCTGTCTGCGTTGGCGGCTTTGTCTGCCCACAAAGAGATGTGCAGCAGTCCCGACACAACTCCGTTGAGGTCGCTCACTCGCCCTCTGTCACTGGCTCATTCCGTTTCTGTGGGGGCTGCAGGCTGGCCTTTTGTACTGCGCTCCTGCCTGCATTGCTGCCTTTTCCTGCCCACAAAGAAATCCACAGCAGTGATGATAGACCTCCATTGAGCTTGCTCACTCCCTCTCTGTCACTTGCTCATTCTGTTTCTGCTGGCACTGCAGGCTGCAATTTTGTACTGGCCTACTGGCTGCATTGGCACCTTTTCCTGCACACAAAGAAATCTGCAGCTGCCCCAACAGAGTTCCGTTGAGGTCAGTCACTCTCCCTGTCTCACTCACTCATTCTGTTTCTCGTGGTGCTACAGGCTGGCCTTTTGGACTGGGCTTCTGCCTCTGTTGGAATTTTGTTCTGCCCACAAAGAAATCTGCAGCAGTTTCGACAGAGCTCCATTGACCTCACTCACTTCCCCTGTCTCACTTGCTCATTCCGTTTCTGCCCGTGGTGCAAGCTGCCCTTTGGTACCGGGCTCCTGACTTCGTTGCCGCCCTTTTCTGCCAACAAAGAAATTGGCAGCAGTCACGCTAGAGCTCCGTTGAGCTCACCTACTCACCCCTCTCACTTGTTTGTTCTGTTTCTCCCGCCGCTGCAGGTTGCCCTTTTGTACTGGCCCACTGCATGCATTGCTGCCTTTTTCTGCTCACAAAGAAATCTGCAGCAGTCCCAACTGAGCTCCATTGAGCTCACTCACTCCCCCTCCCTCACTTGCTCATTCTGTGTCTCCAACTGCTGCAGGCTGCCCTTTTGTACTGGGTTTCTGCCTGCGTTGCCGGCTTTTTCTGCCCACAAACACATCTGCAGCAGTCCCAAGAGAGCTTCATTGAGCTCGATCACTCCCCCACTCTCAGTCGCTCGTTCCGTTTCTGCCAGCGCTGCAGGCTGGCCTTTTGTAGTGGGCTCCTGCCTGCATTGCCGCCTTTTCCTGGCCACAAAGAAATCTGCAGCAGTCACAATACACCTCTGTTGAGCTTGCTCACTCCCCCTCTCTCAGTTGCTCATTCTGTTTGTCCTGGCGCTGCATGCTGCTCTTTTGTACTGGGCTCCTGCCTGCATTGTCACCTTTTCCTGCCCACAAAGAAATCTGCAGCTGTCCCGACAGAGCTCTGTTGAGGACGCTCGCTCACTCCCCCTGTCTCACTCGCTCATTCTGTTTCTCCTGGCACTGCAAGCTGCCCTTTTGTACTGGGCTCCTGCCTCTGTTGGCATTTTTGTCTGCCCACAAAGAAATCTGCAGCAGTCCCAACACAGCTCCGTTGGCCTCACTCACTCCCCCTGTCTCACTTGCTCATTCCATTTCTGCTGGCGCTGCAGGCTGCCCTTCTGTACTGGGCTCCTATCAGTGTAGCCACCCTTATCTGCCCATAAAGAAATCTGCAGCAGTAATGACAGAGCTCTGTTGAGCTCGCTCAGTCCCCCTCTCTCACTTGCTCGTTCTGTTTGTCCCACCGCTGCAGGCTGCCCTTTTGTACTCAGGTCCTGCATGCATTGCTGCCATTGCTGCCTTTTTCTGCCCACAAACAAATCTCTAGCAGTCCCAACAGAGCTCTGTTGAGCTCACTCACTCCCCCCCTCACTCGCTCGTTCTGTGTCTCCCGGCGCTGCAGGCTGCCCTTTTGTACTGGGCTCCTGCCTGCATTTTCGCCTTTTCCTGCCCACAAAGACATTCGCAGCAGTCCCGACAGAGCTCAGTTGAGCTCAGTCACTCCCCCCCCAAGTCGCTAGATCCTAATCTGTCCCAAACACTGATTTCTGACAGCGACTGCGGTATTCTGCACCGGAAGCGTGGAAACACATTTCGGCCAGGATGTGAAAAATGACAGCTGTACTGTTCATAAGGTGGGAACAAATGTCATTATTGAAAATCTGGGGCGAAAATATTACTAATTTGCAAACTTACATGGGTGCGTGGTACCTGCACAACACACGCTCATAACACAGTCATTTTAGGGAGTTTCATCACAAAATTTTTAACATAGGCATTTTATGACCTCTGCTCATGAACAGTGTCAGTGTGATTTTCTTACTATGTCCTGAACACGGATTTCCCACAGCAACCGAGCTATTGTGCACCTGAAGAGTGAAAACACATTTTGGCCAGCATATGAAAAATGACAGCTGCACTGTTCATAAGGAGGTGCGGCAAAATTGCAATGCTGAAAATTTGGAGTGAAAATACTGCAAAGCGTAAAGGTAATGGAAGCTTAAGGGAAACCAAAGAATGCACATTTGTAATACACTCATTTTATGGACTTTCGTCACCAAATTTTCAACATAGGCATTTTAAGACCTCTGCTAATGAACAATGTCACTGTCATTTTCATAATGTGTCCCAAACATAGATTTCCCACAGTGACCACGCTATTCTGCACCAGAACTGCGAAAATATATTTCGGCCAGGATGTGAAAAATGACAGCTGTACTGTTCATAAGGAGGTGCAGAAGAATGGCAATGTTGAAAATCTGGAGTGAAAATATTATAAATTCGTGAAATTTTCAACATAGGCATTTTAGGACCTCTGCTCATGAACAGTACCACTGTCAGTTTTTTAATCTGTGCGGAACACTGATTTCCCACACTGACTGCGTTATTCTGCGCCGGAAGTGCAAAAACACATTTTGGCTAAGGTGTGAAAAATGACAGCTGTACTGTTCGCAAGGAGGTCTGGAAAAATGCCAATATTGAAAATCTGGGGTGAAAATACTGCAAATTCGCAAAGTTATGAGCATGCGTAGTAACTGCGTAATGCACACTCGTAAAACAGTCATTTTTTTTATTTTTCCCACCAAAATTTGCAACATAGGCTTTTTGAGAGCCCACCTCATGAACACTGGCACTGTCGTTTCGTCAATCAGTCCCAAAAGATGATTCCGCGCAGTGACTGCGTAAATCACCTTTTCAAGGCTGATTAACGCCATGACAGTGATAGAATTCATGAGGAGGGGTCCCAAAACCCCATGTTGAAAATTTTGTGCCAAAATTCAAAAATGCTTGAGATATGCATCAAAGTTGAAAACCCTATTTATTCCATTATACAGCTTACTGGCATTTCCTCAGTTCGCGGTCAGCTTTGAAGTGTGCAGACGTGTTCCTGGTCAACCGAAGATCATCGCGCCAGACTCAGAAGGTAAGTATGGGGTGAAGGGGGTGTGGGGAGGTAGGGTGCGCAGTGGGTGGGCGCGGGTTGTGGAAGGGGGGCCAGGGAGACCGCAGTGAAACTGTTTCCTTTTCTACAGGTTACAAAAAAAAAAAGACATCGCGGGACCGTTTTTTATTTTGCAGGGCATGTGGCACGCTGGGGTGGGCTCCCAGCATGTCAATGGAGTCTTTCTTTTGGGGCGGGGCAGCTGTAGCAGACGGGGGATTGGGCATCCCCGTCGGCACACAACAAAAGCGGGGGGAGGACATAATGCCGACGGGGAGTGGGCTCCCCCATTGGCAACATAAATATTGGGGCACTGCAGCCAATGGGGATTGGGGCCCCCATCGGCAACTAAACATGGTCGGGAGACATACTGCTGAGGGGGATTGGGCACCCTCAGCAGTGGAGGACAGTTTGGAACATGGCGGCAAGCTGCCGCCATGTTCACAAACAAAATCCCACCCTGCAATGACGGGTCACCCTCATTGCAGTGAATGGATTGATGCTGCAATGACGAGGTGGCCCCTGATTGCAGCGACTGATTTTTTACAAGTTGGTGGCACTCTGGCTGAACTAGTGTCAGCAGCAGCATGCCACAGCATTGGGGGAAGCGGGACAAGTCTTTACAGGCTGTGGAGGCATTGGTCACAACAGTGCCATGCCTCCACAACTTGCTTGTGAAGAAACCTGCTGCAACATGTTTCTTGTGTATGCGCACAATCAACTTAAAAATATTTGTATCTCAGGTGCCCTCTTCCAGTTTGCCATGAGTGTGCATCACTGAAATTTATTTTCACCGATGTACATGCACCCTAATGGCGATCACTATTCCGCAATCGCCGTTATGACATAGAACCGTACTGTGGGACTCTGAGCAAGTCACTTACCACCCAGTGCTCCTGGGTTGACCCTGAAAACAGGCACTTGTGCCTAAGTGGGCCGTACCCAGTTACCAAAGAATAAAATAAAAATAAATAAATAAAAAGACTAACTGAAGAATCTATTAAGAAAACTAAAGTCAAAATTTACAAAACAAAATACTGTGCAGAGAGCTTTGATTTGTAAGTGTTCTAGTAAGTCCTTCCCTTTGTTTGTCGATAGGAGTTTTTTTCTAAATTTGCTTGCTGGTGTTATGGCTCCTGGGGATCTCCACGTTCAATGTTTTTCGTTGCTCTACTTGTTCCTGCAATGCCTCCTGTCCCATGTGACAGTGATGCAACCAGGGCCACTCATTTAACAAGAGCAATACCTCTCAGCTGCTTTGAATTTCGCATAGCACCATGATTTTCATGTTCAAATTTACCCTTGTTCCACATTGGTTTTCTGATTTTCCTCATAATGTTAGAGCTATTTCTGGGCACACAAACTATTAAATCATTAAACTAAGTTGATAAAACACTCCTTATCACTAACTGTATGGGGCCCACTATCTGTAGGGATGTTATTATTTAAAATACACTATTCTACATGCTACACATTCTGGCCCTTTGCTATGATTTTTGATGGCCAGTGCTATGATTTTTAATGCTGAGAGATTGAGAGGTATGACAAGAGCTGTTTCTTTTGGTAAGTTTCAGTAGTAGAGCTGTGATTTTAAGTCACTCTCCCTGACCAAGGAACTCTAATGAAGGCACATTTATAGATGGCAAATGTCTGAGGAGTAATTGAGTGAGCTACTCTATAGGAAACAGCTAGTCTTCACTAATTATAGCATTTGTGACCTTGGGTGATTTGTGTGCTTTTTTTAATGGTTGTATGCAGTTCCATGAAATGAAATGCTTTAAAACCAAAACATTCACTCCTGCTGGCTAGACCTAGACACATACCTAGAAAACAGAAAGTTGGAAGTAGACAGCGTCATTTGGTTGAAGCCAGAATATCAAGCTCCCAGCAGTAGATATCTGTTGCAACAGCTATTACTCTGTAGATTCAATTTTCAAACCCTCCAGATTGTTGCAAGCCCCCGGTGTGCCGATGATATGGCGCACGGGGCTTGGGGCAATCTCCTGGCTGGTGAATGGGATTTTCGCTCCTGTGGGGCTGGCACAGAGCTTGTTGCAAGCTCTGTGCCACTGTTTGAAAATTGAGCCCACAGAATGAAAATCAAGCCCTCTAAATGAAAATCAAGCCCTCGAAATGAAAATCGAGCTCTCTGAATCAATGATCCTGGATGCATCACTGTCACATGGGACAGGAGGCAGTGTAGGAACAAGAGCCATAAAAAAAGTTGAACATGGAGATCCCCAGGGGCCATAAAACCAGCAAGCAAATTTAGAAAAAAACTCCTTTTAGCAAACAAAGGGAAGGACTTATAAGGAATGCACCAACTAATCAAAATATTCTGCACAACAGATTTTGTAAAATTTTGACTTACAGTAGTAGCCACAGACATTGCCAGCTATTTCCTGAAATTTCTGTGATACTTCTAGAGAAAGCTCCTGCCTTCTGCATTTACACAGTTGGGCCAACAGAGATAAACTCTTTAGAAATGTTGCGGATATATTTGGAAATAGCTGGCAATGTCTGTGGCTACTACTGTAGTTCAGCACTAGCAGGGAGACTGCCAAGCTCACTTTGAGCAGTATATCAATGCATAACAAAACAAGCATTGCACTAGCCGACTAGTGGCACTAACTTGCAGTGTGAAGTGGACCAAAAATTGTCCATTAACTTCAGCATCATCGAGACAGACAGCTGATAAGCCACCACAACAGGCCAAGAGGTGCATGCCAGTAAAATATCAGGAACACTATTGATGTTATTGTCAACGTTTTCTCTGGTTTGTCAATACATGGAACAATATTTTAACTTTTAAATTCCAATCACAGTCATACATCTTGCTGAAAACCAATGTTATATCTGTGGTGTTTCTGTACTGCATGTTTGAAGATTTTAATTTTTAGACTGAGGGATAACTAACTACAACATAATTTTCTCCAACAGTAAATCCCACCAGGGCAGTCCATCGGTTTGCTTGATTGGTTGTGCTGTAGCAGGTCTGCGCCCAGCCAGTAGTGGTGTGTTCTTTACTTTTAACAAATGAGACAACAGACAGTGAGACACTCTTGCAACTAGACAAGCCAGCATGAGCCGGAGCACAATATGTCATGTCTGGTCAGAGAGTGTTGTGTTGTGTACTTTTGATCTGTTAGGTTTTATCTAATTCTAAATATGCAGTATAAGCCAACTTAGCCAAGTCACATCTGTCACACTTGTTGACAAACTGACACGTGATTGTTATTTATATGACCTATCCAGTGCAGTAGACAGTTTGAATGATCAACAGCTGTGTCATCGTTTGTTCGATGCAAATGCTGCAGTATCACTTCATAATTTGTCTTTTCAATGCTATCTGCAAGTACTAATGTGTGACACACTGTACTTTAGAACTTAAATGGTCTGACGGACTGTAGTTTTTCAGTGTCAGTCTGCAGTGCGTCAGTCACTCTGTGGTCAGGTCAGTGTCACCCCATATACTCTTCAGCCACAAATGTGTTAAAGCAGTGCATCAGCCTGCAAGTAGTAGTTATAGATAATAATATACATGTCTTGGTATATGCACTACTTTCAGATAATTAGCAACGTATATTATGGTCTTTCTAGCAAATTCCAACATCAGTTAAGTAAAGTGCACAGCAAAACAAACAAACAAATAAAACAAACACTGAATCAGAATGTTCATTGTAAGTAATTTCTTTTTTTATTCTGCAATCTAATTTGTAGAATAAACAAACTAGTTTACATTATTTTTGCTGGCCCGGAGGCACTGAAGATTGAGGTGCTGGATGCCACACCTCGCATCACACCGGCGACCCAGGTTCAGTGACGGATTCGGGTAGTCAGGGGTCGGCAGGGGAGGGAGAGGATTGAGTGTCTGGAGGACAGCTCTCCTCTCCTGGGGGAGGGAGCCAGGGTTGCTCAGTGTGTTGATGACCCCCGATGGAGATTGGGGATACTGCAGGTACACCAGCTGATGTGAGGGGCAGAGTGCAGCAGACACTAGCAGGGCAGCCATGTGCAGGCATCACTGCACACTGCACTCCAAGGGGGAACCAGAAAAACAAGAAAAACCCTGTCAGCCGGGTAAGGCGATGGTGGGTCTCCCGGGGTGGAAACCCCACACACCCAGTGCCGGGCACAATTCCAGCCTTACTCCTGGGGATCCTTGGCCTCCTCCTGTATGGGCCATCGGGAGAGGAAGGGATCCTGATACCGAAGCTTCAGTCGAAGGAGTGGTTCAAGTGGACAGTTAGGGGTGAACACAGAGCGAGCCTGCCTGAGAGATGCCCTGGACTCCTAGGTGAGAAACAGAACTAAAAAAAAGTTCACATTATTTTATTTACAACAAAATTGCATTTTCATGCTCCATAAACATGTCTCAATAGAGCAAGAAACAATAGACTTCTGATCAAAATTCACTAAGGAGGGGGAGGGTCAAGGACCACAGTTGGGTTGCGGAGGTCTTGGGGGGGAGAGGTGGACACCAGTCCATTCACAGTGGAGAAAGTTCTGGAAGAACTCACAGAGCTGAAGTTGGATAAGCCATGGGGCCAGACAGCATCACCTGAGGATATTAAAGGAGCTGTGAAAGGAACTAGCAGCGCCTCTGGTGGCCCTGTTCACAGAGTCACTCAACATGGGTGTCATTCCAGAGGACTGGAGGAGGGCACATGTAGTCCAACTGCACAAAAGTGGCAGTAGGGAGGAGGCGGGGAACTACAGACCAGTCAGCCTCACCTCAGTGATGGGGAAGATCATGGAGACACTGCTGAAATGGATAGTGGCACATATGGAATCCAGTCGTGCTCAGGATCTGAGGCAACATGGATTCACAGCAGGAAGGTCATGTCAAACGAATCTAATATTTTTTTTGATTGAGTGACTAGGGAAGTAAATCAGGAAGGGGCAGTAGATATTGTCTACCTAGATTTCAGCAAAGCCTTCAACACCGTCCCACATAGAAGGCTGATTAATAAGATGGGCAGTCTGGGCACGGGGGGCAAGGTGGTGAACTGGGTTAGGAACTGGTTAACAAACAGGAGATAGAGGGTGGTGGTAAATGGGGTACAATCTGGGGAGAGGGGGGTGACCAGTGGGGTACCACAGGGATCAGTACTAGAACCAGTCCTGTTCAATGTCTTCATTAGTGACATTGCAGAGGGGCTGGAAGGAAATGTCTACCTGTTTGCAGATGGCACCAAGATCTGCAACAGGGTGGATACTCCAGAAGGAGTGCAGAAAATGAAGAGGGACCTGGAGAAGCTTGAAAGATGGTCAGAGATGTGGCAACTGAGGTTAAATGCAAAGAAGTGCAAAATAATGCAACTGAGTAGAGGGAACTCTGTGGAGAGCCACAGGTTGGGGGGAGGATCTGACTATCACCAAAGAGGAACGGGACCTAGGGGTTATCATCTCTGATGACCTTAAGGTATCAAAACAGTGTACAAAGGCGGCAGGGAGGGCCAGTGGCATGTTGGAGTACATAGGCAGAGGTATCACTAGCGGGAGGTGGTGATGCCATTTTATAAAACATTGGTAAGGCCTCACCTGGAGCTATTTTTACTGGAGGCCACACCTGTGCAAGGACATAGATAAGATGGAGACTATCCAGAAAAGGGCAACAAAGATGGTGCAGGGCTTGCAACACAAAACATATGAGGAGAGACTAAGGGACCTCAATATGTACTCACTGGAGGAGAGGAGACAGTGGGGGGACATGACTGAAATGTTCAAGTACCTCAAGGGCATAAACAAGGTGCAGGTGGGGGACCTTTTCCAATGCAGAAAAAGTACTAGAACAAGGGGACACAATATAAAATTGGAAGAAGGTAGATTAAGAGGTAATATGAGGAAGTTTTTCTACACAGAAAGAGTAGTCGAAGCTTAGAATAGTCTGCCAAGGAGGTAGTGGGGCAAGCACAGTGGAGGGGTTTAAGCATGCCTGGGACAGGCACAAGGGAAGCCTGAGAGGGGAGGGAGTGATGAAAAGCCATTGATCAAATAGGGTCAGAGGTCACATACAATGTATAGGGCCTACGGGCAGACTGGATGGGCCCAGTGGTCCTTATCTGCTGACAGTTTCTATGTTTCTATGTTAGACAGTGAAACTGTACATCCTGGAACTTCTGCTTCTCAAATATCATCTTCCTCCTTCACCTCTTCTTCCTCCACCACCACAGCCTTGAGTCATCTGTCTACTAATATTATTGAGTCACAGAGACACAGTGTGCCAGGTTTGCAAAAATGGTATATGGGAGAACTTTTCATGTCAAATCTAAAAAGAGTAACAATATTTCAGTTCAGTGTAAACTCTGTATGCTAAAAGTGAAGCTTTTGTCAGCATACAAAATTAGTATGTCATACTTAAAAAAAAATAATGGAACCCACACCCATCCTGCATCTTTGGAAAAGTTCAAAAAAAGCTAATTATTCAATGTAGCAAAAAACGTGACATTGCAATGACCGTCACTGGTCAGAGAAGAAAAGGGGATGAGGAAGAAGTGGCGGATGACGATTTCTCTAGCTCCAGCAGCAGTGGTACTTCACGAGCATCCTCATCATTGGTCAAGGAATGTCTTCTCCAACGTTATTTGATTCTACAAAGACTTCACTTGTCAGTCAGTCTCAAGTTGATAAGCATATTGTTCAGTTTGTAGTTGAAGATCTACAGTCATACATTGTTGTTGAACAGCCTTCAGTTGTCAGGTTAGTTATTGTCTACAGCCCAATAAAAAAAGTCATGACATACGAACATACAAAATTGCCAGCAGATACATGCCTTATGGCCTATCTAGTTTGCCCAAGTGTGCAGCACATCAGTCCACTAGACTGCAGCTGCCCCCCCACACACACTCCATCTCTTCCTCCCTCCCCCACCCAGCCCCCGGTTTGTACTTTCCTCGAATCTGTCCCACCCTCTTGAAGCTCCCCACTGACTGCAATGATACAATTTCCTCAGGCACTGCATTCCACCCTGCTACTACCCTTTCACTGAAATAGTGCCTCCTCATTTCCCTCCTGAATCTGCCCCCCTCCAACTTCAGGGAGTGCCCTCTGGTTTCTCTTCTGCTCTTGAGAATGAACCCACCCCTGAAGCCCACTTTGTACATCCCCTTCAGGTACTTGAAGGTCTCGATCATGTGCCCTCTCTCTTCTATCCTTTAGGGTATACATGTTGAGTTATCTTAGGCTTTCCTCATAATGTCTATACCCCAACCCCAGGATCATCATTGTTGCTCTGCGTTGCACTGCCTCCAATAGTTTGATGTCCCTTTTTAAGTAAGGGCACAAGAACTGCATGCAGTACTCCAAGTGCAGCCTGAAAAACATTAATGGAAAGAATAGATATTGTGTACCAAAACATGAAAACAAATCTGATTTCTCAATTCAGTAATGTCAGTCACATCTGTGATTCCATCACCAGAACGCGCCCACAATCCAGTGCTGGGCAATCAGGGTGCCAATCAGCAATGTCACCCGTCATGTTTTTTGCAGGGTCGCCCTCCCTATTTACAGATTCCAACTCCAGGGGTGGGCAGATCTCGGGAAGGGAGGTGCATCCCACATTTGGCACCCTGATTTCCCAGCGCCACAATGCCAGCGCTCTGAGCAGTGGAAGGACATATCTGCACTACTGCGGACATTTGGGCTGCAAATAATAGGAACTACCTAGTTGTTCATTGGATTGATCATAATACATTAGCTAGAAAATCAGCAGCATTGCCGTGCATGTTTATAAAGGGAAGACATATGTAAAATGTTATTGCATCAAAACTTGAACGAGTTCACCTAACATATCTCATTCAGAAGAAGGTTTTTAAAAGCCATGACTGACAATGGGTCAAATGTTGCAGAAGCATTTAAGGAGTTTGGCTCCAGTAATACATCATTCAGTGTCACACGTGATTCAAGATGATGAAATTGATGTTGGTGATAACCACCACCGCCAGCTGGGGGAAGCAGCAGCGTGCAAATGAAGATGATGATGACACTCTTGGCAATGTGACTTTTGCTGACGTATGTAGGATTCTGGATGATGGCGATAAAGAAATGGAGGAGACGTATAACCTTTCTTCACATCACTGCTGTGCAGCACATACACTTAACTTAATAGCTGTGAAGGACATAGGCCCTGCTACTTCAAATGCTCCTTACAAGATCAACCACAGTACTATGGCAAAATGCTCAGCTCTTTGGAACAAAGTTCACTGAAGTTCACAAGCAAGTAAAATTGTTTTTGACAAACTTGGTACCCAGCAATTTATCTCAAATGACACACATGGAATTCTTACTACAGACCTGTAGAAAAATTAATATCCATTCTGAAAAAAGGCTGAATATGATCTGCATAACATCTGTGATGAGCGTGGGCCTCACAAGGTTTAGAGCAACAGTTATCACTTTTGATGTGGAATATGCATAGTAATGTAGCCTCTTGCAAACTTATTGGATGTTCTTCAAACTGAAACAAGATACTACAAGGGATATATTTTCCTCCAACATTACTGGCATTGAAAAATAAGTTGTTTGGCATCAGACAGACATTGCATTATGCAGTTCTTCTTCTTGATGTAATTGTCAAAGCTGTGGACACTCAGTTTGGTACTAGTTTTGAGCAGAGGGAGTTGACCCTGTCCAGTATAACATTACCGCAATTTCGTATTTGATGGATCTTCAATGAGGATGAAGCATATGCGGCCCAAACCATGCTGAAAAATGAACTGCTGGTACATCAGGAAGATATTGCTCAAGGAAGCCCATCATCTGATAACTGCCTGGATGATGCAGTATAGTACAGTGGTTTAAGGCTCTGAGCTGCAAACCTGGAGACTGGGGTTTGAATCCCACAGCCCCCACCTACATACTGTGTGACCCTAAGCAAGTCACTTAACTTCCTTGTGCTCCCAGGTCGCACCTGGAGACAAGCTTCAGCTTAGTGTGCCTTCCTGGTTAAACAATCCCCCCCGATGCTTTCTTCAAATTTGATGAAAATCAACAACTTAGCCATGGTGGACTCCTTCACAAGCTGGAAATATAATTAACAGTTACAAATAAAACTGCTGAAGCTCTTCAAACATCCCTGACAAAGAAAACATTCATGCATTACAATACTGTACTACCACCTAGAGCGCCTGTTTAAAGATTATTCAGTGTAGGTGGACGGGTACTTACGGCTAGAAGAAACAGACTTGATGACAAAAAGTTTGAAGCGCAGCTATTTTTAGGTTGCACCAGAATGTACTGGGAATGTAATTAGCATTAATTATTGTGGATGTGATGGTGAGTCAACTTGAAAGCTAGCTCAAGCTGAAGTTGATGGTGGATGGCTTGGCTTTGAAATAGTTAAGTTGTGTGTAGTGATCATTGAGTGTACTGATAATTTTACACATCTCCTAGATGATGAATGCCACCATTGTTCCTTTTAATGACTGTCAAAAGTTATATATTTCAACACAACAGCTTAAGCTTATCTGTTTGTATTTTCTTAGCAACGTTTAATGTTATTATGTTATTATGCCATTTGTTATCTCACAGACAAGCTAAGGGAATGTAGAAAACACGCTTCACTATTTCATCTTGCAGATGACTATCTTGTAGTAAAGACATCAGCTATTCTTCCGCTAGACTACAAGCTTATCTTGTTATACGCTATTACTGCCACTGTATTATATAAATAACGAAAAACTGTTTCATTCTCAGGAATTGGCGTGCACTTTCCTCTGACAGCTCTGTGTCCAGCTCAAAGGCATCGTTAGACATGACCGGGACTACAGCAGTCTCTGGGATTTGTCCTTCTAATTCAAACTCCACATCACTGTCCATAATTGGGTTTTCATCTGGATTAACTGCCAATTCCTCTGGCACAAATGGTGTTGCATCTGGGTTCAAAGTGTGTGAAAGTCCATTGTTTGACAGCTTCCCAACTGGAAATGCACTAGTTGATGATTCACAACTTCTCCATTCCATTGGCTGAAATTGCTCATTCTGGGGTTTGCTAAGTACTCTGGTGCAACACACAATGTCATCATCAGAGTTGTTTTCTGCTGGCTCTTGCACAGGTGCTGCATTCAGGATATTGCTATCAGGCAGTGTCAGTGGCTTAATAGGTAGCACACTCACCTCTGAAGCTAGGAGGTCAGAGGGCTGTGGGTTCAGTTCCCACATCTGGCACTTGGGTTAATATCCCAGTACTGACACTGTAGTGCAGCATGAGAGGGGAGCTGTACTTCTGAGGTGCCGTCTTCCAGATGAGACATTAAACCGAGGTCCCATCTGCCTGGATTGGTGGTAGTTCAGGTGGATGTTAGAGATCCCATGGCACTTTTTGTAAAGAGGGAATTTTTTATTAAAACAACATCAAATAACATAATTTCAACAACACGACTTAAAAAAAACAAAAACAAAGAAAACAACAGTGTTAAGTCACACAAATAATCATGGAAGGGAAAGGAAAAAATCAAAAAAAGAAAGTACATAATCAATCAATAGGAACCAGAGTTTGTAATGAACGCTTAACTCAAAGATATATGTTAACCCGAAGATCAATTATTTATATTTTATAAACAGGGAAAACCCTTTCCACCAAGTGGTAACCTTTTTAGATGTATGAATTGCTATATCTGAAATATACACCTTTTCCATGGCTACCTGTATCATATTTACCACTATCTCATAAGACATCCATTTTTGATATAACACCCACTGGCATCTAGCCTGCCAGAGATAGCATTTTAAACAACAGCAAAAAACCATCAATGTATCTTTAGAATAAAAAGTTCCTAAATTATGGAATTGTCCCAAAACCAGGTTATTATAATTCATGTTTCTTAACCATCTCATATTCCATTTTGTGGTGAGGTAATTCCAAAGAGATTTTGCATAGGAGCAATGAAATAAACAATGTTCCATGGTTTCCTTTTCATTTATACAAGCCTCATATGGACAGTTTCTTTCAGATTTGGCCTTATAATTTGCATTGCCGCTAACATTAATCCTTCCATAGACCACTAGCCATAAAAATTCCCACATATGAAATGGAATTCTAGGATTGTTCAATTGTGCTAATACCCCCAAATTTTGGGAAGATGGACAGTTTTTAAAACAGGGTTCAGATGGATGTACTAAAGACAGAAGCACCATGTATAGAAACATAGAAACATAGAATTTGACGGCAGATAAGGACCGCTTGGCCCACCCAGTCTGCCTATTTCCCTACCTAATGGATAAGCTGCAGATCCTAGTTAACCAGCAGCCTACTTCTTCCTACCCCAACCCCCTAGAATTGCCTTATGACTGTCCCATGCATGCTTGAATTCCACCACTGTTTTTGACTCCACAACCTCCTCCGGAAGGCCGTTCCATGCATCCACAAACCTCTCTGTGAAAAAATACTTCCTTAAATTACCTCTGAGCCGCCCCCCTGCTATCTTCTATCAGTATAACTGAGGCCCTATATTGTTAATAATTGTCTGTGTTGTTATACCCCATTTATATAATTTTTTTGCAGCAGGGACAAACCATTGTGGGATAGAGATGTTATTAGTTAGTTTAGGTGGAGTGGTTTGCCACTTGGTAATATACGCTGATAAGTTTATTTTTAATCCAATAAGAATATATTGTTTCTTCAGGCTTCAAACTGCATTTTACAGAATGGGTAAAAAATAAGGTATAAAAAAAAACACCAGATCTATCATACCTAGACCTCCTTTTTCCTTTTTGAGATATGTACTGTATATTGCCGTTTAATGGGGGTTAGTCTATTTCCCCATAGCATTTGAAAAAATATGCTGTATAACTTTGTTTCAAACTGCAGTGGGAGTGGAAAAATCATACCAATATATAAAATCATAGTGATGAGAAATTGTTTAATGATTTGAATCTGTTTAAGCTTGGTTATCCTCCAATGCCTCCATCTTTGTACTTTAGCGCTTACCTTATCTAGTGCCGACTCCCAATTAAAAGAAGGTATATTTTGCATTCCAAAATAAATGGCTAGTATTTTAAGAGGCTCTGAGGATATTGATATCCCTTCCATACATACCTGGTCCGGACAATTAGGTCCTATGAAAAGCCCTTTACATTTTGATATATTTAATTTAGAATTAGAAAGAACAGCATAATTAGTCATAGAATCTAAGAAAAGAGGGACTTGGGTGTATTTCTAAAAAAATACGCAAATGTTATCTGCATAAACAGTCATATGAAATATCATACTTTTGTCTGGGCCTTCACTACCCTTCCATTTAGGGATATCTGTTAAAAGACGTACCAAAGGGTCTAAAGAAAAGATATAGAGAAGGGGGCTGAGGGAACAACCTTCCCGTACTCCTGTTTGAATTGAAATTCCTTTTGTGATGTGGTGTCTGATAATTGGATGTACTTCTGCTTTATAGTATAAGGATTTCAGCCAGTTTATTAATTGTTTCAGAATGCCATATGCTTCCAGAGTTAAACAATGAAGGGGTGCAAGACCCTATCAAAGGCTTTATACTGGTCTACTGAGAGGATACATCCTTGTCCATTTTGTGCCATCACATAATCAATCAGGTCTCTAATAATCATTAAAGCTTGTTGTATTTTTCTGTTTGGTAAACCATAAAACTGCTAAGGTGACAATACTGTTTTTGCACAATGTTATATTCAAACAACATGAAGTCTTGCTATATTATAGACATTAGCAGTTTGTTCCAGCTCTAGAACTGCCCCGGAGTGAAATGGTTAAAACTATTCCAAAATAGAATTTTGGCACGAGAGCAGCTCTATCTGTATCATTTCAAACTTGAACTGTCAGATTCTTTACTCCGCCTCAGTGAACAGTCGCTCCGGAGATTTCTCCTTCTGCTCGGTTCATTTCTCGGTTTAAAAAGTATTTTCTCGGTTGGATTTAACCGAGAATAGTTTTATTTTAACCGCAAAACCGTTCGTTCAAGCTTCATCTGTGGTAAACTGTAAGTAAATGAAGGTTTTGTCTGTGTGGAACTTGTAAGTTATCGGGTTCGTTTTGAACCGATCAGTGGTTTAAAACTCATTTAAAACTAAAAGTTACTATTTTAGAGTGCGGTTCCCGGTTCTTATCGGTTCTAAAAAACAGATTTATTACGTTTTTTCCAATACCGTGACACGATTAGGACGATCAAGGGTGTCTTGCCTGGCACTGCCGCGCAAAGGGCAAGTTTTGGTTAGGCTGGCATTAGCGTCTGAGAAACCCAAAGAAAACCAGGCCCATTGGGTTTCAACACTGTGATGTTTGTGGGGAAGTCTTTGCCAAGGCTGACCCACACACCACATGTGTTTATTGTCTGGGGTTTGACCACCTCCAGTCAGACTGCCAGGTATGTAAGAATTTCCCTGCAGCCACCCTGGAAAGAAGATTGGGCAGGCTCAGGGAACGAGAGGCCAAAAAGTCCACTGACCCGGATGGCCAGCCCGGTTCGGTGCCAACCAAACCAGAGGGAGTGCCCTCTGACCAGGGCCAGACTTCCTCGGGCAAAAGAAAAGCTGGTTCTGAGGAACCAATTCCAGTAAAGAAAACAAGAAAATCAGCAGGTCTGGAGTCCAAAATTCCTTCTCCAACTGCTGCAGAGATAGCAAAAACCATACAAATTGTCCAGTCACTGTCTCAGGGTCCGTCCGAACCACCACTATCTGGTAAAAGGTCGGTTCGTCCAGTCCCAGTGGTTCAGGATTATGATATTGAGGAATTTTATGAACCAGAGGAGGGGGAGGAGGATTATGAACAGTATGAATGTGGCTGGAAGGTCTGTGTGACCATTGAACGGACATCTCCCCAGACAGACCTTTAGAATCTCCCCCTATGCTGTCTGAGTCCCCATCTCATTTTATGTTTTATAAAAAAGTTGCTGAAACTCTCCAGCTTCCTTTAGAAGAGGCTGTGGATGAGCAAGAGGAGCCTGTTTTTGTAGAAATGATGGATATTCCAGAGTCTAGGAGATTGTCTATTCCTTTACATAAGTCTTTTAGGAAACAAACAATTAAGAATTTTAAAAGCTCCTAATTCTGTGCCTCCTGTAGTTAAAAAGATGGACAGAAGGTATACATTGTCAGGCCCTGATACAGAATTCCTTTCTCAGCAATGCAGTCATGTTGGGGTAGTTCAGGCTGCTGCCTGTGATAAAGCTACTATTCCCTTGGCTTCACATCCTCCTGACAAGGATTCCAGGAAGATTGATGCCATGGCAAAAAAACAGTATATGGCAGCCTCTCTGGGACTCAGGCAAGCAAATTATATGGCTTATGTAGCTAGGTATCAGAAATCTAGATGGGATACTGTTATGCAATTGGCCAAGCAGGCCCATGGCCAGCTGGCTAGTGAACTAGAACAGGTGGCTGCTGATGGCATTGAAGCCTCTAAGGTTCAGTTTCATGCTGCTGTGGATGTTAATGATGTTTCCTCTAGGGTCATGGCCACATCTGTAGCTTTCGTAGGTTGGCCTGGCTCAGGTGTACTAGTTTGTCACAAGATACCCAGACTAAGGCTATGGATTTTCCTGTGGTGGGAAATTCTCTGTTTGGAGAGCAGAGAGAATTACATGAAGAAGATGGATGAATATAGGACTACTTACAAGAGTGCCCAGGCTAAGGAGCGGCAAGCCACTCCTCAAAGGCATGCCCCAGGGTAGGGGGTAGGCCTTTCACAGGCCTTTCTACCAGACTCCAGGCCTCCTCTGCCTATGCTCAGAGGGGCTTCTTCAGAGGCAGGGGCAGACGAGGGGTGGGCAGACCTGCTCCACCCCCAGCCTAAAGCTCCTGCGAAACAGGCACCCTGATGGGGTGCCCAGGGCCGATTCTCCTGTACCAGTGGGGGGCAGGCTGGCTTACTTCAGTCAGAATTGGGCTTCTAACCTCAGACAAGTGGGTTCTGGAAGTAGTAAGCCAGGGTCTGGTTCTCAGCTTCAAAAGTTTCCCAAGTTGAGAAGCAGACTTTTCTACTGCAAGTGCTTCAGAGACCCTCGCTCTGGAAACAGAGGTCTCATCCCTGCTAGCTCTCAGAGCAGTAGAAAGGTTCCTCCCTGCATCAGGGCAGGGTCTGTATTCAGATACTTCCTTACCCCAAAAAGACAGGAGAATGGCGGCCCATTTTAGATCTCAGATATCTGAACAAGCATCTTTTGAAACCAAAGTTCAAAATGGTAACTCTGGCAATGATTTTACCTTCCCTAAGGCCAGGGGACTGGCTAGCCTCCCTGGACCTCAAGGATGCCTATTTCCATGTCCTAATCAGAAGATCCCATCGAAAGTACCTCAGATTCGAACTGCCCTCAGGTCATTACCAGTTCAGAGCAATGCCCTTCGGCCTTACCTCTGCTCCAAGGGTATTCACAAAGTGTCTAGCAGTGGCAGTGGCCCACTTAAGGAGGCAGAGGATTGCTGTTTTCCCTATCTAGATGACTGGCTCATTGTAGGCCAATCCCCAGAACAGGTAAAATCTCACCTGCAGGTCACCCAGCAGCTTCTCACCTCCCTGGGTTTCTGCTAAACCTACCAAAGTCGGTTCTGGAACCAGTCAGGTACTCACCTTTATAGGGGCAGAATTGGACACAAAGCTAGCCAGAGCCTTTCTTCCCTCAGAAAGGGTAAGGAATTTAGTGGATCTGGCCTCCTCCTTCACTCTGCAGGTCTCTCGACCAGCAAGACACTTTCTGCAGCTCCTGGGGCACATGGCTGCATCCACAGCTGTTGTGCAGGGCCAGATTTCAGATGAGAGACATTCAGTTTCACTTGAGAACCTTTTGGTCTCAGAGAAGAGACCCCCTTTCCAAGTTGGTCCCAGTGACTCGAACCTTGATCCTAGCTCTCCAGTGGTGGCAGGATCAGAGCACTTTAAGAGCGGGGGTCCCCTTCATTTCCCCTTCTCATGACTTGACTCTCACTACAGATGCTTCCCTTCTGGGTTGGGGAGCCCACATGGGCGACCTTTCCACTCAGGGAGTCTGGTCCCCCCAGGAATCTCTGCTCCACATCAATTTGCTGGAACTCAGAGCTGTCTTTTTAGCTCTTCAAGCTTTTTCTGCATCTGTCCACGACAAGGTGATACAAGTCAGAACAGACAACACCACAACAATGTGGTACATCAACAAACAGGGGGCACTCGGTCTTGACCTTGTGCACCAAGGCAATGAAGTTGTGGTCTCTGGCCCTATTCCCTGAACACTTCCTCATAGCAGTTCATCTTCCAGGGAAGGACAATGTCTCAGGATGTCCTCAGCAGGATTTCCCAGGGCCATCACAGATGGTCCCTGGATCCTCAAGTGCTGGGGATAGTTTTTGCCAGGTGGGGCATCCCTCAGATAGATCTTTTTGCAGCCCCAGACAATCACAAACTTCCTCTGTTCTGTTGCAGGCTTCCAGTGCTGGGCTCAGTTCCCCTGGATGCCCTTCTTCTGGATTGGATGGGGAAGTTCCTCTATGCTTCCCCCCCTTTCCTCTCCTGTTCAAAGTACTAGTCAAAATCAGATCTCAGCCTTGCAGGGTGATTCTGATTGCCCTGGATTGGGCCAGGCAGCCCTGGTACCCACTCCTTCTGTCTCTGACAGTCCATCTTCCCTGTGCCTCCCAGGAATCACAATCTGTTGACTTGTGCCCAGGGAAGGTTTGGTATCCGACCTCAAATCCTCTACCTCAAGGCCTGGCTCTTGAGGAGTTAGAGCTTGCTGATTTACACCTCTCAGGGTGTTCTTGAGATCCCAAAGGCTTCCAGAAGCCTTCCCATTAGGGCTACTTGATAGTCTCTAAATGGAAAAGGTTTTCCATTTGTGTGCTGGGAAAAAATATTTCCCCAGAATCTGCTGAATTGCCATTTGTTAGATTACATGGTACATTTTAATTCCTTGGGTCTCAGACCAGCTACCTTGAGAGTTCATTTGGCAGCTGTGTCTGCTTTTGTGTCAGCAGGAAAGTCATCCCCTCTTTCCTCTCATCCTGTGTTTTCCAAGTTTTTTAAGGGATTACTCCATACTAATCCTCCCTTTCGGGAACCGGCCCCTGCTTGGGACCTTAATGTTTGCATTGCCCAGTTAATGCAACCCCCTTTTGAACCTCTGTCTTCTGCAGAGCTTAAGTTCCTAACTTGGAAAACTATTTTTCTAGTGGCTATCACTTCTGCCAGACACATAAGTGAATTGCAAGCCTTGTCAGTGGAGACTGACTTTATTTCTTTCCACAGGGATAAGGTAGTCCTTAGGACTAATAGGAAGTTTTTGCCTAAGGTGGTTTCAGATTTCCATCTTAATCAATCTATCTCCTTCCAGTATTTTCACTGATCACTCCTCTTCGGGTGAGAGGAGGTTGCACATCCTGGATGTTAAGAGAGCTCTTAGTTATTATATAGAGCGTACCAAAGGTCACAGGTTCGAATCCCTCCAACTTTTCCTTACCTATGGTGAAGTTGGGAAAGGCAAACCTGCCACTAAGAGATCAATAGCCAGGTGGATTGTCTCTTGTATCCAATTTTGTTATCAGAAAGTGGGCAGAGCCCCCTGGTTTGAGGGCTCATTCTACCAGGGGTACAGCTGCGTCTCTAGCTGCTGCCAGAGATATCCCTTTATTAGAGATTTGCCAGGCTGCTACTTGGAAAACGGTATACACCTTTACTAAGCATTACTCCCTGGATATCCAGGCCAGGAGAGATGCTGGTTTGGCACAGCTGTTCTTCAGAGCCTATTCCCTAATAGGTTCTGTCCTTCCTCCATGGAGGTACTGCTGTAGAGCTTGTTATATGTCTATAATATAGCAAGACTTTATGTTGTTTGAAGAAAAATTATCACCTTAGTAATGTTGTTTCTTCTAATGGAGTCTTGCTATATTATAGACCTCCCCAACCTGCCCTCTCAGAACCTCTACTTGGTGGGGTGTGGGCAACTTAGTGTGGGCACTACTTATGCCCTGTTAGCATTTTGTCCCTTTGGGACTTTGGGGGTGTGTATGTGTGCGCGTGTGTGTTTTATTATACTTATGTTCCATTTTCATATTATTAGAATGGTGTTAGATTTCTGGTCCCCTGACTTGAGTCTTGGGTGTTGGGACCATCAATGGTTGCTATTATTTAGGTAGCCATTTGGCTAGTAGTGTGTTACAGCTTCACACAGACCTTAGTGAGTTTGGCTCATAAAGATCTGACAGTTCAAGTTTGAAATGACACAGATAGAGCTGCTCTCGTCCAAAATTCTATTTTGGAATGGTTTTAACCATTTCACTCCGGGGCAGTTCTAGAGCTGGAACAAACTGCTAAGGTCTATAATATAGCAAGACTCCATTAGAAGAAACAACATTACTAAGGTGAGTAATTTTTCTTATGTTTTTAAGAATGAAAGCAAAGATTTTATAATCAGTATTCAGAAGTGTAATTGGTCTCCAGTTATCTATAGAAATTTTTTTTTTCAGATTTGAACAACAGAATCAGTAAACCTTCCATAAACCAGGAGGGAATATAATGAGCGGTAAAAAAATTAAAAACCTTTTCTAAACACCAGGACAGTGGTCCTGAAAAGGTTTTATAAAATTCATTAGTCAAACCACCCAATCCAGGCGATGTACCATTTTTCAGAGTCTTAATGGCTTGTTCAGTTTCACTAACCGTTATTGGCTGTATTAAACTGACTTTACTTTTTGGTGCTGTAGGAACTGATATTGAGTTTAAGAAATGTTTTATAGTGTCTTCTGAAGGAGGTTGGGAAGGGACATGAGACAACATAAATTCCTTAATTACTTCATGTATTTCTGCGATAGAGGATGCCGTGTCCCCTTTTCTATTAATTAAAGATTCCAAAAATGTGGAGTTCTTACATGTCCTAAAGGCTTCAAATGGAGCTTCATGAGAAGTTTTCATTGCCCCATACTGTAGTAAACCTTTCATAGTCTGAGCCCTATCATATTGAGGTTGTATTAATTCTTCTTTAAGCTTTTTAATCAGATCCGTATAATCAATTTTAGAGGTATTGGCTAAAGAATATAAATTTTGTAGCTGCTGCCTGAGTTCCGAATATGTTAGAAATCTAATATTTTCCCTAGTTTTTCCTAGTTTCAGAAAATAATGTTTGAAATCCCTTTTAGAATCTGCCCACCAATCTCCTACCTCCTCATACAAAAAACAGACAGACAATCTGGCTGCCAATATTTCCACTGTTTGGTGTTGTACCTTTTGATCGGTCAGGATGGAGGAATTTAGTTTCCATCTAGGTCTGATATTTGGAACCAAGTAACAACAGGTGATCTGAAAAAGTTGTGACCGAAGTCTGAAAATGTATATTGGATAGGGTTTTGGAAATAAACATATAGTTAATAATGGAAGTAAATTTGTTTTTTTGAAAGGTAAATTTAGGTCCAGAAATTTGCATTGTATTGCAATTTAAAAGATCTGCAGTTTCTATTAATTTCTGCAAAGCATTAGAATCACAGTACACTTTTTTCCCATGTGTTAATGTTGTGCTAGAAATGGGTTTCAAAGTACAATTAAAATCTCCACAAAGAAAAACTGTATATGAAGTAAGTAGATATGGCTTGAGGCTATTAAAAAGAGCTACCCGTTCTGATTTAATCTGTGAGTCATAGATGTTAATAAACCTGCAATTCAGCCTTTTCCATACCCTATCTAATATTAAAGCCCTCCCTGGGACCAGATCAATTAGTTTAACTAATTTGAAATCAAAAGAGTTAAATAAGAAACCTACACCATTCGCAGGTGCCGTTCCAAAGGACCAGTAGGAGGGTCCCCACACCCATTCTCTCTCTTTGGAAGAACCTTGCCTGGTCACTGGTAAACATCCAGGTTTCTTGCAAAAAACAGATGTCAATATGTGCTTCATGAATATAATTAAAAACAACACTTCTTTTTCTATAATTTAACAAGCTATGAATGTTCAATGAACCTATATGTAAAGAAACCATTCATATAATTCTTTTCAGGATTCAAGACTCTTTTTTTCCTTTTTTCTTTTTCTTTCCTTTATAATCAGATCTACTTTGTGAGAGATTACTGTTTTTAGTTTTAGTAGATTGAGAGTCTGAAGCTCCCAAATCCATCTCAGTATCCCCCCCATTGGGTGGGTAAAATAGAAAATGGATTTTTAAAATCTATTTCTGCTGAAGGTTGGGCCTGTTCCCCTTTCAAGTTCCTAGCCAATCTATGTACTGGAACAGTAGTAAAAGGGGGGGGGTAGAGGTAGAAGCTATAACTTCCACTGGGTCAGTATAACAGACAGGAAAAGAGGCATCTGTAGGCATGACAATTAAGGGGAGGGGGCGGGGCCTTTGCCTCAGTATTTAAAGAAGGATCTGAGAATGAAGGAAGCAAAGGAGGGGGGTGGTCCTCCGAGGGAGGTCTGATCGGAAAGTCGGAAACTGAAGTAGGGGCAGGCCAGGAAGCAATAAAGTCTTGTGCATTATGTATGAGAAGGTCGGGGCTTAAACAAGAAGCTTTATTTTTCACAGCCCATGAACATTCAGAGAAAACATGCCCTGTTTCCTCACATAAATCACACCTAGTGATATTTGCACATTGAAAAGCAATATGTTCAATCTCACAACAATTATCACACCTGGGTTTATCGCAAGAGCTAGAGAGGTGCATTTTAGTACCACATTTGTAACAAGCCTGGGGTTGGCCTACATAAAAGCAAATGCCCCTATCCCTGCCCAGTAAGAATGAGTTAGGAATATGCTCGATTCCAGTTTCAGTTTGCCTCAATTTAATTTTATACCGCCAGCCCCCCATCCAAAATATTTCTGTGTCTAATATGGCCTCAGGAGGACTCATCACATCACACTTCTGGCTAAGCCAGTAAGTTATATCTTCTACATGTATCCCCTCATTCCGGAACATCACAGTAACATATTTTATCAATGGTTTGGTTAAAGGAATGACCAAAAAGGGGGTCCATGTAGGAGAAAATTTCACTTAATTGTACCTCTCCCAAAACAAATCTAACCCATAAGCTGATCGGAAACTAATATCAAAATTGTCCTCCCCAGAAATGTTGATAAATGCAAAAACTTCTTTTGGGGAGAATTTTAGAGTCCTTTAATAGTAGTTTGCCCACGTAGTGCCTGTCAGGACGAACTTCCAAGCCTCCCTTGTAGTGTATGTGCACCGCATTTCTCCTTGTGGCTGCTTCCTTCTTAATTTTAGAAAATAATTCTGATAGGAGTGGTTTATTTGTATCTGTAGAGACCGGTGGATCATCAGTCCCAGGTACAGATACATCAGGTTTCAATCCTTCAGCCAGTTTTTGGGCAGCAGCATTTTTATTCCCTGGCTGTGCAGTGTGATGTTCAAACACCAAGCTATTTTTAACTGCTTCTGTTTGTCGTCCCATGGGCAGAGTGGGGTGCAAGTCCTTAGGTCGCCATTCAGGGGAATTTTGAGTAAAGTTAAGCATGGGGTCCCAGTCTGGTGTGTGAATCCAAATACCCTGTTCATTCTGTGTCCAACCTGCCTCACTTAATGCCTTCTGGGGAGACCAAGACTCTCCTGGGATTATCATTGGCAATACAGCTTCTACTGTCTCCATTTTCAAATTTTGGGAAGCTTCTGAACTTAAAGGTTCAGTCCCAGACTTATCTAAATTAGAGGAGGTTTCACTATCAAAATCTTTTTTAGCTGTTGTGAGAGTAATTTGCTTAGTTTTAATTTCTTCTCGTAACCTAGGCTGTAAATCAGTCTTTTTGGAGAAAGAGAATTTGGTTAAACCTTCCTGTCATGTGGTAGAAGTCTCATAAGACACCGTAGAATCTTGATCTGTGGAGGGTGCTGCCATTGCTGTGGCTCAAAAAACAAACCCAGCTGTTTTTGAGAGGTTGGAGTGTGAGAGCTCTCTGGGATTCACTTGACATGCAGGCACCACACCTTTCATCGGCTCGGTCATAAGCATTTCACTTTCTGAGCTACTGTGGGGTTGTACCGTAATTTTAACAGTCAAAGTTGTAGGATTCTCCAGCTCTCGGCACAAGTGATCAAAACCTTTTTTACGCCAGCTGGAGAAGCTGAATCCTTACATATTTCAAGAGCAGTTTCTACAGAACTAAGATTAATAATCTTACCTGACCCTTCTGTGTGTTTTGCAACTGCCACGTCATCTTGGAATGCAGGCCTGCCAACAGGTGAGCCAGGAGTTTTGAAATTTGGAGCGATTTCTGGCAATCAGGCCAGTTTTCCAACCAAGTGCTCTTTTTCTAGGAGATGCCTCTCGTTTTCTGCGGTCAGTAATTCTTGCAGAGATTTTTCATTTAGGTCACCATCAGGAAAATTCCATGTGGATATTTTAACTTCAGGCTGTTTTTCACTGAAATCAGTCATAATTAAAAGCTCTGAGTCTCCAGCTTGCTGCATATCAGTAAGAACATCCATAAAAACCTCAGAATCGTCCAAATCGTCCTGCTCAAAAGAAAGTCTCTCCCCTCCAACAGGGACGTCCTGCTCTCCTGGCGTTCCACTCAAAGTGGCCATGGCTCACAGTCAGCATGTCCCCTTACTGCAAGAGTAGGGGAATTTCCCCATTGTCCTGGCCAAATTTCCCTCATTCACTAAAAATACCACCAACAGTTTACTAAAAATACCATCAACAGTTTACTAAAAATACCACCAACAGTTTAATCTGGTTCAAGGTCAGTTGGCATTCATCTGTAGTCCCTTCCCCTGGGTCGTGCCTGAAAATAGGCAGGATTTGTCTAGTGCACTTACCCGGTCAACAAAAACTAAAAAAAAAAAGTGCAGGCGCCACAGTTCTCTGCTGGTAGGTGCGACTCCAAGTCATGGAGCATTCAGTTTCAGGTAGTAGATGGTTCCTTTCTACTGTCTTTTCCAGGCCTCTGCCTTGGTCTTGCTGAAGTTTGCAGACAGGAAGGTCAGGCATCTGATCGGTGATGACATATGGTTCTGGAGTGCAGCAGTCCTGAATTTTATGCTTTCCCTTCAGGTCCATGTTTCTCAGCAGCATATGATCTCCAGTCTGCAATACTTGACATCAAACTCATCTGTCACAAATTTTTGTCGGCAAGATTGTTCTTGGTGGTAGACTCACAGCCAAGTTGAAAGGTTTTTTCCAACTGTAGATGCAATTTCCTTCTGTACTCCAATAATGGTCCCTATGCTCAAAGGTGCGGAGTGCCTCCATGCAGTATATTTGAGGCACGGAGACATTCCATCCCCACTGCGCCCCCCCCCCCGAGTGGGATGCATTAAGGGGGGCATGCAGCCCCCACTCACATGATCTCCCACCCGTGTGGACTGCAATGCACAGGGGTGGGGGTTATGCCAGCACTACGCGGCATGCACAAAGCCACGTACAGCTGTGCATCGGGGTGTATAGGAGGGCAGCCAGTACACCATGGAAACCCTGCCATAAGTCCCCTATGCACCCTGCACCCACACACACCAGACAAGGGGATGGTCCAGCAGCAGGTGGGTAGTCCCCACAGAGCGAGCCAGCCCTGGTCCCGCACCCCAGAGACTGACCCCCCAACCATAAGGTAGTGCCCCATCTCCTGCAGCTGCATATCTACCCCAGGGCAGCACCACAGTGCCCATGCTGCCCACAGCCTGACACTGCACCAGCAAGGCACACCACCCTCCTGGTTGCATCTGTCCCCTGATAGCAGGCCCCCCACCCATGTGGGCACCTGCCCCTTGTGGTATGCCCCCCACCCACACACACGGACATAGGGGTGCCCTGGGTCCCCATCCCACACACACCGCTGTCTGGCAATAACTCCCCCCCACACACACACCAGTGGCACCAACACCCCCCCACATAGTCCATCTGTGCCATGTCTCAGGATGGCCAGCGGCACTGCCCACTACACACCACCACAGCCGCTCAACATCCACAGGGGCATTCTGCAACTGTGCACCCTGCCACATAAGAGAGCTACTGTTGTATCTGGGACAGGCTTCTGACTGGATGCTCACCCAGGTCTGCGACTCCATGCCCGGCTGCCCCATGGAGTGCTGTGCACTGGGGGAGGCATGCCCGTAGACAGGATGCAGCTGTTGGGAAATGCCGGCAGCATGCACCTGTCCATAGGTGCGGAGCTCCATGGGTGGGATACATGCCTTGGGCAAGTAATTCCCACCTGTTGGAGCATAGGCCCCAATGTTTGTTCTTATGCACCATTGACTGAGACTCTGAAACATAGATCAAATGGTAGGTAAGTTTCTTTGCCAAACATTAGGTAGAACAGGGACCTTTGGGTGATGCCATTATGGGTGCAGTTGTAAGCATGCACCAGTGAACTTACTTTCTGGCTCCACTTTGATTTCTGAGCTGGCTCTAGGGTGCTCAAGATGTCAAGCAAGGCTATGTTAAAGCATTCAGGCTGAGGGTCCCCCGTGGGAGTTAAGGAGTGGTTCTCGATTTCGTGATGCTATAGGTTGCCAGAAATTCTTTCACAAATCGACTTTCAAAGTCCTTCCCTTGGTCAGAGTGAATTCTTTGAAGGATGCCACAATGGCTGATGTACTGCTGTGAGGCTTTAACAACAGTGGTGGCCTTTTGATCTTTCATCAGGTACACCTGAGTATAGAGTGTGTAGTGATCAGTCATGATGACTATGTTGCCAATATTCCTGCTGTCAGACTCCAGTGAGAGGAAGTCCATGCTGACTAATTTGAGTGACACACTGGTTTTGATATTGACCAAGGGTGCTGCCCTTTTTGGCAACGTTTTTGACTTGCACTTGAGAGAGTTTTTGCAATGGTGAAAAATAGAACATGTTGGCAGATAAGAACAGTTTGGCCCACCAAGTCTGCCCATTTCCCTTGCCTATACTGACACTGTAGACCCTACCTGATCTCCGGCTACCTCCCCCATGCTTCCCTACCAACATTCCTTTGTGCCTATCACACAAATGCATGAAGCCCACCACTGTTTCTGCCCCCATTACCTCCACTGGAAGACTGTTCCGGACACCCACCACTCTGTCAGGGAAGAAGTCCTTGCTCACATCCCTCCTAAATTTCCCTACTTCCAGCTTGATGTTCTTGTGCACCTTCTTCTCTGTAAGATACTCCCTGCCTGTACCTTATTCTCCCAGGAGGTATTTGTAGGTCTCTGTCATGTCCCCACCTTCCAGGGTGTACATATTCCTTTAATTTCTCCTCATTGGGCTTCTGATGCAGCTCCTGCACCATTTTAGTTGTCCTCTTCTGGACAGCCTCTACCCTGTCTATGTCCTTCCTGAGATGTGGTCTCCAGAACTGGACACAGTACTCCAGGTGGGGCCTCACCAACAATCTACACAGTGGTAACACCACCTCCTTCCTTCTGCTGGTGATACCCTTCCCTGCACCCCAGAATCCCACTGGTCCTACCTACTGCCTTGTTACACTGCCTCACTGCATTGATGTCATCCAATATGATTACCCCAAGGTCCCATTCCTGTTCTAAGAAATACCTCCTGACCTTGACCTCCGATCTCTGCCCACAGCCTCCCACATACACCTTATTATAACCTGGTGTTCGAGAGGAAACCTTTCACTCCCTATCTCCCTGCTGTTCACATCGTCTTCTAGTTTATGCACTTTACCCCCAAACACTCCCCCAATGTCCCTCTTCTCCCTGACCCACTGCCACCCTTCCCAACAACTGGCTCTAACCTTTCTTATCCCTACCTCTCGTGCCAGCTCCTGGTTCTCCACATCTTCCTTCTGGTCTTTCACCACCCTACACAGCCCCCCACAAATGACCCCCCATTACCTGACCTTACTGCCACCCCTCACCAACTACATGCTCTTACCTTTTCTTACCTAACACTACTGCTCTATATTCCTACGCCTAGCTGCTACTCACCCTGTCCAGTATTTTTTCTCAACCCCTCCCCAAGCTTTACTACAGACCCCCCTCCCCCACCACCCCACGTCTCTCTACCCTTACTCACCCTGAACGTAAACAATTGACAATGCCTATTTAACTGGCTACTTCTGTTTCCAACATGTCTTAAAACCTATTTCTTATTTTCTCATTTTATCCAAGGGCTTAGCATATGTCATTTTAGTGATGTCTGTGCATTTTCAAGATGATGTTGAATTGTGATTTGTACCAATGTAACTGTCTTGTGTTATTGACATGGAACCTTTGTAAAAGTGCATCATGCTTAAAGGTTGTTTTTGAATAATTAAATAAATAAACATCTTCTCCCATTTTGCACTCCACCTCTGGGTTTCTGTGCCCTAAATGCACGATTTTGCACTTTTTTTGCACTGAAACCCAGCTGCCCTACCTTAGACCACTCCTCGAGTTTTCGTAGGTCTCTGCTCATTCTCTCCGCCTTCCCTCAGGAGTTTCCACCCTATTGCAGGTTTTGATGTCATCTACAAAGAGGCTTACATTCTCTTCCAGCTCTTCTGCAATGTCACTTATAAAATGTTAAAGAGGATAAAGAGCACTGGTCCCAGTAGTGAGCCCCAATGCACCCTGCTGCTCACCCTCCCCTCCCCCAAGTGAGTGTCATTTACCACTACCCTCAGTCACCTGTCCATCAACCGATTTTGTACCCAGTTTGCCACTTTAAGACCCACCCCCAAACTGCCCAGTTTATTTATGAACCTTCTATGTGGTATCGTGTCACAGGCCTTCCTGAAGTCTAAGTAGGCCACATCCACCACCGCACCCTGATCAGTCTCGCTGGTCACCTAGTCAAAGAAATCGATCTGATTCGTCTGACATGCCCTCCAGGATTTAAGATACTCCACAAGCCTTTCCTTTAACACAGAACATAAAAACATAGACATTGATGGCAGATAAGGACCGCTTGGCCCACCCAGTCTGCCCCTTTTCCCTACCTACTGTAATACCGCAGACCCTACTTGATCGCTGGCATAACCGTCCCTTCCCTAACTACTATAGTTCCCTTATGCCCATCCCATGCATTTTTGAATCCTGTTACAGTTTTTGCCCCCACCACCTCTGCTGGGAGGCTGTTCCAGGCATCCACTACTCTTTCTGTGAAGAAGTACTTCCTCACGTTCCCCAGTCTACCCCCAGCTTTATAGTATACCCCCTTGTTCTTGAGTATCTTTTTTTCTTTTTCTTTTCTTTTTGGCCCAATTCCCCTTTCTTCAGGACTTGTCCACCTGCCGCCCCCATGCCCAGGCTTACCCTCCTGGGTGGGGCTGCCAAGGGGACTTCCCACTGTCTAATGGACATTGTGGGAAAACCTCCGGATTACCCCCCCCAGGTCGGGACCATGAAAGTGGGACCCCTGGCGGGCACTGGAAGCACAGGACGGCGGAGCAGAGCAGGCCGTCATGCCAGGAGCTGGCATTTTTTATTGCTTGCTGCCCCAGGGGCGGGGATGTGCAATGACATCCCATGTCTGCACTGCCCCCCAGCGTACTA
Organism: Neoceratodus forsteri; assembly: GCA_016271365.2. Classification (NCBI taxonomy): domain Eukaryota; kingdom Metazoa; phylum Chordata; order Ceratodontiformes; family Ceratodontidae; genus Neoceratodus; species Neoceratodus forsteri. The sequence goes on along the minus strand of JADMNL010000031.1, from coordinate 49,880,861 downwards.
GTGCCAGTCGCTGAGGTGCCCCCGGCCTGCACCAGGGGTCCGTCAAGCACTGGGCACTCTTCCCCTCCCTCCCTCCCTCTGGAGAAGGAATGCAGTCCCCAGGATGCTCAATCCTTCCTCCCTAGCCGTTCCTCCAACTACTGGGTCCATTCCCGAACCCAGGTCATCGGTGTCACAAGCGGAAATCTAACCACTGCACCAGTGGCCGGCAAGCAGTTTTTTTCTGAAAAATACTTCCCTCCTGTATCTTATTTATACCTGTGAAGTATTTGAAGGTCTCTATCATATCCCCCCATCTCCCTCCTTTCCTTCAGGGTGTATTTATTGAGTTTCTCTAGTCTCTCCTCATATGGTCTCTGGTGCAGACCATGCACCATTTTAGTTGCCCTTTTCTATACCGCCTCTACCCTATGTTCTTCCAGAAATGTGGTCTCAAGAACTGGACACATTACTCTAGATGAAGTCTCACTAATGACCTATACAGCGGTATCACCATCTCCCTCTTTCTGCTGGTGATACCCCTCCCTATGCATCCCAGCATGCCACTGGCTCTTCCCACTGCCTTGCCACAATGGCCACATTTAGGTCTTCAGATATGATTACCCCCCAGTCTCTTTCCTATTTGGTGGTAGTTTGTACCACTCCCCCCATCTTGTACTCTGCCCCTGGGCTTCCATTTCCCAAATGCATGATTTTGCACTTCTTAGCATTGAAACTTAGTTGCCACACTCTGGACCATTCTTCAGGCTTTCTTAGATCAATATAAATTTTTTCCACTCCTCCTGGAGTGTCCCCGCTATTGCAGATTTTAGTGTCATCTGCAAAAAAACATGCCTTCCCTTCTAGCCCCTCTGCACTGTCACTTAATAAAGATTTAAAGAGGCCCAGCCCTAGTACTGATCCTTGTGGCACACCACTGGTCACCTTTCCTTCCTCACAGTGAACTCTGTTTACCACCACCCTCTGTCGCCTATCCCCAACCAATTCCTTACCTAGTTTACCACTTTTGGAGCCTCTCCCTGGCTGCCCAGCTTGTTTACGAGTTTCCTATTAGGAACAGTGTTGAAGGCCTTACTGAAATCTAGGTAGGCCACATCCACCGCTCCACCCTGATCACCCAAAGAAATCTATCAGATTTGTTTGACATGCTCTCCCTCGGTGAATACATGCTGCCTCGAACCCTGTAAGCCACTGGTTACAACATATTCCACTATCCTTTCCTTCAGCAGTGATTCCATTATTTTTCCCACCACCAGGGTCAAGCTGACCGGTCTGCAATTGCCAGCTTCCTCCCTGCTACCACTTTTATGAAGTGGGACTACATCCACTCTCCTCCAGTCCTCTGGGACCACTCACATCTCCAGTGAGTGGTTGAGGACAGTCAGAGGTGCAGCGAGCACCTCTCTGAGCTCCTTCAAAATCCTTGGATGTATTCTGTCTGGCCCCATTCCCTTGTCCACCTTCAGATTTGAGAGTTCCTTCAGGACTCTCTCCTCTTTAAATGGACTAGTGTCCACCTGTGTCCCCTCGCCTTCCCCTTCCTCCGTGAATACTGAACAAAAATATTTGTTCAGTAGGTCTGCTTTTTTCCTTGTCCCCCCTCCACACACTCCCCTCTTTCCCTCCTTACCATTACAATCCCTCCTCTGGTCTTTCTTCTTTCACTTACAGACCTGTAAAATGTCTTGTCCCCTTTCTTTACTGCATAGCAGTTTTTTCCTCCGTTTGCACCTTTGCGCTCCTGACTGCTTTCCTTGCCTCCCCCTGCTTCTCGTTGTACACCTCTCTATCCTGCTCACTCTGCGCCTCCTCATACCTTCCAAACGCTAACTTTTTTGCCCTTACCTTCCCAGTCACCTCTGTTGAGAATGACAGCTGTCTCTTTTTCCTCTTGGTTTTGTTTACTTGCCTGACGCAAAGCTTTTTTGCCTTTCCTACGGCCCTTTTTAGTTTTGACCACTGTTCCTCCACTCCTCCTATGTCCTCCTCCCCCACCAGGGCATCCTTGAGGCATTCCCATTGTAAAGACATCCCTCCTGAAGCCCCAGACCCTTGCCTTTGTGCGGTTCAGTTCTGGCTCAGTAGTTATACTGAACACCACCGTGTGGTGATCAGTGGTCCCCAGGTGGTCACCCACCGTGACATCTAAAATGCAGTTCCCACTGGTGAGTACCATTTTTTTAATTTTTTTTTCCTGGACTCCTGATGGCAGTATCTCTGGCCATATCCCCCAGCCCTGTTCCCCGCTCGCAGCTCAACCTCCAGCTGCCCCATGGCTACACCCCCCATGGCGGGGATCCCTCAACCCACCTCACTCAAGGATTCGGTGCTGGAGGGGGTTGCTGCTAGTCACAGGGGCAGCGCCTGTGGGGAACAGCCGCCATAGGGCACGCCAGGACCCTTTTTCCTCCAGTGTACTTTTTCTCCCCTAAGGCGAGGACGTGCAATGACACCACAAGGAGCGAATGCGCACGCTCCTGTATGCATTCCTCTGAGCGTCTGCCTTACCTTCACCTGCTGTAGTCTCGGCGCACCAGCCCCCAGCCTCCACTAGGCACCGGTAGTGCACCGAATGCTGGTGTTCCCCCCTCCCCATAGAAGGAGAGCAGTCCAGAGGACGCTCAATCCTTCTCCACCCCACTGACCCCCAGCGGCCCGTGCTCATTCCCGAACACTGGTTGCCGGCGTGGTGTAAGGTAAGGCATCCGGCGCCTCAGCGCCACTGGGCTGGCGCTGAGTACCATTTTCAACACTGCTCCCTCATGAGTGGACTCTCTCACTAGATGTCTGAGGAATGCCCCCCTGCAGGGAGTCCAGGATGTCCCTGCTCCTAGCCAAAGCCGTAGCTTGGATGCTCTAATCCACATCCGGCAGATTGAAGTCCCCCACCAGCAGTACCTCCCCCTTAGTCACCATCTTTTGGATGGCTTCCATCAGTGCCTCATCTGTCTCTGCCTCCTCCACATGCTGGAGGACTGTAGATCACCCCAGTATGAATAGCAATTCCATGCCCTGTCTTCTAGGGGGACCCACAATGCCTCAATGCCTCCCTGTATTCCCTGTGCCTCTTGCTTTTGTGCTATCCCTTACATAAAGAACCACTCCGCCCCTTTCTTACCCTCCCTGTCCTTCCTGAACAGAGTATAGCCCAGTACAGCTATATCACAGTCATGGTGCTCACTGCACCATGACTCAGTAATGGCAACAATGTCCAGGTCAGCCTAACTAAGGCTAACTAAGGCTAACCAAGGATAACTAAGGCTAACTAAGGATAACTAAGGCTAACTAAGGCTAACTAAGGATAGGTAGAGGAACAAGGGAGCAAGAATGCCGATGATTAGCTCCTATTTTTTGCCCATAAAAACATAAAATATTGTTGGATAAAATGAGTTTGTCTCTGCCCATAGTTGCCACAAGGTCCAGGATTTTATTTCCAAGACTATGAGCATTTGCACACACGGCCTTCCAAATTTTTTTACCACCCTTCTTGTCAGCCCCCCTTTTCCTTTTGCCTGCTCTCCTTACCCCCTCTGCCTGCATTCCCATCCCTCTTCATTTCTTCCATAGTGTTTTTTCTGCTGTTAGGCACCCTTGGAGATTTCCTTCCCTTAGGGTTTTCCCTGTTGACTACTTCAGCTTGTGGGTGTGGATAGTTAATTTCTCCCTGTTTCTTTCCACCACCCCCTCTGCTAGTTTAAATGTTACCAATGTAGCATTTAAACCACTCACTGAGGACTGCGGATCCCCTCCTGGATGGATGCAGGCCATCCTCCCTGTATTGGCTTCCATCCTTCGAGAAGGGACCCCAGTCCCCAATGTAGCTGAAACCCTCCACTCTACACCACTTCTTCAACCATTGGTTGAAGCTCCTGGTGAGGAGTATCCTATCCTCCCCCATCATAGATAGACAATGCCTCAAAGAAGGCTGCTGAGCATGCTACCTGCCTCAGACCCCTCCCCACCTCCCCGAACTCTTCCTGCACTCTCCTAGCCTCATTCCTAGCCAGGTCATTTGTCCCGAAGTGGACAATAACATCCAGTTCTCTCTCCCGTCCTGCTGCCTTTGCAATCTTCAGGATCCTCTCCCCATCCCTCTGAGTCATGGCACTAGGTAGGCACCGAACCTCCCTCTTCTCCTCCCTCCCTGTCCCCAAATCTATCCCCCTAACAATGGGGTCCCCCACCAGTAGTTGCTTCCTCCTCCTTCTCTGGGGGCCTCCCCTACGGAGGACCCCCACATCCTCCCTGGTCACTAGAGAAGGTGCCTCCATGGGGCAGTCCTGCCATGCCAGAGCAGCGTACTAGTTGCATAGTGGTACCATCTTGGGATGTGCCTCTGACCCACCACCCTCACCCTTCCTGAGCCCAACGTAGTTCACCCACTCCTCCTCCTCCTCCTCCTCGGCATCCTTGGTGGCAGTGGTGGTGGACTTGGTGATCCCTGAATGGGGGAGGAGGCCCCCCAAATCCTAACCAACTCAGACTGGAGTCGAGCAACCTCCCCCCCTCAGCTCAGAAAGGTGCATGCAGATGGGGCATTAACCTCCTCATTAGTGACATCAGACTGACCATCCTATAGTTGCCAGCCTTCTCCCTGTGGCCACTCTTATGAAGCGGGACTACATCTGCCCTCCTCCAGTCCCCTGGAACTACTCCTGTTTCCAATGAGTTGTGGAATAGGGCTATCAGAGGCACACCCAGTACCTCACTGAGCTCCCTCAGTACCCATGGGTGTACCCCATCTGGCCCCATAGTTTTGTCCACTTTCGGATCTGCAAGTCCCTTCAGAACTCTCTCTGTTTTCATTTTTGGCCTACAGAAACAGGCCCACATCAAGTCCAGAGTGCGATCTACTCCCATGGGACCCATGTCATCATGTAGGGATCAGGTGATGACTTTTTAGTATTTTGAGGGTAAGACCAGCTGCTGTTGAGGAAACTCAGGGTGTGCATTATTATGAATTGTTCTTATAAGCAGTCCATCTTTTAAAGACAATTTGTTCCACTCTCGCAATAACAGGGGGCTATCAAGATGAGTTAATTGTACCTGACTTGCATTCTGCCCCTTTTCCAGGACAATTACCACACCACGTAACACACAGTCTTCCAGCTGGGCTTGTTTGAGTGTGGGATGAGTAGGCTGGGGTAAATACTGTAGTAAAGGTCCAAACCAGTGAAACTGAGATATGCAGGTGGGATAGCATCTGGAGAGGCCCCCAACATGTTGATTGCTCAGTGCAGACTGGCAAAGGTGGCACCAGCTGTCATTCCACATGGCCATCACAGCCGCATTTGGAAATTAAGTATTTTGATTTGACCGACTGTTGGCACCAGGACAAGGTGTCAGTTTCAATGTTGCTGCAGCCAATGCAGTATTCCAGGCTGTAGCTGTAGGTGGGTAAAGCTGAAAGCCTCCGGCACCCTGCCACATCCAACTTGGCAGTTGTGTTTATGTAAGTGAGAGGATTGTCTGTTCTCACTGTGAACTGGGCCCCATACAGGTAGTCATGACATTTTTTTAGTCACAGCCTTCTTTAATGCCATAAGTTCCAGTTTGTGCACCAGATAGTGCTTTTCAGAAGGAATCGAACGTTGGCTGACAAACTCAACTAGATGAAGTTCCTCAGGGTGCGCCCAGTACAAAACGGCTCCTAAGCCACCTAAGCTGGCATCAGTGTGCAGGATGCACAGTTTAGTGGAATCAACAAATGCCAGCACAGGTGCTTCACTCAGATGTTTCATTATTTCCTCAAATGCCACTTCACACTGTTCATTCCACCTGGTATCAAATGCTTTTTGTACCTTCCAGTACTTAGTAAAGGGATTGCACCTCCCAGAGCAGGCTTTCTTTTTGTGAGTAGCTTGATACCCATGTGAGATCATGCAAAAGACAGGCAATGATAGAACAGTCTTTTACAAACAGCCTTTTATAGCTGCAGAATCCAAGGACCAACTGCGGTGACTTTAGGTTGTGAGATCTAGGCCAGGTGGTTAGTGCTTCTGCTTTTGCATTGTTGGTCTGAACTCCACATGCCAAAATGATGTGCTCCCCCATATTTAGCAGATGGCTGACAAAACTGGTATGTATTGATGGAAACTTTAAACCAAAACTCTTCCAATCTATCCAGAACTTTCATGAGTCGGGTTTTGTGCTCCTCCAGTGTCTTGCTGAACACTACCAGGTCACCTAGATGCACCAACATCTCCAGAAGATGCATGTCTCCTACTGCCTTCTCCATTAACTTCTAGAAAGAGGCTGGGGCACCGGATCTGCATTGGGGTATCATATTGAACTGGTGAAACCCCAGGGGGCAGATACATGTGTTTTTTTCTTATCTTTTTCTGCCATGGGGATTGATCATAGCCACTCCAGAGATCTAGGACTGAAAAACACTTTCTTCCCATTAAGCTCACCATGGCATCATCGACTCTGAGTACCATGTATTGGTTGGGCACCATCTTCTTGTTGAGTGCGCAGTTGTCTATGCACATCTGGATTGTGGCTGTCCTTCCTAGTAACCATAAAAGGTGACGCATATGGCCTTCAGGCCTCTTAGATGATCTGTGCCACCAGTAGTTCTTGCAAGTGGCACCAGATGTCCTCTGTATCAGCAGGGGCCAGCTTCTAGGACTTCTCCCAGAAGGATCAGTTGTTCCAGATGCGGATGTGGTGCTTTTCTCCCTTGATGCATCCCACATCCCATTCATTTAGGGAGAACATTTTCCTGCATTTGGCTAGCTTGTTACTTAGGTTCCACCAATAGTAGTTGAGTATCAGCGAGTCTCCAAACTCAAACAGTCTGGGGTTGATCTCCAATGTTTTCTCAACTTTAGGGTCTATTCCAGTTACACTGTCTGTATGGAAGATATTTGCCAACACTCACCCTCTCTGCAAGATGATGGGTTTTTCTGTGTTGTTCTTCATCCACACCAAAAAACAACCCCTCTGCAGCTGCATGAAAGACCTCCCCCTATATCTACCATTATCTCCCCCTCACCTAGGCCCTACCTTGGGCTGCTGCTGATAGCTGTGGGTCCTGGGCTGGTGATGTGCTGCCTGGTAAAGGAGAAGACCAGTTAGAAGGACTTGAAGAACTTGGGCCATCATCCAGAAGTCTTCCATCCAGTCCATCCACCAGGTCCAACTCCAGTAAGAGACCCCCCTTCCCCAGCAACTTGTCACTGACCACACATCCATTAACTAACATACATCTGTCAACTGACCCCAGCTAGTCACCAGCCACTGCACCTCCCAGTCCCACCTGTTCTGAGTGAACCAGACCACCTGACTGACTGACAGACTCCTGTCTTTGATTGTCCAACTCTGAGTCCAAGAGTTAATCTGCCAATTGAACCCCAGTCTAGCCATTACTAAGAAGCAAAGTCCACCATCCTCTACCACAAGACCTTGGGAAAAATAACTGAGAAGGGGAGGAGGTGGCAACCTGAACACAACCAGGGGTACCAGCCACTATGCCAGATGCTGCACTGATTATGGAGACTGGTGGTAACCCAGGGGTTTTATACACCATTTGGCCACCTTCTCACCTCCTCAGTTATTTGTTCCAGGTCACTCTGGGAGCTGGTGTTGTACTTTACTTCATAGTGGTGGCCTGCCCAGGGTTGGATGGATTATCTCCTGGACTCGGAGTTGCAGTCACAGACAGGGGTCCCTCAACAGGTCAGACTGTTCAGTTTGATCAGTCCAGGTCAGACCAGGATGGGGCAGTGACTAGGGGATAGATGGGGCAGTTGGCAGTGAGTGTACAGTCCATAGGAGGTTGCAGGAGAGGGGGTCTCTTACTGGAGTCAGACCATGGTGGTGGTTGGCTTGGATGAAGGACTTACATCTGGATGCCGGACCAAGTTCTTCAGGTTCTTTTAACCAACCTACCATACCTCCTCTACCGGGCAACACATCACCTACTAGTAACTTACTGGAGGAATCAGAACAAGCCCATGACCTGCAACCTTCAGCAGCAGCTCAAGGTAGGGTCTTGGATAGGGAGATACAAGGATGGGGGAAAAGAGAGGTCTTTCAGGTACATACACATGTAAGCCCCCCTCGTGGGGTTGGCTTACTGCCCTAGCTTAGGTTAGGTCCTCCTCTCCTGGTAGGGCCCCTTGTCTTAGTCAGCTAGGCAGCGATACCCTCTTCCTACCACCAGGGGGCAGGGTTTGCTAGTATTTAAGCCCTGGGTTTCCTGGAGCTGGGGAGAGAAATGGGGAGATGTCAGTATTGATGAGGGCAGTGTGGCCAGGGGAGGGGTAGAATACCCTCTGGACCAAAAGAGGTCAGCTGGCAGCATCAGTGCAACGCGATGAGGTCTCCGAGGGAGTTCTGTAGGAGCTTGGTGGCAGTGGAGCCGGGGACTTTTCCATGTGCTGCTGGAGGAGGAAAGGAAGAGGAAAGGTTGGAACCTCTTCTGGAGGTAAAGTAGTCCCGGTAGCCAGAAGTATGGATGAGGCTTCCAGGCAGTGGGGCTGTTGCGGTGGTGGCAGGACTGTAGCAGGGTCTACCAGAGGTGGAAGGTCCAGTGGGCTTTTCCCATGAGGCACACTGTCAGAAAGTTATGTAAGGAAGGGGAATCACATCCTGGGATTCGCCTTGGGGCTTGCCGTGCCCGGTCTGGAGCAGGCCCATTAGATCCGTTAAGGACATGACTCCCGGAACCAGTATTTATGTAAGGAGGGAGCCATCATTTCTGGCTCTGGGGGCAGTCCTGGGTTTTGCTCAAATGGCGGGAGGAGTGTTTCTGAATCATTTGGCTCAGTAGGTGTTTGGGTAACTGTTGTGGGAGCACCTACAGAAGCTTTAGGCTGCATTGTCCTGGGGTTCGTTTTAGGCCCCACTGGTAGGGAGGAGCAAGGCACTCCTCCAAGGTGAAAGAACAAAAGGTATATCGTGTAAAAGAGCAGGTCAAGAAGTTTAAGTGAAATCTCTGCACAAGGGAAGTAATGTGGAGCCAGGGTGGTCTATTCTTTAGGCCGTTGGAAAAATCTTGCTAGCTGTGGCCGTTTCTATGCTCTCTGAAAACAGTTGTGCTCATTGTCATTTCTCTCTGCCCCATGGAGCTGCTCCAGTAAATTATTATTTCACTTGGATGCAGTAATTTCATGTCCAAAATAAAAGATTTCACATTTTCTGTGATCCTGCTCATGTTGAGTAGTCAATGAACGAACCCATCCGCGCATGTTTTACTCTTTGCCTTTTGAGTAAGGTTCCAGCCCTTCCTCCCCATTTCAGGACCAGCAGGATGCTGCAGCTCTGCGATCCACCCCAAGGGAAGGAAGGCCCAGCGTTTGAAAACAACTGCCAGGTAAGGCCTCCTTGTTTTCCTCCAATAATGTGAAGAATGCCAGAAAGTTTCAGGTCTCTGCCCTCGCTATAACATCGGGACCCTTAGACATGAGATGAGGACATAGGGGTTACACACAGGAATCAGATTGTACTGTGTACTGGGTGAGAAGATGTTTTTACATGTACTTGGAATCAGAAATTCTGATTCCTATTCTGAATTCAGTGCCTTAACTGGTATCCATTCAAAATCAGACTCAGTCAGAGTTGGAATTTCTAGTAATTCAGTTGATGCCAGCGTAACAGAACTGTCCAGTTCTGCTCACCTCTGCTCTTCACCCCTTCCCATCTCTGCAGTAGTCCCCTAGAGTTCTCTTGTTGGTGCCGTCTGATTTTCCATCTTCCTACATGAACTCTTGTCATTATATGTCTCCTTGCACATCATCATGTAAGCAGAGACACTACATTTTTTGCCTCTGGTGCCTACGTCCCCAAGCTTGAGTGTAATCTTTTGTGTGATCTTGACAACATTAAATATGGGTTCTTCCTAATCAGCTATCACTGCACACTAAAAAGACAGATTACATGCCCTTTGGTAGCTAAAAAAAAGGCTTGCTAAGTTCCATATTAACCTTATGTTCAGAACTCTGGATGGTTCCAACTCTGAAGTTCCCCATTTCAGGGTCGGCTGATCGGCACAGCAATAGTGCTGTCACTCACCATAATGAAGGTTCAGCAAAAAGCACAATACATCAACAGAGGAAGACTGCGCATGCCCAAGAACGCTGTCTTTCTCTGGCATGGGAGGATCACTGACTCCACCACTATACCGCCACCTGGGTGACCACATGGGGGACTGGAGTGGGTAAGTGCCAGAGGTGCAGGATGATAGCTTCCACCAGGGGATCTGAGCAGCTCTGTTGAGCAAGGGGGACAAACAGTAAACACAAGCTTTCCATCTGAAGTATCTTGGGGTGTGATTGAAGCCCCAACTTGTGTTTTCTGAAGCTTTGATATCATTAAGAAGCTCGGACCCAAATCTGATGTACAGTACCACACCTCTCCAGGGCTTTTGACTTTGGTGGATCATGCAGTACTCCTTTTCAAGCTCAAGACCCAAAGTCTCAGGCAATTAGCCATCAAACGGTTCAGAAACTACCTGAAAAAACAGCTCCAGATAGTGGCCATATATGGAATTTATTCAGACCCCGCTGTCTTAAATCTTGGGGTTCCTCAAAGCTCAGTCCCTGGCCTTCTGCTGTTCCACATTTTTGTCAACAAGTGCCTGATCCTTAATGCATCCCAAATTAAGCTTATGGTGTTTGTATCCCAGAACTTGCAGACTTGTTCAGCTGAGCCACTGGCAATCATAACATCACATGGCAAAAACACTAAGCAAGCCAACATATTCAAACATCTAGGAATCTTGCGTGATGTATCACTTACATACAATAGACAACCCCATCTTAACAATTAACAAACAAATTCAACACAGCCTTCACAGAGCTAAGCTCAGTCCTGTGTTATGCTTACCACACATTTGCACAGTGAGTACACCTTCCCTTATTTATTTAGTTGTTTTTTATTGACCGGGTAAGTGCACTAGACAAATTCCGCCTATTTTCAGGCACGACCCGGGGGAGGGGGATACAGATGAATGTCAACTGACTTTGAACCAGATTAAGCTGTTGGTGGTATTTTAGTTAAAGGGGGAAAATTTGGCCAGGGCATGGGGAAATTCCCCTACTGTGCTGTAGGGGGAGTTGCTGTCCTAGCATGGATGGCCACTTTCGTCCCCCAGATGTCGAGAAGTGAGGATGTTGGTGAGGTAGGGGAGCGGGTCTCCTTCCCTTCCTCAGCTGCACTAGAGACCCAACCTGAAGAAGCAAATTTCTCACCGATATTGACTGGTTCAGAGTGCTCAGCCTGTTCTTTGCAGGTCATGAATGATTCAGCTGGAGTTGTTACGAAAGGACCTAGCGATCAGGCTACTGTTGCACATGTTTCTATCAGTTCAGATTCGGGAGAAGTACTTGATTTGCAATTTCCTGGACAAGTTCAGGATTCTGTGACTTTTACAGACCGAGCATGTACCGGTGTTACTCAAGAAACCGTAGACACTAGCTTACCTGGATGTAGCGCTTGGGAAGATGCCGGTAGCTCAGCATACAAACCCGACGGCTCAAACTTTTCACCCGCGGGATGGTTCAACTGGGTGAAGAGGAGTTTTGGGTAAAACTCTAGGGATTGCATGGCACAAGTTACAGAAGCCCGATGTTATTACAGATATGCAGGAGCAGAGTCGGCCACCGGAGGCTGTGCTACAGGCGGCTGGTTGGATCCATACATCAATGGGTTGGTCCCCAGATCCTTCAGATCAGAAAGTGAGTGAGTACAATACGATAACTTTTACCGATACTGGGGAATTGTTACCTGCTATTTCTGAGCATGTCTCACCTGCAGTACAGTGTGTAGAACTTGCTACTGATGCGAGGGGTAAGAGCAAGGAAACACATAATGTGATTGTGGAATCAGTGGATGAGGTGTCTGCTCCTATTCCAGGTCCTAGTAGACAGGACCCAACCCCTGCGGGTACTAGTGAGTGTGCCCATGCACAGACGCCACTGGTTCCTGTACTTGATACTGACTCTTTACCGGTGGGGTTAGGGCCTACGACTTTGCAAGGCCCTAGTAAATGTAAATTGTTTAAGCCTCTTCTCCAAATGGCAGACCTATTTAAATCCTCTACTAGAGAGCCTGCCCCAAGGAGAAATGCAATACAATTAATGTATAAAGGGGGTTCAGAAGACCCGCTGGACAGACTATATATTGGATGAAAATCGTTGAAGGACTCTTTAAAGTTTTATGCATCTGAGGTCTTTGCTTTAATCCACACAGATGAAAGTAATTACGGTATCAGTTTCAAAACGGTGGAAGCTCTAGATAGATTCTGGCTAAAATACAATGCATTTAAAGACTCTCCTTTATGGGCCCCTTTTTTAGCAATTCCCATCACCAAACCTGCTGTTAGAACCATTACTGTTCATTATAAGAACAAAGGTGTGGATATTTCGGACACTCTTTATTGGCTTAAACAACATTGTGAAGTGCTTGAACATCCTGTCCTGATTATAGAGTCAGAGCAATTTTGGACTGGTGGCTGGAAAATTAAATGTAAATTGTTAATAACCAATAAAGTATTGCACATTTGCCAGGCTGCTTTTTTCCTGGGGAAAGACAGAGGCTCGTTGTTTTATCCTGGTCAGCCAAAATCCTGCCACAAATGTGGTTCTCATTTGCATTTAAGTAATGCTTGTGATACCCCAAAATGCACCCATTGTCTTGAAACTGGTCATTTTTTTGCTACATGTAAAAACCTCTTTTGATGTAATCTCTGTGAAGAAAGAGATCATTCTTACATTAAATGTCCTTGGGCCTTTCATAATTCAGGAAAAGGTCTGTCCCAGGAGGCCTTGATCACACAGGCCCAGAAGAAAGGTTGTGCTTTGGCTTCTGAGAAGCGTATGCAAGATATCTGACAACAAAAAGCTGCTGTTCCTGCCGAATCCCTTGCTACTCTCAATACAACACCGGTGGTGGAACCACTTTTGAAGGATGATACCATGTCAAGTGCTACAGTGACTAGTAAGGGAGACCCCCCACAAAGGGAAGTTTCCACCATGTTGCAGCTGGAACCACAGGGGGTCACTGCTCACATTGCTACCCCTCAGGCGGACCCAAGTGTTGAAGTACAACCTGTCTCCATGAACTCTGAGCCTATAGTTTTGGATCCAGCACAGGAATTGAGTGATGGACAGATTTTGCAGGGGCAATCTGCAATGCCTCCCCCCCCCACCGGTAATGACAGCTGACACGGCTTTTAAAATTGTTGCATATAAGAAGCGTTCAAGAGACAAACTAGCACTTCCTCCAGAGCCGAAGGGTAAGGAGAGGAAAAAAATGCCAAAAAAAAACGGAACTGTTTCTCAGTTGAACAAGAATGCCCTTCTGCTTATTAAGGCAATACATTCTATGTCTGATGCGGATGATTCTGGGTCGAATGCCTCCTCTGTTGCATCTTTACGAGGGACTTCTTCTGATGTTGATGATAGCTGTTCCAGGAGGAAGAGATGGGCCACTAGATCTCAACATTGATTTGATTTCCTTATTTCTTTTTTCCTTACTTCATGGCAGCTTTCCGTATTCTAACGTTAAATGTTAACAGTATAAAATCTGATAAACAGAGAACTGTGATTTTTCAGGAATTGCAACGTTTACACTCTGATATTATTATTTTTTTTTTACAGGACACCAGAATTAAATAATTTCAAGACATTGCAAAATGCTCAACCACATGGCAACAGGGAGTTACATTTTGGTCACAGGGCCAGGATCGTTGTAATGGCTTAGGGATTTTGTTCACTAATGTTGGTTTAAAAGTTATTAGATTAATGGACCTAAAACCTGGTAGGGTTTTTCTCTTGGATGTGTCCTATAAATGTCATAGATTTCATTTGATTCATTTGTATGCACCCCAAGGGAAGGCTTTACGAGTTGCTCTGTTGAAAAACATTCAACCTTTTTTATGTACTGCATGGACGGTAATATTGGGGGGGGGGTTAACTGCAGCATACAACAGGAAGATAGAGGATTGCAAACCACTAAGTTATTCTGTGAATCCAATGCCCTGAGAGATTACTGCCACTGCTAAATTGAAGGACGCATATCACTTCTTACATAGTCATGGGGGTTTTACATTTCATAAGGGTTCTCTACAAACAAGAACTGACTACCTTTGGGTTTCACAATCTGTAGAGGTTCTTTATTCAGCTGTTCAGGATTTGGCATGCTCAGATCATTCTGCAGTATTTATTGATTGTCGTTGGAATTCAGAACTTTTCTATGAGAAACAAGCTTAGAAATTGAATGTTTCCTTATTTGATAATGCAGAGGTTGTTTTTGGCTTTATGAAATTATGGGAAGCTAGACTTTCTGTTCAATGCGTGTATGATACTCATCAGGACTGGTGGCTGGATACCAAAAAAGATACAAAAATCTGTTTTCAACGTCTTTCAGGAAAAAGGAATAGAGATGCTTATTTCCAGTATTTACAGCTTAGGAAGCAATTGCACAGGCTTATTTCCTTAATGGAGACTACAGGTCAGGATTTTGGTTCACAAACCCAGCAAGTAAAACAAGCCATGTATCATTTTCAATATAATAGAGCTAGAACCTTGAAGCAGGAGATGAGGTTTGGTATGGCTAGTAATAAACAAACATCTGACCCTTTTAAAGATGGTCAAAAGCTCTTTAGGAACAAAAATATTACAGAATTACAAGATGAATCTGAACGATTACATACAGATAGAAGTTCTATTTAATGACTGGTACACCAGTATTTGATCACTGCTTTTGGTACTGCACCCATTACACGGGACACTGAGGGTTTTCTCAGATCCTTGGAAACTAAGGAGATTACCGAGGATGTGGAGATGAATATGATAGGCTTGATTACTGTCGAGGAAGTCCAAGCTGTCATAAAAGGCGCAAAAAGTAATACTACTCCAGGAACAGATGATATTCCTGCAGAATTTTATAAATGCTTTTGTGATATTTTGAGCGACGAATTGGCTAAGTTATTTAATGCATTACTGTCTTCAGTTGATATTTCTCCTGCCTTGGTAGAAGCCGAATTAATTTTTTTGTTTGAAAAAGGAGACAGGTCACAATTGTCCAATTGGAGACCTATTTGTCTATTGAATTCTGATGTAAAGTTATTGAGTAAGATATTATCCAATCGGTTAGCTAAATGTGCTGAGGGTTTAATTTGTAAAGAACAAGGTTATGCTATTTCTCAGACAGGAATTCAGGATAATTTAATTCTTCTTCGGAATTATTTTGTAGAATGAAGTCAGGGGGTGACACATTTTTTGTTTTGAGTCTTGACCAAAGGAAGGCCTTTGACTCTATTTCTCAGGATTATTTATTTTTTGTTTTACGAAACTATGGTGTTCCTTTACATTATATTTTTTGGATAAAATCTTTGTATAAAACTGCTTCTATAATACCTAAAGTAAATGGGTGGCGGGGTGCTAGAGTGACAGTTTGTCAAGGGGTTCGGCAGGGATGTCCGATGAGTCCCTCACTTTATGTGTTTGGAACTGATCCTTTCTTACAACTAGTTAAAAAGGATCCAGAGCTGCAAGCAGTATGTTTGGCTGCTTCCTTTCCGAAGTTGAAAGTTTTGGCATATGCAGATGATGTAGTATTGATAGTGCATGCAAGCACTGAAGAACGTGTCGTGCAGGCACATTTTCAGAATTTTTCAGAAGCCTTGGGCTCTTGTATTAATAAGGATAAATGCAGAGGGTATCAGTTGGGGGGGTGATACTTTGCTTCAAGACCACTATACAGGGATTGCCCTGACCAAAGATCCTCTCATTATCTTGGGGCTCCAGTTTGGGTCTGAAAATTATGCTCTGGTTAACTGGAACTCTAAACTGAAAAAGGTTTAGACTGCCTTGGTTAGAGGGGCTCAGACTCCTCTTTCTAAACAGAAGAGAGTTTTTTTGATTAAGTTGTTATTATTGCCGATTTTATTATGTAACCCCTTTGTTACCCGGGGTTACTAGAATCCCAGTAAGACCTAGTGGTAGGCAGGGAAGGCAGCTTGTGAAACTCCAGTTAAATGGGTTTCACACTGTCTCACTCTGTCCTCAGTCACAGCTGAGACTTGAGAGATGACATCATTATAGAACTGTTGCAGCTGCATGAGCCACTTTGGAATCTCCAGCTCAGGGAGTGAAGTTTAGAACTTTGGGAAATTCAAAGTCAGTCTTCCGTTTGTCCTTAAGCAAGAAGGAAGCATTAGTCTACAATTTGATCTCTCACTCAGAAAAAAGGAAGTGTTCCTATATTTTACCTTTTTTTAAAGTGGTGGAGACCGCTTCCTCGGTCTCAGTGCCCCCCTCCCTCTGGGGGGGGAGGAAAGTTCTTTGTGGGTTCCAGGGGCAATCCCCTTCTCCCACCCTGGGAAGAAAGCTGCCTGTTTTAATTTCAGTCTGTTCTTGTATAACAGCAAAGGTTACAGTACTTCACCTGTGGGGCACCTGCAACGAATGGGTGAGTGTTTGGCTCCATTGGAAGGGGCAAACATCTTGTTTTCTTCAGTTGGATTTCAAGTAAATGTGGGCTGCTATTTGGGAGGACTATGTCAACTAGCACAAACAAATAGAGCAGTCAACTGTTTAAAGTTTTAAATGGATTTAAAGTTCACTGTAGAGGGGGTGCTTCAGATCATCCACCGTTCAATCTACATTTTAAAGTCTAAAGTTTTCTGTGTGTCCAGAGAAATGGCCGGGTATGGGCTATGGGAGCTGGAGGTGGAAAAACCCCCATCTTTAGTAACCAGGTCCACCTCTACAGTTTCTTCTGTGTTTTGCTACTGCCTCATGCACTTGGCCAGTGATGGGGTGGGTACCCAGGCGTGGAGTCGCAACTTGAAAATCTCTAGGAGTCGCAGACTCTAAGTGGTGGGGAGCCACAGGATGGGAAAATTACTCCTTGTTGGATGGGAGTCTCCTTGTTTGATGGGAGTTTCTGATTGGAAGTATGAAAACAAATCTCTCTAGGAGTCACAGACTTCAAGTGGTGTGGGAGCCACAGTTTGGGAGTCTCCTTGTTTGATGGGATGTCTTTCCAAGTAAAGTTTGGTTCATTCTTCCAGTGTACTGTCAGCTTCAGTGGCTAGCAGGGAGCAATAGTCGTAATGTGTATCCAATGCGATGCAAAGTCCGCTGAGTGCCTGGTGGGTCCAAAGCCAGACAATTGTAGTAATGTGTTCATTCCTCAAATGGACCGCTGTGTTTAACTCTAATCTGCACATACAGTAACGTAGCCTTTGGGGACCATGCAGTGCTTTGTTTATGTTCAGTTAGTTAATAAATAAAGCCACACTGAAAAATCCCAATTCTGGTTCTGGACATTACAGTTATTGCTCCCTGTAGTTGGATTTACTTGGGTGCCTCTGTGCAGAGTAGCCAAACCTAGGTCCCTTGTGCCAGGTAACCTCATCCTTCCCCGAACCCGTAGACATATGTATATATACATGTTACAATTATATGTTAGTTATATATACCCCCCCTAAAACTCTTCACACTAGATTGTTCAGTTTGTTTTTTCGAGCTTTGTGGGGGAGCAGATTGAATCCTATTAAACGACATGTCATGTATCATAGTTTGCAAGAGGGGGGTATAGGAATGATCCACCCTATTGCTTTTAATTATAGTATATTTCATTATTACAATATTATTGAGCCAGAGTTAAAACATAATAGGACATGGTTTGAATTGTTGTTAGAATGGATTCATCCTTGCTTTCGTGCATGGCAACAGAAAAAAGGTAGATTGCTAAGTCATATACAAGTCGTTTCGAAAGAAGTTAAAGAATTATTTCAGTTGGTGATTACTTGGAAAGTAGCTTTTGATTTTGCGCATTTAAAAACCCGACAGGATGTTTATAATTTCCTAGTGCAGCCACAGTGCCAAGAACACATCACTTTGCCTTATTGTCTTCCACAAGAGAGTTTGGAAATGTTTAAACAAGTGTTGAACAGGAGACTTCAGCTTTCGTTTGGGATGTTCTGTGGCTGACGATTCATGGAAAGCCTAATGTAGCATATGCTACCGCACTTGGGGATAATTATCGTCTTTTGCCCCCAAAAATATTCGGTCCCTCGTCCATCTAACACCTCCCTCTGCCCCAACCTCCAGGACCCTCCCAGTTATGCCCCTGCTACTATATGGGTTCAGTTCCCACATCTGGCACTTGGGTTAATATCCCAGTACTGACACTGTAGTGCAACTTGAGAGGGGTGCTGTACTTCTGAGGTGCCGTCTTTCGGATGAGACGTTAAACCGAGGTCCCATCTGCCTGGAATTGTGGTAGTTCAGGTGGATGTTAAAGATCCCATGGCACTTATCGAAAAGAGTAGGGGAATTCCCCCGGTGTCCTGGCCAAATTTCCCTCATTCACTAAAAATACCACCAACAGCTTAATCTGGTTCAAGGTCAGTTGGCATTCATCGGTATCCCCCTCCCCCGGGTCATGCCTGAAAATAGGCAGGATTTGTCTAGTGCACTTACCCAGTCAACAAAAACTAAATCAAATCAAAATCAAATATAGTCCTCCTCTTGCACTTAGTACAACAGCAGCTTTTCTCCTCCATATGTCGCTGTGTTTTGGGGCAAAAATCGCTTCGTCGCCTTTCGTACGGTCCTCCGCCCTCCCAATCCCTCACTCTGCTCTAACAATTGGGTCCTCTTCACTTGCACCCCTATTCCCCACCTCTCCCTACATTATGCGCTTGATATCTTCTATCTGGTATGCCTACCCTCTCCCTAACATTTCCCACTACAAAATGCACAGTTTTGGGGCTTGGATCCAGCACAAGTTCATTATCCACAACTCCTTGTAGTTCTATGTTCAATGTATATTACCTATAAATGTGCAGTTTTACTATAACAGCAGCTATTTTTACTGTTTGTACTATTATAACTTGTCTTTCTGTATTATTACTGTAGGACCGCAGGTCCACCTTGTAAATGAGCTTGCTTAATGGTGGCTGTCGTATATGCGTAATGACGTCACCATGCCGGAGGACGTGGGTGTAACAGTGCACGAGAAGCAATGGAGTAAAGCAGTCAGAAACTCCAACGTGGTGTCCTTGTTTTTATTCACTTGGTATACAGTGCATGGTAAAGTCGAGAACAGAACAATGGTGACGAGGTGGGGTCAGTGAAGTGTTGGTTAAATCTGGAACTGAAAAAAAAATAACCCCAAACAAAAAAAAAAAAAAGAATAAATAAAACAGAGAAATGGAAAGTGCTATTCCAAAGTTTGATTGTTACAGTGAACCAGCCACGCTTGGGCCGAGATGGACACGCTGGCTCACATCTTTTGAACTGTTTGCTGATGGGAAAGGATTGATATTAGCTGACGATGTGAGTGCAGCTACAAAGCAACGGAGGAGAGCTTTATATTACATCATGCAGGGACAGATGTACAAGATATTTTCGGCTTGGGGACACCGGCCGGACCTCGGACTATGCTTTGGCGGTAACAGCACTAAATGCCTACTGCGTGCCACAAGTGAACACTGCGCTTATGCCGGCAGGCCTTCTACCAGCTAAGACAGAAGACAGGGGAGACCGTACAGCAATTTGTCACCCATCTGAGACAATCAGCCAAAGATTGTGACTTTGCAGACGATAAGGATAATCAGATAAGGGATGTAATACTAAGTAACTGTAACTCTGAATATGTACGCCACAAATTGTTAGAGGAGGGGTCTGGGCTGACACTAGCGAGATTACTTGAGCTGTCCGCACAGTGTGAAAGAATAGAGGTGCAAATGGCCACATGCACGTGAGCTCAGAGGCCCCAAAACCTGAAACAGTTAATCGTGGTATTCAAAATGAGGAAAAGCATCGCAGAAGAAAGCCAAAGGAGAAGAGGGAAAAGACAAAGCGGAGAAAGTGTGTTACCGATGTGGCCATGCAGATCATTTGGCAAAAGACCCTACCTGCCCAGCGAGGACAGGCGTGCAAGAAATGTAAAGGTAGAAATCATTTTGCTAGAATGTATAAAACAAAAGGAAATGTGAAGCATACAGTTAAATGTGTCGATTCAGAGAAGCCAGACAGAGACTATGCATTTGTGATAAAGGAAAAAGGCGGCACGGACAGAACAATGTTCTCAGTGGGGGGAGTCAACCTGTTGATGCTAATAGACTCAGGGGCTTCCAGCAATATTGTGGACCAGGAGACCTGGGAAATGCTGAAGAGTAAAAGAATCAAGTGTCGATCATCAAAGACCGACAAGAAACTGTACACATATTCAGCAACTGAACCACTGGCCGTAAAAGGGATCTTCACATGTACAGTAGCCATAGGCAATCGTAGTACACAGGCCGAATTCACAGTGATATGTGGACATGGCGAACCGCTGCTGGGAAGAGAGACCGCTGTAAAACTGGGGGTACTCAGGCTAGGTGTCAGTGTAGCAGCAGTGTCTGATGTGGGAGGCAGATAAGGCAACAATACCCTGGATTGTTTCAAGGTGTGGGAAAGCTTAACACAAAGCAAATAAGTCTGCACATAGATGAGAAGGTGGTACCTGTGGCATCAGCCATTAGGCGAATACCCTTTCACCTAAGAGGAGCGGTGGAAACCAAAATTAAGGAACTACTGGACATGGACATAATCGAGGGTGGTTGAGGCCACACCATAGGGTGAATCCGTAGTGATCGTACCGAAACCAAACAAAGAAATCAGGATGTGCCTGGACATGAGACAAGCGAACATAGCGATTATACGTGGCAGGTACCCAATCCCCACGGTGGATGAACTGTTGCAAGGCATGAACGGGTCTACCATATTCAGCAAGTTGGATTTTAAATGGGGCTACTATCAACTGGAACTGACACCAGAATCAACAGGTATAACAACATTTGCAGTGCATAATGGGACGTACAGATACAAAAGACTCATTTTGGAGGTTTCATCGATTGTGAGCAGTATCAACCGCGAAATTGCAACAGCACTGGCTGGACATTGAGGGAGTGGAGAACATTTCAGATGATATCATTGTCCATGGCCCAGACAAGGAGAGCCATGACCGCATGCACAAGGTGCTGAACAGATTGGCTAATTTTGGCCTGACGCTTAATCCAGACAAATGCCAGTTCAATATGGACAAACTGGTCTTCATGGGTATGTTACTTCTGCAAAGGGCATAGGCCCTACGACTGAAAGAGTAAGAGCAGTGGTCGAGGCCAGGGAGCCGGAGACAGCGTCAGAGGTTCGCAGCTTCCTTGGATTAGTGGGATATAGTAGTAGGTTTATCCCTCAGTTCTCCACGCCTACGGAGCCTCTGCGGAAGTTGACAAAGAAGGACACAATATTCAATTTTGGACTGGAGCAAAAGATGGCGTTCCAAGCACTGAAGAGCAAGTTAGCTGAAGCGGCAACGTTAGCTTACTTCGACAAGGATGCGCCCACTAAAGTGATAGCAGACGCAGGACCGGTATGCATAGGAGCTGTACTGGTGCAGGAACAACACGGAGAGATGGTTCCAGTCTGTTATGTGAGCAGGAGTCTATCGGAGTGCGAACGCAGGTACTCACAAACGGAGCGTGAGGCCCTTGCATTGGTTTGGGCCTGTGAGAAGCTTCACCCATATGTGTACGGCAAGAGATTTGATTTAATGACTGACCATAAGGTGCTAGAAGCTATCTACAGTCCGCGCTCAAAACCGTGTGCTCGTATTGAGCGGTGGGTATTGAGACTACAACCTTACGACTTCCGAGTTGTGCACATACCGGGGAGATATAACATAGCAGACCCTTTGTCTCGTCTATTGGGAGAGACGGCAATGAAGGAATCACACACACATGGAGCAGAAGAGTACATACGGTTCATAGCCGTTAATGCAACTCCGGGTGCATTGACCACAAGAGAGGTCGAGGAAGCATCGGCGATTGATGAGGAACTGAGAGAGGTGAGAAGTGCCATTGAGACGGAGTGCTATGAGAGGTGCAAGGCATATGCCCCCGTGGCAAGTGAGCTGAGCACAATTGGACAATTAGTTCTCAGGGGGACGCGCATTGTGTTACCCCATGGACTTCACCAGAGAGAGCTATAACTTTAGCCCATGAGGGACACGTGGGTATTGTGGGCACCAAACAGCACCTCAGGAGCAAAGTATGGTGGCCAGGAATGGACAAGGCCGCAGAGAAATATGTCAAATCATGCCATGGTTGCCAGATTGTAGCGCGACCAGACGTACCAGAACCGTTGAGACCAACGATGTTACCTGAAGGACCATGGCAGGATCTTGCCACTAATTTACTAGGTCCACTACCCACAGGACAGATCAATATTGGTGATTTATCGATTATTACAGCAGGTATTATGAATATGACGTGATGCAATCACAACGGCTGAAAAGGTGATTGATAGTTTGGAGACCATCTTCAGTCACCATGGTCTTCCCATAACAATCAGGTCGGACTGTGGTCCGCAGTTTATGTCGATTCAATTCCAGAGATTCTGTCGGGAGAACGGAATACAGCATGTGAGGACGACACCAAAATGGGCACAGGCGAACGGTGAGGTAGAAAGACAGAATGCCTCCCTCATGAAGAGGATTCGGATTGCACAGGCTGAAGGGCTGGACTGGAAACGAGAGCTACGCAAATATGTGACTATATACAGATCCATTGATCACTCTGCTATGGGTCAGAGCCCGGCTGAGCTTCTTTTCAAGAGAAAACTAAGGGGGAAACTTCCAGATATATCCACGACTGGAGAGTGACCTAGAGGCACAGACAGAGACGCTATAGGAAGGGAAGTACAAAGCTCTATGCTGACAACCAACGCAAAGCCAAATATTCGAGGTGGACGTTTGGGGATCAAGTCCTCAGAGAACAAGACCAAGTAGATAAGTTCGTGAACACCTTTTAATAAGATACCACATAACGGTGATCAGCAAGGAGGGAAACCAAGTGGTTGTTCAGTCACCAACGGGAGCAAGATATTGTAGGAACACAACGTTCGTGAAAAAATACATGCCTGAGGAGACTACTCTACAGATGAATGAGAATAACCAACCCGAGGAAAGTGGAGGGCAGAGTCCTATGTTACAGAGATCGGGTGAGTCCACCCAGGAATCGCCTCAAAGGCCTATAACACCAAGAACAGACAGGCCTCATAGGCAAATCAAATTACCTCAGAGACTTAAGGACTTCATTATTAAGTAGTTATACCATAGGTAACCACCTATAGATATATATATAAAAAAATATATAGTAAATAAACATACGCTAAGATTAAGGGAATAAGATGTATAACAAGTTTAAATCTAAGTAAAGGGGGGATGTCGTATATGCGTAATCACGTCACCACGCCGGAGGACGTGGGTGTAACAGTGCACTAGAAGCAATGGAGTAAAGCAGTTAGAAACTCCAACGTGGTGTCCTCGTTTTTATTCAATTAGTATACAGTGCATGGTAAAGTCGAGAATAGAACAGTGGCCACCTGGATAAATAAAGATATTGATTGATTGATTGATAATGTACAGAATAATAAGCACAAAGCCTTGCTAGAATGTTATTGTTTATGACAGTCTTGCTTTCAAACTCTGGAGACTCAGGAACATTTGTTTCTGGAATGTGACTATGCTGTACACTTTGGGGATTTTATTGCATAGAAATTGGGACTCCCACAGTTTCGATCTCTTTCTTATTCAGAATTAATTTATGTGGTTTGGACTCCGAGTTGGCAGCGTTTTTCCAAAGATACTCTACAGGTTTTATTTGCTGTTTTGAAGTATTCTCTTTGGCAGGCAAGATGTAAATGGGTCCTGCAGCAGCATTTGGTACCTTATGATAGTTTATTACTAACACTACATGATGAAATGAGGAAAATCTATGAAAAAGATTTAAAGCTTTGCTCTTATAGTCAATTACGACAGTTTTGGAGACACTTTGACTTTTGGTTTTAAGTGTTAGCTTTTTCTTTTTGATTCTTAGTTTCCTATTTGTGATAGGTTCGAAGTACGTTTCTTGGTTTTTATTAAGGTGATAGGATCAGTATACTGATTGTTTAGATCAGTATATTGATTGTTTAGATTAGTGCTGATTTGTTTTGCTTATGAATTATTATTTCCTTTTCCCCACAAAATTCCCCTACTCTTTTCGAGACCTGCCATGGGATCTTTAACATCCACCTGAACTACCACCAGAACAGGCAGATGGGACCTCGGTTTAATGTCTCATCTGAAAGATGGCACCTCAGGAGTGCAGCACCCCCCTCATGCTGCACTGCAGTGTCAGTATTGGGATATTAACCCAAATGCCTGGTGTGGGGCTAGAACCCAAAGCCTTCTGATCTCCCAGCCTCAGAGGTGAGTTTGCTTCCTGCTGAGCCACTGACACTGCTGTGTCTGTGTAGGCACTATTGCTTATGAAAACTTATGGTAAGCATAACACTATAGCGTATACAACTGTGTGTTGATATACAATCAAGAATGAACATTGATTTTATTTATTTTTTTAGGGTACTAAGGATAACAGCTAGGAACTTGCAACTACAGCAAAAAAAGTAGTTAAAGAATTAAAAAGTAAGCATGAGAGTCTGAAACCAGCCACGTGGGTCTTGGCACCACAATTCTGTATATAAAAAAGTGTCTTCCATTGGATTTAAAAGTAGTTTTTACCTTATATCGGTACGCCAGGGCACTTTTTTTTAGTGCCCTGCAACACAGAATACTTAACACTTATCTACTGTGTTTATTTTAATAGGCAAACTATGTCATCCCTGAAGAAGCCCCTCTAGAGGTTGAAACATTGTTGATATCTACCTGGAACATGGTGATCTACATGTGAAACTTGATGAACATGAAGAAAATTCAAATATATTGATTTGGAGTTGGCTCTGTTTTTCCATTCTTCTTTCAAGTACAAGTCCACCTCAGCCCGTAGCCTAACTTCTTAGAACAACTGCTGTGCTGGGAGGGTACATAGGGGACCATCCTGCTTCTCTGAACTATGTGTATTTAGCATCCGACTTCATCCTCTTGGAAATGCATCTGGGAGGGTACACAACTGCAGCAGAGACTGTAGGGCAATTTGTTCTCAGCCACTTCACCCTCACATTCCACATAGGTCTGGAAAGCTCCATTAAGGAGCTAATTAATGCAGAGAGAGTTCCATGCAAGAACTATGCAGTTCAGGACACCTAGGCAAACAATGCACCCCAGCTAGCACTGGGCACTTCTCACTCAACACTTGACAAATTTGGCACAAGAGACAATGCTGGACTCTTGGTGACTGACAGTAGAATCGGTTTGGCACTCCAGCCATGGCTGAGCACACCGTAGGAGACAGCAGAATAAGAGAGGCAATACGGCTAATGCTGGGCACTTGGTACTATCAACAGCATGGCACTCTGAAATCTGATTGATTATTGCCACCTGGTACTACCCCCACAAGGAGTGTTGGCCAACATCATGCAGCTATTCCACTTACCTCAAGTTATTCATCAAGGAAAATCTTAGGGATCATATTGTAGCTTGAAACCCCCGGTGGGGGTTGGAAGAAATGAATGGCTGCCACTTTGGCTTAGAAGAAACAGGGAGGGATGGCTGTTCCTAAGGAAGAAGCAAAACTGCTTCTGTCCACTATCAGAGCCCTCTCTTGACTGACCCTAACCCCACTCTCTCAACAGCGACAGTCAGTCTGGTTCCATCCCCTGGCCAGCACTGCCTATGTTATAGGACAAAGGGTCCTGATGGAACCCACTGATCAACCCTTAGGAACTGGAGCAGTCTCTAGTTATATATATAGGATCCCACGGGGTATCCAGAGGTTACATACCGTAAACAGAAACAAAAATTGGCTACCTGTTGTTAACCCACAAACCCCCTGAATCTTTTGAATGACCGTTGTAATAAACTACAGTAAGCAGCCCTCATCAACAATGCATGTATTAATCAGGATAATTTGAAAACATTTTACACCCAGCCTCTAAAATCCCCTAATGCACCCACCCATGTTTTCTTAACTGTCTATCAGGATAAGCTAGGGTAGACTTGTGACTTTCAATGTGTTCAAGCAAAATAAAGCTCATGCCCTGAATTGGTAGTAGAGTGCCCCTTTGAAATAATCATCCATCTTGCAGTCAATGCTAAGTGCTTGAAGCTCTTAGCAGAGCACAGAGTATGCCCTCTGAGATTTTTCATCATATATTCCAAGCCAAAATATTTTCCATTAAATTAGAAAGTAGGAGAGTATCTGATTTCCCTGTCAAACTAAAAGGCTTTTAAGAATAATTTCTCTTTTCCTTTTAATTTATACTGATTTCATTCAGTTACAACTGGTATCAGCTTTCGAGAGAATGACTCCCTCTATCTGAGGCAGCGAAGGTTTAATAACAAGAGGGAATAGAATTACTGTCATGTTTGGATTGGGGAGGCTTTCAAGATGTGACAGCTCTTAAAGCCGCAGGATAAACTGCAGAATCTGTCAATGGCTCTGAACTTGTCTTTTACCCGTCAGTTTGTTGTGTCTTTGTGTCATAGCTCCCAAACATCAGGTTTGTTAAATACGTGCTCACTGTTTACCTGCTGACACTATACATCCATATTTGCAGAATGTCAGCATATAATAAATGTTTGAAAGTGTGGGGGGGAGTGTGTGTGTATGTAATATAGTTCTTGGCTCACATCTGAACTAGAACATTTTAAAAATGGCTTTTGTTTTAAAACATTTTTCAGATTAGAAATAATTTGGTATAATACCTGCATCCGTTTAATATGCAAAGCCATTATGGAAGAAGGCTTTTAAGAATTACAAGGGGGAAACAATCAGAGGCCAGTAGGGAGCTGTATAAGAAAAAAAATAGGAGAAACGCAAACAGCTCATTAAGAGGGCATAAGCAGACACTGAACTAAGGACTGTGGACGGGGTTATGGCACATCAGGGAAAACAGCCCAGAGATAGCGTAGAAACGCTGATGAAGAATGGGATGGATGATGACTTCGGGAAGGCAAATGTCCTCACTGAGTACTTCAGTTCAGTATTCAGGGTAAAAGCTTCAGGCCTTATACCAGACGATAAAATTAATAGGATTAGATTTCTGGGACCCGGGAGGCAGAAACAGGAGATGAGCAGGATTCCAAGGACAGTGTACTTGGTTGACTGCAGAATCTGAAGTTTAGCAAAATCCAGGGGTAAGAGAGGATGCACCCCAAGGTGTGCAGGGAGATGGGTTATGCACTGGCAGCTCCCCTGCCAGCCCTCTTCAGTGAGTCCCTCTCAGTGGGTGAGGTGCCAGAGGACTGGAGGGTGGCAAACATGGTACCCCTACACAAAAGTGGAGACAAACAGGACCCTGGGAATTACAGACTGGTGAGTCAGGCATCCATTTTAGGTACAATTCTGGAAACAATAATTGAAAAAAATTGTTAAGTTTTAAGAGGAAAGGGGCTGATGGACCAAAATCAGTATGGGTTCAGAAGAGGCAGATCATGCCAGATGAATATGAAACACTTCTACAAATTGGTGACACAGTCTGTCAGAAGGGAGTCAGGTACTTGATACTATACAGTATGTCTGGATTTCAGTAAAGCCATTAACTCAGAGCAAGACCAGAAGCTGTTTAAGAAGGTGGATGACTTTGGCTTTGGGGAAGGACTCTCTAGATGGTCCGGAAACTGCTAGAAAAGGACCCAGAGGGTGATTCTCAATGACAAATCCTCAGGGGTAAAGAAGGTTACCAGTGGTGTACCCTGTGGTCTGTTAGGGGTAAAGGAGGTGACTAGTGGCATACCCCTGTGGTCTGTCTTAGGGCCAGTCCTCTTTAATATATGCATTTGCGACATCGGGGTCGGGCTGCAGTTAAAGGGAATTTTTTTCATATGACATCAAATTCTGCATGAGGTTTGACAGCGAGGAAGGAATCAGCTGTACAAAGAAGGACATGGATAGACTAGAAATGTGAAGTGGCATGGGACAATGAATGTACAATGCAAAAAAAATCCAAAGTGATGCCGGTTGGATGCAACAATCCATAGAGGGAGTGGATTAATGGGGTTAAGGTAGAAGATTTCAAGGAGGAAAGGGGCATTGGGGAAGGTAGTAATTAAGCAATAAGGCATGATGGGGTGTGTGTTATTGTGGGATAATGGTAGACCTCAGGAAGTGAAGCCCGAGGTGAAACCAAGGGCTTTACACACCCAAGAAGTGTAGTTATCCCTTAATTATGCACACCCTGAAATGCCTTATTGCAATTGTAAAATGGCTTCCGTAATTTTTTTTATTTTAGGACCAAGTAATGAGATTCAGAAAGTTAAGCATTTCTGACCTATGCTATTGTGCTGGAATAACAGCACAGTCATGTGTCTGGATTTCACCAATGACAGTACAGTATTTCTCTTACCCATTTTATAATTAGTAATAGTAAATTCCTGGTCTTACTTTAACAAAGCATATGGGAAGGCAGACAGAATGTTGCATTAGGTGGGGTTTCACCAGTTGCAAGGGGGAGGTGATTCTGCAACTGTGCAAATAGCTGGTTAGACCACATAGTACTGTGTGTGTGGGCATCCTCACTTGAGGAAGGACTGGGACAAAGTGGAGACAATCCGAAGAAGGGTGAAAAAAATTATCCCTGGCCAACAGTGCAAGACCTACCAGGAGAGACTGGAGGAACTCAACATGAACTCACTGGAGGCTAGAAGAGAGAAGGGGATATGATAAAGATGTATAAGATATTCGGGGGGGGGGGGCGGTTACAGTAGGTTGGACCAGACAAACATGTTCAAAATGAAGAAGGGTTTAACTACTATGGTCACATTCTCAGACTGGCAGGCAGAATCTTTAGGAAATACATCAGGAAGCCTTTTTTCATGGGGAGAGTGATGGAGGCATGGAACTGTTTGCACAGCAATGGGGCTAACCCAGGGACCATAAATTGTTTCAAACATGGAGATCCCTTTTAGGGTATCATCAAAGGGGGGAGTAATCACTGGTGGAACAGCAATGGAGGGGGAAGACAAGTAATTGTGCTGGGAACTAGAATAAGGTAGGGCCTCCGGGTACTCAGTGGACCTAAACTTCCGTCCTCATCATCTGTCTTTCTATGGTTCATCAACCACCCAAACACATTTTTCAAAAGGAGCTTTGTTTCAGTTGCTAATGATACATTTGGACAGAGTTTGAAGGGGGTGGTCATAAAAATTCATCCTTTTTCAGACTGACAGACAAAACAGACACACACACACACACGCACACACACACACACTCTCACATACACGTAGGCAGGATATTTATTAGAGGCAGGGTAGTGTAAGCGTCATGTCAAACAGTAACAGATAAGCCACTGGGACACTGGTTGCACTGTAGTTAACTGTAAAGTGCTATACTATAAGGCAATACTTGGTATTCTATGCAAACTCTATATGATAAGAAATACAGATGCTCCACAACTCCAATAACGCTGGCTGAGGGTGACCTGACATGATAGCCTGGTGAACCTTTTTGTGAAGTCTGGAGGTTTGATAACCTAGAGGTAATGAATTCACACGACAGTGGATCCCTACAAAAGGGGTTATTCTTTCCAGTGGGACAGTGTACTAATTAGAGCTCAGAAGATATGCCTCCAGGAGTGGCAGAAGACTTTTCAAAGCAAAGTGGGGATCACCAGAGGGTACACCTCATCCACTGGTTTAAAGAGGTTAACTGCCTGGGAAAGATTGTGTCAGACTTCCAGGCTAAAAGCACCTGAACAACTCTGGTAGGTAGCGAGGTCGTGGCAGACCACTGAAAAAGACAGGACAAAACTGGATTCCTTCATTCAAACCTCTGGGTGTTGGTAAGGAGGTCATGGCAGCAAGCCAAACAAGGTTGTTTAGGGTGCTATGCACGATGCCAATGCGCCCGCAGAAACCAGGTGCATTGGCATCATACACGTGAATGCCATGGAGGGGGAACCACCCAGCATCTGCCAAAGGGGACACGTAGAAGTTACACCCGATCCCCTGGCCACAGGGACAGCAACGCTCTGGGGTGGGTGAGGTATGCTTGCACTAGGTGGCATGCATGAAGCCAGAATGTGCTGCATGCTGGGAGGTGCAGTAGGGTGCAGGTTACACCAGGGCACACACTGTCATAACCCACTGTGCACCCCCAAGGACATCACCCTTTGGTCGCAATGGGACCGGGATTCAACCCTACGTGCTGCCCCAGCCCATGAGGCAGACAGGGAGAGAAGGGACAGCTGATCAAGCAAGTGCCACAACACCGGCCACATGTACGGGGATGGGGGGGTGTTGGTGCTGCAGGGGTTAGGGGTATGCCAGCCGAACACTGGGTCAGGGGCACACTGTGCTGCAGGATGGGGAGTCTGTCACTGGGGAAGGCTGGTCACTGGGGCATGGCCATATGGGTCTGTGTGTCCACAGGTAAAAAGCTAAAGCTAAAAGGATCATGGTGGCCATGTTGGCCCATGGTTCAAGTGACTGAAAACAGAGCATAAATGTGCTGAATGCAATGCATCCATCAGATAGGCTTGAGACACAGCCTGGTAATGTGCCACCTAGGGCACTGCCATATCTGCTTTCCCGGAGAGGCATAGCCTAGACGCGGGTTGAAGCATGCTGGCCCTGGTCCCAGCCTGGTCTCTCTAGTGAGTGATTTCAGCCCAGAAAGGGGCACTGCCAAAAGAAGTTAAAGTGTTTCCATCTGCAAAAGCTGTAAGATCTTGCAGTCAGTTTCGGGTCTCCTGGCTGTAAATCTTTGCCTGCATCTTAACCTCCGGCATCAGAGCCCTCCTGCTGAAACACCCAATTCTGCCTTGTACAGCTTGATTGTGACCTACCAATGAGGACTTCTAAACCGTGAGTACACAGGGACTCGATTTCCTGTAAATGGAAGGACATGTAAATAGTTAAAGTGTTGCTAAGTTCTGCATCCAGAGCCAAGCCCTCTAAATCAAAGGGGTTGGGTAGTGTTTCCACAATTTAATCTGCTTATTTCTTTATTTCTTTTCTCTCTAGTTTCTGACCCTGGCTCCGTGGCCAATGAATTTAATGCCTACTACACCTCATGCTCCACAGCTGTTCTAAATTCCCTCTCCCCTTGCCGCCTACTAATTTTAGCCCTTCACCTCAGCCGGTGCCTACCCCTTCCCCTTTTTCCTTTTTCTACTATCTCCTCTGATGAAACTCTTAGTGCTGTCCTAACCCATCAACCTCTCTTAAGGCTCCTCATCAGATGAGCTCAATCCTAAACTTCTCTACCTTTCTGCTCCTGCAATTGCTTATCCTATCTCCCTAATCCTTAACCTCTCCTTTATTTCTGCCCAAGTACCCTCATGCTGGAAACACACTGTAGTCCTTCCTCTCCCCAAGGGTGGTGACACATCCACTCCTGGCAACTATCGCCCCATTTTCCTCCTTCCTGCCCTTGCCAAACTTCAAGAACATTTAGTTCTTTCTCAACTATCACCCTTCCTCTTCAATTCCTCCTTCTTCACTCAATTCCAATCTGGTTTTCGGAAGAACCACTCAACAACTACCTCCTTCCTCAGGCTTACTGACTCCATCATTTCAGGGATGGATGATGGCCTGATCACCTCAGCCATCTTTGTCGACCTAGTCAAAGCTTTCAACAGTGTTTCCCATCCCCTACTTCTTGACTCCCTGTCCTCAACTGGCCTTGCTCTGTCAGCCATCAACTGGTTTAAATTCTACCTCACTGGCAGGACCCAAATCAGTGAGAATCCTTGATTCCATCTCCCCTCCACTCCCCATCAACACTGGTGTCCCTCAGGGCTCAGTGCTTGGTCCCTTACTCTTCTCCATTTTCCTTAATGATCTTCCCACAGCCTGCTCATCCTCATCTATCCACATGTACGCTAACGATACTGTCTTATACAGTACCAGCAAACACCCTGCTGCTGTGGAAACCAGCTTACAACATGACTTCAACCAAGTTCAGCTCTGGTTTGCTTCTCACCAGCTTTTTCTAAATGCCAAGAAGACAGTCTGAATGACCTTTGGCACCAGGCAGAGACTCTCTATGCTCCCGTCCCTACCCACCTTCCACACCCTTGATAGGACCATCCTGGAGGACACCTCCTCATTTAGATATCTGGGGGTTTGGCTGGACCAGCACCTCAACTTCTCTGTGCATATCGATGCTATCCTGAAAAAACTGCGCCCCAAGCTTGGTGCTCTGTACAGGAATCGTAGTTGCATCCCACTGATTGCAAGGCGTGAAATTGTACAGAAGATGATACTCCCCATCTTTGACTACTGTGACATAGTCTATGGTGCTGCTACCAAATCTTCCCTGACCAAGTAGGTCACTCTCTTTAACTCTTTCTGCCGCTTTGCTCTCGACTCCCCTTCCCGCTCCCACACTGTGAACTCTATCGCTCTCTAACCTTCCTTCCACTATCTCACAGATGCAGTTCACACTGTGCCAAACTAACCTCTAAATTCTGGTTTGGAGTGTTCCCATCCTATCTCTCATCTTCTCTCTCCACTTCACCTCCCCCCACCCACTCCCTCAGATCTAATGACACCTGCACCTTGACAGTCCCTCGCCGCTCCACCCTCATCTGTCAGACTAGTTTCGCCTATCGCTTCCCTAAAATCTGGAATCCCCCCCCGAAATATGACACTCCTCCTCCAACTACTCCCTTACCTCTGCCCTACACAATTACCTCTCCCTCAGCTGTTCCTGCTTAACCCTCCTTAATACCTATCCCCAGTTTCTGCCTTCCTACCCTGACCACCCCCCCAGAGTTCTTAACATCCTGAAGAGGGAATCAGGAAATGGCTACCCCTTCTCCTCATATTCAGTTCTTGCCTCTCCACTTCTCTTCTCCACCTGCCCTTCTGGGTCACATAATTTTTACTCTAACAGCACTTGAGTACTACCTTGAGCCTGCTCCTGGTACACTCATGCACTATAATGGTTCTGCTGCATTATTACTGTTTTGTACGTTAATATGTTCTTTTGTATGATTTTGGACATGTATTGTAATTTACCCAATGTTCCACTACTGTTTATTGTACAGTACCTTGCGTTCCAACTGTTGCACAATCTTACAATGTTGTATTGCTTGTACTACCCACATGCTACTATAACTGATCATCCTTCACAACCCTATGTAACCGCTTCCCCCCAGGTCACACCGTGAGACAAGCAACGTGTTTAGTGTGCCCTCCTGGTGAAACATTTAAATAAAATTAATTAATTAATTAATTAATTAAGGGCCCCAACTAGTCGGCCAACAACAGCTGCACTGAACAATAGGCCTGTACCTTTGAGAACTGTGTAGTACTGGGTACCCAGGTTAAGAGTATAGGATTGTGGGGTCCTAATGCATGTCTGGGACTAGTACCAGTGTGGGTTTTGCATAACTGTGTCACCTTTTCTAGGGTGGCTAGCTTAGATTGCAATAAGGGATCTGAATGCTTCAGAAGTTGGTGAGTGGCTACTGTGATTAATCCCTAAGGGTAAAGTGCTAAACGATTATTGTGAGTTCACACCAGTCTAAACCAAATACCAAATCCAAATGTGAATATTGTAAATAGCTTGATCTCTATTCCAACTACCCTTCCTAGCCCTTCCCCGTGTAAATAAAGTACAGTTGCATAAGAACTTACCATAACAGTAGATCTCTGAGAGAGAGAGAGAGAGAGAGAGGCTCTTGCAGTAGGTAATAACCATTAGGATAATTTGGCATGGTTATTACACGAACTGGACAAAGTCAGTCTGCAAAACGGATCAGTTTTTTGTTTCCTTTGTGTCCAAAAGAAAGGGCACGGCAGTTTCCAAACAATGTTTATTCAAATGGCTGGCAAACTAGCCAGCCCGGTGGTTCTGAGGGTTGAGGCACTGAACACCACACCTCGCGCCATGCCGGCGACCCGGGTTTGGGAACAAGCCGGGGCTGCCAGGAGTCGACAGGGGAGAGAAAAGATAGAGCATCTGGATGGATTGCTCTCTCTTCCCGGGGGAGGGTACAGGGTGCGCTCGCTCTTGGAGCGACCTCTGGCGGCAGCTGAAGGATCACTGACAGCAGCAGCGCGGCGTATGCCTGGGGTCAGAGCCACGGCACTCCATTGCATTGCTGGCTGGGCTCCACTGGGGGGACCAACTACAAGTAAAAAGAGGGCCCCAGTGATCTCTCTCTCATCCCAATGCCGGGCCGGGCCACACTGGGGATCCACGGCCAATCTCTCAGAGAGGTGGACCCTCTAATTTCAGAAAGAGCTGCCGAAGGTGGACGGGCCCTGTTCTGGGGGGTGATCCGGAGCACTGGGAAGTTCCTCTGGGGAGGGGTGAACCAGTGTTGGCTGGCCGCGATGGGAGAAGTAGGGGCACGATTGTGTGGGCACCTCTGAAGGATGCCTCGGAGATAACCTGAGTATAAACAAAATTAGAAAAAAAACAAATGGCTGGCAAACTGCATTGTGTTTTGTTATCAGAAGTATAACGAGCCCCTTCCAGGGGAAGTTAAGGGGCATTCAACCAGAGGCATGGCTGCATCTACTGCTTGTTTCAGGAATGTTTCTACCGCTGACGTTTGTGCGGTAGCCACTTGGAGTTCTGTCCACACCTTTACCAAACACTGCAGTCTGGACATTGCCTCTAGGTGCAGGGCAGGCTTTGGACTAGCTGTTCTACAGGGCCTCCTGTCCTAATTCTGTACTTACTGCAGACTTTTCCTGCCTCCCATGCTTCAGCCTTTGACTGAATTACACTGCGTGGAACTCAGTCCTAATGGTTATTACCTACTGCAAGAACCCTCTCAAAGTTAGATAGTACAGTTATGTAAGAACTTATCGTAAAAGTAGATCTTCAAGAGAGGCTCTTGCAGTAGGTACTGCTATCCCTCCCACCTTCCCCTGCTTCTGTAGCCATTTTTCTCTTTCTAACCTTCCTTTGACTCCAGGAGCCCACTCCTTTCTCCTGTCACACCTTCTTAGGTCTCTCGCAGGAAAACTGGAGGGCAGGTGTTGGGACAGCCCACTATATAGTGTCACGCTGACGTCCATCATGTGACGCCGAGTGGGCAGTCCCCCGCCAGACACTGCTATCTAAAGTTTTTCATGTGGTCCTAATGTCTGACCTAATGTCTAGTCCTAATGGTTATCACCTACTGCAAGAGCCCTCTCGAAGTAAGATATTCTTGTTGTTTTTGCATAATCTTGTCTCATGAGCATATTATTAGTAGAGAGTCAATAATTCATCAAATGCCTGAGATGTATTTATTTAAGTCTTTGATAACCGTGTGAGTGCACTGATCTGGAGGACCATTTTCAGGCATGACCCGGGACGCAACACGCAGCAAACAGAGAGGAAAAACATATATATAATGGATAACAAACAGAGTCGTACAGTAGTCATTACCATTAGGTGGTACAGATTACAAGGTAAGAACAGGCAGGCAGGAAATATACAATTAAATAAAAACTCACAGTTATAAATAACTGTACAGTATATTACAACAGAATAAAAGACAGGGCAAAGTGGTACATGAAAATGTACAAAGACACAGTGACGTGGTCAGGGGACTCGCATAGACAGAGCAGGGGTGAGTATGGGGATGGTGAGAATAGACAAGACACAGTGAAATGGGAGAAAATTCTTTAGGAGATCAGGTAGCAAAGGGAGGAAGGAAGGTGGCTGTTGAGGAGGAGGGGGTTTAACTAGGAGAGCACAGGCACTTGGCCTCATCAAGCAGCCAGAATTGGGGAAAGAACCAGTTTAAATTTACAGCAAGGACCCAAGCCCCTCAAACTTGTATCGGACCCACAAGGCAGGAGTAGAGTAGCCCTTCAGATACCCATCGCCAGGGTAACAGTAATTCAGAGTAGTGCAGGACAGAATAAGTTCACATAGTATGACATATCACCTGCAATGCTGCAAAGAACATAGAAACACAGAAGTTGATGGCAGATAAGGACCACAAGGCCCATCCAGTCTGCTCATTTTTTCTACCTTATGAATGTTCTGTGGCAAGAAATGTTACTTTAAAATACTGAACTGTAGACTGTCTCATGCATATTCATTAGCTTATTAGTGAATGTGCCCTTTGAAATCATTTTTCACTCCACAGAGTTTGAAACATATAAACACAGAACATGACAGCAGATAAGGACCGCTTCACCCACCCATACTGCTCATTTTTCCCTACTTACATTATCACCACGGACCCTACTTGATCTAAAGCTGTTTCTCCCCTCTTCCTTTCCACTATGATTCCCTTGTACCTATCCCATGCATTCTTGAACATCACCACTGTTTTGGCCCCCAGCACCCCCACTGGAAGGCTGGTCCAGGAATCCATTACTCTTTCTGTGAAGGAGTACTTCCTCACATCTCTCCTGCATCTACTCCCTCCAGCTACATAGCATGCCCCCTTGTTCTTGAGCACCATTTTTCTGAAAAATACTTCCATCCTGTACCTTATGTGTCCCTGTGAGGTATTTAAAAGTCTCTATCATATCGTCCTCTCTCTCCTCTGTTCCAGGGTATACATACTGAGGTCCATTAGTCTCTCCTCATAGGGCTTTTGATGCAGACCCTGCACCATTTTAGTTACCCTCTTTTGGATCACCTCCACTCTACATCCTTCCAGAGATGTGGCCTACAGAACTGGACACAGTACTCTAGGCAGGGTCTCACCAGTGATCCATACAGAAGCAACACCACTGCCCTCTTTCTGCTGGTGATACCCCTCCTTGTGTACCCAACATCCCACTAGTCCTCCCAACTGCCTTGTCGCACTGCCTGGCCACCTTTAAGTCATCAGATATGATCACCCCCTGATTTCTTTCCTGCTTGGTAGTTATCAATACCACTCCACCCATTTTGCACTCCGCTCCTGGGTTTCTGTGCCCTAAGTGCATTATTTTGCACTTTTTCACATTGAAACCCAGCTGCCATACCCTTGACCACTCCTCAAGATTTCTTGGCTCTCTGTTAAACACACACACACACATACACGCACACACAGTGTCCACCCTACTGCAGATTTTGGTGTCATCCACAAAGAGGCAGACCTTTCCTTCCAGTTCCTCTGCCATGTGACTTATAAAGATAGATCCCTGGACTTCCGGTGACGTCACGGAGCTGAAAGGAGCTTAGGGTCTGAGGCTCCCTACTAAGTCCGCTGATCTAACCTCCAAAACCCTATAAAATACATCCAAAGATGTCCAAGAACACAGGAGGGAAGCATTTGCAGGCCAACAGAGGTAGAAACCGATTGAGAGGCAAAGAAAAGAGCATGGATGGTACCCGATTGCAGGAGAATCCCCCTAGCAGATCTCCCTCCCCAGCAAGCTCCCATGCAGCCAGCTACGATACTGATGGAGAATCGGAACAACTTTCTCAAGCAAGATTTGAAACCCTACTAAGGGAGATTCGGGAATCTAGAACAGAAAACAAGCAGGAGTTCAAAGCTGTCTGAAAACAATTATCCACGTTTGAGTCCCGCATAGGTATAATAGAAGAACGGGTAGCCCAGAACGAAGAGAGCGCCACTCAAATTGCCGAGATTATGCAGGCCCTGGTACAACAATTGGAGGAACTGAATGCCAAATGTCTGGATCTTGAAGGCCGCTCCCGGCGAGATAATCTCCATCTGTATGGCTTACCAGAGGGTATGGAAACTACTCCCATGATCTCGTTTATAGAAAATCTACTTAAAGACATTCTGGACTTACCAAACACCTTCACCTTTCGTATAGAGAGAGCTCACAGGTCACTCCAAGCTAAACCCTCCGACCCAATTGCCAGGCCTCGTGCTATAGTATTTAAATTAAGTTCTTTCGGAGACAAGGAAGAGATACTATGATGAGCCTGGGCTAAAAAGGAAATCAAATATCTCACTCATAGGCTATTCATGGACACGACTACCCGCAAGAAATACAACAACAAAGGCTGAAATACCTCCCAATCCTTAGATCCTTACGTGAGAAAGCGATTCGTTTCCACACTCCATACCCAGCTAGGCTCCGGATTTTTTGGGAGGACGGACCGAATTGTATTCAATGGTGGAGGAAGCATCGGAAGCCTTGAGAGAGAGGAAAATACAAATAGCGGAGATCCGGAACCAAAACAGCAGGTCGAAAGCGACCCAATTTGGCAGCGCATCTAAAAACAGGAAGAAGATAAGCACCAAATCACTGCTGCACGGAGAAGCATCACAAGAGACTGCAAATTATGCCCCCGAGAAGCTTATAGAAACAAGGTGGATAAGCCATTTGAGCTATTTTGAAGACTTCTACTACCTGAACCACTAGCTGGCATGGTTTCTTCTGACCCCTCCGCTTGGGGCAAAGGACCAACAACAGATAAAGTCCAATACAAGCTGCCGATTTACAAAGAAAAGAGACTGAGAGGTTGGAAATGACATGCAGAAACAACAAGACTGGACCCAGAGACTATAAATCTTATAGCGAAGTTGATTTTAGGTATGGTCTTTTGGGTCTGGGCAAATGAAACATAGAAACATAGAAACATAGACTTTGACGGCAGATAAGGACCGCTAGGCCCATCTAGTCTGTCCATTTCCCTACCTACAGGATAGGCCGCAGATCCTAGTTAACCAACAGCCTATATCGTCCTGCCCCCCACAAGAATTGCCTTATGTCTGTCCCATGCATTCTTGAATTCTCCCACAGTTTTAGACCCTACAACTTCCTCAGGAAGGCTGTTCCATGCATCCACTACCCTCTCTGTGAAATAATACTTCCTCACATTGCCCTGAACCCTCCTCCTTCTATCTTTAAATTGTACCCCTTGTTCTTGCAAGTCTCTTTTCTGAAAGATGCTACCCTCTTGGACTTTGTTGATTCCTTGAGGTA
This sequence comes from Neoceratodus forsteri, assembly GCA_016271365.2. Classification (NCBI taxonomy): domain Eukaryota; kingdom Metazoa; phylum Chordata; order Ceratodontiformes; family Ceratodontidae; genus Neoceratodus; species Neoceratodus forsteri. The sequence continues at coordinate 49,842,116 of JADMNL010000031.1, read as the reverse complement.
CTAAAGTTTCTATCATGTCCCCTCTCCCTTCTTTCCTCAAGGGTATACATATTAAGCTCCTCTAGTCTCTCCTCATACGGCTTTCTCTTGCAGACCCTGCACATTTAGTTGTCCTCCTCTGGACTGCCTCTATCCTGTCTATGTCCTTGCGGAGATGGGGTCTCAGAACTGGACACAGTACTCCAGATGGGGTCTCACCAACTGTCTGTACAGAGGGATAACAACTTCCTGTTTTCTGCTGATGCCTCTCCCTATACATCCCAATATACCCCTGGCCTCCCTACTGCCTTCTCACATTGCTTGCTAACCTTAAGGTCATTTGAAATGATTACCCCAAGGTCCCTTTCCTGTTTTGTTGTCGTTACTACCTCCCCACCCATTGTGTATTCTTCCCCTGGGTTCTTGTTTCCCAGGTGCATTATTTTGCACTTTTTTGCATTGAATCCTAGCTGCCATATGTCTGACCATTCCTCCAACCTTGCCAAGTCCCTTTTCATCCTTTCCACGCCTCCTTGTGTATCAACCCTGTTGCAGATCTTTGTGTCATCTGCAAAAAGGCATACTTTTCCTTCCAGTCCCTCTGTAATGCCACTGATGAAGACATTAAAAAGGACTGGACCCAATACTGAACCCCACGTGTACCCCACTAGTAACCGCCTCTTTCTTCAGAGTGGACTCCATTTACAATTACCTTCTGTGTCCTGTTGTCCAGCCAATGTTTTACCTAGGCTACCACCCTGGGACCCACTCCCAGGCTGGTTAATTGACTAATAATCTTTGTGTGGACTTTTGTCAAATGCCTTGCTAAAGTCTAGGTAGGCCATGTCCACAGCTCTCTCATGGTCTACTTTGGTCCCACCCAGTCAAAGAAATCATTAGATTCGTCTGACATGACCCTTCCTGCTGTGAACCATGCGCCTTGGATCCTGTGCTCCACTGACCTCTAAGTACTCAACTATTCTTTCCTTCTAGAAGTGACTCCATTACTTTCCCCTACCACAGAGGTCAGACTGACAGGCCTGTAGTTTCCTGCCTCTGTCTTGGTCCCACTTTTGTGAAGGGGAATCACATCTGCCTTCCTCCAGTCCTCGGGTACCACACCATCCTGCCATGATTTCTTAAAAAGAGTAGCCAGTGGTTTCACTAGTTCCTTCCTTAATTCTTTTAGAATTCTAGGGTGAATTCCATCAGGACCGATTGCTTTGTCCACCTTCAGTTTTAGGAGTTCTTGCAGAACCCTTTCTTCTGTGAAAGGACTGGATCGACCCCCTATCAAGAGTGCTTCTGTTAATTGGATTAGGCACTTCCCCCTCCTCTTTTGTGAATACTGAGCAGAAATATTCATTCAGTATTCCTGCTTTTTCACTGTCCCCCTCTACCCACCCACCATTCATTCTATTCAGCCTCACTATCCCTCCCTTTGTCTTTCTCACGCCTGTGATGTACCTATAAAAGGTTTTATCCCTTCTTAACTGAGTTGGCTATCTTTCCTCAGTTTGGGCCTTTGCTATTCTGACTTCCCTCCTGCTTCTTTCTGCCTTAACTGGTACAGCTCTCTGTCCTGCTCCTTCTGTGTTTCCTTATACTTCGGAATGCTATCTTTTTCTTCCTGACTTTCACAGCCACCTCTCTTGAGAACCATAGTGGCTTTTCTTTTGTTTTGATTTGTTTATTTGCTTCATACAAAGGCTTGTTGCCTCTGTGATGGCAGTTTGATAATTCCCCATTGTTGCTCCACACCTCCTTCTAGCCTGTTTGCTAGTGCTTTTCTGGAGGCACTCTCCCATCTTGCCAAAGTCAGCCCTCCCAAAGTCCAGTACCTCTTACTTTTGTATGGCTTGACTCTCAGCTGAGTTTTAACGTGAACCACACTGTTTGATGGTCACTTGTCCTCAGATGGCAACCCACTTCTAGATCTGAGATCCTCCTCACTGCCCCGCTGAGAGTACGAGGTCTAAGATTGCTCTCACGAGTGGGTTCCAAACTAGCTGTCTAATGCCTGCCACCTGTAGGGCATCAAGAATGGCCCTGCTCTTGGATGTGGCTGCAGCAAATGTGCTCCAGTTAACATCTGGCATATTCAGGTCTCCCATCAACAGTATCTCCCCTTTCTCTGCCATTCTAAGAATGCCTTCCATCATATCCTTGTCCATTCCTTCCCCTTGACATGGGGGTCTGCTCCCCACTGCAAGGCGGGGGTAAATGTGCACTCAGAGGTAACTAGTTTTCTATCAGGACCTTAGGTGTTCCTGATGGGGTTTTCTTGCCTCTACTTGCAAGCTGATGGTGTTTGTCACCAAGAGGGTGGAGATTAGGCTAAACACCATTAAGAAATTAGCCTACCGGATTAAATAAGTCAACTGATTATCTGGAGATGGGGGATCCCCCACATCCCTTAAATCCGGAAAAATACTCCGTTTATGTAGCCAATCCTGGGAGAGCAAAGAAAATGTATATAGAACTGGAGAATTAAGCTGAACAGTGAGCAATTGGTTGGTTTGTTCGGGGGGGGGGCGACTCCACAATAATCGAAGCAATTTTATAAGACATTACCACTAAGCCTAATTGATGTTCTGGGGGCTTGGACATGCTTTGGATTGGCAGACTGGGTGCGTGGCTATGAGGTACAAGACCTAAATAAACCCTATAATTTCCCTACACTTTCCTCCATCAGTTCCGTGAGGAGATATTTATCTCCACTTAGTAAACCAGGAGCACAGTACTATTTGCTGCTCAGTGGGAGGTCTTCCGGCAACGGAAGCGCTAGCAATCCTCCTCGTTCATCTCACAACAGAGTGTGAACAAAAGGGCTAATCAGGGTGATAGCCCCCTACCTTGGAAGTACTTGTTGATTTTTAATCAGTTTGTTCTAAAGTTGTGTCAAGCCATGTTGGCTATTGTGAATCTTTTCTATTTACCAGGATGTATGAAGCAGACAGAAAGAAAAATGGGCAAGCAGACTTGGGCAGTGGAAGAATGGAGGAGGGGCCATGATGTTTTGGAAACCAAACCAGATACTTGGGTAATAAATGGAAAAATACGATATAACCATGATTAAAGGGGCACCATATACCATTTGTACATATAATGTGCATGGAGTCACCAACCCTATTAAAAGAAGTAAAATTATTCAGAGTATGAAAAGGGCTGGGGCAAATATAGTTTTACTACAAGAAACACACCTCTCTCAGTCAGAACACAAAAAATTTGAATGGTTGGGTTTCTTGCATGTCGTGGCCTCTTCCTAAAAAAGGGGGAAGAAGAAAGGGAACAGCAATACTAATCAAGCAGGGTACACAATTTGAAATTAAAGACAAAGTAATTGATAAAGAAGGGAAATACGCCATGGTTAAAGGTTTTTTAGATGGTCAGTTAATAACCTTGGCATCCATTTACATTACCCCTGCCTCAGGATATGAGGTTTATAGATTTTTCTTTTCGAAATTAGCGGAATGGGCTGAGGGTCAAATGATTTGTTGGGGGGATCAAAATTTGAATATAGTTGAGAATCATTCTATACCGCAAAATCAAGGGAAAAGGAAGAAAATTTCAAACCAAGTTAAGAAACTACTTCAAGAACTAGGTTTTCAAGATATCTGGAGACATTTTCATGTGCGGCCCTAGACATACCTATTATTCCCAGGCCAGATGTCTACTCCTGCATAGACTTTTTTATAGCCCCTAAAGAACAAATGGGAGACATAGTAAAGATTTGGTCAGGAGATTTTGTACTATCTGACCATGCCCGATCTTTTGTCAGTTTTGTCCAAAGCAACGAGGAAAGTAACTTTCTGGAGACTGAATCTCTCCCTTTTAAGAGACAAACAGGTCCTTGAAGTCATAGAGGACACGATAACTCAGGCTCTAGAGCAAAACGATACATCAGACACATCAGTATCAATCCTTTGGGATACTATTAAAGGCAATCACAGGGGTAAACTGATTAGTATTTCAGCGAACAAGAAAAAACTTAGGAGGCTAGACGAATATCTCTTGAAAACAAGATAAAAGAATTGGAGGACTTACAGACTGCCAAAAGACCAAAGCTAGAAGTAAAGAACTGGCTCAATTAAAGTGAACTTAACAAAATTTTAGATTACTCGATAGAGCAGAAACTATTGTTCTTAAGGCACAGCTATTATGATGAGGGTCCTCGATCCCTCAGATTATATACAGAAGGTTGAAATACAAAAACAAAAGTCGAACATAATGAAAATTAGACACCCACAAACAGGTAGAATCCACAACACAACAAACGGAATAGCAGAGGCTTTCCTAAATTACTACTCAAAGCTTTATAAATCCAAAGACTCCTCGTCAGTACAGGAAATAAGACATTTTTTAAATACGTTAAATCTTCCATCTCTTACAAAACAACAAAGCTCTCAGCTGACTACCCCGATAACACCGAAAGAAATTGAAATTGCAATAGGCAGCTTAAAAACAGGGAAATGTAAAGGATCCAACGGACTTTTTTATAAAGCATTTTCCATAATTTTAAACCCCCTACTCAATAGAGTTTATGCACATTTCACATCTGCGGAGGGAGATACCCCTCCCTCGTGGAACGAGGCTATTGTCTCGGTCATTCCGAAGCCAGGAAAGAACCTCTCCTACTGTGCGCCATACAGACCTATATCCATACTAAACACGGTTTACAAAATGTTAACATGTATCCTGGCTAGGAGACTTATACAATTTTCCCCTAGTAAAATACATATGGACCAATGTGGATTTATCCGGGGTGGCAGGCCCAAGACAACGTAAGACGCACGGTATACCTACTGGAACACTCGATAACCCAGAACAAACCAACCCTTTTCTTAGGATTAGATGCAGAAAAGCATTCGACATGGTATCATGGTGATTTCTAAGGAAGTCCTTGCCCTTTGGATTCCCAGACCAGTTTATAGAACGATATTCAGATTTTACAAAAATCCTGGTGGATATATCCATGTAAATGGGCACGTAACTGAACGATTTTCCCTTTTTAGGGGAACCAGGCAAGGCTGCCCTTTATCCCCACTTTTATTTGCCTACTATATTGAACCCCTAGCGTAATATATACGACAATCCCCAGACATCAACGGCATAACCTTTTCTAAAGTGGAACATAAACTGCCGTTGTTTGCGGACGATCTTCTATTATACTTAACTAACCCAGAAGCCTCATTGCCAGCAGTCATGCAGAAAATCCAAGTTTTCTCATCTGTATCGGGCTACACTCTAAACATTAACAAGACAGAGGCCCTTAAGGTTAAATATGAACCCTCACCCGAACTGCGAAATAAATTCCCAATTAAATGGGATGGCTCCTCCCTGAAGCATCTAGGAATACGAATCCCTATAGATTTATCCCAACTGTACAAACAGAACTATATTCCCTTAATAGATACGTTACAGCATGACATGAGGAGATGGGATCTTTTCCCAACCTCCTTCTATACTCGTACGATGGCCTTGAAGATGAATGCACTGCCCCGTCTCCTATATCTTTTTCAGTGCATTCCCTGTATTGTTGATCTGAAAGAAATACTATCATGGCAAAAAACATTTGTGGCTTTCCAATGGAACCACAAGAAACCTCGTCTTAACCTTAGGAAACTTTCCCTTCCTAAAATAATGGGGGGAGTATCATTCCCTTCCATAGCTGACTACTGGGCTGCTGCCCAAATGCGCCTGGCACTCCTTTGGGGAACCCATACGTACCAGGCAGCCTGGAAACAAATGGACTTATCTAGGGAACAATCCTCTCCCTTACCTGCATCACTTTTCTCCCTCCCCTTGTTGCAACGAGACCTGCACAACACGTCGAAAGCTACTTCCACAATACTGGAAGGCTGGAGGACAGGAACCAAAAATAAACAGATACTAATCTATTTCTGAAAATATCAATGGTTTATAATAAAGAAACAATTTGATTCCCCTGAGGTTGGGCCTTGGTATAGCTCTCAGATAAGGAAGGGCATAGTAGCTCCTTGGCAAATAATGAAAGGGGATGCCCCTATAACCTTTGAGGAGGCCCAAGAGAGATTTTCCTGGGCGGAAAAGGACAGATTATTCTTTTACCAAATGAGGGACTACACCATGACTCAACTTAGAGCAAAGGGGAGAGAGTCACAACTTTAAGAGGACCAGACCCGGTTTTTGCAGATTTGGTCCTCTCCCTCTGGAGAAAAGGCCATTTCAATAATTTATAAATTCTTAATTCTGTTACATAAGCACTCTATGGATCCGGTCAAGGCAAACTGGGAAAATAATTTAAACAAGCAATTAGTGTTAAAGATTGGCCTAAAGTATGGAAAAATACTTGGTCTACTACCTCCTCTCCCGTGTGGAGGGAATTTATATGGAAGGTTAGAACAAGATTTTTTCTAGTACCCACAACTCTGGCTCGGAGAAATCCGGGGGTACCGGAAAGTTGTTGGAGGCTATGTGGAGAAAATAAGGCGGCATATAAACATATATTCTACGATTGCCCGTTAATAAATACCTTTTAGTCCCTAATCTTGGGTCATATAATAAAGATCTTTGGTAACCACCTTCAAGTGACAGAGATTAATCTATTGTTGGGTATACCTCCAGCAGGATTGACGGATAAACACACCCTATACTTGTGGGCTATTTTATTGGGAGCAGCATACAAAACAATTACTAAAAAATGGCTCCAAAGCACCCCACCCACTGTAAGGGAATGGAAATCCCTAATACAGAACATACAACACAATGAACAAATAACATATGCTCTAAATAATAGAATGGACATTTATACTACAAGATGGACCAGATGGGAATTAATTCAGGAACAGATTTTGTAGATCAACATTGAGGTTTCCCTTTTTTCTTTTTTTTTTTTCCTTTTGTGACAAGATGGGAAAAGAAATTATTGGCAAATTGACAACCCTGATACATGCCACCCTCCCCCTAGAAGCCCTTACACATGATAGATAGTAAATGAAATAAAGAATTAAAAATGTTTTTCTTCCCTTATCTTTTTGAATAATAGAATATGCTTTCAACGCCTTCTAGGTCTGACTCTTAAAGCCCAGTCTCTGTCTTCATCCCAAAATTTAATCCTGGTATCAATTATTTAGTTAGTACTTAATTACTTGAATATATGGTGTGTTCTTTGTACTATATAAAGGTTTATTGTTTGTATATGTTATGATAAACAAAATATGTCTATATAACGAACTACACTTCAGAATAATAATAAGTTATTAAACTTGAGAAAGTGTAATAGTGTAAAAGAATGTAATAAGAAATATGCAACCATTAAATTAAATAAAGGAAGTATAAAAAAAAAAAAGATAGATCCTTGAGGCACCCTGGTGGTCACCTTCCCTTCCTCAGAGTGAACTCCATTTACCACTACCTTCTGTCACCTATTCCCTAACCAATTTCCTATCCATGACATTAAAATAAGAAAACAGCACTCAAAAGCAAAGTTGCCATAATGCAAATAACTTTATTGTTACAATAAGACCACCCATAAAAACGGCAGTACACTCCACCACAAAGACTTCAATGTGTCGCACTTGCGCGCTTTTACCAGAAGCCAGAAGGCATCTGGTAAAAGTGCACAAGCGCAAAACATTGAAGTGTTTGTGGTGTGGTGTACTGCCATTTTTACAGGTGTTCTTATTGCAGAAGCACCACGGAAGAGCGACAACAACAGCGCCGACACCCCCCACAGAGACACAGCCAAACAGCAGCGGAGAACCGCGACGTGTGCCAGCCCAATGACCATAACAGCGATGGACAGCAGCGCATACCCCACACACACGAATGGACACCGCTATGACCAGCCACACGGCGATGCACCCAAGGCACAGACACTCCCTGACAGCGTACTGCCAATAGTGCCCCCCCAACGGCCTGGCAGCTCACCAACGGCAATGGATGGTCCTGGTGTCGACTGACAGGGCGCAGCCTGCAAACAATGCAGGATGCAGAGCAGCAACCCCCGGCATGGATGGGCAGCTATTCTGCCACCATGCTTCGCACCAGTGCAGGGTTCTGCCATACCGCCTCCCATTGCTGCACAGCGGTGGTGCAGATGTCATGCTTGGGCAGGTCGCTGTGTTCCATCAGGCACTGTGGTAGCCTTGGGGGTGTCACTGTTGAGGGTTCTCTGTGGGGGTGTCATGCTTATGTGGTGCTTCCCTTATTGCAACAATAAAGTTATTTGCATTACGGCAACTTTGCTCTTGAGTGCCGTTTTCTTATTTTAATGTCAAGTATCAGTTTTGAAACACTGCACTAGTGCTGCTTGAGCTGCCCAGTTTCTGTTGCTTCAATTTCCTATCCAGTTTACTACCTCTGGGCCCACTCCTAGGCTGCTCAGCTTGCTTACTAGTCTTCTGTGTTGGTGTTGAAAGCCTTACTGAAATCTAGGTAGGCCACATCCACCGCTCCACCCTAATATAATTCCTTTGCCATCCAAAGAAATGTATCAGATTCCTTTAACATTACCTCCCTCCTGACAACCCGTGCTGCCTTGGGTCTTGCAACTCACTGGTTTCAAGATATTCCATAATCCTTTCCTTCAGCAGTGATTTCCACCACCCAATGTCAGGCTGACTGGCCTGTAGTTGCCAGCCTTCTCCCTGCTACCACTTTTGTGTAGTGGGACTACATCTGCCCTCCTCTAGTCTTCTGGAACCACTTCTGTTTCCACTGAGCTGTTACATAGGACTGCCAGAGGTGCAGCCAATACCTCCCTGAGCTCCCTCAATACTCTAGGATGAACCCCATCTGGCACCATAGCTTTGTCCATCTTCAGATTAGCGAGTCTCTTCGGGGCTCTCTTCTCTGAAAAAGGACTAGTGCTTACCTCTCTCCTTCCAAAGCTTCTGTTACTTTTTTGTGGCCCCACCCCTTCTCCTTCCTCTGTGAAAACTGAACAAAAGTATTTACTCAGGATGTCTGCCATTTCCTGGTCCTTCTCTGCACAGTCCCCCTTCCCTTTTTAACCATACAATACCGCCCCTGGTTTTCCTCGTTTCACTTACATACCTAAAAATGTCTTGCCTCCCTTCCATTAACTCCTGGGCTATTTTCTCTTCAGTTTGCACCTTTGCACTCCTTACTACTTTCCCTGCTTTCCTCTGTTTTCCCTGGCACACATCCCTCTGTGTGTCCTTATACCTTCTGATTGGTACCATTTTAGCCTTTACCTTTCTAGCCACCTCTGCCGAGAACCATAGCAGTCTCCTTTTCCTCTTAATTTTGCTCACTTGTTTGATGCAGAGACTTGTTGCCTTTACTATGCTTCCTTTTAGCTTTGCCCACTGCTCCTCCATGCCATCCAGGCCAACCCCCTGCCAGATAATCCCTGTGGCATTCACCTTTCTTTATAAAATCTGCCCTCCTGATGTCCAGGGTCCTCTCCTTTGTGCGGTTCGATTCTGCAACCATCCCAGTACCAGGTCCAGTACTGCCCTATCATGAGGGGTTTGTTGACTAGCTCCCTGAGAATGCCCCCTGCAGAGAGTCCAGGATGTTCCTGCTTCTAGCCAAAGCCGCTACTGGGAGGCTCCAGCCTATATTCGGCAAGTTGAAGTCTCCAGTTAGCAGCACCTCACCCTTTTCTACCATCTTGCCAATGGCTTCCACAAGTTCCTTATGTAATTCCTCCACCTGTGCTGAAGGTCCGTAGATCACTCCAGTGCAAATAGTGACTCCATTCCCCATTGCCAGGATGACCCACAGTACCTCTGCCTCCCCCTGTATTCCCTGCATCTCTGTCACTTTTAAGCTTTCCTTCACATAAAGCACTACACCCCCCCCTTCCTTCCCACCTGGCCCTTCCTGAACAGAGTGTAGCCTGGTGTGGCCATGTCCCTGTCATGGCTTTCAGTGCACTACGACTCGGTAATGGTCACATATCCAGGCTGGCCTCTACCATGATGGTCTCTAGGTCCGCTTACTGCCCCCTTTTTCCTTTTGCCCCCTTCCTTCTCCCCTCTCTTTTTAATGCTCCCATTGCCATCCCCCTTTGTCTCTACCACCCTGCTTCCTGTAGTAAGATATATCCTGGGGGATTCCTCTCCCTTGAGTTCTCCTTACTGTCTTTTGTTTTTGTATTAAATTTTATAAGTTTTCAGCAGGAGCAGATACAGTACAGATTAGATCAATTGTAACAGTAAAATACAACCAGATATTACATGTAATATGGTTGTTGATTAAAACAAATTAACAGATAAAGAAAGAACCATCACAGGTATGCAGTTGTATATAATGGTCTCCCTTCTTAATGTAATTCCAGCTGAGTATCACAGTCATTGACATGTCTTCAGTGTAAGGGTAGCAGTCCCAGCCTTCATATTGTTCCTTACTTGACGTGTCCTTCTCAAAGGGAATCCAAAGGTTCTCATTTAGTGCTTAAAGAGAGAGGAGGCAGGCAAACTGGTGCCTTGAATCTAGGTCCACCAAAAATAAGACAACTGTTGTGATGACAGGCAATTAAACATCCACGCTTTGTATCTTTCATAAGATCAGTGGTATAGAAGAGAGTTGGGGAAAAGAACTTAGAAAGAGCTCCACATAGTGATTAATGATGGGGGGGGGCTTAAAGAATTTAGTCCTATGGTGTCCAGTGGATAGAAAGGATGAGGAACAGGGCTGGATTAACCATAGGGCAGAAGGGGCAATTGCCCAGGGCCCCATAGTTTGAGAGGCCACTGATTTCTTTTTGTTTTTTTCATTTTTTTTTTTTAATTCTTCTTCCTGCCCCTGTACTTTCCCACTGAGTGACTAAACCTTTTGGGGGTCGATCATCTGTGGCTGCCATCAATTACCTGCCCCACATCCTCGACTGTCTAAAACAGCTCGCCATTTTAAGTGCATTTTTGTTTCCTCAATGGACATTTTCTTCAGGTGAAGCACAACATGCTGGCCAATTAAATAGTTCCAATGTGGTCTGTTGATTGTTTGCCCCACCCTCCCTCCCAGACCATAACTTTTCTGTCCCCCTGGCCCTCAGATCCGTGCGTCACATACCGTACATAGTGGTCCCGTCATACGTGAAATAAGTCCAACATGGATGATAGGAAATGGTGCCATGCACCACCAAATTCATTTCCTCTCAGAAAGCCTCCTGTCGTCGTCATCGATAGAGAGAGACTGACCGTCCACACTCCGCATCACTTGTGCCTCAGCTCTTGCAGATGGTCACTAGGCCCACTGTTTGGCCTGGCTGTCGACTCAATCTAGTTGAGTCTCGTGGTCTGGAAAATCATTAGTTTAAACAAAAAAAAATAAACACAGTCAGTCAGCAGCAGTGCCACTGTCAGCAGAAGCTGAATTATCAGCCAAGGCAGTGCAGAACACGCTTGCCGCCGCCTCATGTCAGCGAGACAGAGAGGTCATCGAGTAGTAGGAGCCACCGGCGAGGAGCACGATCAGTCAGCAGAGTGGACCCACATCAAATTTAGCCTGCCCAGACCACCACCAGTGCCTGCCCTATTTACCTTCTTCTTGACTTTATCAGGTTAAAAAAAAAAAAAAATGTATAATGCACCTGATGAACTGCAACTGAAATTAACTTTTGCTGCCTTAAAAAGGATTTTACTGCTATTGCTATTGTGCTCAGGCAATGTCTAGCTCAACCTGGGGCCTCTAGATTCCCTTGCTTCTCCCTTCGACCTTGCTGGAATTAAAGGAATGTCATTCCTGCATGTCAGTGTCTGCAGCCTTTTGAAAAAGATCACCATGATCCAGGCTTGGGTTAGCCACACCCTACCTGATGTTCTGCTGATCACTGAGACCTGGCTTAGACCAGTCACTCCTGACAAGGAAATCAACATCCCAGGTTATTTGCTCTTTTGAGCTGACAGGCAATCGAGAGGCGGAGGGGTGGCGATTTAAGTCGGGGACAAATTCTCTGTATCATGTCTAGAATCATCCTCCTCCCCTAATGAATTTGAATGCTTGTCCCTAAAGGTTGAACTATCACCTTCTTGCGCACTCTGTGTAATAGGCTGTTATAGGCCCCCGTCTGCAGGGTCACATCTAAGCTCTGCCCTGGGGCTTAGTACGCTGGAAACTTTTATTCTTGGCAATTTGAACTACGACTGGTTATCAAAAGCCTCGGCTCCCTTGAAATCCTTTAGTGACACCTTGGGGCTGGTGCAACTCATTGGTGAACCCACTCACCCAAATAAAAAGAACCCTAATAACAGCACCCTTGTAGATGTAATTTTGGTTTACAAACCACACCTGTTCTCCCATGTTGGAACATTTTTCTCTGACATCAGCGATCACTGTTTCATTGCCAGCATCAGATCTGTGCATAATCCACAGTCTGTAGCAAAGTTCTCAATCAAGAGGTGTAAATACAACTTTGATTTGTTTGCCTACCTCGATGAATTGAAACATTCCCTGTGATGGCAGGATTTCTACTAGACAAAACGGTTAATGAGGCATATACTGTCTTTCACGAAATACTAACTGCGGCCTTAAACAGGCATGCCCTCATGGTAAAGGTACGTGTAAGGAGCAACACTTGCCGCTGGTTTTCACCAGAACTCAAAGCTTCCATGCTAGATAGGGATACGCTTTGGAAAAAAGCACGCAGAAGCAAGAATGACTTGGATTGGTGTCAGTTTAGGAGGGCACGCAATAAGTGCACCAAGTTGGTCAGAGCAGCTATGGCCGCTTTCTATCGCACTGAGCTAGACTCTGCCTCAAGGAATCCTTCAAAATGTTGGAAAATAATAAAGGACATGTCTGGTCATTCACCTGGAAACTCCCTCCCATCAAAAATTATATCTGGTAGTAACACCATTTCAGACTGATCGGAGATACTGGAAGCCCTCAATAATCATTTCTCAACTTCTGGGCTAGCATTTGACACAACCCCTGCTAATGCCATCCACACTCAGCAGGGATTATTGTTTCACAAGTCTCCTGCTTCCAAAGAGGCCTTCTCCTTCCTGCCTGCCTCTCTAAAAGAGGTTGAAGATCTATTGCTGCAGTTGGATATCAGGAAGGGTGCAGGTTCGGACTCTATAGAGCCTTACTTTCCTGAAATGTGCATACCATGTGTTGGCAGTGCCAATCATGCACCTCTTCAACGTGTCACTATCCCAGGGGAGCCTTCCCTCACAATGAAAAGTAGTCCATGTCATCCTTCTGCTCAAATCAGATGACCCTTGTGACCTTAATAATTATAGACCGATCTCTCTCCTCCCCATTCTGTCTAAATTATTGGGAAAGATAGTGAGTGCTCAGCTAAGGGCGTACCTTGAATCCAGGAGTCTGTTAAACCCAATGCAGTCTGGATTCAGAGCAAAGCACAGCACCATAACTGCCCTAGCAAAAGTGACTAATGATTAGCTCCTTGACCTTGATAAAATAAATTTTGTCTGTGACGTTTTTTTGGATCTAAGTAAGGCCTTCGACACAGTCGACCATAGCCTGCTTCTTTCCTCCCCATGTAACCTAGGGCTGGACCCTAACTCTGTGTGCTGGTTTGCTGACTACCTTGCAGAACGGAAACAGCAGGTTAAGGCTAAAAGTGATCTTTCGCCACTTAAACCCCTACAGAGAGGTGTGCCTCAGGGGTCTATCTTTGGTCCCCTGTTGTTTGCGGTTTACATTAACAACATCGATGTCGACATCAATAAGGCCAATATCAACTTGTTCGCTGACGACACAGTACTTTATTTGAGTTGTCCTACGCCAGCAGCAGCCTGTGAAGACCTCCAAGCTGAATTTAACCTATTGCAATATCAGCTCAGAAGCAAAAAGTTTCTGCTTAATACCAAAAAAAAACAAAAGCGATGCTCTTTTCCCCTTCCTCCTATGTGGCAAACCCTACTTGCATTGGGGCTATCCCCCAGATTACCACAGTACTTAGAGAAAATCTAGAGTATGTGCCAAACTTTAAATATCTGGATGTATGGCTCGATTACAAATTCTCCTTCTCTGAACATCTTAAAGAACTACAGAAGAAACTAAGACAAAGACTAGGACTATTCGACAGAATTAACCACTTCCTTACTAGGGATGCCAAGCAGCGGTTGGTTCAAGCCATGTTCCTTTCATTAATAGATTACGTGGACCTTATCCATAGCCATTGTACTACCTCTGCCCTGGCTAAGTTGGACACCCTATATCACAGAGCAATCAGGTTCATAACGGGCCTTCCACTTTCCACACACCATTGCTTCTTGTACACTGCGGTGGGCTGGACTTCCCTTCATTATAAGAGAAATAGAAATGCCGCTCTATGGGCTTTCAGAGCGGTTACCAACAAGCACCCCCTATACTTCTCTGATTGTATTCCCCTGAGTGTGATTCCACTTCTATGCTCTAAGAAGCTATTCCCTAATTGCCTTGCAATTACCTAAGGCCAAATCTCGTTTCAGCAGAGCTGTCATAAGTTTCTCGTTGCCTTCCTTGTGGAAAATATGCAAAAAAAACTTGAAGCTGAGCTCTCCTGTTAGCCTGAATATTTTCAAGTTGCTCTATGACCGCTCCATGAAGGAATCCTGCAAATGTTTCCCACATCGCTAGCTCACCTATTTTAAGTTTCCCTTCTGCCCATCCTGCCTCCCGCCCTGCCTCTGCCCCTGCCTCTCTCTCCCTACCAAAATACCGGCTTCTCTGCCTCTCTTTAGCCATGGCCAAGTTCCACCCCCTTCCCTGAAGTATGCCAGTTAACTATTCCAACCCCATCATTTCTTCCTAAGCTGGTATCCCTCTTCTTGCCTTTCTCTCTCCTTTAAAGTGAACATTCCAGCTGTACCCAGTTATGAGCCTATCTGTTGTAAAAGCCCTCTCACTCAAATGTTGATGTACATATGTATATTTTATATTCTTTGTAAAATATTGCATTATGTTTTACCATGTTACAGTACTATGATTTTTGTACGACCAGGTCCATCTCGCAAATGAGCCCTGGTCAATGGTGCCCACCTGGATAAATAAAGATTTTGATTGATTGATTGATGTTTCTATGTTTGTTTGTTATTTAAAAAAGTTTTAAATAAAATGATATGAGAAGAGGATCATACTATAGGAAAAGGGAGTGGGAGAAATTTGGCATCTCATTGCACCAGCCAGCTTCTCTCACTTCTTCCCCCAGTGCTTTGTCATCATGTCACCAGTCAGTGAAGTTTTGTAAGGCAGCCACAGTTACTCAGATCTCTTGCTGACTGTGGTCAGTACTGTGACCTCAGCAAACATTCACAGTAGCTGCAGCAGGTTTGTATCTGGGTTACCTTCCTTGTCCCTCACAGCAGCACCCACCACTACCTGCTGTCCAACACAACACCAGGTACACCAACCCACTGATCTAAGGATGGCTAACACATTTAAATGGCAGGCTGTCCGGGGCGGGGCAAGAGGGAGAGCAGTGGGGGCTTATTCAGCAACATTTCAACATCAAAATGCAATCCTTGGTAGACAGAAAGGAGTAGTGAAAAGCTGGTGGAAGCTGAATCAGATGTATTGCAGCATCAGACTGGTGTCCTGGGTGGGAGGTAGTCAGGTAGAATGGTTAGGAGCTGAATCAGCCATATTGGCAGCATGTAACTGCTTTACTTGGAAAGATGGGAGGAGAGTCCATGCGGGCTGAAGAAGATCCAGTGGTACCTTTAATCTTGTTCTCGGTCACCCAAGTAATATGCTGTTTAGAGACTGTAGCAGGCTGCACTGCAGCACACTGAGATGGTTTCAAATGCAGTCCCAGAGGGTTGGAACAAATGAATTCTAAACATGTGCTAGGCTCCATGGTCAGACACACTGTTAAGGCTCTAGTCTCGCCCTCTAAAACAATATATTTCCCTTCTTTACTAAAGAAGAGAAATGGATAGTATTTTTGAGGATGAGACAACAGCCTTAACAGTGTGTCTGACTCTGACCATGGAGCCTATCACATGAAGGAGGAGCAGTAGTAGTAAAAACCATATTGCAAGGTGTTGCTATGTGATCATGTGGGAGTCACCTTCCACCCCAATAATGGCATTCTGAGTAGATGGAAACCCCTCCAAATTCATTTTAAGGCATTAAAAATTGTTCAGCTTTCGGGGGCCAAACCCCGGGCCTATTGGTTAAGTCACAGGGGGCCCCACAATTCTAAATTGCCCAGGGCACCACAACTTGTTAATCCAGCCCTGATGAGGAAGAAAAAAGGAGGGGGGGGATTGGGTTCTCCTCACGCTCCACTTCAGCCTGGGGGAGGGCAGTTTCTGCTGCCATGATTCCTTCCACCACCATCCTCGACTAGTTTAAATGTTCATTGAAGTAACATTTAAACCAGTGATGAAAGTGAACAGGAACGCACAGGAACTCAGTTCCTGTACCTTTTCTACAGCAGGAACGGAGTTCCTGTGCTTCTTCCCACTGACACTGGAACTGAAATTCTTATAGGAGCAACATAATGACAGTTTCTGAGCCTGTGACCTGAAATTAGGGTTTCCATAATAACGTTTGACTTGAACAATAATGCTATTTTCCTAGAAATACTTCAATATCTCTAACTGAATCTACTAGTGACTAAACAGATAGATGTGTCTTGACACATCTATTCTTTAGATTGAGGATCGTCATTCTGCATTTCATATTTGCCAGTGCCTGAGTCCCTGTACTTCTTGTCTACCACTTGCGCCACTGATTTAAACCATCCACTGAGGACTGCTGTTCCCCTCCCAGAGGGATGCAGGCCATCACCCCTGTATAGGCCCTTATCCTCCATAGTCCCTAATGTAGCTGCACCCATCCTCTCTGCACCATTCCTTCAGCCATAAGTTGAAGCTCCTGATGTGGAGATCCACAGCACTTCAGCAAAAGCCACTGATCGTGCTACCTGTCTAGGACCCCTTCCCAGCTCCCTAAGCTCCCTCTGCACCATCCCAGCCCTATCCTTAGCCAGGTCATTAGTTCACAGGTGGACAGTGACATCCAGCTACCCCCTCCCACTGCCCTTGCAATCCTCAGGATCCTCTTCCCATCCCTTCGGGCTGTAACACTGTTTAAGCACCTAACATGCCTCTCTCGCCCTTCCTATTCCCATTCCAATTGTACTACCTTGTTTCTAACCACTGTCTTCTAGTATTCAACATTATTGTATACTATAGTTCTCCTTTGGTGTTATTGCAACTTATCGTACCCCATGTCTCCACCTGCATTGTACCCGTCTCCCATTTAATACTGGTGTAACCCCCCTGCAAATGGGGGTTCCTAAAAGACTTCCAGGAGCTTGCTTGAATGCTCCAAGCCTGAATGGTGTTTGGCATTTAAGCCATTTATCTGTGAGTGTTTTTAGAGCCTCTGGTACTGTCTCTTTAAGAGCTGTCTGCTTGCAGACATAATTAGTTTGTATGGGGGACTGTGCTTCTCTGAGTACCACTCGAGCTGCTGCCAATTCACTTCATTTTGCAGTCACTAGGAGTGCAAAGGGAACCTATCTGAAAGATGTAACTGTTTCAGAGAAATTATTTAGAGTAATAATGAAATTACAGTTTGTCTAACCTGCTTTTGCAGTCAGAACTGTGTCTGCTAGTTCCCATTCTAGTTTTGAACTGCTGAACTGGACCAATCAGTGTGGGTAAGCTAGCTCTAAAATGGTGCCTTGGACGAATCAGAACTTGGACTCATAATCTGAGCCAGCCACAAGAGGATTGTATGGGCAGTGACTCTGGGAGATGTAGTTTAGACTTCAGTGCCTTTTTGGACCAACAGCAGCAGTCTATTATGGTGACAGCCAATCCAGTCAAGAACTGGGAGGAACTCAAAGGAAGTGCCGGTTTGTCGGTTGGAGTTTCAGTTGAGCTTTGGCAGTGAAGGAAGGGCCCTGTGCTTTTCAGTGTGCAGTTTTAGTCAAAAACGTGTAAGGCCCAGAGTTCCGGTCTGCAGCTTGTAACAGCTTGTTAGGACTGAACCGTCCTGTGAAAAGAATCAAAGGATCTCTGAAGAGTAGAAACCAGGCTCACCCTGTAGAAGACTGGAGGAATTGCTGAAAATTGCTTTCGGTCTGTCAGGAACTGAATCTGCTGTGTTCTCCCGGGTATTGTGCAGTAATTGCGATCGGGATACAGATGCAGCCTGCCTGGTATAGTGCTTTCTTTTATATGGATGTGTGAAGAGGTTTGTGTACCTCAAGTGAGCCCTGCTGACATTGAAGGACCCTATCTTATTTGGAGGTCGTGAGTACTAATTCAAGTTCGCTCCTGTTGAATTGCCACATTAAATCCAAATGGAATTACTGTACTGCTGACTGTTTAATTCTCCTTTTCTCTGTGTGAAAAGGGCCTCACCAGCTGCCACGGTTTGGACTAGCCACTAGGGCTTGGGTACCCAGGGACAGTAACTGATAGGGATAGGCCTGCACAGAGCCAAGGTAGATTATTAGAGTGATAAGCTCATTAACCTGATTTCCTGTCCTTGTTATATCCCCAAATAAATCAGAGCTGCTTGTTTCAGCAAAGTTATACTGCCTGAGGTATTTGTCTATGTTAAAGTACTGTACTGTGATTATTGCACTGTATCTCATTTCTGAGGAGGTCCCAGTGCGGAACCAGACCTGGGGTAAGTGTATACTGTGAAGGTAATTCTGATATATTTTGTGAGCCACTAGTGGGAAGAAAGGGGTTGCAGTGTCCCAGAGGGCTGTGACCAAGTTAGTTTAACTATTGCAAACCCTGACCTCTGGGTGGAGCACCCTCCATTGGATCCAGGCCCTCAACCTGTTAGTGGCAAATCAGGCAGGGGTAGTAGCCCCTGGTGATAGCGCCATCTAGGGGTTACATCTTGGAGGCTCACCGCTGGGACTGTGTGTCCTCTAGTGGCCATATTCTGAACCACTGTTAAGAAAAAATGGGTACCCGACAGAAGTGGCTGTGCACCGGCTGGTGGAGTGGTGTACTGGGGAGGAGATCGACCCCAAAATGCTATGCTTATCCTGGACATCCCCTGGGTATCAATACGGACACTGTGCAGGAGTACTTTCCAAGGTGGAAGGTTTACAAAACCCTGTGGTGGTGGGTCGGCATGCTAATCTGCTCACCCACACTTTCCTGGCCCTAGTAGAGTTGTAAGATCCATAGATAGCTCCAAAGTGCCACAGACCATTACCTCAGAGGGCCTCACTGCTTGAGAGTGATAACTAAGGACAGTAAAGACCTGGGAATGAGCCCCCACCACTATCTGAAACTTTTGAGGAGAAATTTGCTAAATGGTTGCTGGGGAAGGGAAAACTGTGGAGGACTTGAAGAAACTATTCTGCCACCTGGGGTGTTCCTCCCCAACACCTTCTCCGCTCAGTGCCCGTAATGGTGGCTGAACCAATGCAGACTCAATTTCTGCACCTGCCATTAGTCCCGACTCTTACAAGGTTGAGGATCTTCTCAGCACCCTCCCACCCCCAAGGGGATGACTGGGGAGACCTGGATAGACTATGTTGCCCACCAAGTGCTAGAATGGCAATGCTCGGAAGCCAAAAAGCAAAGAGGGTTTGTGAGAGCCTCCCAGGTCCTGCCCTGGCTACCATTCGTAACAAACGGGCCAGTAACCCCTGAAGTGACTGCACAGGCCTATCTTGAGGCCCTGAGAATGTGTATGGAGCCCAGATTCTGATGAGGACCTATGGTGGAGAGTAAGAGATGCACAACAGTACCAAGGGAGTTGTTGTCTGTGTATGTATCTCTGCTGGAAAAATTGTTGCAAGAATGCCTCAGAAAAGGTAGTTTGCCAGCGATTGAACTGGACCGAACCAGGCTGGACAGGATCCTTAAGTCTGCCCCTTCTCAGAACTGCTGTTGCTTCAGTTACGCCTGGCAGATCGACTGGAATCCCCACCCTCCTATGATGAGTTAATGAGAGAAATTCGAGGAGTTGAGAAAAGGACGACCTCGGGAGGGACCTGCACCAATAGCTGCGACTCACGACCGAGTGACTGAGGATGACCCATCAAAGTGAAGTTCAGGGGCAGAGGTTGGCAGTCAATGAGTGCTCTGACAAGGAAAAAAGATATGCCACAATGGGCGAACTGTTGAGAGAGTACGGGAATTCAAAACAGTCCCTTTATGAAGGCCACGCCTGCAAGTACAGGCCTGACCTATATCCGACTCATCTGCTATGGGGTGGGGGTACCCACATGTATCTCCTGCTGATAACAGCTCCAAACTCAATTCCTTGACCATGGAAGTGGAGAACTGACGAGATGTCTCCAAATGCTTATCACGCCGCAGACAGAGATGGCACCCAGGTTTCCAGTTAGTAATACCCCCCTGGCTCCCAGTGTGGCGCCTCAGCCAACTCAAACTCCAGAAAGTATGTTTTGCTATAATTGTGGGAAAGATGGGCACATGAAAGGGAATGCCAGTCCCAAAAGACACTGACAAAGTTGCATATAGGCTACAAGAGAGCTTCGAGAACAAATCAGTGGTTAAGAGGTGTAAAATGATCCCAGTGAGGGCACCAAAATGCTAACTCACGTCCTTTTGTGGCAAGGTCAGTTGCCCAGGCCCCCACTATCGCCTCTCAGACTGGTCCAGAATAGTGGGTCCCTCCATGGAGACCACTGTAAAGGTGAATGGAGTGTCTACAAGAGCTGTATTAGACAGTGGCTCCCAAGTGACAATTATGTTCCAAGATTGGTATCAGAAGCATTTGTCAGATGTACCCTACAACCATTAGAGGACTGCATGTATGGGGTTAAGTGAGAAGGCCTACCCCTATTCCGGTATATCCGAATTTGGCTGTCTTTCCCCACCTCCTGGCTGGAGTGGCCGAACAAGCAGAGACCCTAGCCCTAGTGTGTCCCCCACTGGACTGTATGATGGTGTCCCTTTGTTGATTGGAACAAATGCTCATATGTTCGGAGGCTGGCACAGTTGTGTTATGAAAAACAGGGTCAAAGACTAGTAGAGCTTTAAGAGTTCCGGCTTTAATTAAGAAGGCCTATGAGGCACAGAGATGCTGAAAAAATAGAACCAGAGGAACCGGGTCGGAATTGTATGGAAGAAGGATCCTGAGTCTCTGATCCTGGCCAAATGCCCAGTGTACCTTTACAGGGAGAGGTCCGTATCAGAAAGGATGTTAAGAATAAAATATTAATGTTGGATGCACCAGGCGATGGAAAATTGCCAGAGGGACTGCTGGTCAAGCCTAGTATTTTGCCCGCTAGAGCCCATGCTTATGCCAGAAGGGTAATGGTCCAAGTTCATAATGTGTCTGAAAGAGACATTAGTAAATAGAGGTTGCATCCTGGCTAATGTGCATTGTGCAGACACTGCA
This sequence comes from Neoceratodus forsteri, assembly GCA_016271365.2. Classification (NCBI taxonomy): domain Eukaryota; kingdom Metazoa; phylum Chordata; order Ceratodontiformes; family Ceratodontidae; genus Neoceratodus; species Neoceratodus forsteri. The sequence continues at coordinate 49,820,870 of JADMNL010000031.1, read as the reverse complement.
GTGCTACCCAGCAGCAAGAGTTCAAGGAAGAATGACAAAGTAACGCTACTGACTTGTTTGATTTTGGCGACTCCCGCTGCCAGCTGAATGGAAAGTGAGGATCAGTGAGAAGCTTGCCAGAGAGACCAGGTGTTTTCTTTAAAGGAATGGGACGGGATGCATGCAAGGAGCTGAGCACAATATCCGCTGCATGACGAAAGACCATTTCGTGAGAGGTCTCGGACGCCTGGCACCTGCTGACATAGATGATGTGAGACGGCATCTGCAAGAGATGTTAGCTGCTGGTGTAATACAAGAATCCAGAAGCCCTTATGCTTCCCCATTGTGGTAGTGAGGAAAAAGAATGGAACAGTAAGGAGTGTGTGGATTATCGACCTTAAACCGCGGACTATCCTGATCAGTACACAATGCCCCGCATTCAGGATGCTGCTTGACTGCCTAAACGGGAGCAAGTGGTTCTCTGTGCTGGATCTCCGCGAGTGGGTACTATCAGATCCCGATGGCCCCAGAGGACCGTGAAAAGACAGCCTTTATCTGTCCGCTTGGCTTCTATGAATTCATGAGGATGCCTCAAGGGATTTCAGGTGCCCCAGCCACTTTTCAACGATTGATGAAGCGTGCAGTGGGGACATGAACTTACCAGAGTGCCTGGTATACCTAGATGATGTTATTTTGTTTGGCAGCTCACTGGAGGAACATGAGAGCAGATTATTTAAGGTATTGGACCCACTGGAGGACTTTGGCTAAACTGTCCATTGATAAGTGTCAATTCTTTCAAACATCAGTAAAGTATGTGGCACATAGTATCCACCGAGGAATAGGAGACGACCCAAATGAAAGTTGAGGCCTTGACCACCTGGCGCAGCCAAAAATCTAAAAGAACTGTGCAGATTCCGGGATTCTGTGGTTATTATCGGCGTTTCATCAAGGACTATTCAAGAGTGATCCGCCTTACTTTAACCTTACTCTGCAGGGTATCCCCAACCCACAAAAATACCAAAAGTCAGCGTCCTCAAGACTGAAAGAGGTATTTTCATCCGAGTGAAGTATTTAGAGCCAGCTGAACTCCTGATTGTGAGACTGTTTTCATGAGATCATTTATCAACTTACCCATGCTCCAGTGCTGGCCTATGCCGATCCAAGAAAACCTTATGTTGCACACTGATGCTAGCTTGCAAGGGTTGGGGGCTGTGTTGTACCAAGAGCATGAGAATGGCCTGAAGACCAGTGGCCTTTGCCAGAGAAGTCTGACCCCATCTGAAAAGAACTATCCTGTACATAAGTTAGAGTTTCTAGCTTTGAAGTGGGCTATTGTTGACCAATTCCATGAGTACTTAGTATGGGCTAAAATACTAGTAAAAACTGACAATAATCCTTTAACCTATGTGCAGACCTCAGCTAAGTTGGATGCCACTGGCCATAGGTGGCTTTCTGCATTATCTATACGACTATGCTCTCGAACCAAGGCAGGTCTGAACCACATAGATGCTGATGCTCTTTCCAGGAGGCCTGTTCCCCAGAATGATTGGGTCCGATTAGCAGAACCTGACATTCGGGCACTCTGCCCCGAAAGTTTGACAGGGAGGAACAAATGTCCACGGACGAGTGGACTGCATGGTGGATTGCTTGGGACCCCTCTGAGAATTGCATACCTGCCGCTTGCCATTTTTCTGCAATAGACATTGGTGCACTGCCTCAGCTGGACAATGACAGTATTGGCGGGCTCAATCCCGCGATCCCATGATCAAAGCAGCTTTAGAAGCCCTCTATGCAGGAAAAGATGTGTCCAAATTACGCTCCACTGATTTGAGAACTGCACTGTTATACAAAGAAGGTCCTAAATTGAAACTGATCAATAAACTGTTATACAGAGAAACAGTAGACAGAGGGGGACAAGTAGACAAACAACAACTAGTGCTGCACTGCCTTTGAGAGACTCAGTAAGTGAGGTCCTTGCACAACCACATGGGGCACCTTGGTATAGACAGAACACTTGACTTGGTGAGATCCAGATTCTATTGGCCTAAGATGGGGGCTGATGTGGAGCAACACATTCGAACTTGTAGTCGCTGCTTACAGAGGAAAGCTTTGCTCAGAGGGCTGCCCCTTGTTAACATAACCACCAGTGCACCCATGGAGCTGGTCTGTATTGATTTTCTAAGTTTGGAGTCAGATCAAAGAAATATCAGTAATGTGCTGGTGGTCACTGACCATTTCACGAGATATGCCCAAGCTTTCCCACCAAAGACCAGAAAGCATCCACTGTAGCCAAAGTACTTTAGAAAACTTTTTGTTCACTATGGGGCTCCACAAAGAATCCATTCTGATCAAGGAGAGACTTTGAGAGTCGTGATCAAGAGATGCTTTCTCTGTGGGGAGTGCGAAAGTCCAGAACCACTCCTTACCACCCCAGGGACCCACAGCCTGAGCGTTCAACGCACTTTGCTAGATATGCTGAGCACCCTGCACCCAAAGGACAAGCCTAGATGGAGCCAACAAATTGCACCCTGGTACATGCTTATAACTGCACCAAAAGTGATGCCACTGGATTCTCCCCTACCACCTGATGTTTGGAAGAAGCTCGACTACCAGTAGATGTGTGTTTTGGGGTCTCTCCTGATGGGGTTCAAGCTGACAACTATTTACAGTATGTGCAAAAGTTAAAGGCCGGCTAACTCATCGTACCAACTGGCTCAAACCATGGCTGCCAAAAGAAATCTGGCCAACAAAGAAAGGTATGATAAAAGGTGAAAGCACAGGAACTCCAGGAGGAGATCGGTATTGCTAAGAAATCTGGGACTGCATGGCAAGCACAAGATTGCTGACAGATGGGACCATCTCCCTCACATTGTAGTGGGCAAACTAGATGATCTGCCAGTGTACAAAAGTAAGGCCTGAGAATAATTCAAAGATGTAAAAACAATGCATAGAAATCATTTACTGCCCATTGGACAAATCTTAATTGAGTCTGAGCCCTAGAAGATGCCCTCTGGACCAGTGACTTGAGCTGCTGCTAAGAAAAAGATCAAGAAAGTCTGCACCTACAGAAGCAAAGTTAAAGTGTTCCCCTCCACAAGTCCCAGTTGAGCATGACTGTCAGTCCATATCGGAAGAAAGTGAGTGGACTTTGAATACTATCCTTCTTCTATACTGAGTCAATTGTTTCGGGCAATCCCTAGTCAATACTGGAGACAAAGCTGGGCCTTCTGGACTGTCTAAGCCCCAGCTTCATCCCTGAGCCAATGCTCCCAGAAAGTGCAAGAAGCATCAGATCAGATGAAATGGAATCATTGTGCATGGTTGAACTGTTTGAGCTTCAGGAGAAAATGATAGATTGGGGCAGACTGGTGATACACCTAACAAGAAGAGTATTTTGAGTGCCCTGACAGTCCACTGCCAGTGTCCGAAAGCTCTCCATGCGAGCCAAATGTTGTGGACTCAGAAACTGTAACTCCTGGAGCTGAAAGTGCCCCAAGTTCTAGCCTCTCTACCCCCATGGAGACTCCCTGACAAGTGAGGACAATGCTGAAAATGAGGCTCAGAGTGCAGAGACTATAACAGTTCCCCTAGAAAGACTGGTCGAGCTGTAAAGCCTGTGGTGCACCTCAGTTATGATTCACTTGGGAGGCCTGTGGACTTGCCTCTCAATGTTGTCCATAAGGAGTGTATGTGTCCCCGAGCTCATTGCCCAAACTGAGCATCAGTGCTAACTCAAGTTACTTGTGTTGCCCTCTAAGTATGGTGCCCTTGCCCCATCCAGCCCCAAGGTAACTGATAGGAAGGCCCCTCTCTTCAGGTTTCATGTACAAGAGGTAATAACTTGAGTTATGGTACAATGTGTATGTAATACTGTGTAAAGAGTGACGTACTGCAATGTTTCAGAAATGTGTTCTTGGTAAAATGATATATTGATTGATGATTACATATGTGAGCCTAATGCAAATGTATATAGTTGCAGTTGAAACTTATGGGTACTTGCTTGAGGACGTCAAGCTTTCCCAAACAGGAAGGTGTAACCCCCTGCAAATGGGGGTTCCCAAAGACTTCAGGAGCTTGGCTTGAATGCTCCAAGCCTGAATGGTGTTTGGCATTTAAGCCATTTATCAGTGAGTGTTTTTAGAGCCTCTGGTACTGTCTCTTTAAGAGCTGTCTGCTTGCAGACATAATTAGTTTGTATGGGGGACTGTGTGCTTCTCTGAGTACCACTCGAGCTGCTGCCAATTCACTTCATTTTTGCAGTCACTAGGAGTGCAAAGGGAACCTATCTGAAAGATGTAACTGTTTGCCAGAAATTATTTAGAGTAATAGTCAAATTACAGTTTGTCTAACCTGCTTTCTTTGCAGTCAGAACTGTGTCTGCTAGTTCCCCATTCTAGTTTTGAACTGCTGAACTGGACCAATCAGTGTGGGGTAAGCTAGCTCTAAAATGGTGCGTGGACGAATCAGAACTTGGACTCATAATCTGAGCCAGCCACAAGAGGATTGTATGGCAGTGACTCTGGGAGATGTAGTTTAGACTTCAGTGCCTTTTTGGACCAACAGCAGCAGTCTATTGTGAGTGACAGCCAATCCAGTCAAGAACTGGGAGGAACTCAAAGGAAGTGCCCGGTTTTGTGGGTTGGAGTTTCAGTTGAGCTTTGGCAGTGAAGAAGGAAGGAGCCCTGTGCTTTTTCAGTGTGCAGTTTTAGTCAAAAAACGTGTGTAAGGCCCAGAGTTCCGGTCTGCAGCTTGTGTAACAGCTTGTTAGACTGAATCCGTCCTGTGAAAAGAATCAAGGATCTCTGAAGAGTAGAAACCAGCTCACCTGTAGAAGACTGGAGGAATTGCTGAAAATTGCCTCGGTCTGTCAGGAACTGAATCTGCTGTGTGTTCTCCCGGGTATTGTGCAGTAATTGCGATCGGGATACAGATGCAGCCTGCCTGGTATAGTGCTTTCTTTTATATGGATGTGTGAAGAGGTTTGTGTACCTCAAGTGAGCCCTGCTGACATTGAAGGACCCTATCTTATTTGGAGGTCGTGAGTACTAATTCAGGGTCGCCTCCCTGTTGAATTGCCACATTAAATCCAAATGGAATTACTGTACTGCTGACTGTTTAATTCTCATTTTCTCTGTGTGAAAGGGCCCTACCAGCTGCCACGGTTTGGTACTAGCCACTAGGGCTTGGGTACCCAGGGACAGTAACTGATAGGGACTAGGCCTGTGCACAGAGCCATAGGTAGATTTATTAGAGTGATGTTAATTAACCTGATTTCCCTGTCCTTGTTATATCCCCTAAATAAATCAGAGCTGCTTGTTTCAGCAAAGTTATACTGCCTGAGGTATTTGTCTATGTTAAAGTACTGTACTGTGATTATGCACTGTATCTCATTTCTGAGAGGGTCAGTGCGGAACCAGACCTGGGGGTAAGTGTATACTGTGAAGGTAATTCTGATATATTGTGTGGGCCACCTAGTGGGAAGAAAGGGGGTTGCAGTGCCGAGGGCTGTGACCAAGTTAGTTTAACTATTGCAAACCCTGACCTCTGGGTGGAGGCACCCGCCATTGGATCCAGGCCCCTCAACCTGTTAGTGGCAAATCAGGCAGGGGTAGTAGCCCCTGGGATAGCGCCATCTAGGGGTTACACTGGCTTGTTATTTACTGAATTTCTTGTACCCAGCTGTAACTTGTAACTTGTATATTCTCTGATGCGGAGTCTTTGTAAATGAGTCCCTGACTCAAAGGTTACGTAATTCCGAGATTTTGAATAAATAAATAAAAAATAAATAAATCTATCTACCCCCTTCACAATCGAGTCCCCCACCAGAAGTTGGTTCCTCCTCCTCCTCTGGGGTTCTCTACCACCCTCCTTGTGGTTTCCACTATGGAAGGCCCCCACATCCTCAGTGGTCACTACCATGGGTGCCTTCTCCCGACAGTCCTGCCCTGCTAGAGCAGTGTAGGAGTTTCATAGTGGTACCAGTTGAGGAATATGCCTCTGTCTGAGCACCCTTACCCTTTCAGTGCCGACCATAGTCCAGCCCTGGCATCCTCTGAGAGAACAGTGGCAGTATTAATGGCCCCTGGGTGAGGGGAGATGTTGCCCAAATCTTAGCCAACTTGGCCTGAAGTCTTGTGACCTCCTCCCTCAATCCACAGAGATGTGTGTAGATGAGCTAGCACTGCAGTCTCCAGAAGGTCTCTCTGATAACTGCTGCCCCAAAGCCACTGCACCGCATTTATTTTAATTTTTTTTAGCTTTTGTTTACCGGGTAGGTGCACTAGCCATGGTCATGACTATTTTCAGGCACAACCCGGGAGGACACAGTACAAAATAACAATGAGATACAACAATGTTTACAGGAACATCTTTGGGGAGAACAATATCAACAGAAAACAGAGTAGGTCAAGAGAGATGGGTAAATACATCAAACATTTCAACAGTATACCTTAAAAATAGTTAATACATCGCAGAGCTACTCCTAGCATTCTGAACTTCTATTCTGCCTGTTTACCTGAAAATATTTTTCTACCCTTACCCGATAGGGTATTTCTAGTTTTCCCCTTTTTTGTTTGCTTCTATTTGTGTTCCCTGTATAAATCTCTTTGTACTCCTGCCCTAGATAAGGTGCTGCTCCTATTACTAGTTTTGGCCTATCTTCTACCTTCCACCTTTCCCAGCAGTGACTGTTACATAGTAGTGAACAGGTGTCTTACCTTAGTCAACTGGCAGACTCTCCTGCTTCCTTGGTTCCTTCTGCTGATGTCTACCGATACCTAAGACGCCAGTCACCTGTTTCAGTTCTTTGCTGTTCTACTCGCTCGCTGGGACACGAAAGTGCTGTACACATTAGAGTGGAAGTGCTTTTATAGTGTTCTTGTAAGAAGCCACTAAGCCTCAGCTCCACCCTCAATTGCACGCCTGATTCATAGGGTTTCTTGAATCTGCTCAGCTCCAAGACTAATCTCCTGAGCTACTTCCCTCCACACCACCTGTTACAATTTTAAAGGCAACTTTCAAAGTGCCCCAAACACTTCCTGCAAACCTCTTTTTTTCTCTCCACTTACCCTGCTATTTTTAGTATAAATAAATATAAACATACCTTTAAGTTAAAGCTACATGCATTCACTCATCTCTGTCAGCAAACTCTGTTCTTGGGGTTTACCTCGTCATACCCAGTGGGTGGGCCTGGTTTCATCCTGTCTGCTCTAATCCCAGCCTAGCTCCTGTGGAGTTGCTGACTCTGATATTAGCTCCTGTAGAGCTGCAATTTCTATTGCCCTTAACTAGCTCCTGTGGAGCTGTCCATCTGAGGTATCATCCACCTGCCACTATTTTACACTCCTGTGAAGCTTAATGCAGCCACCTCCCTGTGGGTGGTACTTAAAGCAGGCCCAATCCCGCCCCCTATTTCATGCTCCTATGGGTCTCTGTGCTGCCTCTGTGGGTGGTCACTCCTTTGATACCCCCCCCCCAGTTGTTCAGCCTTGGCCACAGAACAGGCACTGAATGAGGTGTTTCACATTTCCTAAGCACTGCTTGTTACAGATGTCTGTCAGCACCCAACTGCACCGCCATCCACCACTGCTGCCTGGTTTGTTCAGGTTCAAGTTTCAAGTTTATTGCAAGAAAATTCCATTGAGCAAGCTCATTCACAAGGAGGTCCTGAGGAATGTATACAGACAAAGGAAACTACATGCAAAAAATCCTGATACATGAAAGTATATTGTACGTGTGGTACATAGTGCTCAAAATAAGACATAAAAAGGTAATATTTATAAACGTAGCCTGGAGAAATCATTAAAAATAGAGAAACTACAGCCAAAAAAAGTTGGAACAAGAGCAATAGGATGCATAAGGTAAAGGGAGAGAATAAGAGGGGCACAAATGGGAGTGGACAGGAAGAGAGGGGGCTCTTGTGAGGGAGAAGGGGGAGGGAAAAGGAGGAAAAGTGCTGAGGAATATTGAAAGTAAGGATGACTGAAATAAAGAATAAAGGGAGGGCGAGGAAGGAAAAGGAGAGGTAAGCAGAGTTAGAGAAGTAAACGGATTACGGAGGGAAACTGAGTTGTTGATATAAAAGTCAACGGTCAAGTAAGAAACAAAAAACGGACACAGGCATTTTTTAATTTGGTCGCAGCAAAGGTTTTAAAGAGATTAATAGAAACAATGGTAGAGTGTTTCAGTATAGACTGGAGCTGGTTCCAGATAGTTGGAAGTGTGTATGAGATGGCACGTTTACCAAAGGAGGTACAAGTCCTAGGCACGTCTAGATGGATAACGTCAGACTTTCTAAGGGAATACGAACTGTGGGAGATGTGAATAAGGGATGTTATATAGCTCGGTAGTTTGTTCTGGAGGATTTTGAGAGTCCATGTGCCACAGTGACTCAAACGTCTGGTAGTAAGCGACGTCCAGCTGACAGCTGCATACAGATCACAATGGTGGGTTTGAAAAGGGGAATGAGTAATGAACTGTAGTGCATGATGGTAGAGGACATTCAATTTGTTCAGGTTTAAGGCTGAAGCAGAATTGTAGATTAAGTCACCATAATTGAGTAACGGCAGGAAATTGGCCTGAACAAGCCTAGTTCTAATCTCAATAGGGAACAGTGACCTGTTTCTGAAGAAGAAACGTAATCTGGATTTTAACCTGCTGGTCAAGTTATCAATATGGTCGTTAAAGGTGAGTTTATTATCTAGCCATATACCTAGATATTTGAATTTGGACACAACCTCAAGAGATTCAGCTAGAGAGGTGACAATAAAGTTATTAGGCAGGTTTAGATAGGCAGCGGTGATGGTGTTGAGAGTAAAAATCATGGCCTTAGTTTTTCTGGCATTAAGAAGGAGCTTTACATTAATAAGGTTCTGATCAAACTGCGCAAAGTCACTTTGTAGTACGTCTCTTACTTCAGACAGAGTTGAGCTAGAAGTGCGCAGGACTGTGTCATCAGCAAAAGAAAATACAATTTGGAATTAGTTATGTTATGGTCAAGATTATTGATGGAAAGAGAAAATAGGATAGGGCCTAAAATGAGCCTTGTGGGACTCCCCTAGTGATCGGGAGGGAGGCTGAAAATAGGCCATCAGCCTTAACTTTCTGAAACCTCCCTGTTAAGTAACTGGTAAACCACTGAGCAGTGGAGGGGTGGCACCTAGGTTAATAAGGCTACTGACAACTAAGTTGTGGTCTACGGTGTCAAATGCCTTATTGAGATCTAGGAAGACTGCACCAGTGATCTTTTTGGAGTCCAGAGCTGAAACCCAGTCATTAGTAACTTTAGCCAGGGCTGTGATAGCACTATGATTAGGACGGAAAACAGACTGAGGTGGGTTGAGAAGGTTTCGGTATGTTATTTTCGATGGGAGTAGATACATTTTTCAAAGATTTTGGAGAGAATTGGCAGGATAGAGATGGTCCTATAATTATTTAAATCACTCGGGTTGCCCAATTTGAATAAAGGAAGGATATGTGTGGATTTCCAGCAAGACGGAACTGTGGCAGTGATGATAAAAAGACTGAATATATGAAGTATGGGGGAAGTATGGAAGTAGCCTAATTTTAAGAAGAATGGTTCTAGTTCATCATCAGCAGCACTTTTCTTAGTGTCTATGTTGAGAAGCAATTCTTCAGCTTCTTTGTAGGTGACTGGATGCAGCTGGAAGGGATGAAGCAAGGTTGGGACTTCAGAGATAGTCCTGGCCAAGGGACAATTTGCAAGGCCTGCATAATGGAGCAGAATCAAAGGCTAAGCCAGGGTAGCAAATGAATTTAGTTTCTTCAAGGATTTGACTATTGCTTTCATGACCTTGCCATTGGCATATATCTTGGCTGGAATGGAGGGAGCAGCCTGACGTCCTTCGATGGATTTGAGGGTCCTCCAGATTTTATAAGAATTCCCATTTGCCCCTTCTAAGGTAGTGATATAGAAGTTTGATTTGGCAGCATGAATGCATTTAACACAGGCATTCCTTGTAGCTCTGAAGGCCTGCCAGTCAGTTAGACACTTACTACACCTGGCTTGAGTCCAAAGTTTGTAACGGTTTGTGAGCTCGGCCTCGAGGTCAGGTGTGAACCAGGGGTGAGAGGATTTATACACTTTAGATTTGATGAAGGGGGCATGCTTGTTAGCCAGGGTGGTAAGATTGTTATTCAGAGTAATGGCAGCCTCATCAGCTCTTTTAGCAAGATAGAGATCTTGTCAGTTTGTTGCAGGTAATTAAGTCACTGATCTCTGCCACTCTTGTAATCTCCTCTACTCAGTCTGGACTCTCATATCACACTAATTGCCCAAGAGTCTACTGCTGTTTTGAACTGGCTCAATGTTTTGTTCTCGAACCCTGAGCTCAAACTGCCACTGCCCCAGCCAAATGCCTGAGTGCTGGGCTGGAGCTGAGGCCTCAACATGTGGCACCCTTCCCTCATGCTGCCTGCTCTTGCAGCAGGACATGGAGACAGGAATGTGTGCCTGAAATGAATAATAAAAAAAGAAGTTTAAATTACAGCTTCGGCTTGAGCTGATAGATGGGCGTTCAGCTGTAGGAGGGAGAACTGGGCATGAGGGATGTGTTTGCTACCAGGGGTTTGAGGGGTTTGATATAGACTTACTATGTGTAGCAGAGCCTACAGGAAAAAGAGTGTCCAATTCTCTGTTCCCCGGGCCCTTATTTCATGCATTTTGATGAGTTAGTCTGGCTTTTCTATGGTATTGGATGGCCTCAGCATTGGGGCGCTACAGATAGGGAACATTGTTTAGGGGAAGGAAACATTGTTTAACCAGGAGTAGCACATTAAGCCAAAGCTTGTTTCCAGATGCGACCTGGGAGCACAAGGAATTTAAGTGATTTACTCAGGATCACACAGTATGCACCTAGGCGGCTATGGGACTCAAACCCAGGTCTCCAGATCTACAGCTCAGAGCCTTAACCCACTGCGTTATACCACCTCCCTCAACGATAGATAGATAGACAGACAGACAGACAGACAGAGTGACCAATAGATGGATATATACTTTGATACTGTCAATAGACTGACAGACAAATTCTATCAAAAAACAGAATAAAAAACAAATACTGTGTAGACAGAAACCAACTGTTGATAGCCAGACAAACTGCTGCTACATGACAGATACTGTTGATAGACAGATAGATACTGTCAACAGACAGAAACACAGACACACACTGCTAAAAGACACAGACAGACATAACTAGACAGACAGACAGATAGATACTGTCTGCAGATAGATAGACAAAGACAGACAATAAATAGAACTGAAAACAGCAAAAGTCATGGTGCTTAGTATTCAGAAACATTTGCACATAGAGTTTGACTGCTTTATCACATTTTAAAATACTTTTTATGGCAGAATGATAGTTTTATAGAGTCCCCGTGGACAATGTGGTGCAGTGGTTACAGCACAGGTATCGAAACAAGGGGACTCTGGTTCAAATCTCAGACGAGTGACATTCTCACGGTGTGGCAATGAGCAAGCTGCTTAATCTGTCAGCACTTCTGTCCACCGAGCCGTGAAGCTGCTCACAAGCAGGACCCAGTGTAAACAAGATGGTGACTTTAGTTGGGCTAATACAAAGGCAGGGGACTTAAGATGGATGGAGCTAAGTAGGGGGACTAAGAACTGGTTGACGGAGAGTGGTCCCGAGTGTAAATTCTCTGTCGGGGCGGGGGGACCACAGGTGTCTATCCTGTGTCCAATATTATTTAACATGTATATAAGTGAGAGCTGGTGGAGTAGGGAGACTGGCTAGTAATGAAGGAATTAACAGCATAAAATGAGATGTAGAAAAGCTGTAGCAGTGGTCCAGACTTTGTCAATTGAAGTTCAGTGCTAAACATGTGACGTGATGCTCATCAGTAACATAAATCAAGTTTGCATCAACCAAGATCATGGCAGAGCACTCAAAGGAGGAAAGGGACCTGGGTTGTGCTAAACAAGTTTAAAGTCATTGTCCCACTGCAGTGTGGCATATAGGAAAATTAACGGGATGCTGGGATGCATCAAGTAGTCGCAGCAAAGTGGTGATGTTGCCACTGTACAGGTCATTAGTTAGACCACAATTTAAAAATCTGAATACCCCCAGTGGTTAGACAACATCTGGAGTACTGAGCACAGTTTTGGAACACATGTCTGAAGAAGGACAGGGAGAGGTGAGAGGTTAGAGACTATTCAGCAGAGGGCTACAGAAAGGGTCCAGGCCAGCAGGATAAGACATACAGTACGAGAAAACGTTGTACAGTTTAAACATGTTCTGTCTGGAGGACAAAAGGGAAAGTGGGGACATAATAGAAATAAATACCTACAGGGACATAATAGGGTGGTCTTCGGAGTTAAGGACCAATACACCGTCCAGAGGGCACAGTGTTAAACTGGAAGGGGAGAAATTCAGGAAGGATGTCCAAAGGTAGTTCTTCTTGAAGGGGAAGGTGAACAGGTGGAACAGCCTACCAAGTCATAAGATCAATGGTGGGATTATCTCAGGGTCAGAAACCAGTGGGATATTTTCAAGAGGGCAATTATGAACAAGAGGAAGGCAGGGGTTGGGGCAGCTGCAAAAGTGTATGCAGGATTATCACTTTTAGGGTCCACTGAAAAAAATCATTATTTTGGGTGATTATAATCTTAATCAGACTGCTAATACAACTGTTTATAGAGATTTATTAAACACTGCCGGTCTGAAATAAATAATTTTAGAACCTACAACATTAAACAATAAAAGTAAGAAACATACACTGCTTGACTGGACTGCTGTAAGTAATTCAGACAGAATTTTAAACTCAATGTTTAGCGGATTTGATTAGTGATCATTCAACTACTTTTTGTGAGTAGTTTAATGCTGTTTTTCATAAACCAGAATTTGTTGAGAAAACATTTTTTTGATTGTTCTAAGCTTAATCTTTCTGAATTTCTTAACTATTCATCTACTAGAGATTGGACTTATTTGGACGATACCCCTAATGTAAACTTCATGTTGGATTACTTTATTGGTGACTTTACAAAACTTCTTCACAAACATACCCCTTTAACGAAGAGACAGTTTTGTGGTTATGGTTCCAAATGGTTAACTAAGGAACTCTGAAACAAATGAAATGTAGGGACAAAGCCTGGAATGAATTTGATAAAACAAATTTGCATGCTGATTGGAAAAAATACAACACTCTTTGTAACCCATGCAAAAAATCTTTGATAGCAGCAAAAGCTAAATTCTTTAGGGAAAAGCAAACTACCCATCTTTCAGAGCCCCAAAAAATGTTGGAATAGTATTAATAAGCTATTTAGGCTGACTATAGAAACTAAGACCCTATGCATTAATGGGAATAAGTTACGCGCCAAAAGCGTGTAACCCACCCATGCAGCTCTGTACCTGCAGACAGGTGCACACTGGCTATTATTCACTAATGGCCAGCACCTATCCATGGGTCCGCCACCCCGGCATGCAGAACCGTGCAGGGTGGACGTGAGTGAAGTCGCAGACCCAGCCGGGCATCCAATTGGATGCCTGGTGTGGGTCCCGCAGTGAATCCCTTCTGCTACAGCGTGGTACTGGGTTCATGGATGCATACCGCAGGCAACCAGACCCATGCAGCATTGCCCCATCGGCCACTGAACCCCTGCACCAGCCTCTCAGCAAGGCGCCCACCCAGCGCACTGATGCCCCAGGGCAATGTAACCCCTCCACTATCCCGTAGGCTGCCCCCAGCACAGCTGTGTCCGAGCCCTGCTGTTACATCCCCCCTGAGACCCCGACCCTGTACCCAGCGCCCCAAGCCTCATTGTTGGTGAGGTCCCCCCTCAACATACACACAGATGCCCTGTCTCCCTGGTAATGCACGGGCCCCCACCCACTCACCCACAAGTGCCCCATTCCTGCAGTTGTCAACATCCCCCCACCCCCTGCACACATAGGTGACCCATGAGTCTAGTCCAGTGCCCGACCCATTCCCCCCCATTGGTGTTCAGTGGCACCCCCCGGCACTGACAAAAGCACTCCCCAATCACCATACCCACATGTGTGCTCTACCGGACGACCAGCAGTACAGCCCTCCTCACACCTCCCTGGCTGCCGGCCATCCAAAAGTCACTGGTATCACGCTGCTTATATATATATAGGTAGCGTGATCCCAGCATCATTTGGACAGCTAGCAGCCGAGGAGGTGTGAGGAGGCTGTGCCGCTGGGCATCCGGGGCAGCACACATGCAGGTACGGGGACTGGGGAATGCTTCTGTTGGTGCACTAACAAAAGCACTCCCCAGTCCCCATAGTGCCACTGAACACCAGTGGGGGTAGGGGTGGGGGTCCCGGGTTGGACACAGGACTGGGATGATGGGTCGCATGTGTGTGCGGGAGGGGGATGTTGACAGCTGAGGGAAGGGGCAGCTGTGGTGAGTGGGGGGGCTTGTGCATTACCAGGGGATGGGGCACAGTGCGGTGGGGATGGGGGCTGTGGTGGCACATTACTGGGGTTGTGCCCAGTTGTGTCTGGGGTGGGGGGTGCAGGTGCACTACCGGGGATGGGGCGGCACAGCGTGGTGGTGGTGGGCTGGTTGTGTGGCTTGCCAGAACCTGGTTGACGGTCCTGCAGCTGGGGTTCAGATCCACCACAACGGCCCATGTTGCAATTGGATAGACACTCACCCTGTCGGCTTCCCCGGCCCCCCTCATGCTGCCTAGTGGCCCAGGGGACTGTAGCAAGGCCCCACCATGACTTATGGGTGATGTCCATGGGGGCACGTAGTGGTTTACGGCTGGATGCCCCCTGGTGTATCCTTCACAGTACTACGCCCCCCCTGAAGGTTACATTATGTGCCTTTGTGCATGGCTCACAGTGCTGACATACTCACCTGCCCCGGTGCATTGCTGTTCACACAGCTAAGGGATCAGGTGCATATCAGCTGCATGCCCAGTCATGAATGCCGTGCAACCACTGCTCCCCTGCATTCCAACTTAACTATGGCAACGTGCCTGGTTTACATAGCGCATTGGCACAGTGCATGGGCCCAATAGTATTAAAGATTTATGTAAATGGAAATGAAGTGACTAGTCAGAAAGGTGTAGCTGACACGTTCAGTACTCATTTTTGTAATGTTGAACGATATCCAAAAATCAAATTCAGAATTTTTTGGATTTATGTGGTTTGGAATCTTGCCTACATCCTAAGTATATGAGTTGTTCAAAGGAATTAAAGTCGACAAATCTGCGGGTGCTAATGAATTACCCTATCCTGAAATTCCTTAACTTAGCAACATCTAGTATAGCATTTCCAATTGCAAAAATATTAAATTTTTCATTCGAGCTTCTGCAAGTTCCAGACCTTTGGAAAATGGCCCATATTGTCCCTTTGCACAAAAAGGGTTAAGTTACAATGGTCGATTAATTACAGATCCATTTCAGTGCTGTCAGTTCTGGCAAAACTCAGGAAACAAGCATTTGTCAATGCTGAATGTTTGCTTGCTGGCATTGGCATTGATAGTGTAGGAGTTAGAGAGCTGCATAATAGGAATGGCAGTGAAGTATTGAACTGAAGCCAACCCCACCACCACCATGCAGAGACTGACAGGCATTGGGTTGTGCCTTTGGGTCGTCAGGCATAACGACCATGCCATTTCACCACACCCTACCCTGCAGACACGGACAAGTGTCACGGTGTGCCTTGGGGTCTTTGGCCCTTATGCTCACCCCATTCCATCAGGAAATATGGTGAGATGGGTGCTGTATAGGAGAATGGAGTGAACTTTGGGGCCGAAGAGTCCAAGGCACACCTCAATGCCTCTTACTGCCCGCAGGGTGTGAAATGGTATGAGCATTACAGGCGAGAATCCCAAGTCACATCCCTGATGCCTGTCAATATCTACAGGGTGGGGCGTTATGGTAGGAAACCCTAATGCCTCAGGCATTCGTTGGCATTTTTACTCCAAATTTTCAACATGGGCTTTTTGTGACCCCCATCTTATGAACAGTGGCAATATCAGTTTGTTAGCCGAAAGCTGATTTTGCACAGCGACTACGCCATTTGGCACCACAGGTGTGAAAACACATTTTGAACAGGATGTGAAAAATGACAGATGTACTGTTCGTGGGAAGGTGCAAAAAATGGCAATGTTGAAATTCTGCAGTGAAAATATTAAAAAAACTGGTGAAGTCACGAGCGTGCATAGAAACTGCGCAGCGCACACTCGTAATGCAATTAGTTTGGGAATTTTTTTACAGCAGATTGCTAACACAGGCATTTTGGAACCTCCACTCATGAACAGTGTCACTGTGATTTTCTTAATCTGTCCCGAACAGTGATTTCCCACAGCAACCATGCATTTCTGTGCTGGAAGTGCAAAAACACATTTCGGCCATGGTGTGAAAAATGACAACTGTACTGTTCATAAGGAAGTGTGGAAAAATGGCAGTGGTGAAAATCTGGACTGAAAATATTAGAAATGCATGAACTTACGAGGGTGCGTGGAAACTGCGCAATGGTGGCGCATAACACAGTCATTTTATGGGCTTTTTTCACCAAATTTTTAACATAGCCATTTTAACACCTCTGCTCATGAACAGTGTCACTGTGATTTTCTTACTCTGTCCCAAACATTGATTTCGCACACCAACTGCGCCAGTGTGCGCTACATGCGCAGAAACACATTTTGGGTGAGATGTGAAAAATGACAGCTGTACTGCTCATAAGGAGGTGTGTTAAAATGGCAATGTTGAAAATCTGGAGTGAAAATATTGAAAATTCGCAAACTTACGTGCGTGCGTAGGAACAGAGCAACGCATGCTCGTGAAACAGTCATTTTTGGGAATTGTTTCACCAAATTTTCAACATAGGGTTTTTTGGGGCCTACCTCATGAACCGTGACACTGTCATTTCATAAATCAGTCCCAAAAGGTGGTTCCACGCAGTGACCGCAAAATCACCTTTCACGGCCGATTAACAAAATGACAGTGCCAGAACTCATGAGGTGGGGTCCCAAAAACCCCATGTTGAAATTTTGGTGAAAAAATTCCCCAAAATGCCTGAGATATGCATCAAAGTTGAAAAAAACCCTATTTATTCCATTATACAGCATACCAGCATTTCACCACTTCATGGTCGTCTTTGAAGAGTGCAGACTTGTTCCTGGTCCACCAAAGATCATCCCGCCGGACTCCGGAGGTAAGTATGGGGTGAGGTGGGGGTGTAGGGAGGCAGGGTGCACAGAGGGTGGGCGAGGATGGGGGAAGAAGGGTCAGGACAGTCAGCGAGGGAATGTTTTTTTCTTGCAGGTTATTTTTTCATAGGCAGCCGGGACTTGTGCCACGCTGGGTGGCTCCCAGCGTGGCAGCTGGAAAACTGTTTGGGGGCAGTGGAGCCGGCGAGTTGGGCTCCCTTGACCATAGGGACTGCTGGGCCACGGGTGGCCCCAGCGTGGCACCCGGGTCTGCTGGGGAGAACAGCGGAGCTGACAGGGATTGGGCACCCCGCCGGCCATACAGTGTGTGTGGGGGCCGCATGAGCATGCAATATGCTAATCAGCACTATCTTATCACTGCTCACTGAAGCAGAGCTCTCCCTTTCAACTGTACGCCACTGCATTTTCAACTGCTGTCATAGACAGCTGCAGCATTCATTGATAAACTGTGTCGCATATACACTGACTGAATTGGAAGACAGGGTGCCACACCTACAAAAACTCGGATGATGGCACTATGTTCCTTGCACATGCGTGCAAGCAGACATAAAAATAGTTTCTGTACAACTGACAATGTCTGGGAAGATATAATATTTTGTGCAGTGAACAACATGGGTTTAGGCAAGATCACGGGACAGACACTGCCTTGGCCAGGTTCATGAATGCTGTACAGAAAGATATTTATAATGATCTTATGACTGATGCTGTGTTTGTGGACTTGACCAAGGCATTTGACATCGCTGATTGTAATTTTTTGACCCCCAGATTATCCAATTTAGGCCTGGAAATTGGAGTACTGGCATGGTTCAGGGATTATCTTTTGCATTAAAAACAGGCTGTAACACTTGGATCTACTTTCTTCCAATGAGTGTGCTACAGGGTTCAATACTCCCCCCTCCCCCAATACTGGGACCACTGTTATTTTCACTCTTCATTACCGATATCATTAAAACATGCACTTCATCAGATATTCTGTTGTATGCTGACAATACGTTATTTTTGAACACAACTGACATAAATGAGGCACTGAATCAAGATTCTCATAGTCTGCACAGGTGGCTAATCTCAAACAAATTGGCTCTTAATACCAGTAAAACTCAGGCTCTGTCATTTGTTGCTGTCCCCAAGGTTGCAAAGTGCAAGCAGGATTTTCGTACTGAAAAACATCAAGGTGTCCCACTTGAGTCTTTTAAATATTTGGGTCTACATCTTGTCTCAGATTTGTCTTTTGACTGTCACAGGAAACATATTTCTTCCTATCTGCATCAAAAACTGGGTCAATTATATGGGAGGAAAAAATATTTAACATTGGATTTCAGAGAGCAGATTGCTACCTACAGTCTTTTGCCAACTATTGATTATGTAAGCATTAATCCACGACAAAGGAAAGCTCTACTAGTGAATTAATGCTTGGCTGGGGGGTTGGGGCACAAGCCTCCAACCACCAACGAGGCATTAATTCCCTAGTAAAGCCCTTTGGAGTGGATTAATGCACTTGTAACATGGCAAGTGGAGGGAAAAGAGCATTTTAATTCACTTAAGTCACAGTGGTAAACAGAGAGAAAATGACAGTATTGCTTTAGAAATACAGTACTGCTTATCCTGCTGCACTGTAAAGGTTTTAAAGCCTACATAGAAGTACTGTGCGCATGCACGTTCAATATTTCATATACATTAACGTGGTGAGTGTAGTTTTATACAGTTTACTTTCTGTTTTCTGCAATACTGGAAAGGCAAAACTAATGGATCTCCGTTCATAAAAACAATGTTTTCAGGGCGTGGCTTAGCGCTGAACAAGAATGGCAGCTTAGTTAGTGAGCTCCTCAGACACTGAGCTAATCCAACAGAATCCTATAGCCTAGAGGTCCTTTTTTGATACCAACGGGACGTCTCTGTATAGCAAGACTGTACCTGCTTCTGAGTATTGAGAAATTGGCATCTGATTGCGTGTCTGGAGTTGGTTTTCAGCTGTATTTCTGGGAGCTCCTCAGGGCCTGCAACAATGGCCTCCTTTATCCCTGAGGCTACAGAAACTACAAAAACAGAGCAGATGTTCACTCAATTGCTTCAGCAGATGACCCACATGACTTTAGCAGTTAACACATACTCAGACCCTTCAATCTGTCGAGGGCAGACTTTTCCAAACAGAGCGTAGGATCAGCTCTCATGAAGTAGCTATCCAACAGATTATTGCAACCATGTGGGAGCAAGCCAGGGTCATCACCTTACTGCAGGAGAAAGTGGACGATTTAGAAAACAGAAGCTGATGGAACAACCTTGCTTTGTTGGCTTCCCAGAGGGTGCAGTACAAAAAGACCCTATTAGATTTCTACAAAACACTCTTCCCCAGTTGCTAGATCTCCCTCCTGATATCCATCTCCAAATAGAGCAGGCACACTGGTCTCTTGCACCCCCCCTTAAACCTGGGAAAGGCCCCAGCCTATGCTGACCCAATTCCTCGATTTTCACCAAAAAGAGGACATAACTGTGGCTGCAAGAAGCAAGGGTCAGCTCATGTGGAAGGGCCAAAAGATCCAGATATACCAGGATTACTCCCGGGAACTATCGGAGTGCCGCAAAGCATACACAGAGGACAGCAAGTTACTCCATTGGTTGAATATCCCCTTCTCTCTCCGATAACCTGCCACAATGTGGATCATTCACAATGGCTCCCCTCTGCTGTTTGCCCACCCAGACAATCTAATTGATTTTCTCCG
This sequence comes from Neoceratodus forsteri, assembly GCA_016271365.2. Classification (NCBI taxonomy): domain Eukaryota; kingdom Metazoa; phylum Chordata; order Ceratodontiformes; family Ceratodontidae; genus Neoceratodus; species Neoceratodus forsteri. The sequence continues at coordinate 49,800,992 of JADMNL010000031.1, read as the reverse complement.
CAAAACATGTCCTTCAGAGTTCAGAATGCAGGGGAGTCCGGGAAGAATGGCGCACACCTCACTACAAGTTCCAGCCCTGACTGGGAGTTTTGATTTGCTCCGAAGCAATCTGAAGCTAATGTAGTGCAAATCTTTGAGGGGTCTTACCAGTCTAGATCCAAAAAAAGGCATACCATTCACAAGCATGAAAGGCGACATCATCTGGCAGAGATAACCTGTGCAGACAGTCTGCAAACCTGATCGCAACCAGCAACAGATGAACCTCCAGTTCTGTATGTCTTCTTTACCCCCAACAGATTCGCTTCCCTTCAGAATGACATTGCTGATGATGAGCCCATCGGTATAGATGCTAGAGCTAAAGCACCTCGAAACTCATCCCCGCCAGAACGAGCAAAATCCTAGGCAGACATAGAGACTGCTGGCTTGGGTACAATGTTGATCGTCATTGTTGAGCATGCTTCTTTTGAGGTATCCACTTCTGTTCAGAACTGTGGGCCTCAGTCTCCGAATCAACCACAGCAGTTGGTAGAGAATAATCCAACCTGAACTCATGTCAGCTAAGTACTGTATTTATTTTCTATGGTGGGACTCAGAGGAGGGGGTTGGTTAAGAGAGGAGGGGGCTAGGATTTGGTCAGGTCGTTGCCTAGGCCTTGCCTGCTCGGCCTGGAATCTCCCCTCAACCCCCTATTACCGGCAGTTGCGGTGTGTGGGGTAGGGCATCCATCCATTCTGTAATCGCTGCCTGCTGTTTACCTCTGCTGGTTCTCAGGTTGTTCTTGAGTTATTTGCCTGGATCCACGATGCTTGATATGGACAGCTGTGCTGATGGAACATTTGAACCGATGCATGTGGGATACTAGCTTTAATTCTAGGCCCTTTGAGATTGAACCTTATATGTTTTATGCCTCCTGGTATACATTTCAGCATATACCAGTTTCCAAATGCTCAGCTTGTCCTCATAATGCTCGCCCGCCCCCTTTCATTTGTGTAACATGCAGAGAAAATAGGATATGGGGTGCCTGCTGTAATTATTATGGCTCCAGGAATGTAAACGCATGTGTCAATGCCCCCCTTTCAGGGGGTAGAAGTCCGTTGCAATCTCCTCATGGATGGCACGTCTCTTTCCCAACCAGATGTGTTTCTTTTTTCACTAGTTGACTACCAAGCCAAAGAACTTCTACATCCTGCTGGGACACTTAGATGCTCCCCTGGACGTTGGAGGCAACAGGGATGAGTAGCGTCAGCTCCCCCCACATTCCTACTCAGGGTCAGTGACCTCAGTTCCTTAACTCATTGTCTGAGGGGTCTTCCTCTGGCTGTATCATGAGTGGTTTTCCTCTGCCTAGCTGTATGAGGACCTCCCACCCCACCCCACGAAGGAGGGGTGACCTTGGTGGGATTTCCACTGGCCCTTTTCCTCTCAACTCGTCGTTCATGTGGTCTTAGCCATGATGTTATACAGTTGTATTGTTATTGGTAGACAGTTATTTAGGGCCGTTTGCTGTTTTTGTTTAAATAATACTGTGTTAAACCAGGTCAGTGTTTGTGTAATTACCCTAAGGGTGTTTCACATGTGTTTGCATTTCCTATCACAGATGCATGACAGGGACAGTGAGTTCAGGGTGTCAGGCTAGTTCACAGCCTTTGGGGTTCTGGTACATATTCTCCTTCAGTGGATAGCATTCCCCTATCTGGATAATGAGTGACCTTCATACCGACACCTGGAACGTGCGGAGACTCAGCAACCCAGTAAAATGTAAACAGGTGTTATCACACTTAAAATGACTGCAAACCACCTTGGCATTCCTTCAAGAAACAAAACTCACTAAAACAGGATCATGACAAGCTTGTTAGGAATTGGGTGGGGCAGGTTTTCTCCTCCTCCACCCTCCAAGAAACATGGAGTGGATATCCTCCTGCATAATAACTTGAAGTGGACCTAGGTCCAAACCAAATGTGATGCACAGGGACGGTGGCTCCTAGTTTTACTGGATACACCAGATGGCCCACTTCTCCTAGCTAATATCTATGGTCCGAACGAAGACACCCATGGGATCTTTCATGAAGCAGCCAATGCAATAAGTGCAATGGCTCAGCCTTCCACCCCACTAATTATTGATGGGTATTTCAACCTCCCTTTAGACCCCCTGATAGACCACAGCTCAGCCACACAGGACTATCATGCCAAAGCACGGCTGGCAGTGCAGCAAACTATGTTGAACCTAGGCCTGCAGGACATCTTGAGGGTTTTTCATCCTCATGAGAAAGACTATATATACTTTTCACCAGTTCATGGCCCTTACAGCCGACTAGATTTTTGGTTGGTATCAGCCCATGTAGCACATGCAGCAATGGGCTCTGAGATTATGCAGATGGTCATTTTGGACCATGCTCCGGTTCATCTGCCTATCCTCTGGGGACCCCAGACTCCCCCATGCACTTCTTGGAAGCTAGACCCCCTTCTCCTCAGAGACCCTGATTTTAGGCAGTGGCTTGCATGGGAAGTCTGTCACTTCCTGGCTGACAACCCACCTGCAGACACCTCAGCAGAAATCACATGCGAGGCCCTAAAAGTTACACTTCATGGTGCCATTATGGGCTATGCAACTAATCGTCGCAAACAAAGAAAGAAACTATTAAGTTCACTAGAAGTGCATCTACAAGCTCAGGAACTGGAAGCTAAGCAATCTCCACACTTTAATGAGCATTCCCCACTAGGCCAAGAAATTGTTTGGCTTCAGATGGAAATTAATGATCTCCTAGTTCGCAAAGCCGAGATAGCAGTCCTATGCTTAAAACACAAATTCTGGGAAGGAGGGGAGAAAAAGGGGATAAGCTGCTTGCATACAGGTTATGGAAACAACAGGCAGAACGGCACATCCCCAGACTGAGAGACCGCACAGGGATGACCCATACAGAACCTGATCAAATCAACAGTATTATGCAGCAATACTGTGTTGGTCTGTATGCCTCCTCCAGAACTATGGATCAGGCCGCAGTGCATCATTTCCTTGACTTGTTAACACTCTCAAAGCTGCTGTCCCATCAACACAGTGCCCAGTTAGAGGCCTCCATCACTTCTGCTGAAGTAGAACAGGCCCTCAAAGCCACGAACTCGGGGAAAGCCCCTGGAGGGGACAGATTTCCGGTTGAGGCATGGCAGCTGGTCCACTCTCAGATCTCCCCCCTCCTCTGCAACATATTCAATGAGGCTCTAGAATAGGGGTGTTTCCCTTCTACCCTTCAAGAGGCTATAATACAGTCTTTTGCAGGAAGGGGAAAGATCCTACCCTTCCCTCAAGCTACTGACCCATTTCTCTTATTAACACCAATAGCAAAGTCTCTGCTAAAATCCTTGCAACTAGATGGAACCCTTTCCTTCCTTCCTTCTCTTGTCCACTCTTCGCAAATGGGCTTTGTGCCTGGATGGTACAGTAGAGACCACATCCATTCCCTCCTGAATTTACTTCATCATGCCAAAACCATTCCCACTCCAGTGGCCGCAGTGGCTATAGACTTTGGGAAGGCTTTTGATTCCCTGGAGTGGGACTATCTGACAATGGTACTGCAATATCTAGGATTTGGTGATCAGTTTAGGAGCTGGGTCTTAGCCTTGTACCATAGGCCTATGGCTAGGATACTTACCAACTCATTCCCTGTCTGGCCCCTTTCTATTGGGCAGAGGCACCAGGCAGGGCTGCCCCCTTTCCTCCCTACTATTTTTCTAGCAGTAGAGCCTCACACACTGTCCATATGGCAGCACCACAGCATACAGGGCATCACCATTGGAAATCGTCATACACCACTCATGTATGCTGATGACTTGCTGGTCCCTTTGGAGAATGCTCCGGCCACCATCCTAGCCTTGCTCTCGCTTTTGACAGACTTTGCAGCTTACTCCAGGCTGAAAATGAATCAGTCTAAGACCAAAATTCTCCCATTAAATCCATTGTGTACCCCTGCTCTCATGGCCCCTTTCAGCTTACACTGGTCACCTGATGAGCTAGTATACCTCGGCATACATGAGGCCCCTGACCTAACCAAGATGTGGGACCTCAATTTAAGGCCACTGGTGGCAGAGCTGGGAATGGAGTTGGAGAAGTGGCAGTCCCTGCACCTTACCCTAGCAGATGAGATTGTGGTGATTAAAATGATCTCAGCACCCAAACTCCTGTATACTATCTCCCATATCCCACTGGAACCCTGCCAAATGGTTTAACTCCATAGATGCTCTCCTGGGCAAATTTATCTGGGACAATAAAACACCGAGTTATAGCAGAAATAAACTGAGTTCTCACTGGCGGGTAGGAGAGTGGTGTTTGCCGTAGCTAGAAGGGTATAAATGGGCCTTTTCCACTGCTCAGAAGCTGAACTGTTTCATTCCCATATGGTTAAACTGTCCACAGTGGTTAGCTATGGAGAAAACAGCTAGGCAGGTTCCTAGCTTGCCCCTTCTGATTTGCAACCCCCTTTCTAAGAAGCTGTTGGAGCACCCAACAGTAGCCCCGTCGGTTAAGATGTGGAAAAAAGTGCATGCAAAACTCAGGGCAGAACCACTCCCTCTTGCCTGGACCCCCCCTTTGGGGTAATGAACAAATACAGATTGAACACAAACCTGTTCACTGGACTCACTGGGAGGAGAAAGGTAGTGTCCCCTTGGATGATGTCGTAACAAAAGATGGCATCGGCCTCAAATCTTTCCAGGAGCTGACTCAAGAAGCTGGACTGGGCAAAGCTGACTTCTGGAGATATCTGCAGCTCCACAGTTCTATTACGGCCTACCAGAAATCCCCATCTCGAGCCCATCCTCCCTTAGCTAAAATAACCCAGTGGCTCCCCCTTTCCAAGGGACAAGCAAGCAAAATTTACTCTGAACTTCGGGACTCTCTCCCGTCCCAATCCCAGAGTGAGAAATGTAAATGGGAAACGGCTTTAAATATCCATATCACAGATGCCCAATAAAACTCCTCCTGGCGGCAGTCACATTTTGCCTACCCAGATACGAGGAGCAAGCTAATTCAAAACAAAATTATATGTCACTGGTACAGGCCCCCTGTGGTGCTTCTTAAATGCAAACTTAGAGAATGACTTCTCCTGGAGGTATAAAACCCAAGTGGGAGATTTGTATCATAATCTATGGTCATGTCATTTGATTCTCCCTTTTTGGACTTCTGTGAATGAGCTAGCCTCCCGAATTGTGGGTTCCAATATAGAGCTAGATCCCTGCTTCTGGATTCTAGGCATCGCTACTCAGCAGATGGAGTTATTTCGCTCACAGAGGTGCTGGCTTGCCCTCCTCAGTATCCAAGCAAAGCGGCTGATTCTAAGCTGGTGGAGAACTGATGATATCCCCTCTATGTTGAAGCTCCTTAACTCCTTCTCCAAGATGGCATCTTTAGATCACATGACACATTATTAACAACTCACTCCCTAAATATTATTCTTGCTGGGCCCCTTTCTTAACTTATCTGAAACCAAGGACTGGCATAGGGTGAAGGCTCCCTCCCTCTACCCTGGCTAATAATTCCTGATCCCCTAACGCTGACTTGAGGGTTAGCTCTGTGTAAGAATTTGCTATCCCCTGTCATGCTTGACATTTGGAATATTTGCTGTAGTATGTAGGTACCTGGTTCTTTGTAGTTTGTGTGTTAGTCTATTCTTGTTAACAGGTGTAGAGAGTGTGCCATGGGTAGTGTTATCTGCTATACACAAGATCCTACTGGCTGCAGACTTCCACCTCTCCCAGGCACCAATCCTTCACTCTTTTCAATTATTCTGCCCAGAAATGTTATATATGACCCTATAATTTTTGCTTTTCTCTCCCCCCGTTAATGTATGTTTCAAGAATGACATATATTATATCCTATCATTGGTGATGTATATGTGGAAAATTAATAAAATATTATTAACCAAAAAAATGAAAACAATGTTCTCTTAACTCGTTGGCTTCATATTTTCTTTCCATTCAGTACTGCATTATGGGTAAAGTACGAGGATTTGCATATTTCTGTAAGACACATATGCAAATGTTCTTAATTAAACCATAATACAGTACTGCATGGGAAGAAAAAAAGGTGAGGAATTAATAAAACACAGTTTTTATTAACGGACGTACTGTATTTAAACTTGAAAGATGTTACCTCTCACTGTTCCCTCCTTCTTCTCTAAAGCCGCTCCTTACTCTTTCACAATGTGGCTCCTTCCAGTTTCACAATGTGGCTGTTCTTCATTGTGCCTGGTTTCATTTTTAATTTGAAAACAGCTTGGTCCTTGGAGACAGTGAGTGCTCAGTCTAAAGGCCTCCACAGAGTGGGTGAGAATGGACACAGATGGAGGGTGAGTGACAGTAACACTGATTGCTCAGTCTACGGAGCTCCGTGGGGCAGGTGGGTGGGAAAGGACACAAACTGAGGGTGAAAACTGTCTCTTCCCTGTATGTCTCTGGCACAAGGACCAGAGAGAGAGAGAGACACACACACACACACACACACACACACACACACACACACACACACACACACAACACATCGATTACCGTTATGTTCTTTGTGTCTGTCTCTCTCTGTGAGGTGTCGGGGACAGTGAAGGCTGGAGTTTTGGACACTCTATGCCATGGAGCCATAAGAGAGCAAATGACAGAAAGACAATGGGAAATCTCACTGAGAGCAATTTTGCCAAATTTTGAGTTCCCGATGTGTGTCTGTCATGTCTGTCTGTCTCTCTCTCTCCCCCTCTCTTACCTCGCGCACTATCGATGTAAAACTGACAACAATGATGTCGATTTGGTTGTGGATTTAAGGGGTACTACACTAGTGGGCAATAATGTGTGATTGTGATTTTGCTGTGGATTGCAGGGGTACTACACTAGCGGGCATTTTACTAGGGAATGAAACCCTGCTGTTTCAGGGTCACATGTTTGGTATGGGCCAATCAGTTACTCTTATTTTCCGTTGTATTAATTGCCATGTTACAAGGTTCTTTAGTCATTGATGGTACTTCAGAAACTATTCTTGAAAGAAAAAAGGCTGTCTATTATAAGATAGCCAAATATGCTTCTTCTGGGGGAAACAGAGTACACCAGTGTACCAATTTGAAAAATCTTAATTGGATTTTACATGAATTATGGGCTATTTCAACTCTTGCTAAATTCACATACAAAATTTTACGCAAGCACCAGCCACACTGTCTGGCAGGTTTGTTGAAACTTACTTCTTACAGTTTCAGTTCTTGATTTTATTGAAAGTAACTCCCTTTACATCCCTTGTATAGACCTATATCCATCCTCTGCCATCTAGCGAAGATACAGGAGATCATTCTTTATAACCACCTTCAGGACTACATAGAATCTCACAACCTACTATCCCCCCATCAACACGGTTTCAGAAGGAATCACAGCACTCTAACGGCCCTGATAAAAGTGACAACGGATATATTTTTTATGCTATGGACAAGGGATGCGCCACTGGTGCCATCTTTGTCGACCTCACTAAAGCATTTGACCTGGTAAACCATAGTCTCTGGCTCCAGCAACTGCACATCATAGGTCTGGATAAAAATGCCCTAAATTAGGTAAGAAGCTACCTATCTTGCTGCTCTCAAAGAGTTAAATGGGACAGCTCCCTTTCAGAACTTAGGTCAATAACCCACGGTGTGCCGCAGGGATCCATTTTGGGACCATTATTATTCTCACTCTTCATTAACGACCTCCCTCAAGTTCTGTGGTGGTGCCACGATACATCTTTATGCAGATGATGCTATTATCTATTGGTCATCACCAGACTTTGACCAAATCAATCGAGAACTTGCCAATGACTTTGCCTCCCTCGAGGACTGGTGCAACTGTAAGCAGCTCAGTCTCAATACCAAGAAAACTAAATGCATGCTCTTCTCCCCCGTACAACCACCAAGCTTGCTCCTCTCACCCTTAACATAACATCATTTACTACTAACATACTAAAAATGCCAGCAGAATAGGCATAAGGGTCTTTCACGTCTGCCTCGTTTGGTCAGCTCCCATCCTGGGAGCTGACCTTGCTGCCCCCCTCGCCTTCTCTGGCTTCTCCCTTCCCAGTTCTGGATATTCTTGCTGCATTGGGTTTTGCTTCCAGAACCCTTCCCCTGTCCAACCCCCTCTTGAACCCCTCCACCGTGTCTGCCTCCACCAGCCCCCTAGGCAGCGCATTCTATGGCTCCACCACCCTCTCAGTGAAGTAGCACCTCCTCCTTTCTCCCCTGAATCTCCTCCACCCCACTCCTATGCCCTCTAGTGGCCCCTCCTCCTTCCTTCAAAGCACCCTGACTGCTCCTCCCTGTTACCCCTCTAATGTACCTGAGACCTCTATCATGTCCCCCCAGTCCCTTCTCTTTTCCAACGTGTACATAGATTGGCTCTTGAGGCCTCTCCTCATGGGTCCTGTCACCAAGCCCCAAATCATTTTGGTTGCCCTCCGGACCCTCTCCAGGAGGTTAATGTCCCTCTTTAAGTGTGGCCTCCAAAACTTTACGCAGTACTCGAGGTGCAGCCTCACCAAGCAGTTATACAGAAGAAGTATCACTTCCATCCTTCTGGAGGTGATCCCCCTAGCGATGCATCCCAGCATCCTGTTGGCCTTGGCTGCTGCCCTCCTGCAAGTCTATGAGTTGTTCATCTTGACATCCACCACCACCCCCGTGTCCCTCTCAGCCATCGAGACTTGTAGCATTTCCTTCCCCCAGGGTGTACACTTGGAGTGGTTTTCTGGCCCCCAGGTGCAGTACCTTGCATTTCCCTACATTGAACCTCAGCATCCACTTTCTAGACCATCTTTCCATAGCCTCCAAGTCCCCCTGTAGAGCCACCCTCCCCTCCTCCCCATCCACCACCACCCCTAGTTTTGAGTAATCCGCAAAGAGACTCATCTCACTCCTGATACCTGTCCTTATGTCAGAGACGTAGGCGTTGAACAGGAGGGGCCAGGACTGATCCTGTGGGACCCCACTGTGACCTTCCTTGAGGATGAAGTCTATCCCGCCAACTTCGACCCTCTGGGTCGGTTCTGGAGCCAATTGCTTATCCATCTGATCATCTGGTTCCCACCCCCATTTCTCCCAGCTTATCCAACAGGCCCTCGTGAGGAACAGAGTCAAATGCCTTGCTGAAGTCTAGAAGGGACGTCCACTGGTCTACCCAGGTCCAAGGCACTCGTCACCCAGTCATAGAACTCCACAAGGTTTGTCTGACATGATTTCCTGGGACAAATCCATGCTGTCTATCATCCAGGCACCCTGACTTTTCCAGGTCCCCAGCCTCTCCTTGACAATGCTCTCCATCACCTTGCCCACCACCGATGTCAGGCTGACAGGTCTGTAGTTCCCTGCCACCTCCCTGGATCCCCCCCTTGTGGATAGGCACTATATGCACCACATTCCAGTCCTGGGGCACCCACACTGTCCTCAGAGAGATGGTAAAAAGCTCCACCAGGGGTTTCGCCAGGACATCTGCAAGTTCCTTCAGCACTCTGGGATGTAATTTATCTGGCCCCGGTGCTTTCTCCGTCTTAAGGGACCTGAGGGCTTCCCTCACTCTCTCTGTTGTGATTTCCACTTCTGCTACCTCTTCTCCCTGCTTAACCTTCCCCCCTCCTGCCAGTGATGCCTCCCCTCTCCCCAGACCCACCGATCGGTAAGGGTCCACCCCTCCTCAGTACCTCTGTCTCCTCCCATGTATGATGCAGCACCCCCATTTTCCTTGGTGAAAACTGAGGTGAAGTACTCATTTAGTACCTCAGCTTGCTCCCACGGGTCTTCTGCCCATCTCTCCCATTTTAATCCTGCTAATCTGCCCCTTCACCCTTCATTTTTCCCCAATGTATCTAAAGAACCCCTTGTTCCCTCTCCTAATTTCCCTGGCCAAGTTCTGCTCCTTCCTTACCTTAGCCACCCTCACCACCCTAGTGGCCCTTCTAGCCATCAGCTTGTACTCCCCTCATCCCCTTTCACTCCTTGAGCACTTGAATTGCCTATAGGCTGCCTTCTTTCCCGGCACCACCTCCTGGACCCCCCTGGTCCACCAGCAGGGTTTTTGGGCCCTACCGCAATTTTGTCTTACTCTTGCACAGGTGCTGGTAGCATCCTGCACCCCTCTCCTGATGATTTCCCACCTACTATCAGCGTCCATGTCTGACCTAATCACATCCAAATGCTCCTTAAGGATCCTTCCCATTTCCTTAAAATCCCCCCCCCTGAAGGCAGTTACCTCCTTCTTTATGCAGCCTTCTACCCCTCCTAGGTCCAGGCAGAACCAGACCGTGGCATGGTCACTCCCCGCCAATGGGTCCCTTACCTCCAGGCCCCCAATCTGGTCACTGTCTACCAGGACCACATCCAGTACCCGTGCCTCCCTGGTCGGTTCCCTCACTTGCTGAGTTAGGAACGCGTCTTGAAAGACATCTAACAACCTCTGTTCCTTGGCCACCGAGGATGTCATAGTCTCCCAGTCTGTTCCTGGCATGTTTAAGTCCCCCAACACCACCACCCTTCCCCTGCCCAATCTGCAGTGTCTCCCAACATCTGCCACAAGCCTCTTCTCCAGCTCCTCCGCCAGTGCAGGGGGTCTATACACCACTCCTATTTTTACTCTCTTGCCCCCCCTTGTTATCAAGGTGACCCAAATCGCCTCCACGGTTCCCTCCGCCTCCTCTACACCCCCTATGCCGATGCAGTTTTTGACCATCATTGCTACCCCTCCTCCCCTTCCCTCCCCCCTGTCCTTCCTGAACATAGTGTAACCCTCCAGGTTCAGGTCCCAGTCGTGTCCTGCGGTGGCCCAGGTCTCAGTGACCACTGCCACATCCACCTCTCCCTCAGTTAACATCGCCTGGAGCTCAGGCATTTTATTGCCCAAGCTCCTGGCATTTAGCAGGACTACCTTCCACCCTTTCCCTATACTTCCATTTCCCCTTCTCATGTTCCCATGGGGATTCCATTTTCCCCTGGTCTGCACTTTACCAGTCGGCCTTTTCCCACGTTCCTCCAACTCCCCAGGGGGGTGGAGACAGAGTCCCTCCTTTATCGGACCCCACTCGACAGCCTTTTCTCCCATCTCTCCCCCTTCACAAGTTTAAGCCCCAATTTTCACCAATGAACCCCTCTATTTTCAACTTAAGGATTCCCTTCCCCTCCAAATTGAGATGGAGCCTATCTCTAGAATACAGCTCCTTATCCTCCCAGGTCTCTCCCAATCCCCATCAACCCATACCCTCTGGCCTCCACCACTCCTGAGCCACTGATTTATCTTCCTAATCTTCCTTTGTTGTTCCCCACTAGCCCTTGGCACCTGCAGGATTTTCGAGAAGAAGTGCATCCTATGTCATGACAGACCCTGGCAAGCTCCCTGAACCTTGCTTGTCTCTAGCTCGCTATTTCCCTCAATGTCATTTGTACCAGGGTGGACTAGTATGTCTGATTAACCCACAATCCTTTGCCAGCTGATATACCTTGTGCTTGGCCCTGTGCAGTTAGTCCAGGAAGCATTTGTTTTAACTGTCCAGGCTTCTCCTCCCATCCTAGTTAGCACTACCCTGATCATAGAATCTCAACAGGAGCACTCTGACTGCTCCTTTTCCTCCTTTTCCCCCTTCCATGTCCCTCATCCTTTCTACCAGCCCCTCCACCCACATGGCTCCTTGTTCTTCCCCTATCTGGTGCCATGCGCCCCTCCTTTTTACCCTAGCCATCCCTCCCCTCCGATCCTATGCCTCTCCTCCTCCCAAGTATCCTTCTGTGCCCTAAACTCCCCTCACTGCCTGCGACTGGTCCTCTCCCCCATCCGCTAAACTAGCCTGGCTTGTCCTCCTCTCTGTTTAGTCCCTCCTTTCTTGTGCTCCCCTGGCCTAAACCCTCAGCTCCCTTTACTATATCCTCCTTGTACTTCCAGTCTTTCTTCTTGCCCTTTCCTCCCAACTGGTCCTTCTCCTTGCACTTTCTTCCTCTTCCCCCTGCCCCTCCTGCTCTGATTCACTGCTCCCCCCATTTTCCTGCATTCCAGGTTCCCCCCCGTTCCTCCTGCTATCCAGCCCCCGCCTCCTGTCCCCCACTCCCTTTCCATCTCTAACCACCCCTGTCATGGTTACATAACCCCCTCATCCTCAAGCAGAAGAAGAGAATTGAAGCGGTTACTGAGTGTAAGGTCCAATCCACCTTCCCGCCTTGCTTCCTTCTGTCCAGCCCCAGCCATCTGCCTACTTCTCTGAGAATGTTGTCCCTCTGGCCCCCCTTTGTGAGGGTCTCCAGTTACCTGCCTGCTTCCTTGGTAGTGTCCTTCTTTTGGGCCCCCACTGCCAGGGTCCCTATGTGATCCCAGAGTATTCTCCTGCACTCCTTTCCCTATGCCCCTGTCCCTAGTACTTGGTTCAACCCCATGGGAGATCCCTTTCCCTCTTCCCCAACCATACCTCCCCCTTTCCCCCAGCTGTCTCCTAATCCCCGCAACCTCCTCCCTAAGCTGTGCCAGCTGGTAGCACACTGGGCAACCACCGAACTTCCAAGCTCAGTCCAGCATCATGGCTGCCCCACACCCTGTGCACCCCACCACCCTCCCAAAGATGCCGGCCCTGATGACGTGTGGTCCCATCTCCCTCCAAGTAGGTTTCCTTGGGTGAGCCACCAGGTTCCCCACTAGTCCAAGATATACCCCTACTGCCTAATCAGGTCACCCACTAATTCTAGATGCAGTCCTACAGTAAACTGGTAACCCTGTTATTAGGTGCAGTACAACACAGTAAACTTATAAGGGAAGTGAACAACTCCCTGAGCTCCTCTCTCTCAGCCTTTAAATCCAACCCCAGTGGCTAGAACTACATGAGCTGCACCTGCAGCCTTTCCTCCAATTGCAGGGTAGGTGTTCCCTATAAATAAGCAGAACTCTGGGAGGGAGGGTGGGAGGGTGGAATTTGGACCCACACCGATTCTCTCTCTCTCTCTAGAGTGTATCAGCCCTGTGTCTGCCCCTCCAAGCCCTGCAGCCAAAGAACCAGCCCCAAGCATTCCACCAAATAAGTTTTAAATCAGAAGAAATAGGCCTCCACCAACGCAGCCTGTTACACAGTAAAACATCCAAAAAATGAGCCCACTTACAGCCACCAAACCAGTTTTCAAACTTCAAACATCCCCCAAAACAATACCCTGCTAGCCCCTTAGAAGTAAGAAAGAAAAGAAATAACCTTATACCAAGTAAAATCCACAAGAAACCCTGTAAAAACAACAAGAAGCAGCTACTATACTGGAACACAACTGATCCTGTCTTCTTCTAGTTCCTTCTGAGAAGCCGAAGCAACTAACACCACAAACCTGATTCAGCTCTACCTCCAGTCAATTAGCTGAGTGAGATCTGGCCAGACCATTAACACCCTTCCCCCACTATGCACTAACCTTTGCAGCTAGTGAAGTCAGCAAAAAGGAATCAAAATTCAACTCAAAGCCCCCAAAATATGTTTGCTGCCAAAGGAAACAGGTCTCCAATTCAATCAGATTCACTTACAACACTTCAAAATAAGCTTGAAATTAACAGATATAGGTCTCCAATTCAAATAACTAACCCCAAGCAAATCCCACCAAATAGGTTTTAAATCAGAAGCAATAAGCTGCCACCAGTGCAGCCTGTTACACAGTGAAACATCCAACAAATGAGCCCACTTACAGTCACCAAACCAGTTTTCAAACTTCCACCAGCCCCAAAAACAATACCCTGCTAGCCCCTTAGAAGTAAGAAAGAAAATAAATAACCTTCTACCAAGTAAAATCCACAAGAAACCCTGTAAAAACAGCAAGAAGCAGCTACTGTACTGGAACACAACTGATCCTATCCCCTTCTAGTTCCTTTGATTATGGGAAATACCTTGGAGACAGTCCCATCCTTCAAATACCTGGGCTTCACCCTGAACCCATCGCTCTCCTTCAACATTCATATCTCCAATATAGTTAAACATATACATCAGAAGCTTGGCCTGCTCTATCAGATACACCCATATCTCACCTCTGCCTCCTGCCTAAAAATTGCCTCTTCTTCTCTTACTACCCTCCTAACCTATGGAGCCCCCTGCTACTCTCTGCTAACACCTCATCTCTCTCACTCCTCTCCCAGGTTTACTATAGGATTGGTAGGTTTGCCTTGGGGTCTAACTCACAATCACACCAATGTGATGTCCTCTCCTCCCCCCCAGGCTGGTTGCCCTATGAAGCTAAATTTAAGTACTTCTCCATGTGCCTTATGTTTAAACTTGTCCACTTCACTTCTTTACTCCACCCTGCCTTAGAGATTTGATATGCCTCCAGCAGGCACCTCGTAGCCTCTGTTCCTCCTCCCTCCCCCTGCTAGTCCTCCCCAATCTACGTCTATCCCTCACCAGGAGGTCCTTCTCTTTTGCTGCTGTCTCTGCCTGAAACTCCCTCCCTCCCCTCATTCTTACTAGTCCCTCTGTTCCTCTATTCAAGTCCAATCTGCATGCCTCTCTCATAGCCTCTCCTTCCTGCTCCTGCTTCCGCTGAAGCTCTTAACTTCCCCTACCTCACCTGACCACTAACCCCTACCCCTCTCCCCCCTCCCCTCTCCACCTCCCTAATCAGTCACTAATAATTGACAACCCTCCTCTTCCCTTTCTCTTCATGCTCAAATGTGACATTAATTGCCTATGTATAGTTTTGTCCTGTTGTATATAGAATTTATAGGTATGTAGATATGTTCGTGACTAGCTCTACATTACTGTATCCACTGTACAATGTATATCAAGTTTGATGGTGTACTGCACTGACTCTCTGTACAATTGTTCTGCTTTACTGTACCATTTACGACCCCAGGTTGAACCTGAAAAAGGGACTGTAATTGCCTCAGTGGTCCTACCCAGTCACCAAAACTCAAATAATAAATAATAATTGTATGCACACCAACATGGGCCAATCTACTTACAGGTATCGGGCAACCACATTATGGAACAGTTTACCTATCACTATTTGTACGTTGCCCTCCCTTAATTTATTTAAAAATGTACTTAAACATTTAACATGTCAAAACATTTGCTCATGTTTTTAACAATTGTTTATTGTACAACAACATTTCTAGTGTTGTATTGTCTTTAACATTGTAAAGTACAGTTGCATAAGAACTTATCATAACAGTAGATCGTTGAAAGAATTTCTTTCATCAGGCCACACCTATGGAACAGGTGCCAGGACCACACAGAAACCTTTTTGCTAGCAGTCCACTAGGGGCCCACGATGATGTCATGTTGACGTCTTCACCATATAAACATGGGTGGCCCCAGACTTTCCTCAGTTCCCTGCAGAAGACTATATGCAAAGCACCTCCTCATGGGGAACTGAGGGACAGCTGAAGGTTCCTGCCACCAGGCAAGACGAAACAGGTAGATCATCCAGGAGAGAAAGACAGAAGCCAAGAAGCTCTGAGTCTAAGGGGGTGGAGGGTGGGACGGCATGGCCTGATGAATGAGTTTCTCTCAATGATCTACTGTTACAGTAAGTTCTTACATAACTATACTGTCTTCTTCGAGGACATCTTTTTCCTCAGGCCCACACCTATGGAACGTGTCCCAAGCAGTTCTGACAAAGAGACAGTCTGGGTGACTGGAGGCTATAGGCCTAAGAAAGGAAGCCTTGAAGCATAGCTTGGTCGAAGCCTGCCCTTCTTCTAGAGGCAATGTATAGACTGTAGTGCTTTGTGAAAGTGTGGACAGAACTCCAAGTCGCAGCAGCACAAAGTTCTGAAGCTGACACAGTCCAGAAACAGGCAACAGAAGTGGCCATGCCTCTGGTTGAAAAGCCACCAACAACCCCAGGAAGTGCCTTGACACACTCCCTATAGCAGAATGTGAAACAGCTGGCCAGCCTTCTGGGTAGGCACTACTTAGAAAGTAGTACACCCTCTTGTCATGGGTCAAGGGAACAAAAGGCATGGAGCAATGCCTCCCCTGAAGTGGCATGCTCCAGAAAAGAAACTGGTAGATGGGTAGTTTGACTCAGAGTAACTCTGGCCCTGCCTAAGGAAGAAACTTAAGGTTGGTCCATAAAGACACTCCATCTTTATGGGATATCTAATAAGGAGGCTCGCGCATAGGAGCCTGAAGCTCAGAAATCCTTTGAGCAGAAGTAATAGCAATAAGAAATAATGCTTTCTGAGAAAGGAAGCGTATGCTGCAAGTCACGGCTGACTCAAAAGCAGCCAGAGTGCATATTTCCAGTACAAAATCTAGGTCCCAGACCGGGACTGGAGTGAGGATGGCAGGCTTCAAGTGCAAGATGCCTCCCTAGAATGTACGAGCCACCTCTAGCTGAGCCACTGTATGACCATCAATAGGCACACAGAAGGCTGAGGCAGCAGCCAAGTGCATGTCGGTAGAAGAGTATTGCAGTCCCATGTCTGACAAGGACAGTAAATACTCCTGAACCTAATTCACAGGACAAGTGAAAGAACTGAAGATATGAGAAGTGGCCCTCAAATCTAGCTGCTTCCACCACTCTGAATAAGTGGCTCCGGTGAAAGGTTTTCTAGCAGTCACTAGGATGTCAGCCATCTTGGGGACACTCCAACTCTCATGATGGCTATACCTCTAAGAGCCAAACATGGAGATGGTATGACTTGAGATCCGGATGGACCAGAGTCCCTGATCTGGTGATAGTTTGCCCTTGCATGGGGAAGAGAGGTGTGGGATTCCACTGCTAACTGTTGCAGCAAGGGGAACCAGATCTGATGAGGTCAAAGAGAGGCAAGGAGTATCTGTGTTGCTCCATCCCTTTGGAGCATGAATAACATCCTCTGAACTAGAGGGGAGGGAGGAAAGTGCATAGGAACCTCTTTTACTGAGAGAGAGACAGACAACATGTCATGGTCCAGAAAACTCCAGGCAACTCCAGGCCCTGGAATGAACTGGCAGTAAAGAGAACAGTTACGTAAGAACTTACCATAACAGTAGATCTTTGAGAGAATCTCACAGCAGATCACATCTAAAGAACCTTAGCCATCAGATGCCAGGACCACACGGAAGCTTTTTTGCAAGCAGTCTAACTGGGGCTGCCCATGGTGGTATTACTACATTGATGTCCCCCTATATAGCCATGGACAGCCCCACGCCCTCCTCAATTCCCCACAAGAGACCATCCAGTGAAAACGTGCCACTGAGGAAACCGAGGAAATGCCCACCAGAAGGAGCATGAAGAGATGAAGGGTCACTATCCTGGAGAGGAGAAACAGGAAAAGGGAAACTCCAAGGAAAGGGGAAAGGAGGGAGGGACAGCATGACCAGCTGCAGGAGATCCTCCTGAAGGTCTATTGTTACGGTAAGTTCTTTTGTAACTGTTTATCTTCTTCTTTGAGGACGTCTCTTGGAGCAGTTTACACCTTAGGAACGAGTCGCAAGCAGTACTGCAGAGGAGACCAGAATGGGAAGTTGGAAGACAGGAGTCTAGGAGATAAGGCCATGTAACACAGCCAGGCCAAAATCTGCCCGCCTTTTAGAGGCGGTGTCCAGACTGTAGTGCTTCATGAAAGTGTGGACAGTACTCCAACTGGCAGCAGCACAAATCTCCGCTGCAGAGACGTGCTGGAAGCAGGCAGTCGAAGTGGCCATGCCTTTGGTAGAGTGGCCTTTAACAGCCCCAAAAAGTTCTTTACTGCACCTCCTGTAACAAAACATTATTTAGTAGGCCAACCATCTGGACAAGCACTGCTTCAAAACTGTTGGCCCCTCTTTCCTGAGGTTGAAGGAAACAAAGAGCTGTGAGAACTTTCTATAGTCCTTCGCATAATGAGTGCAGTAATGCAGAATTCTAGCACATCTAAAGTGTGAAGCAATGCTTCCCCTGGATTGGCATGCTCCAGGAAAAAAACAGGCAGGTGGATGGATTGACCTAAGGTAAACTCAGACACCACCTTCGGCAAAATTTAGGGTTAGTACAGAAAGACACCTGTCTTTGTGGAAAATCAAATAAGGCTGCTCACACATGAGTGCCTGCAGCTCGGAGATCCTACAAGCAGCAGTGTTTTTTTATTTTAGTCTTTGGTAACCGGTTAAGCCCCACTAGGCACAAGTGCCTGTTTTCAGGGGTGACCTGGGAGTACTGGGTGGTTAAGTGACTTGCTCAGAGTCACACAGTATGCAAGTGGAGGTTGTGACTCAAACCCAGGTCTGAGCTGCTGCATGTATCAAGCTCATTCACAGCTCATTACTCTAACCTCTAGGCTATACTGCCAGCCCGAAGTAATAGCAACAAAAAATGCTTTCCACAACAGAAAGCGTTGCTCACAAGTTGCGGCAGGGTTAAAAGGAGCAAACGTAAGTTTCTCTAAAACAAAATTCAGGTCCCAAGCCAGAACAGGATTGGGGTCCAGGGCTTCAAGTGCAAAATGCCCCTCAGGAAAGTATGGAACACTTCCAGCTGGGCCACTACATGGCACTCAACGGGCACACAGAAGGCTGATGTGGTTAACAAGTGTACCTTGAGTGAAGAATATTTAAGACCAGCATCCGACAGGGACAGCAGGTACTCCAGAATCTGGTTCAATGGACAGGTGAATGGATCCAGATGAGGAGAAGCTGCCCATAAGGCTAAACATGTTTACTTCATGGAATAAGTCGTCCTAGTGGAGGGCTTCCTGGTGGCCACCAGGACATCAGACACTTAAGGAGAGACTCCAAATCTATTGATGGCTGTTTCTACAGAGGCTAGGCATGCAGGTGAAGGGATCAGAGGATCAGATGGAGAAGGGACCCATGCTCCTTTGACAGCAAACCCAAGCACAGATGGAGAGGTACCAGAGGCTCCACTGCCAACTGCTACAACAGTGGAAACCAAATCTGATGAGGCCAGAAGGGAGTCACCAGGATTAGCGTTCTACCCTCCATCTAGAGCTTGATCAGTATTCTCTGGATCAGAGGAAAGGAGGAAACGCATAAAGGAACCTCTCTTTCCAAGAGAGGGACAATGCATCTCATCAGAAACCTCAGGCCCTGGATCGAGCAAGCAGAAAAGTGGCAGTTTTGCATTGTGTGGGGACGCAAAAAGGTCCAAAAAGGTCCAACTCTGAATGCCCCCACCTGTTGAACAGGTCTTCAACGACTGAGGTCAGCAGTTCCCTTTCATGCATTCTGGACTGTGAAAAGCTTAGCTTGTCTGCCAGGATGTTTCGGGCACCTGGAACATGAATGGCTGACTGACAGCTCCAGGCCATGGTCCAGAGCCCAGTACCAGACCCTCTTCACTTCCCTGCACAGGGGGTAAGAGTGGGTGCCCAATGCTTGTTGATGTAGTGCAAAACACTGATTTTGTCCATTTCAACCAGCAGAAGGCCCAGGGACAGGTGGGACTGGAAGGCCTGCAGATCGTATAAGACCACTCTTGTCTCAAGGACATTGATGTGCAATGAGGCCTCGAGTGTAGACCACGTCTTTTGGGTCTGGAACAGACCCAAACAGGCACCCCAGCCCATTCCTAAAGCATCCAAGGTGAGAATCTGTGAGGGTAGGGAATGAGAAAGTTGCTGGGCTCAATCCACCACTGGAGACCGTTCCTGATGGGGGAGGAGACCAGGACCATTTGCTCCAGGTCATCGATCCACTGCAGTTTCAAGGTCCACTAAGGGTGTGCATATGCAGCCATGCTAGGGGAATAGTAGCAATGGCCACAGCCATCAGCCCCAGCAGTCTGAGGTACGTACCAGCTGTGAAAGAGTTCCCAGGCCTGTGCCATTAGATGTACTATCCGATCTGGGAGCAGAAAAGCCAACCCTAAGCTGTATCTAGAATGGCCCCAATGCACTGAAGATGCTGGCTAAGGGTCAGCAATGACTTAGGTTGACTGTAACCCCAGCTGGTGGAACAGCTGCAGGATACACTCCAGGGTCACAGACAACTGCTCCCTGGATGGGGCCTTGAGTAGCCAGTCATCCAGGTAAGCAAAGGCATAGAGGTCCTCCCTCCTCAGGGCCGCTTCCACCACTGAGAGGCATTTGGTAAAGACCTGAGGTGCAGAGGATAAAGAAACTTAGTGTTCCAGGACAGTATCCTGGTAGTCCACGGGAAATGTATTCTTCTGCTGATTAGTCCTTAATGGTGCTGCCTCTCCTCGCCCATGTATATAATGAGATGAGAAAAAGTTTAAAAATATAGGGACTATAAGGTGCCACATATATTAAGGAAAAAAAGTTATTGGGAAGAGATTTAGTTTTATAGCTATATATAAAAGTATATCCACTATTATAAGGACATTGTTTTAGAATAGGATATGCTTAAAGAGATTCTGTAGCTTATATCAAAACAATAGGACAAGAAAGTTGGAACAGTGTTAAACCTTTGAGCTATATATATATCAATATAGCTATCATTATAATACCAGGACCCAGTGTAAAATAAGATGCGATCAGAAAGATTCTAATTTGTTCATTATACATGGGTCTTAGGTGACGACAAAAGTAAAAATAACAATGCACGTAGCTTTGTAAATAAACATAAAAGGATTATTTTACAATATGATAATATAAAAAACAAGATGTCAGTATTAGGACATCGTACATGAAGGACTTGTCTCCTTTGAAAACGGAAAAGATCAGAGCAAATGTGGCTGAATAGTGACATCACAATATACGGTCAGGCGCATAAAAATAGAGTGGCATGTACAACATTATTCGAAATCAAACTAGCTGTGAGTTCAACTAAAGAATAAAGAAAAGGTAAGAGAGTTGGATGACTCGTTGGTAACATATTTTAAAAGTAAGACATTACTAGTGGGGAGAGAATCAGAAGACAACACTGCTTTTAAAGAACAATGCATGTAGCGTGTTTCAGACAAGCTTATAGTAAGTTCAAACGGGCGCGTCCTGCAGTAAATTTTTAAGAAACTAGTAACTATTTAAATGAAATGCAGGGAATACAGTCTCTTACATAAAGTAACTGATGAGTAGGGGAGAGTTTGGAAGAAATACAGCCCGCAAGAAAATCCAAACGACGTTTAGCGTGCTGGCAAAGTTGTAGTATGTCGCATGGGCGATTTTTGTGAAATCTGAAACACATCCATGTTTGGTAATAGTGAGTAAGAGTTGTATTGAATATATGTGTGAGAGGACCTATAAAGGAATATGAGCTGTAAAATTAAAAATATTATTGAGTACATTTTAAAAGGATGTGATTTGGAACAGGGTAATAACGCATAGTAAGTCGCGTTGGAAATATCAGAGATTGAGTTATAAAGTCTAAAGGGACTAAGCGTGTCCTGAAAAAGAAGCTGTAAGATTGTATGATTAAGTCTGGTCAGGAATAGTTTATATATAAAAAACCTAATTTGTATGAATGTTAAAAGGGTGATGCTGAGAGAGGAAATGATTAATAATGGTATGAAAAATGCACATTACGGAATAAGTTATGTAGGAATCAGTTTATTACTTATGACTCTGCTGGCATAATATTAGAGAGCAAAATTGTGCAAATGATTTATTGTATGAACAGCAGCCATACTGTCATGCTATGTTTAAATGAATATGTTATTAAGTTAATGATGAGTTTTTATGGTATGTTTAATTGTCTGTTGCAGAATAACCATTAAAATGAGGTATAAAAAGACATAAAAACATGTTGAAAACAGCACATGAACAGGTAATTTAAAATATTTAAAGTATTAAGTATAGTAATATGATATTGATTAGAAAATTAATTGATATGAGGGTTAAGAGATAACTGTTTTGGATGGAGGAGTGGCTAGATTGTCATTTTAAATGGGAAATTGGTGTAAATGCAAGCATATTTATGAATCTGTTTGTTTTTCAGGATTTATGGTGGAAACAGAAAGCCTAAAAGAAGGATACATTTATCTTGAGCACCAGTTAAGTTGTAAGTGGCCGTCATTACCTAGCAAAACAAAATGTTGGATATTTAACAGTAATTTGGTTGTAGACAGGATACTTCTGAATGTATTTATGTTTTTAAGGTTTTGTAAAGGCATCTCCTGAGGAAGCCAATATTCATTGGTGAAACGTAAAGGATTTGGGCCAGAAATCAAATAAAAGAATAAGAGTTTTGGAACAGTGAAGATCTGTCTACTTCCCCCACCTTTTCTTAGATGTGGGGAAGAAAAGAAAGTGCTGAGGATAAGCCAAAGGGGAGCACTCTGAACAGGTTGTGCTCCCCTATAAATAGGAATCTGAGGTACTTCCTGTGGGAAGGACAAACCTTGATACGCTGATAAGTTGGGCTGGCAGTATAGCCTAGAGGTTAGAGGAACGAGGTGTGAATGAGCTTGATACATCCAGCAGACCAGACTTGAGTTTGATTCCCACAACCTCCACTTGCATATTGTGTGACTCTGAGTAAGTCACTTAACCGCCCAGTACTCCCAGGCCACCCCTGAAAACAGGCATTTGTGCCTAGTGGGCCTTACCCGGTTACCAAAGACTAAAATAAAAAAAATAAAGTGTCCTGCATATCTAGGGAGCAGATCCAGTTGCCCTCCCAGAGCAAGGGTAACAGGCCAGGGAAGGTGACCATCTTGAACATTTTGTATTGGATGAAGTGATTCAAGTTGCATAAGTCCAGGATGAGCCTCAGGTTCCCAGTGGACTTGGGGATGCGGAAGAAGTAGGAGCAGAACCCCCTGTTTTGCTGTTCCTCAGGAACGGTTTCTATGTTCTTTTTTGCTAGGAGCATCTGGATTTCCACTGGTACTTGTGGGGGGCGGGAGGGTAAGTGGAGGGTCTGGGTGGGAGGTCTGGAGGCCTCTCCACGAATTCTAGAGCATGGCCCTGGCACATAAGCTGAAGCACCCATGCACTGGATGTAATCACCTGCCACCCGTCGAGATGGAGGCAGAAACGACTCCCTACAACCACATCCTAAGGAACCAGATGGAGGTGTTGGACAAGAAGTTGGGCTGTGGTGGTGCCCGCGGCTGAGCCTGCTCCTCTATCCCTTATGGACTTGTTCGGTTGGGCAAGGCAGCAGCCGCTTTATGCTGGGCAGCTTGGGGATGGCTCTAGGACAGTGGGTGGTGCACTGAAAGGGCACCCACTGGCTACTCCTCTGGTAGGTGTGGTAGAGGGAATGGACCGAGTGCATGGTTCTACCCAAAGTCTGCAGGTCAGTGAGAATGTCCTGTACATCACACCAAAGAGTTTGTGGCCCCTGAAGGGGGCATTCAAGATGGATTGCTGGACATCAGTCCAAAACCCTGACACCCTGAGCCAAGAGTAGCACCAGAGGCAAATGCCTACTGTTGAAGCCCTAACCACGGTGTCCATGGCATCATAGGCAGCCTGAAACAAGTGTCTACCCACATCAGCACCAGTCTGGAGAGCCTTAAGCATTTCCTGCTTTTGGGAACTCTCAGGAAGGGACTGAGCACTCGATTTAGCAGGTCTCAGAGATCAGCCTAGTACTTCAACATGTGCACCACATAGTTAAGGACCCTAAGAGCTAGGGTAGAGGATGCAAATACCCTTTTGCCCATCAGGTCTAGATTCCTGGACTCCGTATCAGGAGAAAGGGAGCTGCAGTGTTGGGGCTTCTTGGAATTGTTGTGGGCTGCATTTATGACCACAGAATCTGCCTGAGGGGGCCCCAAAGAAAAAGGGCTTCCCTGAGGGGGCCTGGTAATACTTTGTCCACCTTCCAGGGCATGGGGGGGAACATTGTGTGATTTACCCCAGGCTGCTAGAATAGCATCCTTATAAGCCTCGATGATAGGGGGGTATAACAAGGGAAGGGGGGGAGACTCAGGCAGACACAGGTAGTGTGCCAAGTTCCTCCGAGAGGCATCCTGCTCTGCAGAGTCAAAGCCCATGGCTGCCTGCAGCTGACACATCACGGCAGTAAAAGAAGGAGCACGGGGGGATCATGGAACACAGTTGGATGAGTCGTCCCCTGCGGATGAGACTGTGGAGGGGGTTCTGGCCCCTGCACCCTCATCGTCCTTCTCTCCTCCAGTTGGAGGAAGTCCGGGCGATAGTCATCATGCTCCCTGGGTTCAGAGGGGGGAACCGAGAACAATGACGAGAGTGAAGGAGCGGCCCTCGTTGATGATCAGTGGGGGGCACCACAGTTGGCCGAGCTGGTCCCCCCGACAATGGGGTGGGTGCTGGGACAACCCGCTGAACAAGATCCAGGACCGTGGAGAACAGGGCCTGGACATCAACAGTGACAGCACTGGGAGGTAGGGTGGGGAGAAGTGAGACCCCTGCGGTAATGAGATCATAAGAGGAAGGTAGGAAGGAATGGGGCAGGTTGGGGAACCAGCTGAGGGGCCTGCATCCCCAAAGTCACCAAAAAGGGTGTTGACAGGCCCAGCCAACTGCCCAACAAAAGTGGCCATTGCTGGCCACAAGGAGACCAGCAGTACTCCCTGGCAGAGACCCTGGGTTGGGCATTCAGCAGGGGCGGGTGGATAGGCAGGGGCAAAGGAGAAAGCCTCAGTGAAGAAGGCCTATTATTGACAGAGCCAAAGGGTTGCACTATCAGCATCCCCCTTGCGACAGATAAGGTGAAGGAGGAACTGGGGATCATCGGCGTGAGTTTTGAGAAGCCCACTGATAATGAACTAGTGCTGGACTGGGCTGTCCCAGCAGCAAGGGCTGCCAGAACCTGTCCCGTAGCCAGGAGGGGGGAGGAGGTAGTGGGAAGCGTCGCTGATGAGAACAACAACCCTGAAAAGATCAGCACTGACAGCGGCAACCAGGACTATTCATGGGAGGAATGGCTTTTCTCCCAGTGGTGGTACTTCCCCGGATGAAGATTTGTCCTTGGTTTTACCAGAGTGAGAGCCCAATGACAGGGCTGGCAAAGCGGAGGAGCCCCTGGCCTGGAGCTCCTTCGCTAAGATGAGCACCCTTTGCTCCATGAAGTATGCCTTGAGCTCCTTCAGGTGGTATAGACGGGTGACTTGGTTAAAAACCGCTGCAAATTCCGCAGGCCTGGATACTGTGACCAGTGCTGAGGCAACAGACACAGGAGTCATGGAGATCCTTATTGAAGATTTTCTGCCCGCAGCTGCAGTGATGGAAAAGTGAGCCCAACCTGGACATGAATGAAGGAAAAGAAGGGAGATCACTTTAGGAACTAAAGTGATAAGACACTAGGGAGAGAGAGAGAGAGAGAGAGTAGCAAAATGGTGGTCGACTGATGCGATGGTGCTCCACAGAGTCCGAAGTGATGGTCGACGGTGGGAAAAGAACTGAGGAGAGCCTGGGGCTGCCCACGGCTATGTAGGGGGACATCGCTATATTGGCATTGCCATGGGCAGCCCCAATTAGACTGCTTGCAAAAAAGCTTTCATGTGGCACTGGCACCTGATGGCTAAGGTTTCTAAGGTGTGACCTGCTGTAAGAGATAGCCTCGAAGAAGATTGATAGTTTCACCATGAGTGGGGGATGCAGATAGAGCCAACTCTTGATGGCCCCACCTGTCTAACAGGTCCTCAATCACCTAGGTCAGCAGCTCCCACTTGTGCAGTCTGAACTGTGACTTGCAGCGCAAGTCTGCCAGGACACTTTGGACACCTGGAACATGAGCAGTCAGTAACTGGACTGTTTTCTAGAGCCCAGTATCAAACCCTTATCAGGTCCCTGCAGTGGGGAAAGAAAGCATTCCCCTTTGCTGGCTCCTGTGGAATAGTATCCTGATGTTGTTCATCTGTAGCAGCTGAAGCCCCAGGGACAAACGGGTCTGGATGGCTTATGGAGCATACAGAATGGCCCTCATCCCTAGGACGTGTATGTGGAAAGAAGTCTCCACTCCGGGCCATGTTCTACTGTGGTGGGACCCTGCTGAAGGGCGGTGTCGAGAACGGAAACCCCCACCAGTAACTGGCTGGGTTCCATCCACCACTAGAGCACCTTGCTGACAGCAGGAATGATTAGAACCTGCTGTTCTACATCGTCAGTGCACTGGTCCCATGGGCTCTGCAATGTACGTTGAGGGATCCTCAGACGCAGCCTGGTTAACGGTATCACCATGATGGCTGCTGTCAGCAGGTCCTGACAGCCTCAGAGATGTCTGACTGAAATGTACCTGTGGTTGTAAAGCAGCTGGGACAGTGCCCTGAGGTGCTCCGCCCTGTTCTGGGGCAGGAAGGCTAAACCCTGAGCCATGTCCAGTACTGCCTTGATGTATTACAGACCCTGACAAGGCATCACGATTGACTTTGGCATACTGACCATGATTTCTAGGCACTGTAGCGCTGTCTGGTGTGCGTTAGGGTGTGAGACAGTTGCTCCCTGGGCCAAGCTAGTAGCAACCTGTCGCTCAAACAGGGGGAGACAGACAGTCCATGTCTCCCAAGAGCTGCTGCAACACCAGACAAGCATTTAGTAAATACCCATGGTGCAGGTGACAAGCCAAATAGCAATACCCCAAACTAGTAGTATTACGCAGGAAGCACCCAGCATCCAGCATGTCCAGGGAGCATATGCAGTCTCCTTTGAGCAGGAGGGGTGGCAGACCTCAAAGAGTAGTCATGCTGAACTTCTTGGACTAAATATAGAAGTACAGAAGTTCAGAGTCCACTGATCCAGAAGAGGCCTCAAGTCCCCTGAGGAATCTGGGACTAGAAAGGACTCAGAATAGAACCCCCTGTTCCTTTGTTCCCAGGGAGCTGGTTCTATGGCCCTCTTCTTCTTCTTCTGTAGTTTAGGCACTCCCACCAGAAGCACTGGTATGTGGCCTGGGTGGTAAAAAGAGGGGATTATAGAAAGGTCTGAGGGCAACTCCAGAAATTCTCGAGTATGGCCCTGTGTTACTGACAGCAGGACCCAAGTATCTTTTTGTAACCTCCCGCCACTCTACCAGGTGGAGCACCAGGTGACCCCTGACCTAGGCCTGTTGGCAGCTATGTGAAATGGTACCCTCTGTCTCCTTCTTGGCTGTGTATGGTAAAGGGAATTAATTGATCTTAGAGTCCTGCCCATAGCAGGCGGACACATCTGTCCCTGAGGGTTTGCATTCTTGGAATGGGGCATTCATAATGGATTGCTGGACATCCTGACAAGCATAGCCAAGAAAGTCTTGTTAGGCAGATGCCAGCTGCAGCTGCTCTGGCTGAGGCATCCTCTCCAGCTGTCTTTTCCCGGAGGGTACTCTGGTACTGGACCATGTGGACCTGATAACGGCTATGCTGGGGCCCAGTATGGCAGAGGCAAACATTCTCTGTCCCCTGAGGTCCAGTTTTTTGACTCCCTATCTGGGAGGGGGAAAGAACTGAGATGCTGATGCACCTTAGTTCTGGCATGGGCTCCTTGTGTCCCAAAACAACTCCCCTCAGGGTGGCCCGCGAAGAAAGGGTGCATCTAAGGGGCATGTCACAATATGTCTGCCTCTGGGCATGGCAGGGAGCAAGCCTGTCCTGTGCCCAGTGGGCAGGATGGTATTCTCTGGAACAGCCAAGAGAGGCCTCAGCATCCAACCTCAGTGCAGCCTGAAGGGGCTTCCTCATAGAGATGAAAAGGTGGTCATCAGGAGGGGTCTGCAGAGTTTATACCATGGGGCCGCACTCCTGGTGGCAATGGTGGAGCCTCCTGGTGGCAATGGTAAAGCCAAATCTCTCAGAGGGGCTCCCCGGTTATTCCCCCTCCTCTGGTTCCTCTTGTAAAAGGAGGTCAGTATTATGTTGCTGATCCATTGGACATGTCCTGAAAGAAGAAAACAAGGATGTTGATGGCCTGGATTGCTCTGGGCTCATTGACACTGCAAGCATCGGCGTGGGGGCCAGCCTGAGAGGTCCCAGCATCATCGTGCCTGGTTTAGGAGGAGGAGGAACAAGACACTGTATTACCTCTGTAAAGCAGGAGAGCACTGTCTGAACATCGATAGTGGCCTGCACTGGGAGAGTGCCATGCGAAGACAATGAGGGTGACCAGAGCTCTGACATCGATGATCTGTCACTGGCCATAGTAGGACTGGCAGAACTCATTGCCAAAGCCGACCTTGTAGGTTCTAAGGTCTAAGGTGCAGGAGGCATCGACAGTGGCCTGCACTGCAAGAGCACCTTGCAACATCAACGGAGGTGGCTAAGGACCTGACATTGATGAGCCTTCGCCAGCAGCAACAGGTTTGGTGGAATGCAATTCAGGTGCTGACCCTGTGTGAGTTATGGTCTGAGCGGCAGGAGGCATCAATGGGGCCTGCATTGCAGGGGTGCCTTGCAATGTCAACAGGGGTGACTGGAGCCCCAACATTGACAGACCTTCACTGGCTGTGGGAGATCCAGAGGAACACACACTGCCACAGCTGACCCTGTGTACACAGAGGTCTGGACAGTAGAAAGTGGGGATGACAGTCTGCATTGCAGGGGCACCTCATGATGTCACCGGCCGTAGGAGGTCCAGCGAAAGTCATTGCAGGAGCCAACCAGTGGATTCCTAGGTCTGAGCTGCAGTACTTATGATGCTGTTTGCAGCCCCAATGTCAAAGGGCCTTCGCTGGCCATGGAAGGTCCAGAGAAACTCATTGCCAGAACTTACCTTGAGGAGGCTGAGGTCTGGGCAGCAAGAGGCATCGACTTTAAAGTGGTTGATGGCCCTGCACTGACCAGTGCTTGAGAAAGTGCCAACTGGGAGCATGCCGGGGATTAATCTTTGCCCCACTCCTTCTCCCGGTGGAGGAGCTTTCCTGAAGACTTCTCTTAGCCCTGGAAGCCTGCAAGCCCAAGGAATGGTCTGGCAATGCAGCAAGGCTCTTCTCCTAGAGTTCTCTCTCCATTTTGGTGACCTACTCCTCAGAAAGAAAAGAGATCAGGGCTTGTGGATGGCATTGCTAGGAACTGCAGAGTGGATTTCAGGCAGATCTTGCAGGCCTAACTGTTGCGGGCTTCTCCAAGACAGCATCCGCGGATGACGCAACCATCGCCCAGGAAGACTATTCCACTGCACTCATACGAATGAGGGAGTTAGTGGCGCCAGTCGATGGTAATCACTTGAAACTAAAGTTAGAAAAAAAAGGTTAGAAAATTGAAGATTTGGCGGTCAACTGTAGTGACAGTATTTCTGTGGAGTCCGATGAGTATGGTCGATGGTGGGAAAAGAACTGAAGAGGGCATGGGGCTGCCTACATTTATATGATGAGGGCATTGATGTATGTCATCATCCTGGGTGGCCCATAGTACACCGCTCGCAAAAATGTTTCCATGTGGTCCTGGTGCCTGATGGCTATAGTTCTATAAGTGTAGCCTGATGAAAGAGATATCCTTGAAGAAGATTTTTTTTGTCATAAGTGTAATAACTGTATTATATTGTACCTATGGTACACTGGATCATACCTGAAAATTTATGCAGCAACGTAATTTAGCCTGTTAACAAAATTAACAAAACTAAATCAGGGCATATTTGATTGACTTAATCTTTTTCTGCCCATAGCCATCCATCCAGTTGTCTGTCTGACTTTCGTCTGTCTGTCTATCTACATCTATTTGTCTGTCTGTCTATAGTGTATGGTCAAACACTGTTCCACATGGAAATCCATGCCTGGAACAGGCTTGCTGTGCTGCAGTAGTGACATTATGTTGTTGTTGTGGTGCACTGAGAATGTCACAACTGCAGTATGATATCGAACGTCGTCACACAGCTGCCTCATTTAAACTGCGACTCTGATTGATGTTGCAAAACAGAACTGGCGATCGTGAAAGCCATGTTTTTTTGGCAGTTGTGGGACCAACGGCTGTGGTGGTGGTGGTGGTGGTGGTGAGAGTGATGCATCCAGGTGGGTGTCCACACACAATAAAAGACTGTGTTTGGTCACCCATACACAGACAAGCCTGTGTCCAACTCTCGAGGTCTCCGGATGCCACGGCAACCTCTTGAATCATACACAGGCTTATTATGTATGGGTCAAATCCTATCTGTCTGTCTGTCTATCCATCCATCCATCCTGGGTACATAAATTATGAAACATAATACCAGAATTTATGGCCAGTGTCATCCACCTATTCAAGAAGAGGCATGAGGTCAGATCCAGGTAACTACAGACCTGCAAGCCTTATCTTATCTTTTTTTTTTTTTTTAAACTTTATTCCCTCTGGTCACCAAGCTCAGGGATCTCCCTCAGACAGCACCAATGGCTCTCCCACCCAGCCCGAGACCCCCCACCCTGGGTACCCTCCCAGAGCTCTGAATACCCCAAGCATTACCTGCCTGAGACCCCCTGGCTTGTGCCCCCAGGAGGGCACGGCTACCTCCACTCCATGGCAATCCTTGAATCCAATTTCTGGCAGGCAGGATGTGGGTCAGAGGATCGGGACCCAGGAGGGCTGGATGAGACGGTTGGCGTGGGGCTATGTTGTGTTGTCATCTTCCGGGAGCTCAGGGTTTTTCCCTTGTTCTAATGTAACCTCACCCCGACGGCGAGCACGGACATGCAGTGACGTCCAGGGAGGCGCAAGCATTCCCACATGCACCATGCTAATATCCACCATGGCCCACCTCCCATGAAGCAGAAGGCAGATGGCTCAATACCTCCCAGCCACCACTGGGAGGCATACTTTTGCCAACACCTTCAACCCTCCCTTCCCGGAGAAGGTGAGCTGTCATCGGACATTCAAAAATTCTCTACCCCTGCCAATCCCTGGCACCTCGAGTTCACTCCCAAACTTGGGTTGCCGGCATGGTGCGAGCTGTGACATCCAGCGCCTCAAACGTCAGCACCAGTGGGCCGGGCATGCAAGCCTTATCTTGATGTCTGACGACGAATTTTAGTCAGTCATAGAAGATATGGTGGCTGGGCACGTGGATGGAACGGGCTGTTCTTTAGCGCGCAACATGGCTTCACAAAAGAAGAGCCAGCCAAACCAGCCCGATTGCGCTATTCAAGGCAGTAACTAGGGAGATGGCTAGGAGCTGGGCAATGGATATAGACTAGCTGGACTTCAGCAAGGCCATTGATACTGTACCATATAGAACACACACAGGAGAAAGTAGCACAGCATGGAGTCCATAACGTGTACAGGTGGACAGTCAACTGGTTGGCAGGACTGTAGGCGTCAGAGAGTGGTGCTGAATGGTCAGTAGTCCAAGGGGAGGGATGTGTTGAGAGGAGTACTCCAGAGGCTGGTGCTAGCTCTGATGCTCCCTAACGTATTTATCAATGACATGGGGAGGGAATTAGGTACATCTGCAGGCTGCTAAAGTTTGCTGTTGACACAAAATTGTTAATACGAGTGAGCACGGGAAGGGGGATGCACTACAGGGGCAGTCTACTCACATTAGGGGATGTGGATCGAGAAATAGGGGTGGAGATTAAACATGGGGAAATGCAACCCAGTGCACCTAGGGATGAGGAATCTGAATCACACAGATACACCCTGTGCCGTGCAACACTGTACAGTATAACTGAGGAGGAGGTCATGGGATAATCACTTTTTTTTACATACAGAATGAAGGGGTAAGGTGGGATTGTACAATGGAAAGGATGCAGGTGAGGGATTTGTTTTCTTTACACAGGTTGGGGTAGAGTGGGATTTCATAGTGGAAGGGGTTCAGATGAGGAATGTTTTTACATGCGATGGGGTGGGTGGGACTGCACAGTGGGAAGGTACAGGTGAGGGTTTTTAAATATATGGTATGGGGTAGGGATTGTATAGTGGGTGGGACGTCAGTGAGGCATTTTCATACATGTTACGATGAGATTGCACAGTGTGTGTGGTGCAGGGGAGGGATTTTTTAAGATGTGATGGGGTGGAGATTTCACCGTGGGTGGGGTGCAGGTGAGGGACATTTTTACAAGAGGTGGTGAGGTTTGCACAGTGAGCAGGGTGCAGGTGAGAAATGTTTTTTAAAAGGCATGGGGTGGGATGGGATTGCACAATGGATTGGGTGATGGTGAGGGGTGTTTTTACTAACCTGGGATGAAACCAGGTGGGAGTGCACAGTGGCTGGGCTGCAGATAAGGGATATTTTTATAAGGGGTGGAGAGTAGTGTGATTGCACCATGGGTGTATGCAGGGGAAGGATGTTTTCACATGGGATGGTAAGGGGCGTATGATTGTGCAATGAGGCTCTGAAGAGGTGTGGGATGTTATTATATGGAGTTTGGTGGACTTGCACAGAGGGTGTGGTGTGGTGCCAACTCCATCAACAGCTTCAAACATGGCTGGGACTGAGTTAAGGGCTTAACAGTTACCCAAGGGCATAGCCACAATGTAAGGAACATGGGTTGGGTACTGTGGGCATAAACCCCATACAGACAATAGGTCTCAGTGGTAGGGTATGGTCTTCTGGCAGACTGGATGGACCAACGGTCTTTTTCTGCCATCAATGTTTATGTTTCATGTTTCTATATAATTGTGATCAGTAAGCTGAAGATAGGTAGACAGTGTGTTGCAACAGTCATAATAGCAAAGACAGTATTGTGATGCACAGGGAAGGGGATAAGGAGCAGGTTGAGGGAGGTGATCGTCCCCTGTACAAGGCCTTGGTTAGACCTGGAGTGCTGCACCCAGTTCTGGTCACTGCATTAAAGAAAGACATTACCAAAACCAAAACCAGCACACTGATTAGGGGGTTAAGAAGTAATAGCTAGCCAGAAAGACTGCACACACTCAAAATTATTTAGACATGCTGCCAGTCTGCTTTACAAAGTATTAACAGAATGTGTCTCATCTATAGCTCTTACTATGGGAGCCAAGAAATACTGGGAATCTGAGCTTCATACCACCATCTCAGACTTGGACTGGGAAAGTACTTGGAAAAGTGCTTGTACCAGCCTTAGACAGACACAAGGTAAGCTTATACAAGTTTAAAATTGTGCATGGCTTCAATAGGTCCCCAGATAAACTCTACAAAATGGGCTATACTACAGATCAAAGTTGTTGGCGATGTGGTCCACAACAGGCAGAATTAGCACATGTACGCTGGAGTTGTCCACTATTAGAAGAGATTTGGAAAAAGATCCATAAGGTCTGAAACAAAATCAATAGTCAAGGTTTAATGTTCTCATAGAAACATAGAATCTGATGGCAGATAAGGACCGCTTGGCCCACCTAGTCTGCCCATTTCCCTACCTAATGGATAAGCTGCAGAGGCTAGTTAACCAATTGCCTACTTCCTCCTACCCCCCACTAGAATTGCCTTATGTCTGTCCCATGCATTCTTGAATTACCCCACTGTTTTTGACTCTATGACTTCCTCAGGAAGGCTGTTCCATGCATCTACAACCCTCTTTCTGAAGAAATACTTCCTCACATTACCTCTGAGCCGTCCCCCCTCTATCTTCAAATTGTGCACCCTTGTTCTTGCACATCTCTTTTTCTGAAAGATGCTACCCTCTTGGCCTTTGTTGATTCCCTTTAGGTATTTGAAAGTTTCTATCATGTCCCCCCTCTCCCTCCTTTCCTCAAGGCTATACATCTTAAGCTCCTTTCGTCTTTCTTCATATGTCTTCTGGTGCAGACCCTGCACCATTTTGGTTGCCCTCCTCTGGACAGCCTCCACCGTATGTCTTTATGGAGATGGGGTCTCCAGAACTGTACACAGTACTCCAGATGTGGTCTTACCAACTGTCTGTACAGAGGGACAACAGCTTCCCATTTTCTACTGGTGATACCTCTCCCTGTGCAACCCAGTATCCCCCCAGCCCTCCTTACTGCCATCTCACATTGCTTGCCCACCTTTAGGTCATCTGATATGACTACCCCCAGGTCCCTTTCCATTTTTGTTGTTGTCAGTATCACACCCCCCACTGCATACTCTTCCCCTGGGTTTTTGTTTCCAGGTGCATTGCTTGCACTTTTGCATTGAATCTAAGCTGCTATACATTTGATCATTCCTCCAACCTTGCTCAGTCCTTTTTTCATCCTTTCTACCCCACCTTGCATATCAACCTTGTTGTAGATCTTTGTGTCATCTGCAAAGAGACATACTTTTCCTTCCAGTCCCTCTACAATGTCACTTATATAGACATTAAAAAGGACCGGCCCCAGTACTGAACCCTGCGGCACCCCACTAGTAACCCCCCTTTCTTCTCTGTGGACTCCATTTACTATTACCCTTTGTGTCCTGTTGTCTGGCCAGTGTTTTACCCAGGCTACCACCCTGGGACCAACTCCCAGGCTGGCTAATTTGTTTATCAATCTTTTGTGTGGGACTGTGTCAACTGCCTTGCTAAAGTCTAGGTAGGCCATGTCCACAGCCCCTCCCTGGCCCACTACTTCGGTCACCCAGTCAAAGAAATCCATTGGCATATTTATTAGGCATCTTTCCAGAAGGGCAAATGGCCCTAGTGAGAATAGCTGGCTCAATTTAGCTTTTCTATATTTAAAAAGGATCATTCTGAGAAACTGTAAAACTAAACACGTTCCCTCTATGGAGGAATGGTTTAACCAGATGAGTATATTAGCAAACAATGAGAGGATATGGTATATTGTTATGGATAGGGTGACAGTATTTCACAAAGTTTGGGACCCCTTTTTCAACTTTTACCTGAACTCATGTAATTGATAGATATGATGCAGTATATGAAAGCAAAGATAACAGATATTTTACTAAAATATGAATGTGCTCTATCTAGAAGGAATTTTTTATTTTTCTTTGAAACCATAACTTGGATATGCTCTTCCAGTAATAGATTAAAGTAGCTTTAACGTTTTTTGAACTGACATATCCAAAGGTTGTATTATTCAAATGTTTATAATTGATGGTTAATGTTTGATTCATGTTGCTTAATGTACTTTCTTTTTGAAATAAAATAAAAATTTATAATAAAAAATATTTAGACATGCGAAGAGAACGCTGACTGGGCATATGATCACAGTGCCTGAGTACTAAAGAGGCTGGCGAGGGCGGAGTATACACAGATGTTTAACTGTAAGTACAATCAGAACTTGAGAGCAACAAGTATTCAAACTGAAGGGACAAACAAGACCTCATTTTACCATCTGACAAATAATGCCAGGATGAAACACCTGATACCCCTGGCTGATCTGCCAACACTAGTGCATGCCTTTGTGACATCGCACCTAGATTACTGCAATGCCCCCTACCTGGGGCTAGCAGGGGTAGATCTGCGCCATCTGCAGCTCGTGCACTATACAGTAGCCAGGTTGTTGACCGGTCTACCTAGAGCGCGTCATATTACACCTGTGCTCCGCTCTCTGCACTGGCTGCCAGTTAGGTGGCGGATCGCTTTCAAGGTCGGCTTGCTGACCTACAAGGCCCTACACAGACAGGGATTGGGTTACCTGAAAACGCTCCTCTGTCCCTACTGGCTCACCCACTCCTTGCACTCCGCAGATGAGGTTCTCTTGGCAGTTCCTAGGACTTACCTAAAGACATCTGGAGCTCATGCTTTTGTATCAGTTGCCCCCATCCTGTGGAACTCCCTCCCTCATCACATATGAGAGAGTCAGACTGTAGACATTTTCAAGAGGGAGCTGAAGATGTTTTTAATTAATCAAACTTTTATACTGTAACTAATTAATATACCTGACATGAATGATTATTTATGTCTATGTACGTTTATGTTGTTTGATTGGAATATTTTTAAAAATATGTCACCTTGTAAAGCGCATGGAGTGACAATTTGAGAAATGCACTTAATTAAATAAAGTTGATTGAGTGTAAAGAGAAATATTAGAAACCACGGCAGGAATTTTCAAAGGCAGTAGATTGCCATATGCCCCAGGTGCACTGAAGACGTGGTGCACCAGGCTTGCGGCAATATAATGGGATTTTCTATCCTGTGTGGTAACTGCCAGAAGTTAGACCAACTTTTTTTGGCCTAGCTTCTGTCAATCCCAGGACCCCTTTTTACGGTGCTTGCGCCAAAGATTAGGTGCACGTGGCCATAAATCGGGTCAACAATCATGACTGCATTCAAGCTACTAAAACTGGATATAGCTATAGCAAAAGCACTGGGTGCACCACTGATTTCAAAGTGTTGTGGAATGGGGATTGACACAAGTCCTATGCAAATCCAGTGCTGTTACTTCAAACAGATATCTCGTTCTTTGCAGGTATTTGGAATGTTTTTCTCTCCTTTATTCCTGCAAGTCCAAGCTACCTCTATGCCTGTTTTACTTGAACCCCCAAGAAGTACCCTCTTGCTGTACCCCCTAGTCCAGCAAGCACACCTGGTTGCAAATTTTACTTAAATAACTGGAAGGTCATAATAAGGGCACCTGGCAGGTTTTAATGGGTATTCTGGGCCTGTTATAAGAGGATTACTCCAGGTCACCTGACAGGTGAAGCAATTACTCCAGGTCACCTGATGGGGGAGCCGATTAATCCAGGTCACCTGATGGGGGAGCTGATCATTCTAGGTCAGTGTGATGGGGAGGTGATTACATCAGGTCACCTTATGGCGGAAGCTGTTAGTCTAGGTCAATTGCTGGGGAAGGCGATTACTCTAGGTCTAAAACAACAAATGAGTTGCACAGCCATCTCAAGTTGCTACAATAAAACTCTTTGAAAAGCTTAAAACAACTGGATTTACCGATTAAATATTTTTTGTGATACTTTACATAGAAAGTGCCCATATAGAAATAGCAGCAAAACATACCAACACCAGTCCAGTCATCCTCCCCAGTACTTCACTCAACAGGAGCTCCACCAGGTCACCTGCTGAGGAAGGCGATTACTCCAGGTCACCCGATGGGAGGGTTGCGATTACTCCAGGTCACCTGCCAGGGAAGGTGATTACTCTAAGCCACATGATGGAGAAGGCAATTACTCCAGGTCACCTGCTGAGTAAGGCGATTACTCCAGGTCACTTCATGGAAGGAGGTGATTACTGCAGGTCATCTGACAGGATAGGTCCAGGTCCTCTGATAAGGGAGGTAATTATTCCAGGTCACCTGATAAGAGAGGTGAGTACTATAGGTCAGCTGATTCAGGATTTGATTACTCTAGGTCACCTGATGGGGGACCAAATTATTATAGGTCACCTGATGGAGAGGAGGGAAGGTGACTACTCCAGGTCATCTGATTAGGGGAAGTGATAACGCCAGGTCACTTGATGGGGGAGGTAACTACTCCAGGTCATCTCGTGAGGGACGTGAATACTCACAGCAGGTGCCTGATGGGGAAGGTAATTACTCCAGGCCATCCTCATTTGGGGGATGTCTTTACTCAGGTAAGGATGATCAGGGGATTTCAGGTTATCTAAATGGGGAAGATGATTACTCCGGGTCACCTGATGGGTGTGATGATTTCTCCAGGTCAGAGAGATAAGGGGAGGTGATTATTCCAGATCAGCAAGATGAGGGGAGGTGATTACTCCAGGTCCGCGACATGGGGACAAGATTACTCCAGGTAAGCCTGATGGGAAGTAATTACTCCAGGTCACCTGATTGGGGGGGTTGAAATCATGCCAAGTCAACTGATAGGGGAGGTAATTACTCCAGGCCATCCTGATTTAAGGGAGGACATCATTACTCTAAGTAAGGCTGATGGGATTCCAGGTTAACTCAAGGGGAGATCTGATGACTCCCGGTCACCTGATGAGAAAGATGATTACACCAGGTTATCTGATGAGGGGGATGAATGATTACTCCAGCTCAGCTGACGGGGAAGAGATCACTCTCGGCCAACATGATACTAGGGTGGGGCATAGTGCCATTCAGCCTAGTGAAGGTGGAGGGCTA
Source organism: Neoceratodus forsteri (assembly GCA_016271365.2). NCBI lineage: Eukaryota > Metazoa > Chordata > Ceratodontiformes > Ceratodontidae > Neoceratodus > Neoceratodus forsteri. The sequence continues at coordinate 49,763,403 of JADMNL010000031.1, read as the reverse complement.
CAGAGCTAGTGAAGCTGACTCTCTCCTTTAAATTATTATCCCTCTATAGCAGCAGTAGCTTTCATTTAGAAAGCAACATTTCTGATGCTGCTTTTCTTTAAAACGTCATTTGCACATTTAGGAATGGTCTGTTCCCACCTGCACACATACCACGCAGGGCTCTGCTCCAGAAGATTGCAGTATTACTGCTCCAGCCTCTACTTATCCACATTACAAGTTCGACCCTCACCCCTTTATAAATAACGTAGAGACAAATTAAACCATGACAACATTTATTAAATAGTCTTCAAAGTTTAAATAGCACTATGATTGTTATAAATTCTTGCACAAAATCAACTAACAGAAAAAGCACGTCATAATTTCCTTCACAACTGTCAACTCCTCTTGGAAATCATAAAACAGAAGATCTTTGTACCATAGTATTTCTAAAGCACATCTTGTTATTGCAAATATGGCCACTGCAACAATAATGTATTAGCGCAGAATAATGATCAGACCTGTTCTGTGCAAACTGACAACATTAACACAGTTCCACATGGTATACACAGACCTGCCAAAGAGAAGACGTTATTGGTTGGGGGGGTGCAGTGCCCCCAGTTATTTCCAGAAAAGATTTGAATTTTTTTTTTTTTTTAACATTTTGATCACTCCCTGATGCAGCAGACATCACTGTGTACAAAGTGCGTGCTATTTATATCAGCCTTTCTGGCACCCGACAAGGGGGACACACTGACAAGCATCTGGCAAGCTTTAAGAGGGGCTGGGATAAGGCAAGGGGACTAGTAAGGGTGATGTGGGCAGGAGGTGGCATGAATTGAAATCCTAAGGTGCATGTAACACCACACTGGGCAGACCTGATAGATCATAAGACCCTCTGCTAGCGAATTTCTATGTTACCCATTGCCCTCTGGTGCTGCAACACAGAGCAGATATGCAGCAAGACAGTCCATCAGTGTAACTCTACAGCTGGGGTTACTGTATTAGTAGAGTCGCTATGGGTAACTAAACCACCCCCCTCTGACCAGCGCAGGCTGTGGCACCTTGGCGTACTGGATTCTGTACAGAGTATGCCTTCCAGAATAGGGGTAACCCACTGTTAACTCACTGAAAGGCATTACCTGTCTTGTCTAGTGCTCCTCACTTACGGACTGCTATAGATATGAATCTCAATAACAGACAGGGCTTGGAACGGATTATACAAAACGTAATGTTAAGGATTATACAATGAGCATAAAAAATCCTGTAACCCAATTGGTCAGTTAAGGTCTTTCCCTTATGCTACCCAAGCATCAATACAGTCTTGAAGTAAGTTTATTTATTAAATTCATTATTTTATTTAAAATATTTGTTCAGCAGAAACATGATAAGCTTCAAGCAACTCATCTCCAGAGATGTCCTGGTTCTACTGTCCTGAAGCAAGGTGGGAAAAAGCAGGTAGCCAGGTGGTCAATGACCACTAAAAGAGTTGGTTTGGCTACCAGATTACAAAATTTACCCACCAACAGATTACCTGCCAATGAAATAATCAAGTCCTTAATTATGCTGATCATTAAACATATTGATTTGGCTACCAGATTTTGAAATCTAGTTGCCAAACTTGCCACCAGCTCACAAACTGATTTGTCTCATCATATCCTGAAACAAATCTGCTTTTGGAGTGTCAGACTTTCCAAGACAAGAACAGCACTTGCCATTGTTAGAGAGCATTCTGAGCCTGGCTGCCGTGACACACAGCAGGGTCCATTACTGGAAGCAAAAACATCTTAATTCATCTAAGCTGAAAATCTGATTTCAAGAACAAAATATTTGTTTCAAATTTCTATGTGATTTCTGTAAGAAAAGAAAACTGCATCTTGACTCCAGTGTGTGATCCTGCCTCGGGTGATGTTAGTGAAAGAAGAGAGTACATCTCTCAACACTCATACAAGTGGAGAACAGCCTGCCACATCGGAGACTCAGCCATAACTGGATAACAGAAGCACTGAAAGTGGTGAGAGCACACAGGTGCCCTCTGCAATTCAGTTGCATTTTCAGAAGTAATCTTTAACTGAGTTATCTATTCTGAAGCATCTGAATACAACTGGAACCTCAGGAGGGGTGGGAGGACCGCAAAAGATTCTGAAGTTCTGAAAGGTTCTGATAAACCCTGAAAGATTCAAAAATTTATCTGAGCCTTGCAACACAAAAGACTCCAGCTCTCAGTTGTAAATAATAAATTAGAAATTAGTGTGCATTAATATCCATGTGAGAAATAGCAACTTTTGCAAAAAACAAACTAAACACTCATAGGTGTCCCCAACCAGGAAAGAAAGCAGATTATAATAAGGGTCTGAGAAATGGAGCTTTCTGATTGGCTGCAGACATTCTAACAGCCTTATGTTAATCTTTTATTAAAAATACATGTGGAGCTTAATCACATGCTGACGAAGGTTTAACACTATTTAAAAAAATGTTTTTATTATAATAGCACTAAGGCACTCCCAGGGGTTATGTTAATGGTCAGTTAATCACCCTCTAGGGGCATGTGGCACTCGGCTACACCCTGTGCCACATTACACCCCTAGAAGGTGATTAACAAACCATTAACATAACCCCTGGTCATGCCTTATTGCTTAAAAATGCCATTTCAGTGCTTAGTGGTCAGTTTCTCCCTTGCATTAGTTATCCGAGCCTTATTAGAACATTCAGAACCTTTTAGTTTTAAAGTACAAAAACTGTTTAAACCATCATTCCCTACCAATAAGCTATAGTTAGGGCTGGACCTTTGCCGTGGAAGTCACGGATACCATGACTGTTGCCATTTTTAATATACTCCTTGGCATTTTCTGTGATGACACCATGTTGTTGGGCATTTTTCATGAAATCACCATAGTTTTTGGTTTCTGGAAATGATGGACCCGTAATTTTGCATCTCACCTCAGCAATCGCTAGGTCTTCAGTTGGCTCCACTGTCAGATTATGGAACACGTAAGCCCTGGCTGCCCAGATGGCAACACAATGTGTGAACTCCTGCCAATGGGCCAGCCTAAAAATGTAATTATCAAAACATTTAAATCTTTGCTGATGTGCTTGTATAAAACATATGTCAAAATAAAGGGAATGGTTTAACACACAACAGATACATGTCTTTTCATGACTTTTACTATAATTTCCATGACGTCTGTCATTTTGACCATGACAATATCATGATTTTCTCGAAAACATACAATGAAAAAAGACCTAGCTATTGTACTTGAAAGGAACTGAATCCAAAAACTACTTGGCGTGGTACCACTGTAAATATAATTAATGTCACATATGGCTGTTAGTACCCCTCTTGTAACACCACTGTGAGTATGATCACATAAAGGGGAATGACAGTCAAAATTTACAAAAATATACAGGATGGAGTGTTTTATGGGTGTAGTCCTGGGCCCACATATTCAAAAGAGATGCACGGCACAAAATGGAGATGCGCTGTGCACCTGTGTGGAAGCGTGATATTCAAATGGCAGAGATGCGTCACGCATGTCAGAATGCACGATCGCGCATAATGTATGCAGCACAGAAACAGGGGGGTGGGGACATGAATGTGCCGCACATGGGAATATTCAGCCAAAATGTGCGGTGCATGTGCTGGGCATCCCAGAGATGTGCCGCGCAAAGATACAACGACAAAAGGAAGGCCTAAATCGGTCATCCATCCATAGGCAGGCCGCAGAACTGCAGACAGGTGCTCCTGAGACAGCCCTTTGAGGTGCACCAGGATGTGCTCCAGGCACCCACACACAGCAGTCACACCAGGATGGCAGTACCCAAAGCCACAGGTGCTGTGACGCCCCTGGCATCACCCAGACAGACACCCCCCACACTGTGCCAGGGTCGTAGACACCCAGCTGCCACATGCAGGTGCCATCGAGTGCACCCCTGGCACACCAGCGGTGCAGACAGCCACAATGCAGCACATGTACCAGGGGCCACAGCCTCCATGTGGCCTTCAGGGCACCACCCGTTGGTGGTGTGCGTCCATGGTAACGTCTGGGACAACAGTGCCCAGGTGGCCTGGCGGTACTGGTGGCAGCATGGCATGGTCCTGGGTCTGACCAGTGGCACACACCCACGGTGGTACACCATAGGTGCATACCACATGCCTGTGCCTGACCCACACCATCCAGAGCCACAGACATGACACAGATGCCCCCATGCTGTGTGACATTGCCACAGGGGCACTACGGTGGGTTGGTGTGGTATTCCAGTGGTGCACACTGCACAACTGTGGCCAGTGTGGGGCAAGGGTGGCACCACCTGCAGCCTGAAGGCAGCATGGGCATGCCTTACAGACACCGGACCCTTCCGGTGTTGGGCATGCGGTCACCATGGGCACATGCTTGGCCAGTGTCAGGGTGGCCACCCAGGTTACCAGAACAGTTCCAGGTGGACCCCACTCACTCGGGTACCCAGTCACTGTCTAAATCCTGGCATCCCTTGCCTTTCTCATCCCTTATCCGTTATACTGGGGTATGTGGGGAACTATAGGTGAATGTAAAATGCATACAGGGCTAGTGTATCACATTCATGTTGCATACTGATCACAATGTGTCACCCTGGGCCCTCCTCTATTGCTTGCCCAGGTGAGCTCCTGTGGCCACTGTCCAGGTGGGCCCCCTGTACCCCAGTTGGACCCTGTACATGGCCATGAGTGACAGCACTCTACGCAGGTCACTACAGTCCACGCACACACATATACCTTCACACCAGCCTGCTGGGCTGCAGTTAAGTACCTCCTGTTCACCTTTGTGCAGTGGTGGGGTTGCCCTGCAAAGCTGGATCTGCACATGCCACAGCTATGCAAATGCCCTGAATACATTCCAGTAATAAGATGCAAGTGTGGGGATTGGGCTCAGACTATGCAGTGAGGCTATCTGCATATCCTGGCTGAATACTGCAATCCTGCACGCCGCGCAAGTGGCCATCCATCAAGCATTTCTGTATGCCCCACACAGGTCTCAAGACACCTGCCACGATCGAGCATATCCCACTGCATGATCGCGCATGTTTGGGATGTTCAGCCAGACTTGAATGATCGCATTCTACAGCGCATCATCTGAATATACCACTGTTTTATGCCAGCGCATCTGAGAAGTACAGAACATGGACTTGGGCAATGTGGCGAGCCACCTTTGAATATGGGGCCCCTGGTGTTTTGTGTGTGCTGTAAGGTACTCTGCCCTTAGAATGAGTACAAACAATCCAGCACTTGAAATCAAGTGGTATTTTTATTTTCCCTCACCACATTCCTAGTTTTATCCATCTTTGTTACAGGTTTCATTTCCTTCTGTTACAGCATGCAAATGCTTGAGATTGAATCCAAAAATTGCTTACATTTCATGACCTAAGTGGTCCCTTCCTCAGAGCTGGTAGGCTTCCAATAAAATATAAATAAAAATAATGAATTGCCTTATCATGGATTGTTGTCTATATTCATTACTACTTAATATTTTTAGTAATGGAGTTCTATTTATATAATGAAATTTCTTGTGAATTATAAAAAAACAGTATACCTGCGGGTGGAACTGTCCTGCCTTTTAAATGTTTAAATAAACGTGGGCTTTCTGTATATACTCTCTGAACAGTATGATAGACTGTCTGTGGCCATTTCAGATGACTGACCTGCGGTGGTGCCTATGTAAAAAAGTAGAACTGAACTGCTTTTTAAATTATTTCTAACAAATCTTCCCTTTTTGTAGTGATTACACTGCTTATTTAAACATTACCTAGGAACTCTGTTCATTTTGAATATCTCCGGTTCCCTTGCACTTTCAGTTTGTCAAGCGTTCATGTCTATTTAAAAATATATGTGAGAGCTTTTGTTCAGTGTTTTTTTTCTGGGTTACTATAACTCCCTACTGATTTTACCATGCTGCTATTTTTATCTTACCTTCATTTCTAAAAGTAAATGTATAACAGAATGTCAAGACACTGTTAGTCATGGCTCCCTATAGCTGTGTCAATTTATTTGATGTTACCACTGCGTTACTGTACTGCTATTATGCAGGACGCCGTTTTGAATATGGTCTGGTGAGAGGGGCTGAGCCACTGTACCATGCATGAATAATGCGTGATCGCATTACCTAGGTGACGTGGATTCGTGGCCCGTTCACTATGGAAACCAAGTGCAGTTTCCCTGTTGAGAAATCTTTATTTATTTAGTTTTTGTTGACCAGATAAGTGCACTAGACAAACTCCGTATTTTCAGGCATGACCCGGGGGGAGGGGGATACAGATGAGTGCCAGCTGACTTTGGACCAGATTAAGCTGCTGGTGGTATTTCACTGGTATTTTACTGGAAACTGGTACGCTTGGTCCCCCTGCTCACAAGTGCTAACTCTGCTTCAAGGTTCATTCAGAGGAGAATATTTTACATGAAAGGATTATTTCAGGCCCAGGACTTGATGTTTAAACATATATTATGCTCCCTTCTGTTTACATTATTTACATAGTCCTGTATCTGGCAGATGGTTGGGTTGGATTGGGGGGGGGTGCTACTTATTATTCTGAAGATTGCCACAGTGTTATACACCACAGTTAACAGTTCACTTCAAAGGAATACGGATTCCTTTTGTTTTTCAATCTCGTTCCTGATACTGTGCATATTTTCTGCTCAGTTATTGTAAGTTTCTGTAATTCTGCATTATGACTATGTCTAAAAATCAGTCTGGAAGTCCTCATAGCCATGCTTTCTATTCTTCAGATATGATACAGATCATACAGTTATATCTGTATTTCTTTTACCCTTTGTTGATTTATTTTCAGTGCACAGAAAATCCAGCTGTTTCACATGCATCTTACGTGTTTTCAACATACATGCATAGTGGCTATAAATGTTTTCAACATACATGCATAGTGGCTATAATAACAAATCCTAGCCAGAGCCGATAGGGCTGTGAAGAGCTACCAAATGACCAAAGTTATTCTCTTCTTGGTGCCATATAGTACTGTTTAGTCACAATCATCAAAAACTGGCATGCTGCTAATTCAGTCCTCTTGAATTTATTTAGTCTGAGTACATGCTGCTGCTGCTGTGTGTGTGTGTGCATGCAACCTGTCCTGCCTACAGGAATGAGATAACTAACAGCTGCAGCTGCACTGTCTGTAATCTAACACTGTAGTCTGACCTTCAGAGTTTCAGTAAATTCCAACAACATATAATGAGTTAACCCTTAGGTTGCTGAAAGGAATAGAATAAATCTATTAGACTGAGCTGGACCGATGATAGAAACAGCAGTTTAAAAAGTTGTTTTTTTTTGTTAATATCCTGAGAAGTTCTGAGGTTACAATACAGTAGCATCCCCCCCCCCCAGATGCCTTTAACATAGAGCACCAAACAGCAAAAATCAGAAAGGGGGGGTGGGTGCACTATTTTGCAGCTGTGGAGAAATACTTTCAAAAGTCCAAAAAGGGAGTTCCACTATCAGCCGTTTAGAGCTACAATCTGATCCCAAAAGTGCTGTAGGCTCTGCCCACAGCCCTAAAAATGGGATAGTGTTAAACTTGCATTGTGTTATATATTTTTAGACACACATATTACAAATAATTTCATACTGTAATATGTAGAATCAAACCCTTTTGGTACATGTAACTGTTCAAAACACAGCCCAAACGGGATTCTCATTAAGTCCATATCTAGGATTGGTGGTTTGTACAGTAAAGAGTCACCAGGCTTCTTGTTTTAGCAGTAGTTTCTCTCAATCACCCACCTCTTCTCAGATAATGTACCCTCTCGATACCCATAAACCTTAGAGTACTCATATGGTGGTGTTATTCCTGGAAGTGTCTGGCCAGGAGTGACCTTTCTTTTCTTTGTCTGATATCGCTCTTGTGTTTGGATATTCTGATTTTTAGTGCTCTTGAAGTTTATCCAATGTAGTACAGGCACAAGGGCAGATGATACAATACCAGGTCAATACTCTAAGGTTTATGGGTACTGAGAAGGAACATCATCCGCGAAGAGGGGGCAACTAGGGAGAAACTACTGCTATGATGAGAAGTCTGGTGGATATTTACAAACATATTTAAAAATATTAAGTAATAATGAACGTAAACAATTCATGATGGGGTAATTATTTTTTATTTATGTTTTATTATTTTATTGGAAGCCCACTAGCTCTGAAGAAGGGACCACTTAGATCTTGAAACATTAGCAATTTTTGGATTCAATGTAGGAGTTTTTTTTTAATTGTGTCTATACGTTTTCTGGCCACTGGAGATCTCTGTGTTTGAATTTGTTTTGCTTTTCTTTTTCCTACAATGCCTCCTGTCCCATGTGACAGTGATGAACTTGTGACCACAGATTCAGCATCTTCTGGTTTAGTCTCAAGTTTACAGCAACAGGGCTGTGATTTTAAGTCCCTTTCCTTATCTAGGGGGAACCAACAAAGGTTACACATTCACAGTCTGGCACACACCTAAGGGATAATGAAGTGGTTATTCTGTAAGAAAACAGCTAGAGTCTTTTCTAATTATAGCAATGATGACCTGGGGTGATTTGTTTGTTTTTTATGACTGTGTGTAGTCTGACAAAATGAAAAGCTTTAAAAACAAAACATTTACTTCTGCTGACTAGACCTAGACACATACCTAGAAAAAAAGATTGGATTAGAACAAGTTATTTAGTTGATGCCAGAACATTAGACTCCTAACAGCAGATTGCTGCTGCTGCAGCAGCTACCACTAACTGAATCAATGGTCTTGAATGCATCACTGTCTCATGGGACAGGAGGCACTGCAGGAAAAGGAAAAGCAATTAAAATTTCAAACATGGAAATTCCTAGGGACCATAAAACTAGTAGGCAAATTTAGAAAAAAACTCGTAACAGCTAACAAAGGAAAGGAAACACTAGGCCTACATATAAATCAAAATACCCTGTACAACATATGTTTTTGGAAATGTTGACTGTAGTTTTCCTTTAATACAAATCTGGTTCTCCATGTCCTTGCCCACACCTTTAGCCTTCTTTCTGGATCCTTTCACCATCAACAACCTTCTTTCTAGATGAAAGAAAGTATATTCAAGAGCAGCTTCCAAGTAGAACCCACCCCAAACAATCAATAACCCTTACCTGGCCCCAAGTTGACTGAAGCATAATTTTTAATGAATTGCTGCCTGTGTTTGATAAAAACAAGAAATTGTATTTGGCTCCATGGAGCAGACATCCCAAAATGCTGACACTTCCTGAATTGCCAGACACTCGCACATTTTGTGATGTCAGAAAATGAAGAGCACGGGAGTGCATTCCACAGAGTTGAATAGGGGCAATTTTTACATGCATTTTATTATGATTTAGAGTTCCGATTATAACAAATCAAATGCTTGACTAACAGGGTCCTTGTTAGTCGAGCAGTGGCCTTGATTTGTTGCAATTGGAACTCAAAATCATAATAAAATGCATGTAAACACCATGCCCATTCAACTCTATGGAGCGTGCCTCCATGCTCTTCATTTTCTGACATCACAAAACATGCGAGCGTGGGGGCGTGTCTGGCAATTCGGGAAGTGGCAGCGTTTTGGCTGTCGGCCCCACTGAGCCAAATACAATCTCTTTTTTTTATTAAATACAGGCAGCAATTAACTAAAAAATAAGTTTCAGTCAACTTGGGGCCAGGTAAGGGTTATTGTATATTGAGGTGGGTGGTACTATCAAAGTATGAAGCTGCTCTTTAAAGGGGAATGTAAGCATGTCAGGCTTCACATGATTCTGCCCAAGAAAAGATCCTTGAAATGATACACTGAGTTTGCATGTAGGTATCAGCAGTCCAGAGACATAACTATCTAAATCATCTGTAAATCGAATCAAGGCAGCAGTCTGGTCATGAAATCTTGAGACAGAAAGCGATGTCACTGAGGAGGAAGCTGTATGTTGGTTGGAAATAACCGGTCACCCCTTGGTAACATCACTTTACCATTACTAAAGCCCAGTAATGAATTTCATTTTCACAAGAAGCCAATGAGGAGAAACCTGCATCAAAATAAATAATCTGATAGTGTGTCTTATTCACTCCTTAGGCCCATGTTGCATTTCTTTTCAAAACATTTATCCAGGCTTGTCAAAAATGAGACACAATATTTTGTATTCATTGAGAGGGGCATGTTTCTTCCCAATTATATGGGGTGGGGTGGGAGGTGGAGAACAAAAGCCCAGAAAGGTTGAGACTAGATTAAGGTCCCATAGTGAGTAAGCGACTAGTGGAATTTGAACCAGAGCCTCCTAGTTCCCAAGTCAGTGCTCTACCCACTAGGCTACACCAGCTCCAAGCAGCATGCAGCAATTTTCTTTATAAAAGCCCCTGGTTGAAACTGAAACTAGAAGACCCTTTTGGGTCTGAAGTGATACCCATTTTACATAGCTCATGCCCTCAAGTGTCTGTTTAATCTTAGGAATAGTCTCAGGCATCTATCTGGCCAACAGATAAACAAGGGCTCTGCTCCCCCAAACACATGGTTGAGAGGTTTGCCCATCAGGCACTGAAATGATGTTTTCCTTAAAAAGTCAAAAAGCTGCACAAAAAAAGCCGACTCTTCCAGTCAACTACCAGCTAACTCAGACATACAACAGTCAATTCACTTCTGTGCCGGTCTAACAACGCAGCCTATAACTGGCTCCTTATTGCTCAACATGGCTCTAAAATGACACAGCACAGGAAAGAGAAGCTTGGCTCCTCTGGTTAACTGACTGTCACCCATTAAGAAGGTCTGTATAGCCAAGAAATGTTTTAACATTTCTGATTGCTTCTTCCCTTATCTAATAAGAAGCTGTACAGTATGTCAAATAGATGGCATGTGGAAGCCTGCCCGTGGCTCTCACTGCCCGTCCTTCTGCTGGAGAGTCTGTACAGTTACAGGGCACACCTTTGGCTCTTTTGATTGGTTACTAGACTGCCTGATCACAGAGTCTGCACAGCTACAGGGTACAGTAAAGAGAGGTGCTCAGCTCCTTTGACGGGCAGCTTCTTAGTGGTGTAGAAATGGATGACCTCAGGAATGCTGTCAAATGGAGCACTGTTCTGTCCCAAAATGTACTTGTTGTCCTTCGTCTTTGTGAACTTCATGTGCATGAACCCCTGGGTGCTCCTGCAGGAAAAGAGTAAAGAATCAGCGGAAGAACAGCCATCTTGGAAACACAGAAACATACAACCAGATAAAGACAGAAAGCCTATCCAGTCCACTCTGTAACTCTACCTCGAAACTACTGACCCTCTATACACCCTACCCCCATTTATTTTTCTAATAAGCCCTTCAAATCTATCCCAGCCAGCTTTTTTTTAAACTTCCAGCTTTTTTTAAACTTACATTTTTATTTGAGACTTCAGCTTCAGACATCACATTTCATTAACAGTTAATAATGTACATTAGACTTCTTATGTGTTGGTAGCATTTCAAACTGATAGGTTAACACAAACAGTAAGCTAGTAGCTTTGCTGTACAATTAATTCCATGAACATTCTTAGTGCTATGCATATACAAATATCAGAGATACGTAGCTGATCACATTAGCCATATTATGTGGATCATCGCTGGTACTTCTTGGTTACCTACCATAGTCTATGTAGGGATCCCACTGCTACCACCTTGTTAGTACGTTAAGGTTATTGCCATCATAGGGGAAAATTAATCGTGGCATAGATGTCCTCCACCATCTGTATTTCTTTTACTAGATCTGTCTATTCTCCCTTGGTAGGGACCTCAGGAGACAGTAGTGTCTGGTTATCATTTTCAGGGCTGCTACAACCAGAATGCAGTACAAATATTTGAGGCCTGCAGGCTTCTTGTGAGAGAAGCCCCAATCCCCAGCTAGTTTTGAATCCAGCAATGGCGTCCGTATTACACACTACACTAGGCGAGCTGTTTCACTTATCCACCATTTCCTCCATAACGAAGAACTTTCTCGCATTCTTTTTTTAATTTGCCACATCCAATTTAAGGTAATGACCTCTTGTGGTCAAATTCTTATTTACTTGGAAAAGTTTGCCGTGGTGGACCCTACTGTATCACTGCAAAACTCAAAGGTCTCTATTGTGTCCTTTCTCTCCATTCTTGTCTCCAGAGACTACACATTAAGGCTCTTCAGTCTTTCCTCATATGATTTTCCCTGTTGTCCCTGGATCATTTTAGGGGTCTTTTGCAGAAAGGTCTTTAGTCTTATTCCTGTGCTTTTTAGGTGTGGACTCCAGAACTGAAGACAGTACTCAGGGTTAGGCCTCACTAAAGACCTCAGGGTTGTCTATCTTAAAAAAAGATAATCACTGCTATAAGTAGAACATTATGCTTAAATAGGATTACTGATCGATTCAGCCATCAGTCCCACAGAAACATAACATTTGTTGGCAGAAAAGGACCACTTGGCCCACCTAGTCTGCTAGATGTTCCCTGCCTAAGCTGTCTCTGCAAACCCTATCTGGTCCCAGAGTACCCTCCCCTTCCCTGCCTCTTCTCTAGTACACCCTTATGTCTGTACTACTCATTCTTGAAGCCCTCCACTGTTTTAGCCTCCACCACTTCCACTGGCAGTCTGTTCCAGGCATCTACCACCCTTTCAGTGAAGAAATATGTCTTCCTATCTATCTTGAACTCCCCCCCTCCAGCTTCATCGCATGCCCACTGGTGCTGGTGATCTTTCTTATATGAAAGAGACCGCTCTCTGCACCCTGTTCACCCTTGTAAGGCATTTATAAATATAAAAACAAAGAATTTGTCAGCAAAGACCACTTGGCTGTCCCACTTTGCCTGATATTTCCTGCCCAATTTGTCTCCGCACATCCTAAATGGTCTTCAGCAACCCGCCCTCCTTCCTGCCTGTTTTCTAACACACCCCATGTCTATCCCATGTATACTATATGCCCCTCACTATTTTAGCCTTCACCACATCTGCTGGCAGTCTGTTCCTAGTGTCTGTCACCCTTTCAGTGATTAAATATTTCCTCACATTCCTCTTAACATCCCCCCAGCTTCACTGCATGCCCCCTGGTCCTGGTGCACTTTCTCATTTGAAAGAGACTCCCCTCCTGTACCCTGTTCACTCCTGTGAGGTACCTGTAGGTCTCTATCATGTCACCTCTTGCTCTCCTGTCTTTCGGGGTGTACATGCTGAGATCCCTCAGTTTCTCCTCACATGGCTTCTCGTGCAACCCTATCACCATTTTCAGTTGCCATTCTCTGAACTATCCCCACTCTGTCTATGTCCTTTCTGAGGTGTGGCCTCCAAAACTGGATACAATACTCCAGGTGGGGTCTCACCAGCAAGTGATAAAGAGGCAGCACCACCTCCCTCCCTCCTGCTGGAAATATCCCTCCCTATGCACCCCAGCAGCCCTACTCACTGCTTTGTCACACTGCCATCCACTTTCAGGTCATCAAATATGATAACCAAAGGTCACTTTCCTGTTAAGTTACTGTCAGTACTCCCCCACATCCTATACTCAGCTCCTGGGTTCCTGTGCTCTAGGTGCGTGATTCTGTACTTTGTGGCACTGAACCCCAACTGTCATGCTCTTGACCACTCCTCGAGTTTCCTGAGATCCCTGCGCATTCTCTCCAACCGCTCCTCCATGTCTACCCTATTGCAGATTTTGGTATCATCTGCAAAAAGGCATACCTTCACTTCCAGTGGTTTAGCAATATCACTTATGAAGACACTGAAGAGGATCGGTCCAAGTACTGAGCCTTGTGACACCCTGCTGGTCACTCTCCTGCCATTAGAGCGAGTGCCATTGACCACCATCCGCTGTCTCCTATCCATTAACCATTTTTTTTTTCACTTTTTATTTATTGCAGTTATAAAATATAACATACAAAATATAACACTTGGTTTCAAGGCATAGAAACCGATACAGCATTCGGTAGCATACATAGGAGTAATAAACTTGTCTCCCTGAGTCACGACATACCAGGGAAGAACCAAATAAAATAGATCTAAGATGTACAGAAAATTCCCAAATTGTGGCCCTAATGCCAAGACCATGGACTATGTCCCCAAATATGCAACTCGATAATGTCCTGAGTGTGTGCACTCTTGAATTGGACCGAAGACCTTCAAAAGTCTGTGACAGTCCTAGAGAAAATGATAATATCAGTCCAATAACTGCGGGCAGATACCGTGGTGGGTCCTCTCCGTGCGTCCAAAAGAATATATATTTTATATAACCAACTCCACCTTTTTTTATTACATTTTTTTTATACTTTATTTTTATTAGTTTATCAATGTAACAGCATTGAAATATACATATAGTGGACTATCCGGATACAGAGTACAATATAGGATCCCAGTCCCTTATTCACAGAATAGGTGCATTCACCATATAGAGATACCACATCAGGGGTAACCATGTTACAATCTATAAAGAAAAAAACAAAATTATGCTGTGTTTAATGATTTCAGGAGCAGCATGTTTTTTTCCTGAAATTGATTAATGTCCAGCGTTAGTCCTTCAAAAGCAATGTGCTCTCATTTGAGACCTTTGACTCCATGCATTATATCTAAAGAAACATCACAATTTTAAACTGAGAGCAGGTTGTTTTAAGCATCTATTATTTAACGTCGCCCCCTACCTCCAGCCCATCACTGTCCATTTAGGTAATTGTTTAACTTTTGAAACAGCTCAATTTAAGCTCAAAACAGCTATAAAAAAAAGACACTGTGTGAAAACACAACAGAAAAAAGTTTTATAAACTAGTCTCCGAGTCCAACATCAGGGAACTGTCAATAAGAATAGACAGTAGACTGTCATAAAGAGTTCCAGAAGGTCTTACTCGGATCCTGAAGACCTTTCTCAGGTTTCACCTTCTTCATCGTGCAGATCTTCAGCTGCTGACAATTTCCTGGAGACAGCCACAAATCTAGTAGCCCATTTACCAGCATCGATGGGATCAGAAAAAAAGGCAGACTTTCCCCTCCCATACAATTCGGAGACACGCTGGATCAATCATTGTATGGGGTATTTCCGCATTCCTCAACAAGCGCCTCACCCTGTTTAATTTTTTGCAACGTTGCCTTGTTGCGTAACTAATGTCTTGGAACAGGTAAACTTGGTGGTTGTCTAACATAATATGGCCTACAAGTAGCGCCACCTGTAGGAACTGACCTCTTCCCTCCCACACCCGACATTACTGCCATCAAGGTTTGGGGCTCCGTAGAATCCTGTTGTCGGCCACAAGGGGTGATACGGTAAACTTTCTGTATTTCCATGATCGGTTGTACACCAGTAGGTAAATGTTTCTCTGTAAGAAAGTCCCAAACAAACATCCATGGATGATCTCCCTCACTACCCTCTGGAACACCCACGAGCCTGATGTTAACGCTACGAGCCTGGTTCTCGAATGATTCCATTCTGGCTCACAGATGTTGCAGTTCCTTAGCCATAAGAGTGGTAGCCCCTGTGGCAGAGTCAGCCCATTTGCCCACCCTGTGAATTTCTGCTTTCAGGCCTTCCACTGTAGTCTCCAAGATATTTACTCTTGAATTGAACCCCTCTACTTTCTGGGACAATCCAGTAACCGATTGAATCATGGTCTGTATTTTCAAACCCAGGGTAGAGAGGGTTTCCTCCATATCAGAATCTGCCATCTGGTTCTCAGATCCCGATCGTGAGGACTGCACACCGCCAGCTCCTTTTCCTCTGTCGGATCCACCTGCTGCTTTGTCTCACTTCAGATTCCCCATCCTGATGTATTTTCGAGTCAGGAATCCAATGAAGCCATCAAAAATCATCCAAAACCACTAGAAATTGTTAATATTGTTGACTTGGATGCACTAGATGACAGAGCTGTTAATTCCTGCATCTACACAACTCGGGCTCCACAGCACCCCCCCCCCATCCAAACGTAGATCAATGTAGCTATAGCATAACACACCATTAAAAATAATGTAATACATTTATGTAAATGAAGGAAATGAGCTGATTCTACCGCAGAATACATGTGAGGTCTGCTACTCACCTTGCACGCAGCAAGCATTGAAATACGCAGTGGTCATCCCACATAACATGCACCACAGATCCCCCACTAGGAGGCACAATGGGTAACAATTCTTGCACAGACAAACTGCTCAGTGCAGGGAGTAGTGGTATAATGCATATAGTGTTCAAGCTAAGCCAAGGCCACAGGTGCCATATTGTCACGCGTCCCCCTGCCAATAGTGCCCAGACCAAAAAAGGAAAAGCAACCTCAGAGCTTGTTAAATAACACCACTAATTCCCACATCCCTACATACAATGGAGTACAATATAATGTTCAACACTCAACCTTACTGTGCTGCTATCACCCCTCTAATATGGGTTAGAAGGTACATTATAACCTTAAGACTTAAATCACAGAAAGAACAGTTACGTACTTACCGTAACAGTAGATCTTCGAGAGAATCTCTTTTATGAGGCCACACCTACAGAACTATAGCCCCCAGGCACTAGTACCACACAGAAACTTTTGTTATTCATTTATTTATTTAAAAGTTAATAAGTGGGAGAGGCACACTGAGCCAAGGCTCATTTCCAGGTGTGACCTGGGGGAGAGACAAATACCAGGAAGAAACAGAGATAACCACTGCAGATCATAGCAGTTGGTCACATAAAATATAGCAGGCAGAATAAGTGCAAGTATATACATACAGTGGTGTCCCCATGATGAAACCCACTTTTAAAGCACTCTGCAGTATGCTGCAGCAGACCTACTGAATAAAGCAATGTAATTTCAATGGCAATTAGTCCATTTTGTCATGCAGGAAACTGTGGCATTCACTTCATCCTGGCAGTGTCACATTTTCCTGAATAACAAAAGGGACTAATTGCCATTGAAATTACATTGCATTATTCAGTAGGTCTTCTGCAGCATTCTGCAGAGTGCTGCAGAATTCGGTTTCATCCTGAGGGACGCCAGTGTAGCAACATCATTCAATAGGCAGAGTAAGTACAAGTGAAATTCAGAAGGCAGAATAAATACAAGTATGTACACAGCGACATGAAAACCCAATATTACTACAAAATATAATAGGGCACTGTGTTATACGGTATACATGGCAGAAGCATGACTGCACAGAGTTTGTGTGAGGCAGGTAAGGAAGAGAGGATTAATTCTAGGCAGGCAAAAATAAGGGAGAGAAGAGGGAAAGTAGGAGGATATCAGAAATGGGGGGAAGCGGCGATGCATGGCAAACTAGGAGGCTGGGCCCTGGAGGGCTGGGGGTGGGGGCAAAAAAAAGGGAGGAGGAGAGGGGGAGCAAGAGCATGGAGCCATGGGAAAGGTGCGGAGAAGGGATCTCAGCCCAGAGAAGGCAGTAATCTGATGGGTATTCCAGGGGAGCTGATTCCAGAGGTGAGGGAGCCAGTAAGAGAAAGACACCTGACCTGAGCAAGAGCGAGGATGAGGGAGGGAGAACATGCGGGCATTACTAGAGCACAGGGAGTGCGAGGAGGAGCTAACTGGGAAATGACGGGGAGTTGAGGTAGGAGGGGAGGGGGAGAGAATTTGCCAATGAATGTGAGACTGTGTATCTGGCACCTGGTCTTTAGAAGAATGAGGGAGAAAGAAGAGTAGAGGGTAAAGTGGTGAGTAAAAGGGGGGGGAAGAGGTGTCAAAACGGCCTTCCACCCTCACTCACCACTGTACCCACTGTAAGTTTTGCAAGCAGTCCATTAGAGGCGGCCCATGACAACATCTTATGTCAACATCTTCTGTATATAAGCGTGGTTGCCCTTCTCCCTCTTCAGTTCCCTGCTGAGGATCATACTTGGAGGACTTCCCCCTACGGAACCAGGAGACAGCTGAAGTTCCAGCTACCAGGTAAGGCTGGAAACAGCAGGTAGTCCAGAGAGAGACAGGAGCGAAGGAGCTCTGAGTCTAAGAAGGAGTGTGGGATGGCATGGCCTAAAGAAAGAGATTCTCTCAAAGATCTGCTGTTACAGTAAGTACGTAACTGTTCTATCTTCTTCAAGGACATCTCTTTCATCTGGCCACATCTATAGAACAAGCCCCAAGCAGTACTGACAAAGAGACAGTCTGGCTGGCTGGAGACTAAGGGCCTAACAAAGGAAGCCTTGAAGCACAGCCAGGCCAAAGCCTGCCCTTCTTCTAAAAGCAATGTCCAGACTGTAGTGTTTAGTGAAAATGTGGACTGTACTCCAGGTGTAGCAGCACAAATTTCTGCAGCTGAAACAGTCTTGAAACAGGTAACAGAGGTGGCCATACCACTTGTTGAATGGCCACGAAAAACTCCAGGAAGTTCCTTGTTGTACTTCCTATAACAGAAAGTGATACAGTTGGCCAGCCATCTGGACAGGCACTGTTTAGAAACTGGTACACCCTCTTTCCCAGCGACAAAGGAAACAAAATGTTGTGAGGACTTTCTGCAGTCCTTCATGCAATAAACATAATATCTCAATATTCTATGTACTTCCAAGGTATGAATGCTTCCCCTGGACTGGCATGCTTCAGAAAGTAAATCGGTAGGTGGATAGTTTGATTCAAAGTAAACTCGGACACTACCTTTGGAAGAAACATAGAGTTGGTCTGTAAAGACACCCTGTCTTTCTGAAAAATCAAATAAGGAGGCTCACACATCAGGGCCTTGAACTCAGCAATCCTTCGAGCTGAAGTAATAGCAACTAAAAATAACGTTTTCCATAACAGAAAGCACAGCTTGCATGTTGTGGCTGGCTCAAAAGGAGTCAAAGTAATCGTTCTGAACACAAAATTCAAGTCCCAGGCCGAGACTGGGTTGCAAATGGGAGGCTTCAACTGGAGGATACCTCTCAAGAATGTATGGAACACCTCTATTTGTGTCACCGTATAGCCATCAATGGGCACAAGGAAGGCTGAAATGGCTGACAGGTGCACTTTAATGGAGGAGTGCTGCAGGCCAGAATCTGAAAGGGACAGTAGGTACTCCAGAATCTGATTCACTGGACAAGAGAAGGGGTCCAAATGATGGGAAGCCCCCCCCCGCCACAGAGCTAACGTTGGCCCCAGACTGAAGGGCCTTAAGCAGTTCCTGCCTCTGGGAGGGCCTGAGCAGCAGCCTTGGCCTTCTTCCAGAGAGTATTCTGAAATTGGACCATGTGGGCAACATAATTCATGATGCTGATGACCAGCATAGCAGAGGCAAAGGTCCAACCTTCTGGAGTGCTTATCCGGGGGGAGAAAGCTGGCATGCTTTTTCACCACTGAATCTGCCTTTAGTTGCCTAGCAAATATGATTCCCTTGAGGAAGCCTGGTACAATTTGTCCACCTTTCTAGGCATGGCAGGGATCACACATTAGGTCTGTGCCAGGCAGCCAACGTGGCATCTTTAAGGGCCGCTATGAGAGAGGGAATAATAAGGGGAGGAGAGTCTGGCAATCCCAGCTATTCCTTTAGATCCCTCCTGGTGCTATCCTGCTCCTCAGCATCGAATCCCATTGCAGTCTGTAACTGTCTCATCACCGAGATGGAAGAGGGGTTATCAGAGGGGGACCTCAGGGTATAGTTAGTGAAGTCCTCACCCCCGAAAGAAACTGTGGCAATAGAATGGGAGGAGCTAGCAGCCCTGTTGCCCATGTCCTCATCCTCATGGGGGAGGAGATCAGGATGGTATTCATCCTCATCACCAGGCTCTGAAACAGGCACTGACAGCATCAAGCAGCGAAGGTGAGCAGGGTGAGGCACAGTCGAAGGTGTAGGCATGGGAGCAGGCCTGGTAGGCCCCAGCACTATCAGTCTGGGGGAGGGATGGTGCATGAACTCCCAGAAGGAATATAGCATGGCGAAACATTGAATATAGGTGGCGTCGGAATCCTTAGGGGCACCAGTGTGTGTGTGGGGGGGGAGGTGTCTTGGGTCCCGGACTGGCAGTACAGTCTACAGCAGACAGGATGGGCCAAGGCCCTGGCATTGATAAGTCAGCCTGGAATGTCACCGGGGTAGACCGAGACCCTGATGATGATGTGGTAGCCGGAGGTGACGACGGGGAGGGAAGAGTCCCCAACGGCGAAGTGGAGGTGAAAGTACAGACTGAGGATGTAGTTGGGATAAGAAGGCGCACCAGTGATGATGTGCCAGCACTAGTCAAAGCCGATTGGGTGAAGCTCCCTGTCTGGTGTCCCACAGAGAATAGGGACTGGAGCAGCAGGGGCTGAAAAGTCGGCAAGGGCAAGAAGAAGCCCAACGCCAATGAGTCATCGCCAGCCAAAGTTAGACTGGTGGGAGGCACTGCCAGAAATGACCCCGTGGGATATGGGATGTGGGAGGCAGAGGGGACCACCACCCAAGTGGCTGATGACCCCACCACAGTCGACCACAAGTGAGCTGCAGAGGACTGCTCCTTACCCCGGTCCTTATCCCAATGTTTGAGCTTCCTTTATGTTTGCAGCAAGCCCTGACTTAATTACTCATAGGTTCCTCACCTTTCTCCAGGCAAGCCTGTAAACCGTGCCACTGACTGGGTGTGCATCCAGCAGTATCTGGGCCCTTGTGGTGTTTTCACTCCAGAGGGTCAAAGACTTGCCTCCCCCCCTTCCTACCCTATCTTTCTGCATGCAGGCCTGGGAACTAGTACTCAGTCTCGGTGTGCACCCTGCCGAGTCTGGCCCTTGTGGGGTGTGCATCCCAGAGGGATGAAGGTTTGCTCCCCTTTCTTTACCCACTCCCTCTCCTCCTTGTCCCTCCCTTAGTCACCCTAGTTCTCTACTTTTTCCCCTCACCTATTCTGTCTCTGCTATGGACTGGCCTCCCTTCCCTAGTTGTGAATGAGCAATATTTTATTCTATTGTGTGGTCTTACCACACATTACAACTGTTCATATCTGTCATTTTATTTATGTAATATCGATATATGATGTGCTATTTCATTGTATCTTTGTTGTACTCCCCCCCCCACCCAACGCATCTAGAAACAAGCTATTTCAGCTCAGTATGCCTTTCCTGGTGAAACTTTCCAAACACATATATACATATATATTTTACATGGCTCGGGCAATGAAGGATAAAAAAAAGAGTCTGAAATTCCTATTTATATCACTTATCAGCAGGGATATTCAAAAAAGAAGATCTTAATTTATAAAATCAAATTTTCAATCCCCCACCCCCAGTAGTACCATAACCTTCAATTCTCCTAAACTTGGTAATGCCAGGCTGTCTAACTTCTTTGTCTGTTATCTACAGGACAGTTATCCATCCTAGTTCACACAAACACTGTCTAGGGGATAGAATGTTTACCTCTTCCGCACAGAGAAAAAGTGTCTAAACATCACTGTGTGAAGGTGAAGGTTTAAATACCTTACCCTACCTTTCCACCAGGTCTGAGACTAATAAATAGGGCTGTCACTTTTCAGTGAGGCAAAAAGCAGATAATAAACCAGACACTCAGAGTCCACCCTTAGCCCCGCCCCTTTTTATTCATTCATTCATACTTTGTTAAGCAGGTAGGTGTACTGGTGCCAGGTGCCTTTTTCAGGCATGACCCAGGTACAGCAAGTACAATGATAGGTCAGAAAAATGTAATCATACTTCAAAGTGCAAGGTTTGAGGTGATACAATAAGCAACACAGGTTAACATTTTACAGGCACATGATAACATGAGAAAGATAACAGACAATTATATGCACAATGGACTATACAGATAAATAAAAAAAAATTATTATGAGACGAATTGATCTATGATGATAGTAGTGCAAGAGGCTTAGCTAAGCAAAACAGATGCAGGCACTGAGGTTCAACAAATAATCCTTCATTTTATGACAAAGACTTTTGTGGAAGGGGGACTGTCTGATAGAGGTAGGGATAGTGTTCCATGTGGAGACAGCTGTGCAGCTGAAAGATTTCTCAATTCATCCATCAATCCATCTTTATTTTACCAGGCGAAACACCATTGAGGTGAACTCATTTACAAGGCGGACCTGGGCAAGGTACACAATCAATACAACAGTATATATTCAATAGCAACACAGAACCTAATATACAACACATGTACTACCAGAGAAAAACAGTGAAGGAGTAGTAATCAATGAATACAGCACTTTATATACATCCTAGTCATAACATATATACAATATATACAAAAAAACCCTCATAAGTGATTGGTTAAGAAGCAAGTGAATATAGAAGACGAGAAAAAAAGTAAAAGACAGGCAACCAAGGGTAGTAGGTGATTAAGGAAACAAGCACAAGATTTGCAGTAAATATAAAGGATGTGGAGAAAAAGTAAAAGAAGGACAGCCAAAGGTAGTAAGCAGTCAAGGAAAAGAAATAGATTAACTCACTGCCTCCAAGAAACGTCGGTATTCGGCAGGCTCCCGTATTCTCTTGTGTCCGAGAACGACTCCAGACGTGAGCTGCATTGTCCCTGTGTGCCCAGCCTACGCCTGGAGTCGTCGCTAAGATTTTTTAGTATTTCTTGCCAGTCAATGAAACTAGGGCTTCTTAAAACCCCTTTGGTGATACCTCACATAGTAAGCCTCTTTTCATTGGCTGTCAAGTCAAGGGGTCCCATAGGAAATTTGTAGTAAAACCCTGTTTTTAACTCTGCGTCCTCACTTTGCTGCTGCATGCAGGTAGCGTAGGAGCTGAGCTGCGTTTCAAAGTTACAGCAAGTTTGTCCTGATTCGTGAGCCGCCAGCTAACTTCCCATCTACAACTGTGCTCTTATTAGGTATCATTCATTTATTATTTATTTTGCCTTTATTGCGATTTCAATGTATTTTGGGGGTCTTTTTGTAAGCCGATTCACTGAGAGGTCGAAAACCGGAAGTTGGGTTTCTCAGTGAAGACGGCTCACAAACTCTGTCGGCTTCTCTGTTTTTGTGGCATTTTTAGGGCAGTTTTTGAGGTTTAGTTGTCTTTTCCTCCTGTTTGGTTGATTCGGCTGATTCGTGGTGGTGAGGGACCGCCGGCAGCCAGGGGGGCTCGCCGCATTGTTGGTGAACTCCGACCTCTCGCTGGGAAAAGACCTAATTTGCCCTGCTCAGTGTTTATTTTTCATTTATCCCATTTGTGTGCTCTACGCTGACCTAGCTGCATTATTTTTCACTTTCTGTCCTGAATTGTGGACGCTGATGTTGCCGACATTGTTGCATACCATGAGTCATGCAGCCATCAACTAGGTAACAGTGTTTAGGGCATTTCCAGCTGAACGTGTTTCTGCCCAGTGAGATGTGGCTACATGTACAAGGGAGGCGACCAGGGACCCTCAGTGGGTTTGTTTCAAAGATATTGAAGGACTTGGGGGGTTGTTTGGGGGGGTGTTTGGTGGTTTTTGATGTGGTTTGGGGGCGTGGGGAAATGCCGTTTGGTGCCATGTGTCTGGTGGTGGTGGTGGACACCAGGTCATCCATTTTTTGCTGTGGTGCCCTAGAGAACAGGGGAAGCCTCCCCTCCTAGCGTCAAACACCTGGTACCAGCTGTGTCTCTCTCCACCACCCCCCCACTTGATTGCTGGGAATTTGGAATCCAGTAGTGCTGTGGGGGTGTTGAGTCTTGGCGGGGGTGCAGCCATCCAGATAAGAGGGCAGTCCATGACACCGGTGCCAGGTCTCGGGAGGTGGGAGGAGTCCACAGACAATGGGGAATGCTGTTTGTGGGCTGGTGGCTGGTGTAGGTGCCATCCAACAAACAGCAGTACCTGGTGTCATGGTGCCCCCCCCCAGCCTCGTGGGCCTTGTGCCATCACACAAAGTCCTGGAGATACCAGCTTTCCCTGCTACTTATCGGTAACAGGCGTTGCCGAGCATTGGGCGGTGGGGGGGGACACCGTGAGAACACCGTGGTGAATGATTTGTTGGTGGACACCGTCAGGTGTGGAGATCACAGGCCACCAGGGAATCCATTTTGTGGGATGGTTTCATATGTTGGGAGGTGGAATGGAGGACCCTGACAGCATGGCAACCATTTTGTGAGCTGGTGTCAGGTCTCGGAGGGAAGGGGGGTGGTCACCTGGACAACAGGCAGTGCTGTTTATGGGATAGTGGTGGGTGACGAAAGACCTGGCACCATCCAGCAAAGAGCAGTGCCTGCGGTCTGGGTGATCCCCCTCCCTCCCAGACTTGACGCCAGCTCAAAATACGGTTGCCATGCCGTCAGGGTCCTCCATCCCACCTCCAGACATACGAAACCATCCCACAAAATGGATTCCTTGGAGTCTCGTGGTCTCGGACCTGTGGCTGGTTGTTTACAAAAGTGATGTGATATAAACAGAATGCCATTTTGTGTTGTTGCTGGCATTGGGGGGGTTGGAGGGACCACTGATCACCGTGGGGAATGCTGTCGCATTTGTTGGGGATCCCCCTCCCTCCCAGACCTGATGCCAGCTCACAATACAGTTGCCATGCTGGCAGGGTCCTCCACCCCACCTCCAAACATATGACACCATCCCACAAAATGGATTCCCTGGTGGCCAGTGCTCTCCACACCCTATGGTATCCACCAACAAATGAGACAGCATTCCCCACGGTGATCAGTGGTCCCTCCAAACCCCACTCCCGCAATGCCGGCAACAACACAAAATGTAGAAATCTCTTCGGTGCAGATCATCATGAGATTCCATCTGAAAAGGTAAGAAAAATGTGATTGTGGTGATTGTAGTCATTTTGTTGTTGACATTTTGTAGTCTATATGATGCGACTTGTGACGCCGTGCCAAATACTATGGGTGCCGCCATGCACATATTTGTATGTGTTGTGATGTTCAGCCCACAAAGTGCACAACACTGCTCATTATTACACGTGCGTGTTGTGCGAGAGATGGTGCCGCCGTGCACCTCATGATTTGTGTTGATGCTGTGTTGTTGAATCTCTTTGCATATGTTGATGGTGCATTGTGTGTGTATGGTTGGATAAAAATGATAGAAAGACTACAGTCACCCAAGCAGCTTGAATAAAATGCATTTTTTTGTAATTGCAGCAAGTATGAAAAAAATGTTTTGATTCCCTTTCCAATGGTGCTATGCAATCAATTTTAATTTACTGAACAGCTTGGCCACTGACAGTTTGTGTATCATGTATACTTTAGGATTTAAAAAAAAATGATTTCCCCTTTTTCCCATAGGGAAACCGTGGCATAATTTGCCATTATAAAGGAGTGTTTATAATGGCAAACACACGCCTGATTTCCCTCGCTATCTTTTATCGCATAGCGCAACGCCGACCGCTCACCGCTTCCATGTCGCCTGAATCAGCACCACCAGAAGAACTTGGTGGTATGTTTTTGTGTGTTATTTTTGCCCACTCTACAGCAGCAACCAGAGTAAAAACTGTGGAATCCTGACAGAAAAAAAAAAAGAGAGAGAGAAACCGTTTTTAAAACACGGCGATTCAAATCTGCAAACTGAAACTAAGCCGAACTGTGGATGCCCTGAAAGGTGAATATTTTATATAATTGTTGAGGCGAAAAAGGGAACCCCAACAATTATGTAAAATAAAATATGGGTCTGGGTGTGTGTAAACTCGAATTTACACACACCCTCGGGGTTAGATGCTACGCATAAACCCCTCAAACTTCACTCTCGGGGTTTATGTAGCATCAAACTCCTCAGGTGTGTGTAAATTCTCACTACACACTCAGACCCATACTTCACTCTCTATTTTGCATTTGTTTATGGCACGGTGTGTATGGCTGTCATTTTGTCCATTAAGAACCATCGAAGCATGTTGAATAAAACACACATTCTGGGTATCTCAGCCAGTATAAAACAAAAACCACATTGAGCACAATTGATTGCATAGCACCGCTGGAAAGGAAATTTTGTGACGAACAAGTCTGCCACTGATACGTTGTGTGTATCATGTATACTTTAGGAGTTATACGCATTTCTTTATGGTATGGTTCAGATTCATGCCTCAAACCTCGGCAAAGCACCTTGACTAAAATGGTAAAAACATATATTTTATACTATATGTAACCCCCACCCCCCTACCTTTTTGCAAACGACAGGTGGTATGCTGTCTGAATCTGACAGCAGTACCACGTGGGGGACTGGGTTCGGGGAGGAATAGGTTACTCGGCACAAGAGTGAGGTTTGGCTACTCTGCACAGGGGCACCCAAGTAATTCCGAACACAGGAAGCAATAACTGTGTAACCCCCCCCCCCCGCAAATGGGGGTTCCCAAAAGACTTCCAGGAGCTTGCTTGAATGGTGTTTGGCGTTTAAGCCATTTATCTGTGAGTGTTTTTAGAGCCTCTGGTACTGTCTCTTTAAGAGCTGTCTGCTTGCAGACATAATTAGTTTGTATGGGGGGACTGTGTGTTTCTCTGCTTGAGTACCACTCGAGCTGCTGCCAATTCACTCCATTTTGCAGTCACTAGGAGTGCAAAGGAACCTTTCTGAAAGATGTAACTGTTTGCCAGAAATCATTTAGAGTAATAATGAAAATACAGTTTGTCTAACCTGCTTTCTTTGCAGTCAGAACTGTGTTTGCCTAATTCCCATTCTAGTTTTGAACTGCTGAACTGGACCAATCAGTGTGGGTTAAGGTAGTTCTAAAATGGTGCCTTGGACGAATCAGAACTTGGACTCGTAATCTGAGCCAGCCACAAGAGGATTGTATGGGCAGTGACTCTGGGAGATGTAGTTTGGACTTGAGCCTTTTGGACCAACAGGGGCAGTCTATTGTGAGTGACAGCCAATCCAGCCAAGAACTGGGAGGAACTCAAAGGAGGTGCCAGTTTTGTCTGCTGGAGTTTCAGTTGAGCTCTGGCAGTGAAGAGGAAGGAGCCTGTGCTTTTCGTTGTGCAGTTTTAGTCGGGAAATGTGTGTAAGGCCCAGAGTTCCAGTATGCAGCTTATGTAACTGCTTGTTAGGACTGAATCCGTCCTGTGAAGAGAATCAAAGGATATCTGAAGAGTAGAAACCAGGCTCACCCTGTAGAAGACTGGAGAAATTGCTGAATTTGCGCTCGGTCTGTCAGGAACTGAATCTGCTGTGTGTTCTCCCGGGTATTGTGCAGTAATTGCGATCGGGATAGAGAAGCAGCCTGCCTGGTATAGTACTTTCTTTTTACCATATAAATGTGTGAGGAGGCTTGTGTAGCTCAAGTGAATCCTGCTGCCATTAAAGGACTTTTTGCCTGTTACTGGTTACCATATAAATGTGTGAGGAGGCTTGTGCAGCTCAAGTGAATCCTGCTGCCATTAAAGGACTTTTGCCTGTTGCAGTTTGTCATATAAATGTGTGAGGAGTCTCGTGGAGCTCAAGAGTAGCCCTGCTGATGCTGAAGGACCCTATCTTGTTTGGAGGTCGTGAGTACTAATTCAGGGTCGCTCCCTGTTGAATTGCCACATTGAATCCAAATGGAATTACTGTACTGCTGACTGTTTAACTAATGTTTCCTTACTCTGTGTGAAAGGGCCCCTACCAGCTGCCACAGTTTGGACTAGCCACTAGGGCTTGGGTACCCAGGGACAGTAACTGGTAGGGATAGGCCTGTGCACAGAGCCATAGTTAGATGAGTAAAGTGATAAGCTAATTAACCTGATTTCCCCCTGTCCTTGTTATATCCCCTTAAATAAATCAGAGCAGCTTGTTTCAGCAAAGTTATACTGCCTGAGGTATTTGTCTATGTTAAAGTATTGTACTGTGATTGTTGCACTGTATCTTCTTATTTTACAGCGGGTCCCAGTGCCTGAACCAGTCCTGGGGTAAGTGTATACTGTGAAGGTAATTCTGATATACTGTGTGGGCCACTAGTGGGAAGAAAGGGGGGGGTTGCAGTGTCCCAGAGGGCTGTGACCAAGTTAGTTTAACTATTGCAAACACTGACCTCTGGGTGGAGGCACCCGCCATCGGATCCAGGCCCCTCAACCTGTTAGTGGCAAATCAGGCAGGGGTAGTAGCCCCTGGGATAGCGCCATCTAGGGGTTACATCTTGGAGGCTCACCGCTGGGATTGTGTGTCCTCTAGTGGCCATATTTACAAACCACTGTTAAGAAAAAAAAATAAATGGTTACCCCGACAGAGGTGGCTGTGCACCGGCTGGTGGAGTGGTGTACTGGGGAGAAGATCGACCCCCAAAATGCTATGCTTATCCTGGACATCCCCCCTGGGTATCAATATGGACACTGTACAGGGAGTACTTTCCAAGGTGGAAGGTTTACAAAACCCTGTGGTGGTGGGTCGGCATGCTAATCTGCTCACCCACACTTTCCTGGCCCTAGTAGAGTTTAAGGATCCCATAGATAGCTCCAAAGTGCCACAGACCATTACTCCAGAGGGAGCCCTCACTGCTTGGAGAGTGATAACTAAGGACAGTAAAGACCCGGGGGGGAATGAGCCCCCACCACTATCTGAAACTTTGAGGAGAATTTGCTAAATGGCTGCTGGGGAAGGAAAACTGTGGAGGACTTGAAGAAACTATTCTTGCCACATGGAGGTGTTCCTCCCCAACACCCTCTCCGCTCCAGTACCCGTAATGGTGGCTGAACCAATGCAGACTCCTATTTCTGCACCTGCCATTAGTCAGGACTCTTACGAAGGTTGAGGATCTTCTCTGGCACCTTCCCCACCCCTCAAGGGGAGGATGACTGGGAGACCTGGATAGACTATGTTGCCCCCCAAGTGCTAGAATGGCAATGCTCGGAAGCCGAAAAGCGAAAGATGGTTAGTGAGAGCCTCCGAGGTCCTGCCCTGGCTACCATCCGTGCTAAACGGGCCAGTAACCCTGAAGCGACTGCACAGGCCAATCTTGAGGCCTTAGAGAATGTGTATGGGAGCCCAGATTCTGATGAGGACCTATGGTGGAGAGTAAGAAATGCACAACAGTACCAAGGGGAGTTGTCTGTGTATGTATCTCGGCTGGAAAAATTGTTGCAAGAATGCCTCAGAAAGGGTAGTTTGCCAGCGATTGAACTGGACCAAACCAGGCTGGACAGTATCCTTAAGTCTGCCCCCTTCTCAGAACTGCTGTTGCTTCAGTTACGCCTGGCAAATCGACTGGAATCCCCACCCTCCTATGATGAGTTAATGAGAGAAATTCAAGGAGTTGAGAAAAGGCGACCTCGGGAGGAACCTGCACTAATAGCTGCGGCTACAACCCGAGTGACTGAGGGTGACCTATCAAGTGAAGTTCAGGGGCAGAGGTTGGCAGTCAATGAGTGCTCTGACAAGGAAAAAGATATGCCACAATGGGTCGAACTGTTGAGAGAGATCCGGGAATTCAAGAACAGTCTCTTTATGAAGGCCACGCCTGTAAGTATGGGCCCTGACCTATATCAGACTGCATCTGCTATGGGGTTGGGGGTACCCACCCATGTATCTCCTGCTGATAACGTCTCCAAACTCGATTCCTTGACCATGGAAGTGGAGAAACTGACGAGATGTCTCCAAATGCTTATCACGCCGCAGACAGAGATGGCACCAAGGTTTCCAGTTAGTAATACCCCCGCCCTGGCTCCCAGCGTGGCGCCTCGGCCAGCTCAAACTCCAGAAAGTATGTTTTGCTATAATTGTGGGAAGGATGGGCACATGAAAAGGGAATGCCGGTCCCTAAAAGACACTGACAAAGTTGCATACAGGCTACAAGGAGAGCTTCAGAGAACAAATCAGTGGTTAAGAGGTGCACGAAATGAT
Source organism: Neoceratodus forsteri (assembly GCA_016271365.2). Taxonomy (NCBI): domain Eukaryota; kingdom Metazoa; phylum Chordata; order Ceratodontiformes; family Ceratodontidae; genus Neoceratodus; species Neoceratodus forsteri. Next base: position 49,733,851 of record JADMNL010000031.1, on the reverse strand, counting down.
CCCAGTGAGGGCACCAAAAATGCTAACTCACGTCCTTTTGTGGCAAGGTCAGTTGCCCAGGCCCCCACTATCGCCTCTCCAGACTGGTCCAGAATAGTGGGTCCCTCCATGGAGACCACTGTAAAGGTGAATGGAGTGTCTACAAGAGCTGTATTAGACAGTGGCTCATAAGTGACAGTTATGTTCCAGGATTGGTATCAGAAGCATTTGTCAGACGTACCCTTACAACCATTAGAAGGACTGCATGTATGGGGGTTAAGTGAGAAGGCCTACCCCTATTCCGGGTATATCCGAATTTGGCTGTCTTTCCTCACCTCCGTGGCTGGAGTGGCCGAACAAGTAGAGACCCTAGCCTTAGTGTGTCCCCCCACTGGACTGTATGATGGTGTCCCTTTGTTGATTGGAACAAATGCTCATATGTTCGGAAGGCTGGCACTGTTGTGTTATGAAAAACAGGGGTCAAAGACTAGTAGAGCTTTAAGAGTTCCGGCTTTAATTAAGAAGGCCTATGAGGCACAGAGAGATGCTGAAAAAATAGAACCAGAGGAACTGGTTGGAATTGTATGGAAGAAGGATCCTGAGTCTCTGATCCTGGCGCCAAATGCCCAGTGTACCTTACAGGGAGAGGTCCATATCAGAAAGGATGTTAAGAATAAAATATTAATGTTGGATGCACCAGGCAATGGAAAATTGCCAGAGGGACTGCTGGTCAAGCCTAGTATTTTGCCCGCTAGAGCCCATGCTTATGCCAGAAGGGTAATGGTCCAAGTTCATAATGTGTCTGAAAGAGACATTCGAGTAAATAGAGGTTGCATCCTGGCTAATGTGCATTGTGCAGACACTGCAGTGCTACCCAGCAGCAAGAGTTCGAGGAAGAATGACAGAGTAACACCTGACTCGTTTGATTTCAGTGACTCCCCGTTGCCAGCTGAATGGAAAGCGAGGATCAGTGAGAAGCTTGCCCAGAGAGACCAGGTGTTTTCTTTAAAGGAATGGGACATAGGATGCGTGCAAGGAGCTGAGCACAATATCCGGCTGTGCATGAAAGACCATTTCGTGAGAGGTCTCGACGCCTGGCACCTGCTGACATAGATGATGTGAGACGGCATCTGCAAGAGATGTTAGCTGCTGGTGTAATACAAGAATCCAGAAGCCTTATGCTTCCCATTGTGGTAGTGAGGAAAAAGAATGGGACAGTAAGGATGTGCATAGATTATCGCACCTTAAACTGGTGGACTATCCCTGATCAGTACACAATGCCCGCATTCAGGATGTTTTGGACTGCCTAAGCAGGGAGCAAGTGGTTCTCTGTGTGGATCTCCATGATGGGTACTACCAGATCCCAATGGCCCCAGAGGACCGTGAGAAGACAGCCTTTATCTGTCCGCTTGGCTTCTATGAATTCATGAGGATGCCTCAAGGGATTTCAGGTGCCCCAGCCACTTTTCAACGATTGATGGGCGTGCAGTGGGGACATGAACTTACTAGAGTGCCTGGTATACCTAGATGATGTTATTGTGTTTGGCAGCTCACTGGAGGAACATAAGAGCAGATTATTTAAGGTATTGGACCGACTGGAGGACTTTGGCCTTAAACTGTCCATTGATAAGTGTCAATTATTTCAAACATCAGTAAAGTATGTGGGACACATAGTATCCACCGAGGGAATAGAGACCGATCCAAGTAAAGTTGAGGCCTTGACCACCTGGCCACAGCCCAAAAATCTAAAAGAACTGCAAAGATTCCAGGGATTCTGTGGTTATTATCGGTGTTTCATCAAGGACTATTCAAGAGTGATCCGCCCTTTACTTAACCTTACTCAAGGGTATCCCTCAACCCACAAAAAATACCAAAAATCAGCGTCCCTCAAGACTGAAAGAGTGTATTTTCGTCCGAGTGAAGTATTTGGGGCCAGCTGGACTCCTGACTGTGAGACTGCTTTTCATGAGATCATATATCAACTTACCCATGCTCCAGTGCTGGCCTATGCCGATCCAAGAAAACCTTACATCCTGCACACTGATGCTAGCTTGCAAGGGTTGGGGGCCGTGTTGTACCAAGAGCACGAGAATGGCCTGAGACCAGTGGCCTTTGCCAGTAGAAGCCTGACCCCATCCGAAAAGAACTATCATGTACATAAGTTAGAGTTCCTAGCTTTGAAGTGGGCTATTGTTGACCAATTCCATGAGTACTTGTATGGGGCTAAAATACTAGTAAAAACTGACAATAATCCTTTGACCTATGTGCAGACCTCAGCTAAGTTGGATGCCACTGCCATAGGTGGCTTTCTGCATTATCTACATACGACTATGCTCTCAAATACCGAGCAGGTCTGAACCACATAGATGCTGATGTTCTCTCGGAGACCTGTTCCCCAGAATGATTGGGTCAGATTGGCAGAACCTGACATTCGGGCACTCTGCCGGAAGTTTGACAGGCCGGAACAAATGTCCACGGACGCAGTGGACTGCATGGTGGATTGCTTGGGACCCTCTGAGAATTGCATACCTGCTGCTTATTGCCACTTTTCTGCAATAGACATTGGTACTGCCTCAGCTGGACAATGACAGTATTCGCAGGCTCAGTCCCGTGATCCCATGATCAAATCAGCTTTAGAAGCCCTCTGTGCAGGAAAAGATGTGTCAATTACGCTCCACTGATTTGAGAACTGCACTGTTATACAAAGAAGGTCCTGAGTTGAAAGCAGTCAATAAACTGTTATACAGAGAAACAGTAGACAGAGGGGACAAGTAGACAAACAACAACTAGTGCTGCCCACTGCCTTTCGAGACTCAGTATTGAGGTCCTTGCACAACCACATGGGGCACCTTGGTATAGACAGAACACTTGACTTGGTGAGATCCAGATTCTATTGGCCTAAGATGGGGCTGATGTGGAGCAACACATTCAAACTTGTAGTCGCTGCTTACAGAGAAAGCTTTGCCCCAGAGGGCTGCCCCTTGTTAACATCACCACCAGTGCACCCATGGAGCTCGTCTGTATCGATTTTCTGAGTTTGAGTCAGATCAAGAAATATCAGTAATGTGCTGGTGGTCACTGACCATTTCACAAGATATGCCCAAGCTTTCCCACCAAAGACCAGAAAGCATCCATTGTGGCCAAAGTACTTGTAGAAAACTTTTTGTTCACTATGGGCTCCACAAAGAATCCATTCTGATCAAGGAGAGACTTTGAGAGTCGTCTGATCAAAGAGATGCTTCTCTGTGGGGAGTGCGAAAGTCCAGAACCACTCCTAACCACCCCAGGGGACCCACAGCCTGAGACGTTTCAACCGCACTTTGCTAGATATGCTAGGCACCCTGCACCCAAAGGACAAGCCTAGATGGAGCCAACAAATTAGCACCCTGGTACATGCTTATAACTGCACCAAAAGTGATGCCACTGGGTTCTCCCCCTACTGCCTGATGTTTGGAAGAGAAGCTCGACTACCGGTAGATGTGAAGAAGCCAGAAGGGGAAGGAAGGAAACATATTCAATTCAGTGCTTTACAGTAACTGGTAATTGCTATTTTTCTTTTAAACTTAGATTGTGGGCTTTTAGTGACACTATACTTTCTTTGTTGTCTTTACTTATAATTGTTTTTGGGCTGTTGAAAATTTAAAACATAGTGGTGGTGTAATTCTGTGCTATCTTTAATTGCTGCAAAATTGCTGCCCCTTCCCTCCCCTTCCCCCAACTCTTAATTATATACCCTGTTAAATCTGATTGACAGGAGCTAAACACAGGGAATAGTAAGGGTTGTGAAGTAGGAGGGGCATAAGGGAAGACCCCCCTCAGCACAAGTGTTTTGACTCATTTATTTATTTATTGGTTTCTTTTCTTTAAAAACAAAAATTATCTGAGGATCAGTGGCAGGATTTTTAGGACAGTAAATTAATAAAAAGGGAACTAGGAGAGCTTCAGTAGCAGACAAGTAGTGGAACTGCAGTATAATGTGGGGAGTGGTGCAATGCAGTGGCTGTGGGGCAGCCATATTCAGGCAGACCTTCTGGACACTGAGGTGCTGCCCTATCTGCATGCATCTCTCTGGACTGCGGGATCAGGTAGCCAGACTCAGAGCTGAAGTAAACTGGGTCAGGAGTACCATCACCCCTATCCAGGGACCACCCAGTCCAATGCAACTGCCTCAAAGGATGCCGAGAACGAGGAGCACTTGGATGACAGTGGGCTCAGGGAGGGTTAGAGCAGTCAGGCAGAGGCACATCCCAGATCCTATTCCACTCAAGAACTCATGTGCCACACTGGCAAATGAGGACAACCAAATAGAGGTACCCAGAGAAGTGGAAGGAAAGGATGTGGAGGTTAGCCAAGGAGGTGACCTCAGCAGGGAAAGCAGTGGACCCCAGAGGAGGAGGAAGCAAATCCTGGTGGGGGACTCTATCATAAGAGGGATCCAGCTAGGAACACAGGAGGGGGAGGACAGGGAGGTGAGGTGCCTACCAGGTGCCACGGCACGGAGGGATGGAAGGAAGATCCTGGGGATCACTGGGAAGGCAAGACGGGAGGGTGAGCTGGATGTCATTATCCACTTAGGTACTAATGACCTGGCAAATGGGGAGCCAAAGGAAGTTCAGGAAGAGTTTAGGAAACTGAGGAGGGGTCTCAAGCAAGTAGCTACTTCTGTCACTTTCTCAGAAGTACTACCTGTGAAGAAAGGCAAGGGAGAGCATAGAGTGCATGCACCAGGAACTTTAACTCATGGTTGAAGAACTGGTGCTGTGAGAAGGGTTTGGATTCATTGGTGACTGGGGACCCACCTGGAGGGATGGAGGTTTGTTCAAGCCTGACGACCTGCATCCATCCTGGAAGAATCAAACACTCAATGATAAGTTTAAATGCTACATTGACAAGCATTTAAACTAGCAAAGGGGTGGCAGGCCAGCAAGGATGGTACCTACTTGCTCACCCCCACAGCTAGCAGTGGAACCAGTGAACCAGAGGAGTGGCTATCTCTGCAAAGCAGTGTGCAAAGATGGAGATTAGTGCCCAAGAGGTGGATAAGCAGAAAAGGGCAAAATTCATCAGAAGGGCAGACAGCAAGGAGAACCAGGGATAAATGACAACCGAGGAAGGGCTGGAGTAGAACAGTGAAACAGTCTAGGAGGTCAAATCATGGAAAGCCATGTGTGCAAATGCCAGGAGCCTTAGCAACAAGATGGAAGATCTGGAGGCTGTCATGGTACAGTCAGACCTGGACATTGTGGCCATCACTGAAACCTGGTGTAATGATAACCACGACTGGGAGATGGCCATACCTGGCTACAACATATTCAGAAGAGACAGAGCAGACAGGAAGGGAGGAGGAGTGGCACTGTATGTGAAAAATGACATAAGGGCCACAGAGATCCAGGAGGAACAAAATGGGGGAGAGATACTGTGGGTTAAGCTGGAAAGGAAAATGGGGACAGCCATCCGCACAGGTGTGGTCTATAGACCACCAGCCCAGGAGGAAGAAACAGATAGGGAGCTGATGCTAGCCATCCAAAGGATGGCAGACAAGGTGAGGTAGTACTGGTTGAGACTTCAATATTCCAGGCGTGGACTGGAGCATCCCAGCAGCAGCATCAACTAGGAGCAGATTTATCCTGGACTCCCTTCAGGGTGTCTTCCTCAAGCAACTGGTCATGGAACCAACTCGGCAGAAGGCAATACTGGACCTTGTGCTCACAAACAGGGACAGTGTGATGGGGATAACAGTGGGGGAGCACCTGGGAAACAGTGACCACCAGTCATTGTGGTTTGAAATCACAGAAAGAGCAGAACCAAACCACACAAAAACACGTATCCTGGATTTTAGGGGGCAGACTTTGGGAAAATGGGGAGATACTTGAAAGAGGCATTAAGGGGAATGGGACAGAAATCAGGGGTTGAGGAACAGTGGGCAGTATTTAAAATGGGGATTACAAGAACAACAGAATTATGCATTAAGCAGGTTAGCAAGAGGAAAAGGAAGAGGAGACCATTATGGTTTTCCAAAGGGTAGCAAAGAAGCGAAAGCCAAAAGATTGCATTCAGGCAATACAAAAGACACAGGCAGAATGGGATAGGAGAAGTACCAGGAGAAGCAAAGGGAGGCAGGGAGGTCAGTAAGAAGCCAAAGCTCAGACAGAAGAACACATTGCAAAATCAGTGGGTAGGGGACAAAACCTTTTACAGGTACATAAGTGAAAAAAGAAAGACAAAGGAGGGATAGTGAGACTGAAGGGAGGATGGGGGCTGGTGGAGGATGACAACAGTAAAGCTGACATATTGAACAGGTATTTCTGCTCAGTCTTTACTGAGGAAGAGGAGGGTAATGGGTCTGAAGGAGTACAAGGGTGAGAATGTGCAGAAATGGACACAAGTCCCTTTACACGAGAAAGGGTCCTGAAGGAACTGGAAGTAATAAGAGTTGATAAACAATGGGGCCAGATGGGGTGCACCCAGGGTCCTTAAAGAACTAAGAGGTGGTGGCTGAACCTCTGGCTGTCCTGTTTAGCCGATCACTGGAAACAGGAGGCACCAAGACTGGAGGACAGCAGATGTAGTCCCCTTATACAAAAGTGGGAACAAAGAGAAAGCAGGGAACTACAGACCAGTCAGCCTCACCTCGGTAGTGGGGAAGATCATGGAAGCACTACTGAAGGAGAGATTGGTGGAACATCTAGTTGACAATGGACTACAGGACCCAAGGCAGCATGGTTTCACCAGGGGGAGGTCATGTCAGACCAACCTCGTTTAATTTTTTGACTGGGTGACTAGGGAGGTGGATCAGGGGAGGGCAGTGGACATGGCCTATCTGGACTTCAGCAAGGCCTTTGACACTGTGCCACATAGAAGACGATTACACAAACTGGGGAATATGGGTGTGGGCAGGACAGTAGTGTGGTGGGTAGGTAACTGGCTGGGTGGCAGGACACAGAGGGTGGTGGTAAATGGCTGTCACTCCACAGAGGGAAGAGTGACCAGTGGGGTACCACAGGGATCAGTGCTGGGACCAGTCCTATTCAACATCTTCATCAGTGAGATTGCGCAGGACCTAGAAGGCAGAATTTCACTGTTCGCTGATGACACAAAGCTCTGTAACAGAGTAGACACACACAGAGGTGTAGACAGAATGAGAAGCGACCTGCAGAAACTTGAAGAATGGTCAGGGTTTGGCAGTTGAAATTCAATGCAAAAGTGCAAGATAATGCATATGGGGCACAAAACCCTGGCACAATATATCAGTTGGGGGTGAGGATAGCATGCACCAAGCAGGAAAGGGATCTTGGGGTTGTCATCTCTGATGACCTCAAGGTAGGGAAACAGTGTGACAAGGCAGCAGGTAAAGCAAATAGGATGCTGGGATGTATAGGCAGGGGCATCACCAGCAGGAAAAGGGAGGTCATAATTCCGCTATACAAGACACTAGTAAGGCCCCACCTAGAGTACAGTGTACAGTTCTGGAGACCATACCTACGTAAGGACATAGACAGGGTAGAGAAGGTTCAGAGGAGGGCAACAAAGATGGTGCATGGATTGCATCACAAGTCCTATGAAGACAGGTTGAAGGAACTGAACATGTACTCCCTGGAGGAGAGGAGGGAGAGAGGGGATATGATAGAGACATACAAGTATCTTACAGGGAGGAACAGGGTGCAGGAAAACATTATTTTTAAGCGAAAAAGATGTTCCAGGACTAGAGGGCATGGGATGAAGTTGGAGGGAGGACGATTCAGAGGAAACATGAGAAAGAATTTCTTCACAGAACGGGTGGTGGACAAGTGGAACACCCTGCCAGAGGAAGTGGTGGGGCTGAAACAATCACAGGATTTAAGAATGCATGGGATAGACATAAAGGAATTCTGGAGGTCAGGGTAGGGGCAACAGACTTCAGGAAAACAAACTGAACTTACAAGCTCAAATGGGCAGACTGGGTGGGCCATAGGCCCTTATCTGCCGACACTGTCTATGTATCTATGTATCTATGTGTGTTTGGGTCTCTCTGATGGGGTTCAAGCTGACAACTATTTACAGTATGTGCAAAGTTAAAGGCCCAGCTAACTCATACGTACCAACTGGCTCAAGCCATGGCTGCCAAAAGAAATCTGGCCAACAAAGAAGGTATGATAAAAGGTGAAAGCACAGGAACTCCAGGAGGAGATCGGGTATTGCTAAGAAATCTGGGACTGCATGGCAAACACACAAGATTGCTGACAGATGGCACCATCTCCCTCACATTGTAGTGGGCAAACTAGATGATCTGCCAGTGTACAAAGTAAGGCCTGAGAATAATTCAAAAGATGTAAAAACAATGCATAGAAATCATTTGCTGCCCATTGGAAAAATCTTGATGGAGTCTGAGCCCCAGAAGATGCCCCTCTGGACCAGTGACTAGAGCTGCTGCTAAGAAAAGATCAAGAAAGTCTGCACCTACAGAAGCAGAGTTAAAGTGTTCCCCTCCACAAGTCCCAGTTGAGCATGACTGTCAGTCCATATCAGAAGAAAGTGAGAGTGACTTTGAATACTATCCTTCTTACAAACTGAGTCAATTGTTTGGGGCAATCCCTAGTCAATACTGGAGACGAAGCTGGGCCTTCTGGACTGTCTAAGCCCCAACTTCGTCCCTGGAGCCAATGCTCCCAGAAAGTGAAGTGCAAGCATCAGATCAGATGAAATGGAATCATTGTGCATGGTTGAACTGTTTGAGCTTTCAGGGAGGAAAATGATGGATTGGGGCAGACTGGTGATACACCAGAACAAGAAGAGTATTTTGAGTGCCCTGACAGTCCACTGCCAGTGTCCGAAAGCTCTCCATGCGAGCCAAATGTTGTGGACTCAGAAACTGTAACTCCTGGAGCTGAAAGTGCCCCAAGTTCTAGCCTCTCTACCCCATGGAGACTCCCCTGACAAGTGAGGACAATGCTGAAAATAAGGCTCAGGTGCAGAGACTGTAACAGTTCCCCTAGAAAGACTGGTCAGAGCTGTAAAGCCTGTGGTGCACCTCAGTTATGACTCCTTGGGAGGCCTGTGGACTTACCTCTCAATGTTGTCCATAAAGGAGTGTATGTGTCCCCGAGCTCATTGCCCAAACTGGCGTCAGTGCTAACTCAAGTTACTTGTGTTGCCCTCTAAGTATGGTGCCCTTGCCCCGTCCAGCCCCAAGGTAACTGATAGGAAGGCCCCTCTTCAGGTTTCATGTACAAGAGGTAATAACTTGAGTTATGGTACAATGTGTGTGTAATACTGTGTAAAGAGTGACGTGACTGCAATGTTTCAGAAATGTGTTCTTGGTAAAATGATATATTGACTGATGATTACATGTGTGAGCCTAATGCAAATGTATATGGTTGCAGTTGAAACTTATGGGATACTTGCTTGTGCGGACGTCAAGCTTTCCCAAACCAGGAAGGTGTAACCCCCTGCAAATGGGGGTTCCCAAAAGACTTCAGGAGCTTGCTTGAATGCTCCAAGCCTGAATGGTGTTTGGCGTTTAAGCCATTTATCTGTGAGTGTTTTTAGAGCCTCTGGTACTGTCTCTTTAAGAGCTGTCTGCTTGCAGACATAATTAGTTGTATGGGGGACTGTGTTTCTCTTGAGTACCACTCAAGCTGCTGTAAGTCACTCCATTTTGCAGTCACTAGGAGTGCAAAGGGAACCTATCTGAAAGATGTAACTGTTTGCCAGAAATCATTTAGAGTAATAATGAAAATACAGTTTGTCTGACCTGCTTTCTTTGCAGTCAGAACTGTGTTTGCCTAGTTCCCCATTCTAGTTTTGAACTGCTGAACTGGACCAATCAGTGTGGGTTAAGGTAGCTCTAAAATGGTGCCTTGGATGAATCAGAACTTGGACTCGTAATCTGAGCCAGCCACAAGAGGATTGTATGGGCAGTGACTCTAGGAGATGTAGTTTGGACTGCGCCTTTTTGGACCAACAGGGGCAGTCTATTGTGAGTGACAGCCAATCCAGTCAAGAACTGGGAGGAACTCAAAGGAAGTGCCCGGTTTTGTCTGCTGGAGTTTCAGTTGAGCTCTGGCAGTGAAGACGGAAGGAGCCCTGTGCTTTTTCGGTGTGCAGTTTTAGTCGGGAAACGTGTGTAAGGCCCAGAGTTCCGGTCTGCAGCTTGTGTAACTGCTTGTTAGGACTGAATCCGTCCTGTGAAGAGAATCAAAGGATATCTGAAGAGTAGAAACCAGGCTCACCCTGTAGAAGACTGGAGAAATTGCTGAATTGCCCTCGGTCTGTCAGGAACTGAATCTGCTGTGTGTTCTCCCGGGTATTGTGCAGTAATTGCGATCGGGATAGAGAAGCAGCCTGCCTGGTATAGTACTTTCTTTTTACCATATAAATGTGTGAGGAGGCTTGTGTAGCTCAAGTGAATCCTGCTGCCATTAAAGGACTTTTGCCTGTTACTGTTTACCATATAAATGTGTGAGGAGTCTCGTGGAGTTCAAGAGTAGCCCTGCTGATGCTGAAGGACCCTATCTTGTTTGGAGGTCATGAGTACTAATTCAGGGTCGCTCCCTGTTGAATTGACACATTGAATCCAAATGGAATTACTGTACTGCTGACTGTTTAACTAATTTTTCTTTTCTCTGTGTGAAAGGACCCCTACCAGCTGCCACAGTTTGGACTAGCCACTAGGGCTTTGGTACCCAGGGACAGTAACTGGTAGGGATAGGCCTGTGCACAGAGCCATAAATAGATGAATAAAGTGATAAGCTAATTAACCTGATTTCCCCTGTCCTTGTTATATCCCCTAAATAAATCAGAGCTGCTTGTTTCAGCAAAGTTATACTGCCTGAGGTATTTGTCTATGTTAAAGTATTGTACTGTGATTGTTGCACTGTATCTTCTTATTTTACAGGGGTCCCAGTGCCTGAACCAGTCCTGGGGGTAAGTGTATACTGTGAAGGTAATTCTGATATACTGTGTGGGCCACTAGTGGGAAGAAAGGGGGGTTGTGGTGTCCCAGAGGGCTGTGACCAAGTTAGTTTACTGCAAACCCTGACCTCTGGGTGGAGGCACCCGCCATCGGATCCAGGCCCCTCAACCTGTTAGTGGCAAATCAAGCAGGGGTAGTAGCCCCTGGGATAGCGCCATCTAGGGGTTACAACTGTAATGTCCAATACCAGGAATGGGATTCTAAAGTGTGGCTTTATTCACATCCAAGCAGAACAAACAAAGCATAGACGGACCCCCACAGGGCTACACTTCTGGTAATGCAGATTAAAAAGAATTAGAAACACTTCTTCAACACTCCAGCCCTCAGGCTCTGAACCCACCGGGCACACAGCCCAGACTTGCACGCTGCTTTGGGTACACAGCCCGAACTTGTACACTATCTGGGATCTTCCTGGCTCGGCTCCCTTGCCGGCCACTCGGACACCTTCCATATGTCATGGAAACATTTTCTGGTGGCTCCCTAAACCACCTAAAAGCACTTCAGCTCCATCAGGGAAACTTCCTTTTAATCCCACATCTGGGTACTTTCCTCTGGCACTGGCCAAGTACCTGAGAGAAAGTAAAGTTGCCACAGAGCAAATCCGTAGAGGTGAATTTGGTTACTACTGACGGGGGGTCTCCCACCTCTCGCTTCCACAATTCATACCCGGCCATTTCTCTGGACATTAAACATCTCTTTCTGTAAAGCTTGGCAATGTAGATTAAAGGATAAATGTATGTCACATTTCCTCTACTTGTCTTGCTTTCCCATTGTGCTGGACTTGAACATACTTTTACTTAGCATAGCCCATTGCTCTAGGCCCCCCACTGATTAAGCAGTCCAGTCCCCACTTTACTTCACTCTTTGTGCTGGACTTGAACCTACTTGAGTTAACTGGCAATGTCTATTACACTAGACCTCCTACAAATTAAGTAGTCCAATCCCTACTTTGCAGCAGTTCAGGTAAAAACATAGGCCCTCTGTCAGAGCGAACTCATGCTTTGGTTGCAGGTGCCCCACAGGTGATTCCTCACAGGAATTTCTTTCCCACAGCTTCTGATGCTGCAGCATAACTCAAAATAAGGCAGCTTCTTCCTTAGCCGGAACCAGAAGGGTTGCCCCTGGAAGACAGGCAAACCCTTCCACCCCCATCCCCTCAGGGATGGACATATGGACCAGTAACAGCGGTCTCCACCACTTCACAAACAGCTTACTGTGTTCCTCTTTTGGTGGAAACACACTCATCCCCTAACAGTAGCTCTATAACAGAACTTTAGGCTCCGAGAGCCTGTCCACAGACTGCTGTGCTGCTCCTCTTTTCAAGACTGCACACTGACTCTGACACACTGTTCAAAACTCCCCAACATTCTATCCTAACTCCCAACTGCAGATTCCAGTGTGGCTCATGCAGCTGCAAGAGTTCTATGGTAATGTCATGCCTCAGTCTCAGCTGAGACCGAGAACAGAGTGAGACAGTGTGAAATCCATTTAACTGGAGTTTCACAAGCTGCCTTCCCTGCCTACCACTAGGTCTTACTGGGATTCTAGTAACCCCAGGTAACAGGGGGGTTACATATAGAAATAGCTGTCTTTTTAACAAACAAATTATTAAAACTGCATCTAGTTTCTGCATGCTGAATTTGGTGTTGATGTGTCACATACTTTCCAATAAAAAAAGGCTCAAAGTGCATTTTTCTTTGTGTAAAAATAATTTTTTTTGCTGTTTCGACCAGCATAGAAAAAAAAATTAATTACGTATTATTAATTGCATACCATCACTGGAAAGGTAATTTTATGCTGAACAAGTTTGCCACTCATACTTTATGCCTAGCACACACGGTTCTTGAGCTATTAGCATTTGTTTGCGACATGCTGATTATGGCTTGATTTTGCTTAGAAAGCCCCAGGATCCACTGTTATCAGTATACAGGACACAAGTGCTGCAACTTCAGAGAGCTCCTGAGGAGGCAATGAGTTAAAGGGACATCAGGGGAAGCAACTGCAGGTCTCCTTGAATTAACGTGCAAACACGAGTTTCAAAGAAGGTCCATTTTACGGGGATTGAAAGCTTCCGAGTTTTTTGAAGGTTATTCCATAGAACAGGAAGGGCGCGACTTATAGCCAATCTACCAAAGCACCTTCTGACTTTAGGGATGATAAGTGAGATATAGGAGAGGCTTCTCAGGGAGTAGCTTCCAGTAGCACAAACAGGCAGGCAATCCGAAATGTATTAGGGGATCTTGTTGATAATTGCTCTATATGTCCAAAGCCGTCTAGACCCAAGTGAACTCCAGCCTACTTTAGCATAGAGGGAGCAGTGATGGGTGGAGTATGGCGCTCCAGTAATAAACCTAAGTGCTCGGTGATAAAGGGTGTCGAGTCTGGATAAAGCAGTGCTTGGGCCATGCCCATACAGGAAGTCAGAATAGTCTAACAATGGCATAAAGCTGGTTTGAACCAACCTAGGTTTTACTTCCTAAGTAAGTAGATGCTTAATCTGGAAAAAGAGACCAAGCCACTGTTTTAATTTTTTGCTAGTTCCTCAATGTTATCAATGAAAGATAGCTTATAGTCAATCCAGAAATCCAGATATTTAAATTTCACCATGAGCTCCAAAGACTCTCTAGTAGGGTTGTTACTTGAGGAACTGTACCAAGGGTGCAGTGATTACATGCTTTGACTGATGGCGTGAAGAACTTAGCCTTGCTTTTTGGGGCGTTAAATAGGAGCTTTAAATGCAAGCGATTTTGCTGCAAAAGGTTAAAGTCAATTGTAACATGGCATCAAACAGAAACAGCAAACAGAGAAATATCATTGGACCAAATACAACACATGACCAAAGTTGGAGCAGTGATTAATTCCCCCCGTAAGGACCGCTCCAACTATTGTTCACGGGGTCACAGGGTCAAGCTCTAGCACCACTAGGTGTCACAGCAGCAAACAGAACACACATCGCGGCGAATATGGAGGATCTCAATGTGCCGACACAAAGCCGAACAGAACTGCAAAACTGAAAGCAACAACGCAAGTATTCCTGTATTACAAATGCATTAATGCCCTCCGGAGTCGGCTTCTACTAGGGAATTAATGCATGGTTGGGTGGTTGTAGGCACTCGGCCTAGGCCTCATGCCACAACCCCCCCAACCATGCATTAATTCCCCAGTAGAAGCCTCCTTCGTCAGACAGTAATGCTTACCTGGAAGATCCTTACAGGCAAGTTCCGGGGTAGACCCATCAATATAAAGAACAGTACCATCAGCAAACAGTTGGATGTTTGCTGATTTTATTCCAGAGTTAATGTTGTTAATGTAAATTGCAAATAGTAAAGGGCCTAAAATAGACCCTTGAGGCACACCTCTTAGAAGAGTTTTCAGCAGGGGAGAAGTCCCCATCTGCTTTAACCTGCTGTTGATGACCAGTAAGGTAATTGGTGAACCATTTCAAGGCCGAGTAATCCAAACCAATATTTCTAAGAATGACCAGAAGCAGGTCATGATCCACCATGTCAAAAGCTTTGTTCAGCTCAAGGAACAAGGCACACACAATTTTTAGCATCCAGTGCATTTTGCCAGTCATTTGAAACCTTTGCAAGTGCTGATATCGTACTGTGACACAGTCTAAATCCTGACTATACAGGGTTAAGCAGGTTGAATGCTTCCAAATGCTTTCTAAGTTGTGAGCTGACTACCCTTTCAAGCATTTTAGAAAGGATAGGAAGCAGACATATGGGTCTATAATTATTTAGATCATTCGGCTCTCCAGACTTAAACAGTGGAATAACATGGGCAGTTTTCCACATTGATGGGAGAGTGCCCTGGGCAAGAGACATATTAAAAAGGTGGGCGACAGCAGCAGACAAGACATAATAATCTAATTCTAAGTAGTAGGGCTCAATATGGTCAACGCCTGCACTCTTTCTGATGTCCAGTTCCAGTAGTAAGTCTCCCACTTGTTTCAAGGAGATGGGGCAGAAGGAGAAAACTGCTTCTTGTGTGGGGATTTGCAGGGATGGCCAATACTAGGCAAGCTGGGTCCTGGGTACACAGCTGAGCACATAGGTTATTGGCTGGAGAGGTATCAAAAGCTAGCCCTGCGGTAGCAAAGTGGTTTTTGAGGAGGCCTAGGATTGTCTGCTTTTTGGCAGTGGAGGAACCACCAGAGGAAATTTTTAGCTGCAAGCAAACTAGCCGGGCTGTGACCTTCAATGTCCTTTAGAGTCTTCCAAAATTTTATTTATTTATTTTAGTCTTTGGTAACTGGGTAAGGCCCACTAGGCACAAGTGCCTGTTTTCAGGGGCGACCTGGGAGCACTGGGTGGTTAAGTGACTTGCTCAGAGTCGCACAGTATGCAAGTGGAGGATGAGAGACTCAAACCCAGGTTTGTTCTGCTAGATGTACCAAGCTCGTTCACAGCTTATTACTCTAACCTCTAGGCTATACTACCAGTCCAATTTTGCTGAACAATTGGAAGAAGATTCAAGTTCAGTATGAAAACATCTAGCTTTTTCAGCTCTGGTTAGCTTAGTACAATAATTTCTAGCTGCTTTAAATGCTGCCCAGTTGGCTGGTTGTTTAGTTTTTTGCATCTTTTTCCAAAGGGCATCCCTATGTAGCAGTAGCTTTTAGACTGGTCATGAACCAAGGAGAAGATTTCTTCTTAGTGCAAATTTTGCCTAAGGGTGCGTGTCTGTTTATAGTCTCAACAACAATGTTTTGGAATACCTCATAGGCTTCCACCACTGTAGGGGCCAGGTAGAAATCTTGCTAATTAGGGTGTTGGAGATCAGAAAAGGAGGCATTTTGATGAAAATTCCGATGACTTTTCTTAAAGATATACCTCGAGGTGAAAGCTGGTTTAGGGACAGACCTCACACAGGCTATATTCGGGCTACAAGTCAGACAGGAGACTTCATAGCCTATTATGACTAACTCCCTTTAAACAAGGGGGTTATTACCTTGTCCTTGAGAATAAGTGTTTGTCGAGTTTATTTTTGAATACACCAATGCTATCAGAATTCATAACCTTCAGTGGAAGTGTGTTCCATGCATTGATGATTCTGTGACTGAAGAAACATCTTCTATTATTATTATGTGGATGAGCCAATTTAATTTGTTTATTATGACTCCTAAGATTGAATTTGTGAGCTGAATAGAAAATGCCAAGTTCCTCCATTAACTCTGTATCTTTAGAGATTTTAAACATTTGAAGTAAATCACCTCTTATACGTCTCTTTTCCAAACAGTACAGATTGAGCCTCTGTAATCTAGTCTCATATGTAACACTGCCCAGACCTCTAGTCATCCTGGTTGTTCTCTGCTGCACTCTCTCTCAAGGGCATTTACATATTTCCTCAAATAGGGACTCCACAAGGAACTACAGTAGTCAAGATACGGTCTAACCAATGCTTTATGGAGTGGCATAATACACGCTCTCTGCCTTGTTACAAATGATCTTTGAATTATACTAATAATTCTGTTCATTTTATTTACTAATTCCTTGCAGTGGTCTGAACAAGATAGATCATTGTTTATTAGGATACCCAGATCCCGCTCTTGGGTAACTGATCTGTAGAGTTTGATTATTGAAGTAATACGTTACTTGTATATTCTTGGCCTCTAAATGCAGGACTACACACTTATCTACATTAAATTGCATTCCATTTTGATCCGCTCAATGCAATAGTTGTGTTAGATCATGCTGGACCGTATCCACCTTATGCATAAACCCCAGTTCCTTGGACATCGTACTGGAGTCAACTAAAGAGGCAGTACATTTGTCACAAATGTAAATTGCTACTCATCCCCTCCTTTGTATGGCTGTCAGCTATAAATACATTGCATGAGGGAATGTTAATTTCATGGTCCTGAGTAGAGGGACTCGGTCAGGTTTCAGTAACCACCAGGACATCTGGCTTGGTCTGGCAAATCCAAGACTGTATAGCGTCACATTTTCTTAACAGACAACAGGCATTTATATGAAGTAGACTCATCCCCTTTAATTGGGGCAGTTCCGTAGGAGCAGAAATGGGGTAGAGAGGACCTGAGTTTAGTTCAACGTTGCCTGCGCATATAAGCAGCAGCAGCAGCAGTTTTTTAAGAGCATTTAATAACAACTTAAGAAGATGAGTCATTCCCCTTTTGTAGAGGTGGGAGGAAAAAGATGAGAAAAGCATAAAGCGAGGGCCAAAAGGACCCAAAGATGTGTATAAGAACACCCTAGCCGCAAAGGTATAAGGAGGCGCAAGGGAGGGGTGGGCATGATTTGATAAGTGTAACTCGTATAGTGAATAGAGTACCATGGTGCAAATAGGGTTGAATAACTGAATCCATGTGTGTCACGCCTCCATAAATTGGACCTGGCCCCTCACTTTTCTTAAGGGGTAGTCGGCCCATGTGTGTTGGCCCCGCTTGTAATGTCCCTACCCCATATATCAGGTGTGGCCCTGATGGTGGCTCCGCATCATGGGGTCCTAAAACTGTATATAATTGTATATTAAGCACTGCCCACCACCTTGGAGATCTATGCATATATATTGTGTATTGTCCCTCCTTTACTGCATGTACCTACTGAATATGTTTCCTTTCCCAACACTGTTGTAACTGCCTGTACTTGTAAAATGCTGACCTCTGTATTGAAAAGTATATTTTCCTGTACCCTCCTGGGTCATACCTGAAAATAGGCAAATGTCTTGTCTACTGTACTTACCTGGTTAACAAAAGCTGAATAAACAAACAGTGGGACAGGTTTGAAGAAAGATGGGCAAGGTGTTTACAAACTTAAATTATTAGGTGAGTCTACAGATAAGGAATCGGTATGAGGATCGAGAGTGCACAAGAACATGCCTACTAAGCAACCCAAAATTAAAAGTAAGGACTGCATTTTGGGATCCTGATGCAGTAGGGGAAAACTCAAAGTGTCTGGATATGAATAGTCCCTGCATACAGAGGGACAGGAGGACATTTTGAAACTTCCTCTTTAAGAATGTGGTCAGACGAGGGTTACCACTAGGAGAGTGGCACCACAGAAGGGGTGGGGTAACAAGTGTATTTAAAGGGGGGCGGGGGTGGGAGAAAAATCAAGTTATAAACTGCAGAAAAGTAACAGAAAACAGGTCCAAAACTGCTACAGAAGCTGGAGGAGAAGAAGAGGTCCAATCAGAAGAAAAGCTGTAACTGCGCCAGCCAATAACATGCTGGGATCGAAGAGCTTCAGCCAATTGGAGTCCCAACTTTCAGTCCCGAGCCCAGCAAGGCAGCATACCTGAGATTCAGCTTCAGTGGACAGGCAGGAAGGAAGGCATAGCTGGCTGCTTTTCCAGCCGCAGCCACAAGTGTTTCACAGCTAGCCCGATCAGGGGCTCACCTGAAGAGAGAAAAAAGGGAGGAATCAGACTATAGGGCAGAAAATACAAAAAACAGGTTAGGGCTAAAACGGGGGTTGAGGTAAAAAGACAAAAGAGAGTTAAGTGGAAGGGTGGGAGCAGGCAGACAACTAAATGGGGGGTTGTTTGGCTGGCACCAATGGCTTTGGACCCAAGCGTTGCTATATCCTGCAAGTAATGAGAGGAAAAGAGAAAAAAGGAAATGGGTTATCAACTCCAAATAGAGGGAGAGCAAGGTAGATTTAGAATGAGAGGGAGCACAGTTATGCAGGCAGCAACATAAAAACAAGTAAAAATCATGAACCACATTGAGTTACAAGTCCCCATAAATATCCACTTTCCCAAATGAAAAAAATCAGGTTTTAAACTGCAGAAAAGTAACAGAAAATAGGTCCAAAACTGCTACAGAAGCTGGAGGAGAAGGGGTCTAATCGGAAGAAAAGCAGTAACCGCACCAGCCAATAACATGCTGGGACTGAAGAGCTTCAGCCAATCCGAGTCCCAACTTTCAGTCCCAAGCCCAGCGAGGCAACATACCTGAGTTTCAGCTTTGGCAGACAGGCAGGAAGAGAGGCGCAGTCGGCTGGCTTTCCAGCCACATCCACAAGCATGCCGCGGCTACCCCAATCAGGGGCTCACCTGAGTTTCAGCTTCAGTGGATGGGCAGGAATGGAGGTGCTGCTGGCTGACTTTCCAGCTGCAGTCAAGTGTTCCGCAGCTAGCTCGATCTGCAGCTCACCTACATTGATTGAAAGCTTTCTGTCTTTTACTTTTTATGCCTGATGAACACATTCTGCCTGCCCAAAAGCCTTTTGTAATGTCACAGAACCTACAATGGAGCAGTAGAAGACCATGCTTAAACTGCAGAGCGACAAACATGAGATTCATTTACTGCAAAATCCTACCCGTACTTTAAACTCTCCCAGATTAACTGGTTTTACAAGCAAAGGTCTGTATTACATCAGAACGTGTTTGTAACATGGGCATGCAGTCAAAACACTAAATAGTTAAGCCACTCAAAATGGCTCAGAAACCGAACTTCCTTGGAGCAATATGAGATGGCCAGATAAAGGACCCTGAAAAACTGGATGATCCGATCAAAAACCAGACTGGCAGCAACCCCAAATGTATCATGTGCTCAGGAAGTGTAGTGCTGCTTCTGGGTGAAATGTGTTTTTTGTAGAGGAAGTCTCGGGGGCCACTCATCTGAGAGGTGTTCTTTGAACAGAAGTTTTTTTTTAATAGGGGGAGTTAGGTCTCAGCTGCGGGAACTGCCTAGCCTAACAAGTCATGTGGACCTGTTAACATTGAAGAGGAGCCTACAAAGCCCATCTCTGAGCGGTTAAAGCAACAATGCAATGAGAAACAGTATTAAAGAAGTTAGCTTCCACCTACAGTAATAGTATCATTTCTATTAAATCTGCTTTTATAGGTGTTTGGTATGCTGTGTGCCACACAATATTTTTATTTTCTCGATCTGAACCCTTGTCAGGTCCACAATACTATTCCTAAACCTAATGTGACAGCCATCTTTTTTGTGGAGAGAAAAATAAAACAAAATTAAAACATTTAAAAGATACTTAAATTCTTGTGGCACAAAAAATTGCTATCAGCCAATAAAACTGGAAGATGCCTGGACTCTTTTACAGTGAAAAAAGGGTAGGGTCAAATTTTGTGCCCAAGTTCCCTGCACTGCTTTCTTTATATCTGGATCCAGAAGCAAATGATTTGATAACTTTTAATGGACCAACATAGATGTAACAACAAGAACAAAGTGCTCTAGCTTTCGGACCAACCAGTCCTTGCGTCTGTGAAGGACTGGTTAATCAGCAAACTTTGTTCTCGATGACCATCTATCAATCGATAAACATCAATCATTGCTTCTGAATATTCTTACAAAGACCAATACGGCAACTACTAAATCTAGATTTTTATATCTGGAGGAACACATCTGTAGACTTCTCTTTTTTAACAGCAGGATCCTAGAGAGTTAGGTATCTGCTGCTGCTGCTGCCTTGATCTAGTGCTGAGCTTAACTGTAGTGTTGATTTAAATTTGAACTCCTGAAACAAGAGACTCCAAAAATCAAGACAGAACCATGCAATTTAAGATATTGCGCCAATAGTATTACTCCCCTGCAAGACTAGAAAAAATGGGTTATCGTAGAGGAGGCAATTTCTGGAGATGTAACAGATGTAACAGACCTCATACAGATCTGCTTCATATGCTATGGAGCTGCCCCAGAATTGTCAGTTTATGGGTAGAGGTTCATAAGATATGTGAACAAGTAACTAGCAATAACATTACATTTTCCCCATTAGTATTTATCCTGGGGCTTTCTTCTCAGCTTAAACCTTTAAACAAATCACAATCTTACTGGGTACTCTCATCCGAATTATCACTCAAAAGATTACTTCTCTCTAGCTGGAAAGAGACAACACCACTGGTATTGCAGGACTGGTATAATAACGTGGCTTTGCTGGCACACAATGAAAAAATCTCTTATTTAATACTAAATCAGTTCGAGAGAGTCAAAAAGATTTGGGCCCCTTTCTTCAGCTTAGATTTACTCAGTACAAGTTGTGAAAGATCACGATCCTAGGCCTCGTGTTATCTATTGTGTTTAGGAAATTCTTCAGATCTAATTTTTAATAAGAGTTATTTCTCATTGTCTTTTCACATTCTATTGTTAAGTGTTAAGAAATGTATAACTTTTGCTACAGGTGTATGCATCATGCCTCTGGATTCTTAACAAATGCATATTTTTGGTATTAAAAATAAAATTGGAAAAAAAAAGACTCCTAAAATGACTTGCAGACTGCTGCTGTACAGGAAGTAAAATGCTGTAGCCCTTTGTGGAATGTCTAATTGTGTTACCGTCATATTTGTCTTACTGTTATTTTTAAATTCCTAGACAGGTTTTGTCAATGTGTGTGTGTGTGTGTGTGTGTGTGTGTGTGTGTGTTGAGCCCTCATGAGCTGTTCTCAACAACGTCTTCAGACTACAGCTGGCCCGCTGGTGCAGAGGCAGGGTTGCCATTCATGACACTGGTGATGCACGTTTGTGTATGAGCACGAGCCATCATAACGCAGGCCAGGGTGGGGAAGGGAGTAGTGTACCAGAAGATGCTCCTCACAGGGAGAGAGGGTTCACAGACTGCACTGCTCATTTTCCACCTAGGTGACCACAGGAAGGGGTGAAGCTGGTATACGGGGGGGGGGATGTCGAATGGCTCGGACATACGTTGACATGTGACTGCATGTGTCATTGAGCATATGCTGCTGGCATCCTGTGGGAAAGGAACCAGAAAATCAGAAAAGCCCTGCTTGGCGTAAAGGATGATACATGCACTATTTGGCCCCAACAGTCCAACTGTCCATGACCACCCAGAAACCAGAAACATGGCTTTCAGGTGGGGAGTTAGGGGTTTGGCTCCCCATGGACCCCATCTAGAGGGGTAGGTTCAGGGTAAGAGGAGGTGAGTATGTGGTAGAAAAGGATTAGGTGGGGCGGGGAGGTCACCCAAGGCGAAAGGGTTGCTGCAGTAAATAAGCATTTTCTATCACAAGGCAACTGAACACAGTGGGACCAATTCTGGGTCATAAAGAAAAAGCGGTGAATCACTGGAAACTCATTTACCACTACTCCCTAGTCTGCAACCCCCTGGACCAGGGCTGAGAGGGGCTCAAAGGGGGACTTTCTGCACCAGTGCACATCAAAGTGCACAGGGACGCAAATGGGGTGGAGTTGGCATGCAACTGAAACACAGTGCTATTCACATTGCCAACTACCACCATGACAGCTGAAGCAGCAGTGACTCCCACTAAATACTGCCCATTATTCTGGTGCTAGAGGGTGTCAGATTGCTGCGTCTGGATTGCACAGGCAGTCTGAGAGACACAGAGCTTAGCACAAGACCAGACTGCTGAGGGACACATATGCACAGCTGGGTGCAGGAGGGGGAAGTACTACACTGCCAGGGACTAAATGGACCGCATAGCTGAACTGAGGGCCCACAAACTACCACGGAGAATAATACAGTGAGACTGAAACTTAAGCACTGCTGGAGAGCTAGAAATGGTGGTATGGGTGGGGTTGGAGATCTAAATTTAGTCTACATCACAACACACATGTATATGAACTGCAGTGCACCACGCCATGCATGTCTGTGGCATTAATGTTTGTACACAGTGACATCTTGGATTTGGCGTCCCTGCCTTATCTTGTGCAATAAGATGGATTAGAACAGCTTTTATTAGCTCTAACTGGCTGCAATAAAATTTGAATTCTAAGGGTGAAGGCTGGCTTTGTGAATGGCATTTCCACAAGTCAGAGGACACTTTGCACCTGTTTGTATCTGCATGCCCATCTTTGTGGTTGAACTGTGTTTCTTATCGATACCTGGTGCAATCACTTTGGTGATGTGTAAACTATACTCCTATGCATGTCATCTAGGCCTGCAATGCACCTGAATTCATGTTGCTAAAGCAGCACGTTTTGTGCTTCACTGACTGTCGTACTACGGTTCTGCATTCCCTGTGCCATATTTCACTTCTGACCACAGCACCAACATCCTTTGAGGTGGCTCCCTTAGTTTGTTTGATAACTCTGGGTGTCCTGAAGATATAGATTATCCAAGATATCACTGAAGCAAGTCCTCTCTTTTCTTAGCCCTTTTGTTTTGCGTTTGAGGGCAAAACTCTTTAGAGTTCACAATTTAAAAAATCGTAGTCAGGCAAGGCACCTCAGAAAAAGCTTGTGGCAGTCTGCCTTTGCCAGGAGCTGAAAACACTTTGTACAACTTTTAAAGCCTGTAGGTCCTGGTCTTTTCTTATTAGATCTGTCAGTTATACCAAACACTGAAGACTCTAAGAAAATTGTTACTGGTTCTTAAATTTGAAAAAAGTAATTTAAAATAAGTATGTGAAAAGGGTTTAAAAGAATAAATGCACTGCTGTAATGCCGATCTCAGCACATGTAACCAGTTGACTGTACACCTCTGTATAACTTGTATTATAACTGTATTTTCCACATTTACCGTATTGTGATGTAGCCTATGTTATGTAAATCCCGGGTTGCCCCTGAAAAAGGGACCTCTGGGGCCCAGTGGGCTCACCCGGTCACCAAAATTTAACAAATAAATAAATAAATCATGGTATGGTTTCCCTCAAAACTGAACCACTAATATTTTTTTACCTCAGAGCCGAGTTTTTCATCAGGAAAGGCTCAGGTAAATGTCAGTTTGTAAAAAATGAGGCAAAAAAGCATCTTGGTTCCCTCAGTAACATAACTGAGCACTGAATGATTCAAAACCCGCTAAAATGAAAGGAAGGGAGGTTATTATGCTAGTAATTTATATATGTTTTTTCCACAAGAAATAGTGGTTCCCTACAGGCAAGAAATGCACTGTCTAGCGGCCTTCTCTGGTTCCTGGGAACCAGCGAAACCACTAAAAATGCCCATTAAATAAAATAAACAGCCGAAATAATGCAGCGCATCAAGGAATAACTAGAAACAAAATAAATCAAGTAATAACGTTTGCTATCCTTTCCGGATGCCAGAAGAGTAAAGCTGTACTTCAGGGTGCCTGCTCTCTTCAGCAGAGAAACAGATCTGAAGAAAGTCAATTAGGGGAAGGGTGACCACACTGCAGAGTCCAAACTTAATTCTAAATTACACAATTAGCATAGGTTCTTTGTCCAGGGCAACTCAATCCAGTGGATTTACTGCTTTTTCTGAATATATATACTGATGCATTCTTGAGGTTAGAATCTCCAGTATGAAAGGTGCTGAAGTATACAACGCTAAGGTCCTTTGGTTTACATGTAGCTCCCAACACTTACCTGGCTCTGGATTATTTCCAGATGGAATTTCGTAAAATACAATAGATTTTCTTCAATAAAAGCAGCATGACATGTTTCGATTAAACTTCTGTACCGCTACCTTTTTAGTTTATTTGAGATTGCCCTGTTTCTCATGTCTTGTCAGACTCCCTTATTTTCTGTTTTAAGTTTGGTTACGCATCTGTTTTTGTTCTTTCAAATAATTAAAGTGCTCTTTTAAATATGGCTGTCCCCAGGATTTCATCACTATTCTCAGCTGTTTTTAAACAATCATAATTTAACATTACTTTTCTGGGGACTGAAGTTAACTAGCATGCAATAAGCACTGCTCCCCGACCATTTAATCTGCCCCTTGTAGAACAAAATACGCACAAAATCTCATTTATGTACAATATTGTGATTAATATGTTTGGAATTTTCTGCATTGCTCCTTAAAAGAGTCAACCAGTTCACAGGTTTTCAAATCTGACTTAGTGTTACATTTGAGACATGCCTGCAGCTGTTAATTATGTGAATTAATTATGCTGTGACTGTGAGTTTTACCCCTTCTTTCATTCTTTTATTTTTTATTGTTTTTTAACAATTTATGTACCCATGATAGCTGAGCTGAAATGCAAAATCTCATTATCTGTAAGTAGGGTCCTGCTTGCTGGACTGGGACACAAAAAATCAGAGAGAAAAAAAACATCAGTTTCATTCATTCAGGGATAGAGACTGAGTAGCCCTTTTGTCCAAGGGTGTACACACTTCAGACAGTAGGACTCATTCAGGAGGTAATTTCAAGGGCTGAAGGAGGTACTGTTCATTCCAGTGCATGACCATCCGTAACAATATCTAGGACCCACCTCTTTGACATGATCACTGACCATTTGGTGAGGAACAGGGCGATCCTACTCTTACCTGAACCCCCGAATGAAGGAAGAGCGGAGGAGAGTCAGAAGGTGGAGATGGCAGCAGGAGAACCACTAGAACTCTGATTTTTTCAGGGTCTTAAAATGGGCACCAGAGGATTGTTGCTTAAGGCAATCACTCCTGTAGCAGACTGGCTAGGACCCAGCACATAGAAAGATATAAAGCCTCTGCAAAAATTAACACAAGAGAACCACAGTTTCTTCACTACAGGAGGAGAGAGTGGAGCTTGAGTGAAACCCATAAATGGGTTGCTAGTCCTCTTCATCACCTTCCTCTGCATCCAGGAAGTCTGGATTATGCTCATCTTCCTCATCGTTAGGCTGAGGAGGGGGTGGAGGAACCACAGGGGCCACAGGCTGCAAGGCAGTGGTAGGGGTGGCATAGTAGCAGGGATCATAGGCCCAGTAGCATGTACAGTTGACGTTGATGGGACTGATGGTAAAGGGCTGTGTAGTTAAAGTATTCATTGATGGCAGGAAAGGAAAGAGTCTCTGAAATAATTCTAAAACAGCAGTCAGTACAACAGCCCCTAACACTGACAGCACCAGCTAGTGGAGTCTGGGTCAGGGCCCATCAGTGATGTGCTGGTAACGGGCTGTGTGCCACAAACAGTGGCCAAACCAGAGCCTGTGCCCAATCTTGGTGAATGAGCGACAGTCAAGCTAGCAACACAGACCCAACACCCTCACATGGAGTCAGCAGCAATCTGAACTTGGAGGGAGACTCAGAATGTTTGTGATGATGCTCCATCGAAGAGGCCTTTTTCATTTTTTCTTTCAAATGTCATTTTTCCTATGAAGTTGACAGCTTGCTCATGCATAGAGTTAGCTTGCGGCTGTTCACAGTGGTACAACTGATACAGCAAGCAGAGACCCCAGGTTAGATGCCAATACTGTCTTGTTTGGTATTCTCCCTTTTCAGCAAGAAAGTTTTCAAAGCCTTCTGGTGGCATCTTTATATATTTATTTCGTTTTTGTTGACTGGGTAGGTGCACTAGCCATGAAATGACTATTTTCAGGCACAACCCGGGAGAGTACAACAATCAAAGACAGGTACATAGCATGAATACAATAAAATTACAATAGTATAGGTTAAAACAGTCAGTAGTAATAAATACATGCAGCAAGGACAATAACAATCAATGAAATTCACATAGAAGTTTGGGCATAAAAACTCATACAGTCTAGGAGGAGATACCACAACATAGCAGCAAAGAAATATTGGTCAAATTAGTCACAACAATGAAGATTCACATAGGTAGCGAAACAAGGCATGGGCAAATTCCTGACTGGGCAAGATGCATTATCACCTTGTGGACATCTCCTTGTGGACTGGTTAAAGCCCAAGCAAATCAATCAATCAGTCAATCAATCTTTATTTTACCAAGTGAAACACCATTGAGTAAACTCATTTTCAAGGTGGACCTGGGAAGTTAACATAAGTATAAGGTACAATAAGAAAACAGTATACATAATGCAGAATATGGGTACACAGGATGAATATATAATGATGTGAGACTTATACAACAGAAAAATCTGGAGAACAATAGTCTGAGAAGGCAAAAAAAATCTATAAACAATATGTACAAGGAACTTGCAGTTTACAACATATACAAATGCCTGCAGGCTGTACTATAAGAGTATCCTTGAGGCAACATATACATAAATACTAGGTTACCCATTGAGCACCTCACATATGGGGAGGGAAGAGGAAGTGGGGACATTATGCACAGTAGGAGGGAGGAGGCAAGAACATGATGCATGAGGAGACAGGAGGAAGGAGGAGATACAAAGTGATGGAAGGCACCAACTTTACTTAGCGAGGATGGTGTCAAGTGCACCAAAGGAGGCAACTGCAGACTCAGGATTTCACATAGCGTAAAAGGCCCAAGCCATAAACACAGAGTGTGAGCATCTTATCTAAACATCTTCACCCTGCACCAAGAAATGCATAAAAAGTGCAGAATTCTTCAAACTTCTGAGGCTGATGACATCCTAATGATATAAGTACGTAAAGAAAAATGTTGCGTCAGCAGCTGAAATTGAAGAGGGCATTTTCCGCGATCCAATGAATGGTTGACAGCAAAAGAAAAAAGAAGGCAAGGGGCTGACCATGTTATACAGCCAACGCTAACATGTATGAACATGGACAGCCCCAGCTAGGCAAAAGTTTCTGTGTGGTCCCAATATTGATGGCTTACAGTTCCAAAGGTGCAGTGCTGTGGAGGAAGATGTCCTTGAAGAAGATGTCAACAAATTTACTCGATCTGGCAGTATAGTCTCGAGGTTAGAGCAATGAGCTGTGAACAAGCTTGGTACATCCAGCAGATCTGGGTTTGTTTCTCTCACAAACTCCACTTCCATACTGTGTGACCCTGAGCATATTTATTTATTTAGTTTTTTTTTTCAGCAGAAAAGTTTCCAAAGCCTTCTGGTGGGATCTCCTTGAGGCCTGGTTAAAGCCCTGGCAAACGTAATCTCCCCCTGCTCAAAGGACACACCTGCAAATGAGATCTGGCTCAACGTGCTTTTCCCAGCCAAAAACTATAGAATAAAAAATAAATATAAATAAAAACTGGAAAAGACATTAGTAACAGGTGATTCGACTGTAAGGTTTACCAACACCATAGTGTACACATGATATACAAAAAACACTAGCCACCTGTCTGGGCACGGCTTTCTGATGTTAAAAGTAATACTGCAAAACTAGTAGATTGTGCCTGGAAAGAACCAACAGTTGTACAACATGTAGAGATGAATGATGTGGGAACGAGACTGGACAAGAAGATATGGAAAGGTTGTGATCATTTAGGAGACAATTTAAAAAAAGATGCTGTACAGAAATTATTTCTGAGATTTGTCCAGTCCCAAGAGGTGGTCCAGGAAGATCAAGTACTATCAGACAAACCAGTGCTTGGCTAAGGAAATGGGCAGATAAAGTGAAATTTACATTTCTCAGAAACCGGGATAATTTTTAAATAGGCCAGACTTATATGGGCCAGATGGGTTGCATTTTAACAGGAAGGGCACAGACATGCATGGAATAAGATTTAACATGGCCATGAAGAAAGGTTTCAGCAAGATAGTAAGATGTGTAAGAGAGGTGTGGCTACTAGGTTGGCTAATAATTGGACTACCACAAAACCTAACAAACTCTGGTCAGAGTCAAAATGGCTGCTAGTGCTTTAACCTGATAAGGGATGTGTGATGCAGTGCATGGACCCATCAGGCCTCGACGCACACATCAACTGCTTGTGTAGGAAGGCTCCCCATTCTGCCAGAAGGTGTTGTCTGTGCACCAAAACACTGCTCTGTCCCACCTCAGGCTGCAGCCAGTATTGCATGCTGTAATGTCTTCCTCCCAGCCTCGGCCCATTCAGCCGGCTCACTGAGTTCGCACCTGAACTCAGGTCATTAGCACAGGAATGCAACATGGTCCCCAATGGGACAATGGCCGTTCCTGCAAACAACATCACTTCATAAAGTTTTAGAGGGGCACATTTTGACCCCAAATTTTCAACACAGCATAAAAATGAACCGGCCCCCTTCTGAACATGACAGGTGTCATTTGTAAAATATGGGACAAAATGTAATTTTGTGCCACTGGTGCAAAAACACATTTCGGCCAGGAGTTTAAAAATGACATCTGTCATGTTCATGAGGTGGTGTGTAAAACTGGCTATGTTGAAAATTAACTGTCAAAATACTGAAAATGACCAAAGTTATTAAAGAGTGAAGAAAAATGACAACTGACCTTCATAGCTTTGTTTTAATATTTTGACCCCACATTTTCAACAGTAGTCTTCTTATGACCCCACCTCATAAACCTGGGTAGGTGAAAGTTTTCAAATCCTGTCTGAAACGTCATTTCACTCCACAAGTGAGAAAACATATTTTGGCCAGGATTTGAAAAATGACACCTGTCATGTTCATGAGGTGATGTGAAAAAATGGCTATGCTGAAAATGTGGTGTCAAAATGCTGAAATCTATCAAAGTTATCAGTATTGAAAAATGTCAACGTACCTTCATAACTTTTTTTTTTTGGTAATATTTTAACCCCAAATTTTCAACACAGTCTTTGTATGACCACCTCATGAACCCGGTAGGTGAAAATGTTCAAATCCCAGCCGAAATGTCACTTTATGCCACAAGTGTGAAAACACAATTTGGCCTGGATTTGAAAAACAGCACCTATCATGTTCATGAAGTGGTGTCAAAAATGGCTATGTTGAAAATTTTCAAAACAGAAATAGCGGTAGCTGCTCTGACTGAAAGATAGTCTTCATACCATTTCAGTTCAAAATTCAGCTTTTTATTATTTTATTCTTTTTATAAGGTCCCAATGTTTCACCTAGATGGCTTCATGAAATGGTGTGACGATCATCTTTTAGTCAAAGTGGCTAGCACTACTTCTGTTTTGATGATTTAACCGGTTTGGATTGCTCTGTGGCTTCAGATAAAAAAACGGCACTACTGTCCGATAGTTGGTGGGGGTTGACACTTTACTGAAGAAGAAAAAGATGAAAAGAAGTGCAGGGGTCAGGAGAGACACAGGAAGTGCCCAATCAGAGAGCTGCAGAGGGGGCAAGAAGGGGCGGGGAACAAACCAACAGCGAGAGAGGTAGAGACAGAGAGATAGACAGAGAATGCACCTCACTGGTGAGCTGCAGAATGGGTGGGGAACAGATGCAGTGATTCATGCTGATGTGCTTTGACTCCACTCACTGGGCAGAACATGTAAACTGTTATGCATTCAGTATCTGGTCACACCCTCAGACCCCCTTTTCTCTCTCCTCCTCCTTTTCACCATACATCAGCATAGCTCTCGCTATGCAGTCGTAAAAATGTGTTGAATAACATGAACCAAACAAAATTTAAATAAATTAACAAAATCAAATGCATGCTTATTAATGCCAGAAATCCTGGAAATAAAGTGGAGGAGTTTGTTAGTAGATTAATTATCACCAGAATTGCTGAAGCAGGCATCACTGAAATGTGGTGGACCGAAGACGATGACTGAGGTAAGGATACAGATTTAGAAAAAACAGAATTAGTAAAAAGAATGTGGCAGAAATAATTAATCAGCCTCCTTGATACCGGCAAATAAATTTGATAGAGACAGGGCTAGAAATCAGCAGTATTCCACCCTGTTTTGCATAAGGGTTTTCAAGGCGGAATGCCATTTTCATTACACTGATATTTCAACTGGACCACCAATTCTTCATGCCACCACCCTTTAGACTGCAGCACAGCATTTTTAGATAGGCCAAATACTGAGACAGAATTCCAAATTTATGTTTTCGGTATTCCGCTTCCCATGCAAGATTATTTTCTTAATTTCGACCCCATAATATCATCACTGAATCCATTTGGATCAGAATAAGAAGACCTGGAGGACAAAACTTTGCTTTGGGCATCTGTTTTAGGCCACTGAAACACAATGATTATAGAAATGAACCAGTCAGAACTCAGTTGAAAGCATGTGGTTTTGGGGACATGGGGGCTCCATATTCAAAGGTCGGAGTTAGTACCCTGAAAAATCCCTCCTGCTAGCGTTATTTTGTGCTACGCACAAAAGGTCATATAGTCATAAAAGCACAGAGCACACTGTGCATACACAAAGCATGGACAAATATAGAAACATAGAAGATGACTGCAGAAGGAGACCAAAGGTCCATCAACTCTGCCCAGGGGTTACCAAGACCTTTTATGGGTTCTGGTGCCTAGTCCCACCCCACACCCAAACTCCTGAATGCCCTATACCCAGGTGAGGTCTTATCCTTTCCCACCCTCTCTTGAAAGCCATCACGGTTTTAGTTCCCACCACCTCAGTGGGCAGTCTATTCCATGGTTCAATGACTCTTTCTGTGAAGCTATATTTCCTCTGGTCCCTTCTGAAGCTCCCACCCGCAGCTTCCATTTGTGTCCCCTAGTGGCTGAGCTATCTACTCTATTGAACATTTCTGAGTATGTCATTTTATTAATGTCTTTCATGAATCTGAATATTTCAATCATATCCCCCCTCTCCCTTTAGTTTCCACAGAGTACGTATTTAATGTCTTTAGTCGCCCCTCGTACGAGAGCCCCTGGAGGCCCTGCACCATCTTGGTCACCCTTCTCTGCACAGTCTCCAGCCTATCCTTGTCCTTCCTGAGGTAAGGGTTCCAGAACTGGACACCGCACTCCAGGTGAAGTCTCACCAATGACCTATACAGTGGGAGTATTACTTCCTTGTCCCTGCTGTTAAAACCTCTCCCTATACATCCCAGCATTCTACTCATGTTGCTGTACACTTTGTAGCACTGGCTTGAATGTTTAATGGTGTTACATATTATGACCTCCAGATCTCTTTCCTCATGTGACGTGCTGAGTTGGACCCCATTAAGCCAGTATTCAGTGCTGGGGTTCCCTTTACCCAGATGCAATACCTTGCATTTTTTTGCTTTGAACTTCAGCTGTCAAACATTGGACCATCACTCCAATTTTTTTCAGGTCTTTCTGCAGGTCCCTCACTGCCTCAGTGCTGTCAACCCTACCACCTAACTTAGTCTCATCTGCGAAGAGTGCCATTTTGCCTTGAATGCCTTCACCAATGTCACTAATGAACATATTAAAAAGGACTGGACCCAAGACTGATAACTGCGGCACCCCACTAGTGACCTCCCCCTCACCTGACCCCACCCTGTTGGCAACTACTCTCTGCCGTCTGTTCTTCAGCAAGTTTCCCACCCACCTGACTATACTCTTGGCAGTGCCTAGGTCCTTTAATTTCCTTAGTAGGCGCTTATGCAGCACTGAATCAAAGGCCTTACTAAAACTGAAGTAGAGGAGATTCACAGGGTGGCCTCTATCTACTTCCTTTGTCACTCAGTCAAAGAGCGTAATGAGGTTTGTCTAGCATGATCTCCTCCCCCTGGCTACAAACCCATGCTGTCTCCCATCCTGAAGTCTATTCCCTTCCAGGTATTCCACAAGATCCTGCTAAATTAAGAATTCCAATACTTTTCCAACTGCAGATGTGAGGCTCACTGGTCTGTAGTTGCCAGTTTGTTCCATGCTTCCTCCCTTGTGGAGAGGTACCCTGGAGTGCAGCACAAAGCAAGATACCCTGCTGGCCAATTAAGGGTAAAACACTGGAGAGAGAACAGGCAGCCCAACTGCAAAGCATCAACATGTCTCAAATGTCTTAATGCTGCTGCTGCACAAATTTGCTATATTCGAACGTTACATGGAAATGAACCAATTCCCCATTCAAGGTGCTAAGGGGTCATTACTAGGTGATTATGCAGCCATTTCAATCTCTTAATAATGTTCATTTAAGCTATTCAGTGTTTACAAACTATTTAACAAGGAGCCAAACAGTGTTTAACCTCTTGCTCAGCAGCTCCGATGCAGCCTAAACTTAAGAAAAAAGCAACTGAAAATAACACAATCAGTGGCGCTCCTCCAAATGAGCACAATTATTTGGGCAGACTCCCCTCCTCCCCTTGCTGGGCATCAAACCTGTAACCCTGCATCCCAAAGAGAGCAACTCCGGCCCTTAGGCTAAAATCCCTCCTACAGTAGTGGCTGGGCAGTAAGAGTGCTCCATTTACATTCATGCTTGCTATTCCACGGCCCACCACAAGAGGTCACTATCTGTTTAAAATTACTCTATGGCTTTTGACTGTCATTAAAAGCTTTCAACACGGGGGCACTGTGGAGCCAGAGCTGAACAGCAGCAGAGTTTTGAAGCTCCTCGTCATACATATTTAAATTGTAGAAAACTGTAATTTCTTGTTGTGGAATTAAATTTCTATTGCAACCACTGGAAAGAGCAATATCGAAACAAGGAAAATGGGCAACCCTAAGAAGGAGAAATTGTAGAGCGGAGCAGAGAGAAGTAAAGGAGTCGGTGGGGCCTCACATTCCTTTTCCATCCAGCAGGCCAAAGCAGAACCCAGCTCCACAGAAACCCTGGTGTCTTTGGGGCAAAAACTTCTGAACTTAATTTCTTCGGTCTCCACCTTAAATCAGAAGGTGGATGACCTTAGCAGCCGAGTTTTGGCGGCTGAGAATGCAGTAGATGGGCCCAAGAATGATCTGCAAGATATCCGAAAGCAATCGGACTCTAATACTACTGCGAATGCCCACATGGTAAAGGAGAATCAGCATCTCCGTGCAAGGCTGGAGGCCCTGGAGAATAGGGTTACCACCTGTCCTGATTTTCGCAGGACAGTCCTGATTTTGGCAGCTGTGCCATGTAAAAAAACATGAAAAATACTACATGTCCTGACCTTTTAGCAGAAAAAAATATTTTTAACTTTCCTTAAAATGTTGCAGAAAACTATAATACCTTTACCAAAATATCTTAAAAGGATAAGAAACAATAGAAACAAGTAAAAAACTACAACACTTGGTCTTAATTCTGATTATTTAAAGAAAACAAGTCTGATGCACTGGTCAAGATTACAGAGTCTCCTGCGAAAAATCATGTTTCAGTAAGAAATGTCCCACTTTGGGCTTCTTAAAAGGTGGTATCCCTACTGGAGAACCAGACCTGCTCGGGAAACATCCGGATCATCGGTCTGCCTGAAGGTAGTGAGGGAGACCATCTGATTATGTTTGTCCATGAATGACTTACAGAAAACCTACTGCCAGAAGGGGATGATGTTTCCTGGGATATCCAGAAGGTGCATGGCCTCAACCCCAGAGGCCGACCGCAAAATACAAAGGAATCCCGAACGTTGATGGTGGTGACATTCGGTGTTGGCACCCGTGATCGCATCCTCTGATGTGCCCGGAGGGCCAGCCCTCTCATGCAGGATGATAGTCCTATCTACATCTTCCCTGATATCAGTTATTCAACCCACCAATGCAGAAAGTGGTTTGATGGTGTGCGATGATCACTGAGGGAAGCGGGCATCGCCACATCACCCATACCATAATTTTCCTGGCAGGTCTCCCCATTACACATCAAGGGAAGGTCTTCTTATTTTCAGACCTGGTAGAGGCCAGCAAATGGGCTACCCAAATGCCAACTGTTTTCTGAAACTGTGGAGACGCCGCTTTGACCAAGGAGATGGACAGGGACACTTGAAAGCATGGACAGATATTTCCTCATGCCTACTATTACTTCCCTATAAGCCCAGTGTCTCAGATTACTTTGTACTTAAAATGTACTGTTCTGCCACTTCTGATGGATGCATGTAAGGAGAGGGGTTAAATAAAAGGCCTCATGTTCTTATATATGTAGCGTTAAGTAAGACAGCCTTGCTATTCTTCTAGTCTTGTTACTATTAGGGGATCTTGGTAAAATGCAGGGGAAAGTTTCAGTATGGGTCTAAGCTTTTTTGAGAACCTTAGTTTTTTCTCATGATAATGAACTGATGATGTAGGCATCTGTTTCTGTTTAACTGTTTTAAGCTAATTCTGCTGCAGAAAGTTATGTTTGCACTGTATGCTTCACATTACAGTTAACACATGGCACCACTAGTCCCTGCGGGGACATGTTCCCTTTATTAGGCTGGACATTGATGGACAATCCTATATTCTCAAGCTAGCCATGCTGCTCCTGGACTCATAAACACAGCATCAATTGAACTTTTACTGAGAATTACTATTAAGCTACCCTCCGAGGTTATAACACTATATGGTGGATGCATAAATCTTTGTATATCCTGTGATTAAGGGGTTCTTTCCCCAGTGGTCGAATATCTAAGTGGTCTGCTCACTATATGCATTACATATATTGTCATGATATATGATGAAACTTGAACATTTATTTATTTATATTTATTTATTTCAGTTTGGGATTAATACCTTTGAGTCAAGGACTCATTTTCAAAGGTTCCACATAAGTATTGAACAAACATTACAAAAATACAAAGTTTACAGAGAAAAGAAAATGAAAAACATTGAAGCATATACACAGGCAGTAATAGTAAAATTTGAACTTACACACATCAAATTAGTACATATTAACAGATACACTGATTAAATAAGGGGGGTTGGGGGGCTCAGCCAGAGGTGGCAACGTCTGAGGTGGGAGAGAGAGATGGAGCTTTCAACCAAGTGAGGCCATCATCAGGTAATTGGGGGTAGGGGAGCAGGGTAAGAAAAAAGTGGTATATAGCAGAAAGATGTAGAGGGGGTAGGTAAATGGAAGACTGGGGGCGAGGTACTATCACATTAGCGCAGGCAACTACAATTCATTTTAGAGCCAAGGAGAGATTTGAGCCCAGGTTTGATGGTACTAATCTTGGTAGTATCAGTGAGGTCAGCAGGTAGTTCATTGTACCATTTCGGTCCTTGATACAGGATGAAGTTCTGGGCAAGTTTCGGCCTTTTGAAGGGAATCACCATCTTGTCAGTGACCGCACTATGGGTAGATTTCGTTGGGACGGCCAGCTTAAAGTGTCCGCCCAGTTTGGGGGATGTCAGTCCAAGTAGTACTTTTTTTTAGAAGTAGGCAGGTTTGGTATTGCCCTCTAAGATGGAGTGGGAGCCACCCAGTTTCAGTGTACAGTGAGCAGGTGTGGGTGTCGAGAGTAGCCCCCAAAGTAAGATGACAGGCCTTATTGAGGAGTACGTTGATGCTGTTAAGAGCAGTTTTTCTGCCTGCTGCATATATAGGCAACCCTTAGTCAATGGTAGACAGTATTGAGCTACTGGTGGCTAGTTTGAGTGCATCTGGTGTCATTGAATGTCTGTAATGATGAAGCACACCAAGTTTTATAATTGCAGTCTTGATAACAGAGTCAATGTGGTTTGAGAAGGTGAGCACATCATCAAAGGTAATGCCGAGATATTTGAAGTTAGACACTTGGTTTAGGATCTCACCCTTTTGGTTATGAATAATGAAAAATTAAAAATAATCAAAAAATAAAGTTAGAAAAAAAAAGCTTTCAACACTAGAAGGAACTGCTTTGCACAGTCTGCCTTTTCTTATACACAAGAAACATATGTTAAAGATGTCAGTGCATAAAAAAATGAAACTTGAATATACAGTAAAATCAAAATGTTTTATTTAGCAAAAAAATTAGGAATTAAAATCAGTGCCAGTGGCTCTCTTGGAAGCATTCCCACCTCTGGGCCAGGAAGACTGGATTGACATTGCTTCATGTCCAGTACCAGGCACTTGGACGAATGCACAGCACTGACTTAGCTAGTATTCTTTGACTGGTTGAGAAGGACAACTGATACGGGACAAGCAATGGATTTACTTTACTTCAGCAAGGCATTCGACCGATATTGCAAAGAAGGCTGCTGAAGAGGTTAGAGGACCTGGGAGCAGTGAGGCCCTAACTAAATGGGTGGGAAGTTGGCTGGGGTGAGACAGCATGTGGCTGTGATTAATAGTGTCCAATCGGGGGAGAGGGATGTCACAAGCGGGATGCTGCAGGGTCAGTCCTGGGACCTGTCCTTCTCCAATATCAGCAACATGAGGGAATAGGGCAGGATGTATCTCTTCACACACGACAATAAGATCTGTGGCTGAGTATACAGTGAGGAGGGGGAGAATGACTTGCAGATAGACCTGCGAAAGTTACAGAGCTGATCTAAAGTTGGCAATTGAAATTTAGTGCCAAAAAGTACAAGGCGATGCACATTAGGAATAAGAATCCCAAACTGAAAGCTGTCTGGTGGCGAAGAGGGCTGAGGCACAGTGCGTGCCTTACCTTTTCTCATGCCAGCGACCCAGGATTGGGAATAGACTTGGGTTGCTGGGGGTCCACTGGGGTGGAAGAGGATTGAGTGTCCCAGGGATTGCTCTCCCCTCCTGGGGAACAGTGGCTGCCGACTCTGTCCTGTGACTGCTACCAGGTGGAGGCCTGGTGGTAGGATGGCCAGATATGACCCACTTGAGTGGGTGCTGCAGGACCCTGCGGAGTGTGCAAGCCTCCACAAGCAAGTAAGCTCCAATGTGCATGCCCCAGCATCGGGTTGGGGGGATGAAAATGGGAAATGGGAGGATGGGCTTAATGAAGTCGTACCCATCTCCCTGTAGCCCGTTCCATCAAGCCATGGTCCAGAGACATCTACATAATGCTGCTGGGCGGGAAACCAGTGGTGGGGGAAGCTAGCTGCAGGTAACAAGGACAGGGCTGAATAGATGCCCGTCCAACCAAGTGACAAAAATACCTTCATGGCAAAAAAGAGAATCCCAGGGTAGAATACTGGATGGGAGGGGTTAGGCTGGCCACTATGTCAGAAGAAAGAGATCTTGGAATTTGATCTGGGAATCAACAAAAACGACTACCATAAATCAATCTAGCCAATGCAACAAGGCCTACAGTAAGACACCAGAATGTTGGGGTATACTGGGCAAGGGTTCGACAGTACGAGGAAGGAGGTAATATTACCTCTCTATAGAGCACTAGTGGGACCCCATCTGGAATACTGTGCCACATTCTGGAGTCTCCTCCTGAACAAAGACAGAGACAGGCTAGAAATGGTGCAGGACAGGGGGGAACCAAAATGACTCGAGGACAGCAGGACAGTCTGATCTTTCAGTATGTCAGCATTAAAATGCATAGCACTGGCCTCCAACATTCAGAGCAAATGGCCAGAATGCGTAGCATCTTCTCATCTTAAAGAATATTATTTCTAAGAATAGTGTGACCTAATATGTTTAGTTCTAGGGAATGTTTTTATCAAGTTAGCTCAAAGTTTTAATACTTCGAGTGTCTATAAATAGCACTACCGTTATGAGGAACATCAGCGAACCTTTGCGGAGCAAGGGTAAATGTGAGTGTGAAAATCATAGCACTATGTGAAATTCAGAGCAGATGAGAGGTGTAGGGAGATCCTAGGAGGATTTGCTTAGGGCACTAACCATGTACTTGCCTGAGGCCAGAAGGAAGAGGGAGAACATGACAAAGACGTTCCAGTTCCTGAAAAGAATGAACCAGGTAAACTGAGAGAAACGATTCACCGGGAGTAGTGAGTCAATAACAACAGGACATGAATGGAAGCTGGCGGAGGGAGGAGGAGATCCAGGGGGGGATGTAAGAAGAGGCTACTTTACGGAGCGAGTAGTTGAGTCATCATGGAACAGCCTACCAACTGAGGTGGTGGGAGCAAAAACCATAAATGGGTTCAAGCACGGATGGGACAGAGTAAGGGGTTTGCTAGTTATGCAGGGGGTAGCAGTAAGGCAGGGAACAAGGGGCAGGCAAAGGTGACAACTGCATCTAGACAACAGGCATGGGGTAGAGTAAAACAGGGCAGTCTGGATGGACCAATGGTCTTTTTCTGCTGACAGAGTCCATTTTTCTATAACTCTGCTGTGCTGCACTGTGGGTGGTGTTGTCCTTAGGGTGAGGCATTAAACTAGGGTCTAGTCTACCCATCTCTGGTGGCTGTCCAGGTGAGGATTAAAAAACCCTGGGGACTTTACAAAAGAGTAAGACAGTTATTCCCCATATTCTGGTAAACATACCCTGTATCAGTAACAGATTCTAATGCAATATGTTTACAAATGTGTGTGTGTGTGTGTGTGTGTGTGTGTGTGTGTGTGTGTGTATTCGTGCACTTAGCAGTAGCTCCTGAATATATGATGCATACAAACCCTGCACTACCTATATAACTCACTGCTTTGTAAAACACTTTGGGATGCAGTTGGTATGAAAGGAGGTATACAATACCAAATTTTAATTCTGTTGTGTTCTGTTCTGTGTGGGAAATAGATTATACCAACTGAACTTCATGAGAGTATGAGGCACCCTCTTATGTTTATAACAGAACCTGGAATATTATTATTTTTTACTTTTCCTGGATGGCAGCTCAGGGATATACCCCCTCCCCAATTCTTGGCTGGGTCCCGGCATTCTGGGATCCCCGCACTCACGGCTGGGTCCCGCGTCACACAGCTCAATGCTGAGGATTTTATGAGACTTTTTCCCACTTAGTCCTGACCCCAGAGGGCGCCAGTGCAAAGGACGGAAGTCTAGGCTGGCAACGCTGCAGCCATGTGCCTAACAGCAGCCTCCCCTCCTGACTCCGTGAGTCCAAGTCTGCTGCCCGTGCTTCCACCAGTGGTAGCACTAGGAGGAGAGCGTCCTCTAGGATGTTCAAGCTTCCTCTCCCCAAGACGGCCCACAATGACCTATGATCGTTTTCGAACCCAGGTCGCCAGTGTCAGGAGCAGTAGCACTACCGCTGCGCAGATGGGCTGGCACCAGAACTTGGAATATTTAAAAAAAAACAGTCTTTGAGTCGTGCATGCAAAAAAGCCAACATGCACTGTACACTAAATCATATGTGCATGTATATGTCAACCAATAAGCTTCGTTTTGCAGTTTTCTTACTTATAAAAACTTGAGCAGACTCGTAACAGACAGTAACTATATATATAAACCTATAAATGAATAATGCCCATCATGCAAAATTCAAAGCGTAATGCATGCTAAACCACATGCTTACACATACGTGACAAACTGTTCAGGGTATATAAAAATGCTCGCATCCCCCCTGAATCCAATCTCACTTCCTCCATGTGGAATCAATGACTATGGTCACTCTTCAGGTCTTGCAAAGCACTTTAGGATTAAGATACAGTATACACAAAAACAGTGTTATCAAAACCAGAATATTCAGTTTCCTGCATCCAACTGTCTCCTCCCCCCACCCCAAGTCTGGAGATGATTCTTACAAATCCCAATACTGGTGGTTTTCCTCTTAATAGTGCCTATGTCCACTGGTAACAGTTCCGAATAAACAATAGCTCAAACAGTTTCACATAATACAGAATGCTGCAGTTGCCTGGATGGAGCCCTGTACATTTCTTATCTTGTATTTTCCATGCATTCCATGTGCTTTTTCTATGCTTAGTTGTTACTGGATCTACCAAGCAGAACATTCCAAGGTCTGTCAGCATCACAGTTGAAGTAACTTAATGACACTGCTGTTGAAGGGCAATCTGTTTAATTGGAACACACTTGGGGAACAACTGTCTTCATTACCCACAGGAATTAGAACAAACAGACCCTGTGGAATAAAGACAGCCTGAAAAAAGGAGGGGCATTTGTTGCCTGTAGTAGCCTGTGGCATCCCACCATGCTCCATCTGTGATCTCATCCATAATGTGCTAATAGCTGGTGTTCTGCTTTTTGCAGATGTGTTCCGAGGGACTGCAAACGGGGCCCTACCAGCAGTTCTAAATACTGAAAGAATACTGGGAGGGTAGGGAGTCTGTGATTAGTCAGCCTAAGCTAATAACCTAATGAAATATTCATGGGGTTTTATTTGAGGAAAAGCTGAACAGGAGAGATCAAACAGGAGAACAAAACACAGTCAGGGCTGAAGCTTCTGATGTGGAAGTGTTTACTAATGATGGGCAGCTGTTTCAGAGACCGGGGCTGGGGCTTGATGGCTGATACTGATAGGGGAGCCACAGGGACAGAGAACAATACCCTTAGGGTGGTTATCTGCCTGGAAGTGGCATTATACTGCAAGCTCCCTTATCTTCAATACAACAGTGCCTCAATATCAATTCATGAAATGGATATTTTATTCTGCATTCCCCTAGATACTGTATTTATGTTACGCATCCTGTTACTGTACTTGTGCAATGTATTCTGTTATTGTATTTCTGCTATGAATCCTGTTACAGTATTTATGCTATGTATCTTATTACTTGTGCTACGTAACCTGTTACTATATTTATGCTATGCGTCCTGTTACTATATTTATGCTATGAATCCTGTTACAGTATTTATCCTATGTATTATGTTACTGTGCTTGTGCTGCGTATCCTGTTACTGTACTTGTACTCTGTATCCTGTTTCTGTATTATGTACTCTGTATCCTGTTTCTGTACTTATGCGAAGTATCCTGTTTCTGTACTTATGCTATGTATCCTGTTCATGAACTTGTGCTATGTATTCAGTTACAGTATTTATGCTATACATCCTGTTACTGTACTTGAATTATGAATCCTGTTACTGTATTTATGCTATATATCCTGTTCCCTTATTTGTGCCATATATCCTGTTACAATATCTATGCTATGTATCTTGTTACAGTATTTATGCTATGTATCCTGTTACTGTGCTTATGCTATGTATCCCATTACTGTGTTTGTGCTATGTATCCTGTAACTGTATTTATGCTATGTATCCTGTTACTGTATTTATGTTATGTATCCAGTTACTGTATTTATGCTGCTTATCCTGTTATTGTACCTGTGTCATGTATCCTGTTACAGTATTTATGCTATGTATCCTGTTCCCGTACTTGTGCTATATATCCATTTACAGTACTTATGCTATGCATCCTGTTACTGTACTTGTGCTATGTATCCTGTTACAGTATTTATATGTATCCTGTTACTGTTCTCATGCTATGTATCCTGTTACAGTAATTTTGCTATATATCTTATTACTTGTGCTATGTGCCCTGTTTCTATACTTGTGCTATACTTCCTGTTAGTGTATTTATGCTGTGATTCCTGTTACAGTATGTATGTTATGTATCCTGTTACTGTACTCGTGCTATGTATCCTGTTACACTATGTATTCTATGTATCCAGTTACAGTATTTATTCTATGCATCCTGTTACAGTATGTATGCTATGTATCCTGTTACTGTACTTGTGCTATGCATCCTGTTACAGTATTTATTCCATGCATCCTGTTACAGTATGTATGTTATGTATCCTGTTACTGTACTTGTGCTATGCATCCTGTTACAGTATTTATTCTATGTATCCTGTTACTGTACTCATGCTATGTATCCTGTTACAGTATTTATTCTATGTCTCCAGTTACAGTATTTATTCTATGTATCCTGTTACAGTATCTATTCTATGTATCTCATTACTTGTTCTACGTATCCTGTAACTATACTTGTGCAATACTTCCTGTTACTGTATTTATGCTGTGCTTCCTGTTACAGTATGTATGCTATGTATCTTGTTACTGTACTCATGCTATATATCATGTTACAGTATTTATTCCATGTATCCTGTTACAGTCTGTATGTTATGTATCCTGTTACTGTACTCATGCTATGTATCCTGTTACACTACTTATTCTATGTATCCAGTTACAGTATTTATTTTATGTATCCTGTTACTGTACGTGTGCTACGTATCCTGTTACAGTATTTATTCCATGCATCTTGTTACAGTATGTATGCTATGTATCCTGTTACTGTACTGGTGCTATGCATCCTGTAACAGTATTTATTCTATGTATCCAGTTACAGTATTTATTCTATGTATCCTGTTAAAGTATTTATTCTATGTATCCAGCTACAGTATTTATTCTATGTATCCTGTTACTGTACTCATGCTATTTATCCTGTTACAGTATTTATTCTATGTATCCAGTTATAGTATTTATTCTATGTATCCTGTTACAGAATGTATGCTATGTATCCTGTTACAGAATGTATGCTTTGTATCCTGTTACTGTACTCGTGCTACTGTATGTACCCTGTTACAGTATTTATTCTATGTATCCTGATACTGTACTTGTGCTATTTATCATGTTACAGTATTTATTCTATGTATCCAGCTACAGTATGTATACTATGTATCCTGTTACTGTACTCATGCTATGTATCCTGTTACAGTATTTATTCTATATATCCTGTTACTGTTCTCATGCTATGTATCCTGTTACAGTATTTATGCTATACATCTTATTTTTTCTTCTACGTATCCTGTTACTATACTTGTGCTATTCTTCCTGTTACTGTATTTATGCTGTGTGTCTTGTTACTGTACTTGTGCTTTGTATCCTGTTACAGTATTTATTCCACGTATCCTGTTACAGTATTTATGCTATGTATCTTATTTGTTCTACGTATCCTGTTTATATTTGTGTTATACTTCCTCTTACTGTATTTATGCTGTGCTTCCTGTTACAGTATGTATGCTATGTCTCTTGTTACTGTACTTGTGCTATGTATCATGTTACAGTATTTATTCCATGTATCCTGTTATAGTATGTATGTTATGTATCCTGTTACTGTACTCGTGCTATGTATCCAGTTACACTATGTATTCTACGTATCCAGTTACAGTATTTATTCTATGTATCCTGTTACAGTATGTATATTATATATCCTGTTACTGTACTTGTGCTATGTGTCCTGTTACTGTATTTATGCTATGTATCTTATTACTGTACTTGTGCTATGCATCCTGTTACAGTATTTATGGTATGTATGCTGTTACAGTATGTATGCAATGTATCCTGTTACAGTATTTATGCTATGTATCTTATTACTTGTGCTATGTATCCTGTTACTATACTTGTGCTATGTGTCCTATTACTGTATTTATGCTATGCTTCCTGTTACTGTATTTATGCTATGTATCTTGTTACTGTACTTGTGCTATGTATCATGTTACAGTATTTATTCTATGAATCCTATTACTGTACTTGTGCTATGTATCCTGTTACAGTATTTATGCTATGTATCTTACTACTTGTGCTACGTATCCTGTTACTATACTTGTGCTATGCATCCTGTTACTGTATTTATGCTATTCTTCCTGTTACTGTATTTATGCTATGTACCTTGTTGCTGTACTTGTACTATGTATCCTGTTACAGTATTTATTCTATGTATCCTGTTACAGTATGCATGCTATGTATCCTGTTACTGTAGTTGTGCTATGTATCCTGTTACAGTATTTATTCTATGTATCCTGTTACTGTACTCATGCTATGTATCCTGTTACAGTATTTATTCTATGTCTCCAGTTACAGCATTCATTCTATGTATCCTGTTACAGTATTTATGCTATGTATCTTATTACTTGTTCTACGTATCCTGTTACTATACTTGTGCTATACTTCCTGTTACTGTATTTATGCTGTGCTTCCTGTTACAGTATGTATGCTATGTATCTTGTTACTGTACTCATGCTATGTATCATGTTACAGTATTTATTCCATGCATCCTGTTACAGCCTGTATGTTATGTATCCTGTTACTGTACTCGTGCTATGTATCCTGTTACACTACTTATTCTATCTATCCAGTTACAGTATTTATTCAGTGTATCCTGTTACTGTATGTGTGCTATGTATCCTCTTACAGTATTTATTCCATGCATCCTGTTACAGTATGTATGCTATGTATCATTTTACTGTACTGGTGCTATGTATCCTGTAACAGTATTTATTCTATGTATCCAGTTACAGTATTTATTCTATGTATCCAGTTACAGTATTTATTCTATGTATCCAGCAACAGTATTTATTCTATGTATCCTGTTACTGTACTCATGCTATTTATCCTGTTACAGTATTTATTCTATGTATCCAGTTATAGTATTTATTCTATGTATCCTGTTACAGTATGTATGCTATGTATCCTGTTACAGTATGTATGCTTTGTATCCTGTTACTGTACTCATGCTACTGTATGTACCCTGTTACAGTAGTTATTCTATGTATCCTGTTACTGTACTTGTGCTATTTATCCTGTTACAGTATTTATTCTATGTATCCAGCTACAGTATGTATACTATGTATCCTGTTACTGTACTCATGCTATGTATCCTGTTACAGTATTTATTCTATGTATCATGTTACAGTATTTATGCTATGTATCTTATTACTTGTTCTACATATCCTGTTTATATTTCTGTTATACTTCATCTTACTGTATTTATGTTATGCTTCCTGTTACAGTATGTATGCCATGTATCTTGTTACTGTACTTGTGCTATGT
Organism: Neoceratodus forsteri; assembly: GCA_016271365.2. Lineage (NCBI taxonomy): Eukaryota > Metazoa > Chordata > Ceratodontiformes > Ceratodontidae > Neoceratodus > Neoceratodus forsteri. Next base: position 49,689,109 of record JADMNL010000031.1, on the reverse strand, counting down.
ATCATGTTACAGTATTTATTCCATGCATCCTGTTACAGTATGTATGTTATGTATCCTGTTACTGTACTCATGCTATGTATCCTGTTACACTATGTATTCTACGTATCCAGTTACAGTATTTATTCTATGCATCCTGTTACAGTATGTATGCTATGTATCCTGTTACTGTACTCGTGCTATGTATCATGTTACAGTATTTATTCCATGCATTATGTTACAGTCTGTATGTTATGTATCCTGTTACTGTACTCATGCTATGTATCCTGTCACAGTATTTATTCTATGTATCCAGTTACAGTATTTATTCTATGCATCCTGTTACTGTACGTGTGCTACGTATCCTGTTACAGTATTTATTCTATGTATCCTGTTACTGTACTCTTGCTATGCATCCTGTTACACTATGTATTCTACGTATCCAGTTACAGTATTTATGCTATGTATCCTGTTACAGTATGTATATTATATATCCTGTTACTGTACTTGTGCTATGTGTCCTATTCCTGTATTTATGCTATGCTTCCTGTTACAGTATGTATGCTATGTATCTTGTTACTGTACTTGTGCAATGTATCCTGTTGCAGTATTTATGCTATGTATCTTGTTACTGTACTTGTGCTATGTATCCTGTTACAGTATTTATGGTATGTATGCTGTTACAGTATGTATGCAATGTATCCTGTTACTGTACTTGTGCTATATATCCTGTTACAATATTTATGCTATGTATCTTATTACTTGTGCTATGTATCCTGTTACTATACTTGTGCCATGTGTCCTATTACTGTATTTATGCTATGCTTCCTGTTACTGTATTTATCCTATGTATCTTGTTACTGTGCTTGTGCTATGTATCATGTTACAGTATTTATTCTATGTATCCTGTTACTGTACTTCTGCTATGTATCCTGTTACAGTATTTATGCTATGTATCTTACTACTTGTGCTACGTATCCTGTTACTATACTTGTGCTATGCGTCCTGTTACTGTATTTATGCTATTCTCTGTTACTGTATTTATGCTATGTACCTTGTTACTGTACTTGTACTATGTATCCTGTTACAGTATTTATTCTATGTATCCTGTTACAGTATGCATGCTATGTATCCTGTTACTGTACTTGTGCTATGTATCCTGTTACAGTATTTATTCTATGTATCCTGTTACAGTATGTATATTATGTATCATGTTACTGTATCTGTGCTATGTATCCTGTTACAGTATTTATGCTATGTATCTTATTACTTGTGCTATGTATCCTGTTACTATACTTGTGCTATGTATCCTGTTACTATACTTGTGCTATGCGTCCTGTTACTGTATTTATGCTATGCTTCATGTTACTGTATTTATGCTATGTATCTTATTACTGTACCTGTGTTATGTATCCTGTTACTGTATTTATGCTAAATATCCTGTTACTGTACTCGTGCTATGCACCCTGTTACAGTATATATTCTATGTATCCCGTTACAGTATGTATGCAATGTATCCTGTTACTTTACTCTTGCTATGTACCCTGTTACAGCATTTATTCTATGTATCCTGTTACAGTATGTATGTTATGTATCCTGTTACCTTACTTGTGCTATGTATCCTGTTACAGTATTTATTCTATGTATCCAGTTACAGTATTTATTCTATGTATCCTGTTACAGTATTTATGCTATGTGTCTTACTACTTGTTCTACGTATCCTGTTACTATACTTGTGCTGTACTTCCTGTTACTGTATTTATGCTGTGCTTCCTGTTACAGTATGTATGCTATGTATCTTGTTACTCCACTCGTGCCATGTATCATGTTACAGTATTTATTCCATGCATCCTTTTACAGTATGTATGTTATGTATCCTGTTACTGTACTCGTGTTATGTATCCTGTTACACTATGTATTCTATGTATCCAGTTACAGTATTTATTCTATGCATCCTGTTACAGTATGTATGCTATGTATCCTGTTACTGTACTTGTGCTATGTATCATGTTATTTATTCCATGCATCCTGTTACAGTCTGTACGTTATGTATCCTGTTACTGTACTCGTGCTATGTATCCTGTCACAGTATTTATTCTATGTATCCAGTTACAGTATTTAGTCTATGCATCCTGTTACTGTATGTGTGCTATGTATCCTGTTACAGTATTTATTCTATGTATCCTGTTACTGTACTCGTGCTATGTAACCTGTTGCAGTATTTATTCTATGCATCCTGTTACAGTATGTATGTTATGTATCCTGTTACTGTACTGGTGCTATGTATCCAGCTACAGTATTTATTCTATGTATCCTGTTACTGTACTCATGCTATTTATCCTATTACAGTATTTATTCTATGCATCCAGTTATAGTATTTATTCTATGTATCCTGTTACAGTATGTATGCTATGTATGTTGTTACTGTACTTGTGCTATGTACCCTGTTACAGTATTTATTCTATGTATCCTGTTACCGTATGTATGCTATGTATCCTGTTACTGTACTCATGTTATGTATCCTGTTACAGTATTTATTCTATGTATCCTGTTACAGTATTCATTCTATGTATCCTGTTACTGTTCTTGTGCTATGTATCCTGTTACAGTATTTATGCTATATATCTTATTACTTGTTCTACGTATCCTGTTACTATACTTGTGCTATACTTCCTGTTACTGTATTTATGCTGTGTCGTTACTGTACTTGTGCTTTGTATCCTGTTACAGTATTTATTCTATGTATCCTGTTACAGTATTTATGCTATGTATCTTATTACTTGTTCTACGTATCCTGTTTATATTTGTGCTATACTTCCTGTTACTGTATTTACGCTGTGCTTCCTGTTACAGTATGTATGCTATGTATCTTGTTACTGTACTTGTGCTATGTATCATGTTACAGTATTTATTTCATGCATCCTGTTACAGTATGTATGTTATGTATCCTGTTACTGTACTCGTGCTATGTATCCTGTTACACTATGTATTCTATTTATCCAGTTACAGTATTTATTCTATGTATCCTGTTACAGTATGTATATTATGTATCATGTTACTGTACTTGTGCTATGCATCCTGTTACAGTATTTATGCTATGCTTCCTGTTACAGTATGTATGCTATGTATCTTGTTACTGTACTTGTGCTATGTATCCTGTAACAGTATTTATGGTATGTATCCTGTTACAGTATGTAGACAATGTATCCTGTTACTGTACTTGTGCTATGTATCCTGTTACAGTATTTATGCTATGTATCTTATTACTTGTGCTATGTGTCCTATTACTGTATTTATGATATGCTTCCTGTTACTGTATTATGCTATGTATCTTGTTACTGTACTTGTGCTATGTATCATGTTACAGTATTTATTCTATGTATCCTGTTACTGTACTTGTGCTATGTATTCTGTTACTGTATTTGTGCTATGCATCCTGTTACAGTATTTATGCTATTCTTCCTGTTACAGTATGTATGCTATGTATCTTGTTAATGTACTTGTGCTGTGTATCCTGTTGCAGTATTTATGCTAAGCATCTTGTTACTGTACTTGTGCTGTGTATCCTGTTACAGTATGTATGCAATGTATCCTGCTACTGTACTTGTGCTATGTATCCTGTTACAGTATTTATGCTACGTATCTTATTACTTGTGCTATGTATCCTGTTACTATACGTGTGCTATGTGTCCTATTACTGTATTTATGCTATGCTTCCTGTTACTGTATTATGCTATGTATCTTGTTACTGTACTTGTGCTATGTATCATGTTACAGTATTTATACTATGTATCCTGTTACTGTACTTGTGCTATGTATTCTGTTACTGTATTTGTGCTATGTATCCTGTTACAGTATTTATGCTATGTATCTTACTACTTGTGCTTCGTATCCTGTTACTATACTTGTGCTATGTGTCCTGTTACTGTATTTATGCTATGCTTCCTGTTACTGTATTTATGCTATGTACCTTGTTACTGTACTTGTACTATGTATCCTGTTACAGTATTTATTCTATGTATCCTGTTACAGTATGCATGCTATGTATCATGTTACTGTACTTGTGCTACGTATCCTGTTACTATACTTGTGCTATGCTTCCTGTTACTGTATTTATGCTATGTATCTTGTTACTGTACTTGTGCTATGTATCCTGTTACTGTATTTATGCTAAGTATCCTGTTGCTGTACTCGTGCTATGCACCCTGTTACAGTATATATTCTATGTATCCTGTTACAGCATGCATGCAATGTATCCTGTTACTTTACTCGTGCGATGTACCCTGTTACAGCATTTATTCTATGTATCCTGTTACAGTATGCATTCTATGTATCCTGTTACTTTACTTGTGCTATGTATCCTGTTACAGTATTTATTCCATGCATCCTGTTACAGTCTGTATGCTATGTATCTTGTTACTGTACTCGTGCTATGTACCCTGTTACAGTATTTATTCTATGTATCCTGTTACAGTATGTATGCTATGTATTCTGTTACTGTATTTATGCTATGTATCCTGTTATTGTACTTGTGCTATGTATCCTGTTACAGTATATATATTTTTTTAAAGTTAATCTATTTTTGCTCCTCCTTCCAAGGCTCCCTTCCACCGGCCCCCTAGCCCCATCACCCTGGCATCCACCAGACTCACCTTGACTCCTACTAGGTGCTGGCTGGCCAGGTGCAGTGCCTACAGGGGGGGGTCGGTATCATCCAGCCAGTCAGAGTTTTCCCTAGATTTTCTTCCCCAACCCCAAGCGCAGAGAGAAGTCATTCAATGATGCCAATGGCTAAGCTGCACACACTTCCAGGCGCCTTCCCCACATCCGCCCCCCTGTTATGGGTCCACTGCGCCAGCCCCCAGCCACTACCAGGGGCCAATCATGCAGCGGACTCCATCCCCACCCCTCCCAGGAAAGGAGCAGTCCTCTGGACACTCTGTCCTCTCGCTCTGGCGGTCTCTGCAGGCCACGCACAAGATATGGGTGCATGATGGCAGGAGGTGAAACCTGGTAAGCCCCAGCCCTCCATGCCACTGGGCCGGCTCTGTTACAGTATTTATGCTATGTATCCTGTTACTGTGCTCCACTATATATCCTCTGGGGTCGTGAGGGACCTATCGTAGTATGACCTGCTTCCATCCGCCAGTAGCAACAGTGTATCCCCCAACCAACCACTAGGTGTCCCTGATACAGCTGCCTAGATTCAACGATAGCCAGCTGAGAGCCAGATGCCAGCTAATTCAGGCAATCGGACTGACTGGAGGGAGTTTTCATAAATCAACACTGTGAGACATTCATCGGATGGACTTAAAAGCTGCAACTCATCGGTTGACTTCGCTCTTGCTCTTCCAGCCTCCACACCGTTTGCAGAGGTCGTGAAGAACCCATCCTGTAGAACTCCCTCCCCTCCACCAGCAGCAACAGCATCCCCTCTAACTGACCACTGGGTATCCCTGCTACACCCTCCTAGACTCCTTGACAGTGACCTGTGGGGCAGACTCCAGCAAATTAAGCTCAGTCAGGCTGACTAACAGGACTTTTAAAAAAATCAACACTGTACAGCATTCATGAGATTGCCTTAAAAGCCACAGCTCACCGGCCTATTTCACCCTCGCTCTTCCAACTGCCACATTGCTTACAGGGGTTGAGAGGGACCCGTCCTTGTACAGCCCTCTCTCCTCCACCGGCAGCAACAGGGTCTCTTCCAACCGACCATTGGACATCCCTGCCTCACCTTCCTAGACTCACCAACATCCAATCTGGAGATGGACACCAATAAATTTAGCAAATCAGGCTGACTGGCAGAACTTTCTCGGACCACTCCTTTTCTATTTAAAGACACTTGCCCTAGTGGTCTGGAGCGCTTACAATCCTGAGTGCTAAGGGCTGCAGCGTGAAGGGTGTCTACTATGGGAGTCGGCCATTGGCCAACAATGCTGCCCAAACTACAAAAACCCTCCCCTCACTTTTTAATTGGATTGCCGTACTCTTGATACTTGTTATTAAAACTGATATAAGCTGCCCACTGCTGCTCATTCACTGTCACACAGGTAGCCACATACCACTTCTAAATATGTTCTGGTATCACACGTTAAGCACCTTGGCCCTTAGGGAAGGTGATTTGTTTTCACACATAATGCTTTGTACTGTATGCCCTTAGGGAAGGAGATCTGCTTGTACTACCTGCTGTTGGGTTATACGCCCTTGGGGAAGGAGATCTGCTTGTACTACCTGCTGTTGGGTTATATGCCCTTGGGGAAGGAGATCTGCTTGTACTACCTGCTGTTGGGTTGTCGCCCTTGGGAAGGAGATCTGGCTTGTACTACCACTGCTGTTGGGTTATCGCCCTTGGGAGGATCAGCATACTACCTGCTGTTGGGTTATACGCCCTTGGGAAGGAGATCTGCTTGTACTACCTGCTGTTGGAGTTATACGCCCTTGGGGAAGGAGATCTGCTTGTACTACCTGCTGTTGGGTTATATGCCCTTGGGGAAGGAGATCTGCTTGTACTACCTGCTGTTGGGTTATACGCCCTTGGGGAAGGAGATCTGCTTGTACTACCTGCTGTTGGGTTATACGCCCTTGGGGAAGGAGAACTGCTTGTACTACCTGCTGTTGGGTTATACGCCCTTGGGGAAGGAGATCTGCATGTACTACCTGCTGTTGGGTTATACGCCCTTGGGGAAGGAGATCTGCTTGTACTACCTGCTGTTGGGTTATATGCCCTTGGGGAAGGAGATCTGCTTGTACTACCTGCTGTTGGGTTATACGCCCTTGGGGAAGGAGATCTGCATGTACTACCTGCTGTTGGGTTATATGCCCTTGGGGAAGGAGATCTGCTTGTACTACCTGCTGCTGGGTTATATGCCCTTGGGGAAGGAGATCTGCATGTACTACCTGCTGTTGGGTTATATGCCCTTGGGGAAGGAGATCTGCATGTACTACCTGCTGTTGGGTTATACGCCCTTGAGGAAGGAGATCTGCTTGTACTACCTGCTGTTGGGTTATATGCTCTTAGGAAAGGAGATCTGCTTGTACTACCTGCTGTTGGGTTATACGCCCTTGGGGAAGAGATCTGCTTGTACTACCTGCTGTTGGGTTATGTGCCCGTGGGGAAGGAGATCTGCTTGTACTACCTGCTGTTGGGTTATACGCCCTTGGGGAAGAGATCTGCTTGTACTACCTGCTGTTGGGTTATATGCCCTTGGGGAAGGAGATCTGCTTGTACTACCTGCTGCTGGGTTATATGCCCTTGGGGAAGGAGATCTGCTTGTACTACCTGCTGTTGGGTTATACGCCCTTGAGGAAGAGATCTGCTTGTACTACCTGCTGTTGGGTTATATGCCCTTGGGGAAGGAGATCTGCTTGTACTACCTGCTGTTGGGTTATACGCCCTTGGGGAAGGAGATCTGCTTGTACTACCTGCTGTTGGGTTATACGCCCTTGGGGAAGGAGATCTGCTTGTACTACCTGCTGCTGGGTTATCGCCCTTGGGGAAGGAGATCTGCTTGTACTACCTTCTGTTGGGTTATACGCCCTTGGGGAAGGAGATCTGCTTGTACTACCTGCTGTTGGGTTATATGCCCTTAGGGAAGGTGATTTTGGTGCTGTGACATCTGCTTTTTGTACTATATACCTTCCCTCTGCAGATATAAGAAGCAAATGTTTTACTGACACTTTCTAGGTGGCAATAAACTGTTGTGTATATCTGGCTAACCAGCATGGCCAGCTTTGCTGTACCCCAATTTGCTTTGCCCTGTTAGTTTTATTTGCCGTGCTGTAATAAATATTTAAAGCACATTACTTATTACCAAAAAGTGTTTTTAGCCTGAGCAACACCTTTTCCCCTCTATCATACATCTACCTTACAAAATGTGGGTGGTAACCTTGCTACTGTTGCTCTCCAGAGTGGCCCCCTCCTCAGAGAATAAGGCCTTACCCTGTATCATCATATAATTACACTAAACAGGGACTCAGCTATTTATAATTGACAATGGCTACCTCTGGCCTTTCAACTGTTTCGAATTGGCTGATTATCTGGTGACCTCCTCTCCTTTGTTCTGTACCTCACAACACTCTTGAAGCCACACAACTGCTCCAACCACAGCCCTGAGCCATCTCTGTTAATCACCCAGATGCACTGGCCAAAGGGCAATATGAAGCTTCTAAGAAACAGTTTTAAACTCATTAAACAGGCCATCATTCTGTTCCTAATCTGCTCTGGTAATGCTGAACTCAATCAACAGCACACAGATCCTTGCCTAACTCCATCCAAATTTGCTAACCCATTTAGATTAAAAATTGTAACTATCAATGTCGGTAGCCTAATTAACGAAACTGTTACTGTGACAGTTGGATATGCCTAATCAACCCTGATATCCTTCTACTCACTGAAACCTGGCTTAATAGCGCGACAGACCACAGTGTCTCGATGATTACTGGCTACAACCAATACTGGTAGAATAGGATCCATTGAGGTTGGGATGTAATTTGTTATGTAAAAGATGAGTTATCCTTGGGTACTATCAACGGGTATTGTCAAGCTGATTTCTTGTAGCTAGAACAGAGTCTCATCGCCTATTAGCTGCTTCTAAATGCACAAAAACCAAAAGCTATGTTCTTTACTCTTAACAAGAAATCCACCCTTTCTTCCACAGATATGAAGGGTGCAGCTATTGTAACCACGCTAGGTGAAACTTTAGAGGTGGCGGACAACTTAGGCCTATGGATTGATAGCAAGTTTTCTTTCAGTGTTCATACTGAGTGTCTTGCCAACAAACTCAAATCCAGGCTAGGGTTCTTCTTTACAAATAGGGCATTCTTCCCTCCTGTGACTAGACTAAGACTCGTCCAGGCGACATTCCACCCTCTTGACTATGGCAACATAATCTACAACTGTACCACAGTAGCCAATCTACACAAACTGGATGTCCTGTTCCACTGCGCTTTGTCACCAATGCCCCCTTCCATAGGCATCACTGTGACCTTTATGCAATCGTTGGATGGACGTCCCTTTCAACCAGGCACTTGCTTCACCATGGTTTGTGGATGCTCAAAATACTCTTAAATAAGCTCCCGGGTTACATCTCCTCCCTCATCCATAACTCCCACAGTACTTACTCACTGAGGAAATCAGCCTATATCCACCTGAATACACCTAGGACACATGCTTCCATCAGTAAAAGCGCTGTCTCCTATGCTCTTCCTGCAGCATGGAACAGACTCCAGGCAGTCCTCAAGATGAACAGCACTGTCTCAATAAACTTCTTTAAATATCTAGCCACAAGAGAGCTTGAAGAAGTATGCAAATGCCACAGGACCTAGCCTCTTCTCTCATCAGTTCTTGCCCTCCCTTCCACCCCCTGCCTCCCCCCTTTCCCTTTTCCTCCCACCCACTCCTTCCTGCCCCTCCTTTCCTTCCTATTCCCTTCCATCCCATCTACTTTGTCCCCTACTCCCCATGCCCTTACTCTCTCATTCCTTCCCTCCACCTCCTGCTCACCTCCCCAACCTCTTCCCCACCCCATCCCTTTACCACCCCTACCCTGTCTATATGTGCACTTAACTCTAACCTCCTCTCCTTTGTCTATCCCTCCTTTCATCCTTCACTCTTTCCCTCCCAACCCTCCCTCCAGCTCAGACTCTCGTGCATGTTCCCCATGCACATTACTGTCTTCCCCTCCCCTCTCTCTTCATACTACATCATCCCTCAATTACCCTCCTCCCCACCATCCCTGTGATAGTTGTAACCCCCCAGCACCACGGGACATTCCTCTCCTCTTTACCCTTGTATTCTCTCAAATCTACTGTAGTAGTAATTTCTCCACTGTCCTCTGTCTTATTTCACATTTCTACTATGAAGGGGTGGCCTCCCGTCATGGTATCTCTTCTTTTCTACCCCCTAATGTTCTCTGTTGTCCCTGTGGTGCCTGTGTTTTGAAAAGTAAGGTTACCATTGTAAACAGGCATGGTGATAAAAATAAGAAGCAGTCCCAGTTAGGTTCCAAAACAAACAAGTATCACAGTACATAGTTATGCTGTAGTTTAATAATATAGTTATGCTGTAGTTTAATAATAAAATGAGGTACCTTACAAGAAATATAAGGTTAAATAGTTATTTTCCTTGCGTGTTTATGTAAGAAATGAAACCCTTACCTGGTCCACTTGCTGTCTCACTTGCTGCAGGTACTGCACTCTAAGGAGCCAGTGGCAGCTCCTAACATATATTTATTGGGTACAGGTGTGGCAAGTCCGCACCAGAAGGGAGGGGTTAAACCCTTGAGTTTTAATTACGCTTTGTTTCTGTCTTGTGAAACTAATTAAGAGGTGGTTCATTCTGGGTATAATCAAGCCCAATCAATGTATTTTTTTATGGTCAGGCTGATCCCCCTACTTAATGTATTAGGGTAGCGATTAAATGTATTAGAATAGGGGTGGATCAGCTGATCAATGATGTCAGAGTGTTCACCTATATAAGGTGGAGATTTGTGCAAGAGAGCAGATAGTATAGGAGCACAGAGGATAGTAGATGTGCTGGGGCTAAGCTCATCTACTCTGTGGCAGTACTCAAGCTGTTAAAAGTACTGATAGTCTCAAGTTGAGAGAAAGTCATTTTTTTCATGTTGTTGGCTTTATTTTCTTTACAGTTAATTTCTGAAAAGTTTATTTTGAGTTTTTTTTAGTAAATAAATTTCACACAAAGTCTTGTGTGTTCTAAAGAACGTCTGTGTCTGGCTTATCACTTCCCATGCCCGTTCATAAAGTGGTGTGAGAAGTGGGATATACTGGTTGTCCAAGCTATATTGGGGGAAACCAGCTTAGTACCAGACCTGGTACTGTGATAAGTAAGGACAATGGCAACTGGCACAGATGATACCAAACGATGGGAGCTGTGACTCGGTCACAGACAGAGAGAACCGTACACCCTACATCCTGGTTTGGAGACTTCAGTAAAGGCGAAGTTACCAAAGGAACAGTCCACTAGTGATGGTGAAGAAGAAGAGCGACAGCAGAGACGACCAGAGGTAGATGACAGACCTCCTGAGGGCCTTTCGGATCTGCTACACTGGTTGGCAGTTCACCAGTTGGAAATCGAACGACAGAGGGACATTGATGTACAGGAAAGAGAGAGAGAGCGCTGGCGCCAAGATATGAGGTGGGCAGAAACTTTACAACTAATTCAGACCATGGGGGCTGGACAGGGAAATGGGGGAAATAATAACACTAACCCCAACAATCCCCGAGACATTAAACTAACTAGGATGACTGTCAATGAAGATATTGAGTCATACCTTACCATGTTTGAGAGAGTTGCTAAAGCATGTGACTGGCCTAAATCCCAATGGGTAGTGCGATTAGCCCCAACCTCTCCGGAAGGTCCAGTTAGCACACGGAATATGGATCCCCATCTTGCAGAGGACTATGACATGGTGAAACAGGAAATTCTTAAAGATATGACATTAATGCTGAGACATATCGCAGCATTTTCGTGCCTTGAAACATTCCCCCATGATCCTCCTCGGAAACATATATAAGACTCAGAGAACTATGTAATAAATGGATTCAGCCAGAAGGAAAGTCTCGAACTGACATTATAGAACTTTTGTACTGAACAATTTTACAAATCTTGCCAAATGAGGTCCAGATTTGGATCAAAGAACATAATCCGAGTCCGCTGAAATAGCTGTGACACTGGCTGAGGACTTTCTGACAGCCCATCAACCTTTCAGAAAAGGAGGACAGAGACAATCTGAATCCCCAATGAAACCACAGACTGGTCTGGTAAGAAATGTTCAGAATGCCTATCCTAAAAAGGAAGAGTGGGAGAGAAGAGGGAGGAGTGGACAAAGAATGAGAACTGTTCCATCTAACATTGTATGTCACAATTGTAAAGGACTAGGACATATTGCCCGTTTTTGTCCATCAAAGAAAACAGATATGGCACACTTAGCTTTACTAAATTCTGGGTATATGTTTTCTGATATTATTATAAAAGGGAAAAATGTCATGGGACTTTGGATTCTGGTAGTAAGAATACTCTGATTAGGGAAGATTTAGTATCTACAATGCAAAGAGGGGCTCCTATGCATGTCATTTGTGTGCACGGTGATTCACACCAATACCCTACTATATGACTGTCTATGGGAATACGGGGGGTAACATCTGACATTTCTGCTGGTGTAGTCCCACATCTCCCTGTCCCCGTACTGATTGGGCATGACTATCCTGGGTTTGCCTCACTACTACTGGAACAAGAAGCTGTCTCAGCTGTAACTACAAGGGCCCAGAATAAAAAAGAGATTGTGCTAGGAAAAGTGTTTCCCTTTGAAGGAGAAGTAGTCAACCCCCCAGGAAGGATAGGAAAACCCGTAAAGCAAAGAAACTATTAAAACACAAGTGGCAACAGGAACAACAGGGAGTGAAGGTAGAAAATAATCCTGTATTTGTTAAGGCAGAAATGAAAGAGCAACAGAAAAAGGATGTCTCCCTGCAACCATTTTTTTTACAGGTGGGGAAAAGAGAGAAAGCAGGTACCCCTGAAATACAGGAGAAAAATGGGTTATTATATAGAGTTTGTACCAACCCAACTACCCAAGAAACAGTGGACCAATTATTAGTACCCCAATGTTACAGACAGGGGGTGGGATATTCAAAAGGGTTGCGCCATGCGCAATAGGGTTGAGTCTGTGCAAGTCCAAAATTGCGCCATTCTGCCATATTCAGCAGGAGGCAGTTGCGCCACCGAAAACATGCTGAGTAACAGCGCAATGCAAATGACGGCATGTGCAACCAAAGGGGTGGATCCATGCATAAAGAGCGCAATGCGATATCAGAGACTTGCGCAATGCGCAACAGCGATCCGCCAGAAGTTGCGCCCAGCGGAAATGAGCCAAAATAAAAGGCTCAAGGAAGCGCGCAAGAACACCACAGGAATGCCAAGTGGGAAGAGACAGAGAAAGACAGACAGTGACAGACCAGGGCGAGGCAACGGAAGCAGTGTGGGCCATAGGCTGCAGAGGCCAGCAGGGGTGCCGGTGCAGTGGAAGTAGCAGTCAGGACAGCGGGGTAACAGAGCAACATCAGCCGGGGCACAAGCCAGGGAGATGGACAGTGGCAGCTTCACATGGAAGCTGTAATGAGGGGTGGAGAATGCAAGGTGCAGGGGGACGTGCCGTGGAGGGGCCCGTGGGCGGTACGCCCCCAACAGGCAGTACTGTGCCCGCATCAGCTTTGAGTTGTACACAGATGTAGAGATCGTGGGCCGGTACCACCTGAACAGGGCAATACTGAGGCGGCTCTGTGAGCTGTGCAGTGATGTGATGCAGGCACCCTCATGACGGAGTCATGCTCTGTCAGTGGAGACCACGGTGACAGCCTGCATGTGCCTGCTCACCACGGGCACCTTCCAGAGGCCAACAGGGGACACCACAGGCATCACACAGTCAGCCATGTCATGCATCCTCACCCAATTCCTCAGCGCACTGCTGTCACATGCTGTGGAGCACATCCATTTCCCCAGCACCGCGGCAGAGCATACAGCAAACATGCAGGCGTTCCACAGGGTAGCACGTATGCCTGGCATGCTAGGGGCCATAGACTGCACCCATGTGGCCATTCGCACGCCACCTGGCCCCGATGGGGCCGCATACAGGAATAGAAAGGGCTTCCCAGTGTCAACTGCCAGGTGGTGTGTGATGCCACTGGGCGTATAATCAATGTCTGTCCACACACCCTGGTGGAGCACATGATGCCTTTATATGGCATCAGTCCGCACATGCCATCGATTAAGTGGGGACATCCACAGGCCATCTAGTGGGTGAATGCGATGTAGAAATGCAAACTCGGAGCAAGGGTGGGAATACCACAGGTGCCATGGTAGTGGCACACAGGATATGGGCAATATGGACCTGAACGTGAGACTGATCTCCACTATCTCCACACAGGTGACAGCGGATACCCACTCCGTCCCTGGCTGCTTACACCGTACCGGCGCCCCATGACCCCATCGCAGCAACACTATAATGAGGCACATGCCGTCGCATGCAACATCATTGAGCAGGTGTTTGGGATGCTGAAGGCACGCTTCCGATGCCTAGACACCTCCGGCGGTGCCCTACAGTACAGCCCCTCAAAGGCTTGAGGGATATTCCTGGCCTGTTGTATCCTGCACAACATGGCCAATGACTGTGGGATAGCCGTACAGGTTGAAGAGGGGACAGCGATGGGGACACCAGCCCAGCGCGGTGTTTGCTGGTGATGACAGCCCCCTTGGGCCAGGCGGGACCCCGACTGATCCAGCAGGCCCAGCTGCGGGACACCATCACGGAGGAGAATTATGCACAACACAGGTAAGTCAAGGGGCCATGTGCAAACAACACTGTCCTGGCGCAACCCACAGGCACACAGAGTAACACACCAGGGGTGCATGACGGCAAGGGGGGTGGAAGGGACCAGGCACACAAACACACCATCAGGGAGGGGCGAACAGTCATATTGACACACACACACACACCAGGCACAAAGCGTACATGGGCAGGTGCACAGCACAGCAGGAACAGACATGGCAAACAGACAGATCCACAGACCACACTTACCTGTACTGTCCAAGCACATGTGTCAGATGCTGGGCACTCTGCACCTTGGTGTACAGTACAATGCAGTGGCATCATCATGCACACATCTGTGGACAGCAGTGGGATGGTATGCAGGTGGTCCATATGTCGGCGTGATGGGCAGGGCACCCACCAGTGCACTGCCCGCCGCGACCATGAGTGCACAGCACGGCAGTAGACAGGGCCCGGACTGAGAGACAGATCAGTCATGTTGCACCATTCCACGGCCACCGTGGATGCATTGGCTGCCCCGCCGTGACCCAACAGCACTGGCAGGCTGAGCAGGGGCCACATGGGGTGGCACCGATGGACCACCAGGGGTCCCACTGTGCGATCGCGACCTTGTCCGCAGTGGGGCCTGTAGGATGCCAAACATACCTGCACCAGGGGTGCTTGGGATGCCCACAGCAGAACCCGGTGTCGACAGGCCTGGTGTCGCACGATGCCGGGAATGGGGAGTGGAGAGCGTACTGTGTCAGGTGCGCGGTACAGGAGCACCTGCGTGTGTGCCCAATGCAGCCACGACAGCGACCAATGCCTGGGTCTGCCAGTCAATGGCGGCGGTCACATCCATCCGCATATGGACCATCTCTGCACGGTCCAGAGCACACTCCCTGCTGTGCCGCTCCACAGCCACACACAGTGCCTCCACAGACGTTGCAACCCGCCTTTGCTGCTGTACTGATTCCTGCAGCAGGCGGGTGTGCTCATCCAATGGGTACTCTGCCACAACGGCATCCTGTCCCTCAGGGTGTGGAAGGTCCTGATGCACAACACCCCTTGAGGGTGGGCGCTGTTCACCTGGACCAGGAATGGGCATATCAAAGGGCGGCGGGCATGTGCCACCGCTGGACACTGTACCCCCAGACCTGGTGGGTGACTGCTGCTGCTGCCCCTCCAACCGCTGTGCCCAGGGGACCACTCGTTCCCCGCTGTGGCCACAACAGTGCCGAGACACCTGCACAGCCACCGGTGCTGCCCCACCAGTGTTGACAGGCACAGCCTGGGACTGTGCCGACATGCTGGCACACAGTTGGAACCAGCAAGGCCCAGGGGCACGTGCTTGCCTGCTGTGTGTCCGCTCATGGGACACACACATGTCACTCCCATTGCAGTCCTGCATCATCAATGGTGCAGGTATGTCTACAGCCACAGTCACAGCGTGCTGGCATGCTTGCATGCCAGACTGCTGAGACACAGGCTGTGCACCCCACCGAATCACCCGACACCAGGTTGGCAGCCCAGTGTGCATGCTGGTGCAGTGCATGCTGGCTGGTGTCAGAGGTGGATGGACCCTCCTCCATGTCCAGCAGGTCATCCTCACTGCCTGGACCCCCACCACCATCCCTGAAGATGAACAGGATCTGTAACAGAAAGAGGACATTTGAGTGTATGAACAACCTCCCCCCAACACCACCACCATGTCATACCATGCAGTGATGGGCTTCCACCTGTCTGGAATCCACCTCCTGAGTACGCCCTCAACAGCACTGCGCTGCACTGATGCAGCCAGTCGGTCCTCAGCCGGGTCAGCTCCACCACCGCTGGCTGGCCCCGCCAGTGCCAGCATGTGCCGCCCTGAGGGCTGCCACCTTCTCCTTCACCTCCCGCGGCCTGTCCCAATCTTCTTTTGCATTTCTGCAGGGCGCTGGTGGCTTCCGTGCAGGTTCACTGCCAGGCTACCTCCCATGCAGCCCTACGGCCTGAGGTGCCCCGCCATCCACTCAGTAGTGCCTCCTCCCAGGTAGGCCTGGAAGAGGGCCTCAGTCTCTGCCGTGTGAAGTTGGGCCTCCTCCTCCTTAGCCCACCATCCTCACCTCACCTTGGCTCTGCTCGGTCATGGCGATCTGTATGGGTGAAGTGGACACCTGTCACTGTGCAGTCTACAGCGTTATCCCAGCCCATTGTCCAGAACATCCCACAGCATGCAACTCACCTCTCACCTGCAGTAACCCAGATCTGGCAAGCGCAGCCGCATTCTGCACTTTCATAGCGCGTGCATACAAATTAGGGGAAGCAAGCTGTAATGAGAGATACCGTCGCGCCACTGCGCCTTTGAATAGCTGATCGGATGATTTGCATGCCGGCTGAATATCGCCATTGAGCACCGCCATCTACGGTTGAGCCGGCTGAGCCAATAGAGCAGATCTGTGACTGTCGGTACACTGCGTGCGCATGCCCAGGTAGCTTACACGACGTCTGCCATGCTGATGACATGCTGTGCGCGATCGGCAATTCAGGCCATGGCCACCATTGTGCCAGTGGCGCTACAGCACTGGGCACTATCGGCGGCTGGCACTACTGCGCAATAGTCACTGTGGCACCGTCACGCGGGTGGTCAATCGCGCGGGATGCGTGAGCACGTCAGATGGCGCGTGCGTGGCCTTGCGTCATAGACCCCTGACCTGGTGTCCGACCTTTGCCCCCTGGCGCTGTTCGGCTGCCATGTGTACGGCCCTATTGCGCTGTCTGGTGACAGCGCTATGTGGACCGATGGCGCTGTACGAACAGCGCGATTGGAACCTATGGTGGTCTATTGCGCAACATGTCTGCGTGGGGTTGCCGCACTGTGGGGCGCCATATTGCCTGCTGTAAAGTTGGAGGAATGGCACGCAGGAGGGCAGTCCAATGGAGCCCGGTGGAGGTGGCCAACCTGGTGGCCCTGGTAGAGCCCCACTATGGGGTACTGTATGGGGAGGAGCTCCTCACCATAGCCCGAACCCAGGTCTGGCTGCAAGTGGTCAATGACCTGGTGGGGGTCACTGGGCGGTGCCGGTCTGCTGAGCAGTGCGGCACAGGTACAGTGACCTCCGAGAGAGACGGACCTGCATGGCGGCTACGGTCATGTGTCAGGAGAGGCGTTGTGCCTAGGCCAGGTGGGTGTACCATCTATGCACCTGTATTCTCTGTAGGGGTGTGAGTGTGTTTGGTGGCTGTGCATGGGTGATGGCTCTGACATGGTTGGCTGTGCCAGTGTGCAGGTGTGAGATGCATGGGTCTGGCTGTGGGCAGGCACTCTCACTGGGGCAGGGGCAGTCTGCTTTGAGTCACACTGATGTTTTCTCAACATTTGTCTCCCACAGGCCGGGCAGAGGATGCAGGCATGGGATGAGCAGGGCGTGGCAGGGCCCCAGTGGCGGTCAGTGGTGCTGCAAGGGAGGCCACAGCAGCAGCAGCAGCCACACAGCTGCTGCGGAGTGTGAGTATCATTACATCATGGATTGCTATTGCATGCTGGAGGGGTGGGCATGACCACCAGCCATGCACAACACAACCATGCATGACTGGGCGACATTCATCACTGTCCAGTGTCACTGCACATCTGTGTGTGCGTCACTGGTGGTCCATGCATGCACTGGGCACATGGCTGTGGAACTGACATCGCACCACATTGCCACGTCACTTGACAGCCTTGTTTGTGCTGTGATGTACATGGGCAGTGTGTGTGTGCAGTGGTGCACATAGCTGGTGCCGCCTGGTTGGGCTGGCCATGTGCATGTTCACTGTGGGTGGGTGCATACCATCACAGGTGCAGGACATTGAGCTATATGCCTTGCAGGTTGGGTGGTGTTCAGGGTTGAGGTCAGTCAAAGCCATTGACTGTGTTCCCGTTTTCCTAGGCCTCATTGTGCTCTGGAGAATAGAGCAGGCACTGCAGCAGCTCACCCAAGTGTCCATGGACAACAGGACCATCCTCCACGACATCCAGCGCCATGGCCTATGGAGGAGGCACAGCCAGACACAGACGGCACCAGGCGGCAGAGGACCAGCCTGCTAGGCCTTAGGCCAGCTTCCCTTCCCGCCACCCATCCCTTCCACCCTGCCTTCCCTCTCCAGGTTGTTCATCCCTACCCCTTCCCACCCCTACCCTTGTACCCCTACCCCCCTTGTAAATAGTTTTGTTGTTGTTAATTTTGTAATTTACATTTTCTAATACATATATATTTTGATAAGATACTGTGTTGGTCTCTGATTTGCAGCTGGCTATGGTTGCTCTAGTTGCAGTGGTTGCATGCCATCTGGGTGGTATGGTCCTGGGTGTGTGTGTGTGTGTGTGTGTGTGTGTGTGGGTGTGTGTGTGTGCATACACGCGTGTGCATGGGAAGTGTCTCCAGTGTGTGATGACTTTCTGTTGGTCTTGCCATCTGCTGCCACCCACTGCTGGGTGCACAGGGTGGGTCTGGCTTGTATGGTTCTCTGCTACAGAGGGTGTGACTGTGCGGGGGATGCATGAGTGTTTCCTGCAGTGCCAGTCACTTCACATGGGTGGTGTCTTGGGGTCACGGTGCAGGGTGTGCTGTCGTGCGATGGGGCTGATGTGCACTGTGGTTGTCAACCCCTGTGTGTGGCAGTCTCAGCCTGCCAGTGGTAGTGCTGGAGCATCATGGCCCTGCTGTGCTTTTGTTGGCTTGTCCCCATGGGCCAGTAGATCATCCGTCCCACCCCAGTGATGCTGTGCTTGGGGTGTGCAGGTGTCTTGTTGGTTCTGCAGTGTGTTCCTGTGCCCATGTGTGGCATGGCTGGCGGTGGGCCCCAGCCTGCCTCCCTGGTTGTGCAGTTCCATTGCTCTGCTGGGGGGTTCTGCTTAGCTGGCACCTCTGGACTGTTCAGCTGGGCTGCCCTTGTTGCGCTTCTGGCGCAACCTTTCTGCTCAGCTTCCCCTTCCTGGTTGCGCTATGGCGCAGTTTGTGCGATATTCAGACATTGGCTGCTTGCGCAATTTGTTCTGCTCCATGTTTGGATATCGCGTCTGTTGCGCATATGCGCAATTGAATTGTGCTTGCTCCTGCTGTTGCGCACATTTTGGGAGCAGTTTGAATATCTGGGCCAGGATATTTTAGCACTGGGGCATGATGTTCCTTGGGCTGGGCATACAGGGAGAGACAAAACCTCCAGTAGAATACTGCAAAGATTCTTTTGGCCTGGGATACATGGGGATGTAGCTCGATACTGTCAGGAATGCCCTAAATGTCAAATCACTGCCCAAGCCACTAGAAAGGAGGTAATGCCATTTAATCCCTTGCCACTAGTGACTACACTTTTTGAGAGAATTGGAATGGACATTGTGGGCCCTGTTGATAAAAGTAAAAGGAAACAAATTCATCTTGGTGGTGTGTGATTATACCAAGTATCCCAACTATACCCAGGAGAGCAGTCCCGACCAAAAGAATCGCAGAGGAACTGGTGAAACTCTTAGCAGAGTTGGAATACCTAAAAGATTCTCACTGATAGAGGGCTAACTTTAAGCTGAACTACTAAAGGAACTATACCGCCTTCTGGGGATAGTAGCTATAAGAACATCTCCATATCATCCCCAGACGGATGGTTTAATTGAAAAGGTTTAATCAAACCCTTAAGCGTATGATAAAGAAATTCATACATGAAGAGGGCATGATTGGGATTTATATCTTCCCTTCCTTCTCTTTTGCCTACGGGAGGTTCCCAAGCATCCACAGGGTTTCACCTTTTGAACTTTTATTTGGAAGAAACCCTAGGGACCCCTGGATGTAGTTAAAGAGTGCTGGGAGGACAAACACAGAACTAAAATCTCTAGGAATAGCAAGTATAAACCAATTAAGACAAAGATTGGTGCTATATACTGAAAAGGCTCATGAAAATGGGAGTTAAGGCACAAATCCAGCAAAAACAATACTATGATCAAGGTACTGCCAAAAAAATCCTTCTCCTGGGGAACAGTATTGTTACTTTTGCCCACTTCTACACACATAAGCTTTTAATGAAATGGCAAGTGACTACAAAATAATTAGACAAACAGGGCCTGTTACTTATGAAATTGAAACCCCGGACAAAAGACAAAAAAGAAAATTTACCATGCCAATCTATTGAAATGTTGAACGAAAAGCAACTACAGAGGTGAGTCCTCCGAATTCCAGAACCCAGAGAAACTGAAATAGAGTTGGCATATGGCAGACTGAAAAGAAACAGGAGTAGATGATGTTATTATAAACCCAGAACTTAATGTACAACAAACACAGGCAGTAAGGTCCTTGTTGAACTGAGTTTAGCAAAACATTCACTAATACCCCGGCATGGCTAAAGGTGTGAGAACACACACATGTACTGATGCTAAACCCATAAGCAAAAAGCATACAGACTCCCAGAACGCCTTAGAGAGGAGGTAAAAGGAGACAGAAACTAAGATCATTACAGATTATAGAACCTTTCTAAGAGTCCATGGGCCCCTATGGTAATTGTCCCAAAAAGGAAGGGAGGAATTAGACATGTGCGGACTTCAGAGGCTTAAATCAGGTGGCAGAGTTTGATGCTTATCCTATGTCAGTGTAGAATATAGTGGATAGAATTGGCAAAGCCACTTATATCTCTACACTAGACCTCACAAAGGCAATTGGCAGATCCCCTTAGAAGAGTCCACCAAGGAGAAAACTGCTTTTTAGTAATTCCCATGGGTCTTTTCCAGTAGCAACCATGCCGCTGGCTACATGGGCCCGGCTACCTTCCAGCGGTTGTAAGACTCAGGTACTGGCACCTCCATAACACCTATTGTGCAGCATACCTGGACGGCACTGGTTGTCTTTAGTTCATCCTGGAAACTCATTTACAAAATCTTCAAGAAGCTTTCTTCTATCCAACAGGCAGGACTATCAACCCCACAAATGTACCATTGCCAAGGAAAGAGACAAGATATCTTGGTTTCATACTGGAAATGGTAGTATTAAGCCAGAGATATCAAGGTGGAAGTAGTAGCCGTGTCCCATACCCAGCACCAAGAAACAAATGGTCTTTCTTGGGTCTTGCCGGAATTACAGAAGATTCATTCCAACTTTGCTTCTGTTGCTTCTCCATTGACAGATTTAACTAAAAAAGTTTGGGAATCAGATAAAATGGACTCCTGAATGTGAGGAAGCATTTAATAAAATTAAGGCAGTCCTATGCTCCTCCCCAGTCCTGCGTAGTCCTGACTTCGCATACCCATTCGAGGTACATACATGTAACCCCCCTGCAAATGGGGGTTCCCAAAAGACTTCCAGGAGCTTGCTTGAATGCTCCAAGCCTGAATGGTGTTTGGCATTTAAGCCATTTATCAGTGAGTGTTTTTAGAACCTCTGGTACTGTCTCTTTAAGAGCTGTCTGCTTGCAGACATAATTAGTTTGTATGGGGGACTGTGTGTTTCTTTTGATTGAGTACCACCAAGCTGCTGCCAACTCACTCTCATTTTTGCAGTCACTAGGAGTGCAAAGAGAGACCTATCACGAAAGATGTAACTCTTTGCCAGAAATTATTTAGAGTAATAATGAAATTACAGTTTGTCTAACCTGCTTTCTTTGCAGTCAAGAACTGTCTATGAGTTCCCCATTCTAGTTTTGAACTGCATGAACTGGACCAACTAGTGTGGGGTAAGCTAGTTCTAAATGGTGCCTTGGACGAATCAGAACTTGGACTCACAATCTGAGCCAGCCACAAGAGGATTGTATGGGCAGTGACTCTGGGAGATGTAGTTTAGACTTCAGTGCCTTTTTGGACCAACAGCAGCAGTCTCATTGTGAGGACAGCCAACCCTAGTCAAGAACTGGGAGGAACTCAAAGAAGTGCCCGGTTTTGTCTGTTGGAGTTTCAAGTTGAGCTTTGGCAGTGAAGAAGGAAGGCCCTGTGCTTTTCAGTGTGCAGTTTAGTCAAAAAAAGCGTGTAAGGCCCAGAGTTCCGTCTGCAGCTTGTGTAACAGCTTGTTAGGACTGAATCCGCCCAGAAAAGAATCAAAGAATCTGAAGAGTAGAAACCAGGCTCACCCTGTAGAAGACTGGAGGAATACTGTAAAATTACTCCGGTCTGTCGGAACTGAATCTGCTAATATTCTCCGAGTATTGTGCAGTAATTGCGATCGGGATACAGATGCAGCCTGCCTGGTATAGTGCTTTCTTTTATATGGATGTGTGAAGAGGTTTGTGTACCTCAAGTGAGGCCCTACTGACATTGAAGGACCCTATCTTATTTGGAGGTCGTGAGTACTAATTCAGGGTCGCTCCCTGTTGAATTGCCACATTAAATCCAAATGGAATTACTGTACTGCTGACTGTTTAATTCCTCCTTTCTCTGTGTGAAAGGGCCCTACCAGCTGCCATGGTTTGACTAGCCACTAGGGCTTGTACACCAGGACAGTAATCTGATAGGGATAGGCCTGTGCACACAGAGCCATAGGTAGATTATTAGAGTGATAAGCCAATTAACCTGATTTCCCCTGTCCTTGTTATGTCCCCCAAATAAATCAGAGCTGCTTGTTTCAGCAAAGTTATACTGCCTGAGGTATTTGTTTATGTTAAAGCACGGTACTGTGATTGTTGCACTGTATCTCATTTCACAGGAGGTCCCAGTGCCGAACCAGTCCTGGGGTAAGTGATACCGTGAAGGTACTTGATATATTGTGTGGGCCACTAGTGGAAGAAAGGAGGGTTGCAGTGTCCCAGAGGGCTGTGACCAAGTTATTTAACTATTGCAAACTCCTGACCTCTGGGTGGGCACCGCCATTGGATCCAGGCCCTCAACCTGTTAGTGGCAAATCAGGCGAGGTGGTAGCCCCTGGGATAGCGCCATCTGGAGTTACATCTTGGAGGCTCACCGCTGGGATTGTGTGTCCTCTAGTGGCCATATATTTACGAACCACTGTTAAGAAAAAAATGGGTACCCGACAGAAGTGGCTGTGCAACGGCCGGTGGGAGGTACTGGGGAGGAGATCGAACCCCAGGCCACTATGCTTATCCTGGACATCCCCTGGGTATCAATACGGACAATGTGCAGGGAACTTGCCAAGGTGGAAGGTTTAAAAACCTGTGGTGGTGGGTCACATGCTAATCTGCTCACCCACACTTTCCTGGCCCTAGTAGAGTTTAAGGATCCCATAGATAGCTCCAAAGTGCCACAGACCATTACCCCAGAGAGAGAGCCCTCACTGCTTGGAGAGTGATAACTAAGGACTGATGTAAAGACCCGGGGGAATGGAGCCACACCATCATCTGAAACTTTTGAGGAGAAATTTGCTAAATGGTTGCTGGGGAAGGAAAACTGTGGAGGACTTGAAGAAACTATTCTTGCCACCTGGGGGTGTTCCTCCCCAACACCCTCTCCCGCCTCCAGTACCCGTAATGGTGGCTGAAACCAATGCAGACTCCTATTTCTGCACCTGCCATTAGGTCAACACTCTCACCAAGGTTTAGGGATCTTCTCTGGCACCTCCCCACTCCCCCAAGGGAGGATGACTGGGATAACCTTGATAGACTGGTGTTGCCCTCCCAAGTGCTAGAATGGCAATGCTCGAAGGCTAAAAAGGTTAAAGAGGGTTAGTGAGAGCCTCCGGGAGAGTCCTGCCCTGGCTACCATCCGTGCTAAACGGGCCAGCAACCCTGAAAGCACTGCACAGGCTCATCTTGAGGCCTTGAGAATGTGTATGGGAGCCCAGATTCTGATGAGGACCATGGTGGAGAGTAAGAAATGCACAACAGTACCAAGGGGAGCTGTTGTCTGTGTATGTCTCTCGGCTGGAAAATTGTTGCAAGAATGCCTCAGAAAGGGTACTTTGCCAGCGATTGAACTGGACCAACCAGACTGGACAGAATCTTAAGTCTGCCCCTTCTCAGAACTGCTGTTGCTTCAGTTACGCCTCGCAAATCGACTGGAATCCCCCCTCCCTATGATGAGTTAATGAGAGAAATTCGAGAGTTGAGAAAAGGCGACCTCGGAGGGACCCTGCACCAACAGCTGTGGCTACGAACTCGAGTGACTGAGGGTGACCCATCAAGTGAAGTTCAGGGGCAGAGGTTGACAGTCAATGAGTGCTCTGACAAGGAAAAGATATGCCACAATGGGCGCAACTGTTGAGAGAGATCCGGGAATTCAAAAACAGTCCTTTGTGAAGGCCACGCCTGCAAGTACGGGCCCTGACCTATATCCGACTGCATCTGCATGGGGGTGGGTACTCACCCATGTATCTCCTGCTGATAACAGCTCCAAACTCAATTCCTCGACTATGAAGTGAGAAACTGACGAGATGTTCCAAATGCTTATCACGTCAGAGACAGAGATGGCACCAGGTTTCCAGTTAGTAATACCCCGCCCTGGCTCCCAGTGTAGCGCCTCAGCCAGCTCAAACTCCAGAAAGTATGTTTTGCTATAATTGTGGGAAGATGGGCACATGAAAGAGGAATGCCAGTCCCAAAAGACACTGACAAAGTTGCATATAGGCTACAGGGAGAGCTGAGGAGAACAAATCAGTGGTTAAGAGGTGCACGACATGATCCCAGTGAGGGCACCAAAAATGCTAATTCACGTCCCTTGTGGCAAGGTCAGCTGCCCAGGCCCCACTACCGCCTCTCCAGACTGGTCCAGAATAGTGGGTCCCTCCATGGAGACCACTGTAAAGGTGAATAGGAGTGTCACAAGAGCTGTATTAGACAGTGGCTCCCAAGTGACAATTATGTTCCAGGATTGGTATCAGAAGCATTTGTCAGATGTACCCTTACAACCATTAGAAGGACTGCATGTATGGGGTTAGTGAGAAGGCCTACCCTATTCCGGGTATATCCAATTTGGCTGTCTTTCCCCTCCTGGCTGGGTGGCCGAACAAGTAGAGACCCTAGCCTTAGTGTCCCCCCACTGGACTGTATGATGGTGTCCTTTGTTGATTGGAACAAATGCTCATATGTTCGGAAGGCTGGCACAGTTGTGTTATGAAAAACAGGGTCAAAGACTAGTAGAGCTTTAAGAGTTCGGCTTTAATTAAGAAGGCCTATGAGGCACAGAGATGCTGAAAACAGAACCAGAGGAACCGGTCGGAATTGTATGGAAGAAGGATCCTGAGTCTCTGATCCTGGCGCCAAATGCCCAGTGTACCTTACAGGGAGAGGTCCGTATCAGAAAGGATGTTAGAATAAAATATTAATGTTGGATGCACCAGGCGATGGAAAATTACAGAGGGACTGCTAGTCAGCTTTAGTATTTTGCCCGCTAGAGCCCATGCTTATGCCAGAAAGGTAATGGTCCAAGTTCATAATGTGTCTAGAAAAGAGACATTCCAGGTAAACAGAGGTTGCATCCTGGCTAATGTGCATTGTGCAGACACTGCAGTGCTACCCAGCAGCAAGAGTTCAGGGAAGAATGACAGAGTAACGCCTGACTTGTTTGATTTCGCGAATTCCCCGCTGCCAGCTGAATGGGAAAGTGAGGATCAGTGAGAAGCTGCCCAGAGAGACCAGGTGTTTTTTTAAAGGAATGGATGTAGGATGTGCAAGGAGCTGAGCACAATATCCGGCTGCATGACGAAAGACCATTTCGTGAGAGGTCTCGACGCCTGGCACCTGCTGACATAGATGATGTGAGACGGCATCTGCAAGAGATGTTAGCTGCTGGTGTAATACAAGAACAGAAGCCCTGTATGCTTCCCCATTGTGGTAGTGAGGAAAAAGAATGGAACAGTAAGGATGTGTGTGGATTATCGCACCTTAAACTGGCGGACTATCCCTGATCAGTACACAATGCCCCGCGATTCAGGATACTCTTTGGACTGCCTAAGCAGGAGCAAGTGGTTCTCTGTGCTGGATCTCCGCAGTGGGTACTACCAGATCCCGATGGCCCCAGAGGGACCGTGAGAAGACGGCCTTTATCTGTCCGCTGCTGGCCATGAATTCAGAGGATGCCTCAAGGATTTCAGGTGCCCCAGCCACTTTTCAACGATTGATGGAGTGCAGTGGGGACATGAACTTACTAGAGTGCCTGGTTACCTAGATGATGTTGTGTGTTTGGCAGCTCACTGGAGGAACATGAGGCAGATTATTTAAGGTATTGGACCGACTGGAGGACTTTGGCCTTAAACTGTCCATTGATAAGTGTCAATTCTTCAAACATCAGTAAAGTATGTAGGACACATAGTATCCACCGAGGAATAGAGACCACTAAGTAAAGTTGGAAGCATTCGACTCACCTGGCCACAGCCAAAAATCTAAAAGAACTGCAAAGATTCCCAGATTCTGTGGTTATTATCGGCTCATCAAGGACTATTCAAGAGTGATCCGCCTTACTTAACCTTATCAAGGGTATCCCCCAACCCACAAAAATACCAAAAGTCAGCGTCCTCAAGACTGAAAGAGTGTATTTTCATCAGTGAAGTATTTGGGGCCAGCTGGACTCCTGATTGTGAGACTGCTTTTCATGAGATCATATATCAACTTACCCATGCTCCAGTGCTGGCCTATGCCGATCCAAGAAACCTTATGTCCTGCACACTGATGCTAGCTTGCAAGGGTTGGGGCTGTATTGTACCAAGAGCACGAGAATGGCCTGAGACCAGTGGCCTTTGCCAGTAAGTCTGACCCCTCCGAAAAGAACTATCCTGTACATAAGTTAGAGTTCCTAGCTTTGAAGTAGGCTACTGTTGACCAATTCCATGAGTACTTGTATGGGGCTAAAATACTAGTAAAACTGACAATAATCCTTTGACCTATGTGCAGACCTCAGCTAAGTTGGGATGCCACTGGCCATAGGTGGCTTTCTGCATTATCTCATATACTATGCTCTCGAATACCGAGCAGGTCTGAACCACATAGATGTTGATGCCTTCCCGGAGGCCTGTTCCTCAGAATGATTGGGTCCGATTGGCAGAACCTGACATTCGGGCACTCTGCCGGAAGTTTGACAGGGAGGAACAAATGTCCACGGACGCAGTGGACTGCATGGTGGATTGCTTGGGACCCTCAGAAGTGCATACCTGCTGCTATTGCCACTTTTCTGCAATAGACATTGGTGCACTGCCTCAGCTGGACAATGACAGTATTCAGTGGGCTCAATCCCCTGATCCCATGATCAAAGCAGCTTTAGAAGCCCTCTATGCAGGAAAAGATGTGTCCAAATTCACGCCCACTGATTTGAGAACTGCACTGTTATACAAAGAAGGTCCTAAGTTGAAACTGATCAATAAACTGTTATACAGAGAAACAGTAGACAGAGGGGACAAGTAGACAAACAACAACCAGTGCTGCCCACTGCCTTTCGAGACTCAGTACTGAGGTCCTTGCACAAACACATGGGCACCTTGGTATAGACAGAACACTTGACTTGGTGAGATCCAGATTCTATTGGCCTAAGATGGGGCTGATGTGGAGCAACACATTGAACTTATGATAGCTGCTTACAGATGAAAGCTTTGCCCCAGAGGGCTGCCCCCCTTGTTAACATCACCACCAGTGCACCCATGGAGCTGGTCTGTATTGATTTTCTGAGTTTGGAGTCAGATCAAAGAAATATCAGTAATGTGCTGGTGGTCACTGACCATTTCACGAGATATGCCCAAGCTTTCCCCACCAAAGACCAGAAAGCATCCACTGTGGCCAAAGTACTTGTAGAAAAACTTTTTTGTTCACTATGGGGCTCCACAAAGAATCCATTCTGATCAAGGGAGAGACTTTGAGAGTCGTCTGATCAAAGAGATGCTTTCTCTGTGGGGAGTGCGAAAGTCCAGAACCACTCCTTACCACCCCAGGGGACCCACAGCCTGAACGTTTCAACCACACTTTGCTAGATATGCTAGGCACCCTGCACCCAAAGGACAAGCCTAGATGGAGCAACAAATTAGCACCCTGGTACATGCTTATAACTGCACCAAAAGTGATGCCACTGGATTCTCCCCCTACCGCCTGATGTTTGGAAGAAGCTCTGACTACCAGTAGATGTGTGTTTGGGGTCTCTCCTGATGGGGTTCAAGCTGACAACTATTTACAGTATGTGCAAAGTTAAAGGCCCAGCTAACTCATGCGCACAACTGGCTCAAACCATGGCTGCCAAAAGAAATCTGGCCAACAAAGAAAGGTATGATAAAAAGGTGAAAGCACAGTGAACTCCAGGAGGAGATCGGGTATTGCTAAGAAATCTGGGACTGCATGGCAAGCACAAGATTGCTGACAGATGGCACCATCTCCCTCACATTGTAGTGGGCAAACTAGATGATCTGCCGTAGTACAAAGTAAGGCCTGAGAATAATTCAAAGATGTAAAACAATGCATAGAAATCATTACTGCCCATTGGACAAATCTTGAATGAGTCTGAGCCCTAGAAGATGCCCCCTCTGGACCAGTGACTAGAGCTGCTGCTAAGAAAAGATCAGAAAGTCTGCACCTACAGAAGCAAAGTTAAAGTGTTCCCTCCACAAGTCCCAGTTGAGCATGACTGTCAGTCCATATCGGAAGAAAGTGAGAGTGACTTTGAATACCATCCTTCTTACGAACTGAGTCAATTGTTTGGGCAATCCCTAGTCAATACTGGAGACAAAGCTGGGCCTTCTGGACTGTCTAAGCCCCCAGCTTCATCCCTGGAGCCAATGCTCCCAGAAAGAGAAGTGCAAAGCATCAGATCAGATGAAATGGAATCATTGTGCATGGTTGAACTGTTTAAGCTTTCAGGGAGGAAAATGATAGATTGGGGCAGACTGGTGATACAATCGAACAAGAAGAGTATTTTGAGTGTCCTGACAGTCCACTGCCAGTGTCCGAAAGCTCCATGCGAGCCAAATGTTGTGGACTCAGAAACTGTAACCCTGGAGCTGAAAGTGCCCCAAGTTCTAGCCTCTCTACCCCATGGAGACTCCCCTGACAAGTGAGGACAATGCTGAAAATGAGGCTCAGAGTGCAGAGACTGTAACAGTTCCCCCTAGAAAGACTGGTCGAGCTGTAAAGCCTGTGGTGCACCTCAGTTATGATTCACTTGGGAGGCCTGTGGACTTGCCTCTCAATGTTGTCCATAAAGGAGTGTATGTGTCCCCGAGCTCATTGCCCAAACTGAGCATCAGTGCTAACTCCAAGTTACTTGTGTTGCCCTCTAAGTATGGTGCCCTTGCCCCATCCAGCCCCAAGGTAACTGATAGGAAAGGGCCCCCTCTCTTCAGGTTTCATGTACAAGAGGTATAGCAGGAGTTATGGTATAATGTGTATGTAATACTGTGTAAAGAGTGACGTACTGCAATGTTTCAGAAATGTGTTCTTGGTAAAATGATATATTGACTGATGATTACATGTGCGAGCCTAATGCAAATGTATATGGTTGCAGTTAAAACTTATGGGGGTACTTGCTTGACGCGGATGTCAAGCTTTCCCAGGCCAGGAAGGGTGTAACCCCCCTGCAAATGGGGGTTCCCAAAAGACTTCCAGGAGCTTGCTTGAATGCTCCAAGCCTGAATGGTGTTTGGCATTTAAGCCATTTATCAGTGAGTGTTTTTAGAACTTCTGGTACTGTCTCTTTAAGAGCTGTCTGCTTGCAGACATAATTAGTTTGTATGGGGGACTGTGTGTTTCTTTGATTGAGTACCACTCGAGCTGCTGCCAATTCACTCCATTTTTGCAGTCACTAGGAGTGCAAAGGAACCTATCTGAAAGATGTAACTGTTTGCCAGAAATTATTTAGAGTAATAATGAAATTACAGTTTGTCTAACCTGCTTTCTTTGCAGTCAGAACTGTGTCTGCTAGTTCCCCATTCTAGTTTTGAACTGCTGAACTGGACCAATCAGTGTGGGTAAGCTAGCTCTAAAATGGTGCCTTGGACGAATCAGAACTTGACTCATAATCTGAGCCAGCCACAAGAGGATTGTATGGGCAGTGACTCTGGGAGATGTAGTTTAGACTTCAGTGCCTTTTGGACCAACAGCAGCAGTCTATTGTGAGTGACAGCCAATCCAGTCAAGAACTGGGAGGAACTCAAAGGAAGTGCCCGGTTTTGTCGGTTGGAGTTTCAGTTGAGCTTTGGCAGTGAAGAAGGAAGGAGCCCTGTGCTTTTCAGTGTGCAGTTTAGTCAAAACGTGTGAAGGCCCAGAGTTCCGGTCTGCAGCTTGTGTAACAGCTTGTTAGGACTGAATCCGTCCTGTGAAAAGAATCAAAGGATCTCTGAAGAGTAGAAACCAGGCTCACCCTGTAGAAGACTGGAGGAATTGCTGAAAATTGCACTCGGTCTGTCAGGAACTGAATCTGCTGTGTGTTCTCCCGGTATTGTGCAGTAATTGCGATCGGGATACAGATGCAGCCTGCCTGGTATAGTGCTTTCTTTTATATGGATGTGTGAAGAGGTTCAGTACCTCAAGTGAGCCCTGCTGACATTGAAGGACCCTATCTTATTTGGAGGTCGTGAGTACTAATTCAGGGTCGCTCCCTGTTGAATTGCCACATTAAACCAAATGGAATTACTGTACTGCTGACTGTTTAATTCTCCTTTTCTCTGTGTGAAAGGGCCCCCAGCTGCCACGGTTTGGACTAGCCACTAGGGCTTGGGTACCCAGGACAGTAACACATAGGGATAGGCCTGTGCACAGAGCCATAGGTAGATTATTAGAGTGATAAGCTAATTAACCTGATTTCCCCCTGTCCTTGTTATATCCCCCTAAATAAATCAGAGCTGCTTGTTTCAGCAAAGTTATACTGCCTGAGGTATTTGTTTATGTTAAAGTACGGTACTGTGATTGTTGCACTGTATCTCATTTCACAGGAGGTCC
The DNA here is from genome assembly GCA_016271365.2 of Neoceratodus forsteri. Lineage (NCBI taxonomy): Eukaryota > Metazoa > Chordata > Ceratodontiformes > Ceratodontidae > Neoceratodus > Neoceratodus forsteri. The sequence continues at coordinate 49,658,024 of JADMNL010000031.1, read as the reverse complement.
CAGTGCCGGAACCAGTCCTGGGGGTAAGTGTATACTGTGAAGGTAATTCTGATATATTGTGTGGGCCACTAGTGGGAAGAAAGGGGGGTTGCAGTGTCCCAGAGGGCTGTGACCAAGTTAGTTTAACTATTGCAAACCCTGACCTCTGGGTGGAGGCACCCGCCATTGGATCCAGGCCCCTCAACCTGTTAGTGGCAAATCAGGCAGGGGTAGTAGCCCCTGGGATAGCGCCATCTAGGGGTTACATACAGATGCCTCAGGATCAGGTGTAGGGGCAGTGTTGAGCCAAACGATAGATGGAGAGGAACATCCTGTAATATATATTCAAGGAAACTCCACGATAGGGAACAAAAGTATGCTACCATTGAGCAAGAATGTCTGGCAGCCAAGTGGGCCATTGAGTCCTTGAAATTTTATTTATGGGGTGCCCCATTTACTTTAATAACCGATCACAATCCTCTCTGCTTCCTATCACAAATGAAGGACAAAAATAATAGAATCATGAGATGGTACCTGGCCCTGCAACCTTATAGTTTTACAGTACAACACAGAGCAGGCTCAGCTCATATGAATGCAGATTTTTGTCCAGACATGAAGGGAAGTAGGTACCACCAGCCCTAAAATAGATAATTGAAAATCTGTATCAATGTTTAACACATAGGAAAGAAGGTTAAGAGATACAGTCATGACACCCCAGGGCTATTTAATAAATGTGGAAGTTTAAGCTTTTGACGATTCACATCTATCTGTAAAGATAATTCTAATGTCTGAAATGGGTGCCCTGGGGTGGAGCTTTCAAAGAGAGGGTGGGTGAAAGCTCCATCCTACCCTCAGGGATTGGGTAGGTTGTCTTGAAAACTCCGGGATTTATTGAAATAAATGGTGGTTTTCGCTTAACATTGGGGGTGTGTGATAGTTGTAACCCCCCCCCCCAGCACCACGGGACATTCCTCTCCTCTTTACCCTTGTATTCTCTCAAATCTACTGTAGTAGTAATTTCTCCACTGTCCTCTGTCTTATTTCACATTTCTACTATGAAGGGGTGGCCTCCCGTCATGGTATCTCTTCTTTTCTACCACCTAATGTTCTCTGTTGTCCCTGTGGTGCCTGTGTTTTGAAAAGTAAGGTTACCATGTAAACAGGCATGGTGATAAAATAAGAAGCAGCCCCAGTTAGGTTCCAAAACAAACAAGTATCACAGTACATAGTTATGCTGTAGTTTAATAATAAAATGAGGTACCTTACAAGAAATATAAGGTTAAATAGTTATTTTCCTTGCATGTTTATGTAAGAAATGAAGCCCTTACCTGGTCCACTTGCTGTCTCACTTGCTGCAGGTACTGCACTCTAAGGAGCCAGTGGCAGCTCCTAACATATATTTATAGGGTACAGGTGTGGCAAGTCCGCACCAGAAGGGAGGGGTTAAACCCTTGAGTTTTAATTACGCTTTGTTTCTGTCTTGTGAAACTAATTAAGAGGTGGTTCATTCTGGGTATAATCAAGCCCAATCAATGTATTTTTATGGTCAGGCTGATCCCCCTACTTAATGTATTAGGGTAGAGATTAAATGTATTAGAATAGGGGGTGGATCAGCTGATCAATGATGTCAGAGTGTTCACCTATATAAGGTGGAGATTTGTGCAAGAGAGCAGATAGTATAGGAGCACAGAGGATAGTAGATGTGCTGGGGCTAAGCTCATCTACTCTGTGGCAGTACTCAAGCTGTTAAAAGTACTGATAGTCTCAAGTTGAGAGAAAGCCATTTTTTTCATGTTGTTGGCTTTATTTTCTTTACAGTTAATTTCTGAAAAGTTTATTTTGAGTTTTTTTTTTGTAAATAAATTTCACACAAAGTCTTGTGTGTTCTAAAGAACGTCTGTGTCTGGCTTATCACTTCCCACGCCCGTTCATAACCCCCCCCCAACCCATAGTCTACCCAGTCATTCACCCCTCCAGGTGCCCTTTGCCTTCCATCAATACTTCCTTTACTCTAGTGCCTATGTCTTTTCTCAGTTTACTAGTAAACCACCGCATATCAGTGTTAGTCATCCCCCTCCCCACCCAAATATCCCTTTCCTACTTAATTCTCTTCTATCCCCTTTAACTCATTGGGGGTCCAGTAGATGCCATATGGCATCAGAACCATGCATTACAGAACCTGACCCAAATGGCCACCAGGACTCAATGAGTTAAGGCTACCTATCGTTTACTCCAATGCTATACACTGTGTGTTTATTGTGTAATGTAACTTGCTTGAGTCTTCCCTACCCCTCCTCTGTTGTTAATCTGTAAATGTTAAGCATTATTACTTTTATTGTGGGGGCATGTGTGATTTTGTATTTTCTTGAAACCTGGCTTCCCAGCCAAATGCCCTTTGGGGTAACCCTTTCCTCGGTGTTTATGCACAGAGGTTCTTTGTCTTTTAAATAGTTTTTTATTTTAATGGGTTCACCACAATATATCCCAGGCACACTGCCTTAGGGGTAGCTGGTCCATTCCACTGGGGAGTCAAACAGACGAGGCATACTGATGAGTCCTGGTAGGACGAAACACGTGTCTATGTCTTCTGTTAGCACCCTTTGCAAACTGTGTGAGAGGCCTTTCGGCACCATGCAATTCTGCTTAAAGTTGGACCAGCATAACATTCTGTGGTGATTTGCATATGCAGCCATGATGCTTTGCATTGTGGGGGCATGTGTGATTTTGTGTTTTCTTGAAACTTGGCTTCCCAGCCAAATGCCCTTTGGGGTAACTCTTTCCTTGGTGTTTATGCACAGAGGTTCTTTGTCTTTTAAATAATTACTTTTATTGCTGTCATGTAAAGATTTTATGCATTTTGTTCTCTACCATCGCCATGGAATTATCCCACATCTTGTGTATTCAATGTTTCTCTGTTCTAAGAGTGTTTGCATACCACCTACACTTATTTTTCTTTTTCTTTTTCTTTCTTTTTTAACTGTCAATACGTTGTAACCAGGACCTCCTTGTAAATGAGCCTGCTCGATAGAGTTTTTCCTGCAATAAACTTGATTTGAACTCCCTGTCATTACCCCAAGAAATACGAATGCCTTGAGGTCACACTAGCAATATCCCAGAATGAGTCCATCAATACTGTTGGCTGCTACAGGCCCCCTCTGGTGGCTTAAAGTTAATTAGCCACCTGACAAATGTCCTAGGTTCTCATTACGCCGTTCCCTCTGAAACTGCTCTTCTCTTGAAGGCTTTAAAAAAGGACCAAAGGTAGATCTACTTGAGCATAGCCTGTGCTCTTGTAACCGCTGCCTCTCCTCGAGGTATCCGATCTGCACTTGGTGACATTATCTCTCCTAACTGTCTCTATCTTTCTGTATCCTGAATCACAGCATAAAGCCATGGCACCTGTCTTGAATGTACATTTCTGTGTTATCTTGTGTTGCCTGAATAATAATCTCCTGTACCCCTGTGAAAAATGGGCTCCATTTTCAAAGCCTCGTTTTTGAGACAAGGTGCCTGCATCAAAGAAAACTCACACAAGTGGTACCTTGCGTCAAACGTTGTGGCACTCCCAATTTTTTCAATGCAGGCTACATTGAAAATGGAAGGTCATTCACCAAACCCACTCTGCGCCACCCTTGTACCAAAAGTGGTGGAGCACCTAGGAGGAAGGGGGTTTTGCATCACAGCGGGGCTGCACCATCCCCTTATTTGGGATTCTGTGGCTACAAGTCGGGGCTGAGGCTAGACCAGCCATGAGCTGGTCTAACAGCCCTGTGCTGTAGGTTGGGAGGGTGCCAAGTTGGGGGGGGCCTGTAAGGTTGGGGGGCACTGAACATGAACCTGGGAGGGTGCTGTAGTGGGTGGTGTGGGCATGGCGGGTGTGGCAGGGTACACAGGTGGCACTGGGCAGACGTGCCCTGGACAGCTGTACAAACCAGTGAATCTGGTACTCCCTGGCATTCATGCATGGATCCCGTCCCAGACCCTCTGGTGCCACCTGCCCTGGCAGCTTACCCAGAGCTTGCACAGTCCCCAACATCAGAAATAGACCATGGCGGCAGGGTACTAGGTGAAGTTGGTGGACAGAGATGTACCTCAGGTAGGCGCAACAGTCCCTTGCTGAACAGCCCACCGAGTGGTGACGTATGGCAGGAAGAGTTGCTGGTGTAGCTACGGCACAGTGTGAGGGCACCCCCAATAGGCAGGTGCCAGACAGGGGTGTGGCAGATGGCAGGACAAAGAACTGGCACCACATATACCAGAGTGGAGAAGCTCCATCCCTGCCACCATACCCTGCCTTGTTGGAACATGGGTTGTGACATGCCAGGTGGACAGGGCCATACTGTACATCACCCACCTGTGTGATGAACACAGTCCCTGACAGTGTAGGAGGGCATCTGCATGGATCTGCCTGTACTGGTTCACAAAAGCAGGGTATGGTTGCAGGGACGGAGCTTTCCCACTCTGGTATATGTGGTGCCAGTTCTTTGTCCCGCTGTCTGGCACCTGCCTATTGGGGTGCCCTCACACTGTGCCATAGTTACACCAGCACCTGTACCTGCTGTATGTCACCACTCATCAGGTTTTGCAGCAGGGGATTGGCCAGCATATGTCCCCATCCACCAGCTGCACCTAGTACCCTGGAACCATGGACTATCTCCACATGCCAGGGACTGTGTAAGCTCTGAGAAAGCTGCCAGGGCTGGTGGCACCAGGGGTCTGGGACAGGGTCCAGGCATGATTACCAGGGAGTACCAGGTCCACAGGTCTGTACAACTGTCCAAGGCACATCTGCACGGTGCCACCTGTGTACCCTGTCACACCCGCCATGACCACACTGCCCACTACAGCACCCCCAGGTCTGCTATCAGTGTCCCCCAACCTCACAGGCTTCCTCAGCCCAAGCATTGTTGTTCTGGGCTGGCACTGTGCCGGGCAGGGGGTCTTGATAGGATTCTCCATCAAACCCCTCTGGTGCACCAACTCTTTAGCGTAACATTCTGCCTGCGGCAACTCAGGGGACTTTGGTGCAGAGACCCCTATTCTATTAAAATCTGGCACAGGATCCCTGGTACACCCAGAGTTTGCCGCAGGCGGGGATCAGCACAATGTGTGCCAATCTAGCAGCTCTTTGAAAATCAAGCCCATTGTATTCATAATGTAAATGTACCTGCGATGTTATGCTCACATTTGTATATTCTGACTCTGCATAATTCTATATTATATGTATTACATGTAATTAATTCCAGGTCACCCCTGAAAAAGGGACTCTTGGTTCTAGTGGGCCTACCTGGTTAACAAAATTCAATCAATCAATCAATAATTCTGGGGAATTTTAATTTAGACGGGCGCTCATCAAAATCTAACTATCTTAAGCTACTCTGTAATGATTTTGATCTAATGTAGATGGTTAGTGAACATACAAGACCCAATCACAGGAATTCTTCCCATTCCTCACTACTGGACTTACAGTAGTATTTACCAGTAGACCACGAAAGGTGACAGCCACAGTCGTATTTGGTAATGAGTGTAGTGACCACAGTGCAGTAGCTTGTATCAGAGACACATGGAAATCATCCGGAGTATCTTCCACTATAAAAGAAAGCTCTTCAAGTTCTGCAAGGCAAGCCACCTCCAGGATATGGCTAAAATAACTGTCAGCAGGTTTACTCCCTCTATGCATACAGCAGTAGTTATTCTTAATCAACAAATCCACTCTGTAATAAACTGACATTATTAATTAAACAGAGTCGAGAAAAAGATCTGCCCCTGGTTTTCTAAAGAAATAAAGCAGGTACTGAGGGATAGGAACAATCACTGGGCCACAGCCAGGAAAACTAAATTGCCCCAGGATTGAACGGTGTTTAGACAGAAAAGGATCTAACAAAAGGTAACACTGGATAATACGGCCCACTCACCCCAATAATTTACAAACACAGGTAAATGTGTACTTTAGATATATTTTTTAATAAACATATCTTCCAGCATCAATAAATCAGTATTAACGTTTCAGGATCAACCCTTCATCAGGAAAGCTGGATATTCTAGTATAAAAAGATACATATGGAAAAAATTCTATTTTTAACACATTATGCTTCATAACCATGACTAAACAAGTGTCAAATGAGCGGGCCATATTAGCCAGTATTGCCTTTTGTTAGTTAGCGGCAGCTTATACGGGTGTTTTTTGGTCTCTCCCTAAGTTACCAGTAATAACATATTTCTGCATCATATATTTCTCCGAGGAATTTGGCTGTGCTGGACAAATCCTTTTACTTACAGAAAAGGATCTATTGCACCAAACTAATGCACACTGCCAAATCAAAATACTACCTATGCCTTCGAGAGGCTAACAAAAATAAACCTTCTAAATTTTGGCAGACAAATCCCTTGAAGGTGGAGCAACTCCTTCTGTACCACCAAGTAAGATGGAGGTGAATGATAAAATTATTACTGATAAGCAACTCATCCTGGATGAACTTAATTCACATTTTGTGTCTGTCGGAATGGCTTTTGACAAATCAACTGCTGCTGTGATCCCACTAACAAGTCTTAAGCAACCTCCAGCTAATAGCTGCCCTAATCTGCCCTTCTGTTTTCAGACCATCACCTACAAACAGGTGGAAGATAGCTTACGTACCTTTGACACCAAAAAGGGCCCTGGGGCAGACAATTTAGAACCGTTCTTTCTGAGAGCAGGGGCCCCAGTGTTAATGGGAAACACAACACATCAGTTTAATCTGTCCCTCTCCAGTCATGAAATCCCCACACTCTGGAAAACAGCTCACGTAATCCCACTTTTCAAAACTGGAGATAAGTCCAAAGCTAGCAACTATTGACCTACATCAGTCTTGCCTGTCCTAGCTAAGGTTCTGGAAAATATAATCAATAAACAGGTTTGGAATTATCCATCCAAACATAACTTACTCACACCTTCCTAATCTGGTTTCAGGCCACTACACAGCACTGCTACTGCCCTTACCAAAGTAACAGATGACGGTTTCACCCCTCTTGATCAAAAACTTGTAACAGCTTCCACTTTCTTAGCTCTCAGCAAGGCTTTGATGCAGTGGACCATCAAATACTGCTACACACACTGTCCAGTACTGATATTGGTCAGCATCCCTTACCCTGGTTCAAAAATAACTTAATGGGAAGGCAACAACAGCTGAGGTCTGAAGGCCTGCTGTCCTGTTCACAAATCTCTAAAGTCGTACCACAAGGATCTGTCCTTGGACCACTTTTTTCACGATATAAAGATCTGGGAGATGATATAGGTGACATCAAACTGCACTGCTACGCAGATGATACTGTAACATTTGCAACCAAACCCGCCTTGTTAGAAGCTTTACATGACCTCCAGTCCGTCTTCACTGTTCTCCAACTAAAACAGTGTGCTTCCAAGCTCCTCCTTAATGCTGCAAAAACAAACTATATGATTTTTGAACAAGTGGTTATTTGAGTCTTCCACTCCCGGTATTCTTACCTTATTAGGTGACAGGCTGGAATTAGTAGAGACTTTCAAATACCTATGTATGGATAGATAACAGACTTTCTTTCAGCAGCCACATAAATAATTTATGTAAGAAGCTTAGTCCAAAGCTGGCTTCTACTACAGAATTAAGTTCAATTTACCCTCAAATGCCTGCAGAACCCTAGTCAGGGCTACGGTCTAACTCCTGCTCAACTACAGTGATTTTATACATAGGGATGCTACTGCTGGGAAACTTGCCAAACTGGATGTCCTGTATCATGGGCTGCCTGCAAGAACCCATCACTGCACCCTGTATGTGCATCTCCTGGCTCAACCTCCCTCACAACCATACGCCTCAACAACCTTTTATCTGTGGACTTATAAACCTCTTAGCCTTGATGTATCCCAGTATATATCTGACATGCTCTGCACAGTCTCTAGTATACACTGTACAACCTGAAAGTAAGCAACTATCTTGCTAGAAACACCAAGAATTTCATCTACTTGGTTACTTGGTTTTACTAGACAACAGTAGGCTGAAGGCCCATCGAGTTTGTCTCCCACTCCTAGTGGGTGAATTACTATATAGCAGTTTATATTAACGCTGTCTTTAGCACTCAACGGGACACTGCAGTAGTTCACGCCGAGCTGAATTCGCACCGCAGCTGCCTGTACAGTTACGGTATTCTTGCTAGCAGTCACACTCTCTAATCAGCTGCAAAGCACTGTAATTATTCATGACAGCTATAGGCACGTTAGTCAATCTTCAGTGACCTCTACTTTACAGTCATACTGTGTTAAGCAGTACTGATTAACACATATAAAGGTCATTGATTGCCTGTAACCGCCGACACACGTCCTGCAGTTCAAAATCCTAATGGATAGAACTTCTGATTACATTGCCATGTCTACTTTGCTGGATACAAAACAAGCCCATGAAAAGAAAATATCCCTTCGAGAATGAAGGGATGGAACCTGAAGCACTGGCTGAGCTGTCTGGTGTAGAGCCATCGGTTGGTAAAGCTGTATGCCGGGAACTCGCTGCTACGTCTTCCACATCGATCCCATCTCCCAAAAAAGGCAACCATCCACCGGAACGGGGTCATAACGTCGCAAGACATTATGCCGCATGCATATATCGCGCTGCCAATTCAGTGCGATATATTACAAGCAACATAACTCTTGTTTTATGGGGTCTCAGCCCCGCACACCCCATTCTGGGGGCTGTGTTCCTAACCCCCCACTAAAAATATCTAACCTGGGCAGTAAATATCACACAAAGTGTGAAAAAAAATGTTCATGGGTCTGGGACCAGGAATTGAATCCAGTGCCAAACGCTCTGCCTGCTTCTTTTCCTGTCAGTGGCTTATCCCTTTGAGCCACGGTAGCTGCTTGGCAGAAACTCATCCCAACAGAGGTATTATTCTCTGCCTGTGACAGTGAGATGGTGCAGTACCGCGCACAGAACCATTTGCGGTATTGCACCCTCTCACTGTCCTATACTGCGCTGTTGCAGTTTTGGGGTTTAGTCGTACGCTATTAAGCATACGACATATTGACCTGGTAGGCCATCCACCTATACCTGCTACACTCCTGAGAAGTGCTTTGAGCTCTCTTGATGGAGGATTTGGAGGAGCAGCTGCACAAAGTGGTGCGGTGCTTGCGTGAACAAGGGGCAGCTGTCAATGCTCGTGTGGTTCATGCTGTGGCACTGGGGATCCTTAAAGCAAAATCACATCTTCTAATGGAAAATGGTGGTCATGCAAATCTGACAGTAAAATGGGCTTGGGCGTTCCTCCACAGATTGGGTTACAGTAAGTGCAAAGGAATGAAGGCTGCCCGCAAAGCCCAAAATAACTTTCCACAACTTAAAGCAGCATTTCTGAGCCGTATAAGTACAGCAACCACCCAAGAACTTATATCCTCTGAACTAGCAATGACTTTGGATTAAACAGGTATCAATATGATGCCCGTGTCTGAATGGACAATGGCCGCTTCAGGCTCCAAACAAGTTGTATTGCTAGGGTTTTCGGACAAGCGGCAGATTTCCCTTGTTCTAACATATACATTATCAGGCACTTTCCTTCCTTGCCAGCTGATATACAAGGGGAAAACCACAGCTTGTCACCCCCAGCACACCTTTCCGCCTGAGTGGGATGTTATACACTCAGACAACCACTAAGTAAATGAGAAGTCAATGCTACAGTACACTGACAATCTTACTGTTCCCTACTGTGCCAGCACTTGTCACAGGCTCGGTCTACCTTCTGAGCAGAAATCTATTCTTATACTGGAACTGTTTTGTGGACACAGAACATCACACATCCTAGAAATACTAGAAAGTGTGGGCATAATACCCATCTTTGTTCCTGCCTCATGTACAGATGCTTTACAGTCACTGGACAGTTCCATTAATAAAATCTTAAAGGATTTGCTAAAACACAAATTCATAGTGTGGTGTGCTGACATTGTGTCCTTAACAGCTTAAGACTGGTGGAGAGAGGAAGACTGATTCAACTACGCAAACACTTAAAAAGCCCCTGACACCGTTGTGACAACTTTGAGAAAATATAATGTTTAGCACAAGTGAGCTTATATTGTAATATTGTGTGTTTCTCATTCTTCTTTATTACTAAGGACATTTGCATGTAAACAGGATCACTGCCCTATCTGTTCTGGCTGCTTGCCTACATATAGGTACATAGGTATAATTTTTCAGGTCCAGTTAGCAAGATTTACCAAAGACAGGACCTGCCACCAAAGTGATCAGTTAGCCCATTTTTTGGGACCCATATATGCATCACAGTTCTGTTTATGATATCACAGTCTGTAGCTGTAGGGATAATTATGGTGACATAAATGGGGGATTATTCATTTTATATATTTACTTATTTAAAAGTTGGTAACCTGGAAAAGCACATGACCAGAAGCTCGTTTCCAGGTGCAGCCCGTATTATGATGTCATATGTAGGATAGCAGAAAGAGCAGATAAAGTCTAAGGGACAGTACGCCTCTTTCGTATAGCTGTCCTTGGTAATAAAGAAAACAGGTAAATAATTATAGAAAATACATGAAAAATAAACTGAACTGTTCAAATCACATTTTTCCAAGTTTTTCTAACGGTGTCAGGGGGCTCGTTAAGGAACGGAATGCCCAATGGCTGCATGCAAGCTTCTTACAGCTGTGTGAGAAGGAGGAGGACGTGGTTCAAGGTTTCACTAAAGCTGGCATATCAGAAGTGCCTAGAGAGAGCCTGAATTGTATACCCATAAGTTACTGTGCTTGAAGCAGGCTGCGATCTCAAGCCCTGTACAATGCTGCGGGGGCAATGTCTTTTTTTATCACAGCTTGGACCACTGTACATTCGTTTTCTTTTTCTTCAAGTCACTAGTCGCTGAGAAAGTGTATCAAGTGTATGAAGCAAGCTGCTATTCAAAGATGCCCACTCTAGTGCTGCCGGGGGGGGGGGCATGTCTTCTTTACTGCAGTCTTATTTGGTTGTTGTGGGGAGTGGAGGGGAATTCTGTCTGAATTATTGTTACTGACATTTTACTCACTAATAAAGATAGAAGCTTCTACGCACCCTCCGTGATGTTGCATTTCACTTCCTGAAATATTAGCAGTCAGTTTATTTTAATGTATTTCTTCTGTCAGCTAATATAGTGAAAATAAACTGATTGCTAATATTTTCTGTTGTACAGTATTCCCTATTAGGCTTTCAAAGCAAGTATCTATCAATCCCCGTTTTAAAAATATCAATAGATGCAGAGTCCACCAATTCTTGGGTTAATTTATTCCACACCCTAGCTGATCATATGGTAAAGTAATTATCCCTTTTTTGGTAATTGCTTTAGGGATAATAAGCTGTCTATTAAGTGACCTTAAGATGGCTGTTCTGTCACTACAAACAAAACCACACTGGGCTGATAATTCAGGATTTTGTAATAATTTGAATAAAAAATGTACATCTCCCCTTGGCCTTGTCTCCTCCAGACTAAATAGTCCAGTCTCAGACAGTCTTCTGTCCCCATATGTCATATTTCTTAACCACGGTATTAACTTGGTCGCTCTTCCTTGAACCCTTTTCACCAAGTCGATGCCTCCTCTCAAATACAGATTCCCAAAAAGGAGATCCATAATCCAAATGAGGGCTTACATATGTTCTATACAAGGGGAGAATACAATAGTCACTCCTGGAAACAAATGAGCATCTTACAGTTTAATCTTACAATTTTTAATAACCTGTTTGCAGTTTGAGTAACTTTTCTGCAATGTTCAGAAGCTGATAATTTATTGTTAACTATAATTCCCAGGTCACGTTCTTTATCCCAATGTCACTTACACCCATGATAAGTAGAAGGGCCTTCTCACTTAGTGCCCTTGATTAATCTTCAAACGGCTGTTATTATATATAAACATTGTTAAAATTGCCCTCCCATGACTTTAATGGAGCGCACCTCCACGCTCTCCCTGGGTACACATCATTACGTGCCTGAGGGGGGGGGAATCATGGACAGATCAAGAGACCAGGAGGCAAAGTTACAATCCCTTCCACTTCTAAAACAACAGCATAAAATTTTATAAAATATAAACAGATGGCATTTCATTGAGATAAGGCACCGGAATATGTGGTGCAAATCCGACTGAAAAAAGGTTGGTGAATCTCTAAGTTTTCCCCCTCACCAATTTATTTGCTGCTTATAACATAGTACTGTAATTTAAGGAAGAAATGGACTCTAGGTTCACAAGGTCTGCCTTTTTATAGAACAATATTTATTTATTTTGTTTTATTTGTACAAATCAGATTTATAACCTTTGAGTCAGAGACTCGTTTACAAAGGCACCTCGTCACAGAGAGGACAAAACAGTAATACATAGTTCAAGATACAGACAGCATTACATAGATTATGTACAGTCTATTTACAAAGGTTACGTATCATCAATTAGGAGAAACATACCCCTGTTATACAATTACAGCATAGGCAGTGAGAACATGACATGCAATGCCATGGTCTCTCATTTGCTCCCCTCTTGTTCTGTCATTCACGCTTGGTTTTATCCTTGCTTCACATTTGACCACATCCCTTTTTATTCTCTTTCTTAGAACATTGATTTTTGAACTTAGGGTTAACACATTTTAACAGCAGAAATGTTTTTCAGTAAAAGCTCTGAGATTTGCAAAGGTTGCCTCCAATTATCTGCATAACCTTAAGAGACTTTAATTCTCCCTTCCATCTGATTTATTAATATTTTGCCTTAAGCAGTCTGAATTAGACTTTCTCATTTTGGTTTGTTAATATGCAACAGTTCAGTGGTTTGCTCCTTTTCTTTTGGGGGGGGGGGGTCATACCACTACTCATTCATACCAAGTCACTGACGACATTTACAGCTTGCAATGAATAATTCATCATTCACTGCAATCACTTGGTTTGGCTGATCTACAAATTGCAAAAAACTTTGTTAATGCATCAGTTAGGGTCAAAGCGACTAAAGTAGGGAAATGCGGCATTAGGGTTTCCAACCCTAACCCTCCCCCCCCAACCTTCACAGACGAAGAGGCATCAGGGGTGGCATTGGGGTCGTCAACCCTAACTCTTCAACAAACAAGCTTATGGCATATATTCACCTTTTGTAAAAATAACACCAGGCATAGTAAAAATGGAGATTTTAATATATCTCCGTACATATGGGCAATGGCGAGGAAGAGGCAAAACCGCATCATCGTATCACGGTATTTGCCAGCGCAATCTCCCAGGGACATCGCTCTGGTTCTCATTATGCCAGCTGCACCCCTGGAAGATTTAATTTTATGAGCAATCAGGTACTTATATTATTGATTACATATTGAGACTCCGGGGGGGGTATCGAGGAGCTTGAGCCATAATCTATGCACCTGTGGCTCAAGCACCCTGGCCCGTAGATCTCCTTTAAATAGGTCAAAAGGGGGGGGGCATGGCCGGTTGCACTGCCCCCTTGAACCACAGGCTACAGCCTTCCAAATACCAGAATTGGGATTTTGTATTCTGATTCAGATTTGACCATTCATAAGATTTAGAATTTTTACGACTTTAATTCCAAAAATCCTAAATCCTAAAAATGGATTGGAAACAAACAAAACCGATTCTGAGAAACATTACTGTGGCCAGAGCTCTGTCTCTATATGCTTCAGTAGGGAGCTTCATGTCTCTACTTCATATCATGGCTGTGAAGCAAGACTAAAAGGTACTGAGGCAAGCTATCACTTACATGTGCTGACCACTTCCCTGCATCTCCAGCTGGGTAGCCAGTTCACTTGCCAGCCCGGCCACGAAGAGGAGGGCATGCCATCATCAGGGTCATGAGCCTGCACCTACCAGACTCCCCACTTCGATCGCCAGCTCCAAGACAATCAGCAGCATAAGGGGCAAGCAGCGGGAGCTGCTTTCCTGATTTGGGGCATTTGTGTTTTCTGCACCTATCGGAGTGCCGTGCACTCAGTCAGAGGTGGGTATTATCCCACGCCACCCAGCTTGTCTTCCTTCTCTTAATCACTGCTTGTCTAGTGGTCCTGTGTAAGTGATCCCCGTGTGAGTGGCACAGCAGGAGTGGGAGTCCTCAAGGGGAGTCACCAGAGGGAGACACCAGGACCCCAGGGGAACTCTGCCCAACTTCCACCCTGCAAACTGTATATGTACTTGTATCTGCTGTTGCCTACTATATATTGTATACTGCTTAATAGTTAGGGTTACTGCTTCGGTTTACTGCTTATTGATGGGGCCTATTGAGGTTTTTTTATTGCTACGTACAGTAGTATTTAGGTCACTGCTCATACTGCACAGTCTGAAATAGTTGGGGTCATGGCAGGTTTGAACTGTGTTCCACCCACCTGTTGCACCTTGTTTTGTACAGAGGGTTTTGGTCATCTCCAGAGGGTAATCTGCCTCTTCTTTACTGAGGAACAGGGGCCCACTGCATAGTGTCCTGCCTCCCTCCCCCGCCAACTTGGTTGTCTTGAGTTCAGCCCATATCACTCCTAATTGTTTGCTTTGCTTCGTTCCTATCTGGGTGAAGCCCACATTCCCCCCCACCATAGTTACATTTTAGGGAGCTTCCCTATCTGGGTGAAGCCCGCACCCTTCCCCCCATAGTTACATTTTAGGGTTCTTCCCTAACTGGGTGAAGCCCACATCCCCCCCCCATAGTTATGTAACCCCCTTGTTCCTAGGGGTTACTAGAATCCCAGTTAGAATCAGTGGCAGGCAGGGAAGGCAGCTTGAGAAATGCCAGGTAAATGGGTTTCACACTGTCACACTCTGTTTTCAGTCTCAGCTGAGCTAGAGTGATGAGGTAATCATAGAACTCTCACAGCAGTATAAGCCATATTGTTCAGCTGGCTTTACAGTGAATTGGAATGTTGAGTGGGTCTCAAGAGTGGAGTTCTAAGAGAAGGCTGCAGCTGCTGTGCAGCTCCTCAGTTTAGCTCTGACAAAGAGCTACCCCTTTTGTTTTTGTGGTAGTTTGTTCTCACCCTAGAAGAAGAACAAAGAAGACAGTTTTTCTGAAGTGGTGGAGACCTGTGCCAGTAAGGTTTCTTTGCCCCATCCCAGGAGGAAAGGGGGCAAACTCCAGGATTTAGGGGCAACCCCCTTAATCCACTTGTTTGGGGAAGCTGCCTTGGACACCTTCATTTGTTGCGAGTACAATTTCTCTGTGTAAGCCCAGGTGCATCCACAATACCTAGGGGTAAATTTCTCTGACAAAGGGACCCTGTCACCTAGACTTTCTATTTAAAAGTGTCTGCCTACATTGGAATCCAGTATGTGACCGTCCAAATATAGAACTTTTAATTTTCAGACACCTTAGAGGTGTGTGTGTGTGGGATGTTAAATGTGATATACATTTCAAGACAGCATCTACAGTTTCCTACAGTTGTGTGGTGTTATTAACCAGATGAATGGCTGAGTATAAGCTTGGAAGCAAAAAGTGGGAGACCCCCCCCCCCATCTGGAGTAACCAGTTTACTTCTACAGGTTCTGAAGGGCACCTATTACTGTTTCTTCAGTGCAATTGGCCAATGCCTGAGAAAGTGTTTATCCCTGTATGTGGGTTGTTTTCTCTCAGTTTACCCCAGTATAGTGGGTTCTGGAAGTACTGAGCCTGGATGTACTCCTTTCTGGTCGTGTGTACCACCTTCATTCCTCATGAAATATGGGAAAGTGTCCTAGTACTGGCTGTGTGCCTAGTAGATGGGAAATGTACTACGTCTGGCAGTGTGTGCCAATCTCCATTTCAGAAACAGAGTGTTCACTGTTTTGTGTTTCTTCTGCCTATGCTAAATGGGAATTCAGGAATTTCTGTACTGTGGAGAATCTGCAATACCAGCATGTGTAGCCCCGTGGGGGTCCATCTTCGCTTTGTGATCATTCCTACTTTGTTACGTGAATAAAAGCCACACTCTAGAATCCCAACCTGGTTTGGACAGTATTGTTATTGCTTCCCTGTGTCTGGAGTTACTTGGGTGCCCCTGTCCATAAGTGCAAACCTACCATAATTGTGAGCAAATGTTTTCTCCCAGGGACCTGTGTTGCTAGCCATGGTAAATGGTCCCACCAGGTGTGTGCCAGGTAGTTGCCACACTTGGTTGACTGTTTTTGTATAACAGTCTGGTACACTGAGTCTAATGGTGGCCATTTTTCTCTTTTTTATGTCTTGTACTAATTCATGTAAACCCCCACCTCTCTCTGTTGCTCCTAGACGTTTGTGATGAGAGGAGAAGCCCTGCTGGTTAAGCAAGGGGGCGGGGGGTTCAGATTATTTTAGGGTTCTTCCCTATCTGGGTGAAGCCCTCATCCCCCAGACATTAAATATAAGGTTTCCTCCCTGTCTGGGTGAAGTCTACATCCCCACCCCACCCCACATTTGTTTAATTTTAGGATTCCTCACTATCTGAGTGAAGCTGTCAGGCTCCCAATTGTTAAATGTAGGCTCCATCTCTGTTTGGGTGAAGCCCACATCCTCCCCCTCACTGTCTCATCTCCACCGACCATATTACGAAACCAGTCTCCTCTCTTCCTGGGTTAAGCTTACTCTCCCACCACCTATAATGAAAAAGTACAGGGCAACAACTGCTTACTGTCTCTCTGATAATGTTGCTTCTAACTCTATCAATTCTTCCTCTCCTCCCTACCCCCACTGTTTATCCTTGCCTTCCTCCAGCTTCCTCCCCTCCACCTCTTCCACCCCTCCCACCCTATCGCATTCACCCCGGCATCCTGAGTGCAGTTTCCTTCTCCATGACTTCACCTTGAGCCCTTAGATGTTTTCTGTTTTACACCTCTCGCCCTCCCACCCCTCCCCATAAGTGACTCATAGGCTCCCTCACGCACCTTGTTGCTTTTAGTAGCAGGTGATATTGAGCTCAATCCCGGCCTGTCCAGTCATCTCCCTCTCATCTCCTCAAAGGACTGGGTGTGACCCATATCAACATCCACAGTCTCCTCCCAAAGACTTATCAGCTGCAACTGCTCATGGTTAATCACAAGCCTCAGGTGCTGATGATCTCGGAGTCTGGGCTATCACCCCAAGACTCCTGACACTATTGTTGCCATCCCTGGATGCACAATCGTCCATCAGGATTGCTCTAAGAGGGGTGGTGGAGCTGCAATGTACCTCTCATCTGACATCCTGTACTCTCTATCACCTCACCCTCTGCCTATCAGTAGCTCCTCCTTAAGACCTCCCTTTACCTCTCTGTCCCTATATTCGTGACTGGTACCTCCTGCTGCTCTGGCATATTCCCATCTACAGTCAGCCACTGAGCTCCTGACCACTGTCTCTTCTCATGCCTCTTCTGGTGAGTTTAACTTCAACTGGCTCTCCCCTCTCTAAATAAATTGTGCCAAAACATTAAGTCCCTCCAACTTACCCCACTGATTGCTGACCCAACCCACCACAATCACAAATCACTCAATCACTACCTTCTGCAGTGGGTTCTCCCTCCCTCCCCAACGTATCCTGGATACTGGTATGCTCCCCAAGGCCCTTGGTGAACACCATATGATCTACTACATGAGCAAGATTTACCGTCCCAAAGCCCCCACCCCAATTCATTCAGATCTGGTCCTTCAGGTTGCTGGACTTGTTCTCCCTCCATGCCAAGCTGGTGGCTACTGACTGGTCACCCATCTCTACAGCCAGAAACATAAATACCGCACTCAATTATTTCAATGCTAAATTTATGTCAGCTGGGGAACCACCATGCCCCCTTAGAAAAAACAGGGTCCGAGGTTCCCACTTCTCATGGATTCCCCACTGAGCTGCTGGCCTGCCTGTGTGTGTGTGACCTTGCCTGGCGGACCCACAAGTTCTGTGGCTCCCCTGCTGACCTAATTAAGTACCAGACCCTACATAATGCCTGTACTAGAGTTGCCAGGCTTGCCAAGTCTGACTACAACACACATCCATGCTCCACAACAACCTTAATCTCCCCTCTAAGTCCTGGAACATTATCCACTCCCTCTTCTCCTCCCCAACCCAGTTCCCACCTCCCATCCCTATGACGGGTGACACTCCTAGTCATGACCCCCTCTTTTGTTGCCTCAGCTTTCAACCCATTCTTCAGCCCCTGTGCCCGCTCTCCCTCCTCTCCTCCTCTCCTACTTCTTCCTCCCCTTACCACCCCTTCTCCTTCTCTATCACTCCTGCTGCTTCCCTTGAGGCCCTCTTGGCTCTATATATCCACAGGGACATGAGCTCTGATGGTCTTGACCCCAAACTCCTTCATGTCTCCACCCCTGTCATTATTCTTCCTATCACCTCCCTTCTCAATCTCTTCTTCCCCTTAGTCGCCATCCTTGACACTTGGAACCAGGCTATAGTCATCCCCCTTCCCAAAAAGGGGTGACTTCACCTCTCCTGGCAACTACCACCCTACATCCCTGCTCACTCTGGCTAAGAGATCCAAGAACATCATGTGCTATCTCAGCTCTCCCCCTTCCTTGATTCACCCTTCTTCTTCTTCACTTCTTTCCAATCTGGCTTCCAGAAGTCCCAATCCACCTCCACCTTCCTTGTCAAGCTTACTGACTCCATTCTATTTGGAATGGATCAGGGCTCGGTCACCTCTGCCATTTTTTGTTGACTTGGCCAAAACCTTTGACACTTTTGCCCACCCCCTCCTCCTGAACAAGCTGAAGACTGTGTGGCCCTCTGATTCCTCAGTCGGTTGGTTCTGCTACCATCTTGAAGGCAGGTCCCAAGCTGTCTGTATTGGAGAATCCATATCCCCTGACTCCCTATCAGCTCAGTCATCCCCCAAGGGTCTGTCCTTGTCCAATAGTCTTCTTCATCGTCCTGAATGACCTCCCCGCTGCCTGCTCCTCTGTGTCCTTCCATATGTATGCAGATTACACAGTACTCTCTGCATTTGGCTCCTCTGCCTCTGACCTCAAGGCCAGTCTCCAAATGAACTTTATTAACATCCAGCACTGGTTCCTGGCTGTTCTTCATCACCCAAAAAAGGTCTCTATAACCTCTGGCACTAGGCAGAGGCTTGCCAGGCTCACCCCTCTCCCCTCCTTTCATACCCTTGATGGTGCAGCAATGGAGGATGTCCTCTCATTCATGTACCTCAGAGTCTGGCTGGACTGACACCTTGGTTTCTCAGCACATGCTGAATGCTATCCACAAAAAGCTGCACTCCATGTCGGCCCAGTGGAGCTGAGGGTTGAGGTGCTGGATGCCACACCTCACGCCACGCTGGCGACCCAAGTATGTAAGCGAGCTCGGGCGCCGGGGGTCGGCAGGGAAGGGATTGGATCAAGTACCTGTAGTGCTGCTCTCCGATCCCAGGGGGAGGGTATTGGGGCACCCAGCGCACCGGCAGCTCCTGGTGGAGATCAGGTGTGTTGTAGATGCTCGGTTGGCACATAACAGCGTGCCTGACGCTGGCAGGGTTGCCGTGCGGCGGCAAAGCATCAGGGGGTGCACACACAGGGGCAGGGGTTGGGCAGAACAAATGACAAACCTGGCTCGGAGGGATAGGCAACAGCACCTATTCTCCATGCCCACCACCAGGTTTATCTTAGCCGGCCTCATCACTCCTCCACCTGGGCCCCACCTGCACATCAGAGTCTGCCTCTTAAGGAGCCCAAGGTAAGGAGTCGGGCTACCCTCGCTGGGTGGGTTAAACTGGGGGTGCTGGCTGAAGGGGGGGAGAGAGAGGGCACAGGCCGCAGTGATCCTCAGGCAGGGCAGTACAGGGGTAGGCTGCCTGAGAGAGTTCCCTTGAGCCATGAAAGGAGCAAAAGAAAGTTGGAAAAAAAAAACAAAAAAAACCGAAACTGCATTCCAAATTTGGCGCACTTTATGGAAATAAAGGGTGTATCCTGCTTCCTGCACGATGAAAGGTCATCTCAAAGATGATACTCCCCATCTTCGACTACATCGACATAGTATACTTTGCTGCTCCCAAGTCCACTCTCACCAGACTGGATTCCCTCTTTCACTCCTTCTGCCGCTTTTCTGTGGAGACTGTCCCCCCTGCACCCAACACTGCACCTTAAACTCCCTCTCCTTCCCCTCCCTTGAGGCCAGATGCCTCGCCCATTGTGCTTCCTTCTTCTCTAAATACTGCCTTTGCTCCCTCCCCTCCTACTTTGTTACCCTACTCTCTCTCCCCTCACCAACCACCATTTCTTTCCCATGTCAGCTCTGGCCATCATTCTCTCACACTCCTCTCCAGGAACCCCAGTGCTGCTCAAGCTGCCTTCTCCTTCCGTTTCCCCAAACTATGGGGTTCGCGCCCCCTTACCATCCATTCATTCTGCCTCTTTCCACCATTCACTCTCTTCCCTCCATGACATCACTACTAACTCCTGCAGTTTCCCTGATACTAGTCCCAGGGCTACTGCCCACCACCCTCCTACCTCTGCTCCCCCTTCGCCCTGCACCTACACTAGTGCAGTCCACTTGCCACCCTCCCCGGCCAATATCCTTTCCTCCCACCCATAACTCAGTATTTCCTCTGCACACTGCAGCTGTTATCCTCCAGTGCTTTATTGTATTGTAATGGCATATCCAGTTATCCTCCGGCACATTACTGTATAGTTATGTATTCTGCTTCGCGCAGTCCTTGTCTATGCACAGTTGTTATTTATTTTGTTTATTCACCTATTATTGTTATTATTGTACTATTGTTGTTAGTGTTTCACATTGTCCTCCCTTCTCTCCCCTCCAGCACGCATCTGGAAACCAGCGGCTACCAGTTCTGTATGTCTTTTCTGTGGAAACTTTTGAAATCAATCAATGAATAAATAAATAAATCATTAATTAATTTGTCCCAGGGATAGGGAATTTCAAGCTCCCACAGTTACAGGGGCCCCCCATTTCATGGGAAAATGGAGCAGTCTACAGTAAAATTCTTACCTTAGACTTGCATTAAACAAACAGAAAATAAGAATATTTCAGGTATCAAATGGAATAATATTGTTTGCAGAAAAATCCCCCCCATGTGGGAGCACCTGAATTTTACTAAAAAAATAAAGATTTGGTTTCTATACCGAGGAGGGATAGTGGAATCAAATGTTTCCTTCCTCCGTAAAGTCGGACTATTATAATAGTTCTTTCTCCTTGCAGCTCCTGCCATGGATGATTCTGTTTCTTTCAGATTAATAGCACTGACCGACCTTTGACAAAGTAATCTTAGAGAAGGAACAAGACGCAGGTGTGAGGTGTCTATCATATCATGAACGGAGGAGGAGTATAGGGAAAAACAGCATCATGCTGTTGTGTAAATGGGCTCGATTCTCAATGAGTTGTGATGAATGTGAACGGCTGGTACAGGGAGCTGTGAGGAAGGTTGACAGCTGAGGCATGTCTGGGATACAAATTGCTTATTTTCAAAAACATAAAAGCAGTGTGTGTATGTCTGTTAGATGAGATCTGGTCATTGTGCAAATGGGATAATCTAGCTATTTAACAGTTTTTGCTGACTGCAAAAGAAGGGCTAGGATGTGCTTCCTGTTCACAGAGCCATCCCGGGGAAGGGTCGGGGTGGGAGGGATCCATAAAAAGGATATCGACTTGCTGTGCCTTCACGCACCTCAAAGGCATAAATAGGGTTGATTCCAGTGAACGCTATGAGATCAGCAAGAACAAGAAAACGAGGAGACACAACTACAAACTGGTGGGAAGACGGCCCTGGGAGGCAGCCAGGATTCATTCTTTATATATATATATATATTTATTTTTCCCTCCGGTCGTGGCCCCATGGAGCATCTCTCGGGCATCCTAATCCTTCTCCTGCCCAGCCTTAAGCCTCCTCGATCTGTACCTCCTCTCCCCCCCCATGGCCAGCACTCCCAGTTTAACCATCTGGGGTGGGTAGCCCTTTCCTCTTTGGGGGCGCTTACTAGTCAGACTCTGGTCGCAAGGTAGGGGCCCCCTGATGAAGGACCTGGAAGGTCAGTCGGAGCTGGCCCGGCGTGGGGCATGGAGGACAAGGTGCCGTCGCCTCTCCATGGTGCCGTTTTCCCTTGTTCTGTGCGCTTACACTTCTGCAGTACATCAACGCTCTAGCACACGGCAACCCTGCCGGTGTCAACCATGCTAGACTGCATGCATGTCTGGCTTGCTGTAGTGCCCCCGGCCTCCACCGGGGGACACTAGCACGCTGGGACATCCCTCCCCTTCTACGTGGGGAGGAGAGCACCACAAGGGCACTCATCCTCAACCCTCTCCAGCCAACCCCCGGTGGCAAGAGCTCGCTCCCAAACCTGGGTCGCCAGCATGGTGTGAAGTGTGGCGTCCAGCGCCTCAACCCTCAGCGCCACCAGGCCAGCCAGGATTAATTCTTCATGGAGCAAGTGGTGGCAGGGTGGGAGGAGGTTGTGAACTAGAAAATGGCTGGGGGATTTAAGAGAGGGTGGGATAATGTCAGTGGAAGGGTGAAAGTGTCAGGGAAGGGGAGAAGCACCATGTAACAAATGATACACGAGTTCCACAAGTGGCAAATCTGACAGACTGCAAGGCCTTTTCCACTAGCCAATTCATATGTTCGTATGCAGACTGACTGCTATTGAACTAGGTTAGGCTGTTGGGGGATTTATTGAATGGGGGAATCTGACCGGGACACCAGGGAGAGTTTCTTTGTTTGTTGCTCTCCTCCCAAGCCTAAGGACAGTCACAGAGGACTGTACTTAGCCGCAGGAGAACAGCGGGACCAGAAAACATCAGATCTGACTTTATATACGTTCTAACATGCACTGCAGCCTACTGAACTCCCACTGCTGCAGCCCTGCTCTGACATTAGCTGCAAGGGATTCTGGGATTTCTGGTCACAGCAAAATTCAGTCTGGGAATCAACAGAATCAGCCTGATTGACTCTTCTATACTACAGTAAAGAGTCTGCACACATTTGTTTAACACAAAGTGCAAACTAGGACCAGTTGGGTGTGGGGTGCTTAGTGCTGACTGTTTTTCTTTGTATGTATTCTGTAAGTCTGTAATGTCTTGATTTATGAATAAGCTGAGCTTAATAAAAAAAAATAAAAATAAACACACACGTAGTTTAGTGGCTGTGCTGGATCTATGAAGCTAATTTCACTAAAAATACCACCAACAGCTCAATCTGGTTCCTGGCCAGCTGGTATTCATCTGTATCCCCCTCCCCCGGGTCATGCCTGAAAATAGGCAGAATTTATCTAGTGCACTTACCTGGTCAACAAAAAACTGAAAAAAAAAAACAACATTCAGCCTGCATTATAAATGCGTGCCTACTAATGCTATTTTTGCAGTTATGTTGGCCTGAAGCTCTGGGAGCCACCGATGGCAAAGTCCTTCACTGGACACAGGGGTACTGTGAAACAGAACGGATCCTGACTAATGGGGTACAGTCATGGGTTGCAGATGTTTGGAGAACATAGGAATGTGACTTTTATTCTCCTGGCCTGTCACAGCTGGGGGGAGGGAATCGGTTTCTTATCTACACTGATATGGAAATGAGAGCTTCCTTTGCTATGGAATGTCAACCTCTGCCTAATGGTAGTAATTAACTGTGGAAATTCATTACAGTCGAACCTGGCATATGGCTGACAGGAGCCATGTGTCAGCAGACAGCCAGGAACCTAGAAATCGCTGCTGTTGCAGCGCCATTCCAGCCACCCCCACCATCACACCACAGTACAGACCCATAAACTCACTGCCATTACTATTGTACACCATGCCCACCCCCTACACATATTAGAGACATTGAAATTCACTGCCATCACTGTTACATCCCCTTCACACATTACAGACCTTGAAACTCATTGTTATTATTGCTATATTCCCCCTACACACATTACAGACCTTGAAACTCACTGTTATTGCTATATTCCCCCTACACACGTTACAGACCTTGAAACTCACTGTTATTATTGCTATATTCCCCCTACACACATTACAGACCTTGAAACTCACTGTTATTATTGCTATATTCCCCCTACACACATTACAGACCTTGAAACTCACTGTTATTATTGCTATATTCCCCTACACACATTACAGATGTAATGCCCCAAAATAAGGAGGTAAATCAGAGGGGGCATCACAGAAAAGTAGAGGGGGTTTAGAATGTCCCAGGGTCCCAGCGTGTGTTGTGGGGTATGAGGGTTGTGTCTTGGGGCCCCTTGTAGTGTCTCCCCCAGAGCATCGCCAGGCAGGGCACATTTTTTTTGTTTTTTTTTGTAAGTTTTTTTCTTCACCTCTCTGCTGCCTGCCTGCTCCACTCCGCTCCCCTCCCAGAGCAGGCAGCATGAGAGTGGGCACCCACACGCTGGGACCACTGTCTCTGGCCAGTGGTGGTGCCCCATTTGAATCCCTGGCCGTTTGTGCGGGCACAGGCTCAGGGTTCTGGAATTGGAACCCAGAGTGCTTTTTCAAATGGGTGAAGCCGTTTGACTTCAGTTTCGTGCTGGGCTGTGGAGAGAGAGGGACCTACAGAGTGCAATGGAGACAAGGGCTTACCTGGTGGTTGAAGCCGTCTTATTGACTCTGTACTGGTGCCCCCTCATCCAGCCAGTGGAGATTCCTGCTGCTGCTGCTGCATCCTGCTCCTGTGCTGTGTTGCAGCCGAAGTCCGGCGGTCCTGCCGAAAAGTGAAGAATTCAATCCCCTGTGTCCGGTGTGGGCTCTGTATAGCCCCATTTTTTAATTTTTCTTGCGCTGTCTTAATTTCAATAAAGTTTGGTCCATTGTTGGCAGCATTAGAAAAGCCGCGTCGCCGGGTGTCGAGAGACCCCCTAAGGCCCCCTGCTGCCCACCGCTCACCTGCTTCCTGCTGCTCCAGTGCCTTCCCACTGCCAGAGAACCTTCCTCTTTCCTGACTGCAACTTCTTCACCCTGGGCTGGGATGGTGAGGCAGGCAGCAGCACAAAGAAATGTGCTGTTCACCCTTCAAGTTAAAGAAATAAAAACATTTTACTGTTCAGGCGTCAGAGCGCCACTGGAGAGCTGGGAGGGAGAGACTGTTTAAAATTTAAATATTCAGGGCGGGTGATGACTACAGGGAGGGGCCAGCAACACAGGCCCACAGGGGACTAATTTTAATATTTATGAGAGGGGAGGTGGGTTAAAGGCGGAGCAAACCCAAAGGGACAGTGAAGTCTTGAGCAGGGCTACATTTCAAAGGGCAACGACAGGCCCCAGGCAATAAAAGGGCAACGCTAGGCCCTGTAACAGAGGGGTAGCCAAGGCCCCAGTACTAAAAGGGGGCAGCAGAAGGGCCACAGTTCTAGAAAGGGGTAGCCAAGGGCTCCAGCATAAAAGGGGCAATGTTAGGCCCACAGTGGTTAAAGGGGCAGTGTAGAGCCAACCATTCCAAAGGGGCTCTGCCTCTATGCCCACTGCAGTTAAGAGGGGCCCAGCAGTTATGAGGGCAAGAAAGGCCCAGAGTGGGAAGGGCATTCACCCAAAGGTTTGAGAGGGGTAGCCAGATTCTGGAATAAAAGGGACCCACAAAACAGTACTTCTGGGAAGGGTCAGCAAAGGAAAAAGGAAAGGTACTTAGCACACAACTGCTATTTGGTGACTGTTAAATACTGAAATGTGTACCTGAATTGTTGTGTTTATTGCAAAGTACCGAGACTATATTACTGGGATTGTGGTCATTTACCCCTGCAATGAACAATTGCCCTGAGACTGTGGTTATTTGCTCCCGTAACAAACAATTGCCCTGGATTTGGGGAATTTGCCCCTGTTTCTGGCAAATTACCCCTTCAATGAACAATTGCCCTGAGACTGTGGTTATTGGCCCCCGTAACAAACAATTGCCCCGTGCATTTTGGGAATTTGCCCCTGCTCCTGGCAAATTGTCCCGTGCATTTGGGGAATTTGCCCCTGTTCCTGGCAAACTGCCCCTGCAACAAATAATTGCCCTGGATTTGGGGAATTTGCCCCAGTTCCTGGCAAATTACCCCTGCCATGAACAATTGCCCTGGATTTGGGGAATTTGCCCCTGTTCCTGGCAAATTACCCCTGCAATGGACAATTGCCCTGGATTTTGGCAATCTTTCCCTGTTCCTGGAAAATTACCCTAGTAATGAGCAGTTCTCTTGGTGTAGTGTGAAACTATCTGCCAGCTCCAGTGTTGTCAATGCATGTGGATAGGCTCAATCTTCTGCCATAATATTGTTGTCTGTCATTCTACTTATACAGAATCAGTCTCTACCTGGAGGAAGATGGCTTTCTTCATCTCTCTTCTCCAGAAGCCCAGAAGATCATTGACCATGTCCCTGTCGTACGCCAAAGTTGAGTCCGATGAAACCCATGCAAGTCGCACCCACTGTTTCTTGTATTCCTCAGTTCAAAATCAAGTACGCCGAAGTTTGAGTGCATTACGTCCACCATGCCAGTATCGTCTCTTGGTTCCTGATCTGGATGCTCCGAAGCTGGCCTCCCCCAGAAGAGTGTGCTCCTCCTGGAAGAACCTTGTCTGCATTCCCTGGTTGTTCGCCGCAAGCTGAGTCCGTTGAAGCCCAGTGCAGGACGTGTCTGCCATTTTATTGTGTTGTTCCAGTTTCTTGTGTCGACAATTCAGAATCAACCGACTTCACCTCAGATTCTTCTGGTTCCTGGTTGCATCGAATATCCATCTTCACCTCAGAATCTTCTAGTTCCTGTTGGCCTCCAAAGTGCTGCAGCATTGTCCAGTCCTTGGTAATCCTCTACTGGGTTCATCACCAAGCATCTTCTTGATTCTCCTCCATCCTTGGCGGCCCTAGAAGTGGGTTTTGACCAGAGAACTTCCCGCATCTAGTTTTAGTCTGACATCCCTTAGGTGGGTTTGTTCCAGGAACCAGCTGCTCTGGTTCTTTCTTGCCAGCAGCCTTGGAGAGAGTGGGTTTTAAGCCGAGAAACATATGGTCTGTTTTAAAAACCTCTCACCACCCCAGTGGCCTTAGCTAGGTCTGTGCTGGGATCAATATCGGAGATATAGATACAGATTTATTTCTGCCTATTCCAGTAGCTACCAACTGTATTCGACAGTGTGCACGAAGACTTCAACAACAACTGGACTCTATAACATCATTGTATGGACGTTGCTGTAATGGACCTGGGTCAGCATTATAAGAGTTTTCCAAGGGGCTGCGATTGTTATCTGATATCTTAGACAGTACTAAAGTGACACAGCGTATGGTATTGCTGTACTAACTGAGTCTAAGAAAATAACTTGAGTATAGTGGCATTAGGCCAAGGTGCACCTCAACATATTTATTTTCTTTAGTTGTCTAAGTAGAGTGAGATAAGAAGTGACTGTTCATTCTCCTTTTGTCTTCCTTACCCCTCCTGTAACTGTGTCACCCTACCCTATTGTTACTGAATAAAGCCCAGCGGGCATCAAACTCTATGGACGACTCCTGCCTCTCCTTGTCTGGATAAATATCATCTATCCTAATTCATTCAGACCCTGGTGTTCCTCGCCATCATCAGAGCACCTCACAGACCTTGAAACTCACAGTTATTATTGCTACATTCCCCCTACACACATTACAAACCTTGAAACTCACTGTTATTATTGCTATATTCCCCCTACACACATTACACACCTTGAAACTCACTGTTATTATTACTATATTCCCCCTACACACATTACAGACCTTAAAACTCACTGTTATTATTGCTATATTCCCCCTACACACATTACAGCCCTTTAAACACACAGCCATTACTATTACATTATACCCCTACGTACATTAGACCATAAAATTCACTGACACTACTGTTATATTCTAAGCCCCTACACACATTACAGGCCTTGGCACTCACTTCCATTACCATTATATCCCCCTACACACATTACAGACCTTAACTCAGTGCCATTACTGTTACATAATTACCAAGGGGGATTACACCCTGAAGCCATGCCATAATCTGCCGTTACACAAGACTGGTTGCAATGGTGGTCGTGAGACAGCGCTCAGTGCTGTCAGTCAGAGCTTTCTTGTGAGGGAGCTGAACTTTAAACTATGGAGATAAAACAGTATGTCCTACACGCTCGCTCTCTTTTTGTCAGGCTACAGAAAAAGAGAGAGAGAGGGAAACAGACTCGACAACAAGAGAGGCAACAAAAGTTTTTGTGTGTGTGTGCTCAAGCCCCCCTCCACCTCCTCTTCCCAATCTCATGGCCTGCAACAGATCTGCTATGAGATCCCGATGCTCGTGTGCCCGACGCCAGATTCCCAAAACTCAAAATCCTGCACCCCCCCTTAAATATGATTACAAACTCCAGGTGGGGGGGTGTGTGTGTGTGTGTGTGTGTGTGTGTGCAAATCCCACTGTCAGGATTTTGAGTTTCAGGAATGAGGCATCAGACTAAAGTGTGTCGAGCAAACGTGTTTGGGATCTTGTAGCGATGCCCCTGCAACTGCAATACACTCACACTGCAATCCAGAAATCATGTTGTGGTCCAAAAATTCTAAGTATAATGGTAAAAGCAATGATAAAAAATAAAGTTTGGGTGATGCTTGGTGTGTGATGTTTTTTTTGATACAATCAAACTCATAGATCTAGAGAACCCTTACGGTACTCTCTTCACAGCTGAAGTTAATTTTTAAGAGGAGTTCTTGGTCCGGGATCTGTAGCTTGCTGGCGTGTGTACCGTGACTCCTGCTCAAAATAAAATCGGAGCTCTTGTTCCTCAAGCACAACTCCTGCCTCCCTTTGTATGAGGGCCCAGTAGATCACAAGGTAATGAACCACCGGCACCCACAGTCACCCCGTGTGACATACCATCACCACCATCACGTATTATTCTCACCACGCTGCCATCAATAACATAGTCCTCCATACCTCCATTATGGACCTTGTAACTCACTGCCATTATCGTTATATAATGCCCCTACACCATTATGCACCTTGTAACTCACTGCCATTATCAATATATAACGCCCCTACACCATTACGCACCTTGTAGCTCACTGCCATTATCGTTATACAACGCCCCTACACCATTACGCACCTTGTAACTCACTGCCATTATCGTTATACAACGCCCCTACACCATTACGCACCTTGTAACTCACTGCCACTATCGTTATACAACGCCCCTACACCATTACGCACCTTGTAACTCACTGCCACTATCGCTATACAACGCCCCTACACCATTACGCACCTTGTAACTCACTGCCACTATCGTTATACAACGCCCCTACACCATTACGCACCTTGTAACTCACTGCCACTATCGTTATACAACGCCCCTACACCATTACGCACCTTGTAACTCACTGCCACTATCGTTATACAACGCCCCTACACCATTACGCACCTTGTAACTCACTGCCACTATCGTTATACAACGCCCCTACACCATTACGCACCTTGTAACTCACTGCCACTATCGTTATACAACGCCCCTACACCATTACGCACCTTGTAACTCACTGTCACTATCGTTATACAATGCCCCTACACCATTACACACCTTGTAACTCACTGCCATTATCGTTACATAATACCCCTACACCATTACACACCTCAAAATCACTGCTATTACTGTCATATCCCCAGTACACACACACACACTACAGACCTTGAGATGGAGTCCCATTACTGTTACTGTTGTTACAGCACTGCATGCGTACTCACTGACAGCTGACCAAGGAGGTGACAGGAGGGCTGTGCTGGTCACTGTAACGGGCATTGCCTATCGCTGGACACCCGGCTATGGAGCTGGTCACTGTAATGGGCATTGCTCATCACTGGACACCCAGCTATGGAGCTGGTCACTGTAACGGGCACTGCTTATCACTGGACACCTGGCTATGGAAGGGTGTATTGGGTGTCGGTCTGTGAGGGGGTGGGAAGAGCAGGGGGAATCTGGACTACCACTGATTACTTCTGTCAACAGGCAATCGGTGGAGGGGAAGAGATGCTACTGGACACCACAGATAGCTATCACACAACTAAACGAGTGTTGGGGGGTGCCACTAGACACCAGGGATAGCGATCTATCATAAAATGAAACAGATAATTGGGGGTGCGCAGTTGCAGTATAGCGGCCCTGCCTTCGGGGGGGGCCGTTCAGAGGTGGTTTTTGGCAGCAGACAATAATGCCACTTTGGGGGCTGTTTACTGCCACCACAACCCTTTGAAGATACCTCTGCACCATTTTGCATGGGGGACCCCCTTATTTGCATAGGTGCAGCAGCATTATAGTGCCTTAGTGCTGAGGGACAGCGCTGACTCTTCTGGAGCTGCTGAATATGGGCTGGCTGGCAGTGGCACTGCAAAGCCGGATTAGCACACTCACAAATCCTCTTTGCAGGTGCACTAATCTTTGAATATCAGGCCCAGAGTGTTCGATATTCAAGGAGTCAGCATGGCGCTAACAGGGTTCGGGTTGTGCTAACTGGGAACAGTTCCATATTCACAGATGCGTTAGTGCAGCCAAAAGAGTAAGTATGTAAGTGCTGACACCAGGCATGCATGCTTATGCGGGGAGGTGGCATGCATGCAGGACGCAATGGCACATTCAACTGGTTTGGGGGGTGCTAACACAGGACAGAGTAGTGCTAGAAAACTCTGCAGTACTTTTACAAACAGGTGTAACCCCCCCTACAAATGGGGGTTCCCAAAAAGTCTTCCTTGAGCTTGCCTAAATGCTCACTGCCAGGCTGGTGTCCTGCGTTTTGCAGTTTAAATGTGATTACCAGAGCTTGTATAGCCTCTGTGTACTGTCTTTATAAGAGCTGCCTAATTTACAGCTTAAGTAATCTGAGAGGGAGCTCTGTTGAAAGATGTAACTATTTACTGAAAATCATTTAGAGTGATAATGATAATGTAGTTTGTCTAACCTGCTTTCTTTGTAGCAAGGACTGTTTTATTTGTCTCCACTATCTTGGTCCTGGACTGCAAATTGGACCAAACAGTACTGCTGGAACCTAAAATGTAGCTGGACTACAGGAGTGTCTGAATTCAAAATCTGTAGGAACTTTAGTTTGGAGCTTTTTCTGCGCCTTTTTTGCAACTGAAGGGGGAGCTCTTACTTTGACTGACAGCCAAATCAGCCAACCAAATCTTTTGGATCTTGGGGAAGTCCTGGGCTGCTTGCAGTTTTCAGTTAGAACTAAGCTGGAAGCTGAGCAAGAAGGAGCTGAAGTGTTTCTGAGCAGCAATCCTAAGTGGATTCGCATGGGAGAACTCTGAAAAGGCTAAGCTTTTGGCCTGCATGCCGGTGTGCTGCTCCGGAGAGGGAGAGAAGAGAATTATTTTGGACTAAATCCAAGTTTGTGTGACTAAAGTAAGCTACTGAAGCGGGCCAGGCTCAACCTGAAGAAGACCAACGATTTTTGCTGAATGCGATCAGCCTGTCAGGAGTTCCAGCTACCCCTAAGCTCCTGGTGTGTGCAGAGACTTTGCGATTGTGCCTGGGGAGCGCTTTGACTGGTACAGTAGAATTCCCGTAAATGTAAATGTGCTATGAGCTGCTAGTGGGTTGTTAGTTATTTCCCCACTGTGTGAACTGTGTTCTGCTTGCTGGAAGCTGTATCCAGCCCAAAACGGACTGCTTTCGAACTTCTCTCCATGTGGTCTGGGCTTTGCCAGACTGGTCCAGCCACCCACTGCACAGAGAAGCCATCGACGAGAGACCTGCCTGAGGATCAGCCCCCTGCTCCACGTTTGAACAGGAATGATGCCTCTGTGACTTGTGTGGGCCCTGCTTCTCCTGGCATTCCAGATCAAACACCTGCAGTCTCGATTTTCATCCAGCCTGTGTCCAGTCTTGGGTATCGTGAGTAAATACCAGGGTAGCTCCCTACAACAACAGCTTAATCTGAGTGTGTCATCTGACTGTCTTGTTGTTTCATTTCCTTTACGAACTGAGCCCTCTGGCTCCGGATTACAAATATTTTGTACTGTGTGTGTTGTGCTTTCCATCACCGAGCCCCAACCAGCTGCAACCCTGGGCAACTGTCCTGGCTAGCCCATCTCTTCTCTACCTGGGTACCCAGAGGTGGACTGTGCGGGGGGGACTCAAAGCGCATGCATAACTGCTTGACTTGATATAACCTTTAAGCTAATTAACCTGATTTTGCCCCTCCCTTGTTCAAGTCCCCTGAATAAATCAGATCTAACTTTTTCTGCATGTAATCTGACTGTGGTTCCAGTCTGTGCTCAAAGTAAGGTACTGTTGCTATTTGCTGTGCTTAACCTTGTTTTACAGGAGGTCCCCAGGGTCAAGCCAGAAGAACCAGCCCTGGTGGTAAGTGCAAACAGTGTGGGTACTTGTGTGGTGTACCAGGGGTATTGTGAAAGTGATTACTGTACAGTGTTCAGGCCATTAGAGGGGAAAGAGGGGGTTACAGTGTCCCGGAGGGCTGTGCCCAGGTTAGCTTGACCACTACCAACCCTGACCTCCAGGTGGAGGCACCCGTTTCAGAAGTCAGGCCCCTTAGCCTGCTACTAGCCAAGCAGGCAGGGGTAGTAGCCCTTGGGATAGCGCCACCTAGGGGTTATACATGCACAGCGCTAACCCCGTCCCACAATCAGTGATCCCTGACTAGTGGCACTGCCAGTATGTGCCGATACTTTACCCCTTGGCAGACTATTGCGTAACACTGGTCACTGGTTGCACTCTGTACTAGCCACACCTGTTAGTGCCTTACTTTACTCTATGCTCTGGGGGGGGGGGGATATTTGAACAAGCTCTGTGGTTTCACACTGTGCTTAGAGCTTGTCTGAATATACCAGATTTTGGACTTGGCACTAATTTGTGCTCAGAGAAGGGACTGTGCGCATCATAAAGCTCCATTTTTTCAAATATGGGGCCCTGGCATGTCGGCACATTTCTCAGTGGCCGATCTTTATGCTATACACACACACACACACACACACACACACACACACACACACACTCACTCTCTCTCTGAAGGAGCTCCTATCTGGAGTGATCTTAATTTTTACCTGGACAACTAGATGTATAATCCGTAGGTTTTTGTTTTATTGCTTTTATCAAATTATGGAATGTGCTTTGGGATACTCTTATGAAACAGTCTGATTTAAAATACAAAGTTGGAACTGCAGTGAAACTGGAGTCTTGACGCAGTATCTGCCTCCCGCCTGTCTGTCGCTGCTGGCAGTTCCATTTGTCTTCCCTGCACTCCCCAAGGTTGGGCCTGGCCTCTGACATGGGCAAATTAAGACTTCTCTTCCTCTGTCCTACTTATTCCCTGTCTCCAGTGATTCATGGCTATATTTAGTTCCATAAATTTTACTGACGGGGAAGGTCTACATGTTTTGATAGACGTGCGTGCAGCACACATGTGTATGAAGCTATCTAAAACAAAAAAGAGCAGCATCTCAGCATACAAAGAGGATTCAGCCCTCACTGTCCATGCTGTACAACGGGCCCCATTCCCATGGGCAGCCATGGTCAACCACCATGCCTGCCTGCGGGAGGCAGAGACCATTGTTGAGTCAGCAATTCGCTTAGCTTTAAGAGCTACCAGAAATAGCAGACAAGAAACTGTTAGAAATTTTAAGAAGTAGCCAGTTCTAACTTTTTATTTCTGAAACATTTTTTTGTCTTTTTCATCATTAGAAAGTTTTCTGTGATAGTATTATGCCAGATGTGTGAAACATCACTTTACCTGGCAGTTGACTTATCTCGTTCTGTTCTTTCCACCACATCATCAGCACTGTGGCCTCACTAACAGTGACATCACAGGTGACTGACCTGACAGCTACAGTGTAGCTAATCCTGAGCAACTGTGATGTCACAGTCAGTGAGGTCACAATGTGGATGATATAATGGGAGAAATGGAGCTACATATGTCAGCTGCCAGGCAGAGTGCTGTTCTACACATCACGCCTACCTTTATCAGGTAAGGACTCTTATAATTAACCAACAGGAAAAGAAAAAGTACCTCAAACATAAAAGGTGATAACTGACTGCTTTTAGAAACTAACATTAGTTTTAGGCAGTACACAAGCTCTTTCAGTGGGCTTAGGATAACGCATGTTTTACATAACCACCGCCCCCCCTCCCCATGGGTCTTCAGCCATCCCCACCAAGATCAACACAACATCCCTGCTCTGAGGGGTGCAGAGATATTTATATACATCTGCCAAATGCCAGGCAGTGGGCATGGTGGCACAGCGCCTCTACGCATGAGACAAGGGATGTGTGAACCCTGTCTGTGCAACTGTTTACCCCAGATGGGACAAAGAATCATGGCTTGTAACAGACTGACAAATTTTAAGTTACCAATGTTTGTATATCAGTTTGAACAGCATTTAAGTACAAAATCTGGGCGTAATTGTTTAGGTGCAATCCTCTATTCCCCCCCCCCCACACACTTTAATCCTACCTTGTTAGTTGAGTAGCCTCTGTGACAGAAATGGGAAGGAAAGAGTTAATGGTTTGGATTCTGTAGATGCCTTATTTTTTCAGCAGTGTGGAAAAAATACACTGAGGCTGAAATCCTCCAGCAGCAACCAGCTTGTGGAATTCCTAGCTGCTAGATAAGAGCTGGGTCATAAATCTCGAGTGGACATCTCCAGACACACCCAGACCTTGCAGACACGGACACAGGGCAGTTTGAATGGATTGGATCATTCAAATATAAACTTAAGGTGAAAAGGGAATATAATTGGTCACCAATAGGTGTTCACTCTGATTGGGACAATTAAATAGATACAGGTGTAACCCCCCTGCAAATGGGGGTTCCCAAAAGACTTCCAGGAGCTTGCTTGAATGCTCCAAGCCTGAATGGTGTTTGGCATTTAAGCCATTTATCAGTGAGTGTTTTTAGAGCCTCTGGTACTGTCTCTTTAAGAGCTGTCTGCTTCCAGACATAATTAGTTTGTATGGGGGACTGTGCTTCTCTGAGTACCACTGAGCTGCTGCCAATTCACTCATTTTTGCAGTCACTAGAGTGCAAAGGGAACCTATCTGAAAGATGTAACTGTTTGCCAGAAATTATTTAGAGTAATAATGAAATTACAGTTTGTCTAACCTGCTTTCTTTGCAGTCAGAACTGTGTCTGCTAGTTCCCCATTCTAGTTTTGAACTGCTGAACTGGACCAATCAGTGTGGGGTAAGCTAGCTCTAAAATGGTGCCTTGACGAATCAGAACTTGGACTCATAATCTGAGCCAGCCACAAGAGGATTGTATGGGCAGTGACTCTGGGAGATGTAGTTTAGACTTCAGTGCCTTTTGGACCAACAGCAGCAGTCTATTGTGAGTGACAAGCCAATCCAGTCAAGAACTGGGAGGAACTCAAAGGAAGTGCCCGGTTTTGTCGGTTGGAGTTTCAGTTGAGCTTTGGCAGGAAGAAGGAAGGAGCCATGTGCTTTTTCAGTGTCAGTTTTAGTCAAAAACGGTGTAAGGCCCAGAGTTCCGGTCTGCAGCTTGTGTAACAGATTGTTAGGACTGAATCAGTCCTGTGAAAAGAATCAAAGGATCTCTGAAGAGTAGAAACCAGGCTCACCCTGTAGAAGACTGGAGGAATTGCTGAAAATTGCACTCGGTCTGTCAGGAACTGAATCTGCTGTGTGTTCTCCCGGTATTGTGCAGTAATTGCGATCGGATACAGATGCAGCCTGCCTGGTATAGTGCTTTCTTTTATATGGATGTGTGAAGAGGTTTGTGTACCTCAAGTGAGCCCTGCTGACATTGAAGGACCCTATCTTATTTGGAGGTCGTGAGTACTAATTCAGGGTCGCTCCTGTTGAATTGACACATTAAATCCAAATGGAATTACTGTACTGTTGACTGTTTAATTCTCCTTTTCTCTGGTGAAAGGGCCCCTACCAGCTGCCACAGGTTTGACTAGCCACTAGGGCTTGGGTACCCAGGGACAGTAACTGATAGGGATAGGCTGTGCACAGAGCCATAGGTAGATTATTAGAGTGATAAGCTAATTAACCTGATTTCCCTGTCCTTGTTATATCCCCTAAATAAATCAGAGCTGCTTGTTTCAGCAAAGTTATACTGCCTGAGGTATTTGTCTATGTTAAAGTACTGTACTGTGATTGTTGCACTGTATCTCATTTCACAGGAGGTCCCAGTGCCGGAACCAGACCTGGGGGTAAGTGTATACTGTGAAGGTAATTTGATATATTGTGTGGGCCACTAGTGGAAGAAAGGGGGTTGCAGTGTCCCAGAGGGCTGTGACCAAGTTAGTTTAACTATTGCAAACCCTGACCTCTGGGTGGAGGCACCCGCCATTGGATCCAGGCCCCTCAACCTGTTAGTGGCAAATCAGGCAGGGGTAGTAGCCCCTGGGATAGCGCCATCTAGGGATACATCTTGGAGGCTCACCCTGGATTGTGTGTCCTCTAGTGGCCATATTTACTTAACCACTGTTAAGAAAAAATGGGTACCCGGCAGAAGTGGCTGTGCACTGGCTGGTGGAGTGGTGTACTGGGGAGGAGATCGACCCCAAAATGCTATGCTTATCCTGACATCCCCTGGGTATCAATACGGACACTGTGCAGGGAGTACTTTCCAAGGTGGAAGGTTTACAAACCCTGTGGTGGTGGGTCGGCATGCTAATCTGCTCACCCACACTTTCCTGGCCCTAGTAGAGTTTAAGGATCCCATAGATAGCTCCAAAGTGCCACAGACCATTACCCCAGAGGAGCCCTCACTGCTTGGAGAGTGATAACTAAGGACAGTAAAGACCCGGGGGGGAATGAGCCCCCACCACTATCTGAAACTTTTGAGGAGAAATTTGCTGAATGGTTGCTGGGAGAGGGGAAAACTGTGGAGGACTTGAAGAAACTATTCTTGCCACCTGGGGGTGTTCCTCCCCCAACACCCTCTCCTGCTCCAGTGCCCGTAATGGTGGTTGAACCAATGCAGACTCCTATTTCTGCACCTGCCATTAGTCACGACTCTTACCGAAGGTTGAGGATCTTCTCTGGCACCCTCCCCACCCCCCAAGGGGAGGATGACTGGGAGACCTGGATAGACTATGTTGCCCCCCAAGTGCTAGAATGGCAATGCTCGGAAGGCGAAAAGCGAAAGAGGGTTAGTGAGAGCCTCCGAGGTCCTGCCCTGGCTACCATCCGTGCTAAACGGGCCAGTAACCCTGAAGCGACTGCACAGGCCTATCTTGAGGCCTTGGAGAATGTGTATGGGAGCCCAGATTCTGATGAGGACCTATGGTGGAGAGTAAGAAATGCACAGTACCAAGGGAGTTGTTGTCTGTGTATGTCTCCGGCTGGAAAAATTGTTGCAAGAATGCCTCAGAAAGGGTAGTTTGCCAGCGATTGAACTGGACCGAACCAGACTGGACAGAATCCTAAGTCTGCCCCTTCTCAGAACTGCTGTTGCTTCAGTTACGCCTGGCAAATCGACTGGAATCCCCACTCTCCATGATGAGTTAATGAGAGAAATTGAGAGTTGAGAAAAGGCGACCTGGAGGTACCTGCACCAACAGCTGTGGATATGACCCGAGTGACTGAGGGTGACCCATCAAGGAAGTTCAGGGCAGAGGTTGACAGTCAATGAGTGCTCTGACAAGGAAAAAGATATGCCACAATGGGGGAACTGTTGAGAGAGATCCAGGAATTCAAAAACAGTCCCTTTATGAAGGCCACGCCTGCAGCACGGGCCCTGACCTATATCCGACTGCATCTGCTATGGGGGTGGGGTACCACCCATGTATCTCCTGCTGATAACAGCTCCAAACTCAATTCCTTGACCATGGAAGTGGAGAAACTGACAGATGTCTCCAAATGCTTATCACGCCACGAGACAGAGATGGCACCCAGGTTTCCAGTTAGTAATACCGCCCTGGCTCCCAGTGTGGCGCCTCGGCCAGCTCAAACTCCAGAAAGTATGTTTTGCTATAATTGTGGGAAAGATGGGCACATGAAAAGGGAATGCCAGTCCCCAAAAGACACTGACAAAGTTGCATATAGGCTACAAGGAGAGCTTCGGAGAAGAAATCAGTGGTTAAGAGGTGCACGACATGATCCCAGTGAGGGCACCAAAAATGCTAATTCACGTCCTTTTGTGGCAAGGTCAGTTGCCCAGGCCCCCACTACCGCTCTCCAGACTGGTCCAGAATAGGGGTCCTCCATGGAGACCACTGTAAGGTGAATGGAGTGTCTACAAGAGCTGTATTAGACAGTGGCTCCCCAAGTGACAATTATGTTCCAGGATTGGTATAGAAGCATTTGTCAGACGTGCACCTTACAACCAATTAGAAGGACTGCATGTATGGGGGTTAAGTGAGAAGGCCTACCCTATTCCGGTATATCCAATTTGGCTGTCTTTCCCACCTCCGTGGCTGGAGTGGCCGAACAAGTAGGGACCCTAGCCTTAGTGTGTCCCCCACTGGACTGTATGATGGTGTCCCTTTGTTGATTGGAACAAATGCTCATATGTTCGGAAGGCTGGCACAGTTGTGTTATGAAAACAGGGGTCAAAGACTAGTAGAGCTTTAAGAGTTCGGCTTTTAATTAAGAAGGCCTATGAGGACAGAGAGATGCTGAAAAACAGAACCAGAGGAACCGGTCGAATTGTATGGAAGAAGGATCCTGAGTCTCTGATCCTGGCGCCAAATGCCCAGTGTACCTAGCAGGGAGAGGTCCGATCAGAAAGGATGTTAAGAATAAAATATTAATGTTGGATGCACCAGGCATGGAAAATTGCCAGAGGGACTGCTGGTCAAGCCTAGTATTTTGCCCGCTACAGCCCATGCTTATGCCAGAAGGGTAATGATCCAAGTTCATAATGTGTCTGAAAGAGACATTCGAGTAAACAGAGGTTGCATCCTGGCTAATGTGCATTGTGCAGACACTGCAGTGCTACCCAGCAGCAAGAGTTCAAGGAAGAATGACAGAGTAACGCCTGACTTGTTTGATTTCGCGACTCTCGCTGCCAGCTGAATGGAAAGTGAGGATCAGTGAGAAGCTTGCCCAGAGAGACCAGGTGTTTTCTTTAAAGGAATGGGATGTAGGATGCGTGCAAGGAGCTGAGCACAATATCCGCTGCATGACGAAAGACCATTTCGTGAGAGGTCTCGACGCCTGGCACCTGCTGGACATAGATGATGTGAGACGGCATCTGCAAGAGATGTTAGCTGCTGGTGTAATACAAGAATCCAGAAGCCCTTATGCTTCCCCATTGTGGTAGTGAGGAAAAGAATGGAACAGTAAGGATGTGTGTGGATTATCGCACCTTAAACCGCGGACTATCCCTTGATCAGTACACAATGCCCGCGATTCAGGATGCTTTGGACTGCCTAAGCGGGAGCAAGTGGTTCTCTGTGCTGGATCTCCACAGTGGGTACTACCAGATCCCGATGGCCCCAGAGGGACCGTGAGAAGACGGCTTTTATCTGTCCGCTTGCTTCTGTGAATTCATGAGGATGCCTCAAGGATTTCTAGGTGCCCCAGCCACTTTTCAACGATTGATGGAGCGTGCAGTGGGGGACATGAACTTACTAGAGTGCCTGGTATACCTAGATGATGTTATTGTGTTTGGCAGCTCACTGGAGGAACATGAGAGCAGATTATTTAAGGTATTGGACCGACTGGAGGACTTTGGCCTTAAACTGTCCATTGATAAGTGTCAATTCTTCAAACATCAGTAAAGTATGTGGGACACATAGTATCCACCGAGGAATAGAGACCGACCCAAGTAAAGTTGAGGCCTTGACCACCTGGCCACAGCCCAAAAATCTAAAAGAACTGCAAAGATTCCTGGGATTCTGTGGTTATTATCGGTGCTTCATCAAGGACTATTCAAGAGTGATCCGCCTTTACTTAACCTTACTCAAGGGTATCCCCAACCCACAAAAATACCAAAAGTCAAAGCGCCCTCAAGACTGAAAGAGTGTATTTTCATCCGAGTGAAGTATTTGGGGCCTGCTGGACTCCTGATTGTGAGACTGCTTTTCATGAGATCATATCTCATCTTACCCATGCTCCAGTGCTGGCCTATGCCGATCCAAGAAAACCTTACGTCCTGCACACTGATGCTAGCTTGCAAGGGTTGGGGCTGTGTTGTACCAAGAGCACGAGAATGGCCTGAGACCAGTGGCCTTTGCCAGTGAAGCCTGACCCCATCCGAAAAGAACTATCCTGTACATAAGTTAGAGTTCTAGCTTTGAAGTGGGCTATTGTTGACCAATTCCATGAGTACTTGTATGGGGCTAAAATACTAGTAAAACTGACAATAATCCTTTGACCTATGTGCAGACCTCAGCTAAGTTGGATGCCACTGGCCATAGGTGGCTTTCTGCATTATCTACATATGACTATGCTCTCGAACACCGAGCAGGTCTGAACCACATAGATGCTGATGCTCTCTCCCGAGGCCTGTTCCCCAGAATGATTGGGTCCGATTGGCAGAACCTGACATTCGGGCACTCTGCCGGAAGTTTGACAGGGAGGAACAAATGTCCACTGACGCAGTGGACTGCATGGTGGATTGCTTGGGAGCTCTGAGAATTGCATACCGTTGCTATTGCCACTTTTCTGCAATAGAACATTGGTGAACTGCCTCAGCTGGACAATGACAGTATTCCAGTGGCTCAATCCCGCATCCCATGATCAAAGCAGCTTTAGAAGCCCTCTATGCAGGAAAAGATGTGTCCAAATTACGCTCCACTGATTTGAGAACTGCACTGTTATACAAAGAAGGTCCTAAGTTGAAACTGATCAATAAACTGTTATACAGAGAAACAGTAGACAGAGGGGGACAAGTAGACAAACAGCAACTAGTGCTGCCCACTGCCTTCGAGACTCAGTACTGAGGTCCTTGCACAACCACATGGGGCACCTTGGTATAGACAGAACACTTGACTTGGTGAGATCCAGATTCTATTGGCCTAAGATGGGGGCTGATGTGGAGCAACACATTCGAATCCTGTAGTCGCTAGCTTACAGAGGAAAGCTTTGCTCCCAGAGGGCTGCCCCCTTGTTAACATCACCACCAGTGCACCCATGGAGCTGGTCTGTATTGATTTTCTGAGTTTGGAGTCAGATCAAAGAAATATCAGTAATGTGCTGGTGGTCACTGACCATTTCACGAGATATGCCCAAGCTTTCCCACCAAAGACCAGAAAGCATCCACTGTGGCCAAAGTACTTGTAGAAAACTTTTTGTTCACTATGGGGCTCCACAAAGAATCCATTCTGATCAAGGGAGAGACTTTGAGAGTCGTCTGATCAAAGAGATGCTTTCTCATGGGAGTGCGAAAGTCCAGAACCACTCCTTACCACCCCCAGGGGACCCACAGCCTGAACGTTTCAACCGCTTTGCTAGATATGCTAGGCACCCTGCACCAAAGGACAAGCCTAGATGGAGCCAACAAATTAGCACCCTGGTACATGCTTATAACTGCACCAAAGTGATGCCACTGGATTCTCCCCTACCGCCTGATGTTTGGAAGAGAAGCTTGACTACCGGTAGATGTGTGTTTTGGGGTTCTCCTGATGGGGTTCAAGCTGACAACTATTTACAGTATGTGCAAAGTTAAAGGCCCAGCTAACTCATGCGTACCAACTCGGCTCAAACCATGGCTGCCAAAAGAAATCTGGCCAACAGAGAAAGGTATGATAAAAGGTGAAAGCACAGGAACTCCAGGAGGGAGATCGGTATTAGCTAAGAAATCTGGGACTGCATGGCAAGCACAAGATTGCTGACAGATGGCACCATCTCCCTCACATTGTAGTGGGCAACTAGATGATCTGCCAGTGTACAAAGTAAGGCCTGAGAATAATTCAAAAGATGTAAAACAATGCATAGAAATCATTTACTGCCCATTGGACAAATCTTAATTGAGTCTGAGCCCCTAGAAGATGCCCTCTGGACCAGTGACTAGAGCTGCTGCTAAGAAAAGATCAAGAAAGTCTGCACCTACAGAAGCAAAGTTAAAGTGTTCCCTCCACAAGTCCCAGTTGAGCATGACTGTCAGTCCATATCGGAAGAAAGTGAGAGTGACTTTGAATACTATCCTTCTTACGAACTGAGTCAATTGTTTCGAGCAATCCCTAGTCAATACTGGAGATGAAGCTGGGCCTTCTGGACTGTCTAAGCTCCCTTCATCCCTGGAGCTATTGCTCCCAGAAAGTGAAGTGCAAAGCATCAGATCAGATGAAATGGAATCATTGTGCATGGTTGAACTGTTTGAGTTTTCAGGGGAGGAAAATGATAGATTGGGGCAGACTGGTGATACACCCGAACAAGAAGAGTATTTTGAGTGCCCTGACAGTCCACTGCCAGTGTCCGAAAGCTCTCCATGCGAGCCAAATGTTGTGGACTCAGAAACAGTAACTCCTGGAGCTGAAAGTGCCCCAAGTTCTAGCCTCTCTACCCCATGGAGACTCTGACAAGTGAGGACAATGCTGAAAATGAGGCTCAGAGTGCAGAGACTGTAACAGTTCCCCTAGAAAGACTGGTCGAGCTGTAAAGCCTGTGGTGCACCTCAGTTATGAT
Organism: Neoceratodus forsteri; assembly: GCA_016271365.2. Taxonomy (NCBI): domain Eukaryota; kingdom Metazoa; phylum Chordata; order Ceratodontiformes; family Ceratodontidae; genus Neoceratodus; species Neoceratodus forsteri. Next base: position 49,615,653 of record JADMNL010000031.1, on the reverse strand, counting down.
TCCTTGGGAGGCCTGTGGATTTGCCTCTCAATGTTGTCCATAAAGGAGTATGTGTCCCGAGCTCATTGCCCAAACTGAGCATCAGTGCTAACTCAAGGTTACTTGTGTTGCCTCTAGTATGGTGCCCTTGCCCCATCCAGCCCCAAGGTAACTGATAGGAAGGGCCCTCTCTTCAGGTTTCATGTACAAGAGGTAATAACTTGAGTTATGGTACAATGTGTAGTAATACTGTGTAAAGAGTGACGTACTGCAATGTTTCAGAAATGTGTTTTGGTAAAATGATATATTGACTGATGATTACATGTGCAAGCCTAATGCAAATGTATATGGTTGCAGTTGAAACTTATGGGTACTTGCTGACGCGACGCCAAGCTTTCCCAGGCTAGGAAGGGTGTAACCCCTGCAAATGGGGGTTCCCAAAAGACTTCAGGAGCTTGCTTGAATGCTCCAAGCCTGAATGGTGTTTGGCATTTAAGTCATTTATCAGTGAGTGTTTTAGAGCCTCTGGTACTGTCTCTTTAAGAGCTGTCTGCTTCCAGACATAATTAGTTTGTATGGGGGACTGTGTGCTTCTCTGAGTACCACTGAGCTGCTGCCAATTCACTTCATTTTGCAGTCACTAGAGTGCAAAGGAACCTATCTGAAAGATGTAACTGTTTGCCAGAAATTATTTATAGTAGTAATGAAATTACAGTTTGTCTAACCTGCTTTCTTTGCAGTCAGAACTGTGTCTGCTAGTTCCCCATTCTAGTTTTGAACTGCTGAACTGGACCAATCAGTGTGGGGTAAGCTAGCTCTAAAATGGTGCCTTGGACGAATCAGAACTTGGACTCATAATCTGAGCCAGCCACAAGAGGATTGTATGGGCAGTGACTCTGGGAGATGTAGTTTAGACTTCAGTGCCTTTTGGACCAACAGCAGCAGTCTATTGTGAGTGACAGCCAATCCAGTCAAGAACTGGGAGGAACTCAAAGGAAGTGCCCGTTTTGTCGGTTGGAGTTTCAGTTGAGCTTTGGCAGTGAAGAAGGAAGGAGCCTGTGCTTTTTCAGTGTGCAGTTTTAGTCAAAAACGTGTGTAAGGCCCAGAGTTCCGGTCTGCAGCTTGTGTAACAGCTTGTTAGGACTGAACTGTCCTGTGAAAAGAATCAAAGGATCTCTGAAGAGTAGAAACCAGGCTCACCCTGTAGAAGACTGGAGGAATTGCTGAAAATTGCACCGGTCTGTCAGGAACTGAATCTGCTGTGTGTTCTCCCGGTATTGTGCAGTAATTGCGATCGGGATACAGATGCAGCCTGCCTGGTATAGTGCTTTCTTTTATATGGATGTGTGAAGAGGTTTGTGTACCTCAAGTGAGCCCTGCTGACATTGAAGGACCCTATCTTATTTGGAGGTCGTGAGTACTAATTCAGGGTCGCTCCTGTTGAATTGACACATTAAATCCAAATGGAATTACTGTACTGTTGACTGTTTAATTCTCCTTTCTGTGAAAGGGCCCCTACCAGCTGCCACAGGTTGGACTAGCCACTAGGGCTTGGGTACCCAGGGACAGTAACTGATAGGGATAGGCCTGCACAGAGCCATAGGTAGATTATTGAGTGATAATAATTAACCTGATTTCCCTGTCCTTGTTATATCCCCCTAAATAAATCAGAGCTGCTTGTTTCAGCAAAGTTATACTGCCTGAGGTATTTGTCTATGTTAAAGTACTGTACTGTGATTGTTGCACTGTATCTCATTTCACAGGAGGTCCCAGTGCCGGAACCAGACCTGGGGTAAGTGTATACTGTGAAGGTAATTCTGATATATTGTGTGGGCCACTAGTGGGAAGAAAGGGGTGCAGTGTCCCAGAGGGCTGTGACCAAGTTAGTTTAACTATTGCAAACCCTGACCTCTGGGTGGAGGCACCCGCCATTGGATCCAGGCCCCTCAACCTGTTAGTGGCAAATCAGGCAGGGTAGTAGCCCCTGGGATAGCGCCATCTAGGGTTACATGTTAGTTGGTTGGTGCATTTAAGGGAGAATAGGAATGACCTAGTCTCCATAGACTATATAAGCTTCTGTAAGACAGAGAACTCTCTCTTGCCCTGGAAGCTGTGAGGGGAAACATAAGCTTGGAGCCTACCTGGTATGTCCGTGGGAGCTGGCAGTTAGAACAGGGTCCAGTGTCTCTTGTAAGGACAGGAAAGGGTAAGTTTAGTGATAGTATATTTCAGTAATAGCCTTCTTCTTTTGCCATCTGTTGTTTAAAAACATTTGTTTACTTTTCCTGTATAAGTGTTATTCTCTTGTGTTGTAAATACATTTCCTGTAAATGCTCATTGCACTTTCTGTTAAGTAAAAGCTATTTATTTGCTCAACAGTTGTGTCTCTGATGTCATTTTTCTAAGGTAAGATTTGGTTTGCCACTGGCTAGGGTAAACTCTGTGTAGCATCCGTCACCTGAAAGATACACACTACCAGACTTTAACTTGTGCAATTGCACGTGTGATTATTCAAGTTTGTACACTTGAAAGAGGTGCCGGAAGGAAAGTCCGGCTGGTGGCAGCGAATACCCAAGGACACACACCTCTCTAAAAACTGTTTCAGCCCAGAGGGAGAGGTGGGTTGTCACAGCCTCATTGATTTAAACCCGGTGGCAGTGTAAAATGTACAAAAAATAGCTATTTAAAATCCATCCACCACACTGAGTTCAATACAGCATGCCCCTGCGCTCTAAAAACTTCTATGTCACAAAACATATGAGTGCAGGGGCAGCACGTGGGTGGAGTTTTAAGTGCAGGGTACCAGGAAGGAGAAGGGATCTGGCTGCCAATTCCTCAATATGAGGATTTTCAATCCCATCCCTATTAAAACAATGAAGATATCAATTCGGAAACCAGGACTGTTTAAGTCCTTGCAGGTAGATTTGCAGTGTGTGGGTGGGGTTGGGAACTGCTTTTCAAAATGGGTGAATTTTTGCTCTTTAAATGTTTTAATGTGCAGTTTGTAATGCATTGATATTTATGTCTTTGGTCTTCTCACCACAGGCTGTTACCAAAAAGGGGCTTTTGGCTCAGTGTACCTACTAGGTTAATCAAAATAAAATCAAATGACAGTAAATTACACGGCTGATGGTGTAGAAAATCTCCACTGCCTTGGTACTGGTTACATGGAGGAAGAGAGACATGAGAGATAGGAGTTAGAGAGAATGTGAGAGAGAGAGAAAAAAAAGAGGGAAAGAAACATAGAGAATACATGTTCTAGATAAAACAGGCAGTGGAGCCTTTAAATATTTTCCCTCACAACTCACAAGGTGTTTTTTTCTCATCATGTTTGACGATGTGTCTCTCAAGGTGACCTTGGTTTTCCCCACAGGACAGCCTGATCCATGTAGAGGGGCCGCTGGCAGTTAAGCTGCAGATTACAAAGGGATTCTGCATCTTTTATGTTCAGAAGAGAAGGAGTTAAACGCCTATCTGAGATCCGTGGAGCAGAATGAATCCTCCTCGGTCTCAGAGGTATATTTCCGCTTATGCTCGCATTTCATTTACTTACAAATCCAAGCTGACAGCTGCAGATAGCTTGCTCAGATACTGCCTTCCTCTCCTGAGGTCTGCATTCGCATCCAGTCAGGTCTTGCCAGGTCTGATAGAGTTTGGGTCCTTAGTACGCACGTGAATGATCCTCCCCACCCACCTCCCTGGACATGGACCCCTGTCACTAAGGTAACTGCTGTCCACATATACATGGAACCCTACTGGTAGTGACTGCCCAGGTTTGGTCTGGGTTGCATCACAAGCAAACAGGGCCAAGGCAGATGGATGGGCAGACTGTGTCATGTGGTATATGAGTGACAGAAAGGGATCTGAAAATAACACAAACAATCAGAAAGTGCACGGATGTACAACTCCCACCACAACGTTCTCCATTTGATCTATTTTAAAATAATGCCCTTAACTCTGGGACAGGTGAGACATACAGGGAAAGTCTGTGATAGAACTGTAAGACCTCTGCTTATAACATAGCTGCTTTGAGACAGAATTTATTTGGTTTTGCCGACCAGGAAAAAAAAGGGGGGGGGTAGGAAACATTTTCTTGGTTTTCACTCTTGTCCCAGGGAGGGGTTGGTATACAGGAAGTACTAACTGATACTGAACCAGGTTAAGCTGTTGGTGGGTTAGTAAAGAGAGGGAAACGTGGCCAGGACACTGGAGAAATTCCAATACTCTCTTCAAGATGTGTCATGGGATCTTTGACATCCACTTGAACAGTCACCCAAACAAGCAGAGGAGACCCTGGTTTACTGTTTCATCCAAAAGACAGCACCTTCTGACAGCAAAGTGTAACTTAATTAAACACTATGGACAAATTAAGGTATGGCTGGAATATTCAAACCCGGTTTGCAATCGCAAAACAGGTTAGTGAGCTGCGAACACCCATTTGCAGCCCCAAAGCAGGGAAGGATTGCAAAACGTCATACTGAATGGCATGGTTAGTGAGTTGTGAACTTGTTTATGACTGGCCATAAAAATGTGTTTGTGTGCCTCCGCAAAGCAGCCGCTAGCACCTTACATACAGGCACACTGACATGTAACTGGCAGACTTGGAGAGGTGGTAAGCAGCCATTAGTGCTGTGCTGTTTATCATTTATTTATTTCATTTTGTTGACCAGGCACCCAAATCCGGCTCCCCAAACCAGATCTTAAGAGCTGTGGTCCCTAACCATGCCCCTCCACCCCCAAACACACCACTGATAATATCCCACTTACTCCTTGATATCTAGAGGTAGCCCCCTCCTCCTGAACACTTCAACAATCAGTAGTTACACAGTCGCTGGTGGACATGTAGTCACACAGTCCCTGGTGGCTAGTGGTTCCCTCCAGCCCCTGGGTTCTAATTCCTCCCACCGACCCTGTCCCCATGCCCCCCCCCTTGGAGGTCAGAACCCACCTCCCGACTCCCCCTTGGCAAATAGCACAGACCCCCTGCTCCCACCTCCATTGCCAGCTGCCAACTGACCGTTCATGATCACACATCTACTGTAATCTGATTATAGTAAGTCTGCAACCACAAACTGTCAGTCGACAGCCAGCCATAGAGGTGATCATCGCTGAGGGGTGGGGGTGGCACCAGAGACAGTGACGGTGGGTTGTGGGGGTCTGACCTTGGGAGGGGGTGGGGTAGATTTGAACCATGAGGGGCAGGGGACACTAGCCACCAGGGACTGTGTGACTACATATCGGTGGGATGTTTGGGGGCAGGGTGACTTGCTAGACACCATGAATGACTGACTACTGATTGGTAGGAGGGATCTGAACCCCAGAGTGGGGGAATACTAGCCACCAGGGAATGAGTCCATGGGGCAGCAGAGCACCAGACCACCAGTACGGGCAGCCCTAACAGGCACTGGTGGGGGGGATTGCAAACGCTGTTTGATCCTGGCCTGTGATGAGGCGCTGATGAGATGCAAATAGCTCCATAGCGCCTTGCTTGTGCTATGAGGTATTAGCATCTTAACGTACAAATACCGCAGAATGCTGCTGAGGAGCAGCTGCCATTAGTGGGCCCTAACAGCTGAACTACAATCCCAGTCCCCATGGCACATTGGGACCCTAATGGCCACATACCTCCTGTGGACAGTAGGGGGCTGGCATTTGTGACTGCAATCGGCACAGGGCCTGACTAGTATACTGGAGCATTCAAGTGCCAAGCATGTTCCTATACACCCCTGGTTTGCTCTGGGTGCTAATCAGCTCCTGGAGCACTCATTTAAAGGGCCCTAACCTGGACCTTCCAATATCATGGCCCATGTGTACCAGCAGTATTGTTGTTTTGTTTTTTAATAACCAAGGGGAGGGTTCCTCTGCAGAGCCACCAATGCCACTTCCTGCAGCACCTGGTGTTTGTTGGAGGTCTCCCATCTGACTGCAGGCCATGTCTGACCCTGCTTAGCTTCTCAGATTTGATGGGATCAAGTTCCAGAATACCAGCAATCATCCATTACACTGCCATCCCAGCTGCCTTACCATAGCTCTCAGCTGTCTCACACTAAGAGGGCAGTCTCTCATTTTACCCCTCAGATGCTGTCCCACATTATGAGGGTGGGCTCTCATTTTACCCTCAGATGCTGTCCCACATTATGAGGATGGGCTCTCATTTTACCCCTCAGATGCTGTCCCACATTATGAGGGTGGGCTCTCATTTTACCCTCAGATGCTGTCCCACATTATGAGGGTGGGCTCTCATTTTACCTCTGTTAAGCTGTCCCACATTATTTGGGTGGTCTCTCATTTTACCCATCAGAAGCTGTCCCATACTATGAGGGTAGTTGGTATATGAGGGTTAGTCACCTATAACTGTAATTCTAGGAGTAATATATGGTGCACATCCACACTCTGGCAATCCTCCTTTCCCTTTAAATTCTGCCGAAACATCTTCATGCTAAGCCCCTCCCACCCATCCAGGTGGTATCCTCCTTGGCTCCTCCCCGTGACATTAGATCTTGATGCTGAAAGCAAGGATGTGTGTGTCACTTGCCAAGGGAGCGCGGGTGGGTCAGTGTGGACATGCACCATATACCACTCCTAGAACTATGGTTACAGGTGATTAACCCTCATTTCTAGAGATGTGGATATGGTGTACTATCCACACTTTGGCAGACTCCTGGCAGTTTTCCAGGAGAAGGGGGCAAGGCACACACCCCTACTAAAGAAAAGAAAGAAGTGGAGAACCAAGGCCCCAAATCCGACATCCTGGCATGACTCAAGGTATGCGGTAGTGGGAGTTAAAGGTGTGAGCTGACCGCCAGGGAACCGCCCTGCAGAACTCCTGGATAGTGACATACCTGGAGGCAGCCACCTAGGCAGTGGTATATCTGGTGGAATGAGCCCATAGCCCCACAGGAAACTCTCTACCAGCCAACCTAAGCAGTCAGTGAGGTAGGCTCCAAACTCCTGCCAACTGTCCACTTAGCTGCAAGTCTGCCAGGTGTGGCTCCAGCTTAAGAGACAAGGAGGTGGCAAACTCCTCTCCGAGCTTCAGATGCACACTCTATGAAAGAATGAGTGAATGCCACAGGACCAGCATGTGGAGCCTGGGCTCGGCCTCTGAAGTGGAGCAGAGAAGCACACCGAGATAAAGACCATCTGAAGAAGTTGACTTCAGAACAACCCTTGAAACTTTGGGGGCAGAGGACAATGTGTCCCTGTGGAAAACCAAGAATAGAAACTCCACAGAGAGTGCCCGGAGCTCACGGATCCCTCTGGTGGAGACATAGCCACTGAGAAGGCAGTCTTCCATGACATGCATGGTGTCGCATACCTGGGCAGGGGTTCGAATGGCTAGCCCATGAGCAGTGCCAGTACCAGCAGTAAGTCCCAAGGTGGAAGTGGTTCACACACCAGCGGAGACAGGTGGACTGAGCCCATAAAGAAGTTTCTGACTGCCTCTTTCCTGCACCACCATCAGCATACCAGCCCGTGCCCAGTACACCCAGGTGGGAGCCAGAAGCCCCTGGAGGACCATCATCCTCAGACCCAACAAAGAGAAGGGCTACAAGAAGCCAGGACCCTGCCCCGGAGCAGGATGGGGAGGGTCCCCTCCCCAGTGCCAAGGGGAAAAGCACCTCCACTGGAAGGCATAGCACTGGCAAGATGATTCCTTCCAAGAGGCCCTTACAACATGGAGGACCTTGTTGGGGAAACCCAAAGGCTGGATCTCTAACCGCTCAAGAACTAGGCTGCCTGGTACAGGGACCGGAGGACCTACAAGACCATCCCGTGAAGACAAAAGAGCAGATCTGGCTGCAGATGTAAGTGCCATGGAGGGCTGCTGAGGCTGAGAAGAACCGGCACAGCCAGTCTGGGCCAGTAGGAACCTGCATGCCTTGTCCCTCTACACCCTGACCAACACTTTGTGGTGCAGAGGGAAGGAAGGAAAGGCAGACTGGAGGCCAGGGAACCAGGGCCTTGTGAAGGCATCCCCCCAACAGCTTATTGTGCTGCCACTGTTGCCTGATATTGTTAAGTATTCATCTTCTATTAGCACTTCCTCAAAGGCTGTAAATAATTATTTCAAAAAACTTGAACGCGTGCAATTGTATAAAATGATATGATTGTTGATATGACTGTTTTGTGCTTTTACTGTTATTGTAAGTTTTGTACATAACTATTTTTGACCTCAGGTTGTGCCTGAAAATGGAATTTTATATTCCAGTGTACCAACCTGCAATTCCAAAATAAATTAAATGAAAAAATGAAACAGTGGTCAGCACTGCAGAGATCATGTATAGGACAGCCCCAGCTATGTGTTCTCACAGGAGGCAAATGGGTAGAGCAGGGCCCCTACTGGGAGAAAAGTTAATACACCACCCCCTAGGGCAGAAACCACTCATGAGACACCTTACCATGTGGCTGTGGGTGTTCCCTAGATGGATGGATGGCAGCAACGGCCCCATGGACTGTCACGAGAGTGATGGTCAGGCTGTGAATGAGAGTCCAGATGCGTAGGGCCCCCAACCAAAAAGGGGGCACCTGGGGAGGTAGTACAGGGTCGTGGAGCCATCCGTCTGGACCAGCACGACTGGAGCCCAACAGATGGAGCGAAGGCTGACAGACACACTGCATGGAGCTCCAACCTGCAGATGTGGGGAAGGAACCCTGGGTGTGGGCAGAGCTCATGGGCCCCAAGGGTTCACAAGTGTACACCCCATCCCACCAGATATGCAGCTGTCATCAAAGTAATAAGGCAGCCCTAGGCAGTCAAATGGGGACTCCCCACTGCAGGTGTTCCAGCAGGAGCCACCCATAGATGGCATCCCACACCATATGCATCACCGGGACTGGCTGGTCCAGGGGCCTGAGGCACAGAGACCATGGGTGGGCCAGCCCTCACTGCAGTGGGGGCAACCACCAGCAGGCCCACCGACCACTCTAATGCAGGATGCCAGGTACTGTACCCCTGTGGCTGTCGAAAAAGCCCAGCAGGGTCCACTGGTGCAGCGGTTGGATTTCCACTTGCAACGCCGATGACCCGGGTTTGGGAACGGACCCGGGGAAACAGAGGGACAGCCGGGTGGGGGGAGAAGGATCGAGCATCCTGGGGACTGCTCTTCTTCTCTGGGGGGTAGTGTGTCCGGTGCTTTACAAATGTCTGTCAGAGGCTGGGGTCAACTGCTGCCGGTGCAGTCACCTTAGGGGCGGGCAGATGCTGGGCATCATTGTACGTCCCCGCCCCAGGCATCCAGCAAGCATTAAAAAAAAAAGCTGGTCCCCTGCATGATGACCTGCTCTGCCGCCATCTCCACTGCCTTTGACGTCCACTGGGAGTCCCGCCCTGGTGGCCCCGACCCATGGGGTAGATGGGGCTTGCCTACAGTGTCCATTGGGGGGGAGCACTCCTGGCAGCCTGGGCCAGGGGGGTAAGCCTGGGCATGGTGGGATGACACGTAAGGCGGGTCTGACCTCTGAATGAAGGATTGAGGGACCCGGGACCAAAAAAAAAAAAAAGTCAGGCAGGGTGCGAGTGCCTAACTTGAACTGATCGGGCAAAGAAGAAAAGATCTGCCTCTCAAATCTCTGGGAGTTGGGCTTGAGCACAAGGGAAGTCATTTGAAGAAGTGGGCAACCATCAAGAGGTAGAGTTGCGATGGGGCAGCAGGACTAGAAGGCCTAAGATTGAGCAAGTGGGGAAGGCCAGACCCCTGGATCGCTCCAAAGAGGCAGTCTTCCAGGTAGAGGTACACCCGGACCTCTCGGCATCACAGAAATGTTGCCACCACTGCCAGGCACTTGGCCAAGACCATGGGGGCCTAGGAGAGGCTGAAGGGCATCACTCGGAACATGAAGGTACCTCATCAGCATGGAAACGAAGGACCCGCCGGTGGGATAGACGGACTGGGATATCCCAGAGGTCCAGAGAGCAGAGCTGCATGCCCTGCTCCAGTGATGAGGGGGGACCAGAAGTATCTGGAAACTAAGCCCTGACCAGTTAGGGTGTCTGAGACATGGCTACAGCATCAGCTGAAGAGGCTAAGCAATGCCCCCCCCCCCCAGAGAGCAGACAGCAGGTCCAGAGATACCGTGGCCCACATGGGACATGGCTCGGTCAGGCGGGAGAGCCCTGAAGTCTAGAGGCAGATGGCAGCCCAGCACGTTGACAGGCCCTCCAACATTTCACAGATCTTAATAGGTACACTTCTGTGTTGCAGTGAGTGTGGGGGGGGGGCCCTTGAGTTTGCCAATGAGAAGTGGCACAACAAATAGGGCTGGCCCACACATAAACAACCTGTATAGTGCTTTCTGGTTGAGTCAATAACTCAGTCCCTATCACCTGGCCCCCGGTTTGCCAGTGAGATAATGTGGCTCCCGGTTTGCCAGTGAGATAATGTGAGATAACAGCACAATAAATAGGGAAGGTTCAGTCACAATAAACAGCCTGTGTAGTGCTCTCTGAATCAATAGCTGCAACAAATACTTTAGTACAAGCACCACCACCACCACCAAGGGCCTTATCTACCTTCACAATTACTGCCTGGCTCCAATATTCTTGACTCCACGTTGATGTGAACTTCTACGTTCCACACCTCTAAGCAACTGACACCAACCCAGGTCGGCAATGATATTATGGTTTAATTGAAATTCTTGTTGTAACAGAAGTTCTGCGCCTAAATCGTAAAGAGATTTAACTCTGCAGTCTCAGATCACCGGTGCAGACAGATGAGTGATGTTGTTACATTACAGTCAGCCAATTAATTTTGCCAGATCATTATTAGCCTTTTATTCATTCACATTGCACAGAAAGTGAAAATACTAAGCATGTTTTAGGGAAGGGGGGTGTCTGAGGGTCCACCATCCTGACCTTCTGCCTCTGTGACTCACTGCTCAGTCTCTGATGTGGCCTGGCGACCCCGTGCTTCTGCAGGGCTGTGCAGCCAATGTTGTGATGTGTGGGGAAGGTGACAATGCCGGTGCTGTGACTAGTGTCCACCCCCCGAGTCCCAACCACCTCTCGCCTCCATCCTGTAGTCATCTCATGACCTGGGCGCTGGACTTGAACTAGTGAGACTATGGAGAGACTGATTTCTCCTGACTATGTCCGTCCCACCAAGGAAGTATTCACTGTGTCAGTGAATTAGGGCAAGGCTGCGCAGCACTCTCAGCTGCATTGCTTCCGGGAAGGGGGAAGGGTCACCCACTCACAGCATCAGGGAGCGTTGAGCCCTCTGCCAGTGGTGCCAGGCACACATGACAGTCAATTAAAGGGCAGGCACTGGTTACCAAGGGGACATTAGATGCTCCCCGTCTCGGATGTGCCAGCTCACGACAAAAGTAAAAATTTCGGTGGGGGGGGGATTAAATTTTATTTAAGGAGGTGGCAAAATCGGTACATGGTACGATCCAGGCAGGATCCGGTACCAGTCCTAAAAATGCGGTATTGTACTGGCAAAAATGGTACAGTTGGAGGGTCTGCGCCGAGCGCCCAGGCAGCTGATGGGAGGATGAACCAGACATGCCCAAGACGGTGAGGGTCCATGCCCTAAACAGTGAAGTCGACCCCTGTGGGGATCAAAGACTGAGACAGGACAGTTGGGAGGGAGACACTCCGTGGTCTGATGCGGAGCAGGCAGGATGAAGGCCCAGGCCTCGAAGTCAGAGGACCATGGCCACCTTACCCACCCGGGCTTCTTGGAAGTGGGGGGTGGAGAGCTGAGGCAGAGGGCCAAGACACAGGGCACCAGACCTAGGAGGGCCCCAAGAGGGGCAGTGGCGGCCAGGACTGTTGGGCAGTAGGCGCCCAATACAGCAGGGTGCACTCCCGGCTCATTGCTTTCGTCCGAGAAAGTGAAACAAAAGCCAAGAGGTCCAGGACAACACTCTAGTAATGAAAAGATCAGCCACCCCTCAAGCTGAACTGGCTGGGACCCAGGAGGCAACCACCACCAACAAACATGGGGAAGCTGCTGAAAGGGTGGAAATCCCGAACTAAGCCTCACACCACCCAGAGATGCAGCAGCCAAGGGCTAGGTGCCTAGGTCACCGATGCTCGAGGCTGGTTGGAGCCAGAGAACGGCAAACTAACAGACCTGGACCCAGACTATCCAAACTGCCAACCGCAGATCCACAGGGAGGAGAGGGAGTGCCTGGTCCAGCAACCCAGGAGACATGGGTAAGAAAGTCAGCTGGACGGCGAAGCATGCCTACTGGAGACTAAGGGAGAAGGCAGCAGACACCAGTGATGCTGCTCAGTCCCTCCACTCCACGGTAAGGAAGTGGCAACACCCCAACAGAACTCATCAGTCAAAACCCTGAAACCTGCTCCCCAGTCCTTTGGTCAAAGGATGACCTCTGAGGTGACATGGCAGGCAATGCAGAATTGCTGACCATACAGCCTAATGGCACTGGGCAAGAGGTTGAACCCTGCTGAAGCTCCAAGGCATGACCAATGGCTCCCACTACTGAGGAAGTCATCTGTCAACTGACTCCCCTACAAGCCTAGAACCCGAGAGGAAACATGGAGGAGGACCGAGGATTTGGGGCTCCACCAACACCGTCTTCAACCCAGGATCCCGAGGATCATTCGGGGCTTGACTGGACAGAAGTCTCTATGGACAGCTGGCTGGGGAGGCTGGAGGTGGTCAGCAGCTTGGGACAGAGCCTGAGCAAGGAGTGGGCAAGAGGGGGGCTCCTCTCAGAGGGCAGGGGAAGCTGGCGTCAGCGCAGCTGGGGCAAAGCTAGAATGGCCACAGCGGTGCCGACCAGGAGAGCACTGGACTTTATAAAGTGGTACAACCATGGCTGAAGAGCCACTGGTTACATCAGTGCCTCCCAATGATGCCACAAATTGCAGTGGAGCTTACCTTCACCCAAAGACCAGAAGGGGGAGAAGCGGAGACGGTACTTCAGAGAGGACGGCCGACAGTGGTAACACCAAAGTGCTTGAGATCTTGAACCTGAATGGGACTGAACCCTTGACTGTGGCCTTGACTGACAACTATAGGGTCATCAGGAAGGAGGCGTGGGGAGAAGAACCATGTACGTTGCGTGGCCCTGAGCCCATGGGACCCTCGAGGGGATAACCCCCTGAAGGAAGATAGCCGAGATTGCTGGTGCAACTGGCCCCGCAGAAGAAGGGCCGAGAGTACTGGAGCCTGAAAAGGCAAGAAACCTTGACCTCCAACAACAGGCCACCTGGGCCAGGAAAATTCTCAGCCAAGCAGACAGCCCGCATCTCAGCCAATAAGCCCGATGGGGACACCAAGGTGCCTGTGGTCGGGGCAGAAACTCCAGGAGGGTCAGCTGAAGCCAATGGCTTGGCAGTCATTGAGCCAGACAGAGTTGCTGGGGCGGGGAGGAGAAAGTCCACTCCCAGCCCCATGATCCGCAAAAGAACCTCGTAGAAGATGAGGACCTGGATAGAATGGACCCCTGGGAAGAGCTCTCCCTGGGGCAGGAAGGGACCAACACAAGTCCCGAGGAGCTCCAGTAGGTGAAGCAATCAATACCCAAAACCGGTTTGTGCAACTGTCCAAGGGTGCGTGTGGGTGCTGGTATGTGATATGGCTGCCACTACACATTCAGTCACTTCACTACCAGTCTAGCATTGCTTATAAAGCACTTTGGGATACAGTGTGTATGAAAAGCATTATAAAAAATGCTGATTCTTCTTCTTCTTCTACCATCGGGAGCAATGCAGGAACCACAGCGGCACCCACTGAGACTGGGGCTGCCATTGTTTCAAGCATGGCAAGTTGTGACTCTAGCCTGCTACCACCAAAACAGTCCTATAGGCATCCAAATACTGGACCAGCTGGTCCCGTGCAACCAGCGACCCAAAAAGAGGCAGGCGAAACAGTTCTCCAGTGGTGAGGGCTATAGGGACAGGCACAGGCCAGAAGCCTGTGGATCGTGCTGAGCCCAGAGGCAAGAAATGCACAAGGTGTGAGGGTCAAAGGGCAGCATGAGCCGGGGACAATCAGAGCACCGCTTGTATCCGGGACCTGGTAACGGTCATCATGCTCCACGCAGTAAATGAAGCAACCAAAAGGTGCCTGAATACAGACTAGGAAAAAACAGGCCTACACCACATGCAGGCGCTGCGAAGAAGAAGAGCTGACTCTTCCAGCATAAAGGAAGATCTGATGACTCCGGGCAGAGCCGAGGAGAATACCACCCAGGTGGGTGGGAGGAGCTTAACTTGAAGACATTCTGGCAAAATTTAAAGAGAAAGTAAGACTGCCAAAGTGAGCAAAGTGCGCCATATCCACATCCCTAGAATCCATTTTACCCCTCAGAAGCCGTCCCACATTACGAGGGCAGGATCTCATTTTACCCCTCAGAAGCCGTCCCACATTACGAGGGCGGGCTCTCATTTTGCCCCTCAGAAGCTGTCCCACATTACGAGGGCAGGATCTCATTTTACCCCTCAGAAGCTGTCCCACATTATGAGGGCAGGCTCTCATTTTACCCCTCAGAAGCCGTCCCACATTACGAGGGCGGGCTCTCATTTTACCTCTCTGAAGCTGTCCCACATTATGAGGGTGGGCTCTCATTTTACCCCTCAGAAGCCGTCCCGCATTATGAGGGTGGTCTCTCATTTTACCCCTATGAAGCTGTCCCACATTATGAGGGTGGTCTCTCATTTTACCCCTCAGAAGCTGCCCCACATTATGAGGGTGGTCTCTCATTTTACCTCTCCGAAGCTGTCCCACATTATGAGGGTGGTCTCTCATTTTACCCCTCAGAAGCTGCCCCACATTATGAGGGTGGTCTCTCATTTTACCCCTATGAAGCTGTCCCACATTATGAGGGTGGTCTCTCATTTTACCCCTCAGAAGCTATCCCACATTACGAGGGCGGGCTCTCATTTTACCTCTCCGAAGCTGTCCCACATTATGAGGGCAGTCTCTCATTTTACCCCTCAGAAGCTGTCCCACATTATGAGGGTGGTCTCTCATTTTACCCCTCAGAAGCCGTCCCGCATTATGAGGGTGGTCTCTCATTTTACCCCTCAGAAGCTGTCCCACATTATGAGGGTGGGCTCTCATTTTACCTCTCCAAAGCTGTCCCACATTATGAGGGCGGTCTCTCATTTTGCCCCTCAGAAGCTGTCCCACATTATGAGAGTGGTCTCCCATTTTACCCCTCAGAAACTGTCCCACATTATGAGGGCAGGATCTCATTTTACCTCTCTGAAGCTGTCCCACATTATAAGGGTGGTCTCTCATTTTACCCCTCAGAAGCTGTCCCACATTATGAGGGTGGGCTCTCATTTTACCCCTCAGAAGCTGTCCCACATTATCAGGGTGGGCTCTCATTTTACCCCTCAGAAGCTGTCTCACATTATGAGGGTGGGCTCTCATTTTACCCCTCAGAAGCTGTCCCACATTATGAGGGCGGGCTCTCATTTTACCTCTCCGAAGCTGTCCCACATTATGAGGGCGGTCTCTCATTTTACCCTCAGAAGCTGTCCCACATTATGAGGGTGGGCTCTCATTTTACCCCTCAGAAGCTGTCCCACATTATGAGGGTGGGCTCTCATTTTACCCCTCAGAAGCCGTCCCACATTATGAGGGCGGGCTCTCATTTTACCTCTCCGAAGCTGTCCCACATTATGAGGGCGGTCTCTCATTTTACCCCTCAGAAGCTGACCCACATTATGAGGACGGGCTCTCATTTTACCTCTCCGAAGCTGTCCCACATTATGAGGGCTGTCTCTCATTTTACCCCTCAGAAGCTGTCCCACATTATGAGGGCGGGCTCTCATTTTACCTCTCCGAAGCTGTCCCACATTATGAGGGTGGTCTCTCATTTTACCCTTCGGAAGCTGTCCCACATTATGAGGGTGGGCTCTCATTTTACCTCTCAGAAGCTGTCCCACATTATGAGGGTGGGCTCTCATTTTACCCCTCAAAAGCTGTCCCACATTAAGAGGGCGGGCTCTCATTTTACCTCTCCGAAGCTGTCCCACATTATGAGGGTGGTCTCTTATTTTACCCCTCAGAAGCTGTCCCACATTATGAGGGTGGGCTCTCATTTTACCTCTCAAAAGCTGTCCCACATTATGAGGGCGGGCTCTCATTTTACCTCTCCGAAGCTGTCCCACATTATGAGGGTGGTCTCTCATTTTACCCCTCAGAAGCTGTCCCACATTATGAGGGCAGGCTCTCATTTTACCTCTCCGAAGCTGTCCCACATTATGAGGGCGGTCTCTCATTTTACCCCTCAGAAGCTGTCCCACAATATGAGGGTGGGCTCTCATTTTACCCCTCAGAAGCTGTCCCACATTATGAGGGTGGGCTCTCATTTTACCCCTCAGAAGCTGTCCCACATTATGAGGGTGGGCTCTCATTTTACCCTTCAGAAGCTGTCCCACATTATGAGGGTGGTCTCTCATTTTACCCCTCAGAAGCTGTCCCACATTATGAGGGTGGGCTCTCATTTTACCCCTCAGAGGCTGTCTTGCACTCTAAGGGCAGTATTTGATTTTACCCCTCTGAGGCTGTCACACACTATGAGGGCAGTCAGTTATTTTATCCCTCAGAAGCTGTCCCACACAATGAGAGAATATGTAATTTTACTGCTCCGAAGCTGTCCCACATTATGCAGGTAGTATCCCATTTTATCCCTCAGACACAGTCCCACATTATGCAGGTAGTATCCCATTTTATCCCTCAGACATAGTCTCACATTATGGGGGTAGTATCCCATTTTATCCCTCAGACACAGTTCCACATTATGGGGGTAGTATCCCATTTTATCCCTCAGACACAGTCCCACATTATGAAGGTAGTATCCCATTTCATCTCTCAGACACAGTCCCACATTATGGGGGTAGTATCCCATTTTATCCCTCAGACACAGTCCCCATTATGGGGGTAGTATCCCATTTTATCCCTCAGACACAGTCCCACATTTTGAAGGTAGTATCCCATTTTATCCCTCAGACACAGTCCCACATTATGGGGGAGTATCCCATTTTATCCCTCAGACACAGTCCCCATTATGAGGGTAGTATCCCATTTTATCCTCAGACACAGTCCCACATTTTGAAGGTAGTATCCCATTTTATCCCTCAGACACAGTCCCACATTATGGGGGAGTATCCCATTTTATCCCTCAGACACAGTCCCCATTATGAGGGTAGTATCCCATTTTACCCATATTAGCCCAGCCCATATTATGAGGGCAGTTTCTCATTTTACCCCTCAGAAACTCCCACATCAAGAGGGTGGTCTCTTAATTTTATCCCTCAGAACCTGTTCCATGTTCTACTGTACACTAAGTTTTTCTAATCAAGCTCTTTACCCCCACCCCATGCCACTATCGTATGTCCCCTTCAAGCTCTGTGCAGAAATCTACTATACCCAACAACTACCACCACTCAGCTTTTCTGTTGCGGGGGACTGTAGCATGCTAGTTCCATTCATACACTGAGTGTATGCCCGGGAGGGAGGGGCAGAGCAGGTAGCATCATTAGACTGCGGGGCAGACTAACAGTAATTCTACCCAACATTATCAGTGATGTTGCCAGCTCTGCCCCCTCCTTCAAGCTGCATCCTCACTGTGTGAACAGAATAAGGTTTGGTGGGGGGGGGGACAATCACTGACTCTGCTAACCTGGTGATTTCACTATCACCCCCACACACACACACACACACACACACACACACACAGACCATGATTTGGGAGTCAAGGGAGGAGCTAAAGTAAATAATAGGCCTACGTTGGTGCATGGGGGTCGATTAGCGAGAGGGGATTACAAACATGGCGATGACTCCCACGTTTAAAGATACAGTAAGATATTAACAGTGATACTAGGTATAGGAGGGCGGTGAAGAGGACAGCTTCATCTGCAACATCCGGACTTTTGATTACTATTGCCTCCATCCCAAAAACGTGGATGGGGCAAAATGTAAATGACTGCATTTTGGGGTCTTTTGATGGGTGGACAATGGAGGGGGTGGGGTTACAGCGGAAGAGGTGTCGACCCCTGAAGTAGTGCCAGGAACCTGCACATTTAACTCTGTGTGAGTGCATCTTGGGGGAGGGAAAGGAGACACATGAGTAGGGAGCTGCTGGACAAGGGTCTAGGCCTGACCATCTGGGGAGGGCAGAGAGGTTTCTTAATTGCGAACTGGGAATGATTTAAAACATGGCAGGAAAAAAATGTACAAAGAGCTCGCCCCATGTCAGTGGTGCTCTCTGTCAATAAATAATCAGGGCCAACAAAAAGCTGGGGCGTCACCGGCCTCTACCCCTGTGTACCATACACATAAAGAGTATAGAGATGAAATGTCAAACCACATTTAAAATTCACAATTAAATTTTATTACCAACAGGTGCACAGAAAAAGATCAAAAACAACATATCGGATCAATGCAACATTGTAGCTTCCCCACAGAGTCACTGACTCAATGCTGTTTCATACCTGTGCAATATTCTTGATAAAGCACCATATGGGCGAAATGGCGTCGAGAGACTGTCTCTGTAGCCAGTAATAAAAATTGAATTGTGGATTACGTGGATGTTATTACTGGTTTGAAGCTTCATTTTTATGCTTCCTGTGGTGAGATAAAGCTATATCTTATTGTTTTGGTCATGTTTTACATAATTTTATGTATATAATGCATTAGAGACACCCATAGTGGCCAGTGTAAGTGCAAGGGATCATGGGTATAAGTATATGGGCCCTGTAGAATGAAGTGAGTTTCTTGTTACTGGGCAGGAAAACTGTTTACTAGTAGCCAAGGCTAGAGTTAAATTATGTAAAAGGAGAAAAAAGAAATAAACAGAGCTGGCATGCAGGCAGGTCCATTTGTGTCTGAATGGACCACTGCCTCCTCAGGAGACAGAATGTCTGGCTTCCTATTGTATCTGCAAGGCTACAGTGACTTAAACTTGTGATCTGCTAAAATGGGCTCCCATTTAAGCAAATTACTGTATTTAAGTGTAGTTTAACTACCGCCATCTCCCACAGGGAGGCTGGAATGTTCCCCCAGAAATCTGGTTTGAGCTGACTGACCTCCGAGTCTTTTTTTATATTCAGAACCTCATATCTGTGATATTGTTATAAAATACTAAACTCTGATTGGTTGGGTAACCATAGAAACAGAATGCTAGCCAGTCGCAGGGCCAGCCACTATCCACTGGACCTGCCCTTTTGAATCCCATTAAAACTCTACAGAAAGGTATCTGAGCCTTTAGCTTTTGCCTTTCTGCTTGAAGCCTTTTTCCATTGTTGCATTTGGGACCCTCTCTACCTGCTTGACGAGAGAGCAGAGACAATTTTCTTTTCAAGAACATTCTCCTGGATCACCAGAGCCAAAACTCTAACTACCACACTTCTAAGGACACTTTGCACAGTTTCAAACTTCAACTACTAAGGAACCAAGGTAGAACTTTAATCTCAGTTTTTTTTTTTTTTTATATTTACTTTTTTCCCTCCGGTCATGGTCTGTGAGGCCTCTCTCAGTCATCCTGCCTGCTCCTGCCCTGCCGGAAGTCCTCCTACCTGTGCCTCCTCTCTTCCTCCTCCTCCTCCTCTGTCCATGATCGGCACCCCTGGCCACCCCTCCTCGTTGGGCACTCTTATAGTCAGACTCTGATGTGGGAGAGGACCCAGGTGGAGGAACCTGGAAGGCCAGGCAGGATGGACCTGGCCATGAGCATTGGGGCAGGTGCCATCGCCTACCCCGCAGACCGGGCTTTTCCTTGTTCTGGTGATCGCTCCCCACCCCTCCTGTGCATGTGCATGTCCCGACGCTTAGCACACAGCACCCCCTGCCTGCATCAGGCCACGCTGATTATGTGCAGCCCAGCGTGCTGCAGCACCCCTGGTCTCCACCAGGAGCCGCTAGCACACCAGGCGATCCCCCACCTCCACCCCCCCCAGGGAAGGAGCGCAGCCCAGCAGGCGCTCAATCCTCACCCCTGCCACCCCCCCCTCGCAGCCCAAGCTCGCCTCAACCCTGGTCGCCGGCGTTGCATGAGGTGTGGCGCCCAGTGCCTCAACCCTCAGCGCCACCAGGCCAGCCTAATCTCCGAGTTTTAAAGTGTAGATTTTTATGTATACTTCCCATTTTATTTTCAATATTCTGTAACCAACGTCTAAAATTATTTGTCTTGATGTTGTTTACTGTTTTCTTATTACTTGAATTAGTAAAGCCTTTGACTTATTTTTAAAATATGTCTGCCTATGTCTGTTGTGTGGGTTGCCTTGGTAAGTGTTGTTCAAATGGTACTACGCCTGTGTGACTGTTTTAAAGCTAAACGCTACTAACAGTGAAGTACCATTAGAGACTCCGTGATGAAAGGAGGGGAGGAAATATGAAGGGTCTCAAGAGGAGCCTGTGGGGGGTTTGAACCGAGCTCTGCATTTCTGGAGAAAGACACACAACAGGGTGTATAGGTCCCCCGAAGTCTATACCCACTTATGACTTTCTGGGTTCGTTGTGCAGTGGCTGAGAGGGTTCCACCCCAGGAACACAGACTCAGGACTGTATTTGTATCCCATCGCATGAAGAGAGGGTACCCTGGGATTCTGTGGCATACTTTCAGTTGTGAAACAGCAAGCATGCTAGAAGAATGGAGAAAAGGTATCCCTGACCTCCCCCCTGTCACTGGAGGGATTTGCTGTGACTCAGAGAGAAATCCTGCCCCACAGGAGTGGGCTGGTGACAGATTTGATGAGCAGCAGTGCAACTGGCGAACTGTTTGAACAACTACACATAAAGAGGGCAGAAAATTGGAAAAAGGGCAAATTGGTTACAAGATATAGTTCCCACCCTGTTTTTTTTTTTTTTTTTTTTTTTTTTTGCTGCAAGTAAAAGACAGACTAGTAGTAGCATAGGGAAGACAGATGACTTCCAAGTACAGCGACTACACTGTAGGAGAGCTAAAGCAGCTGTGTCAGGAAAGAGGGGTCCACTATGAGGGGCAAAGCAAAAGGAACCTCATATGAACATATGAAATTTGCCAGAAGATAAAGGCCTAGAGGTCTATCAAGTCTGCTCGAATGTGCAGCTAGCACCCCTTATTTTGCAGCTGCCCCTCCCTCCCTCATGGAGGCTCTTGTGGCAGCCAATGAGCAAGTGACTGCCCAGGACCTCGAGTCACAGCCAGTGACTGAGAAGGACCAGACCTTGGGTATGGGGGTGCCAAGGGACATCACAGTGCCCAGTCCCAGGGAGCAGGACAGTGAGACCAGAGGGAACCCAGGGCCACAGCACCCTCCCCAGAGAGGGAGAGCCACCGTTGGGTGCTCAATCCCTCTCTCCCCTGACGACCTCCTGAAAGCCCGAGTCTGTCACCGAACCCGGGTTGCCAGTGTGGAGCGAGATGTGGCGTCCAATGCCTCAACCCTCAGCGCCACCGGGCCGGCTCCTCAGATGGTTTCGATCCTTCCTCATGGGCAGGACTCAGAGAGTGGTGTCAGGGATTTATTCCTCAGCTCATCTCCCCCTGTCCTGTGGGGTTCTGCAGGGCATCGTACTATCACCCATGTTCTTCGCAGTGTACATACTGCCATTGGGAGACATTATAAGGCAGTATGGGCTGAGTTTTCACTGCTATGCAGATGATACTCAACTATACATGTCCTTTGTGCCCCAGCAGGAGGGAGCTGTCTCAGTCTTTAATAGTTGCCCCCTCCGAGATCCAGGACTGGATGGGTGCCAACTGGCTGAGGTTGAACCTGGATAAAACTGAGGTGTTGGTGGTGGATCCAGGTCACCAGGGTATGGGGTTGTTGGCTGGACAACTGTCTGGGCTTTAGCTCGGGGGGGGGGGATCCAGCTGTTTACCTCAGTCTGAGTGCGAAATCTGGGTGTTGTTTTCAATAGCGGCCTGACATTAAAAGTTCAGGTATCTGCTGTTGTTAAGATCTCTTTTTGCCATCTGAGCAACAACACCTGGATCAAGCACCTGGACCTGCCCGACGACCTTCCAACTCTGGTCCATGCCTTTGTAACCTCTCGCCTTGACTACTACAATGCCCTATACCAAGGGTTACCAGGGGTTGATATCCACCGCTTGCAGCTGGTGCAGAATGCGGCTGCCAGGTTGTTGACTGGCTTACCAAGATCTTGCCATGTCACACCTGTGCTCCGCAGTCTGCACTGGCTGCCTATTCAGTGGTGACTGACCTATAATGGCCTACATGGACAGGGACCACGGTACTTGCAAGATCTTTGCCCCCAAGCCCCCTCCACTCACCCCATTCCTCCAATGAGGAACTGCTAGAGGTTCTCAGGGATCGACTTAAGACCTTGGGAGCCCGCTGTTTTGCTTTTATGGCCCCCACCCTGTTGAATTCTCTACCTTATCGGGTTAGTCAGTGCCTGACCATCCAAGAGCTTTAAATCCACTCTCATAACCAAACTTTTTGGAATAGCTTTTCCTGACCCTTATTAATCTGTTCTCTGGCTTTAACGCTGCAGAATTTATATTACAGACTGTGTGTATTGTGTTTTTTTTTTTTTATGGGCATTTACCTTGTACAAGCACTTTGATCAGCAATGGAATTACACTTTTTAAAAATAAATTATGATTGATTGTATTTCCCTGAACCCTACAGAAGCACCTGTAAAAAAGAATAGGAGGCTGGCTCCCCAGCCTGTCTCTCCTGAAATGGAGAATGGTGAAAGGGAGGTAGGACTTCCCCCAGTAGCCGTGCACCAAACTGCTACAGAAGGTTACTCTGAGGAGGGCGGGGTAACCAATGGTCAGAAGGTTAGGGATGGCAGTGACTCTGAATGCCCTGACATTAGAGCTATGGATCCCAGTTTAGGAACTGAGGGGGACATGTCCCATGCTTTGGGAAAATGTGAAGATTTTGCAGCCACTCAGAGAACTGACCCTAGTTTGGAGAGGCTGAGGGCTTGTGCAGAATCTGATAGGACACAGGGAGGTGACATGAGACATAGGGTATTTTGGGACAACAGACTGTTGTATACACAGGACGTGAGGACTGAGGGAGGGGTGATGAGCAGCCAGCTTGTCGTTCCCCAGGACTATCGTGAGCGGTTGCTCAAGGTTGCCCATGATATTCCCATGTCTGGAAATCTGGGAATTCTGTACACCATGCAGCGACTGGCCCCAAATTTCTATTGCCCAAATACACCCAGAAGGTAAAGGAATCTTGCAGGTCTTGTCACCAGTGCCAACAGATAGGGAAGGCAGGTAGTAAAACAAAAGCTGCCCTACTTCCCTTGCCCATTGTGGAGAAGCCATTCCAGAGGGTAGGAATGGATATTGTGGGACCTTTGAATACCCCAAGTCTTCAGGGAAAAGGTTTATCCTGACGGTGGTCAATTACGCCACCCAATACCTAGAGTCAGTCAGCTTCTCCTCCATTAAGGCACCCAAAGAGGTATATGCCTTGCTAGGGATTTTCTCCCATGTCGAGTTTCCACAGGAGGTTATCTCTGATCAAGGGGCTAACTTCATGTCAGGCCTGATGACGTCTTTGTAGGAGAAGTGTGGGGTGGTGCAAAGACGCACAACACCTTATCACCCACAAGCCAATGGGCTTGTGGAAAGATTCAATGGTACCCCAAAAATGATGCTCCAAGCGTTTGCTGAACACCCTGGGAGGGACTGGAAGAAATACCTTCCCCACCTGTTGTTCACATACAGAGAAGTGCCCCAAAAGTTGACATGGTTCTTCCCCTTCAAACTCTTATACAGACGTAGGGTGCGTGGGCCCCTAAACTTGATCCGTGAAGACTGGGAAGGCAAGCACGCCACCCAGGGGACTCCCACAGTGAAGTATGTCCTTACATTCAGGGAGAAGCAGAAGGAGCTTATGGGGGTGGCCCAAAGCAACCTGTCAGCTGCCCATCAGAAACAAAAGGTCTGGTACGACCGTGGAGCCAGAGGTCACTCGTACAGTGCAGGTCAGGAAGTCATGGTCTTAATTCCAATCTGGAAGGACAAGCTGCATGCCAAGTGGGTGGGACCATACAAGGTAGTCCGACAGATTAATGACATAAGCTATATTGTGGAATTGCCTAAAAGGAGACATACCCATCAAATGTACCATGTCAATATGACGAAGCCATATGTAAACAGGGCCAATACAGTGTTTGCTGTATGTAGTCCTGGGAAGGGGACAGATGAAGAAGACCCCCTCCTGGACTTGCTAGAGGAAAGCAAGTAGGAGTCATCGATGCAGACAATCAGACTGTCACTCCAGTTGACCCCGGAACAGATACAGGAAGTGAGGGAGGTCTTGGAGGATGTAGCCTCTTTATTTACAGCCAAGCTGGAATGGACCCCCTTAATGACCCATGATGTGGACACAGGGACACAAGTGCCCATACAATGGGCGCCCATACAATGGACAGCTTACCGGGTGTGTGAGGCCATCCTAAAGTACATTAGGAGGGAAGTGGAGGAAATGCTGGAGTTAGGGGTAATCCAGAAATCCCACAGTCCCAGGGCCTCACCTGTAGTCCTCATCCCCAAGCCAAATGGGTCTACCCGCTTTTGTGTGGACTATCATGGACTCAACGCAGTCACGAAGTCCGATGCCCACCCAATGCCCCAGACAGATGAGTTGTTGGACAAGTTGGGCAGGGCGACCTACCTAACAACCACAGACCTGACGAAAGGGTACTGGCAGGTGGAGCTGACTGCCAGAGCTAGGAACAGTCACCCTTCATCACCCCAATAAGCCTCTTCAAATTTAAGGTGATGCCTTTTGGGATGAAGAATGCCCTGCCACATTCCAAAGGTTGGTCAAGCAGGTGTCACAGGGTACTGAAGAGTATGCAGTGGCTTATCTGGACAATACTGTCATGTTCAGTGCCAGCTGGAAGGAACACCTGTCCAATCTGAAGGAAGTGTTGGGCAGGATACAGAAGACAGGACTCACTGTAAAGGCTGAAAAGTGCCAGGTGGCCATGACTGAGGTATCATATGTGGGACATGTAACACAGATCTGCTAATGCCAATGCAGATGGTCTATCCCACCAATCAGACTAAGAGGCAGAACTGGCAGAAACTCTTACTAAAAAGGGGTGTGTTCCCCCCAGGTTCTGATAAGGAGGGAGGAGTGTGGCGAGATAAGGCCATATCTTATTGTTTTGGTCATGTTTTATATAATTTTATGTATAATGCATCAGAGATGCCCATAGTGGCCAGTGTAAGTGCAAGGGATCATGGGTATAAGTACAAGGGCCCTGTAGAATGAAGTGAGTTTCTTGTTACTGGGCAGGAAAACTGTTTACTACTAGCCAAGGCCTAGAGTTAAATTATGTAAAAGGAGAAAAAAGAAATAGAGCTGGCATGCAGGCAGGTCCATTTGTGTCTGAATGGACCACGGCCTCCTCAGGAGACAGAATTTCTGGCTTCCTATTGTATCTGCAAGGCTACAGTGACTTATGCTTGTTACCTGCTGAAATGGGCTCCCATTTAAGTAAATGACGGTATTCAAGTGCTACAGCCATCTCCCACAGGGAGGCTGGAATATTCCCCCCAGAAATCTGTTTTGAGCCGACTGACTTCTGAGTCTTTTTTTATATTCAGAACGCCATATCTGTGATATTGTAATAAAATACTAACTCTGATTGGTTGGGTAACCATAGAAACAGAATGCTAGCCAGTCACAGGGCTAGCCACTATCCACTGGACCTGCCCTTTTGAATCCCTTTAAAACTAGGATGCAGAAGGGTATCTGAGCCTTTAGCTTTTGCCCTTTTGCTTGAAGTCTTTTTCCACTGTTGCATTTGGGACCCTCTCTACCTGCTTGATGAGACAGCACAGACAATTTTCTTTTCAAGAGCATTCTCCTAGATCACCAGAGCCAAAACTTCAACTACCACACTTCTAAGGACACTTTGCACTTTCAAACTTCAATAACTAAGGACTCAAGGTAGAACTTTAATCTCAGAGTTTTAAAGTATAGGTTTTTATGTATACTTTACATTTTATTTTCAATATCCTGTAACCAATGTCTAAAATTATTTGTCTTGATGTTATTTACTGTTTTCTTATTACTTGAATTAGTAAAGCCTTTGGCTTATTTTTAAAATAATTCTGCCTATGTCTGTTGTGTGGGTTGCCTTGGTAAGGGCTGTTCAAACAATACTATGCCTGTGTGACTGTTTTAAGGCTAAACACTACCAATAGTGAAGTACCACTAGGGACTTCATGACGGAAGGAGAGGAGGAAATATGAAGGGTCTCAAGAGGAGCCTCTTGGGGTTTGAACCGAGCTCTGCATTTCTGGGGATGGACACAAAGCCTTTACCCGCCTGTGACTTTCTGGGCTCGTTGTGCAGTGCCCAAGAGGGTTCTACCCAAGGAACACAGATTCAAGACTGCATTTGTATTCCCTTGCATGAAGAGAGGGTACCCTGGGATTCTATGGCGTACATTCAGTTGTGAAACAGTGAGCGTGCTAGAAGTCCGGAGAAAGGGTATCCCTGACCTCCCCCCCCCATCACTGGAGGGATTTGCTATGACACAGAGGGAAATTCTGCCCCACGGGAATGGGCTGGTGACACTCCCTATGTGTGGTACACAGGGGTAAAACAAGTTAAACTTTGGTTCAATGTCCAAAGTTTGCATGGTTGAACATTGGAAGGTTCGCTCAGCTTCAGCAAAAATGACTGGTGGTGACCATATTTACTGACTTGCGTCCTTAATTGGAAAACTAGTAATATAAATAGTTTTAAAAATGTCTTAACCAGTTACCTCCATATCGAGTCCGAAACCATCCATTACTTAACCTGACACAAAATGTCTGCCAAGGTGAAAATGAGTTACGGAATTAAATATCTACTGATGCTGAATCTAAGCATGCCAAGAATACCGTACTGTTCAAAAACAGCATGATGAAATGCTCTGTCAATTAATAAATACTGCTACCTTACTGTATGGATTTTCTTTTTAAATTCTGTGATCATGCACTGTATCGTCTTGCACCGTACAAGTCTATTATACAGCCCTGGATACTGTATACTGAACTATTATAATACTTTCTCAAAGCAGTCATCTAAATATAGAATAAATGATGGCCAACTGTGAGTTACAATGTGATAATTCAATCGCGGGGTTTATGGAACCTAATAATTCACAAGGCCAGTGGCGGAATTATGATGTTCCATAAATCCTGAGACTGAACTGTCACCCTGTAACTCCCAGCTGGACATCATTTTACTTTTTGTATTATATGGCAAAGACAAATGAGGCCTAAACAGACAGGTGCAGCTGAGTGTGCAAACGTTATCGGAGCACAAAGCAGATGTGCATGGCACCAGAAGAAACTGACTGTAGTGTGCTTTATTTTTATCTAGCTTTTTCTGCCGGAACTGGTGTCCTGCTCAGCCCCAGCCTGCTCTCGACCGACGACTGCCACCCAGAGGACTTTTCTCACAGTCCCCTATGGATTTTCCCATGGAGTGGCCAGGAGAGTGAGGGGCATCTTCCCCCCTCCCCAGTTACTGCATCCAGATCAGGCTCTCCTGGTTAGCAGCACAGGCCAGTGGGCAACCCAGTCATCATCTGGTGGCTCCCTTTGTTTCTTGTTCGATGTCCAAAGTTTACATGGTTGAACACTGGGACATTCACTCAGCTTTAGCAAAAATGATTGATTGGTGGTGACCATATTTACTGACTTGCGTCATTAAAGGGAATCTGTACCATGCAGGCTCACATTGTAAATATGTGAGCCTTACATGGTCATCTGTTAACACATGTTAAAAACTAGATGTGCTAGCGCCCCTAAATACAGGTTTTACAACCATGAACACCCCCAAAGCACAGCACCACACAGCACTATTTTCACTTGGGTCGGGCATTCTGTGCAGCAAACGTGGCTCCCGTGATGACGCCCATGCCTCACCACCTAGTGAGAGCACGGACATCTATGTGGCAGTCCCCTTACACTGACGCGCACATTGAGCTCTTTACTGTAGTCCCCAGTAACAGTGTACATACCCCGATGCTAGTGCCCCTGGTCTTCTATTAGCTCGTGTGGGAAACAGGTGAGAAAACGTCCTTCTGTGCTTAAAAATTAATTTTGTGTGCAGGGCCCCGCATCTCCATTGATATACGCAGCTTCTTCCCGTGCTGCGCTGGCCCCAGCATGCTCGGCAGTGTCAGAGACGTCCGTGGCGCTCACGTACTGAGATTAACAATTGCTATATTGCGAATTCCAGCGCTCAGTTTAACAGGAGACACCATTATAGAAGCTCATATAACTGTCCTGCATCACAATTCATATTAATAAGCTACTGTTTACATTTTTTCGAACCTTCTCCATTATAAAGCATACAGCAGGCATAGATGTGCACGCTCACTGCCGAGCGTGCTGGGGCCGGTGCGTCACAAGAAGAAGCTGCGTATATCAATGGAGATGCGGGGCTCTGCATACAAAATTAATTTTTAAGCACAGAAGAACGTTTTCTCACCCGTTTCCCACACGAGCTAATAGAGGACCAGGGGCACTAGCATTGGGGTATGTACACTGTTACTGGGTACTAGAGTAAAGAGCTCAATGTGCGCTTCAGTGTAAGGGGACTGCCACATACACGTCTGTGCTCTCACTAGGTGGTGAGGCATGGACGTCATCATGGGAGCCACGTTTGCTGCACAGAATGCCTGAACCAAGGGAAAATGGCGCTGTGCTTCAGAAGATGTTAATTGTTGTAAAACATATTTTGTGGGGCACTAACATAACTGCACTTCACCACGTGTTAACAGCTGAACATGCAAGGCTCACATATTTACAATGTGAGGCTGCATGGTACAGATTCCCTTTAATTAGAAAACTAGGAATATAAATAGTTTTAAAAATGTCTTACCCCATTACCCCCTATCAAGTCTGAACCATCCACAATGGCCACCACCAGCCATTTCTACTTGTTCTCACCCAACCACGCAGCATGTCATGATGCAGCCATACGTGTGTGGAGAAACACACATACTACAAGCCTGTCGGCCAACCCCTTCTGAGTCGCTCACCGCTCCCCTGCCATCACACCTCCATGTGCTGGCAGTGTTTGAGTAGTGCATCAGGCGCCCCCCCCCCCGGAAAAGGAGATCAGTCATCGGATGCTGAATCCTCTCCCCCTTCCTGGCTGGCCAACCACTAGCAACCCAAATCTGGTCCCAAACCCCAGTGGCCAGTGTGGGTGGTGTGGCGTCCAGCACTTCAACCTGCCGCACCATCGAGTCTGGCAAGAGGGGTTTTTAACCGTGTGCCCATCTCATACTGTCTGCCGAACAAAAACTCCGCTGTCCAATGCAATCATCCACAACCATGCAGGGAAATCCTATGAAACACTTATGATTGGATCACTGTTTGGTTATGTGCACCCTAGGATTTTGAAAATGCTAGCCACTATGGCTAAAGTGACCCCAAAATGTTTAGCCACTATGCAAAAACAGGAGCCACACAATGATATATGCTGCCAAATTATTTTTTCTGAACTGTGTACTGTACTGTGGCTAAAAATGGCAAGAACGGAATATTTTCATCTCATGACATGGGATATTTTATAAATCTCAGCCTCACAATAAAAACATTCACTGGCACCGATGTTACAAGTGGCAAGCAGGAACATAGGCTTGATAATGTGAAGTGGCGAGGAAAGTTTTAAAAAAAGTTACATTCATGAGATGATTCCACAGTTACAGTTTTAAAAGTACAAGCTTTTAAGTTATTTGTTTGATAGGTAAATCTTGTATTTTATGGCTACTCTTGAATTATGGGATTTATCGAGAAATATTAACTTTCAAAAGCACTACTTGAACATGAATTATTGACCTTTTCCATGTAATATATAAAGAATAACACATGGGTGGGCAGGTGTGCATAACCAGAATTTTATACACATCCAAGGTGTGTGATGCTACATAGACCCCAACAGCAAAGTGTTTATAAAAGCATCACACACAGAGGGTGTGTATAAAATCTGGATTACACCCACCTACCCATGTTTTATTTTTTACAATTGCCGTTCTCACTTACTGAATAAAACTGTCAACAGTGATGCGGGGTCTGTCCAATCAGGGAGGTTTGCATCATTTGGGAGGAGGACAGTGCTCAAGTGCTGCCCTTCCACCTGGCCACCTTTATGTGCCAGTGCTGGCAGTCATTATTGCCCTCTGGCTTCAGTAATGCTTGGCTGTGCACAAAGCGGAGGAGGGTCTGCCACTGTCTGCCTGCCCAGTGACAGCATGTGAGCGTGGGAGCAAGAGTGACAGCGTGGGCCTTGCCTGGATGTCGCGGATTGATTCCTGACAAGGTCCCACCTCACGCTGAGTTTGTGCCCTGTGTTTTTTTGATTGAGAGCTCTCAATTACACATGCCAGCTGTGACAAATAATTACAACACAGGTATGTGTGTATTAAAAGTTAGAACCAGTAATTATAGTGCTTTAAACAATGGAAATGCATAATATAAATTAACATTACTTCTGGGCCCAACCTAGCCCATAGTCTGCCTGTGCACAGGCTGTGTATAATGGCGGTGGCTGCAGAGCACAGTTTCTCACACTGTGATGAATTTAAAGCTGGGGGAAAGTGAAGGACTCATCACACTGGAAGCTGAGACGCTCTCTATTTAGCCACAGATCAGGTACAGTACAGCTGAATTCTTCACAGCCAACCCAGATACTCATAGAGAAGAGAATAATGCACCATGTCTAGTCAGACCTTTCCCAGCTTGAGATGAAAGACCTCCAGTTGTGCCAAACAAAACTTTCTTTTTGGTGACTGGCTTGCAGTGCCGTAAACTAAGGGCTGACCTAAGACAACCAAACTCCTCTCACCTATGGTGCCAAACAAAATGGGATGTTAAATGACTGCTAACATCAGCGTGTTGTATGCATGTCCATATTTAACCATGACCACAAAAACCTCAGTTTTAGCCACCAGTTATTTTGCCCTGGTTGCTTTTCTCGTATGCAGTGTGTACTGTACATTTTGATGATACCCTGCACAGAAGCTGGGTTACTAAGCAGAAAGGCTTGCACATGAATCAAGGGTGCCACCCCTTCCCTGACCAGGGTGAGTCTGGTGTTCCAAGAGAAGTCACTGACCTGATGGACAGAGAATAGTCATTCCTGCTGGTCTCACTGTTACGCACCAGGTAGCTTGACTCCTTACACAGTGTTAGGAGGCCCTCTGCATCTGCTCTGCTGATCGCGCCGTGATACCACCTGCCAAAGGAAAGGAAGGAGAGGGGACAGAGGTGTCAGTTTCTGCAGCCCACCACAGCCGTGTGCAGTGCAGTACTACTGCTTTGATGTGTCTAACATCCTGTAACCTAGCCATTAGCTGAGGGGAAATACTATCTGCCCCACTCATCCCACTTTTACGGTTTTATACTAAAGTTAGTCTTGACAAATTCCTGAAGTTGACCAATAAAGTGCATCATCGTCATCATCATCCATCTCTTTCTTCAATTTTGCCACTTTGCCTGGGCTAACATTATGGCTACCACCATGTTTGTTTGTTCAGCATCTGGAACACAGGAGCATAAGAAAGGATCTCCAAAACCAAATCAGTTGAAGGGTTTATCCAGTTCATCCCCTGCCTACACCACAGTCACAACCATGCATGTTCAGAATTTGGTGGAAAACTGACTCTCCAAAAGGAAAAAAGAGGGGCTTGGGGCCTCCACACAGCAAATTGTGTGCACAATACCTCGGAGTGTGTGTCAGTCGTGGCAAAAACACAGGGTCCCACTAAACAGTGGGGAGGTCAGCACCTAATGTCTCACACACACTTATGACTCTTGGTCTGAATAAGTAGGGAAACCATGAACACGTGTATGAATGGAAAACAGCTCACCCATATAGTTGTGAAGTCAAGTCCTCCTTAGCGTTTCTTTTGTGTTCAGCCACTTCCTGGTTAGAAACTTTGTGCTGACAGCTTGGGCATAATCCAGCCCAGTGTCTATGCTGGCTCTTCAAGCTGTAGAAGACAGAGCTGTACAATTCCAAGCTTTGCATCTGAGGTTTAACCAACAGGAACAAAACAAACAGGAGCAGAAAAGCACAAAAATTATATTTCAGTGGCCCACAATGTCAGAAGGACAGGCCGAACTGCAACATATGATGAAATTACAAGCATATATATCAACTGATATCGTCATCTTCAGAGCACGAAGGAGCCGGCGTAGACATTAGGCTGAATTACGCCCAAGCTGTCAGCACAACATTTTTAACCAGGAAGTGGCTGAACACAAAAGAAACGCTGAGGAGGAGGACTTGACTTCACAACTATATGGGTGAGCTGTTTTCCATTTATACACATATTCACCATGTTTTCCTACTTATTCAGACCAAGAGTCATAAGTGTGTGTGAGACATTAGGTGCTGACCTCCCCACTGTTTAGTGGGACCCTGTGTTTTGCAGAGAACTGAATCTCCTCGTTTCTTTACATTCACTGATGCTCTGCTCCAAGAGAAACCTATCAAGCCTAACTTAGTATCCATACTTGGGCCACCTGATCACCTAGCAGTAGAAAGCCCTGTGTTTAGTCAGAACAGAATGAAGAATAGAAAAATCTGAAAAACTCTGGTTGTTACAGTATGTATTTCCCTAAGAAACTCTTTGAAGAGACAGTGGAAAGAAAAATGATTTATTCTGAAATTTGTTTGGGTTTCAGATGTGAGTGTTCCAGTGGCCAACACCCGGCCCATTTACAGTTTCTTTCAGCTACAACCTTCTACAGTAGAACACAGATGCATTGTGACGACAACTGAAAACTAACAAGGGCATAAATTATGTCATAGTTCTAAAAATGGCTCTTACAACCACTATATAAATCTGAAACAACCACTGAAGTTACTAAAAGTCAATTAAGATGGAATTTATAACAGAATGTAAACTGGGAACTTTGTACACTGAAGAAGCAGCCTTCAGAAACAGCAGTGTATAGAATCCATAAAGGGATGTTATAAGAAAATAAATATCCACATTATTTGTTTTTTGTACAACTCTCCAAAACTCATCAATCCCAGAGCAAGGCATTGTGGGTATGCAAATCCTTGTGCAAGGCATCATGGGTATGCACATCCTTGTGCAAGGGAGGCTGATAAGGTTTCACCAGAAAAGACATTTAAGCAATAAACCACGACAGGGTGTGGGATATACTTGGATTTATCAACACCTGATGTCGTTTGGTCACAAGGCAGCAGGCTGAGCGACCAAATCCACACCAGAAGTGGGTAAATCCCAGCATATCCCATACTCTGGAGTGGTTTATTGCGATTATACAATGTCTCCCTTTTTTTGTGACATTCTGCATTTTAAATTAGTTTTATTAGATTTATTGCTACGCCATAAAAAATAGTTCTGGGTTACTAGGGCTCCTGCCGATGTGCAGTACTGTTTTGTCATCCCAGCCCGATGCTTTCCCTGGGGCTGGGAAACCTTTAGCAATGTGCCCGATGTTACTAGTTCACTGTGTCCCAGCTCTGTTTTTGCTGTAGCATCCGGGACAGCCTTTGGAAGCTGGTCAACAGTATGATTTCAACTGCGGAGCACTAGCTCTGTTTTTGCGCACTGTGCACATACGCGGCAGCATACATTGCTGCTGCGCTTCGTAAGACTCGTTGATCGGCCCTCTGTGGCTCCTGGGCTGGGGAAAGAAAGTAGCTGGTGTCTTCTCTGCCCTCTTCCTTGGCCTCCGGAACACTGGAGAGGGTCCAAGGTCAGAGGGTGCCGAGCAGCAACAGCTGCAGAGTTGAACTGTAGAGCCCTGGTTCACATCATACCAGGGCTCCAATAATACTGTGACTGCCCTATTGGTCCCCCTCTTCGGCAGTTCTGGGACCGGAAGGTGAAGAGATTGGGAGACAGGGGACAAGGAATGAAGTTAGGTAAGCCCAGAATGGGGGGTGGGGCTTACACAAAATTACAGGTCTTGAAGTCACTAGCCAGGGTTGTGGTTCTCCATCACAGTTTATGAAGAATCCAACATGGTGACTGTAATGTTTTGGTTTTCGGAGGGTCGAATTGATTTGTTTAATGTGCTGACTGCAGATATGGTTGACTGGGTCTATATCTACGAGTTATGCTGGGATTTACTCACAGATAAAAGAAACAGTCAATCAGCTTCCTAGTTTTAAAAGTGCGATTGTATGTCTTATAATACACTCCTTTTTTTTTTCAAGTTTTAATTTTTGTATGTGAATTTAATACTCATTAAAGGAGCTGGATTGACAGCACTGGAACCGGAAGACCTCTGTGTATCTACATGACAGTACAGCAGGAGCGAACACAGTGCAAGCTTTCCACACTGCCCCGCCAATGTGCCTCAACCCTACCATGGAGGGACCACTACATAGGTGAGAGGATAGTTCAGACTCCATGCCCAGTCAGTCCTTGGCCTCTCACGTGAGACTGCCAACAAGGGTACCAATTAGTGACAACTGTATTGGTTTTTGTGATGTGGACAACTGCCCACTGGAAAATGGACAGAGGCCACCACAACTCATTTCACATAGGTCACTGAACAGCCCTCAGGTGATAATGTCTTTCAGCCACTACCGACCTGTGCTGGATTTGAACCAGTGACCTAGAGGGGAAAGGGTCTGTAACCACCCACCAATCCACCGGGCCATCCAGTTCCCTCTTCTAATACACTCCTAGCTCATTTTGGTAGTGTTTTCTAAAACAATGTCCTTCATGTACAAGCAAGCACCAGCTCAGCAAAAGTCAAACAAGTGTCAGTGGCTCAGCAGGTAGCACACTCGCCTCAGAGGCCGGGAGATCAGAAGGCTGTGGGTTCTATCCCCACAGCAGGCACTTAGGTTAAATCCCAATACTAACACTGTAGTGCAGCATGAGGGAAGGGCTGCACTCCTGAGGTGCCATCTTTCAGATGAGATGTTAAACCGAGGTCCCATCTGCCTGTTCAGGTGGATGTTAAAGATCCCATGGTACTTCTTGAAAAGAGTAGGGAATTTTTATTTAAAACCAAAAACATAACTTTACAATATATTGTATTACAGTACAGCCTATTATATTTGCATTATTCTATATATTACTTCAAGATGCGGCACCTCCCAATTCTTGACAAAGCCCTGGAGTTTTTCCAGAACTCCTTCAACTCTGCAGCTAACCTGTTCACCCCATTTAGGAAGCTCCGTACAAAAGGTGACTGCCATAAACGGTCACCACAGAGCTCAAATCTTTGATCGTGAACCGGGACAAAGCATGGAAGCGTTACAAAAATTCTGCCTCACCTGCAGACTTGGTGTCCTACAAAAAACTAAGGAATGAGTCCAAGCGTACCACTAAGACTGCAAAAAGAGAGTATGCCAAGCTTCCCCAGCAAACTACTCTGGCCGACCCTTGGTCATTCTGGTCCCACATCAATGACCTAATAAAGGGCAACAGTAACCCCTCCCTTGGCCCTATTGAAATCAATGGCCTTATGACTTATGACTGCCATGAAATTGCTGCTGCCTTCAACAGTTACTTCACCAACCTTGATGGTTACAAGCCCAGCCTTACACCAACCCCTTCTGTGCCTCCCTGCACTGAGGCACTCTGCCCCACTCAGCCGCTTTTCCACCTGCAATTAGTTAAGGTCAAAGAAGTACTCCCCCTCTTAAAGACCATCAAAGCCAAAGGCCCTGGTGGACCCAATGGCATCTGCTCTAAGCTACTTAAGGCCGCAGCACCAGTCATCACTTTACTTATCACATGGCTAATCAACAGATCCCTGCTGGAAGACACTGTACCCAATACCTGGAAACAGGCCATGGTGGCCCCTATCCCTAAAGGGGGCCCTAGGGAATCTATCGGTAACTACAGGCCGATCTCGCTGCTTTGTGCTCTGGCCAAGATTCAGGTAAGGCTAGTGTACTGTCAACTCTGTGACTACCTTGAGGCTAACCAGTTGCTAGCCACCATCCAACATGGCTTTAGGCAGTACCATGGCACTGATACAGCCCTCATAAAATTCTCAGTTGACATCCTTGGGGCCATAGACAAAGGATTCCCAACTGGAGCTGTTTTTATCGATCTACCTAAGAACTCTGACAGAGTAGACCACAAACTCCTCCTAAACAAACTGGTCTCTTTTGGTCTGGATCAGCATTCCCTTCCTGGTTCACCTGCTACCTGTCTAGTCGCTCCCAGCAGGTCAGATGTAAGAGCGTGACCTCAGATCCACTCCCCCTAAGTGAGGGGGTGCCCTAAGGTTCCATCCTGGGTCCCTTCCTCTTCTCGCTATTTGTCAACGACCTTAAAACCCACTGCGGTGGCAGCTTGGTCGTCAATACGCTGAAGGTGCTGTAATCTACCAGTCCCCGAGCAACCTGTCTGATCTGGGACCCCACCTGCAAGCTGACTTTGCAAAGTTAGAGTCCTGGCTCAGTGAGAATAAGTTGGTCTTAAACATCACAAAAACCAAGGCAATGCTATTTGGACAGAGAAACCTTGGCCCGGACAGGAGTGCCTTACTCCCTCTGACCTCATCCTCAGGCAGCCGCATCGAGGTCATGAGCTCTCTCAAATACCTGGGGTTAACCCTAGATCAGGGGTCTACCCTCAAGTCACATGTAGACCAGGTAACTAAAATGGTGCACCTCAAACTGGGCTTGCTGTACCGCCTGAATGACCAACTCATCCCTGAGTCCAGAATAACCATTGCCAACAGCCTCCTCCTTCCTACGCTGACCTTTGCTGGCCCTTTGCTTCATGGGTTGGCTAAACAAGAGATGAGCAGGTTACAAGTTCTCTGCAACAAAATAGCTTGGTTTGTGTCATAGTCCCACAAAAGACGACACCACTATGGAAAAAAAAAAAGGAATTGGTGTGTTTGTCAGAGGTAGTTGAAGTAAACTGTTATCTGTGTACTTATCTAGGTGCTTGTCACAGGTGTCAGAAGGGAATTGTTATCTGTAAAATTAACTAAGTGTAGAAAGATTTGCAATGTAGGGGGAGTGGCTTAGCTAGAAAGAGCCAGGTTAAGACCAGATATAAACACTGCCCTAGATAGCTTCTGTCAGAGGACAGACAGAACACCAGGAGGAAGGAGCTACTGGTATAACTAAAGGTTCTCTACTGGGACTATATTGCCCTCCTTCCCTCCCCCCACCCTAAACCAGTTCTACTTTCATAGGCACAGGATTTAACTGACAACAGGTACTTCCTGTTTGGAAGCAGGAAGTGAGTGATCACAGAGCCACCAAGACTCACCATCAGGGCAAGAAGTAGCTCTCATCCCCCAGCTGCTGGAGGTCTGACTCTGAGCAAGTAAGGAGACTACTGAGAAATATAGGAACTTCTTTTCTCAGAACAGGAAGATCAGGAGCTAAAAGGGTGCAGATGCAGTAAGTAAGTAGGGAGAGAAAAAAAAAAAAGAAACAAACAGAGGAAAGAGTAAGTATTCTAAATAACAGTTAGGGGGCAGAAAAAAGACATGATGGGTGTGGTGCAGTGCAGTGGCTGTGGAGCAGCAGTCTTCTGGGAGATGTTCTGGAGGATGCAGTGTTGTCCCATCTGCAGACACCTCTCTGTGCTGAGACAGGAGCTTGCTCATCTCCAGGCTGAGTTGGCCAGGATTTGTGAGACCACCTCGTCCACCCAGGGACCACCAGGGTCACTGCTGTTGCCTCAGAGGTTGCCAAGAAAGAGGAGTGGTTGGACCACAGTGGGCTCAGGGAGGGTGAGGGTGGTGGAACAGAGGCACATCCCTCCAGTTGTACCTCTCCACAATTTCTATGCCGTTCTGGAAAAGTGTGGTTCCTCTATGGAGGCACCCACAGTGGAGACCAAGGAGGATGCTGGGAACCTCCACAAAGGAGACCCACAGGAGGGTGGTATGGGACCCCACAGGGAAAGGAAACAACTCCTAGTGGGGGACTCCATTGTTAGGAAGGTAGAGCTGGGGGAGGAAGGGGAGAGGGAGGTAAGGTGCCTGCCTGGCGCCATGGCTTGGAGGGACATGGAGCAAATCCTCAGGATCCCAGGAGCAGCTGCACAGGGGAGGGAGCTGGATGTCATTGTCCACCTAGGGATGAATGACCTGGCTAAGAAAGGGATCAGAGCAGTGCAAGAAGTGTTTGTGGAGATGGGGAGGGGCCTTAGACAAATAGCACACATGGTAACCTTCTCGGAGGTGGTGCTCCACACCATGGGATTCAATCAGTGGTTGAAAAACTGGTGCAGAGCTCAGGGATTTGGCTTCATTGGGGACTGGGGGTACCTGGAGGGATGCAGGCCTATACTGACATGATGGTCTGCATCTGTCCAGGAGGGGAATCAGAATCCTAGGTGATAGGTTTAAATACTTAATTGACAAGCATTTAAACTAGTCAAGGGAGGAGGCACTGGAAAGGAGCAGGGAAATCCTAGCCCCCAAAATATCAGGGTACCAAGTGAGGTAGACACCAACATAGAGATGTCAATATGGAGAAGTGCAGGGGCAAATGGAGAAAGTGACAAATGCAATAAGGACAGGGATGGGGCAAAAAGGGGTAAGGCCATCAATAAATGGAGGGTAATGAGTACCAACGCCCGTAGTCTGGGCAACAAGCTCCCTGAACTGGTGACCTTGATGGAAGAGGGATGCCTGGATATTGTAGCAGTCACAGAAACATGGTACACAGAGAACCATGACTGGGATGTTAACATACCAGGGTACACAACCTACAGGGGAGAAGGGGGGGGGGTAGCTGTAGAACAAAAAGAGTAAAGTACTTGAAAAGTACTGGTATAACTAAAGGTTCTCTACTGGGACTATATTGCCCTCCTTCCTCCCCACCCTAAACCAGTTCTACTTTCATAGGCACAGATTTAACTGACAACAGGTACTTCCTGTTTGGAAGCAGGAAGTGAGTGATCACAGAGCCACCAAAGACTCACCATCAGGGCAAGAGTAGCTCTCCATCCCCTCCAGCTCTGGTAGGTCTGACTCTGAGCAAGTGAGGAGACTACTGAGAAATATAGGAACTTCTTGTCTCAGAACAGGGAAATCAGGAGATCATTATACCAACTACTTGAAAAAAAAACTCCTCCTAAATGCAAAGAAGACAAAAGCTATGTTCTTCTCCACTAATTACTATACTAACACCTTTTCACCAAGCAATCTTCCCCAACTATCCACCATCCTTGGAGAAAGCCTTGACTATGTTGACAAATTCAAATATTTAGGGGTATGGATTGACAACAGGCTTGATTATACTCAGCATATTGAAGAACTTCTGAAAAAACTTTGCCAGAGGCTTGGCCTTTTCTTCAGAATTAAACATTATTTAACCAGAGATCCAAGACAGAGACTAATCCAGGCCTCATTTCTATCACTTATTGACTATGCAGATTTCCTCTATGGCCACTGCTCTATTTCCTATTTAAGTAAACTGGATACCTTGTACCATAGAGCTCTCAGGTTCATCACAGATCTTCCATTCAACACTCATCATTGCTCTCTCTACGCTGCAGTTGGCTGGACATCCTTACACCTCAGAAGGAACAAAAATGCTGCATTATGGATATACAAAACCCTGTCTAACAAACTTCCATCCTATATTTTAGATTGCTTTACACTGGCCACAGCTAGATTATATGCCCTAAGAAGCAACAACCTCATCACTTTGAAGCTACCCAAAGCCAGCACTCGGCATAGGAGATCTGCAATCAGTTACTCTCTAGCAATGGCATGGAATTCTCTGCAGAAGACCCTAAAGTTGACCACCTTTATACCTCTAACATCCTTTAAAAAGCTCTACACAAGTCTCTTCCCAGAGATATGCAATTGTTTTCACAAGGCTTAGTCCAATCACATCAGTTACCCCCTTTTTTCTACTGCAGCTGCTAGCCCTTACCAAGACCTCCACAGCTACCCTGTCCCTGTCACTTACTTCTACCCCACTCACTCACTACTAGTAGACTTAGTCCCTATCCAAAACTCCCACCAGCCCCTCTATGTCATTTTCAGAGGCTGTTTTCAACATTTTAGTAGTCATCAATCATAACTGTCTGGTTTAGCTTGCCTTGGAGCCTGTAATCTCCGCTACCCTGTTTGTATATATGTTTATATTATTGTATCTGTTTATATAGATGTGTTTTGTATATGTCTGCTTTTGTACCTTCAAGTTGTTCCTCGACCTATCAGGTCCATCTTGTAAATGAGCTTTGCTCAATGATGTCCGCCTGAATAAATAAAGATTTTGATTGATTGATTGATTGATTAAACAGGGAGGAGAGGAGGCACTGTAGGTCACCTTAGAGACTGGAAATGGCACCACAATCTGCACAGGGGTTGTATATAGACCTCCATTGTCAGGGGGAAGGAATGGACAAGGATATGATAGAAGGCATACTTAGGATGGCAGAGAAAGGGGAGATACTGTTGATGGGGGACCTTAACATGCCAGATGTTAACTGGAGCACTTTTGCGGCAGCCACATCCAAAAGCAGGGCCATTCTTGATGCCCTTCAGGTGGCATGCCTCAAACATCTAGTTCTGGAACCTACTCATGAGGGAGACAGTGAGAGGATCCCGGATCTAGAAGTGGGTAGCCATTTGGGAACAAGTGACCACCAAACAGTGTGGTTCACGATAAACTCAGCTACAGAGTCAAGCCATACAAAAGTGTGGGTTCTGGACTTCAGGAGGGCTGACTTTGGCAAGATGGGAGAGTGCCTTAGAAAAGCACTAGCTAACAGGCTAGAAGGAGGGGTGGAGCAACAATGGGCAAATATCAAAACTGCCATCACAGAGGCAACAAGCCTTTGTGTGAAGCAAATAAACAAATCAAAATCAAAGAAAAAGCCACTGTGGTTCTCAAAAGAGGTGGTGGTGAAGGTTAGGGAGAAAAAGATAGCATTTAGGAAGTATAAGGAAACACAGAAGGAGCAGGACAGAGAACTGTACCAGTTAAGGCTGAAGGAAGCAGGGAGGAAAGTCAGAATAGCAAAGGCAC
Organism: Neoceratodus forsteri; assembly: GCA_016271365.2. Taxonomy (NCBI): domain Eukaryota; kingdom Metazoa; phylum Chordata; order Ceratodontiformes; family Ceratodontidae; genus Neoceratodus; species Neoceratodus forsteri. Next base: position 49,574,780 of record JADMNL010000031.1, on the reverse strand, counting down.
AAACTGAGGAAAAGATAGCCAACTCAGTTAAGAAGGGGGATAAAATATTTTCTAGGTATATCAGGGAGCATAGAAAGACAAAGGGAGGGATAGCGAGGCTGAATAGAATGGATGGTGGGTGGGCAGAGCGTGACAGTGAAAAAGCAGGGATACTGAATGAATACTTCTGTTCAGTATTCACAAAAGAGGAAGGGGGGAAGGTGCCTAATCCAATTAACAGAAGCACTCTGGAGAGGGGGGTTGATCCCAGTCCTTTCACAGAAAGAAAGGGTTCTGAAAGAACTCCTAAAACTGAAGGTGGACAAAGCAATTGGGCCAGATGAAATTCACCCCAGAATTCTAAAAGAATTAAGCAGAGAACTAGTGACACCACTGACTACCCTATTTAATAAATCATGGGAGGATGGTGTGGTACATGAGGACTGGAAGAAGGTGGATGTGATTCCCCTTCACAAAAGTGGGACCAAGACAGAGGCAGAAAACTACAGACCTGTCAGTTTGACCTCTGTGGTAAGGAAAGTGATGGAATCACTTCTGAAGGAAAGAACTGTCGAGTACCTAGAGGCCAGTGGGGCACAGGACCCAAGGTAGCATGGGTTCACAGCGGGAAGGTCATGTCAGACTAATCTAATTGATTTATTTGACTGGGTGACCAAAGTAGTAGACCAGGGAGGGGCTGTGGACATGGCCTACCTAGACTTTAGCAAGGCATTTGACACAGTCCCACAAAAGATTAGTAGTCAAATTAACCAGCCTGGGGTGGGTCCCAGGGTGGTAGCCTAGGTAAAACATTGGCTGAACAACAGGACACAGAAGGTAATTGTAAATGGAGTCCACTCTGAAGAAAGAGGGTTACTAGTTGGGTACCCTGAGGTTCAGTACTCGGTCCAGTCCTTTTAATGTCTTTATAAGTGACATTGCAGAGGGACTGGTAGGAAAAGTATGCCTCTTTACAGATGACACAAAGATCTGCAACAGGGTTGATACACAAGGAGGCATGGAAAGGAAGAGAGGGACTTGGCAAGGTTGGAGGAATGGTCAAATAGGCAGCTTGGATTCAATGCAAAGAAGTGCAAAGTAATGCACCTGGGAAACAAAACCCAGGGGAAGATTACACAATGGGGGGCGAGGTAGTAACAACAACAAAAATGGAAAGGGACCTGGGGGTAATCATATCAGATGACCTTAAGGTTGGCAAGCAATGTGAGAAGGCAGTAGGAAGGGCTGGGGAGGATACTGGGATGTATAGGGAGATGTATCACCAGCAGAAAACAGGAAGTTGTTATCCCCCCCCGTAAAGACAGTTGGTGAGACCCCATCTGGTGTACTGCGTCCAGTTCTGGAGACCCCATCTCTGCAAGGACATAGACAGGATAGAGGCAGTTCAGAGGAGGGCAACTAAAATGGTGCAGGGTCTGCAAGAGAAGCCATATGAGGAGAGACTAAAGGAGCTTAATATGTATACCCTTAAGGAAAGGAGGGCGAGGGGGGACATGATAGAAACGTTTAAGTACCTCAGTGGAATCAACAAAGTCCAAGAGGGTAGCATTTTTCAGAAAAGAGATGTGCAAGAACAAGGGATACAATTTGAAGATGGGGGGAGGGACGACTGGGCAATGTGAGGAAGTATTTTTCACAGAGAGGGTGGTGGGGCGACGGAAACAGCCTTCCTGGGGGGGTTGTGGGGTCTAAAACTGTGGGAGAATTCAAGAATGCATGGGACAGACATAAGACAATTTTTGTGGGGGGTAGGAAGAAATAGGCTGTTGGTTAAATAGGATCTGCAGCTTATCCTCTAGGTAGGGAAATGGGCAGACTAGGTGGGCCAAGCGGTCCTTATCTGCCATCAAAGTCTATGTTTCTATGTTTCTAAGCCCTTGCTTCACTACAATGGCCCTCCCTAGATGGTCACCTTCAGTACCCCCTGCTTTGCAATGCTTACAAGCTCCTACACTGCTATTCCCCTGATAGCCTGGCCAGTCTCTTGGCTCCCAAGCACTCAGCGTGCACCTTCCGAACCTTTGGGTATAACCTCCTAGATAAACCTAGGGTTCAGACAACTGCTGGCAGGAAATCCTTTGCCATTGCTGCCCCAGCCCTATGAAATAAGTTTCCTCCCCACCTTCAGGAAGCCCCCTCCCTTGGATCTTTCCGCATGGGACTCCGTGCTCACTTACTAGAAGTTAGCGTCTGCTCCTGTCAATGAGAGGACTTACCCAAATTCAAAGACCAGGCCCTCACTAGACTAAGCCATGCACTGCTGTATTATGTATTACCTTCTCTCTCCCGATTGCTACACTGCTACCCTTGTCTATTCCTGTAACAGTCTTCTCCTGTAACTAATTTTTGGCACTATGTCAACACTGTTTATCCATGCACTTGATTTTTAACTAATGTTATTCTGCACTGTGACTTTGTTTCCTTTACTGTACTTGTATACTTCTGCAACTAATTCCGGGTCGCCCCTGAAAAAGGGACCTTTGGGGCTCAGTGGGCCTACCCGGTTACCAAAACTGAATAAATAAATATATTCTTATTTCTTTATCCTATCCCTTCAAAATTCCTCCACATATATTTACCTCTTCCTTCACCAAATTGTATGTGTTCTTTTTGATAAATTCTATCTACTTCCTTTGGTACTTTAAACAGCATTTATTGTGATTTCTTTGTTCTGTATAAATCTTTGACATCTCACTTGCCATATCCCCCACTTAATTATTGCAAAAAATCACATATACTGTACTTCTTTCCATATTCATCTACCCCTCTGCTGGTTGAACCAGCATAACATTCTGTGGTGATTTGCATACGCAGTCCATGATGCTTTGCATTATGGGGGCATGTGTCATTTTGTATTTCTTTGAAAACTTGGCTTCCCGGCCAATGCCCTTTGGGGTAACCATTGTGTAATGCCCCAAATACTGCCCCTTTCCCATTTGCCCCAGTCTCCTGTGTGCCCAAGGCTCCACAATAAGACTGCAGCTGCAGTTAAATTATTTTTTTTTCTTTGCTTCTGCAGCCTGCCCAGCCCTAGCACAAGGTAATGCCATCCTTGTACTGGGAAGCTGCCTACCTCCCTGGGCACGAGGCCGCAGGCCGAGTGGCATCCAACAACTGAAGCATGACATTATCCCAAATGACACACACCCTGGATGGCATCATTGCTATTATATAATGGCTCGTTGTTATATATAAAATAAAAAAAATAATTTTAAAGAATGTTTTTATTAGTGTGGAATAATATTTTTGTTTCTTAAGAGGAGATGCAAAAAAACAGTATTAAAGTCTAAACAACCATCTACAGGTTCACAGTGAGGCTGAGACTGGACCCGTGATGTGCTGGGATAACATCACAGGTCCAGCCCAAGACTGACCAATCAGAGATCAGGATTTTTTCTTGCCATTGTATAATCTGTATTTCATATACTAGTACTTCATATGTCATTTCTTTGAACACCTACATCCCCCACATTCTAGCTAACATTCTCCAAACTTTTTTTATAAACTTGCATTCAAACAACATATGCTAAATAGTTTCCTCTTGGTTCACACATTGCTTCCCCAAACAGTTCCTTTCATCCATCCTTTCATGCTTTAAATTCCCTTTCACATTAATCTTCCCATGGCTATACATCCATATTACTTCCTTCATCTTTTTTGGTATTCTTTTTTCCAACATTGTTTCTAACAGTATGTCCACATTAATTCCATCCTCCACTTTAAACATGGGTTCTTCATAATACTTGTCTTCTATAAGTTACCTCCCTTTTTTATCTTTATTTCATCTCTTGAAACATTCCATTGTGTTAGATATTTCCTACAAGTATTCACGAGTCTCTTTGCGGATGACTGAAAACTGGGGGCGGTGGTGGATGGGGAGGAGGGGAGGGTGGCCCTACAGGGGGACCTGGAGGCTCTGGAAAGGTGGTCTAGAAAGTGGAAGCTGAGGTTCAATGCAGAGGAAATGCAAGGTACTGCATCTGGGAGCCAGAAAACCCGGGCCAAGTGTACACCCTGTGGGGGGCTACAAGTCTCAATGGCTGAAAGGGACCTGGGGGTGGTGGTGGTGGATGTCAAGATGAACAACTCTGAGCCTTGTAGGAGGACAGCGGCCAAGGCCAACAGGATGCTGGGATGCATCGCTAGGGGGATCACCTCCAGAAGGAGGGAAGTGATACTCCCCCTGTAACAACCTGGTGAGAGAGGCCGCACTTCGAGTACTGTGTGCAGTTTGAGGCGACACTTAAAGAGGACATTGGACCCTGAGAGGGTCCAGAGGAGGCAACCAAAATTATCTGGGGCTTGGGGATAGGACCTATGGGGAGAGGCTTGAAGAGCTGAATATGTACACACTGGAAGAGAGAAGGGACCGGGGGACATGATAGGAGGTCTTCAAGTACATGAAGGGGTTAAATAGGGAGAAGCAGTCAAGGTGCTCCAAGGGGGCAATTAGAGGGCATGGGTGGAAGCTGGAGGAGGAGATTCAGGAGAGAAAGGAGGAGGTGCTACTTCACTGAGAGGGTGGTGGAGCCATGGAATGCGCTGTCCAGGGGGCTGGTGGAGGCAGAGACAGTGGAGGGGTTCAAGAGTGGGTGGGTGGAACAGGTACAGGGGAAGGGTTCTGGATGCAAAGTCCTGCGTAGTGGGAATATCCGGGACTGGGAAGGGAGAAGCCAGAGAGGACGAGGAGGGCAGCAAAGTCAGCTCCCAGGGTGGGGGCTGACATAACGAGCAGACATGAAAGACCGTTAGGCCTATTCTGCTGGCATTTTAGTATGTTAGTATATATTCTGGTAACCATGATTTTTTTTTACATTTCCTATTTTCCCCCAACTGTCCATCATTACCCCCTCCCAATCATTTATCAGAACTAAGCATACATTCTGCTCTTTTTGCAATATCGGTCTTATATTCGTATATACAAACATTAGGAAAAATACAATAGGATTTAACATGTTTAATCCTCCCTCATTTACAGGTCTGTATGTGTACGCTCTTTTTATGGGGTTTAATCTGCTCCCCCATAATAATGAAAAAAACAATCTTAACACTTTCATCTGCATTTCTCATGGTACTGGGAAAATATGCGCCACATACAAAAATATTGGAATTATGAATGTTTTGAGCATCTTTTCCCTCATCATGTTCCTGCTCTTCCATCTCTTAACCTTCCCTGCTGCTATCTGAAATTATCTTTCCCAGTTTTCTCTTGCTGTATCTATTCCTTCATAAAATAGAAATATTAGGAATAATTTATCATTAGCTAGGTCAATGCTTCCCTGTTTTTCTCTTAACTTTCCCTAATGGAAATATCTTGCTTTTACTTCTGTTAATTGTTATTCCTGTATACCCCTTATACCTTTCTAGTATCTGAACTGCTCTCTCCCCTGACTTCTGATCCTTCATAAAAAACAATCATCTGCATAGGCACTAGTTTTTATTAAATCCATTTCCCCCAATTTTATTGCCTTAACCTGTTTGTCTTCTTTAATTAGTCTTAACAATGGACCTAGACACATGACGTACAAAAGGGGACTCAAGGGGCATCCCTGCCTTACCCCATTCTTAATATACATCGATGTCCCTAAATGTCCATTTATCAAAGGGCATACATGTGCCTCAAAGTACAAGGCTCTTGCTATCTTCACTAGTTCTGTTTGAAATTTTCATTTTTCTAATATGTCCCATATATAATCCTGTTTAACTGAATCAAAAGCTGTCTCTTGATCTAGTGTATACAAATACCCTTCCAGTTCTTCCCTAGTACCTTTCTTTATTCACTATTTCTCTAACATAAATTACATTTTGCTTTATATTTCTTCCAGGCAATGCACATGTTTGTGTTTTCATAACTAGTTCTGATGCACACTCAGCTAACCTTCTCTGTATGATTTTTGCTAAAATTTTATAATCTGCGGTTAACAGGCTTATAGGTCTCCAATTATGAATAGCTGCTGTATTTCCTTTTTTATGAATGAATATAGTAATTCCCTGTTTCATTGTCTCCGTCACCTCCCCCTTAATAAAAATCTTGTTATATACTAATGCAAGTATTTTTATAAAAAACATTTGGAATCCCACCCATTCCTGGGGCTGTATTATCTGTTAACGACTTTATAGCTTCTTTCATTTATTTTTCTGTAATGGGCTCTTTTATCAGCTGTTTACCTATATCCGAGATTTGTGGGACTTGTATCTGCTCTATTATCTCTTTTGGTACCTTGTCTTTTGATACTTGAAACTTCTGTCTTAAATGTTCCTGTACTATTCCCATCATTTGTTTTTTATAGCTACACATTTTTCTCCATTTTTATCTATTAATTCATACATTACCCTTTTTTCTACTCTTTCTCTGTCATCCTCCATAGGACTGGTTTGAGCTTTGGTTCCCTGAGTGCCACATTTCTGCGCCATTACTAATGATCTCATTCTATTGTATTGATATTCCCACATTTGTTGTTTAATTTCTTCTATTCTTTCTGTATGATTTCTCCCATCTTTATGCTGCTCCTTTATTTCTTTATATAATTTACCCCTCAGGCTTAAATATTTCTGGTATTTAGTTCTCTCTTTCTTCTGCGCTGCTTTTATCATAATGTCCCTTATGTCTGCTTTTGTGTCATCCCACCATTTCATTACATCTTCATACAATCCCAACACTGTCCCCCTTGCTGCAAACATATCTAGCAATTCTTCCTATACTTCTTTATTTTCTAAATTTTCCAAATTCATTCTCCAGTATCCTCATCCATGCATTGCAGTCTTTCCAATATTTATTTTAGCACATACTGCCACATGATCTGTTGTTTCTATTGGTACTATATATGCTTCCTCTACTGCCGCCCTTTCAGATACAAACCAAAAGTCTATTCTTGACAACAGTCTCCTCTAAAATATGTATGCTCCAGTCTCTTTCCTTTAATTTCAAACACATCCTCCATCCTTGCCTTTTTTTAGTATATTGTTTAAACATACAGTATCACAAAACATTTTCTCAGTTGTTCTACCCCAATCCTATTTTTTGATCCCACAGTTAAAATCCCCCCCCATAATGTAAGTTTTGCAGTATGCAAAAAGGTTCAATTGTTCCCATTAGTTTATTTCTATCTGCTTTTGTCTGAGGATTATACACATTTATCACCCTAATTACTTGTCCCTTAAGTGCAATGTCTACCATAATTGCTCTACCTGGAGCTATGTCTATCACTTTTAGTATTTTAATTTCTTGTGAAAAAAATGCAATCCCCTAGCCTGAACAGGTTTCTTCTCCCAAAGACCATATCGAAGGTCACCACCTCCATTCCTTTTGTGTCAAATTTATTTTTGAGACTGAGTACAACCTTGTATCCTGCAACATGACTATATCCCCTTTAAGTCCTTCCAGTATTTCAAATGTAACCATTCGCCTTGTCTTATTTCTTATACTATTTACATTACATGTAATGCAACTAAGGCCCTCCATGCTGGGTTTTGTTTTTTCTCCTTTCCGTTCTGCCTCTATCCTATTTTATCTTTTTTCCTTTTCTTAGACGCTTATGTATTTACTGAATCACAGTCCGATGCTCCCCCCTCCTCTATCTCGTCTGAGAGAGAATCATCAGTGTCCTCACCTGCAGTCACCCATTCTTTGTCCTGTAACACTATAAATTTATTTGATAATTTCACTACTTCTTCTTCTTTTTGTTCCATAGACTTAGGTTCCACTTGCTTTATTCCCTTATTTTTGGACCTGGTCACCGCTGTGAATTTCTTCAACTTCTTCCCTTCAAGTTTCTGAATCATTTTTTGATTATTTTGCTCTGCCTCAGACGCCATTCTAACCCGTTACAATGGTATGCTCTATTTGCCCACCAGAGGTGGAAGGTTCTATATCCACTCGACTCCCTTCCTTATCTCTGTCTTCTTCTTCTTCGTCTTCTCTTCATGCCACATCCACAATTTTGTCCTGTTTTGCTTTTTTTTTTTTTTGCTAGGGCCAAATATATATATCCTGCTCCCCTTGTTCTCCAGTGTCTGGACTACTGTAAGTTGCCCTGGGACAATTATTAAATGAGTGTCCCGATTTTTCACATATACTGCATCTAATAGGATTCTTACAAGCTGCCCCATAATGTCCTAACTGTCCACATAATCCACATTTAATTCTCTCACAAGCATTACTCAAGTGTCTTTTATCCCCACATTGATAACACGCTCGTGGTTGGCCAGCAAACAACACAATTCCTCTATCTCTTCCCAAAAAGAAACAGTTGGGCAGATGTTCCATTTCTCCATTTTGTTGTCTTAATACCACTTTAAATTTCCAGCCACCTGTCCACAGATTCTCTTCATCTAATATTAGCTCTGGTGGACCCTTCAATTCACATTTCTGTTTCAGCCAAAAGGCTATATCTGCCACATTTACTCCTTCATTCCTAAATAAGATCGTTACTATTTTAAATGCTGGTTTTGTCAATGGTATTGCCATGAAATCTTTCCACAATGTTGTATGTTTCAGCTGATGATACAGTTTCCAAAATTTATCCAGGCCTGAGGGATGTTTAAAGCTTATGTCATAAATAATGTCTCCAGGAGTATGTGTTAAGGCATGTACTTTATAATCATAAAACTTCATGCTTCCTTTAACGAGTTGCTGCCCCACAAACAATCTACCTGGAGCATCTGCTGCCAGGACTCTGTATTTAAGTCTTACAGCAGTTCTTTGCTTCACAGGTTCATCGGTCACTTTGCTCTTTTTCTGTTTGAATTGTTTTTTTTTCTAATTCCATGGAGGATTCAACTCCTCCCTCTCTACAGGGCCTATATTTTCTTCCACATCCTCCCTTGGATTCACCACCTTTTTTGATTCATCCTGCACTTCTGCTTGTTCTACAGGCTCCATTATCTCCTTGTCCTCTTCTGTTTCTATCTCTGTCTGCATATTAGTTTGAGGGGCATTATTTGGGTCCCATCCCTTTCCATCCAGGTTTTTTTTCCAACCTGCATCAAATAGGGCCATAGCGACCCATTCTGGAATATCAGGAAAGTCTATATCATCATCATCCATCTCATTTAAGCCTTCTTTTGAGTCCCCCCCCCCCCAATTCTGGCTGCACTTTCCTTGCTTCATTTCCCTCTTAGTTGCAATATTACTGTCACCATCCTGTTTACTTGTATTTCTTTTTATATCAGCACTTTTACACATTGCCCGTTTTAAGCCAAGCCGTTTCTGACTTTTCCGGCTTTCCCTTTCAGGACACTTATGTCGGCATCATTCTCATCTTGGCCATCATCAATTTCATCTAGCAGCTCTGCTGCTGCCACGTCATCTTGTTTCAGCTGGGCTTGACAGGCCTCCTTCCTCCTGTCACTCGTTCTCAGCTGTTTTCCTTTAAAACCACTTCCTTTCTTTGCCAACACTCCTTTTTTACTTCTAGCTTGTGCTTGCTTTGTTTCAATGTTTATTTTTATATTACCTTCTCCCTCCATCTCCACGAAGGTAGTCGTTGCATCTTTTCTTTCTTTCTCTTCCGCATTAAGCCTCTCAGACTCCACGGTCTCACTGAGTTCCATTATGCGCATTTTCTCCTCATAATCCATCCATTTCTTTGGTCTCTAGCTCCATTAAGGCCAAGCAGAAGACCCGCTCTTAGCCTCAAGTCGTCCTCTCTCTCGCACCACCAAACTGCTACTGACCAGCATCAGTCATCCAGCACAGCTCCCTCTACAGCACAGTAGGAGAATTTTCCCGGTGCCCTGGCCAAATGTCCCCCAAGTCACTTAAAATATCACTAACAGCTTAATCTGGTTCAAGGTCAGTTGGCATTCATCTGTATCCCCCTCCCCTCCAGGTCGTGCCTGAAAATAGGCAAGAATTTGACTAATGCACTTACCCGGTCAACAAAAACTAAATAAATAAATAAAGTCAGAGAAAGTATGTCATTTTTTTCTAACTGTGCCAATCAGATTCAAGACTGATCATGAACATTATTCTTTCTCCTTCCATTTTTTAAAATCTAATGTCTATTAAAAAGACTCTCTAAAATAGTAACGGGAAATAGCAGTACATTTCACTGGTTTCAGCCTAGGATTTACAATCCCTTTCATTTTATAGACTGTAATTTTAGCTTTTGTTTTAATAAAAAAAAAAAAAAAAAGGGGGGCGATGAGAAGTCAGTACATTGGCACAATGAAAGTGTTCCCGCTTGCAATGCCCTGGATCAGCATTTTGGAAGGAGCATGGGTCGTTGAGGGCTAGTCAGTGGAGGAAGGACTAAGCATCCTAAAGATAGCTTTCATTTTTCAGGGATAGAGGGGGACACTGTTCCCACAGCATGACTGTTAACTGATGGAGACCAATAAGGAGCTCAGTCAGGAGCAACAGAAGGGAAGGGGTTACCGCGTGACCCCCACCACACATGCGTGCCAATGCACGGCAAAAGCACTGTACACCAGAACCATGAGGAGAAAAAACAGGAAATTGGGAGAAAATGCCAGCCATCCAAGTTGGCAACCTCCGCAGGCTCTTGTACAACCGACACAGCAGGTCCCCCACCACACTGTGGCTCTGGGTAAGCAGTGGGTAACCTGTAAGTCCATCAGAAGGTCGTTAAGGGGTTAGGTGGTGCCTCCAGGTGAGACAAGAGGGGTAAAAAGTTCTATAGAAAAAAAGGAGAAAAACAAGTGTTACTGATCATTTAAATCTTGTGATTTAAACATTATTTTCTGTGAATGGCTAGTTGACTACTGTACCTGTAATGATCCTCACAGTGACGTATCCGCCACTTTAAATTGTGATTTATTTGAATTTTTCTTAGTTTTAATGATCTGTATTGCCAGATATGCGAACACATTTTCCTAGAATTGCTCAGTTAGTTGCTGTAGTGTTTATTGTTTACCACAATAAACACTTGCTTTCTTTAAAAACAACCTTAGATGCTAGGCACCAACTGTATTTTGTGTTTACATGCTGGTGAATAAAACTTTTTGTTTCATGTTTACTGTGATTACTTGGTTATTTGTCAGCATAACATTTTAAGCAGTGTTCTCTCAAAATGAGCTAAGAGTGTATTATACAAAAAAATTAACATCTTGGTGGGAAGAAGGAAGACGTTCTGTCAACCAGGGGCAGTGGTGCCATCACAGTCACTTCAGCTTTGCTCTCATGTCACTGTTCTGCCACTGCTGCGGCCAACTGACAGAACGTTGTTAATTATGCTCTTTATAATTACTGGTGAGCCCGTTTATTGACTGGACTGACACCACTTTCCAACGCTGTAATAACTGGATTCCATTCCGTAATAACCAGCCAGTTATTACAGCATCTGGTGTCAGCCCAGCCTGATACCACGAAAACAAAAGCAGGATTTAACATACAATACTTGAATCGATGCAATAAACCATTCACATATGTCCAATGTAAACTTTATAGCAGCCAGGAAGAATGACTCAGGCAAATGTAAATAAGAGCTGCCTACAAACGTTTTCACTTAAAAATCACTCCTGACGCACTCGCAGCACTTCACAGCCAGTCACACACTTTCATGCCAACATAGTTCTTCTGAAACATGCCCCCATTATTTAAGGGCAGAAACATGTTTTTACACTAAATAATTCCAAACATTGAAAGGGAAAGGGAACATTGTTTAACCAGGAGTAGCACACCAAGCTAAAGCTTGTTTCCAGATGCGACCTGGGAGCACAAGGAAGTTAAATGACTTGCCCAGGATCACACAGTATGCACCTAGGCAGCTGTGGGATTCAAACCCAGGTCTCCAGATCTACAGCTCGGAGCCTTAACCCACTGCGCTATACTGCCTTATGAAGCGCTTGCTGTTGGTTTTTAGATTAGTGAAATCTATGTACAGTACAACCTCGATTATTCGAACCCCTATTATCCAGATCTCCAGATTATCCGAACTCTGACATTGCCCCCTCCCCAACTCTGGTTTGCCTAATGTTATGGACCCCTAGATTATCCGAACAAATCTGATGTCTCCCAGAGCAGTCGGACAATTGAGGTTGTACTGTATTAGACTAGATTTATGATTTATTTTTTTCTCCCTCCTACATGCTCCAACACCCACCACTCCTTCAGGCTACCAAGGCCCCATCCAATCCATCTGTCAATTACTGAGCCTCCAACCTCACATGGCAGCCACCCACAGGATAACCCGGATGTAACCCTTTGCCGGGTGGGTTCCTTCCTTCAAGGGAGAAGGCACCAGGGGGTGACCAGCGCAACTACTTGGTCCCCAGGGTGCTGCTGAGGTGGAAAGGCTCCTTCAGGGCATTGGTGGCATCAGTAGACCAACAGCCGTCATCCGTCATCCAGTTGATCATGGAGCGGTTTCCTGTTTTCTGTGCTGTTCCCCCTTACGCCGCCTCTGCAATGCTCCTGGTCTCCACCAGAGGCCACTGCAGTGCAACACTGCCCCGATACCTGCCCCAGGAGAGGAAAGCAGTCCTACGGGTGCTAAATCCTCTCCTTCCCCTGCCAGCCCCCGGCATCCTGAGTCTGTTCCCAAACCCAGGTCGTTGGCATGGTTCGAGGTAAGGTGCCAGCGCCTCAACCCTCCACGCCACCAAGCCAGCAGATTTATGATTTTAAAACATAGGGCCACCTCGTAAATAGGACCTTTGGTCCTAATGTTATGATGGTCAACTTTTACTGTATAAAAATTAAGATTTTACTACTACTCTTGCACTTAATCCTACAGTGGGCTGATGGCAAGCAGACAAACTTAGGGAAAGCTGTCAGCTCTACTCTGGCTCACATTTTAAAATGTAATCATTATCCTTTTATTATCACTTTTACACCAGCAATTATATAAAATAATGGATGGGGTGTTACATTTATTTATATATATGTATTTTTTTTTTTTTTTTACACCCTTGGTGTGTATTACCATCACAAACCACTCATGCTTCACTCTCATAGTTTATGTGGAATTACACACCTGGTATATATAAAAAAATATATATATATCAACATACAACAAACCATCCAGGTATCCAGTGAACAAGAAGACCACAATTGAGCACTTACAAAACAGCGACTCAATTACGGTTGCCTGTGTTCAGGGCTACCTGGCATGGTAGCGACCATATACCTGGGTGGGTGGGTGAGGTAGGGCAGCGGGAAGTGTCATGTGTGCACATGTGTGGGTGGGAGGAAGGGAAGGGGTATGTGAGAAAGGAGGTGGTGGACAGCTGCTGAGCTGGTCAGCTAGTGTGGTGGGGAGGTGGCTGGCTGGGGTGTACAGGGTTGGTCGGGCGCCAGTGCATTTTAATCCGGCAGGCGGTTTGTAATTCTTTTAGATTTTGACCCCTCCCAACGTGCACCCCTGGAGCTGAGAATCCTTGTGGGGTGCATATGTAACCCCTAGGTGGCACTACTCAAGGGCTACTACCCCTGCCTGCTTGGCTAGTTGCAGGATAAGGGGCCTGGGTACTGAAAAGGGTGCCTCCACCCAGAGGACAGGGTTGTTAGTAACAAGGCTAACCTGGATACAGTCCTCTGGGACACTGTAACCCCCCTCTTTCCCCTCTAGTGGCCTAGACAATATGCAACAAACACTTTCACACTAGCCCCTATTCAGCATACAAATCCCCACATTGTTTGCACTTACCACCAGGGCTGGTTCCACCAGTTCGACCCTGGAGACCACCTGCAAAACAATGTTAGGCACAGCAAATAACACCAGTACAGCACTTGTGGTACAAACTGGAACCACAGTCAGATTAAATACAAAAGAGTTGGATCTGATTTATTCAGGGGAACTGAAGAAGGGAGGGGCGTAATCAGGTTGACTGATTCTAAAACTGATATAGTCAGGAACTTATGCATGCACTTTTAGTCCCTGCATAGTCACATGCTCTGGGTACCCAGTTGGAAGTAAGGTGGACTAGCCTAAAACACTGCCCGGGGTAGGCCTTGCGTTGCAGCTGGTTGGGGCCCTGTGGTGAGAAAGAAAAGGCATGCACAACCACACACAGTTTGTAATCCGGAGCCAGGAGGCTCAGTTCGTGAAAGGAAAACAACAATGCAATCAGATGACAATACTTGTGATTTAGGTGATGTTGCAAGGAGCTACCCTGATTGTTACTCACGCTACCCAATATAAGACACAGGAGGGACGAAATGGAGACTGCAGGTTGACTACTGGTATGCCAGAAGAAGCAGGGCCCACATGAATCACTGAGTTGTCATTCCTGTCCGAGATGTTGAGCAGGAGGCTGATCCCTGGGTGAGTCTCGCCGATGGTGCTCTCTGTGCCTGAAGTAGCTGGCTGGGACAGTGTGGCAGGGCCCAGGCCAGGTAAAACAGTTTGGAAATCAGTCTGGGAAGGCAGAGCAGCTTCCAGCAAACGTAGCATGATTAAACAGTGGGGAACCAAACTGCAACCCACTAACAACACACATAGTTTATAGTAAAGCAGCCATCATACCACAAACTGGATAGCAGCCCAGCAGCAATATCAGTGTCTCTCAGCAAAACCGGGAGTTCTATGGTGAATGGATGTCCTGACAGGCCGATCACATACAGCAAATCTTCGGTCTTCTTCAGGTTTAAGCCTGTTCACACTTCAGTGGCTTTTCTCTCCCTCAATTCAGATACAGTCTGGATTATTCAGCCTTTCAAAGGATTCCCTCTTGAGGGACTGCAGGCAGACAGGCCAGACTCAGCCTTTCCACCAGTCTCCCGTGCGAACTACACAGAAGCTGCTGCTTGAATCACTGAAGCTGTGTTCTCTTCAAACTCTAACTCCAGACTGACTCTCTGCTGCAGGCAGCACCGGGACTTCCTTTGGATCCAAAAGGGTTCTGGCTGGTTGGTTCATCTGTCTGTCAAAGCAAGGGCTTCCCCTCCAGGTCTGATTTGGTGCCAAAATGTAAAAACTACAATTCCCACAGAAATTCACTCCTACAAGATCCCTGGGGACAGACTCCACCTTAAGGTCCCCAAAGGTACTGATTGGTGCAATACAGAAATGTCCATGGTGCGAAGAAAGGCAGGTTGACAAACTATAATACCATTATTATTAGAGCAGCTAATCAGCAAACAATTGCCAATTCTAGCACAGCTCCCTCTGCACCATTAGCGATGGCAGAAGAGAGCAATATTATTGCAGCTCGGGTAGGACTCGAGCCTAGAAACACTCGGCACCTACCCAGATTAATTATACACTACAAAAATAATGTCTCTTAAAGTGACAGGCACTGAGGCTAACAGGGCACTCGCATGCAAACACTTTTACACCTGTAAAGACACAGAATACCCACCTGGCAGTGGGCATTTAAGCACATCCAAGGAAGACTTTTGGGAACCCCCATTTATAGGGGGGTTACACATACATTTAAAGTTGGTCACCACCTTGCAGTTTGCTGCGAGTGTACATTGCCGTAATTCATTTTTGGTGATGTACAATCGCTCAAGCGGCAACCGCTATTCCACGATCACCATTATGACATAGAACCCCTCATCCATTATTCTCTAGGCTTGGTTTGAACTGGTATTTGAAAAACTGCTTCTGCAGAAAACTCGGACTTGCAGTTTAAAATCTGTTTTCCTTTAACTGTTGCTGTGATTCTCAGTGCTGGCATTTCCTCACTGAATATTGTCAAAACTAGACTGGTTTTATAAATCTTGGTGTGGCTTGACCCTCCAAACTGTTAAACGTGAACGTACAACTTACACTTGCTTCTCTAGAGGAAGAGTGGGGTCCACCTTCTCTCCGGCTATGGCACTATGTTCCAAGGTCTGTGACTTGCTGTACTTTGATCCTCCAGCCCTAGGGCTCATCTGCTTCTGTTGTTTCAGGTGCTCTTTGGTTGGGTGAGAGGAGCGTTCCCAATCTGGACTCTCAAACTGTACTGTGGGGAGATTTAAAAACAACAATTAATAAAACACTAAAATCAGCAACAAATACAGTGCATGCCATTCTAGAATGAGCTACAAAACTAGGAAGGGGTGTGCTTCTGAATGCTTCTTAAAGAAAGCGGTGTGTTGTAGAACTGTACTGCCACGACATAATACATTCTAAAATTCTACCATGGTAAAGTGGTATGCTGTAGAATGAACAGTTACTTACTTGCCGTAACAGTAGATCTTCGAGAGACTCTCTTTCATCAGGCCACACCTATGGAATTATAACCACCAGGAAACTTTCTGCAAGCAGTCCACAAAGTGCTGCCCACAATGACATCCTATCTCGGCACTCCTATATAAACGTGGGTGGCCTCATCCCTCCTCAGTTCCCTGCTGGAGATCATGCTCAGAGGACCTCTTTCTAGGGAACCAGAAGAAAGCTTATGGTTCCACCTACCAGGCGAGGCTGACAACAGCAGGTAAACTGTACTGGAGAAAGAGACAGTAGTTTCAGAGCTCTGAATCCAAGAAGGAGGAGGGTGGGACACCATGGCATGATGAAAGAGAGTCTCTCAAAGATCTACTGTTATGGTAAGTATGTAACTGTTCTATCTTCTTTGAGGATATCTCTTTCATCAGGCCACACCTATGGAACGAGTACCAAGCAGTACTGACAATAAAATAGTCTGGGTGGCTGGAGCCTACAGGCCTAAGAAAGGAATCCTTGAAGCACAGCTACACAAAAACCTGCCCTTTTTCAAGAGGCAATTTCCAGACTATAGTGTTTAGTGATGGTATGGGGAAAGTACTCCAGGTGGCAGCTGCACGGATTTCTGCAGCAGACATTTTTTGAGACAGGCAACAGAAGTGGCCATGCCTCCGGTGGAATGACCACGAATGACACCAAGAAGTTCCTTATTGTACTTACTATAACAAAAAGTAATACAACTGGCCAACCATTTGGACAAGCACTGTTTAGAAACAGGTGTGCCCTCTTTCCCAGGGGTGAAGGAAACAAAAAGCTGTGAGGACTTCCTGCAGTCCCTTGTACAGTGTATACAGCACCTGAGTATTCTACATACATCTAATGCATGGAGCAACGCTTCCCCTGGATTGGCATGCTCAGGAAAATAAACTGGTAGGTGGATGGTTTGATTTAAAGTAAACTCAGCCACCACCTTAGTTTAACCTCAGTGGTAGGGAAAATGATGGAATCACTTCTGAAGAAAAGAACTGTCGAGTATCTAGAGGCCAGAGGGGCACAGGACCCAAGGCAGCATGGATTCACAGCGGGAAGGTCATGCCAGACGAATCTGATAGATTTCTTTGACTGGGTGACCAAAGTAGTAGATCAGGAAGGGGCTGTGGACATGGCCTACCTAGACTTTAGCAAGGCACTTGACACAGTCCCACACAAAAGATTAATATACAAGTTAGCCAGCCTGGGAGTGGGTCCCAAGATGACAGCCTGGGTAAAGAATTGGCTGGAGAATAGGACACAGAGAGTAATAGTAAATGGAGTCCACTCTGAAGAAAGGGGGTTACTAGTGGGGTACCGCAGGGTTCAGTATTAGAACCGGTCCTCTTCAATGTCTTTATAAGTGACATTGCAGAGGGACTGGAAGGAAAAGTATGTCTCTTCGCAGATGACACAAAGATCTGCAACAGAGTTGATGCACAAGGTGGGGTGGAAAGGATAAGAAGGGACTTGGCAAGGTTAGAGTAATGGTCAAATGTATGGCAGCTTAGATTCAATGCTAAGAAGTGCAAGGTAATGCACCTGGGAAACAAAACCCAGGGCAGAGTACACAATGAAGACACGAGATACTAACAACAACAAAATGGAAAGGGACCTGGGGGTAGTCATATCAGATTACCTAAAGGTGGGCAAGCAATGTGAGAGGGCAGCAAGGAGGGCTGGGGATACTGGGATGCATAGGAGAGGCACCACCAATAGAAAACAGGAAGTTATTATCCATCTGTACAGACAGCTGGTCAGACCCCATCTGGAGTACTGCGTGCAGTTCTGAGACCCAATCTCGCAAAGACATAGACAGGATGGAAGCTGTCCAGAGGAGGGCAACTAAAATGGTGCAGGGTCTGCACCGGAAGACATATGAAGAGAGACTAAAGGAGCTTAATATGTATAGCCTTGAGAAAAGGAGGGGGGGACATGATAGAAACTTTCAAGTACCTCAAGGGAATCAACAAAGTCCAAGAGGGTAGCATCTTTCAAAAAAGAGGTGTGCAAGAACAAGGAGCACAATTTGAAGATAGAGGGGGCGGCTCAGAGGTAATTTAAGGAAGTCTTTTTTCACAGAGAGGGTTGTGGATGCATGGAACAGCCTTCAGGAGGAGGTTGTGGAGTCAAAAACAGTGATGGAATTCAAGCATGCATGGGACAGTGATAAGGCAATTCTAGGGGGTGGGGGTAGGAAGAAGTAGGCTGCTGGTTAACTAGGATCTGCAGTTTATACATTAGGTAGGGAAATGGGCAGACTGGGTGGGCCAAGCGGTCCTCATCTGCCATCAAATTCTATGTTTCTATGTATGTGGTCCAACCACTCCTCTTTCTTGGCAACCTCTGAGGTAGTGGCGGTGGCCTGGGTGGGGAAGCAGGTTTCCCGAATCCTTGCCAGGTCAGCATGGAGATGAGCAACCTACTCCCTCAGACCAGAGAGGTGCCTACAAATAGGGCAGCAACGCAGGCTCCAGAATGTCTCCCAGAAGACTGCTGCTCCACAGCCAGTGCATTGCACCACTCCCCACATGTCTGTCTCCCTTCCTGTTTCAGATGTTTTTCTTTTTTTTTTTTGTTCTTATCTTAGTGTGTGCAAGCTTGTTGGTGTCTCTACCCCCTATTCAGTGTGCTGTGCCTTTAAGGATATGAAGAGGTATATGTTGTTCACAATTTTGGGGATGTGATGTCAGAACCCCTGATATAAAGGAAGTTATGCGCTGGGGGGGTGAGGAGCAGGGTGGATGGGAGTAGACCTGTGCTCTCCAGAAACAATCAACTACAACTCTGATCCTCCACCCCAGGGAGTGCCTTCCTTCCTTCCTTTCAGACACCTATTTCACAGAGGTTAAGTAACAGGTCTAGTCACAAATGACTGCAAATATCGCCCAGCTAGATTTCCTCCCTGGCAAATAAAAGTTAAACTAAGAAAAGTCAAGCCCAAAAAACAGAGAATCAAAACTACTTACAGTACTTACACAGGCCCAAAAATTAATAATTAAATTCAATGTAGTCTATTAAATTACCTCCTTGATTTAAAGAAGCTGGTGGCTGCTTTCTCTCTCTCTCAACAGTTACGTACTTACCGCAACGAGAGATCTTCCAGAGAATGTAAACAAGAAACAATCCAGCTGACAGTAAAAACAAACCACTCAAACGTTTCAAACCCCTAACAGCTACAGAAATGGTGCTGTCTGGTGAAAAATATACATACATACACCATTTACAGCAAGGGTGGGCTTATGTATCCTTTAAGCCTGATTCAGCTTGTCCCACAATCAAAAGCCTGTTAGAAACACAGAAGACTATGACAGCAGAAAGACCATTGGTCCCTCCAGTCTGCCTGTAACACCCAATCGTACCCTGAGATCTTTTATCACTTACAGGGGTTTTGCCTACATTTTCCACCCCCATGCTCTCTGTCTTACGACTACCCCTCGAGTAACTACTAAACTCTTAACTCTGCCCCAGCCATGCAGCCATGCTTGGAACCATTAATGGTTTTGGCAATCATCACCTCCGCTGGCAGGCCATTCCATGGCTCATCCACTCTCTCTGTTACATAAAATATTCTCGCGTCCCTCCTGAATCTCCCACCACTAACTTCCACTTGTGTCCTTGTGTTCTAGATTCACTACTTCTCTCGGTTTACTCGGTTTTAAAGGCAGAAGAAGGTGCAAGGCCCATCGGGACTGCCTTCCCCACACCATGTGGGGGGGGGAGCTTAACCAATGCTGTAAAAGAGATATCTATCGAATGCTACTTTGTATCTATTAACGTCTGTGATGTCCACTATACTCTGGGATAGAGCATTCCACAACCTACAAGCTCGACAACCTTCTGTTGAACAGTTCCTTGCAGCTCACCTTGTTCATCCCTTTTAGGAACTTGTAGATCTCCACCATATCACCCGTCTCTCATCTGACCTCGAACAAGTGCATGTTCAGTGCTCTAAGCCAATCCTCATAGGATCTGCCCTGCTGACCCAGAATTATTTTGGTAACCCTTGCAAATCCCAGTTTCTTGTTACATACAGGATGGCTCTGAAAACAGGCTTTGCCTATCAGCCATAACCCGTTAAAATATAAAATCAAATTCAACCCTATGCTGCTGTAACCCCCGTACAAATGGGGATTCCCAAAAAGTCTTCCTCGAGCTTGCCTAAATGCTCATTGCCAGGCTGGTGTCCTGCGTTTTAGCAGTTTAAATGTGATTGCCAGAGAGTGCCTGTATAGCCTCTGTGCACTGTCTCTTTAAGAGCGGCCTGGATTGCAAGTCATAAGTAATCTGAGAAAGAGCTCTGTTGAAAGATGCAACTATTTGCTGAAAAGCATTTAGAGTGATAGTGATAATGTAGTTTGTCTAACCTGCCTTCTTTGCAGCAAGGACTGTTTTATTTATCTCCACCATTTGGCCCGGGACTGCGAATTGGACCAATCAGTTCTGGTGGGACCTAAAATGGAGTCGGACTACTGGAGCAGTCTGGAGTCAAAATCTGTAGGAATTGTAGTTTGGGGCTTTCTGGGCCTTTTTGCACCTGAAGGGGGAGTCTTTGTTGTGACTGACAGGAGGATCAGCCAACCGAACCTTTTGGATCTTGGAAAATTTCCCAGGCTGCTACAGCTAATTTCAGTTTTGAGCTGAGAAGTGAAGAAGTACCAGCTCAAGTGATTTTGAGCAGCAGTTTTGTGTAGTTTTGCATGGGAGAACTGTGAAAGGGCTGAGTTTTGGCCTGCTTGTCTGCCTGCTGTCCCAGAGAGGTACAATAGAGTTTATCTGGACTAAATCTGAGTTGTGAGGACTATTTAAGCCACTGGACTATGACCAGGCTTTAACCTGAAGAAGACTAAAGATTTGCTGAATGTGTTTGGCCTGTCAGGATTTCCAGCTGCTTTTGAATCCCCGGTTTGTGCAGAGACTTTGCGATCATGACCGGAGAGCAGTTTGCCTGGTACAGTAGAATTTCCTTTCATGTAAATGTGCTGTGTATTGAAAGTGGGTCGTGATTTGGTTCCCCACTGTGTGAACTGTGTTCTGCTTGCTGGTACCGTAGAATCCTTTACACGTAATAAAAGAAAGAAAAGAAAGAAAGAGCAGAACCAAACCACACAAAAACACGTATCCTGGATTTTAGAGGGGCAGACTTTGGGAAAATGGGGAGATACTTGAAAGAGGCATTAAGGGGAATGGGACAGGAATCGGGGGTTGAGGAACAGTGGGCAGTATTTAAAATGGGGATTACAAGAACAACAGAATTATGCATTAAGCAGGTTAGCAAGAGGAAAAGGAAGAGGAGACCATTATGGTTTTCCAAAGAGGTAGCAAAGAAAGTGAAAGCCAAAAGATTGCATTCAGGCAATACAAAAGACACAGGCAGAAGGGGATAGGGAGAAGTACCAGGAGAAGCAAAGGGAGGCAGGGAGGTCAGTAAGGGAAGCCAAAGCTCAGACAGAAGAACACATTGCAAAATCAGTGGGTAGAGGGACAAAACCTTTACAGGTACATAAGTGAAAAAAGAAAGACAAAGGGAGGGATAGTGAGACTGAAGGGGAGGATGGGAGCGTGGAGGATGACAACAGTAAAGCTGACATACTGAACAGGTATTTCTGCTCAGTCTTTACTGAGGAAGAGGGGGTAATGGGTCTGAAGGGAGTACAAGGGGTGAGAATGGTGCAGAAATGGACACAAGTCCCTTTACACGAGAAAGGATCCTGAAGGAACTGGAAGTAATAAGAGTGATAAAGCAATGGGGCCAGACGGGAAGACCCAGGGTCCTTAAAGAACTAAGAGAGGTGGTGGCTGAACCTCTGGCTATCCTGTTTAGCTGATCACTGGAAACAGGGGAGGTACCCAAAGACTGGAGGACAGCAGATGTAGTCCCCTTACACAAAAG
Organism: Neoceratodus forsteri; assembly: GCA_016271365.2. Taxonomy (NCBI): domain Eukaryota; kingdom Metazoa; phylum Chordata; order Ceratodontiformes; family Ceratodontidae; genus Neoceratodus; species Neoceratodus forsteri. The sequence goes on along the minus strand of JADMNL010000031.1, from coordinate 49,552,799 downwards.
TGGGAACAAAGAGGAAGCAGGGAACTACAGACCAGTCAGCCTCACCTCGGTAGTGGGGAAGATCATGGAAGCACTACTGAAGGAGAGATTGGTGGAACATCTGGTTGTCAATGGACTACAGGACCCAAGGCAGCATGGTTTCACCAGGGGAGGTCATGTCAGACCAACCTCATTGAATTTTTTGACTGGGTGACTAGGGAGGTGGATCAGGGGAGGGCAGTGGACATGGCCTATCTGGACTTTAGCAAGGCCTTTGACACTGTGCCACATAGAAGACTATTACACAAACTGGGGAATATGGGTGTGGGCAGGACAGTAGTGTGGTGGGTAGGTAACTGGCTGGGTGGCAGGACACAGAGGGTGGTGGTAAATGGCTGTCACTCCACAGAGGGAAGAGTGACCAGTGGGGTACCACAGGGATCAGTGCTGGGACCGGTCCTATTCAACATCTTCATCAGTGACATTGCACAGGATCTAGAAGGCAGAATTTCACTGTTCGCTGATGACACAAAGCTCTGTAACAGAGTAGACACACCAGAGGGTGTAGACAGAATGAGAAGCGACCTGCAGAAACTTGAAGAATGGTCAAGGGTTTGGCAGTTGAAATTCAATGCAAAGAAGTGCAAGATAATGCATATGGGGCACAAAAACCCTGGCACAAATATATCAGTTGGGGGGTGAGGATATAGCATGCACCAAGCAGGAAAGGGATCTTGGGGTTGTCATCTCTGATGACCTCAAGGTAGGGAAACAGTGTGACAAGGCAGCAGGTAAAGCAAATAGGATGCTGGGATGCATAGGCAGGGGCATCACCAGCAGGAAAAGGGAGGTCATAATTCCGCTATACAAGATACTAGTGAGGCCCCACCTGGAGTACAGTGTACAGTTCTGGAGACCATACCTACGTAAGGACATAGACAGGGTAGAGAAGGTTCAGAGGAGGGCAACAAAGATGGTGCATGGATTGCATCACAAGTCCTATGAAGACAGGTTGAAGGAACTGAACATGTACTCCCTGGAGAAGAGGAGGGAGAGAGGGGATATGATAGAGACATACAAGTATCTTACAGGGTGCAGGAAAACACTATTTTTAAGCGAAAAAGATGTTCCAGAACTAGAGGGCATGGGATGAAGTTGGAGGGAGGACGATTCAGAGGAAACATGAGAAAGAATTTCTTCACAAAATGGGTGGTGGACAAGTGGAACACCCTGCCAGAGGAAGTGGTGGGGGCTGAAACAATCACAGGATTTAAGAATGCATGGGATAGACATAAAGGAATTCTAGAGGTCAGGGGTAAGGGGCAACAGACTTCTAGGAAAACAAACTGAATTTACAAGCTCAAATGGGCAGACTGGGTGGGCCATAGGCCCTTATCTGCCGACACTGTCTAAGTATCTATGTAAATGTACTGTGTATTGAAAGTGGGTAGTGATTTGGTTCCTCACTGTGTGAACTGTGTTCTGCTTGCTGGAAGCTTTATCCAGCCTAATCGGACTGAATCCACGTTCATCTCCATTCGGCCTGGGTCATGCTGGCCCTGCCAGACTACCCCACTGCATAGAGAAAGCCACCGATGAGAGAACTGCCTGGGGATCAGTCCCCTGCTCCATGCTTGAACAGGAACAACGCCCTGGCGAATCGTGTGGGCCCTGCTTCTCCTGGCACTCCAGATTAACCACCTGTTGTCTAGATTTTCGTCCAGCCTGTGTCCAGTCTTGGATATCGTTAGTAATCATCAGGGTAGCTCCCTGCAACAACATCCTAATCTAAAAGTGTGTCATCTGATTGCCGTGTTGTTTTCTTTTCATGAACTAAGCCCTCCGGCTCCGGATTACAAATAGTGTGTGTTGTGCATGTTGTTTTCGTCCATCACAGGGCCCCAACCAGCTGCAACGTTCCTGGCTAGCCCACCATTCTCCATCTGGGTACCCACAGCATGTGACTGTTTATGGACCCTGAAGTGCATGTATAACTGTTTGATTGATAGAGCTTTTAATCAAATTAACCTGATTATGCCCCTCCCTTGTTCAAGCCCCTTAAATAAATCAGATCTAACTCTTTTTTGCATTTACCCTGACTGTGGTTCCAGTTTGTCAAAAGTACTGTACTGCTGTTATTTGCTGTGTATAACCTTGTTTTACAGGGGGTCCCCAGGGCCAGGCCAGAGGAAATCCCTGGTGGTAAGTGCAAACAGTGTGGGTACTTGTGTGGTGTATCAGGGGTATTGTGAAAGTGATTACTGTGTATTGTTCTGGCCACTAGTAAGGCACGAGGGGGACTACAGTGTTCCGGAGGGCTGTGCCCAGGTTAGCTTGACCACTACCAACCCTGACCTCCGGGTGGAGGCACCTGTTTCAGAACTCAGGCCTCTTAACCTGCTACTAGCGAAGCAGGCAGAGGTAGTATCCCTTGGGATAGCGCCACCTAGGGGTTACACAGCATTGTCTCCAGCCTGTCCTTGTCTTTCCATGGATAAGAAGTCCATAACTGGGCACAATACTCTAGGTGTGGCATCACCAGTGATCTACAGAGAGGCACTAATACCTTTTTCCTCCAGCTGCCAAAACCCTTTCCAATACACCCAACATCCTCTTTTCCTTACTGTAGACCTTGTTATGCTATCTAGATTGTTTAAGGGAGTCAAGTATGACAGCTAGGTCCCTTTCCTCAGAAGTAGTACCCAGCAGAACCCCTCCCATCCAGCACTCTGTTCTGTTCTGAGGGTTCTTGTTCCCTGTGTGTATCACCTTGCACTTTTGGGCACTGAACTGCAGCTGCCAAACCTTGGATCATCTCTCCAACTTTTACAGGTCTCTCTGCACCTATCTTACCACTCCTCGCTGTCTACCCTACTACAGAACTTCGTGTTATCTGTGAGGAGACACATCTTGCCCTGAATTCCTACTCCTATGTCGCTAATGAACATATTGAAAAGGACTGGACCGAGGACTGTTCCTTGTGGCACTCCACTGGTGACCTCCCTCCCCTCATATCTGACTTCATTTACCACTACTCTGTGATGTCTCCCTTTCAACCAACGTCCCACCGATCTAACTAAAGTGGACCCAGCTTGATGCAACACAGTAACTTACAGTAAGTGACATGTCACAAAACACTGCATGACAAAAGGGCTTAATTGCCACTGAATTACGCTGCTGGCTGTAGTATACTGCAGCATTTATATTGCGTTTTGCTACAGTATTACTGTGTTGCATCCTGAATGGCACTCCTGTATGTTCTTCACTACACTCAGATCCTACAATTCCTTTGGCAACCTTCTGTGAGGCACCGAGTCCAATACATTGCTGAAGCTGAAGTAGAGTAAACCCAATGCATGACTCTTATCCGTTGTCCTAGTTACCCTGTCAAAGAGTACTATCAGGTTGGTTGACAAGACCTCCCTGCACAAACCCATGGTATTTACAGTACTATTCTAGAGCCAGCTTTTCTCCAGGTAGTCCAGGAGGTCCTCTTTGTCTCGGTCAGCAGTTTTCCCACAATGGTGGTAAGAACAACAGAACTGACCTGGCTGCTCTTTGTCCCCACCCCTGCAGAGTGGAACTACATCTGCTAACCACCAGTCTTTCGGAACTACCCCTATCTGAACAGAGCTACTGAATAGCCCTACCAGGATATCAGCTAATTCGGATATTATTTCCCTGAGCACCCTCAGATGCATCCCATCCAGCCCCAGGGCCTTATCCATCTTCAGGGCTGCTTGCCCTCTTCGGAATCTTTCACTAGTAATTCCTGCTGCCTCATTTCCAGGACTCCCGTTTAGCAGCCTTTATGCCGCTCTCTGTCAAAGGCATGCTGTCCTCCCTATAAAGTACTGAGCAGAAATAGGTGCTCACAACGGCTGCCTTCTGTTCATCTTCTACTACCTTGCCTTCCTCTGTTAGCCTAACAATTCAAGATTTTCCCCACCCATGACCCCCTCCACAATATGCAAATTTGTGTCTGCCTTTCTGTTCTGACTGTCCTCATGGCCTCTCTAGCTCTTATTTGGTATTCCCCCAATTCATCATCCCCCCACTTCTCCTTGTTTCACAGGTAGTAACCACTCTCCCATAGCAGGTAGTAATATTCTGCCAAGTTAGTTCCCCAGACAGAAGAGCCCTAGATGGTTTGCGTGACATCGTTTTTAGTTTTAAGTATCAATTTGACATAAGAGAACCTGAAGTTACTCAGGAGAGACAAATTTATCTACTGGTAGCCAACTCAGATCGAAGAGTCGACACAGCCACCTATGATTTGCTGCAGCTTGCCCGTGTAATTTTTTGGCTCATACTAATGATGTGGTGGAACCCCAGTTACCACCATTGCTCCACAACTGGTTACCATCAGGGTACCAGTAATACCAGTAAAACAATCTTTCTGGCAGATCATCAGCTGACCAAGTGCAAAATAAAATGCTGCATTCTGTGGTTGTAAATGCGAAGCATATACTCCATCACAGCAAAACAATCACATCTATTCTTGCATGCGAGAGCAACAAAATCACAAAGCCAGAAGTGTAATAAATTAACGTCTTCTCACAAATGTAGATAAATGTCATTTTCACACTGTACCCATATGTTGTTTACACCACACATCATGATTAAAACTGTAATTTTTGAAATCAGGTGTCTATATGAAGATTTAACTGTTTCTGTTTGAGTTCAGCTGCAGCACTGACTTTTAATGACATCACACACTGTGATAGCTGCCCTCCTGCAGATTAAAATGATTGTCCAGTTTCCTGCAAACAACTTCTGTCACATTCTAAATAAATGTGAACTTCAGGAAAACACATACTTAGTTACTATAGCCATTTACAACAAAACGGCCTCTTTGCCCCATAGACTTCATCTGTCCCTGTGTAACCCCTCACCCCTGCCTTTTTGCAAAACAACAGGTGGCATGTTGTTGAAGCTGATAGCAGTACCTGGTAGGGACTGGGTTCGGGGAGGACTAGGTTACTCGGCACAGGGGGCCTAGGTTTGGCTACTCTGCACAGGGGCACCCAAGGAAATCCGAACACAGGAAGCAATAACTGTAATGTCCAAAACCAGGAATGGGATTCTACAGTGTGGCTTTTATTCACATACAAACTGAACAAACAAAGCATAGATGGACTACATTCCTGGTAATGCAGATTAGAGACAACGGAACAATTCTTCGCATTTCAGCCCTCAGGCTCTGAACCCACCAGGCACACAGCCCGGACTTGCACGCAGCTTTGGGTACACAGCCCAACTTGTACACTACTTGGGTTTTCCCCACTGGCCCGGCTCCCCCACTGGCCACTTGATCCGTGGTCCATTATGGGAATGAACCAGTTTTCCTAGTGGTGGCTCCCCAAACCACCTTAGAGCCTTCGACTCCTAGAGGGAATTTTCCTTCCAATCCCATGTCTGGGTACTTCCCTCATCACTGGCCAAGTGCATGAGGCAAAGTAGAAATCCACAGAGCAAATCCGTAGAGGTGGACCTGGTTACTAAAGATGAGGGGTCTCCCACCTCCAACTCCCACAATCCATACCCGGCCATTTCTCTGGAAACTAAACAACTCTTTTCTGAAAGCTTGGCAATGTAGATTACTGGGTAGACGTATGTCACATCTCCTCTACATGTCTTGAATTCCCCTATGTGCCGGACTTGAACATACTTTTACTTTTGGCTATTACTCTAGGCCTCCCACTACTTCAGTAGTCCAATCCCCACTATAACACAAGTCCAGGGTGAAACATGGGCCCTTTAGAAAGAGCAGAACTCACCCACCGGTTGCAGGTGTCCTACAGGCGAATCACGAAATCTTCTTGTTTCCCATACTCTTGGACAAAATAAGGCAGCTTCTTCACTAGCAATAACCAGGAGGTTGCCCCTGGAAATGCAGGAAAACCTTCCTGCCCCATCCCCTGAGGGATGGGGCACAGAGACCCGAATCAGCGGTCTCCAACACTTAAAAAATAGCTCACTGTGTCTCTCTTTAGGTGGAAACACACACCTTTCCCTAATTGTAACCCTATGTCAGGGCTGAGGCTCCAAGAGCCTAACACAGAGCTGCTGTACTCCTCTCACAACAAGCTCCAAACTCCAACTGACTACAGACTACTGTTCAAACCTCCCAACATTCTACTCTAACTCCCTTCTGCAGATTCCATTGTGGCTCATGCAGCTGCGATAGTTCTATGGTGATGTCATCCCTCAGTTTCAGCTGAGACTGAGAACAGAGTGAGACAGTGTGTAATCCATTTAATTGGAGTTTCACAAGTTGCCTTCCCTGCCTACCACTGGATCTTACTGGGATTCTAGTAACCCCGGGTAACAAGGGGGTTACACCTGCTTCTCAGACTTGCCTTAAAGTTATGAATCTCTATTTGTTTTTAGAGTAATTTTGATGACAACTGCTTGTGCAGTGTAAAGCAAAAGATTATGAATTCATGGCCGGTCTGTGCAATGTGAACAGATAAAATCTAAGGGTTTTAGTGAAACTGTTTCCAGTAAAAACAGAAGATTCTAGCATTCCAGTTGTTGGGGGAATTTTATGTAGGCCACAAAAAAGTTGATCCTCAGATTTTATTGGCTAAAACTATGGGCACATGAGAGGCATTTTTCCCTGCCCCCCAGCACTATGTGGTGTCCAGTGTTGCACCCTCCTTTTCAGTCACTCTCTGGCATCCAATGTTACCCCTTCCCAATTACTTCTTCATGTCCAGGGTCACCCTCTCCTTGACCCTTTCAAGGTGGTGTCTGGTGTCCGGTGTCACCATCTCTTTCTCACAACCCCTTTCACGCTCTCTCTCTGGTATCTGGTGGCACCGCCATCCCCCAGAGTACCCCAACCTTCCATTCTTGTCCTGTGACAAGCACCTACTTAGCCATCTTAATGCAGGTAAGTGATATTAATAAATATACATTTCAGGGCCCTATCTTTACACAGGGCTGAGTTATACAACAGGCAGTCAAGCATATCTGTCATAATTTCATTTTTGTTTCCATCTAATTTTAAATATACATATTCATAGTTCACCAAATGTGGCATGTGTGAAGTAATGTATCACTTGAGTGTGCGTACTAAGTTTCAAGTCTCTGGCATAAAGGGTGCTGAACTGTATGTAGCCAAACATTTTGTCAGCATTTATTTTTTAGTTATTTCTATCTAATTTTAAAACTACTTATCCTAGTTTCACCATGTTTGGCATGTGTGAAGTATTTTACTGTACAGGTAAGTGTACCAAGTATTATACCAAACAGGTGTGTGTATCAGGTTTCAGGACTTTAGTTTAAGAGGGCTGGGTAGTAGGCAGCAACATATTTTGTTAGAATTTTATTTTCAGTTATTGCCGTCTTATTTTAAAACTAGTACCCCAAATGTCACTAAATCGGACAGTTTTTATATTTTACCACACAAGTATCTGTACCCAATTTTGTGTCTTGGGCTTTAAATGGGAACAATCAGCACTAACAGCCCCTCAGCCTCAAGTGCGGGTCTGGTCCCAATCTGCATTTTGTGTACAAAGGTTTTATTTTACTTCCTGTGTACTGCTGTAAAGCAGACTGTACCAGACTGATTCTGCTGACTTCCACGCTGACATTTTCTGTAACTACAAATCCCATTATCCCCTGGAGCTGCCGGCTGTAGCAGTGGGAGATTCAATAGTTTGCAGTGCATGTTAAGAGTTTTTATAAGTTCTGATCTTTAGTTTGTCGGTCCCACTGTCCTCCCTGTGCTATGGAAAGAGGACTGTAAAGTACCTCTATAGGAGTCTTTCTACCTGATAACGGAGCTGAACCCACAGTGAATCTACCTCCCTTTCCCCTAATGGTAGCATCCTCTACTGCTTCAATCCCTTCTCTGATGTAGGTAGCCACCCCTCCCTCCACCTCTACCCATCCCTCTATTATGCCTACACAAGGTGCAGCCTGGGATCACCATGTGCCAGTTGTTCACAACAGCACAAGTTTTTGTAACAGCCGCTAGATCCAACTCAGAGTCTGCCACCAAACCTGGAGCTCACTAATCTTATTCCCAGACTCCTAGCACTGAGGCATACCACGCTCCAACACGCGCCAGCACCTCTACTGGTTCTCACTTACCCTCTTCCATCACCTTTCTCTAATAACCTTGCTGTCTTGATTGTCCCCATCCTTTCACATCTACAGTATTGTGATTACCCTGCCCTATCCCCTGGACTCTTCCCTTCCATCTGTTATTCCCTGAATACCTTATACCCATCCTCGGGGGAGTCCTGTCTAGGTTCCCCACTGTTCCTCCTTTCATAGTGGAATCCCTAGTCCCAGCTTCCCCTGCAGCTAGTTGAACCATCTCCCATAGAAACATAGAAACATAGACTTTGACGGCAGATAAGGACCGCTAGGCCCATCTAGTCTGCCCATTTCCCTACCTACAGGATAGGCCGCAGATCCTATTTAACCAACAGCCTATATCTTCCTGCCCCCCACAAGAATTGCCTTATGTCTGTCCCATGCATTCTTGAATTCTCCCACAGTTTTAGACTCCACAACTTCCTCAGGAAGGCTGTTCCATGCATCCACTACCCTCTCTGTGAAATAATACTTCCTCACATTGCCCCTGAACCGCCCTCCTTCTATCTTTAAATTGTGTCCCTTGTTCTTGCAAGTCTCTTTTTCTGAAAGATGCTACCCTCTTGGACTTTGTTGATTCCTTGAGGTGCTTGAAAGTTTCTATCATGTCCCCCTCTCCCTTCTTTCCTCAAGGGTATACATATTAAGCTCCTTTAGTCTCTCCTCATCGGCTTCTCTTGCAGACCCTGCACCATTTTAGTTGCCCTCCTCTGGACTGCCTCTATCCTGTCTATGTCCTTGCGGAGATGGGGTCTCAGAACTGGACACAGTATTCAGATGGGGTCTCACCAACTGTCTGTACAGAGGATAACAACTTCCTGTTTTCTGCTGCTGATGCCTCTCCTATACATCCCAGTATACCCCGGCCCTCCTACTGCCTTCTCACATTGCTTGCTAACCTTAAGGTCATCTGATATGATTACCCCCAGGTCCCTTTCCTGTTTTGTTGTTGTTACTACCTCCCACCCATTGTGTATTCTTCCCTGGGTTCTTGTTTCCCAGGTGCATTATTTTGCACTTTTTTGCATTGAATCCTAGCTGCCATACGTCAGACCATTCCTCCAACCTTGCCAAGTCCCTTTTCATCCTTTCCACGCCTCCTTGTGTATCAACCCTGTTGCAGATCTTTGTGTCATCTGCAAAAAGGCATACTTTTCCTTCCAGTCCCTCTGCAATGCCACTGATGAAGACATTAAAAAGGACTGGACCCAATACTGAACCCTGCGGTACCCCACTAGTAACCGCCCTTTCTTCAGAGTGGACTCCATTTACAATTACCTTCTGTGTCCTGTTGTCCAGCCAATGTGTTTTGCAGGCTACCACCCTGGGACCCACTCCCAGGCTGGTTAATTTGACTAATAATCTTTTGTGTGGGACTGTGTCAAATGCCTTGCTAAAGTCTAGGTAGGCCATGTCCACAGCCCCTCCCTGGTCTACTACTTTGGTCACCCAGTCAAAGAAATCTATTAGATTTGTCTGACATGACCTTCCCGCTGTGAACCCATGCTGCCTTGGATCCTGTGCTCCATTGACCTCTAGGTACTCAACTATTCTTTCCTTCAGAAGTGACTCCATCACTTTCCCTACCACAGAGGTCAGACTGACAGGTCTGTAGTTTCCTGCCTCTGTCTTGGTCCCACTTTTGTGAAGGGGAATCACATCCGCCTTCCTCCAGTCCTCGGGTACCACACCATCCTCCATGATTTATTAAAAGAGTAGCCAGTGGTTTCACTAGTTCCTTCCTTAATTCTTTTAGAATTCTGGGTGAATTCCATCAGGACCCATTGCTTTGTCCACCTTCAGTTTTAGGAGTTCTTGCAGAACCCTTTCTTCTGTGAAAGGACTGGGATCGACCCCCTATCAAGAGTGCTTCTGTTAATTAGATTAGGCACTTCCCCTCCTCTTTAGAATACTGAGCAGAAATATTCGCTCAGTATTCCTGCTTTTCACTGTCCCCTCTGCCCACCCACCGCTTATTCTATTCAGCCTCACTATCCTCCTTTGTCTTTCTACGCTCGCTGATGTACCTATAAAAGGTTTTATCCCCCTTCTTAACTGAGTTGGCTATCTTTTCCTCAGTTTGGGCCTTTGCTATTCTGACTTCCCTCCCTGCTTCTTTCTGCCTTAACTGGTACAGCTCTCTGTCCTGCTCCTTCTGTGTTTCCTTATACTTCTGGAATGCTATCTTTTTCTTCCTAACTTTCACAGCCACCTCTCTTGAGAACCATAATGGCTTTTTCTTTCATTTTGATTTGTTTATTTGCTTCACACAAAGGCTTGTTGCCTCTGTGATGGCAGTTTTGATAATTCCCCATTGTTGCTCCACACCTCCTTCTAGCCTGTTTGCTAGTGCTTTTCTGAGGCGCTCTCCCATCTTGCCAAAGTCAGCCCTCCTAAAGTCCAGTACCCTCACTTTTGTATGGCTTGACTCTGTAGCTGAGTTTAACGTGAACCACACTGTTTGATGGTCACTTGTCCCCAGATGGCAACCCGCTTCTAGATCTGAGATCCTCTCACTGCCCCCGTTTGAGAGTACGAGGTCTAAGATTGCTCCCTCACGAGTGGGTTCCGAAACTAGCTGTCTAATGCCTGCCACCTGTAGGGCGTCAAGAATGGCCCTGCTCTTGGATGTCACTGCAGTGTAGACGTCAAACTTCTGCCCTAACACACTAGTCCCCTCTCTTGACAGGTGAAGGTTATCATCTTTGAAGAGCCATCTATCCCAGAAGCCCCCCTTTATCCCTTGGAAAGTGGTACCACTGTTCCAGACGCCACCCCTTCAACCACCTGTTGAACTCCTCGATCTCTGCCTCCCTCACTCTATTCCTCCCATTCTCCCCATCACACACAGGAAGGACTTCAGAAAAGGCCAGGAAGCCGAGTGCTTCTTCAGTTTGTTCCGCAGCCTTTGAAAGTCCCTCTTTACCATCTCCGCAGGCCGATTCCCCAGATCATTGGTACCAAGGTATACCAGCACTCCCTGTTCCTCCTCTCCTCCGTTATCTTCCTTATCCTATCCCAATCTTGGATGGCTGATGCTCCAAGCAGGCATATTATCACCCCTTCCCCTGAACCCCCTTACCTACTACCCTCTCCATCCTTCTACCAATACAGTTTCATATCATTAGACTCCTCTTTGCTAACTTCTGCTCCCCCTTGCCCCTGGGTGTCGCCACGTCTCCCTTCCTGTCAGTACCAGCTGACTCATGATCACCCCTGCCCAGTCCGGCACCCGTGCTCTTCCAGTGGCGCAGAGCAGTCTACCACTGGTACCTCATGGCAAGAGCGGCCTGTTGTGTGGCTATCCTCCCCACTCGATTTCTTCCCCCTCCCCACCCCCTCCGCCGCCCTGGGCCTGTGGGCCTCAAAGTTAAGTGGGGGTGTGGGGAGGCACAAGCTTAGTTGGAGTTGCAGCTGGAATAGTTCCTTCCTAGCTGCTACCAACTGAGCATGGAGCTCCCTGAAGGTCCTGCAAAGAGGGCAGCGTCCCCCGCTCCAAAGCACAGCCTTAGAGACAACTGCCCCACAATCCCTACAGCTAACTGCCTCTCCACCCATCCAATGCTCCATTCCAGTCAGTTAAATGCCTTTGCTATACGCCTAAGGTTAAGTTACTTAGCAGTATGTAATAGTAGGTTAAGAGGTCTTCATATGCTGCAGCCTCTTATATTGACTCCAATCACAAACAAAAAAATGAACACTTTATAATAATTGCACTAATACAGTCTAAAAAAAAAAACATATAATAGAAGAAATGTTTGGAACTATTTAGCTTCTCAGATGATTCCAAATTCTGTCTGACTTCTCTTGTTTTATTGTGAACAACTATTGTGATTAAGGATGCTGGGGTGTATTGGGAGGGGTTTTGCTAGTAGGAAGTAATACTACCCCATGTACAGATCATTGACGAGGCCTCACCTGGAGTACTGTGTCCAGTTTTTGAACCCATAAACAACAACAGACATAGACAGGTTAGCGGCAGTACAGCCAAGGGCCAGAGAAATGAACCAGAGTCAGCAGAATGAACCTTATGAAGAAAGGTTAAAATCACTGAACATGTACTCAGTTGAGACTAGAGGGGAGTGGCGGATATGGTTGAGACCTGTAAGTTTATAAACAGAGTACTTGCCGAGGGTATGTTTATTACAAATAAGTATGCAGTCACAAGAGAACACAACTGGAAACTGATGGGGGGGGTAAATTCAAAAAGATGAGACAGAATTCATCACTGAATGGGTGCAGGAGTTATGGAACAAACTGCCAAAGAAAGCAGCAGAGGGAGGAACACTGAAAGAGTTTCAACATAGTTGGGACAGAACAAAGTGACTCGTATACCCAAGAGCGGGATACAGGAAGAGAATGGTTGCAGTTGGTGAGGTGGGGGAAAGGGGTGATTAATCAACCATGACATTAAGTTGGTGGGTTATGTAGTCATAAATATGAGCCGACTCGCAGGACCACTGGTCTTTTTATGCTAACAGTTTCTATGTTGTTTTTATTCCCCCCCCCCTGGCCTAATAAGGAATAATAAACAGCTGAATATCTAAGGTGCTGAGTATTCAAAAAAAGGTACTTGCACACCCCTAGTTCACATGCTCTGCACTGCTGTAGGGGTGCACACGGCTAGCCTGATGATGTAATTGTGTGCCACTTCCTGTTCAATCCTTGCACAGGGACAGGAAGTATGTCTCCCAGTTTGCAGTTCTGCAGGCAGTGGGGAGCACTTACGCCAAACCTGAAAACACCTGCAGTGTTTTGGCTCCCCACGGCCTGAAAGGCTCAGTGCTGCTAAAACCGAAACATCTAGATTGCTCCACCTGCAGTACTGTTGTGTACCACTCCCAATGGTGTATTAAGGTGAGGGTAAATACATCTCTAGGTGACATAAACCTTTTGACTATAAAGATCTGGCAGGCTTAAATGGAGACAGCTAGTCTTTCATGGGGGAAGGGTACCCTCATTAAGACACTTGAAAACCACCACAGCAAATTGTGTACACAATATAACTGTACACAGTGTTCATATGCATGTATTGTGTCTATATTTCATTATATCTTTTTTCTATTTTTAATTATCATATGTACATATTGTGTTATTTTTTTTCTTCCTCCAGCTACCCCATCCTTTCAGGCTGCATCTGTAAACAAGATTATCTTTGTATCTCTCTATATGTTTGCCTGGTGAAAAAAATTCAGATACAAAAAGAATAAATCAAAATGCTTGAATAAAACAAAATTTCAAATTTGTTTGTAAATTGGTTGACAGGGTCCCTTGAAGAGTTACACTGCTGCAACATTGGTTTTGCCATTTCCCCTTTCTTCACAAGAACGGCAGGGAACAATCTGTTGAAGAGCAGCAGTATGCTTCAGTGTGTACCTACTGTACGTAAACATGATGTTTGGCTATAACCATAAATACATGTTTAAAATTTTCAGTTCTCCTTTCCTGAATTCATAACACGTATAGTTAGCCTAACCAAAAAGTCTGTTATAAAAAGCCTTTTACAACATTTCACATGCAAATTATATCCTGCTATTTCTGTACTGCCTCACGTTCCTGCTTCAGAGGTGTAAATTACACAGCTCTCAAGGCTCGTCAATTTCACAGGCATGGTGTTACTTCTACTCCCGTCCTTCCTCTGTTGAAGGATACATCATCATCATCATAGGCCGACTCTCTGCAGCAATCCCCCTCCCCTGAAATAACTAACGAGTAGGGAGCTGATAAAATAAGCCGACTATGAACATTTTCATATTTTTACAGTATGCTTCATTTTAGTGGTTTTCAGTTTTTTGACTTTCTCCTGTTATCGGTCTCCTAAATGTTTCGGACAATGCAGTGCTTTTTTCATTATCTTTCAGTCTTTCATGAAAACAAACTGAACAGAAATAACACTCCTTTCATCAGCAAGCTGTACAACATATGTGTTGAACTAATTAAAGGTATTTAACTACCCAGCGCCAACAACTGTCTATTAAAAATGCATCTGACCAATTCCTGTGCTTGCAACCTCCCAATCTTCGGCTGTGACTAATGCTATCATAACATAAACATGAGTGGTCAGTTGTGGACAGTCAAACATGGATAATGGCAAAATAACTGGCAACCAGCCAGACTGTAGGGTGGGATTCCAGGATTTTGTTAAGGGGGTAGCATTATCAAACTCTGATTTAGGCTAAACAAACTCTTATTGTTTATTCTACAATGGCAAGGAAATTTCCTGTATTCTAATTGGTCAGTGGGTGCCTGAGACAGTGATGTTATTACACAATAACATCACTGTATGGATTTATTGGACCTTTATTAACTGTTTCTTTCTCTTCAGAAACACATACAATCTACTAAACACATTTTTCATTTTTTATTTATTTTGTATAACATCCAGCCATTGTATGATTGCAATAAGACACTCCAAAGTGTGTGTTATTGTATAATAACGTCACTCCTGGGGTGGTGGAAGCACTCGGCTTCACCTTGTGCTTCAACCCACCCCAGAAGTGACGTTATTACACGAGAACACACACCTTGTCATGCCTTATTGCTTAATTATGAACTGAGGAGCATAAATAGAGGAATCTGACTGGCAGAGAGCTCTTTGAAGCCATGATGATATCGGGTTACATCATCACGGCTTCAAAAAAGTTCCGGCGCCACCAGCCTCCTTGCTCTGTTCTGTCTGAGAACTATTTTTTCAAAGTGTACTCCATCACCCAAAAACTTGTTCGTAAAACGTTTAAAAACCTGTTTGTTTTATTTTTTTTATTTATGAAAATTCAAACTCAGTTCATAATAGCAAAAAGTCACTCCAGGGTGTGGTATATCATGGGATATCGTCACTTCTTGGGTCGTTGGACGCACTTGGCCTGCAGCCCAATGCCCAATCACCTGAGGCGTGACGATATCCCATGATATACCACACCCTGTCATGCCTTATTGCTTAATTATAAAATGAGTAAGAGAAATACTGTACTGTGATTGGTGGAATCCAGTCACATGACCACACTGTTATCTCAGCACAACAGCACATGTCAGAAATGCTTAACTTTCTGAACCTCATTACTTACTTATTTATTCATTTCATTTTGGTAACCGGGAAGGCCCACTAGAATCAGAGGTCCCTTTCTCAGGGGCGACCCAGAATTAGTTACTTGGTCCTAAAAAACTAACAGGAAAGTCATTTTATAATCACAATAAGGCATTCCAGGGTGTACATAACGGATAAGGCAGAGTTCGAAGTTCCCCATTATTTGATGTTCCATGCATACCAGAAATCATGCACAGAACACCAGATTCAGCCTCTCTGTAATCTGAGTAGTTTACCACTTTAACTGCATTAGTTCAAGTGCCACTGGCCATTTTGCAAGTGCTGCCGGCCATTTTGCAGGTTTGGCAGACTGACTGTAAACATTTTTTCCCCCTCTCTGCAGCCGGAGTCCCGATTTCACGTCACTGCACACTTTGCAGCCAATCACATCCCTATGTTCTGCCCAGAGACTGACTGAAATCTTGCAGTGTGAGATTTCAGTCTTGGGCTGAGTCTCGCAGAGTGTGCAGTTCTGTCTCTCTCCAGGCAGCAGCCATGCTGTTAACATCTCCTGGTTGGACTCTCTTGGTCAGAAAATATCGGGCTCCATCCCCAGTCATCACTGCTGCCCCTCAGCTGGGCATTGGTAACCCAGGGCTGAGTGTTTTAAATGGGAACCGAGCAGGGAGAAAGATTTTAGAGAGACATCAATTTTTGTAGTTTGCGTGACAGATGATGTGTTGCTGTGCTTGACAGAAAAAGCTTAGAATGGGGTTTTAGAGCAAGGACGGAGGTCAGAAAATCATGACATGCTGGAGTTAGTGCTATGTTTAGGCAAATTGCCTTTTACAGTAATTAAATTTTCCTGGCAAATGGACTGTGGCCGACACTGTCCATAAAAAAAAAAACAAAAGGGTGGCAGGGGAACAGATCTTTTGCCTTTGGGTACATGGTTCACAAATGTGCCCTGAACTGAGAGGCAAAATCTTTTAGTGTTTTTCCCTTGCTTTGCCATCGAAGGCTATATTTTCTGGTAAGAACATTGTGCTTAAAAAAAAAAAAAACTGTGCCCAAGAAAACCAGACTTTTTCTTTCATTTTATTTTTATTAATTAAAGAAAAAAGAGAGATAATTAGCACAGTTGTCAAATTATATGTAGAAATGTTGTACTGCTTTCACTGATTCCCGAACTTCTTTTCTAGGCAGTTCAACCTGTGGAAAAAATAAAAAGCAGTTAGATTCTGGTTTTAATCAATGGGCAGAATTTTTAGATGCTTACGATTGCCTATGTCATTAAATCCAGTTCTTACCTCTGTTTCTGTTGAAGGAACTCCTTCCTCCCAAACAAAATCAGTTGGTCAGCCTGTGTATTTATAGATGGTGCTCGGTTTTCACAGTTGGGCATCTCTCTCTCTCTCTCGACTGTTCCTTTGACTCTAGCTGCAAAGGACAACAAAAAAGCTATGTGGCTATAGCTTCTCATTAGAAACTGTAATTTCATATGCAGTGGGCTTGCACAACTCACCTTGAACAGAAGTCTTCTACCTCACAGTTCTAAGATCTTGGGGGGGGGAATAAGACCCAGTCTATTGTGGGGTGAGGGGGTGGAATTTGAGTGCTAACTCCAACTCACATTGACATTTGTTGCGTCTTCCTCTGCCTTGCCAGGATGCATATGGCCTGGCTGAGGTAAACCTGACAAAAGAAATCAGACTGCAGCCCGCTATGTGGCGGTTTTGGAATGGAGTAAAGAACTCTAAAACCTGAGCAGCAGAGAAGGAGGGGATAAAAACGGAGATGCTGCTTATGACGAAACTAAAAGACTGCTGACTTTTCATGAACACTGGGTTGCAAATTACAGTTGGGTTGAGCTTGACCCTGAAAGACCGTAATGCATTGTAAATCTCATAGAAGCTTCCCAGAAATTGCTAATACTGCATCCACATATTATGAAGGGGGCTGTAATAATTTCATGGAGCAGTCTTTGCAAAAGCACGCCAAGTCTAAGCATGTCCTTGCTGATGCCAGATTTATAGCTCAATCCCAACCGGCAGCTTCTGCTGAAAGGGCGACTGAAATGCTCAGATCCAACGTGGCACGCCGTGTGCAGCTGTTAATTAGAAATGCACATGCCTTGACCAAACATGCCAGGCCATATACAGACTTCCATTGGATGTGTGAAATTGACAAATGTAAAGGGGTAGATATCGGGGAAACCTATCCGAATGACAAATCATGCCGAATGTTCGTAAGTAATATCGCTGAAGTGGAACATATGAAACTTGTGGATGTGGTTAAGAACACAGACTTCATTTCAGTAATGATAGATGGCGCAACAGATTCCAGTGTAAAAGAACAGGAAATAATTTACATAAGAACAGTAAACAAGGGGATGCCTGATGTTTATTTTGTGTCCCTGGAAAATCCACATGTAACCCCCCTGCAAATGGGGGTTCTCAAAAGACTTCCAGGAGCTTGCTTGAATGCTCCAAGCCTGAATGATGTTTGGCGTTTAAAAGCCATGTATCAGTAAGTGTTTTTAGAGCCTCTGGTACTGTCTCTTTAAGAGCTGTCTGCTTGCAGACATAATTAGTTTGTATGGGGGGGGACTGTGTGCTTCTCTGCTTGAGTACCACTCGAGCTGCTGCCAATTCACTCCATTTTGCAGTCACTAGGAGTGCAAAGGGAACCTATCTGAAAGATGTAACTGTTTGCCAGAAATCATTTAGAGTAATAATGAAAATACAGTTTGTCTAACCTGCTTCTTTGCAGTCAGAACTGTGTTTGCCTAGTTCCCCATTCTAGTTTTGAACTACTGAACTGGACCAATCAGTGTGGGTTAAGGTAGCTCTAAAATGGTGCCTTGGATGAATCAGAACTTGGACTCGTAATCTGAGCCAGCCACAAGAGGATTGTATGGGCAGTGACTCTGGGAGATGTAGTTTGGACTTCAGCGCCTTTTTGGACCAACAGAGGCAGTCTATTGTGAGTGACAGCCAATCCAGCCAAGAACTGGGAGGAACTCAAAGGAAGTGCCCGGTTTTGTCTGCTGGAGTTTCAGTTGAGCTCTGGCAGTGAAGAGGGAAGGAGCCCTGTGCTTTTTCGGTGTGCAGTTTTAGTCGGGAAACGCGTGTAAGGCCCCGAGTTCCGGTCTGCAGCTTGTGTAACTGCTTGTTAGGACTGAATCCATCCTGTGAAGAGAATCAAAGGATATCTGAAGAGTAGAAACCAGGCTCATCCTGTAGAAGACTGGAGAAATTGCTGAATTGCGCCGGTCTGTCAGGAACTGAATCTGCTGTGTGTTCTCCTGGTATTGTGCAGTAATTGCGATCGGGATAGAGAAGCAGCCTGCCTGGTATAGTACTTTCTTTTTACCACATAAATATGTGAGGAGGCTTGTGTAGCTCAAGTGAATCCTGCTGCCCTTAAAGGACTTTTTCCTGTTACTGTTTACCATATAAATGTGTGAGGAGGCTTGTGTAGCTCAAGTGAATCCTGCTGCCATTAAAGGACTTTTGCCTGTTACTGTTTACCATATAAATGTGTGAGGAGGCTTGTGTAGCTCAAGTGAATCCTGCTGCCATTAAAGGACTTTTGCCTGTTACTGTTTACCATATAAATGTGTGAGGAGGCTTGTGTAGCTCAAGTGAATCCTGCCACCATTAAAGGACTTTTGCCTGTTGCAGTTTGTCATATAAATGTCTGAGGAGTCTCGTGGAGCTCAAGAGTAGCCCTGCTGACGTTGAAGGACCCTATCTTGTTTGGAGGTCGTGAGTACTAATTCAGGGTCGCTCCCTGTTGAATTGCCACATTGAATCCAAATGGAATTACTGTACTGCTGACTGTTTAACTAATTTTTCTTTTCTCTGTGTGAAAGGGCCCCTACCAGCTGCCATGGTTTGGACTAGCCACTAGGGCTTGGGTACCCAGGGACAGTAACTGGTAGGGATAGGCCTGTGCACAGAGCCATAGGTAGATGAGTAAAGTGATAAGCTAATTAACCTGATTTCCCCCTGTCCTTGTTATATCCCCCTAAATAAATCAGAGCTGCTTGTTTCAGCAAAGTTATACTGCCTGAGGTATTTGTCTAT
The DNA here is from genome assembly GCA_016271365.2 of Neoceratodus forsteri. NCBI lineage: Eukaryota > Metazoa > Chordata > Ceratodontiformes > Ceratodontidae > Neoceratodus > Neoceratodus forsteri. The sequence goes on along the minus strand of JADMNL010000031.1, from coordinate 49,533,593 downwards.
GTTAAAGTATTGTACTGTGATTGTTGCACTGTATTTCCTTATTTTACAGGGGTCCCAGTGCCTGAACCAGTCCTGGGGTAAGTGTATACTGTGAAGGTAATTCTGATATACTGTGTGGGCCACTAGTGGGAAGAAAGGGGGGTTGCAGTGTCCCAGAGGGCTGTGACCAAGTTAATTCAACTATTGCAGACCCTGACCTCTGGGTGGAGGCACCCGCCATCGGATCCAGGCCCCTCAACCTGTTAGTGGCAAATCAGGCAGGGGTAGTAGCCCCTGGGATAGCGCCATCTAGAGGTTACACACATAAAGCAAATGTAGCATCAATTACAGCAGCTATTGATCAGGCCAGCCTTTTCATGGACAGCAAATTGGTGGGGCTTACCACAGATGGGGCAGCAGTGATGACCGGTAAAGAGAGGGGGTGGTAGCTGCTCTACTGAAAAGGGATCAACCTCATCTTGTCACAATACACTACAGTGCACATACACTGGAGTTATCCCTAAAGGATGCTTTAAAAAAACAAACCCTATCACAAAAAAAAGTGACCAACTACTGCTAGGGGATATATCAGTTTTATCATTTTTTCACCACTAAATCGCAAAAACCTGAGAGTCCTGTCAGGCTGCAGGAGTCAGATGCCTGATTCCAACAAGAGTCGGAGGAACCAGATGGGCACAACACACCTTAACAGCTCTTAAAGTTTTAATCGTGGACTACCCCGGGATCCTGCTGCACATCCAACAGGTACAGTAGATGTTTTTTTCATATAGGTTTTAAGCCATGCATGCCGGTACAACTGAATTGCAATTAAAGCAAGAGTCTCTTCTTATTCTCACAGATGCAACAAGGTGGATCCTAAAGGGCCCAAGCAGTGAAGGCCAAGGGCTTCTTTAAGACCATGCAGACCTGGGAGATGCCTACGCTACATACGTCTTCTGGTGGACATCCTGAAGGGGTTCACTAAAGTCAGCCTGCTTCTGCAAGCAAATAATACTTCAGTTGGAGAGGTGCTTGATTCTCTTTAGGACCTGAAGAACTGCCTTTTAAAGCTGAAAACAAGGTACTTTTTTTTTTAATGTAATCCAGATTCATGCTTCCATTCATCCAGGTTCCATCTCTCTTCATCGATCTGACTTGGATCATTCTTGACAGATCAGCTATCTGTACGAGGGAGGTCGGGATAATAAGAGTTTTTTTTTCTTCATGTTTTTCTATTTTAGGCCTTGAAAGCAATTATGAAATCTTGATGCTTTGAGGGTCAAGAATTCTATGGACACACCCTATCTGAAGATGATCGGGACCAGTCCTCACATGACAGTGAGACACTTCTTACAGCCATGATCGTAAATATCACTAATAGATTTGAAGATGACATACACCAGCCATACTCCATTATGGTGGCCATGAACCACATTGCAGGGATTTATTTAACTCCAAAAATTGCTTAGCATTTTGCTCATAAAAGTGCTAAAACATTGTGAAAATGCATTGCACTTGCTTCACTGTGTTTAACAAACATAACACTTCTAGAAAACCTATATAAATACTTTCTGTACAGTTAGCATTGTCCCAAGAAAAAAACTGCTAATCAATTATTTAAATCCCTGCATTGTCAACTTTAAACCGTGGCCAACAAGCCATGTAGAACTGACAGGTGTGTTTAGGTTGGGCGTTTAAGACTTGGTGGGAAAAATCGGTAAATCAAGGAAGGTAAGGCAGTATTTTTTTTCCCCAGTTTGTTTCAGATTACGCGGAGGATGCAGTAGCTGCTGTTGTAGATGAGTTCAGAACAGTCCAGACAGAACAGAAAATAGATCTAGACTTGTGTGTAAGGGAGTGTAAGGTGAATTGTACCATAGGTAAAATCAGTCTTAATTCTCAGTGTACTGTGAGGCACGAGGTAGTCCTAATATTTTTCTAAAACAGGCACGCCGATGCTGTAGAAGGAAAGTGGCCAGATATTCATCAAGCAGGCCAAGAAAAATGCCACAATATTTTGGGACTAGTAACTTTAATTCAGACTCTCCCAGCAAGTACAGCTGTTTGTAAATGTGGCTTTAGCCTAATGTAAATAATAAACCCTGACTGTCGAAGTTTATTAGGAAAGGAGAGTCTGATAGACTCAATCAGGATCTCATTAAATATGCTATGTGAACAGGAAAAAGCGGCATACAGAAAAAAAGGCCATCTTTACAGCCATATGGTCCACGGAACAAAAAAACAAAGCAATGAGGAAGGAGAGGGAGATAGCTGTTCAGATTCAGAAGTAGAACTAGTGAATCTTTTACGATATCTGAAATTAACTCTGAAAAGTTGTCTGATGTTGACGAATTTCACATTATGTTAGACGAAGGGATGCTGTCATGAATTCATTTACCATCGGTGTTGTGCCCATCAGGTAACAGACTGTAACCCAAGTTGGGGATGGGGTTTGTGACAAGAAATCTAGTTGTCCTGATCTGTCAGTTTTGTCCCACCAATCAGGCTGGGTTTAATCTAAAATCTGTCCTTTGCCATCCTTTTTTATCACTGTTAAAACCTGTCATCTGCCCAGTTAAACCTGGCTTGGACTGCTTTACTCAATTCTAAAAAGATCATCTTCAAATTTCTCTTTATTAGTCCACATGTTTTGCAGTTTCCAGTTTTCATCCATGTTTTTCATTAAATCATAATACATTTGTGGTGTGACTAATCTCCAGGTACTAAGGTGGCAAAAAAATGACTCAGTGTCTGCCTGGTTCCTCATTTTTATGTTTGCTTGTGCGCAGAGCGCACAAGAAACATATTAAGGTAGTAGAGCATTGCAGAGGTGTGGCAGTGTTGTGGCCAATCCAGCGAACGCTTTAATGGGCGCATCCGTCGGCCACCAATTAATGCTGAAGCTGCTGATGATGGCAGTTTCAGAGCGAGCTCTGCACTTCGAAGAAATCTGCCATTGCAATCAGGGACAGTTTCATCCCTGTAGCAGCAATCCCCCTTCCTCCCACTCAGTCACACAGCAGGACAACAAATCAGCTCCATTCCACTGCTACTGCCCACCCCGCACCCTCCGTGAAATCTGTCATTGCAGTCAGGGGCAGTTTCATCATTGCAGCAGCAGTCCCCCCTCCCTCTCAACCAGCCACACAGCAGGACAACAAATTAGATCCCTCCCACTGCTGCTGCCTGCCCCACACCCTCCATTCTCTGTCCCCTGCCGACATCGGGGTGCTCAATTTCCATGTCAGCATGTATTCCCCCCTCCCCCATTAATATGGCACACTGGGAGCCCACCCCAGTGTGCCAGAAAACACTTCTTTGATGTTTCTGACACTGGGATGCCCTCTCCCGGTGTCAGATGTGTGGCCCCCCCACCACGCCCCTATGTTCTTAGCTGACCTCGTGGTGCCCAATCCCTGGGTTGGCATTAATTCCCCCCAGTACTCTGGCACACTGGGAGCTCACCCCAGTGTGCCGAAATCCGTTTTGTAATATTTCACCTGTAAAAAAGAAAACAGTATTTTATTTTTTTAAACCTGAAAAAAAAAAAAAAAACGGTCCCTCGTCATTCCTGCCAGCCCTCCTCCCCCAACTTGCACCCTCCCTCTGCACACCCTACCTCCCTGCACCCCCCCCACCCATACTTACCTCTGGAGGTCACAAGCAGAGATCTTCTGTGGACCAGGAACACGTCTGCACTTTTCAAAGAAAATGACGATGACGATAACCCCTATAATGGCAGTCAATGGGGGTTCAATTTAGGTTGATATCTCAGCCAACTTTTGGAGTATTGGTCCCAAATTTTCAGCATGGAGTTCTTGAGACCCCTCCTCATGAACACTATCATTTTGTTTCTCAGTCCCAAAAAGTGATTTTGCGGTCGCTATGCGGAATCACCTTTTGGGACCAATTAATGAAATGACGATGCAACTGTTCATGAGGGGAGGTCCCAAAAAGGCCATGTTGAAAATTTGGTGAAAACACTCCAAAAAATGACTGTGTTACAAGCGTGCATTGCAGTTTCTATGCGCACTCGTAACTTCACCACTTTTTCATATTTTCACTCCAGATTTTAAACATTGTCATTTCCTCACACCTCCTCATGAACAGTATAACTGTCATTTTTCACATTATGCCCAAAATTTGTTTTCACACCTGTGCCACCGAATGGCGCACTCGCTATATGAAATCACCTCTTGGGATTGAGTAATGAAATTATACTGCCAATGTTCAAGAAGAGGTGGGGACCCAAAAAGCTCATGTTGAAAACTTGGAACAAAAACACCAACAAACACCTGGGGCATTAGGGCTTCCAACTGTAATGCCCACACTGTACAGACTGACAGATGACAGGGGTGTGATTTGGGGTCATTGGCCGTAATGCTCATCCCATTCCACCCCCACCCTGCAGCCACTGACAGGTGTTGAGGTGTGCCTTGGGGTCTTCAGCCCTAATGTTCACCCCATTCTCCTATACTGCACCCATCTCAGCTTATTTCTTTATGGAATGGGGTGAGCAAAAGGTCTGAAGACCTCAAGGCACACTACGACACCTGCTGGTGTCTGCAGGGTGGAGTGAGGTGGAATTACGTGAATGTTATGGCCAACAACCCAAAGTCACACCCCCAACACCTGTCAGTCTCTGCAGGGTGGGGGTAGGCGTTACTTCAATACTTCATTGCCATTTCTATTATGCACCTCTCTAACTCCTGCACTACCAATACCAATACCAGCAAGCAAACATTCGGCATTGACAAAGGCTTGTTGGTCTTATCATTGTGGAGTTTTGTTTAGTGGTACTTCATGTAAATCACAGTCAGACTTCACCTGTTAAGAACCTGTCAGGTTCTAATTTCAATGTTTTGTTATGTGACACTGACATGATCAGTTTCTGCTTGAGCAGCAGCAAAGTTTCATCTAACTTGTAAAATTCCAGCAGTGTTAGCACTCATCAAAACCTGCATGCAGTCGGTAAGCCGAAAATTGTCCCTAACAGGTCCTGTTTTATTTGCTTTAACAACATGTGTAATGTGCCTAGAGATCTGACGGGGAGGCAGCACCAAAAATAAATGCAGAAACTGGGTGTGTGGGTTTTATTTTGAAATAACTTGATTTGTAACATCATTTTCTGTCTTCTCATTACCTCCCCCTCCCGACGTAACCCACCAGTACCCTGCCCACCACTACTGCAGTGGCAAAACACTTAGGGATATTAGAATTGAACACATAAGCAATCAGCACTACTAGGAGAGACCACAGCATGGCAGACTGGCACAGAAACCTAACTTATATAACACCAACTGGTAACGCCAGTGGCAAAGCACTTAACCCACATGGAAACTTTGTACAAATCTGGCCAAATTGAGTCACGATTTCAAATGATTTTTAAAAAATCATGATTTCAATTTTGTCATGGGTGAGCAGGAGATTCTTTAGTACAAATCTGGCCAAACCGGATAACAAATTTTCAGTTTCTAACTTGAATGTCTTTCTAGTCTGTCACGGGTAGTAAGTGAAGACATAAAAAAATAAAAGACTTACAGTGTGGTTAAAGCTGTGCTGCTTTAATATTCCGAACTGCGTTTGGTCTAAAGCCTAGTACTGCCACGTTTTGTTGTCATGCATTGTTTTGAAACACTGCTGTATTGCAGCTGCTTTATCACGAACAACATGCACCTCACTTAAAATTAACTGCATAGTTTTTAAAAAGTCTTACTGCCTTCGTTGGTTGCGTCATAAAGTGGGACCTTGTAAAACAGTGTGCATTTGCTGCTGCAAGTAACCCACCTGCTCTTGTAACCTAGTGCTGTTAAAAACATACTGGGCCTGGCACTCACAAACTCTTCAGAGAAACGCGTTTATTATCAAACTCTTTTTAATAAAATACCGACCAACACAGCACCTGACATGTTTCGGACTGACTAACAGTCCTTTTTCAAAGGCTAAAAGATGTCTGGTAAGCACAACACTGATATACTAACATCAGTCAAACAATCAACAATGAATCAATTAAATAAAAGTTTTTTTATTTCATTATTTATAAAGGAATTAATCTAGTTTAGGATTGTCAACAAGTTCATTTTTTAATGGATGGAATTGTTAAACTCAAACTGATCAAATTGATCTCTCTGCTTTAAAAAAACCTTTTATTTAATTGATTTATTGTTGACTGATTGATGTTAGTATATAAGTGTTGTGCTTACTAGACGTCTTTTAGCCTCTGAAAAAGGACGTTGGTCAGTCCGAAACCTGTCAGGTGCTGTGTTGGTCGGTATTTTATTGAAAAGAGTTTGATAATAAACGTGTTTCTCTGAAGAGTTTGTGAGTGCCAGGCCCAGTATGTTTTTAACATTTTTCAGTTGGTTTTAGAGCACCACTTCCCAGTGCGCACTCATTTGGAAAACAATAACCTAGTGCTGTGCATCTCTGTGCATTCTTTTTTTTGTCTGTACATGCATAGAAGAAAGAGCATACCCATTCTGGTAAAAAAAAAGAAGAAATAAATACCAAGAAGTACAATTTTAGTTGCACTTTTCTTTTTATTATTGAAACAGTGAAGTACATCAATGGTTCTGCCATTGCAATAGCAGTATACAAAAAAAGGGGGTTGTACACCAGTTTTCAAGATGAAATATAAAATCTTGGGAAATTGTATTCTGCATGGAACAAATTTCTAGCCCTGTAACGGCACTTCTCAGGTGCATAAAGCCCTTGACTTCGCCTCCAGCTTCACTTTCCAAGGTATGCCATTATCCCCACAATAATGCACACCCTGTCATGCCTTGTTGCTTAAGTACAAAGGGGTAGCAGGTGTTACTTTACTGTACTGCCTAAAATTACAGCTACCTTTTACAAGCAGTGCGCTAAGTTCTTATACAGTATCTGAAGTATTTTTTTTCTTTTTCCTTTTGCTGATTGGACTTTTCTACCTGGCAATACTCGGTGTGATGTGTGGAGCAGTACCCTGCCTGGACGCTGACATAGCTAGTTCTCTACCTCCTCATACATCATCAGCCATGTGATACCACAACTTACCAAGAAGAGCCAATCACCTGCAGCCAAATTAGCCACAATGAGTGATGTCACAACTTTTTATTTATTTATTTTATTACAACTAGGATAACAAGTACCTTTGAGAAAGGCTCTTTTTACAAAGGTTCCGCGTCAGAGAACAAAAACAATACAAGTTACAGAAATAGGAACAAAACAATAAATAGGTCAGCATATTAGGTTACAATGGTAGATCAATACAATAGCTAGAATAAGTAGAATGTATACATGGGAACACAGAGTAACAGAGGGATAAGTAGGAGGGAGGGTGGAAGATAAAGATAAACATGAGGAGCGAAGTTGGAGAGGGAAGGAATTGCAGCCAAAGGGCATGGTCATCAACTGGGAGCAGGCTGACACTAGTCAACAAAAAGGGAAAGATCACTGAGGGCTCAGAAGACGCGGGGGTGGGGTGAAGGACGGAGAGTGAGGAGTGGTGAAAAGAAAGAAGAAATAAAAAAGTAACAGAGGAAAAGGAGGGGTGGAGATGTGGTAGGTGATAGTTGGAGGGAACAAAATGAGAGGGCTGAGATTATAGGTTGCATTCACAGGAGCTAGGGTTAGTAAGGTGGAGGTGGAGTTTATGTTTGAATGAGCCCAGAGTGGTAGTGGAGGAGATGTCAGGATTGAGTGCATTTAACCAGCTAGGCGCTCTGAAGGCAAAGGATCTTTGGCCCTGAGAGGTGCGACGGCAGGAAACCTGAAGGAGCTGGTATTCAGAGCCCCTGATGTTATGTGGCTTTAGTCTCGAACTAAGCAATGTTTGGACTCCCGGCAAAGTGAGGCCCATGGTTACTTTCTTTGCCATTGTAACCCCCTTACCAATGGGGGTTCCTAATAGCCTTCCCGGAGCTTGCCTAAATGTTCCCGTCCTAACTGGTGTTCGTCACAATGCCGCCTATATGTGGGTGTCATGAGTGCTTCCGCAGCCTCCAGTACTGTCTCTTTAAGAGCTGCCTGCTTCTCAGGTTCCAGCGGGTTGATATGAGCGGGGGAGGATGATGGTTTCCAGGTTCAAATCCCGCCAGACCTGCAGTGGAATTGCTCCCGTTTGGCAGTCGCTATATGCACAGGGGGAGCCACTTTTGAGAGAGGTGACTGTTAGGGCAAAATTAGTTAGACTATTGGTGGGGATACATTTTGTCTAACCTGCTTCTTTTTCAGCTGGGACTGTGTGTGTTGTGTCCCTCCATTTTGGACCAGGATGTTCTGAAGGGTCCAATGGGTGTATGAGGTGCCCCAAAATGGAGTAACTGGTGACCAACCAGAATAAGGGCTCACTAGGGAGCCGACGGACCAATGAAGATACCGCTAGTAATTGTGGGACGTGAAGGCCAGACCAGGGCGCCTTTTTTGTACCACTGAGAGCAGGACTAAGTGACTGGCACCTGTAGCCAGCCAATGGGATCGGGTGGCGCCCCAGCTAGAGGACTGCCCCATACTGCTTAGGGACAGAGTCGTTGTGGCTGAGGACAAGGAAGGAGCTCTGGGCTCTTGCGCCATTGAGTTTTTTGCGCAGGAAGTGCGTGAGAGGCTGAACTTGGCCATTTGCATAGCCAGCAGGCTTTGGACTAAATCCGCAGGGCCGCAGTCAGAGGAGGCTGTGTAACAGCACAGCTACCTACCAGGCTCACCCTGTAGAGGACTGGAGAATCGGCTGAATAGTGCTCGGCCTGTCAGGAAGGTGACGCTGCAAGGAGACTCCCAAGTAACGGTGTGTTCAGTCAGGCCACTGGAGCAGCTGCCTGGTATGGTACTCCTCTGTTGCTTTGCATATAAATGTGTGGAGGAGTGGCTGAAGTTCAGGCTCGGCCATGCGAGTGGTGAGAGAGTGTTTTTCCCCTCTGGAGTCATGAGTACAAAATCAGGGTAGCTCCCTGTTGAAGGTTTTTAGCAAGAGCAAGATTTTCTGGTCATTTTGCTGACTACAGTAATTGAGCCTACTGGCTCCCTCTAATCTTCATAGGAATTAAAATACTCATTTGTGTCAGGGCCCCAACCAGCTGCATTGAGGAACTAGCCTTTAGGGCTTGGGTACCCACAGACAGTAACTTATAGGTTAGGCCTGTGCACAGAGACCCAGTCAGATACTCATATACTGTAGTGGTAAGCCAATTAACCTGATTTCCGGTCCTTGTTATCTTCCCTTAAATAAATCAGATTGCTTGTTTTGCAAAAGCACCCTGGCTAGTTTGTGTATTAATGGTGAAATACTGCCCAAGGAATGTTGTGTAACTGTACCTTACTTTTCAGGGGATCCCTGGAGTAAGCTGAGAGGATTGAGCTGGGGGGTAAGTGTCTATGGTAAGGGCACTGTAACTGAATTGTGTGGGCCACTAGTGGGAAGAAAGGGGGGTTGCAGCTACCCAGAGGGCTGTGACCAAGTCAACCTCGACTGTTCTAACCCTGACCTCTGGGTGGAGGCACCCGCCAACGGATCTGGGCCCATCACCCTGTTACAGTTAAGGCAGGCAGGGGTAGTAGCCCTCAGGACAGCGCCCTGGGGGGTTACACCATAATGCAGGTTTGGTATTTTATGCGATTTGAAAGTTAAAGCCAGCCAGATCGGGCATACAGGTCACATGTATGAGTGAGATGATGAGCACCAGAGATAAGCCTGCAGGCCTTGTTAAGTGATATTGAAATTCGTCTCAGGGCAGTGGCAGAGGCAGAGCCATAGATTATAAGACCATAATCAATGATGGAGACCACCGAGCTTTGGATGGCAATCTTCAGTGCTTCTACAGTAAAGTGTTGTCTAGGTCGGTAAAGTAGGCCTAGGTGCATATTTGCTGATTTGGCAACATTGTCTATGTGTGCCTCATAGGAGAGATTTGAGTCCAGGGATAACCCTAGGGATTTGAATGACTGCACTTGCTCAAGGGTGTTGCCATTGCTGGTAGAGATAGCTAGGGGGTGAGATCTGTGCCGGTTTGAGAGCTGTTAAAGACCATTACTCTGTTTTTTTTTATGATTGAGGACAAGCTTATGATAAATGAACCAGTTTTCCAGTGCGGCAAAGCCTTGCTGAAGATTGATCTGCAGGAGCACAGGGTCCCTCTGGGAGGAGAAGATAACAGCATCATCAACACAGGGATAATCTGTTCAGTGTAAGATTTCGGGAGCGTGTTAAGAAAAAGGCTGAAGAGTAACGCACCCAGGATGGATCCCTGAGGGACTCCAGATCGGACCGGTCCGAGGTCCGAGAGTGTCCCAGCAATTTTGACTTGTTGAGATCTGTTTTGCAGACAGCTGTTGAACCATGAGACAGTGTCAGGAAAGAGTCCTAAATGCTGGAGTTGTTGGATCAGTAGACGATGGTGGACTGTGTCGAGGGCCTTGGTCAGATCTACAAATACTGCCCCGGTTAAGTGACCCATATCCAATGTGCCGTGCAGTGCTCCAGTGAACTCCAGTAATGCAGAAGAGGTGCTATGACCTTTTCTGAAGCCATGCTGTTGTGGGCATAAGAGATTGTGTTTGTCCAGGTAGTCCGTGAGTTGGTTGGCTACTATGCGTTCGAGTGCCTTGGAGAGAGAGGTGGTGGTAGTATCGAAATCGGTCGATAGTTCGCATGGCAGGTCTTATCCCTGCTTTTGTGGACTGGAGTAACTGTAGCCACCTTCCATTTGTCAGGGAACTGACCAGTGCTAAGGGAGAGATTGAGAATGTGTGTTAGTGGGACTAGAACCTCATCCATAGTGAGGGTTAGGAGTTTTAGATCCAGCGAGTCTCCACTTGATCTTGACTTTGAAATTGCTTTGGTAATGTGTGTCCGAGCATCGTGCAGGTTAATTTTTCTGAAGTGGAAGGGCAGGAGAGTGGTAGGAGGATCATCGGGGATAGCGTGGATAGTGTCAAGGAAAAATCCGGGGGAAGGACGCTACTGAGATCAGTAAATGCATCATTAAAGGTGTTCGCAATGACCAGAGGATCCAGGATGATGGCCTCATCAACCTTTAGCATGGTTGGGGAGGATTTAGTTTGTTTCCCTGTAACTTCTTTGATATTCTTCCAGAAATCCAACCCCTTTCCCCAGGAGTTTGAGAGAGCTTCTTTGTAGTAGGCATTTTTCAGTAGTCGTATGGATTTAGTGCAGTTATTTCAGGCACATTTGTAGTTCTGTATGTCATGCTGGGTGCCAGAGTCTCTAGCCAGGGCCCAAAGGTGGTCCCGAGTCTTTAGCTGGGCAAGTAGCTCTCCAGTTAGCCACGGGTTGCAGAGTGCTTTGACTTTTCATTTTTTAAGCGGGGCGTAGGTGTCACAGGCCATGTTGAAGGAGGAGATAATGAGGTCAAGAGCTGTGTTAACATCTGTTGAGAGGAAAATGGGAGCCCAATCAAACCGACTGAGGTAGGATTTACGGTATCTTAGCTGTCCACGTGGGAGCACTCTGCTAGTGATTACTTTGGGTGGGGGCTTATGGAATTTATTTGACCATTCACATATAATGGTGAGTGGTCGCTTAGTGAGTCAGGAAGGACAGAGGTGCTGGCAATATGAGAGAGATGACTGGTAAGGACCCAGTCCAGTAAGGTACTAGTGCCTGTTTTATAGTTCTTTCTGGTGGTGGAGAGAACTATTTGTGAGAAGTTTGCTGATGATATGGCATCCCGAGATATAGCAGCATCTGATGAGAGCCAATTAATATTGAAATCACCTAGTGTAATTGTCTCCGCACCTACTGGTTGGGATTTGATGAAGTCCAGAACAGTTGTGAGGCTCTTCCCTTGGTCTTTGGGGGGGATGTAGACTGTGATTACTGTGAGGGTTTTGTTGTGTACTCCTAAAAGTAGCTTAATAGGTAAGATCTGAGTAGTGGAGTCATGGAGAGGAGTAGAGATGGGGCAACCTATGAGACAGTCTTTGGTGTAGATTGCACAACCTCCACCTCTTTTGGACACGCGGTCTTGTCTGTAGACATTATATCCTGGCAGTGCAATCACTGAGTCTGGGATTTTTGGCGACAGCCATGTTTCAACAATTGCTAGAATATCAGGTCTGTGCTGGTTTACAAAGACTTGGATGGCGCCAACCTTAGGGATCCGGCTACAGATGTTAATAGTGGCGATGGTCAGGCCCCCAGTAGATTCTGTACAGCCGGCATTGGTGGTAGTAGAAGGGCCTGGGTTAGGGCGCACATCTCCTGCTATCAGAAGGAGAAGGAGAAGGATCTTCAGGGTGCACAGACGGAGCTTCTTGCAGGTGAGATTACGTATTAGCGGTTTGTTATTACTGGTCTGGCATCGCAGGTGCTTGCCCCAGAGCAACATCATACGTGATGAGGGATATAGGAGTGACCATTGCCTGTATCTGTGGGAGATGCGGTGCAGCCAATTAAAGGTGTCAGATGTCCTTGAGGGAGAGTGGTGATCACAGTACGAGGTACCTAGGTGGAGATATTGGGTGTCTAGCTAGCAGATGGGTGGGGGAGAGGGGTGGCAGGCTCCAGGGAGGTAGGAAAGGTGAAGTAGTGAGGTGAGGATAGTAAGAGAAAACAGCGTATTGATGGAGGTAGACATGATTAGAGAGAGATTTCAAGTGTGGTTGTGTAAAGCCCAGAATGTGAGAGAAAGTGTTGAAAAGACAGGGGAGGGGAGGAGAGGTATAGAGGAGAAAAGAGGGCAGAGTCAGGATGACTGCAACCTAGGAGGGACCAATGGGATAGAGGCAGGAAGGGAACAGAGAGAGAAGAGGCGGAGCTAGGGTCTATTTAATAAAGGCAGGAGGTGGGGAGGGAAGGGGAGGTGGGAGAAAATTTAGGCAGCAGACAGATGAGCTCCAGGGGACTGTGTCAAGCAGTTCAAATCTCCAGGAGCTGAAGCCAGTCAGGGAGAGACGGAGTGCTGAATCTGCCTATAATTTCAGGCACCATCCACCAACTGGGTTCATGGCTAGCAAGCGGTACTGGAGCGGCTTTCCTGAAGCGTACCTGGAATATTGCTCTTGAGGGCAGGCTAGGGTGCACCCTGTGACTGGCTGCGCTCAGCACCAGACCAATAGTGCAGGAGATGGAGTCCCCCTCAGGGAATCCTGAAGAGAAAAGAAGAGAAGGGAGAAATCAGCTTATATGTACCAACAGAACAAAGGCTTCAGAGTTTGGGAGGCAGGCTAAGGAAGGAGACAAAAGAATTCTGTAACCAGGTGAGAAATTAAGGGTGCTAGGTTAGCCGGAGAGGGAGAGAATGGCTGTGGGAGTGACTGGTATTGAGCACCAGCAGCGTCATCAGTATACAGAGGAAACGGCTAGTGGGGTTGGGGGGGTAGATGGGAGAAACAGCAATTCAGCAGTTAGACACAGCTGTTTTAACTTCAAACTTTGTTAATACTTAAATAGCTTAAGGCAGTTGAAACACTCCAAAAATGCTATAGTTTCCTACCCTTAATTCAAAAAGGGTTGTAGTTCCCTACACTAACAATTCAAATTCAGCAGTGGGCACAAAGACACATCACAGATTTAGTTGCAGAGGTTAGGAAAAAGAATTTAGGCAGCAGACAGATGAGCTCCAGGGACTGTGCCAAGCAGTTCAAATCTCCAGGAGCTGAAGCCAGTCAGGGAGAGACGGAGTGCTGAATCTGCCGATAACTTCAGGCACTATCCACCAACTGGGTTTACGGCTAGCAAGCTGGACTGGAGCTGCTTTCCCAAACTGTACCTGGAATCTTGCTCTTGAGGGCAGACTGGGGTGCACCCCGCGGCTGGCTGCGCTCAGCACCAGACCAATAGTGCAGGAGATGGAGTCCCCCTCAGGGAATCCTGGAATCTTGCTCTTGAGGGCAGGCTGGGGTGCACCCTGCGGCTGGCTGTGTTCAGCACCAGACTGCTAGTGCAGAAGATGGAGTCCCCCTCAGGGAATCCTGGAATCTTGCTCTTGAGGGCAGACTGGGGTGCACCCTGCGGCTGGCCGCACTCAGCACCAGACCACTAGTGCAGAAGATGGAGTCCCCCTCAGGGAATCCTGGAATCTTGCTCTTGAGCGCAGGTTGGGGTGCACCCTGCGGCTGGCTGCGCTCAGCACCAGACCACTACTGCAGAAGATGGAGTCCCCCTCATGGACTCCTGAAGAGACAAACACTACCAGGTAGAAAACCTTCCAATGAGCAAACAGAAAAAGAAAAATATTTCAGAAATAAAAGGTAAAAACTAACGACTTTTAAAAATTGATAACATTTTCTGCCTTGCTGTTTTGGCACCACTAGCTGTAGTAAGCAGTCAGTGAAATTTTATGAAAATCCACTGAGGAGTCTTGGAAGAATCTTGTCCAAATGGAAAGATGGTCCCTCTCAACCCATGTTTTGCTGTCACTTTCCCAAATGCAAGATGCACCTTCATATGAAGGACAAGAGTCTTTTAAAATCTGAAATTCATTTATCTTGCTATTTTGAGCAATAGTGGTAAGAAACATTTATCAAATATGGTACCACATAGCTTAGCAGCTGTGCTCTGTGCCAGAGCATGGGAGGCCCAGTACCAGGTCAATATATCACTGCAATAACAGCACAGTATTAACCGCGCTGTCAGAACAGCGAGTACATTGACAGCGACCGCGGTAGAATAGTGTTAAGGAATTACGGCTACCCTGGTTGCTTTCCGCTAGAAAGAGGGAGGATTAAGTTGCCATGTGTGAGGTGCCTAGTCGGGCTGCTCCCATGGTGGAGTGGTTAGGGCACCAGCACATGGCAGCTTTGGAAACCTGGGACCATGGTTTGGTTCGGTTCCCTCAGGTCTCCTGGTGTTGCAGCTTTTTTTTTTTTTTTGTTAAAAAAAGAATTTCCCCCCTCCTGAGTTTCTCCCCATCCCCAAAGTCCACTCCCCCTCGGAGTTGGTTATTTTAAGCCGATCCTCTCCCTCCCCAGCTGAGCCCCGGCAGCCCGAGTCCATTCCCGAACCCGGGTTGCCACTGTGGCATGAGGTGTGGTGTCCAGCACCTCAACCCTCAGTGCCACCGGACCGGCTCTTGCACCATGTTTTTTCATTGCGTAAGACTTGTAATTGTCAATAAGGTCTTGGCCCAAGGCCTTACTGACAATTACGCTTCGTCTTAGTGATCAATTTTCAGAACCCAGATGAACACATAAATCAAAAACTAAAGTACATTCTAAAATTCTTTACAGGTGGTGTTCCACCTTCGAAGAATTAACTTGATGAGTGCAATGTTTTTATTTTACATAGTTTACTTTTTATGGTAATCATAGGTATTGAGCTGTATATAAAGTCTGTAGAATGATTCTAGAGAGGGCATACCAGAAAACGTACAACGAAGAGGGAGACAAGTGGAGGAAAAGACAGATCATATGTAGTGAACTAGTGCAGAATGAATCAACTATGTCTCTTAGAGCAACTTAGCCAGAGTAACACAGAGAGGACCACAGAAACTATAGGAAATCGAACTGTTATACCTGACTAACGTATTGCAAATGTATGCCATGGTCAGATGTAATTGAAGACACTATGAAATGTGAAATTGTTTCATGCAACTTCCTCAATAAAAATTAATTAAAAAAAAAAACGAATTAACTTGATGCTAGAAACAATCCCAAAGATATAAGCTAGTCATTCTGTGACCGTGGAGTCCGTGACGAAGACTCTACTAGTGAGCCACTAATGCACTCCCTCTCTCTGGGTGCTTTATGAGTGGCAATGAGGGTGCGAGGGAAAGACAGGCTTGGTGATTGGGATACAAATATGTTAGCAACAGGCAGAGAGAGAGACAGAGCTGGAACACAAAACAAGTTTATGTGAAAGAGGAAGTGTGAGTGCAGATGTGTGTGTTAAGGGTGAAAGGAGTGAATGAATGTGATGGAGCAGAGAAGCGGGCAACATCTGAGCAAGGAAAGAAATAAGAGCGTGACAGAAGCTGTGTGAGCAACAAAGCAAGAGTGACAGAGACTGTGTGAGGAACTGTGTGGGTATTAGGGTAAATGAGAAAGGGTTTTTTTATGTGCGTCAGGGACACAACACCACTAGCATTCTATTAAGATAGCAAATTTTGGGGGATATTTAACAAGTGAAAATAAAAGAATGATGAAGAGAGAGTACAGTAAATATGTGTGTTTGCAGGGGTAGAGGGGTTTCAGATAAAGCAGCAGGAGAGGGAACTGAATGGTTAGGTGGGTGGTGGTGAGGGGGTGAGAGGGTAAGGAGTGGGTGGGTGGGTGCACAGGTGGGTAGGTGGGTGAGAGAGGTGACAATAAGGGAGAAAAGGGATTAGTGAGGGGATGATTGGCTGAGTGCCTGTTTGCAGTTGGTGAGTATGTGCATTATTTAAAAAGAAGAGGATGCAAAGCAAACCTTCATCTTCATCACTTAGCGACTCATCATCATCGTCATCATCATCATCATCAAGCTGTCCTACGGGTGGCGGCCATGGGAGGTCTTTGATTTCCTTAATCTCTACTGCAATGGCAGACATGGAAGGAGAGTGGAGATAAAAAGAGACAGAAAGCAGGAGTGATGCACAAACAAAAGGAGGAACAGAAAACAGAAACGGGAGGAAAACGGTGGAAACAGTCATGTAAAGCTTTCAAATGGAAATGCTAAAAGATTACGAGGAAATGTTTCAGTGTAAATGACTCCAACCTATTTGTCTCTGCCCTTACTAGCTCATCATTCAGCTGCATCCGATCCACTCACTCACTCACTAGAGTAGCTGTCTGGTAAGTGTTCCCACTCTTTTACCAGCTATTAAGTAGGTGCACCCAGTCCCTTTGCAGTTCATTATTTAGTAGATATACCTGATCCCTACCTACTCCTAATTTTGTAAGTAAATCCCTTCCATTACTAGCCCACACCCTGACAAACCTACTACAGTATTTAGCAGGTGTGTTCACTTCATGCCAGCTCACAATTCTGTAGGTAAATCCTTTCCATTACAAGCTCTCCCCATCCAAACGCAGTATATAGTAGGTGTATCTGTGCCCTTACCCGATCACCATTTAGTAGATGCAGCCACACACTTTCCAGTTTAGTTCAGTAGTAAGTGCACCCACTCCCTTACCAGCTTACCAGTTCATCCAGGAACCCACTCCATTACCAGCTCACCAGTTAGTCTGGGTACCCACACCCTTACCAGCTTAGAAATGAGTATGTGTAGCCACTCCTTCCAGCTCACCAGTTAGTAGTTGTATGTCACAGGACTAGTGGAGGAAGGATGCACAGATGGGACTGCAGTTCAGGTACAATGTGTTGCTGCATAGTTTTATTGAAAGGTTAAATTAAAATAATAAAAATAAGGTTATGAAGTCAAGTTAATAAAAGTCCATAGTTTTGGATAGCAAGGATTTTCTAGATGACATATACAAGCCTCTAGTATTTATTCAGATTCCCTCTCAGACCCCCTTTCAAAGCTGTAATGAACCAGATCACTTACAGCCAATGTTAACTCAGAGACTAGGGACTGGGCTTCTTTCTGCAGCTCTGAATGAACATCTTCTCGGCTCAGCTTCTACTTCTGATCCTTCCCTTCCCCTCCTCTGGCTTTCCCATGATCCTTTTATAGCCTGCCTCCAGGTCATGTAACATATCAAGTTACAGAAACAAAGCTAATACCTTCCAGATGACCTTGTTCACATAGGCAGATATCCTTAACAACAACTTTTAATTCCCAGAATTGAAGCATTAAGTTTTAAACTGAATGCCTATTTATTCACAGAAAATAAAAAGGAAAAAGTCTTCATGAAAACAGAAACCTGCTTCTGGCTCTTCCCAAGTCTCTCCTGCTGCCCTCTGTTTCCATAAACACAGAGAAGGGCAGGCCAGTCAGTACCTGAAGAGCCCTTATCAAGTACAGTAGGCAGCAGGTTTGCCCTTGACTTTAGAAACTCTGGCAGCCATTTGATACATACAACCTTTCTTGACGTTCTTAAGCATGTTAAGTATAGATATAGACACGTTTTTAGCATCAAATAATTAGCATTCTTTTATTTTGTTGATCAGGCAAACGCCTGAAGGTATAAATGGCCGTTTTCATTGGTGACCCAGATACACGCAAATAATAAAACAAAGTTCAGTTAATTAACATGAGTACCTGCACAAGATTTAAAAATATATGGGGAGAGATTTTGAGAGCTGATCTGTCAAGAATTAGCATGGGGTCATAATGTCACAGTTAAACCTGTGCATATCAAAAATGACATGTGCAAATCAGCGTGCAGCATAATAATGTTGGCACAACACGCTGACAACAACAAACATGGCACACACCACAGCGGTAACTTTGTTTAGCCCCAGACTAAATATAATCAACTTCAGGGGGTCATGGACTTTGAGGAAACAAAAAAAAAAATCAGAGCTGTGATTTGTTTTGTTTCCCCCCACAAAAAAAGCCACAGCATAGTGGGACCTGGGGGGAACTGAACTGCAGCCCCAGGTCCCTGATGCTGCTGGAGGCAGGTGCTCTAGCCATTCCACCAAGGAGCTGCTCAACCAGGCACCATCCCAGTGGCATCCTTCACCATCGCCAATGTCACCCTACAGCAACAAAGTAGTAGTTCTTACTGCACGCTTAAAGGACACCTGTCACTGTAAAACCATATGTGCTTCTTACAGCATGGTATTTCATGTGCGGTTCTGTTTACGCTTTATTCACCTAGTACCTCAAGAATCTACTAACTTAGCAATTAGTAGGTCTCCATGCATCTGATGTACTGTACATCCGACCATCATGCACATATTTTCCTGCACATGGATCCGAAAAGCCTGGTTTGTATAATTTTAATGAAACGCAGAGCCCCATAGCTAGGTCATGGTCGTAAACCACCCGCAGCCCTTGAAATTAGCTGCAGGCAGTGCAGGCACACTCCTCTCAATGCTGACACGCACAGACCTTGCTCTTGTGTCTGCGTCAGGAGATTTGGAATCCCCATTACTCTCTGTATGCATTACAATTTAAATTTGACTCAGCATTTCTAATATCATTGGGTAGTAGGTTCCAAGACCTAGAAGCATGAAAACAAAAGGATCTTTGTCCAAAAACAGCTTTCCTGAGAGAAGTACGTAATGAAATACAAGCATTGTGTGAATTTATAAACTGAATAATGGAACTGAGAACTGTTAAGTTTGTCTTTGAACATTTTTTTCAAAGATTGGTACAGTAAATAATGTACAACTAGCTTCAAAAGATTGCCAGTTAAAACACAAGACACAATGATAAATTTTCTTGTCCACATTTAAAATAAATCTGCAGAGCTGTACAGACCTCCGACCCTATGCAAACTGAAATCAGAAGCTAAAGTGTAAACAGAAATCCCAAAATCAGTCAGTGAAACCACCAAGCTTCAGGCAGCCAACTTTCTAACTTCTACAGAGAGGCAACTGTTTATTCAATACAAAAGAGTATCAGTTATCAAATTAAAGAGAAGAACTATCCAACATGAGCCCTAAATATTTATAACTATCAACCATGTTAATTACAGTACAAATGACTGCCCTAATCCCCAGTGGGCAACTCTCCATCCCCATGTCTTCTTCAAGTCCTAAATAATATGCCAGTTTGACCAAGCAAAAAATCACTCTGAAGGTGGGATTGGCGGTCACGCCTGGTGAAAAGGACAATGTTATCAACTTACATAGGAACCTGTGCAGCCACCACTGCAGAAGGTCGATCATTGACATAGAGGCTAAACAAAAGTGGGCCCAAATGGACCCCTGTGGAACCCCCATGTCAACATCAACAATTTCTTAGGAGATATCATCCAGTCTTACACACCCTTCCTGATTTGATATGTAATCGGCAAATCAGTTAGTTACGTTGTTGGACATGTAAAATTCTTGAGCTTAGCCAGCTGGTGACAGCCATCCACCAAATCAAAAGCTTTCGATAAGATAAATAACTGCAGTCAATTTCCTGGAGTCCAAGGCACTGTTCAGACATTCAGTAAGTACCAACAAAGCAGACAATGCGATGACCAGCCCACAAAGCATGCTGAGCTTCAGACATTAGGCTACGTTTCAAAGAAATTCTAAATTACATGCAACTCAATGATGCAAAGTATCATGGGAAGTAAATGCTAATTACCATGAAATAATTTATACCGGTTCTGCTCTACACAGAACTGTACAATGCCAAATGGCCTCTCACATAACATGCAAAGGCAGGGAACAGAAGACACAGACACGTTTCGTCCTTCTCACGGCTCATAAATGAGCCCAATCAGTATCCTTGTTGTAACGTGTTGAGCAATGCTGTACTACATGGAAGAAACATGTTAACAAACTAAAGAGCAAAGGCAATTTTTGATACAGTGCTGACTACAGAGATGAAATATGCAATGAAAAAGAAAAATAATCTGAGAATAATACATGGGAGGGTGTGCATTACAAGAATTTTATACATACCCAAGGTATGTGATGCTACATAAACCTCGAGAGCCAAGCATCACACACCATATATTAATCCCACCATCCCATGTTTTATTTTATATAATCAATGGTCAACAATTTTTTCTCCCCCACCCCCAAATGTTCACACCAGGTGTTATCATAAGGACTGCTGATTAACAGACAAAGCACTTTATCATTGTTTCGAAGCAACTTGAATAAGATAGAGCTGTGTAGGTAATGGCGTTTTTGTTTTTTTTCTTAAATCAATGAAAGCGCGATGTCTCACACGCTTCACTGTCACCGCCTCAGCTTTTCCTTCAGTGACCACGATGCAGGAAGTGCTACTCTTGAAACACCCGAAAATAATATATAAGATATTCAATAGAAATAACATTTCTACATTTAGTCATTTATAGCACTAGCAGTGTTTTTGCATAAGTGTATGGAGTGCTGGAGAGTTATAGTTTTAAAGTTATATCACATATTAGTGATTTTGCACATATAATAGTGCAAGTCACTTTCAGAAATTAAATGTTGCACTGATTTGTTTGCACTATAAAAAGGCACCACTAAGTGGCACTATTCAGCCTTGACAAAGTGCGAAACGTTGGCATTCTGTCTGCTGCTGCACTTGCTTATATGTTGCCTTATTAATGATTGTGCTATATGCAATAAACTTTTAAGATTACAGCTAGCCGGTACAGGGTCAATATAGCGTGGACAAAACCGTGCATGAAATAACGCGCTGCACAAAGCGTAAATGGCACTACAATAATGGGCTGTTTCAGCATGTGGTAAGAACCATTACACCTGTCGCTGTAGGTTGCCATGAAAAAATGTCAAGGACGCTGTCAGGGTGGTGCTTGGCTGAGCCACTCCCCTGGTGGAGTGGCTAGAGCACCTGCCTCCAGTGGCATCAGGGACCTGGAGCTATGGTTTGGTTCTCCCCAGGTCCCACTATGAGGCAATTTTTTTTTTCCAGAAACAAACCGTGTGACCTGTTCTGAGTTTTCCTCTTCCCCCCTGGAGTTGATTATTATAAGTCTGGGGTGTGTGTGAGGGGGGAGCGAAGTGAGGTGAAACGAAAGACAGGTGTTGTTTTTACAATGGCATGCGCTCATGTTGATTTGATCAGGATTTTGTCCCGATGCTGTTAGAGGGCATGTCGTTGTGCCTGCACTGTAGTGTGTATGCGTGGTTTTCTCCGCGACATTATGACCCCGTGCCTAACTAGGCTGGGTTTTAACTGCTATCTGGTGGGTGTCGAGCCCAAGATTTTTTGTGAGGTCTAATCTGTATCAACTCAGAAAAAGGAGGAACAGCCTTCTGTTGCGATTCCTATTTGAAAAAGTACAGTTACGTAAGAACTTACTGTAACAGTAGATCTTCGAGAGGAGCTCTTGCAGTAGGCCAACAGCAGGACTAAGTCATCAGACGCCAGGACCACACAAAACTTTCTAGCTAACAGTGTACCACGGGGGACCGCCCACTGCTGTCACCCTGCTGACGTTGGCATATCCTATAAAGGCAGGCAGTCCCCCACACCATCCTCATTCTCCCGCCAGAGACACAAAGTGGGCAGTGGAAAAAAGAACTAAGAAGGTTTCCCAAGAGCCACAAAAGGAAGAGAAAACAAAAGACTCACTCGCATGGAAGAGGACACAGTCAAGGAAGGCCAACAGAGATCAGTAGGAAGGAGAGAGGGAAATCATGGCCTGCTGCAAGAGCTCCTCTCGAAGATCTACTGTTACAGTAAGTTCTTATGTTAACTGTATTATCTTACTTCGAGGGAGGCTCTTGCAGCAGGCCAACACCGGTAGGACTGAGTCTCAAGCAGTTCCGGCAGTACAGAGGAAGCAGCACTGGGAGGAGGAGGAGGAGGAGGAGGAAAGGCAGCAGCCGATGGCCTAAGAGAGGGGGCCCTGCAGGATGGCTAGGCTGAAGTTGGCCCGATGCCTAGAGGCAATGTCCAGGCTGTAATGCTTGGTGAAGATATGAGCTCCAAATGGCAGCTGCACATATGTCTGCAGCAGACACATTTCTAAAGCAAGCTGTACAGGTGGCCATCCCTGGTGGAAATGGCCATCAACCACTCCCAGAAGTTCCTTGCTGTACTTTCAGGAACAACAAACAATGCAACTGGCTAACCACTTAGACACTGTTTGAACACCGGAGCATCCTCTCCCCTAGGGGCGAACAAAAAAAAAAAAAAATGATCAGGCTTTCTCAAAGTCTTAGTCAGGTGTGTATAGTATCATAAGAGTCTATGTACATTCAAAGTACGAAGCAAAGCCTTCCCCTGATTAGAATATTCTGTAAAATAAACAGGAAGGTGGATGGACTGATTCAAAGTAAACTCCGACATCACCTTGGGAAGGAACTTAGGATTGGTATGCAAAGACACCCTGTCTTTGTGAAAAACCAAATAAGGCTCCTTACACATGAGAGCCTTAAGCTCAGAAATCCTTCAAGCAGAAGTAACAGCAACTAAAAAGAGTGCTTTCCGAGACAGGAAGTGCAGCTCACAACTCCTGGCTGGTTTACAGGGAGGTAACGTGAGTTTCTCCAACACAAAATTGAGGTCCCAAGGAGGGACCGGGTCCTGAATGGGAGGTTTCAGATGTAAAATGCCCCGCAGAAAGGTGCAAGACACATCAAGCTGAACCACAGCCCTGTCCTCAGTAGGTACATGGTATGCAGAGATGGCATAACGATGTACCTTAATGGAGGAATACCTCAATCCCGAGTCAGACAGCAACAGAAGATACTCCAAAACCTGATCCACTGGGCAGGTGAAAGGGTTTAAATGATGTGAAGAGGCCCAAAGGGTAAAGCACTTCCATTTCATAGCATAGGTAGCCCTGGTAGAGGGCTTCCTGGCAGCCACCAGGACATCTGCGACCCTTGAAGATACCCCAAACCAGGTGATGGTTATGTCCTTAGGAACCACTCATGGAGATGCAGAGACTTAAGGTCTGGATGGACATGAGTTCCACGCTCCTGGGTGAGCAAGCCGGTGCACAGGGACAAAGGGACCGGAGGTTCCACTGTCAGCTGCTGTGGCAAGGGGAACCAGATCTGACAAAGCCAAAAGGGGAGCTTTGAGGATCATCTCTGCCCCCTCCATCTGAAGTTTGAGCAGCACCCTCTGAAGGAGCAGGAAGGGAGGGAAGGTGTACAGAAACCTCCCCTTCCAATAGAGGGACAATGCGCTCTTGCCAGAAAACTCCAGGCCCAGGATCGAGCAAGCAAAAAAACAGCAGTTTGGTGTTGAGTGTGGACACAAAAAGTCCAACTCTGGACTCCCCATCTATCGAACAGCTCTTCAACTACCAGCGTCAGACGTTCCCACTCCTGAGCTTTGGACCGGGAGCAGTTCAGACTGTCCACCAGGACATTTTGGATGCCTGGAACATGGACAGTGGAGAGTTCCAGATCGTGCTCGATGGCCCAATACCAGACCCTCAAAGCCTCCTTGCACAGGAGGTAGGTATGCATTCCCCCTGTTTGTTTATGTAACAAACTACACACATGTTGTCTGTCTGAACTAAGAGCAGACTAGGGAGGAGATGATTCTGGAAGGCCTGCAGAGCGTACAGAACCGCTTGCATCTCCAGGACACTGATGTGGAGTCTCTGTTCCACATCTGTTCAGGTGCCCAGAGTCTGGTGAGCACCTAAGTGAGCTCCCCCGCTCAGACCCAAGGCATCCGTCATGGGGATCTGATGAGGGGACGAGACAGTAAAGGGAACCCCCGTAGCAGGTTGGCTGGCTCCAGTCACCATGACAGGACCTTACTGACCGCATTGGAGACCATGACCAGCTGGTCAAGGTCATCCATGCATTGGTCCCACTGGACCCTCAATGTCCACTGAGGTATTCCCATGTGCAGCCATGCAAGAAGGACCGTGGCAACAGCCGCTGCCATGTGGCCCAGGAGGTGCAGGAATGCCCTGGCTGGGACCTGTCGGCTGGAGGAGACCAGGCAGGCCTGGTCCATCAGGCACTCTGCTGTCTCCATGGGCAAGGAAGCCATGCCTTGGGCCATGTCCAGGCCCACCCCGATGAACTGGTGGTGCTGGCAGGGAGTCAAGCTCGACTTTGGCCTGTTGATGGTGATACCCAAGGCAGAAAAGGCTGACGGTATGATCCAGAGTTTGGACAAGGCATTTACAGGATGAAGCCACTAGGAGCCAATCACCCAGGTAAGCAAGCACATAGAAACATAGACTTTGACAGCAGATAAGGACCGCTTGGCCCACCTAGTCTGCCCATTTCCCTACCTACAGGATAAGCTGCAGATCCAAGTTAACTAACAGTCTATTTCTTCCTACCCCCCCACCAAAAATTGCCTTATGTCTGTCCCATGCATTCTTGAATTCTCTCACAGTTTTAGACCCCACAACCTCCTCAGAAAGGCTGTTCCATGCGTCCTCCACCCTCTCTGTGAAAAAATACTTACTCACATTGCCCCTGAACCGCCCCCCCATCTTCAAATTGTGTCCACTTGTTCTTGCACATCTCTTTTCTGAAAGATGCTACACTTGGACTTTGATGATTCCACTGAGGTACTTAAACGTTTCTATCATGTCACCCCCCCTTTTATCAAGGGTATACATATGAAGCTTCTTTAGTCTCTCCTCATATGGCTTCTCTTTCAGACCCTGCACCATTTTAGTTGCCCTCCTCTGGATTGCCTCTATCCTGTCAATGTCCTTGCAGAGATGGGGTCTCCAGAACTGGACGCAGTACTCTAGATGGGGTCTCACCAACTGTCTGTACAGGGGATAACAACTTCCTGTTTTCTGCTGGTGAAGCGTCTCCCTATACATCCCAGTATCCCTCCAGTCCTGCCTACTGCCTTCTCACATTGCTTGCTAACCTTAAGGTCATCTGATATGATTCCCCCAGGTCCCTTTCCATTTTTGTTGTTGTTACTACCTCCCCACACTGTGTAATCTTCTCCTGGGTTTTTGTTTCCCAGGTGCATTATTTTGCACTTCTTTGCATTGAATCCAAGCTGCCATACTTCTGACCATTCCTCCAACCTTGCCAAGTCCCTTCTCATCCTTTCCACACCTCCTTGTGTATCAACCCTGTTGCAGATCTTTGTGTCATCTGCAAAGAGGCATACTTTTCCTTCCAGTCCTTCTGCAATGTCACTTATAAAGACATTAAAAGGACTGGACCCAGTACTGAACCCTGCGGTACCCTACTAGTAACCCCTCTTCTTCAAAGTGGACTCCATTTACAATTACCTTCTGTGTCCTGTTGTCCAGCCAATGTTTAATCCAGGCTACCACCCTGGGACCCACTCCCCAGGCTGGCTAATTTGTTTATTAATCTTTGTGGGACTTTGTCAAATGCCTTGCTAAAGTCTAGGCAGGCCATGTCCACAGCCCTCCCTGGTTTACTACTTTGGTCACCCAGTCAAAGAAATCAATTAGATTCGTCTGACATGACCTACCCGCTGTGAACCCATGCTGCCTTGGGTCCTGTGCCCCACTGGCTGCTAGATACTCAACAATTCTTTCCTTTAGAAGTGATTCCATCACTTTCCCTACCACAGAGGTCAAACTGACAGGTCTGTAGTTTCCTGCCTCTGTCTTGGTCCCACTTTTGTGAAGGGGAATCGCATCTGCCTTCCTCCATTCCTCAGGTACCACACCATCCTCCTATGATTTGTTAAAAAGGGTAGTCAGTGGTTTTACTAGTTCTCCCCTTAATTCTTTTAGAATTCTTGGGTGAATTCCGTCAGGCCCCATTGCTTTGTCCACCTCCAGTTTTGGGAGCTCTTTCAGAACCCTTTCTTCTGTGAAAGGACTGGGATTGACCCCCTATCCAGAGTGTTTCTGTTAATCAGATTAGGCACTTCCTCCTCCTCTTTTGTGAATACTGAGCAGAAATATTCATTCAGTATCCCTGCTTTTTCACTGTCCCTCTCTGCCTCCCACTGTCCATTCTATTCAGCCTCACTATCCCTCCCTTTGTCTTTCTATGCTCCCTGATGTACCTATAAAAGGTTTTATCCCCTTTAACCAAGTTGGCTATCTTTTCCTCAGTTTGGGCCTTTGCTATTCTGACTTCTCTCCCTGCTTCCTTCTGCCTCAACTGGTACAGCTCTCTGTCCTGCTCCTTCTGTGTTTCCTTATACTTCCTGAATGCTATCTTTTTCTCCCTGACCTTCCTGCCACCTCTTTTGAGAACCATAGTGGCTTTTTCTTTCATTTTGATTTATTTGCTTCACACAAAGGCTTGTTGCCTCTGTGATGGCAGTTTTGATGTTTCCCCATTGTTGCTCCAACCCTCCTTCTAGCCTGTTTGCTAGTGCTTTTCTAAGGCACTCTCTCATCTTGCCAAAGTCAGCCCTCCTGAAGTCCAGTACCCTCACTTTTGTATGGCTTGACTCTGTAGCTGAGTTTATCGCGAACCATACTGTTTGGTGGTAACATAAAAGCCCTGTTGTGTCAAGGCAGCCGCCACCACTGCCAGGCACTTGATGAATGCCCTGGGGGCTGAGGACAGGTCAAAAGGGAGAGCTCAGAACTGGAAATGGGTTCCCCAGAAATGGAAGCAGAGGAAGCAACTGTGAGAAGGAAACTTTTGATATGCAGATACACATCCTGCATATCCAAGGAGCAGAGTCAGTCCCCCTGTTGCAGGAGGGGCAGCAGACCTTGAACATTGACCATCCCAAAGCAGTTGTATTTTATGAACATATTTAGGTTGCTCAGGTCCAGGATGGGCCAGAGATCCCTTGTCTTCTTGGGACCAGGAAAAAGTGGGAGTAGAACTTCATGCCCCACTGAACCAGAGGGATGGGCTCTATGGCTCTTTTTTGTGAAAGGTCCTGAATCTCCTCCTAAACAAGATGCACATGAGCTGGTGGGATAAAAAGAGTCGCCCTGAGGATTTTCAGGGAGCTACTCTAGGAGTTCCAGAGTGTGACCGTGTTCTATGAGCTGTAGAACCCAATTGTCCGAGGTAACCCCACACCATCCGTCGAGGTGGAGAGAGACCCAACCCCCGTCTGCCTCCCCCAGAGTCTCTACTGGAGGGGGGTCCAGCAAGGAGTCACGACATAGGAGCAGGTGTTGTGAGAGCAGGGGCAGCCACTTGAGTAGCCCTGGTGGTGGCTGTGGCAGGGGCTGACACCATCTTTCGCTTGCCCTGACCTTTAGTGGGAGTGCAAGCCTGTTTGCGAGAAAAGCGGAGAAACGGTGGCCACTGACCAGACTTAGGCTGAGTATGGTACAAGGAATGAACAGACCAGAGGACCAGGCCCGACTCCTGAGGGGGGGGGGAGATCAAATCCTGGACATCTCACCCAAAAAGGATGGAACCCCAAAAACAGGCATCCAAGATACTGGACTGCACATCAGAAGTGAATCTAGACACCCGGAGTGAAGAATGACGCCAGAGACAGATGCCAGCGGCTACCACTCTACCCGAGGCATCAATCACATCATAGGCAGCCTGAAGGACATGGGTCCCAATGTCCGAGCCTGCCTTGAGAGCCTGGGCCAGTGGCTTCTTAGCTGGGTTATCTGGCAAAGCCTGAACCATCTCCCTGGCCTGGTCCCAAAGGATGTTCTGTTACTGTACCATGTGGGACAAACAGTTAATGGTCCAGATAGCCGGGGGAAGAGGCAAAGACCTGCTTGCCCAGGAGGTCCAGTTGTCTGGACTCGCAGTCCGGGGGAAGAGAGCTCAGGTGCTTAGGTGTTTTGGTGCAGTCATGCACCACACTGATGACCACCGAGTCAGCTTTAAGTTGCCCCCCAAAAACGGTTTACCAGCAGGGGGTATGGTAAAGCCAGTCAGCCTTCTTTAGCACTGTCGAGGTTGAAGAAGGATGATTCCAAGCCACCCTGGTGACATACTCATAGGAGTCAATGAAAGAAGGAACCACCAAGGGGAGAGCATTGGGCTGCCGCAAGTAGACGGCCAGCCAACGTCGCTCTGGGTCCTGTTCCTTAGTCTCCCAGCCCATGATGGCCTGAATGTGCCTCATGATGTCCATGAAAGAGGGGTCATCAGTAGGAGACGTGGGGACCACCTTAGCAGGCTCCTTGCCCTCAGAAGAGTCCCCATGAAAGGAGGAAGACTCTGTGTAATCAGAGTCATCTTTGTCCTCCTCATCTAGCTCACTTCCGGCTGGCAGGCCCCAATCCTGGTGACTGCTGGATTCAGCATTGGGCTTGTTTCTGGGAGTGCAAGGATCACTGGGACCAGGCCAGACCAGGTCCAGGACAGGGTGATCCCTTGGGGGTGCTGAGGGGATGCCGGGGCCAGGGCCATGTCTGTAGCAGTGGGATTCTGCTTCTGCATGAAAGCCCACCAAGAGGTGATAAGAGCATTGTAATCCACCAGCAGAAGGTAGTTATAGACAGAGGATAGGGGTAGGCCTGTGCCGGGTAAGGAAAAGGAGGCGTGGGTCTGGGAGGGGCCAAAATTGAGTACCCTGGTGGAGGTCTGGCAGGTGCAGGCTGCAGGTCCGGCATTGGGCTTGCTGGCTGCAGCTAAGGCAGAACAGGTGCCGATCCAGCGAGTGCCAGCTGAGGAAGCCTAGGAGGAGTATCCACTGGTGACAGGAGAGGAGAAGCCAGCGCTGGAGGGGGGGGAGACAGAGATCTCTTTGGTGAAGGCTCAGGTGAGACTGGACTTGGGGAAGACACCAGTAGCCTGCAGCGGGCACTGCCTGAAAGGACTGGTGGCAGTCTCCACAGAAGGGACCGATTCAGGCAGCATCCTCTCCAGGGGCTGTGGCAGACGAGCTGGTGCCCACTGCACCATAACCAGCCAAGCCTCCTGGCTGAGAGCCTGCAGAAGTCAGGGGCCTGAGTGTCAGGGGCGGGGGGGCAGGAGACTGAGTCACCTGCCCCGAAGAGCCACTGCCCGCCCCAGAAATAAGGGTGGGTGGCAGGGCCACCGATAGCCCTGTGGGAGTACGTGCTGACAGGGCCAAGGAGGCTGACCTTCCATGGAAGAAGACCCAGATGCGGTCGATGGTTTGTGACGAGACCATGAGCGGGAAGCAAACTGGCCCCAGTCCTGGTCCTTTTACTGGTGCTTGTGCTTCCCACTGGACTCGTCCCAGGACTGGAAAGAAGAAAACCCCCCAGAGGACTGGGCTGGCAAAACCAAGAGCCCTGGCCTGCAGCTTCTGTTCCATCGCGATGAGCTTCTGCTTGATGAGATGACAACGCTCCATGTGGCCTGGGTAAATTTCTGCAGGCTTCGGTGTCATGGATGGGGCACAGGCATAGGATGCAAGCAGAATGTCCATTCTTTTCTGGAATCTGTTTGCTGCAGGCACACTTTGTGGAGCGGTCAAAAGACGAGGCAGGTTGAGAAGACATAAACCTAAATCCAGTAACACTGAAAACTTGATGCTGACACTAAAGAAAAAAGGAAAAATAAAAAAGTGAGAAAACCGTGGGAAATAGCGGTCAACTGTAGCTGCAGCGGTTTCAGTGGCCCAGGTGCATGGGTCGATGGCAGGAAAAAACTGAAGAGGGTGTAGGGGGCCATTTGCCTTTATAGGATAGGCTGATGTTAGCAGGGTGACATCAACGGTGGGCAGTCCCCCATGGTACACTGCTAGCTAGAAAGATTCCGTATGGTCCTGGCTTAATCCTGCCAGCATTGGCCTGCTGCAAGAGCCTCCCTCGAAGTAAGATCTTTTATTATGATTTAATATTGTATATTGGTATTGTCCCTAATAACTGAAGCAGGCCGATATGCCTCCCGGCTTTAAAACAGGAAATCATACAAACGTACATAACAGCAGGCCTACTGCACTATTGTACCCCTTAGCTAAAGTTTCAGAATGAGTCATATTTGATCAGCTAGACGAGTACCTCAGAAAAGAGAACAGTTTGACCGAAGCGCAACATGGCTTTATGTCTAAACACATAGCCATGACTGCCTTGGTGAGGTTCACACAAGATGGACATTTAACTTGGATGCAGGCAAAATGGTTGCGGCCATCTTTGCGGACCTCACCAAGGCCTTCGATTTAAACCATGAGATACTACCAGAAACATTTACTGGTAATGGGCATGTCCCCTGATGTGTGCAGGCAGTTTAGGAACTACTTCCAAGGACAACAACAGAGAGTAATGATAGGAAGCATTTTTTTCCCATTTTTGGTTAATCACGTCAGTGTTCCCTGGGATCAATTTTGGGCTGGCAGCAGAGGGGCAGCATGGTCACATAAAACCAAAATCAAACAAGACTGGAAGCCAAAAACACAAGAAAAATGCACTCACGGTGGTACTCATAAAGTACTGCTAACAAAATTACAAAAAAAAAGTAAAGTGTCTGCCAAGTGTGACATTTCTTAGTGCAAGCTAAATGTTGGGCCCCCTTCTCTCCCATCAGCTTTTGTGCTTGTCAATAAAGCCTTTCTGTCCTTCTGCTCTCACTTTTACGCAGCAAGTGGAGAAGCTTTCGGGGGCATAACACTCACAGGATTCCAATGTAAGGTGTTTTCTTGGGGTCCAAGGACCTGAGCCACAAAGCAGACTTGGATACGCTCGATGTGAGCATATCCCGACTGTGGCACTCTGCACCTCAATGCCTGTCTGCACTGGATGACATCCACAGCCCCTGCCCACTGCACTCTGCTAGTGTGAAGCAGGTGGTGGAGCTGAGCTGAGCTGTGCCAGTCTTTGGCCGGCTCGCTGGTGGATCCCTGACTCCCTGTGGAAAACAGGCTAGTGAGATATACAGTTACACACAGAAAAAGCTTCTGTACTTTTATGTGTGCCGCCCCAGCCTTTTCTGGACAATTTGCACTAACCCTGCGAACAATGAATGGTTTTATTTGTTTTTTTTATCTGCGGACAAACATTGTGTTGAAGGTTTAGACTTTTTCTCTGCTATAACCCGAGGTCCCTCTGCTGGTCTGTGCTTTGTACAATACAGCCATTCAGAGTATTATTAGTCACTAGGGGTATGTGGAGAGCACATTACTCTGATCTACTGAAATATCTGAGAGTTCGGATAATTCACTTTCAGAATGCAACTTGCTTAACTCGGACAACAAATCCTGATAATGGACTATATATTTAGTATCTCGATCTGTGGACAGCGTAACTTATCTGTACTGTCCAATCACAGATGGACAGTATCTTCACAATCCTATCGTTAGCCTCATTACTCTAGGGATTTCTACACTGAACTGCACGGACCACTTGTTTTGATTTTTTATTTTGTTAATTGTTTGCTAACCGGGTAAAGCCCACTATGCACAATGTGTGTTTTCAGGGGTGACTGGGAGCACTGGGAAGGTCAAGTGACTTACTCAGGGGCACACAGTATACAATTGGAGGTTGTGTGAATCAAACGCAAGTCTGCAGCTGGATGTACCAAGCTCAACCACAGCTCACTCCTGAAACCTCTAGGCAATACTGTCAGCCTGCCTATAATCAAACTATATATCAAACACATATTGGAGATAAATCTGTTATTCCTCTGCAACCCAGTCCCTACTTATTCAAGTCTTGCTTCATCACTTCATCACAGCAGCAGCTTCCCCCAGTTTTGTATTTTTGTATTATCTGTAGCCTTTGTTAGCTTTGAGAATGTGGTCTCCTATAACAGTGAACACAGGTAACCTTAATACTAATCCCTGTGGTACTCCTATAGTAATCACACCCATCCTAAAAGATTTCTCCTTATCCTCTGCCTTCCATCCAGAAGTCAGTTCT
This sequence comes from Neoceratodus forsteri, assembly GCA_016271365.2. Taxonomy (NCBI): domain Eukaryota; kingdom Metazoa; phylum Chordata; order Ceratodontiformes; family Ceratodontidae; genus Neoceratodus; species Neoceratodus forsteri. The sequence goes on along the minus strand of JADMNL010000031.1, from coordinate 49,501,526 downwards.
TTATCATTTGAAACAGGCCCTTAATCTATGCCTACGGACCTTGTTTAATCTTTCATGTGGTAATATATCCAAATCATTTTCAAATTCTGGATACTATATATTCATAGATTTCCTCTCCTTCACTGTTAGCATTATGGCTTGGTTACATCCACTCCATCAGCTTACTACCTGTATGTCTGCAGTAGGTCAATCCACTCTTTTAACAGCTTGTTATGTATGTAGTAGGTGTATCCATTTCCTTACCAGCTAATTATGTCTGTAGTAGGAGTATCCATTCCTTTACCAGCTCACTATGTATATAGTAGACATATCTATTCCTCTATCAGATAATTACTTCTGTAGTAGGAGTATCCATTCCTTTACCAGCTCACTATGTATGCAGTAGCTGTATCCACTCCAAGGGAGAAAGAGCTGTAGATTGGGTACAGTCTGTGGTAATAGTGTAGGTAGGGAGGAATGGGCAGACTGGATGGGCCAAGCGGTCCTTATCTGCCATCAAATGCTATGTTTCTGTGTTAACCAGCTCACAACGTACACAGGGCTGGGCAGACTGGAAGGGCCACAATGCCTTTTTCTGCCATCAGCAGTTATGTTTCTATGTACTGGTGTTTACACACACTTACCAGCTCACCATTACCTAGGTGTATCCACACCTTTACAAGCTTACCATGCAGTAACTGTGTGATGGTGTATCCACATCTCTACAAGCTTACCACGCAGGAGCTGCGTGATGGTGTATTCACACCTCTATAAACTCAGGTGTAACCACTCCTTTACCAACTTATCAATTATTAACAGTTTACCACTTAACAGTTTGTATCCTCCCCTTTCCTGTAGCTACCGCTTATCAGTTTACCATTTACTAGCTCTGCTCCTTTACCAACTCACCCATTTACTGCATACACACCCTTACCAGCTTAGCATTTGTAGGTACATCCACATATGCTACACACTCACCAGCTCACCTCTGGGAAACTGCATCCTAGTCCTCTTCCTCTTCTTTACCAGCTTGCCTGCTAGGAGCTATAGAAACATAGAAACATAGACTTTGACGGCAGATAAGGACCGCTTGGCCCACCTAGTCTGCCCATTTCCCTACCTAGAGGATAAGCTGCAGATCCTATTTAACTAACAGTCTATTTCTTCCTACCCCCCACAAAAATTGCCTATTGTCTGTCCCATGCATTCTTGAATTCTCCCACAGTTTTAGACCCCACAACCTCTTCAGGAAGGCTGTTCCATGCGTCCGCCATGCTCTCTGTAGAAAATACTTCTCACATTGCCCCTGGAGCCGTCCCACCTCTATCTTCAAATTGTGTCCCCTTGTTCTTGCACATCTCTTTTTCTATAGCGTCCCTTTACCAACTCACCATTTCATAGATGTAGCCACTCCCTTAACAGCTCCCCATTTGATAGATTTGCTCCATTACCAGTTCACCATTTACTGTAAGTACACAGTTACCAGCTCACTACTTGGGAGGATCCACTCCCTTACCACCACGGCCTACCTGAAGGAGGAGACAAACGTGTGGCTGGCTGTCTGCGTTTGTCAGTAGTTTAGTTTTTGTGGATTTTCATGTGTTTCTGCTTGGAAGAACTGGACCATTCTTGGACATGACATCTATTAACATTTCCTGGACTAAGAAACTGTAAAACATCATCACCAGATATTAGCATTCTCATCATAAATCAACTTCTTTGGAAGCCATCAAAAGCAAAAGTAAGGTCAGTAAATCTGTTATACAAGCTCTGGGTTGTGAAGTGCTGCATTGAATCCACATTTCCATCTGACTTGTTCCTTAAATGATCTGTGCTTGTCGTTGAGGTCTATTCACAACCATTTTGGAGAACAAAGAGAAGACACTAATAAAGGATTTTTACATCCTGCATATGCCCCAGGCCAGTGTTCATCACCTTCAGGAATTTGACACATTCTGGGTCTTTGATCTACACTAACAGTTTGCTGGTCCCCAGTAGTACACCATTTCCTGTGGATTTCATTATTTTTCATCATTTGACTCCTGGTACCTTGGACAAGATTACTATATTACATATCCCTGAACATAACTATCTGCATGGTTTAATATTACTACATCAAGAATGCAATCTGACCCCATGAGCGGGCCAGGGTATACTAGGCCAAAGGGAAATGGCTTGAAACTTGCTACGATGACTATCTGCAGCCTAATTCCAAAGATGCCTCAACTACAGACGTGGGCCCTAGATAAACCTGATATACTTTGCCTGACTGAGACCTGGCTAACCACCCAGATCAGGGATAATGAGATAGTGCTCCCAGGTTACAATACTTTTAGATGTGATAGGAATGGGAAAAGAGGTGGCGGCTGTCTCATTTATTTACGGAACACCCTACAAGGCGTTGTGCTCCCCATCACAACCTGCAGCGTTGACCATGAGCTCCTTCCAGTTAGAATCATTTTTGGTGAACATAAAAAATCTCTGGTCATTGCATTTCGTCTACCTCCAACCGAAAATGGCCAAAGGTGGTCTAATTAAACTACTAGGGTCCTTGGCTGGCGTTAACAAAAACTGTGAGCTCATCGTGACTGGTCACTTCAACATCAATTGGCTTAGCAATGAATCGACCAACCAGAAGGATACCATAGCAAGTTCCCTCCTCACGCAATCAGTGACGGAGCCTACTAGAATGAACCATAAGACCGGTAAGCACACGTTCCTGGACTGGCGCCTTGCAAGCTAACCTGACAGGATTACCGATGTCTTGGTACTACCGGATTCGCTAAGCGATCACTCCCCTATCACCTGTCCGTGGTCCAATAAATTCAAAAAAGTGCCACCTGTCTTTGTGAACAGCAGAATTCTCAGGAAAGGGCAGCTCTCAGCTTTCAAAGAGGCGTTTTCTCAGATTGATTGGTCTCCCCTTAAGGAACTGCATGTTTGTTTGTTTGTTTGTTTATTCGCTTAATGGGTAAGCACACTGGAAACAAGTTCCTTTTACAGGTGCGACCCACATATATTGCATACAATATATTGCATGTCCTTGACATAACACTCCAGTACTTTATTGATAACTTTAATAGCGTTTGTGACAGATTTGCTCCGTTCAAAAAGAAAACACGTAGCCATAACAATGGGTGGATTACTAGTGACCTTCTAGATCACATGAGGGCAAGGGACAACCTTTGGTATCAAGCCAGGGCCTCCGGTAATCCCAGTGACCCTTCAAAGATACAGGCGGCCAGAAACAAATGCACACATCTCATCAGGAATGCTAAGGCTAATTTCTACAAGGATCAACTGGAAAGAACCTGGGGTGATGGGAGGCAGTTTTGGGACAATATAAAGACACTCACAGGGAAGGACGACAAAACACAGCCATCACTGTTAAACATTAATGGCACAAATACCATGTATCCCCACACCTTCACGGATCTTAGCTCTGTTCTACTGGCTGAATACCTCAAACCTATCAAAGCTGATAATAGGCGCCCACCGGACATCAACTCGCACCCTCAATTTTACTTCAAGAGAGTCACTGTCGAAGAAGCACTGGGTTATGTTAAAAGGTCCTGGGAAAAACCAGAATGGGGTCTGATGACACTGACATGAAACTGCTAGCACTGGCAATCAATGAAGTCATCGCTCCCATCACTACGATTTTCAATAAATCCCTCCAGCTCACCAAATTCCCTTCTCCTTGGAAACAAGCACTGGTGACCCCGGTGCATAAGGGAGGCGATAGGTCACTGACCACAAACTGCAGGCCCATCTCTATCCTCTCCCCTCTCTCTAAAGCACTGGAAAGGATTGTGGCAGACCAGTTTACTGACTATATTCACAAATACCAGCTGCAATGTCCCCAGCAGCATGGCTTTAGGAAACTCTACATTACGGACACTGCACTGGTGGATTTCACTGAATAGGTCCATAAGGCATTGGATGAGAGAAAACTGGTTGGATCCATCTTCACTGACCTAATAAAGGCATCTGGCACAGTCTGCCACCCACTTCTCTTTGTCTCAACTGCATGCCCTTGGTGTTTCCCCAAATGCCGCTCTATGGTTCCAGGAGTACCTAACCTCACGATCTCAAAGGGTCAAGATAGGTCACTCCATATCTGCATCCAGGAAGTCTCGCTAAAGGGTGCCTCAAGGGTCCATCCTGGTCCACTGCTCTTCAGCATGTTCCTGAATGACCTACCCAATGCCTGCACTAACAAAGTCATTCTATCGCCGATGATGCTGTCCTACTTAGCCGTCACTCTCACACAGAGCACCTACAGGCTGAGCTACAATCATCCTTCCAGCAACTGGAGACCTGGTTCTACTCCCAAAGGTTGCTACTAAACTACAAAAAAAACAAGACGATGCTCCTCTCTAGCCCCCAACTAAAAAGGAGATGCCCAGAACTAACAATCACAAATCACCTGACTGCCCCACTGGAACTGGTTCACTCCTTCAAGTACCTGAGTGTCATTGTGGATGATACCCTCTCGTATGTTCCGCACATTGACATGGTGGTGAAAGGAGTGAACACTAAATTAAGGATCCTGTTTAGGCACAAGAGCCCTAACTGCTGAAGCCCTCCGGCTCTCAGTCTCCAGCTCTGTCCTCTCCTTGGTGAATACGGGCTGGTGGTTATGAAGCTGCCACTAATCCCGACCCTCAAAAGGGTTGCCACTGCCCTTAACAAGGCTTGCAGACTTTTGCTAAATGCTGACCGCTTCACGCACACTTGTACCCTTTTTGGTCTGGCCCACATAATACCGCTTCAATCCCCAAATAAATAAATCCAGAATCAGATACCAAACTTGCCTGCTAGGGAGAAAAGCCATGCTCTTCCTAACCCCTACCTACATTGCAGACCTGGAAAAGGAAGCAAGCTCTAAATACAACACACGAAGAACAGTGACAACACAGCTTGATGTTCCATTTCGTAGAACTTCCCTAGGACAAAGATCCTTCATGTACCGAGCTCCACTATCGCTAAATGAGATCCCTGCTGCAGCTCTTAATACAACAAATGTTCAGTCCTTTAAAAGAGAACTGAAGCAATACCTGCTGAACTCAAACGCCTGCAACTGTCTTACCTGAATCCATATCTTCAACCTGGATACCCGCTCTTAAACACCTCTGACTCCCTTACCTGAGTCCATATCCTCAACCCGGATACCCCCCTCGTCTGTCTGAGCTTTCCTACTGTTTTATCTACCCTGGACCCCACTTGCCATCCCTTGCCACCCCCCTCAAGCTCCCTCTGACTCCCTCCTCTCCTACCCCAACACCTCCCTTTCTGCCCACTCTCCCCTAAATATTCTCCTTCTGTCAGTCTCTTTCTCTCTCTCTCTCCCTCCTCTCTCTCTCTTCAATCTACCCCTCATTTTCACCTCTTCCCCTTTCTTTCTCCTACCTTTTCCGATACTCTACCTTGACAGGCCACCTGGGGCAGCTATGCCATATGTTGCTAATTGGGAATCTCCTCCTGCTGTTTAAGTTCAGTTGTCTAGGTTACTCAAATGTATTATTTATCTATTATCTGTATTACATAGCAATCTTATGTTTTGTGTCAACTGTCAAATTTTTGTTGTGTCTCTACCGTCTTACATCCTGATGTGGAACCTTTGTAAAAGAGTGTATACTCAAATGTTGGATCTGAATTACCAAATGAATAAATAAAAATAAAATAAATAAAATTTAGAAGTCATATCCACAGATTCTACACACTCACCAGCTTGCCACTAAGAAATGATATCCTATCCTTCTTACCAGCTCACCCAATAGGAGCAATACCTTTTCCATTCCTAATTTAGTAGGTGTATCTGCTCCCTTGCAGTTCGCCACTTAGCTTGTCACACGCCTAACACCAGGAATAACTTACCGGACCAACAGGATATGGCTGCCACCTCAGGAATTTTTAACTATTTACTGAAATCCCGCCTGAAAGAGCCTTGTTCTCATTTCATAGATGAACAAGCCATGACCTTTGAATGGGTACAAATCTGTAAAATATAGGATTACTGTGTATAAATGTTTGTATCACTGTATGTACTGTAACATCATACATATAAATGTTTATGAGCCAGAAGCTGGCCAGTGGAGCGGCAGTTGTGCTCCTGCTCGTGACGCTAGTGACACAGGTTTGGAAGCGAGCCCGAGTCATTGGGGGTCATCCAAGTGGAAGGGGGATTAAGCATCCCAGAGGGTGCTCTCCTCCTCTGGGGAGGGAGAGAGGGCAGGCAGCTCTGGTGCATGACTGTCACCTGGTTGACCACAGGTGGCAGTACACCCGGGAGTGGCTCGATGGGCGGAGAGATGCCGGCGCATGATGCACACCATGCTTGCATGTGTGTTTACATCACTCCCTAGGGTGGTGTCTCAAGAGACCATAGAAGGAAAGACCAGTAAGCCTGTGGCAGAGTGATGGACCGACCCCTCCCAGGCCACACACTGGCGATGTGGTAAGCTTCCTCAGAACCGGATCCTGTGTAGCAGCAGTTGGGGGTCCTACTGTGGCAGCCATGGGGGCAGACAGTGGAATGCAGGTAAGGCCATGAGATGCTGCGATATGGTGCTGGGGGCAGTCCAGATGAGGGTACACACCTACCAAGAGGTGACCTAAATAAATAAACTTAATGAGCTGTCAACGCCTCCAGGAGAACTGCAAAAAACAATATTTAGACACAATTCAGCTTATATTTCAAATTAGTAGGGTTGCCACCTGCTTGGTTTTGGAGTGGATACAGAGCAGTTACTTACTGTAACAGTAAATCTTCGAGAGAATCTTCTCCATTGGGCCACACCTTTGGAACTGTAAGCCATCAGCATCAGGACCACTTGAAAAATGTTGCTAGCTGGGAGCTGCCCATGATGACGACAACGTCAAGGCCTACATAACATGGGTGGACTATCACTCTTAGTTCCCTGCCAGAGACAAACTAGGGAGATATCTGACCAGGAGGAACCAGAAGACAAACCAGGACCAAGCACACTTGGAGAGGCATGGGACTGGAAACATAAATGTATAGAAACATAAGGCACTTATGGACACCCCAGAAGGCAGCAGACATGGCTACCAGCAACTGCACCATGCAGAATAAGAACAAGGGGGATTGGTGCGTTGTGGTCCAATGATGGAGATTCTCTCAAAAGTCTGCCATGGTAAGTAACTGTTCTGTCTTCATCAAGGATATCTCCTCCATTGGGCCACACCTTTAGAATGATTCCAAAGCAGTACATAAAGTATGCAGGGAGAAGGGCAGTGTGTGATAGGACATCATGACAGGAGGCCCTGCAATGCAGCAAGACCAAAGCCAGCACATCTGTGAGAGACAATGTCCAGACTGTAATGCTTAGGGAAAGTATGCTAGCACTCCATAGCAGCCGCACAAAGTCAGCTGCAGAAACATTTTGGAAACAGGCAACCAAAGTGACTGTGCCAAGGAGTAGAGTGGCCACTAACAGAGCCAGGAAGCTCCTTGCCATGCTTACTACAACAGAAAACAGCAGAGTTGACCTGCCATTTGGACTGTTTAGTCACAGGGGTACTCTCCTTACTGAGGGTGAACAAAACAAGAGGATTTTCTGCAGTCCTCAGTGTGACTGAGATAGCAAAGGAGTATTCTATGTACATCAGGTATATACAGCAAAGCGTCACCTTTGTTAGTGTGCTCAGCATAGCATATAGGAAGGCAAATGGTCTAATTCAGTGTGAAATCAAGACACTATCTTAGGCAGAAACATAAAACTGGTCTGTAAGGAACCTTATCCTTGTGAAAAATCAGATATGGAGGCTCAGCCATGGGGGAGGGCTCAGCCATAAGAGGGAGGCTCAGTCATGGGGGGTTCAGCCAGCCATAAGAGGGAGGCTCAGCCATGGGGAGGGCTCAGCCACCATAAGAGGAGGCTCAGCCATGGGGGAGGGGCTCAGCCATAGAGAGGAGGCTCAGCCATCCGTGGGGAGGGGCTCAGCCATAGAGGAGGAGGCTCAGCCATGGGGGTCAGCCATAAGAGGAGGCTCAGCCATGGGGGCTCAGCCATAAGAGGGAGGCTCAGCCATGGGGGGCTCAGCCATAAGAGGAGGCTCAGCCATGGGGAGGGGCTCAGCCATAGAGAGGAGGCTCAGCCATGGGGAGGGGCTCAGCCATAGAGGAGGCTCAGCCATGGGGAGGGGCTCAGCCATAAGAGAGGAGGCTCAGCCATGGGGGGGGCTCAGCCATAAGAGGAGGCTCAGCCATGGGGAGGGGCTCAGCCATGAGAGGCGAGGCTCAGCCATGGGGAGGGCTCAGCCATAAGAGGAGGCTCAGCCATGGGGGAGGGGCTCAGCCATAAGAGAGGAGGCTCAGCCATGGGGGAGGGCTCAGCCATAAGAGGAGGCTCAGCCGGGAGGTGGGGCTCAGCCATAGAGGAGGCTCAGCCATGGGGGAGGGGCTCAGCCATAGAGGGGAGGCTCAGCCATGGAGGGGGGCTCAGCCATAAGAGGAGAGCTCAGCCATGGGGAGGGCTCAGCCATGGGAGGGGCACAGCCATAAGAGGAGGCTCAGCCATGGGGGCTCAGCCATAAGAGGGAGGCTCAGCCATGGGGAGGCGCCAGGCATAAGAGGAGGCTCAGCCATGGGGGAGGGGCTCACTTTACAAGAGGGAGGCTCAGCCATGGGGGGTTCAGCCATAAGAGCCTGAAGCTCCGAAATTCTACAAGCACACGTAACAGAGACAAGAAAAAGTACTTTCCACAAAAGGAATCAAGTGTCACATGTCACTGCTGGCTCAAACAGCGCCCCAGTCAATTTTTCAAGAACATAAATTAATGTCTCAAGGCAGAACTGGTTTACAAATTGGGGGACACGTGTAAAATGCCTTCAAGAAATGTATGGGACACTTAGTGGTGCTACCGTTTAACCATCAATAGCAGCATGAAAAGTCAAAATGGCAGCCATATGCACATTAATAGATAAATACTGGAGGCCAGAGTCAGATAGGGACCTGGGGTAGCCCAAGACAGTATTCAAGGGACACATAAGCGGGTCCAAGGAACAGGAAGCACGCCATATGAAAACTACTCCACTTCAAAGCATGTCTAGTGTATGGCTTTCTGGCTGCAAGTAACACATCAGCCACCTTGGGGAACCCCAAAATGGATGATGGCTACATATTCAGGAGTCACATATGCAGGCGCATAAACCTCAGGTCTGGATGGACCAGACAGCCTCAGTCTTGGGACAGCAGACCTAACACAGAGGAGCTGAACAGGAGGTTTCACTACCAGATGTTGCAGAAGTGGAATCCAGATCTGGCTTAAGTAGTGCTCTCTGTATAAAGTATCTGAGGAAAAGCATAAAAAAACCCCCTTTCCAAGACAGGGACAACACAACTCACCAGAAAATTCCATGTCCTGGAGTGAACAAGCAAAAGTGTGGCATTCTTGCATGTGTATGGTTGCAAAAGGCTCAACTCTGGATGGCCCCCACTTATGAAGAGGTTATTTGTAACGGAAGTGAGCAGTTCCATTCTTGAGTCAGAGACTGAGACCTGCTTAGCCTGTCTACTAAGATGTTTTGCACATGGGAGAAGCACACAACAGCTGAATGCTGAGAGACATGGCCCAGTACCACATTCTCACTATCTCCCTGCACAGTGGGCAAGAGTGCATGCCCCTTGCTTGTTTATGTAAAGTATGACACTGACACCGTATGGCCGAATCAGCAAAGTACCCGAGCTGAGATGGGCTTGAAATGTCTATAGCCAAGTAGAACAGCTCACATCTCCAGAATATTTATAGGAGATCTGTCTCCAGACTGGACCACATGCCCCAAGTCTGGAATGACCCAAGGTGGGTACCACCCAGCTGGACCAGGCCTCCATTGTCAGTATCTGCAGGGAAGCCAGGTGAAAAACAGAATGCCCTCTATTAGTATGCATCCCATCCACCATAGCACAGCACGGTGGAGATGGGACGTGAACAGAACCATCTGGTCCAATCCATCCATCAGCTGGTCCCGCTGAACCTAAAACATCAACTGTGGGATGTGCATAGGGAGGTGGGCAAAAAGGACAGTGAGGATGGTCACAGACATCAGCCCCAGCAAATGCAGCACTGACAGTGACGATGGTCACAGGCATCAGCCCCAGCAGACGCAGCACTGACAGTGAGGATGGCCACAGGCATCAGCCGCAGCACTGACAGTGAGGATGGTCACAGACATCAGCCCCAGCAGATGCAGCACTGACAGTGACGATGGTCACAGACATCAGCCCCAGCAGACGCAGCACTGACAGTGACGATGGCCACAGGCATCAGCCACAGCAGAGGCAGCACTGACAGGGACGATGGCCACAGACATCAGCCCCAGCAGACGCAGCACTGACAGTGAGGATGGCCGCAGACATCAGCCACAGCAGATGCAGCACTGACAGTGAGGATGGCTGCAGACATCAGCCCCAGCAGAGCGCAGCACTGACAGTGACGATGGTCACAGGCATCAGACCCAGCAGGCGCAGCACTGACAGTGCGATGGCGCAGACATCAGCCCCAGTAGATGCAGCACTGACAGTGACGATGGCCACAGACATCAGCCCCAGCAGATGCAGCACTGACAGGGACGATGGCCGCAGGCATCAGCCCAACAGGCGCAGCACTGACAGTGAGGATGGTCACACACATCAGCCCCAGCAGACGCAGCACTGACAGTGAGGATGGTCACACACATCAGCCCCAGCAGACGCAGCACTGACAGTGAGGATGGCCACAGGCATCAGCCCCAGCAGATGCAGCACTGACAGGGATGATGGCCGCAGACATCAGCCCCAGCAGACGCAGCACTGACAGTGAGGATGGCCGCAGACATCAGCCCCAGCAGACGCAGCACTGACAGTGAGGATGGCCGCAGACATCAGCCCCAGCAGACGCAGCACTGACAGTGAGGATGGCAGCAGACATCAGCCCCAGCAGAGGCAGCACTGACAGTGAGGATGGCCACACACATCAGCCCCAGCAGAGGCAGCACTGACAGTGATGATGGCCACAAGCATCAGCCCCAGCAGACGCACAACTGACAGTGAGGATGGATGTAGACATCAGCCCCAGTAGACACAGCACTGACAGTGAGGATCACCGCAGACATCAGCCCCAGCAGACGCACCACTGACAGTGAGGATGGATGGATGCAGACATCTGACCCAGCAGACGCAGCACTGACAGTGAGAATGGATGCAGACATCAGCCCCAGTAGATGCAGCACTGACAGTGAGGACGGCCGCAGGCATCAGCCCCAGCAGGCGCAGCACTGACAGTGACGATAGCCACAGACCTCAGCCCCAGCAGATGCAGCACTAACAGTGAGGATGGCTGCAGACCTCAGCCCCAGCAGATGCAGATGCAGCACTGACAGTGAGGATGGCCACAGACCTCAGCCCCAGCAGACCAGCACTGACAGTGAGGGCGCGGCAGACCTCAGCCCCAGCAGATGCAGCACTGATCTGGCTGATACACAACAGCTGCTGTGTATCATGCAAGCCTAAAAGTCAGGGCTTCCACCCGGTGTGGGCAGAAAACCACTACCTACCCTCGTGTCCAGCACTACCCAATGTACTGGAGGAACTGACAAGGAACAAGTATGTTTTTGTTTTGTTCACTATAACACTTAGTTCCTCGAACAACTGTCATGTTCTGGATAGTAGGAACAGGACTGCTTCCCAGGATGGGGCCTTGAGGAGCCAGTCATCCAGATAAAAGATGATATACAGCACTTCCCTCCCTGGGGCTGCTGCCACTACCACTAAGCATTTGGTAAATACCTGTGGCATGGAGGCTAAGCCAAAGAGTAACACTCAGAAAGAACAGTTATGCACTTACCGAAACAGTAGGTCTTCAAGAGAATCTCTTTCATCAGGCCACACCTACAGAATTATAGCCATCAGGCACTAGGACCACATGGGAACATTTTGCAAGCAGTCCGCTAGAGGCTGCTCAAACTATATCAGCATTCCCATACAAAAGTGAGAGGCCCCTTCCATCCTCAGCTCCCTGCCAAAGATCATACTCAGAGGACCTCCCTATAGAGAACCAGGAAAGAACTTTTGGTTTCACCTACCAGGCAAGGCTGGAAACAGCAGGTAGACCATCCTGGAGAAAGAGACAGGAGTTGCTGAGATCTGAATACAAGAGAAATGGAAAGTGGGATGGTATGGCCTGATGAGAGAGATTCTCTCGAAGACCTACTGTTATGGTAAGTACATAACTGTTCTATCTTCTTTGAGGATCACTCTTTCATCAGGCCACACCTCTGGAATGAGTCCCAAGCAGTACTGACAGAGAAACAGTCTGGGTGGCTGGAGTCTACAGGCCGAAGAAAGGAGGCCTTGAAAAGTACAGCTAGGCCAAAACTTGCCCTTTTTTGAGAGACAATGTCCGAACTGTAATGTTTATTGAAGGTGTGGAAAGTACTCCAGGTGGCACCTGAAGAGATCTCTGAGTTGACACATTTTTGAAAAAAGCAACAAAATTGCCCATACCCCTTGTGCAATGGCCCCGAACAACACCAGGAAGTTCTTTACCCAGCTTCCTGTAACAAAAAGTAATACAATTCGCAAACCATTTGAACAGACGTTGTTTATAAACTGGTGTGCCATCTTTACCAGGGGCAAAGGAAACTAAAAGCTGTGAGGACTTCCTGCAGTCCTTCGTGCGATGAACATAATATCCGAGTATTCTACGTACATCTAATGTATGGAGCAATGCTTCCCCCGGGATTGGCATGCTCTGGAAAATAAACTGGCAGGTGGATGGTTTAATATAAAGTTAACTCAGAGACCACCTTAGGAAGAAACTTAGGATTGGTAAGATACCCTGTCTTTATGAAAAATCAAATAAGGAGGCTCACACACTAGAGCCTGAAGCTCTAAAATCCTCCAAAACAATTTGAAATAACACTTTCCAAGACAGAAAGCGCAGCCACAAGTCACCGCTGGCTCAAAAGGAGCCAAAGCAAGCTTTTCTAAAGAAAATTCAGGTCTCAAGCCAGGACAGGATTGGGGACAGGAGACTTTAAGTGCAGTATGCTTCTCAAACACGTACAAGCCACCTCCAACTGAGCAACTGTACGACCCTGAATAGGCACATGAAAGGCTGAAATAGCCGCCAAGTGCACTTTGATAGAAAAGTATTGCAAACTTACATCTGACAAGGACAGCAAATACTCTTGTAACCCCCCCCTACAAATGGGGGTCCCAAAAAGTCTTCCTTGAGCTTGCCTAAATGCTCACTGCCAGGCTGGTGTCCTGCGTTTTAGCAGTTTAAATGTGATTACCAGAGCCTGTATAGCCTCTGTGTACTGTCTATTTAAGAGCTGCCCAATTGCAGCTTAAGTAATCTGAAAGGGAGCTCTGTTGAAAGATGCAACTATTTACTGAAAATCATTTAGAGTGATAATGGTAATGTAGTTTGGCTAACCTGCTTTCTTTGTAGCAAGGACTGTTTTGTCTCCACTGTCTTGGTCCTGGACTGCAAATTGGACCAAACAGTACTGGTGGGACCTAATATGTAGCTGGACTACAGGAGCTGTCTGAATTCAAAATCTGTAGGAACTGTAGTTTGAACTTTTTGCGCCTTTTTTGCAACTGAAGGGGGAGCTCTTGCTTTGACAGACAACCAAATCAGCCAACCAGATCTTTTGGATCTTGGGGAAGTCCTGGGCTGCTTGCAGTTTCAGTTAGTTCTGAGCTGGGAAGTGAAATGAAAAGCTGAAGTGATTCTGAGCAGCAATCCTGAGTGGATTTGCATGGGAAAACTGTGAAAGGGCTGAGTTTTTCGCTTGCATGGCTGCCTGCTGCTCCTGAAAGGGAGAGAAGATAATAATTTTGTACTAAATCCAAGTTTGTGTGACTAAAGTAAGCTACCAAAGTGGGCCAGGCTCAACCTGAAGAAGACCGAAGATTTTGCTGAATATGATCAGCCTGTCAGGAGTTCCAGCTACCCCTAAGCTCCCTGTGTGTGCAGAGACTTTGAGACTGTGACCAGGGAGCGCTTTGCCAGGTACAGTAGTATTCCCATACATGTAAATGTGCTATGAGCTGCTAGTGGGTTGTGAGTTAGCTCCCCACTGTGTGAACTGTGTTCTGCTTGCTGGAAGCTGTATCCAGCCCAAAATGGACTGCATCCGAATTTGTCTCCATGTGGTCTGGGCCTTGCCAGACTGGCCCAACCAGACTACCCACTGCACAGAGAAGCCATTGACGAGAGACCTGCCTGGCGATCAGCCCCCTGCTCCACGCTTGAACAGGAATGATGCCTCTGTGACTCGTGTGGGCCCTGCTTCTCCTGGCATTCCAGATCAACCACCTGCAGTCTCGATTTTCATCCAGCCTGTGTCCAGTCTTGGGTATCGTGAGTAAATACCAGGGTAGCTCCCTGCAACAACAGCTTAATCTGAGTGTGTCATCTGATTGTCTTGTTGTTTCGTTTCCTTTACAAACTGAGCCCTCTGGCTCTGGATTACAAATATTGTGTACTGTGCATGTTGTGTTTTCCATCACAGGGCCCGAACAAGCTGCGACGCTGGCCAACTCCGGGCAACAGTCCTGGCTAGCACATCTCTTCTCCAACTGGGTACCCAGAGGTGTGACTGTGTGGGGGGACTCAAAGCGCATGCATAACTGCTTGATTGATATAACCTTTAAGCTAATTAACCTGATTTTGCCCCTCCCTTGTTCAAGTCCCCTGAATAAATCAGATCTAACTTTTTCTGCATGTAATCTGACTGTGGTTTCAGTTTGTGCTCAAAGTACTGTACTGTTGCTATTTGCTGTGCATAACCTTGTTTTACAGGGGGTCCCCAGGGTCGAGCCAGAGGAACCAGCCCTGGTGATAAGTGCAATCAGTGTGGGTACTTGTGTGGTGTACCAGGGGTATTGTGAAAGTGATTATTGAACAATGTTCAGACCACTAGAGGAAAAGCAGGGGTTACAGTGTCCCGGAGGGCTCTGACCAGGTTAGCTTGACCACTACCAATCCTGACCTCCGGGTGGAGGCACCCGTTTCAGAACTCAGGACCCTTAACCTGCTACTAGCCAAGCAGGCAGGGTAGTAGCCTTTGGGATAGTGCCACCTAGGGCTTACATCTTGGAGGCTCACCGCTGGGATTTTGTGTCCCCTAGTGGCCAAATTTGTGAACTGCTGTTAAAAATAAATGGCTACCCCAACAGAAGTGGCTGTACACCAGTTGGTGGGGTGGTGTACTGGGCAGGAGATCGACCCCCAAAATGCTATACTTATCCTGGATATTCCCCTGGGTACCAATAAGGACACTGTAGAGGGAGTACTTTCCAAGGTTGAATGTTTACAAAACCCTGTGGTGGTGGGTCGACAGGCTAATCTGCTCGCCCAGAGTTTCTTATGGCGTTAGTAGAGTGTAAGGACCCAGCAGACAGTTCCAAGTGCCACGGACTATCATCCCCAAGGAGCCCTCACTGCCTGGAAAGTGATAACTAAAGACAATAAAGACCCTGGGGAGAATGAGCCCCCCTCCCACTATCTGAGACTTTTGAGGAGAAATTTGCTAAGTTGTTGCTGGAGGAAGGGAAAACTGTGGAGGACTTAAATAAATTATTCCTGCCACCTGGGGGGGGTGTTCCTCCCCCAACACCCCCTCCTGCTCTTGCACCCGTTATTGCCCCTTCTTCTGTGCCCATGCCAATGCTGGATCCTATGTCTGTATCTGCCATTAGTCAAGATTCTTACTGAAGATTGAGAATCTTCTCCGGCACTCTCCACACCCCCCAAGGGGAGGATGATTGGGAGACCTGGATAGATTGTGTTGCCCCTTTGGTACCTGAATGGCAATGTTCGGAGGGTCAGCAACGGAAAAGGATCATAGAAAGTTTGAGGGTCCCACCAGAGGCCATTAAATTCTGAGGTCGACAAACCCTGATGCATCTGCCCAGAAGTACCTATCTGCACTTAAAGGCAATTTTGGGAGCATTGAGTCAGGGAGAATTTGATGTGGAACTTTCAAGGTACAAAACAATGGCCAGGGAAAGTTTGTCTGCATATGTTACTCGTCTGGAAAGAACGCTGCAGAAGGCTTACCGAAAAAGTGGAGTAGCCGCCAGTGACTTAAACCATGTGAGGCTGGGGCACATACTGCAACATGCAAAGCATTCTAAATTGCAGCTCCTTCAATTAAGGCTCCCAGATAGAAGGGGTAACTCACTGGACTATTGTGACTTGATAAAAGAACTCCAGGAGGTTGAAGATGAAGAAGGGGATTGTAATTCTAGGGTGAGAGTGGCCCAAGTGATCACGGCATCGGAAGACCCTTCCGAAGTGGGGACCAATGAGGGTGTGCCACCATGGGATGAACTGCTGAGGGAGTTCAGGGAAACAAAAAAACAGTCTCTTTATGAAGGCCGCTCCTCCAAGTACAGGCACCAACCCTTATCCAACTGCATCTGCTACGGGGGTGGGGGTGTCCACCCAGGCATCTCCTGCTGACAGCAGCTCGAAACTCGATGTCTGGACCATGGAAGTAAGAGAACTGATGAGATGTCTCCAAATGCTCACCACACAGCAGACAGAGATGGCACCAAGGTTTTCAGTTGGTAGTACCACCGCCCCAGCTCCCAGTGTGATGCCTCGGCCACTCCAAATCCCAGAAAACATATTTTGCCATAATTGTGGGAAGGATGGGCATATGAAGAGAATGCTGGTTCACAAAGACCTAGATAAAGGTGTATATAGGCTTCAAGGTGAGCTTCGGGAAACGAATCAGCAGTCAAGGAGTGCCCAAAATGACCACAGTGAGGGTTCAAGAAGTAGTAACTCAGATCCCTATGTGGCTAAATCATCAGTCCAGGCCCCTGCTGCTGTACCTCCAGACTGGTCCAAAACAGTGGGCCCTTCAATGGAGACTACCATGGCTGTGAATGGTATTCCTACTTGGGCTGTGCTGGACAGTGGGTCTCAAGTGACCATTGTATTTAAGGACTGGTATGACAAACACCTATCTGCTGTACCCATACAATCCCTGGAAGGCCTACATGTGTGGGGGCTGAGCGACAAGTCTTATCCCTACCTAGAATATGTCTGCCTCTGGTTGTCATTTCCTACTGTTGTAGAGGAGCAAGTCGAGACATTGGCCTTAGTGTGTCCCCCTACTGGACTGTATGATGGGGTTTCCCTGTTAACTGGGACCAATGCCCATATGTTTGGGAGACTGGCACAACTCTGTCGCGAGAAACAATGGCGAGACTGGGAGGGCCCTAAAAATTCCTGCTCTGATCAAGAGGGCCTATGATTTGCAACAGAGCCCCAAGGGAGTGGACCAGAATGAACTGGTAGGGGTCGTGTGGAAGAAGGATCCCGATTCAATGGTACTGGCCCCTAACACCCAGTGTACCATTCAAGGGGAGGTCCACCTACGTAAAGATGTCAAGAATAAAATAATGATGTTGGACGCGCCACGCGATGGAAAATTGCTGGAAGGATTATTGGTTAAGCCCAGCATCTTGCCAGCTCATGCTCATGCCTATGCCGCGATGGTGATGGTCCAGATTCATAATGTGTCAGATCGGGAGATCCAGGTGAACAGAAGATGCACCCTAGCTATGATACACTGTGCAGACACGGCAGTGTTGCTCAGCAACAATCCCACTGGCAAGACAGATAGAGTGACTCCCGACTTGTTTGCTTTTGGTGACTCCCCGTTGCCAGCTGAATGGAAGACTAGAATTAGCCAGAAACTTGCCCAGAGAGATCAAGTGTTTTCGTTGAAGGAATGGGACGTGGGATGTGTCCAGGGTGCAGAGCATCACATACGCCTGCACAATGAATGGCCATTTCGAGAGAGGTCTCGACTGCTAGCCCCTGCAGACATAGACGATGTGAGAAGACACTTGCAGGAAATGCTCGCAGCTGGTGTGATACAAGAATCCAGAAGCCCATATGCTTCTCCCATTGTGGTTCTGCATAAGAAAAATGGAACAGTACAACTGTGTGTGGATTAGTGGACCCTCAACAGGCGGACCATCCCTGATCAATACACTATGCCCCGTATACAAGATGCTCTGGATTGTTTGAATGGGAGCAAATGGTTCTCAGTGTTGGATCTTCGCAGTGGATATTGCCAGATTCCGATGGCTCCAGAGGACCGTGAGAAGACAGCCTTCATCTGTCCTTTGGGGTTCTCTGAATTCTTGAGAATGCCACAGAGATATCGGGCGCCTCAGCACCTTCCAGCGACTGATGGAGCAATGGTGGGAGACATGAATTTGCTGGAATGCCTGGTGTACTTGACGATGTCATTGTGTTTGGGAGCTCCCTAGAGACATGAGAGTCGACTGTTCAAAGTACTAGACCGACTGGAAGATTTGGCCTCAAGCTGTCCATTGACAAGTGCCAGTTTTCCAAACCTCTGTGAAGTATGTGGGGCACATAGTGCCTACAGAGGATAGAAACTGATCCTAGTAAAGTTGAAGCCTTGACTACTTGGCCCAGCCCACAATTTGAAAGAACTACAATGTTTTCTGGGATTCTGTGGCTACTACACGTGGGTTCATAAAGGACTATTCCAAAGTGATTAGGCCACTCTTGAAACTTACACAGGGTTACCCTCTAGCAATGAAAATATGAAAAGGGTCCATCAAAGAACTAGACAAAGCATATTTCCACCCAGGTTAACTTTTTGGGTCCCGTTGGACACCTGACTGCGAAGCAGCTTTCCGCAAAGTCATATACCAGCTCACCCATGCCCCTATCCTCGTTTATGCTGATCTCACCAAACCCTATGTACTGCAAACTGACACCAGTCTGCAGGGTCTAGGAGCTGTACTGTATCAAGACCATGAGGATGGTTTGAGACCAGTGGCATTCGCCAGTAGGAGTTTGACCCTGTCAGAGCGAAACTACCCTGTGCACAAGTTGGAGTTCCTTGCATTAAAATGGGCTATTGTTGACCAGTTTCATGATTACCTCTATGGGGCAAAAATATTGGTGAGGACTGACAATAACCCATTGACCTATGTACAGACTTCAGCTAAGTTAGATGCCACAGGGCACCAGTGGCTTTCTGCATTGTCAACATATGATTATGCTGTCGAATACAGATCAGGCCTGAATCATATTGATGCTGACGCCCTATCTCGGAGGCCCATTTCCAAGAGTGACTGGGTCAGGCTGTCTGAACCTGACATCCAAGCATTGTGCCAAAAGTTTGATAGAAATGAACAGATGTCTATGGACATAGTGGACTGCTTAGTAGATTGCTTGGGCCCCTCTGACACCTGCATACCAGCTGTGTATTGCCACTTCTCTGCTCTAGATATTAGTGCACTATCTCAGTTTGACAATGACAGCATTCTGTGGGCTCAATCCAGAGATCCTATGATTCAGCCAGCACTTGCGCCCTTTGTGCAGGAAAAGATGTGTCCAAGTTGCATTTCTCTGATCTACGAACCACTTTATTGCTTAAAAGAGGCCCCAGGTTGAAGCTGCTTAATCAGTTATTGTATAGAAACTGTAGATCGGGAATTGGCCAAATAGACAAGCAACACTTGGTCCTGCCACAGCCTTCAAAGATTTGGTACTGAGGTCCCTCCACAATAATATGGGCCACCTCAGTATCGACTGGACCCTTGACCTAGTACGATCTCAATTCTACTGGCCCAAGATGGGGGCCGATGTTGAGCACCATGTAAGGACTTGTAGTCGCTGCTTGCAGAGAAAAGCCCTTCCTCAGAGGGCTGCCCACCTTGTCAACATTACTACCAGCACCCCAATGGAACTAGTCTGCATAGACTTCTTGAGTTTAGAGCCTGATCAGCGAAACAATGGCAATGTGTTAGTGGTTACGGACCATTTCACATGGTATGCACAAGCTTTTCCCACCAAAGATCAAAAAGCATCTACCGTGGCTAAGGTGCTAGTGGAAAATTTCTTCAACCACTATGGTGCCC
The DNA here is from genome assembly GCA_016271365.2 of Neoceratodus forsteri. Lineage (NCBI taxonomy): Eukaryota > Metazoa > Chordata > Ceratodontiformes > Ceratodontidae > Neoceratodus > Neoceratodus forsteri. The sequence goes on along the minus strand of JADMNL010000031.1, from coordinate 49,481,604 downwards.
CAGTGAATTCACTCTGATCAGGTCGGGACTTGAAATTGACTAATCAAAGAAATGCTCTCTATGTGTGAGATTAATGAAAGTCAAGAACCACCCTTATCACCCATGAGGATCCTCAACCAAACGCTTTTACACGCCCTCACTAGACATGCTAGGCACCCTTCACCCAAAGATAAGCATAAATGGAACCAGCAGATTAGCACCTTGGTACATACAATTGCAGCGAAGAATGATGCTGGGTTCTCTCACGCCTCATGTTCAGGAGAGAGGACTGGCTGCCGGTTAATGTCTGTTTGGGGTTTCTCCGATGGGGTCTGAGCCAAGATTACCTGCAATATGTACAAAAACTTAAAGCTCAGTTGACCCATGTATCAACTGGCCCAGACAATGGCGCCAAAGAAATCAGCCAACAAAGAGAGACATGATAGAAAAGTAAAGGCTCAAGAGCTTAGGCCTGGAGATCGTGTGTTGTTGCGAAATTTAGGATTGCATGGTAAACACAAGATTGCTGATTGATGGCACCATCTTCCCCATGTCGTAGTTGGAAAGTTGGATGATTTGCCAGTGTACAAAGTGTGCCCAGAGAATAACTCCAAAGCTGTCAAGACCATGCACCATAACCACTTGCTACCTATTGGTCAAGTTATAATTGAGGCTGAACCCACCAAGCTTGATTCCCCTGGACCAGTGACTAGTGTTGCTGCAAGAAAAAAAACAGTCAGCCTGCCCCGTGGTTGCCGATTTAAGACTTCCCAGCAGGCCCAGAATGATAGTGACTGCCAGTCTAACTCGGATGACAGTGAGTGTGATAATGCCTATTACCCCTCATATGAACTGAGTCAGTTGTTTCGTGGAAATCCTATGTTGATATATGGGGATGAAGCTGGGCCTTTTGGACTGCCTAACCCCCCGGCATCATCCTTGGAGCCAATGCTCCCTGAAAGTGAAGTGCAAAGTATCACGTCTGAAGATGCTGAGTCTTTGTGTATCATGGAACTGTATGATTTGCCTGAAGGAGAGGCTGATGGTATGAGTCTTTCTGGTGACATGCCAGAACTTGAGGAACACTAGAGAGTGCTGACAACCCCTTCAGTGCCAGAGTGTCTTCAAAATGAGCCAAGTGTTGTAGAAATAGAGACTACAGAGCAAGGGGCTGACAGTGCTCTCAGCTTGGACATTCCCCTTCATGCAGAGGCACCCCTCACAAGTGATGAAAGCTCCAAGGCCATTGCTGAAAGTACAGAGACTGTGGTTGTTCACCCCAAAAAGACTGGCTGAGCTGTCAAGCCAGTGGTGCACTTCAGTTACGATTCCCCCAGGAGGCCAGTGGATTTGCCTTTCTATGTAGTCCACAAAGGTGTTCATGTCTCTCAGAGCTCACTGCCCAAATTGAGCTTGACGGTCCATTCCAGGTTACTTGATCTGCCCTCTCACCATGGTGCCCCTGCCCCATCCAGCCCCAGGTTAGCTGATAGGGAAGGGGCCCCCTCTTGCATTGTTTAGAGTACAAGAAGTTATTTCATGATTCTGTATAGTAATGTTCAATTTACCTATGTGAAATATGCATACTGTATTGTCAGAATGGAAATGATATAATGAAGTACATTGAAATGTATAGTAAAGTGACAAGTTATGCCAATTGATGAATCAGATAGTACTTGTATGGCATGCTAATGGTATAAATGTCTTGTATATGTTGCATTTTCAGTTTTATGATGGTACAGACTTGATGCGGACGCCAAGTTTTCCCAGGCAGGTAAGGGTGTAACCCCCCCTACAAATGGGGGTTCCCAAAAAGTCTTCCTTGAGCTTGCCTAAATGCTCACTGCCAGGCCGGTGTCCTGCGTTTCAGCAGTTTAAATGTGATTACCAGAGCCTGTACAGCCTCTGTGTACTGTCTCTTTAAGAGCTGCCTAATTGCAGCTTAAATAATCTGAGAGGGAGCTCTGTTGAAAGATGTAACTATTTACTGAAAATCATTTAGAGTGATAATAATATTGTAGTTTGTCTAACCTGCTTTCTTTGTAGCAAGGACTGTTTTGTTTGTCTCCACTATCTTGGTCCTGCACGCAAATTGGACCAAACAGTATTGGTGGGACCTAAAATGTAGCGGACTACAGGAGCTGTCTGAATTCAAAATCTGTAGGAACTGCAGTTTGAACTTTTGTGCCTTTTTGCAACTGAAGGGGAGCTCTTGCTGAGCAGATCAGCCAACCAAATCTTTTGGATCTTGGGAAGTCCCAGGCTGCTTGCAGTTTCAGTTAGTTCTAAGCTGGGAAGTGAAATGAGAGGAGCTGAAGTGATTCTGAGCAACAATCCTGAGTGGACTCGCATGGGAAAACTGTGAAAGGGCTGAGTTTTTGGCTTGCATGGCTGCCTGCTGCTCCTGAGAGGGAGAGAAGAGAATTATTTTGGACTAAATCCAAGTTTGTGCGACTAAAGTAAGCAACTGAAGTGGGTCAGGCTCAGCCTGAAGAAGACCGAAGATTTTGCTGAATGCGATCAGCCTGTCAGGAGTTCCAGCTACCCCAAGCTCCCAGTGTGTTCAGAGACTTCGGCGATTGTGACCGGGAGCGCTTTTGCCTGGTACAGTAGAATTCCACACGTACAGTAAATGTGCTATGAGTTGCTAGTGGGTTGTGACTTAGTTCCCCACTGTGTGAACTGTGTTCTACTTGCTGGAAGCTGTATCCAGCCCAAAACGGACTGCATCCGAATTTGTCTCCATGCGATCTGGGCCTTGCCAGACTGACCCAGCCAGACTACCCACTGCACAGAGAAGACATCGACGAGAGACCTGCCTGGCGATCAGCCCCCTGCTCCACGCTTGAACAGGAACGTTGCCTCTGCGACTTGTGTGGGCTCCTGCTTCTCCAGGTATTCCAGATCAACCACCTGTAGTCTCGATTTTACGTCCAGCCTGTGTCCAGTCTTGGGTATCGTGAGTAAATACCAGGTAGCTCCCTGCAACAACAGCTTAATCTGAGTGTGTCATCTGATTGTCTTGTTGTTTCGTTTCCTTCTGAACTGAGCCCTCTGGCTCTGGATTACAAATATTGTGTACTGTGCATGTTGTGTTTTCCATCACAGGGCCCCAACCAGCTCGACGCCAGCCAATCCCGGGCAACAGTCCTGGCTAGCCCATCTCTTCTCCACCTGGGTACCAGAGGTGTGACTGTGTGGGGGACTCAAAGCGCATGCATAACTGCTTGATTGATATAACCTTTATGCTAATTAACCTGATTTTGCCCCTCCTTGTTCAAGTCCCTGAATAAATCAGATCTAACTTTTCTGCACGTAATCTGACTGTGGTTCCAGTTTGTGCTCAAAGTACTGTACTGTTGCTATTTGCTGTGCATAACCTTGTTTTACAGGGGTCCCCAGGGTCGAGCCAGAGGAACCAGCCCTGGTGGTAAGTGCAAACAGTGGGTACTTGTGTGTGTACCAGGGTATTGTGAAAGTGATTAATGTACAGTGTTCAGGCCACTGGGGGAAGAGGGGTTACAGTGTCCCGGAGGCTGTGCCGGTTAGCTTGACCACTACCAACTTTGACCTCTGGGTGAAGGCACCGTTTCAGAAGTCAGGCCCCTTAACCTGCTACTAGCCAAGCAGGCAGGGGTAGTAGCCCTTGGGATAAGCCACCTAGGGGTTACACTCTTGAACCTGATTTACTGGGCAGGTAAAGGGATCCTACTGATGAGAAGCAGCCCAAAAGCAAAATGCTTCCACTTCATGGAATAAGTGGCTGGTGGAAGTTTTTAGCAGCCACCTGAACATTAGACACTTTTAAGCACCCAAAACCTAGCAATGGTTATGTCTTCAAAGCCAAGCATGAATATGGAGTGAATTGAGGACCGGATGGACCAGGGTTCTCTGTGCCTGGGCCAGAAGGCCCTGCACAGGGGCAGAGGCACTGAGGGTTCCACTGCCAATTGCTGCAGTAAAGGGAACCAGATCTGACGAGGCCAAAGAGAAGCAATAAGTATCAATGCTGCTACCTCCATTTGGAGCTTGATTAGCACCCTCTGCATTAAAGGAAAGAGAGGAAAGGTGTTAAGGAATCTCCCCTTCCAAGAGAGGGACATCGCGTCTCAGAAGAAAACTCCAGGCCCAGAAATGAGTGAACAGAAAAGCGTCAGTTTTACATTGTGTAAGGATGCAGAAAGGTCCAACTCTGGACAACTCCACCTATCGAACAGGTCTTCCGCCCACTGAGGTCAACAGCTCCCACTTATGCATTCTGAACTGTGACCTGCTTAGCCTGTCTGCCAAGACATTTTGGATGCCTGGAACATGAACTGCCGACAGTTCTAGACCATGTTCTAGAGCCCAATACCAAACTTTCATTGCTTCCGCCATAGGGGTAGGAGTGAACCCCCTACTTTTTTTTACTATGCTTTTGCAGTACCTGGTCAGTCAGTAATCCTCTGTGGTCACTGACCCCTGTACCTCCACCTCCGATGGTAGCCAAGCGCTTCCCGGTTACCCTGGCTTGCCCCAGAGGTGGGTTTTGATTGCCCGACCCTAATGCCGTAAGCTCAGTATCTGCTTGGGGAGCCGGCATTGGAGGCTAATAGAGAGCTCAGGGGAGGGCATCACGGAGATGGACCAGGCCCAGATTTTTCTTCCCCTGTAGGCCAGCGTCCACCCCACCCCTGATGAGTCCCCCACCTGTTGATTTAATGCATCACACTGATGCTGTCTGTTTGTACCAGCAGAGGTCCCAAGGATAGATGGGTCTAGAAGGCCTGTAGGCTGTGCAGAACAGTCCTCATTTCTAGGGCATTTATGTGGAGGATAATCTCCACTCTGGTCCATGTTCCCAGTGTCTGATGGGGCCCTAAATGCGCCCCCGGCCACCCCTGAGGCATCTGTTGTGAGAATCTGATGAGGGGAGGGGATCAAGAAAGGAACCCCTGAGGGGCGCTGTGGAGCCTGAGCAAGATGGTGGCTAATTGATGAAGCTCAATAGACAGAACGCTAATTTTAGTAAAATAAAGTGTTTTTTTCTTTCGTACCTGGCGTATAAGTTTCAAAAAAGCTGTGTCAGAATACCGTTGCTGTAAAACAGGAAATCCCCATAAAGACCAGGCTCATGGCTTGGGAACTAAATCTAAGAGTTCTTTGGCAGCTCCAACCACGAGGTCTGTACAGGCCCAAGTTGAAGAAATGGCCAAGGTGATGGGAGAAGAGATGCTTCAATCAACTGGGGCTAAGCTCTCTTGACTGATTACTTCGGTGGCCAACCTCTCAGATAAATTTGATGGCCTCACGAATAGGGCTGCAGTTCTGGAGACCACTATGGAATCAGTGTAGACCACGGCAACAGGCGTAGGGAGAGAGCCAATTCAGCTAAGGGCGACCTCTACTGTTATCAAGGTGAGCTCCCACTGGAAGGTATGTCTGGAGACCCGAAAACCAGGTCGGTCCCCAATGTTTGTATATTGGGGATGCCTGAGGAATCGGAGGATCACCTGTTGCTATTTCTGCAGGAGTGGATACAACTAGGCGAGGAGATGCAGCAAAACTCTTCTTTTCCAAAAGGCTTACGTGTTACACAGAGAGGTAGGCTGAACAATCCGGAGGCACTGAGAGCAACTGTGCTTGTGACAGAACAATGCTGGTACTGGACCTTTTTCTGGCCTTGGCTCACCAGCAAGACACTCTACTTCAGGTTGGTCAGCACATTACAGCTTTACCCAGATATCAACTATGCCCACTTGTCAAAAAAGGAAAGAGAATCGATGGGGTGCGGCCCTGCTCTGTGAGGCCACAATTCCACATGGCCTAATCCTCCTGCTCACTTCGATAGTGCATAGGGAAAATCTACTTATTCACCAACCCCAACGAGGCGCTAAAATGCAGCCAGAAACAGACAGAAGAGAGGATTTGAACCATTGCATCGGAGGATGGATCTTGGATGAGAAGACCCTTGAGGGTGATTACTCTTTTCATGTGTACAGCAGGCAAGTCACATCGTAGCAACATCATAAGCAATGACACTTTACCTTTGGTTTAAATGAAGGACTGCTATAAGAAATTTTAGTCCTACATCAGGCCATTATCAAATACTTGGGTGTTATTAATGTTGCAATCGCTTTGCTAATTTTCTTTGGCCTAAAGTTCATCAGTGGGACTTGGGTTGTTTAAGATGGGCTTATTAAAATATTATAAGGTGACTACTAGCAATGTTGCAATAAGGAGTTCAATGGTGTATTTGTTATTGAGCCAGCAGCGAGTTAGTTTTCAACCACAGAAGTAATAGAGCTTTCATTAATTATTTTCTTTTATGCCCATTTTGTGCACAAACGAGGTAAAAGCATGGTATTTCTTACTTCCTTCATTGAAGGATTGGACACTGGTAATCATACTGTTGGACATTCAAGATATTTTTACCATGCTGTTCATGGGCTTAAATACACAGTTAAAAGTTTTTATATAACTTTTGTATAATTAACAAGGGATCCCCCCAAAGACGTATCAAATGACAAGGGAAGAACAGTTGCGTGTATTAAAAGGAGTGGCAGCCTCGTGTGAAGTGACGTAAAATTTACAATGTCTTTGCTTGGAATTCAAACTGTATGTTTGTCTTAAAACAATAAACATAAAGTTAAAAAAAAAAAGAAAGGAACCCCTTTCAACAAATGACTGGGTTCCATCCACCACAGCAGTACCTTCCAGCCAGGAGAGGTTACTAGAACCTTCTGTTCTAAATCATATGTGTGTTGATCCCATCGAACCATTAAGGTCCACTGAGGGATCTTCATATGCAGTCTGGCCAGTGGTACCATAACAATGGCTGCTGCCATCAGACCTAATAGTTTTAGGAAAGTCCTGGCTGTGACATACCTGTTGTTGTACACCATCTGGGCCTGCGCAAGCAGATGTTCGGCCCTGTCTTGGGGCAGGGGGGCTAAGTCTTGGGCTGTGTCCAACACTGCTGCTATGTACTGTAGATGCCGACATGGGGTCAAGACCGATTTTGGCACACTGACCGTGATCCCAAGTGTATCGAACAGCTGTCTGGTATGTGCTGGAGTCTGGTAAAGATACTCTTTGGAGTGGGCTTTGAGCAGCCAATCGTCCAGGTAGGGGAAGACATATAGTCCTTCTCTCCTGAGGGCTGCCGCTACTGCTAAGCATTTGGTAAAGACCCATGGTGCAGATAGTAAGCCAAAGGGCAATATCCTGAACTGACAGCATTCCCCCTGGAAAAGGAACCTCGGGTATTTCCTTTGGGGGGAGGCAGATCCTGATATGCAGGTAAGCATCCTGCATGTCCAGGGAACAGATCCAGTCCCCTACTTGCAGTAACGGAAGTAGGCCTTGTAGAGTGACCATTCTGAACTTCTTGTATTGAATAAAGAGGCTCAGATCTCTTAGGTCTAGGATGGGCCTCAAATCTCTTGTGCATTTTGGGACTAGGAAGTAGCGAGAATAAAACCCCATGTTCCTTTGTTCCCAAGGAACTGGTTCTATAGCCCTTTTCTGGATCAGGGTATGAACTTCCACTAGCAGCACTAGTATGTGTTCTACAGGATAGGAAGAAGGCACTGGTGGGTGGTCGGGAGGTGATTCCCGAAGTTCTAGAGCATGGCCCTGTTCTATTATCTGCAGGACCCAAGCATCTGATGTGACCTTCCTCCAGTGGTCAAGGTGGAGGAAGAGGCAACCCCCTACAACCACCTCTTAAGGTATTGGTGATTGGGGATCAAGGAAGGAGTCATACAGATGCAGATCCTGCAGTTGCAGCTGCACCCCACTTCTAGGGGCTTTTGAGTGGGCACCTGGGGTGGGTCCAGGGGCAGGCAAAGCATTTGTTGTGTGTGGCCCCTGAATGGTGTCTGCTGCTGGCCGGATGAAAGGGCACCCTCTGTCTACTCCTGGGTTGTGTGTGGTAGAGGGAATGTACTGATCTGAGTCCTGCCCAAGGCCTGTAAATCTGAGAGGATATCCGAAACGTCTCCTCCGAACAATTTGTATCCTCTTAATGGGGCATTTAAGATGGACTGCTGCACATCACTGGCAAATCCTGCCACCCTCAATCAAGAATGTCTTCTCAGACATATTGCAGAAGCTGCTGCTCTGGCAGAAGCATCAGAAATGTCCTAGGTAGAGTGTTGAAGATGCTTACCGACATATGTCCCTGCCTAAAGGGACTTTAACAGCTCCCTCTTAGGGGTACCCTCTGGGGGGCTTGGGCAGCTGCCTTAGCCCTCCTCCAGATGGTATTCTGGTATTTTACCATGTGGGCCTGACAGTTTGCACTCCTCAGGCCTAAGATAGCAGAAGCAAAGGTCCACTTCTCCAGAAAATCTAGTGTCCTAGACTCCTTGTCAGGAGGGAGAGAACAAAGATGTATAGGCACTTTAGACATATCATGGGCTGTATTTATTACAACTGAATACCCTCAGACTGGCCTGCTAAAATTGGCTTACCTGAGGGGGACCAGTACATTTTATCTGCCTTCCTAGGTAAGGCAGGTATCATACTTGGTCTGTGCCAGGCAGCCAGGGTGGAATCCTCCAGGGCAGGCAGTAGAGGAGGGATAATAACTGGTGAGGCAAAAGGCAGTTCTAGGAACTTCACCAAGTTTCTTTTGGCGATATACTGGCTCTTCAGATTCAAACCCCATGGCAGACTGGAGTTGCTGCATCATGGAGATGAATGGTCTTCAAGAGGGGACCTAAGGGTATACACTATGGAGTCCTCATTCCCTGTGAAGATGGTACAGCTGAATCTCTCATACCAGCTCTCCACATACTCCTCCTTTTCCTCTTGCAAGATGAGGTCAGGGTTATATTTCTGATCCTCATCGACGGTTTCTGTAGGCCTAAAAAAGGGAACAGAAGAGCCCATCGACACCCTGGAAGGCAACTGCAGCATCAACCTGACAGACGGCGGTGGGGCTTGCCAGAGGTGCCCTGCTGATGCGCTCCTGTTGCAGGAGGAGGAGGAGGTAGCAGACACTGCAACATATTCGTGAAGGACAGAAGCACAGCCTGCATCTCAGCACTTGCTTGAACTGCAGGCACACACTGTGATGTCAACAGGAGAGGCACCATCCCTGACATCGACAGCATCTCACTAACCATGTTAGGTCTTGTGCTGCTCACAGCCTGTCCAGACCTGGAGGGATCAACAGTCTGGGCAGCTGGTGGGGATGCTGCTGGGGTGGTTGTCGGCTCAGAAATGGTCACTCTGGGAAGCAGGGGTGACCTACAGCGTACCAGAGAAGTTTTCTCTTTGCTCCTCTCCCTTCTCCTGGTGCTTGTGCTTATGTTGCTCAGAAGTTTTCTCCCGGAACTTTGATGAATAAGAGCTTGAGGAGTGGCCTGGCGACATGGTAGAGCTCTTTTCCTGGAGCTCTTTCTCCATCCTGGCCATCTGCTGTTTCAAAACTAAGTCTCCAAGGTGTTCTTTCTGTGTTGCCAAGTAGTGGTGTTAAACTTCAGGCAAATCTGACAGGACTTGACGTTATGGGTCACGCCGTGGCAGCACACTCAGACATCATGTGAGTCGCCTGAGTAAATATTTTCACCACATTTGCACTATCTAAAGAGCTTAGTGGGTTCTTTGGACAACATACACGATGTTGGGTGTCACATATTGAAAGTGATAGCGAACTAGGGAGAAAAAACCCTGAACAGCAGTTGACTATAGTGGCACCATCTGGTGTAGAGCCTGGCAAGTATGGTCAACGGTGGGAAAAGAACAGAGGAGAGAAGGGGCTGCCCACATTTAAATGGGAGTGCCGATGTAGGATGTCATCGTGGGTGGCCCCTAGCAGACTGCTTGCAAAAGTTTCCATATGATCCTAGTGCCTGGCAACTATAGTTCCATAGGTGTGGCCTGATGAAAGAGATATCCTCAAAGGAGATCTGATAATGACTGCCCTCCAGCATACAACAGAGGTACTGTTTGTGGCATTTATGGGTTTTATATGAAGGTATGCATCCTTAATGTCCAAGGGCCAGAGCAATCCTCTGTTTGCAACACAGGGAAGACAGCCTGAAGAGAAACCATTCGAAATATTCTATATTCGATGCACTCATTCAGACCTCTTAGGTTCAATACAGGACACAAAGCTCCTGTCCACTTGGGGACTAAGAAGTGTTGGGAACAGAGTTCCTTATTTATCTCCTAAAGAGGAATGGTTTTGATAGAAACATAAATGTTGTCGGCAGGGAAGGACCTCTTGGTCCACCTAATCTGCTGTATTTTCCTTACCAACTGTTACACAGACCCTACTTGATCTCGGTCTTTCCTCCCTTGCCTTTTTTTTTTTTTAATGTTTATTTTCTCCACTGCGGACCTGGCAGGGGCTATGACCCCTCCCTCGGGGAGGTACATCCTTCAGCCTATTAGGCTATCATAGGTCCTGCCAGGTCCTAGAATTTTCCGTTATCTACCGTGCCCATGTCTGTGCAGTAGGTGGGGCAGGCCGTCTCCACCTCCCGTGAGGTAGCAAATCACCCTAGATGTGGGCCAAACCCTTGCATGGCTGTATGCATGTGTCAGCCCCCAGCCACTGTGGTGTCAGCCAACAGTGCGCCCAGCGCAAATCCCCTACCCTGAGAAGGAAAGCAGTCCTCAGTGCTCGATCCTTCCTCCCCCGGCCGACCCCGGAGCGACCCGAGTCCATTCCTGAACCCAGGTCGCCGGCATGGGAGAGGTAAGGCATCCAGCACCTCAACCCTTAGCACCACTGGGCCAACAATCCTTACCTTATTTCTAAGGCCCCCTTGTGTCTATCTATCTATTGCATGCTTGAATTCTGTTACCATTTTAGCACCCACCACCTCCACTGGGAGGCTGTTCCAGGCGTCCACCACTCTTTCCATGAAGAAGTATTTCCTCACATCTCCTCTAAGTCCCCCCCAGCTTCACAGAGTGACCCCCCCTTGTCCTCAAGCATTTTTTTCTATGTAAGATGCTACCTTCATGTACCTTATTAATACCTGTGAAATATATGAACATTTCTATCGTGTCCCCCTTTCCTCTAGAGTATATATAAATTTAATTCTTTGAGTCTTTCCTCATAGGGCTTTTGATGCAGGCCTGCACCATTTCGGTTGCCCTCTTCTGTACCGCTTTCACTCTATGTCCTTCTGGGGATGGCGCCTCCAGTACCGGACAAAGTACTCGAGGTTGTGCCTCGCCATCGATCTATACAGAGGTAACACTACCTCCCTCTTTCTGCTGGTGACACCCCTCCCTAGCACGCTTCTGTATCAGTGTCTGAACCTTTGTTAGCAGGAGGGAAAAGTAGTCAGGAGGGTAATGACAAGGAGTAAGAGGGTACACTGGAGGGGTAGACAGCAGCTCCAGAACCTGCCCCTTTTCTTCAATTTCCAGTATCCACTCATCTGTAGTGATCTCCCTCTCTTTTGGCAGATGAAGAGAGATCCTTCTTCCCCCCCTCCCCCACCTGCACACCCAAAGGCAATGGGGTGTGGAGTCAGAAGATACTGGGTGGTATCACCTGGACTGATACTTTTGGGTGAATTTGCATGAGTACCTGGGAAGAGAGGACCAGAGAGAGGACCCTGACCCTGCACACGAGGCTGCTGATGAGAGGCAGAACCACCATGGGCTGCAGGCATACAAAATGTGCTCCTACTATGCACCCTTAAAGGCTGAGGGGCCAGGGATTTAAGTGACCTGAGGTTCACACAGGGCAGATTCAACACCAGTGACAAACAATCTTGGGCCTATAAAAGGGGCAGTAAGCACAGATTGCTATAAGTCAGTGGCAAAATCCACCACATGTAGCCAAAAGTATCTCCGTAGCCAAACACCACAGAGGCAGGTGTCCGGACTCAAACATCAGAGGCATCATATGCCTCTGATGGCTAAGGAATCAGAAAGCTTTGTCTGTGCTGTATTTCTAGACCTCAGTAAGGCTTTTGATACAGTGGATCATAGGCCCGCCTCCCTTCTCTGAAGAGTATAGGCCTGGACTCTGTTTCTTTGCATTGGTTTACTGAGTATCTTGCAGGACAGCGTCAACAAATTAAGACTGAGGGTGAGCTATCCCCACACAAACCTCTACTGAGGGAGTACCTAAGGATCCATACTGGGTCCCTTACTTCGCTATCCATTTTAATAACACTGATGAGAGTATTAACAAGGCCAACATACACCTGTTTGCTGATGACATGGTTGTACATATAAGTAGATCCTGACACCAGAAGCCGCTTGTGCTGACCTCCAGGAGCAATTTAAACAGCACCAGAACCAGCTCCTCCGTAAAAACTCTTCTAAATGCTAAAAACAAAAGCAATGTTGTTCTCACCCTATAGCCGTGAGATGAATCCGCCAGCTCTGGAGCACTACCTCAGATTACCACAATTCTTGGAGAAACTGGAGTTTGTCTCAAAGTTTAAATACCTAGGTGTGTGGTTAGACCATAATCTGTCATTCACTGAGCATCAGGAGGACCTTGTTAAGAAGTTAAGGCAGAGGCTGGGGCTACTCTTTAGAATTAACCAGTTTCTTACTAGAGATGCAAAAGTGTGCCTTGTCCAAACTACTTTTCTTTCGCTGATAGATTATAGATTATGCAGATTTCCTTTATAGTCAATATCCCAAAGCCTCACTTGCAAAGTTGGATACACTTTACCACAGGGCCATCCAATTTATTACTGGTTTCCCCATCATTGTTCCTTGTACAAAGCCATAGGGTGGTCCTCTCTTATGTTTAGGCATAACAGAAACGCAGTCCTTTGGACTTATAGAGTCGTCTTGAAGCGGCTTCCACAATATATAATAGACCGTCTCCCACTAAGTGAGCCAGGAACATATGCCCTAAGAAGCACATCCTACATCACATTATGTATCCCCAAGGCTTCCTCTCGCTATGGCAGCGTTGCCATTAGTTTCCTGTTGCCAACATTGTGCAACAAAGTACATAAATAATTGACATTAAGCTGCCTCCGCAGTATGAATGTCTTTAAATTTCTATATGCTCGGTATGTGTGTGAGCCATGCAATTGCTACCCCAGCCCCTAATTTTTGTCCGAAGCATCAGACTGCTGCCCTCTGAGCACAGTTTAATTTATGATCCCTTGTAACCTTTGGTGACCTTAACTCTGTGAGCGTCTTATGCCTTAAATGTTTTTCCCCTCTAGAAATCCCTGTAGGGTTATTATCTCTTCATGGCTTTCCGGCGTTCACCTTATTCACCCTGCTGTCTTTTATATATTGTTTAATCTGTGGCTCTTATTCCCTACCCTGTACCTTTTAACTGCCCTATTTCATCTTTGTATTCCCTTTCCACTGCATTCCACTCTTACTATCTCTTTCCTCTGTCCCCTAACTCTCTTCCCTGCCGTAGACTAGCCCTTCAGGGGCTCCCTGCCCCTAAGGTGGGAGAAATGCAGTTACCGGGCAGTTGTCACTTCTGTGGCCACCCCCTGAGACACCTAGACCGGACTCCTTACTAGTGAAGTGCGGCACCGCCGATACCCAATTGGAACGTGAGTGCATTTCTGCTCTGGCATCCGATTGGCTCCTGCAGTCTTTTGTGTCTCCCTCAATACTAAGCTAAAGTCTGATTTTCTGTCTAAAACTTGCACAAAAAAGAGCTGTACTTACTTACTGCCTAACAGTTATGATCTCTATTTATTCCTGTTTAGAGTGTCAAGAGTTGGGACTCTGTTTGATTACACTCCTTTCTCAATTTCTGTGGTTGGGCCAGTCTTTAAAGCGTCAAGGAATACCCAGTTCTTCCTGCTCTTTTGGTCCTCCTGCTGGTTCAGATGTTCCATTGTCCGTGGCCCAGTACTTAATACCGACCCCTTCCTCCATCCCCTGCCAAGGATATGCTCTCCACGGGCTCCCTGCCCATAGGCGTGGGAAACCCATGCACCGGGCGGTCGGCACTACCTCTACCACCGCTTGAGAACCTAAGCTTGGACTCCACATTAGCAAAGCACGGCATTAGCAGCCATCCAATTGGAATGTGAGTGCTCTTCGGCGTTAGCTTCCGATTGGTTCCTGCAGTCTGCTTCTGTGTCCATTCTAAACCAAGCATAAATCTGATTTCCATGCCGAAATGTGCCAAAAAAGAGCTGTAATTACTTTTCTTCTTGACTGCCAAGACCATTATCCTTCTGTTTAGGTGTTACATTTAGTGATGCTTTGTGATTAATCAAATCAAATCAGCATTTATTTATAATGCGCTTTTCAGAATGCCAAAGCGCAGATACATAGTAAGCATAGCAACAAACATCAATAATAAATACAGAAACAAGACATTTAAAAAGGCAGCTAAACAAACTAAATACTATCTTCAAAAGCTAATTCAAATAAATAACATTTCAGTGAAGCTTTAAAAGACTCAGTGGACAGGCACTCTCTAATCCGATTAGGTAGAGAATTCCACAGGGTTGGAGCCACAAAGGAAAAAGCTCTGGCCCCAGATGACTGAGACGAACCCTGGGAACCTCTAGCAATCCCTCGTCGGTGGAGCGGAGTGAGCGGAGAGGGCGGTAACGAAGGGAGATCTTGTAAGTAACCCAGTCCCTGTCCATGTAGGGTCTTATAGGTCAGCAACATGACCTTGAAGGTGATCCTCCATCGCACCGGCAGCCAGTGCAATTCGCGCAGCACAGGTGTGATATGGCAAGTTCTTGGTAACCCAGTCAACAACCTGACTGCAGCGTTCTGCACCAGCTGCAGGCGACAGAGATCCACCCCCGGAAACCCTAGATATAGAGCATTGTAGTAGCCAAGACGTGAAGACACAAAGGCGTGAACCAACACAGGAAGGTCATTGTGCGGAACAAGGTGTTTTATCCGGACTATATTCCTCAGATGGTAAAAAGAGGACTTGACAACAGCTGACACCTGTGTCTTAAGCGTCAGCTCGCTGTCAAGCACTACGCCTAGATTCCGCACCTGTGCGGAAGGTCTCAACTGGTTACCCCCTAACACAAGGCCAGAAGGGAATTCAGGAGTCAACTTCTCTACACACTGACCTGGGTCCACCACCAGTACCTCAGTCTTGACCGGATTCAGTCTCAACCAGTTAGCACTCATCCAGTTCTGAATCTCAGCAAGGCAGTTGTTAATGACCGAGATTGCATCATTTTGTTCGGGCACAAAGGACATATAGAGCCGAGTATCATCTGCACAGCAGTGAAAACTCAGCCTATAAAGCCTTATAATGTCTCCCAACGACAGCATATGCACCATAAACAACAGAGGGGAAAGCACAGAACCCTGTGGCACTCCACAAGGCAGAGCAAAGGACGCCGAGGAAAAGATTCCTGATGCTATCCTCTGAGTTCTGCCAATGAGGAAAGAATGGAGCCATCTGAGGACTGTCCCTGACAGTCCACAGAGTAACACATGAGCATTCCAGCAACATCCCATGGTCCACGGTGTCAAATGCTGCAGAGAGAGATCAGGAGGACCAGATCAAGCGACTCCTCCGATCTTTTCGCTATTAGGAGATCATTCGGTACTCGAACCAACGCCGTCTCGGTACTATGCCTCTTCCTGAAACTGGACTGGAGAGGATCATAGACTTCATGGGTGATAAGAAAGTCATTGAGCTGCAACGCAACTACTTTCTCAATAACCTTGCCCATAAAGGGAAGGTTAGAGATCGGTCTGTAGTTAGCGAGGCAGTCTGGGTCGAGGGAAGATTTTTTTAGAAGGGGTGTCACAACAGCCTCTTTCAGAGACTCTGGGAACACCCCTTGGTCCAACGAATGCCAGACTATCTCAGCAAGGACCAGTCCGATCACCTCCACACACCCCACAAGGAGGCTCGTGGGACCAGGGTCCAAACTACGGCAAGTCGTCTGCAAGCCCTGGACAATCTTCATGATATCCATGATTGCTGGCTGGTTGAAATTTTTCCAGGCAGACCGAGGCCTGTGGCCTCGCAGACGATCACCGCCATGCTCATTTGAATGTGTTTTGCGGATCTCCGACCTGATCGATGACACCTTATCATCAAAGAACCGAAGCAAACTCATCACACTGTTTGTGAAAAGCTCTCCGACCCCGCAGGCAGGCTGGATTGCACAGCCTGTCCACGGTCCGAAGAGCTGAGCTGGTCGATTCTTTGATGCAGCCATCTCCCTGGACAGGAACTCAGCCTCTTTACGGAGATTTCTGATTGACAGTCCGAATAATGGGTGATCAGTCTGCTTGTCCCTTCCAGGCCGGATTTCCACCAACAGTATTCCAATCTTCACCCTACTCTCCTCAACCCCTCAATACCCCATCAAACCAAGGGGACCGAGGGCAAGGAAGGCGAACTCAGACAGGCGCTATGGAATCCAGAGCCCTCAGCACCATATTATTATAATGCACTACTAAGACGTCTGGATCCATGCACTCCACAGGCCAACTCGAAGGTCCTGCACCACCGTGAGACCCTCAGGGGTTACTCCCCTCAAAGGGCAGTACCGGGCCATCTCCAATGGGGGTGGTCTCATGGGGGGGACGTGAAACTGAACCTTATAGAGTGATAGTCTGACCACCCAACTGGTTCCACCACCAGTTCTGTGATCTCCATCCCCAGGGTGAACACCAGAGCCAGACAGTGACCCTGAATATGGGTTGCAGTGGTAACAATCTGTGTAAAGCCCAACGAGATCATCAGTTGGAGGAAGTTTTGACCAAAATGCGAGAGTTCATCGTCGACCCAAGCATTGAAATCCCCCAGGACCAACCACCTGGAGGGTTCCAATACCATATCAATAATGAAGTCTGCAACTTCCTGCAGAAAAATGTTCTCATCACCGGGTGGATGGTAGATAGTAGAATTCTGCTGCCGCACCTGCTCCCATGATACACTCGAAGGATCTAGTGGTCACCATTGGAACCTCTACAAGGCCCAATTCTGATTTAAAACAAATAGCGATACCCCCCCCTTCGATCCAGTCTCGGGCGGTGTATCACAGAGTACCCGGCTGGAACAGCTGACTCCAATATGGGACCAGCATTCTCGTTCAGCCAAGTCTCGGTGATGCAAGTGTAACCCCCCTACAAATGGGGGTCACTAAAAAACCTTCCTTGGGTGAGCCTAAATGCTCTCCGCCCGGCTGGTGTCCTGTATTTCAGCTGATTTAAAAAAATGATTGAGTGAGAGTGCCTAATGCCTCCATGTACTGTCACTTTAAGAGCTGCCAAACGGCAGTATAATTAATTTGAACTGCGGGGGACTGTGTTTCCCTGCTCGAGTCCCGCCTGGGCCACTGAGCAGATCGCTCCGTTCTGCAGTCGCTATATGCGCAGGGGAAGCCCTTTCAAAAGATGTAACTATCTGCCGGTAATTTGTTAGAGTGATAATGACAGTACAGTTTGTCTAACCTGCCTTTCTTGCAGCTGGGACTCTATGTGTTCTGCCCCTCCATTTCGGATCTGCACTATTGAATAGGTCCAACCAATGGGGAGGGATTCCTTAAAATGGAGTCTGTTGGCAAATCAGAACTTGGACTCTCAAGTGGGCTTGTATGAAGAGCACCTCTGGGAAATGTAGTTTAGACCCTGGTGCCTTTTTTTCGCCAATAGAGGGAGCCTGTTGTGACTGACATGGAGACTCAGCCAATGGAAACCTTTTGGATTTGGGGAAAATGCCCGGACTGCCTGCTGAGAGAGTCAGTCTGAGCATGGAGATGGAAGAGTGAGCAGCTTGTGGGGCTGCTGCCCATGGGGCAGCACGGGAACCTCGCGGGAGGCCTAAAAAAGGCCTGTCTGTTGTCAGCTCTCCTGGAGGAAGAGAAAAGGACTGTGTTTTCTCGGACCAAGTATCCGAACATGTGTGAAAAAAGAAAGCCGTTGTTGTGGCCTAGATCATGGGCAACCAAGTGTGGAGAAGAAGTAAAGAAGAGGAACCTTAATTTTCGGACAGCGACTCCGAAGAGGAAGCAAATGCTGAAGTGCCCTGAGGTTTGGGGCAGGAGAGAACCGTTTTGTAGTTGGAAGCTGAGGGGGAAACTGCCCTGAGTGTTCATGCAGCCATTGTGCACAGTAGTTCGCGCGGGAAGCGCGTGTGAGGCCACAAAGTCGGCCTGCAGCCGTTAGCAAGCATAATTCAGACTGACTCCGAGCTTTCAGAGTGAAAAGAGAAGCAGAAGTCATTTTGGGACCAGACTTAACCTGAAGAAGACCGAAAGTGTGCAGAATTGTGATTGGCCTGTCAGGACTCTGTGGTCTGGTACAGTAAGTGACCTTTACATATAAATGTGCGTAGTGCTTGAGGGGATTGAGATTTGAGTAATTTCCCATGTTGTGAACTGTGTGCTGTGCTGGGATTGTGATTCCCTAGCAAGGTTCAGACAGAATCCAAGTTTGAGTCAGAGAAGAATGCCTCTGTAGCCAGGCTCAATCTCCTGAAGTGACCAGCTGCTTGCCTGGTAGTGTTCTGTGTACATATAAAATGTGCAGTGAGCTGGAAGTCTTAGCCAGCATCACTTGGAATGCATCTGCCTGCATTGAGTGAAAGTGAGCCCTGCCACAAGGGCTGGGCCAGCTATTCTGTTTTTCCTGGCAACCCAGGACAATTTGCATCCCTTCCAGTTTTCAGCACTGAATCTGTGAGTACAAATCAGGGTAACTCCCTGCCATCTGTCTATCTAATTGCAAGTGTTCCATCTGATTTCTTGTCTTTCTTTCTTCAAGAACTGAGCCAACCGGCTCCGGATTACAATTGGGTATTGTGCAAGTGTTTTTTCCAATCACAGGGCCCCACCAGCTGCACCGATCCTAGCTAGCCCCCCACCATCCTGGGTACCCAGTAAGAGTGACATTTGGGACTCTGAATATGCGCACAGTACTGTGCTTATTAATGTGTCTAACCTAATTAACCTGATTTCCCCCTGTCCTTGTTACAGCCCCTTGAATAAATCAGATCTGTTTGTTTCAGCAAAGTTACCATGACTGAGGTATTCGTTTATGTTAAAGTATTGTACTGTGGCTATCGTATTGCACCATATTGTTTTACAGGGGGTCCCCACAGTCAAGCTGACCGAACCAGTCCTGGGGGTAAGTGTAAATAGTGAAGATACTTATGGTGTACTGTGTGGGCCACTAGTAGGAATAAAAGGGGGTCTCAGTGTCCCGGAGGGCTGTGACCAAGTTAGTCTGATTACTGCAAACCCTGACCTCTGGGTGGAGGCACCCGCCATAGAACCTAGGCCCCTCAACCTGTTAGTAGTCAGGCAGGCAGGGGTAGTAGCCCTTGGGATAGCGCCACCTGGGGGTTACACAAGTCAGGTCAGATGACTCGACAAGATCAGCAATGATTGCTGTCTTGTTCTTAGAAACATAGAATTTGATGGCAGATAAGGACTGCTTGGCCCACCCAGTCTGACCATTTTCCCTACCTGATGGATAAGCTGCAGATTCTAGTTAACCAACAGCTTACTTCCTCCTGCCCCCCACTAGAATTGCCTTATGCCTGTCCCAAGCATTCTTGAATTCTCCCACTGTTCCTGACTCCACAACCGCCTCAGGAAGGCTGTTCCATGCATCCACAACTCTCTGTGAAAAAATACTTTCTAACATTACCTCTGAACGGTCCCCCCTCTATCTTCAAATTGTGCCCCCTTGTTCTTGCACCTGGCATTGCATAACACTGCCCAAGTTGGATGAGAGGCCTTGGCGGAACGGTCAACTTGTCCACTATCAGTGGAACCCTTGGGCGTGGGAACCAGGCATTGAGGACCCCTGTCCTGGGCCCATTTCGCCCCCAGGGTGTCTCCTTGACCTTACCACCCTTATCCGCCCACTCCGTTCTTCCCCCCACAGCCGAAGCACCCCCCCTTCCACCTCCTCCGTGCAATCCCCAAGGCTCGACAATGCCTATATACCTCGGGTTGCAGTGTGGGACTATCGAAGGGGCGCAGGTCCCTCAGCCTGGAGGGGAGTAGCACCTGCCCACCAAGCTTGATCCCAACACATGCTGCCTGTTTTAAAACTGCTATCAATTAGAGATTTTCAATTATCGCTATCAGCACCACTCCCTATCAAATTAACTCATACAACAGTTACCAAAAACAATAATTGAACTATTTTAATTAAATTAAACCAACCCCCACCTCTCACGTAGCAGGAAGAGTCTTGACCAAAACCAAATTAAACAACTACTCATCCCCTTCAAGCAAGTTTTGGTCCTCAAAATAGTCCAAAAATTTGGACATAAAGCCCCAGTCACTTTTCCACTTGTATACCACTGTAGAAGAGTCAGTCCCAAAACTGTTGTATCTTGTATAGTCTTGAAAAGGTAAAACCTCAGAGCTCTCACCTCGAAAGTTTTAACCAATCAGTGATTTCACCCCAGTTAGCTCTCACCTTAACCTTGCATTAAAACAACTGATTTAATATAAACAAAATTAAAAAGATTTCAGGCACTTTCACTGCCTGAACCTAAGTTCTCCACGAGATATTCCTTGGAGTGTAATAAAAGATAAGGACTTCAGCAGTTCAGCAAACGTCTCAGGCATCAAGGAAAAGGTCATTTTAGAGGAGACACCCAGACAGAATCCAGCCTGTGCCTTCCCAGGGAGGTAATTTAACCACCAGGGCAGGCCTGCCACTGCGGCTCCCAGGATCAGCTCGCCCTACAGCCAGCCGCCCGGGGAAGCCTAAGAAACAGCACTAAACTGCACCCACCCTCCAATGGATCCTACATCAGCATCTCCCACAGCAGGCTCGCCCCACAGCAGTGACCCCCCCAAGCCAGCACAAGGTAGACCTTCTGGGGCCCCCCTTACCTTCCCGAAGTCCAAAGTCCACCGATAGATCACCGGAAAGGCTCCAAGGGCAAAATATCCTCATTCAAGGGACCCACTAACACTGCTACGTGTACTAGCCTTTAAAAACTTGAGTCTGCAACTTTTTCCAAGTATCAAACTCCCTCGCTTGACTCACAGAAATGTAACCCCTAGATGGCGCTATCCCAGGGGCTACTACCCCTGCCTGATTTGCCACTAACAGGTTGAGGGGCCTGGATCCAATGGCGGGTGCCTCCACCCAGAGGTCAGGGTTTGCAATAGTTAAACTTACTTGGTCACAGCCCTCTGGGACACTGCAACCCCCCTTTCTTCCCACTACTGGCCCACACAATATATCAGAATTACCTTCACAGTATACACTTACCCCCAGGACTAGTTCCGGCACTGGGACCTCCTGTGAAATAAGATACAGTGCAACAATCACAGTACAGTACTTTAACATAGACAAATACCTCCAGGCAGTATAACTTTGCTGAAACAAGCAGCTCTGATTTATTTGGGGGATATAACAAGGACAGGGGAAATCAGGTTAATTAGCTTATTACGCTTACTATCTACCTCTATGCTCTGTGCAGGCCTATCCCTACCAGTTACTGTCCCTGGGTACTCAAGCCCTAGTGGCTAGTCAAACCGTGGCAGCTGGTAGGGACCCTTTCACACAGTGAAAAGAAAAATTAGTTTAAACAGTCAGCAGTACAGTGATTCCATTTGGATTTAATGTGGCAATTCAACGAGGAGCGACCCTGAATTAGTACTACGACCTCCAAACAGAGATAGGGTCCTTCAACGTCAGCAGGGCTACTCTTGAGCTCCACGCAGACTCTTCACACATTTATATGGTAAAAAGAAAGTACTATACCAGGCAGGCTGCTTCTCTATCCCGATCGCAATTACTGCACAATACCCGGAGAACACACAGCAGATTCAGTTCCTGACAGACTGAGTGCAATTCAACAATTTCTCCAGTCTTCTACAGGGTGAGCCTGGTTTCTACTCTTCAGAGATCCTTTGATTCTTTCACGGGACGGATTCAGTCTAACAAGCAGTTACACAAGCTGCAGCCGGAACTCTGGGCCTTACACACGTTTTTGACTGAAACTGTGCACTGAAGGAGCACAGGGTTTCTTTCCCTTCACTCCCAGAGCTAAACTGAAACTCCAACAGACAAAACTGGGCACTTCTTTGAGTTCCTCCCAGTTCTTGACTGGATTGGCTGTCATTCACAATAGACTGCTGCTGTTGGTCCAAAAGGTGCGAAGTCTAAACTACATCTCCCAGAGTCACTGCCATACAATCCTCTTGTGGCTGGCTCAGATTATGAGTCAAGTTCTGATTCGTCCAAGGCACCATTTTAGAGCTGGCTTCACACACTGATTGGTCCAGTTCAGCAGTTCAAAACCAGAATGGGGAACTAGGCAGACACAGTTCGGACTGCAAAGAAAGCAGGTTAGACACACTGTAATTTCATTATTACTGTAAATGATTTCTGGCAAACAGTTACATCTTTCAGATAGGTTCCCTTTGCACTCCTAGTGACTGCAAAAATGGAGTGAATTGCAGCAGCTCAGTGGTACTCAAACAGAGAAGCACACAGTCCCCATACAAACTAATTATGTCTGCAAGCAGACAGCTCTTAAAGAGACAGTACCAGAGGCTCTACAAACACTGATAAATGGCTTAAACGCAAACACCATTCAGGCTTGGAGCATTCAAGCAAGCTCCTGAAGTCTTTTGGGAACCCCCCATTTGCAGGGGGGTTACAGAAACAAGGCAGAACACAGTCGAAGAAAAGTTTCCTTCTGTCTTTACTGACACAGCTACTGTTGTCTGTTAACTGTTGTTGGTTCTTTTCCCTAACAGCCAAACGGCCACAATCCTTTCCGAGGAGGGTACTAGCTGTTCCAGTCAAGAAGTACCCTAAATCCTTCACCCTCAGAGACTGAGTGAGCCGCCAGAGAAGGAAAGAATTCTGCTCCACAGTCCACTCACACTCACTCCAACGCACAGCACCGCACTGCACGGCAAGACACTCCTCAAACTCCTCGGACTCGCAGAACCCTGGATCCTTTGCCCTCAAGAACGAAATGAGCCGTCAAGGAAGAAAGGAATCTGCTCCACAATCCTCTTGCATTCATTCCGGCACAGCACTGCACTGCAAGGCAACACTCCTCGGACTCACGGAACTCGCAAATGCGAGACGCAAAACAAAATCAAAACGGAAAAACTAAATTAAAACTAAGCACAATAAATGCGTAAAAAAAAAGGGTAGCCTTATAAAATCAATTGACTAAATTTAGCAGCTGATGGCTAGCCCAGCGTGGCCGCCATCTTGATCCATACTACTTTTGAAATTCTGTGCTTGCGTCAGCTCCCTACACAAGCGGACGATCACTTCTCCCTACTAAGCCTCATCTTATGTCCTCCTTAAATATTACAGAAGCACTCTGAACTGATATGACTGATGTAACACTAAGTACTTACTTGCATGAATTGTTTTTTACTTGTGTTATTTGGCTCTATTGTAAATATCTCTGTATGCATTGTACCGTTTGACCCAGAGCTAACCAGGTCCATCTTGTAAATGAGCTTGCTCAATGATGTTCACCTGGATAAATAAAGATTTTGATTGATTTTTTTTTTATATGCAGAACGTAAAAGGTACTTAACAGTGTCAATACCTGCTGTAGCAGCTTTCAATAAATCGACTTTGGCAGGACTATCAGGCAAGGAGGTTATGGTAGTCATGGTAGACTTCCAAGGCTTCTCTGATCTGTAATCATGAATGCCAGGTAACTGGCTATTCTAACACAGAGAGGCAGAAGCATATGTTCTTCTGCCCGTGACACCAAACCTCCAAGATTCCTTATCAGGAGGCAGAGAACTTGTATGCCTAGATGCTTTAGACCTATCTGGAGCAGCCATTATGACTACAGAATCAGTGTCCGGCTGTGAGGTGTAACAGGGCTTGGCTGAAGGGGCAGGATAGAGCTTGTCAGCCTTCCATGGAACTGCTGATAGAGTATTAGGCCTGTGCCAGGCAGCAGGTGTAGCATCCACCAATGCAGGATAAACTACAGGAATGGCTATGAAAGGAACAGCAGAAACTTCCAGAAATTGCAGCAAATTGCACTTAGTGGAGTCTTCCTCCACAGCAGCAAAACCCATGGCAGTCTGCATTTGTCTAAGCAGTTCCTGGATTGAGGCATCCTCTGGGAGGAGGGGGAGGGGCCTAGGTGTGTAAACCACCATATCCTCACTACAAGAGGATAATGTGGAAGTGGAATCCAGACCACCCTCAAAGGGATCCATGTCTCCTTCCTCCTCCTTCAAATCCTCCTCTGTTTTTTTTCTCCCCCCCATGTCCACCCTGCCCCCTTCAGCCTGCTCTCTCCCCCAGCCCCGACATCCCGCTATCTGCAGGACTTACCTGCCAGTCTACAGTGCCCTACAGTTTACCCCCATGGCAGAGCCCCGGATTATCCTGGGAGGGTTTAGTATGGTTGCGTCTGGAGGCCCAGTAGGCAGGTGCGGGGCCTGCAGGGATGGGAGGGTCATCCTGCAGATTGAGGTTTCCTGTTTTCTCCCTCCCCAGGACAGGGCACTTGCAAATGCAGAGACATGCACATGTGCCAGAGAATCCTGGCATCCTACCCACCACTGGCTGCACCATCACCCGTGGTCATCCAGGCAGTGGTACTGCACAATGTCCATTCCTTCCCTCCTCCTCCTCCCCTTGGGAGGTGGAAACATCTGATCGGATGCTCAGTCACTTCCCCCAACTGGAACTCTGACAACATGGGCCCGCTCCCAAACCCGGATCGACAGCATCACAGGCGGTAGCTCTATTACTGTGCCAGCGGGCCAGCTTAATCCTCCTCAATGTGAAGGAGATCAGGATTATATTCCCCTACTCCTTGTCATAAGCAATGGCTGCAAGGGAGGAATAACGAATGTGCTTTGGGAACTGCCTGTCAATAATGATGATGCTGACGGAGTTGGCCCCTCGATGGTACAATCATGATCATCAGAGGAATAGTCAGCAGTAAATGCCACAAAAGCTCTGACCACGTGACCAGCACAACTTGTCAGTTGACAACGGTATCTCATGATAATCGCAACGACATAACAGCGACTAAAATACAGTGACTGTATAATCGCGGATGTATTAATGGCTACCATTAATAAACCGATACAGTACATAACAGCCCTCTGGAATAATGGCAACATACCTGTAAGCATGGCATGGAAATAGAGATGCAATTGTTCCGCCCTCTGAAATAATGGCGATAAGCCACATCTTAGTCCCAAATACCCAACTGCTCTTTTCGCTTCCTGTTCCCATTAAAACCTGTTCCCCTGTTCCTATTAAAAACCAGCTCTCCATCCTCTCAGTTTCTGTACTGGAAAGCCAAAAGCATGCAGGTAGAATTTGTTACCAGCCAGAAAGGTAAGCCACTGGCACTGTATTTGGGCTACCTTTACCGACAGGACAAAGAGAAAGCAGACAAGAGTTACGGTGCTGTAATGAGTATCACAAATCTTCTTGTCTTACGCGCCTTCATACACTAGATGGCTCAGCTGTAGCTCAGGTAAAAGATCACAATCATGTACCTGATGCTGCAGATATCGGTGTTTGCCGCTTAATATCAGATATTCGTAGTAGAGCACGGAACACTGTAGAATCAACCTCACAGGTTGTTGTAAAATGTACTGCTTCTGCCCCTGAAGCGGTGACTGGATTGCTACCTGAAATTAGTCTTATAAAAAGAACTGTGCAGTGCATTAGGCAGCATGAGCGTGAGTGCCCTGCAACACCCGGCACTGTACAAGATTTAGTAATCCCCCTGAGTTGCTAGGTGTTGCTAGGTAACTAGGAGCGTATGGTTTCTAGGAGCAGAAGGTTGCTAGCTGCATATGGTTGCCTGGTAACTTGGTTATTCGTGGTTCCAGTGCTGTCACGTTATCAAATAGTGCCACGGTGTTTGTAAACAAGTCAGCAGAAGGGGCGTTGTTTTAGGGGATGAGAAAGTAAGTAAGCAGTAGTCGCTGTTGTTTTAGGGGTTGAGAGAAATGCAGATAGCCATTATTTGAAGGGGCTGTCTTGTGAGTGGCTGTTTTTGTGTGAAGAAAGTACCAAGTTGCCGTTATTTTAAGGAGTGTCTTGTAGTGTCACTTTTAATTTGTTCGCTTTGTTCCCGTCAATTGTCAATCGTGATTTTTAAGTCACGATAATCACATGAAACCGTTAATGACGTCTTATAAAGAAGTCGGAGTAACTGTCATCAATGCAGTACCCGTCAATGGAGAGCTGCAAACCAGCCATAGTAGGTATGGAAGAGTCGGAGCCAGACCCTGACCTTGGCATCTCTTGGACAGTCAGGTGGCGGGGGACTTTAGGAGTCGTGACTCGGAGTAGATGACAATGAGGATTTACCCTATGGATGGTGTGGGACCTTGACCTCACTGATGAAGTAGAAGCTTCTTGTGGTTATGGCTGGACAACTAGGACTTGGAAGATTTGTCCTTATCCCTGGACTTCGTCGAATGCCGGGCAGACATCCCCGACCACTGTGACTGATGGGCATGACAAAGAAGCTGGCTTCGAGCCTGTGGCCCTGTTGGTGGCTGCCACGGTAATTTTGACAATGAAGGTCTCAAGGGCCTTCCAGCAGTGTCACCTTGACGTCTGGCTGGCAGATCTTACAGGTTCTCAAATTGTGGGATAAACCCAAATAGTAAAACACAGATAGAATGAGTGTCTTCTTTGTAGATCTTCTAGCCGCAGGTACAAAATCTAAATAAAGGTTATTTCAACAGTGGCGTTAAACAACGAAAATTAAAAACTGTTTAAAAGAAAATCAAATAAAAAACCTTGTTTCACTGCATGACCCAAGGAGCAGCTGATGGCTGCAGAAAGATCTGAGGCGTAGTGGGGCCCCACACGTTATATATAGGCGTGATGGGCGGGTGGCTCTGCCTAGCAAAAGTTTCTGAGTGGTTCTGACACCGACAGCTTACAGTTCCAAAGGTGTGCCCCAATGAAGGAGATATTCTCAATAAAGATTCTGGGATTGAGGGTCCTTATCTCTGTAGATGTATTATTTACACCTGCTATAGTTGGGCCATCTGGAGGTTTGGTGCACTGTCTCCAGCTAGTGCAAACCAGCATGGCAAGGCTGGTATCTGATACAAACACTTTCGTTCATAGCAAGCCTGTGCTGCGGGGTTTGCACTGGCTGTCGGTTTGATGGCACACAACCTTCAATTTGTCTGCCGGTTTTCAAAACCCTAAACAATTTGGGCCTTGGCTACATGAAAGACCTCAATGCACCCATACACTCCTGATCACCTCGCTGCTCCACTTTCCTTGAGGTTTCATATTCCAGGTTAAAGTCACCGGAGCAAGAGCCTTCACTGTGGATGCTCTGCGGCTGTGGAATTCTCTGTTATCGGACATGAGCCATATCTCCTCGTGGTGGTGGTGACCTCTGTAAATCTATTTATTCCCTTGGCATTTGTTGATCTTGTCTGAAAGTTTGTTTGTGTATTTGTTTCTGCACTGTGTTTATTAATTTGAATTGCTACATGTTTTTTTTTTTTTTATGTACAGTGCAAGGGGAACGCCCCACTGCCGAGACACTGATTCAGCAGCAGATCAAAGCTTGAAAAGGGATAGGAACAGATACGAAGATGCCAGCAGATAAAGGCCTTACAGTCTGATTGTCTGCTCAATTGTACAAGTTCCCCTGTGTCTACAGTGGAACCTTCCCCCCATCCCGTTGACCCTCCCATTCCCCCTCTTCCCTCTCCCGGTAACCTTCCCCTTCATTCTGTCCCATCCTCTCTTGAAGCTATCCACCATTTTCAGGAGACCACCACCTCTGGCAACTCAGTCCCTTAACCAGCACTCTCTCAGTGAAAAGTGCCTCCTAATCCCCTCCTGAATCTTTCCCCAACCAGCTTTAGGCTATGCTCTCTAGTTGCATTGTTTCCACTGAGACTGATGGGATCCTGGCTGGGGTTCTTCCTCTCCTACCAGTGTTACAATCCCACTGTACTAACTGCAATGTTTCTACTTGGGGCTGGGTTGAGCTATGAAACTCTAAAGAGAAAAGCTTCACATAACAGCCTGCTAGTGGTACTAGTTCATCAGATGTACTAAAGCTAAGAGTGCTAGCTCCACTCCAAGTTAAAAGAAGGGCTATGTTTTTCAAAGCACTTAAGAACACTAAAGAGTCCCTTCACGGAGCCACTCTGACCCTTGGTGTGCTTTTAATCATTGCGGCTTTGTGCGAGTCAGAGCAGCGCTGTCAGGGGGATTTCCAATTGATTCCTTCCAAGGATTATCTTTCTTGATTTAACAGAACAAAGGAAAGTCATCCAAGAACAACAGAGCCATGCAGCTTTCTAAAGTACATAGACCTCCGGGGTCCAGGGGCATCTCACCTGCCTGTCGGAAGTCCTCAGAGGACAATCTATATATATAAAACGTTGCTGTTGTGTTTTTTATAGTTAACAAGAAACAACGTGTTTCACCTAGAAAAAAGGCAGTGCGGCCTAGTAACCAGAGCATGGGCTAGGGAACCAGGAGATGAAGGCAGTGTTGAAATTACAGGGGGGCTTGCCAGGGCTCAGTCCCCTAGCTGACATGAGCCTCTGCAGCTCATGCACCACTACCATTGACTTACTGGAGGCAGTATAGCGCAGCGGGTTAAGGTTCTGAGCTGCAGATCTGGAGACCTGGGTTTGAATCCCACAGCCGCCTAAAGTGCATACTATGTGATCCTGAGCAAGTCACTTAACTTCCTTGTGCTCCCAGGTCGCATCTGGAAACAAGCTTTGGCTTAGTGTGCTACTCCTGGTTAAACAATGTTCCCTTTCCCTTATAATGGGAAGGGGTCAATTAAAAGGGTCAGTGCCCCTTGGGTGAAGGGAGACACGCAGCAGGTGGAACTGTAGGTCAGTGCACTTTGCAGGAGGGAGACACCGACCACAAGTGGAGCTGTGGGTCAGTGCACCTTTGTGGAGGAGACACTGGCCACTGGTGGGGCTGTGGGTCAGTGCCCTTACGGGAAGGGAGGCACTGAACACCAGTGGAACTGTGGGTCAGTGCACCTTTGGGGAGGGGACACTGAACACCAGTGGAGCTGTGGGTCAGTGCACCTTGGGGAGAGAAGACACAGGCCGCAGGTGGAGCTGTGGGTCAGTGCCCATTAGAGGATGGGAGACATTGGCTGCAGGTGGTGCTATGGGTCAGTGCACTTTATGGGAGGGAGACACTGACCACAGGTGGAGCTGTGGGTCTGTGCCCTTAGGAGGAAGGAGGAATGAAACAGAGGTGGAGCTGTGAGGATCAGTCCACCTTAGGGAGGAGACACTGGCCATAGGCGGGTGTTGGTCAGTCCCCTTGGGAGAGGAGACACTGACCACAGATGGAGCTATAGGTCAGTGCCCTTAGGAGAGGAGACACTGACTACAGGTAGAGCTGTGGGTCAGTGCCCTTTAGGGAGGAGACACTGATCACAGGTGGAGTTGTGTGTGTGTGAGGCTGTGGGTCAGTGCCGTTTAGGGAGGAGACACTGATCACAGGTGGAGTTGTGTGTCACTGCCCCTTAGGGAGAGGAGACATTGGCTACAGGTGGAGCTGTGGGTCTGTGCCCCTTAGGTGAGGGGAGACACTGGCTGCAGGTGGATCTGTGGGTCAGTGCACTTTAGGGGAAGGGAGACACTGATCACAGATGGAGTATGGATCGGTGCCCCCTAGGGAAGGGGAGGCACTGACCACAGGTGGAGCTGTGGCTCTGTGCCTTTTAGCATGTATTATAGCCCCATACATGTATATCTGCCAGCAAAGGTAATCTAAGTACATTTAGGTGGCACCCCCTCACTGATCCTATTACTGTATTCATAGAGTGCCTGCAGCCTTGTTCCCCTACTGTGTGCATCAAACTGCAGTTTTAGGGTGGGCCAGAAACATGGCCACTCGGCTTGTACCAGGAAGTCACAAACCGGCTTTATGGAGGTTATAACTTTTTTTAACTCTTTTATGGCACCATCACCGGGGAACTCTCTCAGGCATCCACTGGTCCCGAGCACTACCTCCGAGCCTGAAAGCCCTCCATTTCCTGGCACTAGCCTGGCTGTCCCCGCTCTGAGCCCCAGTGGGGCTGCCCTATCTGCCCAGGCGCTCTATCTACAATTCAGACCAGGCTGGGCTTGGCCCAGGAGCAGAGAGTTCAGCTAGTGGAGTGTGTCTGTGGGAGGTGGTGCTGTCACCTATCCCGGGGATGAGGGATTTTTCTGCTTATGGTTATGCCTCCCCATGCAGAGCCTGGGCGGCAGAGACACCAGGGATGTCCGTCGCAACTCTGCATGCCCTCTAAGC
The DNA here is from genome assembly GCA_016271365.2 of Neoceratodus forsteri. NCBI lineage: Eukaryota > Metazoa > Chordata > Ceratodontiformes > Ceratodontidae > Neoceratodus > Neoceratodus forsteri. The sequence goes on along the minus strand of JADMNL010000031.1, from coordinate 49,451,463 downwards.
GTGCCCTGAACAGTGCAGTGCCTACGGTGTCCACCGGGGCTGCTGTGGTGCCAGACAAACTCTGGATCCCCCACCCGAGAGGAGAGCAGTCCTCTGGGCGCTCAATCCACTCTCCCTGCCAACCCCAGCAGCCTGGGCTCATTCCTAAACCGGTGCGCCGGTGTGGCGCGAGGTTTGGCGTCCAGCGCCTGAACCCTCAGCACCACCAGGCTGGCCCCTAGAACTTTTTTTAAAAGCAGAAAACATCATGTTAGTGATAAAATAGCTCCCAGGGCAGGCAACCTCACAATATATGTTGCCTGCTTTCTGCCTCATACCATGACAGTTGCTCTTTAATGCTTTGGGAATGTATTAATACAATTAAAATGAACATTATGCGCTGGAGACAAGGAAGGAAGGGGAGACATGATTGAAACTTTTAAATATGTAAAGGGACTCAATAAAGTGGGAGAAGAGTGTTTACTTAGGAGGAAGGAGAGAGTCAGAACTAGAGGGCACAGCCTCAGACTGTAAGGAAAAAGATACAAGGGCAATATGAGAGGGTGTTTTTTTACGGAGAGGGTGGTGGAGCCCTGGAACAGACTACCGGATGGAGTAGTTGGGGCTAAATCAGTGTAAGAATTCAAGATGGCATGGGACAAGCATATGGGGCTGTGTATCGGGGGAAGGGCGGGAGGCTGGCAGGGAGTGGGAGGTGTAGGGGGGAAAACGGGCAGACTAGATGGGCCGGTATGGTCCTTTTCTGCCGTCAAGCTTTTATGATTCTGTGATTCTATGAACATCTTACCCCGCATACTTTTCCCCTTAAGGAATGACTGGGGCACTAGCTCAGTGAAGCTGGTTCACTAAATTTAAATCCTTTCTGTCAAATTTCTTATGGGCAGCAAGAAACCCAAAAGAACCTATCAGCAGCTCGCCTTCTCCAAGGGTCAAGGAGGATTATAATTACCCGATTTCCACCTGTACTGTCTATCTGTGCATACAAGCCAGTTCCCTGGTTGGGGGCATCTACAGGAGGGTGAGAATCCTACTTCCCACAATGGAAGAGGATGGAACTGGATCTGTGTCACAAAGCAAAATTGATATTACAGCTCTTTTTAGCATCCCTTTAGCAAGATGCCAAATCTGTTGAAGTCTACCCTGTGAATCACTTCTCTTCTGGTAAGCAAACTCTTACACAGACTGCTCGGCACTACCCCACTTCTAGACCCACTCAGCCATTGCAGCCTACCCCAGTTTTCAGATCCAAGGGCATCTGATCTCACCCACCTTCTTCGTGCAAACTAATATAAAACATGTAAGTTGCCTGATGGAGGGCAGCAATCTGATCCCCTTTGAATGCTTCAAAAGCGAAGTCCATACCACAATCTGTCTTCCCGTGTCTCCAACTCCAGCATATGCTAGCTCACTCACTAGGCCCCAGGCCTTGGAATATATATGCAAATTCCCTGTCTGGGATGAGTTGGGGGCACTCTCAGCTCAGAGACACTCCATCTCCCTGATATATAAAAAGCTAGTGCACTTATACACTCCTGGGAGGGGAACATATGTAATTACCGGGCAAGGGAATTTCAGGAGATCTCACTTCTGGAGGTCAGGGCTAAAATGTGGAAAAATATCTACAAATACATAAAGTTTGATGGCTTAAGGTTTATGCAGTACAAAATAGCTAATAACATGTATTACACACCCAAAAACTCCACAAAATGGGGCTCTTAGATACGGACACATGTACTAGATGTGGAAACGGCATGGGCACTGTCAAAAGGCCCAACCACTCTGGGAAGCCATTCAAAAACATATGAACCCTTTGCTAGTCTTTGAGACAGCTTTTATACCTTAAGCTGTCTCCTGGGTCTCAATTTACACCCACGTCATGCGGGCAAGGAGATATTAAATTTACCTGATCGCTGCCATTGCCAAAAATCATACAAAAGCGTGGGATGGACGATGAGACCCCTACCTATCAGGAGTGGCACAGTGGTATTCTCGAAGTCCTCCACATTGAAAAAATGATATGCTTTATCCACCAGATTCCTCAACCATATTTCAGATGGTGGGTGGCATTAAACATGCTTTTATCCGTTTCGTGACTTTAGGTTGGTTCAGTTGTTTCCTTTACTCATACTTAGATAGTTTATCTGTTTATTATTAAACTTGTTCTTAGCTTCACTGTTTCCTGTATGGAACTGCTTACTGACATATATTTCATCAGCCTCCGTTGGTGCTGTACTGCGATTGTGAGGGCAGGTGGGGCAATATCTTTTGAACATGCATGCTGGTTTCATTTGTTATTGTTCTGTATTGTTCCTTCTTGTTGTTTCAAAATTTTTAATAAACCATACTATGTAAACAAACAAAAAAATGATTATATTGTTCAATTTTTCTTATTTTTTTTGTCCGGACAGTGTAACACAATAAAGATTAATCAGACCAGGACAGACAACAACCCGACTCATTTCTATTCATGTGCCTTTTCAGGCTCAGAATTTGTTTTAGTGCCTGTCATGCTACTCAGCTCTGTTGGGGAGGGGGCCCAAGCCTTCATTTCAGTGAATTTTACAAATTAACTAAGCTCACCGCATGTTATTTACTACACATTTTCATAGTCTTTGGAAAGGTCTTTTTGAGTCTCTGTTTGGAAAACACTGTATAAACTAGGATACAAACACCTTGTAGTATATGTTCCAGCCAACAGCTCTGCCTCTCCCCGCGCACTGGCCACTAGGTCAGGCTGCATGTGGGGGTGGGGTCTGGATGGAGTGCATCCTTTTTTTCCCTAAGCAGAATATGAACCTGTAACCTTCAAATCCAGCTACAGTTTGAGTCTTAGAGTGCATCATCAACACCCCAACCTTTCTTACTAGGAACACGTCTAGAGATACTGAGTGAGAACAGTTCATTAATTAGTGGGATCCCTGGCATCTGACTTCCTGACATGTCTCTTTGTTAAGCTCTTGGAAGCCCATATTGTCCTTCTATGTTACATTATTACTTCCATGTATAGTAATGCAGCATTTCAGCTGCGGCATTCAGGGGGCTTAAGTGCCACTGCAGTTGGTTTGTTCCCTTGTGTTCCTCTCCAACAGGCTGGAGCTTGTACAAGCTGACAGTAATACCATTTTATCTGTTTATTATTAAACTTGACTTGCGACAGCAGCCTTGAGTGGGGGGTGGAGAGGATGCAGTAGACTCACAGGGAAATCCTCTTTCAACAAAATGAGTTCTCTTCCATCTACATCCCCTGTGCTGACTGGAAAACTGAGTAAACACTCAACAGTAGGTCACACGTGCTGCTGCGTAAGTGGCAGAGTTGTGTTAGAGGTAAGAGTGTGTGTATTTGTGAGAAACGTCTGGCAGGTCCATCAAAATCTGATCTTTAACTCACTTACAGCAGTCATAGGAAACTGTCACTGAAGGATTTCTAGAGTCACAACAGATTGTTGGCAGACAATGGGCTAGATTCACAAAAGTTGCAAAGCACAATGCAGATGTTTTGCGTTGCACTTTGCAATTACCCAGGTGCTAAAGTTGCCATTCATAGTTGGATAATGCACCTGCGCTATCTGACTATGAACAGGGCCAGGGCGGAGTCACCGTTAACCCCATTACTACAACTGCTAACCCACTAAGCGCTGCCTGACATGCAGCCAGGGTATGGCTCTGCAATGAATAAGCGCCAGGTGTGCTGTTTGGAATTCACAAAAGCCATGAAAATGAACCTATTCGGCCCACTACGCTATGTGGCTATTTGCATGCTCATTATGGGCCCATTTACATAGGCTGCACTGAGTTTAGCCCCCCTGCTGATCGCCGGCCTGATAGCAAATATAAATGTTGAACCTGGTGTTAGTGGTCTCCCCTCTTCCAGCGATCACCGGCCTAATTGTAAATATAGAAGTGTCCCATGCATCTAGTGGCCCCCCCCTTGCCAATTGCCAGCCTGATGTGAAAAAATATAATTCCCTAGTGGTCCCTCCCCCCACCTGCAACCATGCCCGATCTGTAATTAAAATTCCCTGGTGTCCAGTGGTCCCTACTCCCACCCATGTTCGATCTTCATGTAATAGTACCTGGTGTCCAGTGGTCCCTCCCCCCATCCTGATCCCTGTATAAAGAAATATCAACAGACCCTGACATCTAGTGGACTCCACCTCCCTATCCCGATCCCTATTCAGTGAATGGACACAATGTACAGTCGAGCTCTCCCAATCTCTCCTTGCATGTCTTGTTCCCATCCCAGGATCATCCTCATGCCCTACACTGGACCCCTTCCAGTAGTTCGAGGTCCCTTTTCGAGATAGGGCACCAAAACTGCACACAGTACTCCAAGTGCGGCCTCACAGGGGACCTGTACGGGGACAAAAACTTCCTCCCTCCTAGAGGTGATTCTCCTGGCAATGCATCCCAGCATTCTGTTTGCCTTTGCAGCTGCCTTCCTGCACTGTGCCGAGTGTTTCATGTCCCCTGTCACCAGTACTCTCAGATCTTTCTCCTCCTCTGAAGTAGCCAACTGCACTCCCCCAACCAGTAGCTGTTCTTTGGGTTTTTTGACACAAGTGCAAGACTTTGCATTTTTTGGCATTGAATCCCAGCTGCCATGTTGCTGACCAGCACTCAAGTGTCACCAAATCCTCTTGCAGTGCCTTACCCCCTTCCTCACTAGCCACCTCCGCATAGATCTTAGTGTCATCTGCAAAGAGCTTGATCTTACTCCTTATTCCATTTGATATGTCTGCTATAAATATGTTAAATGGTACCAGTCCTAGCAGGGTCCCCTATGGGACCCCACTGGTTACCACCCTGGGTGCCGAGAGCTCTCCCCCAACTACCATCCTCTGCTGCCTGCCCTAAAACCAGCTTTTGATCCACCTGACCGGCTTCCTCCCTGCTCCCAGGCTGTTTAACTGGCTGGTCTGCCTTCTGTGGGGCGGGTAAAATGCCTTACTGATGTCCATGTAAAGGACATCCGCTGCATGGCCCCTATCTAGTGACTTCATCACCCAGTCAAACAAATCAACCAGGCTGGTGTGACATGATTTCCCAGACACAAGCCCATGCTGCCTGTCATCCTGTAAGCCATTCTTCTCACACCATGTCCCCAGCCGTTTACTGAACTCTGAGATTCTTAGTTTCCTGGCCGTGCTAGCCCTTGGCACTGGGAGAATCTCTGAGAACGCCATTGTCCTCCCCTCTCTACTGCAAAACCTTCCTAGTTCCTTGAATCTTTCCTGCACTTCTTCCAAGCTATTTCCTTCCAGATCATTAGTACCCCGGTGCACCATGATATGAGGTTCCCCCTAGCCCCCCCTCTTAACATGCTGCCCCACTTTTCCCGTTGTCATGCCCGTCAGTGGCGGATCACCTTCAAGGTTGCATTGCTGACTTATAAGGCCCTACACAATTTGGGACCTCACTACCTGAAGAACTCCTGGTGCCTTACTTCCTCCCGCTCACTCCAATCCTCTGATGAGGGATTGTTAAAGATTCACAAGGTATATCTAAAAACATCTGGAGGAAAATCCTTTACCTTTATGTCACATACCCTGTGGAATTTCTACCTTGCCAGATCACGAGATAGCCTGACTGTGGAAGGATTTAAAAACATCTGAAAACATTCCTATTTAATCAGGCATTACTTGGTTTACTTGGTTTCAAAGGACAAAGAAGGCTACTGCCCATCGAATTGTTCCCCACACATTGGTGGGATAATTATACTGTGAAGTTGTTAGACTCGAGCCAACAATCCAGCCCTTTTTGAAGACTGTATTAGAGCTACTGTTCACTAAGTATTGTGGAAGGAGATGCCACAGTTTGGGGGTTCTTACTGTAAAGTAGTTTAACCTTTTGTTGTTTTAGCTTTAGATACAAATATCTGGTTGTTATGATACCGTGGGAAGTCCAGCTGGAAGAAATGTAAGCCACAGTGGTGCATTAACTCCTAGAAATCTTGATTTTGTACAATAGGAGAAGGTCACCTCAAATGCGTCTTGTGCGTAGTGAGTGTAACCCTGTAACTCTTAATCTTTCCTCGTAGTCAAGTTCGGATAAACAAGGGACCATTCTTGTGGCTCTTCTCTGCACCCTCTCAACCCTGTCAACGTCCTGTCCCAGGTAGGGACTCCAGCAAGGGGATCCATAGTCCAGATGGGGCCTGACATAAGCTCTGTACAAGGGGATTATGCATTCCTGTGTCCTAGACACAAACGAAAGTTGGATTTGAGTGAGCAAGGCATTAGATTTCCTAGCTATCATCCTGCAATGATCACTAGAGGATAGTTATTATTAATGATTACCCCGAGGCCACGTTCTAATGGTGACACATGAAGGGCCACACTGTTCAGAAAATAAGTGTGCCTAGGGTTGTTCTTACCAAATGACACTTGTCTGAGTTGAGTGTCATTTTGTTTAAAACTGCCCATTCTTCGACGGATTTTAAGTTATTCCTCATGGATTCTCTGTTTGTCGATGTAAGAACAGAGCCACACAGCTTAGTGTCATCAGCAAATTTTGAGAGAACATTTTCCAAGGGCTAGCCTACAGATCACTAATAAAGATGTTAAAACAGGGTGGGTCCCAACACAGACCCCTGTGGGACCCCGCTGGTCACACTCAGTGGGTGGGAAAGTGAGCCATCAATTCTGACTTGCTGATATCTTCCATTCAACCAACCGGACACCCAGTTGATTATGTAGTAAGAGAATCCCATATCATTCATTTTGTCAAGTAGGATGTCATGAGGGACTCTGTTGAATGCTCTACTGTAGTCGAGAAGTATCACATCCATAGGGATGCCATTATCCAATGCCGTACTGACATGATTATAAAAGGAAACCAAGTTAGTAGTACAGGAGTATCCCTGTCTAAAGCCATGTTGCGTAGTGTCAGTCAAGTTACCCCCGATAGATTTGTGCTCTAGTAGATTCTTAACTTTCTCCATGATCTTGCTTATAACAGAAGTCAGACTTATCGGACGGTAATTTTCTGGTCTAGAATGGTTACCCTTCTTAAAGATTGGGACTACAGTAGCCATTGTCCAGTCCTAGGGATAATTCCCTCATATAAGGATTTGTTGAATATAATTGAGGGTGGTTTAGTAGTAGCAGCAGCTGTCTCTATTAGAAATCGGTGGCTGATGTTATCAGGACCTGGACTGGAATTAGGTTTAGGGATAAAATTGCTTTTAGTGTATCATCCTCGGTGATGATGTAGAGGGGTAACATTGTTCGCGGGTTTGAATCGTTTAGGAACCTCTTTATTGGTAAATACTGAGCAGAATTGCTTGTTAAATGTGTCTGCCATATCTCTGTCTGTAGATATAATTGTGTCATGTATGCATAGGGGCCCCATGTGTCTATTATTTATTTTTTTATTATTAAGGTAGGAAAATAGTGATTTATAGTTGTTTTTGGTATGGGCCAGATGAAACTCAAGTTTCTTTTTAGATTGCAGAATAGCTTGTTTTAGTGATTTTAGAGTTTCCCTGTATTGAGTGAACAATAATTTTCTGGTGTCACCCTTACTGTTTTTAACTCGTGCAAATAGCCTCTGCATTCTCAGGGATTTTGATAATTGACTGTTACTGATTTGTTATTGGTTCTGTTGATTTTAAATTGTATTGTATTTAAGCTGTGTGAATTATTGTAAAAGCGCCCTGAGCTCAGGAAGGGCGCTTTAAACAAATACATTTTTACTTACTTACTGTACTTTACTAAAATACACTCCATCCATATGCGGCTCTTCCTGGCTCCTCTGCCCCCATCTTACACCTTTTAGTATTGAATCCCCCGGGATGATGACTCTCCCCTCCTTATCTTGCTCACCTCCCTGGTGCAACCCATTCCTCTGCACCCACTCCTGGTCTCCTGCCCCCGATTCCATCCCAGAGAGCCCCTCTGCCTCACTTGATCCCCATTGTACCCTTGCCCTAGAACCCCCTTGCTCCCCCTGCTGCTGCCCATGTTAGCTGTGTCCTTGCTCCTACCAATCCCTACCTGCATCCCCCTACCTGATTCAGACCCCCTCTGCTCTGTATTAGTGCTCTCCCTACCTCCATGCACTAGTGCCTCCTTCCCTAATCTTTTCCCTTCTTTTACAATCGACCCTCTTCTCTCCCTCTTAGTCCTCCTGTCCTGACTGGGTGCCCCCCCCTCCTTTCCATACCCTTCCCTTGTCTCCCCACACTTTCCCAAGTCTTCTGTCCCACCTTCTGCCACCCCTCCTCCACTACCCTCGTTTCCCTCTCCTGAGCTGACCCTGTGTTTAGACTCTTTACTAGTGCTCCTGCCAACACTACTGTCTCATTCCCCTGCAATCCCTGCAGCTGGCCTTCCTCCTTGTTGCTGCTCCAGGCTTGGTAGCATCGAGAACCTGTTCTTATCCTCCCTTCTTTTATCTCAAGCATCCCCATTCCCTCCTCCCTGCGATCTAAAACCATGCTCTGCTCCCTTTTTCCTCCTTCCTTGTATCTTGACCTCCTTCTGATATTCGGCCTCATGTCTTGTCTCAGCTGCTCCTTAGTGGTAGTGCGGTCTGCCCTCTGAATCATCTCCCCTAGTAATCCCCCTTGTTTGCCTTTTGTGTCTACTGTGTAGGTCCTTCTGTCCCTTGGCCCCTGCTGTTCCCCCCTGCTCCACCCTCCCCACTTACTGAGCTCCCTTCTCAGCCTGTCAACCTCCTCCCTAAGTTACCCCATCTGTCTACACACCATACAACCTCCTATCCTCCAAGCAGTCCCCAAGAAGATGGCCACCCCACACCCATCGCAGCTTACCACTCGTCCTGGCTCTCCTTCTGGCCTGCCCTGCTACCCATTCCCCACCTTGCCCTTCTCCATCCCCACGTCTGTCCATTTTCTTACTCTCCTACGGGTTTAGTCGCACCCTTGGGTCCCCCCACCCAGTCAGCTCACAGTCACTTCCCTTTGGTATCCTATGCCATCTGTGACTCCTGAGATTTTATACCTTGCCCTGCATAGCCTGTTGTCCCCAGTGATGCCCTGCAGATGCCACCTAGTCAGATGCCACCTCCTGCTTTGGGGCACTCATGCTTCAGGATCGCTCATGCAAGCACATGCTGTATATAGTACCGCTCATTGATTGACAGCCAGCTCAGCTGTCAGTCAGTGAATGCATATTGTATACAGTACAAGCTCATTGACAACTCAAGTCAGCGGCTGGCCGTGGTGGAGAGCAGAGGGCTGTGCCAGTCAGCTCGGGTCAGGATGTGGGGGAGTGTGGTAGTGGGGCACTACCTGCTGGGGTGGGGGTTCACTAGGTGCAAGGGAATTGTGTCCATTCATTGAACAGGGGAGCAGGGATAGGGAGGGAGGTTGGCTAGATGCCAGGGACTGTTGACATTTCTTTATACAGGGGATCAGGATGGGGAAGGACCACTGGACTTCAGGGAATATTACATGAAGATCGGGCATGGGTGCAGGTTGGAGGGGGAACCAGTGGACACCAGGGAGAAATTTCTTAATAATAGCATCAGGCTGGTGATTGGCGGGGGAGACCACTGGACACCAGGAAGACTTTAATCTCTAATGAATGGACATCTGGTGGGGGACCACAAGATGCCAGGAAAATGTCAGACATTGAAGAGGGAGAAGTGGCCACTGGACAGCAGGGACTATTGTGCTCGGGTCAGACGGGGGGGTGGGGGCACCGCAGTACCTCAGACAACCACTAGGATTTTGCAGGATAAGGCAAGGTCTCAGTCGGCGGTATTTGCTCCGTGCAAGGGCTCTCACATGGTGCAAATGCTCTGTGAATTGGACTGCGCCGATGTTCAGGTCCCCTCCCCATTATTTGCATTCTACCCCCTTCACACTTTGCCCAGTGTAAACCCGGTTTGTGCACACAAACCGGTCTTCTATGAATACCAACTCGGCACAAAACCCTGTTGCTTGTGCAAAACTAGGTTTGCACCAGGGCAAAGTTTTATGAGTCCTGGCCCATGCCTTTATTTGCATATGTAAGCCCCCCTTCCCCAGGTCTAGGGGTATACATGGTGTTGCACTGTGAGGAAGGGGGGATGACAGCCAGACTGCATAGTCCAGAAACAGATGAAGTGACTAATACCTAGTTTCAGCGGGTCTTGCTAAGTCATGGATGAGCTCCGTCAAGAGGGGGTGCAGTATTCACAACCGGGGTGCTTGCAGCATGCACTGGGGGGCAAAACTTGTTAGCAATCAACAACACATTCATTCACACAAGTGGGTTCATGGTTTTTCAGAATAGAGTCCATTGTTCAGACTAAGAGTAAAAAGAAGAAAACTTGTTTTATTTGATTCCCAGAGGACAACAGTCACAGTCTGAACTTTCTTCAACAAACGGCCCCATGGAGCGGTGGGGGAGCAATTTATTCAGCATCTTTTGGCCATCTGTGGCAAGAGCCAAGTGCACTAACCTTGGGGAGAATCTGTAGATTAATTAGGCAAACCCTCCACAGAGCTCATTGGCTCCCAATCTTGATGGCAGCAACCCTCTGCGGACGGCAGAATTTTACTGCCCCAAAGTTTCCAGACAGTCCCTTCTCTGTCTCTGTCTCTCTCCAGCACTGGCTTTACTTGGACCAATACCTCAGTGCGAAAAGTCATTAAGTCTCCTGCACATCCCAAACTTGGCAGCATGGAGGAACTACATGGTCCAGCTGTGGCAGACCTCATCTTCACAGTGGACACAGCTCAGCCAGGGCTATGTGGATCTCAACTGCTACCACACACCTCTCACAGCACAATTTCTCATTTCAGTCTGTGTCCCCGAGCCATGGCAGACACCATTCTCTTCAACTTTGTGGTGCTCCCATGCCTGCCTGTCCGGTGCCAAGGGTCATGGTGCAGACCTCCGACCTTGGGCCTTGGCTCCCCTCTTGACATGAGGCCCCACTGCAGGTTAGGGGTGCGGAAAATACCCGTAGGTCCTTGTTCCTCCACACTCAACCTCAATGATGAACTTTGATACATGGGGGCCAGGAACCCGCAGGCTCAGAAGCCTACATGGGTCTTTCTACCACCCCGGACACTCCCATGTATTGGCAACCTCGAAGAAAAGACCTTGAACTTTGTGCCAACTCCCCTTTTTATAGCATGGTCCAGGCCCCACCCAGGACATCACGGATCCTGGCGCCCAGCCCCACTGTACTATGGGCATACTGGTAAGCCTCATGGGGGGCTTACATATATATATTTCAGCTCTGTATAAATAGCTTGTGCAAACCTTGCAGTGCATCTGTAAAGAGTCTGTATCTATATGTCTCATCACAAATCAGGTTGAACTCCCTGCTCCCCTAAACATGGGTTTAAGTTTATTTATTTAGTTATTTCAGAAGTGTCACTAGGAAAGACACACAGCGCTGGTAACAGCTCGTTTCCAGATGTGTCTCGGGGAGGTGTAGTGAAGGGATATTAAGAATAATTAGAATTGAATTACATAGCAGACAAAATATAGTAACATCACATACTCATCATATAATAAGCAACGTAGAGGCATTAAAAACAAATTATGTACATTGCAAAGCATAAAATAAGCAGGTTCGCATTGCAATTTGCAAATCAAAAACTGGCAATTGCGAATCAGTTTTGTTTTTGATTCCCAGTAGGTGCTAATCGAATTTCTTCAGGGCCGCAGGGCTCGGAATGCTCAAATGGCACTATTCATTATTTTTAGTCGTCTCCCCCACATTCTGGACCCCCCCACTGCTAATCAGCTTTGACCAGTTGCTAATCATTTTTCATTTTGGTTAGCAAAGGCCACTAATCAAGCCTCCAACATTCATTTATGCCTTGTGTTGGCATAGATGGCTGTGGCAGGATGTGTTTTGTAGAAAAACAGGAGGAATGCAGTTGAAGTGCACAGTGCAGAAATGCAGGCACTAGTAGCTAAGCTAACCAGCAGATATTAGGAGAGTCTGTTTGGAGCTGGGGAACCAGTATTGGCAGCAGGAGCTAGGGAAGGGAGTTAAGAGTAGAGAGGGCAGCTGGCCTGGTGGCGCTGAGGGCTGAGGTGCTGGACACCACACCTCGCACTACACCGGCAACCCGGGTTTGGGAGCGAACTTGAGCCGCCGGGGGTCGGCAGAGGTAGGGTTGAGGATGAGTGCCCTTGTGGTGCTCTCCTCCCCGGGATGCAAGGGGGGGACGACACAGTGTGCCAGTGACCCCCGGTGGAGACCCGGGGGGCATTGCAGCAAGCCAGGTGACATGTAACTAGCGTGGCCGACACAGGCAGGGTTGTTGTGTGCCAGAGCATTGGGGGTGCACCATGTACGGGGGGAGAGCACAGAAAAGAGAAATACCAGCTCGTGGGACAGGCAGCAGCATCTGTCCCTATGCCCTGCCATGCTCTCTCCGACTGGCCTTCCAGGTCCTCCACCTGGGCCCTACCTGCAAGCCGGAGTCTGATGTACAACAGCTTAAGAGGAGGTGCGACAGGGGTGCTGGCTGCAGGAAGGGGGGAGAGAGGAGGCACAGTACGGAGGTGCCTCAGGCGGGCAGGAACCAGACCGGATGCCTGAGAGAGGTTCCATGAGCCATGACTGGAGGGAAAAATAGTTGGAAAAAAGAGTAGAGGTAGGAGACAAGGCAAGGGGAGGAGGAGAGGGGTGGAAAGATGGAAAAGAAGTGCGGAGGGTCAGGGACAGTTGTAGGGTTTAGTGGGGAACTTGAAGAGAGGAGACAGAGCATAGGGAAGAGGCAGAGCAGATGGAGAGGGGGAGAGAATTCCATAGTTTGGGGAAGTGGTAGGAGAAGGCACTGAATAAAGTGTATAAAGTGTCCTTCTCATCAGATACTCCAAGCAGTGTTCACTACATAAAAATAGTTTCTCAAATGGGCTGGAAATTTCCTGCTTCCTGATTGGTTAATAAGTTACGATGCCCATATGTTAATTCCCCAGAAATACCCAGGTTGGTATAAATTCAAGCAGTGGGATTTGGAATTTGGGCCAATCACACAGCAAATTCATGAGCCACGTCACTCATCCCTGATTGGCATCTAAAACATGGCTGCCACCTTTATTCACTGAAAGCCTTCAACAAGGCCCAAAAAAGTAAAACACCCTTACATTTTGTAAAATAAATAATTAAATATTCTTTCCTGTCATGATACTGTCCCTACACATATAAACAAATAAAAATTGACGTACTAGTTACAGTTTTAAAGGGACGCTGTCAACTCCCTTAGGCCTGAAATTGCCCCTAGATTCCAAAAACTCATTTTATGATTGCTTATATTCTGTAGAGATTGCTGATGTGGCTCGTTATTTGATTCTAATTCCATTTTTTTCTTTTTAAAAGTGAAAAACAAACTGCCTGCTATACTGGTGTTACCACACAAAACCTGCCTGTTTACATTCCTTGATCAACTGTTACTGCATCTTTTCTGGAACTAGGAACACCCCCAAAACAGTCTGGTTACTCATGATGCAGTGTGAAGAGAGGAGATTATTGCATCATGAGCAGCTGCGCTGTTGGGGGGATGTTCCTGTTCAGGAAGTATGAAGTAAGAGTTGATCAAGGATTAAACAAACCAAAGTTGGGTATAGTTACACTATTACCATGCAGTTCAGTTCTACTAAGAAAGGAAGCAGAGAACACAGCCAGCAACTTCAATGAATTTTAGAGAAGGCAAGCAATCATAAAGTGTAGGTTTTCCCACCACGTTGGTGACCCGGGTTTGGTGGTGGACTCCTTTCGCCGGGGGCTGGCCGAGGGGAGGTGGATTAAGCATCCAGAGGATGACTTTTCTCCTCTGAGGGGGAGGGTTGGGATTTCCAGGTGCTGATGTGACTCCTGGTAGTGGCTGGAGGTTATCAGTGCAACCACAGGGTTTGGTGAGGTGGTGGCCATCGACACCTTACATGCAGTGGCTTGTGTGGGTGCATCCATGACAGCACTGTACATCCAGCCATCCTCTTGGAGCAATAAAAATGGTTGGGTGCTGCCTGGATGATACCGGCCCTCCCAAGAGCTCCACACTGGACTTTGGGGACCCTCTGCTGCTCCGGGTCCGTTTTGTCGGCGGGTGGAGCCTGTCATCTGACCCCCGCCACGGGGGGCGGGTTCAAGCATTGGGGGAGTTTGGGCTGAGGGTCCATGTCAGATCCGTATCTCTAGCAGCACAGCACTACCGCAAAACCCCGCCATGGGGGGTAAGCTGTGGGGGATGCCTGGGAGGAGTTAAGCAGTGGCGGCTGTACACCAGGGCACGTGCCCTGGTAAAAAAAAAATGCTGTGCCCCAGTTGGTGCCCCATATGGTGCAGAGCTTCCCCCATAGTAACAATATATCAGTGCCCTGGCTACCATCTGTTGTGCCCCGGCTGTGCCCTGGTAACCATTTGTGGCTAGAGCCGCTGCTGGAGTTAAGTCCTTGGGTTCTGGGTGCCGGGGCTGGGAGTTTGGTGGAGGGTTCAGCAGCACCTTGGAGGAGCATAAACAAATTATTTAAAAAAAAAAATAAAAATGGGAGTTTTCAGCTAGAAATAATAGGATATAAAGAGGGTTGACAGTGTCCCTTTAATTTCTGGTGTTGCTTTGGTGACTCATGCCAGGGCAGTCTCAGCTATGTATTCTGTCACAAATAGAAAGAGTGTGGCTCCATATAAGGCCTTCTGTTGTGTATATGAAGGGATGAACTCTGTGTCTGAGGAATTCTGCAGAAATTTGAATATCTGTATCTCAAAGGGTGTTCTAGGGTAGTGATAAAGGGGAGGTCACTGTGGGGAAGGGGGTGACCAGCGGGTGCCACAGGGCTCATACTGGGACCAGTCCTCTTTGATGTCTTTACAACTTAGATACATAGCTACATAGAATTTATCAGCAGATAAGGGACTGCCTGGCCCACCATAGTCTGACCATTTTCTACCTTTAACTTATGCTAGGACTGTAGTGGATCTGTGGTTTCTTACTCTTCCCTTTTTTCTGGGGTTCCCTTGTGTGTGTCCCATGAATTTTTGAATTTCTCCACTGTTTTTGCCCCTACCACTCCTACGGGGAGGCTGTTTCAAGCATCCACCACCCTCTCTGTAAAGAAATGCTTCTTCACATTACCCCAATTCTTCATCCCTCCAACTTCATCTCATGTTCGTTAGTTCTTGTCCATCTTCTTTTCTGAAAGATGCTACCCTCCTGTACCTTATTGATCTCTTTAAGGTATTTATACATCTTTTATCATGCCCCCCTTTCTCTTCATATCTCTAGAGAATACCTTTCAGCCTCCTCATATGGCTTTTGGTGCAGCCCTGTACCATTTTGTAGCCTTTCTTTGGACTGCCTCCACTCTGCCTTTGTCCTTCCTGAGATCGGCCTCCAAAACTGGACGCTGTACTCCAGATGAGGTCTCACTAATGATCTGTATAATGGCATAACCACCTCCTTTTTTCTACTTGTGATGCCTCCCCCTATGCATCCCAACATCCCACTGGCCTTTCTAACCACCTTCTCACACTGTCTAGCCACCTTTAGGTCCTCAGATATAAATATTCCTAGATCCCTCTCCTGTTTGGTGGCCAACAGTACCCCCCTCCCCCATTGAGTACTCCTCTCTTGGGTTCCCGTGACCTAAATGCATAATCTTGCATTTCTTTGCGTTGAATCTCAACTAATATACATTTGACCAATCCTCCAGCTTGCTCAGGTCCCTTCTCATTCTTTCTACACCCCCCCCGGTGTGTCTACCCTATTGCAGATCTTTGTGTCGTCTGCAGAGGCACACCTTCCCCTCCAGCCCATCTGCAATGTCGCTTATGAAGACATTAAAGAGGACTGGGCCCAGCACCGATCCTTGAGGCACCCTGCTGGTCACCTCCCTTTCTACGGACTGAACTCTGGTCACTACCACTCTTTGTGTCCTACCACTCAGCCAATTTCGAATCCAGTTAACAGCCTCGGATCAGACTCCCAGGCTGCTCAGTTTGTTTATTAGCCTTTTATGTGGAACAATATCGAAGGCCTTGCTAAAATCCAGGTAGGACACATCTACTGCCCCTCCCTGATCAATCTCCCTTGTCACCCAGTTGAAGAAATCTGTCAGGTTTGTTTGGCAAGACCTGGCTGTCATAAAACCATGCTGTCTTGGATCCTGCTGTCCGCTGGATTCAAGGTAAGTCATAATCCTTTCCTTGAATAATGATTCCATCAATTTTCCTACCACTGAGGTTAGGCTGACTGGCCTATAGTTACCAGCATCCTCCTTGCTCCCGCTGTTATGGAGAGGGCCAACATTCGCCCTCTTGTAGTCTGCCGGAACCACACTCATTTCTAATGATTTGTTGAACAAGGCTGTCAGTGGTCCTGCTAGATCCTTTTTTATTTCCTTTAGAATTCTGGGATGTATTTTGTCCAGCTCCAATGCTTTATTTATTGTCAGTTTTTCTAATTCCTTTAGGACTCCCTCTACTGTGAACGGACTGGTATCTACACTCCTCCTCTTGGTACTTCTTACACCCAGCTGCAGTCCCACCCCATCCTCTTCTATCGTGAACACTGAACAAAAATATTTGTTCAGGATTTCTGCTTTTTCCTGGTCCTTCTGCTGACCCCCTCCTTCCCTTTTAGACTCACAATCCCACCTCATTTTTTCTCTTCTCTGAATTATCTAAAGAAGATCTTGTCTCCTTTTTATGTTTGCTTGTATGCATGTGCAAGAAACATAGTGTCACCATACGAGTTTTTGTAGGTGTGCCTCTTCCACTTCCAATGCCCTGCTCCCTTTTGCAGGCACGGCTGCACCACATCAATGAATGTCTGAGCTGTCTGACAGCGTTCAGATGCAGTGGCGTACAGTTCTAAAGAAAACACCGCTGCAGGCAATTTGCATACTGCCATTGGCAGTATGCAAATTACCTACGTCGGCACTGCATCTGAACTGTCATAGACAGTCGTCCCCCCACACGAACACATACGTGCACACTGGGAGCCCACCCCAGCGTGCTCATGTGCTTCCCCCCGTACACCGTATGGCTGATGGGGGTGCCCAATCCCCGGTCAGCTCCGCTGCCCCCCCCAAACACACTTCCAGGTGGCACACTGGAAGCCCACCCCAGCATGGCAAATGTCTGTCTGCTGCCCTCCCCAAAGACACTTCCAGGTGCCACGCTGGTAGCCCACCCCAGCGTGGCAAATGTCCATATGGCGCTGGGGGTGCCCAATCCCCCATCGGCTCCACTCTCCCCTGCCCCCCCAAAAAAACACAACTTCCAGTTGCCACGCTGGGAGTCCACCCCAGCATGGCAAAAGTCTGTATGGCCGATGGGTGCCCAATCCCCTGTCAGCTCCTGCCACCCCAAAAATACCCATTTCAGCTGCCATGCTGAGGCCCACCCAGCGTGGCAAGGGTCGCAGTGACTTCCTGCAAAAGGAAAAAAAATAAACTGTAAAAAAAAAAAAAAAAAGGCCCTCGTTGACTGTCTTGCCCCCCAACCCGCGCCACCACCTCCCACTCCTCCATACTTGCCTCCGGGCCCAAGCGCAATGATTTTCGATGGACTGGGAACACGTCTGTGCTCTTCAAAGCTGATCGTAACTGAAGAAGTGCCGTAAGCTGTATAATGGCATAAATGTTTTTGTCAACTTTGGTGCATGTCTTGGCCATTTTGGGGAATTTTTTCACAAAATTTTTAACATGGGGTTTTGGGGCCCCACCTCATGAACTCAGTCACTGTCATTTTGTTATTCTGTCCCGAAGGTGATTTTGCGGTCACTGCCGGAACCACCTTTCAGGACTGAGTAATGAAATGACATTGGCACAGTTTATGAGGTAGGCTCCCAAACTAAGCTGAAAATATGCTGAAAAATTCCAAAAATGTCTGTGTTATGAGCATGCATTGTGCAGTTCCTACGCACGCTCGTAAGTTCGCAAATTTTTTATATTTTCACTCCAGATTTTCAACATTGCCATTTTACCGCACCTCCTTATGAGCAGAACAGCAGTCATTTTTCACATCTTGTCCAAAATTTGTTTTCGGCATGTAGCGCACAATGGTGCAGTCGGTGTGCGAAATCAATGTTCGGGACAGATTAAGAAAATCACAGTAACACTGTTCATGCGCAGAGGTCTTAAAATGCCTGTGTTGACAATCTGCTGTAAAAAATCCCCAAACTAATTACTTTATGGATGTGCTTTGTGCAGTTTCTATGCACACTCGTGACATCACCAGTTTTTTTTTATATTTTCACTGCAGATTTTCAACATTGCCATTTTTTACACCTCCCCATGAACAGTACAGCTGTCATTTTTCACATCCTGTTTGAAATGTGTTTTCGCACTAGTGGTGCCAAATGGCGTAGTTGCTGTGCAAAATCAGCTTTCTGCTAACGAACTGATATTGCCACTGTTCATGAGGTGGGGGCCACAAAAACCAAACATGTTTAAAATTTTTCAACCATAACGCCCCATCCTGTAGAGACTGACAGGCATCAGGGGTGTGACTTGGGATTGTCGCCTGTAATATTCCTGCCATTCCACCCCCACACACCCTGCAGCCAGTGACAGGCCCCAAAGTTCAGCCATTCTTCTCTGCACCCATCTCACCGTATTTCTTATGGAATGGGGTGTGCATAAGGCCCAGAGACTCCTAGCCACACTGTGACACTTGTCGGTGTCTGCAGGGTAGGGTGTGATGAAACAACATGGCCGTTATGCCTGACGACCCGAAGGCACACCCCAATGCCTGTCAGTCTTCTCTGCAGAGTGGTGGTGGGTTTGGCTTCAGTTCAATACTTCTCTACCATTCCTATTATGCATCTCTCTAACTCC
This sequence comes from Neoceratodus forsteri, assembly GCA_016271365.2. Lineage (NCBI taxonomy): Eukaryota > Metazoa > Chordata > Ceratodontiformes > Ceratodontidae > Neoceratodus > Neoceratodus forsteri. Next base: position 49,432,708 of record JADMNL010000031.1, on the reverse strand, counting down.
TACACTACCAGTGTCAATGCCAGCAAGCAAACATTTGGCAAGGACAAATGCTTCTTTGATTGCCTTGGCTATTCTTTTATTCTGTCTATGCCTTGGCCTTTCTGACTGCTTTCCCCGCCTCCTTTAGATTTTCCAGATACATTCCTATATCTTCCTTCTTCTGTGTTTCTTTGTATTTTATGAATGCTGTCTTGTTTCCTCTCACCATCCCTGCCACTTCCAGTGAGAACCAGAGTGGCTTTTTCTTCCTCTTTGTTTTACTTATTTGCATAACGCAAAGGCTTGTGGCTTCCATTATGGCTCCCTTAAGATGTGCCCATTGTTGCTCTACATCCCCTTTTCCCACTTTACCCCCTAGAGCTTTCTTCAGACATACCTCCATCTTTGCAAAATTGACCCTTCTGAAATCCATGACCCTTGCCTTTGTGTGGCTGGATTCCGCTACTATCCTTAGCTGTACTGAAAAAAGTGGCTTTTTCCTCATGCTGCAAAGTTGTTTATTTTAATTTAGAAAAGTCCGCAACTAGGAAGTATGTCAGACGCTTGGGCGGCTCCATCAACTGTAATGGTCTGCACTGTGCGCTTCAATGCATTTGTATTGAAATGCCGCGTGCTGCTCTGCACCTTCAATTAGTGGAACCGCTATACTTCCTGGTTGCGGACTTTCCAAATTAAAATAAACAACTTTGCAGCATGAGGAAAAAGCTGCTTTTTTCAGTACAGCTAAACCGGAGGGTAAGATTTGCAGGGTTGGGAGCCCCTGCAAAATAGAGCTTTCCTTTAACAGTACAACTATATACAGTCCTAAACAAAGGGATCTCAGCATCAACTGCATCTACACAAAAAGATTCACATAAATTTTTATACCTGTAGATATGCAAGTGGGGGAGAAAGATAGAACAGCAAGTGAGGGTAGAGAGACATTGAGAGGCAGAGAATTGCAAGACTGTCAGGGTGATCAAGTCCTAGGTTTCACAAGAAAATTTGGTTGTGCAACCAGACAGAGAAGAGACAGAAAAGGAGAGAATAGAACAGATCCTTGCACTTAAACACTTTCTGCATAACTGGGACAGGGCGTATTCAACCCTGTCACAATAAGGTATCATCTGACATAAAATAAAGCCCCATTCATTTCAATGGGTGCCCCTACACTCTCCTTGCCGGACGTCATAGTGTGGGGTGGGTTCATGAATGGGGAAGTAAAGGAATCGGCTGCCCAGTGTTGTCAGGGAAAAGTATGATCTCTTATATCTAAATACAGGCACCGCATCAAACATTAAAAGTGGGACAAGATTAATTTTGCCTCCATTAGCTATTGAATGGGGTAAGGCAGTACTGAATGTAAGAAAATCACTTTAATTTGAAAACAAGTTTGCACAATGCTGGAGTAAAGTGGGCAGCTTCACCACTCTCAGGTAACAAACATACAGCAGCATTCTGAATTTTCTGCAGAAAGTCCAGTGAGTCTAATGGGTAGTCGGCATTGGCGAGGTACAGCAGAGTTATTCAGGTCTATATCTCCCTCTGCCAGTTCTGCACTCACCCATCCCCCAGAACAAGGTTGATTTAAAATCATCCCCAATTCCACCCCACCCCAGCACTTAGCTGTATGGTCTCCACTTCCCATACCATTTGGGGACCTCTTTATATTTAATGCCCTACCTGAGTATACCATCAGCAGCACATATTACTTCAGCAGGCACTCCAAGGAAAGATGTGTGAGTACCACAGTTCCCACTTGTACTTATGTTATAAGTACCACAGTTCCCAATCCCATGTGTACATCTTTGCTAGTAGTGCATGTCACAAACTCACTCAGCCAGTCAGCCCTCTACTCCCAAAGTGCCAACCTCTGAGCGTATGATTTGTGGACAGTGAACAGAACAAGGTAACCCTCTTGTCTGTTTTGTGGGTTCAAGTCACCTTAGTCTTAAGTTCTGGAGGGATTCAAACTGATAACCTCTTGTTAGCGTACCCAATTATCAGGCTCAGATAATTTCTGTCTTGAGGGCCAGATATCTTTGCCTACGGGCACCCAACCAAGTCTTTCAAATGAACCCTTGAACTCTTTGCAAGACTTTAGAGAACTCTATCCATTTCCAGTTTGATATCTCGATAAGCCCATACACAGTGTTAACTGTAACCTTTAAAAGCTCCACTTAAATAAAAGAAATGTCAAGGCACTCCAGGCAGTCTCCGTTGTAAAATATATCTTTACTTTAAAATATCAAAACAGAACAATAAATACAGAACAAATATCCCAAACACATACATCTTAAAAACAAAACAAGTTTTTAAAGTACAAGCAAGCTCTCTTATCCACATAATACTTCTCTCCTACAGTGCTGATGTTGTCCTTCTTCTCTCAGTCAGAAATAAAATAAAATGCATCTCTCAAAGGCTTGCTCAGTTGGATAAAAGCAGTCCTGAGGCGGCCTCCTCTCTGAGGTCATTAAACTCCGCCTTGGAGTATTAAAGTTATATTTTACAGCACAGGATGTCCCAACAAGATTTAAAAAATAAGTGACATACTCAGTTTCCTTCACGTTAACTGGTCAGAACTGGTTTTTGTTCTGACACACACACAAACAGTTTATGTGATGTCCTTCCAGAGCATCCTGGGAATGTGTATTGGACCTTCCAAATCTGTCTGGATCTTTGTTATCTACGCATCAGAGGTCTTTCTGATGTAATTCAAGGAGCTCCTCTGACACCCTCCCAACAGGTTCTTCCTGGCAACTATTGCAAGTCAAAGGATCTCCCTGAGGGCATTATAAAGTGGATACTTTGATTCCTGCGTTTAAAGAAAATTTAACAAAGAAATTGCATTTTAAATAGCTGCAGATTTAGCTATGTCCTGTTCTTTGAACTCATCCCTGGTGGGTTTTGGATGTGTCAGTTCAGCAAGACTGTGGATCTTCTGACTGCCCTTCCCTTACATAAATTATATGTAATACAAAAAAAATTTGATACATGGATCAGAATCAGTGGTCCAAGCATGACAGTGCACAGTAAAATCATCACAGTTCCACACATAAGTTCCACAATTCCTGGTTGTACTTGTGCATCTTTCCAAGCAGTACACAGTGAATTAATCACAATTCCACATTTGAGTACCACAGTTCCCACTTAAACTTGTACATCTTTCCTACTAGTGAGCCATAAAGTAACTACAATTCTCTGTAAAGATACCACAGTTTCCAATCCAACTTGTACTTGTGCATGTTTCTTAGTGGTGCACAGTGAAGTACATCACATTTCCCACACCTGTATCACAATCCCATTTGTACATCTTTCCAAGGAGTGTATGTTGAAATAATGAGTGCCAGTTGAGCACAGCCAGTGATCTGTATGGATCTGGAGGTCCCAAGGAGTAAAGAAGAAATATTATACCGTGGCAAGAAGGAATGATGGCCACCAATTGGTCAGTCTGGGGCTGGACCCGTGATGTTATCCTAGCATAACATCATGGATCTAGTCCCTGCACACACATGACCGAGTCACCTGAGAAAAAAAAATATCACTGCTCATGGGCCTTCCAACTCACTCCCTGGTTGGGCTGTGAAACTGGCTTTACTGAAAGACGTGACAGTTAATGTCCATCTTTCACTTTCACTTCCTGTCGCCCAGTTTCCTCCTTCTACCCCACTTAATTGCCAAAATCACATCACTATCAAATTTAAAGGAACGCCATCAGTAAATATGACATTTCATTCCCCCATTTGCCGTCCCTGTTGTTCCTCCCGAAGGTCATGAGAGTGGTTCAAAACTTTCCGTGAAAGCCATGAGAGCGATTAAAAGAAGGACAAAGTATACTGTTCAGTGTGAAATTTAAAAAAACAGGATTTTAAAGCACAGCTGCCACTCCAGTCGGCTTCACTGCCAGCAGTGTTCTGCTCTGCCCCTTACATCCATGCGCGAGCGCATCTGACTCTTTTCAAAGTAAGCATGAGCTGTACTTAGTTATCGGCAGCGGCAACTTCAGTCCGTTACTTTCAGATCTCTGACCTGCTACAAACACTAAGTGGCAAATGTGCTGACTGTACCATGAGAAACAGAGAACAGAGTGACCGCGAGTGAAAGCGGGTGGGTGGGGGGTGCCAGTTAGCATAGTTGAGCGGCAGGAAGGAGGGTGATTAACAGGAAAATACAGCAATAAAGGGAACTAATGTGTAACTGCATGGGGGCAGAGAACTAAATACAGTCATACAGTCAAAAGCTGGATAGCAGAAGAGGAGAGAGAGAGAGAGAGAGAGAGAGAGAGAGAGAGAGAGAGAGAGAGAGAGAGAGAGAGAGAGAGAGAGAGAGAGAGAGAGAGAGAGAGAGAGAGAGCGAGCGAGAACCAGATGAAAAAGAACATACTAAGCAGACAGGGAGTGACCTGCAGCACCATCCACTGACCAAAGCAGTACATGACAGTTAAGCACTGTTTTTTCCTGAGTATTCCTACTCATTGAAAAATTCATTAAAACTGTGTTTTGAACTGTAGGTTTTATTATTTTCTTTCTTCACAAATGAGCCATTGTATAATAGGAGTAATGCACTCCAGAGTGTATGTCATGCTGGGATAATGTCACTTCTCAGGTGTGGATGCACACAACCTGCAACCTCATGCCTAGCCACCTGAGGCATGATGTTATCCCATCACAACACACACCTGTGGTATATTATTCCTTTATTATACAATGGCAAGAAAGAATCCTGGCTTCTGATTGTTCAGTTGGCTATAACAGCAGGGATGTTATCCTGGCATAACATCCCTGTTGATGATTAGGATGATTTGCTCAATCATTATTTGCATCTTCTCCAAGAAACAAAAATATTTTCCAGACTAACAAAAACATTCTTTAAAATTATTTTTTAATTATAAAACAATAAGTCATTGTATAATAAGAATAATGCCCTCCAGAGGTGTTATGCCTTTCTCGGTGGTAGGTGCCCTCGGTGGTGGCCTGGGGCCCCAACCACCCAAGGTGGGATGTTGTCCCAGCATAACACCCACCCTGTCGTGCATTATTCCTTTATTCTCCTCCTCTCCCACAAAGAACAGGGAGAATTGTGTAGCTGGGAGGTAGGATTGGTTAGATAATTTTAAGGACAACACGAAGGATGGAACACCCTTAGACAAATATAGAGGAAGGAACTAGCTGCAGGAGTTGCTGGATGAGTAAATAAAAAATTGGTATGTAGTAGTAGAAGTAGAATTTTATTTTATTGGGCATCCCTCCATTGCCTCTACAAAGAGGTCAAAAATAAGAAAATAAATCGACAGTCAAAAATATACTCAAGTAACTACAATAGATATGATAAATAATATTATAATACAATATGCAATCCAAACAACTTCTACTGCTACATCAGCTCACCCAAAGGCTAGTAGCAAGAGGTGCTTCTTCAGTTTACATTTACAGATGTTAACTGAATTTGCAGCTCAAATGCTTTCTGGAAGGGTATTCCAGATGACTGGTGCCTCTCCAGCAGACTTGAGTCAAGCAGGCGGAACTTTAAGCAAGCCCCATCCACTGGATAGCAGAGCTCTAGTAGGAGCCTAGGAATGGAGTCAGGAGCTTGCTGAGATATTGGGGGCCCGGCCCATTCAGGGCTTTATACATTAACAAAAGAACCTAGAAATCAGTCCGCCACCTAACAGGCAGACAGCCCAGGGCCCATAGCAATGATATAATACGATCTGACCGCCGAACAGAGGTTAGAAACCTCGCTGATGTGTTCTGGACTAGCTTCATGCGGCACAACTGACCCCGAGATAAGCCCATAGAACACACAACAGTAGTCGAGATGCGAGAAAACAAGGCTATTTACCAGTGTGGTAAGGTCGGCAGGATAAAGCAGAGTACAGTCTAGTAACATTTTGTAGGTAAGAAAGCAGGCCTGACAACAAAGGACATGTGATACAAATGTCAACTGACTGTCCAGAACCACTTCTATGTTGACCTTCCTCTGCCACCGTCTCACCCCACCAAAAGTGAGGAGACTCCGTCCCTCAGAATAGTTCATATGCTTCTCACTACCTACTACAGCAACTCAGTCTTGAAAGGGTTAAGTGCTAAGCAGTTGTCAGACATCAAACTCTGATTTCCTTCTGGCCATTGGTGGACTGCAGTCCGAGTGCTGGTGGTCCAATGTGGTCTGCTAAGCACCATTGTCGGACAGATCAGACTAGGGTCTAAGTTTGGACACCTGAAACCTATTTAGTCAGCTGAACTTTGAAACAAATATTCTAAGGTATCTCAGTCGTTTGTAGACTATCCATTTCAGTTCTGATTTGTATAAACATTTTTGCATGACCCCAGATGTGAGATTGGTGGGAACTGAGTATGTCAGTGGATGATTGTGAGTGGGTAGACTGTGTCATTCTGAGTGAGGCTGAGTACAAGATCAGTTAATATGGCCTCCACGGAAGTGTCTCTTGTGGTATAAGAGACTCTGAGTATGAGATTTAGGCAAGAGGACCATGAAGCAAGCCACATGGTTCTGGCTGCCCAAACTTCATGAGAGGAGTCTCACACTGTAAAAGACACCCCATGGAGACCCTATTAACTTACTATAAATCACTTGGCTAGAGTGATTCTATAATACGTTTAAGTACATTATTAATGCTCCACCCTAACATTCCTGCCTCTGGGGTTGCATGAGAGATAGCTGTATGCAGGATAAGAGAGGTGCATTGGCTCTGTGTACTGACTGGATGAAATCGTGATTTAAAATGCACACACTTGTGCAGGATGACCTACTGAAGTGTTTACAATAGGCAACGAATATGTTATGCTTAGCAGTGTAATTCTTCTCTGTTTTTGCCTCCTTGGAGATTCCAGGTAAGTTCACTTCGGTAAGATCAGGATTCAAGGGTCCCTGTTATAGTACCATAATAGTCTGCTAGCACTGGTTGTAAATTGAGTCATTCCATAACGGATGCTCAGCTGAACTCCCCTGAACACACCAGCCCAGTGGTGATCCATCCTTAGAGGACCACCCCGCTCCGCGAGGTGCACTACAGAAGGACAGCCATTGCTATAGGTAATTGCTTTTGAGTAATGGCTAGGTCTGTGTTTATATCAGCTTAATTTCCTGCGTCAGGCTCCTCTCCAGTCCCATAGAATCCCATGGGGGGAAGGGGACTGCCTCCATGGCAACAGAATACACTAATCAAAGCTCCTGTCACTTCAAGGTGAAGAACACTTCGCTGTTGAAATAACAGCTGACAGTGACACTCCTTGACATTTTAGTCAGTCAGAAACGAAAAACACAGTCCATATTTTTGTAATGCATTTTCTCCACACCTAACTCTGCCCCTGTGGCTTCTGCAATGTTTTCAGGGTTTGAGGTGGTGGGGGAACTCATTTGGACTCTGATGACAGCTGGCTGTTTGTACGTAGTTGATTTCCCTCTGATTATGGCTGCTTTGTTTTAGTCTCCTGGGACCCTAAAACCTCTGAATGATGGAGCAAAGCCTGTGTGTTCCTCTGGATGCCCCCAACAGTGACATATTCTAATGTCATATCCTGTCAGCGTTATCCACAGTGTCGATGAACTGCTTGTAATGTTGTGCCGTATTTCTGCACTGCCTGAGTAAAAGTATCTTCTGGATGTAATGGGAACAGCTGGATCCCTCGCACATTTCCTCTAAGCTATGGATGATCGAACTGGTATGGGAAAACCCAAACTCTCTCCAGCACGGCCAGTTGTGAACTTCCAAATGGAACCTCCTGATCCAGAAAAGCAGTTTAGGTGTTCAAAAATAAATGAGTCAATCTGCACTCAACAGCATATTAGTGATATGCAAAATATATGCAAATTATCTATTTAAAACATTAGGGGCATGATCTATTTCTAACTATTTTCAGTTTAAATTAAAGCAGCAGTGCACGATAGCAGTGAAAATTGTGACCTATACTTTTTTATTCTGTTGTTGGTTGTTTCTTAGCTCCTGACTTGTGTGACACCCATCTTTTTCCATTTTGAGTCTGCTGTACTACTTTTTCACATTTGAAATAATAAAAGGAGTGCTGCTTTTATGGCTTGGACCAGGTTTTCATCAATATTTGCAGCTGTTTTGAACACCTACAGTATTTTCCACAAAGTCAGGGAGCACAGCCTGCTGCACTGTAATTTATTTTAGTCACAACATAAGTGACTTTAAAGTAAGCAGTTCTAGTTAGCCAGTGTAAATGTCATCCTCTTTTTTAGCAGTGATGTATTCCTGATAATCTAAGGCCCTGGACACACTACAGAACTGTTTTTGAAAACCATTTTTAAAACCAGTTTAGCTAAACCATTTCAGTGCAGCCACACTACTCAGTAACCATTTTTGAAAACGGTTTAGTGTGGCCACACTGCTACTGTTAAACCTGTTCTCCTTGTAACTATTTTGTGTTAAGTCCAACACACAGAACTGTGCCTGCCTGGACACACTGCAGCTAGAACTGGTTTAGTTAAATCATTACAGCTTAAAACACTTTTACTCCTGGACAGACCTGTAAGTAACACCATGCTAGCTCCAAAACGTTTTTAAAAATGGTTTTAAGACTAGGTATCTAGCAGGGTTTAAAAACACTTTGTTAAAACGTTTTAAGGGCTTGTAGTCTGTCTGCAAACAGTGCTAGGGGATTTAAACTGCTTTAAGGCACTTAAACCATTTTAAGTTCCCCAGTGTGTCCAGGGCCTTAGATTCTTCATCCAGGTATTTTAAATTCAAGCAGCTATTTTTAAGACCAAGTTTAATTACACATTTTGTCATTTGTATGGATCTACAACAAAGATGGCAGCCCACAGCAGCTCTCAAAAATCTTCTCGTGTTTATAATGCAGCTATGTCAGAGTGTTGCCAGCCAGTGTTTCTGATGGTCAGCAGCACACCAGCACCCAGATCTGCTTACACCCATGGCGGGGGATCTGACAAAGGAACAATCATTTTTAAGTACTTCAAAAACCTCTATCTCGCTACAGGAATGAAATAACAAAGAAAAGCAAAAATGCTGGTATTTTGGTTTGTTCTAACTGATAAGCAAATTATTTATGTTCTTGTTAACTGCTACTGCTGCTTTGATGTACAAAAACAGCTGAGAACACTGATGAAAACCTGGTCCGAGTCATATTAAAAGGAGCACTCCTTTTATTATTTCAAATGTGAAAATAAGTACTAAGGCAGACTGAAATTGTAGAAAGAAGGGTATCGCACAAGTCAGGAGGTAAGGGTCAATCTAAAACAGAATAAACAAGCATTTGTCAATGCCGAATGTTTGCTTGTTGGCATTGACATTGGTAGTGTAGGAGTTAGAGAGCTGCATAATAGGAATGGCAGTGAAGTATTGAACTGAAGCCAACCCCATCACCACCCTGCAGAGACTGACAGGCATTGGGTGTGCCTTCGGTTGGTAGGCAGAATGGCCACACCATTTCACCTACCCTGCAGACACCAAGTGTCATGGTGTGCCTTGGGGTCTTTGGCCCTTATGCTCACCCCACTCCATCAGGAAATATGGAGAGATGGGTGCTGTATGGGAGAATGGGGTGAAAGTTGGGGCAGAAGAGTCCAAGGCACACCTCAATGCCTCTCACTGGCTGCAGGGTGGGAAATGGTATGAGCTTTACAGGCAAGAATCCCAAGTCACCCCTGATGCCTGTCAATCTCTACAGGGTGGGCGTTATGGTCAGAAACCCTAATGTCTCAGGCGTTCGTTGGCATTTTCACTCCAAATTTTCAATATGGGTTTTATGACCCCACTTTATGAACAGTGGCAATATCAGTTCGTTAGCCGAAAGCTGATTTTGCACAGTGACTACGCCATTTGGCACCACAGGTGCGAAAACACATTTCGAACAGGATGTGAAAAATGACAGCTGTACTGTTCATGGGAGGTGGAAAAAATGGCAATGTTGAAAATCTGCAGTGAAAATATTAAAACTGGTGAAATCCGCGAGCGTGGTGTAGAAACTGCATAGCAGCACATCCATAATGCAATTAGTTTAGGGGTGTTTTACAGCAGATTGTCAACACAGGCATTTTGGAACCTCTGCTCATGAACAGTGTCACTGTGATTTTCTTAATCTGTCCCAAACATTGATTTAGCACGACTGCGCCATTGTGTGCTACATGCGCCAGAAACACGTTTAGAGCGAGATGTGAAAATAACAGCTATACTGCTCATGGAGTTATGGTAAGATGGCAATGTTGAAAATCTGGAGTGAAAATTCATGAACTTATGAGCGTGCGTAGGAACAGTGCAACGCGTGCTCGTAAAACAGTCATCGTGGAGACTTTTTTCACCAAATTTTTAACATAGCCATTGTAACACCTCTGCTCATGAACAGTGTCACTGTGATTTTCTTAATCTGTCCCAAACATTGATTTCGCTTTTAACTGCGCCATTGTGGGCTACATGCAGGGAAACACATTTTGGGAGAGATGTGAAAATGACAGCTGTACTGCTCATAAGGAGGTGTGGTAAGATGGCAGTATTGAAAATCTGGAGTGAAAATAGTGAAAATTCACAAAGTTACGAGCGTGCATAGGAACAGCATAGCGCATGCTCGTAAAACAGCAATTTGAAATTTTTCACCAAATTTTCAAAATAGGATTTTTGGGGGCCTATTCATGAACTGTGACACTGTCATTTCGTAAATCAGTCCCAAAAGGTGGTTTTGCTCAGTGACTGCGACATCACCTTTCTGGGTCGATTAACAAAATGACAGTGACAGAATCATGGTGAGGTCCCAAAACCGTTAAAATTTGGTGAAAAAATTCCAAAAAATGCCTGAGATATGCAGCAAAGTTGAAAAAACCCTGTTTATTACATTATACAGCTTACTGGCATTTCTTCAGTTTGCGGTCGGCTTTGAAAAGTACCAGACATATTCCCGGTCCACGAAAATCATTGCTCTGGACTCTGGAGGTAAGTATTGGGTGAGTGGGGTGTGGGGAGGCAGGGTGCTGCAGAGGGTGGGTGGAGGCGGGGTCAGGACTGTCAGCTAGGAAAGTTTTCTCTTTCAGGTTTCTTTTTGTTTTAGTGGACAACATGGGACTTTTGCCACGCTGGGGTGGGCTCCCAGCATGGCAGCAGGAAAACTGTTTGGGGCAGGGGGCAGTGGAGCCAGCGAGGATTGGGCACCCCATCGGCCATACAGTGTGTGTGTGGGGACTGCATTAGCATGCAATATGCATGCTGTGTGTGTGTTGGGGGGGGCGCATCCAGGCGGCTATTTTCTTTTAAGTTGGTGGCAACATTTGAAACTAGTGTCACCAGCTGTGTCCCCCATTATTGGTGGATATCACACATGCCCCAAAATGCCGTGCCGGTATTGGCCACAACAGTGCCGCACCTCCAGAACCTGCTTCAGCAGCAAGCTGCCTCAATATGTTTCTTGTGCTGCACTCAAGCAAACTTAAAAAGTATAGGTCAGAATTTTCACTGCTAATCATGCACTGCAGCTTTAAAATGACCCTATCCAACATTGTAGAAGATTGATGCAGCCACCGTAGCCAGCCCTATTTTGAGCCATGCTAGCTGAAATCCCCAGTATCTCTGAGACAGCCATGTCTGTCAGTACTGTCTGTAGTCCAGTATAAAGTCCACAGATTCGACAAGGCATAGCGCAGTAGGTGCAGAGTTGTCTACCAAGCTGTCGCTTTGTGTTTCATCTCTGGTGACACCTCACTCCACCACACACACACACACACACCTTTCTTTTACTCTTTTCCAGCAAGAGTGACTCTGAATTATAAGGTTAATATACCTCTGTTGTCCAGATCATTGTCTTTCGATGCCGTCTGTATCAATACATTGCAGAAAGAGATGTGCAAGAACAAAGGGGCACAATTTGAAGATAGACAGGAGATGGCTCAGGGGCAACATGAAGAAGTATTTTTTCATGGAGAGGTTGGTGGACGCATGGAATGGCCTTCATGAGGAGGTTGTGGGGCCAAAAACAGTGGGGAATTCAAAAATGCATGGGACAGACATAAGGCAATTCTGGTGGGGGGTAGGAGGAAGTAGGCTGTTGGTTAACTAGGGTTTGCAGCTTATCCAATAGGTAGGGAAATGGGCAGACGGGGTAGGCCAAGCGGTCCTTATCAACTATCAAAGTCTATGTTTCTATATTTATTTGCAAACATATTTTTAATTTAATATACTTTATTTTTTTTTTATTCTTTTTCCCTCCGGTTGCCAATCGTTGGGAACGCTCTCTCTCAGATGTCACCATTGGCTTCTCCCGCCTGGCCTGAGACCTCCCCACCCTAGGTCCCCTCCCAGAGCTCCAATTTCCACACTTCTACCTGCTAGAGACCCCCTGGCTTGTACCCCCTGGGTAGGGCTGCCTCCACTACTGCAGCGCTCCTTGAATCCAATTTCTGCAGGCATGGACTGTAGCTCAGAGGATCAAGACCCAAGTGGGAGGAGTCCAACGGTGGGCATATGGGGCCTTAGCGCATCATCATTGTCCCAGGGATTGGGGTGTTTCCTTTATCATGGTGGCTTCCCTTACCTCCTAATGGCAAATGCAGATGTTCTGTGATGTTCTGGTGAGCTTGCGTATGCTCCCATGCATGCCCCTGCCAATATCCGCCGCGTTCTGCCTTCCTGTGCTCGGAGGGTTGTTGGCTCAGTACCTCCCAGCTACCACTGTGAGGCACAATGTTGTCAGCTCTTACATTCCTCCCTCCCTTGGAGAAGGTGAGCTGTATGCAGATACTCAAACGTTCTCCTCCCCTGCCTACTCCCTGTCCCCCAAGCTTGCTCCCGAACTCAGGATGGCTGTATGGCACGAGATGTGGCATCCAGCACCTCAACCCTCAGTGCCACTGTGCCAGCAATACACTTTACCTAAATTTTTTTTAATCAACATCAACCAGCTGGCCCGGTGACACTGAGGGCTGAAGCACTGGACACTTTACCTTGTGTTACGCCAGTGACCTGTGTTCGGGAACGAGCATGGGCCGCCGGGGGTGGCAGGGACTGAGAAGGATTGAGTGTCCGATGGACTGCTCTCCTTCTCTGAGGAGTGAAGTCCCTCTAGTCAGTGCCCTGTCGCCCCCTGGCGGAGGTCGGGGACAGGGCGCTGGGTAGCTGTTCTGGGCAGACACCTGAGTGAGTGTGTGGATGCGCCAAGATGCCCTCCAGCATCACTGCATGCTCCAGACTGTAGGGGACAAGATAATCAGTGGCACAAAATGGCACCTTTCTAGCTGCTTGATGGCCATCTGTACGTTTGCGGATATCCGCGACACCCTTAACTGGATTTGTGTTCGGTGGGAGTTGGGGCTCCCTGACACCCCATTGTGGGGGTAAGCCGCAGGGGTATAGGGTGCTGGCGTGGAGTACCACTAGAGGCTAGTCGGCAGGTGGATCCCCAATAAGGATGCGAGGACATGGGAGCAGAAAGGGTGGCTGAGGAGGTAAAAATGATAGCCAAAAAAAACATACATCAACCAATAAATAGAACAATAACATACAACTTTAACAACAAAACATTGAGAACCAAAGAGAGGAGGAAAAAGTACAATAACCAATCCCCCACCCACCCAAAGGTACTACCCTCAGTCCCCAAGAAATACATTAGCGGGACAATCCTAGTAGAACCAAAGAGAAACATAAACAAGTCCAAAGATATTACCTGATATGTTTAATGTTTATATATATATATATAGATATATATATATATAGCACTTTCCGCATGCCCACTGCATTTGCACATCACTGAGAAGCATCCCTTTACATGAAAACATTCAGCTGGTGAGAGAGGTGTGCTTTACCACACCACTGTTTTCTTATTTTTAAAGGTGACCTGCAAATTAGCTACATGAGCCCGCTCCTGTCCGCATACCTTTCTAAGCGGCAATGGGAGTCTGGGGCTGCCATCAGTAACATTTAGCAACAGTCTGTATATTTTAGCAAACCGTCAAAACTTTCAGCGAATATGGCAAGTAGCCTGGGTCCCAATAGAGTGGGTAAGTTATGCTGGCACTTCTGCCAATTTAGTGATGTCACAGACGCCACTGCTTTCAATGAAGCAGCAGTGGAAGGAGCTTAATTTACTAATTTTATTGCTTCACGGGGGTCTTGATGCCTTACAGCAATGACCCATTCTGGTGTTGCTGTAAGTATTAATTTAGGCATCAAGACTCCCCGCCCGTGAAGAAATAAATAAGTAAATTAAGCTCCCTGCACTGTTGCTTCATTGAAAGCAGTGGTGTTTGTAACATCACTAAATGGGTAGAATACCCAGAAACTTGTGCCCGTCTATTGGGACCTTCCATAGCTGCTTAGAAAGGTATGCGGGACGGGAGCGGGCTCATGTAGTTAATTTGCAGGTCACCTTTAAATAAAGTTTATTCAGTACACTGAGTGGCGTTCTTTTGTGAGTTGGTATGTATGGAGCCCAACTACCTGCTTGACTGAATGTTTTGCACATCACATTGCCTATAAATGTGGCACCAGAAACACACCTCATACTATACTATGTACTGTACTGTACTGTTTCTATACTTTACTAGGTTGGTATTGTGTTATCTGTTAGTACTTTATTTACAATTTATTTACCCCAGGTAGCCCAGCAGAGATGTATTATGTTGTTTTCAGTTGGGTCTTGTTTTCCCCCATTTTTACGAGTTGGTGGACTTACAGTACTGAGAGGTTGTGGCTAGCTCAGAGTTGTGCGTATGTGGGATTTGAGCGGTTGTGGCTAGCTCAAAGTTGTGCGTATGTGGGATTTGAGAGGTTGTAGCTAGCTCAGAATTTTGTGTGTGTGTGTGTGTGTGAGATTTGAAAGGTTGTGGCTAGCTCAGAGTTGTCCGTATGGGGGATTTGAGAGGTTGAGGCTAGCTCAGAATTGTGCATATGTAGGATTTGAGAGGTTGTGGCTAGCTCAGAGTTGTGTGTATGTAGGATTTGAGAGGTTGTGGCTAGCTCAGAATTGTGCATATGTAGGATTTGAGAGGTTGTGACTAGCTCAGAATTGTGCATATGTAGGATTTCAGCTGTCATCTATAATGTATTTTCTGTAGAAACCTGCAGCTGTCTATAGGATCTCCTTGAAGGTGAGATGCTACATCTCAATGGGACTTATAATCAGAGGTATAACTGTCAAATAAAAGAACATTAAAAATATGTCACCATGGGTGGGATTTCCTGGCTGGGAGCTTGAATCACAGATCCCTTTCTTGCAATAGTTTCCTGGTAACAGACACTACATTTCTTCTTCCTCCCTAGTAACCAACTTTACATTTCTCCTTCCTCTCTCTCCAGAGTTCCACAGGAAAGGTGAGAAGCAGAAAAAGGCAGCCAAGACAGAAAGGGAGTCCAGCTATATGACCACGCATATGAGGAAAAGCGGTGGTGATTCAGACCCAGAGTGTGACTTGGCAGAAAACTCGTGATAGCCGCCTGCCCCAGGATGACGAGAGGCCAGCCGATGAGTACGACCAGCCATGGGAGTGGAAGAAGGACCACATCTCTAAAGCTTTTGCAGGTAATTGCCAGAATTGCCTCAGTCCAAATCCATATTTACATTCCCCTCTCGGTCACTTTCTCCATCTCATTCACTGTCTGTATTTTCTCATTACATTCACTGTCTGTATTTCCCATCTCATTCACTGTCTGTATTTCCCTATCTCAGTATTTCCCCGTTTCATTCACTGTCTGTATTTCCCCATCTTATTCACTGTCTGTATTTCCAATCTCATTCACTGTCTGTATTCTCCCATATCAGTCTATGTCTGTATTTCTCATCTCATTTACTGTCTGTATTTTCCCGTATCAGTCACGGTCTGTATTTCCCATCTCATTCACTGGCTGTATTTCCCATCTCAGTCACTGTATTTCCCCATCTCATTCACTGGCTGTATTTCCCCGTCTCACTCGCTGTCTGTATTTCCCTATCTCACTCACTGTCTGTTCCCATCTCATTCACTGTCTGTATTCCCCCATCTCAGTCACTGTCTGTATTTTCTATATAAGTAACTGTCTGTATTTCCCTATCTCAGTCGCTGTCTGTATTTCCCTGTCTCATTCACTGTCTGTTGTTCCCATCTCATTCACTGTCTGTATTTTCCATATCTGTAGCTGTCTGTATTTTCCCCATTTCAGTCACTCTGTATTTTCCCATATCAGTCACTGTCTGTATTCCCCATCTCAGTCGCTGTCTGTATTTTCCATATCAGTTGCTGTCTGTATTTCCCCATCTAAGTCACTGTCTGTATTTCCCATCTCATTCACCCCTGTATTTCTCCATCTCAGTCACTGTCTGTATTTCCCCATCTTATTCACTGTATTTCCCCATCTCAGTAACTATCTGTATTTCCCCATTTCATTCACTGTCTGTATTTCTCCATCTCATTCACTGTCTGCATTTCTCTATCTCAGCCACTGTTTGTATTTCCCCATCTCATTCACTGTCTGCATTTCTCCATCTCATTCACTATCTGTTGTTCCCATCTCATTCAATGTCTGTATTTCCTCATCTCAGTCGCTGTCTGTATGCCCCCATTTCAGTCACTGTCTGTATTTCCCATCTCAGTCACTGTCTGTATTTTCCATATGAGTTGCTGTCTGTATTTCCCCATCCCATTCACTATCTGTATTTCCCCGTCTTATTCACTGTCTATATTTTCCCATAGTAGTTGCTGTCTGTATTTCCATATCAGTCACTGTCTGTATTTCCCGTCTCATTCACTGTCTGTAGTTCCCATCTCAGTCACTGTCTGTATTTACTTCTAGAAAACTGTGGGAGCAGCTCAGGGGCAGCACATTAACAGTAGATACTGGCCAGAAGTAAGTTGTAACAGGGTAGTTTACTGGGTGGCTTTTCGGGGACACACACAGAGAACACTCCAGATGACAGTTTAGTTTAAATGAAAACTGCTTTACTTTAGCAAAGGAAACAAAAGAACTTGCATTCAACTTTACACTACCTTGTTGCACTTCAGTCTCTGCTGCTGTCTCAAAGCAAAACAAACTTTCTTTTCTCCCCTTGCTCACCCTCCCTTTACTGGGTTCAGATTCTGCTTCTAACACTCCTCCACCCTCCTGAGAAACAGCGCCAGTGGTTAGAGCAGACAGACCAGTGAGGTCTGAAAGAGCCAACTCGAAAGAGGTTTGGTTCCAATGCCATCCCTGCCCCTGCCAAAACCTGTGCTGCTGCAGGACTAGGATGGGGTTGATGGATGTAAGGAGCATGATGGACATGTGCTGCAACGTGGAAGTTAACAGTGACACACACACACACGGGTGTGCATTCACCTGTGTCTCTGCTGGCCTTTTCAGTGTCAGAAAGGGAAGGTATGCCATTCTGCAGATGGCACCAAAATCTGTAATAGGGTGAACACTGGGGAAACAGAAACATAGAATTTGTCGACAGATAAGGACCAGCTGGCCCACACAGTCTGCCCATTTTTCCCTACCTACAGTATCACCGTAGGCCCTATTTTATCTCTGGCTCTTTTTCTCACCCCCAGTTTCTTTCAGCTAAGATTCCCTTATACATATTTCATGCATTCTTGAACCCATCAGTGTTTTTGCCCCCAGCACCTTGGCTGGTAGGCTATTCCATGAATCCACTACCATTTCTGTGAAAAAGTGCTTCTTCACATCTTTCTTGAACCTACCCCCCTCCAGCTTCACAGCATGTTCCTTTGTTCTTGTGCATCGTTTTATGAAAATACTTCCTTCTTGTACCTTATTTACTGCTGGGAGTTATTTTAAGGTTTCTGCCATATCTCCCCATTCTGTCTTCTAAGGCATACCTATTGAGTTCCTTTCATCTCTCCTCATAGGGCTAGTGATGCACTCCTGCACCATTTTAGATACTGTCCTCCAGATCACCTCTACTCCTATATCCTGTAGATACATAGGAAGGGTTTGAAAAAAATGTGCAGGATCTTGAGGCATTTGAAGAATGGTCAGAAACATAGCAGTTGGGGTTCAGTGCCAAAAAGTGCAAAATAGTGCACCTAGAGCTTAGAAACCCCGGTACTGAGTATAGTATTTGGGGGGGGGGGTTCTTTCACTAACTAGGCAGAAACATAGAAACATAGACTTTGACGGCAGATAAGGACTGCTTGGCCCATCTAGTCTGCCCATTTCCCTACCTACAGGATAGGCCACAGATCCTAGTTAACCAACAGCCTATTTTTTCCTACCCCCCACAAGAATTGCCTTATGTCTGTCCCGTGCATTCTTGAATTCTCCCACAGTGTTAGACCCCACAACCTCCTCAGGAAGGCTGTTCCATGCATCCACTACTCTCTCTGTGAAAAAATACTTCCTCACATTGCCGCTGAACCGCACCCCCTCTATCTTTAAATTGTGTCCCCTTGTTCTTGCACATCTCTTTTTCTGAAAGATGCTACCCTCTTGTACTTTGTTGATTCCACTGAGGTACTTAAAAGTTTTTATCATGTCCCCATTCTCCCTTCTTTCCTCAAGGGTATACATATTAAGCTCCTTTAGTCTCTCCTCGTACGGCTTCTCTTGCAGACCCTGCACATTTAGTTGCCCTCCTCTGGACTACCTCTATCCTGTCTATGTCCTTGCGAGATGGGGTTCCAGAACTGGACACAGTACTCAGATGGGGTCTCACCAACCGTCTGTACAGAGGATAACAACTTCCTCTTTTCTGTTGATGCCTCTCCCTATGCATCCCAGTATACTCCCAGCCCTCCCTACTGCCTTCTCACATTGCTTGCTAACCTTAAGGTCATCTGATATGATTACCCCAGGTCCCTTTCCTTTTTGTTGCTGTTACTACCCCCATTGTGTATTCTTCCCTGGGTTCTTGTTTCCCAGGTTCATTATTTGCACTTCTTTGCATTGAATCTAGCTGCCATACTTCTGACCATTCCTCCAACCTTGCCAAGTCCCTTCTCATCCTTTCCACGCCTCCTTGTGTATCAACCCTGTTGCAGATCTTTGTGTCATCTGCAAAGAGGCATACTTTTCCTTCCAGTCCCTCTGCAATGCCACTTATAAAGACATTAAAAAGGACTGGACCCAGTACTGAACCCTGCGGTACCCCACTAGTAACCCCTCTTTCTTCAGAGTGGACTCCATTTACAATTACCTTCTGTGTCCCGTTGTCCAGCCAATGTTTTACCCAGGTTACCACCCTGGGACCCACTCCCAGGCTGGTTAATTTGACTATCAGTCTTTTGTGTGGGACTGTGTCAAATGCCTTGCTAAAGTCTAGGTAGGCCATGTCCACAGACCCTCCCTGGTCTACTACTTTGGTCACCCAGTCAAAGAAATCTATTAGATTCGTCTGACATGACCTTCCCGCTGTGAACCCATGCTGCCTTGGGTCCTGTGCCCCACTGGCCTGGTAGGGGACCTCAAGGTTATCATATCTGAGGACCTCAGAGGCTCATGTTGGCCAAGCAGTGAGACAGGGCAGTAGGTAGGGCTAGTGGAATGCTGGGTTACATGCGGAGGGGTGTCTCCAGCAGGAGGAAGAAGGTGGTATTATCATTATATCAATCTCCAGTGTGGCCACACCTGGAATACTGTGTCAGTTTGGGAGACCACTCCTCAAAAATGACATAGGGTGAGAGGTGGTCCAGAGGAGGGCAACTGAAATGGTGCATGGTGTGCAGAGAATCCCAATGAGGAGAGATGGAGATATCTCAACTTGCACACCCTGGATGGAGGAGAGAGAGAGGTGACGTGATAAAGATCTGCAAGTACCTCAAAGAGGTGAAGAGGATACAAGTGGGGAGTGTTTTTAAATGAGAGCAAGCACCAGGACAAGGGGCCATGCAGTGATGGTGGTGGGGGTGGGGTGGGCGGGGCAGTTCTTCACTGAAGGTAGTGGATGCCTTTAACAGGCTGCCCGCTGAAGTGGTGGAGGCTAGTACAGTGGGAGCTTCAAGCAATTTATGGATTGACTTAGGGTATATTGGGTGAGTATGCTGGGAGGTGGGAGGATTGAGGGAAAACAGATAGGATCTGCAGACACAGAATAGGTAGGGAACATGTTGTTAGGCTTGGAGAATAAGTAGGAAACATCTGGGTAGGCTAGATGGGCCAAGCAGTCTATTTTTGCTGTCAAATTCTGTACTTCTTTATTACACCACACCTTGGGTCTGTAATGAGGCAACACTCCACTGGCAGAGTACCCAGTGCCTGCGGCAATTGTACATTGAAGGAAGTCTGTACCTTTTATTGTTTCTTTTCATTACCTTGATCCTCACCACTTAGTTTAGCAATTTGTATAGTAGCACCAATTTTTTCTCTGCAAGAAACATACTATTTTTCAACATGTCCCTACTGCCAATGCCTCGGAAGCAAAGCAGCATTTTTTCTAGCAGTGTTCAGGCTTTGTTACCTCCTGGTAGAGTGTGTGATGTCTGTGCCCAATGAAGCGTGGTCAGCTTTCCCCAGTAATGAGTGTCAGGTGTAGTGATAGCGTACTGGAGCTAGCAGAGCTAGCAGAGCTAGCACATTTGAGGGTATCAAGCTCCTACAGAGTAGATTGTTAAAATTAATATTTTGTATATGCTGCCCCAAGTCATTAATACATTTCATGAGGAGGTGTCCCCAATGTGTGGATGCTGTGCGGGAGCTCTGGGCACCTATTTCCACTGCTTTTGAACATGTGCACAGCTATGGTGTTTCTGGACAGAGATTGCACAGGAAATCACAAACATACAGGGGATCAGAGTGAGTGATGACCCCCTGTACGTGTTGCTGGGAGTGGAAGCTCAGGAAGGGGCGAACTGGGACATACATCCCAGGGCGGTGCATATTATGCTTCTCTTGGAATGCAAATGTATTTTAAATATGTGGATTTTCCATGCTCTGCCAACTAAGGGCATATGGCAGGAGCTGCTGAAGAGCATTCTCCCCCTGGAGTGCCACACGTATGAACTAAAAGGGTGGGGTGATAAATTTGAGGACAGTGGGGTCCATACTTGAACACGCTCTCCTTGGTGTAAGCTGCTATGATCAGGGTTGAGTAGCAGGGGTTCTTGGACCAGAGGTGTAGTGCTGGGGGTTGGGGGGTCTCAAGGGAGCGACTACCACTTGCTTCATTTTGAGAGGGTGGTGTCACTCCCTTACTTCTCAGTCATATGCTTAGTTTACTGCTGTTTGTACCAGCCTGTACTGCTCAGTAGAAAAAAAGGCCTGCAGTTCATCACCTCCTCACTATTTTTTGGCACTTAACCCATAAACACTTAACAGCTCCCTTTGAAGTCTGAACCATCCATTGCTTAACCTGATACAAAAGGGCTGCACAGGGTAAAATGAGGTAACTTGCTTGTGATAATTAACTGTATCCCTTGCCCTCCACCCACCTTTGCTTTCTCACTTTCAGGCATGGTTGCCCCTCCCACCTCCCGTCTGCTCCTGAGCTGTCAAATCATTATCAAGAACAGAAATGCGTATGATGCAGACATAGGGCCCCTTTATATGAAATTCTACAGTGTTGAGGGAAGGCTGTAGAAATATGCAGATCCAGGGAAGACTGCAAAACATACCCTTACCTTGGCCTGTCATGTTTAATTTTGTTGTGGCTTGATTATAAAGAAAGTTCTAACCGGTGTGGTGTTTGGATTCATGAGAAAACTGTTATGCTTAGTTGTTTGTTTCATGTGGAATTTGTTGTTGTCTTGTGTACCTTAAAAAGCAAAGCACTGTCTTATAGAAAAACATTATTACAGAAACTGTATTTTGGGATATGTGCAGTAACATGGGATTGAAAAATGTAAACCCTACCCTACCTGATATGTCTGGATTGGGGTGGGCTGTAGATCTGGGAGTAGTTTTGAATGACTATCCTAGTTTGAAAAGGGGATATAAAAATGTATTAAAGCCTTACTTCACTACTGAGTCTTGATTCAACAAAGAAAGTACCATGTTAGTGGTTCTGTTAATATGCTTGTCTCCAGGGCTTGTAGATAGGAAGGTCATGAGTTCTAGTCCCACACCAGGAACTCCGGCTACTACCCAGTGCTGACACTGTAGTGTAGTATTATGGGGCATTACACTGTTGAGAAAGTTAAACAAACCTTGGCTTGGTGTACCTTTCTTGCAACCCTGTGTAAATTAATATTATACAATGACAAGAAATAATTCTGTCTTCTGATTGGTCAGCAGGCCACCACAGCAGGGATGTTATCCTGGCCTAACATCCTAGCTGATTGCATTACATTATCATCTTCTCTAAGAAACAAAAATATTTTACACACTAACAAAAAATTATTTAAAATTATTTTTTAATCTGTATATAACAACAAGCCATTGTATAATAAGAATAATACTTTCCAGGTTGGGTGTTATGCTGGGATAACATCCCTTCTCTGGTATTGGATGCCCTCGGCCTGCAGCCTCGGGCCCAACCACCCAAGGCAGGATGTTATCCCAGCATAACACCCACCCTGTCTGGCATTATTCCTTTAATGTGCAATATTCTGTTCCTAGTAATGTGCAATATTTTATATAAACTAATTTTTCTAAGATGCCTTTCTGTGCTCTGTCTTTGTCAAGTGTTATGGAGTCAGTACTGGTAACTTTGTGTATACTGGGCATATATAGTTCTCCATAAATTTATAAGTCCCAGAACCATCAATTCACGAGAGGCAAAACTGTAAACCTACCCCTACTTGAAATTGGGAAGTAAAACCTCTAGTGATAGTAGGAAAAATGAAGTGAAAAACACAGCGAAACTTAAACTAAACTTCGTCTGCTTAGGAAATCTAGACTATTAAAACTTATGAAAATAAAATAAATTCTAGTCATCTAGTAGAAATTTGATGAAAAACACACTAGCATGAAAACTAAAATTTTATTTTACTGGTGCAAATAACAGTACCTAATATTATGCCAGAAAAGCCATAAACTACCACACTAGTCTAGATTGTAACCTAAAATAACAAAAACAAATCAATGAACCTCTAACAGGCCGAAAAATAGTAAAAAAAACCATAAACCGTAATTAAACTAGTAACTTGAAATCTAGCCTGTTAGTAACTTTAGAAAAAGCAAACAATACTCCTAAAATCTGTCTTACAAAACTTAAATGAAAAACTTACAAGTATAATTTAAAAAGTATATTATGAGAAAATTATAAATAATAGTACCCCACTAGTATTATAAAATATATACCAGAAACACAAACTTAAAAACTTACTAGTAATTTAGAATCTATCCTGTTAGTAACTAAGAAAGGAAAATAGATAATGACTCCTAGTGGGTCAAAAAGTAGAAAAAACTATTAGTAACCCAAAAATTACCAAAACAAACAATCTGTTAATCTGTCTTAAGAACCAAAAACAAAACAACTAATCCTACTCAACCTCCCATCAACCATAGCCTTCACTAAAAAGTAAAAACAACATCTATATGTTATAGTAATTAGAAAATTTTAAAATAATGTTAAAGAGATATTAAAAATATACAGTATATGAACTTTAGCAAAATATAGGTAGAAATAGCAATTCAATTTTAAATGGAAACTTTTAGTATGAAATTCCATAAAAAATATAAGTACTTTTTTTTTTTTTTTTTTATTTAATTATTTAACAAATATAACACACTAACTTCAAACTTTTTATAAAACAACCAAAACACAAGAAAAGTAAGCAACACTCAATCACACAATATACAAGTAAACTGCAAAATTAAGCAAGTCTAATCTACAGATATCCAAGCCCAACTCAAACCTTAAAACCACTACATATACTACCTCCCTTTTATTTAGGTATGCTGCAATGTATTCCAGACAGGCTGGGACAACTCAAATAGCCAATAACCACTAAAAAATTGGTTTGGCTACTAGATTCCAAAAGTTACCAGCCAACTGGCTACCTGCCCATGGAAGTGATTTTTGAATTTTTTTAAATGATGGACATTAAAAAGTATTGATCTGTCTGCCAGTTTTTAAAAGCTAGGGGCCAAGCTGACCAGCAGCTCACAAACTGATATGTCCAACTCTGGTTGCAGATTAAGGATACTGCTTCTTGTGGTGATCGAGGAGGAGGGGGAGTAGAGCATAGGACCTGCTGGTCAGACTTGGACTCTCCCTAACAGGTACTGCAAATGACGAAGGTTCGTTAGAGTTGAAGTGGTGGGGCCACAGTTCGAGCTTAAGGCAAGCAGACTGCTATAATCACTACTGTTAGCATTGATTCTACACTAGAGATGTTGTGAAATAAAATTTTGCCAGCAAAACTGCCTCGGCAATTTCACTGTACAGTGATGGCAAGAATTCGTTGTAATTTTGCCACGCAAATGGGTATCTCCCAGTGGTGTCCATAGTGGTTCCCCCAGGCCGCTCATCAGCCCAAATTTAAAAAAACAAATTCTTCTCCCTGGTGTCTTGTGGTCCCTCCGACCTGATCACGGCTGAAATTGAATAAAGTCCCCCCTCCAGTTACACTGAGTCAACTCATGTGACATTGTCCCTCCCGATTTCCGAATCTGACCTTGTGTTAAAATAAAAAAATTGAATCCCCAACTCTCTGGTGTCTATTGGACCCCCACCCCTACCCTGGTATTAGATAGTGCCCACCCTGCTCCCCTCCCCAGTACCCCGATCGGGTCACTGGCACAGCCCTCCACTCATCTCCACGGCCACAGCCTGACTGAGCACCTCAGTGAATGAGTGCATGCTTTTACAAGCACACGCTCATTCATTGGATTCAGAAAGCCAGCTCTCTCACTACTACTGGAGTGTAGCGAGTACGCTGGTCTGACAAGGAATGACAAGCAAGCGCCATTCACTGAAGCGCCAGTTGGGCTGCTGGCCATGGATGGAGTGGAGGGCTGTGCGTGGTCCTGACCGGGTACTGGGAGGGGAGCGGTGGGTGTTATCTGATGCCAGTGGGGGGGTCCACTAGACACCAGGGAGTTGGGGCTTGAATTTTTTTTTCAACATAAGGTCGGATTCGGGAGTCAGAGGGACAATGTCACATGAGTTGACTCAGTGTAATGGGGGTATTTTTTTAAATTTGGCAGGTGAATCGCCGGGGAGTGGGGGCCACTAGACACCAGGGAAGAAAGCTGATGTAGTGGCAAAATTACGGAAGTTGGCCGGTGAAATTTTGCATTTTGCCCAGCTAAATATTTCATGAAATGCATGAATTCCAAAAAATATTTCGCTGGGTGAAATTTTTCAGTTTCACACAACACTATTCTACACTGAGGAACAGCAAATACTCTGCGAGTCAATAAAAGAAAATAGCTTCACCTGTCCTGCAGTTTGTATACTTTTTGGTGAGTGTGCTATCACTGGACATTTTGTGATCTGTCTTGAGGAATGCCCAAACCTGACCAGCAGACTCTTTGCTCTAAACCCTCCAGCTCCAGCTCTTAACTTCAAAAGCCAGACCATCGTGGTCTAAATCTAACTTGTTAAGATTGCTTAAAAGTGATATGATGTCCAACTATTGTTGGAAACATGTGCTTTTAATAATTTGTAGTGCAACACTTTGTTTTCTAATTTCTTTGTTTGTGTCCTATTTATCATCCTTGTCTCAGTTTGTGTGTGGATACTGGTTTGCTTCCATCTCAACCCCAGCCCTTCAGTTCAGCAGCCAGAAGAGCTGATTTGGGACTGCACAGCCTGCTGCTGTGGTTTAGTTAGTGGGTGAAGAGATGGGCTTCTTCTTCTGATTTTGGGGTGCATTTGGAGCACCGGCCTGCTTGTGTAGCTGGGGGAGAGTATGTGGAGTGAAGGGCCTGTGGTCTAGCTGGAAATACATTCCCTCCTCTGACAAACCTAATTATGGTGAATTTACATGTAGTGTATTGTCCGGCAAGAGTTTAAAGGTGACACGCAAAGAAACACTGCAGCCGCTCCGTTCCCACATACCTTGCAATGCTGCTGTGGGAGTCTGGGGCTGCAGTGATCTTAATTTTAATTCACTGTGTGTTTTTTTGCTACAAACTGCCCGAAGCGTTAGGCCAGTACAAAGCGCCGCGGTTCCCAATTGAGCGGGCACAAAGAGTCATGGGTATTGCACCCATTTAGAGACGTCGCTACCACCACTGCTGTTATTATAGTAGCAGTGGCAGTACTTTATTATGTTTAATTTATAGCTTCTAAGGGGTTTTCATACATGTACTGTTACTTACAGCAACAATCTGTCCAGGTGTTGCTGTACATAACATTACAGATAGCATCCAGTGCCTCAACCCTTTGCACCACTGGGCTGGCTTTTCGCCTGAAATTTTGCATGTGCAATGTGGCACCATACGTCTCTGGATCCAGAAAGTTTCGTTCTGGTCGGTTTGCAGTTGTGGAGCTATGGAGCATGAAAAAGTGTGAAAAATCCTCAAGTGTGTGAAATTCTTTGCTCGTCTCCACAGCCTGAATGGTTTGTCCATCAGGTCCGAACTTTTCAGGGTATATGCAGACTGGGTCAAGGAACTGCCTCTTGAAGGTTTGGTGAAAAATATTAATCCGTTTAAAAGTTATTAAAGTTTCCCAGTATTGCCTATGGGGAAAAAATATATGTGTACCACGAAATGAGAATGCTCAGAACCCGCAATTTCAAAATTTAATAACTTTTGAATGCATTATTATTTTCTATTTCACCAAACCAATACTGAATTGTTCTGTAGGATAACCTCTTTCTACCCTGAACATTGCAGGCCAAAATATTAATCCATTCAAAAGTTATAAAAGTTTAAATTTCCATTTTATCCTGTGGGAAAATATATGTGCACCCATGTTATTTTGCCACTTCATAGCAAAAAAACGGATAGGGCTTTTGGGCTGAAATTGCAGGGTGGCAAAATCTTGTCCTAATGATGCACCTCTTGGTGAAAAAATTTACACCAGTTCCATAGTTACGGCTCTCTGAAAATGCACAATTTCCCATAGGATAACATTGAACCGCCCATGGCGCCCATATCTCGAAAATGGTTCGAGATCTGGATTTTTCGCTACTCGCTGCTTAGTCCACTGTAAGATAAGCTTGTATGGAGGTTTCCAAGTCATGATTATGACTGCAGTGGAATTTTTTTCATAGTTGTTACGGTTACTGAAATATTGCCAAACTTGCGTTACAAGGGTTCCTTTTCTTGTCTCTAGGCCTGTGGTGTGTCTCCGTACATATGTATAAGTTGGAGCACAGGGCGCAGAGGGCCCATGCTCCCATATATGCGTATTAGTTTCACAAAAGTACCAGGTAGTTTTGCAAAAGTACTGGTACTTTCACGAAAGTTCTAGGTAGTTTCTCGAAAAGCACAAGGTAGTTTTGCAAAAGTACCATTGATTGACATGGGAGAACTTTCGAAAAAGTCCCTAAGTACTTTAACGAAAGTTCCTCCATGCAAATCAATGGTAATTTCGCAAAAATACCGGTACGTTCATGAAAGTACAGCTGAAAATCAGCCCCAAACCATACATTTCTTTGCCACGTCATAGCAAAAAAATGGTTAGGGCTTTTTGGCTGAAATTTGCAGGGTGGCAAGCACTTGCCCCACATATGTGCCTTTTGCTAGTTTAGTGAAAACATTTACAATGATTCCATGGTAACAGCACTCCAAAGTTGTGCAGTTTCCCATAGTATAACATTGCACGCCTTTCGGTGCCCGTATCTCATGTCTCTAGGCCTGCATTATGTCTCTGTACTTGTGTATAAATGGGAGTGCAGGCCCAGTGGGCCTAGGCTCCCACATACTGTATGCATACCATTATGCAAAAAATTGGGAGTGGGGGACTTGCCATTATGCAGTGGTCTCCCACAGGGACATGAGGGTTCATTACAATGTCTCTACAGTTATGGATATTTGGTAGCGCAGGGCCCACTCTAAGAAATGGATAATGGGCCCTGCATTCCCACAACCATATATCACTTACATTACACTTTCTCAAAAAGAAGGGAAATTCATTACAAAAAACTGCAATAATGTACCATTAGGGTTGCAACATGAGAAGTAGGGAAATTCAACCTTAAAATTGACACGGGTAACACCACACCCCCACACTGCATGCAGGAACAGGCATGACGGATGCGTTTTGGCATTATGAACCCTAATGCTAACCCCATTTCATGAGTAACTTAAGATTGGTATAGTGTAGAGCAATGGGGTGAGCACTGGGGCTCAAAACACCCAAACACATCCATCATGCCTGTTCCTGCATGCTCAGTGGGGGGGCGGTGTTACCTTTGCCAACCCTAAGGCTGAATTTCCTACTTTTGATGTTGTAGCCCTAATGGTGCATTAACACATTTTTTGTAATGAATACTTTATATATGTGTATATACCTTATTTGTATCATGTTATCACAGAACATGACAATATGTGTTACATATAGTAAACAGACCATCTGATAAATCTGCATTTGGGGATGAACCCTTAATCAAAGGAAAACACTTGCATTAGCTATATAGTGGTACATTAACAGAGGCTAATTCTGTAGTTTATACCAGATTAAAGTCCAACATTTGCTGTGTAATTGAGTCCAATGGCAACATGGCTGTTTTGAAATGAAAGAATTGCCGAGCAATACTCGAGCCTAAAAAAAACACGTCCCAGAAGGGACTAGTTGCCATGTGTAAACCTTAATGTAAAACAAGCTACTAAATAGATTCATGCAGCAGAGTAAATTACACCATAAGGAAAACCTCCACCCAGTTCTCCCATCAATAAAATTTGCCCAGCTAGAGAACAAGGAAGTTAAAACTCACTTTCCAGACCTTAAACCAATCTCACATTTCAAAATGTTAGATGCAGAGCAGTGCCCCATAAGTAACAATCAATTTTATTAAGAACATCGGGGTAATGAAAGAAAAAACAACTTTGTCCCCTCTACTACTAGAGATCTGACAAAACAGTCAGGGCAGCAAAACGCCACGTAGAGCAACAGTGAGCTCATGGTTCAGAAGTTATATGAAAGAGAAACTGTTCATGCATAAGAATCTCAAGTGTCCCTGAAATCCACAAAGTCTTCACCTTCCTCCATTCGACTTCTAGATGCAGCCATTTAACGTGAAGCCCACTTACCGTCTTCTACAGGATCCAAAAACAGATGCACTTTCACTTGATGAGTGGTCCGAAGCCTGGCTGGATAGATCATGGGTATGAGGTACTCCCATGTCCCGCAGTGATCTTCACACACTGTCAAATATCTTCCTTCTCTGTCTTGTGGAATAATTAATATCCAGGAAGATATAAACCTGATGGTCTTCTTGCATGAGTGGGCCAGCATAGCAGGCACATTGCAGGATGCATTCTCGGGTTTCAACTCCAGAGGTCACAAGCATTAAAGTGCAAGGTTCCTCCGAATTCTGGGGGCGACCCCCTGGGCGTGATGCGGTAAGCATTCTGAATGTCCTAAGAAACGTTGTCTCCCTCCGGTAGCAATTTTTCAGTAAGCCATTCATTAATATACATAATTGGATGGTCTCCCTCGCAGCCTTTGGGGAGACCGATGATCTGGATGTTTGCTGACCCGGCGTGATTCTCCGAAGTCTCTAGCCTGGCCCAGAGATGTTGATTTTCCTTTACCATAAGAGTGGTAGCAGTGGAATTAGCATCTGTTTGCTTGTGGACCTCCTGTACATCTGAGCAAGTCACGTAACTGCCCAGTGCTCCCAGGTCACCCCTGAAAACAGGCGCTTGTCCCTAGTAGGCCTTACCCAGTTACCAAAGACTAAAATAAAAAAAAAATAAAAATCTCCCCTTAAGTCCATCCACCGCATTTTCAAGCACTAATACTTGCCCATTGAAATCATCCACCTTTTGGTTCAAAGTGGAGACAGAGGCGATCAGACTGGAGTTCCCGGCCCAAGGATGCCATGGTTTCTGTTGGGTTTGAATCTACTTCGGCCTGCAGGGTTGCACCAGGCCCCAAGGCTCCACCGGTTCCCTTGCTTCTATCTGTTTCACCAGCAGTTTTATCCCTCTTAGGATTACCCATTTTCTTCAAATCAGGTTCGCACTTGCTGCTAGTATTTATTAAAAACCTGTGTAGGGCTCAGAAATGGAAGATTACGATGGTTTTTAATAGATTGGCGTAGAGCTGCAAAAATCTCCCTATGTGTATATATATACTGTATGTTTTAATGTTTGTTTATTTATTTAGCTTTTGTTGACCAGGTAAGCACACTAGACAAACATATGCCTATTTTCAGGTGCGACCCGGGAGGTTACATAGGAATATGCAGACAAAAGACAAGGTTTGCACAGAATTAAGCTAGATTTCAAGGGATATGCAACAATGCAGGGTACAACAATAGAGCAAGATTAGACAGCATAAAGTAAAATAATTAGAGATTGTCTCAACATAATAGTGTAGCAGTCAAATTCAGGATTAATGCACACGCTAAAAACTTGGGTCATCCTCAGCCAGCAACCATACAGGAACAGTAAAGTGCTATCGTAGATTACATCAAGGACACAATGCTTTGGTGCAGTTACAGGCCGTGGTGAGCCTTAGATGGCTCCAAAAGGTGTTTTTAAAGCTGTTGTGAGATGTGGCACTTCAGTACAGGAAAAACAGAAATGCTGTATTCTGGACGTTTAGAGCTATTATCAAAAAACTACCCTATATATCTGTGATTGTCTTCCACTATGTGAGCTTGGGAACTATGCACTGAGAAGCTACTCCTTTATTTCCTTAAGGGTACCTAAGCTAAAAGCATGCTTTGGGAGAATGGCTATAAGCTTTGTGCTGCCATCTCTATGAAACAAAATCGCTAAAGCTTAGTACTCCGGTCAGTCTATCCTCCTTCAAGACACTATATGACCATTCGGTCAAGGAAATTTGCAACTGCTTCCCCAGATCCTAAACTTCCCTGCACTTATGGCGTATCATGATGGCATTGTCCTCTCTGCTACG
Source organism: Neoceratodus forsteri (assembly GCA_016271365.2). Lineage (NCBI taxonomy): Eukaryota > Metazoa > Chordata > Ceratodontiformes > Ceratodontidae > Neoceratodus > Neoceratodus forsteri. Next base: position 49,401,911 of record JADMNL010000031.1, on the reverse strand, counting down.
CCTGGCCCTGTGGCCTCTCCTTCACATTTCTCTAATACCTAATTGTGCTCCCCGCTCTCCTGTCCTGTGTCCTCTCTGAGGCTTTATCTGTCCCTAATCTATCCCCTACCACCCTGCCTGTGCCCTATCTCGCCTCGCCTACCACCCCCCCTTCTACCCTGTTACACTGTTTGTTTTTTCTTTTTAACTCACTGTCTGTCTTGTTTCTTATGGCATTGTATGTAATATACCATTACCTAACAATTATCCTCGTTAGTACTTCCAGCTACTGTTACTAGACACATTATACACCACGGAGAATTGAACCACTGTTTCCAAACTGTTCTCCACTTATGATTATGTTTAACTATTGTATCTCTGTATTGTATAATATTACTGAGATGTTATGTTGTGGCTGTTCATATATTGTATATCCTGTGTTCCTGTGCTAACCAAGTCCATCCTGTAAATGAGCTATGTTCAGTGGTGTTTGCCTGGATAAATAAAGATTTGATTGATTGATTGAATTTCAGATCCAAGTTTGCACAGTGCAAAGACCCGATCACCCTATGAGTGTTCAGGTTTTGGGACAGAAGAGAGATGAGTCATTTGACCTGAGTAGGTAAGCTGAGTTAGCAGGTTTAAGTAGCTCCGCTAGGACTGGTGGGGTGGCAGTTCTGACAACTCTGTCAGTGAAGCAGCCCAGTGCAAACATATGATGGTTTCCCGGAGAGAACCACTCCAGTTTCTCATACAGCTCACAACGATGAGTAAGCCAGAGAGCAGAGAGGGCAAATCAGCAAATATTATTATAAGCTACATCCCATTTTGACAGACTGGCTTTTGAGGCATGAGTGAAGGTTATAAGCCCATAGCAAAGCGTAGGGAGAAGTATACATTTAGCCAGGGCATGTTGCTGTGCGAATGTGAGACAGCTCTTTGCTCTGTAGGCCAATCCCAGTTCACTGTTCATTGCCTTACTCACATTTCTAATATGCAGGGAGAAATCAAGTTGTGGATCAAGAGTGACTTCCAGGTATTTAAGGGAGTCAACAATCCTCAAGGGGACCCATTCACACTATCGACTTTACTTAATGACATTATACTGCATAGAAACTTGATGCTCTCAAATGTGATTGAAGGGCTCTGTTCATTACGCTATCACTACAGCTGATGCTTATTAGTGAAGAAAGCTGGTCTCGCTTGATGAGGCACAGACATCACATGCTGTGCCAGCAGACTGCAAAGCGTGACTATTGCTGTGGAAAATGACGTTTTGCTTTGGAGGTTTAAAATTGTATGTCTTCTTGCAAGAGGAAAATCAACACTGCTGTACAAAGTGCTTAATGGGTGATGAGGATTAAGATAACAGAAGGAACAATAAAAGCTCAGGTTCCATTTAATATAAAGTTGAGTGTGTTACTGCACTTATTTAATGAATTGTAACAAATAAAACATAAAAAAAAAGCAAAACCTGTAACTGTGCGTTAACCAATATTGCTGCACAGTCATGTGACAGGGCTTCAACCAGTCACAGCTTTGTATTTTAGCTATCCATTTTATAGATAACCGTACCTGGTTTGTGTTTCAAGAATATTTAATCCATCCACTAAAGTAATGCAACATGGAGCATCCCTTAAACAGATAACATGCCAGTGACAGTGCTGACAAGTTTCTTTCACCTCTGATGCAATCTGCATCTATCTGCAAGTGTGGCACATATGTATCAAAGCTACTGTGCTTGTCTGCTTAATGGGAACGTGTTTCCTGTACGATTATTGCAGAGGTTACAGTAAGGATCCAGTAAGTGAACTTGTTGGCTATATTTAGCAAATAACTTCAGTTAAACAGGAAAAATACTTTTAAAATTTGTGATTTGGTGGCATCTGTGTTGCGGACAGGAAGGTTGTTGCGATGATGTCACTGCCTTATCCGCCAGTGTGCAGTTAAACTGGTTAAAGAGAATGGATCCTACAGGCAGGTATCCTGTCAAATCACGAGGAAAAGCACTACCGTTGTTACACTCTGCTTAACATAAAAACAAAGGTTTACTTCACAAACCCGCCAGAATACGGGGGCATGTTATGAAGCTTGTGGGGGAAGGGGGGACATTAAGAGGGATGTGAGGAAGTACGTCTTCACAGAAAGGGTGGTGGATGCCTGGAACAGCCTGCCAGAGTAGGTGGTGGAGGTGACAACAGTGGGGACTGAGTATCAAGCATGCGTGAGATAGGCACATGGATATAATACACTGAGGTGCAGGAGGGGCACCTGAGAACAAATAGAGTGCAGGGTGTAGTATTAGGCAGGGACCATAGGCAGCCTGGATGGGCTTACCAGTCCCTTTCTGCCAACACATTCTGTGTTTCTATGTTTAATTCATAGAATCCCTATCACTGCAACCTAATTCTTACCTTCTGCACTAGTGCACACATTAAGATTGGTGAGGCAATGACATCATCACAGTTATCTCCTGTTGACAAAATGGATTTCTCTATATCCCTGCTTAAAAATATTTTTCAATGTTTTACAGAACTCTTTTGCTAAATGTAACCTAGCAACCCGATTTGTGCAATGTTAACACCGTTGTGGCCATTATGCTTTGGTAATCGAAGAAACATATGAATGAATACCTCTCACTTATTTAATATTTGTCTTCTATTTTGCTACTTTATTGTAATTGTATCCTAATTATTTTATTGTCTTGCCTGTACATCCAGTTATTTTCTGCAGATGTAGTCCTAGCTCTGCTTTACCCATGTTTCTCAGTGACGTTACCACCTGTATACTTTGCCTGCCTAGGCCAGGGCCATGTCTGAAGAAGGCCCCATGACCAGTCTCTTAACCTGATCACTAAATAAATATATATGGAAATATCGTTTGAAAGTCGGATGCAGGCAGACAGGATAACATTTCAGTGGAAATCCATTTACCAGAGTATGTCCAATGCTGTACGGTCCTTTCTTGAATTTAAAATAAATCTAGAGAATCTAGAGACATACCTGCTGTAATGCAGGGTAAAAAGTGCTTGCTTCTTCCTAGACCAGGCACTGTGTATTTGCAGGCACTGTGTGTGTGCAGACACTGAGTGTGCGTGCAGGTACAGTGTGTTTGCAGGCACTGCGTGTGTGCAGGTATGTGTATGAGTAGGTACTGTGTGTTTGCAAGCAGTGTGTGAGTGTGTGTGTGTGTGTGTGTGTGTGTGTGTGTTGTGTGTGTGTGTGTGCGTGCGTGCAGGTGCTGTGTGTTGCAGGCAGTGTGTATGTGTCTTGTAGCGTAAGTACTAATGTGTTCTTGGGCACTGTGCATGTGCAGGCACTGTGTGCGTGTGTGAAGGTACTGTGTGTTTACATGCAGTGTGTGTGTGTGTGTGTGTGTGTGTGTGTGTGTGTGTGTGTGTGTGTGTGTGCAGGTACTGCATGTTTGCAGGCACGCTGTATGTGCAGGCAGTGTGTGTCTGTGTTTGCAAGCACTCCCTGCTGCCGATCCAACCTTATTGGGACATCAATCTGACTGCGACTGTCTCGTGTATAATAGTACTTCTTTTCCTGTTGTTGTTGATTGTAATTATCCTGCCACTGTTTCCTTGACTGGGTCAGTATGTCTATACTGACTGTTAATTGTGAAATGACATGTATGTATTTTGTTATGTTTATAGATGTATGTAATTAATTCCGGGTCACCTCTGAAAAAGGGACTATTTCGGTCTCAGTGGACCTACCTGGTCACCAAAATTTAAATAAATAAAATAACTGTGTGTGTGCAGGTACCATGTGTGTGCAGGCACTGTGTGTGTGCAGGTACTGTATGTTTGCAGGCAGTGTGTGTGTGTGTGTGTGTGTGTGCAGGTACTGTGTGTTTGCAGGCACTGTGTGTGTGCAGTTACTGTGTGTGTTTGCAGGCACTGTGTGTTTGCAGGCACTGTGTGTGCGCTGGTACTGTACGTGTGCAGGTGCTGTGTGTTTGTAGACAGTGTGTGTGTGTGTGTGTGTGTGTGCGTGCGCGCACAGTACTGTGTGTGTGTGTGTAGGTAGTGTAGGTACTGTGTATTTGCATGCACTATGTGTGTGTGTGCAGATATTGTGGGAGTTTGCAGGCTATGTGTGTGTGTGTGTGTCTGCAGGTACTGTGTGTTTGCACGCACTGAGTGTGTGCAGGCAGTGTGTGTGTGCACGTGCAGGTACTGTGTGTATGTAAGCACTGTGTGTGTGCAGGTACTGTTTGTGTGCTGGTTCTATGTGTGTGAAGGCCTTGTGTGTGTACAGGCAGTGAGTGTGTGTGCGTGCGTGCGCGCAGGTACTGTATGTGTGCAGGTACTGTGTGTTTGTAGTCACTGCATATGTGTGTGTGTGTGTGTGTGTGCGCGGCGCCACACGCACGTACTCTTTGTGTGAAGGCACTGTGTGTGCAGGCAGTGTGTGTGTGTGTGTGTAGGTACTATGTGTGTGCAGGCACTGAGTGTGTGTGTGTGTGTGTGTGTGTAGGCACTGTGTGTGTGCAGGCACTGTATGTGCAGGTACTGTGTGTGTAGGCAGTGTGTGTGTGTGTGTGTGCAGGTACTGTGTGTTTGCAGGCGGTGTGTGTGTGTGTGCGCGCGCACAGTCACTGTGTGTGTAGGCACTATGTGCTTGCAGGCGCTCTGTGTGTGTGCAGGCGCTATGTGTTTGCCAGCACTGTGTGTGTGTGCAGGCACTGTGTGTTTGCAGGCACTGAGTGTGTGTGTGTGTGTGTGTGTGCAGGTACTGTTGGTATGTGCATGTACTGTGTGTGTGTGTGTGTAGGCACTGTGTGTGTGTGTGTGTGTGTGTGTGTGTGTGTGTGTGTGTGTGTGTGCAGGCAGTGTATATGTGTGTGGAGGGAGTGTGTGTGTGTGTGCGCACGCTGGGTGTTTGAAGGCACTGTATATGTGTGTGTGTGAAGGCACTGTGTGAGTGCAAACACACAGCAGGCTTCTGCTGTTGGATTTAGTGCTGGTGAAATGCGAGGGAATAGCAACATGAAGGCCTTTTTATGCACAAGCACATATTTTACTTGTGAGTACGGGCAGACTTCCCCATTTTATGATGGATTTGATGTCAGTGAAAAGTGAGGACTGACAACACTAAAGACTAAAGCCTTAATTTGTAGGTATTGTGCTGGGGATAACAGTGAAAAGATCCCCATTTTGTAAGCATTTAATATTGGTGGAAGATGAGGAATTACATCACTGGGGACTGAAAGTCACCATCTCATGAGTCAGGTCGTGAAGTAGGAAGGAGCTTTTCCTCATGGACACAAGTGTCACCTCAGACTGGTATTTTGATGAGGTGCACTGAAGGTTCCCAGATGAGGCAGATTTAGTCGCCCAGCAAGGAGCTACTCTGAGAGGTCAAAATGTAACCAGAAATTTTATTTTGCTGGAAAGTTGGTACGGGTCACAGAAGCAGGTTTTCTTCAACAACACAATCGCTAAATAATGAGAGAATAAATAGGTGAATAAATAGTAGATAGATAGGTATTTTTATTTATAGAGTGCCCAATTCCTGAGACTCTGGGTGCTAAACAATAAAATCACTATTCAATATTATTTAAAATCACCAAACATACATAATAAAATCAGTGTAAATACAAAATGTCATTCTATCTATCAATAAAATCACATTATAAAAGGTAATTCAAATAGGTATATTTTCAGTCCCCTTTTAAAGGCTTCCGCTGATGGGGCCCCCCTTTAGATAATCAGGCAAGGAGTTCCACAGGGTTGGTGCAGCCACTGCAAATGCTCTATCTCCTGAATGCCACAGCCTCATCCTGGGAAACCCCAGGAGGCCCCCCTCGGTGGAACAGAGCACCCAGGCCAGATGGTGAGGGTCAAGGAGATCTTGCAGATAGATGAGACCCCCATCATGCAGGGTCTTATAGGTTAGGAACCCTATCTTGAAGACAAACCTCCACCTGACCAGCAACCAGTGCAGTCTGTGGAGCACTAGGGTAATATGCCCACACCTCTTTACCCCGGTCAGTAGTCTTGCCACTGCATTCTGCACCAGCTGCAGTCTCCGGAGGTTGCCTCCAGATAACGCAAGGTACAGGGCATTACAGTAATCCATCCTGGAAGTTACGATAGCATGCACCGGTGTGGGCAGGTCCTCAGGAGGGATCAGGGCTCGGATTCGGGCAATGTTCCTGAGATGATAAAAAACACTTTTGACCACGGCCAATAAATAACCTGTAAATAAAAACTAAAAGGTGTGCCTTTATTAAGTTAAATACTTTTACTGTACTGCAGCTGATGTTACATATGGCACCCTATTTTCTGGTCAACCAGTGGTATCTGTAACTACGTGCATGTAACCAGATAGACTTTAGATACAACAGTATACTCCAGGTGATCATGTTCACATTTGAGTCAAGGTCAGGATATGGAGAAAACTGAGCAAGGGTTAAGGGCTTGAAACAATGGGACCAGATACTGGACTGAGGTCCCAAATCAACCTCCAGGATGTATGGAAAGCAGTGAGCTGCAAACAGGCAGTGATTCTTTGACTCAGAACCCTCAGGGGCCTCTGGTACAAGACATACTTGCAGATAAACTTGGTTGATAATAGAGTTTAATTCTTTGGCTCAGAACCCACAGGGCAGCAGGGACAAAAGACACATGTGACCACATATTGGTTGCAGTAGAGCTGATCCATTGGTTCAGAATGCAGGAGGGCCACTGAGACAACAGACACTTGTACAACACACTTTGGTTACAGCAGAGCTGGCCCTTTGGCTCTGAACCTTGGGGGGGGGGCACCCAGAGAAGAGACACTTGTGAACACGTTAGTTGCAATAGAACTGATCCTTTGGCTCAGAACCCACAGAGGCCACCGAGACAAGAGACACTTGTGAACACACATTGGTTGTAATGGAGTCGATCCTTTGGCTCAGAACTAATGGTGGGGGGAACCACCAGGACAAGAGACACTTGTGAACACGTTAGTTGCAATAGAACTGATCCTTTGGCTCAGAACCCACAGAGGCCACCGAGACAAGAGACACTTGTGAACACACATTGGTTGTAATGGAGCCGATCCTTTGGCTCAGAACTAATGGTGGGGGGAACCACCAGGACAAGAGACACTTGTAAAACACACATTGGTTGCAACAGAACTGATCTTTTGGCTCAGAACCTAGGAGGGAGTGGCATTGGGACAAGAGACACTTGTGAACACACATTTCTTGCAGTAAGGCTAATCCATTGGCTGAGAACCCAAAGTGGCCGCTGGGACAAGAGACACTTGTGAACACATTGTTGTAACTGAGCTGATCCTTTGGCTTAGAACCCATGGGGGGCACCAGGACATGAGGCACTTGTGAACACACGTTGGTTGCAACAGAGCTAATCCTTTGGCTCAGAACCTATTAGGACCTCCAGGACAAAAGGCACTTGCAATGGAAGCAGATGTGGAAGTCTGTCTTAGGATGTTGGTCTTCAGATGCTGGCCCTTGGATGCTGGTCTTTGGTTACTGGTATTTGGACTCTGGTCTTTGGATGCTGGCCTTTGGATGCTAGCCTTTGGATGTCGGCCTCGGATGCTGGCCTTTGGATACTGGCCTTTGGATGTTGGTCTTCGGATGTTGTTCTGTGGATGCTGGTCTTTGGATGCTGTTCTTTAGATGTTGGTCTTTGGATGCTGTTCTTTGGATGTTGGTCTTTGGTTGCCAGCCTTTGTGTGATGGCCTTTGGGTGCTGGTCTTTGGATGTTGGTGTTTGAATGCTGTTTTTTGGATGTTGGTCTTTGGATGCTGGCCATTGGATGTTGGCCTTTGGATACCGGCCATGGATGTTGGTCTTCTGATGCTTTTCTTTGGATGTTGGTCATTGGATGCTGGTCTTTGGATGTTGGTCTTTGGATGCCAGACTTTGTGTGATGGCCTTTGGATGCTGGTCTTTGGATGTTGGTGTTTGGATGCTGTTTTTTGGATGTTGATCTTTGGATGCTGGCCATTGGATGTTGGCCTTTGGATACCGGCCATGTATATTGGTCTTCTGATGCTGGTCTTTGGATGCTTTTCTTTGGATGCTGGCCTTTGGATGCAGCCTTGGATGCTGGCCTTTGGATACCAATCTTTGGATGTTGGTCTTCGGATGCTTTTCTTTGGATATTGGTCTTTGGATGCTGGCCTTTGGATTCCAGCCTTGGATGCTGGCCTTTGGATATCGATCTTTGGATGTTGGTCATCGGATGCTGATCTTTGGATGTTGGTCTTCAGATACTGGTCTTTGAATGCTGGTCTTTGAATGCTGGTCTTTGGATGCTGGCCTTTGGATACTGGCCGTTGGATGATGTTCTTTGGATTCTGGCCTTTGGATGCTGGTCTTTGGATTCTGGCCTTTGGATGCTGGTCTTTGGATGTTGGTCTTCAGATACTAGCCTTTATATGCCAACCATTGAATCCTGACCTTTGGATGCTGGCTTTTGGATGTTGGTCTTCGATGCTGGTCTTTGGATGCAGATCTTTGGATTTTTGTCTTTGGATGCCTCCCTTGGATGCTGGTCTTTGGATGCTGGTCTTCAGAAACTGGTGTTCAGATGCTGGCCTTTGGATGCTGGCCTTTGGATGCTGGTCTTTGGATGTTGGTCTTTGGATGCTGTTCTTTGGATGTTGGTCTTCAAATGCTAGCCTTTGGATGTTGGTCTTCAGATGCTGGTCTTCAGATACTGGTCTTTGAATGCTGGTCTTTAGATGTTAGTCTTCAGATGCTGGCCTTTGGATGCTGGCCTTGGGTGCTGGCCTTTTGATGCTGGTCTTTGGATGTTGGTCTTTGAATGTTGGTCTTTGGATGCCTCGCTTGGATACTGATCTTTGGATGTTGGCCACCGGATGCTGGTCTTCAGGTACTGGTCTTTGAATGCTGGTCTTTAGATGTTAGTCTTCAGATGCTGGCCTTTGGGTGCTGGTCTTCAGACACTGGCCTTTGGATGCTGTTGTTTGGATTCTGGCCTTTGGATGCTGGTCTTCAGATACTGGCCTTTATATGCCAACCATTGAATTATGACCTTTGGATGCTGGCTTTTGGATGTTGGTCTTCGATGTTGGTCTTTGGATGCAGGTCTTTGCATGTTTGTCTTTGGATACCTCCCTTGCATTCTGGCCTTTGGATGCTGGCCTTTGGATACTGGCCTTTGGATACTGGCCTTTGGATATTGGTCTTCAGATGCTGGTCTTTGGATGCTGGCCTTCAGAAACAGGTGTTCGGATGCTGATCTTTGGTTGCTGGCCTTAGATGCTGGCCTTTGGATGTTTGTCTTTGGATGCAGGTCTTTGGATGTTTGTCTTTGAATACCTCCCTTGCATTCTGGCCTTTGGATGCTGGCCTTTGGATACTGGCCTTTGGATATTGGTCTTCAGATTCTGGCCTTTGGATACTGACCTTTGGATGTTGGTCATCGGATGCTGGTCTTTGAATGCTGGTCTTTAGATGTTAGTCTTCAGATGCTGGCCTTCCGGATGCTGGCCTTGGGTGCTGGCCTTTTGATGCTAGTCTTTGGATGCAGGTCTTTGGATGCCTCCCTTGGATACTGGCCTTTGGATACTGACATTTGGATGTTGGGTTTCAGATGCTGGTCTGCAGAAACTGGTGTTCGGATGCTGATCTTTGGATGGTGGCCTTAGATGCTGATCTTTGGATGCTGATCTTCAGATGCTGGTCTTTGGATGTTGGTCTTTGGATGCCGGCCTTGGATGCTTGCCTTTGGATACTGGCCTTTGGATGTTGGTCTTCAGAAACTGGTCTTTGAATACTGGCCTTTGGATGTTGGTCTTCGGATGCTGGCCTTTGGATGCTGGTATTCAGATAATGGTCTTCGAATGCTGGTCTTTGGATGCCAGCCTATGGATGCTGGCCCTTTGGATAATGGCATTTGGATTTTGGTCTTCTGATGCTGGCCTTCAGATAATGGTCTTTGGATGCCAGCCTTGGATGCTGGCCTTTGGATGCCAGCCTTGGATGCTGGCCTTTGGATAATGGCGTTTGGATGTCGGTCTTCAGATGCTGTTCTTAGGATGTTGGTCTTCAAATGCTGGCCTGTGGATGTGGGTCTTCAGATGCTGGTCTTTGAATGTTGGTCTTTGGATGCTGGCATTTGGATGCCGGCCTTGGATAATGGCCTGTGGATGCTGGTCTTTGGATGCTGGTTTTTGGATGTTGGTCTTCGTATGCTGGTCTTTTGATGCTGGTCTTCAGATACTGGTCTTCAGATGCTGGTCTTTGGCTGCTGGCCTTTGGATGCCGGCCTTGGATGCTAGCCTTTGGATGCTGGCCTTTGCATACTGGTCTTGGGATGTTGGTCTTCGGATGCTGTTCTTTGGATGCTGGCCTTTGGATACCAGCCTTTGGATACTGGCCTTTGGATGTTGGTCTTCGGATGCTGTTCTTTGGGCGTTTATTTATTTAAGTCTCGGAATTACAAAAACCTTAGAGTCAGAGACTTGTTTACAAAGGTTCCACGTCTGAGCATACAATAGGATAGAATACAGACAAAGTACAATAAAATAGTACAGATGATAGGATGTTGAATCACAGGGCAGAATTATGTGGAAAACAAATGTATACACATTTGGGTAAGAGTTAGCATTGTGTATGTTTGTGGATACAGTGGGCGCAGATGATAATAGAGGGCAACAGACAATGAGAACATTAGGTGACACTTGAGTCATCAGTGAGTAGGTATTGTCAAAAGAGCATGGGATTCCAATCCCAGTGCAAATTGATAAATAATGAAGAAGGTGACAGCATGAATGTGTGTGAGGAAACAGATGTGTGTGTGGGGGTTACAGATAGAAAATATAAGTTCACGAATTACAGGTTGGTGGACCAATAGTGTGATGCAGCAATGTCTGAGCAGTCAGACTATTGGTTTTGTTAAGTAACAGAGTGGAGAGAGAGGAGGAAGGGCAAAAGCAGAGCAGTAAGCAAGTAGACTTTGTTGGGTCGAGGGTTGAAAGGAGTGGAGTGGTATGGGGGGAAGAGTGTGAGGGAGGGAGCACGGAGGACATAGCAGTGACAGAGAGAAGGATCAGGGAAGAGTGTAGAAAATCTGGGAGCTTTCAGAGTGTGAGGATAGGGGAAAGGGAAGGGGGTGACAGGCAAAGGGAAAGGGAGCTGATAGAGGGAGGAAAGCTTGCCTTTGGATGCCGGCTTTTGGATGCTGACCTGTGGATGCTGGCCTTTGGATGCTGGTCTTGGATGCTGCTCTTTTGATGTTGGTCTTCGGATGCAATTCTGTGTATGTTTGTCTTTGGATGCTGGCCTTTGAATACTGGCCTTTTGATGCTGGCTTTTTGATGTTGGCCTCTGGATACTGATCTTTGGATGTCGGCCTTTGGTTGCCAGCCTTTGGATGTTGTCGTTTGAATGCTTGCCTTTTGATACTGGCTTTTGGATGTCGACCTCTGGATACTGATCTTTGGATGTCGGCCTCTGGATGCCAGTCTTTGGATGCTGGTCTTGAACAGGAAACCCTCCTCACTGCTCAACGGAATCCCCCAGCTAATGAGCTGGTGCAGCTCCTAGACTTCCTGAGCTTCCTATCAGGGAAGGGACATCACTTGGCAATGTAACAATGGTGCTTGTCCTAACTATCACCCTATTTCTAGCTGGGTTGACTGCCCCACTGTGGGATCAGAACAGGAGTTGGGCGCCACTTGTAGAAGAGGGCAGGTGATCCAGACCAGCCAGGTTAGTAATGCAACCTTTTGTATTAGCAGAGGCACTGATTAGTTTCAGAACAGCGACATATTACAAAGCACCTACTGTAGGTAGCCATAGTCAAAGCACCCAGAATTTTAAGGCAGTTCGAGAGGGTACTACAAAGTAACAGTCTGCTTAAATGCAGTAGCAATTAGGCAGTTCAAGTAGGGGGCCAAAACAAGTAGTCAGTCTCTGCATGGGTCACACATTTGGCAGTCTTTTGAAGCAAGAGACACCACACAGATTCAGATCGTTTAAGCAGAAGGAGCACCACATAGAAATCCAAGTAGTTTATTTAAGCAGAAGTGGCACCACACAAGTTCATGTAGTTCCTTCGGCATAAGGAACACCACACAGATTCAGGTAGTTTGTTTAGGCAGAACGGGCACCACACAACTACAGATAGAGCAGCTGACACAGTTTGTTTATCTTGTGCTGGCTTCATCTTTGGGTCCTAGTACCTTTCACTTGTGTTTTACATTATTTATCTTCTTGCTTTGATTTGTAAAAGTATTGTATTTTCATTTTAAAAAGCGCAGATATGAACGCATAGCCACAGCCGAAGTAATACTTCCTGAGCAGCCCGGTCCCTGCAGTTGTGATGCCAGGTAGGGATCCCGTTAGTGCGACTGCTAGTGGGCTGTCCCATTATTACTACACAGTCATCTGCAATGCAAACCCTTACTGTGCTTCTTTGTTCTGCATTACATATATTATGCCAAAGGTCTTATAGTCAGTGTCTTCAGCAGCTCTCAACCTAGCTGAAGAAAGACTGGATGCTGAACTATCTAGTAAGAAAAGAGTCCAAAACAGCAAAGTATTAGAGTGCACGTACCTAGGCTTTGTCAATACAAATATTCAAACAGTACTGCCGTAGCGGGCAGGCCAACACCTCTCTAATATGCTGTGTTACTAACTAATCCATGGTACTGGTCCAGGCATCCAGATAACTCATATACAGGTTTCTCGCTAATACGTTGAATAAAGTGCACTGGTCACGTCCAATGGGTACGACGGTTAGTGCATTGATGAAAAAGTTCACAAGATGGATATTTAAAATGCACTTTTTTCAACCACACTAGCAAGAAATCTTTATATGAATCATCTGGATTCCTGTACCTATATCATGGATTTTAGCTGAGCTGCTGTATTTGACAGATTTGACCTGAGTTGAATCTGAGTTGTGGCGCGATCATGACAGTGGTAAGCCTCATTTAAAAGCCAGTTTGTAACACAGTGTATTAGAGCAGCGCTGTCCTGCCCCCTACTGTGGTGCTGTTTAAATATCCAGTAAGAAGGCTGCCCTTTTGAAAGTGATTGAGGAGGAAGAAGAGTGAGTGAAGTGAGAGAAGTTGAAGCTCTAAGGCTGCCCAGTGTCCAGAGCTTCAACAGGCCACAAAGTCCCAGAAAAGAAAATGAACTATCTCTTTCCCATCTGATGCTGTAAGTAAATCAGTGACAGTGTCGCAACTGAACTTGGCAACATCAAAGGTGGCTTCCCCCTCGCGACTGCCAAAATCAGCTGATCGGCGAGCAACTGATGGACCAAAGTAGCAGAGTGTGAAAAAATTTCTCAAAATGCAAAATACAGCTCCACCTTTGGCACCAAGTGTTTCTTCGGAATTATTACAGACTTCTCAGGAGTGAAGGGAGACTGTTGCCAATCCTCTCCCTGTCTCTGCATCAGTCTGTTTGTCAGGTCTATATCCTGACATGAATTCTGCCACCTAACATTGGGAGCCCTATCAGACAGACAGGAATGAGCAATGTCCCTCCGCTGCCAGTGAGGCTCAGGCCATACCTGCTGTGGGTCGAGGGGTGACTGCTGCTGGTTCCACCATCGGACGGTGCCTGTCCGAGTGCGCCCATGATTAGGGTGCCAGGGATTTGAGTTTGAATCCCACATGTATCGCCCTTCACGCCCCTAACTATAGATTCTAACCCCTGGGGGCGGACCTCGGGAAGAGGCAGCTGAATAGGATTTTGGCGCCCTGTTAACGAGCGTGATAAGACTGGTGCACAGATGCCCAGAAGAGACTGCTGCTACCACCCAGGAAGGTCTACTATTTCCAGCCCACTTCTGGCATGGGCTAAGTGAGGATGAAGCACTGCATCAGGCAGGGTGGAGGAAGTTGGACTCAGACCAAATCTGGAGGCCTCCTGGGTGGTAAGGGCTAAAGATCTGGGCAAGACTGTGGAGGATGGAGCACCTTTTACTAGTCCAGGGGAAAAGGAGGTGCCTGGACATGATCAAGGCTCACTGTATGCCTCAGTTTCTACTCGGGTAAGTGCAATTTCTCTGCAAATTGTGAACGTGACAAGCCAGTCTCTGGTGGACTGGGGATGGGTATAGGAGCTGGTGCTTTGGGACTGCAGGTTCCAACTGTGGACTGTCTCCAGGTTCCTTTTTATTTTTCTAGTTCTTCAGAACACCCAGTCCAGTTTCCTAGTAGCCAGAAGAATCCTCCTGTGGCTCAGAATGTGGCAGTTTTTGTTTCCCATTGCAAGCTGCTTTTTCTGTTTCACCAGCTCCAGAGGTGGGTCATTTTCATGGAGCAGAGAGTGGAAATGCTGTACTGGAGCAGCATAATTTGGAAATTCCTGCTGACCTTCGTTTTTCTTCGGCCCTGGTACTGTTTAAGGCACAGATTGGAGGATGGAGGACTGTACTAGAAGTGCCCCAACCCTCCAGTTATCCCCTTGTCAAGGCTCCCATAGGGGAAGCTTTGGCAAGCTTACAGACTGAGTTCGAGAGTGCCGCTGTTCTCGTTTCTCGCTCTGTGCCAGCAATTGCTGGTGAGCAGCAAGATGCACCTATGTTCCCTGTCTCTATGGAACAAACTGAATCAAACCATATACAGCATGATAATGCATATACCGTATATACAGTATCTACAGCATGATAATGCATATACAGCATGTACAGCATGATAATGCATATACATCAATGATAATGCATATGCAGCATGATCATGTACATACCGTATATACAGTATCTACAGCATGATAATGCATATACAGCATGTACAGCATGATAATGCATATACATCAATGATCATGCATATACAGCATGATAATGCATATACCGCATATACAGTATCTACAGCATGATAATGCATATACAGCATGATGATGCATATATCGCATATACAGTATCTACAGCATGATAATGCATATACTGCATATACAGTATCTGCAGCATGGTAGTGCATATACAGCATGTATAGCATGATACCGCATATACAGCATCTACAGCATGATAATGCCATGAGCCTGGGCGAGGATCCTTCTGCAGCTGTCAAGTGTGCAACATTGACATTTCTCACTTCAGATAAGCAGTGCCGCTCCTGCTATAATGACAGCTTTCCCCTAGCTGACATCACCACGACTTCCAAATGTGAGCGGCAACGCTGCCACACTACGTGAACGCTCATGTGAATGACGGCAGAGAAAACAGTAACAAAAATAAAAGGGTAAAACACACTATCTCTCACAAAAAATCAGTACACTACTTTACATAATGTTATGTCTCCATTTCAAAAACGGACACTTGAACAGATTGTGTCAGCAGCTCTAGGGCACCACACAGATTCAGGTAGTTCCTTTGGCAGAACGGGCACCACACAGATCTGGGTTGTTCATTCAGCAGAAGAGGCACCACACAGATTCAGATAGTTAATTTAAGGAGAAGGGGCAACACACATATTCAGGTAGTTCTTTTGGGCAAAGAAGGGGCATCAAACAAGTTCGAGAAGGGGCAACAAATGGGGTAGGCTAGTAACTGGGCAAGATCCTCAGTCTCTGTGGCATGGAGGGCAGTAATGCTTTACATGCAGCTCAGTGTACAATCTTGTAAATATCCATCAATACTCACCATTGTCCCTCAGTATTTGCTCCTATGGAGCTTCTCTTTATCCAACCCTATGGATGTTTTCTATGGTGCCTGAGGCCCCCCTCCCCGAGTCTCTGGTTCCTCTGGGGCTTGCTTAATTAATTCCCCATGGGGCATCCCCTTTCACTGCAGGGCCTGGCTTACCCTGACTAGCTTCCGAGGGGCATCTCTTTCCTGCTCTCCAGGGGGTTTTGGGGCCTGATTTAATCTGTCCCCTCGTGGAGCTCACTTGTTAGTCCAACAGTCCAGGGCCTGGTCTGGCCCAACAGTGCTCCTGTGGAGCTTTCTACATGCCCTATGGGCGGTCTGGATGCTGGGGCTCCCTCACACACCCATGCGGCTTCAGCTGCTCTCATTTGTACCATTCTATGCTATTTACTCGTTAGGAAAAAAAAAAATTGTGTTTTGAGCGGCCAGCACTGCTTGATGTGCTGCTGCCACTCTCACCGCTGTAACCCAGGATAAACTGCTGTAAGGCAGTCTGGTGCAGGAAGGCCCAATTGGGAAACACCACTCTCACTGCTCTGCTGCTTCTCACATACAGTGAATCCTCCAGGATGAAACCCAACTCTTCAGCATTTTGTGGCACTCTGCAGAATGCTGCAGCAGACCTACTGAATAAAGCAATATAATCTCAATGGCAATTTAGTCGCTTTTGTCATTCAGGAAAATGTGACACTGCCAGGATGAAGTGAATGCCACAGTTTGCTGCATGACAAAAGGGACTAATTGCTATTGAAATTGCATTGCTTTATTCAGTAGGTCTGCTGCAGCATACTGCAGAGTGCTTTAAAAGTGGGTTTCATCCGGGGGGATGCCACTTTACTGCCACGGCTGCTGACTCACTCTCTCACTCGCCGCCGTGGCCTGACTGTGGCTGATGAGGGACTGGTAAAAAAGAAACCAAAAAAAAAGAGCTGTACTTGGCTCATACCACGGCCTGGGCCAGAGGGGTGCGGAAGGGAAGTTAACAATCTGAGGTATTGCTGCTGCTGAGGGGTCCTGTTTGGGGTCAGTACCCATGGGTATGGTTGTGCTGGCAAGAGGTCAGAGATGGCCTGACCAGTGGAACCCCACTGGCTCTGGGAACTGTTACTGCTTCTGGGGTGGACTGCTAGACTCATGCAGCCGAAAGGACAGATGAGACATCGAACATCACTCACTTCTAGAAGGGAGCCGCCACTGCTTGGGTTGCCAGCTGGATGATGGAGGAGCACAGCCAAAACTGACAGGACCTGCTTCAACAACCAAGTAGGCCTGTAGGGCCACCATTGCCCTTGTGTCCTTCCTGCCTTGCGGTCCTGACTCTTTTTCTCAACAGCTGCTCTCTGCGGCCTTTCTAAAGGTTTGGAGTTCTAGACTGGAACCCAGAGCACGAGCCACAAAAGGTTCTTGAATTTTGAATTCTCCCACAAGCTGGGCAGGGACAACAACCCCAGCTCATAGCTCACTCCTAACTCATGGTGCCTGGTGAAGAGGTGTCTGTGAACTAAGCCAGGCTGCAGGGAACAAAAAAAATGCTTAAAATGCAGCCCAAGCTTGAAATTTAGAGGGGAACCGACTTTTATAGGGGATGTAGGCTGCTGGTGGGAAGTTACTGGTTATGTGGGATTATGGGCTGTGGGGAGGGATTTGCACAGGGCTACTGGCTGGCAGCAGGGGAATCTGGGGTACTGCTACGGAACTGGTGCTACCTACAGTGGGCAATCTGCCCTGTTTAAACAAACATGTCCCCACACTATTTCCTTCATCCACTGACACGTACATAACTGTTCCCTGAGCTCTCTGTGGGCTTTTAGGGGCCCCAGAGAAAGTACTGTACTTTGCTCCCCTGCTATGCCCCCTTGGGCATCCCAGACCTATTTCTGGAGGGCCCCTACTCTGGGATACTGTATGAACACTTCAGTTTATGCACAAGCAGATGCTGTGCTGGTGAGTATGGTGCAGGCTTCCCCTTTCTGTGATGGATATAATGCAGAAGGGAAGAGAAGGGATTGAAAACACTGGAGGCTCTCTGTTTATTCCTTATACTGTCTCTGTTCAGACTTTTGCATAATATGACAAATTTAGTGCTGATGAAAAGTGAGAATTAAGGTCTTTACTAACATATGTTCCAAATGCAGCAGATCTCCCTCCCCGCGCTTTGATGGACTTGGCTATGTTGAAAAGTGAAAAACTGATAGTACTCAATAGAGAAACCCTGTTGTTCTAAAGTCCAGGAACAGTAAGGGCCAAGTTGCTGACTTCCCTCCCCATGTAGTGTGGAATTCAGTACCAGTGAAATGTGAAGGGCAGACAGCACTGGAGAACAAAGCTATATGTTTCTGCATATCCCAGAAAAGGTGACAGCTCCCCGAACTACTACACCAATGCATCATATAGTAAGGACCAGACTGTATCCCTTCCGGGACCTTTCATCCTTAGTCATTATACTGCAGGGAACCAGGGTCATCTGCATGCAGTGTGGCATGCTGCCTCAGGGCCATTCAGCCCCTCCCCCACGTTGGACTTCTTTGAAGTCAGGACCAGTGGTACGTGTACACTTGTTCTGATATTGAGGTATAAACAAAAGCACAGACCCGACCTGGAGTTGAGACTGCCTGGCCCATTTCAATGCTGCCTGAGTGGAAATTCCAATGCAGATCTTTAGCATCGAAAGGCTGACTCCTCATCCATTAAACCGCCTCTCTTCACTCCAGCTCACATCTCTTTACTGCTACTGCAGCAGTTCCTCCTTGGCTGCTGCCAGTCGATCATCTTTGTTGTAGAGGTTGCTTACCCTCTTAATTAATTTAAAAGTACTTTACCTCACATGCCAGGTTTTTAATTAGCCAGGATGGCACGTGGGGTCTAAACAAAAATCAATTTATAGCAGTGTGGGGGCAGGTAAAAGTGAACCTTTCAATATACAGGCAGTGTTAGTACGTTGTAACTCTCTGGAGACAGAAGACATATTGTGAGCTCTCAGAATTAAAAGCATGATATCTGAGCAAATGTAAATGGTGGCACTGGGTAAACAACCTGTCAGTCACAGCTTGCATTAGCAGAAATAGAGGAGGGAGAAAGTGAATAAACAGAATGGAGCAGATTTTATATAGCGACTTTCACCCCGCTGTGTACCAGATTACATTACAAAGCAATGAGATAAGAGACTGATAGAGCAGGGTTTGTGTGTGGCACAGTATATAGGCAGCAGTCAGTACTGACAAGTGCAGGGACTGTGTGTGGAACAGTACACAGGCAGCAGTCCATACTGATAGTGCAGTGACGTGTGTGGCACAGTACATAGGCAGCAGTCAGCACTGATAGTGCAGGGACTGTGTGGCACAGTAGCAGCAGCAGTCAGTACTGATAGTGCAGGAACTGTGTGTGGCACAGTACATAGGCAGCAGTCAGTACTGATAGCACAGGGACTGTGTGTGGCACAGTACATAGGCGCAGTCAGTACTGATAGTGCAGGAACTGTGTGTGGCACAGTACATAGGCAGCAGTCAGCACTGATAGTGCAGGGACAGTGTGTGGCACAGTACACAGGCAGCAGTCAGTACTGATAGTGCAGGGACTATGTGTGGCACAGTACATAGGCAGCAGTCCGTACTGATAGCGCAGGGACTGTGTGTGGCACAGTACATAGGCAGCAGTCAGCACTGATAGTGCAGGAACTGTGTGTGGCACAGTACATAGGCAGCAGTCCGTACTGATAGTGCAGAGACTGTGTGTGGCACAGTACACAGGCAGCAGTCCATACTGATAGTGCAGGGACTGTGTGGTACAGTACACAGGGTAGTACAGGGACAGTGTGCAGCACAGTACACAGGCAGCAGTCAGTACTGATAGTGCAGGGACTATGTGTGGCACAGTACATAGGCAGCAGTCCGTACTGATAGCGCAGGGACTGTGTGTGGCACAGTACATAGGCAGCAGTCCGTACTGATAGTGCAGTGACTGTGTGTGGCACAGTACATAGGCATCAGTCCATACTGATAGCACAGGGACTGTGTGTGGCATAGTACATAGGCAGCAGTCCGTACTGATAGTGCAGGAACTGTGTGGTACAGTACATAGGGTAGTGCAGGGACAGTGTGCAGCACAGTACACAGGCAGCAGTCAGTACTGATAGTGCAGGGACTATGTGTGGCACAGTACACAGGCAGCAGTCCATACTGATAGTGCAGGGACTGTGTGTGGCGCAGTACATAGGCAGCAGTCCGTACTGATAGTGCAGGGACTGTGTGGCACAGTACACAGGCAGCAGTCCATACTGATAGTGCAGGGACTGTGTGTGGCACAGTACATAGGCAGCAGTCCGTACTGATGGTGCAGGGACTGTGTGGTACAGTACACAGGGTAGTGCAGGGACAGTGTGCAGCACAGTACACAGGCAGCAGTCAGTACTGATAGTGCAGGGACTAGTGTGGCACAGTACACAGGCAGCAGTCCATACTGATAGTGCAGGGGACTGTGTGTGGCACAGATCACAGGGCAGCAGTCCGTACTGATGGTGCAGGGACTGTGTGGCACAGTACACAGGCAGCAGTCCATACTGATAGTGCAGGGACTGTGTGTGGCACAGTACACAGGCAGCAGTCCGTACTGATAGTGCAGGGACTGTGTGTGGCACAGTACATAGGCAGCAGTCAGTACTGATAGTGCAGGGACTGTGTGGTATAGTACACAGGTAGTGCAGGGACATGTGCGGCACAGTACAGGCAGCAGTCCGGTACTGATAGTGCAGGGACTATGTGTGGCACAGTACACAGGCAGCAGACCGTACTGATAGTGCAGGGACTGTGTGTGGCACAGTACACAGGCAGAAGTCCGTACTGATAGTGCAGGGACTGTGTGTGGTGCAGTACATAGGCAGCAGTCCGTACTGATAGTGCAGTGACTGTGTGTGGCACAGTACACAGGCAGCAGTCCATACTGATAGTGCAGGGACTTTGTGGTACAGTACACAGGGTAGTGCAGGGACAGTGTGCGGCACAGTACACAGGCAGCAGTCAGTACTGATAGTGCAGGGACTATGCGTGGCACAGTACATATCATTACTGATAGTGCAGGGACATTGTGTGATACAGTGCATAGGCAGTAGTCAAGTAAGCCTGCTAATGCCACACGCTCAGCCATCAAGCATTAGAAGCTGTGTTGTTGGGAGGTGGAGGCCTGCAATTTCAAAAGTTTAGATGCAGAACTTGTGGGAGTTTTTATGGCTACAGCTGCATCCCTCCTGTAAATGTGCTAGATTGTTTGCAGACAATGGCCTGGATTCCAGAAGGATTTAGGAGTAGCATAAGGTGACTTGCATCAGAGGGTGTGACACAAGTTGTAACTTGCGTCACAATGTTGACACAGCTCAATTCTAGAGCGGCAGCCTGTGGCTGCCATTGGCCTGCTCGCCACAGGCGCCTTGCACCGGGGTTGGCGTCCAAACAATCCTGGGGGGCACGGCGCCATGAGGGGCTCCGTATGGCAGGCTGCCACATCCTTTTGGGATTCTGGAAGCCCACCATGAACGCAGTAGGCAGCACCACTTAGACCAGACAGGAGGTGGTCTAAGTGGCAGCGCCATAGGACTCTGGAGTGCACGGGACAATAGGGTGTCATAAGGGGCCATGGTGTTGTCAGGGCACAGTTGTGGACACCGTGACCAGTGTGTCTGATCCAGGTCCCTGCCACTGTAGCACCTCACCACCCCTCAAATGGCATCCAGTGACCGTGGTGATAGTATTGCCCGCACCACCATGAGTGGCGATCGCCCTCAAGACTGCCATCAGTGCAGCCAGGTAGTACGACTGCCCCTTCATCCGTGATCACCCAGTAAACCTCAAAGGGACATGCCAGGTCTGCCTCCAGGTGGTCTGGTGGCCCCACCCTCACCACCCTGGCGGGCACTGGTGGAGCACCCCACTTCCCCACCATTCATTCTGGCCAAGACCTACTTCCCGACTGTCACTACCCTCCTCAAACCACCATGGCCAGCCGTGGACTGCATTATGAGTGTATTGTATCATGTTATACGGTACACACATAAGGCATTCTCGTTGGTTGGCTGTGGTAGTGTGGAGGAGAGAGTGGCAGTCGAGAAGCGGGTCTTCAGCTAGAATTGGAGGAGTAGGTGCTTCACCACTGCCTGCCTGGGTGGCGAGGTTTAGAAGCCAGTAGACCACCAGGTACTGTTGATGGACTGGGACTGGGTGGTTGGTGGGAGCCAGGACAGGGATCGGGGCTATTGCTCAGTTGGGGGTGGGGTGAACATTTGCCTCAGCACAGATGTTGGGGACTGCTCGGATTAGCACTAGCCTGCCACAGCAGGCAATCTTCAGTGACGGCACACAGGTGTCCTGGCAGTACTGCTACAGTGCTATATGGGGACCATGCACAGCGGCTGCTCAGTACGTGCCCAGCTAACTGGCTTCCTGCCCTTGGGTCACCTGGGGAAGCCCCTGCCACGCTGGGTCTCTGGCTGTGTCACAGACTAGCGACGATGCTGCCTGTTGTGCCACTCCTTTTGGCACAGGGCTGCAATGTGCGGCTATTCCATAAAGTTTGCTGCAAGTGGGAAATTTTCTGGAATAGTACCTTTTGTGTTCGCCGCAACTGCGTCGGGCACATCCCCCATTACTGCCATAAGGTGCGCCCGATGCAGGCGTCTTCCATAATCGGGCCCATTTTTAAAAACATTCTGATGCATATAAACACCAGGGATAGAACTGCGGTTCAGTACTTCAGGTGCAGCTTTTACAGAGATGTGTACATAGACAGCATTATCTCCTTCCTCCTAAATAAATAATTAAACAAATCCACGTTCATATATTTACACCTTGAACAGCTCCATACAGTTATATACTCATGCAGTTACACATCTGTAAATTTACACATTCATACAGTTACACATGTGTACAGTTGCACACTCATGCAGTTACACATCTGTAAAGTTACATATTCATACAGTTACACATTCATACGACTACACATCTGTATAATTACACATTCATAGTTGCACATCTGTGTAGTTACACAGTCATACAGTTACACATGTGTACAGTTATATACTCATGCAGTTACACATCTGTAAAGTTACACATTCATGCAGCTACACATCTGTATAGTTACACATTCATAGTTACACATCTGTATAGTTACACAGTTATACAGTTACACATCTGTATAGTTACACATTCATAGTCACACATCTGTATAGTTACAGTCATACAGTTACACATCTGTATAGTTACATTCATACAGCTACACATCTGTAGTTACACATTCATAGTTACACATCTGTATGGTTATACATTCATAGTTACACATCTGTATAGTTACACATTTATAGTTACACATCTGTATAGTTACACATTCATAGTTATACATCTGTATAGTTACACATCTGTATAGTTACAGTCATACAGTTACACATCTGTATAGTTACACATTCATACAGCTACACAGCTGTATAGTTACACAGTCATACAGTTACACATGTCTACAGTTACATACTGATGCAGTTACACATCTGTAAAGTTACACATTCATACAGCTACACATCTGTATAGTTACACATTCATAGTCACACATCTGTATAGTTACAGTCATAGTCACACATCTGTATAGTTACATTCATACAGCTACACATCTGTAGTTACACATTCATAGTTACACATCTGTATGGTTACACATTCATAGTTACACATCTGTATAGTTACACATTTATAGTTACACATCTGTATAGTTACACATTCATAGTTATACATCTGTTTAGTTACACATCTGTATAGTTACAGTCATACAGTTACACATCTGTATAATTACACATTCATACAGCTACACAGCTGTATAGTTACACAGTCATACAGTTACACATGTCTACAGTTACATACTCATGCAGTTATACATCTGTAAAGTTACACATTCATACAGTTACACATTCATACAGCTACACATCTGTATAGTTGCGCATTCATAGTTACACATCTGTATAGTTACACAGTCATACAGTTACACATCTGTATAGTTACACATTCATAGTTACACATCTGTATAGTTACACAGTCATACAGTTACATTTATTTATTTTATTTTGAAAAGTTTTATCAGGAAAGGCATACTGAGCTACAATAACTCATTTCCAGATGCATCCTGGGGGAAAGGGGAAAAGGGGATACAATACTGAATACAGAATCAATAAAAATACGTAGTGTTAAGACTGAACATATAACCTTAATAATTAAGGCAATAACACCATATTTGTGGGGTAGGCAGGCCGTACCTGACATCACACAAGACCATTTTTTTTATATAAACACACATTAGTTTAGTAGTCATATATGTAATCTTAAATGTTCAGAACACGAGGGGGTAGTAAGAGACAACTTGAAGGTAGTAAGGGAGGACTTTGACAGAATAGGGGGATGAGGAGATAGATCGGTATAGAGATGGGCCTGCTCCCCTCCAGAATGTAAACCCTGCAAGGGGAAAGGCAGAGGATAAAGGGTAAAGATAAGGGAAAAGAGAGAGAGAGAGCAAAATACTGGTACAGGAGAGGTGGGTGAGGTAAGTTGAGGCAAGGGTGGGTGGAGCTTGGGACATAGAGGGGGAGGAAGAAGGTAGGAAATAACAAGGAAAAGAGAAGTGGGGAGGTGGAGGCAGAGAAGGCAAGCCTTACCCACAGGAGTGGAACCCCAGGGGCATGAACACTACTCAGTATAAACCCAGCTAGTGCTATAGGCTAGGTATGCCTATACATAGCTATACAGTTCATTCAGAATTACACGTTCGTTTAGTTACAAATTCATAGTTACACACACATAGTTACACATGTATACAGTTACACAATGACACAGTTATGCATGTATACAGTTACACATGTATACAGTTACACAATGATACAGTTATACATACATTACAGTTACACATACATACAGTAGTTACACATACAGTTGCACATTCATTTAGTTACAAATACAGTTACACATTCATACAGTAGTTATACATTTATACAGTTGCACATACATACAATAGTTACACAGTCATACAGTTACACACACTTGCAGTAGTTACACAGTTATGCAGTTATACATACAGTAGTTACACATTTATACAGTTGCACATGTATACAGTTACACATGTAACCCCTAGGTAGCACTATCCCAAGGCTCCTACCCCGCCTGCGTGGCTAGTTGCAGGTTAAGGGGCCTGGGTACTGAAAGCGGGTTCCTCCACACTGCAACCCCTCTTTCCCCTCTAGTGGCCTAGACAATATGCCACAAACACTTTCACAGTAGTCCTATTCAGCATACAATTCCCACACTGTTTGCACTTACCACCAGGGCTGGTTCCACCAGTTCGACCCTGGAGACCCCCTGTAAAACAAGGTTAGGCACAGCAAATAACAACAGTACAGTGCTTTTGGTACAAACTGGAACCATAGTCAGATTTAATGCAAAAAAAGTTAGATCTGATTTATTCAGGGGAATTGAACAAGGGAGGGGCGCAATCAGGTTGATTGATTCGAAAACTGAACTAGTCAGGCAATTATGCATGCACTTTCAGTCCCTACACAGTTACATGCTCTGGGTACCCAGTTGGAAGTGAGGTGGGCTAGCCAAGAACGTTGCCTGGGGTAGGCTGGTGTCACAGCTGGTTGGGGCCCTGTGATGAAAAGAAAAGGCATGCACAACCACACACAATTTATAATCCAGAGCCTAAAGGCTCAGTTCGTGAAAGGAAAAACAACAATGCAATCAGATGACAACACTTGAGATTTAGCTGTCATTGCAGGGAGCTACCCTGATTGTTACTCAAGCTACCCAATATGAGACACAGGCTAGATGAAATGGAGACTGCAGGTTGATGACTAGTTTGCCAGGAGAAGCAGGGCCCACACGAATCACCGAAGTGTCATTCCTGTTTGAGATGGTTGAGCAGGGGGCTGATCCCCGGGCGAGTCTCTGGTCAATGATGGTTTCTGTGCCTGAATTGGCTGGCTGGGCCAGGTAGCAAGGCCCAGGCTGGGTG
This sequence comes from Neoceratodus forsteri, assembly GCA_016271365.2. Classification (NCBI taxonomy): domain Eukaryota; kingdom Metazoa; phylum Chordata; order Ceratodontiformes; family Ceratodontidae; genus Neoceratodus; species Neoceratodus forsteri. Next base: position 49,376,307 of record JADMNL010000031.1, on the reverse strand, counting down.
GAACAGTTTGGATTTTGAGTCCGGTAGTGCCGGATGCAGCTACCAGCAAGCGTGGCACATTTACACAGTGGGGAACCAAATCGTGACCCACTAACAGCACAAAGCACATTTATAGTAAAGCAATCACCATACCAAATGTGAAAGGCAATCCGGCTGCAATATCAGTGTCTCTGAGCAGAACCGGGAATTCTGTGGTAAATGGATGTCCTGACAGGCCGATCGCGTATAGCAAATCTTCGGTCTTCTTCAGGTTCAGATATGGTCACTCTTCAGTGGCTTTGTCACACTCCAGTTCGGATACAGTCCAATTACTAAGGCTTTCAAAGGATTCCTTCTGGAGGGACTGCAGGCAGATAGGCCAAAAAGCAGCTGCTTGAATCATTCAAGCTGTTTATTCTTCAAACTCTAACTCCAGACTGACTCTTCTGCTCGCCATACCCATTAATTGGGGCACTACGAAATGGCTCAGAGACGTGGTCCGAAATAAAGCTTCTCTAATCTCTCTGTGTGGGAGAGCTGAAGGCACGCAGGCCAGACTCAGCCTTCCCGCCAAGTCCCCACGCTACCCCGTGGGGCAGCAGCTCAAGCAGCATGAGCTGCTCACTCCTCCAGCTCCAGCTCACTTCTGCCTCACTACTGCAGGCAGCTTGGGGATTTCCCTTTGATCCACAAGGTTCAATTGGTTGATCCATCTGTCTGTCAAAGCAAGAACTCCCCCTCCAGGTCTGTTTTGGTGCCAAAATGTAAAAACTACAATTCCTACAGAAATTTGCTCCCCCAATACCCCTGGGCACATGCTCCATTTTAGAGTCCCCAAAGGTACTGATTGGTGCTGACTGGCAGTCCAAAACCAAAATGGTGGTGCAATACATAAAGTCCATGCTGCAAAGAAGGCAGGTTAAACAAACTACAATACTATTGCCATTAAAGCAGATAAACAGTAAACAGTTACAGATTCCAATAAAGCTCCCTCTGTGCAATTAGTAATGGCACAATGGAGTGATAACACTGAAGCCCGGGTGGGACTTGAGCCTAGACACACTCGGCCGCTACCCAGAATAATTATACACTGCAAAATAGGCAGCTCTTAAAGAGACAGGCACACAGGCGATTAGGCACTCTCATGCGGTTTATTTTTAAACAGCTAAAACACAGGACAGCTGCCTGGCAGAGGGCATTTAGGCACACCCAAGGAAGGTTTTTAGGAACCCCATTTGGGAGGGGTTACATCCATACATACAGTAGTTACACATTCATACAGTTACACATACATACAGTAGTTACACATTTATACGGTTACACGTACATACAGTAGTTACACATTTATATGGTTACACGTACATGTAGTAGTTACACATTCATACAGTTACACGTACATACAGTAGTTACACATTTATACAGTTACACATACAGTAGTTACCATTCATACAGTTACACATACAGTAGTTACACATTCATACAGTTACACATAATGTATATACAGTAGTTACTAATTTATACAGTTACACATTCATACAGTAGGTACACATGCATACAGTTACACGTACATACAGTAGTTACACATTTATACAGTTACACATACAGTAGTTACAGTCATACAGTTACACAATGTATATACAGTAGTTGCTAATTTATACAGTTACACATTCATACAATAGTTACACATTCATAGTTACATGTACATACAGTAGTTACACATTTATACAGTTACACATACATTAGTTACACATTCATACAGTTACATGTACATACAGTAGTTACATATTTATACAGTTACACATACAGTAGTTACCATTCCTACAGTTACACATACAGTAGTTACACATCTATACAGTTACACATAATGTATATACAGTAGTTACTAATTTATACAGTTACATATTCATACAGTAGTTACACATGCATACAGTAGTTACACATTCATACAGTTACACATGCTGTACGTACAGTAGTTACACGGTTATAGTTACACATTCATACTGTTACATATAGAATAAGGTATGGGTTGGTGTGTGTAAAGAGAAATTTACACACACCTGAGGGGTTAGATGCTACATAAACCCAGAGAGCGAAGCTCGAGAGGTTTATGAATAGCATTTAACCCTGAGGCTGTGTGTAAACTTCGAGTTTACATGCACCTACCCATATTTTATTTTATATAATTGCTGGGTTTCCCTTTTTTCACCTCAGCAATTGTATAAAATAAAATGTTGCCATGCGGCTGGGGTCCAATTAAGTTGCAGTGCGTGGCCACGGTTGCCTTTCTTTGTTTACTTATCAAAGGTTTTTTTTTTATCTTGTGGGCAGCCGAGAGTTAATTTAAAAACTTTTGGCACATTTTAGTTGCTTTTAATTACTTATCGCCTACTCCAGGTGGCAGTTTTCTGTCCCTTAGTGGTTCAGCAAGCAGAGAGCGGTGGTGAAGTGAGGAAGTGCAGTGGGCACATGCGTAGAATGAGGGAAACCGTTCACGTCTGCCGTAAAGAACATTCCTTCATTACGGCAAATTATGCCATGATTTCCCTATGGGAAAAAGGGAAAACAGTTATATATATAGAATAATATATGGGTGGTGTGTATAGCGAGATTGTACACACCCGAGGTTAATGAGGTGCTGTTTATGAAATTCATCCCACAGTGAGGTGTGTGGCAAATTGAGTTTTACACACCACCCCATATTTTGTTTTATATAATTGGTGGTGTGTTCTTTTTTGCCTCAGCAATTATACAAAATAAAATAGGCAAACCGGGAAACAAACAGATTGTTTTCAGCCGTGGACCAGCTGGGATTTTGCGCAGTCTGCCAAGTTACAGTGCCCCACTTGTTCCAGGCATAGAGAAGTGAAGTTTTTGTATTAAAAACTTTTTGTTTATTTTTTTTTTATTGCTAAACTGACTGCTAAGCGGCAGTTGTGGCGTCCTTCCAGTGAGCTGGCACATGCCTGCTGACAGGGAAACCCAGCGCATGTTAGGTTTCCCTTTTGTTTTCTTTTTTTTTCCTCAGGCTTACAGAAAGAGACTTTTCATTTTTATATTGAGAAATCAACTTACCATCTACTTCAAGGGGTGGAAAAGTCTGCGGCCATACGGATTTGCAACAAGGAAGGAGAAACCGGCGACCGGCGCATGCGTGGTCTGAGGGAAACCTGGCATGTGTTTGCCATTATAACCAGCTGGTTATAATGGAAAATTACAACCAGGTTTCCCTATGGGAAAAAGCACACACCAATTATTATATACATAATAAATAGTGGGTGAGGGTGGTATACAAGGATGTATACCTGTCAAGGGGGCTAACTTGACTTTATTGTCTTAATTACTCCTTTGTAGCTCCTACTCTGGAACTTGTAGTCTACCTCAGGAGATTCTTAACTGCCCCAGCCTTACACAGGTCAAAAAGAGGCTCAAAGCCTTGTTTTGGTATTAGCACCATGCAACTGCAGCAATCGCTGAACTACTGCTCACTTGGTGTCCCTGTGTATGAATTATTACTTGCTTCTCTATTTGGCTACCTCTCTATCTTTATCGAGTCATTTATTCAAGCTGCACTTCCTGACCTCCCAGTCCTGGTGTTTATCATGTGTATTATACACGCTGCTTCATTCTGTAAATACTGTGAAACTTAACTTACTTTATGTATGTAACTAATATCATTGTACTCTATATGAATAGCAATTGTATGATTTCTGTAAATGACAAATACCTTATTCTTTACTGTATGTAACTAATTCCAGGTTACCCCTTAAAAAGGACTTTTTTGTCTCAGTGGCCTACCCAGTTACCAACATTTCAAATAAATAAATAAATAACAAAATTAGCCCCCCGAGATGGGTATACATCCGAGCATTCCACCCTTACCCATTGTTTATTGTATCTAATACATTAAGATGGTTATTGTTATGGCGATCACATTTGCAATCACGTTGTGGCACCTGAAGGTTTCTTGCAGCAAGGACGGAAGAGTGTGTAGTGAGTGCAGGTAGAAGTTTGGGAGATTTCTGGGTTTCAGAGGGTTCTGTGTGTCTTTTTTTTTCAGGTTCTTTTGTAGCTTGTTAATTGGTTTAGCTAGCTTCCTTATGGTGTGCTAATTGTGTTATACGTATCGTCCCATTAATTATTTGATTAATGTAGATGCATCCCTTTAATTAGGGTAGGCATATGGCTGTAATTCTTTGATTAGTGTAGGTATATAGCTGTAATTGTTTCACTGGTGCAGGTACAGTATACACTTTTAGTTGATAGATTATTCACAGGTATAAAGGGAAATAAATATGGCCTTTTCTACTGAGGAAGCTCTCATCAATGTATTATATATAAAATAAAAGGATGGGGAAGTGTGTGATATGAGAATTTAACGCACCCAAGGTGTTATGAGGAATGCTACATAAACCCCAAAGGTAAAACAATTAAAAGCATATACCTGCACTACATTAAACCATATGGGACACCAGTAATAACACAACACAACATTAGGAAGCTAGTCAAACCAATTAAGCTGCAAAAGAACCTGGTAAAAAAGACACTTAATAAAAAAACCTTCCCAAACCCAGAAATCCCCCAAATCCTACCTGTACTCATTACACATCATTCCCTCCTTGCTGCAAGAGACCTTCAGGTGGCATAACGTGATCACAAATGCAATCTCTATAACAATAACCATCCTAATGTGCTATAGTTAACACAAAGTTGGCAAGGGAGAAACACTTGGAAGTATACCCATCTCGGGGGCTAATTATGTCAGTAAAGCCACTTGCACTTTGGGTTCGTGGCCTTATAGCTGTAATTAGCCCCCTTGATGAGTATACATCCTTGTATGCTACCCTTACCCATTATTTATTCTATAGTTACATTCATGCAGTTACACATTTATACAGTCACCCATTTGTAGTTATACATACATAGTGACACATTTATAAGTCACACATTTATACAGTCAGCCCATTTATAGTTATACATACACAGTAACACATTTGTAAGTTACACGTTATACAGTCGCCATTTATAGTTACACATACATAGTAACACATTTATAAGTCACACAATTATAGTCGCCCATTTGTAGTTATACATACATAGTAACACATTTATAAGTCACACAATTATAGTCACCCATTTATAGTTATGAATACATAGTAACACATAAGTCACACATTTATACAGTCGCCCATTTATAGTATACATACATAGTGACACATTTATAAGTCACACATTTATACAGTCGCCCATTTATAGTTGTACATACATAGTAACACATTTATAAGTTACACATTTATACAGTCACCCATTTATAGTTACACATACATAGTAACACATTTATAAGTCACACAATTATAGTCACCCATTTATAGTTACACATACATAGTAACACATTTATAAGTCACACATTTATACAGTTGCCCATTTATAGTTATACATACATAGTGACACATTTATAAGTCACACATTTATACAGTCACCCATTTATAGTTGTACATACATAGTAACACATTTATAAGTCACACAATTATAGTCACCCATTTATAGTTATACATACATAGTAACACATTTATACAGTCGCCCATTTGTAGTTATACATACATAGTGACACATTTGTAAGTCACACATTTATACAGTCACCATTTATAGTTATACATACATAGTAACACATTTATAAGTCACACAATTATAGTCACCCATTTATAGTTATACATACATACGTAGTAACCCATTTATAAGTCACACATTTATATAGTCACCCATTTATAGTTATACATACATACATACATAGTAACCCATTTATAAGTCACACATTTATATAGTCACCCATTTATAGTTATACATACATGCATAGTAACCCATTTATAAGTCACACATTTATATAGTCACCCATTTATAGTTATACATGCATACATAGTAACCCATTTATAAGTCACACATTTATATAGTCACCCATTTATAGTTATACATGCATACATAGTAACACATTTATATAGTCACCCATTTATAGTTATACATGCATACATAGTAGCCCATTTATAAGTCACACATTTATATAGTCACCCATTTATAGTTATACTGCATAGTACCACAGACTGCCCCTGGATATTTACCCCTTACATACTGGTTGATGGAGTGGTGTGTTATATAGCCGTGTTTGACTGCCCCTGATATTTACCCCTTACATACTGGTTGAGGGAGAGGTGTGGTTATGTAGCCGTGTTTGACTGCCCCTGATATTTACCCCTTACATGCCGGTTGAGGGAGAGGTGTGGTTATGTAGCCGTGTTTGACAGCCCCTGATATTTACCTGTAACCCCAGATGGCGCTATCCCAGGGGCTACTACCCCTGCCTGATTTGCCACTAACAGGTTGAGGGGCCTGGATCCAATGGCGGGTGCCTCCAACCAGAGGTCAGGGTTTGCAATAGCTAAACTAACTTGGTCAGCAGCCCTCAGGGACACTGCAACCCCTTTCTTCCTACTCAGTGGCCCACACAATATATCAAAATTCACTCACAGTATACACTTACCCCAGGTCTGGTTCCGCACTGGGACCTCCTGTGAAATGAGGATACAGTGCAACAATCACAGTACAGTACTTTAACATGAACAAATACCTCAGGCAGTATAACTTTCCTGAAACAAGCAGCTCTGATTTATTTAGGGGGATATAACAAGGACAGGGAAATCAGGTTAATTAGCTTATCTCTCTAATAATCTACCTATGGCTCTGTGCACAGGCCTATCCCTATCAGTTACAGTCCCTGGGTACCCAAACCCTAGTGGCTAGTCCAAACCGTGGCAGCTGGTAGGGCCTTTCACACTGAGAAAGGAAAATTAAACAGTCAGCAGTACAGCTAATTCCATTTGGATTTAATGTAGCAATTCAACAGGGAGCGACCCTGAATTGAGTACTCGACCTCCAAATAAGATAGGGTCCTTCAATGTCAGTAGGGGCTCACTTGAGGTACACAAAACCTCTTCAACATCCATATAAAAGAAACACTATACCAGGCAGGCTGCATCTGTATCATCCAATTACTGCACAATACCGGAGAACACACAGCAGATTCAGTTCCTGACAGACAGAGTGCAATTTTCAGCAATTCCTCCAGTCTTCTACAGGTGAGCCTGGTTTCTACTCTTCAGAGATCCTTTGATTCTTTCAGGGACAGATTCAGTCTAACAAGCTGCAGACGGAACTCCTGGGCCTTACACACATTTTGACTAAAACTGCACACTAGAAAAAGCACAGGGACTCCTTCCTTCTTCACTGCCAAAGCTCAACTGAACTCCAACTCAGACAAAACGGGCGCTAACATTGGGTTCCTCCCAGTTCTTGACTGGATTGGCTGTCACTCACAATAGACTGCTGCTGTTGGTCCAAAAAGGTGCTGAAGTCCAAACTACATCTCCAGAGTCACTGCTCCATACAATCCTCTTGTGGCTGGCTCAGATTATGAGTCAAGTTCTGATTCGTCCAGGCACTCATTTCAGAGCTAGCTTACCCCACCACTGATTGGTCCAGTTCAGCAGCTCAAAACTAGAATGGGGAACTAGCAGACACAGTTCTGACTGCAAAGAAAGCAGGTTAGACAAACTGTAATTTCATTATTACTCTAAATAATTTCTGGCAAACAGTTACATCTTTCACATAGGTTCCTTTGCACTCCTAGTGACTGCAAAAATGAAGTGAATTGGCAGCAGCTCGAGCGGTACTCAGAGAAAAACACACAGTCCCCCATCAAACTAATTATGTCTGCAAACAGACAGCTCTTAAAGAGACAGTACAGAGGTTCTAAAACACTCACTGATAAATAACAAACATGAAACACCATTCAGGCTTGGAGCATTCAACCAAGCTCTGGAAGTCTTTTAGGAACCCCCATTTGCAGGGGGTTACACCCTTCCTGGCCTGGGAAAGCTTGGCGTCGCGTCAAGCAAGTACCCCATAGTTTCAACTGCAACCATATACCATTTGCATTAGGCTACGCACAGCAATCATCAGTCAATATATCATTTACCAAGAACACATTTCTGAAACATTGCAGTACGTCACTCTTTACACAGTATTACATACATTGTACCATAACTCAAATTATTACCTCTTGTACATGAAACCTGAAGAGAGGGCCCTTCTAGCTCAGTTACCTTGGGGCTGGATGGGGCAAGACCACCATACTAGAAAGAGCAACACAAGTAACGGAGTTAGCACTGATGCTCAGTTTGGGCAATGAGCTCGGGGACACATACACTCCTTTATGGACAACATTGAGAGGCAAATCCACAGGCCTCCCAAGGGAATCATAACTGAGGTGCACCACAGGCTTACAGCTCGAACCAGTCTTTCTAGGGAAACTGTTACAGTCTCTGCTCTGAGCCTCATTTTCAGCATTGTCCTCACTTGTCAGGGGAGTCTCCATGGGGGAGAGAGGCTAGAACTTGCAGCACTTTTCAGCTCAGGAGTTACAGTTTCTGACACAACTTGTTCGCTCGCATGGAGCTTTCGGGACAACTGGCAGTGGACTGTCAGGGCACTCAAAATACTCTTCTTGTTACGAGTGTATCACCAGTCTGCCCCAATCTATCATTTCCTCCCTGAAAACTCAAACAGTTCAACCATGCTAATGATTCCATTTCATCTGATCTGATGCTTGCACTTCACTTTCTGGGAGCAATGGCTCCAGGGATGACTAGAGGCTTAGACAGTCCAGAAGGCCCAGCTTTGTCCAGTATTGACTAGAAGGGATTGCCCCGAAAAACTGAGCTCAGTTCGTAAGAAGGATAGTATTCAAGTCACTCTACACTTTTCTGATATGGACTGACAGTCATGCTCAACTGGGACTTGAGGAGGGAACACTTTAACTTTGCTTCTGTAGGTGCAGACTTTCTTGATCTTTTCTTAGCAGCAGCTCTAGTCACTGGTCCAGAGAACAACTTCTAAGACCCCAGACTCAATTAAAGATTTCTCAATGGGCAGTAAATGATTTCTAGCCATTATTTTATCTCATCTAGTTTGCCACTACAATGTAAAGAGATGGTGACATCTGTCAACAATCTTGCGCTTCATGCAGTCCCAGATTCTTAGCAATGCCGATCTCCCTCCTGGAGTTCCTGTCTTTCCTTTTCATCACACCTTTCTTGTTATTAATTTCTTTTAGCAGCCATGGTTTGAACCAGTTAGTGCATGGTTAGCTGGGCCTTTAACTTTGCACATACAGCAAATAGTTGTCAGCGGAACCCATCGAGACCAAACACACATCTACTGATGATCGACTTCTCTTCCAAACATCAAGCGATAGGGGAGAATCCAGTGCATCGCACAGTGCAGTTATAAGCATGTACAAAGTGCTAATTTGTTGGCTCCATCTAAGCATCCTTTGGGTGCAAGTGCCTAGCATATCTAGATCACGGTTGAAACGTTCAGGCTATGGTCCCCTGGGGTAGTGAGAGAGGTTCTGGACTGCACCCCCACAGAAAACATCTCTTTGATCAGACGACCTCAGTCTCTCCTTATCAGAATGGTTCTTTGTGGGCCCATAGTGAACAAAAGTTTTCTACAAATACTTTGGCTACTGGATGCTTTCTGATGCTGGTGGGAAAACTTGGGCATATCTCTGAAATGGTCAGTGACCACCAGCACACTGATATTTCTGATCTGACTCCAAACTTAGAAAATCACAGACCAGCTCCATGGGTGCACTGGTGGTGATGTAACAGAGGCAGCCCTCTGGAACAAAACTTTCCTCTGTAGCAGCGACTACAAGTTCGATGTGTTGCTCCCATCAGCCCCCATCTTAGGCCAATAGAATCTGGATCTCCACCAAGTCAAGTCTTCTGTCTATCCAAGGTGCCCCATGTGGTTACGGACTCAGTACTGAGTCTCGAGGCAGTGGGCAGCACTAGTTGTTGTTTATACATACCCCTCTGTCTACTGTTTCTCTGTATAGCAGTTTATTGATCAGTTTCAACTTAGGACCTTTTGGCATAACAGTGCAGTTCTCAAATCAGTGGGCATAATTTGGACACATCTTTTCCTGCATAGAGGGCCTACAAAGCCTTTGATCATGGGATAGTAGGATTGAGCCGCAGCGAATACTGTCATTGTCCAGCTGAGGCAGTGCAATGTCTATTGCAGAAAAGTGGCAATAAAGCAGGTATGCAATTCTCAGAGCTCCAAGCAATCCACCAATGCAGTCCACTGCGTCCACGTGGACATTGTTCCTCCTGTCAAACTTCAGACAGAGTGCAGACAATATAGGTTCTGCTAATCAGGACCCAATCATTCACAGAACAGGCCTCAGGAGAGCATCAGCATCTATGTGGTTCAGACCTGCCCGATGACCAAAGAGCATAGTCATATGTAGATAATGCAGAAAGCCATCTATAACCAGTGGCATCCAACAGCTGAGGTCTGCACAGGTCAAAAGGATTATTGTCAGTTTTACTAGTATTTTAGCCCATACAAGTACTCATGGAATTAGTCAACAATAGCCCACTTAAAGCTAAGGAACTCTAACATGTCACAAGATAGTTCTTTTGGATGAGGTCAGGCTTCTACTGGCAAGGCCACTGGTCTCAGAGCCATTCTCGTGCTCTTGGTACAACACAAACCCCAACCCTTGCAAGCTAGCATCAGTGTGCAGGGCTGAGAAGGTTTCTTGGATCGGCATAGGCCAGCACTGGAGCATGGAGTAAATTGATATAAGATCTCATGAAAAGCAGTCTCACAATCAGGGTCAGCAGACTCAAATACTTCCTTCGGATAAATACACTCTTTCAGTCTTGAGGACTGACTACAGAGTATTTTGTGGGTTGGGGATACCCTTAGTAAGTTAAAAGGCGGATCACTTGAATAGTCCTTGATGAGCGCCGATAATATACAAGAATCCAGGAATCTTTAGATTCATTTAGATTTTGGGCTGTAGCCAGGTGGTCAAAGCCTCAACTTTACTTGAGTCGGTCTCTATTCCCTCGAGTGGATACTATGTGTCCCACATACTTAACTGATGTTTGAAAGAATTCGACCTTATCAATGGACAGTTTAAGGCTAAAGTCCTCAAGTCGGTCAATACCTTAAATAATCTGCTCTCATATTTCCTCCAGTGAGCTGCCAACACAATAACATCATCTACAGTATACCAGGCACTCTAGTAAGTTCATGTCCCCCACTGCACTCCATCAATCGTTGAAAAGTGAAACAGGACACCTGAAATCACAAGGGCATCCTCATGAATTCATAGAAGCCAAGCGGACAGATAAGCCTGCGTCTTCTCCACGGTCCTCTCGGGGCCATCGGGATCTGGCAGTACCCACTGTGGAGATCCAGCACAGGGAACCACTTGCTCCCGTTGAGGCAGTCAAAGCAGCCTGAATCACGAGGGCATTGTGTACTGATCGAGGGATGAGTCCGCTGGTTTAAGAGTGCGATAATCACACATCCTTACTGTTCCATTCTTTTCCTCACTACCACAATGGGGAAGCATAAGGGCTTCTGGTTCTTGTATTACTACCAGCTAACATCTCTTGCAGATGCCGTCTCACATCATCTCTATGTCAGCAGGTGCCGAAGCGAGACCTCTCACAGAAATGGTGCTTCGTCCCATGCAGCGAGATATTGTGCTCCAGCTCTTGCACGCATCCTACATCCCATTCCTTTAAAAAACACCTGGTCTCTCTGGGCGAGCTTCTCACTGATCCTACTTTCCATTCAGCTGGCAGCGAGAATCGCCGAAATCAAACAAGTCAAGCGTTACTCTGTCCATTCTTCCTTGAACTCTTGCTGCTGGGTAGCACTGCAGTGTCTGCACAATGCACATTAGCCAGGATCAACCTCTGTTTCTAGAATATCTCTTTCAGACACATTTATGAACTTGGACCATTACCCTTCTGGCATAAGCATGGGCTCTAAGCGGGCAAAATACCTAAGACTGACCAGCAGTCCCTCTGGCAATTTTCATCGCCTGGTGCATCCAACAGTAATATTTTATTCTTAACATCCTTTTCTGATCTGGACCTCTCCCCATAAGGTACACTGGGCATTTGGAGCCAGGATCAGAGACTCGGGATCCTTCTTCCGCCTGAATTCAGACCGGTTTCACTCTGGTTCTGTTTTTCCAGCATCTCTCTGTACCTCCATAGGCCTTCTTAGTCAGCAGAACTCTTAAAGCTCTACTAGTCTTTGACCCTGTTTTTCCATAACACAAACTGTGCCAGCCTTCCGAACATATGAGCATTTGTTCCAATCAACAAGGGACACCATCATACAGTCAGTGGGGGACACACTAGGCTAAGGTCTCTACTTGTTCGGCCACTCCAGCCACGGAGGTGGGGAAAGACAACCAAATTCGGATATACCGGAATAGGGGTAGGCCTTCTCACTTAATCCCCATACATGCAGTCCTTCTAATGGTTGTAAGGTACGTCTGACAAATGCTACAATGCAATCCTGGAACATAATTGTCACTTGGGGCCACTGTCCTAATACAGCTCTTGTAGACACTCCATTCACCTTTACAGTGGTCTCCATGGAGGGACCCACTATTCTGGACCAGTCTGGAGAGGCAGTAGTGGGGCCTGGGCAGCTGACCTTGCCACAAAGGCGTGAATTAGCATTTTGGTGCCCTCACTGGGATCATGTACGTGCACCTCTTAACCACTGATTTCTTCTCCGAAGCTCTCCTGTAGCCTATGTCAACTTTGTCAGTGTCTTTTGGGACTGCAGTTCCTTTTCATCTGCCATCTTTCCCACAATTATAACAAAACATATACTTTCATGGAGTTTTTTGAGCTGGCAGGAGCCACACTGGGAGCCAGGGCGAGAATTGTGCTAACTGGAAACCTTGGTGCCATCTCTGTCTCAAAGCGTGATAAGCATTTGGAGACATCTCGTCAGTTTCTCCCTTCATGGTCAGGAATCGAGTTCGGTAGCTGTTATCCAGCTGAGAGATAAATGGGTGGTGCCTCACCCCATAGCAGATGCAGTCGGATATAGGTGGGGCCCGTACTTGCAAGCGTGGCCTTCATAAAGGACTATTTTTTGAATTCGGATCTCTCTCAACAGTTACTCCCATTGTGACATATCTTTTTCCTTGTCAGAGCACTCATTGACTGCCAACCTCTGCCCCTGAACTTCACTTGATGAGTCACCTCAATCACTTTCGGGTCGTAGCAAGCTATTGATGCCAGGTCCTCCCGGGTTGTCTTTTCTCAACTCCTTGAATTTCTCTCATTAACTCATCATAGGAGGTGGAGATTCCAGTGGATCTGCCAGGCGTAACTGGAAACAACCAGCAGTTCTGAGAGGGGCAGACTTAAGGATCCCTGTCCAGCCTGGTTGGGGTCCAGTTCAATGGTTGGCAAACTACCTTTTCTAGAGCCATTCTTGCAACAATTTTTCCAGCGAGATACGACACACAGACAACAACTCCTTGGTACTGTTGGCCATCTCTTCTCTCACCATAGGTCCTCATCAGAATCTAGGCTCCATACACACATTTCCAAGGCCTCAAGATGTACCCTGTGCAGTCGCTTCAGGGTTACTGGCCGGTTGCTTACGGATGGTAGCCAGGAGCTAGGACACCGGGCTCTCACTAACCCTCTTTAAGCTTTTTAGCCTTCCAGCATTGCCATTCCTAGCAGGGGGCAACACCCATTATCCGGTCTCCCAGTCATCCTCCCGCAGAAGTGGGGAGGAGTGCCAGAAGATCCTCAACCTTGGTGGAAGTCGACTAATGGCAGGTGCAGAAATAGGAGTCTGCATTGGTTCAGCCACCATTACGGGCACTGGGACGGGAGGGTGTTGGGAGGAACACCCCAGGTGGCAAGAATAGTTTCTTCAAGTCCTCCACAGTTTCCCTCTCCCAGCAACCATTCAGCAAATTTCTCCTCAAAAGTTTCAGATAGTGGTGGGGACTGATTCCCCAGGTCTTTACTGTCCTTAGTTATCACTCTCCAAGCAGTGAGGAGCTCCCTCTGGGGTAATGGTCTGTGGCACTTTGGAGCTATCTATGGGATCATTAAACTCTAGGGCCAGGAAAGTGTGGGTGAGCAGATTAGCATGCGACCCACCACCACAGGGTTTTGTAAACCTTCCACCTTGGAAAGTACTCCCTGCACAGTGTCCGTATTGATAGCAGGGGATGTCAGGACCAGCGCGCATTTTGAAATTCGATCTCCTCCCAGTACACCACTCCACCAGCCGGTGCACAGCCACTTCTGTCGGGGTACCCATTTTTTTCTTAACAGTGGTTCATAAATATGGCCACTAGAGGACACACAATCCCAGCGGTGAGCCTCCAAGATGTAACCCCTAGATAGGCGCTATCCCAGGGCTACTACCCCTGCCTGATTTGCCACTAACAGGTTGAGGGCCTGGATCCAATGGCGAGTGCCTCCACCCAGAGGTCAGGGTTTGCAATAGTTAAACTAACTTGGTCACAGCCCTCTGGGACACTGCACCCCTTTCTTCCCACTCAGTGGCCCACACAATATATCAGAATTACCTTCACAGTATACACTTACCCCCAGGTCTGGTTCCGGCACTGGGACCTCCTGTGAAATGAGATACAGTGCAACAATCACAGTACAGTACTTTAACATGAACCAAATACCTCAGGCAGTATAACTTTCCTGAAACAAGCAGCTCTGATATATTTGAGGGGATATAACAGGACAGGGAAATCAGGTTAATTACTTATCACTCTAATAATCTACCTATGGCTCTGTGCAGGCCTATCCTATCAGATTACTGTCCCTGGGTACCCAAGCCCTAGTGGCTAGTCCAAACCGTGGCAGCTGGTGAGGGCCCTTTCACACGAGAAAAGGAGAATTAAACAGTCAGCAGTACAGTAATTCCATTTGGATTTAATGTGGCAATTCAACAGGGAGGCGACCCTGAATTAGTACTCCACGACCTCCAAATAAGATAGGGTCCTTCAATGTCAGCAGGACTCACATAGTGCATCAAACCTCTTCACACATCCACATAAAGAAAGCACTATACCAGGCAGGCTGCATCTGTATCCCGATCGTAATTACTGCACAATACCGGGAGAACACACAGCAGATTCAGTTCCTGACAGACCGAGTGCAATTTTCAGCAATTCCTCCAGTCTTCTACAGGGTGAGCCTGGTTTCTACTCTTCAGAGATCCTTTGATTCTTTACTGGGCCAGATTCAGTCCTAACAAGCTGCAGACGGAACTCTGGGCCTTACACCGTTTTGACTAAAACTGTGCACACTGAAAAAAGCACAGGGCTCCTTCCTTCTTCACTGCCAAAGCTCAACTGAACTCCAACCGACAAAACCAGGCACTTCCTTTGAGTTCCTCCCAGTTCTTGACTGGATTGGCTGTCCTCACAATAGACTGCTGCTGTTGGTCCAAAAGGTGCTGAAGTCTAAACTACATCTCCAAGTCACTGCTCATACAATCCTCTTGTGGCTGGCTCAGATTATGAGTCAAGTTCTGATTCGTCAAGGCACCATTTTAGGCTAGCTTACCCCACACTGATTGGTCAGTTCACAGCTCAAAACTAGAATGGGGAACTAGCAGACACAGTTCTGACTGCAAAGAAAGCAGGTTAGACAAACTGTAATTTCATTATTACTCTAAATAATTTCTGGCAAACAGTTACATCTTTCACATAGGTTCCCTTTGCACTCTAGTGACTGCAAAAATGAGAGTGAATTGGCAGCAGCTCAGGTGGTACTCAAGAAGAAACACACAGTCCCCATACAAACTAATTATGTCTGCAAGCAGACAGCTCTTAAAGAGACAGTACCAGAGGTTCAAAAACACTCACTGATAAATGGCTTAGCACCAAACACCATTCAGGCTTGGAGCATTCAAGCAAGCTCCTGGAAATCTTTTGGGAACCCCCATTTGCAGAGGGTTCATACCTACATACTGGTTGAGGAGAGGTGTGGTTATGTAGCCATGTTTGACTACCTGATATTTACCCACCCATATTGGTTGATGGAGTAGATTGTGGTTATATGGCCGTGTTTGACTGCCCCTGATATTTACCCCTTACATACTGGTTGAGGGAGAGGTGTGGTTATGTAGCCGTGTTTGACTGCCCCTAATATTTACCCCTTACATACTGGTTGATGGAGTGGTGTGGCTATACAGCCCTGTTTGACTGCCCCTGATATTTACCCCTTACATACTGGTTGAGGGAGAGGTGGGGTTATACAGCCGTGTTTCACTGCCGTGGATATTTAACCCTTACATACTGGTTGAGCGAGCAGTGTGGTTATGTAGCCGTGTTTGACAGCCCCTGATATTTACCCCTTACATACTGGTTGAGCGATCAGTGTGGTTATGTAGCCGTGTTTGACTGCCCCTGATATTTACCCCTTACACACTGGTTGAGGGAGAGGTGTGGTTATATAGCCATGTATGACTGTCCCCTGATATTTACCCCTTACATACTGGTTGAGGGAGAGGTGTGTTATATAGCTGTGTTTGACTGCCCCTGATATTTACCCCTTACATACTGGTTGAGGGAGAGGTGTGGTTATGTAGCCATGTTCGACTGCCTCTGATATTTACCCCTTACATACTGGTTTAGGGAGAGGTGTGGTTAAATAGCCGTGTTTGAATGTCCCCTGATATTTACCCCTTACACACTGGTTGAGGGAGAGGTGTGGTTATATAGCTGTGTTTGACTGCCTCGGATATTTACCCCTTAAACACTGGTTGAGGGAGACGTGTGGTTATGTAGCCATATTTCACAGTCCCCTGATATTTACCCCGTACATACTGGTTGAGGCAGAGGTGTGGTTATATAGCCGTGTTTGACTGCCCCGGATATTTACCCCTTACACACTGGTTGAGGGAGAGGTGTGGTTATATAGCTGTGTTTCACTTCCCCGGATATTTACCCCATACATACCGGTTGAGGGAGAGGTGTGGTTATACAGCCGTGTTTTACTGCCCCGGATATTTACCCCATGCATACCGGTTGAGGGAGAGGTGTGGTTATATAGCCGTGTTTGACTGCCCCGGATATTTACCCCATACATACCGGTTGAGGGAGTGGTGTGGTTATATAGCCGTGTTTGAGTGCCCCGGATATTTACCCCTTACATGCCGGTTGAGGAAGTGGTGTGGCTATGTAGCCGTGTTTGATTGCCCCTGATAATTGCCCCTTCCATAACGGTTGAGGGAGAGGTGTAGTTATATAGCAATGTTTGACAGCCCCCGATATTTACCCCTTCCATACTGGTTGAGGGAGAGGTGTGGTTATGTAGCCGTGTTTGACTGCCCCGGATATTTACCCCTTACATGCCGGTTGAGGGAGAGGTGTGGTTATGTAGCCGTGTTTGACAGCCCCTGATATTTACCCCTTACATGCCGGTTGAGGGAGAGGTGTGGTTATGTAGCCGTGTTTGACAGCCCCTGATATTTACCCCTTACATGCCGGTTGAGGGAGAGGTGTGATTATGTAGCCGTGTTTGACTGCCCCTGATATTTACACCTTACATACCGGTTGAGGGAGTGGTGTGGCTATATAGCCGTGTTTGACTGACCCTGATATTTACCCCTTACATACTGGTTGAGGGAGTGGTGTGGCTATGTAGCCGTGTTTGACTGCCCCTGATATTTACCCCTTACATACTGGTTGAGGGAGAGGTGTGGTTATGTAGCCGTGTTTGACTGCCCCTGATATTTACCCCTTACATACCGGTTGAGGGAGAGGTGTGGCTATATAGCCGTGTTTGACTGCCCCAGATATTTACCCCTTACAAATCGGTTGAGGGAGAGGTGTGGTTATATAGCCGTGTTTGACTGCCCCGGATATTTACCCCATACATACCAGTAGAGGGAGCGGAGTGGTTATATAGCCTTGTTTACCTGCCCCTGATATTTACCCCTTACAAGCTGGTTAAGGCAGAGGTGTGGTTATGTAGCCGTGTTTGACTGCCCCTGATATTTACCCCTTACATACCGGTTGAGGGAGTGGCGTGGCTATATAGCCGTGTTTGACTACCCTGATATTTACCTTACATACTGGTTGATGGAGTGGTGTGGTTATGTAGCCGTGTTTGACTGCCCCTGATATTTACCCCTTACATACTGGTTGAGGGAGAGGTGTGGTTATGTAGCCGTGTTTGACTGCCCCTGATATTTACCCCTTACATACGGTTGAGGGAGAGGTGTGGCTATATAGCCGTGTTTGACTGCCCCAGATATTTACCCCTTACATACTGGTTGAGGGAGAGGTGTGGTTATATAGCCGTGTTTGACTGCCCCGGACATTTACCCCTTACATACAGATTGAGGTAGAGGTGTGGTTATATAGCCGTGTTTGACTGCCCCGGATATTTACCCCATACATACCGGTTGAGGGAGTGGTGTGGTTATATAGCCGTGTTTGAGTGCCCCTGATATTTACCCCTTACAAGCTAGTTGAGGCAGAGGTGTGGTTATGTAGCCGTGTTTGACTGCCCCTGATATTTACCCATTACATACCGGTTGAGGGAGAGGTATGGTTATATAGCCGTGTTTGACTGCCCTGGATATTTACCCCTTACATGCCGGTTGAGGGAGTTGTGTGGTTATGTAGGCGTGTTTGAGTGCCCCTGATATTTACCCCTTCCATACCGGTTGAGGGAGAGGTGTGGTTATGTAGCCGTGTTTGACAGCCCCGATATTACCCTTCCATACGGTTGAGGGAGAGGTGTGGTTATGTAGCCGTGTTTACTGCCCTGATATTTACCCTTACATGCTGGTTGAGGAGGTGTAGTTATGTAGCCGTGTTTGACTGCCCTGGTATTTACCCCTTACATGCTGGTTGAGGGAGTGGTGTGGTTATATAGCGTGTTTGACTGCCCCTGATATTTTCCCCTTACATACCGGTTGAGGGAGAGGTGTGGTTATATTACCGTGTTTGACTGCCCTTGATATTTACCCCTTACATACCGGTTGAGTGAGAGCTGTGGTTATATTACCGTGTTTGACTGCCCCGGATATTTACCCCATACATAGCGGTTGAGGAAGAGGTGTGGTAATATAGCCATGTTTGAGTGCCCCGGATATTTACCCCTTTCATACCGGTTGAGAGAGAGGTGTGGTTATATAGCCGTGTTTGAGTGCCCCGGATATTTACCACATACATACCGGTTGAGGGAGTGGAGTGGTTATATAGCCGTGTTTGAGTGCCCCGGATATTTACCCCTTACATGCCGGATGAGGGAGAGGTGTGGTTATGTAGCCGTGTTTTACTGCCCCTGATATTTACCCCTTACATGCCGGTTGAAGGAGAGGTGTGGTTAAATAGCCGTGTTTGACTGCCTCTGAAATTTATCCGTTACACACTGGCTGAGGGAGAGGTGTGGTTAGATAGCCATGTTTGACTGCCCCAGATATATACCCCTTACATACTGGTTAAGGGAGATGTGTGGTTATATAGCCGTGTTTGACCGCCCCTGATATTTACCCTTACATATCGGTTGAGGAGAGGTGTGGTTATATAGCCGTGTTTGACTGCCCTGATATTTACCCTTACATACGGTAGAGGGAGGTGTGGTTATGTGGCCGTGCTTGACTGCACCTGATATTAACCCCTTACATACTGGTTGAGGAGAGGTGTGGTTATATAGCCGTGTTTGACTGCCCTGATATTTACCCTTACATACTGGTTGAGGAGAGGTGCGGTTATATAGCCGTGTTTGACTGCCGCGGATATTTACCCCTTACATACTGGTTGAGCGAGGTGTGGTTATGTAGCCATGTTTGACTGCCCCGGATATTTACCCCTTACATACTGGTTGAGGGAGAGGTATGGTTATATAGCCGTGTTTGACTGCCCCTGATATTTACCCCTTACATACTGGTTGAGGGAGAGGTGTGGTTATGTAGCCGTGTTTGGCTGCCCCTGATATTTACCCCTTACATACTGGTTGAGGGAGAGGTGCAGTTATTTAGACTGTTTTGCTGATACTGAGTGAGGGATAGGTCATAGAACTGGAATTGTATGTCTGCCTTCAGCCTTTGTTTACACAGAAGGCGGTGTGACCCTAGTCATATCTTTGAAACAGATCCAATGTGACAGCACTAACACATTGATTAAAATGATCAAATAGAACTGTCACAGAGACACAGTCTCTGTCTCTTTCCCTCTCCTGTTTATTACATTTTGCCCCGAATTTGATTTTGCAAAGGATATTTTCCGCATTAAAGAGGACATGACTCACTAGTGAGAAAATACAGCTCCATTTTCTGTGAAGTCTAGTACTGGAAAATTGAATTGCAATTCATTCGTTGGGTACACACAGATGTATGGAAAATTAAATTTGCATGATCTCTGCATGAAAAATACCCCCCAGGGAGAAATATATCTGTAAATAAAATGTCTTAACTACCACAGGCTATGTGGGTAGGCTGGCTTTGAGTTTGGAAGTGCGGAGAAGAGGCTACCGATCAGTAATTCCATGATTCTGTTAAGGAGACAAGAATTTCCAAATGTTATATTTTTTAAATCCTTTGTTTGCATCTCTACCATCCCCCCAAAAGTGTGAGTGTGGTACTGGACTCAGCTATGTTATGACAAGTATGGGTGGTGATCTACTATGACATCGGTCCAAGTCACTGTGCTACGGAGTGTGAAGGAGGTGTGTAAGTAATGCATTTGGGATCCCTCCCAGCAGAAAGAGCATCACACCTGCAGCACAGCTACCCTGTGCTGGTGCAGTGAGGATATTCCTGCAGGTGTTCCTACAGCAGTGTCACCCATACGGCAGTGCAACTGAGCCACTGGGCTCCCTGAAAGGCCTAATGTAGATGGAATATCAAACACAGCAGGTATACTAGATAGGTACTCAAACAGTAGGCATCATCTAGCCATTCAACTCCAGTCAAGATCTTGATGATGCAAGGGGCATTGTCAAGATTTCTGTATTACAGATCAAGAGTAGCACTTTTTAAGTGTGAAAAAATGCCTCCTACCTGCTCTTACAGATGCTCTAGATTAAAATTTGTATATTTTATCATTTTCTTATTTAGTTTCAAGCCAGCCTCTCTAACTAGGAAGTAAGGCAGCTTCATGTCTTCAAACCCCACTGCTGAACATGCGAGGGCATGAAAAGGATGGACCAGTGACAGGAAACTGCTTTTATCTTACATCACCCATGCATTTAATGAAACTCAGGCAGCGACAACCTGCAGAAAGGAAGTTATCGGTTTAGTTTTATTTTGCTCCCCAGCTCTGGGCTGGCCTCTCCTTCAGGCCACCTATGCCCTTCGTGCCACACTGCCTCGGATCAGCCACCTCTTCACCCCATATTGCAGCCCCCCCCGGGTAACCCCTGGAGATAACTCTTCGCTGGGTGGATCCCTCTCCTCCGAGGGGGGGGATGGCACCGGGAGGGCAGCCAGCACCAAACTTGCCCCGGATGCTGCTGAGATGGTGCATGCACTGTCCTTGGACTCGTGGCAATGGGAGCTGGTGACCATCATCCGGTCGGCTCAGGCTCTTTTCCCGTTTGCTCCTTGGGGGGGCATGGTATGCCACTAATGTTAGGCTGACGCTGATGTTCACCACATTCCATTGGTGAACGGGACCCCGCGCAGTGCCATGCCCCCAGCCTCCACCAGGGGTCAGCAATCACCGAGTCACGTCCCCGCCCTCCCCCTGAGAGAAGGTGAGCCATCATCTGATGCTCAAGCCTTCTCTCCCCGACCGACTCTCCAGCACCCAAGTCCATTCCCGAATCCAGGTCGCTGGTGTCGCAAGCGGAAATCCAACCACTACACCGACGGGCCAGCGCTTGGTTTTAGTTTTCATTACAGGGTTAAAAGATTTCAAAATAATTAAAATTTTTAAAATTCCACTGCAGAAACAGTTACAGATGGGCTGCTTCTGTCAACAGCCTGCCTTTGGAGGATCCAAGATGGTCGCAGCAGAAGAGGCACACACATGAGGAGCTCTCTGAATGCCACTCTTCTATTCCAAATTTTCTGAAAACAGCCCTGGTCAAATTTCACTGTCGCACTAACCTGAATGGAGCCCTTCCCATCATCGTCAGTTCTGTCAAAGACAGAATGGAAAGGGCTGTATGAGCTAGAAAACAAAGGAAAGAAACAAAAGCAGTTAATGCCCTGTCCAACTGACTCACAAAATCCAAACAAGAAAGAGCAAGCTGGACCCATCGAGAAGTACCCGAGTTCGAGCATGGGAGGTACCGGGCAACTGATATCTGTTGCCTCGACTGGAGATATCAGGCCTGGCCCCAAGGATGCTCTGACTCTGTCTTTGGGCACTTTTGCCACTGGAGCGTCCCGTACGCCACAGTCAAGAAATGGACGAAGAAGTAACCAAGTCTGAAATTTACAAGCCTGAAACTTATAATGTAGAGAGTACAAGTTCAGAACCTCAGAACGTTCAGATTTTTTCTGTAGTTGCCACTGCTGGTATAAAGCAAAACTTTACAACTGCTGGAAGGGGTGAGTCTAAACAGAGTATGCGTGATACTAGTGATCATTCCAAGAAAAGGCATCAGAGACTGTTGAAATGGGCGCAGCTGCTTCTGAAGCTAAACCTGTGA
Source organism: Neoceratodus forsteri (assembly GCA_016271365.2). Classification (NCBI taxonomy): domain Eukaryota; kingdom Metazoa; phylum Chordata; order Ceratodontiformes; family Ceratodontidae; genus Neoceratodus; species Neoceratodus forsteri. The sequence continues at coordinate 49,353,778 of JADMNL010000031.1, read as the reverse complement.
CCATACTGAAAAAAGTCTTTGAAAATGCCAACAAAAGTTTTAATATATTAATAACCATGATTGCTAAGCTAGATCAGACACTGGATTGTAAACTGAACAAAACTGAGAAAACATCATCTCAAAACAAAAATCAGATAACAGGCCGGCCCGTCAGCGCGCGATTAGTTCCACTTGCGGCGGCGGCCGGGTTGAGAGCGGACTCCGGGTCGCTGGAAAAAGCGGCCGGGAGAAGGATAGAGCATCCTATGGACTGCTCTCCTTCTCCAGGGGGGAGGGTGGGATAGTGCTCGGAGCACTAGTGACCCCTGGCGGAGGCGGTGTCACACAGCTACCGGCACACACACACTCTGGAGGCGGGGCGGACGTCTGACGTCATTGCAAGACCCCGCCTCCCCGAAAACTGGAAAATGGACGGCTGCTGGCCGCCCTCCATGAAGCCCACCTCGGCTTTAATTAGCCCCCCAGGCCATCCCTCCGACCTATCCCGGTCTCTGCGGGATGTCTCCTCCTCCTCCTCCGCATCCCGCAGCCCCACCGTGGGGGGTAAGCCATGGGGTATCAGAGGGCCCGAGGCCGATCTGGAGGTGGAGCCGTCGGCCCGTGACCGGGCTGAAAGTACCAAGCGGCCGGCAGCTAGGTGGCGGAGAAAAATGAAAATTTAAAAAAAAAAAAAAAAAATCAGATAACAGATAACACTATTAATATCAAATATTTACAAAAGAAACCCAAGAACTTAAGTCTGAAGTCGAATCAAACTCTGCTTTACCTACATCGCTGATGCAGGACTCAATTTCATTGCATAGAAAACTTGAGGTTATAGAGAACAACTAGAAAAAATGTAATTTGCAATTTGCTGGCATGCCAGTCCTAGAGACTGATATGTTTTCCACCTGGGATTTAGTGAAAATGTTTTTCAGAGGCTCTGTGACAGGGCTGAATAATAAATACTCTGATCCTTTTGTCCTGTAAAAAGAGCAAAATACAATGATCTGTTCTATCCTCTCCTTTTCTGTCTCTTGTCTGTTTGACTGTGCAATCAAATGTTCTAGGGAGACCTAGGAACTGACCACTCTGACAGTCTTGCGATTCTCCACCTCTTGCTATCTATCTGCCTTCACTTGTGTTTGCCTTTTCTTCTCCCTTGCACATCTGTGGTTATAAAATGTGAATCTTTATGTAAAACTGGGATCCCTTGGTCTAAAATGTATATAGTTATAATAGTAAAAAACACCAAAGTAGAGCACACACACTTCATTGATGCAAGGGCACAGGTCTATTAAAAATAAATTTTATTGCAAATGCCACCAATCTGACGCGTTTCGGATGCCAAACACATCCTTTCTCAAAGGTAAAACACCAACAATAAAATGTCTCTTAAATACTCCAGCAAATGAGATTCAAACAGTGTCATTAGTTAAAACTCCACAGTGATTGGTTTAAACCACACACATGCAACCCACCTTAATTAATATAAATACATACTATACATCTTAAATGCAGCTAAAACTATCTATAATTTACTAATAGCAGCCAAAATCACATACATATCTACATTTATAGCTAATATATCCTGAGTCAAAGAGATAAAAAGAAATAAAAATGGGGAGGGATTCTTTATATAAAAATCTCAAACTAGTGATGTTTTGAAAAATGAGCAAAGATGCCAATGAGAAAATTACAGACTCAAATCACAATCCTTTTAGTTAGGATACAGCACACAAAAATATAATACTACCATTTTAACTGAACAATTTTTTTTTAATTGTATTCTCTTGTTACAGATAATAATAATAAACGTTACTTGTGAATTTTATAACTGCTCCAAGTCTTCCTATGCTTCCTGATCTATTCCTCAATGACAGGCTCAACTCAAACTTCTTCATCGCTCCGCCCTGCTATTGCCTTCCACTTGTCTCTCTCCTAAATCTCTCTCTCTCTCTCTTTCTAGCCTCTGTTCCTGTTGCCTGGAAGCACGCCACAGTTATACCCCTCCCTAAAGGTGGCGACCCTCCAACCCAGGCAACTTCTGCCTATCTCTTTACTCCCTATCATTGCAAAACCTCCCCTTCCCCTCCTGCAACAGTTTCTAACTGCTTCTTCCCCTGTCCCCTACCCCTTAACCACTTTGCGTAGCATTTGCTCTGCTGACTGTTATTGCTATTGTTTCTTCCGTTTACTCATGGTAATGACCTTTGTAAATTGCTTGAAATAATCAGGATCCTATCTGTATTATTTAATTCTGTAATTTGTCACCCGATATGTAACATACTGCCATTTGCATATTTTTGAACTCATTATCTGTATTGCTGTTTGCTCCCCCCCTTCCCCCAGGCGCATCTAGAAACAAGCAGTTTCTGCTGGTATGTCTTTTCTGGCGAAACTTTTAAATAAGCAAATACAAATTTTACTAGTTTATGGGGGCATTAGAAGGGCCTCGTATGTAGTGTCACGTCGCACATACTTAGGGCAGAGAACCATGAACCAAAGGTGAGCCGTCTGGTGCTCTAATGATGTGAGGCGACACTCTTATATCCGTAAGAGGCCCTCCTAGTGCCCTAGAAAGTTATTATAGATGGCCACGATTAAAAAAAACAAAAAAAACACGCTCCCTTTCTGCAGCCCCTTTCTGTGGCGTGAGTGGAGAGTGCAAGAAGCTCGTTACACTGGCTCAGCACACAAGGTACTCTTACAGCAATAAGCGTACCTCAGGCGTAACAAAGGAAGTACTATGATTTTGAGGAGCATCACATAACGCTCCACGATCTATAATGAAACACATATGCCACAAACAGTGCTTTTCTGTATTCCCATCAGAAAATCCTTCACTGTAGTGCAATCTGAGAAACTGAAACTTTCTGAACTACATTCTAGATATTCTTATATATAATGTCTGAGAATAGAAAAAGGAAAAAGGAAAGAAATAGCGAGTAAATGACTACATAAGGTGCCTGGTGCAAGAAAGCAAAATGTTACCTTATGAAAGTAATCCAATTCTATTTTATTCTTCAGGGAATAACCATTTATTTGTGCTCTGTTACTAAGAATAGATTTATTTATTTATTTATCTTTAAATATCTGTGTATAATACTTGGATCTCCCACACTGTTGGGCCCAGCTATGTTATATTTTTCTTACTGTATGCTGCAAACCTATTTGTATATTTTTCTACAGGATATCCAGTAGGAAGAAGGAGCCAGTTCTGTACAATACAACAAATGTAGTAGTTTCCTGTATGCATAAAGATGGTATAAAATTTCAAAAATGAAACATTAAAAAAGAAAGGATTTTAGTTTTATACCATTCTTGCATTTAACAAAACTTAGGCAATAACAACCTGCAGATGGGGAAGCTGTTATTATTTTAGTTTTGATTACATGTGCAGGGTTAAAAGATTTGAAAAAAGATTTAAATATTTATAATCCCCACTGCAGAAACAGTCACAGTGGAGAGGCTTCTATCAATAGCCTGCCCTTTTGTGCCCCTGCAGACTCAACACTGAGAAGAGGGACACTGCTTCAGAATTAAGCTGCTTCTTTTTAAGAAAATGTAGACCTAGCTTTACCCTTTTGTATCACAACTGGACATGTGTGTAGACTCTGAAATCTGCTTAATGTACTTTTTCCTTTCTTTACTACCCCCCACCACCTTTTTTAACCATATTCTATCAATAGACCTCTCGAGGATTCTAAGGCTGAGCCACCCCTAGAATCTTCCAAGACATAACCAGATTCTTCTTACGTTAGATTTGTTTTCCACTACTAGCCAATAAATCTCATACTACTCTTCAACTGCCTAATGTGCTGAACCCTGTAATAACTGTATTTGTTCTGTAGTCTGTAACCACTGTATTTGTGCCAAATCCTGTAACAACTGTATTTGCTCCGAAATCTGTAACTACTGTATTGGTGTTTTGTATTATTTGTCCACCCAGACGTGGAATCTTTGTAAAAGAGCTCACGCTCAAAGGTCTTCTGAAAACTCATAAATAAATAAATTCACTTTTAAGTGTTCTTGTTTTTCTCCTTTTAAAAGCACAAGGATTCTGCCTTTTCACACTTGATGCTAGCTCTATAATTATTTTTAACTGTTTGTTACCCTTCTGCCAGTTTTCAGGTGGTGCCTTGCCTCCTGCTGTTGTCCAGGGTCCCTCTTAGTCGGATCCATGCTCCTATCTACCACGGTATGTTGGCCAGTCAGCTGTGGTCCCAGGAGGCCCACGATTTCAAAGTGCCCAGTGGATGTGGGCGGTGACAGGCCCCGCCTGTCACCCTGTGACTAATGGAATTTTTCCCCAATTGTTGTCCTGCCCAACTCCCTCAGCGTGAACGCAAGCTTGCAACAGTCTTTGAGGGTCACCAGGACACATGTGGTGATCCATGCTGCCAACAGTGTCTGCATCAAGTCTCCACTAGGTGTCACTCTGTGAGAGGTGCAGCACTGAGCACTCTCCCTGGGAGGACAGCATCCAAGCAGGGATCTGAATCCTCCATGCTGCCCTTCATGCCTAATTTCCTGGGCTCAGGTGTGAACCTGGGCCACTAACAGCATGCCAGAGCCATCCCCACCAATCAGTGCCAAGGAGACGACAGACTTTTACAAATATTGATCATTTCCTGAACTCCTGGGACATCAGTTTTGTGAAGGCCTATAACTGAAATTGGGCTGTTAAGCTTCCTCTCAACAGATGTCACCAGGTTCCAGAATTCATCAGCAATTAAAATGAATACCAGGTGGCAAAAGGCAACATCGACAAGGGACCCTAAAAAGAATAAAAAGAAAACCAAGATTATTTCAAAGTGAATAAATGAAAAGCATAAGTGACACTAAGGAGGTTATGCTCATGGCGAAATGACAAATTACATTAAAAAAGGAAGATGAAAGTAGACAGACAGACAGATGGACAGATAGGTAGCTAGACAGATAGGCAGGCAGGCAGGCAGGTAGTTAGAGATGGATGGATGACAGACAGAAAAATAGATAGATGGCTAGACAGAGAAAGACAGACAGAAAAATAGATACTGTCTAGATAGACAGAAAGGCATGCAGACAGAAAGAATGATAAAGATTGACAGACAGGCAAGGCAGGCAGGGATGCAGACACTGTAGTCAGATAGAGACCCGACAGACAGACAGATAACTAGAACAGAGAGGCTCACTTTGTGAATCAATTTTCCAAGTTTCAAATAAGCTTCATAAAACAGCAGAAAGGAAGACTGACTAGCTGAACCACATCACGTGACAGCTTGGGAAGCTTGGTCTTTCTGTACGACTGGCTACCAATGACATTAGAAGTTTATCTTATAACATTATAAAACACCTGCCTAAATAAATCATTTTATGAGCACAACAACCCACTCTAGGGAGTGTGGTCAGACAGATCTTACTGCACTTCCCAGGTGGCTGAAGACCCTCGGTTGGGTCTCATGTTTCATAAACATAAAAACACAGAATCACAGACTATGTTGGCAGAATAAGACCACTGGTCCATCCCGTCTGCCCCGTTCTACCCTATGCTACCGTAAGACCTAATGTCTGGACAGGGTTTATGGCTACATTCCCCTCAGCCTCTGTCTTACTGCTACCCCTCAGGGTAGTTACTGATCCCTTAACTCTTTCCTAGCTGTGCTTGAAACCACTGATAGTTTTCTGCACCCACATCAGCCTGTAGGCTCTTTAATGGCTCCACACCTGGGGCATGTTGTAAGATCCATTGTATAAAACACCTTGTTGTGTGTTACTGCTTACATATACAACAGGAAGAAGCAACTGGGAGATAGGGATTAGGGCTGGACACAGAACCGAGAGGAGAACCATCCATAACCCTTTTTCTGCTTCCCTAATTCACAGGATCCCAGTTAGGAGCTGTGTTCTTGGGAACTGGATCAGGTGGAGCACCCATGATGCCTAGGACCCCAGAAGGGCCCGCAGAAATGGACTTGCATTTATAGTTGTTGGAACCAGACTTGGAATCAGTTCTATGGCCTCTTCTCCAGCATCTGAGGGAAATTCCACCTGGGAGACAGAAATGGCATAGCAATCGGAGCCAGGGCATGTTCTGTAATGCCCTTTGCCCCAGAACAAGAATAATGGTATGCTCCACCTGCTCTGCATTCAGGGAAACCCAGTCACTACCGAAGTGACTTGAGCTGATGTCTGACCAATGACTGAGGAGCCAGAACCATGAGAGAAGGACTTTTTTTTGTTGTTATCTGGAGATGAAGTTCTGGAATACAGGTTGGATTTCTACAGTCGGGCATGTTGAGCCACAGGGGACATCTTGTGCAACCCTCTCCAGGCCTCACACATTTTGTCTAAGACTAAAGTTGTAAGTGCCCTGAACCTAAAACATAAATAGCAACGTGAAGGAGATCCACTGCCCAGCCACTGATCACAGGCATCAATCATTGGCATGTTTCCTACAGCCATGCAGGGCTTGAAGCCACCCGGGATATTCACTTTAGAGCAGCTGCTACTCACCAAATTGCCATGAAGCCAGGGCTAAGCACCAAGGTGAACATTTTACTGAGAGGCAGGACTGCGAAACTCTAAAAGTTCTACCTCGTGACCTTTCTGAGTAGAACCAAAAGTTCTATCAGGTTTTACCAGAAATAACGGGTTCTATCAGGTACAACCAGGTTCTACAATATATGACTAAGTTCTACCTGATTAAAAGCCACACAACTATGTTGCATGTTGGGAAAGCACACATACTGTAGTAGTAAGAAGTGTATGTTTTGCAAAGTTTCGGTGCACAGATATGCTGTTAAATACATCTCAACCCTTACATCTAGCGCCTCTAAATCTGGTTGCAGCCCAATGGGTTACCACGCTGAGCAACTCCCTTTAAAAATATTTAATCTCTCCTGCCCCCGCCACAGTTGGACCCAGGTACAGATAACTGGCTGTGGCCATGGGTGCGCAGGTTGAGTAGCGGAAACACAGAGAATTTCATTCCAGACAGTTCAATAAGGCACTAACAGGTGTGTCAAGTAGTTGTGGACACAGGGGCATTTATTTCCAAAGACGGCAATAAAGAACCTAGCGGCTTTGTCTGGTGTGGACACAGGAAAATAAACCCAAGTGGGGCAATAAACTAAAATAAGGGAAATGTATTCCCAAACAGGGCGCTAAAACACAGTGGGTGCGTCGAGTGTGAATAATCCCAAGAGGGCCCATCATGTATGATAAAGCACTACGCCAGCACAGCACTTAATCTCCAATATGAGAGGGTTGGGTCGCAGGAATTTCTAGCTAGGTTTAGGTAATCCACTGCAATTACAGCACCCTACGCAGTACAGCGAGGGGACAAATAATCTATGCCTGGTGTTTACTTACTAGCCTTCCCAATTCAATCACTTCCCAAACTCAGACGGAGATGAAGACAGACCAGTACGTCACAGATTTGATTCTCTCTCTCTCTCAGGAAGCAGTATAGCAAAGTGGTTAAGGGCACTGAGCAGCAAACCTGGAGACCTGGATTTGAATCATCTGTATACTGGTGACCCTGAGCAAGTCACTTAACTTCCCTGTGCTCCTAGGTTGCATCTGGAAACAAGCTCCTGCTTATCAAGTTTTCCTGGTTAGCTGAACTATTGGCAAGGTTCCGAGCCACTGGTGCATGGGTGTGGCTCAGCACCTGATCTTCTTCGAGTCTCAGTAGAGATTACATTACCTGATCCCTCATAGGCTTACACCGGAGGTGGGCAGTTGGCATATTGTTAATGGAGTGGAGCCCCTGAGAGATCGCTGGGCACACCCACAATATGATGACGCAGTTTGCCTCTTCCTGTGTATTGCCATTATGTACAGCGATATTAAAATCTCCATATTTTGTATGCCTGATGGTTTTTTTTTCAGAAAAGGTACCTATATACCATGTGTGTGTGTGGCCCACCCATGGCATATTGGTATCTTTTGAAAAACAAATACCGGGCATACAAAATATGGAGATTTTAATATCTCCATACATAAGGGCAATACACAGGAAGCGGCAAAACCGCGACATATTGCGGGTTTTGCCCAGCATGCTCTCTTCCAGTGGACTCCACTACATTTAGCAATATGCCGGCTGTTCCACCTCCGAATCATAATTTTATGAGGGATCAGGTAATTTAATGACAAATTATATACTGGGACTCCAGGGGGGGAATCGGGGTGCTTGAGCCACAATCTGTGCACCAGTGGCTTGAGAACCCTTGCCAGCAGTTCTCCTTTAAACAATTTCCCCTTCCCTCTCTCTCTCTCTCCCCCCGACTGAGTAGCAGCTGAGCAGACTGCAGAGAGTCTACATAAATTAAACAACTGTTTTTTTCTTGGTGTTTTTATATTGTTTTTAACAGGCTGTGTCTGTAAAACCCGTAGCCTCTGTACTGTGCAAAGTCATTTGAATTAAACTGCTGCAGTGCTTTGTTTAGCTGTTATTATTTTTATTTATTTTTTTACAGGCTGTTGTGAAAAAAATACTTTTGCACTGTTTGTGAATGACTGTGTTTGTTCTGATTTGAAGATTTAAGAAAACTGATCCTCTGTGTGTGTGTAATCACTGACAGACTGAGTCGCCTGTAATGCTGAATACCGGCCTACCATACACCAACTGTTTCTTCTTCCCAATCACTGTTTAATTGTTAAATTTTTTATATATATATATATATATATATATATTTACCAGTGCCCTGACAGACTTACTCTCTAACTAACTGAATGGCCTGCCAGATCGAGAACAAACACTATCTGAGAAGCGGGATGTCTCAGAGTCGCAGGACACAACCTGCCCCTTCCCTCCACTTCTACTGCTCATCACATTCTGCCTGAAAATAGCAAGTGTGCAGGGAGTAAGTGCTGCAGGCCACTCACACGGCTAAGTTCCGAGCTGCTCCAATGGTTGCTTGTGTTGCTGTAGGCTGGGAGAGGATAAAACATCCTCCGATAGCAGTGGACATTACTCCTCTGCCTCTTCCTCCTCCTCCCAGATAATGTGCCGTGACACGACTGACCATAGGCAGCGGTAGGTGTCATCACTCACGTCACTGACTGCTACTGTTAGAGCACGTGTGATGACACTGTAGGACTGGTATGTGTGTGTGTGGGGGGAAGGGGTGTTGTATTCTGCTACTAACCGTTTAACTTTTTTTTTTTTTTTTTACAGTCCAGGGGTAAACCAAAGTTTTGCCAGTTTTCACAAAAAAAATTTTCCTGACAAGCGGACAGTGTGAACTGTGGGAGTTCGACCACTTTCATGCCCTTGATCAAACTGAACTTGCCACCTCATTACTGAGTGCTATACGCAGCAAGTTGGGTGAGGGGGGCAATATCTTTCTCTGGGGCCTTTCTTTCCTCCTTCTGTGGTCTTTTTCATTTTTGGATCTCCCTTTCGTGCCTTATTTTTGTCTCTCTCTTTGTGATTTTTAATTTCACCGGTCTCTGAAAGCTCCTTTTATATTTTTCTCTCTTCTGTCTTTATTTTTTTTCTGTTTTGTGTTTCATATAGCGGTTTGGTCCTTAAGCCGCCATCTATAACCTATATCTGTCCTCTACTGGCAACCCTTCACCCTTATCTACCGCTTCCCCCCTCCCCATCGTAGCCAGTGGGATCCACACAGAAAGAGCGGGACAGAGAACTGTACCAGTTAAAGCAGAAGGAAGTGGGGAAGGCAGTCAGAATAGCAAAGGCCCGAACCAAGGAAAAGATAGCCAACTCGGTAAAGAAGAGGGGATAAAACCTTTTTATACGTACATTAGGGAGCAAAGAAAGACCAAGGGAGGGATAGTGAGGCTTAATAAAGTGGAGGGTAGGTGGGCAGAGAGTGACAGTGAAAAAGCAGAGATACTGAACGAGTACTTCTGCTCAGTATTCACAATGGAAGATTAGTGGGTATAACTATTCCAATCAATAGAAACACTCTGGATAGGGGGTCAATACCAGTCCTTTCACAGAAGAAAGGGTTCTGAAAGAACTCTTAAAACTGAAGGTGGACAAAGCAATGGAACCTAATGAGATTCACCCCAGAATTCAAAAAGAACTTTATTTATTGAATTTTATTGACTCGGTAAGCCCACTGGGCCTAGAAGTCCTTTTTTCAGGGGCGACCGGGCGGGGGGGGTGGATACAAATGGTAAGCAACTGAAATTGAACCAGATTAAGCTGTTGGTGGTATTTGTTTAGTGAATGGGAGAAATTTGGCCAGGACACTGGGGAAATTCCCCTACTCTTTTTCGATAAGTGCCTTGGGATCTTTAACATCCACCTGAACTACCACCAATCCAGGCAGATGGGACCTCAGTTTCCGAAAGATGGGTAAGGGCAGAACTAGTGACACCACTGACTACCTTTTTTAACAAATCATGGGAGGATGGCGTGGTACCTGAGGACTGGAGGAGGGCGGATGTGATTCCCCTTCACAAAAGTGAGAGCAAAGCAGAGGCAGGAAACTACAGACCTGTTAGCTTGACCTCAGTGGTAGGGAAAATGATGGATTCACTTCTGAAAGAAAGAATTGTTCATTACCTAAAGGCCAGAGGGGCACAGGACCCAAGGCAGCATGGATTCGCAAGCGGGAAGATCATGTCAGACAAATCTAATATACTTCTTTGACTGCGTGACCAAAGTAGTAGACCAGGGAGGGGCCTTGGACATGGCCTACCAAGACTTTTTAGCAAGGCATTTGACACAGTCCCACACAAAAGATTAATAAACAAGTTAGCCAGCCTTGGAGTCAGTCCCAGGGTGGTAGCCTGGGTTAAAAATTGCCTGGACAACAGGACACAGAGGGTAATAGTAAACAGAGTCCACTCCGAAGGAAGGAGGTTACTAGCAGGGTACCGCAGAGTTCAGTACTGGGACCAGTCCTTTTAATGTCTTTATAAGTGACATTGCAGAGGGACTGGAAGGAAAAGATGCCTCTTTGCAGATGACCAAAGATCTGCAACAGGATTGATACACATGGGGGGGGGTTGAAAAGATGAGAAGGACTGGCAATGTTTGAGGAATGGTCAAAAGTATGGCAGCTTAGATTCAATACAAAGAAGTGCAAAGTAATGCACTTGAGAAACAAAAACCCAGGGGAAGAGTACACAATGGGGGGAAGGGAGGTACTAACAACAATAAAAATGGAAAGGGACCTGGGGGGTAGTTATATCAGATGACCTAAAGGTAAGCAAGCAATGTGAAAAGGCAGTAATGAGGGCTGGGGGGATACTGGGATGTATAGGAAGAGGCATCACCAGTAGAAAACAAGAAGTTGTTATCTATCTGTAGAGACAGTTGGTGAGACCCCATCTGGAGTACTGCATGCAGTACTGGAGACCTTATCTCTGCAAGGACATAGGATGGAGGCAGTCCAGAGGAGGGCAACTAAAATGGTGCAGGATCTGCACCAAGAGCCATACAAAGAGAGATTAAAGGATCTTAATATGTATACTGTGAAGGGGGACATGATAGAAACTTTCAAGTACCTCAAAGGAATCACAGAAGTCCAAGAGGGTAGATATTTCAGAAAGAGATGTGCAAGAATAAGGGGCATAATTTGAAGATAGAAGGGGAGGCTCAGGGCAACATGAGGAAGTATTTTTCACAGAGAGGGTGGTGGGCGCATGGAGCAGCCTTCCTGAAGAGGTCGTGGGGTCAAAAACAGTGGAGGGATTCAAGAATGCATGGGACAGACATAAGGCAATTCTGGAGGGGGTTAGGAAGAAATAAGCTGTTGGTTAACTAGGATCTGCAACTTATCCAATAGGCAGGGAAATGGGTAGACTGGGTGGGCCAAGTGGTCCTTTTCTGCCATCAAAATCTATGTTTCTATGTGTCAGAGGGTGCAGACAATCATCAATTTGATGAATCAAGACACATAGACAGTCTTCTTCCCCATTTTATCCCATTGTCCTGCCAAGTTCTTGCTCAGCGGTAAGGCTCAGCCCCTCTAAGCCTCACACATACACATACACAAAAAGCAGCAATTCAAAAGTTTCCTTTTACTGCAGTGTACCATTGGTACCTCAGGATAACTGGAACAAACTACCATTGAAGACAATGTCATTGCTGCAACACGATTCCTGCACTTACTGCAACATTTCAAGGCCCATGGAAACTTCTGCGTTGTCCCCACTGTACTGTGGTGTAGGCAAGCTCCCTGGCCCGCCACTGGGGGTCACTGCAGTGGTGCAACTTCGTTCCAACTCTCTCAAGCTGGGAACACTGCCGAGTTGCTGTGTCACTCCATCCCCATGGCCACGTGACCCAGCTCCTGAGTTCGCTCCTGAACGTGGGTCACTGGCATGGATGTACCAAGTGCTGCCCACTGGGTCATCACCCAGGCGGCCCCATTCTGGCTTTAGTTTAAACGTTTTCCTTTGCTCATACAGCAGGAAGCCATCAATGAGATTTATGATAAGCATTACGCTGCACGAGTGTGAGGCCCCAGAGATAGAACTTTATGATAATTATAGAATCAAGAATGAAGTTCAAACTCTGCTCTGTACAGGTCTTGCTCCCCATAGTGTCATAACATCAGATTTGGTTCTCCGCCTGAAGAGAGCAGGCACATCAAAGTACAACTCCAGCCTTCTGGTCAACAGAACTCATTTATTTTACTTTTTATTATTTTCTGTTGCTTTAGCTTCCAACTTCTCTGCATTAGTTGGGGTGTATTTTCATTAGTTTTGTCCAACTTATGGTTTCTCCAGTTCCCGACTGAGTCCCATGAACTGGAGTAGGCTACTCGGTAGTGCAGTTGCTGTCTGAAGGAAATGCAGATTTTAAACTGCTGATTTGGACATTTAACTGGTTTTCATTGCTTTAACATGGGGTTCCCACCTCTGCAGTGAGGAAATACTGTTAACACTACAGAACACTAATAGAGCTCTGAATCCTACTGTAAACAAAATTGTGACTGAATTGTAACTTTTGTCTCTGTAATTAATGTGTCCCTTGTACTATTGTTTTTATGTCCTCTTTGTGACGAGGTACCTTTGTAAATGAGCCTCTGGGTCAAAGGTTTTAAAACTGATGTTTAACTAAATAAATAAATAAATAAATAAATAAAATAAATGGACCTAGAAGGGAGTGCTCCAACCTTACAATCCTACTCATCCCAAACTGCTGATAACACCTGGCACAGGGTGGGGTCACAAATCAAGGCTGAGGGGCCACACATGGCACACCACATTTCAAGTACTTTCGCTTTAGAGGATGCCATGAAGCCAAGAAGAAACAGAGTATTTAGCAAAAATGGCTAACAAATGTTGAAAAATACAGGAACACCACCACAAGGAAATGGAACTGAAATGGAGCAACTCAATAGTGTTCCCAGCTTGAGAGAGCTGGCACCGAGGCTTGACACTTGAATCCCAGGTGTCATCTGTGGTCCAGAGTGCATTTTCCCATCTCAGAAACATTGCCAGGAATAAACACCCGATTCCCCCAGGTGATCTGCCATCACTTGTCCATGCCTTCATGACATCACGGCTCGACTGCTGTAATGACCTTTACCTAGGGCCATCGGTGGCTAATCTTCGCCACCTACAGCTAGTGCAAAATGCGGCGGCCAGGTTGTTGACTGGCCTCTCGAGGTCATGTCACATTACACCCGTGCTGCACTCTCTGCAGTGGCTGCCTATTAGGTGGCAGATCACCTTCAAGGTCGGTTTGCTGACCTATACAGCCCTGCACAGACTGGGGCCTGACTACCTGCAAGATCTTCTACAGCCCTACCTCCCACTCTGTCCCCTCCGGTCAGCTGATGAGGGCTTTTTGGCGATTCCCAAGGTCTCTGAAATCATCAGGTGCCCAGACATTTAGTTTGTGGCACCGACCCTGTGGAATTCACTTCCACGATCCCCCAGAGAGGCCCCATCAGTAAATGCCTTCAAAGGGGAGCTGAAGACATTTTTATTCAGGGAATCCCTCCAGCTGACTAACCTGTTTTTAGATAATTAAATCAAGCTAATGATGTTTTATGTATTTTAATCTGTTTATTATTTTTGTAACCCCCCCTGCAAATGGGGGTTCCCAAAAGACTTCCAGGAGCTTGCTTGAATGCTCCAAGCCTGAATGGTGTTTGGCATTTAAGCCATTTATCAGTGAGTGTTTTTAGAGCCTCTGGTACTGTCTCTTTAAGAGCTGTCTGCTTGCAGACATAATTAGTTTGTATGGGGGGACTGTGTGCTTCTCTGAGTACCACTCGAGCTGCTGCCAATTCACTTCATTTTGCAGTCACTAGGAGTGCAAAGGGAACCTATCTGAAAGATGTAACTGTTGCCAGAAATTATTTAGAGTAATAATGAAATTACAGTTTGTCTAACCTGCTTTCTTTGCAGTCAGAACTGTGTCTGCTAGTTCCCCATTCTAGTTTTGAACTGCTGAACTGGACCAATCAGTGGGGTAAGCTAGCTCTAAAATGGTGCCTTGGACAGAATCAGAACTTGGACTCATAATCTGAGCCAGCCACAAGAGGATTGTATGGGCAGTGACTCTGGGAGATGTAGTTTAGACTTCAGTGCCTTTTGGACCAACAGCAGCAGTCTATTGTGAGTGACAGCCAATCCAGTCAAGAACTGGAGAACTCAAAGGAGGTGCCGGTTTCATCAGTTGGAGTTCAGTTGAGCTTTGGCAGTGAAGAAGGAAGGAGCCCTGTGACTTTTCAGTGTGCAGTTTAGTCAAAAACGTGTGTAAGGCCAGAGTTCGGTCTGCAGCTTGTGTAACAGCTTGTTAGGACTGAATCTGTCCTGTGAAAAGAATCAAAGGATCTCTGAAGAGTAGAAACCAGGCTCACCTGTAGAAGACTGGAAGAATTGTGAAAATTGCACTCGGTCTGTCAGGAACTGAATCTGCTGTGTGTTCTCCCGGTATTGTGCAGTAATTGCGATCGGGATACAGATGCAGCCTGCCTGGTATAGTACTTTCTTTTATATGGATGTGTGAAGAGGTTTGTGTACCTCAAGTGAGCCCTGCTGACATTGAAGGACCCTATCTTATTTGGAGGTCGTGAGTACTAATTCAGGGTTGCTCCCTGTTGAATTGCCACATTAAATCCAAATGGAATTACTGTACTGCTGACTGTTTAATTCTCCTTTTCTCTGTGTGAAAGGGCCCCTACCAGCTGCCACGGTTTGGACTAGCCACTAGGGCTTGGGTACCCAAGGACAGTAACTGATAGGGATAGGCCTGTGCACAGAGCCATAGGTAGATTATTAGAGTGATAAGCTAATTAACCTGATTTCCCCTGTCCTTGTTATATCCCCAAATAAATCAGAGCTGCTTGTTTCAAAAAGTTATACTGCCTGAGGTATTTGTCTATGTTAAAGTACTGTACTGTGATTGTTGCACTGTATCTCATTTCACAGGAGGTCCCAGTGCCGAACCAGACCTGGGGTAAGTGTATACCGTGAAGGTAATTCTGATATATTGTGTGGGCCACTAGTGGGAAGAAAGGGGTTGCAGTGTCCCAGAGGGCTGTGACCAAGTTAGTTTAACTATTGCAACCCTGACCTCTGGGTGGAGGCACCCGCCATTGGATCCAGGCCCCTCAACCTGTTAGTGGCAAATCAGGCAGGGTAGTAGCCCTGGGATAGCGCCATCTAGGGTTACATCTTGGAGGCTCACCGCTGGGATTGTGTGTCCTCTAGTGGCCATATTTACGAACCACTGTTAAGAAAAAAAATGGGTACCCGAGAAGTGGCTGTGCACCGGCTGGTGGAGTGGTGTACTGGGGAGGAGATCGACCCCAAAATGCTATGCTTATCCTGGACATCCCCCTGTATCAATACGGACACTGTGCAGGAGTACTTTCCAAGGTGGAAGGTTTACAAAACCCTGTGGTGGTGGGTCGGCATGCTAATCTGCTCACCCACACTTTCCTGGCCCTAGTAGAGTTTAAGGATCCCATAGATAGCTCCAAAGTGCCACAGACCATTACCCCAGAGGGGCCCTCACTGCTTGGAAGTGATAACTAAGGACAGTAAAGACCCGGGGATCAGCCCCCACCACTATCTGAAACTTTTGAGGAGAAATTTGCTGAATGGTTGCTGGGAGAGGGGAAACTGTGGAGGACTTGAAGAAACTATTCTTGCCACCTGGGGTGTTCCTCCCAACACCCTCTCCTGCTCCAGTGCCCGTAATGGTGGCTGAACCAATGCAGACTCCTATTTCTGCACCTGCCATTAGTCACGACTCTTACCGAAGGTTGAGGATCTTCTCTGGCACCTCCCACCCCCAAGGGAGGATGACTGGGAGACCTGGATAGACTATGTTGCCCCCAAGTGCTAGAATGGCAATGCTCGGAAGCGAAAGAGGTTAGTGAGAGCTCCGAGGTCCTGCCTGGCTACCATCCGTGCTAAGCAGGCCCAGTAACCCTGAAGCGACTGCACAGGCCTATCTTGAGGCCTTGGAGAATGTGATGGGAGCCCAGATTCTGATGAGGACCTATGGTGGAGAGTAAGAAATGCACAACAGTACCAAGGAGTTGTTGTCTGTGTATGTATCTCGGCTGGAAAAATTGTTGCAAGAATGCCTCAGAAAGGTAGTTTGCCAGCGATTGAACTAGACCGAACCAGACTGGAAAGAATCCTTAAGTCTGCCCCTTCTCAGAACTGCTGTTGCTTCAGTTACGCCTGGCAAATCGACTGGAACTCACCCTCTATGATGAGTTAATGAGAGAAATTCGAGGAGTTGAGAAAAAGCGACCTCGGGAGGTACCTGCACCAACAGCTGTGGCTCGACCGAGTGACTGAGGGTGACCCATCAAGTGAAGTTCAGGGGCAGAGGTTGACAGTCAATGAGTGCTCTGACAAGGAAAAGATATGCCACAATGGGGTGAACTGTTGAGAGAGATCCGGGAATTCAAAACAGTCCTTTATGAAGGCCACGCCTGCAAGTACTGGGCCCTGACCTATATCCGACTGCATCTGCTATGGGGTGAGGGTACCCACCTCGTATCTCCTGCTGATAACAGCTCCAAACTCAATTCCTTGACCATGGAAGTGCAGAAACTGACGAGATGTCTCCAATGCTTATCACACCGCAGACAGAGATGGCACCCAGGTTTCCAGTTAGTATACCCCGCCCTGGCTCCCAGTGTGGGCTCGGCCAGCTCAAACTCAGAAAGTATGTTTTGCTATAATTGTGGGAAAGATGGGCACATGAAAAGGAATGCCAGTCCCCAAAAGACACTGACAAAGTTGCATATAGGCTACAAGGAGAGCTTGGAGAAGAAATCAGTGGTTAAGAGGTGCACGACATGATCCCAGTGAGGGCACCAAAATGCTAATTCACGTCCTTTGTGGCAAGGTCAGTTGCCCAGGCCCCACTACCGCCTCTCAGACTGGTCCAGAATAGTGGTCCCTCCATGGAGACCACTGTAAAGGTGAATGGAGTGTCTACAAGAGCTGTATTAGACAGTGGCTCCCAAGTGACAATTATGTTCCAGGATTGGTATCAGAAGCATTTGTCGAAGTACCCTTACAACCATTAGAAGGACTGCATGTATGGGGTTAAGTGAGAAGGCCTACCCTATTCCGGTATATCGAATTTGGCTGTCTTTCCCACCTCCGTGGCTGGAGTGGCCGAACAAGTAGAGACCCTAGCCTTAGTGTGTCCCCCACTGGACTGTATGATGGTGTCCTTTGTTGATTGGAACAAATGCTCATATGTTCGAAGGCTGGCACAGTTGTGTTATGAAAACAGGGGTCAAAGACTAGTAGAGCTTTAAGAGTTCCGCTTTAATTAAGAAGGCCTATGAGGCACAGAGAGATGCTGAAAAAACAGAACCAGAGGAACCGGGTCGGAATTGTATGGAAGAAGGATCCTGAGTCTCTGATCCTGCGCCAAATGCCCAGTGTACCTTACAGGGAGAGGTCCGTATCAGAAAGGATGTTAAGAATAAAATATTAATGTTGGATGCACCAGGCGATGGAAATTGCAGAGGGACTGCTGGTCAAGCCTAGTATTTTGCCAGCTAGAGCCCATGCTTATGCCAGAAGGTAATGGTCCAAGTTCATATCGTGTCTGAAAGAGACATTCGAGTAAACAGAGGTTGCATCCCGGCTAATGTGCATTGTGCAGACACTCGCAGTGCTACCCAGCAGCAGAGTTCAAGGAAGAATGACAGAGTAACGCCTGACTTGTTTGATTTCGGCGACTCCCGCTGCCAGCTGAATGGAAAGTGAGGATCATTGTGAGAAGCTTGCCCAGAGAGACCAGGTGTTTCTTTAAAGGAATGGGATGTAGGATGCGTGCAAGGGCTGAGCACAATATCCGGCTGCATGACGAAAGACCATTTCGTGAGAGGTCTCGGCGCCTGGCACCTGCTGACATAGATGATGTGAGACGGCATCTGCAAGAGATGTTAGCTGCTGGTGTAATACAAGAATCCAGAAGCCCTTATGCTTCCCCATTGTGGTAGTGAGGAAAGAATGGAACAGTAAGGATGTGTGTGGATTATCGCACCTAAACCGGCCGGACTATCCCTGATCAGTACACAATGCCCCGCATTCAGGATGCTTTGGACTGCCTAAACGGAGCAAGTGGTTCTGTGCTGGATCTCCGTGAGTGGGTACTACCAGATCCCGATGGCCCCAGAGGACCGTGGAGAGAAGCGCCTTTATCTGTCCGCTTGGCTTTATGAATTCATGAGGATGCCTCAAGGGATTTCAGGTGCCCCAGCCACTTTTCAACGATTGATGGAGCGTGCAGTGGGGACATGAACTTACTAGAGTGCCTGGTATACCTAGATGATGTTATTGTGTTTGGCAGCTCACTGGAGGAACATGAGAGCAGATTATTTAGGTATTGGACCCACTGGAGGACTTTGGCCTTAAACTGTCCATTGATAAGGTCAATCTTTTCAAACATCAGTAAAGTATGTGGGACACATAGTATCCACCGAGGAATAGAGACCGACCCAAGTAAAGTTGAGGCCTTGACCACCTGGCCACAGCCCAAAATCTAAAGAACTGCAAAGATTCCTGGGATTCTGTGGTTATTGTGGCGCTTCATCAAGGACTATTCAAGAGTGATCCGCCCTTTACTTAACCTTACTCAAGGGTATCCCCAACCCACAAAAATACCAAAGTCAGCGTCCCTCAAGACTGAAAGAGTGTATTTTCATCCGAGTGAAGTATTTGGGGCCCGCTGGACTCCTTGATTGTGAGACTGCTTTTCATGAGATCATATCAACTTACCCATGCTCCAGTGCTGGCCTATGCCGATCCAAGAAAACCTTACGTCCTGCACACTGATGCTAGCTTGCAAGGGTTGGGGCTGTGTTGTACCAAGAGCACGAGAATGGCCTGAGACCAGTGGCCTTTGCCAGTAGAAGCCTGACCCCATCCGAAAGAACTATCCTGTACATAAGTTAGAGTTCCTAGCTTTGAAGTGGGCTATTGTTGACCAATTCCATGAGTACTTGTATGGGGCTAAAATACTAGTAAAAACTGACAATAATCCTTTGACCTATGTGCAGACCTCAGCTAAGTTGGATGCCACTGGCCATAGGTGGCTTTCTGCATTATCTACATATGACTATGCTCTCGAATACCGAGCAGGTCTGAACCACATAGATGCTGATGCTCTCTCCCGGAGGCCTGTTCCCCAAAATGATTGGGTCCGACTGGCAGAACCTGACATTCGGGCACTCTGCGGAAGTTTGACAGGGAGGAACAATGTCCACGGACGAGTGGACTGCATGGTGGATTGCTTGGGAGCCTCTGAGAATTGCATACCTGCTGCTTATTGCCACTTTTCTGCAATAGCATATGGTGCACTGCCTCAGCTGGACAATGACAGTATTCATGGGCTCAATCCCGCGATCCCATGATCAAAGCAGCTTTAGAAGCCCTCTATGCAGGAAAAGATGTGTCAAATTAGCTCCACTGATTTGAGAACTGCACTGTTATACAAAGAAGGTCCTAAGTTGAAACTGATCAATAAACTGTTATACAGAGAAACAGTAGACAGAGGGGACAAGTAGACAAACAACAACTAGTGCTGCCCACTGCCTTCGAGACTCAGTATTGAGGTCCTTGCACAACCACATGGGGCACCTTGGTATAGACAGAACACTTGACTTGGTGAGATCCAGATTCTATTGGCCTCAAGATGGGGCTGATGTGGAGCAACATATCAACTTGTAGTCGCTGTTACAGAGGAAAGCTTTGCCCCAGAGGGCTGCCCCTTGTTAACATAACCACCAGTGCACCATGGAGCTGGTCTGTATTGATTTTCTAAGTTTGGAGTCAGATCAAAGAAATATCAGTAATGTGCTGGTGGTCACTGACCATTTCACGAGATATGCCCAAGCTTTCCCACCAAAGACCAGAAAGCATCCACTGTAGCCAAAGTACTTGTAGAAAACTTTTGTTCACTATGGGGCTCCACAAAGAATCCATTCTGATCAAGGAGAGACTTTGAGAGTCGTCTGATCAAAGAGATGCTTTCTCTGTGGGAGTGCGAAAGTCCAGAACCACTCCTTACCACCCCCAGGGGACCCACAGCCTGAACGTTTCAACCGCACTTTGCTAGATATGCTAGGCACCCTGCACCCAAAGGACAAGCCTAGATGGAGCCAACAAATTAGCACCCTGGTACATGCTTATAACTGCACCAAAGTGATGCCACTGGGTTCTCCCCCACCGCCTGATGTTTGGAAGAAAGCTCGACTACCAGTAGATGTGTGTTTTGGGGTCTCTCTGATGGGGTTCAAGCTGACAACTATTTACAGTATGTGCAAAAGTTAAAGGCCCAGCTAACTCATGCGTACCAACTGGCTCAAACCATGGCTGCCAAAAGAAATCTGGCCAACAAAGAAAGGTATGATAAAAGGTGAAAGCACAGGAACTCCAGGAGGGAGACTGGTATTGCTAAGAAATCTGGGACTGCATGGCAAGCACAAGATTGCTGACAGATGGCACCATCTCCCTCACATTGTAGTGGCAAACTAGATGATCTGCCAGTGTACAAAGTAAGGCCTGAGAATAATTCAAAGATGTAAAACAATGCATAGAAATCATTTACTGCCCATTGGACAAATCTTAATTGAGTCTGAGCCCCAGAAGATGCCCCTCTGGACCAGTGACTAGAGCTGCTGCTAAGAAAAGATCAAGAAAGTCTGCACCTACAGAAGCAAAGTTAAAGTGTTCCCTCCACAAGTCCCAGTTGAGCATGACTGTCAGTCCATATCGGAAGAAAGTGAGAGTGACTTTGAATACTATCCTTCTTACGAACTGAGTCAATTGTTTCGGGCAATCCCTAGTCAATACTGAGACAAAGCTGGGCCTTCTGGACTGTCTAAGCCCCCAGCTTCATCCCTGGAGCCAATGCTCCCAGAAAGTGAAGTGCAAAGCATCAGATCAGATGAAATGGAATCATTGTGCATGGTTGAACTGTTTGAGCTTTCAGGAGGAAAATGATAGATTGGGGCAGACTGGTGATACACCGAACAAGAAGAGTATTTTGAGTGCCCTGACAGTCCACTGCCAGTGTCCAAGCTCTCCATGCAGCCAAATGTTGTGGACTCAGAAACTGTAACTCCTGGAGCTGAAAGTGCCCCAAGTTCTAGCCTCTCTACCCCATGGAGACTCCCTGACAAGTGTGGACAATGCTGAAAATGAGGCTCAGAGTGCAGAGACTGTAACAGTTCCCCTAGAAAGACTGGTCGAGCTGTAAAGCCTGTGGTGCACCTCAGTTATGATTCCCTTGGGAGGCCTGTGGATTTGCCTCTCAATGTTGTCCATAAAGGAGTGTATGTGTCCCGAGCTCATTGCCCAAACTGACGTCAGTGCTAACTCAAGTTACTTGTGTTGCCCTCTAGATGTGCCTTGCCCCGTCCACCCCTAAGGTAACTGATAGGGAAGGGCCCCTCTCTTCAGGTTTCATGTACAAGAGGTAATAACTTGAGTTATGGTACAATGTGTATGTAATACTGTGTAAAGAGTGACACTGCAATGTTTCAGAAATGTGTTCTTGTAAAATGATATATTGACTGATGATTACATGTGCGAGCCTAATGCAAATGTATATGGTTGCAGTTGAAACTTATGGGGTACTTGCTTGACGCGGACGTCAAGCTTTCCCAGGCCAGGAAGGGTGTAACCCCCTGCAAATGGGGTTCCCAAAAGACTTCCAGGAGCTTGCTTGAATGCTCAAGCCTGAATGAGTGTTTGGCATTTAAGCCATTTATCAGTGAGTGTTTTAGAGCCTCTGGTACTGTCTCTTTAAGAGCTGTCTGCTTGCAGACATAATTAGTTTGTATGGGGGACTGTGTGCTTCTCTGAGTACCACTCGAGCTGCTGCCAATTCACTTCATTTTGCAGTCACTAGGAGTGCAAAGGGAACCTATCTGAAAGATGTAACTGTTTGCCAGAAATTATTTAGAGTAATAATGAAATTACAGTTTGTCTAACCTGCTTTCTTTGCAGTCAGAACTGTGTCTGCTAGTTCCCATTCTAGTTTTGAACTGCTGAACTGGACCAATCAGTGTGGGGTAAGCTAGCTCTAAAATGGTGCCTTGGACGAATCAGAACTTGGACTCATAATCTGAGCCAGCCACAAGAGGATTGTATGGGCAGTGACTCTGGGAGATGTAGTTTAGACTTCAGTGCCTTTTGGACCAACAGCAGCAGTCTATTGTGAGTGACAGCCAATCCAGTCAAGAACTGGGAGGAACTCAAAGGAAGTGCCGGTTTCATCAGTTGGAGTTCAGTTGAGCTTTGGCAGTGAAGAAGGAAGGAGCCCTGTGCTTTTCAGTGTGCAGTTTTAGTCAAAAACGGTGTAAGGCCCAGAGTTCCGGTCTGCAGCTTGTGTAACAGCTTGTTAGGACTGAATCCGTCCTGTGAAAAGAATCAAAGGATCTCTGAAGAGTAGAAACCAGGCTCACCCTGTAGAAGACTGGAAGAATTGCTGAAAATTGCACTCGGTCTGTCAGAACTGAATCTGCTGTGTGTTCTCCGGTATTGTGCAGTAATTCATCGGGATACAGATGCAGCCTGCCTGGTATAGTACTTTCTTTTATATGGATGTGTGAAGAGGTTTGTGTACCTCAAGTGAGCCCCTGCTGACATTGAAGGACCCTATCTTATTTGGAGGTCGTGAGTACTAATTCAGGTTGCTCCTGTTGAATTGCCACATTAAATCCAAATGGAATTACTGTACTGCTGACTGTTTAATTCTCCTTTCTCTGTGTGAAGGGCCCTACCAGCTGCCACGGTTTGGACTAGCCACTAGGGCTTGGGTACCCAGGGACAGTAACTGATAAGGGATGAGCCTGTGCACAGAGCCATGGAAATAGATTATTAGAGTGATAAGCTAATTAACCTGATTTCCCCTGTCCTTGTTATATCCCCAAATAAATCAGAGCTGCTTGTTTCAGCAAAGTTATACTGCCTGAGGTATTTGTCTATGTTAAAGTACTGTACTGTGATTGTTGCACTGTATCTCATTTCACAGGAGGTCCCAGTGCCGGAACCAGACCTGGGGTAAGTGTATACCGTGAAGGTAATTCTGATATATTTGTGGGCCACTAGTGGGAAGAAAGGGGTTGCAGTGTCCCAGAGGGCTGTGACCAAGTTAGTTTAACTATTGCAAACCCTGACCTCTGGGTGGAGGCACCCGCCATTGGATCCAGGCCCCTCAACCTGTTAGTGGCAAATCAGGCAGGGGTAGTAGCCCCTGGGATAGCGCCATCTAGGGGTTACATTTTATTTATACAGCATCTTGAGTAACAATTGAAATGGCATGCTTTATAAACAAATAAAACTAAAACTAACTAAAACTAAAGCGATATGTGAATCAAATACAAAACAAAGAACCAAGAGGACACAGACTAGGTAATAAGACCACAGAGCTCTTCAACAGAGGAGAAAGACCTGATGCTCACGGCACAGTGCAAAAATTTGTTGCCTGGTTCTAGATGCTGGTTCCTCAGGCTAGCAGTTTGCTAATGTGTGTCACAGATGAATTTGTGTTGTTAGAAAAGTGAAATAGTGTAGAGTGTAATCGCACAAACATTTACACAGGATCTGGTCTTCCCAGAATTTCCTGAGGAACATGGTTGTAACAGACGGATACCCATCTGCACCTCTTCTGCCATTACCAGAATGTTCACAAACTACCGTATATACTTGCTTATAAGTCGACCACACATATACATTGACATCCTTCTACCTTATCAATTTTTGCTAAACTCCAGGAACAGAATCTGTCTTTATGGCCAGAATTGCACAAACTTGGATTACACAGTTGCAAAAAACAGTTTACTACTGCAAACCCCGCAGACAGGTCAATCTTGCAGGTTAAGTCGAGACCCCATTCAATGTTTAGCTTAAAAAAATTAGACTTATTTGTGAGTGAATACAGTATTTGGTTCTTCTAATGTGATTCAGATGGTGCAGACCACCATTCTGGAACCTTGTAAGATGTGGAGGTCCTCACTTTGGTCACTGTTTATCTCATTCAGCTCTGTCAGTCAACTGAAAAGGATATAAACTGGCTCACTGGTGACCTGTGTGCTTCCCAAATAGCCCCCTGCGTAGCAGTAAGATTGCATGAGAGAGACAGTCACAGAATCCTAGGGCTAGAGTTTCACTGTAGATTCATTTAGCATTTTGAATACACATAAAAATGGAGGACAGAGCACCAGTTTCTACATGACAGTACAGTTTTCCTTTTTAAATACCAGCTTTAAAAAAACATTATTTTGAGATGTACTGAGCGTAAGAGTGTGCCAGACCTGTACTGATGCTCAGGTGGTATACCAGACTTCTGGACAGAATGCTAAACTAGAATCCTATCAAACATCAAATTTAAAAACTCATTTTGTAGTCCTGAATATACATTGCACAGTAATGGATGAATAAAAGCAAAATATGATAATGTTCAAGGAAAATGCAGGTTTGCAGATAGGGTTCAGTTCCTCTTTAAGGAACCCAATTTGCTTAGATTTGAAAATAATTCTATTTTCAGAAAGGTGACTTCTCAGTGGCTGGCAGTAATTGTTACTGACAGCCGTGGGCCCTGCTTCATCAATAATGCATGGCAGAGAAGTGCAAAAATGTGTCCGATTAATAATAAATCACAGTAACGACACAGGCAGCCTCCATTCTCCTTGTACTACTCTACTCTACAGTGTTGGTTCTTCAGAAATGGACTGTCTGCTCGGGTGTCAGCAGGTTCTTTGTAGTAGCACTCCTTAAAGTTACCCAAGTGCCACAACAGAGGGGCAATGACCTGCTCTAGACTGTGGGAAGAGTGAACTAGTTGATCTGACAATGAAATGATATCCACTCAGTCTCCCTCTCTCCTTCTTTCTATGGCAGGGTTCGATCTTACAGTAACATAGTTTAACTGGTCGCTGCAGCCAGTGCAACTCTCCCGACTCGGCCAGTGCAGATATATGTGTAATAAAACTCTCCACCCCCACCATGCCCATCTAGTCTGTTCACGTCCCAAATTTACCCAGTTATTAAAAAGTACCAATCAAAACTGTCCCTCACAGCAGACCGGTCATCCTCTTATCAGCCTCAGCGATGGGCCCAAATGCCAGCAAACTCTACCAGCAGTGCTTTGCGCTATCACGTTTGGAAGCATTTACCTGTATTTGGGGCTGGCAGTGACGCCAAAAGGAAGAGGATTGGCACACTGAAGGCCAACTGATATCTGTATTTTTTGATTTCTGGGGGTGAGTTTGAGACTTCCACAGACTGGCTGGGGAGGGTGGCAGAGCCGAGATATGTGGAAGGAGGGTTTTATGGGAGATCAAAGGGGACTGAATATGTAGGTCACTTGAATATTTTTTTAGCGAGCTGTTCAGACTGCAAAAATCTGCAGCATCTTGGTGTGTGTGTGTGTGTGTGTGTGTGTCTGTGTTTCAGTAACATTCCTGAAACAAATCTGCTAGCTTTTTTTTTTTTTTTAGTACTCTCTGCTCCAGTGTGTAGGGGAAGGGGAAGGGATAATGTAATGGGTGCATGGCTCTGTAGGCTCTTCATTTCAGTCGCAGGTCAGTGTGAACTGGATATCACTTTCCTGGATGGACAAGTGCAAAATGTGAACCCTGTTATGGTAGTTCATACCAGAACTATACAACTGGGGCAACAGGAATCCAGACCCCAAATAACCTAAACAGGGGTATTTGAATTCAGCATCAATCCCAAATATTCCACACATTCAGTCAATATTCACGTTTAGTACACTTCCCTACCCTCTATTTCTCAATACTCTTCCCTATCCTCCACCCCTCCAACAGACCCCTGCCCCCTTACCTTTTTTAAATACCACCATACAATCTGCCCCACACATCTGTATTTGGGGGGCCCTGTGTATAAGCAACTCCCTTAAAAAAATGAAAAATATGACCAATAACAGTTAGCCCCATTCCCCATTATTAACCCCCCCCTTAATAAAAGGTAAGGAGACATTTTTATGTTTGCTTGCACGCATGTGCAAGAAACATAGTGCCATCATACGAGTTTTCCAGAGGTGTGTCAGCCTCTTCCAATGCAGTCAGTGTGTCTGCAGGTGCGGCCCCAGTTCCCCAATCACTGCTGCAGCTATGACAAGCTGAAAATGCAGTGGCATACAGTTGAAAGGGAGAGCTCCGCTTGAGTAAGCAGAGCTCTCCCCACACACAGGCGCGCACGCACGCATGCACACTGTGTGCTTTTGAGCCTCCCCACACTGTACGCCGACGGGGTGCCCAATTTCCGCCTGCTCCATGTCCCCCTCCCAAAGATCCAGGTGCCACGCTTGGAGCCCACCCCAGCGTGGCAAAATGTTTTATGGCCGAGGGGTGCCCAATCCCATCGGCTCCACTGTCTCCCCATGCTGTCACCAACTGGGGTGCCCAATCTCCCGTCGGCTTCAGTCCCCCGTGCAGGGTGCCTGCGCTGGGAGCCCACCCCAGTGGCAACAGATGCCATGGCTGACGGGTGCCCAATCCCGTCGGCTCCACGCCCCCAGTCTTCACACGCTGGGAGCCCACCCCAGCGTGGCAAACATTGTGCGTCATGATTTAAAGAGAGAAACCTAAAACACAAAACGGTCCCTCGCAGTGTCTGCACCACCCGCGCCCACCCATTGCGCACCCTGCCTCCCCACACCCCCCCTCACCCCATACTTACCTCCGGAGTCCGGCACGACGATCTTCGGTGGACCGGGAACACGTCTGCACTCTTCAAAGCTGACCGCGAACTGAGGAAATGCCGGTAAGCTGTATAATGGGATAGATAGGGTTTTTTTTTTAACTTTGTTGCATATCTCAGGCAGTTTTGGAATTTTCCACCACATTTCAACATGGGTTTTTGGGACCCTCCTCATGAATTCTTGCACTGTCATGGCATTATCTCAGCGCCCGGCGGTGATTTCGCAGTCACTGCGCAAAATCACCTTTCCGGAATGATTAACTCAAACGACACTGCCAGTGTTCATAAGGTGGGCTCTCAAAAGCCTATTTGGAAAATTTAGTGGAAAAATTCCTAAAATGACTGTTTTGCTGCTATGCTATGCAGTTCCTTATCACATCGTCAGAAGTTCAAGGAATTTTCAAATATTTTCACTCCAGATTTTCAACATTGCCATTTTACCACACCTTCTGAGCAGTACAGCTGTCATTTTCCATCTCACCCAAAATGTGTTTCTGCCCATGTAGCACACAATGGCGCAGTCGGTGTCTTGCAAATCAATGTACGGGACACATTAAGAAAATCACAGTGACACTGTTCATGAGCAAAGGTCTTAAAATGGTTATGTTGAAAATTTGTGAAAAATTCCTAAATGATTCTTTACGAAAGGCATGCTGGGCGCAGGGTTCCTCACACGCTGTGGAAAGTTCGCGAATTTTCAATATTTTCACCCATATTTTCAACACTGCCATTTTACCACACCTCCTTATGAGCAGTACAGCTGTCATTTTCACATCTCACCCAAAACGGTTTTACTTCATGTAAGTGCACAATGGCGCAGTCTTGCAAGTAAATCAATGTACCGGGACATTAAGAAAATCACAGTGACACTGTTCATGATCAGAGGTCTTAAAATGGCTATTTTGAAAATTTGGTGAAAAATTCCTAAAATGACTGTTTTACGAGCATGCGTTGCAGAGTTCCTATGCATGCTCGTAAGTTCGCAAATTTTCAATATTTTCACTCCAGATTTTCAGCATTGCCATGTTACCACACCTCCTTATGAGCAGTACAGTTGTCATTTTTCACATCTTGCCCACAACGTGTTTCTGCTCATGTAGCGCACAATGGCGCAGAGTCAGTGTGCGTAAAATCAATGTATGGGACATATTAAGAAAATCACAGTGACACTGATCATGAGCAGAGGTGTTAAAATGGCTATGTTGAAAATTTGGTGCAAAAATTCCAAAAATGACTGTTTTAGGAGCGACGCTATGCGAGTTCCTACGCACGCTGGCAAGTTTGCGAATCTGTAATATTTGCACACCAGATTTTCAACAGTGCCCTTTACTGCACTTCCTTATGAGCAGTGCAGCTACCATTTTCACATCTCGCCTAAAATGTGTTTCCACACAATGGTACAGTCAGGTGCAAGAAAACAATGTTTGGGACAGATTAAGAAAATCACAGTGACACTGGTCATGAGCAGAGGTCTTAAAATGGCTATGTTGAAAATCTGGTGACAAAACTCCATAAAATGACTGTTATGAGTGAGCATTGCGCAGTTTCCACGCACCCTCGTAGGTTCATGAATTTGTAATATTTTCAGTCCAGATTTTCACCAGTGGCATTTTTGCACACCTCCTTATGAACAGTACAGCTGTCATTTTCCACAACACGGCCGAAATGTGTTTTCACACGTTCAGTTCAGAAATGCGTGGTTGCTGTGGGAAATCATTGTTTGGGACAGATAAAGAAAATCACACTGACACTGTTCATGATTAGAGGTCCCAAAATGCCTGTGTTAACAATCTGCTGTAAAAAAATCTCCAAACTAGTTACATTACTGGTGTGCGTTGCACAGTTTCTACGCACGCTCGTGACTTCACCAGTTTTTTTAAGATTTTCAACATTGCCATTTTTTACACCTCCCCATGAACACTACTGCTGTAATTTTTCACATCCTGTTCAGAATGTGTTTTTGCACCTGTGGTGCCAAATGCCATAGTCGCTGTGCAAAAGCAGTTTTTGGCTAACAAACTGATATTGCCACTGTTCGTGAGGTGGGGGGTCACAAAAAAACCATGTTGAAAATTTGGAGTAAAAATACCAACGAATGCCTGAGGCGTTAGGGTTTCCGACCATAAAGCCCCACCCTGTAGAGTATGACAGGCATCAGGGGTGTGAATTGGGATTCTTGCCTGTCATGCTCATAGCATTCCATCCCCACCCACACCCTGCAGCCAGTAAGACATCAAGGTGTGCCCTGGACTCTTCGGCCCAAACTTCAACCCCATTCTCCTATACCGCACTCATCTCACCGTATTTCTGATAGAATGGGTGCGCATAAGGGCCAAAGACCCAAGGCACACCGTGACACTTGTCAGTGTTTGCAGGGTAGGGTGTGGTGAAATGGCGGTCGTTATGCCTGACGACCAAAAGGCACACCCCAATGCCTGCCACTCTCTGCAGGGTGGTGGTGTGGTTGGCTTCAGTTCAATACTTCGCTGCCATTCCTATTATCCAGCTCTGTAACTTCTACACTACCAATGCCAGTGCCAGCAAGCAAACATTCGGCATTGACAAATGCTTGTTTTAGATAGTGGTGGTGTGCTTGCTATGCCTGGGGAAGGAGCCAGAATGAGATCTGGGATAGGAGGCAGGACTTATCTAAGGACATCTATTGTGACTGGACACCATTAGGCAAGCCCCAGCTCGCCCGACTCCAGTTCTTTTCCAGCTCCTTTGACCATGCTGGTCATGCTACCGGAATGAACTCCCCACCCCTTATTTTCACCAATGGAGGGTGGCATTGATCGGCCGTGAAAGTTAAGAGGCATAGTTTTTTAAATGTTAAGTTGCCTCCAGTATGCATGTGGTGGGAGCAGAATGGATGGAAGGATACAACAGTGTGTCCCTGAATATATGAATTGGGGATCACAAACAGCAGTGGCTTTTGTAAGGGAGTGCTCAGCTGAAGGAGGTGGAGGAGTACGTGCTCTGATCCTTATTGAGTCCCCCACAAGAGAATATTTGTGTCCTAATCTGAATATTCATGAAGACGAGCCCCAAATATGAACATGTGACCCAGACTTGCTCCTTCCTGACTACGGAGACGCAGTTAAAATAAGAAGTAGCAGTTCAGAGTTAGGAACAGCTGGGAGGAGCAAAACTGGTCTGGACAACAGTAATAGGCAAATGAATGAATTTGGGGTGTATGTAGCATGTCTTGGGCACGGTGGTTAGGCGTTTTGACCAGTTTATTTGACACCAAGTTCTATTTGCCTCAGACTTTTGGTGCAACAGACTTGAGTCAAACAATTTGAATTTTCCGTCAGTGCAGTTTAGAGACCTACTGATAGACCACATTTCTGTGATCTATGGTGCATCACATTTAGGGCCTTCGGCATACATCTTCTGAGTGGCTTACACCTAAAATTCGATGCAAGGTGACGTAAAGCAGATCCATGTGCTGTAAAATCAGTTTGAATACATGGTGCAAGTGTGTCAATCATCTAGGTGCGCCAGGTGTGCTGAAGTCCATGGCTGCAAAAGCGGACGTAGTCCCTGCACTGTTTACAAATCTTCCCAGTGCATCGCAAGACACTACAAAGTGATGAGTTTGATTTAGGCAGAAATGCATGACAGCCTGTTGTATGTCATGGGATATTTTCATGACTCAGAGTGACTGTCACAATTATGAATCATGAGGCCACAGGCCAAGTGACTAATGCACCCAAGAAGTGACACTATCCCATGGCACGACACACCCTGGAGAGTAATACTGCTATTATACAATGATCAGTCATAAATTTCAATTTAACAAAATGTATTTGAAAAAAAGAAAAAAAGTCCCAACTTTAAGTTAACAGATTAAAAACAAAGTTAAGTTAAATAGTTACACTGTCTTCAGGAATGCATGGTGTGCTGTGTCTGTCAACCATCTAAAGTAAGCTCCTCTGAAGAGGATGAAAGTGTAGTGATTTGTTGTTTATGTTATGAGGTCAGGGACTGGAACTTTTTTACTGTTATTTATTTCTGGGGTTTTACAACAGCTGTCAGCCAATCAAGTGTATTCATTCCTTAAAACCATTGTATCAGCTTGGTAATTATGACTGTATGCTCTATACAGACATTTTCTACTATTAAGCGATGGACATTCTGACCTGTTTAACAGTTATGGGGAATGTTAGCCTGTATAACAGTAGTGATCCCATACTCAGTTTGAATGCAAATTTAAGTTAGAGAAATGTTGTCCTGTTTATTTCTGTTATTTGCTTTTAGATAAAAAAATGCCCCGTTCTTAATCTTTTTTTTATATTTTTTTTTAAAAGATAGGTTTTTCTGCTCCATGGGCTGACTGGGTGGTTGTTCAGCCCTGTCTCCAGGTGCTGTCGACCAGCTTCCTGCCTTTCTCCATCTGGGGTTATGTCCCCAGCAGTCCCCCTCTCCCCCAAGGCAGGGAGGATCGTCTTCCCCTGCTCCAGAGACTCTCATCCTGATGTCCCCCAGTGGAGCAGCAGGGCGGGCCACTGTACCTCAGGCAGGACTTAGTGGAGCCTGGTCCCCAATCATTTTCCTCCAAAGTTTTTTCCCTCCCTCAGGCTACGGCAAACACAGAGGAATTATGGGGTAAAGGTGCACATGCACTCCAAAACTCATAGCACCATTCCACCCATTCATCTGTTCATCAGCCACCTGAGCATCGGTGCTACCTCGAGGCCCGCAACTGCCGGTAACCAAGAGCCGGGATGGCTTCACCACCCCAATACCAGAGAGTAGAGCTACCAGGTGGCCAATCGATCCTCTACCAAGCCTCCCTTCCTCCCTTCCTTCCCTCCCTCCCCTGGCAACCCAAGCTCCTTCCCAAACTCGGGTCACTGGCATGGGAAGGAAAGGTAGGTACATTACAGTGCCTCAGCCCTCTGCACCATTGGGCTGGCTTCCTACTCATGAAGGGTGGGTTAAGGGCTGTGCGCGCTGAAGCTCTAGCTTAGTTCAGAAAGGGTTCATTTGCAGTCTGTATACTACTTTGTTTTTGCAACTTTTTTACCCAGTATAGCTCAGCTGAGATGCAACATCTCATTTTCAGTGAGGTCCCACTTCTAACCATTTTTGCAGTCGGGTGGACTGAAGTCATTTGGAGGTTAAATTACCTGCTCAAGGTCACACAGTGAGTATTCATCTCTAGAGAAATTTGAACCTGTGCTGGTTCCCAAGCTGCAACTCTAACCTCTATGCTACACTGCCTCCTACTTCCATTTATTGTATTCTGTATTTGATCTTACCTGATTTTAACTTTGTACAAGTCAAAGCCACTATTACTAACAAGAACTTTGTTAGTTAAGTGGTAGATATGACTTGAACAAAATGGACTGCTAACATCCTAAAAATAGTATGTAGAAAGATGCACTTAGTACATTCTAAGGAGCATCCCCATGCTCTCCAAACTCTGACTTCACAAAACGTGGGGTAGGGGGGTCAAAACACTCATGCCAGAAAGGGGAACGGATTGTGCAGCAGGGCTCTTCAACACCATCTTACAATCCCTTCCCCTACTAACAGGCTAGCAAATAAACATTTTTTAAATATACCCATTCAGCTGCTGCAAGCTAAGGCTACCACAGGGGCTCAAGGAAGAGCACAGCAGGTGCTCTTTAGTGGTAGAAACAGCACAAAACTTACAAATGTGAACGAAAATGCACAGGTGTGCCTATTAATGTGTGGTAATTGGATAGGCAGGCCGGCCGGCACAGTACTTTCTTCCATGCAGTTACAGGTAGGTCCAGATAAAAGTAAAGGCGCCAGCCTGTATCAGCCAATCATTAGCCAGCATTCTTTGCACTCATATATATTGCAAAAAACGTAATGCATCAATCAGGATTGAAACACAAAGCCTACAAAACAGGGAAAGGAGGAAATTAGGGCTCAAAGTTTCTGGGACCTTGGCAAATCAGTGGTGTGGTGTTCCTTGGGATTTTAACTATCATGTGATGTGGGGTTAGCATTGTACCAATATGCACTCTCTGCCAAGTATTGCTGTATTGTTTACTTTGTGTTACAGGACAGTGTAGGCAGGGGACTAGTTTCATGACTCAGAACAACAAAAAACAGTTTTGAGTCACAAAATTTGAACCCCTCCACACACAACTCATATACGGCAGTTTTGCAAAAATCCAGTTATCATTAGAATATTTCAAAAACGTTATGTGTACGTGCAAAAAGTTTGTTTTCTAAAAAATTTAAAATCTACAAATGTTCCAGTAAAGCTGCCTATCAAAGCATCATCCTTGAGGTAAACTCTAACGAACTTGAAGGATTTAGGTTACAACTATTAACCATTTATGTGCTATCAGCGAGCGAAAAAAGTAATTAAATTTTTAAGGGGTTTCAGTCTTTTTATTTTTTTTTTATCATTTAACAGTTTTTACCTGCAGTTACAGTCCTGCCTTATATGTGGGAATAGGGGTTACTTTATTTGTTTGCACTATGGCGTGTTACTTTGTTCTAAATTGGTCAACTGTGTTTCAACTATCTTTCTGTTGTTTCTGGTGATGTTGAACTGAATCCAGGGCCTTGCTCTTTGGATTCTATGTCTTCCTCTCAAGCATCGTCTTTGAGTAATTGTTTGAAATCCTGTCATGGATTTAAAATTATCCATGTGAACGTCCATAGCTTAATCCCTAAGATTGCTGAAATCGAACAGCTTATTGCTCTATATCTGCCGGATATTGTTGCTTTATCAGAAACGTGGTTGAAGCCGGGGGTACCCGATAATGTGTCTCATATTGGGGGTTATAAAATTTTTAGGTAGACAGTAGAGGTCGAAAAAGGGTGGTGGGGTCTTGATTTATTATAGGGATCATTTAGAAATTAATTTTTTAAGGTCTAGTGAGGATTTGGGTTGTGATACTGATTGGTTGGTTTTGCAATTTGTTCTTGGAGGAAAGAAGTTAAATGTGGGCTGTTTGTATACTCCCCCTAAATGTGGTCTTCAAGGGCTTAAACATTTCTTGGATGTTTGTGAAGTTTATTTAAAGCAGAGTGATTCTGTTGTTGTTGGAGATATGAATTTGAATTGGAGGGCTAATGACACTATGGGGCTCAAATTTCTTCTTCTCTCTTACGGACTGACTCAGTGTATAAATGTGCCTACCGTCTCAATCCCATCTCACAGAATCATTCTCTGTTGGATTGGGTTTTGACAAATAGAGTGGGAGGGTAGGGGCCTCTGGTGTCTTGGCAGATTCGAGCGACCACATGGCCACCTTTTGTGTCCTAGATTTTCGCTGTCTTAAACCCTCCTTCTGTGTTTCAGACTAGATCATTTAAAAGGATAGATTATTCTCTGTTATATTCTTTGAGGTTAATTGATTGGTCATTTCTTGAAAGTATTCAAGACGTGGATACAGCACTAGATTTTTTGCAGCCAACTTCTTCCCATTCAGGAATCCCTTTCCTTTGTGGACCATTCGATGCAGAGGTTCTCCTACTGGATGGTTTGGTCCCAGCATTAATAAATTAATTAAGGAGCGGATAGTGCTTGGACTAAATTTCAATTATTTCCCAGTAGAGTTTCAATGGATCTCACCGTGGACTTCAGAATTTAGTCTCTCAAACTGTTAGAAATACTAAAAAGCTTTTTCAGGGATCGCTTTGAAGATAGCTGGGCAGATCCAAAGAAGTTTTGGAATAACGAAATTCTTTACTTTCTCCTAAATCAAAATCTGACATCCAGAAATTAAATGTTGACAACAAAGAAACTGGTGACTAGTCTGAAATTAATAAATTCTAAATTTTCAGATATTTCTAAGTTTAGATCTTTTTCCCTCAGGCTGGTAATACTTAATCCTTTTCCTCTGCTCCTTTGGTAGATGGAACCAGGTTTTGTTTAAGGAAATAACATCAGATGAAGTTTTTCATCTTCTGCAGTCTCTCCCAAATAAAGAGACTGACTGCGGGGCAGGGTTGGATGCCCGCCTCTTAAAACTGGCTATCCCCTTTATTACGGATCCCCTTTGTCATATTTTTAATATGTCATTGGCTACTGGTGTTTTTCCCCTGTCCTGGAAGAAAGCTAAGGTGGTTCCAATTCCTAAAAAATGCTGTGCTATTTCCATGGATGATTATAGGCCAATATCAATATTGAATCCCCTTAGCAAACTACTTGAGCGTTTAGTGGCTAAGCAAATTGATGCCTATTTGGTTACCCATGATTTGTTGTCAAGGCAACAACATGGGTTCCATAAGCATATTGGTATGGGCACATCCTTGGCTGGGTTCACGAACACCGTCCTACGTCAGTTTGAGAAGGGTTTGATGACTGGAGTGGTGTTTGTGGACCTAACCAACGCTTTTGATTTGATTGATCATGGTTTGGCTTGCACAAAATTGAAAGAACTGGGGGTTTTTGATGTCGCTGTATCTTGGTTCTATGATTATCTGAGTAACAGGTGTCAGTTTGTTCAAGTAGGTTCTGTGGTTTCTGATGTCTTGCCAATTAGTTCTGGTGTGCCTCAGGGGTCCATTTTGGGACCCCTGTTATTTTCTATTTTTATTAATCAGCTTCCTAGAGTTTGTAAGTTTAGTGAATCACTGCTTTATGCAGATGATCTTGTAATCTGTGCTCAGTCAAATTTTGTGTCTGAACTTTCTTGTTCCCTAGAAAAGGATTTTGGTGCTGTCTGTTCTTGGCTTACTTTAAATGCTATGGTTTTGAACTCGGCTAAAGCAAAAGTTATATTATTTGGTACGCAATTAATGGTGGTTGACACCCCGAAACTGAGGATATCTGATTTTATTTATTTATTTAGTTTTGTTGACCGGGTAAGTGCACTAGGCAAATCCTGCCTATTTTCGACACAACCGGGGAGGGATACAGATGAATGCCAACTGACCTTGAACCAGATTAAGCTGTCGGTGGTATTTTTAGTGAATGAGGGAATTTGGCTAGGACACCAGGGAAATTCCCCTACTGCTTTGCAGGCGGTAGGAGGAGCTGTTGCAGTTTGGTCTGTGTGTGGCCAGTGTACTTCACGTCTGCAATGGAGAAGGATGCTGTTTTGTGCTCTCCTGAGCACAGTATGGAGTTGGAAGCTGTTACTGTTTCTGATGTTTTCCATAGTCAAGAGAATCTTTTGTTGCATCAGGCTGTGTGTCGGCCTGTTTTGGAATGTGCTGGTACGAAGCCAGTATCGGAGACTGTCCCTTCTGTTTCTCCTACTACGGAGTCTTTGGAACCTTTGTTGCTGCAGCCTGTTGCTGGTCCTGGTGAAACACTCAGTTCAAGATCGGACGGAGACACGAGGGACGAGCGGGACGTACTTCCGGGTTCGTGGCAGCGAGGTCTGCAAGATGGACTGGCGGTGGCTGTTTCTCACGGAGATAGTGCTTCTCAACTGATACGGACTTCACAAACTTTCCCAACGATAGACTGGTCGGCGGAGGATGCACTTTGTGATTCTGGATGGAAGCAGACATCTACGGGGCGACTGATCCATGATCCGGACTGGAAGGAGGCCTCTGAGGTGAATGGGTCTTCTGCTAAGCATGCCAACATTTCTCAAATCCTGAGCTCAGGTACTGACTTACAGGGGTTCAGGGGACATGTAACTGCTGCGCAGCATTTAGATGAGCGTCCTACGGCCTGTCCCTAGGCAGAATCGTCCTCTGGGGAAAGGTTCTTTTCTTCTCAGCAGGCAGGTCGTAGTACTGAGACTTTAGCTGGTGGGGCAGGTCGTCATAATGCTAGGATGCCTATGTCTGAACTTTTAAAAATAAGTTAGAACAAGCCCCAGGACGTAATGCGGTCAGATTGCGTTATAAAGGAGGGTTAGCAGAGCATCCAGATAGATATTATATTTTCAATACTTTATTGAAGGGTACTATGAATTTTTTTTGTCTGATATTTTTGCTTTAATACATATTTCGGTGAGGATTCCTTTGATGTTAGTTTTAAACATCACACAGTATGGAGAAATTTTGGGACAAATATTCTACTTTAAAATCTACTCCGCTTTGGACCCCTTTTTTTGCGATTCCTCTCACTAAACCTCAGATTAGATATATCACTATTATGTTTCGGAATGAAGGGGTTAATATTAGTGACATCTATTTATTGGTAACAAAATAGGTGCGATATTTTGGGGCCCCCTGAAGCAATTTTAGATTTGGCAGGCATTTGGACTGGTAGTTGGAGGTTTAAAGTGAAATTGTTTCAGGATAATAGTGATATTGTACATCTCCCTAATAGTTTTTTTTTAGGCAAAGACAGAGGAGTTTGCTTTTATGGGGGCCAGCCTTGGGCCTGTTATAAGTGTGGGGCTAAAACTCATATTAGTAGTTCCTGTGATCTATTAAAGTGTGCGTTGTGTGGTGGTTTTGGGCATTCGGTGGACTGCTGTGAGAATATCTTTCAGTGTAATTTGTGTGATGACAAAGGACATGCTTTTCATCAATGCCCTTGGGCCAAACATAACAGGATGGGAGGATGGGATCAGGATGATCTAGTAAACAAAGCTCAGGAAAAGAGACAGGATAAGCCTTCCTCAGTCAATGCTTCCACTTCTGAGTTGGGGGGGTTTCAGGCAGGCAAGGGAGATTTGAATCCTATTGGTGCCGATGTATCGGTTTCAGTTGCTGACCCTGAGTCTCCTGTTCTCCCTGCTACGGTCTCCCCTGTTCCTATTGTCCCGCCTCTGGCGCAGTCGCCACTTTTCTTTATGCCTCCTCCTTTGAAGCAGTTAAAAGTAGGAGGTTTACCAGGCCTCGGTTAAACAAACGGTTAACCCTATCCCTGTAGGTAATTCTTTTACCCATTGATGAGTGAAGGGAGATGCGGATTTGAATCTGATACCTTCCATCGCTCTGAACTACTTTCAAAGATGAAGGAAGTAAGTCTATAGAATTGGCTAAAGAAAAAAAGGAAATAGGGAAAAAAAAGGAAAGCCAGTTTTAGTCAAAGAGGTGGGCCTTGACTTTTACCTTGACTCTTATGGCAACTTTACAGATAGTTTCCTACAATGTCTGTAGTCTTAAAAATTTCAAGAAAAGGCTTTCTCTTTTTTCCTTTCTTGGCACACTGCAGGCTGATATCATCTTTCTTCAAGAGACTAGATTATCTTCTCGTGCTGAAATTGATCAGGCAAAATGCAGATGGATTTAGGGGCCATCTTTTTGGACGTTTGGCCCAGATTTGGCAGATGGGATAGGGATTTTGTTTAAATCCACTTTTTTTAGAATCTCCAAATTAGTAGATATTTGTCCTGGTAGGGCTTTACTTTTGGATTGTAATTTTCGGGATTTTGATTATCGTATTATCAACATTTATGCACCACAAGTCAAGACTGCTCGTATAGACGTATTTAACCTCATAGTCTTCAGGTGAAGCTACCTCTGGCTGCAAGCTGCAACACTGGACTTAAGATTTGCAAGAAAGTGAGTAGTGCTCACAACAGAGGGCGGTGAACCTTACAATTTACAATTGTCTTTGGTTTGAAGCAGATTCCTTAGGAAAGTTAATATTCTTCAGGTGGAGGATACTTCTAACTGCAGGGTGAAATAAGCAACTTAGAATTATCAGAAAAGGCAGTCTTTCAATCAACAGAGGGAGGTGGAGTTTGCTTTACTTGTTACAATTGTTAAGATTTTACTGTTTTCTGCCCTTCTGACTTGATTGGAGTTAGTGATTGACTGTTTGCATTGCAATATTTGTAATACTGTGAGTATTCACTGGGCTAAGAATTTGTCATAAGCCCTGAATTGAGAGCAGGTTACAGGCTGTGTATTGGACCCAGACAGTCCCTAGGGGGTTGAAACTGTTTTTTCTTTTGTTTACCTCAGTGTGCCTTATAAGGCCAAGCCAGACTGTGTCAGGAAGTGCTTACATCATAGCTACTAATCAGCCAATAGCTCTGGAAGAATCTTACAGACCTTGATAAAAGTACTAATTTTAGCAGGCTCATCAGATAACCTCATAGTCTTCAGGTGAAGCTACCTCCAGCTGCAAGCTGCAACACTGGACTTAAGATTTGCAAGAAAGTGAGTAGTGCTCACAACAGAGGAGGTGAACCTTACAATTTACAATTGTCTTTGGTTTGAAGCAGATTCCTTAGGAAAGTTAATATTCTTCAGGTGGAGGATACTTCTAACTGAAGGGTGAAATAAGCAACTTAGAATTATCAGAAAAGGCAGTCTTTCAATCAACAGAAGGAGGCGGAGTTTGCTTTACTCGTGTTACAAGTGTTAAGGTTTTCAGTGCAGGAAGAGTTTAAACCCACATAGGCTAAATACTGTTTTCTGTGTCTGCCCTTCTGCACAGCTGACGTGTTTTGGGGCTGACTGTTTTCAGAGCACAAGTCACCAGGCTCTTTTGGGGCTGGGAAGGTTTACCTGTGTCTGACTTGGATGTTTGGATTTTTGTCTGTTTGATTAGCAGGGTATTTTCTCTGTCAAATTGGTTTGAAGCAGTATTACAAATTGTCATGTATGACATCTTGCTGACAGGAAGGCACTCATCGCATTGGTAGGTCAGAGCGTTTAGCTGATTGTTTATTGAGGCACAGTTTAGGCCAACCCTTCCCACCCCTCACCCCACCCACCCCCGAAATAGTTCATTTATACCTGGGGTTCTGACATCATTTCAAGAGGGCAAGGTACACATCACTGTCATATCCTGTCTAGCACACTGCACTGACAATATAAGCATACACATTATATAAATACATATATTTCTATATAAAGCACCAATCACACACACACACAAAAAAAAAAAAATAAACAAGGTAGACAGTTATGTGGGGAGTAGTACAATGTAATGGCTGTTGGGGCAGCAGTCTTCCGGGAGTTTTTCTGGAGGCTGAGATGCTGCCCTGTTTGCAGACAACTATCTGCCCTGAGGGAGAAGTTGCCCATCTTCAGGCCGCACTGGACAGTGGCAAGGGAACCTCCCCATCCAGGAAGCACCACAGCCACCACCACTACCTCAGAGGTTGCGAAGAAAGCACAGCAGTTGGACCACAGTGGGCCTTAGGAGTGGCAAGGGTGGTGGCAGAGGCACACCCAGTTAGGCTGTTACACTCCACAATCCATACACTATTCTGGGGAGCATAGTTCTATGGGATGCACCTGCAGAGGAGACTAAGGAGGGTGACAATCAGTCACAAGGGAGGCCTCAGGAAGGAGGCAGAGGGCACCACAGGGAAAGAAAACAGCTCCTGGTGGGGGACTCAATTATTAGGGGGATAGAACTGGGGGGAGCAGGGAAAACTGAAGTAAGGTGCCTGCCCAGTGCCATGGCTTGGAGGGACAGGAAGCGCATCCTTAGGATCACGAGAACAGTTGCACGGGAGTCTGAGCTGGACATCATTGTCCACCTAGGGACAAATGACTTGGCTCATCATGAGATTAGAGCAGTGCAAAAGGACTTTGTAGAGTTGGGGAGGGGCTTAAGACAAGTACCACACACAGTATCCTTCTCAGAGGTGCTGCCTGTCAGTGGCATGAGTGAGGCGAGGGTACTTTGCACCATGCAGTTTAACAAATGGTTGAAAAAATGGTGTGGAGCACAGGGGTTTGGCTTCATTGAGACTGGGTTCCACCTGGAGGACACCAGCCTATACTGGCAGGATGGTCTGCATCTGTCCAGGAAGGGAACAAGTCTTTTACGATCAGTTTGAAGCTTCATTGGCAAGCCTTTAACTAGTCAAGGGGAGGCACTGATAAGCAGAAGGAAAATCCTAGCCCCCTACAAAACAGGGTACTAAATGAGAAAAAGACCAAGGTAGAAAGGTCAGTGGGGTTACCACAGAAGGTAAAGTCATCAAAAATGGAGAGCAATGAGTACCAATGTCCGTAGTCTGGGTAACAAGCTCCTGAATTAGTGGCCTTGATGGAGGAGGAAGATCTGGATATTGTGGCAGTCACAGAAACATGGTACACACAGAACCTGACTGGGACGTAAACATACCAGGATACACTATCTACAGGAGGGACAGGGAGGGTAAAAGAGGAGGAGGAGAGCTCCACATAAGAGAAGAAATCAAAGCAACAGAACAAAAGGGTAAACAGGGAGGAGAATAAGCACTGTGGGTCAATTTGGAGGCAGGCAATGGCACCACAATCCGCACAGGGTTAGACACAGACCTCCTCTCAGGGGAGGAAATGGACAAGGAAATGATAGAAAGTATACTTAGAATGGCAGATAAAGGGAGATATTGCTGATGGGGATCTGAATATGCCAGATGTTAACTGGAGTGCAGTTGCAGCAGCCACTTCTAAGAGTGGGGTTATTCTAGATGCCCTACAGGGGCATGCCTTAGACAACTAGTATTGGAACCCACTCAAGAGGGAGCAATCTTAGACCTGGTTCTCTCAAAAAGGAGATGAAGAGAGGATCATAGATGTAGAAGTGGGTAGTTATCTGGGAACTAGCACCATCGAACAGTATGGTTCACAATAAAACACAGCAATAGAGTCAAGCCATACAAAGACAAAGGTACTGGATTTTAGGAGGGTTGACTTTGCTAAATGGGTGAGTGCCTAAGGATGCACTAGCAAATGGGCAGGAAGGAGAGGTGGAAGAACAATGGGGAATAATAAAACTGCCATCACAGAGGTAACAAGCCTTGTGTAAAGCAAATAAACAAATGAAACGAGGTAAGAAACCACTATGGTTCTCTAAAGGAATTGGCAGAAGGTTCAAGAGAAAAGAAAGCATTCAGGAAGTACAAGGAATCACAGAAGGAACAGGACAGAGAACTGTATCAGTTAAAGCAAAAGGAAGCTGGAAAGGCAGTCAGAACAGCAAAGGCCCAAACTGAGGAAAAGATAGCCAACCTAGTTAAGAAGCGGATAAAACCTTTTATAGGTACATCAGGGAGCAAAGGAAGACCAAGGAGGGATAGTGAGGCTTGATAAAGGGAGGGAGGGTGGGAGGGTGACTGTGAAAGGCAGAGATACTAAACAAATATTTTTGCTCAGTATTTACAAAGGAAGCGGGAGGTACCTAAAACAAACAGTAGAAACACTCTGATACAGAAGTTGATACCAGCCCATTTACAGAAGAAGAGTTCTGAAAGAGCTCTGAAAACTGAAGGTGGACAAAGCAATGGGGCCTGATGGGATTCATCCCAGGATTCTAAAAGAACTAAGGATAGAACTAGTGACACCACTGACTACCCTCTTTAACAAATCATGGGACGATGAGGTGGTACCTGAGGACTGGAGGAGGGCAGATGTGATTCCCCTTCACAAAAGTGGGAGCAAGGCAGAAGCAGGAAACTACAGACCTGTTAGTTTAACCTCAGTGGTACGGAAAATGATGGAATCACTTGAAGGAAAGAATTGTTATGTATCTAGAGGCCAGAGGGCACAGGACCCAAGGCAGCATGGATTCATTAGCGGGAAGGTCATGCCGCAAATCTGATAGATTTCTTTGACTGCATGACCAAAGTAGTTGATCAGGAGGGCTGTGGACATGGCCTACCTAGACTTTAGCAAGGCATTTGACACAGTCCCACACAAAGATTAATATACATGTTAGCCAGCCTGGGAGTGGGTCCCAAGATGACAGCCTGTAAAGAATTGGCTGGAGAATAGGACACAGAGAGTAATAGTAAATGAGTCCACCCAGAAAAAAAGGGGGTTAGCAGTGGTACCAATAGGGTTCAGTATTAGATCAGGTCCCTTCAATGTCTTTATAAGCGACATTGCAGAGGACTGAAGGAAAAGTATGTCTCTTTGCAGAGGACACAAAGATCTGCAACAGAGTTGATGCACAAGGTGGGGTGGAAAGGATGAGAAGGGACTTGGCAAGGTTAGAGGAATGGTCAAATGTATGGCAGCTTAGATTCAATGCTAAGAAGTGCAAGGTAATGCACCTGGGAAACAAAAACCCAGGGGAAGAGTACACAATGGGGGGTGAGATACTAACAACAACAAAAATGGAAAGGGACCTGGGGTAGTCATATCAGATGACCTAAAGGTGGGCAAGCAATGTGGAGAGGCAGTAAGGAGGGCTGGGGATACTGGGATGCATAGGGAGAGGCATCACCAGTAGAAAACAAGAAGTTATTATCCCTCTGTACAGACAGCTGGTGAGACCACATCTGGAGTACTGCGTGCAGTTCTGGAGACCCAATCTCGAAAGACATAGACAGGATGGAAGCTGTCCAGAGGATGGCAACTAAAATGGTGCAGGGTCTGCACCGGAAGACATATGAAGAGACTTATGAGCTTAATATGTATAGCCTCGAGGAAAGGAGGAAGAGGGGGACATGATAGAAAACTTTCAAGTACCTCAAGGGAATCAACAAAGTCCAAGAAGGTAGCATCTTTCAAAAAAGAGTGTGCAAGAACAAGGGGCACAATTGAAGATAGAAGGGGCGGCCAGAGGTAATTTAAGGAAGTATTTTCACAGAGAGGGTTGTGGATGTATGGAACAGCCATCCAGAGGAGGTTGTGGAGTCAAAAACAGTGGTGGAATTCAAGCATGCACGGGACAATCATAAGGCAATTCTAGGGGGTGGGGGTAGGAAGAAGTAGGCTGCTGGTTAACTAGGATCTGTAGCTTATCCATCAGGTAGGGAAATGGGCAGATTGGGTGGGCCAAGCGATCCTTATCTGCCGTCAAATTCTATGTTTCTATGTTTCTATTTGAACTTATTAAACCATTCCTCTACACTAGGAAGCATGTAATCTGGGGGGGTGACTTTAATTGTGAAGTTGATGTTAAATTTATCGGTGGAGTTCAGAGAAAAATGTACTGTGATTCATTGGCATTACAGCAGATTGTTAAGGACGCGGGCCTTTCAGATGCTTATCGGGCCTTATATAGTACGGGAGGTTCTACTTATCATAGACATATCTTTTCGACCCGTATCGATTTAATCTGTTTCTAAATACTTAAAGCCTTAATAGGGTATTGTGAAACTGACGGAATTTTCTGACCATCAGATTTTATTTTGTCATTTTAGCTTAGAGAGGGATTCCTACTAAGATATTTCCAACCTGTTCCAGATGGAGACTGAATTTGTCTCTTTTAGAGTCTTGTGATTGTATGAATGGCTTAGTTATTATTTTTGCAGCACGGAATTCTACTATTTGCCTTTATGACAATCTATATGATTAGTGGAAAGATACCAAATTTGAGATTAAATCTTTTATGCTGAAGTTGGAGAAACAAAAAGCTAATCTTTCAGTATTTGAAATATTTACAATATCGAATCAGTTATATAAATTAATGTCTTTCCTCCTCAAGATAGAATACTTTTCAATCACAAATCTCTGAAATTAAGAAACAGATGTCTCTTTACCAATATGATAGGGAAAACCTTTGGATATAGAGTTTAGATATGGGTTGCGATTGCAGCCTGCTTCTGATCCTTATAAAGCCTGTAAACAACATTTAGATAAAACCCTTATGACTGGCTTAGTGTCTGACAGTGGTGCACTTGTGTCCTCTGATTTGGAGATGTTGTCTGTGGTGCAGAGTTTTGTCTCTGACCTTTTTAGTGCAGATCCTGGGCCCACTGAAGTTTTACCAGCTGAATTTATGGCCTCTCCCTTTATTGGATGATGCTTCTAAGAAACTGTTATTGACCTATATAATCTCAAGAAGTGGAAGGTGTATAAAGACCTTAAATAGTAAAACGTCCCTGGCTTAGATGGCACCCTAATGAGTTTTATAAAAGTTCTTTCCCTATATGTGTTATTTTTGCCCTTAGTTTTAATTTTATGTTGACATCAAATCTGGGTTTTTCTGACTTT
Organism: Neoceratodus forsteri; assembly: GCA_016271365.2. NCBI lineage: Eukaryota > Metazoa > Chordata > Ceratodontiformes > Ceratodontidae > Neoceratodus > Neoceratodus forsteri. The sequence goes on along the minus strand of JADMNL010000031.1, from coordinate 49,308,910 downwards.
AGTATTTCATTACTGAAATTTATTCATAAAAAGATGATCCTTCTTTGTTGATGAATTGAGACCAATTAGCCTACTTAATAGTGACTATAAAATATTTTCTAAAATTATCACTAACAGATTGTTGCATGTTTCCAGATTCCTTATTCATCGGCTCAGGCTTGTGCAATTCCTATCGTGGATTCAGCACAATCTTTCTCTTCCGGGAACTATTTGACAATAGTAATTCAGGCCGAGGTTCTGGGTTGGTGGTTGCACTGGATCAAGTTAAAGCTTTTGACCGAGTTAGACATCATAATTTGTTTAATCTATTGTTGTGTTATGGTATTCCGTGTCCTTTTGTGGCATGGATCGCTATGCTATACTCTGATTCTCAGGTAATTCCCATGGTAAGTGGCCTCTTGGGATCTGAAATTCAATTTGCTAAAGGTGTAAGACAGGGACGTCCTTTAAGTCCCCTATTATACACTTATGTTTTGGATCCAGTGATTAGATATATTCATGGGAATCTTGATATTGTAGGACTTGCCCCAATCCGTCTTTGTCACCAAAGAAGGTAGTGGCATATGCTGATTATGTGATTTTATTGATGGAAAATGAAACTTCCCTTAAGATTGCTTTGCAAAGCTTTACCGCATGGGGCCAATTTTCTGGGGCGCAGATTAATCTAGCCAAGAGCTTTCTTTTTTCCTTAGATTCTGGCACTGTTGTCTCTTCGGAGATAATGGGTATTCCCCTGGTCTCCACCCCCTCATAAAATTTTGGGTATATGGTTTGGGCCTGGTGACGTGGCTAGCTTCAATTGGGAGCAACAGTTGAAGATTGGGGAGGGTAAGGTTAATGTGTGGAAACGCTGGAAATTTGGGAAGAGAAAGCGTATTTTTATTATTAAAAAATTTCTGTTGCCTGTTTTTTTGTATCTTAGTTATCTTTATCCTCCTCCATTTAAGTTAGAAACTAGGTTGTATAGTGTTTTTTTTTTCAAATGCTGTGGGGTAACAGGTACGTAGGGAAATAACTTAGTTACCTATTAAGCGGGGTGGTTTAGCTATGATAAACCCAATTGTATTCTATCATTCGATATTTTTGTTTAATTCTTTTAGTTATTTATGGGGGTCGGTTACTTTACCGTGGCAAGCATGGTCACATTTTGTTTGGGCTCGGTTTTTTCATAAATGGAAACTTTTACCTCCTAAAATTATAGCTCAGGATCATTTGCCAGCCTATGGGATTCCAGCTCTGAAAAAATGTCATCAATGGAAACTTAGGTTTCAGACTTTAATTTCTCATACTAGAAAGTCCTTTTATTCATATATAGTTTATGACTTACAGGGTATTGTGTTGCTTTTTCCTGAATGTGTTCCGACTAAAATGTCCTTTGCTCTTCGTAAGCTAACTGACTTTAGACTTCCTGTTTTTACATGGGATATAGTGTGGATGTCAGTTCAGAGAAGGTTAGGGGTTTGAGGTAATTTGAAATATAAGCCTTTACAAGATAGATATTGTCCAAGGCTTTTATGTTTAAATGAGGAATGAGGAAGAGAGTTTATTTCATTTTTTTCTTACCTGTTCTTTTAGTAAGATTTTCTGGAATGATGCAGCCACTTCTTGGCATATGCCTTTACTTTCTCATATTACGTATAATACTTTGATTTTGGGGGACTATTCCGGGGCTTGGGGTATTTACCATAGTAGCACTTTGAATGTGTTTTTTTGCACTTATTCAGTTTTATCTCTGGCAAGCACGTTGTCAGTTTATTTTTCAACAACAGCAAGTCTTAACTTCTACTATTATGTCTCAGGTAGAAGAAGGATTATTGCATGTTAAATGTACAGATATACTGAGATTTTCACAGCTTCAATTTTGTTCCCTTTGGAATCATTTCTTTTTGTGAATGTTTATTTCTGGAATGTTTTGGTACATATCTACTATCTCTGTTACTTTTTTGTACTGAATATGATTTGATTTTCCTATTATGATGTTATGTTTTTTGCTCAATGAACTTCCCCTACTCTTTTCGATAAGTGCCATGGGATCTTTAACATCCACCTGAACTACCACCAATCCAGGCAGATGGGACCTCGGTTTAATGTCTCATCTGAAAGACAGCATCTCAGAAGTGCAGCACCCCTCTCATGCTGCACTACAGTGTCAGTACTGGGATATTAACGCAAGTGCCAGATGTGGGAACTGAACCCACAGCCCTCTGACCTCCCGGCCTCAGAGGCGAGTGTGCTACCTACTGAGCCACTGACGGGGAGGTCTTCTTGAACAAGTGTCTCAATTTAAGTATTTGGGCACACTGTTGGATCCCAGTTTGACCTTGTCACCTCAGATTCAGTCTATGATTAAGAAAGTAAATCAAAGAATAGGGGTGTTATACAAATTCAAGTCATTCTTCTCACAAGCAACTAGATTAGCAATTGCTATTGGTTCTCTTCTTCCATATTTTGATTACAGTTCTTGTTTATATTATAACATAGGTACAAAAGAAATGCAAGCACTAACTGTGGTCTATAATAATATTTGTAGATTTATTTTAGGAGCCCCCAATAGGACACATCGGTGTAATGTTTTATTCTTGGTTGGGATGGTTTTCCCCTAGTTGCAGAATAGAATATTTTGTTGGCTGTCTGATGTATAAATGTTTTTACTTTGGCTCCCTTTTTCCTCTTTCTGATCTTGCTGTAATGAGAGAAATGTTTCCCAGCCTGAGGTCGGCTGATGGCCCCCTATATTTTGTCCCCAGGTCTCGGCTTAGAATAAGTTCTAGAGCTTTTTCAATAGCAGCGTCACTGTATTGGAATTCACTTCCACTTGATGTTTTAACTTTTAAACAAAGGTTAAAAAGCTATTTATTACATAAATCTGCCTGTAACTGTAATTTGTATTTTTTGGTATTGTATTGTTGTTGATTGTATTTGGGTATTCTTGTATTTTTTTTTTTTGTCCGGGTCGGGCCTGAAAAGGGACCTTTGGTCCAGTGTCTTTACCCGGTTACCAAAGAATAAATGAAAAATGAAATTATATCCAGCCACCACTCCTCCTTTTCCACCGCTGACCCCAAAGCTTGACATGCCCAGCTGGCATATGCAACTACACCTGTGAAAGGAGCCCCCCTTAGCCCCTGCGCCTGGTGAGGATCCATTATCGGCACATGCCTTTTTCAGGCATTGTTGGTCAGTGAAACTGTGGCCATCAAGCTGCCGCAGACTTGTGCTGCCATTTTTCCCCATTGTATTTACGTGCAGATGTATGCCGTGCTTCCCCTCAACCAGGCACCCGTGCAACTGCAGTACCTTGGGGCGTCCCCAGGGACCAGCAGAGAGCGGCGTGCATCCACTCCTTCTCCCCAGGACTAGGAGAGCTGTCGTCGGATGCTCAATCCTAGTCCTTCCCTGCCGACCCCCCATGACACGGGCTCATTCCCGAACCCGGGTCGCCAGCGCGGAGTGAGGTGTGGCATCCAGCGCCTCAACCCTCAGTGCCACCGGGCTAGCCTAGGGGTTTCAGTCTCAAACTTTTAAACCACTCCCACTGAACCAGCCATTATCAAAGGTATAGGATCCAGACATTGCGGCACTGACCATGCATGGCAAATTAATTGAGGTTTAACATTAAACTACCTAATTAACCCTAATATAGGTGCGCTACTGCGCCCCCAGAATATGTAATGGACCTGCTAATGTTTTTAGAGTTACTGCCTTGTATTTACTCATTACTTGACTGAATTAAAAAAAAAATCCCCATATGTTACAACAACTTCCTATGATCTACTTCCACCAGGACCACAGATAGGAGAATGGACCTTGAGCCGGCCCACTGGCACAGGGGCAGGTTGCCTACCTGTGATGCCGGCGACCTGGGTTCAGGAACGGATCTGGGATGTCGGAGGGCCAGCCGTGGGAGAAGGATTGATCATCTGAGGACTGTTCTCCTTCTCTGGGGGGGGGGAGAGAGTGTGTTTGGTGCAACATGGACACCTAGCGGATACTGGGTGTACTGCGCATGTCGATGCCAAAGTGCTGAGGGGGCAGGGTGGACACTGGTCATCACTGCACGTCCCTGCCCCCATACATGAGGAAAAAATGCCACCGACCACCCCAAATGAAGCCCGCCCTCAGCTACGCCGGCTCTCGGGTCAGCCGTCGACTCATCCCGACACTGCGGCACCTTAGGAGCCAGTGCTGCGACCCCACCCTGGGGGGTAAGCCAGGGGGTATCAGTGAGGTGTGACTGATTTGGGAGCAGAAGCAGGGGGTCCGTGACCAGGCTGAGGGTGGCCAGCAGCAAGAAAAAGCATCCTAAATAAAAAAAAAATAAATAAAAAAAAAAGGAGAATGGACCTTGGATTGATATTTTATCCCAAGAAGGAAAATAGAATAAAAACAACAATAATATATGGGTCATATTGAAGTGGAAGAGGTTTAAATCCCAACAAATAAAACATTTCATTTGCCACACACTACGTTTGTATAGTAAAGAAGTGGAAAACCACTGAGCCAGACTCATATTCAACAACATCAAGGGACATGTAGGGACACAGTGCAAATTACAGCAGTGCAGTCAAACATTCATAATTACAGAAACAATCATTTTGTCAATGCCAACAGTAGTACAGCAATACACCGCCTGGCTCTGCAGCACAGGCACTGCAGCCTCCTGGAGCCAGAGCGCCAACCAAAACATTCCCGTTTTGCAAGGGGCTTCGAAAACGCAGCCCACACAGCTAACTATAACAAACTCTGGGGTGGGCATGCCCCAAAAGTGAGGAAAATTGTGTGGGTGCAAAAGACGTCATGAGTGTGGGGCAATCAAAAATCAAGATCGCCCATGTCAATCTCGCCCTTGTTGCAGTGCCCTAATTGCGGTGCCATTTAGTGGGTACCTTGACGGGATACGCATGAATATTATACTAATTTTACACATAATACAAAATACAGGTTCATTTAAAGGCAGTTACATGAACCACTAGCTTGACACCTAACCAATAAGATTCTAGAAAGGGAGAAATAAAACAGGCATTACAGGGGCAGCAACTGCGTGGCAAGAAGCTTGAGAAAAGAAATACGAAATCAAAAGCTATGCCATCTGTGGTTGCTTTCTGGTGTTTTAGTACTTTGTTTATGACCCTCATTCTCTGATGTTGTCCTCTCCAGTGACCATCATCCAGCCTCCTACCCAACATTCTCTTTCACTTGCCTCTTTGCAACCCAACCCAAACCCCCCACCCAAGGAGGAGCTCACCCAGCTGGCTACTCCAGACAAGGTGTTGCTTCTCCTACCTGAGGACCTCAAGGGTAGGGTGGCTGATCGGTCAGTCAGGGTCTGAGTGTGCCCCATCATCTTGCTGTGTGACTGGGTTTTCCAGTGTTCTGTTCCTCCCAGCCCCAAGGAAGTCAGTGTCGGCATGCTTGCGAGTCCATGTCCCCACAAACAAGGCTGTGCAGACTCTTTCTGATGTTCTCCCTCCCTCAGTCATATCTGCACTGCACTATCACCCGGGGTCACCCAGGGGGCAGGGTTGCAGCGGAGACAGCGACCCTCCCACTCTGGAGGACAATGTCCTCTGGGACACTCAATCATTCTTACCCCTCGGCAGGCCCCTGACACCCTGAGCTCATTCCCGAATGTGGGCTGCTGGCACTATGAGTGGCAGCAGTACCACTGTGCCGACGGGCCAACTGTTTGTAGTTACTTTTTGTTACCATAGTAACATGTTTATTTTGAGCTGCAGATCCTAGACCAGACACAGAAACAGAAACATAGATGCTGTCAGGATAAGGGCCTCCTGGCCCACCCAGTTTTCCATGTTTTCTCTACCTACAGTGACACCACAAACCACACTTGGTCTCTGGCCTCCCTCCCCCTCTGTATTACTAGGAACCCTCTGTGCCTATCCCATGCATTCTTAAATCCTGTAACTGTTTCTGCCCCCTCCACCTCCGCTGGGAGGCTATTCCATGAGTCGACCACCCTTTCCGTGAAGAAGTACTTCCTCCCATTTCCCCTGAACCTCCCCTTTCTGTCTTCATAGTGTGACCCCTTGTCCTCAAGCATCTTTTTCTGTGGACCCAGAGCCTTTATTGTATCTATGTTACAGAGGTAAGGTGGGCCCATACTTTTCACACATCTGATGATGATGATGATGATGATGAGCAATGACAGGATGAAGGCATCTCCTAGCCAGTGAAGTCCATTCAAGCTGATGATAAAAATTATAGTGATGTGTATAATACGGACTGGCCAACACCAAGCATGGCAGATTACTGTGCAGTAAGTAAAGTTTGTTTAGAGACATCTTAGCAGCCTGCTGCTACTGTTTTGTACTGGTCTGAGTCCCACCTGTCTGGAAGAACACAGCAGGTAGTCTTGGGAAATTCCATATCTGAGATGGCTGCACTTAACTTTGGTGTACTCAAGGTTCAATCACGGTTCCCATGTTGTCTGATAGCTATACGTTGCCATTGGGTGAGATCATCAGACACCATGGTCTGACATTTCACGGCTTTGCAGAGGATACCTAGCTATACTTATTGTATTAACATGATGGTGTTAATGCAGGTTTTGTGCCACGTTGGTGTTTCAAAGAAATCAGCGACTGGATGGTCACCAACTGGTGTAGCCAGAACCCAAGCAAGACTGGGGTGATGATTGTCAAAGCAGGTTCCCATGGCTCAGGAAAGACAAAGAGCAACACTAGGCTGCCATCTCTGAATGGTGCTGCCACTGGACCCATAGAAAACGTTAAAAATGTGGGCGTCACTATGGTTTGCAGGCTGACCCTGAGTTATCAGGTGTTGGCAGTCATCCACAGTGGCTTTTTGTATCTCCGAGATATTGCCCAGATTGAACCATTTCTAGCACCTGGGATCTGGTGATGATAGTCCATGAATACTGCCCAGATTAAACCATTTCTAACACCTGTGATCTGGTGATGATAGTCAATGCATATTGCCCAGATTAAGACATTTCTATCACCTGGGATCTGGTGATGGAAGTCCATGCATATTGCCCAGATTAAACCATTTCTAGTACCTGCGAACTGGTGATGATAGTCCATGCATATTGCCCAGATTAAACCATTTTTAGCACCTGGGATCTGGTGACGATAGTCCATGCATACTGCCCAGATTAAACCATTTCTAGCACCTGGGATCTGGTGATGTTATTCCATGCATACTGCCCAGATTAAACCATTTCTAACACCTGTGATCTGGTGATGGTAGTGCATGCATAATGCTCAGACTGAATAATTTCTAGTACCTGGGATCTGGTGACGATAGGCCATGAATATTGCCCAGATTAAACCATTTCTAGCACCTGTGATCTGGTGACGATTGTCCATGCATATTGCCCAGATTAAACCATTTCTAGCACCTGGGATCTGGCGATCATAGTCCATGAATTCTGCCCAGAATAAACCATTTCTAGCACCTGGGATCTGGTAACGATAGTCCATGCATATTGCCCAGATTAAACTATTTCTAGCACCTGGGATCTGGTGACAATAGCCCATGAATATTGCCCAGATTAAACCATTTCTAGCACCTGGGATCTGGTGACAACAGTCCATGAATATTGCCCAGATTAAACCATTTCTAGCATCTGGGATCTGGTGACGATAGGCCGTGAATATTGCCCAGATTAAACTATTTCTAGCACCTGGCATCTGGTGACGATAGTTGATGCATATTGCCCAGATTAAACCATTTCTAACACCTGGGATCAGTGATGACAGTCCATGAATACTGCCCAGATTAAACAATTTCTAACACCTGGGATCTGGTGATGACAGTACATGCCCTTGTCACATCTAGGTTAGATTCAGTGTTGGGTAAATTACTTTAAAAAAGTAATCAGTTGCAGCAGTTACTAGTTACTCAGAAATAATTGTAATCAGTTACAGTTATTTATTACTTTTGTATAAAAGGTAAATAATGTATGGTAAGTGCCTATTAACCACTATAATCCGCAATCACACAGCTTTGTTATGCACTGTTTAGAATTTTAAAAGTTGCTAACCACACTTGGGAACTTCCAAACAGTGGCACAACAAAAAAGAATACACCAGAGTTCCACAATTCTCACACATAGAATGCAAACAGTGTTTTTTTGACCAAGCACTATAAAAGATGATGGCTGGGGATCGGGTAACAACCATGCTGAAATCACCTCTCGTAGTTGCTAGGGCTCCAGTAAACCTCTCAAGCTGCACTCTCGAGGTTTACCATGTTGCCCTAGCAACCACTCAAGGTGATTACAGCGTGGTTATCGCCTGATCCCCAGCCATTATCCTCTATATAGTAACTGTAATGCCTATCACTTTTCATATTACTTTGATCCATTGATTATGTACACTTAGTAAACATACAGTAGTCACAGTCTATGCTCGGGAAACTCCCCAAAAAAAGCTTACAAAAAATTAAATCAAAAGCACTTTTACGTCAGCAGTATTGCATGGCCGGTCCAGGAATTTAGACAGCTGGGAGGGAGACAGCCAGGGTGTGTCACAAAAATGCTTAATTAAAAAAGTCTAAAAGCAGTGGTCTTTTCTTAAGCATGCGTTAAAGACACAAACACATTAGCCAAGTGACACAGAAATAAGCTCCTGACATGCTGGTATACAGCATGACTATAATACATTAAAAGCTAATCTGTCTTACTAAGTCTTCTCACTTGACATTCAGGGAGTTCTCTGGACGACTACTGGCAGCATGCCAGTTATGGGTATTATCATTAGTTAACGAAGAGAATTTAGAATAAAAAGAAACAACTCCTTTAAGATGGCCACAGCAAAAGGCTTGAGTAATGAGTGTACATTGGGAAAGCACAGCAACGCAGCTGTGATTAGTCGCTCGGGACACTCAGACAGGCCCGCTCAGCCCTTCTCCGCCCTCTAGGCTCCGCCATACTCTCCCTCCTGCCTCAGTCTATCTGGCGTGGCTTGGCACCCTCACTCTCACTCTCACTAGCCTGTCCCACGGCCACCTCAAAATAAAATCTATTTTTTATCATTTTTTTTTTGACCAACCTTACCCTTCCCTCCTAAGCAGTCCTCATCTCCTTGCTCTGGCTGCTGCTGCTGCCGCCTCCACGTCCCTTATTTATGCTGCACCCAAAGCCATGAACAGGGCTGCTCCCTCTGGATCTGGTCTGCAATGCCCTGAAAGCCCGCCTCCTGTCATAGTTCCTTGCTGCTCAGGTGTTAAACTCACCAACTCAGTGTGCCACTTGCTCAAAAAAAAAAAAATGTATAAGGACTGATCACCCACACCGACAGCTGCTGCTGCTTAATTTATGAAATGGCAATCTATTCCAAATGCAGCTGCAGCCTAGTCGGAAACACAAGAAAGACTAGTTGGAGGAACTGACTGCTGGGAAGCCAATCAGAAATATGGAGGGTGGTCGCCGGCCCGGTGGCACTGAGGGTTGAGGTGCTGGATGCCACACCTCGCGCTGCGCTGGCGACCCGGGTTCGGGAATGGACTCAGGTTGGCAGGGGGAGGGAGGATGGAGCATCCCCACGGATGCTCTCCTCCCTCAGGGTGGGATGCCAGGGGTGCTGTCTAGCACCCGACGTCCTAGGGGAGCCGGTGGATGCACCAACTCTTGAGGGGAATGGTGGCTTTGCATCTCGGAGCCAGGGAGGGGCGTCATGTAGGCGCTTGAGCGGCGTGCATCAACACGTCAGCTCTCTCTTGCCGGCGTCTCAGGGTTGGTACAGGAGTACAAGCTTGGAGAAAATGTCTCCGGCCCCCTAGATAAAGTTCTCCGGAGCCATTCTCAGAGTCAGGTCGACCAAAGGGCAGATCCCGCTGTGCATGCTCGCTGCAGAGGACAGAGGGGAGGTAGTGTTGGGATGCTTCTCCTCGGTCCACCCAGGGGGGCTAATCCGGGCCATCAAGTTAGGTCCCGATAGCAGCGAGGCACTCTAGGGGCAGACCCAGATGGCCGAGGTTGATGTGGAGGATGTCACTCTTTGAGTACAGAAGGAGAGGGGGTCGTGGGGACGTAAGGCGTGGATAAATAATAAGTAAAAAAAAAAAAAGAAATATGGAGGGTAGTAGATGTGGAGATGCAGGCACGTATTTAGATCAATCCTGTGTTTGCCTGTCTGTCTGGTTTTCTTCTGTGAGCTGCCAAACTGCTTCAGAGTGATAATTCCAGGCTCAAGTGAGCCAGCTCGCACATGCTGGAGAAAACAAAAAGACAAGGAATATAGAGAAATGCGTTACAGTAACTGCATTACTTGCAAAAAATGTAATCTGTAATGTTCCGATATTACAGTTTCTTGCAAGTAATCCATTACTGTTACAAGTTACATGGCAATGTAGTTAGATTACTACCCAACACTGGCTGGATTACTCTAATGCTCTCTACTTAGGGTTCCCTAGCATCAGAGAGTGATCATATTACACCGGTGCTGTGGTTTTTGAATTGTCTCCATATTTGACAGCACATCAACTTCAACATATGCTAGTCGGTATACAAGGCCCTACATGGTTACTTACAAGATCTCCTGACCCCACATACCTTTGTCTGACCTCTCTGCTCTGCCGATTATGGCATGTTGTCTGCACCCCAGTCAAGCAGGAAGTTGTCCGAGGACACAGCATTTATGGTGGCTGTTCCCATTTTGTGGAATTCTCTACCTTCCCACATCTGCTTCACCAGAATGGCAGAGGCCTTTAAAGAAGCCCCAAAATCCTACCTGTTGGAGACAGCTTACTGCCTGAGCTCACTGTGTTTTATTAATTTATTGCACTGCAGTTAGCTAGCCATATTGTTGCTCCACTGGAGCTATTTTGTCATGTATTTATGAAGTTGTTTGCTATTTATTTGTAGTGTTTTTATATGCAGTTTTCTGTGTTGCGATTCTGTACAGTGTCCTGAGCCCCAGGGAAAGGATGCCTAAAAAGAAAACTGCCTTGCCCTAACAGAGTGTCCCCATAGGCATTTAAAGGTAGAATCATCATGTTGACAATTTAGCCACAAGCCAGCCCCAGCCTCCTGTGACTACCTACCTACCCTGGTCAGCACATTTTCGCATTTCTCTTCTTTTCCTCCCTTACCCTACCCTCTGCTCCCTCAGTTAACGACCCCCCCCCTTCCTCCCCGCATTCACCTCTTCTGTTTCTCCTACCCTTGCCTCCTAGGCTCTTCCTGCCTATCCTTGTCTTCCTCTAATCCAAACCCACTCCCTCCCCCTCCCGTGACAATGCCTTATGGGCTGCTATGTTCCCCCTACCCTCGACCTCCAGCTTCCCTAACTAACGTTATTAGAAGTCCTCTGACACGGGCAAACATTGTTCTATGCCTCATATCTTGTTTGTTATCTACCCTTTGTTAGTCATGAAAGGTCTTGTCTGCAATCAATACTGATTCATCCACCTATTCCCAATGTTATATGCGACTGCTGTTTTGAACCATTTACCTGTTCCTGTAAGATGTACGATTATTGCCTGGTGACACTTGCATGGCACCTAACATTTGCAATGTTATCCTGACTATGTATATTCTTCTGACGTGGAACCCACGTGAACAGCCCTGCTCGAAGGTGTTAATCCAAGATAGCAACAGATAAAAAAATAAATAAAATGGCAGAAAAGCCTAAAGGTATACTGATGGGTGGGGTGGGGGGGACTGGAACTTAGTGTCTGACATGCACCTAGACACGACTTCCTTGATCGCAGAACCCAATTCCTCAGTTGCAAAGAAGTTATTCAGCCTAACAGAAGAGTTCAATCAGGGAGACATCTGGTGGCTGAAGTACCTGCTTGCTAGGGACTACACTTGTTATGCACCCAGATATATAATATATTCAAGGCTAAACATGTTTGTCTTAGAAAATGGGCTTGACAAAATAATGCATGCTGACTGGCTGCAAGCTGTGGTCAGCCATGCGCTTATTTTCAATAGAGCCCAATAATAAATGAGTGCCAATTCGGGGTGCCCCATTACTTTGCATATCATTGGGCACCCCGAATTTTCAAACTGAGCAGCCGCCATGTTTTTCTATTGCTAACAGGCGACGCAGCCCCCCCCCCACCATGTAGCAGTAACTCTGACTGAGCACCACCACAGAAACACAGAACAAACCCTTCCCATAGCTACTTTTGTTACTTGCTGACCTCCATTGAAGAAAATGTAAAGGACCTTCCGTCCACACCAGGCTGCTCCTCACTGTGACCGCCCACCACCACCGTGCTCCTGCCGATACCCCAATTAATTAACTCACCCTTTCACTGTCAAACATCAGAACAGAGACCAACAGTCGGCCCGGTGGTGCTGAGGGTTGAGGCGCTGGATGCCACACCTTGTGTCACGCCGGCGACTGGAGTTTGGGAGCAGACTATGGGAGCCAGGGAAAAGAGGACTGAGTGTCTGGAGAACTGTTCTCCTCTCCTGGGGTGGATGTGTGGGGATGACGCTCTGTAGCAACTCCTGGTGTAGACCAGGGGCACCACAGGTAGACGAGCTGCTAGGGGGTGAGGCGATGGCAGACATCAGCTATGGGGCTTCCCTCAGCGCAAACATCATTGCATGTCTGCGCCTTGGGGAGAAACAAAGGTGGAAAACCCCGGCTTTCTGGGAGGCAACAGCAGAGCTCGAGTGGCTGATCCCACATGCCTAATGCCGGCCCTGACCCCACCATGACTCTCCGTGGTCCCTGCCTTCTCCCGCTTGGGCCCACAGGAGAAGGGGGGACCCAGCACCCGATTCCTCGATCAGGGAAAGGGTTGAGTCAGGGTGGTAGAGGGGACGACAAGTGCGTCCCCGCCCGAGAGATGCCCAGGAATGCCGGTGACTGGAGGGAAATAAAGTTAACAAAAAAAAAAAACCGGAGCCCAACATTAAGACAGAACAGAAATGTAACTTAGATTCTTGCTTTTTCTTTCCCCATACCAGGCTGCTCCACAGTGCGACCGCATGCCCGCCACCACCATGCTACTGCTGAGTCCCTGATTCATTGATTTTTTTTTTTTACTGTAGCCCCTCTCACAGCCACAGATGAAAACAGACCGAAAAAAGAGAGAACTACATAAATTAAACTGAAAAAAATCAATAAATATTGAAAAAAAAAAAGCAGAAAACAGTAGAACAGTTAGTCTGGTTGGGGGGCAGGTAACCATGACAACCAGCTGCAACAACGAAGGCCTCAGTAGGACAAAGGTCCTTAGGTGTAAAACAAAATGCAGTATTCATATGCAGGCGGAGGAACTACTTTAAAAAAAAAAAAAGACTTTTAACACTTTAACATAAATTTATTTTTTCAAACATAAAAATATACGGGCCCATTTTCTAAGTGCAATAACACCCTCCAGGGTGGGTGGTACTGGGCAATACCGGACCTTCCAGGAGCAATAAGGCCCTCCGCCTGCAGCGTCGGGCCTCATTATGCCCCTAGGTGGTCCATAGCGCCCATCCTGTCAGGTATTATTACTTACATGTACAGAGTAGATGCGGGCAGCGTGGACTCCCGGTGGGTTGGGACCTCCATGCTTTGAATCACCAGTCAGTCTACTCCGCTATAGACCTGAACCCACAGAGGAAAAAAAGGCACTGTAGAGACATACATCTCACCTTTATGAGATCAGCAGGTAGTGGAGAATGGAAGGGGGAGCTGAGCAAGGTGGTAAGAGAGAATGATACGGCTGATGTGTCATTCCCCCATTCTCTAGGACAGTGGTGCCCAGTCCTGACTGGCTCAGGAGTCACATGGGCAGTCAGTGTTAACCAAAGTGCCAAAACATACACCTCCTAGTAAATTTTGGCAACCACACTCCTGTGTAAAAGAAAATAATTTAATTTACTAAACATTAATTTAATTTACTAAACACTGGTTAATGTTTGTACAGTCTGACAGGGTGCAGCTTGCAAGAAAAAGCAGCGACAGCAGAATATAACTCATACACTGCTTTATTCTGGCCTTGCAACTCCATATTTAACTTGTTTAAATACTTGAGTAATGTCGCACAGAAATGCAACACACAGAAACCAGTCAGTATCATCCAAGAATTGAAAGTGTACCATTTCACCACATCCAATAATGAAGCGCTTGAGCGGTTCAAACCAATCCAAAACATGGGCTAGCATGCAGCCGCGAGAAAGCCACCTTACCGGTGCGGAGAACTAAATCACCACTGCGTATCAAATTCTTCACACAGAATTATGTCACAAAGAGAAGTAAATTTTGCAAATAATGCTTGCTGGTGTACAATGCAGTGGCAAGACAACATTTCATGCATCGCCTTTCAGACTTATAGTAATGCATTCTGGTTGGTTAATACTGCATAGCACAGGAACTATCTGCATCGCTTACTGGGAAGAGCCGCAGGTGATAAGCTGAAGAACCACTTGAGGCTCAGGAGCCATGGCCTGAGTATCACTGCTCTAGGACAAGATTAAAATGTTGTAAATACTGTGTTTATTTATTCCGATGTAACACTGAACCTGCACCGCTGTTGATCTTACCTGTGTTAGCACTGGCCTTGTTAGCAGGTGTATTTCTACTGTACAATGTATTATGTATGTATCTGTTGTCATGTCCCCGGTCGCCCCTGAAAAAGGGACTGTGTTGTCTCAGTGGGCCTACCCGGTTACCAAAATTCGATAAATAAATAAAATTATTCTTAGAGTGAAACTCGTCGGAGTAGCAGCACAGAGACAATAACAGAGTCAAATAAGGTTGACTATTAAAAATACGATACCAGGCAGATTTGGGGCAACCATTCTACAAAAATTAAAATCTTAAGATAGGCAGGAAAGTAATTCCATCGTCTCTTTGGAGGGATCTGATTACATCCTCCTTGGCATATTTTGTTAAAAATTATAAAATAATCACTGCTGCAGAATTCAGAGACAGATTTCACCTCCCAGCAAATAGCTTAGTACATTTTGCCCAGATCAAACACTGTCTGCAGTCTTTCTTGGAAGTGCCACCATGGCATTCGGAGGTCAGTTCTTCTTTTCAATATAATTTCAGATTTCGCAGTACAAAATAAGTCAATTTCATGGATTTACAAAGAATTAAAGAGACTTGGAAATTGTGTGTCCCAACAGCTTATTACTGACAGCAAGTATTGAACCTGACTTGTGATTTAACTGTGTGGGGATCAATCTGAAGCAACAGGTACAGTATAAACGTATTAAGCAAGACAGACCGCGTTTGCTACAGTTTAGTATACTACATAAACTTTATTACACACCTTACAGACTATTTAGAATGGATAAAACTTCTGACCCCGTGTGCCACGGGTGCTCCCAAGCAGATGGTACATTACTGCACATGATCTGGGCCTGTTTGGCATGTTTTTTTTCTGGAAGTCCATAAAAGTTTTTATTTCCTTCTTTTTTTGGTCATACCCAATAGTTTACTTCAGAGGCATGTGTAATAATAAGTAACTACACCTCTACTAGGTCAAACAAGGAGAAAAGTCACATGGCAGTAACAGCGGCTGTTACTAAGCTTCTTATAATGAGACATTAGAAAAAGGATACTTTCCCCTCCGTCCAGGAATAGATTAAACAATTAGTAACTACTTTGAACGCTGGGAGAGTTACTGCTGCAACATACCATTGGTTACTAAATGTTCAGATCCAGTGGGAACCTTTTATTCAATTTGCTGCTGGGAGGTGACTCACTTATTTCAGCTGCTATAATTCCCCCCCCGGGGTTGCCATCTTTCTACTTGTTCATTTATAAGCATTAATGTGCTTTGCTTGTAGCCTAGCCTTATCTGCTTCTGGATGTATGTACTTGGCTTGAATGTATGTGCCTGCTTGAGGGGTGGGTTGGGTGAGGGGGGTGTGGGTAGGGGGATTCGTTGAGGGTTGAAATGGGAGGAGGGGAGATACTGTTTGTAGATGCAGGATTTTACTGAGTTTGCCTGATGTGATCTGTGTATGTTACCTGGATGTGTATATTACTTGGATGTTACTGTTGTGCTGGACGTTTCTCCCACTTCGCGCATATGGATTCTGTTACCTATGTTGCTTTTCCCCCCTATATATTTAATAAAGCTTATTAAATTGCAAATAAGGTTGAGTACAGTGACCAGTCCCTTAAGGATTTGGAATGGGAACAAAAGGAAAAAATGGGAACATGGCAGGGATAGGTAAGTAAAGAAGCTGAAGACCGAACTGCTGGAGTTACAGAAGGCTACAACAGAGAAGGCACTACTGTTCCTCAAATAGCACTGTTATAAGGGGAGGTTGAGGGTGGCAAAACTGCTGGCCCACTGGCTGAAACAACAGGCCCGAATCACTAGAACTGTCCACCCTGGGAAGGGAGAGGTAGTAATGAAGGTATCACGCATCTCGGAGGCCTTTGTACAATACTATAGACAGTTTTTATTTACTTAGTTTGTGTTGACTGGGTAAGTGCACTAGACAAACTCTGCCTATTTTCAGGCACGACCCGGGGGAAGGGGATACAGATGAATGCCAACTGACTTTGAACCAGATAAAGCTGTTGGTGGTATTTCTTGTGATTCGATGACTTCCATGTGGAAACAGAGGTGTAGGACAGAAGGAGCCACTCTCTCCCTTCCTAAATTAACTGCTGAACAGAGTCTCACTCTCATAGCCCCAATATCTGATCTGGAAATTAGAATGGCAGTCTACAAACAACAAACAAATGCCCAGGGCCAGATGAGTTCAGTTCTTAGTTCTACAAATGCTTTCAGGATGATGTCATCCCACTCCTTAAAAAGGTGTTTCATGTGGCTCGGGTGGGGGAGAACGACCTTGCTGCCATCCTGGCACTGTGCTCCATTTCTGTAATCCCTAAGAGTGAAAAGACTTGTCACACTGTACTTCATATCGTCCTATATCCCTCCTCAACAATGACTATAAATTATATACCGTTACACTGGCAGACCACTTAAATTTAATCTTACCTCATGCAATAGCGCTCGATCAAACAGGATTTATATTACAAAGGCAAGCACCTGATAATGTCAGACATGTGATAAATGTAACAGATTATATAAAAAAAACATAAAAATAATGCCTGTCTCATGAGCCGTGATGCTGAAAAAGCGTTTGATAAAGTGGTATGGGCATTCTTGTTTCCGGTACTAGAACAATCTGGCTTTCATGAACAAATCATAACTAGTTTCTCACCCTGTACCAGTCACCCAAGCCTATGTCAGAACAAATGGTGTAATTTCTGCATATTTTAATCCATACAGGGGAGCACAACAGGGTTGCCCCTTCTCCCCTCTTATTCGCTGTGTACATCAAACCACTGGCCCAGTGAATACCCCTCAACCAGAAAACGACGGGAAATTACATGGATGGGAGGTTCCAAAAACAGTGCTATACACAGACAACGTGCTACTATACCTTTCCGAGCCTGAGAACTCTTATCAGCGAGTTATGGAAGGGACTAGAAATATCTGGGAAACATGCAGGATATGTCCTGAACAAAACTGAGACAGAGGTCCTCACATTGAATTACTGCCTGTCAGGAGTACTACAGGACTTTCTGTGTCTAAATTGGGCTGCACAATATGTTACTTGGGGATAGAAGTTATGAATAATATAACAGAGCTTTATGAGGTGACCTTTAACCCCTTTACCTGTAAAACAGAAAAGAACCCAAAGAGGTGGTCCATGACTAACTTCTCCCTTTACTCCAGAATTAAATCGATTACACCAAGTGTTTTACTTGCACAGCTGTACTTGTTTCAGTGATTTCCAGTGCTACTCCCCAAGAGGCAATTCTAAGAATGGCAACGAATGCTGTTCAAATATATGTGAGCGGGGAAGTGCCTGGGAATAAAATAGACATTGATGCAACAGGGTAAGGCAGATGGGAGCAGGGTGGTCCCAGACCTAGAGCTGTAATACTATGCCTTACAGGTTTGAATTTTATTGCTGTAGGTGGTGCCCTCTTAAAAACCAGGGTTGAAGCTAATGGAGAAGGTGCAAGAGGGTACCCCCCTACCTTGGAGCTGGGGCGATGGATGTAGACCGCAGGTGCTCAAATGCAAAGCTAAAATGTCAGCTGTCAGAACTACATTGGAAGTGGGATACAGAGAAACACAGAAACATTGACTTTGACGGCAGATAAGGACCACTTGGCCCACCCAATCTGCTCATTTCCCTACCTACTGGATAAGCTGCAGATCCTAGTTAACCAACAGCCTACTTCCTCCTACCTCCCACTATAATTGCCTTATGTCTGTCCCATGCATTCTTGAATTCCCCCACTGTTTTTGACCCCATGACCTCCTCAGGAAGGCTGTCCCATGTGTCCGTCATCCTCTCTGTGACAAATAACTTCCTCACGCTGCCCCCATCTTCAAACTGTGCCCCCTTGTTCTTGCACATCTCCTTTTCTGAAAGATGCCACTCTCTTGGACTTTATTGATTCCTTTGAGGTACTTAAAATTTCTATCATGTCCCCCCTCTCCCCCTTTCCTCGAGGCTATACATATTAAGCTTCTTTAGCCTCTCTTAGTATGGTTTCTGGTGCAGACCCTACACCATTTTAGTTGCCCTCCTCTGGACTGCCTCCATCCTATGTCCTTGCAGAGATGGGCTAGGGGTCTCCAGAACTGCATGCAGTACTCCAGATGGTGTCTCACCAACTGTCTGTACAGAGGGATGACAACTTCCTGTTTTCTACTGGTGATGCCTCTCCCTATGCATCCCAGTATCCCCCCAGCCCTTACTGCCTTCTCACATAGCCTGCCTACTTTTAGGTTGTCTAATATAACTACCCCCAGGTCCCTTCCCATTTTTGTTATTGTTAGTACCTCCTCTCCCCCCATTGTGTACTTTTCCCCTGGATTTTTGTTTACCAGCTGCATTACTTTGCACTTCTTTGCATTGAATCTAAATTGCCATACCATTGACCATTCCTCCAACCTTGCCAAGTCCCTTCTCATCCTTTCCATCTCTCCTTGTGTATCAACCCTGTTGCTGATCATTGTGTCATCTGCAAAGAGGCATATTTTTCCTTCCAGTCCCCCTGCAATGTCACTTATAAAGACATTAAAGAGGACCGGCCCCAATACTGAGCCTTGCGGTACCCTGCTAGTAACCCCACTTTCTTCAGCGTGGACTCCATTTACTATTACCCTTTGCATCCTGTTGTCCAGCCAATTTTTTACCCAGGCTACCACCTTGGGACTGACTCCAAGGCTGGCTAATTTGTTTATTAATCTTTTGTGTGGTACTGTGTCAAATTCCTTGCTAAAAAGTCTTGGTAGGCCATGTCCACAGCCCCTCCCTGGTCTACTACTTTGGTCACCCAGTCAAAGAAATCTATTAGATTCATCTGACATGACCTCCCCACTGTGAATCCATGCTGCCTTGGGTCCTGTGCCCCCGCTGGCCTCCAGGTACTCAACAATTCTTTCTTTCAGAAGTGATTCCATCATTTTCCCTACCACTGAGGTCAGGCTAATAGGTCTATAGTTTCCTGCCTCTGCCTTGCTCCCACGTTTGTGAAGGAAAATCACATCCATCTTCCTCCAGTCTTCAGGCACCACACCATCCTCCCATGATTTGTTAAAAAGGGTAGTCAGTGGTGTCACTAGTTCTCCCCTTAGTTCTTTCAGAATTCTGGGTGAAACCCATCATGCCCCATTGCCTTGTCCACCTAGAGTTTTAGGAGTTCTTTTAGGACCCTTTCTTCTGTGAATGAACTGGTATCGACTCTCCTATCCAGAGTGCTTCTATTGTTTGATTTTAGTATGTCCCCCTCCTCTTCTTTTGTGTATACTGCACAAAAGTATTCATTCAGTATCTCTGCCTTTTCACTGTCACCCTCTGCCCACCCCCGTCCTCTTTATTAAGCCTCACTATCCCTTCCCCTTGGTCGTTCTTCGCTCACTAATGTACCTATAAAAGGTTTTATCCCCCTACTTAACTGAGTTGGCTATCTTTTCCTCAGTTTGGGCCTTTGCTATTCTAACTGCCATCCCCGCTTCCTTCTGCTTTAACAGATAGAGTTCTCTTTCCTGCTCCTTCTGTGTTTCCTTATACATTCTGAATGCTAACTTTTTCTCCCTAACCTTCCCCACCACCTCTTTTGAGAACCATAGTGTTTTTTTCCTTTGTTTTGTTTATTTGTGTAACCCCTAGGTGGCATTATCCCAAGGACTACTACCCCTGACTTCTTGGCTAGCAGCAGGTTAAGATGCCCGAGTTCTTTTTTTTAAATTATATTTCTTTATTAGTTTATAGAAAGATATGAAGTATGAGCAAGTAATACAGGGATTACACACCATGCCAAATGACATAAGCGGCCTGAGTTCTGAAATGGGTGCCTCCACCCATAGGTCAGGGTTGGTAGTGGTCAAGCTAACCTGGGCACAGCCCTCCAGGACACTGTAACCCCCCTCTTTCCTTATTAGTGGCTGGAACAATACACAATAATCACTTTCACAACACCCCTGCTACACCACACAAGTACCCACACTGTTTGCACTTACCACCAGGTCTTTCCTCTGGCCTGGCCCTGGGGACCCCCTGTAAAACAAGGTTATACACAGCAAATAACAGCAGTACAGTACAGTACTCTTGCACAAACTGGAACCACAGATAGGGTAAATGCAAAAAAAAGTTAGATCTGATTTATTTAAGGGATTTGAACAAGGGAGGGGCGTAATCAGGTTAATTTGCTTAAAGGCTCTACCAATCAAACAGTTATGCATGCACTTCAAGGTCCATAAACAGTCACACACTCTGGGTACCCAGATGGAGAATGGTGGGCTAGTCAGGAACATTGCAGCTGGTTGGGGGCCCTATGATGGAAGAAAACAACATGCACAACACACACTATTTGTAATCTGGAGCCGGAGGGCTCAGTTCGTGAAAAGAAAACAACAAGACAATCAAATGACACACTTTTAGATTAGGCCATTGTTGCAGGGAGCTACCCTGATGATTACTCATGATACCAAAGACTGGACACAGGCTGGATGAAAATCAAGACAGCAGGTGGTTAATCTGGAGTGCCAGGAGAAGCAGGGCCCACATGAATCGCCGAGGTGTTGTTCCTGTTCAAGCGTGGAGCATGGGGGCTGATCCCCAGGCAGGTCTCTCATTGATGGCTTTCTCTGTGTAGTGGGTAGTCTGGCTGGGCCAATGTGGCAAGGCCCCAGCCAAATGGAGACAAATTCAGAAACAGTCAGTTTTGGGCTGGATACAGCTTCCAGCAAGCAGAATACAGTTCACACAGTGGGGAACCAAATCATGACCCACTAACAACTGACAGCACATTTACATGTAAGGAAATTCTACTGTACCAGGCAAACTGCTCTCCAGTCATGATTGCAAAGTCTCTGCACAAACCGGGGATTCAAAAGCAGCTGGAAATCCTGAGAGGCCGATTGCATTCAGCAAAATCTTCAGTCTTCTACAGGTATGAGCCTGGTAAAAAAGTCAGTGGTTTACAGTACTTTGTTCTCACAAACTTGGATTTAGTCCAAAATAATTCTCTTCTCTCCCTCTCAGGAGCAGCAGGCAGACATGCAGGTCACAAATCAGGCCTTTCACAGTTCTCCCTTGCAAAACTACACATAACTCTTGCCCAAATCACTTGAGCTGTTACTTCTTCACTTTTCAGCCCAGAACTAACTGAAAGTTGCAAGCAATCTGGGAAATCCGTCAAGATCCAAATGGTTTGGTTGGCTGATTTGTCTGTCAGTCACAATAAAGGCTCCCCCTTCAGGTGCAAAAAGGCACCAAAAGCCCAAAACTACAATTTCTACAGATTTTGACTCCAGGCAGCTCCTGTAGTCCAGCTCCATTTTAAGTCCCACCAGTACTGATTGGTCCAAATCAGCAGTCCAGAACCAAGACAGTGGAGATAAACAAAACAGTCCTTGTTGCAAAGAAGGCAGGTTAGACAAACTACATTATCACTCTAAATGATTTTCAGCAAATAGTTACATCTTTCAACAGAGCTCCCTCTCAGATTACTTATGACTGCAATCCAGGCAGCTCTTAAAGAGACAGTGCACAGAGGCTGTACAGGCACTCCCTGGTAATCACATTTAAACTGCTAAAACGCAGGACACCAGCCTGACAGTGAGCATTTAGGCAAGCTCAAGGAAGACTTTTCTGGTACCCCCATTTGTAGGGGAGTTACATTTGCTTCACACAAAGGCTTGTTGCTGCTGTGATGATGTTTGGGACAAATTGCATTTGACATAATTCTGATGGCCCTTTAGGTGGATAGCTTGGGGGGGATTAGTTTATACCAGCCCAGATGAGCGAGAAGAGGTCTGTGTGCTCTGATCCAGTTTTATTCAAATGGGACAGTGGTGGACTTCCAGACTCTTAGGCAGATATCTGACCTGGAAAACTTGCACTTTTTTAGGCACCTGCAAGTCCAGGCATGTATTCAAACACAGGAGAATGATCCAATCTATCCCAATCATTAGAAGTGCTGCAGGCCATTCAGGGAGGTAAGGTAGTAAAGGGAGAGATCTCAGCACTTCATAAGACTTTCTGGGGTTCAAACCAGGACCAATCAGAGAGAATAACACAAGCATGGGAGCAGGAGGCAGGGATGTCCCTGACAGCAAAGGAGTGGTCTTCTGCATTTCATTAATCATTGCAAACAATGTATTATCCATTATGGCAAGAACACAGCTGGAAGATCGAGAGTAGATACTTATACACCCTGGTGATTCTGAGCAAATGGGGCATGAGAACAACACAAGAGTGCTGGAGACAATGTGGGGAGGCTTGAGCACATGGCAGTGCCTCCCAAACTTAGGCCATTCTAGGTGGAAGTAGGGGGGTAAGGCACTTAAAGAAATGTTTGACTGTGCTTATCCATTGAATACCACACAAACAATTATAGGAGTAGTCCCAGACTGAGTAAGAGGCAGGGATACCCCCTATTTGTGGAGAGTTTTACTAGTGGCTGCCCAGAAAATGATCACTCCCCACTGGCTATCAGAAGAAATCCCATCCCTATAGAGTTGGAGAGAGGTGGTCAGAGAGATCTATGAAATAGAGCAGCGGACATTCTCATTAATCAGAGGGCCCAATGCTTGACGGTTAACATGGATCCTATACAGGGGGAAGAACAATCCTAATTATGTGTCACAGGATAATTAGTTTAGGGGTGGACAGAACAGGGAGCCACCACATACATGAGAGGGGTCGTTCTTGCAGCCTGCAGAGCTTCCAATATCCTCTCATTTGATAAACTGAAGATACATTCCCTAATCTGTATTTGCAGATAATCCACTGCTGGGTAATGTGATGTACCACCGGAGACTGTGGGTTTCTAGACCTGTACCAATGTTCAATAAGCCTAAATTAAAAAAATATACTAATGTAAGGAACTGAGTGTGGCGGAAGCCTCATTAAGACAAAACACAGCCCCTTTGTGCATTAATCTTCATCTGTCATACATTTATGGGCCAAGCAAGTGTTTTCAGAGGCATTTCAACTGGTTTTGCAGACCCACCACAATTTCAACATTCTTTTTAGAAAAGCTGATGACACAAACCACTAATCATGAGCAGAAGACGTTAGGTGGAGAGGCATGCTATGCTAGTACTGTGTGAAGCTTGAACATTCAATGAACATGGGACAATTTGAATCCCTGTATAAGGACTAAAGGGCAGAGTATGGGAGGGGTTAAGGAGGTGGGCAGTAGGACTGTCACATTCTCCTGCTGAAGAGGTGAACACTCACCTATATAGCCACCCAGGACAGGACAAGAGGGATTGCACTGGTTACCCGTTACAGTCACAAATGCAAAATCACGACTTCAAAATAGCAATGCCTGAACAGCGAATGCAAGCATAGCGACCGGTCAATAATAGCGATTTAGCATAAATAGCGATGAAGCCTGACAAACGGTGGAAAACCATCACAACTCTGGAAAATCACAAATTACAACAGTGCAAAGGATCCGAGAAACATTCCTGAATTGGCACCACATTCATTTCCGGTATCAGGTCTCTCAGAAGATTATCCCGAGCACTTTCAGAAATATGCACTGCAGCTGAAGTGTGACCACTGTGCATTTTCAATTATCACCTCCTGAGGTGCATGCATTGCATGCAAGGTTTTGTCCAAAATATGCTGTAAACCAGAGGCTTCTTGCGTAGCAGTCAAATTATTGTGGGGTTCATATACCATCCTGGCAATGCTTGTTTTGTTAGTAAGACACTCTGGTATAGATTGATTTGTTTGTAGTGATATGGAGCTCTCTTGCGGAAGGTTGCACATTTTCAGAGGATCTGAACCACCTGTAGCAGTATATTGCATCAGAGACCATTCTAGGGACATGGATATGTTGTTCATCCACACTGTCTGGCAGGTTCCTTCCCGCTTTAAATCTTGCTGGAAGGTCTTCAAACTGGCTCCTCCCACCCACCGGGGTGGTAAAACTCTCTGCTCCGCCCCATGACGCCAGATCTTCCTTACCGCTTGGAAGCTCAGGTTCCTTCCTTAGCGCTCTGCGTGTTAGACTGGATCCTAACTCTTTGGTTCGTCCGAAACTCGTTTTAAAATTTTCTAGACTTCGGTCTTCCTTTTCCCTCATGGCTGCAATGGACAAATCGACTCCCAGCTTTTGGAGGTGCCCTTGTGGGCAGAAGATGTCCAGGACAGATCCGCACTCCACGTGCATCTACTGCCTCGGCCTAGAACATGACCTGCAGGCCTGCGAGTCTTGTTGTTCGTTCTCGGCCAACATTTTGGAGGACTGCGCTGCCCAATTGAAGCTCGGGCGCCCAGAGAAACGTTACCTGTCGGTAAAATCAAGAGAGACCTGTTGGGCGGTGTCCGTGGCGGCTGGCTCGGCTGAGCAGCTCGAGCAGATGATCGCCCTTGAGGAGGAGGCAGCCCAGGCCGCATCTTCCTCCTCCTCAGTTGCTGCATTTATCCCGCTCTCTTTGGGTACCTCATACTCTGCTTCGTTTAAGGAGCTTTGCCATTCCCATTCCACGAAGGGAGAGGGGCCATCGGGACATTCCTCTCAGTCCAGAAAGAAGGATTCCAACGGTAAGTCCCATCATCAGCGTTCTTGTCTGGGTCTCGGACTTCACCTCGGTCCAGCTGGTCCCGCTGACATCGGCGGTCTTCGTCTCGGCACCGAGGTAAGCGGTGACGCTGCTCGTCTTCGTCTTCCTCCTCGGAAGAGGAGAGGCTTCGGTGCAAATTGCATCGACGCTATGAGGAGCTGATGTGGCAGCAGTTACTTTTGTCTGGGAGTAAGTCGACACCAACGCCTCCCCCGGCCATCAAGTGGCTGTCACCCGAATGGCCAAAGCAACCTCTCGCTGCAGTCGAGATGCCCATATCTGGGCCAGTTGTTCGGCCGAAACTTGCTGCCCCACCGATTGTGGTGGAACCTCCGCCTCCACAACCGAAATCGGGGGCACCGACCAAGGACTCTCGGTCGGGTCACGGCCTGCCCCACAGGTTGTCGGTCACCTTCACTCCTGACTGTCCTCGGCAGGTGGAGGGTGGCTCAGGCCCTAGGCAGCTCTTCGCTGACTCCTCAGAGTCCAACGACGACTCCTCCCTGTTCTCCAGGCAGGTCGACCTGGAGTCCTCTGGGGGCCAGTCACTGGATGAAAGCCCATCGTCCTTCATGGGTCTGCTTTGGCTCATCTCAGAGTCCACTGGGATGCAGCTCGAGCCTGTATTCAAATGGGGCAAGTATCCCTGGACGGAGATATTGGACCGAGGGGATTCACCCACAGAGGCCTTTCCAGTGGCTGAGGCCATTGTTGGCCCAGCCTTGGAGCTTTGGCAGCGGCCTGCTTCCTGTCCTGTGCCCTTGGCCAGGATGGCCAGGAAGTACGCGGTCCCTACCGGCTCTTTGCCCGGGTTTTCGGAGCACCCCTCTGCCAAGGGGTTGGTCACCGAGCAGCATTTTCCGGCATTCCGGGAACGCTAGGGATGTGGACAAGCCCCCCGACAAGGAATCCAAAAAGCTGGACTACGCCAGGCGCAAGGTGTACACTGCATTCTCCCTCGGCCTCCGCCAGGCCAGCTCGGCCGTGCTGACGGCAGACTTCTTCCACGCCCTCACGAGCTCCCTGGATGAGGTGATTCCTCATCTCCCGGCCAACCTGCAGACCACAGTCTGGCAGGTGCGGGACCAGGGTAGGGCGGAGGCGAAGCAGCAACTCCAGACAGCTCTGGACATAGGTGATTCCTGTGCCAGATCGGTTACGGCCACGGTGGCCATGCGCCGCAGAACATGGCTGAGGATATCCACCTCCACGGCGGATACCCAGCACAAATTGGTGGACGTCCCCTTCTTGGGGACCGATCTCTGCGGCCCTGGAGTGGAAGGACACCTCCAGCGGATCAAAAAGTCCAATGCCACTCTGGACTCTGTCATCTCTGCCCAGAAGGACAAAGGCCACTGTCAGCAGCAGCACAAGTCCTTTCGTCCTTCTGCGCCTGCGGCACGTCCGGCCCAGCAACACCAGCATCAGGGCTAGCAGGCTCACGCTTGGCATCCCAAACCCAAGACCGCGGCTTCCTCCAACAGGAAGCAAGGAGTTAAAGGCCCAGGAGGTCCCTCAGCTGGTCCCTCCTCCAAGCCTGCCCAGTGACGGGTTGAGGGGTTTTGCCCCCAGCCTCGTCACTCCTCCCTGAGTTCCCCCCATGGGGGGATGGCTCCGCCACTTCCTTTCTGCCTGGTCTGCTATCACCATGGACCGCTGGGTGTTGGAGGTGGTAGGAAAGGACCTGCCTCTGGAGTTCGAGCAGACCACACCCTTTCGAGCCGTCGCCTCTCAGGAGGCCACGGGGCCGCAGCCTCTCTGTTGGCCCGCCGAAACAATATTGCTCTGCTCCTCGAAAAAGAGGTGATCAGGAAGGTGGCGGATCCTCCTCCAGACCCAGGGTTTGTGTCCAGGTATTTCCTGGTCCCAAAACGGACGGGGGGGGGTCGCACCCCATTCTCGACCTGCATGACCTGAACAGGTTCCTAAGGTCTCCGACCTTCAGGATGGTCACTCTGGCTCAGATAATCCCATCCTTGAAATGAGGCATGTGGTTCTGTTCCCTGGACCTCCAGGATGTGTTCTTTCACGTCCCGATCCGTCCGTCCCATCAGAGATTCCTCTGCTTCAGAGCAGAGGGATCCCTTTACGAGTTCCGGGCCATGCCCTTCAGCCTCTCTCTAGCTCCCAGGGTCTTCACCAAATGCATGGCAGTGGTGACAGCATTCCTACGGCACTGAAGGGTCCAGGTGTATCCCTACCTGGATGACTGGCTGATTGCAGCCCCCTCCAGGCAGAGGTGGAGCGGTCCAGGGATCTGACCCTCCAGGTTTGCTTTCAGATTGGCCTCCTCATCAACAAGGCCAAGTCGGAACTCGTGCCAAAGCAGGTGATACATTTCATCAGGGCAGAGTTTGACTCTCTTCGAGCCAGAGCATGGCTCCCAGTGGACAGGGCCGAGGTTCTTTCCTCCTTTACCCAATCATTTCTGGTTGGGCAATCATGCCCTGCCCAGGACTTCCTGCACCTCCTGGGCCTCATGGTGGCCTGCACCAGCATGGTCCATTGGGCCCGCTGGTACATACGTCCCCTTCAATGGGGACTGGCTAGCCAGTGCTCACAGCACTGCGATCCATTGGATCAGCTGGTGACAGTGACCCAGGAGATGTGGAATGCTCTCCAGTGGTGGACCATTCCGGCACATCTGCAGGAGGGCATCCCATTTGTCCGCCTCGAGCCAATGGTCTCTCTATCGACTGATGCCTCTCTGATGGGCTGGGGTGCCCATCTGGGGGAGTACAGAGCACACAGCCTCTGGTCCCCTCGGGAGTCCCGATGCCACATCAACCTGCTGGAGCTCTGAGCGGTTCGTCTAGCCCTCACCACCTTCGCTCCATTTCTACAGAGTCAAGTGGTTCAGGTCCAGACGGACAATACCACAACTATGTACTACCTAAACCGCCAGGGCGGGACGCGCTCCATGCCTTTGTGCAGGGAAGCTCTCTGCATATGGTCTCTTATGCGCAGCCTGGAGGCGGATCTCCTAGCCATTCATGTGGCAGGAGCCTCCAACACCCTGGCCGATGCCCTAAACCGGATAGGAGCTGCGTCTCACGAGTGGTCTCTTTTGCTGGAGGTAGTACAAGATCTCTTCTCCCACTGGGGCACGCCTCAGGTGGACCTCTTTGCCTTCAGGGAGATTGCGAAGCTGAGACTGTTTCATGTCTGCCCCCCTCAGCAGGGCTCGCTGCAGGGGGATGCCTTCTTGAGGCCATGGACCCCGGGCCTCTTCTACACCTTTCCTCCATTTCCCTTGATCCACAAGGTGCTTCTCAAGGCAAGGAGGGACAAGGCGCAGGTGATTCTGGTAGCCCCAGACTGGCCCTGCCAGTTCTGGTATCCAGATCTCCTCAGTCTCAGCTCCAGGCTCCCGAGGCGGCTTCCAGCCCACCCGGACCTGATCTCAGTCAATCAGGGGAAGGTATTCCATCTGGACCTTCAATCCCTGCACCTGACAGCCTGGTTCCTGAGCGGCTAGAGTTCCAGGCCTTGGGTCTTTCCAACGAGGTCCTCAACGTCATTGAGGCATCCCGTAAGGAGTCGACCAGAAAATGCTACGCCTTCAAATGGAAGAGATTCTCCATTTGGTGTCAGGGCAAGGGCCTGGACCCTTCCTCCTGTTCCTTGGCAAGCATTCTGGACTATCTGTGGTCCCTTTCTCAGCTAGGGCTTTGGTCGACAACCCTTAAGGTGCACCTAGCAGCCATCTCTGCTTACCGGGCACGGGCCAGGAAGCAGTTGGTGGCGCAGGAGAAGGTGGTCGGGTGCTTTTTCAAAGGCCTTGATCACATATCCCCTCCAGTGCAAGACCCTCCACCTCCATGGGATCTGCTGCTGGTATTGGCTAAGCTCATGGGCAGGCCATTCGAACCGATGCACAGGTGTGACATCTCTCACCTGTCGTGGAAGATTGCTTTCTTGGTGGCTATCACATCAGCCAGAAGGATGGGAGAGCTCCAGGTGCTTTCCATGGAGTCTCCTTATCTGGTCTTCCACAGGGACAAGGTTGTTCTGTGCCCCCAACCGAAATTCCTTCCGAAGGTGGTGTCGGAGTTTCACCTTAATCAGGTGTTGACTCTGCCGGTGTTCTACCCCAATCACACCTCGCAGGCCGAATATAGGCTTCATACTTTGGACCCTAGAAGAGTGCTCGCTTATTATAAGGAGCGGACGGCTGAAGTTCGGGGAGAGGTTCGCCAGCTGTTTGTCACCTATGCTGAAGCCGCACCTGGCAGACCTGCAGCCAAGCAGACGATAGGCAGGTGGGTCACCTCCTGCATAGATCTCTGCTATAGGTTGGCGGGCATGGAGCCTCCCAGAGGGATAACAGCTCATTCTACCCGCCATACCACTGCATCGGTAGCTGCTTCCAGGGATGTCCCTATTCAGGAAATCTGCAGGGCTGCTACCTGGAAGTCTGCACATACCTTCATCACCCACTACCACATTGACCTTGAGTCACGCTGGGATGCTGGTTTTGGGCCCCGGTTCTCCAGTCTTTATTTCCTAAGTAGGGGGTGTGCTGCTTGTCTCCTCCTCCCAGAGAACTGCTAGAGTCTGTCAGACAGTGTGGATGAACAACATATCCATGTCCCTAGAAATACAGGTTACTCACCTGTAACAGGAGTTCTAGGAGTGGTATGTGCTGTTCATCCACACACTACACACCTGGCTTGCAGCGGCTAGATCTGGCATCATGGGGTGGAGCGAGAGTTTTACCACCCGTGGATGGAAGGAGCCAGCTTGAAGACCTTCCAGCAAGATTTAAAAAGGCAAGGAACCTGCCAGACAGTGTGGATGAACAACATATATCACTCCTAGAACTCCTGTTACAGGTGAGTAACCTGTATTTTGTGGGTGTGCTGATTAAGTGTAAATATATTATTCTGAATTTCTAGAGTATTTTGTGCCTTATACGTAGAAACAGCAGAGTCCATAATCTCAGCCGGTTGCACTGCGGTGGATAACTCAAGAGTTGGCTGACTCATCACTGGTGTAGTGGGGCTCCTGTCAGTTTCCCCAGTGAAACTCACAGACAGGGGAACGTCAGCGCTTAGCAGATCAAAGATCTGTTCCAGGATCAGAGTTCTCTAAGGTTGGATCACAGCCTTCACTATACCATGCTGAAATATGGGCAGATTGTCCACATCTTTCGGGTCATTAATGCTTATAGCATTATTGCAAGAGTTACTGGTATAACTGCGTTATACCCTCAGATTCATAACATCTCCCGAGTCTGCCATTGCTGGTTGGGAGTTCTGGGGTCTGTATTTATTGGTCCTGTCAATGTTCAGTGTTCAGTGCATGCGGTCCAAGTACAGCGCTATATTTACAGGCTCGCTATTCTTAAAGAGACGCTTTTGTGCAGGTGCTACATTCGGATTCGCTGTAATGCGTCCGGTATTAATTTTGTCGCAATTAAGTTTTCTCAATTATTACATGGAATGAATTGCACGCAGTGAGCTATCATAGGGATATAGTCTCATGCCAGTGTTGTGCCAACAGATGCTTAGCTACTGTTAGCTACTGCTACTCCCAGTTTCAAACAGGGATGTCTATGGGCTATCCCCTCCTATGTCCCAGATAAAAACAGCAGGATTCCCGATGGGGAAGGGGGCACCAGAGACCCCAAGGGTTTAGAAAGAAGGGGGGTGCTGTCTCACTCAAGCACACCTGCACTCTAGAACAGGACCAAATCATGTGGAAGAAGGTGCCCTCCTCTGCCCTGCACTTTGGGCATGCTTTTGGCGGCTTTGTAAGGCCTAATTTACAGGTAAGGCTAGGAGTGAAATAAGCACGATGAAGGATGTTGAAGTGAATCTGCCATAATCTGTTACTGACTGAGCAAGATTCTATTCCCCTGAGAACATGTGTCTAGTTCCCTGCTGTCCAGGGTGTGTTCATCACATTTACCTGCAGTTTGCAGCACAGGGCTTGAAAGGGGGTCCTGAAGGCTCTCCACAAACACAGCCAATCCCCGCTGCACTAGTCTGGCTGTCATCTTAACGTCTAATAGAATTACCCCTACTGATACAAGACAGTGGGGAGGTAAGAGAGGGTAGCTTCTAACATGTTAAGTATACAAAAAAATACAAACAATCAGAAGGAATCAAGCCACAGCATGCTGAGAGGTCACTAAAAGAGTGTAGGGTACCCTCTCAGTATGATAAGCCCAAATAAGACAGGCCCTTGGCTTTCCATTTCATCAGTGCAAGTCCAACTGTGGTGGCTGGTGGGGGATGGCAACAGGGGGTGCAAAGAATGTCTGCCTCTGGAGATGGTGTGTTGTCAACCATACTCTCGCTGATGCTCTGGTGAAGGGGTTCATATGAGTTTAATAAGGTCATCTGTTACAGCCGGAGCAAGGAAAAATTTGACGAGAGAGGAGGCAGAGGGTTCCTCCTCCAAGGCTGCCCATGCAGGGCAGCTCTAGCTTGGGAGCATCAGATCCTTGAGAAAAGAAAACTGAGCTGCCAGGTAATAAAATCAGAAATTTGGGAGGCCCTGACCCCCTTCTCGCAGTGGAAGGCACAGTATGCTCTGTTTAACCCAGACTCTCTTACCCTGCCAGCAGGTTCATCAAGTAACTTTTTTAGGCTTGTGAAGAGTTTTATGGGGAGGTGGACTGGAAAAGGTAGATACATTGTGGCAGGATACACATTGTAACCAGAATGACTCTTCCTATCAAAGTTGGAGGGTGGGTAGGCTACAGGTCATAGATAGCTTTAAGTTTCTGTAGCAAGGGATGGTAACTGAGGTGGGCTAGGGTGGATATTTTGGGGAGGTGGATGCCTAAATGTAACCCCTAGGTGGCGTTATCCCAAGGGCTACTACCCCTGCCTGCTGGGCTAGTAGCAGGTTAAGGGGCCTGAGTTCTAAACGAGTGCCTCCACCCGGAGGCCAGGGTTGGTAGAGGTCAAGCTAACCTGGGCACAGCCCTCTGGGACACTGTAACCCCCCTCTTTCCTTACTAGTGGCCGGAACAATACACAATAATCACTTTCACAATACCCCTGATACACCACACAAGTACCCACACTGTTTGCAATTACCACCAGGGCTTTTCCTCCGGCTCGGCCCTGGGGACCCCCTGTAAACAAGGTTATACACAGCAAATAACACCAGTACAGTACTCTTGCACAAACTGGAACCACAGTCAGGGTAACTGCAAAAAAAGAGTTAGATCTGATTTATTTAAGGGACTTGAACAAGGGAGGGGTGTAATCAGGTTAATTTGCTTACAGACTCTATCATTCAAACAGTTATGCATGCACTTCAGGGTCCATAAACAGTCACACACTTTGGGTACCCAGATGGAGAATGGTGGGCTAGCCAGGAACGTTGCAGCTGGTTGGGGCCCTGCGGTAGAAGAAAACAACATGCACAACACAAACTATTTGTAATCCGGAGCCGGAGGGCTCAATTCGTGAAAAGAAAGCAGCAAGACAATCAGATGACACACTTTTAGAATAGGCTGTTGCTGCAGGGAGTTACTCTGATGATTAATCACGATATCCAAGACTGGACACAGGCTGGACGAAAATCGAGACAGCAGGTGGTTACTCTGGAGTACCAGGAGAAGCAGGGCCCACACGAATCACCGAGGCATCATTCCTGTTCAAGCATGGAGCAGGGGGCTGATCCCCAGGCAGGTCTCTCATTGATGGCTTTCTCTGTGCAGTGGGTAGTCTGGCTGGGCCAGTGTGGCAAGGCCCCAAGCCAAATGGAGACAAAGTTGGATACAGTCCATTTTGGGCTGGATACAGCTCCCAGCAAGCAGAACACAGTTCACACAGTGGGGAACCAAATCATGACCCACTTTCAATACACAGCACATTCACCTGTAAGGAAATTCTACTGTACCAGGCAAACCGCTCTCCGGTCATGATCGCAAAGTCTCTGCACAAACTGGGGATTTAAAAGCAGCTGGAAATCCTGACAGGCCGATCACATTCAGCAAAATCTTCGGTCTTCTTCAGGGATGATCCTGGTAGAAAATCAGTGTCTTACTTCGTTCTCACAAACTCGGATTTAGTCCGAAATAATTCTCTTTTCTCCCACTCAAGGGCAGCAGGCAGACATGTAGGCCAAAACGTAGCCCTTTCACAGTTCTCCCATGCAAATCCACTCAGGATTACTGCTCAAAAAACACTTGCGCTCATCTCATTTCACTTCCCAGCTCAGAACTAACTGAAAATTACAAGCAGTCTGGGATTTCCCCAAGAACCAAAAGGTTTGGTTGGCAGATTCGGCTGTCAGTCAAAGCAAGAGCTTCCCCTTCAGTTGCAAAAAGGTGCCAAAAGCCCCAAACTACAATTCCTACAGATTTTGACTCCAGACAGCTCCTGTAGTCCGGCTCCATATTAAGTCCCACCAACACTGATTGGTTCAATTCGACAGTCCAGGACCAAGACAGTGCAGATAAACAAAACTGTCCTTGCTGCAAAGAAGGCAGGTTAGACAAACTACATCATCACTATCACTCTAAATGATTTTCAGCAAATGGTTACGTCTTTCAACAGACCTCCCTCTCAGATTACTTATGACTGCAATCCAAGCAGCTCTTAAAGAGACAGTGCACAGAGGCTATACAGGCACTCTCTGGCAATCACATTTAAACTGCTAAAATGCAGGACACCAACCAGGCAGTGAGCATTTATCCAAGTTCAAGAAAGACTTTTTGGGCACTCCCATTTGTAGGGGGGTTACATAAGTATTTAAGGGATTATACCACAGCTAAAGTCATGCTGAAAATTTGTATAGGGCATCCCCTCCTTCTTACCGGTAGCAATTAACATTTGGCCCAGTTTAATTTATGGTCTGAAAGAGTGACTTATTTCTTGACTAGTTTTGTGAGGGCCAGGACTGCAACCACAGAATTTACTGGAAAAAGTAAAACATCATCTGCAAAAAGGGGATGACGTGTTCCATTCCCTGATGAAGCCTCGGTGTCTGGATGGGCTGTAATGGCCCTAACCAGGTGTTCAATAGTGAGAATGCAAGGGAGCGGGGAGAGGAGACAACTCTTGTGAGTTCCTCTTGTGAGCTGGAAGGGGGCTGACAGATGCCCATTTGTAAGATTTGTTCCCTTGGGGATTCATATGTGGGGGGATCCATAAGAGGATCTGTAGTCCAAAGCCAAACCCCTCCAATGTGGTAAAATAGATGGGACACTGGGCATTTTCAGCATCCAGCACCAGAAGGCCGGGCCAAGTGCTCCCCACCCCCGGACCACCTCCACATGATGTTCAGCCGAGATTTTAGCTATTTACAAGGTATGTGCACTAGACAAAACATCTGCCTATTTTCAGGCACGACCCGGGAGATCACAATGAGGAGCTTGACGCAACAATGCACAAAAACACAGAAAGGGTCTATGCAATTGACTAGAAGTTATACAGAGAATGAAACCAAAACAAAACAAGGTACGATACGAAGTAAACATGATGCAAGGTACAGGGCAAGGGGGCAACAATAAAGTGCACGTAATAAGTACAGCGATAGTATTCACACATACATCATAGAGTTGATAATCAGCTATAACACACAAGTGCAACAATTCAGAGAAATTACTAGTGATCTTTTGCATATATCTATCCTAAAAGCTACGCACTTGTAGTCTGCATTAAGAAGAGACATGGGACCTTTATGGACTGCACAGAGTGAGGCAAGTTAGGCAAGACTGTAATGGTGACTAAGGTTTGAGACTGGGGAAGTGTGCCAGTAGTCATAGCCTCCTGGATCATTTCTTCCACAGGGACAGCTAAATCTTCCTAAAATTGTTTATAGAATTCAGTATAGAGGCCATCTAGCCCCAGAGCCTTATCCGATGAGGAACCCTTGACAGCTACCTGCATTTCTCACCGATTCAGTGGGCAGTTAAGGTGGGCTCTGAGATCTTCAGCCAAGACCAGTAGGTTCAGGGACCACAGAAGGGCCTGAGGGGAGGAGTCCCAGGGAACCTCCAAGGCAAACAGTGTGGAATGAAATATGACAAAGGCCTCTTCAATGTCCTACTGCTTCGCTGAGACAGCACCATCAGGTTTTGTCAACCTCCTGACGTTTCAACTGCCAGAAACATCATTTACTGGTGCTGCTTCCTTCAAAGTACACTCCCACCTGGGTAAATAGGGTATTTTTTCTATACGAGATGAGATAAGTTGGTTCAACTGGCCTGTGAGTTGCCT
This sequence comes from Neoceratodus forsteri, assembly GCA_016271365.2. NCBI lineage: Eukaryota > Metazoa > Chordata > Ceratodontiformes > Ceratodontidae > Neoceratodus > Neoceratodus forsteri. Next base: position 49,273,709 of record JADMNL010000031.1, on the reverse strand, counting down.
TAGGGTCCCCATATTAGTCATGGGGCCCAAGGTCATGACGTCTTTTTCTAACTGAAGCACCTTCCTTTCCCTTCTTTTTCTAGCTTGGTTTCATGTTTATTTTCTGCGGAGTCTACAGCAATAGTCACGTCTCTTGAGAAGGCCTTTATCACCTCCCAGTTGTTAGAGGCAGAGGTATCTCCAGTTTTGTTAAAGGTGCAAAACTCTTGAACTGAAGAGACATTTTCGATTTGAAACCTGGGCCCAGCAGAAGCTGAGGATCCAGATGCTATTTCCTATGTGGGGTCGGTTCTGTTGCATCTCCCAGCTCTATCAGCAAAGGGGTATGGCCAGAGTGCAGTATCAGGCCATACTTGATGGAAGCCAGTCTGGTGAGTAGGCCTGAGGATAACAGGATGGAGTCTACACGCATGTATAGTTGACGGGCATGGGTAAAGAAGGAGAACTCGCTACCTGTTGACTGTAGGTACCTCCACATGTCCTGTTGGTCCCTTTCACCAGCCAGCATTCTCAAGGCAGCCAATCTTTTAGGGTAAGGCCACACTCTTGGAGATGACCTATCAAAGATTGGGTCCTGGAGGTGTTAAAATCACCACCGACAGTGACTCTTTCTGAGTATGGGGTTAGAATGAAGGCTAACTGGTGAACAACATCTGGGTGATCAAAATTTGGACCATTCACTGCCAACACTGTTAGGTGTTCCCCAGCAGCTTCTAGCTCTTCTGCCAGGTAACGGCCTTGTAGTTAGCTAATTGCTTAAGTAATCTGACCTGGAGCCCTGAGCGAATCAAGATTGCCACCCCCTATCCTTGGATGTAAAGAGGGTTGTCCATCAGTCTCCTCCCATGGCTCTCCATTGTGGCCCCCAAATGTTCACCATCTTCTGTAAGTGAGTAAATTGGGCATTTAGATGTTCACGTTCAGCACGGAGCTCATTTTTCTGCCTGAATATGAGATTTCCCAGTGTTTGTTTCAGAAGCTTGCCTATTACATTTGCTGCTGGTAGATCAGTCTGTTCCTACAATCCCATTTGAGGACTCCTGCAGCGCTGTAGATCAGCAGCTTGCTTGGTTTTGCGGCTTCCACTTCTGATTTAAAGGACAACTGCGACTGTCTGCGGGCAAATTTCGGTAATGCAGACATCAGTGGACCGTGATGCACAGGCTAGTACCAGTTTATTTGAGAAATGCATTGGAATATTGAGGTTTAAAACAGATTCTCTCAGAGTACTGAGATCAAGCAGTCGTCTCGGTCGTAGGCTTCTACTGTTAATATTTTGATGTTGCTTATAACTTAATGACAGATTATACCATATAGAAACTTGATGCTCTCAAAAGTGCTAGTAAGGCTCGACTCACTACGCTATCAGTGCAGCTAATGCTTAGTACTGTGGAAAGCTGGCTACGCTTGGTGAGAAACAGACAGCACACAGCCTGCCAGGAGATTGCAAAGCATGATCGCTGCTATGGAAAATGATGCTCTGCTTAGCAGGTGTCATCTCTAGGGAAAGGTTTAAAAACAGTAGGTTTCTTGCAAGATGAAAATCAGAACTATTATATACAGCCCTAAATCGAGCAATACGGATCAATGGAAGGGAACACTAACAGGAAAAGATTCCCCCTTAAATACCCTGAATAGAGGAAAAATACTAAGTAAGCAGTCCCTAGTACCAAGCACCCCATTATTCATGCCATTTGGGATTAATATTCATGACTCACACACCCCTACCTGGGCCTTAAATTCTGCCCCCCCCATGACTAGCCCATCTCCCTTTCAGCCTTGCATCCTGGAACACTGCAGGTTACCCCTAAAGCATGCTTACTCAAACCTCAAGTGCCACAACCAGCATACAGCAGTTGCAGAAGAACCAATCCGAAGCCACAGCAATGACAACATATATTCTGAAAAAGACAAGTCCCTCATTACCCACATTAAGGAAATGGCGGTTAGTCCCCTAACCCACAACTGTCACAGCGACCGCCCATCTGCCTCATGCCCAGCTGCTGCCAAGGCCCATTCTTTGCTGACTCACTCAGTGCCTGGCAATTTAAGACAGTGAGTGCCTCTGTGCTACCACTCCTGCCAGTACCAGTTTCTCCCAATGGAATTAGTCAGGAGCACTGGTAAAGAGCTGGTGGTCCAGCTACACCAGTCCATGCTTCTTCCAATGGGCTTAACAGTAGTTTTTAAAGTCCAGAAAAGGTGCGCACAGGACTTGGCGGTGCAGGAATAAAGCAGCAAGCTAGTAAATTAATGAAATAAAGCTCCACACTCGTGGTGGTTAACGTTTTAAAGCAAGTGCTCATTTTACTGGCAAAAAGGCCTGGAAGAAAAACAAAAAGCCCCTAGCTCCTTGGCCTTACAACAAGTCTCTTGCCCTGGTTAGAAGGCCTACTGTAAGTCTGAGGTGCTAGGGGCCTTCTGGTTTTCTTCCAGGCCTTTTTGCCAATAAAACAAGCATTTGCTTTAAAACTTTAACCACCACGAGTGCGGAGCTTTATTTCATTAATTTACGGGCTTAACAGTAGGCAGTGGTGTAACAGCACTGGCAGTGTGTGACAGCATGTGTGTGTGGGAAGGGGCACAGCAACTCAAGCTCCAACCTTTCCCAACAAAAGTCATAAAGGTAAAACACTGGTGTATTAGCACTATCTGTTGTGGGCAAGTTCACGTTTACTGCAATTATTTAACTTAAACTATAGGTTATGGGTGGGTGAGGACAGGGTACTTGAGGTGATACCCATAACTGACACCATAGTACAGTACGGTAGGTACTGCACAATTGAGGTGCTATCCTTTGGATGAGACGTTGAACCAAGGTCCTTTCTGCCTACCCTGGTCATTGTCCAGGTGGATGTTAAAGATCCCGTGGCACATAATCAAAGAACAGGGGAAATTTTTTTTTTTTTTTTAATGACAATAAGGTGAAAGCATACATACAGTGACGATTTGCAAATCATAAAAGAAGATAATTCAAAATGTAGGGTGTGATAGCATAGTGGATCAAGAAAAAGAAACATGGTGTCACAACTAGGAAGTAAATATTTATAAGGTAACAAAAGATTTTGTCAGAATACCAATGTTTATTATTCCAAGGAATTCAAACATGTAAGGAGACCAGCACTCTAAACCTCAACGTTTGCAAAATAAATCCTTACACAATATCTTAGCTAGGTAATTTCCACACTAATAGAAAAGCGAAAAGAAAAAGATAAATAGTCCAGAAAAATCCAACACATACCCTTACAAATTACAGTGAAATCTCTAGTGGGTAAAACAGCTTTATTACTAGCATAAATTTTTTGAAGGGCAAGCAGAGTAAGGGAACGTATTGAGCCATAATACATTTCCTTATTATAGATCATAAATTGCCAACCTGACTGCCAAAAGTAATATCTAAGGCAAGCACCAAAAAGAAAAATATGTTGAGGAACAGGGCAATTATATTAGACATAAATCACAAATCAGAAACCACAAAATATAGTACAACAAAACAAAAACGGTTACAACATCAAAAACCTAGCGTACCAGGAAGTTGACCCAGGTGAGTTGAACAAAAATCATATAAGACACAAAATTTAAAACACTAAAGGAACAAATAAGAAAAGAGTGAAATTAGTCCAAAATAGAGAAACAAATCAAGGAACAGCAGCATTTTTGTATCCACTCAAAGAGGTTCCTAAATACCCCAACCCTGAGTACATGAGATGGGAGGGAAAGTTATCCTTTGGAATACATTTTCAGTAATGCATTAAGCACAAAAGATACCATGTCCCCAATGACCAAACTTTTTCGCTGAACGATCCAGGCACATCTGGCCTGCTATAGATAATATTTACCCTCCCCCCAAACAAAAACCTTAAAGTAATGTAATGAACTTCAGAAAGAGCTGGGGTATAATCCTAAAACTATCATTTCATAGGATACCTGGATGTACCTCATTAAAGGCCAGATTGTTGCTAAATGTGTCCAGAATTCTTGCGAGGGTGGACAATCCAAAAGAATTTGGGTGACCAAAGTAGTAGACCAGGGAGGGGCTGTGGACATGGCCTACCTAGACTTTAGCAAGGCATTTGACACAGTCCCACACAAAAGATTAATAGTCAAATTAACCAGCCTGGGAGTGGGTCCCAGGGTGGTAGCCTGGGTAAAACATTGGCTGCACAACAGGACACAGAAGGTAATTGTAAATGGAGTCCACTCTGAAGAAAGAGAGGTTACTAGTGGGGTACCGCAGGGTTCAGTATTGGGTCCAGTCCTTTTTAATTTCTTCATCAGTGACATTGCAGAGGGACTGGAAGGAAAAGTATGCTTTTGCAGGTGACACAAGATCTGCAACAGGTTTGATACACAAGGAGAATGAAAAGGATGAAAAGGGACTTGGAAAGGTTGGAGGAATGGTCAGAAGTATGGCAGCTAGGATTCAATGCAAAGAAGTGCAAAATAATGCACCTGGGAAACAAGTGGGGAGGTAGTAACAACAACAAAAAAGGAAACGGACCTGGGGGTAATCATATCAGATGATCTTAAGGTTAGCAAGCAATGTGAGAAGGCAGTAGGGAGGGCTGGGGGTATACTGGGATGTATAGGTAGAGGCATCAGCAGCAGAAAACAGGAAGTTGTTATCCCTCTGTACAGACAGTTGGTGAGACCCTTTCTGGAGTACTGTGTCCAGTTCTGGAGACCCCATCTCTGCAAGGACATAGACAGGATGGAGGTAGTCCAGAGGAGGGCAACTAAAATGGTGCAGGGTCTGCAGGAGAAGCCGTATGAGGAGAGACTAAGGGAGCCTAATATGTATACCCTTGAGGAAAGAAGGGAGAGGGGGGACATGATAGAAACTTTTAAGTACCTCAGTGGAATCAACAAAGTCCAAGAGGGTAGCATCTTTCAGAAAAAGAGACTTGCAAGAACAAGGGACACAATTTAAAGATAGAGGAGGGCGGTTCAGGGCAATGTGAGGAAGTATTATTTCACAGAGGGTAGTGGATGCATGGAACAGCCTTCCTGAGGAGGTTGTGGGGTCTAAAACTGTGGGAGAATTCAAGAATGCATGGGACAGACATAAGGCAATTCTTGTGGGGGGTAGGAAGAAATAGGCTGTTGGTTAACTAGGATCTACGGCCTATCCTGTAGGTAGGGAAATGGGCAGACTAGATGGGCCAAGAGGTCCTTATCTGCCGTCAAAGTCTATGTTTCTATGAAAGTGAAACTACATTTCAACAATGTTAGAGCAATTGGACCTCAGACACATCTTTTCGTCGGATGCGTTACGTTTCACAGCACGCTTTACACTCACTTTACCAAGAATGGCCAGCCATGTCTGGTCCCACAGTTCTGCTGGTAACCGTCTGTCAGTCAGCTGCAGAAAGGCCTCAGATTCTTTACCAGTGAGACACAAGGATAACTGCATGGGGGAGGTGAAATGCTCCAGTATAAATGGATACAATAGTTTCCTCCATTTGGTAACAATAACTGGCGGGAGTGGTTCACCACTGCCTTATCCTTCTGAGGCTGGACAAAGACTGCTCAGCATGCAAGCAAGCAGTCCCTGGAACGGGAGTAATCTAAATGATCCTCGATCCCATTTATCCTTTATAAAGGAAAACCATACTGACACTATGTCAGTCCAAAGGTTTATTTTATTTGCCAAAGGGGGATAGAAATTAACATAAATAAAAGCGTAAGGTAGGAAAACCAGTGGATTACACATGTCAACCCCTCCTAGAGAATAATCTGGATAAGTAGTATCTCTTTTTAAAGGATTTAAATGACTCCCCAGAGGCTCTGAAAGAAAACATGATTGGAGGCTGGGGGCACAAAGATAGCAGCTAAATGAATAAATAAGGGTAATATTAAAATTTTTAGTAAAAAAAAAATGTTTCTTCCTGGACACACTTTTTTTTTTAATCTATTTTACCTCCTTTGGCCACCTGTCCTGCTCCCCTTACCTTGTCCTCGCAACCTGCTTGGGGACATCCAGCTGCTAACCGCCTCTACCGCGGGCACCCAGACTCCTGCGGCTTGCCCTGCAGCAGGGCCACAGGGAGCCCCCAACTCCCCATGGAACATGGATCCAAGCAGAAGCCAAGGCGAAACTGTGGACGGCCATCAAGCCGCTCGCATCAGGCGCCATTTTTCCTTGGTTTTCGGTGTTCCCATTAGTGCATGCTCAGGTAGTGCTTCCAGTCTCCACTGGGGGCCACTGCTGAGCGATGCATCCCCTGATCCCACCCCCAGAGAGGAGAGGAGAGTAGTCCTCCGGATGCTCAATCCTCTCCTCCCCCTGCTGACCCCCAGTGCCCTGAGTTCATTCCCGAACCCAGGTTGCCGACGTGGGTCAAGGTAAGGTGCCAGCACCTCAACCCTCCACGCCACTGGACCGGCTTTCCTGGACACACTTTTAGACTTCCACTGGGCCACTTTATGAGAGGCAGAGGTAAGTACAAAGTTCCAGCAGTGCACTGCATCTGATAGTGACCCAAAAGAAATTCCAGATATTTCAGTGGGGCCTGGGCAAGACTGAAAGTGCTGCAAGCCCAGAGTTCCTTGTTGATTTGTACCAATCCGGATACCAAGACTTTTGTTGTAATTAATTTTTGCCCCAGCCGCTGCCTCAAAGCAAGCTGAAGTGCACAGCACAGCTGATTCCGAGGTAGCATCCTGGAACACTACACAAGTATCAGCCACATAAGCTAGTCTGGTAGGGGCTTGCTGACCAGACAACTGAATATTTTAGATCTGAGGATTCATTCTAAATTTCCTTACAAATGGAGCCAGGGAAAAAACAAAGTAACAGGCTTAATGGACATCCATTTCTAACGCCTGTGCGAAGCGGCATTGAGAAGCCTAACCAACCATTAAAGTATGGAATAAGAGAAGCCTTACTGTATAAGAAACTACCTTACTGAACAAAAAGCGGGGTATGCCATAACATAATGAAGTGCTAAATAAATATGAGTGGGACTTTATCAAGCGTCTTCTGTGGGTCAAGAACCACAACCACTGTGTGCTTTATCTGCATAACGATCAGAATACAATTTTCTCAGATAGAGGAGATTATCAAAAATATTCCGACCTGGGACAGTGCAGATCTGGAATGGTGATATTAATAGATCAACCACGTTGCCTAGTCTATCTGATAAAATTCTGGCCAATGTCTTAACATCGGTGTTTAATAAATTGATGAGATGCCAGCAGAAGAGTTTAGTTTGGTCACCCTTGTTAAACAAAAAATTAATATAGCCTGGATCACAGAATGCGGAAAATTGCCTGTACTAAGAAATTCTGGGCCCGATTCTGAAACGGATACGCATGGCGCAAAGTGACTTGCGCCAAAACAAATGGCGCAAGCAGCACTTTGCGCCATGGTTTCCAACATTCAGAATTCCAAGTGGTGGCCTGAGGCAAGTCGCAGGCTGCCTATGCCCAGGAGGACCTACGCCACCTGTGTGCCCAGTGGCAAGGTGGAAGGAGGGTTATAGCAGCATATGCACACTATTCCGAAAGGGCAGCTGCTGTAACCCAAAAATGCCATTTCAGAAGGACCTGGTGTGGACCTCCGGCAACGTAAAGTTAGATTAGCTATGTGTTGGCGTACCTGTACTCCGCCAGCTGCCATGCCCAGGAACCTGATGCCCCCTGCCCAGCCCTGACCCTGCACACTGCTGTGGCACACCTAACATTCCCCACCCCCCCCAATTGCACAGTAGCACCTCCCACTCAATCTTCAGCAATACCGGGGATCCTCTGGCTCGAATCCTGGTACTGCCAACCCCCCCCCCGCATTGCTGGTGTACTGCTGCCACTCCCCCCTCTGTATGGCCCACTGGGACTTGCAGACTTGTTCTGGGGCTTGGGGCTGGGGGTGGTGGTGATGGCTGTGCCCTTTTGGTGGGAATGTCTGTGGCATGCGGGACCCAGTTCAGGTGTGCCCTTCCTTTGGCACACTGCTGGAGGTGCCACAAGTCACAGGACGTAGTCGACGGAGACCCTGCCTGTTCTGGAATCTGGCGTATGGTCCCCAGCGTATCAGCATATGTTGCAACTCGCAAGTGCTGGTGAGTTGCAACATTTGTCTTGGAATCAGGCCCTCTATGCACAGTTCTGCCAACATAAGACAGAGCTGTTCTGAAAATATTTTATAAAATTCAGAGGGGAGGACATCAGATCCTGGAACAGTATTATTATTTAATTTTTTAATAGTCTTACTTACCTCTAAAGATGTAATAGGAGACACTAACCCCTTAGAGGATTGGGCCAGGATCTGGGTCACACCTGTATCCGTGAAAAATTATTTTACTGGATGACATAAAGGTTCAGTCCCAAACGTTTCTTGGACATGCTTGTGATTTCTTGCTGAATGGTAAGAACTGCATAAGTCTGAGGATACAATAAGCCTGTAATAATGCTATTTCCAGCCTGACTGGTACAGCCTTTAAAGATGTCCAAGTCATGCTTTTTGTCCTGGGTGCCATATTGTGTTTCTTTGAGTAAACTTGAAGCTCCATATTGGTAAGTAATCATTTCCTTTGTAATATGTTTTATTGCAGTGGTAAGGACAACTCTTTTTTTCTAAATGCTGAAATGAAATTAAATGGTGCAACTGTTTCCTAAGATGTAGGTCCTGTAAATGTTTCTCCTGATGGAAAATGTTCAGCCTGTTTACCAAAGAACTGTTTGAAGTCATGTTCGGACTACTCCCACCAATCCACAAGAGAGTCATATGCACAGTTTATGGACAACCTGGCTGTTAGGAGGGCTTTCCATCTGCTACAGATATGTTCCTCGGAGAGCAACTGCACATGCAGCCTCCATATTGGGGTGGCTTTTTTCCTAGCTCTGGTCCCTGGGTAACAACTGCAAGACACCCCTAAGTGGTCTGAGGTTTCAACAGCTATCATGCAGGCTCCAGGGATGGTTTTAATTTTGACAAAAAAAAATCTACCTTTGTAGCCAAAGTTAGCTTAAAGAAAAACTTCTATAGAGTCCCAAAGTGCAGCAGCGGCTGCAGAAATGCCCGATTAGGGCTTTTAACATAAAAGTAAATGCTTTATTTACCTGCTGCCTCAGCATTTTAATTAAAAACATGCTCCATCCATAATCACCGCAGAGCCCTGGGAGGACATCTCACACACTCCGGGCGGCTTCCACTGCAAAGGTTATGCTGCGGGCTGCCAACAAATGGCCGAAGTTGGTATCCCTCATTAGCACAACCTTCACAGTGGAAGCTGCCTGAGGTGTGCGAGATGTCTGCCCTGGGCTCCGCAGCCATTATGGATGGAGCGGATCTTTTTAATTAAAATTCCGAGGCAGCAGGTCCATAAAAAATTACTTTTACATTAAAAGTTCTTAGCTGGCATTTCTGCAGCCTCTGTCGCACTTAGGGACTCTATAGGAGTTTCCCTTTAGTGTTACCTCTGGTCTCATTTTATTTTATTTTTATTTATTTTAGTCTTTGGTAACTGGGTAAGGCCCACTAGGCACAAGTGCTTGTTTTCAGGGGCGACCTGGGAACACTGGGTGGTTAAGTGACTTGCTCAGAGTCACACAGTATGCAAGTGGAGGCTGTGAGAATGAAACCCAGGTCTGGGCTGCTGGATGTACCAAGCTCGTTCACAGCTCATTACTCTAACCTGTAGGCTATACTGCCAGCCCAATCAGAAGCCATCCTGCAACTGGGCAGTACGAATCATATTATTCAAAAAACTGGTGTTATTGTATAACTTAGCAGTGTGCCCCCCCCCAGTCAGATAGAGCTAGACCATAAATTAGAATCACTCCCATAGATTAAAAGTCTACTTGTGTGAAAGAAGGGCTGAATCGTACAAAATAACTCCACCCCTGCAGAGATGGCTAGCAGAGCATAAATATTGATGACTCTCCATTTATTACAGAAATATTCCAAATCAATCATTAATGCATGGAAGGGTTCTATTTCCATGACCTTTTGTACAGAAAAAGAGATAACCTTTAGAAGAATGGCAAACCCATCATAGACATCCATTCCCTGGGACCAAAATGAAACCCCCAAAGGCCAGATTTCTTTTGCCTGATTGATTACATGATGCATTTTAACACAGGTATCCTGAATAAAAACTATGGTATTAGGTAAGGTGGATAATGTAGATAAAGCAGCCAAGTCTTTTTGGGGAATTTTTTTATGCTACTAACATTTAGGGTTGTTAAGGGGTTCGATACTGGTACCAGACACATGGGGCTAGATTCCAGAAGGCGGGTGCAGGGTTTGAACCAAGCCCTGTGTTCACTGCAAAGTTTGAAACAACTGCGTCAAAGCTCTTCAACACAACTCTGTGCTATTCCAGAAGGAATGACACAGTTGTGACAGTTTTCCTGCTTTACGACACCTTGCGCCAAATGTTTGGCGCAAGCCCCGTAGGAAGGGTACCCCCATGGACGCAAAGTTTGACCATCGGGGAGATGGTCTAACTTTGCGGCATCAGGGACTTTGGGCATTGGCTTCCGGAATACCAAGTCTGATGCAAGTCGGCACATGCATCACACAGACTGCCGCAAGACCCCTTCCGCGATCACAGCCGCTTTTGGAATCAGGCCCATGGAATCAGTGTTTTCAGATCTTCTCATCGGAGATCTTGTTCTGCTCTTGGGTCTTTTATTCTTTTGGTAACCAGGTAAGCCCACTAGGCACAAGTGCCTGTTTTCAGGGGCGACCCGGGAGCACTGGGTGGTTAGGTGACTTGCTCAGAGTCACACAGTATGCAAGTGGAGGTCCTGGGAATCAAACCCAGGTCTGCTGGATGTACCAAACTCATTCACAGCTTGTTACTCTAACCTCTAGGCTATACTGCCATATATATTGGCTTTAGATGATTCCGTCTGAGAGTCAGATGAGTAGTCACAGATAGCAGAGACAACTGCAGAGACAACAGAGTCACCATCTTTTCCCTTGGTGTCCTCCTATTGCTTCCTTTTACTAAATGCACAATATTGGTTCCTGGTAGAGATGGTTGGGAGGCCAAATGCTTTTGTTTAGCTCTACAGCCTCTGCCCCATCTAGGCCTAGCAACTATTTACATTGCCTTGGATAGTACTGGCAGGTGGAGGGGGAGGTGGCATGTCTTTCTGTGTCACCACATCTAAGGGATCATTTTCGGGTCCCATAGCCAGAACAGCAGGTTCTAGCATGGTGGAGGAGGAAGATTTGGGAGGAGGTTCCACTTCAGCATCTGGAATGGCATTTACCACAGTCCCTGTGTTGGGGGAAACAACAACAGGCTTCGAAGGAGACCCACCTTTTTGAATAGTGATGTCAGGTTGTTTTGGTGGGGGAGGGGGGTCCAGAGTTCTGGGAGTTGTCAGGTTGGTCTGGAGGGGTCTGGTGGTCTGGTCAGGGATTAGCTCTGTGGGATCCTAAGCCTTGACTTGGGTTGCAGTGATGTTCTCTTCTTGATCCCGACTGACACGATTAAGACGGTTATGTGTGGCATATGAACACTGTCTGTAGGCATGTCTTGCCTCATCACAATGGTTACAGCGGAGCAGGTCAGTCAGTCAAAAGCTTTATTGATCGGCACATGCTATTACAGCTTAAAGTACAAATATCAAAATTCACCTATACATGTCAAATCAACACCAATAAGATTTTTAGGTATGTAAAATACACCCAGTATATCCAAGAGTTCCATATGAATAAATAGGAACTAAATAGAAACAAACAGAAAAATAGAATCCTGCAATGTCAGAAAGCTTTATCCTGATAATTAAAAAGTTTATCCTTCCTAAGCCTTTTAATAATATATATAAATATTCTGCAATTGTATTAATAATAATGGGGTAATTCACTGTAAAAAAGGAAATTCAAAGGATCATCTGGAACATAGTTTAATTTAGTCCAAATATATATCAGAGACAAAAAGGTTTCGCCCTGAGGAAGATTCAATACGAGTCGAAGCGCTGGGGTCTGCTGCAGAGTACCCTCTGTGGACTGTTGGTCCAGCTGTTGTGGATTTCTACAATAAAGAACACGATTATTTGAATTTTTTGGCTGGACCTGCATTTGTTTTCAGGTACAAGAGTGCGATTACTAATCTTTTTGGTTCTTATTTATGTGTGGGCTGGCTGCCCTTCCAGTATTTGCACCACCCACTTTTCACTGATCACAGCACTACCCTATGATTGTGTTCCAAATATATATCCATGTAACATGTAACTTTTCTTACTATGAGCAGTTATGCAAAACATGATACAGATTCTCTACGCCTCCTACAGTGCGTGAACAGTTCACCCACTCTGTCGCATCAGGAATCACAGCGACGGCAATTAGAGTGCCAAAAAAAGGCCGCAGTGATACACAATCATGTCGACTGTAATGGCAGTAAAATTTCATTCTCTGCCAGTCAGCGAGGACACCTCCCCCCACACACACACACACACAGCGAACATCACCAATTAGTAGCAACCTGCAGCCCACATGATCTGCATGTTTTGTGTACATCCACTGGGGACAAAGGCAAAAAAGGGACAAGACACTACCTCCCCTGGTACACACATGGACACTCTAAATGCACATCTCCTCATGGCCAATTAATACCACCTGGCCAGTGTGAAACACCGTAATTACCTGCCTACCTAGAAGTGCCTCTAGCTGTAAGAGAAACAGTCTGCACCTCCACAGGTCGCCCTACATCACAGCACTCCATCATCCCAGTAACTCATGTTCCAGGTGCTCTAATCACGGTGCTCACATGTCGGCAACCAAAAGACGTTACCCCTATAATGGTATACCGCATGAACAGGGAGCCTGAGAAGCACTGGGGATATTAGGAAATCTTACGAAAGGAACATTACTGGGAAAGATCTCAAATTTATAGCACATACAAGTGTTTCTTTTTTCCAGGGTCCAGAATGTTGTCCAGGTAAAATCTAGAACCAAACCACACCTCATTTAAGGCATACCAAGGTGAGAACCTGGACCTTGAAATAATGTCCAGGTTCACAACTTGGTTATGGGTTCTAATTTTATTCTTTATATATTTCTTATACCTCAGAACAATAGAAATACCCTTTTGAGAATAATTGTGGAGATAAGGTTATCAGCCGCTGATGAATCACGTGATTCGAAGCACTGGGGTCCGAGCTGAAGCAGCAGATCCAGGCCGTTAGCTCTACGATTATGAACTGGACATCAAAAATCCTACATTATGATTGGCTGAGCCCTCTTCTTACAAGTAATTACATTTAACAACATAATCATGGGTAAGAAAAGATGCCAGCCGACAGCTCGTTTTACCTACTCCAAATTCGTCCACCCGTACATTTTGACAGCCAGAAAGCCGTGCTGAAGTCACAGTTTGTAGCAGGAGTTGCTCAGTCCCATTCGGAAAACATTACCAGCCACCAACTGTACATAAAAACAAACACTCTCCTGCCAAAGCAACCAATCATTTTTTTAATTGTACCGCACCACCCGCCATCTCTGTATGTTCGTTTCACTTCAGTTTTCCCACTGACGCGCGCCGTTTCTCCCACTCACACTGGATGTGCGGCTCACTGTTGACCTCTACCTGCTTGCACACTCGCAAAACAGAAGCATTTGCCATTCAGTCTTCAAATTACAGGGAAAAGTCAATTACCACTCCATTACATAACACCCCTAGGATGTGAGCTTTGGCAGGTGCGAGACCGATAGACAGGGAACCAAACACAACACGGAAATTCAATTTCTGTAGTAACAGAAACACTCCTGCCTGCTTCGGGGGAAGGGGGGCATCATATGTAACCACACAGTCTGTGTTTAATATGTCCACAGAGTATTACAGAATAAGCATGTCTGCCTTCTGGGTGGGGTGGGAGGAACGCAAATGGACATATCTTCAAAACTACCAGCTCCAATAAAACATTTACCAAGACAATACTGCCTTACCTGCTGTAAGCCCCTATAGCAACAGTGCGACCTGCTCACCACAATGGTAATTACGCCCAACAAAGAACTATTTTGTACAAATCTACTCCTACAATACCCCCAAAATATGAATCTTCCCCCTTTTTTTTGTGATAAAAATTGTAATGCAACTCATAATAGCAATAATGCACTCCAAGGTGTGGTATGTCATGGGATAGCATCACTTCTCGGGTGCATGAGGCACGAGGCCTGCAGCCTTCTACCTCACAACACACCTGAGGCATGACGATATTCCATGATATACTACACACCCTGTCATGCATTATTACTTAATTGAATTGCATTCAGCAAATAAATTACTTTTGATTTAAAAGTTATTCTTTTCCTCCTTTGTGTCCAGAGTGCCAGTACCATTGACTGATTTCATGTTTCATTGTTTAGGTCAGGCTGCCCTACCAGTAGTGTTCAATGGCCCTGCACTGTGGGTTGTGGCCAGAGCTTGAAGGATGAAATTAAATCCAGTCTGGGGGCTTTGTACATTTTAAAGAAGAGATTGCAGAGATCACTTTGTGTTTAGCGAAAGAAGCTACTAAACAAAATATAAGAGTATAAGAAGCATACCGTAATGGCGGATCATAGAACAATAAAGTGAAATGTTCTATCCGAGCATCTGTCGAAATATACGACTCTACCAAATTTGCCAAATTAGCAGTTCCCTTATTGACTAGAAGCCAAAAGGCTCGTGTCATTTCTACTAATAATATCATACATAAACTTTCATTGTTTTTTATAATACCTGCACTTTTTGCCTTGGAGAAAGTTTTTATATAATTCCCTTTCTCTGTTTAAGAGTCTACAGTCAGTTCTAGAGGGCTGTAACTTGGTAGCCTTTACCAGTGCTAATAACTTAGCTTTTTCTCCCACTGCAGGCTGGATCAAACCATCCCTTCTTACCTCTAGTACTGCCCCGCGAACAGGGTACAGTAAAGTACGCATATCAGAATACAGAGATTCCAAGGATTTATAAAGTTCTATGGATGTGAATACATCACAGATTGTAAAAGTGAGCCTTAAAATACAATCAATAAGAAATATCAGATGAGATTTCATTTGTCCAACTGATTCTTTTTCTATTTCTAATTTCTATTTTTGATTCACTATACCCTAGACGGATCTCTGATGAAAGTGGTATACTAGAGGAAGAGGTTCTGCCCATCCGATATTCAATGGCAGATGATCACTTTCAGTTCTATTGATCAATTTAAGATAAGACCAAGACTCAAGGGGACCATCCCAGATAACGTAATCGATAAAAGATTACCCCAATGGAGAAAAATAAGTCAACTGTCCTTCCTCATCAACAGGCAATGTATCGTTAAGCGGGTAAAAATTATATTCCTGCATAAACCTGCTGAATTTTACACCTGCATGGTTTACCTTAGTGTCCCTACCTTTCCTATTTGGCAGAATCTCTATTTGACATATAGACCATACAGCTGAATTATCCAAGAAGCCATGAAATGTCTCCATCCTAGCATTAAGATCTCCCACAATCAAAATGGGGGTATGCAAAAATCTGTTATATAAGGTCCTGGGATCTTTGATAGCAAACTTGGAAGAGGGAGGTGGAATATATAAATTCACAGAATTCCTATTGGCATCAGCCCTGCTTTCCAACCCTCCCATCCTTCACAAGTTTAAACCCCATCTAGCCTGAATTAATTACAGATATTACAAGATTTACAAAGTAACAAAGGCAGTACATTATGACATACTACATACGACGGTTCAACACATTTCAACAATTTTCGACATTGGTTAATTCACTTTAAAACATATGGGGATATAGACACAAGAACATTTAGCTAGGTCAAAGAGTACATATTTGAGGTAGTAACAGTGGCAGGTGCACTGGTTAAGATCCAGTAGATGGGCTTTGAGTTCCATTTTATTTATTTATTTTTATTTACGGCTTTGGTAACCGGGTAGGTGCACTGATCCAAAGGACTGTTTTCAGGCACGACCCAGGCCACAGGGTGGCAGCAATAGGAAAACAAATAGACAAAACTATACATACTGATTCATGAAATACACACCCCAAACATGAGGTGGTGTGGAAAACAAAAAATATACACGGGTATAAAAATATACAGTTGATGACAATCTATACAAGTGTATAACACTCTGTACAATCAAACAAATGTACAAGTGTGTAGATCTGCAGTTGATGAATGCTTATACAACACGGTGAGGTTGGTCAAAGAGGATGACAGTGGTCGGTGTGGTGCGGGGTGGGCGAGAGCTGAGCCAGGTGGGTTAAAGTCCTGGCTAATTGTTAGGTATCAGTTGCAGTTGCACGTGGCCTCAGACAAGAGCCAGGCTTGGAGGTTGGATTTAAAGGACAGGTGAGAGGGAGATAGCCTGACTGATGGAGGGAGACTGTTCCAGAGAGCAGGGGCAGAGACAGAGAAGGCTTTGCTGCCCATGGCTGTTGAGGTTCAGAGAATTTCTAGTTGGAGGATAGAGGGAGTCCCTAAGGTGTCTGGGAACCACCCTGTGAGCCAGAAGGGTGGAGAAGGGAGACTTCAGAGAGTTCCTGAGTGAGCAATCAACTAAATTACCCATAATGTGGTCAAAGCGACCTTGAAGAGGGAGCCAGCCTAGGGACTGATACAGCGAGCAGTGCTGAGAGGAGAAAGGGGCTAGGAGGGCACAGCAACAGATGACGTTGTAGGTGGGGACTAGAAGAGTGAATAATAATGATGAGGACATGGAGGCATAGACGGGTGGGCAATAGTCGAATAGAGGCAGCAGGTTTCCTCTAGCGACCCTCAGGTGAGTTACACTCCTGGTCATTTGCTGGGAGTGTGTTCCGGAGTGGTGGAATGTATGGGGTGAATGCACGTGACCCTTGAGTGGACTTTACTTTTGGCATTTGAAGTAGCTGTCTGTTGGATGACCTAAGAGTCCTGCAGTTATGTTTAGCTATAAACGTCCCAGCCAGACTCAGAGGGGCATTTTCTAGTCTGAGCTTGTGTGCTAGGCGTAGAGCCAGTCTATGTTTATTTGGCCTTCCAAGGTAGGCCATGACAGGGTTTGGAGCACCTGATAGTGGTGTTCCTGGGATGGGGCACCTGCCGCAAATCTGCTTACTCTATGGTATAAGGTTCTGAGCTTATGCATCTCGGCACTTTTAACAGAGTACAACATAGGGGAACCATATAACAGGGTGGGTAGCAAGGCACCTTGTGCAACCTTTAGTCACGAGTCCTGAATGAGAAAAGGACTAAGGTAACATAGAAGTCTGAACTTCTGGTTTAGGGACTTAAACAGGAGATCAATGTGGGTCATGAATGTACAGTTTTGATCAAGGGTGATTCCTAAGTACTTTATGGACTCCACTACCCCAACCTTTGACCCATTTGAGAGAGTGGGTGTCAGAATTTTTGACCTGTCCTGTCCCAGATTATTTGGGTCAGATAGTACTGCCTTTGTTTTTTTTATCATTTAGCACCAGTTTATTATATTGCAGCTATCCCTCAAGTGACTGAAGGTCTTTTGTCAGTGAGTCATCCAGTATGCCGATATTGTCAGAGGATTGATAAAGTACCATGTCCTCGGCATACAGGGTTAAATTAGCCTCAACATTAAATTTACGCATATCGTTTATGAGCAGTGAGAATAGCAGTGGCCCCAGGACTGATGACTGAGGAACTCCATCAAGTATAGGACATTTGTCAGAAACTGCACCCTGTCATCTTACTAGCTGAGACCTTCCCTGGAGATAGTTAGAGAACCATTGCACTGCTAGGCTGTCCAGGCCAATGAGTTTCAATTTTGTGAGGAACAGTTGGTGATCTAATAGGTCAAATGCCTTGGTGAGGTCAATAAAGACCGCACCAGTAGGCTGACCCTTGTCCATGGCTGTATAGATGTCTGTGGTAAGGTTAACGAGGGCAGTATTTGTGCCGTGTTTTTTTCTAAAGCCATGCTGCTGTGCCATGAATATTTTATGCTGCTCAATGTAATCCTCTACCTGGCTGTACACAACTCTATCACTTTGCTGAGGATGGATAAAATCAACACTGGTTGGTATTTCTCCACCTGCTCACGCGACCCTCCTTTGTATATGGGTGAGACTACAGCCATTTTTCACAGAGCAAGGACTGTCCCTTCAAGGAGGGATCGGTAGAATAACCACGTGGCTGGGGAGGCAGTAGCTGGGGTGGCAATACAGAGTAGCTTAGATTCTTATTTGTTGCACCCTGCTGATCCATGGGTTTTGATTCTCTTAAGTAATTTTAGAACCTCTTTTTTGGTGATTAATTTGAAATGGAAGTTAGGAGAGGGAGAGTTAGCAGTAGCTTGACGAGGTAGAGGTGTCCCCGGGTGTTGAGTTGTGAACTTATCCAGGTCAGTGAAAAACCAGTTTACTGCCTTGAAGGCATCCTCAGGATTCTTGTGCTGAATTCCACTGGCTATAATGTCACATTCGTCATGTTAGTGCTGACCCTTGATGAGTGTGTTAATTTGTGACCAGAACTTTTTGAGGTCAGATAGATTTTTTTTTTTGTATATCTCTTAGGTACTGTTTTTTGACTGTTTTTAACTCCTTCTTGCATGTGTTTCTAAGTTCCCTGAATTTCTGCCAGTCGTTGGCCTGACGATTTGAAAACACCCCATGCCCTATTTCCGTCCCTCATAAGTTTTTTAAGGTCTCGGGATAGCCATCTAACCTCTTCTCCTTTCACCCTGAGGAGTTTTTTTTTTTTTGGTATAATCTTTTTATTAAGTTTTTTTATAATGACAGTCAAAAAGATAGTACAATTTATACATCCAATTATGTGACATTAACTCATATGCATTACAAGAATTTTCAGAGTAAGACTATCACACATTAAAAAAAATATTATAATCTGTTTGCAGTCTCCAAGTTGTCACGTTATCCCATGTGGTACAATCGTGTACCCTATCCGGTCCCTTCATTTGTCCCTGCAATGCAATCTCAGCATTACCATAAAAAGACAATCATTAATTGAAACAGTAATATATTCTAATAAAAGTTAATCTGAAACTCTTATTGAGTCTTATGAAACTTAAAAAACAGTTAGAAAATGAACAGTTTAGAAAAGATAAACAGTAAATAGGTAAGGAATTCTGTAATCCATGTGCATTATTCACATCTCTTACAGTGTTTTTGGCACCTCTGGGCCCTAGACCTCCGTATCAGTTGAAGTGGCAGGCTACCACCACCTCCTCCCTTTCAGACTAAACTTCCCTTAGGAGTAGATCCCCATCCTAATAGCCTCAGCCTCAGGAACCGAAAGAGAGTTCAGCCAGGGATTCCACTCCCTCACAAACGCTCCTCCCTGCTCCTCAAAGCATAAGAAAGCCTCTCTGCCACCATGTTCACAAGCATCAAGGTTTTACATGAGGAAACCCAGGCATTCAAAATGATTTACCTGGCCATCACTACCATCACTCTTAGCCACCCTGGGTAGAGGCACCTTTCCCCCTCCCCATCACTCTCAATTCCCAGCAGAAGAGATAGCGGGGTGACCTCTATGTCCTTGCCCCATGTAGCTTTTATGTCAAATGCCACTTCTTTCCAACATTCTTTAACAACCTCGTATCCCCAGAAATAATGGACGTTATGTTCCCCTTTGTACTAGACATCTGCCACCCATTGGGGAAATGTCTGGCTGGAATTTATGTACATTGCTAGGAGGATAAAATAGGCGATGTATACATTTGTATTGGGCCTCCTTGAATCTGTTACATATCAGCAGCCCCATATGTGACTTTACCAGCTCCCTCCACTTCTCATCCGAGATTGAAATTCCCAAGTCCTCTTCCCATTTAGATCTAACCTTCCCTGTCCCGTCTTGGAATGTGACTCTATCTATTCTTGCTGCCCTTCCTATTAATCCTTTTTCATGTTGTTTAGCCCCTAATATCTCCATTTCCACTCTAGCCACCGAGGAGCCCTCTGCTAAACTCCTCTGCAGACTCTCACCAAAGTGCCTCACTTGTAAAAATCTAAACAGGTGCGACCCTGGCAATCTTAAACATCTTTGAATTGTCTCGAAGGGGAGTATTTCCCCCTCCTCATATAAATCCCCCAGACATCCGACCCCTCTGGCCTCCCAGATTGCAAAACCCAGGTCTTCGTACCCCAGCAAAAACTCTGGATTTTTCGGTATCAGGATAAGGATGGTGCTTTCATTGTCTACCCCACATCTCTTCTTAATCTTTGTCCATGCCTCAAGTACTGCTACCACTAAGAGATTCAGGTGTGGTATCTGCTTGTAAGTTTTCATTCCTCCCTTTGTTAGGTACATGGTTAGCCGACCAGGGCAACTCTCTTGCTCCAACTCTACCCAAGTGGCAGTCTCCCCTCTGTTCATCCAGTTATGAATATATCGGTATTGCACTGCTAATTGATATCCTTTTATGTCTGGAAAATCCAGTCCCCTCTTTCTCTGGATGCTTAAAGCCTGGTCAATGACATCCTAGGTCTCCCCCCCATAAAAAGTTATTAAAGCCCTTTTCTAATTGTTTGATATACTTCGCTGCGAGACCAACTAGGACCATTTGCAACACATACAGTATCCTTGAAAGAACATTCATTTTTGAAAGATTAATTTTGCCAATCCATGAAATGGGAAGAGCCCTCCATCGGCTCAGGTCCACAAGGATGGTTTTAAACAATGGAGTGTAATTTAATGCATATAATTTCCTTAGATCCTCCCTAACCTTGATTCCAAAATAGGTGAAGTGATTGGCTACCCTTTTTAAGCCCCATGCATCTCCAGACTGCCCTTGATCCCTGCCCCCCATAAACAAAATTTCTGATTTTTTTAAGCTTAACATATATCTTGAGAAAACTGCAAAGGTACTTATTATTTCTATCAGTGCTGGGACAGATTCCCTAGGCCTTGTTATGTATAGGAGGAGGCCATCTGCATACAGGGGCATTTTATGTTGAGCCTCTCCCTCCCCTGGGATTCCCCTCACCAGCTGGCTCTCCTGTATCTTAATAGCCAGGGGTTCGATAGCCATGGCAAACAAGAAGTGTGAGGGGGCAGCCCTGCTTTGTGCCCCTGAACAACCATAAGTCCTCTGCTGGAATCCCATTCATCAGTACTCTTGCTCTCGGCTCCCTATACAGCATTTTGACAAGGTCCACAAACTCTTCCCCCACTCTGAATCTACTTAAAGTCTCAAATAGGTAGTGCCATTCTGTTCTATCGAATGCTGTCTTGGCGTCCATGGACAGTAAACATACCTGTCCAGGATGCAGACACCCTCACCAGATTACATTTAATAGGCATCTCATACTATGATAGGAGAGTCTTCCCTGTATGGAACCAGTCTGGTCTGGATGTATGACTTGTGGCAGCACCTTTTCCAGACATGTGGCCAGGACTTTAGCCATAATTTTACGATCCTAATTAAGCAGTGATATGGGCCTGTATGAGGAACACTAAGTCATCCTTGCCTAGTTTCAGGAGCACACAGATATTAACCTCAGTGCACATATTTGGCAGCCCCCCCTTCCCCCCTCGCCTCTTCCATAAGGTCCAGTAAGGGACTTAACAGCTTAGCCTTCAGCTCCTTGTACTATTCAGCAGCAAAGCCATCAGGGCCCATCGCTTGCCCAGACCTTACACTTGAAATGGCATTTTATACTTCCAATATTGTTACTGGTGCTCCTAAGCTCTCAGATTGTACTGCATCCAGTGTAGGAAGATTTATTTATTACATTTTGGTGACCAGGTAGGCCCACTGAGCCCCGAAGGTCCCTTTTTCAGGGGCGACCCGGGATAACAATACAAGTTATAAGAATGAACAAGGACATAAGGAACATTTGAGGCACTGTGAGTTACATCATGAGGTGGTTACAGTAAAGAAAAATAGTGGATGCAGGCATGGTTACAGGCATGGTAAAACAAAAGCAGTGGATACAGGCATGGCTTACAGGCATGGTAAAAGAAAAGCAGTGGATGCAGGCATGGGTACAGGCATGGTTATCATCATGACATGTAAGCAATTGGTAGTACTTTGCATATAGTTTTTTCAGGGGTTACACGTGGTCTGTGGTGAGCAGTCTGTATGAGGCAGGTAGTCGGAAGGTTAAGCTAGGAGATGGGAGTTGGAGAAAAGGGGAGTACCTTAGGAGCTTTAAGTGCCATGACAGTGGCATGCGCTTGAGGTCAGCAGATGGGACTTAAGCCTGGTGCGGAAGTTCATGATTGAGGAGGAGGCCT
Organism: Neoceratodus forsteri; assembly: GCA_016271365.2. Classification (NCBI taxonomy): domain Eukaryota; kingdom Metazoa; phylum Chordata; order Ceratodontiformes; family Ceratodontidae; genus Neoceratodus; species Neoceratodus forsteri. The sequence continues at coordinate 49,251,557 of JADMNL010000031.1, read as the reverse complement.
TTGCCTGGCAAGGGAGTTTGTTCCATTGGCAGGCTGCTTGGGAGGAAAAGGATCTTCCGCCAGCGTTTGTCCTTACCCTAGGGACTTCTAATAGCATTCTATCTGAGGTCTTTAGGTTTCTTGGGTTGTGTTTGAGGGTTATGGTCCCAGCAATGCTTGGCAGAGCATGGGGTTTGAGAAGCTTGTAGGCCTGGACAAGCAAGGGGTCAAGATGGATTGCGTCTAAAAAATCCTTGGCTACCTGCTCCATCCCCATGCATTCTGCCTTATACGATGTCGAGCTGTATTCCTTGAATATGTTCCTAATCTCCTTCTCATCATGCGTGAGCTGCCCATCCTTATTTCTCAGTGCAATTATTTTAGGCGTTACACTCCCTCCCTTCATTAACTTAACTAGGAGTGGCCCTGGCATATTGCCCCATTCATATATCCTCTGCCTTGCAAAAAACATTCTGTTCTTCACTTCTACTGTGATGCACTCATTCAGGGACTCCCTGAGGACTGTCAGTGTTTTCCTATCATCCTCCCTACCCCTCTCCAGTACTAGGCGTTCCAGCTCTTTAATCTCATTCTCTAGTTTTTTGATTTTCTCCATTTTCCTTTCTGAGCTTTGCCATATAGCTGACTATTACCCCTCTCATAAAGACTTTTCCTGCCTCCCACAGCACACCCTGTGAATCCACAGTGCCCTTGTTAGTTTCTCAATAGGTTTCCCATTGATTTTTCAAATATGTCTTGAAGTCTTCTTTACAAAGCAAATAAGTAGGAAAACGCCAGGATCCAGGTCCTCTCTCCTCCCACCCCAATCCCATATTTAGCTGCACCATGGAATGATCTGAGATAATAATCGGACTGTGGGAGACCCCATCTACTTTCACATCAACCCGCTAGTAACAAAAATATAATCCAATCTGGACCACGAGTTCTGTGGATTTGAATAAAATGTGTATTCTTTAGCTCCTAGTTCTATCATCCTCCAGCTGTCTACCAAATCCAGCTCTGCTAGCCCATGGGCCCACCCATCTGATGCCTTGTTTATTCTGTGCCCAGAGCCAGAGTAGTCCATTTGGTCATCCACAGTGCAGTTAAAATCCCCCCCCCATAATGAGTCCCGGGAATTGTTCTTTATGGATCACCTCCAGAAGAGACTGGTATAATCCCAGTTTGTATACTGCAGGAGCATAAACACTCATCAGCGTAATCTCCTGTCCCCTCACATTTCCTATGACAAAACATATCTGCCCCTCCTGAGTATCTCTCACAGCCTTAGTCACTTCTAAGGGGAAATTCTTATTTACAAGTATCGCCACACTTCTTTTGTGCGATGAGTAGGAGGCTGCAAAGCAGGCTCCCCCCACCGATTTACCATGTTTCTTCATGGTTAAGTGGCTCTCCTGGAGCATTGCAGTCTGGGTATTACACCGCTTCAGGGCCACTAGTATTTTTGACTGTATGATCGGCGAGCCAATCCCCTTTACATTCCATGAGATAATCACATCAGCAGTGTTTCTATTCATCATATTGAACCGGGCTGACCTTCCATGGCCCCCTTTATTATTACTCTACTAGGTCTTTTTCCTCTGAAATCCCAGACCCCACCATGCCTCTCCAAATAATAGTACAGAATACCATTGTGAAAAAGAAAAAAGATAAACACACAATAACTTTTATAACAGTAAACTTTCCAACTCACTAACTGAACCCGCAAACCCACTCCCTCCACCTCCCTCCCTCTTGGTCCCCTCTCTTGCTCTCTGAACCAATGCATATTCCTATTTGCATATAAAGGTGCACTTGACCCCCAATAGGAACAAGCAATTTGAAAATCTACATGGTTCTTTCCTAAATGACCCTTGTATGCCCCCTCCCCTCCACTCCGCTCCGCCTAATATAACTCACTTTTAGCAGAGTCTTGTATTGTTAACAGAAATCCTGCCCCCCCCCCGTGCCCTGGGGAGTTACAAGTTACTTTTATTTTCAACTTTCCTGAAGCGTTTATATGCTGATGCTACTCATTAGCCAGCTAATTACACTAGGTCTGCTCCTCTGCCCCCAGCAACTAGCCTCTATCAAGCACTCCTCACACTCCCTGCATTTCCACCCCACCCTTTTACTAAAATTAGTGGGGTGGCTAAAAAGCAAGGAGACCTCAGCTCTGATAAGGCAAGTTAAAATGTGATGCTTTTTACCTGACCAATGGAGGTGATCACTTTGGCGAAGTGGTCAGGCTTAATCATTGTTTAGCTGGATGATAAGAACCAAGAGACCCTTCGAAAAGTATGAAAAGTAAGAACATTGGAGTTAATTTGAAAAAAAGTGCAGGCTTTGATGCAGCAAAATTGGGGGAGTGGGGGGGTAGTGCCCTGGTACCTTAACCATATGTATATTGAAATCTCCCAGTATAACCTTCTCACCCTTGGGAAGATTGGGAAGTACAAGTAGAGATTTTAGGGCTTCTGTTGCTGCTTTAGGAGGGTTATACACAGACCCTACCAGTAGAGGCTTAGTCCCACCCAATAGGAGTTTTATGAACACAGCCTCACAGTCAGTACTGCTAAGGTCAGGTAACGTCACCATGGAAGCACTGATGGAGGATCTTACATAGATCATAACACCTCCCCCTTTTTTGCCTAGTATGTCCTGCCTAAAGGTCTTACAGCCCATAATATCAATTTGATGTCCTTATATATGTGGTTTTAGCCATGTTTCAGATATTGCAATGACATCCGGGGAGTACAAACTCACACAGGCTTCCAGTTCATGCACCTTTGGTCTTAAGCTAATATTATACAATGGGCAAGAAAATACTGGCTCCTGATTGGCTGGCTGGCATGACTTACAACGTGTAAATCCTGCCATCACCCCATGGGAAGAAACATAGAAATTTGTCGGCAGAAAAAGATCCCATGATCCCTCTAGTCTACACAAGATCCCCCGTCTAGGAAGACCTCCACCCTCCATTTAATGTCACCTGATGGTTAGGCCCATGTACATATCGAAGGCATTTTTAAATTTGTCCACTGAATCAAAGTGCCAGTCAATCACGGTACTAGGCTTCAAAGCCGCCAGCCACCATGCTGTTTTCTCACGGTAACTGGAATGCATGAAACTCAAAATAGAAAAATAAAAACTTCTCTCTCCTACTTTTCTACATTGCATAATTGCAATATACCACAAGTGGCGACAGCAGGTTTACCCACACCTGGTGTGGTTTCCTCACTCAGCCAGAGGCCTCGTGAACAAACCACCACAACAGGGGGTAGCCACTGAGTGCTTTTGCACTGCACTTTTTTGTCTTTTAGCTTGTTTTTTGGTTTTTTGTGTGGCTCACCATGACCCAAACCTGTAAGACCAACTTAGGGCTGGTTCATTTCCCCTGGGGTGTCATACAAACAAGAAACACTGATGAGTCTTGGGTGGGATGAAACACATGTCTGTGTCTTTTGTTTGTACCCTTTGCAGATTGTGTGAGAGGCCCTCTGGCACCATGCATTCCTGCTTAAAAATGAACCAGCCTAAAATGTCATGGTGATTTGCATATATATATCCCATGCTGCTTTGCATTTTGGGGGGTTTGTGTGATTTTGTATTTCTTTGAACCTTGGATTTATGGCCAGTGCCCTTTGGGGTAACCCTTGCCTCAATGCTTTTGCACTGAGCTTCTTTGTCTTTATGAACAGGTAACTTATAAATGTGGTACTATGCAGTATAACTATAAATGGGTGACTATATAAATGTGTGACTTATAAATGGGCTACTATGTATGCATGTATAACTATAAATGGGTGACTATATAAATGTGTTACTATGTATGCATGTATAACTATAAATGGGTGACTATATAAATGTGTGACTTATAAATGGGTTACTATGTATGCATGTATAACTATAAATGGGTGACTATATAAATGTGTGACTTATAAATGGGTTACTATGCATGTATGTATAACTATAAATGGGTGACTATATAAATGTGTGACTTATAAATGGGTTACTATGTATGTATGTATGTATAACTATAAATGGGTGACTATATAAATGTGTGACTTATAAATGGGTTACTACGTATGTATGTATAACTATAAATGGGTGACTATAATTGTGTGACTTATAAATGTGTTACTATGTATGTATAACTATAAATGGGTGACTGTATAAATGTGTGACTTACAAATGTGTCACTATGTATGTATAACTTCAAATGGTGACTGTATAAATGTGTTACTATGTATGTATAACTATAAATGGGTGACTATAATTGTGTGACTTATAAATGTGTTACTATGTATGTACAACTATAAATGGGTGACTGTATAAATGTGTGACTTATAAATGTGTCACTATGTATGTATAACTATAAATGGGCAACTGTATAAATGTGTGACTTATAAATGTGTTACTATGTATGTGTAACTATAAATGGGTGACTATAATTGTGTGACTTATAAATGTGTTACTGTATGTGTAACTATAAATGGGTGACTGTATAAATGTGTAACTTATAAATGTGTTACTATGTATGTACAACTATAAATGGGCGACTGTATAAATGTGTGACTTATAAATGTGTCACTATGTATGTATACTATAAATGGGCGACTGTATAAATGTGTGACTTATGTGACTTATGTTTACTATGTATTCATAACTATAAATGGGTGACTATAATTGTGTGACTTATAAATGTGTTACTATGTATGTATAACTACAAATGGGCGACTATAATTGTGTGACTTATAAATGTGTTACTATGTATGTGTAACTATAAATGGGCGACTGTATAACTGTGTAACTTACAAATGTGTTACTGTGTATGTATAACTATAAATGGGCGACTGTATAAATGTGTGACTTATAAATGTGTCACTATGTATGTATAACTACAAATGGGTGACTGTATAAATGTGTAACTGCATGAATGTAACTATAGAATAAATAATGGGTAAGGGTAGCATACAAGGATGTATACTCATCAAGAGGGCTAATTACAGCTATAAGGCCACGAACCCAAAGTGCAAGTGGCTTTACTGACATAATTAGCCCCCGAGATGGGTATACTTCCAAGTGTTTCTCCCTTGCCAACTTTGTGTTAACTATAGCACATTAGGATGGTTATTGTTATAGAGATTGCATTTGTGATCACGTTATGCCACCTGAAGGTCTCTTGCAGCAAGGAGGGAATGATGTGTAATGAGTACAGGTAGGATTTGGGGGGATTTCTGGGTTTGGGAAGGTTTTGTTTAAGTGTCTTTTTTTACCAGGTTCTTTTGCAGCTTAATTGGTTTGACTAGCTTCCTAATGTTGTGTTGTGTTATTACTGGTGTCCCATATGGTTTAATGTAGTGCAGGTATATGCTTTTAATTGTTTTACCCTTGGGGTTTATGTAGCATTCCCACACCTTGGGTGTGCGTTAAATTCTCATATCACACACTTCCCCATCCTTTTATTTTATATATAATACATTGATGAGAGCTTCCTCAGTAGAAAAGGCCATATTTATTTCCCTTTATACCTGTGAATAATCTATCAACTAAAAGTGTATACTGTACCTGCACCAGTGAAACAATTACAGCTATATACCTACACTAATCAAAGAATTACAGCCATATGCCTACCCTAATTAAAGGGATGCATCTACATTAATCAAATAATTAATGGGACGATACGTATAACACAATTAGCACACCATAAGGAAGCTAGCTAAACCAATTAACAAGCTACAAAAGAACCTGAAAAAAAGACACACAAAACCCTCTGAAACCCAGAAATCTCCCAATTCTACCTGCACTCACTACACACTCTTCCGTCTTGCTGCAAGAAACCTTCAGGTGCCACAACGTAGATTGCAAATGTGATCGCCATAACAATAACCATCTTAATGTATTAGATACAATAAACAATGGGAAGGGTGGAATGCTCGATGTATACCCATCTCGGGGCTAATTTTGTTATTTATTTATTTATTTGAAATGTTGGTAACTGGGTAGGCCACTGAGACAAAAAGTCCTTTTAAGGGGTAACCTGGAATTAGTTACATACAGTAAAGAATAAGTATTTGTCATTTACAGAAATCATACAATTGCTATTCCATATAGAGTACAATGATATTAGTTACATACATAAAGTAAGTTAAGTTTCACAGTATTTACAGAATGAAGCAGCGGTATAATACACATGATAAACACCAGGACTGGGAGGTCAGGAAGTGCAGCTTGAATAAATGACTCGATAAAGATAGAGAGGTAGCCAAATAGAGAAGCAAGTAATAATTCATACACAGGGACACCAAGTGAGCAGTAGTTCAGCGATTGCTGCAGTTGCATGGTGCTAATACCAAAACAAGGCTTTGAGCCTCTTTTTGACCTGTGTAAGGCTGGGGCAGTTAAGAATCTCCTGAGGTAGACTACAAGTTCCAGAGTAGGAGCTACAAAGGAGTAATTAAGACAATAAAGTCAAGTTAGCCCCCTTGACAGGTATACATCCTTGTATACCACCCTCACCCACTATTTATTATGTATATAATAATTGGTGTGTGCTTTTTCCCATAGGGAAACCTGGTTGTAATTTTCCATTATAACCAGCTGGTTATAATGGCAAACACATGCCAGGTTTCCCCAGACCACGCATGCCGGTCGCCGGGTTTCCTTCCTGTTGCAAATCCAGATGGCCGCAGACTTTTCCACCCCTTGAAGTAGATGGTAAGTTGATTTCAATATAAAAATGAAAAGTCTCTTTCTGTAAGCCTGAGGAAAAAAGAAAACAAAAGGGAAACCTAACATGCGCTGGTTTCCTGTCAGCAGGCATGTGCCAGCTCACTGGAAGGACGCCACAACTGCCGCTTAGCAGTCAGTTTAGCAATAAAAAAAAAAAAATAAACGAAAGTTTTTAATACAAAATCTGCTTCTCTATGCCTCGGAACAAGTGGGCACTGTAACTTGGCAGACTGGCGCAAATCCCAGCTGGTCCACGGCTGAAAACAATCTGTTTGTTTCCGGTTTGCCTATTTTATTTTGTATAATTGCTGAGGCAAAAAAGCACACCACCAATTATATAAAACAATATGGTGGTGTGGGAATTGACTTTGCCACACACCTCACTGTGGGATGAATTTCATAAACAGCACCCCAAACCTCGGGTGTGTGCACAATCTCGTTATACACACCACCCATATATTATTCTATATATAATAACTGTTTTCCCTTTTTTCCCATAGGGAAATCATGGCATAATTTGCTGTAATGAAGGAATGTTCTTTACGGCAGACGTGTACGGTTTCCCTCATTCTACGCATGTGCCCACTGCACTTCCTCACTTCACCACCGCTCTCTGCTTGCTGAACCACTAAGGGACAGAAAACTGCCACCTGGAGTAGGCGATAAGTAATTAAAAGCAACTAATGTGTCCAAAAGTTTTAAATTAACTCTCGGCTGCCCACAAGATAAAAAAAAAACCTTTGATAAGTAAACAAAGAAAGGCAACCGTGGCCACGCACTGCAACTTAATTGGACCCCAGCCGCATGGCAACATTTTATTTTATACAATTGCTGAGGTGAAAAAAGGGAAACCCAGCAATTATATAAAATAAAATATGGGTAGGTGCATGTAAACTCGAAGTTTACACACAGCCTCAGGGTTAAATGCTATTCATAAACCTCTCGAGCTTCGCTCTCTGGGTTTATGTAGCATCTAACCCCTCAGGTGTGTGTAAATTTCTCTTTACACACACCAACCCATACCTTATTCTATATGTAACAGTATGAATGTGTAACTATAACCGTGTAACTACTGTACGTACAGCATGTGTAACTGTATGAATGTGTAACTACTGTATGCATGTGTAACTACTGTATGAATATGTAACTGTATAAATTAGTAACTACTGTATATACATTATGTGTAACTGTATGAATGTGTAACTACTGTATGTGTAACTGTATGAATGGTAACTACTGTATGTGTAACTGTATAAATATGTAACTACTGTATGTACATGTAACTGTATGAATGTGTAACTAATGTATGTGTAACTGTATAAATGTGTAACTACTGTATGTACATGTAACTATGAATGTGTAACTATTGTATCAATGTGTAACTGTATAAATTAGCAACTACTGTATATACATTGTGTAACTGTATGACTGTAACTACTGTATGTGTAACTGTATAAATGTGTAACTACTGTATGTACGTGTAACTATGAATGTGTAACTATTGTATGAATGTGTAACTGTATAAATTAGCAACTACTGTATATACATTGTGTAACTGTATGAATGTGTAACTACTGTATGTGTAACTGTATGAATGGTAACTACTGTATGTGTAACTGTATAAATGTGTAACTACTGTATGTACGTGTAACTGTATGAATGTGTAACTACTACATGTACGTGTAACCATATAAATGTGTAACTACTGTATGTACGTGTAACCGTATAAATGTGTAACTACTGTATGTATGTGTAACTGTATGAATGTGTAACTACTGTATGTATGGATGTAACCCCCCCCTACAAATGGGGGTTCCTAAAAACCTTCCTTGGGTGTGTCTAAATGCCCTCTGCCAGGCAGCTGTCCTGTGTTTTAGCTGTTTAAAAATAAACCGCATGAGAGTGCCTAATCGCCTGTGTGCCTGTCTCTTTAAGAGCTGCCTATTTTGCAGTGTATAATTATTCTGGGTAGCGGCCGAGTGTGTCTAGGCTCAAGTCCCGACCGGGCTTCAGTGTTATCACCCATTGTGCCATTACTAATTGCACAGAGGGAGCTTTATTGGAATCTGTAACTGTTTACTGTTTATCTGCTTTAATGGCAATAGTATTGTAGTTTGTTTAACCTGCCTTCTTTGCAGCATGGACTTTATGTATTGCACCACCATTTTGGTTTTGACTGCCAGTCAGCACCAATCAGTACCTTTGGGACTCTAAAATGGAGCATGTGCCCAGGGGTATTGGGGAGCAAATTTCTGTAGGAATTGTAGTTTTTACATTTTGGCACCAAAACAGACCTGGAGGGGAGTTCTTGCTTTGACAGACAGATGGATCAACCAATTGAACCTTGTGGATCAAAGGAAATCCCAAGCTGCCTGCAGTAGTGAGGCAGAAGTGAGCTGGAGCTGGAGGAGTGAGCAGCTCATGCTGCTTGAGCTGCTGCCCCACGGGGTAGCGTGGGGACTTGGCGGGAAGGCTGAGTCTGGCCTGCGTGCCTTCAGCTCTCCCACACAGAGAGATTAGAGAAGCTTTATTTCGGACCACGTCTCTGAGCCATTTCGTAGTGCCCCAATTAATGGGTATGGCGAGCAGAAGAGTCAGTCTGGAGTTAGAGTTTGAAGAATAAACAGCTTGAATGATTCAAGCAGCTGCTTTTTGGCCTATCTGCCTGCAGTCCCTCCAGAAGGAATCCTTTGAAAGCCTTAGTAATTGGACTGTATCCGAACTGGAGTGTGACAAAGCCACTGAAGAGTGACCATATCTGAACCTGAAGAAGACCAAGATTTGCTATATCGCGATCGGCCTGTCAGGACATCCATTTACCACAGAATTCCGGTTCTGCTCAGAGACACTGATATTGCAGCGGATTGCCTTTCACATTTGGTATGGTGATTGCTTTACTATAAATGTGTTGTAGTTAGTTGGTCATGATTTGGTTCCCCACTGTGTAAATGTGCCACGCTTGCTGGTAGCTGCATCCGGCACTACCGGACTCAAAATCCAAACTGTTCCACCCAGCCTGGGCCTTGCTACCTGGCCCAGCCAGCCAATTCAGGCACAGAAACCATCATTGACCAGAGACTCGCCTGGGATCAGCCCCTGCTCAACCATCTCAACAGGAATGACACTCGTGATTCGTGGGGCCCTGCTTCTCCTGGCAAACTAGTCATCAACCTGCAGTCTCCATTTCGTCTAGCCTGTGTCTCATATTGGTAGCTTGAGTAACAATCAGGGTAGCTCCTGCAATGACAGCTAAATCTCAAGTGTTGTCATCTGATTGCATTGTTGTTTTTCCTTTCACGAACTGAGCTTTTAGGCTCTGGATTATAAATGTGTGTGGTTGTGCATGCCTTTTCTTTTCATCACAGGGCCCAACCAGCTGTGACACCAGCCTACCCTAGGCAACGTTCTTGGACTACCACTTTACTCTAACTGGGTACCCAGAGCATGTAACTGTGTAGGGACTGAAAGTGCATGCATAATTGCCTGACTAGTTCAGTTTTCGAATCAATCAACCTGATTGCGCCCCTCCCTTGTTCAATTCCCCTGAATAAATCAGATCTAACTTTTTTTGCATTAAATCTGACTATGGTTCCAGTTTGTACCAAAAGCACTGTACTGTTGTTATTTGCTGTGCCTAACCTTGTTTTACAGGGGGTCTCCAGGGTCGAACTGGTGGAACCAGCCCTGGTGGTAAGTGCAAACAGTGTGGGGAATTGTATGCTGAATAGGGACTACTGTGAAAGTGTTTGTGGCATATTGTCTAGGCCACTAGAGGGGAAAGAGGGGGGTTACAGTGTGGAGGAACCCGTTTCAGTACCCAGGCCCCTTAACCTGCAACTAGCCACGCAGGCGGGGTAGGAGCCCTTGGGATAGTGCCACCTAGGGGTTACATGTGTAACTGTATACATGTGCAACTGTATAAATGTGTAACTACTGTATGTATAACTGCATAACTGTGTAACTACTGCAAGTGTGTGTAACTGTATGACTGTGTAACTATTGTATGTATGTGCAACTGTATAAATGTATAACTACTGTATGAATGTGTAACTGTATTTGTAACTAAATGAATGTGCAACTGTATGTGTAACTACTGTATGTATGTGTAACTGTAATGTATGTATAACTGTATCATTGTGTAACTGTATACATGTGTAACTGTATACATGCATAACTGTGTCATTGTGTAACTGTATACATGTGTAACTATGTGTGTGTAACTATGAATTTGTAACTAAACGAACGTGTAATTCTGAATGAACTGTATAGCTATGTATAGGCATACCTAGCCTATAGCACTAGCTGGGTTTATACTGAGTAGTGTTCATGCCCCTGGGGTTCCACTCCTGTGGGTAAGGCTTGCCTTCTCTGCCTCCACCTCCCCACTTCTCTTTTCCTTGTTATTTCCTACCTTCTTCCTCCCCCTCTATGTCCCAAGCTCCACCCACCCTTGCCTCAACTTACCTCACCCACCTCTCCTGTACCAGTATTTTGCTCTCTCTCTCTTTTCCCTTATCTTTACCCTTTATCCTCTGCCTTTCCCTTGCAGGGTTTACATTCTGGAGGGGACAGGCCCATCTCTATACCGATCCTATCTCCTCATCCCCTATTCTGTCAAAGTCCTCCCTTACTACCTTCAAGTTGTCTCTTACTACCCCTCGTGTTCTGAACATTTAAGATTACATATATGACTACTAAACTAATGTGTGTTTATATAAAAAAATGGTCTTGTGTGATGTCAGGTACGGCCTGCCTACCCCACAAATATGGTGTTATTGCCTTAATTATTAAGGTTATATGTTCAGTCTTAACACTACTTATTTTATTGATTCTGTATTCAGTATTGTATCCCTTTTCCCTTTCCCCAGGATGCATCTGGAAATGAGTTATTGTAGCTCAGTATGCCTTTCCTGATAAAACTTTTCAAAATAAAATAAATAAATGTAACTGTATGACTGTGTAACTATACAGATGTGTAACTAATGAATGTGTAACTATACAGATGTGTAACTGTATGACTGTGTAACTATACAGATGTGTAACTATGAATGCGCAACTATACAGATGTGTAACTGTGTGAATGTGTAACTGTATGAATGTATAGCTTTACAGATGTATAACTGCATGAGTATGTAACTTGTAGACATGTGTAACTGTATGATCAGGTAACTATACAGCTGTGTAGCTGTATGAATGTGTAATTATACAGATGTGTAACTGTATGACTGTAACTATACAGATGTAACTATACAGATGTATAACTGTATGACTGTAACTATACAGATGTGTAACTAAACAGATGTGTAACTATGAATGTGTAACTATACAGATGTGTAACTATGAATGTGTAACTATACAGATGTGTAACTATATGATGTAACTATACAGATGTGTAACTATGAATTGTAACTACAGATGTGTAGCTATGAATGTAACTATACAGATGTGTGACTATGACTGTAACTATACAGATGTGTGACTATGAATGTGTAACTATACAGATGTGTAGCTGTATGAATGTGTAACTTTACAGATGTGTAACTGCATGAGTATGTAACTGTAGACATGTGTAACTGTATGACTGTGTAACTATACAGCTGTGTAGCTGTATGAATGTGTAACTATACAGATGTGTAACTGTATGACTGTAACTATACAGATGTGTAACTATACAGATGTATAACTATGAATGTGTAACTATACAGATGTGTAACTATAAATGTGTAACTATACAGATGTGTAACTATGAATGTATAACCATACAGATGTGTAACTATGAATGTGTAACTACAGATGTGTAGCTGTATGAATGTAACTATACAGATGTGTAACTGTATGACTGTAACTATACAGATGTGTGACTATGAATGTGTAACTATACAGATGTGTAACTGTATAACTGTGTAACTATACAGATGTGTAACTATGAATGTGTAACTATACAGATGTGTAGCTGCATGAATGTGTAACTTTACAGATGTGTAACTGCATGAGTATATAACTGTACACATGTGTAACTGTATGACTGTGTAACTGCACAGATGTGCAACTATGAATGTGTAATTATACAGATGTGTAGTCGTATGAATGTGTAACTGTATGAATATGTAACTTTACAGATGTGTAACTGCATGAGGTGCAACTGTACACATGTGTAACTGTATGAATGTGTAAATTTACAGATGTGTAACTGCATGAGTATATAACTGTATGGAGCTGTTCAAGGTGTAAATATATGAACGTGGATTTGTTTAATTATTTATTTAGGAGGAAGGAGATAATGCTGTCTATGTACACATCTCTGTAAAAGCTGCACCTGAAGTACTGAACCGCAGTTCTATCCCTGGTGTTTATATGCATCAGAATGTTTTTTAAAAATGGGCCCGATTATGGAAGACGCCTGCATCGGGCGCACCTTATGGCAGTAATGGGGGATGTGCCCGACGCAGTTGCGGCGAACACAAAAGGTACTATTCCAGAAAATTTCCCACTTGCAGCAAACTTTATGGAATAGCTGCACATTGCAGCCCTGTGCCAAAAGGAGTGGCACAACAGGCAGCATCGTCGCTAGTCTGTGACACAGCCAGAGACCGCGTGGCAGGGGCTTCCCCAGGTGACCCAAGGGCAGGAAGCCAGTTAGCTGGGCACGTACTGAGCAGCCGCTGTGCATGGTCCCCATATAGCACTGTAGCAGTACTGCCAGGACACCTGTGTGCCGTCACTGAAGATTGCCTGCTGTGGCAGGCTAGTGCTAATCCGAGCAGTCCCCAACATCTGTGCTGAGGCAAATGTTCACCCCACCCCCAACTGAGCAATAGCCCCGATCCCTGTCCTGGCTCCCACCAACCACCCAGTCCCAGTCCATCAACAGTACCTGGTGGTCTACTGGCTTCTAAACCTCGCCACCCAGGCAGGCAGTGGTGAAGCACCCTACTCCTCCCAATTCTGGCCCAGACCCGCTTCTGCGACTGCCACTACTCTCCTCACACTACCACAGCCAACCGCAGAATGCCTTATGTGTGTACTGCATAACATGATACAATACACTCATAATGCAGTCCACGGCTGGCCATGGTGGTTTGAGGAGGGTAGTGACAGTCGTGGAAGTAGGTCTTGGCCAGAATGAATGGTGGGGAAGTGGGGTGCTTCACCAGTGCCTGCCAGGGTGGTGAGGGTGGGGGCCACTAGACCACCTGGAGGTAGACCTGGCATGTCCCTAGGTTTACTGGGTGATCACGGATGAAGGGGGCACTGTACTACCTGGCTGCACTGATGGCAGTCTTGAGGGCGATCGCCACTCATGGTGGTGCGGGCAATACTATCACCACGGTCACTGGATGCCATTTGAGGGGTGGTGAGGTGCTACAGTGGCAGGGACCTGGATCAGACACACTGGTCACGGTGTCCACAACTGTGCCCTGACAACACCATGGCCCCTTATGACACCCTATTGTCCCGTGCACTCCAGAGTCCTATGGCGCTGCCACTTAGACCACCTCCTGTCTGGTCTAAGTGGTGCTGCCTCTGCGTTCATGGTGGGCTTCCAGAATCCCAAAAAGGGGATGTGGCAGCCCCGCCACAGCGTGACCCTGGTGCAAGGCGTCTGTGGCGAAGGGTTCTGGAATTGAGCTGTGCCACACATTGTGACGCAAGTTACAACTTGTGTCACACCCCTCTGATGCAAGTCACTTGCGTTACCCTAAATCCTTCTGGAATCCAGGCCATTGTCTGCAAACAATCTAGCACATTTACAGGGAGGGATGCAGCTGTAGCCATAAAAACTCCCACAAGTTCTGCATCTAAACTTTTGAAATTGCAGGCCTCCACCTCCCAACAACACAGCTTCTAATGCTTGATGGCTGAGCGTGTGGCATTAGCAGGCTTACTTGACTACTGCCTATGCACTGTATCACACAATGTCCCTGCACTATCAGTAATGATATGTACTGTGCCACGCATAGTCCCTGCACTATCAGTACTGACTGCTGCCTGTGTACTGTGCCGCACACTGTCCCTGCACTACCCTGTGTACTGTACCACAAAGTCCCTGCACTATCAGTATGGACTGCTGCCTGTGTACTGTGCCACACACAGTCACTGCACTATCAGTACGGACTGCTGCCTATGTACTGCACCACACACAGTCCCTGCACTATCAGTACGGACTTCTGCCTGTGTACTGTGCCACACACAGTCCCTGCACTATCAGTACGGTCTGCTGCCTGTGTACTGTGCCACACATAGTCCCTGCACTATCAGTACCGACTGCTGTCTGTGTACTGTGCTGCACACTGTCCCTGCACTACCCTGTGTACTATACCACACAGTCCCTGCACTATCAGTACTGACTGCTGCCTATGTACTGTGCCACACACAGTCCCTGCGCTATCAGTACGGACTGCTGCCTATGTACTGTGCCACAAACAGTCCCTGCACTATCAGTACGACTGCGCTCGTCTGTGCCACACAGTCCCTGCACTATCAGTACGGACTGCTGCCTATGTACTGTGCCACACACAGTCCCTGCACTATCAGTACGGACTGCTGCCTGTGTACTGTGCCACACACAGTCCCTGCACTATCAGTACGGACTGCTGCCTGTGTACTGTGCTGCACACAGTCCCTGCACTACCCTGTGTACTGTACCACACAGTCCCTGCACTATCAGTACGGACTGCTGCCTATGTACTGTGCCACACACAGTCCCTGCACTATCAGTATGGACTGCTGCCTGTGTACTGTGCCACACATACAGTCCCTGCACTATCAGTACTGACTGCTGCCTGTGTACTGTGCTGCACACTGTCCCTGCACTACCCTGTGTACTGTACCACACAGTCCCTGCACTATCAGTACGGACTGCTGCCTATGTACTGTGCCACACACAGTCCCTGCACTATCAGTATGGACTGCTGCCTGTGTACTGTGCCACACAGTCCCTGCACTATCAGTACGGACTGCTGCCTATGTACTGCGCCACACACAGTCCCTGCACTATCAGTATGGACTGCTGCCTGTGTACTGTGCCACACATAGTCCCTGCACTATCAGTACTGACTGCTGCCTGTGTACTGTGCTGCACACTGTCCCTGCACTACCCTATGTACTGTACCACACAGTTCCTGCACTATCAGTACGGACTGCTGCCTATGTACTATGCCACACACAGTCCCTGTGCTATCAGTATGGACTGATGCCTATGTACTGTGCCACACACAGTCACTGCACTATCAGTACGGACTGCTGCCTATGTACTGTGCCACACACAGTCCCTGCGCTATCAGTACGGACTGCTGCCTATGTACTGTGCCACACATAGTCCCTGCACTATCAGTACTGACTGCTGCCTGTGTACTGTGCTGCACACTGTCCCTGTACTACCCTGTGTACTGTACCACACAGTCCCTGCACTATCAGTATGGACTGCTGCCTGTGTACTGTGCCACACACAGTCTCTGCACTATCAGTACGGACTGCTGCCTATGTACTGTGCCACACACACAGTTCCTGCACTATCAGTGCTGACTGCTGCCTATGTACTGTGCCACACACAGTCCCTGCGCTATCAGTACGGACTGCTGCCTATGTACTGTGCCCACATATAGTCCCCTGCACCATCAGTACTGACTGCCGCCTGTGTACTGTGCCACACACTGTCCCTGCACTATCAGTGCTGACTGCTGCCTATGTACTGTGCCACACACAGTTCCTGCACTATCAGTACTGACTGCTGCCTATGTACTGTGCCACACACAGTCCCTGTGCTATCAGTACTGACTGCTGCCTATGTACTGTGCCACACACAGTTCCTGCACTATCAGTACTGACTGCTGCCTATGTACTGTGCCACACAGTCCCTGCACTATCAGTGCTGACTGCTGCCTATGTACTGTGCCACACACAGTCGCTGCACTATCAGTATGGACTGCTGCCTGTGTACTGTTCCACACACAGTCCCTGCACTTGTCAGTACTGACTGCTGCCTATATACTGTGCCACACACAAACCCTGCTCTATCAGTCTCTTATCTCATTGCTTTGTAATGTAATCTGGTACACAGCGGGGGTGAAAGTCGCTATATAAAATCTGCTCCATTCTGTTTATTCACTTTCTCCCTCCCTCTATTTCTGCTAATGCAAGCTGTGACTGACAGGTTGTTTACCCAGTGCCACCATTTACATTTGCTCAGATATCATGCTTTTAATTCTGAGAGCTCACAATATGTCTTCTGTCTCCAGAGAGTTACAACGTACTAACACTGCCTGTATATTGAAAGGTTCACTTTTACCTGCCCCCCACACTGCTATAAATTGATTTTTGTTTAGACCCCACGTGCCATCCTGGCTAATTAAAAACCTGGCATGTGAGGTAAAGTACTTTTAAATTAATTAAGAGGGTAAGCAACCTCTACAACAAAGATGATCGACTGGCAGCAGCCAAGGAGGAACTGCTGCAGTAGCAGTAAAGAGATGTGAGCTGGAGTGAAGAGAGGCGGTTTAATGGATGAGGAGTCAGCCTTTCGATGCTAAAGATCTGCATTGGAATTTCCACTCAGGCAGCATTGAAATGGGCCAGGCAGTCTCAACTCCAGGTCGGGTCTGTGCTTTTGTTTATACCTCAATATCAGAACAAGTGTACACGTACCACTGGTCCTGACTTCAAAGAAGTCCAACGTGGGGGGGAGGGGGGCTGAATGGCCCTGAGGCAGCATGCCACACTGCATGCAGATGACCCTGGTTCCCTGCAGTATAATGACTAAGGATGAAAGGTCCCGGAAGGGATACAGTCTGGTCCTTACTATATGATGCATTGGTGTAGTAGTTCGGGGAGCTGTCACCTTTTCTGGGATATGCAGAAACATATAGCTTTGTTCTCCAGTGCTGTCTGCCCTTCACATTTCACTGGTACTGAATTCCACACTACATGGGGAGGGAAGTCAGCAACTTGGCCCTTACTGTTCCTGGACTTTAGAACAACAGGGTTTCTCTATTGAGTACTATCAGTTTTTCACTTTTCAACATAGCCAAGTCCATCAAAGCGGGAGGAGATCTGCTGCATTTGGAACATATGTTAGTAAAGACCTTAATTCTCACTTTTCATCAGCACTAAATTTGTCATATTATGCAAAAGTCTGAACAGACAGTATAAGGAATAAACAGAGAGCCTCCAGTGTTTTCAATCCTTTCTTCCCTTCTGCATTATATCCATCACAGAAAGGGAAGCCTGCACCATACTCACCAGCACAGCATCTGCTTGTGCATAAACTGAAGTGTTCATACAGTATCCCAGAGTAGGGGCCCTCCAGAAATAGGTCTGGGATGCCCAAGGGGCATAGCAGGGGAGCAAGTACAGTACTTTCTCTGGGGCCCTAAAGCCCACAGAGAGCTCAGGGAACAGTTATGTACGTGTCAGTGGATGAAGGAAATAGTGTGGGGACATGTTTGTTTAAACAGGGCAGATTGCCCACTGTAGGTAGCACCAGTTCCGTAGCAGTACCCCAGATTCCCCTGCTGCCAGCCAGTAGCCCTGTGCAAATCCCTCCCCACAGCCCATAATCCCACATAACCAGTAACTTCCCACCAGCAGCCTACATCCCCTATAAAAGTCGGTTCCCCTCTAAATTTCAAGCTTGGGCTGCATTTTAAGCATTTTTTTTGTTCCCTGCAGCCTGGCTTAGTTCATAGACACCTTTCACCAGGCACCATGAGTTAGGAGTGAGCTATGAGCTGGGGTTGTTGTCCCTGCCCAGCTTGTGGGAGAATTCAAAATTCAAGAACCTTTTGTGGCTCGTGCTCTGGGTTCCAGTCTAGAACTCCAAACCTTTAGAAAGGCCGCAGAGAGCAGCTGTTGAGAAAAAGAGTCAGGACCGGCAAGGCAGGAAGGACACAAGGAGCAATGGTGGCCTACAGGCCTACTTGGTTGTTGAAGCAGGTCCTGTCAGTTTTGGCTGTGCTCCTCCATCATCCAGCTGGCAACCCAAGCAGTGGCGGCTCCCTTCTAGAAGTGAGTGATGTTCGATGTCTCATCTGTCCTTTCGGCTGCATGAGTCTAGCAGTCCACCCCAGAAGCAGTAACAGTTCCCAGAGCCAGTGGGGTTCCACTGGTCAGGCCATCTCTGACCTCTTGCCAGCACAACCATACCCATGGTACTGACCCCAAACAGGACCCCTCAGCAGCAGCAATACTCAGATTGTTAACTTCCCTTCCGCACCCTCTGGCCCAGGCCGTGGTATGAGCCAAGTACAGCTCTTTTTTGGTTTCTTTTTACCAGTCCCCTCATCAGCCACAGTCAGGCCACGGCGAGTGAGAGAGTGAGTCAGCAGCCGTGGCAGTAAGTGGCATCCCCGGATGAAACCCACTTTTAAAGCACTCTGCAGTATGCTGCAGCAGACCTACTGAATAAAGCAATGCAATTTCAATAGCAATTAGTCCCTTTTGTCATGCAGCAAACTGTGGCATTCACTTCATCCTGGCAGTGTCACATTTTCCTGAATGACAAAAGCGACTAAATTGCCATTGAGATTATATTGCTTTATTCAGTAGGTCTGCTGCAGCATTCTGCAGAGTGCCACAAAATGCTGAAGAGTTGGGTTTCATCCTGGAGGGATTCACTGTATGTGAGAAGCAGCAGAGCAGTGAGAATGGTGTTTCCCAATTGGGCCTTCCTGCACCAGACTGCCTTACAGCAGTTTATCCTGGGTTACAGCGGTGAGAGTGGCAGCAGCACATCAAGCAGTGCTGGCCGCTCAAAACACAATTTTTTTTTCCTAACGAGTAAATGGCATAGAATGGTACAAATGAGAGCAGCTGAAGCCGCATGGGTGTGTGAGGGCCCCAGCATCCAGACCGCCCATAGGGCATGTAGAAAGCTCCACAGGAGCACTGTTGGGCCAGACCAGGCCCTGGACTGTTGGACTAACAAGTGAGCTCCACGGGGACAGATTAAATCAGGCCCCAAAACCCCTGGAGAGCAGGAAAGAGATGCCCCTCGGAGCTAGTCAGGGTAAGCCAGGCCCTGCAGTGAAAGGGGATGCCCATGGGGAATTAATTAAGCAAGCCCCAGAGGAACCAGAGACTGGGAGGGGCCTCAGGCACCATAGAAAACATCCATAGGGTTGGATAAAGAGAAGCTCCATAGGAGCAAATACTGAGGACAATGGTGAGTATTGATGGATATTTACAAGATTGTACACTGAGCTGCATGTAAAGCATTACTGCCCTCCATGCCACAGAGACTGAGGATCTTGCCCAGTTACTAGCCTACCCCATTTGTTGCCCCTTCTCGAACTTGTTTGATGCCCCTTCTTTGCCCAAAAGAACTACCTGAATATGTGTGTTGTGCCCCTTCTCCTTAAATTAACTATCTGAATCTGTGTGGTGCCTCTTCTGCTGAATGAACAACCCAGATCTGTGTGGTGCCCGTTCTGCCAAAGGAACTACCTGAATCTGTGTGGTGCCCTAGAGCTGCTGACACAATCTGTTCAAGTGTCCGTTTTTGAAATGGAGACATAACATTATGTAAAGTAGTGTACTGATTTTTGTGAGAGATAGTGTGTTTTACCCTTTTATTTTTGTTACTGTTTTCTCTGCCGTCATTCACGTGGCGTTCACGTGTAGTGTGGCAGCGTGCCTCACATTTGGAAGTCGTGGTGATGTCAGCTAGGGGAAAGCTGTCATTATAGCAGGGCGGCACTGCTTATCTGAAGTGAGAAATGTCAATGTTGCACACTTGACAGCTGCAGAAGGATCCTCGCCCAGGCTCATGGCATTATCATGCTGTAGATGCTGTATATGCGGTATCATGCTATACATGCTGTATATGCACTACCATGCTGCAGATACTGTATATACGCAGTATATGCATTATCATGCTGTAGATACTGTATATCGATATATGCATCATCATGCTGTATATGCATTATCATGCTGTAGATACTGTATATGCGGTATATGCATTATCATGCTGTATATATGCATGATCATTGATGTATATGCATTATCATGCTGTACATGCTGTATATGCATTATCATGCTGTAGATACTGTATATACGGTATGTACATGATCATGCTGCATATGCATTATCATTGATGTATATGCATTATCATGCTGTACATGCTGTATATGCATTATCATGCTGTAGATACTGTATATACGTATATGCATTATCATGCTGTATATGGTTTGATTCAGTTTGTTCCATAGAGACAGGAACATAGGTGCATCTTGCTGCTCACCAGCAATTGCTGGCACAAAGCGAGAAAGCGAGAACAGCTGACACTCTCGAACTCAGTCTGTAAGCTTGCCAAAGCTTCCCCTATGGGAGCCTTGACAAGGGGATAACTGGAGGGTTGGGGCACTTCTAGTACAGTCCTCCATCCTCCAATCTGTGCCTTAAACAGTATCAGGGCCGAAGAAAAATGAAGGTCAGCAGGAATTTCCAAATTATGCTGCTCCAGTACAGCATTTCCACTCTGCTCCATGAAAATGACCCACCTCTGGAGCTGGTGAAACAGAAAAGCAGCTTGCAATGGAAACAAAACTGCCACATTCTGAGCCACAGGAGGATTCTTCTGGCTACTAGGAAACTGGACTGGGTGTTCTGAAGAACTAGAAAAATAAAAGGAACCTGGAGACAGTCCACAGTTGGAACCTGCAGTCCCAAAGCACCAGCTCCTATACCCATCCCCAGTCCACCAGAGACTGGCTTGTCACGTTCACAATTTGCAGAGAAATTGCACTTACCGAGTAGAAACTGAGGCATACAGTGAGCCTTGATCATGTCCAGGCACCTCCTTTTCCCCTGGACTAGTAAAAGGTGCTCCATCCTCCACAGTCTTGCCCAGATCTTTAGCCCTTACCACCCAGGAGGCCTCCAGATTTGGTCTGAGTCCAACTTCCTCCACCCTGCCTGATGCAGTGCTTCATCCTCACTTAGCCCATGCACCAGAAGTGGGCTGGAAATAGTAGACCTTCCTGGAGTGGTAGCAGCAGTCTCTTCTGGGCATCTGTGCACCAGTCTTAATGCGCTCGTTAACAGGGCGCCAAAATCCCCTATTCGCTGCCTCTTCCCGAGGTCGCCCCCAGGGGTTAGAATCTATAGTTAGGGGCGTGAAGGGCATTACATGTGGGATTCAAACTCAAATCCCTGGCACCCTAATCATGGGCGCACTCGGACAGGCACCGTCCGATGGTGGAACCAGCAGCAGTCACCCCTCGACCCACAGCAGGTATGGCCTGAGCCTCACTGGCAGCGGAGGGACATTGCTCATTCCTGTCTGTCTGATAGGGCTCCCAATGTTAGGTGGCAGAATTCATGTCAAGATATAGACCTGACAAACAGACTGATGCAGAGACAGGGAGAGGATTGGCAACAGTCTCCCTTCACTCCTGAGAAGTCTGTAATAATTCGAAGAAACACTTGGTGCCAAAGGTGGAGCTGTATTTTGCATTTTGAGAAATTTTCACACTCTGCTACTTTGGTCCATCAGTTGCTCGCCGATCAGCTGATTTTGGCAGTCGCGAGGAAGCCACCTTTGATGTTGCCAAGTTCAGTTGCGACACTGTCACTGATTTACTTACAGCATCAGATGGGAAAGAGATAGTTCATTTTCTTTTCTGGGACTTTGTGGCCTGTTGAAGCTCTGGACACTGGGCAGCCTTAGAGCTTCAACTTCTCTCACTTCACTCACTCTTCTTCCTCCTCAATCACTTTCAAAAGGGCAGCCTTCTTACTGGATATTTAAACAGCACCACAGTAGGGGGCAGGACAGCGCTGCTCTAATACACTGTGTTACAAACTGGCTTTTAAATGAGGCTTACCACTGCCGTATCGCCGACACAACTCAGATTAAACTCAGGTCAAATCTGTCAAATACAGCAGCTCAGCTAAAATCCATGATATAGGTACAGGAATCCAGATGATTCATATAAAGATTTCTTGCTAGTGTGGTTGAAAAAAGTGCATTTTAAATATCCATCTTGTGAACTTTTTCATCAATGCACTAACCGTCGTACCCATTGGACGTGACCAGTGCACTTTATTCAACGTATTAGCGAGAAACCTGTATACAAGGTTATCTGGATGCCTGGACCAGTACCATGGATTAGTTAGTAACACAGCATATTAGAGGTGTTGGCCTGCCCGCTCACGGCAGTACTGTTTGAATATTTGTATTGACAAAGCCTAGGTACGTGCACTCTAATACTTTGCTGTTTTGGACTCTTTTCTTACTAGATAGTTCAGCATCCAGTCTTTCTTCAGCTAGGTTGAGAGCTGCTGAGACACTGACTATAAGACCTTTGGCATAATATATGTAATGCAGAACAAAGAAGCACAGTAAGGGTTTGCATTGCAGATGACTGTGTAGTAATAATGGGACAGCCCACTAGCAGTCGCACTAACGGGATCCCTGGCATCACAACTGCAGGGACCGGGCTGCTCAGGAAGTATTACTGGCCTGTGGCTATGGCGTTCATATCAGCGCTTTTTAAAATGAAAATACAATACTTTTACAAATCAAAGCAAGAAGATAAATAATGTAAAACACAAGTGAAAGGTACTAGGACCCAAAGATGAAGCCAGCACAAGATAAACAAACTGTGTCAGCTGCTCTATCTGAGTTGTGTGGTGCCCGTTCTGCCTAAACAAACTACCTGAATCTGTGTGGTGTTCCTTATGCCGAAGGAACTACATGAACTTGTGTGGTGCCACTTCTGCTTAAATAAACTACTTGGATTTCTATGTGGTGCTCCTTCTGCTTAAACGATCTGAATCTGTGTGGTGTCTCTTGCTTCAAAAGACTGCCAAATGTGTGACCCATGCAGAGACTGACTACTTGTTTTGGCCCCCTACTTGAACTGCCTAATTGCTACTGCATTTAAGCAGACTGTTACTTGTAGTACCCTCTCGAACTGCCTTAAAATTCTGGGTGCTTTGACTATGGCTACCTACAGTAGGTGCTTTGTAATATGTCGCTGTTCTGAAACTAATCAGTGCCTCTGCTAATACAAAAGGTTGCATTACTAACCTGGCTGGTCTGGATCACCTGCCCTCTTCTACAAGTGGCGCCCAACTCCTGTTCTGATCCCACAGTGGGGCAGTCAACCCAGCTAGAAATAGGGTGATAGTTAGGACAAGCACCATTGTTACATTGCCAAGTGATGTCCCTTCCTGATAGGAAGCTCAGGAAGTCTAGGAGCTGCACCAGCTCATTAGCTGGGATTCCGTTGAGCAGTGAGGAGGGTTTCCTGTTCAAGACCAGCATCCAAAGACTGGCATCCAGAGGCCGACATCCAAAGATCAGTATCCAGGAGGTCGACATCCAAAAGCCAGTATCAAAAGGCAAGCATTCAAACGACAACATCCAAAGGCTGGCAACCAAAGGCCGACATCCAAAGATCAGTATCCAGAGGCCAACATCAAAAAGCCAGCATCAAAAGGCCAGTATTCAAAGGCCAGCATCCAAAGACAAACATACACAGAATTGCATCCGAAGACCAACATCAAAAGAGCAGCATCCAAGACCAGCATCCAAAGGCCAGCATCCACAGGTCAGCATCCAAAAGCCGGCATCCAAAGGCAAGCTTTCCTCCCTCTATCAGCTCCCTTTCCCTTGCCTGTCACCCTCCCTTTCCCCTATCCTCACACTCTGAAAGCTCCCAGATTTTCTACACTCTTCCTGATCCTTCTCTCTGTCACTGCTATGTCCTCCGTGCTCCCTCCCTCACACTCTTCCCCCCATACCACTCCACTCCTTTCAACCCTCGACCCAACAAAGTCTACTTGCTTACTGCTCTGCTTTTGCCCTTCCTCCTCCTCTCTCCACTCTGTTACTTAACAAAACCAATAGTCTGACTGCTCAGACATTGCTGCATCACACTATTGGTCCACCAACCTGTAATTCGTAAACTTATATTTTCTATCTGTAACCCCCCCCACACACACATCTGTTTCCCGCTACACATTCATGCTGTCACCTTCTTCATTATTTATCAATTTGCACTGGGATTGGAATCCCATGCTCTTTTGACAATACCTACTCACTGATGACTCAAGTGTCACCTAATGTTCTCATTGTCTGTTGCCCTCTATTATCATCTGCGCCCACTGTATCCTACAAACATACACAATGTACTCTTACCCAAATGTGTATACATTTGTTTCCACATAATTCTGCCCTGTGATTCAACATCCTATCATCTGTACTATTTTATTGTACTTTGTCTGTATTCTATCCTATTGTATGCTCAGACGTGGAACCTTTGTAAACAAGTCTCTGACTCTAAGGTTTTTGTAATTCCGAGACTTAAATAAATAAACGCCCAAAGAACAGCATCCGAAGACCAACATCCAAAGGCCAGTATCCAAAGGCTGGTATCCAAAGGCCAGCATCCAAAGAACAGCATCCGAAGACCAACATCCCAAGACCAGTATGCAAAGGCCAGCATCCAAAGGCTAGCATCCAAGGCCGGCATCCAAAGGCCAGCAGCCAAAGACCAGCATCTGAAGACCAGTATCTGAAGACCAGCATCAAAAGACCAGCATACGAAGACCAACATCCAAAAACCAGCATCCAAAGACCAGCATCCACAGGCCATTATCCAAGGCCGGCATCCAAATGCCAGCATCCAAAGACCAACATTCAAAGACCAGCATCTGAAGACCCACATCCACAGGCCAGCATTTGAAGACCAACATCCTAAGAACAGCATCTGAAGACCGACATCCAAACGCCATTATCCAAAGGCCAGCATCCAAGGCTGGCATCCAAAACCAGCATCCAAGGCTGGCATCCAAAGACCATTATCTGAAGGCCAGCATCAGAAGACCAAAATCCAAATGCCATTATCCAAAGGCCAGCATCCATAGGCTGGCATCCAAAGACCAGCATTCGAAGACCATTATCTGAATACCAGCATCCAAAGGCCAGCATCCGAAGACCAACATCCAAAGGCCAGTATTCAAAGACCAGTTTCTGAAGACCAACATCCAAAGGCCAGTATCCAAAGGCAAGCATCCAAGGCCGGCATCCAAAGACCAACATCCAAAGACCAGCATCTGAAGATCAGCATCCAAAGATCAGCATCTAAGGCCACCATCCAAAGATCAGCATCCGAACACCAGTTTCTGCAGACCAGCATCTGAAACCCAACATCCAAATGTCAGTATCCAAAGGCCAGTATCCAAGGGAGGCATCCAAAGACCTGCATCCAAAGACTAGCATCAAAAGGCCAGCACCCAAGGCCAGCATCCAAGGCCAGCATCTGAAGACTAACATCTAAAGACCAGCATCCAAAGACCAGCATCCGATGACCAACATCCAAAGGTCAGTATCCAAAGGCCAGAATCTGAAGACCAATATCCAAAGGCCAGTATCCAAAGGCCAGCATCCAAAGGCCAGAATGCAAGGGAGGTATTCAAAGACAAACATCCAAAGACCTGCATCCAAAGACAAACATCCAAAGGCCAGCATCTAAGGCCAGCAACCAAAGATCAGCATCCGAACACCTGTTTCTGAAGGCCAGCATCCAAAGACCAGCATCTGAAGACCAATATCCAAAGGCCAGTATCCAAAGGCCAGCATCCAAAGGCCAGAATGCAAGGGAGGTATCCAAAGACAAACATGCAAAGACCTGCATCCAAAGACCAACATCGAAGACCAACATCCAAAAGCCAGCATCCAAAGGTCATAATTCAATGGTTGGCATATAAAGGCCAGTATCTGAAGACCAGCATCCAAAGGCCAGAATCCAAACAACAGCATCAAAGGCCAGTGTCTGAAGACCAGCAACCCAAAGGCCAGCATCTGAAGACTAACATCTAAAGACCAGCATTCAAAGACCAGTACCTGAAGACCAGCATCCGGTGGCCAACATCCAAAGATCAGTATCAACGAGGCATCCAAAGACCAACATTCAAAGACCAACATCCAAAGACCAGCATCAAAAGGCCAGCACCCAAGGCCAGCATCCAAAGGCCAGCATCTGAAGACTAACATCTAAAGACCAGCATTCAAAGACCAGTATCTGAAGACCAGCATCTGAAGACCAACATCCAAAGGCTAGCATTTGAAGACCAACATCCAAAGAACAGCATCCAAAGACCAACATCCAAAGACCAGCATCCAAAGGCCAGCATCCAAAGGCCAGCATCTGAACACCAGTTTCTGAAGACCAGCATCCAAAGACCAGCATCCAAGGGAGGCATCCAAGACAAAATCCAAAGATCTGCATCCAAAGACCAGCATCGAAGACCAACATCCAAAAGCCAGCATCCAAAGGTCAGGATTCAATGGTTGGCATATAAAGGCTAGTATCTGAAGACCAACATCCAAAGACCAGCATCCAAAGGCCAGAATCCAAAGACCAGCATCCAAAGGCCAGAATCCAAAGAACATCATCCAACGGCCAGTATCCAAAGGCCAGCATCCAAAGACCAGCATTCAAAGACCAGCATTCAAAGACCAGTATCTGAAGACCAACATCCAAAGATCAGCATCCGATGACCAACATCCAAAGATCGATATCCAAAGGCCAGCATCCAAGGCTGGAATCCAAAGGCCAGCATCCAAAGACCAATATCCAAAGAAAAGCATCCGAAGACCAACATCCAAAGATTGGTATCCAAAGGCCAGCATCCAAGGCTGCATCCAAAGGCCAGCATCCAAAGAAAAGCATCCAAAGACCAGCATCAGAAGACCAATATACATGGCGGTATCAAAGGCCAACATCCAATGGCCAGCATCCAAAGATCAACATCCAAAACAGCATCCAAACACCAACATCCAAAGACCAGCATCCAAAGGCCATCACACAAAGTCTGGCATCCAAAGACCAACATCCAAAGACCAGCATCCAATGACCAACATCCAAAGAAAAGCATCAGAAGACCAACATCCATGGCGGTATCCAAAGGCCAACATCCAATAGCCAGCATCCAAAGACCAACATCCAAAAACAGCATTCAAACACCAACATCCAAAGACCAGCACCCAAAGGCCATCACACAAAGGCTGGCAACCAAAGACCAACATCCAAAGAACAGCATCCAAAGACCAACATCTAAAGAACAGCATCCAAAGACCAGCATCCACAGAACAACATCCGAAGACCAACATCCAAAGGCCAGTATCCAAAGGCCAGCATCCGAGGCCGACATCCAAAGGCTAGCATCCAAAGGCCAGCATCCAAAGACCAGAGTCCAAATACCAGTAACCAAAGACCAGCATCCAAGGGCCAGCATCTGAAGACCAACATCCTAAGACAGACTTCCACATCTGCTTCCATTGCAAGTGCCTTTTGTCCTGGAGGTCCTAATAGGTTCTGAGCCAAAGGATTAGCTCTGTTGCAACCAACGTGTGTTCACAAGTGCCTCATGTCCTGGTGCCCCCCCATGGGTTCTAAGCCAAAGGATCAGCTCAGTTACAACCAATGTGTGTTCACAAGTGTCTCTTGTCCCAGCGGCCACTTTGGGTTCTCAGCCAATGGATTAGCCTTACTGCAAGAAATGTGTGTTCACAAGTGTCTCTTGTCCCAATGCCACTCCCCCTCCTAGGTTCTGAGCCAAAAGATCAGTTCTGTTGCAACCAATGTGTGTTTTACAAGTGTCTCTTGTCCTGGTGGTTCCCCCCACCATTAGTTCTGAGCCAAAGGATCGGCTCCATTACAACCAATGTGTGTTCACAAGTGTCTCTTGTCTCGGTGGCCTCTGTGGGTTCTGAGCCAAAGGATCAGTTCTATTGCAACTAACGTGTTCACAAGTGTCTCTTGTCCTGGTGGTTCCCCCCACCATTAGTTCTGAGCCAAAGGATCGACTCCATTACAACCAATGTGTGTTCACAAGTGTCTCTTGTCTCGGTGGCCTCTGTGGGTTCTGAGCCAAAGGATCAGTTCTATTGCAACTAACGTGTTCACAAGTGTCTCTTCTCTGGGTGCCCCCCCCCCAAGGTTCAGAGCCAAAGGGCCAGCTCTGCTGTAACCAAAGTGTGTTGTACAAGTGTCTGTTGTCTCAGTGGCCTCCCATTCTGAACCAATGGATCAGCTCTACTGCAACCAATATGTGGTCACATGTGTCTTTTGTCCCTGCTGCCCTGTGGGTTCTGAGCCAAAGAATTAAACTCTATTATCAACCAAGTTTATCTGCAAGTATGTCTTGTACCAGAGGCCCCTGAGGGTTCTGAGTCAAAGAATCACTGCCTGTTTGCAGCTCACTGCTTTCCATACATCCTGGAGGTTGATTTGGGACCTCAGTCCAGTATCTGGTCCCATTGTTTCAAACCCTTAACCTTGCTCAGTTTTCTCCATATCCTGACCTTGACTCAAATGTGAACATGATCACCTGGAGTATACTGTTGTATCTAAAGTCTATCTGGTTACATGCACGTAGTTACAGATACCACTGGTTGACCAGAAAATAGGGTGCCATATGTAACATCAGCTGCAGTACAGTAAAAGTATTTAACTTAATAAAGGCACACCTTTTAGTTTTTATTTACAGGTTATTTATTGGCCGTGGTCAAAAGTGTTTTTATCATCTCAGGAACATTGCCGAATCGAGCCCTGATCCCTCCTGAGGACCTGCCCACACAGGTGCATGCTATCGTAACTTCCAGGATGGATTACTGTAATGCCCTGTACCTCATGCTATCTGGAGGCAACTCTCAGACTGCAGCTGGTGCAGAATGCAGTGGCAAGACTACTGACCGGGTAAGAGGTGTGGGCATATTACTTAGTGCTCCACAGACTGCACTGGTTGCTGGTCAGGTGGAGGTTTGTCTTCAAGATAGGGTTCCTAACCTATAAGACCCTGCATGATGGGGGTCTCATCTATCTGCAAGATCTCCTTGACCCTCACCATCTGGCCTGGGTGCTCTGTTCCACCGAGGGGGGCCTCCTGGGGTTTCCCAGGATGAGGCTGTGGCATTCAGGAGATAGAGCATTTGCAGTGGCTGCACCAACCCTGTGGAACTCCTTGCCTGATTATCTAAAGGGGGGCCCCATCAGCGGAAGCCTTTAAAAGGGGACTGAAAATATACCTATTTGAATTACCTTTATAATGTGATTTTATTGATAGATAGAATGACATTTTGTATTTACACTGATTTTATTATGTATGTTTGGTGATTTTAAATAATATTGAATAGTGATTTTATTGTTTAGCACCCAGAGTCTCAGGAATTGGGCACTCTATAAATAAAATACCTATCTATCTACTATTTATTCACCTATTTATTCTCTCATTATTTAGCGATTGTGTTGTTGAAGAAAACCTGCTTCTGTGACCATTACCAACTTTCCAGCAAATAAAATTTCTGGTTACATTTTGACCTCTCAGAGTAGCTCCTTGCTGGGCGACTAAATCTGCCTCATCTGGGAACCTTCAGTGCACCTCATCAAAATACCAGTCTGAGGTGACACTTGTGTCCATGAGGAAAAGCTCCTTCCTACTTCACGACCTGACTCATGAGATGGTGACTTTCAGTCCCCAGTGATGTAATTTCCTCATCTTCCACCAATATTAAATGCTTCACAAAATGGGGATCTTTTCACTGTTATCCCCAGCACAATACCTACAAATTAAGGCTTTCAGTCTTTAGTGTTGTCAGTCCCTCACTTTTCACTGACATCAAATCCATCATAAAATGGGGAAGTCTGCCCGTACTCACAAGTAAAATATGTGCTTGTGCATAAAAAGGCCTTCATGTTGCTATTCCCTCGCATTTCACCAGCACTAAATCCAACAGCAGAAGCCTGCTGTGTGTTTGCACTCACACAGTGCCTTCACACACACACATATACAGTGCCTTCAAACACCCAGCGTGCGCACGCACACATATACACTACCTGCACACACACACACACACACACACACACACACACACACACACACACACACAACAACAGTACCACACACACACACACACACACACTCAGTGCCTGCAAACACACAGTGCCTGCACACACACACAGTGCTGGCAAACACATAGCGCCTGCACACACAGAGCGCCTGCAAGCACATAGTGCTACACACACAGTGACTGTCTTGGCAACACACACACACACCGCCTGCAAACACACAGTACCTGCACACACACACACACACACTGCCTACACACACAGTGCCTGCACATACAGTGCCTGCACACACAGTGCCTACACACACACACACACACACAACCAGTGCCTGCACACACATAGTACTACACACACACACACACACACTGCCTGCACACACAGTGCCTTCACCCAAAAGAGACGTCGTGCAGCGCAGCACACACACACACACACACACACATATGCAGTGACTACAAACACACAGTACCTGCACATACAGTACCTGCACGCACGCATCACACACTCACTGCCTGTACACACACAAGGCCTTCACACAATAGAACCAGCACACAAACAGTACCTGCACACACACAGTGCTTACATACACACAGTACCTGCACGTGCACACACACACTGCCTGCACACACTCAGTGCGTGCAAACACACAGTACCTGCAGACACACACACACACACATAGCCTGCAAACTCCCACAATATCTGCACACACACACATAGTGCATGCAAATACACAGTACCTACACTACACACACACACACATGTACCTGTCTTGGCACACACACACACACACACACTGTCTACAAACACACAGCACCTGCACACGTACAGTACCAAGCCACACACAGTGCCTGCAAACACACAGTGCCTGCAAACACACACAGTAACTGCACACACACAGTGCCTGCAAACACACAGTACCTGCACACACACACACACACACACACACCCTGCAAACATACAGTACCTGCACACACACAGTGCCTGCACACATAGTACCTGCACACACACAGTTATTTTATTTATTTAAATTTTGGTGACCAGGTAGGTCCACTGAGACCGAAATAGTCCCTTTTTCAGGGGTGACCCGGAATTAATTACATACATCTATAAACATAACAAAATACATACATGTCATTTCTAATTAACAGTCAGTATAGACATACTGACCCAGTCAAGGAAACAGTGGCAGGATAATTACAATCAACAACAACAGGAAAAGAAGTACTATTATACACAGACAGTCGCAGATCAGATTGATGTCCCAATAAGGTTGGATCGGCAGCAGGAGTGCTTGCAAACACAGACACACACTGCATCACACACTGCCTGCACATACATGCGTACCTGCACACACAGCACCTACACACACACACACACACACACACACACACACTGCATGTAAACACACAGTACCTTCACACACGCACACAGTGCCTGCACATGCACAGTGCCCGCAAACACACAGTACCTACGCGCGTGCGCACACATACACACTGCCTGCAAACACACAGCACCTGCACGCACGCACACACACACACACACACACACACACACACACACACACACACTGCTTGCAAACACACAGTACCTACTCATACACATACCTGCACACACGCAGTGCCTGCAAACACACTGTACCTGCACGCACACTCAGTGTCTGCACACACACAGTGCCTGCAAATACACAGTGCCTGGTCTAGGAAGAAGCAAGCACTTTTTACCCTGCATTACAGCAGGTATGTCTCTAGATTCTCTAGATTTATTTTAAATTCAAGAAAGGACCGTACAGCATTGGACATACTCTGGTAAATGGATTTCCACTGAAATGTTATCCTGTCTGCCTGCATCCGACTTTCAAACGTATATTTCCATATATATTTATTTAGTGATCAGGTTAAGAGACTGGTCATGGGGCCTTCTTCAGACATGGCCCTGGCCTAGGCAGGCAAAGTATACAGGTGGTAACGTCACTGAGAAACATGGGTAAAGCAGAGCTAGGACTACATCTGCAGAAAATAACTGGATGTACAGGCAAGACAATAAAATAATTAGGATACAATTACAATAAAGTAGCAAAATAGAAGACAAATATTAAATAAGTGAGAGGTATTCATTCATATGTTTCTTCGATTACCAAAGCATAATGGCCAACGGTGTTAACATTGCACAAATCAGGTTGCTAGGTTACATTTAGCAAAAGAGTTCTGTAAAACATTGAAAAATATTTTTAAGCAGGGATATAGAGAATCCATTTTGTCAACAGGAGATAACTGTGATGATGTCATTGCCTCACCAATCTTAATGTGTGCACTAGTGCAGAAGGTAAGAATTAGGTTGCAGTGATAGGGATTCTATGAATTAAACATAGAAACACAGAATGTGTTGGCAGAAAGGGACTGGTAAGCCCATCCAGGCTGCCTATGGTCCCTGCCTAATACTACACCCTGCACTCTATTTGTTCTCAGGTGCCCCTCCTGCACCTCAGTGTATTATATCCATGTGCCTATCTCACGCATGCTTGATACTCAGTCCCCACTGTTGTCACCTCCACCACCTACTCTGGCAGGCTGTTCCAGGCATCCACCACCCTTTCTGTGAAGCGTACTTCCTCATCCTACTTAATGTCCCCTCCCCCACAAGCTTCATAACATGCCCCGTGATTCTGGCGGGTTTGTGAAGTAAACCTTTGTTTTATGTTAAGCAGAGTGTAACAACGGTAGTGCTTTTCCTCGTGATTTGACAGGATACCTGCCTGTAGGATCCATTCTCTCTTTAACCAGTTTAACTGCACACTGGCGGATAAGGCAGTGACATCATCGCAACAACCTTCCTGTCCGCAACACAGATGCCACCAAATCACAAATTTTAAAAGTATTTTTCCTGTTTAACTGAAGTTATTTGCTAAATATAGCCAACAAGTTCACTTACTGGATCCTTACTGTAACCTCTGCAATAATCGTACAGGAAACACGTTCCCATTAAGCAGACAAGCACAGTAGCTTTGATACATATGTGCCACACTTGCAGATAGATGCAGATTGCATCAGAGGTGAAAGAAACTTGTCAGCACTGTCACTGGCATGTTATCTGTTTAAGGGATGCTCCATGTTGCATTACTTTAGTGGATGGATTAAATATTCTTGAAACACAAACCAGGTACGGTTATCTATAAAATGGATAGCTAAAATACAAAGCTGTGACTGGTTGAAGCCCTGTCACATGACTGTGCAGCAATATTGGTTAACGCACAGTTACAGGTTTTGCTTTTTTTTTATGTTTTATTTGTTACAATTCATTAAATAAGTGCAGTAACACACTCAACTTTATATTAAATGGAACCTGAGCTTTTATTGTTCCTTCTGTTATCTTAATCCTCATCACCCAATTAAGCACTTTGTACAGCAGTGTTGATTTTCCTCTTGCAAGAAGACATACAATTTTTAAACCTCCAAAGCAAAGCGTCATTTTCCACAGCAATAGTCACGCTTTGCAGTCTGCTGGCACAGCATGTGATGTCTATGCCTCATCAAGCGAGACCAGCTTTCTTCACTAATAAGCATCAGCTGTAGTGATAGCGTAATGAACAGAGCCCTTCAATCATTTGAGAGCATCAAGTTTCTATCGCAGTATAATGTCATTAAGTAAAGTCGATAGTGTGAATGGGTCCCTTGAGGATTGTTGACTCCTTAAATACCTGAAGTCACTCTTGATCCACAACTTGATTTCTCCCTGCATATTAGAAATGTGGAGTAAGGCAATGAACAGTGAACTGGGATTGGCCTACAGAGCAAAGAGCTGTCTACATTCTTTAACCGCAACATGCCCTGGCTAAATGTATACTTCTCCCACGCTTTGCTATGGGCTTATAACCTTCACTCATGCCTCAAAAGCCAGTCTGTCAAAATGGGATGTAGCTTATAATAATATTTGCTGATTTGCCCTCTCTGCTCTCTGGCTTACTCATCGTTGTGAGCTGTATGAGAAACTGGAGTGGTTCTCTCCGGGAAACCATCATATGTTTGCACTGGGCTGCTTCACTGACAGAGTTGTCAGAACTGCCACCCCACCAGTCCTAGCGGAGCTACTTAAACCTGCTAACTCAGCTTACCTACTCAGGTCAAATGACTCATCTCTCTTCCTTGTCCCAAAAACCTGAACACTCATGGGTGATCGGGTCTTTGCTACGTGTGCAACTTGGATCTGAAATTCAATCAATCAATCAAATCTTTATTTATCCAGGCAAACACCACTGAACATAGCTCATTTACAGGATGGACTTGGTTAGCACAGGAACACAGGATATACAATATATGAACAGCCACAACATAACATCTCAGTAATATTATACAATACAGAGATACAATAGTTAAACATAATCATAAGTGGAGAACAGTTTGGAAACAGTGGTTCAATTCCTCCGTGGTGTATAATGTGTCTAGTAACAGTAGCTGGAAGTACTAACGAGGATAATTGTTAGGTAATGGTATATTACATACAATGCCATAAGAAACAAGACAGACAGTGAGTTAAAAAAGAAAAAAACAAACAGTGTAACAGGGTAGAAGGGGGGGTGGTAGGCGAGGCGAGATAGGGCACAGGCAGGGTGGTAGGGGATAGATTAGGGACAGATAAAGCCTCAGAGAGGACACAGGACAGGAGAGCGGGGAGCACAATTAGGTATTAGAGAAATGTGAAGGAGAGGCCACAGGGCCAGGCGTAGCAGAGACAATGCCATCATGATCGCCATAAGTGTCAGGGAAGTTTAGGATCTGGGAAGCAGTTGCAAATTTCCTTGACCGAATGGTCATATAGTGTCTTGAAGGAGGATAGACTGACCGGAGTACTAAGCTTTAGCGATTTTGTTTCATAGAGATGGCAGCACAAAGCTTATAGCCATTCTCCCAAAGCATGCTTTTAGCTTAGGTACCCTTAAGGAAATAAAGGAGTAGCTTCTCAGTGCATAGTTCCCAAGCTCACATAGTGGAAGACAATCACAGATATATAGGGTAGTTTTTTGATAATAGCTCTAAACGTCCAGAATACAGCATTTCTGTTTTTCCTGTACTGAAGTGCCACATCTCACAACAGCTTTAAAAACACCTTTTGGAGCCATCTAAGGCTCACCACGGCCTGTAACTGCACCAAAGCATTGTGTCCTTGATGTAATCTACGATAGCACTTTACTGTTCCTGTATGGTTGCTGGCTGAGGATGACCCAAGTTTTTAGCGTGTGCATTAATCCTGAATTTGACTGCTACACTATTATGTTGAGACAATCTCTAATTATTTTACTTTATGCTGTCTAATCTTGCTCTATTGTTGTACCCTGCATTGTTGCATATCCCTTGAAATCTAGCTTAATTCTGTGCAAACCTTGTCTTTTGTCTGCATATTCCTATGTAACCTCCCGGGTCGCACCTGAAAATAGGCATATGTTTGTCTAGTGTGCTTACCTGGTCAACAAAAGCTAAATAAATAAACAAACATTAAAACATACAGTATATATATACATAGGAGATTTTTGCAGCTCCTAATCTAACTAAAAACCATAAGTAATCTTCCATTTCTGAGCCCTACACAGGTTTTTAATAAATACTAGCAGCAAGTCACCCTGATTTGAAGAAAATGGGTAATCCTAAGAGGGATAAAACTGCTGGTGAAACAGATAGAAGCAAGGGAACCGGTGGAGCCTTGGGGCCTGGTGCAACCCTGCAGGCCGAAGTAGATTCAAACCCAACAGAAACCATGGCATCCTTGGGCCGGGAACTCCAGTCTGATCGCCTCTGTCTCCACTTTGAACCAAAAGGTGGATGATTTCAATGGGCAAGTATTAGTGCTTGAAAATGCGGTGGATGGACTTAAGGAGATTTTATTTTTTATTTTAGTCTTTGGTAACTGGGTAAGGCCTACTAGGGACAAGCACCTGTTTTCAGGGTGACCTGGGAGCACTGGGCAGTCACGTGACTTGCTCAGATGTACAGGAGGTCCACAAGCAAACAGATGCTAATTCCACTGCTACCACTCTTATGGTAAAGGAAAATCAACATCTCTGGGCCAGGCTAGAGACTTCGGAGAATCACGCTGGGTCAGCAAACATCCAGATCATCGGTCCCCCAAAGGCCGTAGGAGACCATCCAATTATATATTAATGAATGGCTTACTGAAAAATTGCTACGGAGGGAGACAACGTTTCTTAGGACATTCAGAATGCTTTACCGCATCACGCCCAGGGTCGCCCCCAGAATCTCGGAGGAACCTTGCACTTTAATGCTTGTGACCTCTGGAGTTGAAACCCGAGAATGCATCCTGCAATGTGCCTGCTATGCTGGCCCACTCATGCAAGAAGACCATCAGGTTTATATCTTCCTGGATATTAATTATTCCACAAGACAGAAGGAAGATATTTGACAGTGTGTGAAGATCACTGCAGGGACATGGGAGTACCTCATACCCATGATCTATCCAGCCAGGCTTGGACCACTCATCAAGTGAAAGTGCATCTGTTTTTGGATCCTGTAGAAGACGGTAAGTGGGCTTCACGTTAAATGGCTGCATCTAGAAGTCGAATGGAGGAAGGTGAAGACTTTGTGGATTTCAGGGACACTTGAGATTCTTATGCATGAACAGTTTCTCTTTCATATAACTTCTGAACCATGAGCTCACTGTTGCTCTACGTGGCGTTTTGCTGCCCTGACTGTTTTGTCAGATCTCTAGTAGTAGAGGGGACAAAGTTGTTTTTTCTTTCATTACCCCGATGTTCTTAATAAAATTGATTGTTACTTATGGGGCACTGCTCTGCATCTAACATTTTGAAATGTGAGATTGGTTTAAGGTCTGGAAAGTGGAGTTTTAACTTCCTTGTTCTCTAGCTGGGCAAATTTTATTGATGGGAGAACTGGGTGGAGGTTTTTCCTTATGGTGTAATTTTACTCTGCTGCATGAATCTATTTAGTAGCTTGTTTTACATTAAGGTTTACACATGGCAACTAGTCCCTTCTGGGACGTGTTTTTTTTTTAGGCTCGATATTGCTCGGCAATTCTTTCATTTCAAAACAGCCATGTTGCTATTGGACTCAATTACACAGCAAATGTTGGACTTTAATCTGGTATAAACTACAGAATTAGCCTCTGTTAATGTACCACTATATAGCGAATGCAAGTGTTTTTCCTTTGATTAAGGGGTTCATCCCCCAAATGCAGATTTATCAGATGGTCTGTTTACTATATGTAACACATATTGTCATGTTCTGTGATAACATGATACAAATAAGGTATATACACATATATAAAGTATTCATTACAAAAAAATGTGTTAATGCACCATTAGGGCTACAACATCAAAAGTAGGGAAATTCAGCCTTAGGGTTGGCAAGGTAACACCGCCCCCACTGAGCATGCAGGAACAGGCATGATGGATGTGTTTGGGTGTTTTGAGCCCCAGTGCTCACCCCATTGCTCTACACTATACCAATCTTAAGTTACTCATGAAATGGGGTTAGCATTAGGGTTCATAATGCCAAACGCATCCGTCATGCCTGTTCCTGCATGCAGTGTGGGGTGTGGTGTTACCCGTGTCAATTTAAGGTTGAATTTCTACTTCTCATGTTGCAACCCTAATGGTACATTATTGCAGTTTTTGTAATGAATTTCCTTCTTTGTGAGAAAGTGTAATGTAAGTGATATATGGTTGGGGAATGCAGGGCCCATTATCCATTTCTTAGAGGCCCCATGCTACCAAATACCCATAACTGTAGAGACATTGTAATGAACCCTCATGTCCCTGTGGGAGACCACTGCATAATGGCAAGTCCCCCACTCCCAATTTTTGCATAATGGTATGCATACAGTATGTGGGAGCCTAGGCCCACT
This sequence comes from Neoceratodus forsteri, assembly GCA_016271365.2. Taxonomy (NCBI): domain Eukaryota; kingdom Metazoa; phylum Chordata; order Ceratodontiformes; family Ceratodontidae; genus Neoceratodus; species Neoceratodus forsteri. Next base: position 49,213,122 of record JADMNL010000031.1, on the reverse strand, counting down.
GGGCCTGCCTCCCATTTATACACAAGTACAGAGACATAATGCAGGCCTAGAGACATGAGATACAGGGCACCGAAAGGCGTGCAATGTTATACTATGGAAACTGCACAACTTTGGAGTGCTGTTACCATGGAATCATTGTAAATGTTTTCACTAAACTAGCAAAGAGCACATATGTGGGGCAAGTGCTTGCCACCCTGCAAATTTCAGCCAAAAGCCTAACCATTTTTTTGCTATGGCGTGGCAAAGAAATGTATGGTTTGAGGCTGATTTTCAGCTTACTTTCATGAGCGTACCGGTATTTTTGCGAAATTACCATTGATTTGCATGGAGGAACTTTCGTTAAAGTACTTAGGACTTTTGAAAGTTCTCCCATGTCAATCAATGGTACTTTGCAAAACTACCTTGTGCTTTTAGCGAAACTACCTAGAACTTCGTGGAAAGTACTAGGTACTTTTGAAAAACTACCTGGTACTTTTGTGAAACTAATACGCATATATGGGAGCATGGGCCCTCTGCGCCCTGTGCTCCAACTATACATATTGTACGGAGACACACCACAGGCCTAGAGACAAGAAAAGGAACCCTTGTAACGCTAAGTTTGGCAATATTTCAGTAACCGTAACAACTATGAAAAAAATTCCACTGCAGTCATAATCATGACTTGAAACCTCCATACAAGCTTATCTTACAGTGGACTAAGCAGCGAGTAGCGAAAATCCAGATCTCGAACCATTTTCGAGATATGGGCGTCATGGGCGGTTCAATGTTATCCTATGGGAAATTGTGCATTTTCGGAGAGCCGTAACTATGGAACTGGTGTAAATTTTTTCACCAAGAGGTGCATCATTAGGACAAGATTTTGCCACCCTGCAAATTTCAGCCCAAAAGCCCTATCCGTTCTTTTGCTATGAAGTGGCAAAATAACATGGGTGCACATATATTTTTCCCACAGGATAAAATGGGAAATTTAAACTTTTATAACTTTTGAATGGATTAATATTTTGGCCTGCAATGTTCAGGGTAGAAAGAGGTTATCCTACAGAACAATCCAGTATTGGTTTGGTGAAATGAAAAAAATAATAATGCATTCAAAAGTTATTAAATTTTGAAATTGCGGGTTCTGAGCATTCTCATTTCGTGGTACACATATATTTTTTCCCCATAGGCAATACTGGGAAACTTTAATAACTTTTAAACGGATTAATATTTTTTCACCAAACCTTCAAGAGGCAGTTCCTTGACCCAGTCTGCATATACCCTGAAAAGTTCGGACCTGATGGACAAACCATTCAGGCTGTGGAGACGAGCAAAGAATTTCACACACTTGAGGATTTTTCACACTTTTTCATGCTCCATAGCTCCACAACTGCAAATCCGACCAGAACGAAACTTTCCAGATCCAGAGACGTATGGTGCCACATTGCACATGCAAAATTTCAGGCGAAAAGCCAGCCCAGTGGTGCAAAGGGTTGAGGCACTGGATGCTATCTGTAATGTTATGTACAGCAACACCTGGACAGATTGTTGCTGTAAGTAACAGTACATGTATGAAAACCCTTAGAAATATAAATTAAACATAATAAGTACTGCCACTGCTTACTATAATAACAGCGAGTGGTGGTAGCGGCGACTCTCTAAATGGGTGCAATACCCATGACTCTTTATTGCCCGCTCAATTGGGAACGTAGCGGGCGCTTGTACTCGGCCTAACGCTTCGGGCAGTTTGTAGCAAAAAAACACACAGTGAATTAAAATTAAGATCACTGCAGCCCCAGACTCCCACAGCAGCATTGCAAGGTATGTGGGAACGGGAGCGGGCTGCAGTGTTTCTTTGCGTGTCACCTTTAAACTCTTGCCGGACAATACACTACATGTAAATTCACCATAATTAGGTTTGTCAGAGGAGGGAATGTATTTCCCGAGCTAGACCACAGGCCCTTCACTCCACATACTCTCCCCCCAGCTACACAAGCAGGCCCGGTGCTCCAAATGCACCCCCCCAAAATCAGAAGAAGAAGCCCATCTCTTCACCCCGCCAACTAAACCACAGCAGCAGGCTGTGCAGTCCCAAATCAGCTCTTCTGGCTGCTGAACTGAAGGGCTGGGGGGGGGGTTGAGATGGAAGCAAACCAGTATCCACACACAAACTGAGACAAGGATGATAAATAGGACACAAACAAAGAAATTAGAAAACAAAGTGTTGCACTACAAATTATTAAAGCACATGTTTCCAACAATAGTTGGACATCATATCACTTTTAAGCAATCTTAACAAGTTAGATTTGAACACGATGGTCTGGCTTTTTGAAGTTAAGAGCTGGAGCTGGAGGTTTAGAGCAAAGAGTCTGCTGGTCAGGTTTGGGCATTCCTCAAGACAGATCACAAAATGTCCAGTGATAGCACACTCACCAAAAAGTATACAAACTGCAGGACAGGTGAAGCTATTTTCTTTTATTGACTCTTAGAGTATTTGCTGTTCCTCAGTGTAGAATAGTGTTGTGTGAAACTGAAAAATTTCACCAGCGAAATATTTTTGGAATTCATGCATTTCATGAAATATTTAGCTGGGCAAAATGCAAAATTTCACCGGCCAACTTCCGTAATTTTGCCACTACATCAGCTTTCTTCCCTGGTGTCTAGTGGCCCCCCCTCCCCCGGCGATTCACCTGCCAAATTTAAAAAAAATACCCCCATTACACTGAGTCAACTCATGTGACATTGTCCCTCCTGACTCCCGAATCCGACCTTATGTTGAAAAAAAAAATTAATTCAAGCCCCAACTCCCTGGTGTCTAGTGGACCCCCCCACCCTGGCATCAGATAACACCCACCCGCTCCCCCTCCCAGTACCCCGGTCAGGCCACCGGCACAGCCCTCCACTCACATCCATGGCCAGCAGCCCAACTGAGCGCTTCAGTGAATGAGCGCTTGCTTGTCATTCCTTGTCAGACAGCCAGCGTACTCGCTACACTCCAGTAGTAGTGAGAGAGCTGGCTTTCTGAATCCAATGAATGAGCGTGTGCTTGTAAAAGCATGCACTCATTCACTGAGGTGCTCAGTCAGGCTGTGGCCGTGGAGATGAGTGGAGGGCTGTGCCAGTGACCGAGTGGGTACTGGGAGGGGAGCAGGGTGGGCACCATTCAATACCAGGTAGGGGGTGGGGTCCAATAGACACCAGAGAGTTAGATTCAATTTTATTTTAACACAAGGTCAGATTCGAAATCGAGGGACAATGTCACATGAGTTGACTCAGGTAACTGGAGGGGACTTTATTCAATTTCAGCCGTGATCAGGTCGGAGGACCACAAGACACCAGGGAGAAGAATTTGTTTTTTTAAATTTGGGCTGATGAGCGGCCTGGGGGGGGGGGACCACTATGGACACCACTGGGAGATACCCATTTGCGGTGGGCAAAATTACAACGAAATCTTGCCATTTCACTGCAATTTCGTACAGTGAAATTGCCGATTTCGCGGCAGTTTTGCTGGCAAAATTTTATTTCGCAACATCTCTAGTGTAGAATCAATGCTAACAGTAGTGATTATAGCAGTCTGCTTGCCTTAAGCTCGAACTGTGGCCCCACCACTTCAACTCTAACGAACCTTCGTCATTTGCAGTACCTGTTAGGGAGAGTCCAAGTCTGACCAGCAGGTCCTATGCTCTACTCCCCCTCCTCCTCGATCACCACAAGAAGCAGTATCCTTAATCTGCAACCAGAGTTGGACATATCAGTTTGTGAGCTGCTGGTCAGCTTGGCCCCTAGCTTTTAAAAACTGGCAGACAGATCAATACTTTTTAATGTCCATCATTTAAAAAAATTCAAAAATCACTTCCATGGGCAGGTAGCCAGTTGGCTGGTAACTTTTGGAATCTAGTAGCCAAACCAATTTTTTTTAGTGGTTATTGGCTATTTGAGTTGTCCCAGCCTGTCTGGAACACACATTGCAGCATACTCTTCAAACAAAAGGGAGGCAGTATAGCGCAGTGGTCTAAGGCTCTGAGCTGCAAATTTGGTGACATCCAGCAGACCAGACCTGGGTTTGAATCCCACAGCTTCCACTTGCATACTGTGTGACCCTGAGCAAGTCACTTAACCTCCTTGTGCTCCCAGGTTGCTCCTATAAAAAAGCTTTCAGCTTAGTGTGCTATACCTGGTTAAACAACTAAATAAAAAAAAAAAAAAAAAAAAGCACTTCCAAGACTATGGAACCCTACACCAAAAAAGCTCCATTTAAAATTGAACTGTTACTCTCCACCCCATGACCTCACAAAGTCCACATACCGGTACATTTTAACATCCCCTAACATCATTTTAAAATTTCAATCACCACCCACAACACACAGATGCTATTTCACCCCCCCCCGCCTTTTGAAGTGAAGGGCCATGGTTGATGGGAGGCTTGGAGTGAAAGACCAGTTGCCCTGGCTTCGTTGTTCCTCAAGACAGACCAACAGACCATTCATTCCAAAGTAACCCTCAAGCAACACCAATAGTCCTTTCTTTCCACCCTTCAACCAACCAGGAGGTCCATCCATCCAATTCCTCCCCCTCCCCCAGCCACACTAACAGGACAGATCCCAAAACCAGACCAGCAAGCTTTAAGCTCCATGCCCCCGCTACTCCACCACAACACCAGTGGGCACCATTATTTCCATAACCCTCCCACAACACACAACCCCAAACCACACCTGTAAGCCCTTCACCCAAGCCCCCCAAGACAGACCAGGAGGAACATTGCTCCACTTTTCCCAAAAGTCACACCAACAGGCCAGATTCCCAAGCCAGACCAGCTCCAATCACTTCAAGCCCATGTAGGCCCTTCCTCACCTTCCCCGAACCAACTAGGAGGTCCACTGATCCAACCCCCCAAGCCACATTCAGGTCAGATCACAAATCCAGACCAGCAAGCTTGGCTTCAGCTCCATGACCCCCTCCCGAAGCACACAATACTAACAGGCACCATTACTTCCACAACCCCCAGCAAAACAAAACCCTAGTCACACCAGTGTGCCCTTCACTCCAAACCCTCCCACCAGACAGACCAGGAATCCCATCGCTCCATTTCCCTCACAAGCTACACAACAGGCCAGATTCCCAAGCCAGACCAGCTTCTCTAGCTTCAAGCCCCCCGCCGTAAGCCCTTCACTCCACCTTCCCACCATCCGACCAGGAGGTCCATCAATCCCAACCCCTCAAGCAGGGCAGGCTTTACAGTTTGGCCCCCCGTGAATTGATGGTTCTGGGACCCTAAATTTATGGAGAACCATGATATGCCCCAGTATACACAAAGTTACCAGTACTGACTCCATAACACTTGACAAAGACAGAGCACAGAAAGGCATCTTAGAAAAATTAGTTTATATAAAATATTGCACATTACTAGGAACAGAATATTGCACATTAAAGGAATAATGCCAGACAGGGTGGGTGTTATGCTGGGATAACATCCTGCCTTGGGTGGTTGGGCCCGAGGCTGCAGGCCGAGGGCATCCAATACCAGAGAAGGGATGTTATCCCAGCATAACACCCAACCTGGAAAGTATTATTCTTATTATACAATGGCTTGTTGTTATATACAGATTAAAAAAAATAATTTTAAATAATTTTTTTGTTAGTGTGTAAAAATATTTTTGTTTCTTAAGAGAAGATGATAATGTAATGCAATCAGCTAGGATGTTAGGCCAGGATAACATCCCTGCTGTGGTGGCCTGCTGACCAATCAGAAGACAGAATTATTTCTTGTCATTGTATAATATTAATTTACACATGGGTTGCAAGAAAGGTACACCAAGCCAAGGTTTGTTTAACTTTCTCAACAGTGTAATGCCCCATAATACTACACTACAGTGTCAGCACTGGGTAGTAGCCGGAGTTCCTGGTGTGGGACTAGAACTCATGACCTTCCTATCTACAAGCCCTGGAGACAAGCATATAACAGAACCACTAACATGGTACTTTCTTTGTTGAATCAAGACTCAGTAGTGAAGTAAGGCTTTAATACATTTTCAAACTAGGATAGTCATTCAAAACTACTCCCAGATCTACAGCCCACCCAATCCAGACATATCAGGTAGGGTAGGGTTTACATTTTCAATCCCATGTTACTGCACATATCCCAAAATACAGTTTCTGTAATAATGTTTTTCTATAAGACAGTGCTTTGCTTTTTAAGGTACACAAGACAACAACAAATTCCACATGAAACAAACAACTAAGCATAACAGTTTTCTCATGAATCCAAACACCACACCGGTTAGAACTTTCTTTATAATCAAGCCACAACAAAATTAAACATGACAGGCCAAGGTAAGGGTATGTTTTGCAGTCTTCCCTGGATCTGCATATTTCTACAGCCTTCCCTCAACACTGTAGAATTTCATATATAAAGGGGGCCCCATGTCTGCATCATACGCATTTCTGTTCTTGATAATGATTTGACAGCTCAGGAGCAGACGGGAGGTGGGAGGGGCAACCATGCCTGAAAGTGAGAAAGCAAAGGTGGGTGGAGGGCAAGGGATACAGTTAATTATCACAAGCAAGTTACCTCATTTTACCCTGTGCAGCCCTTTTGTATCAGGTTAAGCAATGGATGGTTCAGACTTCAAAGGGAGCTGTTAAGTGTTTATGGGTTAAGTGCAAAAATAGTGAGGAGGTGATGAACTGCAGGCCTTTTTTCTACTGAGCAGTACAGGCTGGTACAAACAGCAGTAAACTAAGCATATGACTGAAAGTAAGGGTGACACCACCTCTCAAAATGAAGCAAGTGGTAGTCGCTCCCTTGAGACCCCCCCCCCCAGCACTACACCGCTGGTCCAAGAACCCCTGCTACGCAACCCTGATCATAGCAGCTTACACCAAGGAGAGCGTGTTCAAGTATGGACCCCACTGTCCTCAAATTTATCATCCCACCCTTTTAGTTCATACGTGTGGCACTCCAGGGGGAGAATGCTCTTCAGCAGCTCCTGCCATATGCCCTTAGTTGGCAGAGCATGGAAAATCCACATATTTAAAATACATTTGCATTCCAAGAGAAGCATAATATGCACCAGCCTGGGATGTATGTCCCAGTTAAGCCCCTTCCTGAGCTTCCACTCCCAGCAACACGTGCAGGGGTCATCACTCACCTGATCCCTGTATGTTTGTGATTTCCTGTCAATCTCTGTCCAGAAACACCATAGCTGTGCACATGTTCAAAAGCAGTGGAAATAGGTGCCCAGAGCTCCCTTTAGCATCCACACATTGGGGACACCTCCTCATGAAATGTATTAATGACTTGGGGCAGCATATACAAAATATTAATTTTAACAATCTACTCTGTAGGAGCTTGATACCCTCAAATGTGCTAGCTCTGCAATGGCTGCAGATCACCATCACTCACACCTGACACTCATTACTGGGGAAAGCTGACCACGCTTCATTGGGCACAGACATCACACACTCTACCAGGAGGTAACAAAGCCTGAACACTGCTAGAAAAAATGCTGCTTGCTTCCGAGGCATTGGCAGTAGGGACATGTTGAAAAATAGTATGTTTCTTGCAGAGAAAAAATTGGTGCTACTATACAAATTGCTAAACTAAGTGGTGAGGATCAAGGTAATGAAAAGAAACAATAAAAGGTACAGACTTCCTGTACAATTGCCATGAGGCACTGGGTACTCTGCCAGTGGAGTGTTGCCTCATTACAGACCCAAGGTGTGGTGTAATAAAGAAGTACAGAATTTGACAGCAAAAATAGACTGCTTGGCCCATCTAGCCTACCCAGATGTTTCCTACTTATTCTCCAAGCCTAACAACATGTTCCCTACCTATTCTGTGTCTGCAGATCCTATCTGTTTTCCCTCAATCCTCCCACCTCCCAGCATACTACCCAATATACCCTAAGTCAATCCCATAAATGCTTGAAGCTCCCCACTGTACTAGCCTCCACCACTTCAGCGGGCAGCCTGTTAAAGGCATCCACTACCCTTCAGTGAAGAACTGCCCCGCCCACCCCACCCCCACCACCATCACTGCATGGCCCCTGGTCCTGGTGCTTGCTCTCATTTAAAAAACACTCCCCACTTGTATCCTCTTCACCTCTTTGAGGTACTTGCAGATCTTTATCACGTCACCTCTCTCTCTCTCCTCTCATCCAGGGTGTGCAAGTTGAGATATCTCCATCTCTCCTCATTGGGATTCTCTTGCACACCATGCACCATTTCAGTTGCCCTCCTCTGGACCACCTCTACCCTATGTCATTTTTGAGGAGTGGTCTCCCAAACTGGACACAGTATTCCAGGTGTGGCCACACTGGAGATTGATATAATGATAATACCACCTTCTTCCTCCTGCTGGAGACACCCCTCCGCATGTAACCCAGCATTCCACTAGCCCTACCTACTGCCCTGTCTCACTGCTTGGCCAACATGAGCCTCTGAGGTCCTCAGATATGATAACCTTGAGGTCCCCTACCAGGCCAGTGGGGCACAGGACCCAAGGCAGCATGGGTTCACAGCGGGAAGGTCATGTCAGACGAATCTAATAGATTTCTTTGACTGGGTGACCAAAGTAGTAGACCAGGGAGGGTCTGTGGACATGGCCTACCTAGACTTTAGCAAGGCATTTGACACAGTCCCACACAAAAGACTGATAGTCAAATTAACCAGCCTGGGAGTGGGTCCCAGGGTGGTAACCTAAATAAAACATTGGCTGGACAACGGGACACAGAAGGTAATTGTAAATGGAGTCCACTCTGAAGAAAGAGGGTTACTAGTAGGGTACCGCAGGGTTCAGTACTGGGTCCAGTCCTTTTAATGTCTTTATAGTGGCATTGCAGAGGGACTGAAGGAAAAGTATGCCTCTTTGCAGATGACACAAAGATCTGCAACAGGGTTGATACACAAGGAGGCGTGGAAAGGATGAGAGAAGGGACTTGGCAAGGTTGGAGGAATGGTCAGAAGTATGGCAGCTAGATTCAATGCAAAGAAGTGCAAAATAATGAACCTGGGAAACAAGAACCCAGGGAAGAATACACAATGGGGTAGTAACAGCAACAAAAAGGAAAGGGACCTGGGGTAATCATATCAGATGACCTTAAGGTTAGCAAGCAATGTGAGAAGGCAGTAGGGAGGGCTGGGAGTATACTGGGATGCATAGGGAGAGGCATCACCAACAGAAAAGAGAAGTTGTTATCCTCTGTACAGGCGGTTGGTGAGACCCCATCTGAGTACTGTGTCCAGTTCTGGAGACCCCATCTCCGCAAGGACATAGACAGGATAGAGGTAGTCCAGAGGAGGGCAACTAAAATGGTGCAGGGTCTGCAAGAGAAGCCACGAGGAGAGACTAAAGGAGCTTAATATGTATACCCTTGAGGAAAGAAGGAGAATGGGGACATGATAAACTTTTAAGTACCTCAGTGGAATCAACAAAGTACAAGAGGGTAGCATCTTTCAGAAAAGAGATGTGCAAGAACAGGGGACACAATTTAAAGATAGAGTGGCGGTTCAGCGGCAATGTGAGGAAGTATTTTCACAGAGAGAGTAGTGGATGCATGGAACAGCCTTCCTGAGGAGGTTGTGGGGTCTAACACTGTGGGAGAATTCAAGAATGCACGGGACAGACATAAGGCAATTCTTGTGGGGGGTAGGAAAAAATAGGCTGTTGGTTAACTAGGATCTGTGGCCTATCCTGTAGGTAGGGAAATGGGCAGACTAGATGGGCCAAGCAGTCCTTATCTGCCGATCAAAGTCTATGTTTCTATGTTTCTGCCTAGTTAGTGAAGAACCCCCCCAAATACTATACTCAGTACCGGGCTTTAAGCTCTAGGTGCACTATTTTGCACTTTTTGGCACTGAACCCCAACTGCCATGTTTCTGACCATTCTTCAAATGCCTCAAGATCCTTGCACATTTTTTCAAACCCTTCCTATGTATCTACAGGATATAGGAGTAGAGGTGATCTGGAGGACAGTATCTAAAATGGTGCAGGAGTGCATCACTAGCCCTATGAGGAGAGATGAAAGGAACTCAATAGGTATGCCTTAGAAGACAGAATGGGGGGGGGGGAGATATGGCAGAAACCTTAAAATAACTCCCAGCAGTAAATAAGGTACAAGAAGGAAGTATTTTTCATAAAAACGATGCACAAGAACAAAGGAACATGCTGTGAAGCTGGAGGGGGGTAGGTTCAAGAAAGATGTGAAGAAGCACTTTTTCACAGAAATGGTAGTGGATTCATGGAATAGCCTACCAGCCAAGGTGCTGGGGGCAAAAACACTGATGGGTTCAAGAATGCATGAAATATGTATAAGGGAATCTTAGCTGAAAGAAACTGGGGTGAGAAAAAGAGCCAGAGATAAAATAGGGCCCTGGTGATACTGTAGGTAGGAAAATGGGCAGACTGTGTGGGCCAGCTGGTCTATCTGTCGACAAATTCTATGTTTCTGTTTCCCAGTGTTCACCCTATTACAGATTTTGGTGCCATCTGCAGAATGGCATACCTTCCCTTTCTGACACTGAAAAGGCCAGCAGAGACACAGGTGAATGCACACCCGTGTGTGTGTGTGTCACTGTTAACTTCCACGTTGCAGCACATGTCCATCATGCTCCTTACATCCATCAACCCCATCCTAGTCCTGCAGCAGCACAGGTTTTGGCAGGGGCAGGGATGGCATTGGAACCAAACCTCTCTTTCGAGTTGGCCCTTTCAGACCTCACTGGTCTGTCTGCTCTAACCACTGGCGCTGTTTCTCAGGAGGTGGAGGAGTGTTAAGAAGCAGAATCTGAACCCAGTAAAAGGGGAGGGTGAGCAAGGGGAGAAAGAAAAGTTTGTTTTTGCTCTGAGACAGCCAGAGAGACTGAAGTGCAACAAGGTAGTGTAAAGTTGAATGCAAGTTCTTTTGTTTCCTTTGCTAAAGTAAAGCAGTTTTCATTTAAACTAAACTGTCATCTGGAGTGTTCTCTGTGTGTGTTCCCCGAAAAGCCACCCAGTAAACTACCCTGTTACAACTTACTTCTGGCCAGTATCTACTGTTAATGTGCTGCCCCTGAGCTGCTCCCCACAGTTTTCTAGAAGTAAATACAGACAGTGACTGAGATGGGAACTACAGACAGTGAATGAGACGGGGAAATACAGACAGTGACTGATATGGGAAATACAGACAGCAACTACTATGGGAAAATATAGACAGTGAATAAGACGGGGAAATACAGATAGTGAATGGGATGGGAAATACAGACAGCAACTCATATGGAAAATACAGACAGTGACTGAGATGGGAAATACAGACAGTGACTGAAATGGGGGCATACAGACAGCGACTGAGATGAGGAAATACAGACATTGAATGAGATGGGAACAACAGATAGTGAATGAGATGGAGAAATGCAGACAGTGAATGAGATGGGGAAATACAAACAGTGGCTGAGATAGAGAAATGCAGACAGTGAATGAGATGGAGAAATACAGACAGTGAATGAAATGGGGAAATACAGATAGTTACTGAGATGGGGAAATACAGTGAATAAGATGGGGAAATACAGACAGTGACTGAGATGGAGAAATACAGGGAGTGAATGAGATGGGAAATACAGACAGTGACTTAGATGGGGAAATACAGACAGCAACTGATATGGAAAATACAGACAGCGACTGAGATGGGGGAATACAGACAGTGACTGATATGGGAAAATACAGAGTGACTGAAATGGGGAAAATACAGACAGCTACAGATATGGGAAAATACAGACAGTGAATGAGATGGGAACAACAGACAGTGAATGAGACAGGGAAATACAGACAGCGACTGAGATAGGGAAATACAGACAGTTACTTATATAGAAAATACAGACAGTGACTGAGATGGGGGAATACAGACAGTGAATGAGATGGGAACAGACAGTGAGTGAGATAGGGAAATACAGACAGCGAGTGAGACGGAGAATACAGCCAGTGAAGAGATGGGGAAATACAGTGACTGAGATGGGAAATACAGCCAGTGAATGAGATGGGAAATACAGACCGTGACTGATACGGGAAAATACAGACAGTAAATGAGATGAGAAATACAGACATAGACTGATATGGGAGAATACAGACAGTGAATGAGATTGAAATACAGACAGTGAATAAGATGGGGAAATACAGACAGTGATAAACGAGGAAATACTGAGATAGGGAAATACAGACAGTGAATGAGATGGGAAATACAGACAGTGAATGTAATGAGAAAATACAGACAGTGAATGAGATGGAGAAAGTGACCGAGAGGGGAATGTAAATATGGATTTGGACTGAGGCAATTCTGGCAATTACCTGCAAAAGCTTTAGAGATGTGGTCCTTCTTCCACTCCCATGGCTGGTCGTACTCATCGGCTGGCCTCTCGTCATCCTGGGGCAGGCGGCTATCACGAGTTTTCTGCCAAGTCACACTCTCTGGGTCTGAATCACCACCGTTTTCCTCATATGGCGTGTCATATAGCTGGACTCCCTTTCTGTCTTGGCTGCCTTTTTTCTGCTTCTTCTCACCTTTCCTGTGGAACTCTGGAGAGAGAGGAAGGAGAAATGTAAAGTTGGTTACTAGGGAGGAAGAAGAAATGTAGTGTCTGTTACCAGGAAACTATTGCAAGAAAGGGATCTGTGATTCAAGCTCCCAGCCAGGAAATCCCCACTCCATGGTGACATATTTTTAATGTTCTTTTTATTTGACAGTTATACCTCTGATTATAAGTCCCATTGAGATGTAGCATCTCACCTTCAAGGAGATCCCATAGACAGCGGCAGGTTTCTACAGAAAATACATTATAGATGACAGCTGAAATCCTACATATGCACAATTCTGAGCTAGTCACAACCTCTCAAATCCTACATATGCACAATTCTGAGCTAGCCACAACCTCTCAAATCCTACATACACACAACTCTGAGCTAGCCACAACCTCTCAAATCCTACATATGCACAATTCTGAGCTAGCCTCAACCTCTCAAATCCTCCATACGGACAACTCTGAGCTAGCCACAACCTTTCAAATCTCACACACACACACACACACAAAATTCTGAGCTGCTACAACCTCTCAAATCCCACATACGCACAACTTTGAGCTAGCCACAACAGCTCAAATCCCACATACGCACAACTCTGAGCTAGCCACAACCTCTCAGTACTGTAAGTCCACCAACTCGTAAAAATGGGGGAAAACAAGACCCAACTGAAAACAACATAATACATCTCTGCTGGGCTACCTGGGGTAAATAAATTGTAAATAAAGTACTAACAGATAACACAATACCAACCTAGTAAAGTATAGAAACAGTACAGTACAGTACATAGTATAGTATGAGGTGTGTTTCTGGTGCCACATTTATAGGCAATGTGATGTGCAAAACATTCAGTCAAGCAGGTAGTTGGGCTCCATACATACCAACTCACAAAAGAACGCCACTCAGTGTACTGAATAAACTTTATTTAAAGGTGACCTGCAAATTAACTACATGAGCCCGCTCCCGTCCCGCATACCTTTCTAAGCAGCTATGGAAGGTCCCAATAGAGCGGGCACAAGTTTACTTGGGTATTCTACCCATTTAGTGATGTTACAAACACCACTGCTTTCAATGAAGCAACAGTGCAGGGAGCTTAATTTACTTATTTTATTTCTTCACGGGCGGGAGAGTCTTGATGCCTAAATTAATACTTACAGCAACACCAGAATGGGTCATTGCTGTAAGGCATCAAGACCCCCCGTGAAGCAATAAAATTAGTAAATTAAGCTCCTTCCACTGCTGCTTCATTGAAAGCAGTGGCGTCTGTAACATCACTAAATTGGCAGAATACCCATGTAAACTTGCACCCACTCTATTGGGACCCAGGCGACACTTCCATATTCGCTGAAAAGTTTTGACGGTTTGCTAAAATATACAGACTGTTGCTAAAATGTTACTGATGGCAGCCCCAGACTCCCATTGCCGCTTAGAAAGGTATGCGGGACAGGAGCGGGCTCATGTAGCTAATTTGCAGGTCACCTTTAAAAATAAGAAAACAGTGGTGTGGTAAAGCACACCCTCTCTCACCAGCTGAATGTTTTCATGTAAAGGGATGCTTCCTCAGTGATGTGCAAATGCAGTGCATGAGCATGCGAAGAGTGCTATATATATATATCTATATATATATATATAAACATTAAACATATCAGGTAATATCTTTGGACTTGTTTATGTTTCTCTTTGGTTCTACTAGGATTGTCCCGCTAATGTATTTCTTGGGGACTGAGGGTAGTACCTTTGGGTGGGTGGGGGATTGGTTATTGTACTTTTTCCTCCTCTCTTTTGGTTCTCAATGTTTTGTTGTTAAAGTTGTATGTTATTGTTCTATTTATTGGTTGATGTATGTTTTTTTTTTTGGCTATCATTTTTTACCTCCTCAGCCACCCTTTCTGCTCCCATGTCCTCGCATCCTTATTGGGGATCCACCTGCCGACTAGCCTCTAGTGGTACTCCACGCCAGCACCCTATACCCCTGCGGCTTACCCCCCACAATGGGGTGTCAGGGAGCCCCCAACTCCCCACCGAACACAAATCCAGTTAAGGGTGTCGCGTATATCCGGCAAACGTACAGATGGCCATCAAGCAGCTAGAAAGGTGCCATTTTGTGCCACTGATTATCTTGTCCCCTACAGTCTGGAGCATGCAGTGATGCTGGGGGGCATGCGCGCATCCACACACACTCACTCCAGGTGTCTGCCCAAGCAGCTACCCAGCGCCTGTCCCCGACCTCCGCCAGAAGCGACAGGGCACTGACTAGAGGACTTCACTCCTCAGAGAGGAGAGCAGTCCATCGGACACTCAATCCTTCTCAGTCCCTGCCACCCCGGCCCATGCCTGCTCCCCCGAACACAGGTCACCATGAACACAAGGTAAAGTGTCCAGTAGCTTCAGCCTCAGTGTCACCGGCCAGCTGGTTGATGTTGATTAAAAAATTTAGGTAAAGTGTATTGCTGGCACAGTGGCACTGAGGGTTGAGGTGCTGGATGCCACATCTCGTGCCATACAGCCATCCTGAGTTCGGGAGCAAGCTTGGGGACAGGGAGTAGGCAGGGAGGAGAACGTTTGAGTATCTGCATACAGCTCACCTTCTCAGGGAGGGAGGAATGTAAGAGCTGACAACATTGTGCCTCACAGTGGTAGCTGGGAGGTACTGAGCCAACAACCCTCCGAGCACAGGAAGGCAGAACAGCGCCGGATATTGGCAGGGGCATGCATGGGAGCATCATAAGCTCACCAGAACATCACAGAACATCTGCATTTGCCATTAGGAGGTAAGGAAGCCACCATGATAAAGGAAACACCCCAATCCCTGGGACAATGATGATGCGCTAAGGCCCCATATGCCCAACGTTGGACTCCTCCCACTTGGGTCTTGATCCTCTGAGCTACAGTCCATGCCTGCAGAAATTGGATTCAAGGAGCGCTGCAGTAGTGGAGGCAGCCCTACCCAGGGGGTACAAGCCAGGGGGTCTCTAGCAGGTAGAAGTGTGGAAATTGGAGCTCTGGGAGGGGACCTAGGGTGGGGAGGTCTCAGGCCAGGCGGGAGAAGCCAATGGTGACATCTGAGAAGAGCGTTCCCAACGTTTGGCGGAGGAAAAAGAATAAAAAAATAAAGTATATTAAATTAAAAATATGTTTGCAAATAAATATAGAAACATAGACTTTGATAGTTGATAAGGACCGCTTGGCCTACCCCGTCTGCCCATTTCCCTACCTATTGGATAAGCTGCAAACCCTAGTTAACCAACAGCCTACTTCCTCCTACCCCCCACCAGAATTGCCTTATGTCTGTCCCATGCATTTTTGAATTCCCCCACTGTTTTTGGCCCCACAACCTCCTCATGAAGGCCATTCCATGCGTCCACCAACCTCTCCATGAAAAAATACTTCTTCATGTTGCCCCTGAGCCATCTCCTGTCTATCTTCAAATTGTGCCCCTTTGTTCTTGCACATCTCTTTCTGCAATGTATTGATACAGACGGCATCGAAAGACAATGATCTGGACAACAGAGGTATATTAACCTTATAATTCAAGTCACTCTTGCTGGAAAAGAGTAAAAAGAAAGGTGTGTGTGTGTGTGTGTGGTGGGTGAGGTGTCACCAGAGATGAAACACAAAGCGACAGCTTGGTAGACAACTCTGCACCTACTGCGCTATGCCTTGTCGAATCTGTGGACTTTATACTGGACTACAGACAGTACTGACAGACATGGCTGTCTCAGAGATACTGGGGATTTCAGCTAGCATGGCTCAAAATAGGGCTGGCTACGGTGGCTGCATCAATCTTCTACAATGTTGGATAGGGTCATTTTTAAAGCTGCAGTGCATGATTAGCAGTGAAAATTCTGACCTATACTTTTTAAGTTTGCTTGAGTGCAGCACAAGAAACATATTGCGGCAGCTTGCTGCTGAAGCAGGTTCTGGAGGTGCGGCACTGTTGTGGCCAATACCGGCACGGCATTTTGGGGCATGTGTGATATCCACCAATAATGGGGGACACAGCTGGTGACACTAGTTTCAAATGTTGCCACCAACTTAAAGAAAATAGCCGCCTGGATGCGCCCCCCCCAACACACACACGCATGCATATTGCATGCTAATGCAGTCCCCACACACACACTGTATGGCCGATGGGGTGCCCAATCCTTGGCTCCACTGCCCCCTGCCCCAAACAGCTTTCCTGCTGCCATGCTGGGAGCCCACCCCAGCGTGGCAAAAGTCCTGCGTTGTCCACGAAAACAAAAAGAAACCTGAAAGAGAAAACTTTCCCTAGCTGACAGTCCTGACCCCCGCTCCACCCACCCTCTGCAGCACCCTGCCTCCCCACACCCCACTCACCCAATACTTACCTCCAGAGTCCAGAGCAATGATTTTCGGTGGACCGGGAATATGTCTGCACTTTTCAAAGCCGACCGCAAACTGAAGAAATGCCAGTAAGCTGTATAATGTAATAAACAGGGTTTTTTTCAACTTTGCTGCATATCTCAGGCATTTTTTTGGAATTTTTTCACCAAATTTTCAACATGGGGTTTTTGGGACCCCACCTCATGAATTCTGTCACTGTCATTTTGTTAATCGACCCAGAAAGGTGATGTCGCAGTCACTGAGCAAAACCACCTTTTGGGACTGATTTACGAAATGACAGTGTCACAGTTCATGAGATAGGCCCCCAAAAATCCTATTTTGAAAATTTGGTGAAAAAATTCCCCCAAATTGCTGTTTTACGAGCATGCGCTGCGCTGTTCCTATGCACGCTCGTAACTTTGTGAATTTTCACTATTTTCACTCCAGATTTTCAATACTGCCATCTTACCACACCTCCTTATGAGCAGTACAGCTGTCATTTTTCACATCTCTCCCAAAATGTGTTTCCGTGCATGTAGCCCACAATGGCGCAGTTGGGGTGCGAAATCAATGTTTGGGACAGATTAAGAAAATCACAGTGACACTGTTCATGAGCAGAGGTGTTACAATGGCTATGTTAAAAATTTGGTGAAAAAAGTCTCCACGATGACTGTTTTACGAGCACGCGTTGCACTGTTCCTACGCACGCTCATAAGTTCATGAATTTTCACTCCAGATTTTCAACATTGCCATCTTACCATAACTCCTTATGAGCAGTATAGCTGTTATTTTTCACATCTCGACCCAAACGTGTTTCTGCGCATGTAGCACACAATGGCGCAGTCGGTGTGCGAAATCAATGTTTGGGACAGATTAAGAAAATCACAGTGACACTGTTCATGAGCAGAGGTTCCAAAATGCCTGTGTTGACAATCTGCTGTAAAACACCCCTAAACTAATTGCATTATGGATGTGCGTTGCGCAGTTTCTACACACGCTCGTGACTTCACCAGTTTTAATATTTTCACTGCAGATTTTCAACATTGCCATTTTTTCCACCTCCCCATGAACAGTACAGCTGTCATTTTTCACATCCTGTTCGAAATGTGTTTTCGCACCTGTGGTGCCAAATGGCGTAGTCACTGTGCAAAATCAGCTTTCGGCTAACGAACTGATATTGCCACTGTTCATAAAGTGGGGGTCATAAAAAACCCATATTGAAAATTTGGAGTGAAAATGCCAACGAACGCCTGAGACATTAGGGTTTCTGACCATAACGCCCCACCCTGTAGAGATTGACAGGCATCAGGGGTGTGACTTGGGATTCTTGCCTGTAAAGCTCATACCATTTCCCACCCTGCAGCCAGTGAGAGGCATTGAGGTGTGCCTTGGACTCTTCTGCCCCAACTTTCACCCCATTCTCCTATACAGCACCCATCTCTCCATATTTCCTGATGGAGTGGGGTGAGCATAAGGGCCAAAGACCCCAAGGCACACCATGACACTTGGTGTCTGCAGGGTAGGGTGTGGTGAAATGGTGTGGCCATTCTGCCTACCAACCGAAAGGCACACCCCAATGCCTGTCAGTCTCTGCAGGGTGGTGATGGGGTTGGCTTCAGTTCAATACTTCACTGCCATTCCTATTATGCAGCTCTCTAACTCCTACACTACCAATGTCAATGCCAACAAGCAAACATTCGGCATTGACAAATGCTTGTTTATTCTGTTTTAGATTGACCCTTACCTCCTGACTTGTCGATACCCTTCTTTCTACAATTTCAGTCTGCCTTAGTACTTATTTTCACATTTGAAATAATAAAAGGATGCTCCTTTTAATATGATTCGGACCAGGTTTTCATCAGTGTTCTCAGCTGTTTTGTACATCAAAGCAGCAGTAGCAGTTAACAAGAACATAAATAATTTGCTTATCAGTTAGAACAAACCAAAATACCAGCATTTTGCTTTTCTTTGTTATTTCATTCCTGTAGCGAGATAGAGGTTTTGAAGTACTTAAAATGATTGTTCCTTTGTCAGATCCCCGCCATGGGTGTAAGCAGATCTGGGTGCTGGTGTGCTGCTGACCATCAGAAACACTGGCTGGCAACACTCTGACATAGCTGCATTATAAACACGAGAAGATTTTTGAGAGCTGCTGTGGGCTGCCATCTTTGTTGTAGATCCATACAAATGACAAAATGTGTAATTAAACTTGGTCTTAAAAATAGCTGCTTGAATTTAAAATACCTGGATGAAGAATCTAAGGCCCTGGACACACTGGGGAACTTAAAATGGTTTAAGTGCCTTAAAGCAGTTTAAATCCCCCTAGCACTGTTTGCAGACAGACTACAAGCCCCTTAAAACGTTTTAACAAAAGTGTTTTTAAACCCTGCTAGATACCTAGTCTTAAAACCATTTTTAAAAACGTTTTGGAGCTAGCATGGTGTTACTTACAGGTCTGTCCAGGAGTAAAAGTGTTTTAAGCTGTAATGATTTAACTAAACCAGTTCTAGCTGCAGTGTGTCCAGGCAGGCACAGTTCTGTGTGTTGGACTTAACACAAAATAGTTACAAGGAGAACAGGTTTAACAGTAGCAGTGTGGCCACACTAAACCGTTTTCAAAAATGGTTACTGAGTAGTGTGGCTGCACTGAAATGGTTTAGCTAAACTGGTTTTAAAATGGTTTTCAAAAACAGTTCTGTAGTGTGTCCAGGGCCTTAGATTATCAGGAATACATCACTGCTAAAAAAAAGAGGATGACATTTACACTGGCTAACTAGAACTGCTTACTTTAAAGTCACTTATGTTGTGACTAAAATAAATTACAGTGCAGCAGGCTGTGCTCCCTGACTTTGTGGAAAATACTGTAGGTGTTCAAAAACAGCTGCAAATATTGATGAAAACCTGGTCCAAGCCATAAAAGCAGCACTCCTTTTATTATTTCAAATGTGAAAAAAAGTAGTACAGCAGACTCAAAATGGAAAAAGATGGGTGTCACACAAGTCAGGAGCTAAGAAACAACCAACAACAGAATAAAAAAGTATAGGTCACAATTTTCACTGCTATCGTCTGCTGCTTTAATTTAAACTGAAAATAGTTAGAAATAGATCATGCCCTAATGTTTTAAATAGATAATTTGCATATATTTTGATATCACTAATATGCTGTTGAGTGCAGATTGACTCATTTATTTTCTGAACACCTAAACTGCTTTTCTGGATCAGGAGGTTCCATTTGGAAGTTCACAACTGGCCGTGCTGGAGAGAGTTTGGGTTTTTCCCATACCAGTTCGATCATCCATAGCTTAGAGGAAATGTGCGAGGGGATCCAGCTGTTCCCATTACATCCAGAAGATACTTTTACTCAGGCAGTGCAGAAATACGGCACAAGCATTACAAGCAGTTCATCGACACTGTGGATAACGCTGACAGGATATGACATTAGAATATGTCACTGTTGGGGGGCATCCAGAGGAACACACACAGGCTTTGCTCCATCATTCAGAGGTTTTAGGGTCCCAGGAGACTAAAACAAAGCAGCCATAATCAGAGGGAAATCAACTACGTACAAACAGCCAGCTGTCATCAGAGTCCAAATGAGTTCCCCCACCACCTCAAACCCTGAAAACATTGCAGAAGCCACAGGGGCAGAGTTAGGTGTGGAGAAAATGCATTACAAAAATATGGACTGTGTTTTTCGTTTCTGACTGACTAAAATGTCAAGGAGTGTCACTGTCAGCTGTTATTTCAACAGCGAAGTGTTCTTCACCTTGAAGTGACAGGAGCTTTGATTAGTGTATTCTGTTGCCATGGAGGCAGTCCCCTTCCCCCCATGGGATTCTATGGGACTGGAGAGGGAGCCTGACGCAGGAAATTAAGCTGATATAAACACAGACCTAGCCATTACTCAAAAGCAATTACCTATAGCAATGGCTGTCCTTCTGTAGTGCACCTCGCGGAGCGGGGTGGTCCTCTAAGGATGGATCACCACTGGGCTGGTGTGTTCAGGGGAGTTCAGCTGAGCATCCGTTATGGAATGACTCAATTTACAACCAGTGCTAGCAGACTATTATGGTACTATAACAGGGACCCTTGAATCCTGATCTTACCGAAGTGAACTTACCTGGAATCTCCAAGGAGGCAAAAACAGAGAAGAATTACACTGCTAAGCATAACATATTCGTTGCCTATTGTAAACACTTCAGTAGGTCATCCTGCACAAGTGTGTGCATTTTAAATCACGATTTCATCCAGTCAGTACACAGAGCCAATGCACCTCTCTTATCCTGCATACAGCTATCTCTCATGCAACCCCAGAGGCAGGAATGTTAGGGGTGGAGCATTAATAATGTACTTAAAACGTATTATAGAATCACTCTAGCCAAGTGATTTATAGTAAGTTAATAGGGTCTCCATGGGGTGTCTTTTACAGTGTGAGACTCCTCTCATGAAGTTTGGGCAGCCAGAACCATGTGGCTTCGCTTCATGGTCCTCTTGCCTAAATCTCATACTCAGAGTCTCTTATACCACAAGAGACACTTCCGTGGAGGCCATATTAACTGATCTTGTACTCAGCCTCACTCAGAAT
The DNA here is from genome assembly GCA_016271365.2 of Neoceratodus forsteri. Lineage (NCBI taxonomy): Eukaryota > Metazoa > Chordata > Ceratodontiformes > Ceratodontidae > Neoceratodus > Neoceratodus forsteri. The sequence continues at coordinate 49,191,674 of JADMNL010000031.1, read as the reverse complement.
GACACAGTCTACCCACTCACAATCATCCACTGACATACTCAGTTCCCCACCAATCTCACATCTGGGGTCATGCAAAAATGTTTATACAAATCAGAACTGAAATGGATAGTCTACAAACGACTGAGATACCTTAGAATATTTGTTTCCAAAGTTCAGCTGACTAAATAGGTTTCAGGTGTCCAAACTTAGACCCTAGTCTGATCTGTCCGACAATGGTGCTTAGCAGACCACATTGGACCACCAGCACTCGGACTGCAGTCCACCAATGGCCAGAAGGAAATCAGAGTTTGGATGTCTGACAACTGCTTAGCACTTAACCCTTTCAAGACTGAGTTGCTGGTAGTAGGTAGTGAGAAGCATATGAACTATTCTGAGGGACGTGAGTCTCCTCACTTTTGGTGGGGTGAGACGGTGGCAGAGGAAGGTCACAACATAGAAGTGGTTCTGGACAGTCAGTTGACATTTGTATCACATGTCCTTTGTTGTCAGGCCTGCTTTTCTTACCTACAAAATGTTACTAGACTGTACTCTCTGCTTTATCCTGCCGACCTTACCACACTGGTAAATAGCCTTGTTTTCTCGCATCTCGACTACTGTTGTGTGTTCTATGGGCTTATCTCGGGGTCAGTTGTGCCGCATGAAGCTAGTCCAGAACACATCAGCGAGGTTTCTAACCTCTGTTCGGCGGTCAGATCGTATTATATCATTGCTATGGGCCCTGGGCTGTCTGCCTGTTAGGTGGCGGACTGATTTCTAGGTTCTTTTGTTAATGTATAAAGCCCTGAATGGGCCGGGCCCCCAATATCTCAGCAAGCTCCTGACTCCATTCCTAGGCTCCTACTAGAGCTCTGCTATCCAGTGGATGGGGCTTGCTTAAAGTTCCGTCTGCTTGACTCAAGTCTGCTGGAGAGGCACCAGTCATCTGGAATACCCTTCCAGAAAGCATTTGCACTGCAAATTCAGTTAACATCTGTAAATGTAAACTGAAGAAGCACCTCTTGCTACTAGCCTTTGGGTGAGCTGATGTAGCAGTAGAAGTTGTTTGGATTGCATATTGTATTATAATATTATTTATCATATCTATTGTAGTTACTTGAGTATATTTTTGACTGTCGATTTATTTTCTTATTTTTGACCTCTTTGTAGAGGCAATGGAGGGATGCCCAATAAAAATAAAATTCTACTTCTACTACTACATACCAATTTTTTTATTTACTCATCCAGCAACTCCCTGCAGCTAGTTCCCTTCCTCTATATTTGTCTAAGGGTGTTCCATCCTTCGTGTTGTCCTTAAAATTATCTAACCAATCCTACCTCCCAGCTACACAATTCTCCCTGTTCTTTTGTGGGGAGAGGGGAGGGGAGAATAAAGGAATAATGCACGACAGGGTGGGTGTTATGCTGGGATAACATCCCACCTTGGGTGGTTGGGCCCGAGGCCACCGACCGAGGGCACCCAACACCCGAGAAGAGGCATAACACCCCCCCTGGAGGGCATTATTCTTATTATACAATGACTTATTGTTTTATAATTAAAAAAATAATTTTAAAGAATGTTTTTGTTAGTCTGGAAAAATATTTTTGTTTCTTGGAGAAGATGCAAATAATGATTGAGCAAATCATCCTAATCATCAACAGGGATGTTATGCCAGGATAACATCCCTGCTGTTATGGCCAACTGAACAATCAGAAGCCAGGATTCTTTCTTGCCATTGTATAATAAAGGAATAATATACCACAGGGTGTGTGTTGTGATGGGATAACATCATGCCTCAGGTGGCTAGGCATGAGGTTGCAGGTTGTGTGCATCCAACACCTGAGAAGTGACATTATCCCAGCATGACATACACTCTGGAGTGCATTACTCCTATTATACAATGGCTCATTTGTGAAGAAAAGAAAATAATAAAACCTACAGTTCAAAACACAGTTTTAATGAATTTTTCAATGAGTAGGAATACTCAGGAAAAAACAGTGCTTAACTGCCGATGTACTGCTTTGGTCAGTGGATGGTGCTGCTAGGTCACTCACCTGTCTGCTTAGTATGTTCTTTTTTCATCTGGTTCTCGTTCTCGTTCTCTCTCTCTCTCTCTCTCTCTCTCTCTCTCTCTCTCTCTCTCTCTCTCTCTCTCTCTCTCTCTCTCTCTCTCTCTCTCTCTCTCTCTCTCTCTCTCTCTCTCTCTCTCTCTCTCTCTCTCTCTCTCTCTCTCTCTCTCTCTCTCTCTCTCTCTCTCTCTCTCTCTCTCTCTCTCTCTCTCTCTCTCTCTCTCTCTCTCTCTCTCTCTCTCTCTCTCTCTCTCTCTCTCTCTCTCTCTCTCTCTCTCTCTCTCTCTCTCTCTCCTCTCTCTCTCTCTCTCCTCTTCTGCTATCCAGCTTTTGACTGTAGCTGTTAGTTCTCTGCCCCCATGCAGTTCACACATTAGTTCCCTTTATTGCTGTATTTTCCTGTTAATCACCCCTCCTTCCTGCCGCTCAACTATGCTAACTGGCACCCCCACCCACCCGCTTTCACTCGCGGTCACTCTGTTCTCTGTTTCTCATGGTACAGTCAGCACATTTGCCACTTAGTGTTTGCTTGAGGTCAGAGATCTGAATAACGGTTCAAAGTTGCGCTGCCGATAACTAAGTACAGCTCATGCTTACTTTGAAAAGAGTCAGATGCGCTCGCGCATGGATGTAAGGGGCAGAGCAGAACACTGCTGGCAGTGAAGCCGACTGGAGTGGCAGCTGTGCTTTAAAATCCTGTTTTTTTAAATTTCATACTGAACAGTATACTTTGTCCTTCTTTTAATCGCTCTCATGGCTTTCACGGAAAGTTTTGAACCACTCTCATGACCTTCGGGAGGAACAACAGGGACGGCAAATGGGGGAATGAAATGTCATATTTACTGATGGCGTTCCTTTAAATTTGATAGTGATGTGATTTTGGCAATTAAGTGGGGTAGAAGGAAACTGGGCGACAGGAAGTGAAAGTGAAAGATGGACATTAACTGTCACGTCTTTCAGTAAAGCCAGTTTACAGCCCAACCAGGGAGTGAGTTGGAAGGCCCATGAGCAGTGATATTTTTTTCTCAGGTGACTCGGTCATGTGTGCAGGGACTAGATCCATGATGTTATGCTAGGATAACATCACGGGTCCAGCCCCAGACTGACCAATTGGTGGCCATCATTCCTTCTTGCCACGGTATAATATTTCTTCTTTACTCCTTGGGACCTCCAGATCCATACAGATCACTGGCTGTGCTCAACTGGCACTCATTATTTCAACATACACTCCTTGGAAAGATGTACAAATGGGATTGTGATACAGGTGTGGGAAATGTGATGTACTTCACTGTGCACCACTAAGAAACATGCACAAGTACAAGTTGGATTGGAAACTGTGGTATCTTTACAGAGAATTGTAGTTACTTTATGGCTCACTAGTAGGAAAGATGTACAAGTTTAAGTGGGAACTGTGGTACTCAAATGTGGAATTGTGATTAATTCACTGTGTACTGCTTGGAAAGATGCACAAGTACAACCAGGAATTGTGGAACTTATGTGTGGAACTGTGATGATTTTACTGTGCACTGTCATGCTTGGACCACTGATTCTGATCCATGTATCAAATTTTTTTGTATTACATATAATTTATGTAAGGAAGGGCAGTCAGAAGATCCACAGTCTTGCTGAACTGACACATCCAAAACCCACCAGGGATGAGTTCAAAGAACAGGACATAGCTAAATCTGCAGCTATTTAAAATGCAATTTCTTTGTTAAATTTTCTTTAAACGCAGGAATCAAAGTATCCACTTTATAATGCCCTCAGGGAGATCCTTTGACTTGCAATAGTTGCCAGGAAGAACCTGTGTTGGGAGGGGTGTCAGAGGGAGCCCTTGAATTACATCAGAAAGACCTCTGATGCGTAGATAACAAAGATCCAGACGGATTTGGAAGGTCCAATACACATTCCCAGGATGCTCTGGAAGGACATCACATAAACTGTTTGTGTGTGTGTGTCAGAACAAAAACCAGTTCTGACCAGTTAACGTGAGAGGAAACTGAGTATGTCACTTATTTTTTTTAAATCTTGTTGGGACATCCTGTGCTGTAAAATATAACTTTTAATACTCCAAGGCGGAGTTTAATGACCTCAGAGAGGAGGCCGGCTCAGGACTGCTTTTATCCAACTGAGCAAGCCTTTGAGAGATGCATTTTATTTTATTTCTGACTGAGAGAAGAAGGACAACATCAGCACTGTAGGAGAGAAGTATTATGTGGATAAGAGAGCTTCGTTTGTACTTTAAAAACTTGTTTTGTTTTTAAGATTGTATGTGTTTGGGATATTTGTTCTGTATTTATTGTTCTGTTTTGATATTTTAAAGTAAAGATATATTTTACAACGGAGACTGCCTGGAGTGCCTTGACATTTCTTTTTATTTAAGTGGAGCTTTTAAAGGTTACAGTTAACACTGTGTATGGGCTTATCGAGATATCAAACTGGGAAATGGATAGAGTTCTCTAAAGTCTTGCAAAGAGTTCGAAGGGTTCATTTGAAAGACTTGGTTGGGTGCCCGTAGGCAAAGATATCTGGCCCCCGAAGACAGAATTATCTGAGCCTGATAATTGGGTACGCTAACAAGAGGTTATCAGTTTGAATCCCTCCAGAACTTAAGACTAAGGTGACTTGAACCCACAAAACAGACAAGAGGGTTACCTTGTTCTGTTCACTGTCCACAAATCATACGCTCAGAGGTTGGCACTTTGGGAGTAGAGGGCTGACTGGCTGAGTGAGTTTGTGACATGCACTACTAGCAAAGATGTACACATGGGATTGGGAACTGTGGTACTTATAACATAAGTACAAGTGGGAACTGTGGTACTCACACATCTTTCCTTGGAGTGCCTGCTGAAGTAATATGTGCTGCTGATGGTATACTCCAGGTAGGGCATTAAATATAAAGAGGTCCCCCCAAATGGTATGGGAAGTGGAGACCATACAGCTAAGTGCTGGGGGTGGGGTGGAATTGGGGGATGATTTTAAAATCAACCTTGTTCTGGGGAGATGGGTGAGTGCAGAACTGGCAGAGGGAGATATAGACCTGAATAACTCTGCTGTACCTCGCTCAATGCCGACTACCCATTAGACTCACTGGACTTTCTGCAGAAAATTCAGAATGCTGCTGTATGTTTGTTACCTGAGAGTGGTGAAGCTGCCCACTTTACTCCAGCATTGTGCAAACTTGTTTTCAAATTAAAGTGATTTTCTTACATTCAGTACTGCCTTACCCCATTCAATAGCTAATGGAGGCAAAATTAATCTTGTCCCACTTTTAATGTTTGATGCGGTGCCTGTATTTAGATATAAGAGATCATACTTTTTCCCTGACAACACTGGGCAGCCGATTCCTTTACTTCCCCATTCATGAACCCACCCCCACACTATGACGTCCGGCAAGGGAGAGTGCAGGGGCACCCCCCATTGAAATGAATGGGGCTTTATTTTGCGTCGTATTTAATACCTTATTGTGACAGGGTTGAATACGGCCCTGTCCCAGTTATGCAGAAAGTGTTTAAGTGCAAGGATCTGTTCTATTCTCTCCTTTTCTGTCTCTTCTCTGTCTGGTTGCACAACCAAATTTTCTTGTGAAACCTAGGACTTGATCACCCTGACAGTCTTGCAATTCTCTGCCTCTCAATGTCTCTCTACCCTCACTTGCTGTTCTATCTTTCTCCCCCACTTGCATATCTACAGGTATAAAAATTTATGTGAATCTTTTTGTGTAGATGCAGTTGATGCTGAGATCCCTTTGTTTAGGACTGTATATAGTTGTACTGTTAAAGGAAAGCTCTATTTTGCAGGGGCTCCCAACCCTGCAAATCTTACCCTCCGGTTTAGCTGTACTGAAAAAAGCAGCTTTTTCCTCATGCTGCAAAGTTGTTTATTTTAATTTGGAAAAGTCCGCAACCAGGAAGTATGGCAGACGCTTGGGCGGCTCCACTAACTGTAAGGTGCAGGCAGCACCGTGCATTTCAATACAAATGCATTGAAGCGCACAGTGCGGCGCGCACCATTACAGTTGATGGAGCCCGCCGCCTGACATACTTCTAGTGGCGGACTTTTCTAAATTAAAATAAACAACTTTGCAGCATGAGGAAAAGCCACTTTTCAGTACAGCTAGGATAGTAGCGGAATCCAGCCACACAAAGGCAAGGGTCATGGATTTCAGAAGGGTCAATTTTGCAAAGATGGAGGTATGTCTGAAGAAGCTCTAGGGGTAAAGTGGGAAAGGGATGTAGAGCAACAATGGGCACATCTTAAGGGAGCCATAATGGAAGCCACAAGCCTTTGCGTTATGCAAATAAGTAAAACAAAGAGGAAGAAAAAGCCACTCTGGTTCTCACTGGAAGTGGCAGGGATGGTGAGAGGAAACAAGACAGCATTCATAAAATACAAAGAAACACAGAAGAAGGAAGATATAGGAATGTATCTGGAAAATCTAAAGGAGGCGGGGAAAGCAGTCAGAAAGGCCAAGGCATAGACAGAATAAAAGAATAGCCAAGGCAATCAAAGAAGCATTTGTCCTTGCCAAATGTTTGCTTGCTGGCATTGACACTGGTAGTGTAGGAGTTAGAGATGCATAATAGGAATGGAGAGAAGTATTGAACTGAAGCCAAACCCACCACCACTCTGCAGAAGAAGACGGACAGGCATTGGGGTGTGCCTTCGATTAAATCAGGCATAACGGCCATGTTGTTTCATCACACCCTACCCTGCAGACACCGACAAGTGTCACAGTGTGGCTAGGAGTCTCTGGGCCTTATGCACACCCCATTCCATAAGAAATACGGTGAGATGGGTGCAGTATAGAAGAATGGGCTGAACTTTGGGGCCTGTCACTGGCTGCAGGGTGTGTGTGTGGGGGTGGAATGGCAGGAATATTACAGGCGACAATCCCAAGTCACACCCCTGATGCCTGTCAGTCTCTACAGGATGGGGCGTTATGGTTGAAAAATTTTAAACATGTTTGGTTTTTGTGGCCCCCACCTCATGAACAGTGGCAATATCAGTTCGTTAGCAGAAAGCTGATTTTGCACAGCAACTACGCCATTTGGCACCACTAGTGCGAAAACACATTTCAAACAGGATGTGAAAAATGACAGCTGTACTGTTCATGGGGAGGTGTAAAAATGGCAATGTTGAAAATCTGCAGTGAAAATATAAAAAAACTGGTGATGTCACGAGTGTGCATAGAAACTGCACAAAGCACATCCATAAAGTAATTAGTTTGGGGATTTTTTACAGCAGATTGTCAACACAGGCATTTTAAGACCTCTGCGCATGAACAGTGTTACTGTGATTTTCTTAATCTGTCCCGAACATTGATTTCGCACACCGACTGCACCATTGTGCGCTACATGCCGAAAACAAATTTTGGACAAGATGTGAAAAATGACTGCTGTTCTGCTCATAAGGAGGTGCGGTAAAATGGCAATGTTGAAAATCTGGAGTGAAAATATAAAAAATTTGCGAACTTACGAGCGTGCGTAGGAACTGCACAATGCATGCTCATAACACAGACATTTTTGGGAATTTTTTCAGCATATTTTCAGCTTAGTGTTTTGGGGGGCCTACCTCATAAACTGTGCCAATGTCATTTCATTACTCAGTCCTGAAAGGTGGTTCCGTGCAGTGACCGCAAAATCACCTTTCGGGACAGAATAACAAAATGACAGTGACTGAGTTCATGAGGTGGGGCCCCAAAAACCCCATGTTAAAAATTTGGTGAAAAAATTCCCCAAAATGGCCAAGACATGCACCAAAGTTGACAAAAAAACATTTATGCCATTATACAGCTTACCGGCACTTCTTCAGTTACGATCAGCTTTGAAGAGCACAGACGTGTTCCCAGTCCATCGAAAATCATTGCGCTGGGCTCCGGAGGCAAGTATGGAGGAGTGTGGGGAGGTGGGTGGCGCGGGTTGGGGGGCAAGACAGTCAACGAGGGCCTTTTTTTTTTTTTTACAGTTTATTTTTTTTCCTTTTGCAGGAAGTCAATGCGGGACCCTTGCCACGCCGGGGTGGGCTCCCAGCATGGCAGCTGAAATGGGTATTTTTTGGGGGGTGGCAGTGGAGCTGACAGGGGATTGGGCACCTCCATCGGCCATACAGACTTTTGCCATGCTGGGGTGGACTCCCAGCGTGGCAACTGGAAGTTGTGTTTTTTTGGGGGGGCAGGGGAGAGTGGAGCCGATGGGGGATTGGGCACCCCCAGCGCCTATATGGACATTTGCCACGCTTGGGTGGGCTACCAGCGTGGCACCTGGAAGTGTCTTTGGGGAGGGCAGCAGACAGACATTTGCCATGCTGGGGTGGGCTTCCAGTGTGCCACCTGGAAGTGTGTTTGGGGGGCAGCGGAGCTGACAGGGATTGAGCACCCCATCAGCCATACGATTGTCACGGGGGCTTGTAAAACCTTATGCCTGGGTGGGCTCCCAGTGTGCACGTGATAGGTGTGGTGGGGACGACTGTCATGACAGTTCAGATGCAGTGGGATGAGTAATTTGCATACTGCCAATGGCAGTATGCAAATGCCTGCAGCGTGTTTTCTTTAGAACTGCACGCCACTGCATCTGAACGCTGTCAGACAGCTCAGACATTCATTGATGTGGTGCAGCCGTGCCTGCAAAAGGGAGCAGGGCATTGGAAGTGGAAGAGGCACACCTACAAAAACTCGTATGGTGACACTATGTTTCTTGCACATGCATACAAGCAAACATAAAAAGGAGACAAGATCTTCTTTAGATACATTCGAGAGAAGAGAAAAAAAATGAGGTGGGATTGTGAGTCTAAAAAGGGAAGGGAAGGGGGTCAGCAGAAGGGGACCAGGAAAAAGCAGAAATCCTGAACAAATATTTTTGTTCAGTGTTCACGATAGAAGAGGATGGGGTGGGACTGCAGCTGGGTGTAAGAAGTACCAAGAGGAGGAGTGTAGATACCAGTCCGTTCACAGTAGAGGAGTCCTAAAGGAATTAGAAAACTGACAATAAATAAAGCATTGGAGCTGGACAAAATACATCCCAGAATTCTAAAGGAAATAAAAAAGGATCTAGCAGGACCACTGACAGCCTTGTTCAACAAATCATTAGAAATGAGTGTGGTTCCGGCAGACTACAAGAGGGCGAATGTTGGCCCTCTCCATAACAGCGGGAGCAAGGAGGATGCTGGTAACTATAGGCCAGTCAGCCTAACCTCAGTGGTAGGAAAATTGATGGAATCATTATTCAAGGAAAGGATTATGACTTACCTTGAATCCAGCGGACAGCAGGATCCAAGACAGCATGGTTTTATGACAGCCAGGTCTTGCCAAACAAACCTGACAGATTTCTTCAACTGGGTGACAAGGGAGATTGATCAGGGAGGGGCAGTAGATGTGTCCTACCTGGATTTTAGCAAGGCCTTCGATATTGTTCCACATAAAGGCTAATAAACAAACTGAGCAGCCTGGGAGTCTGATCCGAGGCTGTTAACTGGATCGAAATTGGCTGAGTGGTAGGACACAAAGAGTGGTAGTGACCAGAGTTCAGTCCGTAGAAGGAGGTGACCAGCAGGGTGCCTCAAGGATGAGTGCTGGGCCCAGTCCTCTTTAATGTCTTCATAAGCGACATTGCAGATGGGCTGGAGGGGAAGGTGTGCCTCTGCAGACGACACAAAGATCTGCAATAGGGTAGACACACCGGGGGGGGTGTAGAAAGAATGAGAAGGGACCTGAGCAAGCTGGAGGATTGGTCAAATGTATATTAGTTGAGATTCAACGCAAAGAAATGCAAGATTATGCATTTAGGTCACGGGAACCCAAGAGAGGAGTACTCAATGGGGGAGGGGGGTACTGTTGGCCACCAAACAGGAGAGGGATCTAGGAATATTTATATCTGAGGACCTAAAGGTGGCTAGACAGTGTGAGAAGGTGGTTAGAAAGGCCAGTGGGATGTTGGGATGCATAGGGGGAGGCATCACAAGTAGAAAAAAGGAGGTGGTTATGCCATTATACAGATCATTAGTGAGACCTCATCTGGAGTACAGCGTCCAGTTTTGGAGGCCGCATCTCAGGAAGGACAAAGGCAGAGTGGAGGCAGTCCAAAGAAAGGCTACAAAAATGGTACAGGGGCTGCACCAAAAGCCATATGAGGAGAGGCTGAAAGGTATTCTCTAGAGATATGAAGAGAAAGGGGGGCATGATAAAAGATGTATAAATACCTTAAAGAGATCAATAAGGTACAGGAGGGTAGCATCTTTCAGAAAAGAAGATGGACAAGAACTAACGAACATGAGATGAAGTTGGAGGGATGAAGAATTGGGGTAATGTGAAGAAGCATTTCTTTACAGAGAGGGTGGTGGATGCTTGAAACAGCCTCCCCGTAGGAGTGGTAGGGGCAAAAACAGTGGAGAAATTCAAAAATTCATGGGACACACACAAGGGAACCCCAGAAAAAAGGGAAGAGTAAGAAAGCCACAGATCCACTACAGTCCGTAGCATAAGTTAAAGGTAGAAAAATGGTCAGACTATGTGGGCCAGGCAGTCCTTTATCTGCTGATAAATTCTATGTAGCTATGTATCTAAGTTGTAAAGACATCAAAGAGGACTGGTCCCAGTACTGAGCCCTGTGGCACCCCGCTGGTCACCCCCCCCTTCCCCACAGTGACCTCCCCTTTATCACTACCCTAGAACACCCTTTGAGATACAGATATTCAAATTTCTGCAGAATTCCTCAGACACAGAGTTCATCCCTTCATATACACAACAGAAGGCCTTATATGGAGCCACACTCTTTCTATTTGTGACAGAATACATAGCTGAGACTGCCCTGGCATGAGTCACCAAAGCAACACCAGAAATTAAAGGGACACTGTCAACCCTCTTTATATCCTATTATTTCTAGCTGAAAACTCCCATTTTTATTTTTTTTTTTAAATAATTTGTTTATGCTCCCTCCAAGGTGCTGCTGAACCCTCCACCAAACTCCCCAGCCCCGGCACCCAGAACCCAAGGACTTAACTCCAGCAGCGGCTCTAGCCACAAATGGTTACCAGGGCACAGCCGGGGCACAACAGATGGTAGCCAGGGCACTGATATATTGTTACTATGGGGGAAGCTCTGCACCATATGGGGCACCAACTGAGGCACAACATTTTTTTACCAGGCACGTGCCCTGGTGTACAGCCGCCACTGCTTAACTCCTCCCAGGCATCCCCACAGCTTACCCCCATGGCGGGGTTTTGCGTAGTGCTGTGCTGCTAGAATCTGGATCTGACATGGACCCTCAGCCCAAACTCCCCAAGGCTTGAACCCGCCCCGTGGCGGAGGTCAGATGACAGGCTCCACCCGCCCGACAAACGGACCCGGAGCAGCAGAGGGTCCCCAAAGTCCAGTGTGGAGCTCTTGGGAGGCCGTATCATCCAGGCAGCACCAACCATTTTATTGCTCCAAGAGGATGGCTGGATGTACAGTGCTGTCATGGATGCACCCACACAAGCCACTGCATGTAAGGTGTCGATGGCCACCACCTCACCAAACCCTGTGGTTGCACTGATAACCTCCAGCCACTACCAGGAGTCACATCAGCACCTGGAAATCCCAACCCTCCCCCTCAGAGGAGAAAAGTCATCCTCTGGATGCTTAATCCACCTCCCCTCGGCCAGCCCCCGGCGAAAGGAGTCCACCACCAAACCCGGGTCACCAACGTGGTGGGAAAACCTACACTTTATGATTGCTTGCCTTCTCTAAAATTCATTGAAGTTGCTGGCTGTGTTCTCTGCTTCCTTTCTTAGTAGAACTGAACTGCATGGTAATAGTGTAACTATACCCAACTTTGGTTTGTTTCAAATCCTTGATCAACTCTTACTTCATACTTCCTGAACAGGAACATCCCCCCCCCCCCCCAACAGCGCAGCTGCTCATGATGCAATAATCTCCTCTCTTCACACTGCATCATGAGTAACCAGACTGTTTTGGGGGTGTTCCTAGTTCCAGAAAAGATGCAGTAACAGTTGATCAAGGAATGTAAACAGGCAGGTTTTGTGTGGTAACACCAGTATAGCAGGCAGTTTGTTTTTCACTTTTAAAAAGAAAAAAATGGAATTAGAATCAAATAACGAGCCACATCAGCAATCTCTACAGAATATAAGCAATCATAAAATGAGTTTTTGGAATCTAGGGGCAATTTCAGGCCTAAGGGAGTTGACAGCGTCCCTTTAAAACTGTAACTAGTACGTCAATTTTTATTTGTTTATATGTGTAGGGACAGTATCATGACAGGAAAGAATATTTAATTATTTATTTTACAAAATGTAAGGGTGTTTTACTTTTTTGGGCCTTGTTGAAGGCTTTCAGTGAATAAAGGTGGCAGCCATGTTTTAGATGCCAATCAGGGATGAGTGACGTGGCTCATGAATTTGCTGTGTGATTGGCCCAAATTCCAAATCCCACTGCTTGAATTTATACCAACCTGGGTATTTCTGGGGAATTAACATATGGGCATCGTAACTTATTAACCAATCAGGAAGCAGGAAATTTCCAGCCCATTTGAGAAACTATTTTTATGTAGTGAACACTGCTTGGAGTATCTGATGAGAAGGACACTTTATACACTTTATTCAGTGCCTTCTCCTACCACTTCCCCAAACTATGGAATTCTCTCCCCCTCTCCATCTGCTCTGCCTCTTCCCTATGCTCTGTCTCCTCTCTTCAAGTTCCCCACTAAACCCTACAACTGTCCCTGACCCCTCCGTACCTCTTTTTCCATCTTTCCACTCCCTTCTCCTCCTCCCCCTTGCCTTGTCTCCTACCCTCTCTACTCTTTTTTTTCCAACTATTTTTCCCTCCAGTCATGGCTCATGGAACCTCTCTCAGGCATCCGGTCTGGTTCCTGCCCGCCTGAGGCACCTCCGTACTGTGCCTCCTCTCTCCCCCCCCTTCCTGCAGCCAGCACCCCCGGTCGCACCTCCTCTTAAGCGCTGTTGTACATCAGACTCCGGCTTGCAGGTAAGGGCCCAGGTGGAGGACCTGGAAGGCCAGTCGGAGAGAGCATGGCAGTGGGCATAGGGGACAGATGCTGTTGCCTGTCCCACGAGCTGGTATTTTCCCTTTTCTGTGCTCTCCCCCCGTACATGGTGCACCCCCAATGCTCTGGCACACAACAACCCTGCCTGTGTCGGCCACGCTAGTTACATGTCACCTGGCTTGCTGCAATGCCCCCCGGGTCTCCACCGGGGGTCACTGGCACACTGTGTCGTCCCCCCCTTGCATCCCGGGGAGGAGAGCACCACAAGGGCACTCATCCTCAACCCTACCTCTGCCGACCCCGGCCTCAGTTCGCTCCCAAACCCGGGTTGCCGTGTAGTGCGAGGTGTGGTGTCCAGCACCTCAGCCCTCAGCGCCACCAGGCCAGCTGCCCTCTCTACTCTTAACTCCCTTCCCTAGCTCCTGCTGCCAATACTGGTTCCCCAGCTCCAAACAGACTCTCCTAATATCTGCTGGTTAGCTTAGCTACTAGTGCCTGCATTTCTGCACTGTGCACTTCAACTGCATTCCTCCTGTTTTTCTACAAAACACATCCTGCCACAGCCATCTATGCCAACACAAGGCATAAATGAATGTTGAGGCTTGATTAGTGGCCTTTGCTAACCAAATGAAAATGATTAGCAACTGGTCAAAGCTGATTAGCAGTGGGGGTCCAGAATGTGGGGAGCGACTAAAAATAATGAATAGTGCCATTTAGCATTCCGAGCCCTCGGCCCTGAAGAAATTCGATTAGCACCTACTGGGAATCAAAAACGAAACTGATTCGCAATTGCCAGTTTTTGATTTGCAAATTGCAATGCGAACCTGCTTATTTTATGCTTTGCAATGTACATAATTTGTTTTTTAATGCCTCTACGTTGCTTATTATATGATGAGTATGTGATGTTACTATATTTTTGTCTGCTATGTAATTCAATTCTAATTATTCTTAATATCCCTTCACTACACCTCCCCCCCGAGACACATCTGGAAACGAGCTGTTACCAGCGCTGTGTGTCTTTCCTAGTGACACTTCTGAAATAACTAAATAAATAAACTTAAACCCATGTTTAGGGGAGCAGGGAGTTCAACCTGATTTGTGATGAGACATATAGATACAGACTCTTTACAGATGCACTGCAAGGTTTGCACAAGCTATTTATACAGAGCTGAAATATATATATGTAAGCCCCCATGAGGCTTACCAGTATGCCCATAGTACAGTGGGCTGGGCGCCAGGATCCGTGATGTCCTGGGTGGGGCCTGGACCATGCTATAAAAAGGGGAGTTGGCACAAAGTTCAAGGTCTTTTCTTCGAGGTTGCCAATACATGGGAGTGTCCGGGGTGGTAGAAAGACCCATGTAGGCTTCTGAGCCTGCGGGTTCCTGGCCCCCATGTATCAAAGTTCATCATTGAGGTTGAGTGTGGAGGAACAAGGACCTACGGGTATTTTCCGCACCCCCAACCTGCAGTGGGGCCCTATGCCGAAGAGGGGAGCCAAGGCCCAAGGTCGGAGGTCTGCACCATGACCCTTGGCACCGGGACAGGCAGGCATGGGAGCACTCACAAAGTTGAAGAGAATGGTGTCTGCCATGGCTCGGGGACACAGACTGAAATGAGAAATTGTGCTGTGAGAGGTGTGTGGTAGCAGTTGAGATCCACATAGCCCTGGCTGAGCTGTGTCCACTGTGAAGATGAGGTCTGCCACAGCTGGACCATGTAGTTCCTCCATGCTGCCAAGTTTGGGATGTGCAGTGGGAGACTTAAGTGACTTTTCGCACTGAGGTATTGGTCCAAGTAAAGCCAGTGCTGGAGAGAGACAGAGACAGAGAAGGGACTGTCTGGAAACTTTTGGGGCAGTAAAATTCTGCCGTCCGCAGAGGGTTGCTGCCATCAAGATTGGGAGCTAATGAGCTCTGTGGAGGGTTTGCCTAATTAATCTACAGATTCTCCCCCTAAGGTTAGTGCACTTGGCTCTTGCCACAGATGGCCAAAAGATGCTGAATAAATTGCTCCCCACCGCTCCATGGGGCCGTTTGTTGAAGAAAGTTCAGACTGTGACTGTTGTCCTCTGGGAATCAAATAAAACAAGTTTTCTTCTTTTTACTCTTAGTCTGAACAATGGACTCTATTCTGAAAAACCATGAACCCACTTGTGTGAATGAATGTGTTGTTGATTGCTAACAAGTTTTGCCCCCCAGTGCATGCTGCAAGCACCCCGGTTGTGAATACTGCACCCCCTCTTGACGGAGCTCATCCATGACTTAGCAAGACCCGCTGAAACTAGGTATTAGTCACTTCATCTGTTTCTGGACTATGCAGTCTGGCTGTCATCCCCCCTTCCTCACAGTGCAACACCATGTATACCCCTAGACCTGGGGAAGGGGGCTTACATATGCAAATAAAGGCATGGGCCAGGACTCATAAAACTTTGCCCTGGTGCAAACCTAGTTTTGCACAAGCAACAGGGTTTTATGCGAGTTGGTATTCATAGAGACCGGTTTGTGCACAAACGGGTTTACACTAGGCAAAAGTGTGAAGGGGTTAGAATGCAAATAATGGGGAGGGGACCTGAACATCGCGCAGTCCAATTCACAGAGCATTTGCACCATGTGAGAGCCCTTGCACGGAGCAATATACCGACTGAGACCTTGCCTTATCCTGCAAAATCCTAGTGGTTGTCTGAGGTACTGCGGTGCCCCCACCCCCCGTCTGACCCGAGCACAATAGTCCCTGCTGTCCAGTGGCCACTTCTCCTCTTCAATGTCTGACATTTTCCTGGCATCTTGTGGTCCCCCACCAGATGTCCATTCATTAGAGATTAAAGTCTTCCCTGGTGTCCAGTGGTCTCCCCCGCCAATCACCAGCCTGATGCTATTATTAAGAAATTTCTCCCTGGTGTCCACTGGTTCCCCCCGCCAACCTGCACCCATGCCCGATCTTCATGTAATATTCCCTGAAGTCCAGTGGTCCTTCCCCATCCTGATCCCCTGTATAAAGAAATGTCAACAGTCCCTGGCATCTAGCCAACCTCCCTCCCTATCCCTGCTCCCCTGTTCAATGAATGGACACAATTCCCTTGCACCTAGTGAACCCCCACCCCAGCAGGTAGTGCCCCACCACACTCCCCCACATCCTGACCCGAGCTGACTGGCACAGCCCTCTGCTCTCCACCACGGCCAGCCGCTGACTTGAGTTGTCAATGAGCTTGTACTGTATACAATATGCATTCACTGACTGACAGCTGAGCTGGCTGTCAATCAATGAGCGTGTACTATATACAGCATGTGCTTGCATGAGCGATCCTGAAGCATGAGTGCCCCAAAGCAGGAGTGTGGCATCTGACTAGGTGGCATCTGCAGGGCATCACCGGGGGGACAACAGGCCATGCAGGGCAAGGTATAAAAATCTCAGGAGTCACAGATGGCATAGGATACCAAAGGGAAGTGACTGTGAGCTGACTGGGTGGGGGGACCCAAGGGTGCGACTAAACCCGTGTAGGAGAGTAAGAAAAATGGACAGACGTGGGGGATGGAGAAGGGCAAGGCGGTGGGGAATGGGTAGCAGTGGCAGGCCAGAAGGAGAGCCAGGACGAGTGGTAAGCTGCGATGGGTGTGGGGTGGCCATCTTCTTGGGGACTGCTTGGAGGATAGGAGGTTGTATGGTGTGTAGACAGATGGGGTAACTTAGGGAGGAGGTTGACAGGCTGAGAAGGGAGCTCAGTAAGTGGGGAGGGTGGAGCAGGGGGAACAGCAGGGCCAAGGGACAGAAGGACCTCACAGTAGACACAAAAGGCAAACAAGGGGGATTACTAGGGAGATGATTCAGAGGGCAGACCGCACTACCACTAAGGAGCAGCTGAGACAAGACATGAGGCCGAATATCAGAAGGAGGTCAAGATACAAGGAAGGAGGAAAAGGAGCAGAGCATGGTTTTAGATCGCAGGGAGGAGGGAATGGGGATGCTTGAGATAAAGAAAGGAGGATAAGAACAGGTTCTCGATGCTACCAAGCCTGAGCAGCAACAAGGAGGAAGGCCAGCTGCAGGGATTGCAGGGGAATGAGACAGTAGTGTTGGCAGGAGCACTAGTAAAGAGTCTAAACACAGGGTCAGCTCAGGAGAGGGAAAGGAGGGTAGTGGAGGAGGGTGGCAGAAGGTGGGACAGAGACTTGGGAAAGTGTGGGGAGACAAGGAAGGGTATGGAAAGGAGGGGGCACCCAGTCAGGACAGGAGGACTAAGAGGGAGAGAAGAGGGTCGATTGTAAAAGAAGGAAAAGATTAGGGAAGGAGGCACTAGTGCATGGAGGTAGGAGGCACTAATACAGAGCAGAGGGGTCTGAATCAGGTAGGGGGATGCAGGTAGGGATTGGTAGGAGCAAGGACACAGCTAACATGGGCAGCAGCAGGGGAGCAAGGGGTTCTAGGGCAAGGGTACAATGGGGATCAAGTGAGGCAGAGGGCTCTCTGGGATGGAATCGGGGCAGGAGACCAGGAGTGGGTGCAGAGGAATGGGTTGCACCAGGAGGTGAGCAAGATAAGGAGGGAGAGTCATCATCGAGAGTTCAATACTAAGGTGTAAGATGGGGCAGAGGAGCCAGGAAGAGCACATATGGATGGAGTGTATTTAGTAAAGTACAGTAAGTAAGTAAAAATGTATTTGTTTAAAGCGCCCTTCCTGAGCTCAGGGCGCTTTTACAATAATTCACACAGCTTAAATACAATACAATTTAAAATCAACAGAACCAATAACAAATCAGTAACAGTCAATTATCAAAATCCCTGAGAATGCAGAGGCTATTTGCACGAGTTAAAAACAGTAAGGGTGACACCAGAAAATTATTGTTCACTCAATACAGGAAACTCTAAAATCACTAAAACAAGCTTATTCTGCAATCTAAAAGAAACTTGAGTTTCATCTGGCCCATACCAAAACAACTATAAATCACTATTTTCCTACCTTAATAATAAAAAATAAATAATAGACACATGGGGCCCCTATGCATACATGACACAATTATATCTACAGACAGAGATATGGCAGACACATTTAACAAGCAATTCTGCTCAGTATTTACCAATAAAGAGGTTCCTAAACGATTCAAACCCGCGAACAATGTTACCCCCTCTTACATCATCACCGAGGATGATACACTAAAAGCAATTTTATCCCTAAAACCTAATTCCAGTCCAGGTCCTGATAACATCAGCCACCGATTTCTAATAGAGACAGCTGCTGCTACTACTAAACCACCCTCAATTATATTCAACAAATCCTTATATGAGGGAATTATCCCTTAGGACTGGACAATGGCTACTGTAGTCCCAATCTTTAAGAAGGGTAACCATTCTAGACCAGAAAATTACCGTCCGATAAGTCTGACTTCTGTTATAAGCAAGATCATGGAGAAAGTTAAGAATCTACTAGAGCACAAATCTATCGGGGGTAACTTGACTGACACTACACAACATGGCTTTAGACAGGGATACTCCTGTACTACTAACTTGGTTTCCTTTTATAATCATGTCAGTACGGCATTGGATAATGGCATCCCTATGGATGTGATACTTCGACTCACAGTAGAGCATTCAACAGAGTCCCTCATGACATCCTACTTGACAAAATGAATGATATGGGATTCTCTTACTACATAATCAACTGGGTGTCCGGTTGGTTGAATGGAAGATATCAGCAAGTCAGAATTGATGGCTCACTTTCCCACCCACTGAGTGTGACCAGCGGGGTCCCACAGGGGTCTGTGTTGGGACCCACCCTGTTTAACATCTTTATTAGTGATCTGCAGGCTAGCCCTGAAAATGTTCTCTCAAAATTTGCTGATGACACTAAGCTGTGTGGCTCTGTTCTTACATCGACAAACAGAGAATCCATGAGGAATAACTTAAAATCAACTTCAAGAATGGGCAGTTTTAAACAAAATGACACTCAACTCAGACAAGTGTCATTTGGTAAGAACAACCCTAGGCACACTTATTTTCTGAACAGTGTGGCCCTTCATGTGTCACCATTAGAACGTGGCCTCGGGGTAATCATTAATAATAACTATCCTCTAGTGATCATTGCAGGATGATAGCTAGGAAATCTAATGCCTTGCTCACTCAAATCCAACTTTCGTTTGTGTCTAGGACACAGGAATGCATAATCCCCTTGTACAGAGCTTATGTCAGGCCCCATCTGGACTATGGATCCCCCTTGCTGGAGTCCCTACCTGGGACAGGACGTTGACAGGGTTGAGAGGGTGCAGAGAAGAGCCACAAGAATGGTCCCTTGTTTATCCGAACTTGACTACGAGGAAAGATTAAGAGTTACAGGGTTACACTCACTACGCACAAGACGTACTAGAGGTGACCTTCTCCTATTGTACAAAATCAAGATTTCTCAGGAGTTAATGCACCACTGTGGCTTACATTTCTTCCAGCTGGACTTCCCACGGTATCATAACAACCAGATATTTGTATCTAAAGCTAAAACAACAAAAGGTTAAACTACTTTACAGTAAGAACCCCCAAACTGTGGCATCTCCTTCCACAATACTTAGTGAACAGTAGCTCTAATACAGTCTTCAAAAAGGGGCTGGATTGTTGGCTCGAGTCTAACAACTTCAAGGTATAATTATCCCACCAATGTGGTGGGGAACAATTTCGATGGGCAGTAGCCTTCTTTTGTCCTTTGAAACCAAGTAAACCAAGTAATGCCTGATTAAATAGGAATGTTTTCAGATGTTTTTTAAATCCTTCCACAGTCAGGCTATCTCGTATCTGGCAAGGTAGAGAATTCCACAGGGTATGTGACATAAAGGTAAAGGATTTTCTCCAGATGTTTTTAGATATACCTTGTGAATCTTTAACAATCCCTCATCAGAGGATTGGAGTGAGCGGGAGGGGAAGTAAGGCACCAGGAGTTCTTTCAGGTAGTGAGGTCCCAAATTGTGTAGGGCCTTATAAGTCAGCAATGCAACCTTGAAGGTGATCCGCCACTGACGGGCATGACAACGGGAAAAGTGGGGCAGCATGTTAAGAGGGGGGGCTAGGGGGAACCTCATATCATGGTGCACCGGGGTACTAATGATCTGGAAGGAAATAGCTTGGAAGAAGTGCAGGAAAGATTCAAGGAACTAGGAAGGTTTTGCAGTAGAGAGGGAGGACACGATGCTCTAGAGATTCTCCCAGTGCCAAGGGCTAGCACGGCCAGGAAACTAAGAATCTCAGAGTTCAGTAAACGGCTGGGGACATGGTGTGAGAAGAATGGCTTACAGGATGACAGGCAGCATGGGCTTGTGTCTGGGAAATCATGTCACACCAGCCTGGTTGATTTGTTTGACTGGGTGATGAAGTCACTAGATAGGGGCCATGCAGCGGATGTCCTTTACATGGACATCAGTAAGGCATTTTACTCCGTGCCCCACAGAAGGCAGACCAGCCAGTTAAACAGCCTGGGAGCAGGGAGGAAGCCGGTCAGGTGGATCAAAAGCTGGTTTTAGGGCAGGCAGCAGAGGATGGTAGTTGGGGGAGAGCTCTCGGCACCCAGGGTGGTAACCAGTGGGGTCCCATAGGGGACCCTGCTAGGACTGGTACCATTTAACATATTTATAGCAGACATATCAAATGGAATAAGGATAAGATCAAGCTCTTTGCAGATGACACTAAGATCTATGGGAGGTGGCTAGTGAGGAAGGGGTGGGCACTGCAAGAGGATTTGGTGACACTTGAGTGCTGGTCAGCAACATGGCAGCTGGGATTCAATGCCAAAATGCAAAGTCTTGCACTTGTGTCAAAAAACCCAAAGAACAGCTACTGGTTGGGGGAGTGCAGTTGGCTACTTCAGAGGAGGAGAAAGATCTGAGAGTACTGGTGACAGGGGACATGAAACACTCGGCACAGTGCAGGAAGGCAGC
This sequence comes from Neoceratodus forsteri, assembly GCA_016271365.2. NCBI lineage: Eukaryota > Metazoa > Chordata > Ceratodontiformes > Ceratodontidae > Neoceratodus > Neoceratodus forsteri. The sequence continues at coordinate 49,170,718 of JADMNL010000031.1, read as the reverse complement.
TGCAAAGGCAAACAGAATGCTGGGATGCATTGCCAGGAGAATCACCTCTAGGAGGGAGGAAGTTATTTTGCCCCCGTACAGGTCCCCTGTGAGGCCGCACTTGGAGTACTGTGTGCAGTTTTGGTGCCCCTATCTGAAAAGGGACCTCGAACTACTGGAAGGGGTCCAGTGTAGGGGCATGAGGATGATCCTGGGGATGGGAACAAGACATGCAAGGAGAGATTGGGAGAGCTCGACATGTACATTGTGTCCATTCACTGAATAGGGGATCGGGGATAGGGAGGTGGAGTCCACTAGATGTCAGGGTCTGTTGATATTTCTTTATACAGGGATCAGGATGGGGGGAGGGACCACTGGACACCAGGTACTATTACATGAAGATCGAACATGGGTGGGAGTAGGGACCACTGGACACCAGGGAATTTTAATTACAGATCGGGCATGGTTGCAGGTGGGGAGGGACCACTAGGGAATTATATTTTTTCACATCAGGCTGGCAATTGGCAAGGGGGGGGCCACTAGATGCATGGGACACTTCTATATTTACAATTAGGCCGGTGATCGCTGGAAGAGGGGAGACCACTAACACCAGGTTCAACATTTATATTTGCTATCAGGCCGGCGATCAGCAGGGGGGCTAAACTCAGTGCAGCCTATGTAAATGGGCCCATAATGAGCATGCAAATAGCCACATAGCGCAGTGGGCCGAATAGGTTCATTTTCATGGCTTCTTTTGTGAATTCCAAACAGCACACCTGCGCTATTCATTGCAGAGCCATACTCCTGGCTGCATGTCAGGGCAGCGCTAGTGGGGTTAGCAGTTGTAGTAATGGGGTTAACGGTGACTCGTCCTGGCCCTGTTCATAGTCAGATAGCGCAGGTGCATTATCCAACTATGAATGGCAACTTTTAGCACCTGGGTAATTGCAAAGTGCAACGCAAACATCTGCATTGTGCTTTGCAACTTTTTGTGAATCTAGCCCATTGTCTGCCAACAATCTGTTGTGACTCTAGAAATCCTTCAGTGACAGTTTCCTATGACTGCTGTAAGTGAGTTAAAGATCAGATTTTTGATGGACCTGCCAGACGTTTCTCACACAAATACACACACTCTTACCTCTAACACAACTCTGCCACTTTACGCAGCAGCACGTGTGACCTACTGTTGAGTGTTTACTCAGTTTTCCAGTCAGCACAGGGGGATGTAGATGGAAGAGAACTCATTTTGTTGAAAGAGGATTTCCCTGTGAGTCTACTGCATCCTCTCCACCCCCCACTCAAGGCTGCTGTCGCAAGTCAAGTTTAATAATAAACAGATAAAAATGGTATTACTGTCAGCTTGTACAAGCTCCAGCCTGTTGGAGAGGAACACAAGGGAACAAACCAACTGCAGTGGCATTAAGCCCCTGAATGCCGCAGCTGAAATGCTGCATTACTATACATGGAAGTAATAATGTAACATAGAAGGACAATATGGGCTTCCAAGAGCTTAACAAAGAGACATGTCAGGAAGTCAGATGCCAGGGATCCCACTAATTAATGAACTGTTCTCACTCAGTATCTCTAGACGTGTTCCTAGTAAGAAAGGTTGGGGTGTTGATGATGCACTCTAAGACTCAAACTGTAGCTGGATTTGAAGGTTACAGGTTCATATTCTGCTTAGGGAAAAAAAGGATGCACTCCATCCAGACCCCACCCCCACATGCAGCCTGACCTAGTGGCCAGTGCGCGGGGAGAGGCAGAGCTGTTGGCTGGAACATATACTACAAGGTGTTTGTATCCTAGTTTATACAGTGTTTTCCAAACAGAGACTCAAAGACCTTTCCAAAGACTATGAAAATGTGTAGTAAATAACATGCGGTGAGCTTAGTTAATTTGTAAAATTCACTGAAATGAAGGCTTGGGCCCCCTCCCCAACAGAGCTGAGTAGCATGACAGGCACTAAAACAAATTCTGAGCCTGAAAAGGCACATGAATAGAAATGAGTCGGGTTGTTGTCTGTCCTGGTCTGATTAATCTTTATTGTGTTACACTGTCCGGACAAAAAAAATAAGAAAAATTGAACAATATAATCATTTTTTTGTTTGTTTACATAGTATGGTTTATTAAAAATTTTGAAACAACAAGAAGGAACAATACAGAACAATAACAAATGAAACCAGCATGCATGTTCAAAAGATATTGCCCCACCTGCCCTCACAATCGCAGTACAGCACCAACGGAGGCTGATGAAATATATGTCAGTAAGCAGTTCCATACAGGAAACAGTGAAGCTAAGAACAAGTTTAATAATAAACAGATAAACTATCTAAGTATGAGTAAAGGAAACAACTGAACCAACCTAAAGTCACGAAACGGATAAAAGCATGTTTAATGCCACCCACCATCTGAAATATGGTTGAGGAATCTGGTGGATAAAGCATATCATTTTTTCAATGTGGAGGACTTCCAGAATACCACTGTGCCACTCCTGATAGGTAGGGGTCTCATCGTCCATCCCACGTTTTTGTATGATTTTTTGGCAATGGCAGCGATCAGGTAAATTTAATATCTCCTTGCCCGCATGACGTGGTGTAAATTGAGACCCAGGAGACAGCTTTAAGGTATAAAAGCTGTCTCAAAGACTAGCAAAGGGTTCATATGTTTTTGAATGGCTTCCCAGAGTGGTTGGGCCTTTTGACAGTGCCCATGCCGTTTCCACATCTAGTACATGTGTCCGTATCTAAGAGCCCCATTTTGTGGAGTTTTTGGGTGTGTAATACATGTTATTAGCTATTTTGTACTGCATAAACCTTAAGCCATCAAACTTTATGTATTTGTAGATATTTTTCCACATTTTAGCCCTGACCTCCAGAAGTGAGATCTCCTGAAATTCCCTTGCCCGGTAATTACATATGTTCCCCTCCCAGGAGTGTATAAGTGCACTAGCTTTTTATATATCAGGGAGATGGAGTGTCTCTGAGCTGAGAGTGCCCCCAACTCATCCCAGACAGGGAATTTGCATATATATTCCAAGGCCTGGGGCCTAGTGAGTGAGCTAGCATATGCTGGAGTTGGAGACACGGGAAGACAGATTGTGGTATGGACTTCGTTTCTTTTGAAGCATTCAAAGGGGATCAGATTGCCGTCCTCCATCAGGCAACTTACATGTTTTATATTAGTTTGGCCGAAGAAGGTGGGTGAGATCAGATGCCCTTGGATCTGAAAACTGGGGTAGGCTGCAATGGGCTGAGTGGGGTCTAGAAGTGGGGTAGTGCCGAGCAGTCTGTGTAAGAGTTTGCTTACCAGAAGAGAAGTGCCCACAGGGGTAGACTTCAACAGATTTGGCATCTTGCTAAAGGGGATGCTAAAAAGAGCTGTAATATCAATTTTTGCTTTGTGACACAGATCCAGTTCCATCCTCTTCCATTGTGGGAAGTAGGCTGCAATGGGCTGAGTGGATTCTCACCCTCCTGTAGATGCCCCCCCCCCCCAACCAGGGGAACTGGCTTGCATGCACAGATAGACAGTACAGGTGGAAATCGGGTAATTATAATCCTCCTTGACCCTTGGAGAAGGCGAGCTGCTGATAGGTTCTTTTGGGTTTCTTGCTGCCCATAAGAAATTTGACAGAAAGGATTTAAATTTAGTGAACCAGCTTCACTGAGCTAGTGCCCCAGTCATTCCTTAAGGGGAAAAGTATGCGGTAAGATGTTCATAGAATCACAGAATCATAAAAGCTTGACGGCAGAAAGGACCATACCGCCCATCTAGTCTGCCCGCTTCCCTACACCTCCCACTCCTGCCAGCCTCCCGCCTCCCCATACACAGCCCCATATGCTTGTCCCATGCCATCTTGAATTCTTACACTGATTTAGCCCCAACTACTCCATCCGTAGTCTGTTCCAGGGCTCCACCACCTCTCCGTAAAAACACCTCTCATATTGCCCTTGTATCTTTTTCCTTACAGTCTGAGGCTGTGCCTCTAGTTCTGACTCTCTCCTTCCTCCTAAGTAAACACTCTTCTCCCACTTTATTGAGTCCCTTTACATATTTAAAAGTTTCAATCATGTCTCCCTTCCTTCCTTGTCTCCAGCGCATAATGTTCATTTTAATTGTAATACATTCCCAAAGCATTAAAGAGCAACTGTCATGGTATGTGGCAGAAAGCAGGCAACATATATTGTGAGGTTGCCTGCCCTGGGAGCTATTTTATCACTAACATGATGTTTTCTGCTTTTAAAAAAAGTTCTAGGGGCCAGCCTGGTGGTGCTGAGGGTTCAGGCGCTGGACGCCAAACCTCGCGCCACACCGGCGACCCGGGTTTAGGAATGAGCCCAGGCTGCTGGGGGTTGGCAGGGGGGAGAGTGGATTGAGCGTCCAGAGGACTGCTCTCCTCTCTCGGGGTGGGGGGATCCAGAGTTTGTCTGGCACCACAGCAGCCCCCGGTGGACACCGTAGGCACTGCACTGTTCCAGGGCACGCTTAGAGGGCATGCAGAGTTGCGACGGACATCCCTGGTGTCTCTGCACGCTCAGGCTCTGCATGGGGGAAGGCATAACCATAAGCAGAAAAATCCCCATCCCCGGGGATAGGTGACAGCACCACCTCCCACAGACACACTCCACTAGCTGAACTCTCTCTGCTCCTGGGCCAAGCCCAGCCTGGTCTGAATTGTAGATAGAGCGCCCTGGGCAGATAGGGCAGCCCTACCTGGGGGCTCAGAGCCGGGGGGACAGCCAGGCTAGTGCCAGGAAATGGAGGGCTTTCAGGCTCGGAGGTAGTGCTCGGGACCAGTGGATGCCTGAGAGAGTTCCCCGGGTGATGGTGCCATAAAAAGAGTTAAAAAAAAAAAAGTTATAACCTCCATAAAGCCGGTTTGTGACTTCCTGGTACAAGCCGAGTGGCCATGTTTCTGGCCCACCCTAAAACTGCAGTTTGATGACACGAGTTAGGGAACAAGGCTGCAGGCAATCTGCATGAATACAGTAATAGGATCAGTGAGGGGTGCCACCTAAATGTACTTTAGATTACCTTTGCTGGCAGATATACATGTATGGGGCTATAATACATGCTAAAAGGCACAGAGCCACAGCTCCACCTGTGGTCAGTGCCTCCCCTTCCCTAGGGGGCACCGATCCATACTCCATCTGTGATCAGTGTCTCCCTTCCCCTAAAGTGCACTGACCCACAGATCCACCTGCAGCCAGTGTCTCCCCTCACCTAAGGGGCACAGACCCACAGCTCCACCTGTAGCCAATGTCTCCTCTCCCCTAAGGGGCAGTGACACACAACTCCACCTGTGATCAGTGTCTCCCCTTCCCTAAACGGCACTGACCCACAGCTCTACACACACACAACTCCACCTGTGATCAGTGTCTCCCCTTCCCTAAAGGGCACTGACCCACAGCTCTACCTGTAGTCAGTGTCTCCCCTCTCCTAAGGGGCACTGACCTATAGCTCCATCTGTGGTCAGTGTCTCCTCTCCCCAAGGGGGACTGACCAACAGCCCCGCCTATGGCCAGTGTCTCCCCTTCCCTAAGGTGGACTGACTCACAGCTCCACCTCTGTTTCATTCCTCCTTTCCCCTTCCCTAAGGGGCACAGACCCACAGCTCCACCTGTGGTCAGTGTCTCCCCTCCCATAAAGTGCACTGACCCATAGCACCACCTGCAGCCAATGTCTCCCATCCTCTAATGGGCACTGACCCACAGCTCCACCTGCGGCCTGTGTCTTCTCTCCCCAAAGGTGCACTGACCCACAGCTCCACTGGTGTTCAGTGTCTCCCCTTCCCAAAGGTGCACTGACCCACAGTTCCACTGGTGTTCAGTGCCTCCCTTCCCGTAAGGGGCACTGACCCACAGCCCCACCAGTGGCCAGTGTCTCCCCTCCACAAAGGTGCACTGACCCACAGCTCCACTTGTGGTCGGTGTCTCCCCTCCTGCAAAGTGCACTGACCTACAGTTCCACCTGCTGCGTGTCTCCCTTCACCCAAGGGGCACTGACCCACAGCTCCACCTGCGGCCTGTGTCTTCTCTCCTCAAAGGTGCACTGACCCACAGTTCCACTGGTGTTCTGTGCCTCCCCTCCTGTAAGGGGCACTGACCCACAGCCCCACCAATGGCCAGTGTCTCCCCTCCTGCAAAGTGCACTTACCCACAGCTCCACCTGCTGCAAGTGTCTCCCTTCACCCAAGGGGCACTGACCCACAGCTCCACCTGCGGCCTGTGTCTTCTCTCCCCAAAGGTGCACTGACCCACAGTTCCACTGGTGTTCTGTGCCTCCTCCGTAAGGGGCACTGACCCACAGCCCCACCAATGGCCAGTGTCTCCCCTCCTGCAAAGTGCACTTACCCACAGCTCCACCTGCTGCAAGTGTCTCCCTTCACCCAAGGGGCACTAACCCACAACTCCACCTATGGCCAGTGCCTCCCCTCCCCTCCCATAAAGGGCACTGATCCACAGCTCCACCTGCAGCCAGTGTCTCCCCTCACCTAAGGGGCACTGACCCACAGCTCCACCTGTGGCCAGTGTCTCCTCTCCCCTAAGGGGCACTGACCCACCTCCACCTGTGGTCCCCCACATTTAGCTGACATAAGTTATTACAAACCATCAGCAAAAAAGCTTGCCCAGTGGCATGGTGAACGGAGATGCTGGACGTCCTACCATCTGCCATACCGGTGACCCAGATTCTGAAACAGACCACAGTCACTCAGGGGTTGGCCAAGTGAGGGAAGGTTCAGCATCCTAAGGACTGTTGTCTTTCCTCGAGGTTGGGCGATACTGCATCCCACCACCTGACTGCCCCCTCTGGCAAAGGCTGTTCTGCAGCAGTGGAGGGAGCAGATGAGGTAGGTGAGACATCGTCAGTCACACCGCAACACTGCATGTCAACATCCTAGGGGAAAGCACAAGTGGTAGGAAAAAGCCCCAGCAGCCTCCAGAGACTCAGCAGGGTCCTATGTGTCAGGCTACCCACAGTGGTGAATAACCAGTATGGATACTTGATGGGTTGGTGATGGGACTGGTAGGAGCCACTGACCAATGGGCAGAAATACACAGGGCAGAAATTACCAATGAAATGAAATCATCAGCATTGACTAAACCAACCAGCACTGAGAATCTACCTGCATGCAAGGGCCTCTTGCACTGAATTTTATGTGGAATATTCAATTTATTTTCTTAGTAGCTATTGCTGTTTATTTCTTCTCATCTCCGGTTGATCCACTTCTGTTTGGCCACCCCAACCCCATCGCCTTGGCATCCCTCAGGTCTTTCGTTCACCCCCATTAATTCCCCCAGAGCTTAACCTCCTCTGGCAGGGGCAGCAGGAACTGCCCCAATCTCCATCGCAGAATGGACCCGGAGCACGTGGAGGCAGTGCCTGCATAGCCAGCTGTGGGGCCTGTGGGTGGCCAGCATCATCCTGCTGGCTGAGGTACTATCACTTTTCTTCTTGTGACCCCCTAGGATGTCAGCATTGAGGGTGTGCTTGTATGCGTGGCGCACTATCTGCTGACTCCCTTCCACCCATGAGCTGCAACTGACTGCACTGCCACCTGTGATCACCCAGGTGGCAGTATAGTGGTGGAGCTGGCTGCCCTCCCTCACTGGAGGAGCATAGCATCCCCCAGGAGGCTTGACCCCCCCCCTCCGCCGGCCCCCGAATACCGAACTTGTTCCCGAATTTCGCATGCAGACAACCTAGCTGAATGTTCCATTTTTTTAATGGGAATATCCATCTTCTTTACAGTGTTTAGAAACTGTTTTTTTGCTTTTGTATTATCTTTTTTCTGTTTCCCTGTATTTCCCCTGTCGGCCTCTCCTTCAGGCCATCTAGGGTCTGTTCCTCCAATTGCTCGCTCTCACCCCTGCCTATTGCCACCATCTACCACCACCTCAGATGGCAGCCACCCTTGGGGTAACTTGGTGTAACCCTTTTACTGGATTGGTTCTCCCCCTCAGAGGAGAAAGGCACCAGTGGGGGCTGGCCAGCGCGACTACTTGGCCCCTCAGGTGATGCTGAGGTGGTCTTCTGGGAGCCCGACCAGGGCACTCACAGTGGCAGAGGAACCAGATGACCATCATGCGGTTGAGCGGAGGAGAAATTTACCTGTTTTTCTCCCTGGCAGCGTGGCATGCCATCATGTCTAGGCACATGCCGACGTCTGCCATGCCCCCCAGCCAATTGGTCGATGTGCTGCTATACTCCCGGTCTCCACCAGGGTCAGCAGACACCAAACTGCAACACCACCATCCCCCCCTATAGAAGACAAGCAGTCGTCGGATGCTTGGGCCTTCTCCCCCCGGCCTGCCCTCAAGCGACCAGAGTCTGCTCCCGAACCTCGGTTGCCAGCGTTGCAAGCGGAAATCCAACTACTGCGCTGATGGGCCGGCATTACAACCCGTTTCTTTTTTTTTGTTTGTTTTTACAGTTTCTTGCCATTTTAAATTATTTATTTATTTGCTTTTGTTGACCGGGTAAGTCACACTAGACAGCCAAGTGCCTATTTTCAGGTGCGACCCGGGAGAGTTACAAACTTAAGTAGGTAGGTACAGTGACAGATCAGTCTTACATACAGTGGGATAACAGGTGATGGAATAGAATGACAACCTGTAACAAGTCATGAACCCGGGGGTGTTACAGGTGATCCGGGAGAGTTATAAGCTAGAGCATACACAAAACAATGAGTGAGTCAAGATTTACATATAACAAGAGCAGGCGAAACCAATATGGCACTCAAGGAGGAGATGGTACGCTTTAGAAAGATTTGGGTAGGTGGTTGACAGTCCTCAAAAGGGGTTGGGACAAGTGCACACAGGTTCAGTCATATGTTAAGCTGAATAAGTGCCTGCATGTGGAGGGGGGAGGACCTAGGGAAGAGCTGACGAGGGGGGGGAGGGCCTGGTGACCTTGTTTGGGAGGCAGCCGTTACTTGATCAGTGGACATGAGAATAAGTGCGGTAGACCCCAGGGGGTGCAGAGACCCCCCATGCCTTCATAGTGCAGGGGGCTACGAGGTGCATAGACAGGTGGAGGAGCCCTTCAGGAAGTTCCAATGGGAAGTTTTAAAGCTTGGATGGGAGGGGGTGGATCGAGTAAGGGCTGGGAATGAATTCCATAGTTTAGGAGCATAGTTGGCGAAGGCCCGATCACCCGCTTGGGTGCGTGTCCTAGGAACCGGACAGTTGAGTGTTGTGCTTGACCTAAGCTGCTAGGAAGAGGTGTCAGGGTTGAGGGGAAGGGCAAGGGCAGCAAGGGTGGCTGTTCTTACAATGCTGTCAAAGAAGTTCCCTACTACAAAGGTGCGGTGTTTCTCGGGAGGGAGCCACTCGAGGCGTGTGTAGAGGTTGCAGCGGTGAGTCAGGGGTGAGGCAGATAGCGCAAAGCGGCAGATGCTGTTGTAGGCCGTGTCCCATTTCAAGAGGCTGGATTTTAGCAGAGGGGCAAAGGTCACTAGCCCATAGCAGAGAGAGGGGAGGAGAACACTCCTAGCTAGGGCCAACCGAGCAGCTGGGGTCAGGCAGTTTTTGGCTCTGTAGGCGAGACCAAGTTTGATTCTTGTAGACTTGCAGACATTATGGATGTGCAAGGAGAGATCCAGCTGAGGGTCCAGAGTGACGTCCAGGTATTTGACAGTGGCCACCATCTGCAGGGGTGCGCCATCAGCTCCGTAGATTAGTAGGGGGGGCAGAGCTGGATTTTGTTTTGTTCAGGGAGCCGAAGAGCATAGCCTGGGTTTTCTTAAGATTGGTGGTAAGCTTGTGTTCCACCAGCCATGATTGGATCTGCTTGAAGTCGGAGTTTAATTGGGAATTGATGGTGTCAATGTCACGTGCACTGTCCAGAATGACAAGGTCATCGGCATACAGGGTGGTAAGCCCATGGGTGGTGACAGAGGGTAGCTCATTGATGAAAAGGGAGAAGAGCGTCGGACCGAGGACGGATCCCTGTGGGACTCCACATTGCACGATGGTGGGGTTGGAGAGAGTCCGGTTAAAGTTGGTGTATTGCTTCCTACCAGTAAGGTAATTGAGGAACCAGGCATGGGTGGAGTTTGAGAGTCTGAGGGAGAGAAAAGTCGCTCCTGTAAAAAAGCTTTCAGCTTAGTGTGCTATACCTGGTTAAACAACTAAATAAAAAAAAAAAAGAAAAGTGGAGCTTAGGAGGGAGTGATCTACCCTGTCAAAGGCTTTGGACAGATCCACGAAGATCGCTCCAGTGAGGTAGCCCTGGTCAGTTGCAGTTCTGATCTGCGAGGTGACTACAGAGAGGGCGGTAGTCATGTTGTGTCCCTCCCTGAACCCGTGTTGGGCTGGAGAGAGGAGGATGTGTTCCTGTAGGTACTCAGATAGCTGAGAGGCCACAACTTTCTCCAGAATTTTGGAGGCGGCCGACAGGATAGCTATAGGTCGGTAGTTCAGGGGGTCTTTGGGGTTTCCTTGTTTAAGAACAGGGGCAACCTTGGCCACTTTCCAGACATCTGGGATGACACCAGTGGTTAGAGAAGAATTGAATATATGTGTTATGGGCCTGGCGAGAAGGTGAGCTCCTAGCTTGAGCAGCTTTGGCTCGAGACTGTTGTGCCCTGCTCCAGTATGAGGAGAGGCTAGCAAGCAGCCTCTGGGTCTGTGTGGTAGATACCTGTTGTAGGAAGAAGGAGGTCGGGTCTCAGGGCCAAGTCAAGGGGTGAAAGGGGACTTGGGCTCGGGTGGTTGAGAGTTTGGGGACTTGGGGGGGAGTAAGCTGGGAAGGGGGGGCTGCTCTGAGAACATAGTGTTGAGGGTATTAATTGTGTGTGGGTTATTGCAGCTAGCCCCGTCAATGAGCAAGTCCGTGACTTGCGATCTTGCAGAGCCCCTAACCGTGCTTCTAATGTTCTGCCAAAAGCTCCTAGGATTGCTGGCTGAGGAGAGTAGGGCGGAGCGGCAGAACTCACTTTTTGCTGCCCGGATGGCATTTTTACAGGAGTTTCTGAGGCACCTGTAAGCAGTGAGATCATTGATGCTTTGGGAGGCCTTGTAGGTTTCCCAGCATTTGTCCCTGAGTTTCATTAGGGAGAATAGGCCCCCGTGAAGCCATTTGGTGATGGTGCCCCGTACCCTCCTCCTTGTAAGGGGGGCATGTTTGTTCTGCACCGGGATGTACTTGATTAAGAATTCATCCAGTGCTTGGTCCGGGTCCAAGGAGGCGGTAACCCCTGACCAGTCAATTGTACCGAGGTCAGCGAGGAAGTCTGGTAAGTAGAACTTTGAGTAGTCCCTCATTTGTATTACTTTACTGGGAATCCTTGCCTGAGAGGTGCCCCAAGTGCAGAAGATAGGCGAGTGGTCCAAGATGGCATCAGGTAGGATACCCGAGGATGTGATCCTGTCAGGTCTATTAGTCAGGATCCAGTCAATCAGCGAACCCTTGTCCCCCTGTGGGGACGGCCTTGTTGGTTCGGATATAATTTGGCTCAGGGCAAGGCCCGAGAGCAGGTGCTCGTAAGATTTAGAGTTAGTGCCCAACCAGTCAAGGTTGAAGTCTCCTATGATAAGGACTTCATTTGTGCCCACTCTCGCACTGACGCTGTGGAGCAGTGAAGACAGTCCAGGTAGTCCACCTCTAGGAGGGTTGTAGCAGCAGACCAGGTGGATTTTTTTTGTGTGTCCAAGTAGGAGAAGAGTGTGCAGGAGCTTGCATGGGAGGGGGTAGGCGGGTGATCAATGACAGTCACATTAATGATCAAAGTTTGCTGATTTCTGATAAGTTTTATAGATCGTGGGAACCTCATGGGAGGCTCTCAACCAATCACAACACTTCCTTTAGATGTGCATGAAACACTCTTTATTTACATAAGAGTGTCACATACTCTGTGCAGCAGTGTAACCCCTAGGTGGCGCTATCCCAAGGGCTACTACCCAGCCTGCTTGGCGAGTAGCAGGTTAAGGGGCCTGAGTTCTGAAATGGGTGCCTCCATCCAGAGATCAGGGTTAGTAGAGGTCAAGCTAACCTGGGCACAGCCCTCTGGGACACCGTAACCGCCCTCTTTCCCCTCTAGTGGCCAGAACACTGTACAATAATCACTTTCACAATAACCCTGGTACACCACACAAGTACCCACACTGTTTGCACTTAACAGCAGGGCTGGTTCCTATGGCTCGACCCTGGAGACCCCCTGTAAAACAAGGTTATGCACAGCAAATAGCAACAGTACAGTACTTTGAGCACAAACTGGAACCACAGTCAGATTACATGCAGAAAAAGTTAGATCTGATTTATTCAGGGGACTAGAAGAAGGGAGGGGCAAAATCAGGTTAATTAGCTTAAAGGTTATATCAGTCAAGCAGTTATGCATGCACTTTGAGTCCCCCCACACAGTCGCACCTTTGGGTACCCAGGTGCGGAAGAGATGGGCTAGCAAGGACTGTTGCCCGGGTTTGGCTGGCATCGCAGCTGGTTGGGGCCCTGTGATGGAAAACACAACATGTACAGTACACAATATTTGTAATCCGGAGACAGAGGGCTCAGCTCATAAAGGAAAGGAAACAACAAGACAATCAGATGACACACTCAGATTAAGCTGTTGTTGCAAGGAGCTACCCTGGTATTTACTCACGATACCCAAGACTGGACACAGGCTGGACAAAAATCGAGACTGCAGGTGGTTGATCAGGAATGCCAGGAGAAGCAGGGCCCACACGAGTCGCAGAGGTGTAATTCCTGTTCAAGCGTGGAGCAGGGGGCTGATCCCCAGGCAGGTCTCTTGTCAATAGCTTCTCTGTGCAGTGGGTAGTCTGGCTGGGCCAGTCTGGCAAGGCCCAGACCGCATGGAGACAAATTCGGATGCAGTCCATTTTGGGCTGGATACAGCTTCCAGCAAGCAGAACACAGTTCACACAGCAGGGGAATAACTCACAACCCACTAGCAGCTCATAACACATTTACATGTACGGGAATTCTACTGTACCAGGCAGAGCACTCCCCGGTCACAATCGCAAAGTCTCTGCATGCAATGGGAACTTAGGGGTAGCTGGAACTCCTAACAGGCTGATCGCATTCAGCAAAATCTTCGGTCTTCTTCAGGTTGAGCCTGGCCCACTTCAGTAGCTTACTTTAGTCACACAAACTTGGATTTAGTCCAAAATAATTCTTTTCTCTTCCTCTCAGGAGCAGAACACCGACATGCAGGATAAAAACTTAGCCTTTTCAGAGTTCTCCCATGCAAATCCACTCAGGATTGCTGCTCAGAATCCTTCAGCTCTTTCTTGTTCAGCTTCCAGCTTAGATCTAACTGAAAACTGCAAGCAGCCCAGGACTTCCCTAAGATCAAAAAGATTTGGTTGGCTGATTTGGCTGTCAGTCAAAGCATAAGCTCCCCCTTCAGTTGCAAAAAAAGGCGCAAAAAAGCTTCAAACTACAGTTCCTACAGATTCTGAATTCAGACAGCTCCTGTAGTCCGGCTACATTTTAGGTCCCACCAGTAGTGTCTGGTCCAATTTGCAGTCCAGGACCAAAATAGTGGAGACAAACAAAACAGTCAGTGCTACAAAGAAAGCAGGTTAGACAAACTACATTATCATTATCACTCCAAACGATTTTCAGTAAATAGTTACATCTTTCAACAGAGCTCCCTCTCAGATTACTTAAGCTGCAATTAGGCAGCTCTTAAAGAGACAGTACACAGAGGCTATACAGGCTCTGGTAATCACATTTAAACTGCTAAAACACAGGATACCAGCCTGGCAGTGAGCATTTAGGCAAGCTCAAGGCAGACTTTTTGGGATCCCCCATTTGTAGGGTGCTTACACTCTTCCCTGCCTGGGAAAACTTGGCGTCCGCATCAAGTCTGTACCATCATAACATTGAAAATGCAACATATATAATACATTTATACCATTAGCATGCTATACAAGTACTATATGATTTATCAATTGGCATAACTTGTCACTTTACTATACATTTCAATGTACTCCACTATATCATTTCCATTCTGACAATACAGTATGCATATTTCACACAGGTAAATTGAACATTACTATACAGAATCATGTAATAACTTCTTGTATTTTAAACAATGCAAGAGGGAGCCCTTCCCTATCAGCTAACTTGGGGATGGATGGGGTAGGGGCACCATGGTGAGAGGGCAGGACAAGTAACCTGGAATGGGCCGTCAAGCTCAATTTGGGCTGTGAGCTCTGAGAGACATAAACACCTTTGTGGACTACATTGAGAGGCAAATCCACTGGCCTCCCAGGGGAATCATAACTGAAGCGCACCACTGGCTTGACAGCTCAGCCAGTCTTTCTGGGGTGAACAACCATAGTCTCTGTACTTTAGGCAATGGTCTTGGAGCTTTCATCACTTGTGAGGAGTGCCTCTGCATGAAGGGGAATGTCCAAGCTGGGAGCACTGTCAACCCTTTGCTCTGTAGTCTCTGTTTCTACAACACTTGGCTCATTTTGAAGATACTCTGGCACTGAAGGGGTGTTGTCAGCACCCTCATAGTGTTCCTCAAGTTCTGGCATGTCACCAGAAAGACTCATACCATCAGCCTCTCCTTCAGGCAAATCGTACAGTTCCACAATACACAAAGACTCAGCATCCTCAGATGTGATACTTTGCACTTCACCTTCAGGGAGCATTGGCTCCAAGGATGATTCCAGGGCATTAGGCAGTCCAGAAGGCCCAGCTTCATCCCCATAATTCAATTTAGGATTTCCATGAAACAACTGACTCAGTTCATATGAGGGGTAATAGGCATTATCACACTCACCGTCATCCGAGTTAGACTGGCCGTCACTATCATTCTGGGCCTGCTGTGGGGGAAGTCTTAAATGGGCAACCATGGGGGCAGGCTTACTCTGTTTCTTTCTTGCAGTAGCAAGAGTCACTGGTCCAGGGGAATCAACCTCGGCGGGTTCAGCCTCAATTATAACTTGACCAATAGGTAACGAGTGGTTACGGTGCACGGTCTTGACAGCTTTGGAGTTATTATCTGGGCGCACTTTGTACATTGGCAAATCATCCAACTTTCCAACTGTGACATGGGGAAGATGGTGCCATTGATCAGCAATTTTTTGTTTACCATGCAATCCTAAATTTTGCAACACCACTCCAGGCCTAAGCTCCTGAGCCTTTACTTTTCTATAATTTCTCTATTTGTTGGCTAGATTTCTTTTGGCGGCCATTGTCTGGGCCAGTTGGTAGGCATGGTTCAATTGAGCTTTCAGTTTTTGTACATCTTGCTGGTAATCTTCGGCTCGGACCCCATCAGGAGAAACCCAAAAACAGACACCAACAGGCAGCCGGGCCTCTCTCCCAAACATAAGGCAGTAGGGAGAGAACCCAGAAGCATTATTCTTTGTGCAATTGTATGCGTGTACCAAGGTGCTAATCTGCTGGCTCCATTTATGCTTACCTTTTGGGTGGAGGGTGCCTAGCACGCCTAGCAGGGTTCGGTTAAAGCGTTCTGGTTGAGGATCCCCCTGCGGGTGATAAGGGGTGGTTCTTGACTTTCGCACCCCCCACAGACAGACCATTTCTTTGATTAGCCAAATCTCAAAGTCCCAGCCCTGATCAGAGTGAATTCGCTGTGGGGTACCATAGTGGACAAATAAATTTTCCACTAGCACTTAGGCCATGGTAGATGCTTTTTTATCTTTGGTGGGAAAAGCTTGTGCATATTGTGTGAAATGGTCTGTAACCACTAACACATTGCCAATGTTTCGCTGATCAGGCTCTAAACTCAAGAAGTCTATGCAGACTAGTTCCATTGGGGTGCTGGTAGTAATGTTGACAAGGGGGGAAGCCCTCTGAGGCAGGGCTTTTCTCTGCAGGCAGCGACTACAAGTCCTTAGATGGTGCTCAACATCGGCCCCCCCACCTTGGGCCAGTAGAATCGAGATCGTTCTAGGTCAAGGGTCAGTGGCTCAGAAGGTAGCACACTCGCCTCTGGGGCCAGGAAATCAGAGGGCTGTGGGTTCAGTTTCCACATCTGGCACTTGGGTTAATATCCCACTATTAACACTGTAGTGCAGCGTGAGAGGGGTGCTGCACTTCTGAGGTACCGCCTTTCGGATGAGACATTAAACCGAGGTCCCATCTGCTTGGATTGGTGGTAGTTCAGGTGGATGTTAAAGATCCCATGGCACTTATCAAAAAGAGTAGGGGAAGTTTTTATTGAACATCAACTGAACAGAAAAAAAAAACGAAAATGATACAGAGAAAAATAAAACACAAAATAATCACGTAACTGGAAAATCAGAATCAGTTATCCAAGGTAATAGTGTCCATAATTCCAACAAAGAGCCAGATGGCAAATGCTCTGTCTCTGAAAAATATATGGCCTTCAAATCATGTTCGATCCTTCGAATAATGGTAAGAAGAGGCACATCCTGATTCTGTAAATTAAAC
This sequence comes from Neoceratodus forsteri, assembly GCA_016271365.2. Taxonomy (NCBI): domain Eukaryota; kingdom Metazoa; phylum Chordata; order Ceratodontiformes; family Ceratodontidae; genus Neoceratodus; species Neoceratodus forsteri. The sequence continues at coordinate 49,154,341 of JADMNL010000031.1, read as the reverse complement.
AGACAACGAGCATTCCACACATGCCATTTGATTATTACAATAATCAAATTTAACATATCAATATTCCAATGAGATCAAGTGAGGAGGAAAAAACCATACATCAAATTGTCATAAGTAATGAGAGCAAACAAGGGTTCACGCCATCTGGCAGCTAACAGAGTCCAAAAAGAAACAATAAATATACACAAAAAAAAAAGGTGTGAAATAGTTTCTTCTTGTTGCTGACATTCAGGTCTGGAACAAAATCTGTCCTGTAGTGATTTGTGTTTATGGTTACATTTGACGTTACTACGTTCATGGCAGCTAAGCCAATGTAAGTCCCACATCTTTTGGGGAACCCTAGAATTACGAAGCAAAGTGAGCAAAGCAGGGAGATGTTATGAGACATTTGGGAAAAACAACAATCTCCAAACATACACGGTCCACTAAATACTTATACAATGATTTTCTGGAGACAGTTATTAGCATATGGCTAGTAATCTGCCAGTGTTTCAAATGAAAAAAACTATCCCTAACATAAGCAGAAATCTGGGGGGAATGTGTTAAAACCGTCAATTTGTTAAGGTCCCATTTATGAAACCAAGGACCACAGAATTCAAGAAACCAAAGTTCCCAACCTCGATCTTGGTTAACCAGCAGGGGTCTAATATTATGAAACAACAAAAAACTAGTATAAAAAAAAACAGGTTGGACCATAGCTAGGCCTCCATCCCGAATAGGGAGATAGGTGATCTGACGTTTAATGGGGTTCAGGCGGCTACCCCATAGGGCTTGAAAAAAGAGACTAAGCAAACTGGTTTCAAATTGCCGGGGAAGGGGCAAAATATAATCCAGAAAGAGAAGAAGGGGAAGCAGAAAGGTTTTAATCATGTAAATCCTTTTTTTCTTACTCATCTGCCATGAATTCCAATGTGCAACCATAGTTTGAGCATAATCTAATTTGGGAGTCCAGTTAAGGACATCTAAAGGACCATTACCATATAAAATGCCCAAAATCCTAATAGGGTCATCACAAAGTCTATTGTCAACAGAAGACTCATCTACAAAAGGGGAACCTAATCTACGGCCTACACATTTATCAAGATTAAGGGCCGCGCCAGAAACAGCCCCAAACTTGGAACAATGCCATAATGCAGAACGCACGGAGGCAACATTAGCCACCATGAGACTCATATTGTCTGCATAGGCCAACACGGAATATGGAGCTGAGGGAAGTGGCATAATTGTTGGGGCAATTTAATAGAACGAAGTAAGTGATCAAAAAAAAACATATAAAAGTGGACTAAGGGGACAGCCCTGTCTAACCCCTCTGTGTAGAGGAAGCATAGGGCCCTTCCATCCATTGACCAATGGGACAACAGTTGCAGACCGATATAGCAACCGGAGTCTAGTCAGGGTATAATCAGGTACTTTATAATATTGAAGAGTAGACCATAAAAAATCATGATGTACAGAATCAAAAGCCTGCCGTTGGTCCAGTGAGAATATGAAACCATGTAAAACATTAGAATTTCCATGTTCAATCATTACTCTAAGTAAAATTTGATGGTCCTGTATACATCTCCCAGGGACACTGCAAGATTGTGCGGTATAAATCACATATATGGCCAATTTAGAAAGTCTGAGGGCCAAAATTTTGGTCAATATTTTAAAATCAGTATTTAAGAGGCATAACGGTCTCCAATTGGAGAGCAATCTTCTATCCCCTTTTTTATGTAAGTAAAATAAACAACCCATGCTAAAGTCTAAAGGAAGATGTTCGCACTGTAGAATAGAATTATAAACTGCAGCCAATTCAGAACTCAGGTCAGCAGAAAACGATCTGTACAGCTCACTGGAGAGACCATCCAGGCCCGGTGTCACTCTTGGACGTAAAGACTTGAATACTGCTTCAATTTCATGTGCTTGTATCTCAGTATCTAACATATCTATAACAGAAGAAGATACATCAGGAAGTTGTAAAAAGGAAAAGTAGTCCATTATGGATGCAGATGGGGGGGGGGCGCATGGGACCAAACAGTTTTCATGTATAACAGGTAACACGGTGCCTGATATCCAAAATATCAGTGAGCTCGGTGAAACTGTCATCAAACAGCATAGTAAAGGTTTTACTCTGTACTGTTCGCTGAATAGAAGCATATGGACATACTGTGTCACGGGTACCAGAGGTCCCAAAACACTGTTGATGCTGAACAGAAGTAGCCTTCAGATGGTGATAATCCATCATGCGCTCCTTAAGAGCACTTATTTGGGTTGAAAAATCATGGCCAGTTTCATGAGATAAAGTAAGCAATTTTTGAAGTCGTCTGTTAGTGTGATAAAGGAAATACAATGAATCATGATGATGTTTACTAAAATTTGTAAATAAAGTTCGGAGTCCAGATTTCGTATCCCGCCACCAATCCCAGGGGGCATCATATAAAAAAAATACAGTCTTTCGATTATGAATATACTCAGTTAAGTGACTTAAGAAATGTGAATCAGATAACAGGGAAGCATTCAGTTTCCAAATGCCAGGGCCAAAATGAGATGTCAAGGAAGGGCCTAAAGAAATAGATAATAAATTATGATCCGAAAATTCTGCAACTTGAATTACAGCATCAGAAAGTTGGAGGTGGAAAAAATCAATACGGGTTGCAAGGGGGCCTTTGTGAAAAGTAGGAGTATGCCGACCCGTAAAAGATAAATATGCATCCTGTAAACCTGTGGAATGGAGCAATTGTTTCAGAAAATTTGTGTCACAAAACAACTTTCTTTCTTTCAACAGTCTTTGAAGTAGAAGACTTATCTTTAGTGGATCACCCACAATTGAAATCACCCCCAAAAATCACATGCATTGATGTGTATAAATAGGGTTGAATCAGTTTCAGTAGTTCAATTCTGTGGGATTTCAATTGAGGGGCATAAATATTAATAAAACGGAAAGGGACAGAAGAAATCAAAATATCCAACAACAGAAGCCGACCCGGGTAGACAACCAACAGTTTAACAACAGTAACATCAGGTATACTAAATAAAATACCCAAACCAGAACAAGAGTCCTGTCCAAAGGACCAAAAAGAGATCCCAGAGGTCCAGGCACGAGTGGCCCTGGAAATTTCTGAAAGAGCATGGAAACGTACATCTTGTAAAAGATGAGACCAGCTGTCAAGCCAGACAAAAGGAAAAAACTGCATCTCTTAGCATGCTTTTATACTGTTAAAATTAACAGTATGCACTGAGAAAGCAGAAGACATGAAATGGGAAAGTGAAAACAAAACACAAAAGTCACCTTAGCCTACCTTTCCTAGGTACCTTCCTATGTTTCAGTTTGCCTTAGCTTCCTTTTGAGAACCAATATTATCATTGGGTACTTCAGTGTCCGTAGTCACATCAGTGTGGGAGGAAAGAACAGAGGACGATCAGAGTCCGTGATGTCCTGAGGTGTAGTGAAAACCTCAAATTTATTCATGTGAGTCACAGTAGAGGATTTCAGGGCCTTAGAAGAAGAAGTCCCCTTCTTAGATCCTCGTGTAACTCTAACAAAAGGTTCGGGGGGTCCATGGAAGACCCAGAAATACTAGGCAAGACAGGAATAGGGACCTCTTCCGAGGTAGAAATAGCAAGATCAGAGGAAGGGGGAGGGAGAGCTGTAGTAAAGGTCTGTGGTTCCAAAACAGGAGCAGACCGTTCATGTAAAGTAGAAGAGGGGTCAACAGCAGGTACAACAGGGTGAGGGAGGGGTACGCATTGAGGTTTAGAAAGAGTGTCAGATAAACGAGAACGTTGTGCAACAGTAATACTCAAACGTTGTTTTCCCATTAGCAAGAGTCGGGGAGTTGTGAGCTGCCCAAGCACAAGTCTGGTGTGTGCCCTAATCTCATTGCACAAAGGACTCGAGAGGTTCATCCACACATTGGGAACCTGCAGCGGCCAATGTTACCACAAACAGAGCATTTAATCTTGTCACAGACACTACTTATATGATTCTGAGAGCCACATCTGTAGCAAGCTTTAGGCTGGCTGGGGTAAAAAACTCCCTGTCTTTCCCAAGCATAAAGCTGTTCGGAGATGCTGTATTCCAACCTCCAGTGTGAAGCATAACCCTCGCTCTCCACCCACCTGTCCAGATATTCTCAGAATCAAAGATAGCCTCTGGGTCAGAAAGGACAGTACATCTTTGCTTTAACCAGACAGTAATATCATTAAGACTGACACCTTCGATACGAAACAATATAGCAACAGTTTTCTGAGTAGGTTTAGTTAAGGGAATGGCATTAAACGGTGACCATAAAGGAGAAGTTTTAAGCTCCTGATATTTACTCCAAAACTTTTCCAAACCAGTGATAGTTTTAAAATTAATATCAAAATGAGACTCTGAAGAAACATGAATTAAGGCATGAATCTCAAAAGCAGTAAATTGCACAGAATCCTTCAAAAGAGTGCGACCTACAAAAAAATCGGTCAGGAAAGTCAGGTAATCCCCCCCCCCCCCAAAAAATAATGCAGCCAAACAGCGTTGTGTCTTTTAGCTTGATGTACAGGGGGTTGAAAGCATGCAGCATAAGTTTCAGGGGACGAAGCAGTAGAAGTAGCAGGAACTGGACGAGACTCAGGGTCCCGAAGAGTCCGCTGTTCTTGAGGCATCGAGGAAGCAGGACCAAATTGCAAAGTCGGGTTCTGAGTCAGAAGGAGTTCAGTTGGCAAAGAAAGATCAAGAGAAGCAGCAGAGTCTTTCAAAACAGGAGAGGCCAGCAGTTTGTCAGGTGGCCTAGTACAGATCGGGGAAGAACCAGAACGCCAAGTCCCAACGGTAGGATCCTTCTCCCACCCAGCCGCTTCCAGGGCCGACTCAACAGACCAGTCCGTCATGTGTAAGGCATCAGGGAGAGCAGAAGCAGGCACCTGTACAGAAGAAGTTTCTGGAGAAAGCTGAGCAAGAGGTGCAGTCAGTACAGGCGGTAGGGAGTGAAGAGGGTCCGTAGTAACAGGCAAAGAATGCGGAAGTGTCAGAATCGGTGAAGAGACAGTAAAACAATCTTTCCCAGACGGTGAGTCAGTAGCAGCAGGTACAAAACCAGACTGAGGCTTGAGGGCTAACAAACGCTGTCTAGCAGTGAAATAATGCTGTTCCCCGATTTTAAGTAACATATCTACATCCATGGAAACAGGAGGAGAAGACTCACGTATATCCATAGTAGCAGGGCTAGAAGACGTTGTAAGCACAGTTTGAGGAATAAATGAAGGATCCACAGGCAAACACTGCACACAAGTATCCACAACAGCAGCAGAGGAAGTATCCAAAGGCACAGAAGAACCATATTCAGTAGATTGCAGCACAATAGGCATAGAAGATGGGGCCTCTCTCAGAACAGAGACAGGGGAAGAGACCAGCTCCACTGCCTCCAATACCTCCATGTCCTCCACAGCATGTCCAGCAGCAGCCATCTTGGTCCCACATGAAAATGGGACCTCTCTGCTTCCAGGAAAGAGAGTAGGGGAATTTCCCTGGTGCCCTGGCCAAATTTCCCTCATTCACTAAAAATACCACCAACAGCTTAATCAGGTTCAAGGTCAGTTGGCATTCATCTGTATCCCCCTCCCCCGGGTCATGCCTGAAAATAGGCAGGATTTGTCTAGTGCGCTTAACCAGTCAACAAAAGCTAAATAAATAAATAAGGATCCGGTCAATACCAAGGTGCCCATATAATTGTGGAGGGACCTCAGTACCAAATCTTTGAAGGCTGTGGGCTGGGCCAACTGTTGCTTGTCTATTTTGTCACCCCGCTCTACGGACTCTCTATACAACAACTGATTAAGCAGTTTCAACCTGGGGCCTTCTTTAAACAATAATGCGGTTCGCAGATCAGAGGAACGCAACTTGGACACATCTTTTCCTGCACGAAGGGCGTCAAGTGCTAGCTGAATCATAGGATCGCAGGATTGAACCCACTGAATGCTGCCATTGTCAAACTGAGGTAGTGCACTAATATCTAGAGCAGAGAAGTGGCAATACGCAGCCGGTATGCAGGTGTCAGAGGGGCCCAAGCAATCTACTAAGCAGTCCACTGTGTCCGTAGACATCTGTTCATTTCTATCAAACTTTTGGCACAATGCTCGGATGTCAGGTTCAGACAGCCTGATCCAGTCGCTCTTGGAAATCGGCCTCCGGGATAGGGCGTCAGCATCAATATGATTCAGACCTGGTCTGTATTCGACAGCATAATCATATGTTGACAATGCAGAAAGCCACCGGTGCCCCATGGCGTCTAACTTAGCTGAAGTCTGCACATAGGCCAATGGCTTATTGTCAGTCCTCACCAATATTTTCACCCCATAGAGGTAATCATGAAACTGGTCGACAATGCCCCATTTTAACGCAAAGAACTCCATCTTTTGCACAGGGTAGTTTCGCTCTGACGGGGTCAAGCTCCTACTGGCGAATGCCACTGGTCTCAAGCCATCCTCATGGTCTTAATACAGTACAGCTCCTAGACCCTGCAGACTGGCATCAGTATGCAGCACATAGGGTTTGGTGGGATCAGCATAAGTGAGGATGGGGGCATGGGTGAGCTGGTATATGACTTTGTGGAAAGCTGCTTCACGGTCAGGTTTCCAACGGGACCCGAAAAATTCACCTGGGCAGAAATTTGCTTTGTCTGGTTCTTTGACGGCCCCTTTTTTGTATTTTTGATTGGTAGTAGGGTAACCCTGGGTAAGATTCAAGAGTGGCCGAATCATTTTGGACACACCTGGATCTCCCGATCCGACACATCATGAATCTGGACCATCACTCGTCATGCATAGGCATGAGCGTGAGCTGGCAAGATGCTGGGCCTAACCAATAATCCTTCCGGCAATTTTCCATCGCCTGGCGCATCCAACATCAGTATTTTGTTCTTGACATCTTTGAAGAGGAGGACCTCCCCTTGAACAGTACACTGGGTGTTAGGTGCCAGTACCATTGAATCAGGATCCTTCTTCCACATGACCCCTACCAGTTCATCCTGGTCCACTCCCTTGGGGTTCTGTTGCAAATCACAGGCCCTCTTGATCAGAGCGGGAATTCTTAGGGCCCCCCCAGTCCGTCGCCCTTGTTTCTCACGACAGAGTTGTACCAGTCTCCCAAACATATGGGCATTGGTCCCAATTAACAGGGGAACCCCATCATACAGTCCAGTAGGGGGACACACAATGGCCAGTGTCTCGACTTGCTCCTCTACACCAATTACAGCTGCAGGAAATGACAACCAGAGGCGGACATATCCTAGGTAGGGATAAGACTTGTCGCTCAGCCCCCACACATGTAGGCCTTCCAGGGATTGTAAGGGCACAGCAGATCAGTGTTTGTCATACCAGTCCTTAAATACAATGGTCACTTGCGATCCACTGTCCAGCACAGCCTGAGTAAGAATATCATTCACAGCCACAGTAATCTCCATTGAAGGGCCCACTATTTTAGACCACTCTGGAGGGACAGAAGCAGGGGCCTGGACAGATGATTTAGCCACATAGGGATTTGAGTTACTACTTCTTGAATCCTCACTGTGGTCATTTTGGGCACTCCTCGACCGCTGATTCATTCTCCGAAGCTCTCCTTGAAGCCTGTATACAACTTTATCTAGGTCTTTTTTGGACTGGCATTCTCTCTTCATAAGCCCATCCTTCCCACAATTTTGGCAAAATGTGTTTTCTGGGATTTGGGGTGGCCAAGGCATCACACTAGGAGCTGGGGCAGTGGTACTACCAACTGAAAACCTTGGTGCCATCTCTGTCTGCTGTGTGGTGAGCATTTGGAGACATCTCATCAATTCTCTTACTTTCATAGTCAAGACACTGAGTTACGAGCTGCTGTCAGCAGGAGATACCTGGGTGGACACCCCCACCCCTATAGCAGATGCAGTTGGATAAGGGTCAGTGCCTGTACTTGCAGGAACGGCCTTCATAAAGAGACTGTTTTTTGTTTCCCTGAACTCTCTCAGCAGTTCATCCCATGGCGGCACACCCTCATTGGTCCCCACTTCGGAAGGGCCTTCCAATGCCGTGATCACTTGGGCTCACCCTAGAATTACAATCACCCTCTTCATCTTCAACCTCCCGGAGTTCTTTTATCAAGTCACAATAGTCCGGTGAGTTACCCCTTCTACCTGGGAGACTTAATTGAAGGAATTGTAATTCAGAATGCTTTGTATATTGCAGTATGTGCCCCAACCTCACATGGTTTAAGTCACTGGCGGCTACCCCACCTTTTCAGGAAGCCTTCTGCAGCGCTCTTTCCAGACAAGTAACAAATGCAAACAAACTTTCCCTTGGCTATTGTTTTGTACCTTGAAATTTCCACATCAAGTTCTCCCCTGATTCAATGCTCCCAAAATTGCCTTCGAGTGCAGATAGGTACTTCTGGGCAGATGCATCAGGGTTTGTGGACCTCAGAAATTTAATGGCCTCTAGGGCGGGACCCCTCAAACTTTCTATGATCCTTTTCCATTACTCAGCCTCTGCACACTGCCATTCAGGTACCAAAGGGGCAACATAATCTATCCAGGTCTCCCAATCATCCTCCCCCTTGGGGGATGGGGAGGGTGCCGGAGAAGATTCTCAACCTTCGGTAAGAGTCGTGACTAATGGCAGGTACAGACATAGGAGCCATCATTGGCAAGGGCACAGAAGGAGGGGCAATAATGGGTGCTGGAGCGGGAGGGTATGTTGGGGGAGGAACACCCCCAGATGGCAGGAATAGTTTCTTTAAGTCCTCCACAGTTTTCCCTTCCTCCAGCAACAACTTAGCAAATTTCTCCTCAAAGGTCTCAGATAGTAGGGGGGCTCATTCTCCCCAGGGTCTTTACTGTCTTTAATTATCACTCTCCAGGCAGTGAGGGCTCCTTCGCGGGGGTGACAGTCCATGGCACTTTGGAACTGTCTACTGGGTCCCTACACTCTACTAACGCCATGAAACTTTGGGCGAGCAGATTAGCCTGTTGACCCACCACCACAGGGTTTTGTAAACATTCAACCTTGGAAAGTACTCCCTCTACAGTGTCCTTACTGGTACCCAGGGGAATATCTAGGATAAGTATAGCATTTTGGGGTTCAATCTCCTGCCCAGTACACCACCCCACCAACTGGTGTACAGCCACTTCTGTTGGGGTAGCCATTTATTTTTAACAGCAATTTGCACATTTGGCCAATAGAAGACACAAAATCCCAGCAGTGAGCCTCCAAGATGCAACCCCTAGGTGGCGCTATCCCAAGGGCTACTACCCCTGCCTGCTTGGCTAGTATCAGGTTAAGGGGCCAGAGTTCTGAAATGGGTGCCTCCACCCAGAGATCAGGGTTGGTAGTGGTTAAGCTAACCTGGGCACAGCCCTCTGAGACACTGTAACCCCCCTCTTTCCCCTCTAGTGGCTAGAACACTGTACAATAATCACTGTCACAATACCCCTGGTATACCACACAAGTACCCGCACTGTTTGCACTTACCACCAGGGCTGGTTCCTCTGGCTTGACCCTGGGGACCCCCTGTAAAACAAGGTTATGCACAGCAAATAGCAACAGTACAGTACTTTGAGCACAAACAAGAACCACAGTCAGATTACATGCAGAAAAAGTTAGATCTGACTTATTCAGGGGACTTGAACAAGGGAGGGGCAAAATCAGGTTAATTAGCTTAAAGGTTATATCAATCAAGCAGTTATGCGTGTGCTTTGAGTTCCCCCCAACAGTCACACCTTTGGGTACCCAGGTGGAGAAGATATGGGCTAGCCAGGACTGTTGCCCGGGGTTGGCCGGCGTCGCAGCTGGTTGGGGCCCTGTGATGGAAAACACAACATCCACAGTACACAATATTTGTAATCTGCAGCCAGAGGGCTCAGTTCGTAAACGAAACGAAACAACAAAACAATCAGATGACACACTCAGATTAAGCTGTTGTTGCAGGGAGCTACCCTGGTATTTACTTACGATATCCAAGACTGGACACAGGCTGGATGAAAATCGAGACTGCAGGTGGTTGATCTGGAATGCCAGGGGAAGCAGGGCCCACATGAGTCACAGAGGTGTTCCTGTTCAAGCGTGGAGCAGGGGGGCTGATCCCCAGGTAGGTCTCTCATCGATGGCTTCTCTGTGCAGTGGGTAGTCTGGCTGGGCCAGTCTGGCAAGGCCCAGACCACATGGAGACAAATTCGGATGCAGTCTGTTTTGGGCTGGATACAGCTTCCAGCAAGCAGAACACAGTTCACATAGTGGGGGACTAAGTCATGACCCACTAGCAGCTCATAGCACATTTACATGTAAGGGAATTCTACTGTACCGGGCAAAGCGCTCCCCGGTCACAATCGCAAAGTCTCTGCACACACCAGGAGCTTAGGGGTAGCTGGAACTCCTGACAGGCCGATCACATTCAGCAAAATCTTCGGTCTTCTTCAGGTTGACGTGGCCCACTTCAGTAGCATACTTTAGTCACACAAACTTGGATTTAGTCCAAAATAATTATCTTCTCTCCCTCTCAGGAGCAGAACACTGACATGCAGGCCAAAAACTTAGCCTTTTCAGAGTTCTCCCATGCGAATCCACTCAGGATTGCTGCTCAGAATCCTTCAGCTCCTTCTTGTTCAGCTTCCAGCTTAGATCTAACTGAAAACTGCAAGCAGCCCGGGACTTCCCCAAGATCAAAAATATTTGGTTGGCTGATTTGGCTGTCAGTCAAAGCAAGAGCTCCCCCTTCAGTTGCAAAAAAAGGGGCAAAAAAGCTCCAAACTACAGTTCCTACAGATTTGAAATTCAGACAACTCCTGTAGTCCGGCTACATTTTAGGTCCCACCAGTACTGTTAGGACCAATTTCCAGTCCAGGACCAAAATAGTGGAGACAAACAAAACAGTCCTGGCTACAAAAAAAAAGCAGGTTAGACAAACTACATTATCATTATCACTCTAAATGATTTTCAGTAAATAGAGCTCCCTCTCAGATTACTTAAGCTGCAATTAGGTAGCTCTTAAAGAGACAGTATACAGAGGCTATACAAGCTGCGGTAATCACATTTAAACTGCTAAAACGCAGGACACCAGCCTGGCAGTGAGCATTTAAGCAAGCTCAAGGAAGACTTTTTGGGAACCCCTATTTGTAAGGGGGTTACAGCAGTAGCAAGCTTCTCCATGGCCACTCATGGCATCAACATTTTGAAGAAAAAGGGGTAATTAAAAAAATTAACATGATATATAATAACTTTAGGGAGTTTGGTTGGATGAAGTCACCTCCTGCATCATTTGGAGGCCAGATCTGCTCACCTTCTGTGTTCAGTTCTCTCATCATAAGAACACATGAGGTGGCACTCCTATCCAGAAGAGGCCCTCCAACCAGAACCAAGAACACATAGAAAAGCATAGCCAGGATCTCTCCTACGGCTCTAACTGGGTTTCCTGTTGTGATGTTAGGGCACCACAGCTTCTCACCTTCAGGTCACAGTTTACTTGCCCTAAGAATATGTGAAGGTACACTCTTTCTGCCATAAGAGACATCCCCAAGGGTACCTATCAAGGTATAAAATAAGAATACATAATGGAGTATTCCAACTCAACTTAGAACTTTAGAATATTGAAGCTACTCGTACGAGAGCTCTCCGTAGCAAAATAAGATACATGATTAAAAATTAGGGACACTGATTAAGGAATATTCTATAATTTATCATTTATATTTCTATTTGTACTTATTTTAGTATGCAGTGTGCCTCTACAGCATTTATGTATGGGGTGCCCCACTGCTTCTGTTTTTAGCTCAGATACTTTTTCAACACTCCCATGTTCCTCTTATGTTTGAAGCGGAGTCCTGGTCCCCAACTGTGTTACAGCGTAACTGTAGGGACAGAGAAGAAGAGAGAACAAGCCCTTGTCAATGCCGAATGTTTTCTTGCTTGTTGGATGGGACATGTTCTTGGTGTTTTGGAGGGGCATAGCACCATTCAGCAACAGCAGTACCGCCATCAAAGTCCAGAGATGGGCTGCTGACAGCTATTCAGCGACTTTCGAACATAGAACAGAACTGATGCCCCAGCAGCAAGGGTCACAACACTGTCTCACTCCCAGTGCCCTTAACACTGAAACTGTCATAACCGGGAAATGAAGAGGTCCACACATAACATTGTTGTTTTCTTAGATCTTGACTGGTGGTACCATCATACAGTGGACTACACGACTGTACAGTGATGTCTGTTTTACTGTACAGTTGAGCAGTCTGCTGCATGATGGTGTCACATGCTGCTGCACTGTGCTTAGTTATTACTTTTGCCACCTTTATTGCGACACATTTGGGCTGCACGTGTCAGTTCTGGATGAGTAGTAGGCACTACACAGTAGAGTACAGTGCCTGGACGTAGTGGCATTTAAATGATGTATTATGCTGTAGACACACCCTGCTGGGTGCCAGTTCCCTTTTCTTCTGTCAAAGCTTTCCCCCACAATTCTTTCTCTGCCCCCCCATCCATTATGCCCCCTACATCCCCTCCTGGCGAGCATCCCCCCAACCATTTCGGCCCACTAGAGTTGCACCGTGGGGGTCCTGGATCCCTGCTCCCATTCCCATGTGTGCCAATGGTTTGGTACATCAGCCAACGCATGACAAACCCATGAACTTTTGCACCGGGACCCTGTTTTTTTTTTTTTTCTTTAGAATCGGGCACAGGGTCCATGGTGCACCTGGAGTCTGCCGCATCCCTAGATCGCCACAAATTTTGGTGATCTAAAGGACTTTAGAGAATCGGGCCCCACATCTCTGAAAGGACATAGACAGAGTGGAGGCAGTCCAGAGGAGGGCAACTAAAATTGTTCAGGGTCTGCATCAAACACCTATGAGGAGAGATTACAGGACCTCAATATGCACCTCAAACAGGTATTAAATGCAAAACAAATGTATGCTAGGTGCCTTAGTCTCCACTGGGAGTTGTAGTGTTAAATTGTCGATGCTACTCCGATCTCCCACCTACTTTGTAACCTGATGGGATATCTGCTCTGTAGTCTATTGTTCAATAGCTGCCTCTGTGTATTCAATTTATTGTACTGTATTTTTCTGCCTTGTTACTGTATTGTATATATTCCTGCTTCCCCTTCCCCAGGATGCATCTGAAATCGAGTGGTCTCCGCTCAGCATGCCTACCTGGTAAAACTCTTAAATAAATAAATAAATAAATATGTACACCCTAGAACAGAGGAGAGAGAGAGGGAGGATATGATAAACATCTTTAAATACCTCATGGGGGTAAATAAGGTACAGGAGGGAAGTATTTTTCAGAAAAACAAAGGGACCTGCTATGAAGCTGGAGGAGTAGATTCAGGAAAGGATTGGAGTTTAACAAATTAGTAGAGTGATTAGTTCAAAACAGGTTGATTCTGAATAGTAAAAATCAAATGTGATGTGATGGGCTGAGGCCCAGTGGCACTGAGGGTTAAGACACTAGATGCCTCACCTCACGCCACGCCAGTGACCCAGGTTCAGAAACAAGCCCGAGCCATTGAGGGTCAGCAGGGGTGAGAAGGGATTGAGTGTCCGATGGACAGCTCTCTCTTCCCGGGGAGGGTGTATGGCAATGCGTCACTCCTGAGTGACCCCTGGAGGCTGTCAGGGGTAGCCAGGAAATGTGTCGCCGCCGTATGGCACTTGGGGCAGATCTCGGTGGATGCTGTCCGTCATTGCACATCCAAGCTCCATGGGGGAAGGGACAAGAAAATGGAAAATACCCCGGTACCCGATAGGTGAAGGCAGGGACCAATGGTCAGCCCCCTCGCCCAACATCCGGCCTCCCAGCTCCGGCTCAAGCACTTCCTCTGCCCCCTGGTCACTCAACTAGATTGTAGATAGAGCGCCAGAGGAGTCAGTGGTCCCACCCCAGGGGGCTCAGAGCTGGGGGGGGGGGTCGACAGCCAGGAGGTGCGGTAGGAAGACAGGCCCATGCCTGGGTGGAGTCTGAGGGGGGGCTTCAGGCGGGCGGGAACAGGCCGAACTGTGAGTCCCTGCCAGAGAGAATTTGGGTGTTGGTGCTGAGGGGGCATAAAGAAAGTTGAAAAAAAAAAATTCAGGGCTGAGAAAGGAATGACTGTGTCAAGTGATTTAAATAGTTTTTCCTTGGACAGTGTCCAACTCGATCAGGTAAATTCATACACATACCTGGGCCTGTGGTTTGATTCTTAAGTTCAGTGATCATATTGATAAACTGTGCACCAAATTATCACAAAAACTGGGTGCCCTTAGAAGACACAAGTTTTGTATGACAAGTGAGACTAGAGAAAGGCTGGCCTCAGCGATTATGCAACCTGTGCTGGATTACTGCCGAGCAGTCTATGGAATGGCTGGAAAGGGGTTCCTACAAAACCTGGACAGGCTGCACTACCGTACAGCAAAGTCTGTGTTCGGTTTTACACGCCCACCAGCAATGATACATCATGGCACGCTGCTTCTAAATGTAAACTGGACATCTTTGAAAATTAGCAGAGATAAGCATATATATATATATATATATATATATAAGTGTATGGCAGGTGAGGCTCCATCCTACTTACTGGACAAGTTAACTCTGACTTCTTGAAAATACTTTTTAAGGGAAGTAACTGGAAGGGGACTTCTAGTCCCAAAAACCAGATCAAGATATATTCCAACTGCAGCAATGAATTCATTACCCCCAAAGTCCAGACATCTCCCCTTACAAAAGTTCCAGAGTGGGGCTTGCTCATTGGCTTGTGTTTGTATGTGACTGTAATTGAATATTTATATAATTCTGTCATTTGTTATTACCCTATTGTATTGCAACTTGTCTGCCTAACACAGGATGGTCCTGAAAACAAGCTTTTGCCTAGTACCGAATCCTGTTAAAATATTAACTTCAAGTACTACTTCACAGACAGAGTAGTGGATTCCTGGAACAGCCTTCCAGCGGAGGTGGTGGGGGCGAAAACAGTGGTGGGGTTCAAGAATACATGGGGCAGGCATAAGTTAGCAATAATCCGCTCCAGGGTATGGGGTTAAAGGCATTTAGTGCATACCTGAGGTGCATTATGAGGCACGAGGCTACAGGTCGAGTGTCCTCACAGCGCCCCAGGCATGCATTAAATGCCCATAACCCCATACCCTGGAGAGGGTTATTGCACTTAAAACATAGGTACTGTCAAAAATCCCCAAAAGGCTGAGAGAAACAACTTTTCCCTGCCTACAAAGAATAGGGACTATATCCTTATCCTGCTAACTCACAAGGTAGTCCCTTACAAAATAAGCACACTATATGGCTTTGGTGCCTACAGAAATGTAACATATACACTACTGATATGATGTGTGGCATTTCTTCTGCATGACACAGCTGTGTATTGTGTGATCAATGTCTGTCTGATGTCTGCAAGCCAGCTGGGGAGAGAAGTCACAGAGACCCACACAAGAAGTGTTTCATGAACTGCTGTGTGCCTGCTCGGTCTGTTGCTTTATAGGTGGAAGCGCTGAAGTGCCACTTCCAATCAGGAAAAAGGAGTGCAGTTGACAGATGACACCATTGTCAAGAAGGCATGGTACAGATGTGACAGGCAGCCGAGGCACACAACACTCACCACATAAAATGCACTGCCGCTTAGTCTCTCTCTCTCTCTCTCTCTCTCTCTCTGTCCATCACTGTGGCAGGGAGGATCGTCATGGCAGTCAATACATTACTGGGGTTGGGGGAGCAACAGAAAGATGTTCCATCTTGCGGTCCCTCTGTCTGTTGCCTGTTGCGGTACCACATCTCTATTAGACTTCAAGCATGGCACGGACGTTAGAGACAGGCAACAATCACACGCAGACACAGAGAAAACAACTGTGTGCTGCATGTTGTGCTCCTGTTTACCCAGATTGCCTACACCTCCCAGATTACTTGGAAGCCGTCCCCAGAGCCACATCTTCCCAACAACAAATGCTACTGCCCAATCCCTCTGTGGGCTGTATGGGCTATGTGAGTTGTGTGCACCCCAAACAACCTCCCCTCCCACAGCAGACACACACACACACACGCACACGCACGCGCATCAACAAATTGGGAAGCTGCAGCTCTCTCTCACTGTGTGTGTTTTTCAGCTCTGTCTCTGTACCCTGTGTGGCTGTGACTGTGTGGCTCTGCTGCCAGTAGTGATGCCTGCATCGCTCTGTGAACATCACTGCACCAGGGTGTCACTGGTACTGACGTCCGCATCGCTCTGTGAACATCACTGTACCAGGGTGTCACTGGTACTGATGTCCACATCACTCTCTGGACAGCACTGTATCAGAGTGTCACTGGTACTGACATCCGCATCGCTCTGTGAACATCACTGTACCAGGGTGTCACTGGTACTGATGTCCACATCACTCTCTGGACAGCACTGTACCAGGGTGTCACTGGTACTGATGTCCACATCGCTCTCTGGACAGCACTGTACCAGGGTGTCACTGGTACTGACATCCACATCACTCTCTGGACATCACTGTACCAGGGTGTCTCTGGTACTGACATCCGCATCGCTCTCTGGAAATCACTGTACCAGGGTGTCTCTGGTACTGACATCCGCATCGCTCTCTGGAAATCACTGTACCAGGGTGTCTCTGGTACTGACATCCTATCGCTCTCTGAAAATCACTGTACCAGGGTGTCTCTGGTACTGACATCCGCATCGCTCTCTGGAAATCACTGTACCAGGGTGTCTCTGGTACTGACGTCCGCATCGCTCTCTGGACATCACTGTACCAGGCTGTCACTGGTACTGATGTCCACATCACTCTCTGGACATCACTGTACCAGGGTGTCACTGGTACTGACGCCCACATCACTCTCTGGACATCACTGTACCAGGCTGTCGCAACCTGCATAGATAGAAATGCCACAGGACATGACGAACGGCTGCTCTGTGCACTTCTAGTACCCGACACATATCACTGTGCTGTGTGGTAGCAGACAGAGCTAAACCCCTGCTTCCCACTCTTCACCTCCGTACATGCCACAGTACCCATTTCTGCTCCTCACTTCCAAGCACAGATAATGACTGCCACTGTATTCTGGCTGCTATGCATCGGGGAAGGGATACGAACAGCAAGGACACAGCACCATATTCCTCTACTGAGAACAAGATCAAGCACCCTAACGGTGCATTGAAGAGGTAATTTAATGCACGGTCAGGTGCTGCTGTCCCACCAATCACAAGGGCATTGCTGTTGCACCCATGTTATAATGGAATCTTACTGGAAAGGAAAAAGGGGGGGAGAAAGAGCCAGAGATCAGGTAGGGTCTGCAGTAAGGTAGGGAAAAATGAGCAGACTAGGTGGACCAAGCAGTCTTTATCTAACATCAAATTCTATGTTTCTGCCGGCCCGATGGCGCAGCGGTTGTATTTCTGCCTGCGACGCCAGCGACCCGGGTTCGGGAACGGGCCCAGGTCACTGGAGGGCTGGCCAGGGGGGAGAAGGATCGAGTGTCCCACGACAGCTCTCCTTCTCTGGGGGGAGGGCAGGGGATAGGTCCGGTATGTGCTGGCTCCTAGCAGAGGCTGGGAGCATCGCAGGGTGTATGGCCCGAGTTGACTGGGGGAAGAGTGGACATTGGCGCATGCCTTGACGTCACCACGCTGCTCCCCCCACAGAAAACCGGAAAAACTGCTCTCTGGCTGCCTAGATGACAGCTCCCCATTCCCCGAGCACCTCCAGTACCTGTCCAGGCCTCCTGTTCCTCAGCAGCATCCCCGGGCCCCTAATAAAGTATTATGTGTAGGGTCTTCTCCCTTCGCCCCGTTGCCTTCCCCTGGAGGAGGGGGACCCACCTGGTGATAGGGATACGCCGGGATATCCCGGGGATCGGCTGCGATTTGAGGACCTGAGGAGGGCTGGCTAAGGTCAGTGGGGTCGGGTGGGGGACTTGTGGGGCCTGAAGGAGTGGGGGCCAGTGAAGCATGGGGAGGCGGTACAAACATATCATGCAAAAAAAAAAAATTCCATGTTTCTAAAAGCGATATTCTGAAAACCTGTCCCTCTGAACAGAACCACCTCCGCGCCTATGCAATTGAGAGATTCATTACTACTGAAACAATATGTGCAAATTCGTGAAAGTTGTTGCTGGGTTATGCTTATGAAAAGTTCTACTGTTCACTATTAATTAGATCCATTGTTGTTGATACAATTATAACACATTTTTAATGAAGATATCTTTTAAATTTAAATTACTTAATTTCCATTTAGGCCCTTTAGATTCTGGTTGTGTAGCCATGTGCACTTGAAGAGTACTGAACGCATTTGTATGTGTGAAATGATGGATGTGCTGTTAATTAATAGCGTGTCACAGCTTGTTAAATGAATGTCGGAGCGTAGGAAATGCTTGGCAGAAAAGACCATGCACATAAACTACAAAACACAGAAACATCAATCTGTCAACAGATAAAGGCCCTGGAACCATCATGGCTACCCATTCCTGCCTAACTATAATAGTCATGCAGACACCACCGTGGAGTACTCTGGTAACTTTACTGTACTGTACAGCACTGAGATCAAAAGTGCGGGCAACTGCCTGTCAGGTAAGGGCTTTTATATAAATGTTCACGCATGTGAAGTAATAAAGCATATGCAAATCGTGTATGCTAATTCACTTCCTTACATCTCCCCTCTCAAACTGAAACCTCCCCCCACCCACACCCAAATA
The DNA here is from genome assembly GCA_016271365.2 of Neoceratodus forsteri. Taxonomy (NCBI): domain Eukaryota; kingdom Metazoa; phylum Chordata; order Ceratodontiformes; family Ceratodontidae; genus Neoceratodus; species Neoceratodus forsteri. The sequence continues at coordinate 49,135,699 of JADMNL010000031.1, read as the reverse complement.
TAAATTGTTTAAAATTCTATGTAACTCACAGTTTTTGTGAGTCTATGTAGTCACGCTGCCAGGCGGGCCTTTGGATCTCCCATCCACTAACTCTGCTGATTCTTGAGTAACCCCTAGGTGGCGCTATCTCAAAGGCTACTACCCCAGCCTGCTTGGCTAGTAGTGGGTTAAGGGGCCCGAGTTCTGAAACGGGTGCCTCCACTCGGAGGTCAGGATTGATAGTGGTCAAGCTAACCTGGGCACAGCCCTCTGGGACACTGTAGCCCCCTCTTTCCCCTTCTAGTGGTCTGAACACTGTACAATAATCACTTTTACAATACCCCTGGTACACCAAAAAGTATCCACACTGTTTGCACTTACCACCAGGGCTGGTTCCTCTGGCTCGACCCTGGTGACCCCCTGTAAAACAAGGTTACGCACAGCAATTAGCAACAGTACAGTACTTTGAGCACAGACTGGAACCACAGTCAGATTACATGCAGAAAAAGATCTGATTTATTCAGGGGACTTGAACAAGGGAGGGGCAAAATCAGGTTAATTAGCTTAAAGGTTATATCAATCAAGCAGTTATGCATGTACTTTGAGTTCCCCCAACACAGTCTACCTCTGAGTACCCAGGTGGAGAAGAGATGGGCTAGCCAGGACTGTTGCCGAGGCTGCAGCTGGTTGGGGCCCTATGATGGAAAACACAACATGCACAGTACACAATATTTGTAATCCGGAGCCAGAGGGCTCAGTTTGTCAAGGAAATGAAACAAGAAGACAATCAGATGACACACTCAGATTAAGCTGTTGTTGCAGGGAGCTACCCTGGTATTTACTCATGATACCCAAGACTGGACACAGGCTAGATCAAGACTGCAGGTGGTTGATCTGGAATGCCAGGAGAAGCAGGGCCCACACGAGTCGCAGAGGCGTCGTTCTTGTTCAAGCGTGGAGCTAGGGCTGATCCCCAGGCAGTTCTCTCATCGATGGTTTCTCTGTGCAGTGGGTAGTCTGGCTGGGCAAGTCTGGCAAGGCCCAGACGGCATGGAGACAAATTCAGATGCAGTCCATTTTGGGCTGGATACAGCTTCCAGCAAGCAGAACACACTTCACACAACGGGGATCTAACTCACAACCCACTAGCAGCTCATAGCACATTTACATGTACGGGAATTCTACTGTACCAGGCAAAGCGCTCCCCAGTCACTATCGCAAAGTCTCTGCACACACCGGGAGCTTAGGGGTAGCTGGAACTCCTGACAGGCTGATTGCATTCAGCAAAATCTTCGGTCTTCTTCAGGTTGAGCCTGGCCCACTACAGTAGCTTACTTTAGTCACACAAACTTGGATTTAGTCCACAATAATTCTCTTTTCTCCCTCTCAGAAGCAGCAGGCAGATATGCAAGCCAAAAACTCAGCCTTTTCACAGTTCTCCCACGTGAATCCACTCAGGATTGCTGCTCAGAATCACTTCAGCTCCTCTCATTTCACTTCCCAGCTCAGAATGAACTGAAAACTGCAAGCAGCCCGGGACTTCCCCAAGATCTAAAAGATTTGGTTGGCTGATCTGGCTGTCAGTCAAAGCAACAGCTCCCCCTTCAGTTGCAAAAAAAGGTGCAAAAACTTCAAACGTCAGTTCCTACAGATTTTGAATTCAGACAGCTCCTGTAATCTGGCTACATTTTTGGTCCCACCAGCACTGTTTGGTTCAATTTGCAGTCCAGGACCAACATAGTGGAGACAAACAAAACAGTCCTTGCTACAAAGAAAGCAGGTTAGACAAACTACATTATCATTATCACTCTAAATGATTTTCAGCAAATAGTTACATCTTTCAACAGAGCTCCCTCTCAGATTACTTAAGCTGCAATCAACCAGCTCTTAAAGAGACAGTACAGAGAGGCTATACAGGCTCTGATAATCACATTTAAACTGCGAATACACAGGACACCAGCCTGGCAGTGAGCATTTAGGCAAGTTCAAGGAATACTTTTTGGGAACCCCCATTTGTAGGGGGGGTTACACCCTTCCCTGCCTGCCTGCCTGGGAAAACTTGGTGTCCGCGTCAAGTCTGTACCATCATAACATTGAAAATGCAATATATACAAGATATTTATACCATTAGCATGCTATACAAGTACTATCTGATTCATCAATTGGAATAACATGTCACTTTACTATACATTTCAATGTACTCCGCTATAACATTTCCATTCTGACAATACGTTATGCATATTTCACACAGGTAAATTGAACATTACTATACAGAATCATGTACTAACTTCTTGTACTCTTAACAATGCAAGAGGGGGCCCTTCCCTATCAGCTAACTTGGGGCTGGATGGGGCAGGGGCACCATGGTGAGAGGGCAGAACAAGTAACCTGGAATGGGCCGTCAAGCTCAATTTGGGCATTGAGCTCTGAGAGACATAAACATCTTTGTGGACTACATTGAGAGGAAAATCCACTGACCTTCCGGGGGGGGGGTGTCGTAACTGAAGTGCACCACTGGCTTGACAGCTCGGCCAGTCTTTCTAGGGTGAACAACCACAGTCCCTGTACTTTCAGCAATGGTCTTGGAGCTTTCATCACTTGTGAGGGGTGCCTCTGCATGAAGGGGACTGTCCAAGCTAGGAGCACTGACAGCCCCTAGCTCTGTAGTCTCTGTTTCTACAACACTTGGTTCATTTTGAAGTCACTCTGGCACTGAAGGGGGGTTGTCAGCACGCTCATAGTGCTCCTCAAGTTCTGGCATGTCACCAGAAAGACTCATACCATCAGCCTCTCCTTCAGGCAAATCATACAGTTCCATGATACACAGAGATTCAGCATCCTCAGACGTGATACTTTGCACTTCACCTTCAGGGAGCATTGGCTCCAAGGTTGATGCCAGGGCGTTAGACAGTCCAGAAGGCCCAGCTTCATCCCCATAATTCAACATAGGATTTCCACAAAACAACTGACTCCGTTCATATGAGGGGTAATAGGCATTATCACACTCACTGTCATCCGAGTTAGACTGGCAGTCACTATCATTTTGGGCCTGCTGCGGGGGAAGTCTTAAATCGGCAACCACGGGGGCAGGCTGACTCTGTTTCTTTCTTGCAGCAGCACGAGTCACTGGTCCACGGGAATCAATCTCGGTGGGTTCAGCCTCAATTATAACTTGACCAATAGGTAGTAAGTGGTTACGGTGCATGGTCTTGACAGGTTTGGAGTTATTCTCTGGTGCACTTTGTACACTGGCAAATCATCCAACTTTCCAACTATAACATGGGGAAGATGGTGCCATCGATCAGCAATTTTGTGTCTACCATGCAATCCTAAATTTTGCAGCAACACACGGTCTCCAGGCCTAAGCTCTTGAACCTTTACTTTTCTATCATGTCTCTCTTTGTTGGCTAGATTTCTTCTGGTGGCCATTGTCTGGGCCAGCTGATAGGCATGGTTCAATTGAGTTTTCAGTTTTTGTACATATTGCAGGTAATCTTCGGCTTGGACCCCATTGGGAGAAACCCCAAAACAGACATTGACAGGCAGCCAGACTTCTCTCCTGAACATGAAGCGGTAGGGAGAGAACCCGGTAGCATCACTCTTCGTGCAACTGTATGCATGTACCAAAGTACTAATCTGCTGGCTCCATTTATGCTTATCTTTTGGGTGGAGGGTGCCTAGCATGTCTAGCAAGGTGCGGTTAAATAGTTCTGGCTGAGGATCCCCCTACAGGTGATAAGGGGCGGTTCTTGACTTTCACACCCCGCATAGAGAGAGCATTTGTTTGATTAGCCGATTCTCAAAGTCCTGGCCCTGATCAGAGTGAATTTGCTGGGGGGGGACCATAGTGGACGAAGAAATTTTCCACTAGCACCTTGGCCACGGTAGATGCTTTTTGATCTTTGGTGGGAAAAGCTTGTGCATACCGTGTGAAATGGTCTGTAACCACTAACACATTGCCAATGTTTCGCTGATCAGGCTCTAAACTCAAGAAGTCTATGCAGACTAGTTCCATCGGGGTGCTGGTAGTAATGTTGACAAGGGGGACAGCCCTCTGAGGCAGGGCTTTTCTCTGCAGGCAGCGACTACAAGTCCTTACATGGTGCTCAACATCAGCCCCTATCTTGAGCCAGTAGAATCGAGATCATACTAGGTCAAGGGTCCGGTCGATACCGAGGTGGCCCATATGATTGTGGAGGGCCCTCAGTACCACATCTTTGGAGGCTGTGAGCAGGACCAATTGTTGCTTGTCTATTTTGCCACCTCGATCTACAGTCTCTCTATACAACAAATGATTAAGCAGCTTCAACCTGGGGCCTTCTTTAAATAATAAAGCGGTTCACAGATCAGAGGAACGCAACTTGGACACATCTTTTCCTGCACAAAGGGCGTCAAGTGCTGGCTGAATCATAGGATCTCGGGATTTAGCCCACTGAATGCTGTCATTGTCAAACTGAGGTAGTGCACTAATATCTAGAGAAGAGAAGGGGCAGTATTTTATTTATTTATTTATTTTATTATGCAGCCGGTATGCAGGTGTCAGAGGGGCCCAGGCAATCTACTAAGCAGTCCACTGTATCCGTAGACATCTGTTCATTTCTATCAAACTTTTGGCACAATGCTCGGATGTCAGGTTCAGACAGCCTGACCCAGTCGCTCTTGGAAATGGGCCTCTAGGATAGGGCATCAGCATCAATATGATTCAGGCCTGGTCTATATTTGGCAGCATAATCATATGTTGACAATGCAGAAAGCCACCGGTGCCCTGTGATGTCTAACTTAGCTGAAGTTTGTACATAGGTCAACGGGTTATTGTCAGTCCTCACCAATATTTTTGCCCCACAGAGGTAATCATGAAACTGGTCAACAATGGCCCATTTTAAAGCAAGGTACTCCAATTTGTGCACAGGGTAGTTTCGCTCTGACGGGGTCAAGCTCCTGCTGGCGAATGCCACTGGTCTCAAACCATCCTCATGGTCTTCATACAGTACAGCTCCTAGATCCTGCAGACTGGCATCAGTATGCAGCACAAAGGGTTTGGTGGGATCAGCATAAGCGAGGATGGGGGCATGGGTGAGCTGGTATATGAGTTCATGGAAAGCTGCTTCATGGTCAGGCGTCCAACGGGACCCAAAAAGTTAACTTGGGCAGAAACATGCTTTTATCTGGTTCTTTGACGGACCCTTTTTTGTATTTCTGAGTGGTAGGAGGGTAACCCTGGGTAAGATTCAAGAGTGGCCGAATCACTTTGGAATAGTCCTTTATGAACCGCCGGTAGTAGCCACAGAATCCCAGGAAACTTTGTAGTTCTTTCAAATTGTGGGGCTGGGGCCAAGTAGTCAAGGCTCCAACTTTATTAGGGTCAGTCTCTATCTCCTCTGTAGACATTATGTGCCCACATACTTCACAGAGGTTTGGAAAAACTGGCACTTGTCGATGGACAGCTTGAGGCCGAAATCTTCCAGTCGGTCTAGTACTTTAAAAAGGCGACTCTCATGTTCCTCTAGGGAGCTCCCGAACACAATGACATCGTCCAAGTACACCAGGCATTCTAGCAAATTCATGTCTCCCACTGCTCGTTCCATCAGTCGCTGGAAGGTGGCTGGGGCGCCCGATATCTGCTGTGGCATTCTTAGGAATTCGTAGAACCCCAAAGAACAGATGAAGGCTGTGTTCTCATGGTCCTCTGGAGCCATCGGAATCTGGTGATATCCACTGTGAAGATCCAACACTGAGAACCATTTGCTCACATTCAAACAATCCAGAGCATTTTGTATACGGAGCATGGTGTATTGATCGGGGATGCTCCGCTGATTCAGAGTTCGATAATCAACACACATTCTCATAGATCCATTCTTTGTATGCACAGCCACAATGGGAGAAGCATATGGGCTCCTGGATTCTTGTATCACACCAGCCACGAGCATTTCCTGCAAGTGTTTTCTCACATCATCTATGCCTGCAGGGGCTAGGCGTCGAGACCTCTCTTGAAATGGCCGTTCATCGTGCAGGCGTATGTGATACTCCGCACCCTGGACACATCCCATGTCCCATTCCTTCAACGAAAACACTTGATCTCTCTGGGCAAGTTTCTGGCTAATTCTAGTCTTCCATTCAGCTGGTAATGGGGAGTCACCAAAAGCAAACAAGTCAGGAGTCACTCTGTCTGTCTTGCCAGGGTGCTTGTTGCTGGGCAACACTGCAGTGTCTGCACAGTGTACGATAGCTAGGGTGCATCCTCTGTTCATCCAGATCTCCCGATCTGACACATTATGAATCTGGACCATCACTCGGCATGCATAGGCATGAGCACGAGCTGGCAAGATGCTGGGCTTAACCAATAATCCTTCCGGCAATTTTCCATCGCCTGGCATGTCCAACATCAGTATTTTGTTTTTGACATCTTTGCTGAGGCGGACCTCCCCTTGAACGGTACACTGGGTATTAGGGACCAGTACCATTGAATCGGGATCCTTCTTCCACACGACCCCTACTGGTTCATCCTGGTCCACTCCCTTGGGGTTCTGTTGCAAATCATAAGCCCTGTTGATCAGAGTGGGAAGTCTTAGGGCCCTCCCAGTCCGTCGCCCTTGTTTCTCACGACAGAGTTGTGCCAGTCTCCCAAACATATGGGCATTGGTCCCAATTAACAGGGGAACCAAATCATACAGTCCAGTAGGGGGACACACTAAGGCCAGTGTCTCAACTTGCTCCTCTAAACCAGTTACAGCTGCAGGAAATAACAACCAGAGGCAGACATATCCTAGGTAGGGATAAGACCTGTCGCTCAGCCCCCACACATGTAGGCCTTCCAGGGACTGTAAGGGCACAGCAGATAAGTGTTTGTCATACCAGTCCTTAAATACAATGGTCACTTGCAACCCACTGTCCAGCACAGCCCGAGCAGGAATACCATTCACAGCCATGGTAGTCTCCATTGAAGGGCCCACTATTTTGGACCAGTCTGGAGGGACAGCAGCAGGGGCCTGGATGGACAATTTAGCCACAAAGGGGTTTGAGTTAGGATGTCTGAAGCCTTCACTGCAGTCATTCTGTGCACCTCTTGACCACTGATTCATTTTCCGAATCTCTCCTTGAAGCCGGTTCACCACTTTCTCTAAGTCTTTCCGAGACCGGCATTCCCTCTTCATATGGCCATCCTTTCCACAGTGGTGACAAATGATAGACTCCTGGGTCATCCTTGGAGAGAACATTGCATGAGGAACTGAAGTAGTAGCAAGGGATCGGGGTCCAATATCTGCTTGCAGCGGTGAGAGAGGTGCAACGTGTCTCAATAGTTCCTTTACGGTGGCAGTCAATTCTTTAATTTCAGCGTGGGAGCTATCCTCAGTAGAGGATGCCTGAGGGTGCACCCCCACCCCCATGGCAGTCACGTCATGAGAGGAACCAGAATCTTGTTCCATGGGGGAACCCTTGCAGAGGCACCCACCTTCAACTCTCGGACTTCCATTAATAGCTTGACTTTCAAAAACTGGGCCCAGGGCGGGAAGTCCTTTGCATTCTCAGAGTGCTTGTTAGGTGTGACCTTTGCCCCTGAACCCCACTTGGATGATCACTCTCTGTCACGTGCGCAGCAGCAGCAGATATTGGTGAAATCCCCCCCCCCGGGGTCGCCTTTGCTCAACCCACTGAATTTCTTTCATTAGCTCGTCATAAGAGGGGGTGATTCCAGTCAGTTGGCGAGGCGCAACTGAAGCAGTAACAATTCTGAAAATGGAGCGGACTTAAGGATCTGGTCCAGCCTAGTTCGATCTAATCCATGTGATGGCAAACTACCCTTTCTGAGGCACTCTTGTAGCAGCTTTTTAAGCCGAGGTACATACACAGACAATGGCTCCCCTGAGTACTGCTGGGCGTTTCTTACTCTCCACCACAGATCCTCATCTGAACCTGGGCTCCCATACACATTCTCCAATGCATCAAGATAGTCCTGTGCAGTTGCTTCGGGGTTATTGGCCCACTTGGCATGGATGGTAGTCAGGGCAGGACCTCGGAGGCTCTCACTCAACCGCTTTCATTTCTCTGCTTCTGAGCATTGCCATTCAAGTACTAGAGGGGCAACATAGTCTATCCAGGTCTCCCAGTCATCCTCCCCCCTGTGGGGTGGGGAGGGTGCCCGAGAAGATTCTCAACCTTCGGTAGGATTCGTGACTAATGGCAGGTACAGATATAGGTGCCAGCATTGTCACAGGCACAGAAGGTGGGGCAGTAACAGGTGCTGGAGTGGGAGGGGGTGTTGGGGAAGGAACACCCCCAGGTGGCAGGAAAAGTTTCTTAAAGTCCTCTATGGTTTTCCCTTCCTCCAGCAACAACTTAGCAAATTTCTCCTCAAAAGTCTCAGACAATAGGGGGAGCTTACCCTCCCCGGGGTTTTTACTGTCTCTAGTTATCACTCTCCAGGCGGCTGGGGTCCCTTCTGGGGCAATAGTCCGTGGCACTTTGGAACTGTCCACTGGGTCACTACACTCTATTAAGGTCATGAAAGTTTGGGCGGTCAAATCAGCCTGTCGCCCCACCACCACAGCATTTGTTAAACATTCAGCTTTGGAAAGTACTCCTTCTACAGCGTCTTTACCAATGTTCAGGGGAATATCCAATACAAGCAGGGCATTTTGGGGGTCGATCTCTTGCCTAGTACACCACCCCACCAACTGGTACACAGCCACTTCTGTTGGGGTAGCCATTTATGTTTGACAATAATTCGTAGTCTTGGCCACTAGAAGACACAAAATCCCAGCTGTGAGCCTCCAAGATGTAAATGTAACCCCTGGGTGGCGCTATCCCAAGGGCTACTACCCCAGCCTGCTTGGTTAGTAGTAGGTTAAGGGGCCTGAGTTCTGAAATGGGTGCCTCCACCCAGAGATCAGGGTTGGCAGTGGTCAAGCTAATCTGGGCACAGCCCTCCAGGACACTGTAGCCCCCCCTCTTTCCCCTCTAGTGGCCTGAACACTGTACAATAATCACTTTCAGAATACCCCTGATACACCACACAAGTACCCACACCATTTGCACTTACAACCAGGGCTGGTTCCTCTGGGTTGACCCTACGGACCCCCTGTAAAACAAGGTTATGTACAGCAAATAGCAACAGTACAGTACTTTGAGCACAAGCTGGAACCACAGTCAGATTACATGCAGAAAAAGTTAGATCTTATTTATTCAGGGGACTTGAACAAGGGAGGGGCAAAATCAGGTTAATTAGCTTAAAGGTTATATCAATCAAGCAGTTATGTATGTGTTTTGAGTCCCCCCACACAGTCCACCTCTGGGTACCCAGGTGGAGAAGAGATGGGCTAGCCAGGCCATTGCCCGGGTTTGCAGCTGGTGGGGGACCTTTGATGGAAAACACAACATACACAGTACACAATATTTGTACTCCTGAGCCAGAGGGCTCAGTTCGTACAGAAAATGAAACAACCAGACAATCAGATGACGCACTCAGATTCAGCTGTTGTTGCAGGGAGCTACCCTGCTATTTACTCACGATACCCAAGACTGGACACAGGCTGGATGAAAATCAAAACTGCAGGTGGTTGATCTGGAATGCCAGGAGAAGCAGGTCCCACACGAGTCACAGAGGCGTCATTCCTGTTCAAGCGTGGAGCAGGGGGGCTGATCCCCAGGCAGGTCTCTCGTCGATGGCTTCTTTGTGCAGTGGGTAGTCTGGCTGGGCCAGTCTGGCAAGGCCCAGACCACATGGAGACAAATTCGGATACAGTCCATTTTGGGCTGGATACATCTTCCAGCAAGCAGAACACAGTTCACACAGTGGGGAACTAATTCACAACCCACTAGCAGCTCATAGCACATTTACATGTACGGGAATTCTACTGTACCAGGCAAAGTGCTCCCCGGTCACAATCGCAAAGTCTCTGCACACACCGGGAGCTTAGGGGTAGCTGGAACTCCTGACAGGCCGATCGCATTCAGCAAAATCTTCAGTCTTCTTCAGGTTGAGCCTGGCCCACTTCAGTAGCTTACTTTAGTCACACAAACTTGGATTTAGTCCAAAATAATTCTCTTCTCACCCTCTCAGGAGCAGCAGGCAGACATGTAAGCCAAAAACTCAGCCTTTTCACGGTTCTTCCATGCAGATCCACTCAGGATAGCTGCTCAGAATCACTTCAGCTCCTCTCATTTCACTTCCTAACTCAGAACTAACTGAAAACTGCAAGCAGCCCGGGACTTCCCCAAGATCTAAAAGATTTGGTTGGCTGATTTGGCTGTCAGTCAAAGCAAGAGCTCCCCTTCAGTTGCAAAAAAGGCACAAAAAACTCCAAACTTCAGTTCCTACAAATTTTGAATTCAGACAGCTCGTGTAGTCCGGCTACATTTTAGGTCCCACCAGTACTGTTTGGTCCAATTTGCAGTCCAGGACCAAGATAGTGGAGACAAACAAAACAATCCTGGCTACAAAGAAAGCAGGTTAGACAAACTACATTATCACTATCACTCTAAATGATTTTCAGCAAATAGTTACATCTTTCAACAGAGCTCCCTCTCAGATTACTTAAGCTGCAATCAGCCAGCTCTTAAAGAGACAGTACAGAGAGGCTATACAGGCTCTGGTAATCACATTTAAACTGCTAAAACGCAGGACACCAGCCTGGCAGTGAGCATTTAGGCAAGCTCAAGGAAGACTTTTTGGGAACCCCCATTTGTAAGGGGGGTTACACCTGGACTGGAGCCATACCTCTCAAGTGTTCCTGATTTTCAGGGATATCCCTGATTTTGGCTCTGAAATTTCTTCTGTCCCTCCTAAATTTGGCATTTCTGTCACTGAAGAATGGGGATCTGAAGCACAAAATAATGCTAGCCATTGGTTTTACAGTCTAGTTCTCATTAAGAAAGTGCTAATCATACTAAGAAGCATGTTGTACACAGCTTCTGGAACTAATATTATTATTTTTTCAGATGTGTCCCTGATTTTGGTCATTTGTCCCTGATCATTTTTAGCCTTGTCCCTGATTTTTGATGAGGGAGGTTGAGAGGTATGACTGGAGCTGGTAACAGTCAATTGGTCCAGACTGCTCAGGGGTTGGGCTGACCTCACAGGCTCGCTTTGTGACTGCCCCGTTATCACTTGTGGTGGGTCCTCCATTGCAAGCACCTATGGGATCCCATCGTCCTCCATCATGTCACCCTACTCTCTTTTCTCCTCTTCTCCTCGGATGTGCGAGTTTTGGGGGCCACAGGAGCGGCGCGGCCCCTGGGCTAACAAAAGATTTCTCCTGTTTCTTCAGTACAATTTCCCATTTGCTTGGACTATATAAGAGCGTGGCTCTTTAGCATGGTGTTCCACAATTCCAGGGGTCCAGGTATTCTCAGGTGTTCACAAATAAACAGGCTATCCTGGCTGTAAGGCTGGGAGTGGTCAGGCGTGCAAACTGTAATAAGATTTTTGTTTTTCTTGAGTTCCTCGCAGTGTAGCTCACACATCAGCTTCTGGCACTTTTGGTTCAAGTAGCTCAGATCTGGTAGGTATCAAGGTTCTGGTTCTGCAGCCCATAAGCTGCTGTGCTGGGGATCCTAGCCCCTTCAGTGGGTTATTTCTCAACTCTGCGTGCTAAGTAAGGATCTTGGTGGTCCACTTGCGCTTTCTTTAACAGTCTCTTTATCATTTGAATGGCTCGCTCTATCATACCATTACTCTGGGAATATATTGGCGAAGACGTTACATGTTTAAATTCATATTTTCTTTGAAAGTTTCTGAATTCGATGTAGGCAAATTGTGGGCCATTGTCTGTCACAAGTATTTCTGGAATACCGCGTCTTGCACATTGTGATTTAATATGGTTAATCATCGTTTCGGTTGTTGTGTTTTGCAACTTGGATATCTCAATGTATCTGAAGTAGTAATCAACCATTGCTAGATACGTTTCCCCTTCAAATTCAAACAAATCAGCCCCAACCTTTTGCCAAGGCCTCTCTGGTATCTCATGTGGCTGCAGCGGCTCTCTAGATTGTGCTCTCCAGAACTGGTTGCAAATACCACACTTGGCCACCATGTCACTAATCTGACTGTTCATCCCTGGCCAAACTAAGAGATCTCTGGCCCTGTGCTTGCATTTCTCAATGCCCAAGTGGCTGCTGTGTAACCTGGTTAACATGTCTGGTCTCAGTGATGTGGGGACTATCAGTCTCTCGCCCTTCAGCGAAAGTCCATTTTCTGTCACGATCTCATCTCTGAATAGCCAATACTGCCTTATCTCGGGGTGCACTGATGTTTTCTCATGGGGCCTACCATTCAAAACAGTATCTCTCAACTTGACCAATGCTGAATCTTTGTCAGTCTCTTGCTGAAACAGTTTCAGTTTTTCATCACTGATAGGCATGTAGTCCACTGTGTGAACCTCGTACTTGTCTAGTTCAGTTTCTGGCACAGAATTTCCTCCCACGGCCCTCCTCAGGGCACCTGCTATGTGACGTTCTTTACCTGCTTTGTACTGTACTCGCAAATCATACCTTTGCAGTTTTAGCATCATGAATTGAATTCTCGGTAGGGCTGGGGCCAGTGTTTTTTTGAAAAGGCGTTCTAGGGGGCTTGTGGCCCAATTCAACAAGGACCCTTGGTCTGCCATAGATATACTGGTGGAACGTTGAACAGCCAAACATAATAGCTAGCGTTTCTTTCTCAAGTTGTGCATAATTTCTCTCAGCTTTAAGTAGTGATGGGGGAATATATTGCAGAACTAGAAATAAGCGCGTGAAGTTTATATCACGCTTTGCAGGGAAGTCACCTAATCGCACCAATAAATTATCGCGCAGTGCTACTTTTAATCCCAATTCTTGTTGCATTGTAGTTACTGTTGTTGCATTCTTCAGTTGTGCATTTTTGGGGTATATTTTTGATCAAGTGGCTGAATTCACCAACAGTATCTCTTACAGTTGGCATCTCTAACCTAATGACAGAGGCTGTCACCAAAGAGCTAGCTGTTGCCTCTCATCCTGGAAAAAACGTAGGTCCCATTATGCTGTTTACCTGTCTGAAGTCTGATGTAATCTGGATTGGATTTTTTTGTTTTCTTTTTCATTTTTGCACATTTCTGAGTAAAGATTTGCTTCACTTTACAACTGTTGATTTGTAGTGTGTCCCCATAGGTGTATTTCCCTTTCAAACACTGTTTAGTTTTTCGCCGGTATCCAGGAAGTGAAACTGACCAATCACGTGGTTCCCATTGATGAATACAGTCAATGTGTTTAGTCAGTACCCCTGCAGTACCCTTCGTGGGAGGAGTGATCAGTTAATGGTAAATTTTAGTAAAGGAATTAAAGGGGCAGTATAGAGTATACTAACATTTTAATACAATATAGTAATAAACTGCACAAGGAGGTTTGAGGGAATGATAGAACTTGTTATGGGGGCTGGCGTGGTGTTGGCATGGTAGCGTGGATGTGGCATTCCTCGTCGAATCAACAAACATCAACCTAATGTCTAAGTAAGCATTTGCTGTTTTTTTAAAATACGAATATACAGTGAAACTTCATTACTTTATGCCAGCAAGATTTGGGGGCCTGGTTCAGACATGCCACGTCGAGCCAAGACACTGCTTATGAGGCTTTCATCCAGTAACCTTTGCTGTAAAAATAATTTCACTGAACAACTCTGTCCAGCGAATATAGTGAAATTATTATTACAGTGAAACTTTCTAGTTCTACAGTAATCGAGACATTTAAATACCTCAAGGGGATAAATAAGGTTAATACGGAAGGGATTTTCCAGCTTAGAAGAGGGAGGGATACGAGAGGGCATCAATTGAGGTTGGAGGGGAGAAGATTCAGGAGGGAAATCAGGAGGCATTTTTTTTCATGGAAAGGGTTTGGACAGGTGGACTGCCCTGCCCAAGGGGGTGGTGTCCTGTAGAACAGTGGGTGGAACAACAAATAAATGGATTACATCAACTTTACTTCATTTAATGAAACTCAGAGATTCAGCATGGAAACGTTTTAAAGCCACTACCAATATTATTGATTTTAATGAATATAGAAAGTTAAGGAACGAGTGCAAAATAAAAGTTAGGCAGCATAAATCAAAGTATTGTCATGATTTGCATAATATAGAACTGCAGAATCCCAGAAAGTTTTGGTCAGCTATAAAGTCACTCATAAAACCTAATGTTCAAGAACAGGCTGCAGTTTTTCTTAATGAAGGTTGTAACCTGACAGACCCCTGGGAGATTTGTGGTGTTTTTCTGGACAGGTTTCTGAACTTGACTAGATATACCCAAGGTTTTGAATATGTTTCTGAGCTTACTAATTTGTCCAAAAATCCCAATGTGTCAACAACATTTTATTTTACAGCTATAAAGTCTTATCAAGTTAAAAAATGATTTCAACACATGTCAGATTCTAGCCCCGGGACTAGTGAATTGGAGCCTAAGTTTTAAAATTAATTTCAGGTTACATATTTTGTCCATTAACTCAGATTTTTTATTTATTGTTTGTTACAGGCTGCTTGCCTGATCAATGGAAGCAGACTTTAATAAGGCCCATTTATAAATCTGGAGGTACTGAAAATATGGACAATTACCGTCCTATATAAACAGGTTACTCACCTGTAACAGTAGTTCTAGGAGTGGTATATGTTGTTCATCCACACTTGTTGGCATGCCCCTTTCCCCTTTAAATCTTGCCGGAAGGTCTTCAAGCTGGCTCCTCCCACCCAACCGGGTGGTATCACCCTTGGCTCCACCCCATGATGCCACATCTTAGCCCGCTGCAAGCCAGGTTGTGCATCGCAGCCGGGGAAGTCGGGTGGGTCAGTGTGGATTAACAACATATACCACTCCTAGAACTACTGTTACAGGTGAGTAACCTATTTTTCAAGGGATTTGGATATGTCGTTTTTAGCCACACTTGTTGGCAGATTCCTAGTAGTTCTCTGGGAGGAGGGAGGCAAGGTGCACACCCCCTACTTTGGGAACAGAGACTGGAGAACTGAGGTCCCAAAACCAGCATCCTGGTGTGACTCACGGTCGATGTGGTAATGGGTGATGAAGGTGTTTGCTGTCTTCCAAGTAGCAACCCTGCAGATTTCCTGGCTAGGGATGTCTCTGGAAGCAGCCACTGATGCAGCGGTATGGCAAGTGGAATAAGCCCTTAGCCCTAAGGGAGGCTCCCTACCCGCCAACCTATAGCAGAGATCAAAGCAAGATGTAATCCATCTGCCAATCATCTGCTTTGCTGCAGGCCTGCCAGGTGTGGCTTCAGCATAGGTGGCAAACAGCTGGCGAACATCTTCTCAAACTTCCGCCGTCCTCTCCTTACTGTAGGAGAGAGCACATCTCAGGTCCAGAGTATGGAGCCTGTATTTGGCATCTGAGGTGTAGTTCAGGTAGAACACAGGCAGAGTCAACACCTGATTAAGGTGAAACTCTGACACCACCTTCGGGAGGAATTTCAGGTGGGGGCACAAGACAATCTTGTCCCTGTGGAAGACCAGATAAGGAGACTCCACCGAGAGCACCTGGAGCTTCCCAGTCCGTCTGGTGGACATGATAGCCACCAGGAAGACTGTCTTCCACGACAAGTGTGACATCTCACACTTGCGCATGGGTTTGAATGGCTTGCCCATGAGCTTTGCCAAAACCAGCAGTAAATCCCACAGAAGTGGAGGTTCACGTACCAGAGGGGATATGTAATTGAGGCCAGACCACCTTCTTCTGTGCCACTGTTGCTGACCGGCCTGCACCTGGTAAGCAGAGATGGCTGCCAGGTGCACCTTAAGGGTCGAAGGCCAAAGACCCCCTTTGGACAGAGACCAAAGGTAGTCTAAAATGCTTGCCACAGGACTGGACAGAGGGTCCAGGCCCTTGCCCTGGCACCAAATAGAAAACCTTTTCCTATGAAGATGCAGCACTTTCTGGTTGACTCCTTTCTGGATGCTTCCACTACTATGAGTACATCCTCAGAGAGATCCAAAGCCTGGAACTCTAGCCGCTCAGGTACCAGGCTGTCAGGTGCAGGGATTGAAGGTCCGGATGGAATACCTTCCCCTGATTGACTGAGATCAGGTCCAGGTGTGCTGGAAGATACCTCAGGAGCCTGTTGCTGAGGCTGAGGAGATCTGGATACCAGAACTGGCGTGGCCAGTCTGGGACTACCAGGATCACCTGCATCTTGTCCCTCCTCACCTTGAGAAGCACCCTGTAGATCAAGAGAAATGGAGGGAAGACATAGAAGAGGCCTGGGGTCCATGGCCTCAAGAAGGCATCCCCCTGCAGCAATCCCCACTGAGGAGGGGTGGCATGAAACAGCCTCAGCTTGGTGTTTTCCCTGGAGGCAAATAGGTCCACCATTGGTTTGCCCCAGTGGGAGAACAGGCTGTAAGCTACCTCTGGATGGACAGACCATTCGTGGGATGACTTGCCTATGCGGCTGAGGGCATCCGCCAGTTGATTTGAGGCTCCTGCCACATGGATGGCTAGGAGATCTGCCTCCAGTCAGCTCACAAGTGCCCAGATGCAGAGTGATTCCCTGCACAGCAGCTGGAAGTGCGTGCCGCCCTGCTTGTTGAGGTAGTACACGGTCGTGGTATTAGTTGTCTGGACTTGAACCACTTGACCCCGAAGCTGCTGAGCGAATGCTGACAATGCCAATCTGACCGCTCTGAGCTCCAACAGATTGATATGGTATCGGGATTCCCTTGGGGTCCAGAACCCGTGGGCCCTGTTATTCCCCATGTGGGCTCCCCAGCCCCTCAGAGAGGCATCAGTTGTGAGGACGACCGTCGGCTCAGGGCGGACAAATTGGACCCCTTCCTGCAACCGGTCTAGGATGGTCCACCACTGGAGAGCGTCCCACATCTTCTGGGTCACAGTGATCAGCTGGTCAAAATGACCTAGGCACTGAGTCCACTGGGCGGCCAGCTCCCACTGAAGGGGGTGCATATGCCACAGGGCCCAATGAACCACGGTGGTGCAGGCTACCATGTAACCCAGAAGGTGCAGAAAGTCCCGGGCAGGGCTCAAGTGCCCAACCAGAAATGACTGGGCAATGGCAGAGAGAACCTCCACCCTGTCCACCTGGAGCCATGCTCTGACTTGGCAAGAGTTGAGCTCTTCCCCAATGAAGCACATCATCTGAGATGGAACACGCTCTGACTTGGCCTTGATGATCAGGAGTCTAAGTTGAGAGCAGGTCTGGAGGGCCAGGTCCCTGGACCTCTCCGTCTTTTGCCGAATGGAACCTGCCAAGAGCCAATCATCAAGATAAGGGTACATGCTGACCTCTCAATGCCTGAGATGGGCTGCCACCACTGCCATGCATTTGGTGAAGACCAGTGGGGCTGATGACAGGCCAAAGGGAACCACTGGTGGGACGGACAGATTGGGACATGAAAGAACGCGTCCTGGAGATCCAGTGAGCAGAACCACATGTTTTGCTCCAGGGATGGTATGATCTGGGACAGAGTTACCATCCTGAAGGTGCGTGGCCTGGGATACTGATTCAGGTCATGCAGATCTAGAATGGGGCGCCAGCCCCCCGTCCACTTTGGGACCAGGAAGTACCTGGAAATGAACTGCGGGTTGACTGGAGGATCTGCCACTCGAACCACTGCCTCCTTGAGGAGGAGCCAGGCTATGTCATCTCTCAGAGCTGACAGAGTGTGGGCTGATACTCTCTCCTCCCATGGGGCGTGGGCTTGGTTGGGAGGGTACTGCTCAAATTCCAGAGGCAGACCCTGGCCGACCACTTCTAAGACCCACCTGTCTGTGGTAACAGTGGATCAGGCAGAAAGAAAGTGGCAGAGCCGGCCCCCCCACGGGAGGACCCAGAGCTGGTGTGACGGGGATAGGGGTGGCAACCCCTATTCCATCACTAGGCAGGCTTGGAGGAAGAGAGTCCAGGCCTGAGCCCCAACCTCCTTGTTTGCGGGCCAGTGGAGGCCCGGACTTGGGCTGAGGGTGCCAAGCCTGTGCCTGCTGTTGCTGCCCACCATGAAAGGAGGGCTGCTGGGCTGCAGGAGCAGGGTGCTGAAAAGGCTTTTTCCTTTTCTGCTGCTTCTTGGCGCCAGGAGCACTTTGAGTAGAAGTGGCTGAGTCCAAGGTGGCATTGGACTGTTCGATTCACTGAAGGTGACCATCCACACCTGGGCCGAAGCAATCACTGCCCAGGAAAGGAACATCAGTGAGTTTGTGCTGGGTATCCACCGTAAAAGTGGAAAGCCTCAGTGAAGCCCTGTGGCGTGAGGCAACCACAGCTGCCAGCGAACATGCGCAAGAGTCCCCGAGGTCCAAAGCCGTCTGAAGTTGCTGTTTGTCAATGGCAGGCCCTGGTCCTGGACCTGCTTGATCGTAGTCTGAAGGTCTGCAGGGAGGTGCGGGAGAACTTCATCCAAGAACCCCAGAAGGGCATGGGAGAAGTGCGCCACGATGGTGGCCCAGCTTGCCTGAAGGAGGCCTAGAGAGGAGGCTGCATAGACCTTCCTGGCAGAGTGGTCCAGTTTTTTGAACTCCTTGTCTGGAGGTCTATCAGTGTCAGCAGAGCTGCCTGTACATCTGTACACAGAAGCGGTCACTAACCCCTCAGCCGAGGGATGTTTTTCATGAACCCCGAGAGGGACCTGATGGGCACCACATACTTGTGGGCCATCTGGGCAGATGACACTGGGCAGGAGGCAGGATGCTGCCAAAGCTCCATTGCTGGGCCAACAATGGCTACAGCCACAGGAAAGGCTTCTGTAGGAGTATCCCCTCTTTTGAGAATATCAGTAAGAGGGTACTCTACCTATTTCTGGAAAGGTTCCAGGGGCATCCCTGTGGATTCAGAGATAAGGCAGAGAATCCCTTGAAAAGACGAAGAGCCCTCCTCCGTCGACAGACTACTGAGCGACTCATCATCCAGCAGGTGAGAGTGAAGGTCGGTGTCGTCAGAATCCGAGCTATCCAGATAAATCAGTCGACCATCAAGATCCCCCTCAACGTGCTTGGGATGATCAGGTGTAAGGATGACCGATATCCTATGAGGAAGATCTGGGACCATTCGGGAGTCCTTCATAGGAGCCCCTCCCGAGGGCTGTTTTAGTGGCGACTCCACCACTATCAGTGGAGAGACCGGTTTTGGCCGGTTTTACCGGCTCCACGGGTGGGGGGACCGATTTTATCTGTTCCAAGTGAGTCGACTTTGGCCTAAGAGGGAAAAGCCATGTAATGGCTGGGGTAGAAACCGAGGAAGGCTTCCGCCCAGATAGAATGAGCTGTTGCGACATCAAATCTTCATAGCGTCTATGGAGTTTCCACCAAAGTCTCTCCTCATCTGAGGAGGACGAAGATGAGCGGTGACGTCGCCTCTTTTTGGTGCACTTATGCGCCTTCCTTGGCCTGTCAGTCGAGGGAGTCCGAGATCTCGACCTCGATCAGGCTGGCTGACTGGGTCACTCGGGAGACACCAGTGGAACCAGTGATTTTCCCAGATCTGGGACTGGCTTCTCGATAGGATTCCCAGCAGGCTGGGTCTCCTCACTGGGGATAAACAAGACCGGAGTCTTATTAAGAGAGTCATCGACCTCCTCAGCTGACAACCAATCGATAGAGTCGAGAGTTAAGTCAACTACGTCTTCGATAGAAACTTCGGCTGGCTGGCCTGATGGCAGGACTGAGAAACCAGCGTCCGAAGCCACAATCTCGACCGAGGTCGAGGGTGGAGTTTCCTGGGACCGAGATCGCTCTCGATCCCAAGAACACTTTTGGCGAGACGAAGAATCTCTCAGTTCCTTGTCCTTTTTACGGGACCGGGAGGAATGCGAGCCCACAGGTCCCTCGCCCTTAGTGGGGAGAGAAAGGCACATCTCTGGAAAGGAGCCCGAGAAAGTGGAGCCAAGTTTGAGCAGAACAAATATCGGCTGAGAGGAATGCTCTGCGGCACATGCCACCTCTTCCTCAAAGGCCTGCATCTGTTCCAGTTGTTCAGCGGACCCCACAGCTATGCAGACTGCCCACCAAGCCTCTTTGGATTTCACCAGTGGATTTCGTTTTTCGGGCCTGATCAGCTTTAAGCGTGTGAGACAATCGTCAAGGACGTTCAGTTGAAACACGAGGCAAAACTTGCAAGCCTGGGTGTCATGGCCGACACCTAAGCAGTAAACGCACGTGGAGTGTGGGTCTATGCATGCATTTTCTGTCTGCATGGGCACCGGCGAAAACCAGGGGAAGATTTATCTTCCATTATCGAGAAGAAGCTACTACAATCGCTAACCCGAAGGAACGTAATCTTCAGCGGTTCTGAAGTTTTTTGAGCCAGGGCCTTCAACACGCGGTAGCAGAGAGGAGGCAACCTGTATTTCAGCGGAAATGAAGATCTAGCGTCATTGGGGAGCCGAGGGTTATACCCCTCGGGTTGGTGGGAAGAGCCAGCTTGAAGACCTTCTGGCAAGATTTAAAGGGGAAAGAGACATGCTAACACGTGTGGATAAGAACAACATATCCACATCCCTAGAACATTGCTTCCTCCTTTGGGTAAAATTCTCGAGAAGTTGGTAAATGAACAGTTAACTGAATACCTCCACTCTGCTGGCCTTAGGGATCCCAAGCAGCATGGCTTCCGGAAGTTCCATAGGATGCGCACGGCCTTGGCCAGGTTCACGGACCACACCTCCTTGGCTATAGATCAAGGGGTACTTACGGGTGCTGTGTTCGTGGACCTGTCCAAGGCCTTTGATTTAGTTGATCACCATCTTCTGCTCGGGAGCCTCAGGGACATCTGACTGGCGGTTTCTCCTCTTCAGTGGTTTAATAGCTATTCAGCACAGCGGCCATTGAGAGTTGGTTTAAGTGGTAGTTTATCTGATTGTAGGGTGTTGGAACAGGGGGTGCCCCAGGGTTCCATCCTTGGGCCCCTCCTGTTTACATTGATCATTGATGCCATCCCTTCTTTAATGAAACAGACACATTGCTTATTATATGCTGATGATATTGTTTCATTTTGCAGCTTAAACTCGGTGGCAGACATAAATATGAGATTAAATGAAGATTTTTGTGTTTTAGGTGATTGGTTAGCGGAAAAACATCTTTCCCTGAACAGTAAGAAGACTAAATGTGTGCTACTCGGCTGAAAACAGAAATTGGCTAAGTCTCCTGATCTCTTGATAATGGATTCCCATGGTCATACATTGGATCAAGTTGCCCAGTTTAAATATCTGGGCATTCTTTTGGATGCAAACTTAACTTTTCCCCCTCACATTAGATCTGTTAGTTGTCTGTTTTGTGGGTTCCAATCAACTTTTGGTCTCAGTTCTGGAGGGATTCAAACTGTGAACCTCTTGTTAGCGTACTCAATGTACAGGCTCAGATAATATTGCTCTTTGGTGGGGGCAGATATCTTTGCCTACAGGCACCTAACCAGGTGTACAAAATGAACCCTTAAAAACTCTAATAAAGACCTCAGATTACTCTTGCCTTTTCCCAGTTCGGTATTACCATATAAGCCCATGCACAGTGTTGTCACACTCTTAACCATCCACGCATCACTGGCAAAAACAGAAGGACTTGGAAGACACAAATAGTCTACTAAAAAATATGAGAAGTTTACTGTCACAAACCCACTCAGCAGGTCAGCCCTCTACTCCCAAAGTGCCAACCTCCGAGCGCAGTCTTGTGAACAGTTAACAGAAACAGGGTAACCCTCCTGTCTGTTTTGTGGGTTCGAATCAACCTTTAGTCTCAGGTCTGGAGGGATTCAAACTGTGAACCTCTTGTTAACGTACTCAATGCACAGGCTCAGATAATTCTGTCTTCGGGAGGCCAGATATTTTTGCCTACGGGCACCTAACCAGGTGTACAAAATGAACCCTTAAAACCTCTATTAAAGACCTCAGATTACTCTTACCTTTTTCCAGTTTGGTATCACCATTCAAGCTTATGCACAGTGTCTGCTTTAACCATATATACTTTACTTGTAAAGGAAAGAAATTCAAAGACAGACCAAGTAGGCTCTAAAAATAGAGTTTTACTAAAATAGATTAAAAAAATATGTAAAACATAAAATACAGAACTATTATATCACAAGAACCATACAATCTTTTAAAAGAACAAGGTTTTAACAGTGCAGTTCCTACTACAGTACTTAGATTTTGTCTCTCTCTCTCTCTCTCTCTCTCTCTCTCTGAATACCTGCTTAAAGAGCTCAAAGATGTTTCTTTGTCAGAGTGTAGATAAAAGTGTGTCTAATGGAAAAAAGAATACTCTTTACAAAACAGTATTTGCCAACCCCTTTGTGTGAGGTCACCTAGCTCCTCCTCTGTTTATTAAAAATCATACACCCAGGAAGTTTTATCATAGTAGAAGATAAGATAATTAAGGTTACATCAGCAGAAACTCCTTTCCCCATGTGACTTCTCCAATCAAGTCTGTACATTTCCTTTCATCTATAAGCAGTATCCTCTCTCACACAGACATCAAAGCACTTATGTCTTTCTGCCAGATCTCATAGAGGTGCAACATGCTTTGTATCGCCATGTGAAAATTTAACTGCGTGTTTCCTCTAAACGTCATAAACATTTACGATTTCCCTCTTAGCAACTACAGCTATATATAACTCAGACAAACAGGAGATCCTTGATTAAGGCCCGGTCTGTAATTACCTCATGGCTTTCATCTTTAGCTGAGACCTGGGGGTGAGTGAGATCATTCCAAGAGTACCAGATTTCTCAGCAGAGACAATCAGTAATACATTTTTATTTTTTTAAAAGCAATAGGTTAATCAGAACCAGCTGTCCAAGTGTCACAATTCCTCCCCACCTAGACTGAATTTGGGGGCTCTATCCCCTGCATGAGATGAGCTTCCCAAATCAGTTCACTCCTCGTACACACGAGACAGACCATCTGAGTTCTGGTTCCTGGCTCCAGCTCTATGTACGATTGTCATATCATACCCTTGCAAAGCAAGACTCCATCTTAGCAATCAACCATTGTTCTTTCCCATCTGAGTCAGCCAAACCAAGGGGTTGTGGTCAGTCTGCACTACAAAATGCTGCTCATATAAGTATGGCTCTAATTTCTTTAAGGCCCACACTATGGCAAGACACTCTTTTTCCACCGTGGAGTATGCCTGCTCCCTGGGAAGTAACTTTCTACTCAGGTACACTACTGGGTGATCTGCAGGGCCACTGGAAAATTGTGGAAAATTTTACCCAAAAATGTGGGGACTTTTTTGCAGAAATTGTGGGAAAATTGCGGGGATTCACTGTTCATCCCCACTGCCTCCTAGTAAATCTTTTATTGTTTGCTGCAGCTTGTATTGGTCACGTGAATTGTTAGATAAATGTATTGCCACTTGTAAATGAGTTTAATATGAAGAAATGTGTGTGTTTTAGAAATGCACTGCAAATTAATCATTATGTAGCATATCTTCTAAAAATCAAGACATCTAAATCATACAGTGCTAACTAGATTTTATTCAATAATTTACAGTTAGTCTGTACTGAATACACCTTGAAACAACATATTTTGCCAGTTTCTAGGTGTTAAATAATGAAGTCTATTTAAACTACTTGCTTTGGTGCAAGAAAAAAATAAACAGATAACCGGGGTGCCTAATAAAGGTCTAGTAAGAAAAACGTTTATTTTGTTAAAATAAATACTGTACTTAATCAGCACTGTAAGTACATTTTAAAATCACATGCTAAAAGTATCAAATTATACCAGTAGCTTTTCATTACATCATACAATAGTTTTCAATACATTGTACTTTTGTTCTACTCAGTTTGCAGTGATTTTACTTGAGTTGCAACTATTTTGTCTATTTGAAGGTAATGGTTTAACTATACTTAACCTGTTCAGCATGTTTTCAGAAATGTTTGCTTTTTGTAGGCTTTGTATGTGAGTATATAGTTGAGGCAGATTAACGTAAGGAATCACTGTCACCAACCCCTCAGAAGCACATTCAAGTTTATAATCAGCAGGGCCACCCAAACTCCTGACACATTTGAATCAAAATCCTTTCTGACTGAAAGTATTTATACAAGGAAAATCTACCCTACCATTCAAAAACAAGCATTGTGGTCAATGCTTCTTTTAGGTGAATGGGGCACTTTGCACCTCTTCTCACACCTATTGTTTCACTCTTGGTGTCAGCAAAAAGTTCTCCTATAGTCTGCTTTAACATAGATTTGAAGTGTTCAAGTCTACATACTGTATGCATGACCAGAGGATTTTGAAACCAAAGCAGGGAAGTGAAGCACATGAAAGCAGAGTCACATTTGACCCTTTTTCACCTCACACTGTACTGTTTTGGTCAAATCCAAGTTTGTGTACTAAATTGTTAGCATATCTGAGTAGATTTCCTTGAGAATTTAAATATTTTATACAATTTCAGTCAAAAATTCCATAAATGTAAGAAATCACACGAAATTGCGGATTTTGTGTGGAGAAAGGTGAAAATTGCAGAAATTGCGGAAAAATTGCACCCGCAATTTTCCAGTGGCCCTGGTGATCTGTCCCTTGGCTGGACGTCTGACTCAGTACTGCCCCAATACCCACGACTGAGGCGTCAGTCTGAACTATAAAGGTTTTGCTATAGTCAGGACTTGTCAAAACAGAAGCACTGCACAGTGCCTCCTTTAGTTTGGAAAAGGCTTCCTCACAGGCTGGTCCCCAGGTAATTTTCTTGGGCATCATTTTCTTTGTCAGGTCAGATAGGGGAGCAGCCAGGGCATTGTAATTGGGTACAAATTTTCTGTAGTACCCTGCTGTCCCTAGAAAACTCCTGACCTACTTCTGTTTTTCTGGTCTGGGCCATGCCTGGATCACCTCTATTTTTACTTGGTTAGGATGGAGCTGTCCTCGGCCTACCACATGCCCGAGGTATACCACTTCTCCCATGGCCACCTGGCACTTCCCAGCTTTGACAGTGAGCCCATCCCTCTGTATCCTGCCCAGCACTTCCCTAAGGTGGGATAGGTGTTCCTCTCAGCTGGTACTAAAGATGGCAATGTCATCCAGGTATGCCACGGCATACTCCTCAGCACCATTTAACACCTGGTTCACCAACCTTTGGAAAGTGGCCGAGGCATTCTTCATTCCGAAAGGCATTACTTTAAAATCAAATAAGCCTATCGGAGTGATGAAGGCCAACCTCTCCCTAGCTCTGTCTGTCAACTCTACCAGCCAATACCTCTTGGTCAGGTCAATGGTTGTAAGGTAGGTCGCTCCCCCCCAACTTGTCCAGGAGTTCGTCCGTCCGGGGCATTGGGTGGGCATCTGACTTTGTGACTGCATTCAGTCCACAATAGTCCACACAGAAATGAGTAGAGCCATCTGGCTTAGGCACAATGACTATGGGTGAGGCCCAGAGGCTGTGGGATCTCTGGATTACCCCTAAATCCAGCATCTCCTCCACTTCCCTCCTAATGTCCTTTTGGACAGCCACTGACACCCGATATGCTGTCCGCTGTATGGGCATCGGTGTCCCTGTCTCTACATCGTGAATTGCTAAGGGGGTTAG
Organism: Neoceratodus forsteri; assembly: GCA_016271365.2. NCBI lineage: Eukaryota > Metazoa > Chordata > Ceratodontiformes > Ceratodontidae > Neoceratodus > Neoceratodus forsteri. The sequence continues at coordinate 49,110,259 of JADMNL010000031.1, read as the reverse complement.
TCCAGGCTTGGTGCTAAACAATGGGGCAAAGTCTGCTAAAACCTCCCTTACTTCCTGGATCTTGTCCGGGGTCAGCTGGGGAGAACATTTTATTGCCTCCACAGAGAACTCCTGCTTACTTTCTTCCAGCAAGTCCAGAAGGGGGTATCCTTCGTCTGTCCCCTCCCCATCACTACACACTGCAAACACCATGTCAGCCCTATTTGCATATGGTTTCATCATGTTGACATGGTACATCCTTTCTGTCCGTCTTCAGTGAGGTAACTCCACAATGTAGTTCACGTCACTTACCTTCCTAACCACTTTGTACGGTCATGCCCACTCAGCCTGCAACTTGTCTTTCCGGACTGGAATAAGGACTTCCTGACCCACCATGTATGAGCGAGCTCTGGCTCTGCGGTCGTACCACACTTTTTGTTTCTGTTGGGCACCTGCCAGGTTGCTCTGGGCTGTCCCCATAAGCTCCTTCAACCTTTCCCTAAACCTAAGGATGTGATCCACAATGGGAGTTCCCTGGGTGGTGTGCTTGCCTTCCCAGTCCTCCTGGATCAAGTCTAGGGGCCCATGTACCCAGCGTCCATATAGGAGTTCGAAGGGGGAAAATCCTGTCGACTCTTGGGGCACCACCCTGTATGCAAACAACAGGTGGGGAAGATATTTCTCCCAGTCCCTCCCATGCTGTTCAGCAAATGCCCGGAGCATTGACTTTAGTGTACCATTGAATCTTTCCACAAGCCCATTGGCTTGTGGGTGATACGGTGTCATGCATCTCTGCATCACCCCACACTCCTCCCATAAACATTTCATCACATCCGACATAAAGGAACCCCCTCGATCGGTGATAACCTCCTGTGGAAACCCAACACGGGAGAAAATCCCAAGTAAGACATCTGCCACTTTGTCTGTCCTCAGTGAGGATAGGGCGACTGCCTCTGGGTACCGGGTGGCATAATCCACCATAGTCAGGATGAATCTCTTCTCTGAGGAGCTGGGGGTATTTAAAGGCCTCACAATATCCATTCCCACCCTCTGGAATGGCTCCTCCACTTTGGGCAAGGGAATCAGGATGGCTTGGGTTTTCTTGCCCGCCTTCCCTATTTCTTGGCACCGGTGACAAGACCTGCACTACTCCTTCACCTGCTGGGTGAAGTTAGGCCAATAGAAATTCTGGGCCAGTCGCTGCATAGTGTGCATGATTCCCAGATGACCAGATAAGGGAATATCATGTGCAGTCGGGAGCAACTGCTCACGATATCCCTGGGGAACGACAAGCTGCCTGCCTAGCATCCCTCCCTCTGTCTGCACAGCCTGAGTATACATAAGTCCATTTTCCCAATAAACCCTATGTCTGCCATCATCTCCCTGTATGCCGTCTGAGTCCACCCAAGCCTCAGCTTCTCTAAACTAGGGTCACTTCTCTGATCAGCTGCGAACCCCTCACACATTCCCAAGGCATGGGACAGGTCCCCTTCAGTCGCTATACTAGGGTCCCTAGTACTAGCATCAGCGCACTCAAGATCACTGTCAGTTCCCAACCCTCTGACAATGGGTCACCCCTCCCTCTTCGGAGTAACCCTCTGTAGCTGTGTGGTTGCTTGCTACTGGGGAAATTTCTACCCATTTTCGTTAGTCTCCCCATCTGGAGACACAGGCTGGGGAACCAGCCTCTCATTGGTTTCCATAATGGCTTCTGTGGGGTTCAGGGAACTACAATTTTCCCTTGACACTTAGCTACGGGTAACTGCACATATTATCCCTGTTTGAGATTGTTGCCCAGGGTCACATCCACTGCTAAAGTTTTGGCTACAGCCACCTGTTGCACAGTTCCCCCTGTTTCACCCCAGTCTAAGAGAACACTAACGAGTGGCAATGTTTTCTCCCTACCCGCAAAGTCCTGCACAGTGACATATTTATTGGGTATAAGCTGACCAGGCTGTACCAGATCCCCCTTTACCAAGGTCAGGGATGCACCTGTGTCTCTTAACCCCTGTGTCTGTACACCATTCACCATGACTGGGTGCATGTGTTCCCTCATGTTCACAGGCATGCTTCCAGGGACACACAAACAACCCACTTCTTTTCTAGTACCATTCTGCGTATTATTGCTCATTCTTTTGGGACACTGTCTGGCAATATGCCTAGTTTCTTTACATAACCAACATTCACTTCTCTTTTCAGAGAAATCTTTTCTCTGAAACCTGGGGCTAACTGGTTTCAGTGGAGGCAGTGAGGGTTTTAGCTACCCTGAAGGGGCGCGTTTCTCGTTCTGCACTGCCACAACCACCCCATTCGCTCTCAGAGCAGGTCTGCTCTTGGCATAGTGATCTGAGGGTTCGGCAGCCTCTTGCACTGTTTTGGGATATCGGTCCTCTAGCCAGGTTTTTAGCTCTGCTGGGCATGCCCAATAAAACTGTTCGAACAAAATCACATTTTCAATTTTATCAACAGAGTTTACCTCAATTCCTTCCCAGCAACATTTTAAAAACTGATGTTGTTTCGTGGCTCGCTCCTTGTAGCTCATGTCAGGGCTTCTCCTGAGCTTACAGAATTTAGCTCTGTATGATTCAGCAGTTAATTCAAATTTCTTTAACAGTGCAGCTTTAAGTTTGCTGTAATCATCACTGTCCTCATTGTCCATTTGACCCAATGCATCCCGAGCTTTCCTGGTGAGTAGCGGGGATAGCTGGAAGCTCCAGGACTCTCTAGAAATTTTAGCCTGAATACAAACTCTTTCAAAAGAATTTAAAAAGGCATCCATATCCACCCCCTCTTTAAATTCGGCAATTAACTTGGAATTCAACTTGCAACTCAGTCCTGCAGTCCCAGTTAAACCCAAGCCACTTACCTGCTCTGGTGCCGCTGGTTGGAGTCGTAGCTTCTCCAGTTCGTGTTGTCACTGGTGCTCCTGCTCCTCACAGTCAGCATCTCTCTGTTCTCGCTCTGCTTCTTGGCGTTCTCACTCTGCCTCACAGAGTTCTCCCCCTTTCTTCTCCTCTGCAGCTCGCTGGCGCTCACGCTCTTCACAGTCTGCCTCCCGCTGTTCCCGCTCTGCCTCTCATCTCTCTCATTTTCTCTTCTTCTGGAACTCCAGCTCCATCCTGCGCAACCCAATTTGCAGCTTGAGTACTTCTGGATCCAGGATACTGGTGACCTTCTCCTCCTGCTACTGTGGTCCTTCACTGACAGTGGCCCTGTTGCCCTCCTCAATGGATCTGGACACTGCACTGGCCACTACCCCTGCCACACTTGAGGTCTGGTCCTTTTTAGTCACAGTCTGTGACTCACTGCTCTGGGCATCTGCTACCATCAGGGCATCTATGAGGTTCTGCTTGCTGGCTTTCACCTTGAACATGACTCCTCTGTCCCCGCACAACTGCCTTAAGTAGTCTACAGTGTGCCTGCTGTAGTTGGAAGCCATCTTCCCTCACTACTGATACTCTGACTTGCACTTTAGGAAAAAAACTAAAACTGGTAAGAACTTAACTGTACACCAAGTGATATAGTTCTGTTTCCTTTTTAAAAAAAAATAATGGCTGCCTTTTTCTTTCTTTGCAAGTGAGCTGATGGTCTCAAGCTGATAGGCTGAACAATAAAAGCTTGTGATACTAAAATTTATGCCACCGCTGCCAACCAATCTGTCACAAACCCACTCAGCATGTCAGCCCTCTACTCCCAAAGTGCCACCCTCTGAGTGCAGTCTTGTGAACAGTTAACAGAAATAGGGTAACCCTCCTGTCTGTTTTGTGGGTTCGAATCAACCTTTAGTCTCAGGTCTGGAGGGATTCAAACTGTGAACCTCTTGTTAACGTACCCAATGCACAGGCTCAGATAATTCTGTCTTTGGGGGGGCCAGATATCTTTGCCTTCGGACACCTAACCAGGTGTACAACAATGACCCCTTAAAACCTCTAATAAAGACCTCAGATTATTCTTACCTTATTCCAGTTTGGTATCACCATTCAAGCTTATGCACAGTGTCTGCTTTAACCATATATACTTCACTTGTAAAGGAAAGAAATTCAAAGACAGACCAAGTAGGCTCTAAAAATAGAGTTTTACTAAAATAGATAAAAAAAATGTAAAACATAAAATATAGAACTATTATATCACAAGAACCATACAATCTTTTAAAAGAACAAGGTTTTAACAGTGCAATTCCTACTACAGTAGATTTAGATTTTGTCTCTCTCTCTCTCTAAATACCAGCTTAAAGTGCTCAAAGATGTTTCTTTGTCAGAGTGTAGATAAAAGTGTATCTGAAGAAAAAAAGAATACTCTTTAAAAAACTATATTTGCCAATCCCTTTGTGTGAGGCCACCTAGCTCCTCCTCTGTTTATTAAAAATCATACACCCAGGAAGTTTTATCACAGTAGAAGGTAAGATAATTAAGGTTACATCAGCAGAAACTCCTTTCCCCGTGTGACTTCCCCAATCAAGTCTGTACATTTCCTTTCATCTATAAGCAGTATCCTCTCTCACACAGACATCAAAGCACTTATTTCTTTCTGCCAGATCTCACGGAGGTGCAACATGCTTTGTATCGCCATGTGAAAATTTAACTGTGTTTCCTCTGAATGTCATAAACGTTTATGATTTCCCTCTTAGCAACTACAGGTATATATAACTCAGACAAACAGGAGATCCTTGATTAAGGCCCGATCTGTAATTAGCTCATGGCTTTCATCTTTTAGCTGAGACGGGGGAGTGAGGTCATTCCAAGAGCACCAGATTTCTCAGCAGAGACAATCAGTAATACATTTTTATATTTTAAAAAGCATAGGTTAATCAGAACCAGCTGTCCAAGTGTCACATTTACTTCAAAATAGATAAAAATGTAAAGTGTAAATACAGAACCATATATCACAAAACATACACATCACTTACAAGAATAAGGTTTTAAAAGGTGCAGATTCCTACCACTAATATTCTGAGACTTGTCTTTTCTAAGGAATATTCTTCTAACAGTGCCTGATGTTGCCTTTTCAGAGTCCAAACATTTGTGTTTTAAATGAAAAACAGAATACTGTTTAAAAACTGGCTTTGCCACCTCCTTGCTTGAGGTCACCTAGCTCCTCCCTGTCAGAATATAAAAAAAATATATATATATATACAAAACAGGATGTCTTATCAAAGTATTAAATTCTGTGACCTCAGTACAACTAATTTTCTCATATGACTTTCTTTGATCTTATGAGCAGCTTCCCCTTTCCAGGACATCAAAGGACTTGTTATGACTCTATGTCAGATCTCACAGAGGTGCAACATGCTTTGTATCACCATGTGAAATTAACTGTGTTTCCTCTGAACATCATAAAAGTCTATGATCTATCTTGGCAGCTAGCAAGCTGCAATTAGTCACATAAACAGGAGATCCTAAATTTTAAGTCTCTTTTAGCCTGTAATTATCTCCTGGCCTTCCAGGTAACACTTTGTAACAAAAAAACATGGGAAGGGGTGTCATTCCACAGGCTGTCAGCATCTCTCATGACAGACATTCAATAAAACATTTTTATATTACAAAAATCATAGATTAATCAGAACCAGCTGTCTGAGTGTCACAAACACAAGGTAGGAAACCCTGTGAAACCAAAAAGTTCAGAAATACAACTTTTTTGTTTAAATCTCGGGGAACCATATACTGTAACAAATTAAGTATGGGCGCCCAAACACAACTCGCTGTGTGCTTCCATTTTGGGGCTGAGATACTGGCATGGACCTCTCAAGCTTCACTCTCAAGGTCCTTACACTGGTATCTCGACCCCTTGATGGAATCACTGGCTCATTGTGTATGGGCGTCCATACTTTATTCCATATATAATATAAATCACTGGCACTACACTCGAGTGTTTTACAATAAATTAATAGGGCCTCCAAGGAGTGTCTCTTATGGTATAAGACACACTACCCATGAGGTTTGGACAGAGAGAACTGCTCAACTTCACTTTGTGGTCCTCTTACTCAAACCTTCATGCTCGGTGTCTTCTCAGAGGCCCTATTAACTTACACATGAACTGTAGCCATTGTTAAACAGAATTATAAAACAATGGTTGGAGACCGAATATTTTGATTGGCCGATAGCATTCTGAAAAACACGCCCGGCCTGAACTGCTTCCACTGGAAACCAGTTTCATAGTTTTATCACCCTCTGGGTAAACAATATTTTAATTCGACTGCCCTGAATGACATGAAATGGTATCCCTTCTTTGCATTTGTTCCCCCAGGGTAGTTATGCCTAGCCTGACTTCAGGATCCCTGTAACTTAAATACTCCATTATCATCATCTCTTTAGTTGTTTAGTGTTACTCCCTCTTTGTTGTGACAATATCCTTTTTGTACTGTGGTGGCCAGAACCAGTATTCCAGATGTGGACTTACCAGGCTGTACTATAAAGGGGTCACAAGGGAAGAGTCATGAGTCAGCAGTGCTGGGTCAGCGAAGGTAGCAAGGGCAGCCAGCCCCACCAACACTAAAAATTCAAATGCTATCTGTACTCATGGTAGAAACCGCTGTGCCTCCAAAATATCGGACCAGAACAATTTATTGATTAGTGAAATGTCCACATGGTAAGTTAAAAAATAAATCCACCAGGCATCAAAAACACAGAGCTAGTGCTTAGCTAATGCTCGGAGGGACGGACATCAGCTCACTACCCCAGCACTTCACTAACAGGCCTTCATCAGAGGGGCCTGATGCAGGGGGATTTGTAATTTTTTTTTTTTTTTTTGTAAATTTGAACCCTGCCTGTAGAGGTGCAGAACTGCATCACTCTCACAACACGTTCCACCCCTTTTTAATGCAGCCCAGCACTTAATTTGCCAAACCTACTGCCACTGCACATTGCTGCAACAGCTTCAGTTTCTCATCAATGATAACCCCTAGGTCTTTTACAAGGCCCGCTGCTGCTCGTTATTTACTTTTTATTTAGAAAATGGGTTTGAGAAATTCTGGAATGTGACTGACTAAGGCCAGCAACTACCTGGTAAAGTATCAGGCAACAGAGACTGGGAAATAATGAGTCCCAGTCTCTGCCTGCCTGTTTACTTAAGTTAAAAATTATGAAGCAGTAGAGTGCTCAGTTTGAAAATGCCGCCATTTTTTTCTCTTGCTTAGTGAGACAAAGCAACTGAGTGATAGCACCACCCACCCCGCGTGTGGCAGTCCCTACAGCAACACATTTTTTTTAAATCTTGAATTATTTTGTACAGTAAGACTGTTTGCCAAGTGGACATCCTCCTAATGACTGCCGGATAACAACAGTCTCCACTGGGAATCCCGAGCAAGTGACGCACTCATGGTCAGCTACCAGAACAACCATGCTTTATCTTTTCTCTCATCGCTATGCATGGTTTACATCCCAGTTTTAAAAGCATTATTGGCAGTTTATTGTCGTGTGCTTACCAACCGAGAGCTCACCTCACAATCACAGTATGGACTGCTTGCTGACAGATTCCCCACTCGACCTTGCCTCCCATGCTCAAAGACATAAACTTTAGCTTTGCTTTTTGCTTCTCCTCAAGCAGTAACTCTCACTGCCATTGCTACACATGCCAGTCATCAACTGCACCACTTAGTCATTCTCCAGTCCTAACTGTGCCCACCGCAATCAGGGGTTACTGACCGATTTGACCGTGTCACTCCCCCGATCATGCTAACTGCAGTGCCGATCAGTGACAGCACTTCAAATGGCTGCCACAGAACAACCAAAGAAACACGGCCATAAGAACAGTTCTATATGCACATATAAATGTGTGTCTGTGTGGGGGAATGCTTGGGGGAGGGAATGCTCTGAAAAAGAGCAGTGCCCTCTACTGGGAATTCTACCAGTGGAGGAACTACTTTACATATCAGAAAGCATATTTTATTAATTAATATAGCTTTTTTACATTTTGAAGAAAAATGCCCATTTTCTAAGGGAATTACCTATTTTCTAAGTAAGCAATAATACCCGACAGGGTGGGTGATACTGGGCTATATCAGACCTTCCAAAGGCTATAAGGTCCTCCCCCTGTGGCATCAGACCTCATTACGCCTCTGCACAGTTCGGTATAGCCCACTACCACCCACCCTGTTGGGTATTATTGCTTACATAGAACCCCTATTGGACCTCTTTGGATACAAGTGCAGGACTCTGCACAAAAGCTGGGCAGAATTGTTAAATTCCACTTACACCAGAATTTGCAAAATTTCAGAAATTCTACTTAATTCTGTAGAATTCTGTCCAAAGCAGAATTCCAAAATTCCAAAAGCAGAATTGTTTTTTAAAGAACAAATTAGTAATCTGCCTTTTACAACAACCATGGAATTGTATTCAGCGGTTTAGATATACCACCAAATAATTTTCCACAAACCATTATTCCATGGATTATATAAATCAGGATACTATTCTGTAATTAATATATAAATACTTTTTTTGGAATTCTGCAGAAGCCATACCACACAAATTGCACCAGCGAAATTCCACATTCCTCACAGGTCTACTGTACAATTACCAAAACTACATTTCATCTGCCACTTCTTGGCCCAGTCCCCAGCACATTAAGGTCCCCCTGCCAGCTGTCTTTCTCCTCCCCATCCCTGAAAACTGTCCCCATCACTGACTTTAAGTCATCTTCAAATTTAACTACCTTACTTGCTTCACCCGACTCTAGGTCATAAATAACAATCCTGAAGATCGAGGGCCCTATCCCGACCCCTGGAGAATCCCACAGATGAGTTCCTTGCAATATAATGTTGCCCACTGCTCTCTCCATTGGTTTTTCTATCCATTGAGGTAAGTGTCCTGTCATTCAAAATGTCCTCAATGTCAGAACAAACTTCTCATAAGGAACGATGTCAATGACTTACTGAAATACAAGCATTTGTCAATGCCGAATGTTGATTGCGTTGGTCTGTTGAGCTCGCTCACTGGCCCTCTGTCACTTGCTCAGTCTGTTTCTCCCGGTGCTGCAAGCTGCTGTTTTGTACTGGGCTCCTGCCTGCATTGGCAGCTTTTTCTGCCTACTAAGAAATCTGCAGCTGTCCCCACAGAGCTCCGTTGAGGTGGCTCACTCCCCTCTCGCACTCGCTAATTCTGTTTCTCCTGGTGCTGCAGGCTGCCCTTTTGTACTGGTCTCCTGCCTCTGTTGGTGGCTTTTCTGCCCACAAAGAAACCTGCAGCAGTCCTGACATAGATCTGTTGAGCCTGCTCACCCTCTCTCACTCACTCGCTCTGTTTCTGCTGGCGCTTGCAGGCTGGCCTTTTGTACTGGGCTCCTGCCTGCATTGCCACCTTTTCTGCCAACAAAGAAATCTGCAGCAGTCACGCTAGAGCTCCGTTGAGCTCACTCACTCCTGCGTCTCACTCGTTCATTGTGTTTCTCCCAGCGCTGCAGGTTGCCCTTTTGTACTGGGCTCCTGCCTGCATTTGCACCTTTTTCTGCCCACAAAGAAATCCGCAGCTGTCCTGACAGAACTCCGTTGAGGTCACTCAGTCCCCCTGTCTCACTCACTCATTCTGTTTCTCGTGGAGCTGCAGGCTGCCCTTTTGTACTGGGCTCCTGCCTCTGTTGGTGCTTTTTTCTGCCCACTATAATATTTCACTTTAGTTGCTTCTTACAGGATTGCTGGTTTTAAGAATGACTGGACACCATAAGTAACTTCTAACAGCTCTGAGGTTTATTCAACAAACATACATTAGATAGATCAGCAGGCCTCAGCAGAACTACTACTACAATCTGGTCGTGCAGTTTCTAAAACCCAGTTTCCACCCCAGACATACCATTGACCCAAAACTGCAGGGGGATGTGGACTAAACCATTCTACACTGTTACTAGGGTAAGTTACCATATACTACACCCACTAAGAAATCTGCAGCAGTCCCAGCAAAGTTCTGCTGAGCTCAGTCACTCCCCTTCTCTCACTCGCTCATTCCGTTTCTGCTGGCGCTACAGGCTGCCCTTTTCTACTGGGCTCCTGCCTGCATTGCCACCTTCTTCTGCCCACAAAGAAATTTGCAGCAGTTACAATAGAGCTCCATTGAGCTTGCTCACTGCCCCTTTCTCACGCACTCATTCTGGTTTTCCCACCGCTGCATGCTGCCTTTTGTACTGGGCCCCTGCATGCATTGCTGCCCTTTTTCTGCCCACAAACAAATCTGCAGCAGTCCCAACAGAGCTCCGTTGAGCTCACTCACTCCCCCTCCCTCACTCGCGCATTCTGTGTCTCCCGCCGCTGCAGGCAGCCCTTTTGTACTGGGCTCCTGTCTGCGTTGGCGGCTTTTTCTGGCCACAAAGAAATCTGAAGCAGTCCTGACACAGCTCCATTGAGCTCGCTCACTCCCCCTCTCTCACTCACTCATTCCATTTCTGCCGGTGCTACAAGCTGGCCTTTCGTACTGGGCTCCTGCTTGCGTCACCACCTTTTTCTGCCCACAAAGAAATCCGCAGCAGTCACAATAGAGCTCCGTTGAGCTTGCTCACTACCGCTCTGTCACTCACTTGTTCTGTTTCTCTTGGCGCTGCAAGCTGCGCTTATGTACAAGGCTCCTGGCTGCGTTGGCACCTTTGTCTGTCCACAAAGAAATCTGCAGCTGTCCCGACAGAGCTCCGTTGAGGTCGCTCAGTCTCCCTCTCTCACACGCTCATTCTGTTTGTCCTGGCGCTGCAAGCTGCCCTTTTGTATGGGGCTCCTGCCTGCATTGGCATCTTTTTCTGCCCACAAAGAAATCCGCAGCAGTCCTGATAGAGCTCCGTTGAGCTCACTCAGTCCCCCAGTCTCATTCGTTCATACTGTTTCTCCCAGCGCTGCACGCTGGCCTTTTGTACTGGGCCCCTGCCTGCACTGACACCTTTTTCTGCCCACAAAGAAATCTGCAGCAGTCCTGACAGCGCTCCGGTGAGTCTGATCACTCCCCCCCTCCCTCACTCACTCTCTCGTGCTGTTTTTCCCAGTGCTGCAGGCTGCCCTTTTGTACTGGGCTCTTGCGTTGGGGCCTTTTTCTGCCCACAAACAAATAAGCAGCAGTCCCGACAGAGCTCAGCTGAGCTCAGTCACTCCCCCCCTCTCACTCGCTCGATCTTAATCTGTCCCAAACACTGATTTCCCACAGTGACCATGCTATTCTCCGGCAGGTGTACAAAAACATATTTTAGCCAGGATGTGAAAAATGACAGCTATACTGTTCATAAGGAGGTGTGAAAAAATGCTACTGTTGAAAATGTGGCGTGAAAATGTTATAAATTTGTGAAGTTACAAGGGTGCATGGAAACAGTTCAACGCACGCTTGTAACACAGTCATGTTATGGAGTTTGATCACCAAAATTTCAACATAGGGATTTTAGGACCTCTGCTCATGAATAGTGCCACTGTCATTTTCTTAATCTGCCCCGAACACTGATTTCCCACAGCAACTGCATTATTCTGCGCTGGAACTGTGAAAACACATTTCGGTCAGGATGTGAAAAATGACAGCTGTACTGCTCATAAGAAGGTGTGAAAAATGCCGGTGTTAAAAATTTGGTGTGATAATATTACAAATCTGCGAAGTTACAAGGGTGCGTGGAAAGTGCGCAATGCACACTTGCAACACAGTCATTTGATGGGCTATCATCACCAGATTTTCAACATAGGCATTTTAGGACCTCTACTCATGAACAGTATCACTGCCATTTTCTTAATCTGTCCCAAACAGTGATTTCCCACAGCGACCGCTCTATTCTGCGCTGGAAGTGCGAAAACACATTTTGGCCAGGATGGGAAAAATGACAGCTGTACTGTTCATAAGTAGGTGTGGGAAAATGTCAATGTTAAAAATCTAGAGTGAAAATATTACAAATTCGCGTAGTTACGAGCGTGCGTGCAAACTGCACAACGTACGCTCGTAACACAGTCATTTTATGGAGTATCATCACCAAATTTTCAATATAAACATTTTAGGACCTCTACTCATGAACAGTGTCACTGTCATTTTCTTAATCTGTCCTGAACACTAATTTCCCACAGCGACCGCACTATTCTGCGCCGGAAGTGTGAAAACATATTTCAGCCATGATGTGAACAATGACAGCTACACTGTTCACAAGGAGGTGTGAAAAATGGCAATGTTAAAAATCTGGTGTGAAAATATTGCAAATTCGCGAAGTTACGAGCACGTGTAGCAACTGCGCAACGCACGCTCGCAAAACAGTCATTTTTTGGATTTCTTCCACCAAACTTGCAACATAGGCTTTTTGAGAGCCCATCTCACGAACACTGGCACTGTCATTTCGTTAATTGGCCCTTACAGGTGATTCCATGCAGTGATCGTGAAATCACCTTTCGGGGCCGAATAACGCAATGACAGTTCCAGAATTCATGAGGAGGGGGTCCCAAAAACCCCATGTTGAAAATCTGGTGCCAAAATTCCAAAAAATGACTGAGATATGCATTAAAGTTGGAAAAACATTTATTCCATTATACAGCTTACCGGCATTTCCTCAGTTTGCAGTCGGCTTTGAAGAGTGCAGGCGTGTTCCCGGTCCACTGAAGATCGTCGCCAAGCTCCGGAGGTAAGTATGGGGAGTGTGGGGAGGCAGGGTGGGCGTGGGCTGCGGGATGGGGGACAGGGAGACCTCCAAGGAACAGTTTCCTTTTTTACAGGTGACAAAAAAAAAAAAAAAGACATTGCGGGACCATTTTTATTTTACAGGGGCATGTGGCACGCTGGGGTGGGCTCCCAGCATGCCACCAGAGTCTTCCTTTTGGGGGGGGGGGCAAGCTGTAGCCGATGGGCGATTGGGCACCCCAATCGGCACACAACAAAAAGGGTAAGGGTGACAGTATGCCGACGGGGATTGGGCACCCCGTCAGCAGAGAATATAAGTGGGGGGGTTTACATAATGCCAACAGGGAGTGGGCTCCCCCATCACCAACATAAACATGGGGCCACTGAAGTTGATGGGGATTGGGGCCCCGTCAGCAAATAAACATGGCAGGGGGTTAATATTGTTTGTGAAGATCTCGCCCTGCAATGACGTATCGCTCCCTCATTGCAGCGAATGGCTGATGCTGCAATGACGAGGCGGCCCCTGATTGCAGCGTCTGAATTTTTACAAGTTGGTGGCACGCCGGGTGAACTAGTATCAGCAGCATTGTGCCACGGCATTGGGGGAACGCTGGACAAGCCTTTAAAGGCTGTGGCGGCACTGGCCACAACAATGCCGTGCCTCCACAACTTGCTTATGGAGAAAGCTGCTGCAATATGTTTCTTGCACATACATGCAATCAACATAGTAACTATATTACATCAACTGCCTTTCCCTTCTAATTCCTTTGTTACTTTCTCAGAGAAGATCAGCAGGTTAGACTGGCATGGTCTCCCCTCACTGAGCCCATCTTAACTCTCCTTTAGCAGCTGTAATCCATCTAGATGTTCCGCAGTCTGATCTTCATAATCATCTCAAGTATTTTTATCATAATCGAGAACTGGATTACTGGCACATAATTACAGTACCTGGGTCACTTCTACTATCTTTTGAAACAGAGGAGTCACTGGCCTTCCCCAGCCCCCAGGCACTTTCCAAGTGACTTCTGGAAAATCATTACCAGAGTAACAGTTCTTACAGCCTTCTAGCTATTTAGTACACTCAAACTTACTGTGGTAGCTGCCAAAATCAGACACAGTCTCACAGTGTATCACTGTTTCCTGCATGACAACTGCCACTGAGCTGCACTCTTTCCAGCAGAATTCTATAAAAATTCTGGTGGATCAGGCGTCTGATCCTAGTGGGCACTGTTGCATGCATACAGACTAACCAGCTATTACATCCTTTAGCTCACTGAGTACTCTTGGATACAAACCATCCAGTACCTGCAATTCATTCACCTTCATCTTATTACTGACTGTAGGGTAAATCTGAGATCGGCCACAATGACCCACATTTAAGGGCCATATTACAGAACTGTCTTGCCCTACAGTTTTCAGAAGGGGTGATAATTTTCTGGCCTGAAGTCTCAGTTAGCTGACAACTGCAGGTGAAACTGAGTCATATTTCTGACTGCAGGTTGGTTTTTGGCTCGTTGAGAGGACTAGCCAGGAAGTTCTGACTCGGGGATAAATTTGAGCACTCACCCAGTATGTCCCATCACGCTTGTGTCCCATTCTGTGAAATGATACAGCAGGAGTGAAGCTTTAGAGGCACCTGGACAGAACAGGAGTGGAGCATCACCTTTAGGAGCATCTAGACAGAGCAAGAGTGGGGCATCAACCTTAGCAGTGTCTAGACAGGGCAAGAGTGGGGCATCAACTTTAGGAGCGTCTAGACAGAGCAAGAGTGGAGCATCAACTTTAGGAGCGTCTAGACAGAGCAAGAATGGAGCACCTACCTTTGGGTTATCTACAGGAATTCCACAGAGCTGCCAAAGTCCACAGGACAGTCTGCCGGGGTGGGGGGGGGTCACCAGACCAAGTTATGAGGTAACACACTACTGTTTACTGGAATAAGCCGGGGGAAGGTTGTTCAGGCTGTAGCCATACTACAAGTGGGTAAGGATTAGTAGACACCCAGGATAAGGTAGGTACAGGTTGGAGGGTTAAAAAAATGGGAAAACATGAGACACCCTATCTAGGGTAGGGTAACAAAGTAGTTTCAATAGGGAGAGGTAGGAGTTAAATGGGGGAGTAGGAAGGAGGCAGAAGGGTACAAGGACATTTGAACAGAGACTAAGCAAAAGAAGCAAAGATCATGGGAGGGGTGCAGTGCAATGGTTGTAGGACCGCAGTATTTCAGGACACTTTCTGGAGACTACAGTGCAGCCCCATTTGTACTCACCTCTCTGAGTTGCAGGCAGAGGTTATTGGACTCTGGGCTGAACTGGTAAGGGTACAGAGGACATTCTGCCCCACCTAGAGGCCACCAAGACTGCTACCACTCCTCCAGAGGATGCCTAGGCAGAGGCAGAGTACGTGGACTCTGGTGGGTTCTGGGAGGTAGGGAGTGGTGGGAAGGGTGCACGTTTCTCCACCTACACTACTGCAGAATTCCTTCACCATACGGGCAGGATGGGTCAGCCAAGGGAAGGCAGCCGTTGCAGTGGGAGGGGAAGAGGTGGGTGTCCTCAGACGTGGAGGCCCCAGGAAGTAAGGGAGAGGCCCCCAGCTAAAGAGGAAGCAGCTGCCGGTGGGGGACTCTACTGTTAGGGGGACAAATTTAGGGGTGGGGGTGGGAGGGATAGGAGGTGGAGTGCCTCAGCAGTGCTTTGGCTAGGAGGGATGGAGAGTGATTCCAGAGGATCATCAGGGCAGCAGGAGCTGAGAAGGAGATAAATACCACTGTCCATCTGGGGGTGAATGATCTGGCAAGTGATAAGGCAGGGGTAGTGCAAAGTAACTTTGGGGACTTGGGAAGGGGCCTTAAGCATCTGGCATTCATGGTGACTTTTTCTGAGGTGTTACCTGTGTACAGCTGGGGAGATGCAAGGAAACTCCACATCAGGACATCTAATGACTGGTTGATGGCACTGTGCATGGAGGAGGGCTTTGGCTACATCAGGAACTGTGAGGCAGCCTGGGAGAATATGGGCCTCTATAGGGGAGATGGCCTGCATCCTTCCAGAAAGGGGACTACAGTCCTTAGTGAGAGGTTTAAATGCTGCTTGGATGACCATTTAAACTAGCTGGTGGGAGGCAGTTAAACAAAGGGAGGCAACAACTGCCCCCACCCAAATGATGGAGCAGCAGGGAGGGAGGGGCCAGGGAGGGAGAAAACTCCCCTAGGGCAGGGGTGCAGAAAGGCAGGGATGGGGACAAGACAGTAGAAAAGGAGGGAGGTAAAACTTAGGTAAGCAAGGGTAGAGGATTAAAGAGGACGTGGAATGAGGATGATAAATAGGTAAGAGGAAAGCCAGGAGCAGCTTCAAAGAAAAAAAAGTGGAACGGGGGAGCAAGGCAGTGGGCAGGTGGGAAAGATATGGAGAAGCATGTGTGCCAATGCAAGGACTCTTGGAAATAAAATTCCACACCTGGAAGTTATCATGGCGGAGGCTGACCTGGATTTTGTTGCCATACCTGGCTTCTCTGTGTTCAGGAGAGACAAGGCAGGGAAGGAGGAAGAAGGGGAGCATTTTATATGTGAGGGAGGGAATCAAGGCCACAGAGGTAAAGGGCACCATGACAAATAGGAAGATCAGGGGCGCTGCAGGTCACCCTGGAGACAGGCCCTGAGCCGTTATCCATATTGGGGCAGTGTACAGACCTACAGCACAGGGGGAGGAGTTGGATAAGGCTATTGGGGAAGCCATCATAAAAAGGATGAGTAAAGAGAAGGTACTGCTAGTTGGTGACTTTAATATGCCAGATGTGGAGTGCAGCCTTCTAACTGCAGCTTCAGCAAGGAGCGGAGCCATCCTTGACTCCCTACAAGGGGCTTTTCTCAGGCAGCTAGTCTAAGAACCCATTAGCGATGAGCAGTGTTGGACTGACCTGGTGCTTACCAACAGGAACAGCATTGCAGACATTACAATGGGCTGTTCCCTGGGTACCAATGAACCACTATACAGTATGGTTTAACATTAAGACAGGAACAGAGGCTAACCACATGAGGATCAGGGTCCTGGATTTTAGGAGGGCAGATTTTAGAGAAATAAAAGCCTGCCTCAGAAAATACCTCAAAGGGGGGATTCCCAAGGAGTGCTGAAGGTACAGTGGAGAAAAATAAGGGAGGGTATAATTAAAGCAACCAACCCCCGTGTGAAGGAAGTGAGTAAAAGCAGAAGGAAAAATAGACCATTATGGTTCTCTACGGAAGTGGCCAAGGTGATGAAGGGAAAAAGGGTGACATTTAGGAGAAGAAACACAGAGGAAGGAGGACAGGGAGGCACACATAGCAAAGCAGAGGGAAGTAGGCAAAGTGATGACTGGAACAAAGGTACAGAAAGAGAAAAGCGGTCACTGAGGGGGAGAAGACTTTCTTCAGATACATAAATGAGAAGAGGAAAACAATGTGAGGGACAGTGAGGATAAAAAGGGCAGAAGGGGGGAGACTGTGCAGACGAGAACCAAGAAAAAGCTGTCACCCTGAACGTGTACTTCTGCTCGGTCTTCACAGTGAAAGGAGTGGTGTATGGACCACCAGGGACTAACAGGAATGGGGGGGTGGACACTGTCTGGAAGTGACTTGTTCTGAAGGTGGACAAAGCTATGGAACTAGACACGATACACCCAAGGGTTCTTAAAGAACTCAGGGCAGTGCTAGCTGCCCCACTGACAGCCTTATTCAGTAGCTCACTGGAAACTGGTGTGGTTCTGGACTCGGAGGACTGAAGAAGAGCTGATGTGGTGCCTTTACATAAGAGTACCAGGAGGGAGGGGGCAAGGAACTATAGGCTGGTCAGTCTTAATTCTGCAGTGGGAAAATTAATGGAACCTCTGTTAAAGGAAAGACTGACAGGGTATCTTGAATCCAATAGGTTGCAAGACTACAAGCAGCATGTATTCACAGGGAAAGTCGTGCCAAACAAATCTGATAGGAGTTCTTTGACTGGGTGACCAAGGAACTAGATCAGTGGAGGGCAGTGGACGTAGCCTATCTGGACTTCAGCAAGGCCTTCAACACTGTGCTACACAGAAGGCTGATAAAGAAACTGAGCAGCCTAGAAGTGAGAGCCTAGCTGGTGAATTGGATTAGAAACTGGTTGACAGATAGGAGGTGAAGAATGGTGGTAAATGGCACTCACTCTAATGATGGGAGGGTGACCACTGGGATGCTTCAGGGCTCAGTACTGGGACCGGTCCTCTTCAATGTCTTTGTAACCAGGTCGCTGTAGATGTTGCTGTTACTACCCCTTCCTTGTGGGCTCAAACAAGGTTGAGGGGCCAGGGCTCTGTTTTTCCTGGACTGGGGATTTGTTTCCAATAAAAGATTACATAGCGTGATGCCTTCACCCAGAGATAAAGTTAAGTGGAGCTGGTGACAGAATGGTACAATTCCCTAGGCTGCTGTACCTACCCACCTCCCCTCACATCCACCCCCACACACATAATACCAAGCACTGTTGTAAGATTTTAGAACACATGCAATTATGAGTGATCTCTAACTATATTTTCACTAATAATATGTGCACAAGACAGTTGTAAAAAGGTTAACCAACAATTTATTTAAATGGGGTAGGTACAGGGAAAAGGGAGAAGGATGCAGAGGATAAATGACGTTAAATGATTTAAAACAGCAAGCAATCACTTTGTAAGCAAATGAACAGGCACAGTGCCCACTTCCCACCTGCATACGTGGCAGTACAATTTCATACCTTCTTCCCCAGCCCATCTGTACTGGGGGCCACTCCCAGACTGATACCAGTCTCCCCAGTTATTTATATTGGGAGCTCCTACTAGTCTTTGCTGGGTACCCAGCTGGTGCAATGTGGTAGGACCATTGTCGGAGCAGCTGGTTGGCTGGCGTTGGTGCACTTTAAACTACTGGTTAAACACAAACCACTTCGAATCGATGTAAATGACTATTTTAGGCAGAAACTTACAACTCCTAGCTGGACAGCCAAAACAGTAAATTTGAAGAAACTATGTACAACACGCCTGGTTGCAGGGCAGCCCCCAAGTTTACTCATGGTTCTGGAGGTACAGTTCTTACAAGGTCTGGGCAACAGGCATGTCTCTCAAGATGCAGCTCTGGGGAACAAGGATGCAGGCTGTGACAGTCTGGATAGGTGGCAGACTCTCTTGGCAGGCTAGTCGCCTCTTTCTGCTTCACTTGCAGCTTGGAATGGACCAGTCTAAGAGCCAGGGCCACACACTTCACCCACCTGTCCAGCTATCCAGCCCTCAGAGTGAGATGATAGACAGTACTTAATTATGACCCTGTCTGGCCGATTCCCCAGACTGTCCACAGGCTAACAGATCAAGGACTAGCAGGAGGGCAGCACAGTGCCCGGGAAGCCAGACTAGGTAAGCCCCACCCGTTGGGGGGGGTTATATCTTCATAAGTGACACTGCTAAGGAACTGGAGGACACAGTCAAAAGATCGAAGACAAAAGGTCAGCGCTTGAGGAGATTCTGGTGTGCACCGAAGGCTATTGGGTTTCCCATTGCTGCAGTCTTACTCTGATGTCAGCTGTGTAGGAGTCTAGGATTTCTGGTTACAGAGCCGTGGAAAAGTCTGGTAGGCAAAGTTGTGGGCACCAAAACCATAAATGCTTTCATGCATAGCAGGGACACAATGAAGGGTATCGTGGTTACTCAGGGGGTAAGCCGCAGAGGGGGAACATGGTGGTGGACAGTGAAGGCTAGTATCCTGTATGGACAATAGATCTCGGGGTTGATAGGAACTGCGGGCAGACCAGATGGATCACTGGTCTTTTTTTGCATTCATTGTCCATGTCTCGGGTACACATTTTGCAGAGGACACCAACATCTGCAATAGGGTGGAGAGAACGCTCAGGGAACCTGGAAAACTCGAGAAGTGGTCAAGAGCATGGCAGTTAGGGTTCAATGCCAAAAAATGCAAAATCATACATCTAGGGCGTAGGAACCCTGGTGCTGAGTACAGGATGGGGGGGAGGCACTGACAGTGACTGAACAGGAGAGGGACCTTGGGGTTATCATATCTGATGACTTCAAAACTGCAGGGCAATGTGACAATTGGGTTGGGTCAGTGGGGTGTTGTGATGCCAAGGGAGAGTGGTATCTCTAGCAGTAGGAGGGAGGTGGTGTTGTCACTGTATCACTCGCTGGTGAGACCCCACCTGGAGTACTGTGTCCAGTTTTGGAGGCCACGTCTCATAAAAGACATAGCTGGGTTGGAGGCAGTACAGAGAAGAGCAACTAAATGATGCAGGGGTTGCACAAGAAGCCCTACAAGAAGAGACTGAGGGATCTCAACATGTACGCCCTGGAAGAGGAGAGAAACATAGAAACATTAGAATTTGACGGCTGATAAGGACCGCTTCGCCCACCTAATCTGCCCATTTTCCTACCTAACAGATAAGCTGCAGATCCTAGTTAACCAACAGCTTACTTCCTCCTACCCCCTGCTAGGACTGCCTTATGTCTGTCCCATGCATTCTTGTATTCCCCCACTGTTCTTGACTCCACGACCTCCACAGGAAGGCTGTTCCATGTATCCACAACCCCCTCCATGAAAAAATACTTCCTCACATTACCTCTGAGCTGTCCCCCCTCTATCTTCAAATTGTTCTTGCACATCTCATTTTCTGAAAGATGCTACCCTCTTGGACTTTGTTGATTCCCTTGAGGTACTTGAAAGTTTCTATCATGTCCCCTCTCTCCCTTCTTTCCTCAAGGGTATACATATTAAGCTCCTTTAGTCTTTTTTTCGTATGTCTTCTGGTGCAGACCCTGCACCATTTTGGTTGCCCTCCTCTGGACAGCCTCCACTCTGTCTATGTCTTTGCAGAGATGGGGTCTCCAGAACTGCACAGTACTCCAGATGGGGTCTCACCAACTGTCTGTACAGAGGGATAACAACTTCCTGTTTTCTACTATTGATGCCTCTCCCTATGCATCCCAGTTTCCCCAGCCTTCCTTACTGCCTTCTCACATTGCTTTCCACCTTTAGGTCATCTGATATAATTACCCCAGGTCCTTTTCCATTTTACTGTGGTCAGTATCTCACCCCCATTGTGTACTCTTCCCCTGGGTTTTTGTTTCCCAGGTGCATTATCTTGCACTTCTTTGCATTGAATCTGAGCTGCCATACATTTGACCATTCCTCTAACCTTGCCAAGTCCCTTCTCATCCTTTCCTCTCCATCTTGTGTATCAACCATGTTGCAGATCTTGGTGTCGTCTGCAAAGAGACATACTTTTCCTTCCAGTCCCTCTGCAATGTCACTTATAAAGACATTAAAAAGGACCTGTCCCAGTACTGAACCCTGTGGTACCCCGCTAGCAACCCTCCTTTCTTCACTATGGACTCCGTTTACTACCACCCTTTGCGTCCTGTTGTCTAGCCAATTTTTTATCCAGGCTACCACCTTGGAACCCACTCTGAGGCTGGCTAGCTTGTGTATTATTCTTTTGTGTGGGACTGTATCAAATGCCTTGCTAAAATCTAGGTAGGCCATGTCCACAGCCCCTCTCTGGTCTACTACTTTGGTCACCCAGTCAAAGAAATCTATTAGTTTCATCTGACATGACCTTCCCATCATCAATACATGCTGCCTTGTGTCCTGTGCCCCTCTGACCTCTAGGTACTCAACAATTCTTTCCTTCAGAAGTGATTCCATAATTTTCCCTGCCACTGAGGTCAAACTAACTGGTCTGTAGTTTCCTGCCTCTGTCCTGCTCCCACTTTTGTGAAGAGGAATCACATCTGCCCTCCTCCAGTCCTCAGGTACCACCCCATCCTCCCATGATTTGTTAAAGAGAGTAGTCAGCGGTGTCACTAGTTCTACCCTTAGTTCTTTTAGAATTCTTGGGTGAATCCCATCAGGCCCCATTGCTTTGTCCACATTCAATCTTAATACTTCTTTCAGAACCCTTTCTTCTGTAAATGGACTGGTATTGACCCCCGTCTTCACAGTGTTTTTCTCTTGTTTGTTTAGGTACCTCCCCCTCCTCTTCCTTTGTGAATACTGAGCAGAAATATTCATTCAGTATCCCTGCTTTTTCATTGTCACCCTCTGCTCACATTCCCTCCCCTTTATTAAGCCTCAGTATCCCTCCTTTGGTCTTTCTTTGCTCTCTAATGTACCTATAAAAGGTCTTATCCCCCTTCTTAACCGAGTTAGCTATCCTTTCCTTGGTTTGGGCCTTTGCTATTCTGACTGCCTTCCCTGCGTCTTTCTGCTTTAACTGAAAAAGTTCTCTGTCCTGCTCCTTCTGTGTTTCCTTATTTTTCTTGAATGCTATCCTTTTCTCCTTAACCTTCTCTGCCACCTCTTTTGAGAACCATAGCATTTTTTTCCTTCGTTGTGTTTTGTTGATTTGCTTTACACAAAGGCTTGTTGCCTCTGTGATGGCTGTTTTGATTACTCCCCATTGTTCCTCCACCCCTCCTTCTTGCCTGTTTGCTAGTGCTTTTCTGAGGCACTCTCTCATTTTCCCAAGGTCAGCCCTCCTAAAGTCCAATACTCTTGCTTTTGTATGGCTTGATTGTATGGCTGTGTTTATCGTGAACCACACTGTTTGGTGGTAGCTTGTTCTCAGATGGCTACCCACTTCTAAACCTGAGATTCTTTCTCTGTCCCCATTTGAGAGTACCAGGTTTAAGATTGCTCCCTCCCGAGTGGGTCCCAATACTAGCTGTCTGAGGCATGCCCCTTGTAGGGCATCAAGAATGACCCTGATCTTGGATGTGCCTGCAGCAAAGGTACTCCAGTTAACATCTGGCATATTCAGGTCCCCATCAATAATATCTCCCCTTTTTCTGCCATTCTAAGGATGCCTTCTATCATTTACTTGTCCATTCCCTCCCCCTGAGATGGGGGTCTGTATACAACCCCCATGCGGATTGTGGTGCCATTTCCTGTCTCCAGGGTGACCCAGAGTGCCTCATCTGCTCCCTGTTTACTCTTTAGTTTTGTTGTTTTGATCCCTTCCTTTACATAGAGAGCTACTCCTCCTCCTCTTTTACCCTCCCTGTCCCTCCTGTATATTGTGTATCCTGGTATGTTGACATCCCAGTCATGGTTCTCTGTGTACCATGTTTCTGTGACTGCCACAATATCCAGGCACTCCTCTTCCATCAAGGCCACTAGTTCAGGGAGCTTGTTACACAGACTACAGGCATCGGTACTCATCACCCTCCACTTTTTAATGGCCATACCCCTTTTAGCCCCATCCCTGTCCTTACTGCCTTTGCCTGTTTTCACATTTACCTCTGTCCTGCTCCTTAATGACTTCTCTACTTTGGTGTTTACCTCACTAATTACCGTGTTTTGTGGGGGGAGGCTTGGATTTCCCTGCTCCTTTTCAGTGTCTCCCTCCTTGGCCAGTTTAAATGCTTGCCAATGAAGCATTTAAACCTCTCACCTAGGATCCTGGTTCCCCCCTGGACAGATGCAGACCATCACGCCAGTACAGGTCTGCATCCCTCCAGGTGGCTTCCCAATCCACAGTGAAGCCAAAACTCTGAGCTCCACACCAGTTTTTCAACCATTCATTGAATTCCCTGGTGAGGAGTACCCTAGCAGCACCCTTGCCATAGACAGACAGCACCTCCGAGAAGGTTACCGTATGCACTACTTGTCTAAGGCCCCTCCCCAGCTCTACAAACTCCTCTTGCACTGCTCTGATCCCATTCCTAGCTAGGTCATTTGTCCCTAGGTGGACAATGACATCCAGCTCCCTCCTTCATGCAGCTGCTCCCACGATCCTGAGGATTCGCTTCCTGTCCCTCCAAGCCGTGGCGCCAGGCAGGCACCTTACCTCCCTCTCCCTTCCTCCCCACCTCTACCCCCTAATGATTGAGTCCCCACCAGGAGTTGTTCCTTCCCCTGTGGGGTCCCATGCCACCCTCCTGTGTGTCTCCTTTGTGAAGATTTCCAGCATCCTCCTTGGTCTCCACTGCAGGTGCCTCCATAGACGAACCACTATCCACCAGAAGAATGTATGAATTGTGGAAAGGTACAGCTGGAGGGGTGCAACTCTGTTCCACCACCCTCTCCCTCCCTGAGTCCATCCTGATCCAGCCTCTCCTCTTTCTTGGCAACCTCTGAGGTAGTGATATTCGGCCTGGTGGTCCCTGGGTGGGGGAGGAGGTTTCACGAATCCTAGCCAGGTCAGCCTGGAGACAGGCAACCTCCTCCTTCAGACCAGAGAGGTGCCTGCAAATAGGGCAGCATTGCAGTCTCCAGAATGTCTCCCGGAACACTGCCGCCCCACAGCCATTGCACTGCACCACTCCTATCATGTCTTATTTTGTGTCCCCTCTCCTGTTTCTCTGTATGCTTACTCTCTCCTCTCCTTGCAGCTCTCACCCTTCCTGTTCTGGGACAGCAACTTCCTATATTCGTCAGTAGCCTCCTTCCTTGCTCAGTGTCAGACCACCAGCAGCTGGGGGGGGGACAGCGAGCTATTTTTTTCCTTTAGGGTTGACAAAACTAATGTTTCTCTGTGATACTTCCCTTCCTACTGCCAAACAGGAAGTTCCTGTTGTCAGTCAAATCCAGTGGCTATAAAAGTAGAACTAGTTTAGGGTGGGTGGGATGGAGGGCAATTAGTAAGAAAAAAGGCTAGCAACAGGAAGTTGTAATTGGAGTCACCTGCTTTTATATTGTCTAAGCCACACTCCCAATTAAGCTCTCTCTCCCCTCCTACTGGTTTAGCAAAGTAAGTTGATACAGTACCCTTCCTAGCACAGAACACACACTGACTTTCTTTAATTTCTTTTTTTAACCCTAAATAAGACCCCTTCTACTTCTAATAAAGTATCTGTCTGCTTAATCTCAACAGACACAGACTCCTGCTGAGATAGAAGTGTTAAATTAGTAAGAAAATTGTACTTTCTTTTAGTTAGCTGCTTTCTGCTCTACAAGCTAGCAACAGGAAGTTGTAATTAGAGTCACCTGCTTTTATATTGTCTAAACCACACCCCCAATTGAGCTCTCTCTCCTCCTACTGGTTTAGCAAAGTAAGTTGATACAGTACCCTTCCCAGCACAGAATACACACTGACTTTCTTTCTTTTCTTTTTTAACCCTAAATAAGACCCCTTCTACTTCTAATAAAGTAGCTGTCTGCTTAATCTCAACAGACATGGACTCCTGCTGAGATAGAAGTGTTAAATTAGTAAGAAAATGGTAGTTTCTTTTAGTTAGCTGCTTTCTGCTCTACAAGCTAGCAACAGCAAGAGAGACAGAGAGAGCAATGTGACACGATAGAAACCTACAAGTACCTCACACAGGTAAACAGGGTGCAGGAGGGGAGTCTCCTTCAAATGAGCAAAAGCATCAGGACAAGAGGGCATGCAATACAACTGAAGGGGGGGTTAAGAGAGATGTCAGGAAATATTTCTTCACCGAAAGGGCGGTAGACATCTGGAAGACACTACCAGCAGACGTGGTGGAGGCAAAAACAGTGAGGGAGTTTCAAGCATGTGTGGGATAGACATAGGGGTGCACTGAAAAACAGGCAGGAGGAGGAAGGGTTGCCAGAGACCAGTTTGGGTCTGCAGAGACAGATTAGGCAGGGAAGAGCTGGGCAGACTGGGTGGGCCAACCGGTCCTTTTCTGCCATCAGATTCTATGTTTTTATGTTTCTAGCTGCACTGCAGCTAAGCAAGTGGTTAAACCTATTATGCTGCAAGTGTTCTCTACAAATCCCTTGCATGTCTCATCCAGATGGGGTACATTTCCCCAACACCTGTTCAGTAAATACTGAGCTGACTTAGTCTTTTACAGCAAAGACATCTCCTGGTATTGGTGCCTCCATAGATTTTTAGCTTAGCAGTCTCATTCTGTCCTTAACTATATAAAAATGTTGTTATAATTTTTGATGTTGCTTTGCATGCCATTCTAAACATTTCCTTTTTTTACCAGTCTGATGCCTTTTTTGCATTTTTTCAGTTTCATTTTTATGGCTATCATGTAGAAGAGAGAAGGGACGGTGGAAACACATGACCAGATACCTTCCCTCTGTTCTTCCTCAGTGCTGTGGTCAGTGCTTTTCTGTTGTTTCTCCACCATCCCTCCCCTTCACTGCCGTATTAGCCCACCCTACGGCTGCACTATTTTATTGCTGCCCATCACTTCCATTTCAGTTCCGCAGTTGCAGTTGGAAATTAAGAGCTCGCCGCACCCAAGATGGTTGCTGTGAGCTCAGTGCACATGCACGACTTCACTTCCATAGCTGCGCATGTGTGAGTTCACTTCTGCAGTTGCGGTGAAATCGCGCATGTGCACTGAGCTCACAGTGATCATCTTGGGCATGGCGGGTTCTTTTTTTCAGCTCCGTGAGCGCTTTAAAAGCGGCACAGCAGCTGTGCTGGCTCTGACCAGAGGCTGTTATATCTGGCCAGGGCTAGAAATAATTTTTTGGGGAATGCCTGCCCAAGGGATAGTTGGGATGTAAAGTTTGCCTGTCCCACAAACCTTTTACCTGTCCATACTACTTTGATGTAAATTTTGAAGTACCTTTCCAAAAACTAACTGTAAAGTGGAAAGAAAGAAATGTTTGGTCTGGGGTTTAGCCCAGACCGAATTCCCTATCATGAAACAAGAGCCTCAGCCTCTATAAATGCTGGCTCACCATTCAAGTACGGAAAATGACTTTTTCCTTCCCCAAATCCCCTCTAATGTGGGTAGCCCTTCACTTAAGGACCCATTTCTAGCCTTTGGCTTTTCAAGCACTGCCAGAAGCCCTTAAAAGTGCTTTACTTGATGTCGAGGTCAGCCCAATTCAATAAAGGGCTCATATAAAATCCAAAATAGTTTTATGCTAGCTGCAGTTCTTTCTTTAGAGCTATAAACATTTAAAGACACCCAAAAATGCCTTTAAAAGTGGGACAGCTCTTCAGATTTTGAAAACAGCCCTTATACTGGGATGCTGTGCTGTCTCATTTTGCTCATTTGCCTGAGCCCTTACTGCCCAAGAGTTTCATTTAATGTCGCTAAAAGTTGGGAATGCTCCACCAGCAATGAAAAGGGCTTTTCTGTCAGGTTTCCTCTCAACAGCCTATAAAGGTGATGTAGGTTAAGATCTAACAAACCTGTAAGTATACTTTTAAACATGAACCCTCATGCCGATGCTGTGAAAACTTAAAAGTAATGCCCGCTCCCTGGTTCAGTAATCTCATCATCTACGTCACTAAAGTGAGAGGTTTTACCATGACTCCTAGTGCCGCTCAATTTGGGCTTCCCAGGCAGCTTGATCCACTTCCTCGAAACTCTGCACACTAAAATGACAAAAGAACAGCTGCACCAAACATGAAAATACTTACTTGCATAAAGACCTCAGCTGGCAAGGTAAAGTACAGTTACGTGAGAACTTACAGTAACAGTAGATCTTTGAGAAAGGTTCCTGCAGTAGGTCATCACATATAGGACTGTGCCGCCTGGCATCAGGACCGCATGGCAAACTTTTCCAGCAATGCCTGGCGGTGGACCGCCCACCCGGCACGTGACAGACATCAGTGTGACCCTATATAGTGGGCGGTCCCCGCGCCTGCCTTCCAGTTCTCCCACCGGAGATCCAAGGAGGATGAGACAGGAGAAAGGATGAAATCCTGGAGCCCAGATCAGAATAGGCTGAAAGAAATGCAGAAACTGAGGGAAAGAGGGAGGGAAAAGGTGACCTACAGCAGGAACCTCTCTTGAAGATCTACTGTTATGGTACGTTCTTACGTAAATACAGGTTACTCACCTGTAACAGGAGTTCTAGGAATGGTATATGTTGTTCATCCACACTCTCTGGCAGGTATCCTTGCCGCTTTAATTCTTGCCGGAAGGTCTTCAAGCTGGCTCCTCCTACCCACCCGGGTGGTAAAACTCTCTCGGCTCCGCCCCATGACGCCAGATCTGGCCCACTGAAAGCTCAGGTTGTGCGTTGAAGCTGGGGAGGTCGGGTGGGTTGTGTGGATGAACAACATATACCATTCCTAGAACTCCTGTTACAGGTGAGTAACCTGTATTTCTAGGGACATGGATATGTTGTTCATCCACACTCTCTGGCAGACTCTTAGCAGTTCTCCGGGAGGAGGGAGGCAAGGCGCACACCCCCGATACTTACTTGGGAAAGAGAGACTGGAGAACCGAGGCCCCAAAACCAGCATCCCGGCGTGACTCGAGGTCGATGTGGTAGTGGGTAATAAAGGTATGTGCCGACTTCCAGGTAGCAGCCCTGCAGATATCCTGGATAGGGATGTCCCTGGAAGCAGCTACCAATGCAGCGGTATGGCGGGTAGAATGAGCTCTTATCCCTCTGGGAGGCTCCATGCCCGCCAACCTGTAGCAGAGCTCTATGCAGGAGGTGATCCACCTGCCTATCGTCCGCTTTGCTGCAGGTCTGCCAGGTGCGGCTTCAGCGAAGGTTGAAAACAGCTGGCGAACCTCTCCCCGAACTTCAGCCATCCGCTCCTTACAGTAAGCGAGCACTCGTCTAGGGTCCAAAGTATGGAGCCTATACTCGGCCTCCGAGGTGTGATTGGGGTAGAACACCGGCAGAGTCAACACCTGGTTAAGGTGAAACTCCAACACCACCTTCGGAAGGAATTTCGGGTGGGGGCACAGGACAACCTTGTCCTTGTGAAAGACCAGGTAGGGAGGCTCGATGGAAAGCACCTGGAGCTCTCCCATCCTTCTGGCTGACGTGATAGCCACCAAGAAGGCGGTCTTCCACGACAGGTGTGAAAGATAACACCTGTGCATTGGTTTGAATGGCTTGCCCATGAGCTTGGCCAATACCAGCAGTAGATCCCACGGAAGTGGAGGCTCTCGCACTGGAGGGGAAATGTGGTCAAGGCCTTTGAAAAAGCACCTGACCACCTTCTCCTGTGCCACCGACTGCTTGCCGGCCCACGCCCGGTAAGCAGAGATGGCTGCCAGGTGCACCTTAAGGGTTGTCGACCGAAGCCCTTGCTGAGAAAGGGACAAGTAGTCCAGAATGCTTGCCAAGAGACAGTCGGAAGGGTCCAAGCCCTTCCCCTGACACCAAATGGAAAACCTCTTCCATTTGAAGGCATAGCATTTCCTGGTCGACTCCTTACGGGACGCCTCAACAACGTTGAGGACCTCGTCGGAAAGACCCAAAGCCTGAAACTCTAGCCGCTCAGGAACCAGGCCGTCAGGTGCAGGGATTGAAGGTCCAGATGGAATACCTTCCCCTGATTGACTGAGATCAGGTCCAGACGGGCTGGAAGCCGCCTCAGGAGCCTGGAGCTGAGGCTGAGGAGATCTGGAAACCAGAACTGGCGGGGCCAGTCTGAGGCTACCAGAATCACCTGCACCTTGTCCCTCCTCGCCTTGAGAAGCACCTTGTGGATCAAGGGAAATGGGGGAAAGGCATAGAAGAGGCCCGGGGTCCACAGCCTCGAGAATGCATCCCCCTGCAGCGAGCCCTGCTGAGGGGGGCAGGCATGGAACAGACTCAGCTTCGCATTCTCCCTGGAGGCAAA
Organism: Neoceratodus forsteri; assembly: GCA_016271365.2. Classification (NCBI taxonomy): domain Eukaryota; kingdom Metazoa; phylum Chordata; order Ceratodontiformes; family Ceratodontidae; genus Neoceratodus; species Neoceratodus forsteri. The sequence continues at coordinate 49,081,224 of JADMNL010000031.1, read as the reverse complement.
CAGGTCCACCTGAGGCATGCCCCAGTGGGAGAAGAGATCTTGTACTACCTCCGGCAGGAGAGACCACTCGTGAGACGCAGCCCCTATCCGGCTTAGAGCATCGGCCAGGGTGTTGGAGGCTCCTGCCACGTGAATGGCTAGGAGATCCGCCTCCAGGCTGCGCACTAGGGAACAAATCCGGAGAGTTTCCTTGCATAACAGCATGGAGCGCGTCCCGCCCTGGCGGTTCAGATAGTACATGGTTGTGGTGTTGTCCGTATGGACCTGAACCACTTGACCCCATAGAAACGGAGTGAAGGCGGTGAGAGCTAGATGGACCGCTCAGAGCTCCAGCAGGTTGATGTGGTATCAGGACTCCCGAGGGGACCAGAGGCCGTGCGCTCGGTGTTCCCCCAGATGGGCACCCCAACCCATCAGAGGTGCATCGGTTGAGAGAGAGACTGTCGGCTCGGGGCAGACGAACAGGATACCCTCCTGCAGATGTGCTGGAACGATCCACCATTGGAGAGCGTTCCACATCTCCTGGGTCACTGTCACAGGCCCGGTCCAACGGATCGCGGCGTTGTGACCATTGACTGGCCAGTCCTCATCGAAAGGGATGCATGTACCAATGGGCCCAATGGACCACGCTGGTGCAGGCCGCCATGAGGCCCAGGAGGCGCAGAAAGTCCCGGGCAGGGTGCAATTGCCCAACCAGAAATGACTGGGCAAAGGAGGAAAGAACCTCGGCCCTGTCCGCCAGGAGCCATGCTCTGGCTCACAGAGAGTCGAGCTCTGCCCCGATGAACAGAATCACCTGCTTTGGCACGAGTTCCGACTTGGTCTCATTGATGAGGAGGCCAACCTGAGAGCAAACCTGGAGGGCCAGATCTCTGGACCACTCCACTTCCAGTCTGGAGGGGGCTGCTATCAGCCAATCATCCAGGTAAGGGTACACCCGGACCCCTCAGCGCCGCAGGAATGCTGTCACCACTGCCATGCATTTGGTGAAGACCCTGGGAGCTAGGGAGAGGCCGAAGATCATGGCCCCGGAACTTGTATAGGGATCCCTCTGCTCTGAAGCGGAGGAACCTCTGATGGGACGGACGGATTGGGACGTGAAAGAATGCATCCTGGAGGTCCAGGGAGCAGAACCACATGCCTCGTTCCAAGGATGGGATTATCTGAGCCAAAGTGACCATCCTGAAGGTCCGAGACCTTAGGAACTTGTTCAGGTCGTGCAGGTCGAGAATGGGGTGCCAGCCCCCCCATCCGTTTTGGGGCCAGAAAGTACCTGGACACAAACCCTGGGTCTGGAGGAGGATCCGCCACCTTCCTGAGTACCTCTTTTTCGAGGAGCAGGGCAATATCGGCCCGGCGGGCCGACAGCGAGGCTGCGGACCCCGTGGCCCCCCGAGGGGCGATGGCTCGAAAAGGCGGAACCTGCTCGAACTCCAGAGGCAGGCCCTTTCCTACCACCTCCAACACCCAGCGGTCTGTGGTGATAGCGGACCAGGCAGAAAGGAAGTGGCGGAGCCGTCCCCAGGGGGAACCCAGGGGGGAGTGACGAGGTTGGGGGCGGCACCCCTCAACCCGTCACTGGGCAGGCTTGGAGGAAGAACCAGCCGAGGGACCTCCCAGGCCTTTACCTCCTTGCTTCCTGTTGGAGGAAGCCGTCGGCTTGGGCTTGGGATGCCAAGCGTGAGCCTGCTGGCCCTGTTGCTGGTGCTGCTGGGCCGGTCGAGAAGCAGGGACCGGAGGACGAAAGGACTTCTGCTACTGACGGCGGCCTTTGTCCCTCTGGGCAGAGGTGACTGAGTCCAGAGTGGCATTGGACTTCTCGATCCGCTGGAGGTGTCCCTCCACTCCAGGGCTAAAGAGGTCAGTCCCCAAGAAGGGGATGTCCGCCAACTTGTGCTGGGTATCCGCCATGAAGATGGATATCCTCAGCCACGCCCTGCATCGCATGGCCACTGCGGCTGCTACTGACCTGGCACAGGAATCACCTATGTCCAGAGCAGTCTGGAGCTGCTGCTTCACCACCGCCCTACCCTGGTCCCGCACCTGGCGGACCGTGGTCTGCAGGTCAGGCGGGAGATGAGGAACAACCTCATCCAGGGAGCCCATGAGGGCGTGGGAGAAGTGTGCCATCAGCACGGCCGAGCTGGCCTGTCGGAGGCCGAGGGAGGACGCAGCATACACCTTGCACCCGGCCAAGTCCAGCTTTTTGGACTCTTTGTCAGGGCTTGTCCACATCCGAGCATTAGCCGAACGCCGAAAACGCTGTCGGTGACTAACCCCGCAGAGGGGTGTTCTGAGAAACCGGGCAAAGAGCCAGTAGGGACTGCATACTTCCTGGCCATCCTAGCCGAGGGCGCAGGACAGGAAGCAGGCCGCTGCCAAAGCTCCAAGGCTGGGCCAACAATGGCCTCAGCCACTGGAAAGGCCTCCGTGGGAGAATCCCCTCGGTCCAGAATCTCCGTCAAGGGATACTTGGCCCATTTGGACACGGGCTCGAGCTGCTTCCTTGTGGACTCTGAGATGAGTCGAAGCAGACCCAAGAAGGACGATGGGCTATCATCCACTGACTGGTCCCCGGAGGACTCCAGATCGCACTGCCTGGAAAAGAGGGAGGAATCGTCATTGGATTCCAAAGAGTCTGCGAAGAGCTGCCTCGGCCCTGAGCCACCCTCCACCTGCCGAGGACGGTCGGGAGTGAGGGTGACCAACAACCTGTGGGGCAGGCCATGACCCGACCGAGAATTCTTGGTCGGTGCCCCCGACTTCGGTTGTGGAGGCGGAGGTTCCACCACAATCGGTGGACCAGCTGGTTTCGGCTTAGCAATCGGCCCTGGAGCGGGCAACTCGACTGGAATGAATGGTTGCTTTGGGCATTCAGGTGACAGCCACTTGATGGCTGGGGTCTTGGCCGGGGTAGGCTTAGGCCCGGATAACAGCAACTGCTGCCACATAAGACCCTCGTAGCGCCAGCGCAACTTGCGCTGTAGCTTCTCCTCACCCGAGGAGAGGATGAGGAAGAACGGCATCGCCGCTTACTTTGGTAACGAGACCAAGACCGCCGATGTCGGTGGGAATGGCTGAACTGAGAAGAGGTCCGAGACCGAGACCCTCGGGGGGACCGAGGGTGGGTCTGGGAAGGGGTGGGGGATACCCACTCTTCCCTCGGCTTGGGAACTTTAACCGGGGACTGCGGTCCCGAAGGAGCAGGCAGATCCTCGGTATCCACCGGGGGAACCGGTGAAGTAGGGTTGTCTGCTTCTCCAGTCGACAGCCCGTCTAACGGATCGAGAAAAATCTCGACTTCATCGACGGAAGTCTCGGCAGGCTGGCCTGACTGAGGCACCATGAAGCCAGCGGCCTCAGCCGCAACCTCGACCGAAGTCGACAGTCGGTTGCCCGGGGAGGGGGACCTCTCCCACTCCCACAAACGCTGACGGTGGGACTTACTTTTCGATTCCCTTTTCTTGGGCTGAGAAGAATGTCCCGATGGCCCCTCTCCTTTCGTGGAAAGGGACTGGCAAAGCTCCTTGAACGAAGCTGTATACGAGGAACTCAGAGAGAGCGGGATAAATGCCGCAGCCGAGGAGGAGGAAGATGCGGCCTGGGCCGCCTCCTCCTTGAGGGCGATCATCTGCTCGAGCTGCTCAGCCGAGCCAGCCGCCGTGGACACCGCCCAATGAGCCTCTTTGGATTTTACCGACAGAAAACGTTTTCTCGGGGCACCCAAGCTTCAAACGGGCAGCGCGATCATCCAGAACATTGGCCAAGAAAGAACGGCACAACTTGCAAGCCTGCGGGTCATGATCTAGGCCTAAGCAAACACACGTGGAGTGCGGGTCTGACCTGGTCATTTTCTGCCCGCAAGGGCACCTCCGAAAGCTGGGAACAGATTTGTCCATCGCAGCCATGAGGGAAGATGAAGACCAAAGTTTAGAAAACTTCAAAACCAATTTCGGACGAACCGAAGAATTAGGATCCAGTTTAAAACGCAGATGGCTAAGGAGGGAACCTGAGCTTCCAAGTGGTAAGGAAGATCTGGCATCATGGGGCGGAGCCGAGAGTTTTACCACCCGGGTAGGTGGGAGGAGCCAGCTTGAAGACCTTCCGGCAAGAATTAAAAGCGGCAAGGATACCTGCCAGAGAGTGTGAATGAACAACATATCCATGTCCCTAGAACTGTACTGTCTTACTTCGAGAGGGTTCCTGCAGTAGGTCATCACATATAGGACTGAATCCCAAGCAGTCACTCTCAGAGTGACAGAGAGTCATGAAAGGAGGAGGAGCAACTAAAAGAACACAATAGCCAGCCCGGTGGCGCTGAGGGAACAGGCGCTGGATGCCACACCTGGCTCACGCGGCGACCGGGTTCGAGGCGGACTCGGAGTGGCTGGTGGGCGGCCGGGGGAAGAGTTTCAGGCGCCCATGACAGCTCGCCTACTCCAGGGAGGGTTAAGGCATAGCCTGAACACTTGTCTGACTCCGAGCAGAGGCTCGGAGTACTACAAGCCCCCAATGTTAAGGGGAAGGGCTGCCGACATACAGCGTGACGTCGGCGCTCAGTGCCTTGACGTCAGGGGTCTTATGCTGTAGGGGTGGAAGAAAGCAGAAAACGCCTGCCACCGCTGGAAGATGGAGCCCTCGAGAGACGTGCCCTCGTGTGTTCGCCCGCCCGATGGCCCCCGGACCGACGACAGTTGATTGTTGGGGTAAGGGGGCCCTGCCCCATCCCTGCTCGGGGGGTAAACCGAAGCTTCATGGGGTTCCTGTGGGGTCATACGGGCAGGGTGGAAGGCAGAGGGATGTCTACCTTGGGGCTCCTGAAGGGTCGGGGATGGCAGGCAGGAAGGCGAATAAATAGTAACTTCAAAAAAAAAAAAAAAGAACAGAATAGGACTGACCTGAGACAGTAGGCCCTGCAGAACGGCGAGACCAAACCAGGCCCAACACCTTGAGGCAATGTCCAGACTGTAATGCTTTGTGAAGGTATAGACCAAGCTCCAGGTTGCTGCCGCACAAATCTCTGCTGCAGAAACATTCCTTAGGAATGCTGTAGAGGTAGCCACACCTCTGGTAGAGTGACTTCTGACTTCCCCCAGAAGAGGTTTGTCATGCTTCTGATAACAGAAGTGGATGCAGCTGCCAAGCCACTTGGATAGACACTGCTTAGATACTGCTGATCCCAAGGATTTGGGCAAAGGAGACAAAAAGCTGGTCAGACTTTCTGGATTCTTTGGTTCGGTGGACATAACACCTCAGGATCCTATGTACGTCCAAAATGTGAAGGACAGCCTCCCCCCCTTTGAGTGAACAGGATAATAAACTGGGAGTTCGACCGTCTGGTTTAGGGTAAACTCAGAAACCACCTTGGGAAGAAACTTAGGATTTGTACACAGGCCCATCCTGGTCTTTGTGAAAAATCAAATAAGTCTCCTTATGCACCAGGGCCTGAAGCTTGAAAATTCTACGAGCAGAAGTAATGGTAACAAAAAACAGCACCTTCCAGGAAAGGTAGCGCATGTCACAGCACATCGCTGGTTCAAAGGGAGGAAGCGTAAGCTTCTCTAACACAAAATTCAAATCCCAAGGTGGGGTGGGGTTACGGATGGGGGGGTTCAAGATGGAGAAACCCTTTTAAAAAGGTCTTAGAGACCTCCACGGGTTTCTCCTCCACCAACACATGGTAGGCTGAAATGGCCAACAGGTGAAACTTAAGGGATGAATAAAACAGACCAGAATAAGACAGGAGCAACAGATACTCCATAATCTGGGGAGCTGAGCAAGTAAAGGGATCCCATCCTTTAGATGCTGCCCAAATGGAACAACGCTTCCATTTCATGGCATAGGTTGATCTAGTGGAGGGTTTCTTCGCCTCCACCAGGACCTGAATGACCTTCTGGGAGACCCCAAAATGAGACCTGATTATGTCTGAAGGAGCCATGCACGAAGATGCAGGGTCCTGAGTCCCGGATGTACTAGCCTGCCTTGATCCTGAGTCAACAGATCATGCCGGGGAGGTAGAGGAACTGGGGGTTCCACTATGAGCTGCTGCATTAGCGGAAACCAGATTTGCCTCAGCCAGACTGGAGCTATCAGGATCATCCGTGCTCCCTCTGCCTGGAGTTTGAGAAGTACTCTCTGCAGAATGGGAAAGGAAGGGAAGGGAAGGCATACAAGAACTTCGCTGTTCAATGTAGCGACAACGCGTCATGTCAGAAAGCACCAGGCTTTGGAACGAGCGAGCAGAAGCTGGGAAGCTTTGCGTTGAATGGGGAGGTGAACAGATCTATGTCTGGATGATCCCACCTCAGAAAGAGACAGCCTGCTACTTCCTGACTTAGTTCCAATTCGTGAGTGAGGGACGACGTCCGACTGAGGCTGTCCGCCAGGACATTGTAAACACCTGGAACCTGCATGGCTGTGAGAAACCAGTCATGCTGGACTGCCCAGTTCCACACCCGCATCACCTCTCTGCATAGGGGGTACAATCAGGTGCCTCCCTGCTTGTTGATGTACCAGATCACCAACATATTGTCCATCTGGACCAACAGTGTTCCCTTTGATAGGATGGACTGAAAAGCCTGAAGGGCATAAAGGACTACCCTCATCTCCAGGATGTTGATGTGGAGAGACATCTCTAACTGGGACCTTAAACCCAGAGTCCGGTGGTCCCCAAGGTGAGCCCCTCCAGCCCAGACAGGAGGCATCTGTAGTGAGGGTCCAGAGAGGAAGACTCCGAGACAGATTCAGGGACTCTAACCACCAGAGAAGATCCCTCGAGCGCACTGGAGACTAGAACCAAATTTTCCAAGTGTTGATACCATTGAACGTGCAGTGTCCACTGGGTAATCCTCATATGCAACCTGGTGAAGGGGACCATGAAGATGGAAGCCGCCATCAGGCCTAAGAGACTTAACAATCCCCTGGCTGGAAGAAATCTGGAAGAGGCCACTAGGTTGGCCTGCTCTCGAAGAGCCTCCACCCTGTCTGGGGGGAGGAAGGCTCTGCACTGGACAGTGTCTAAGATCGCTCCAATAAACTGAAGGTTCTGGGAGGGGGCAAGAATTGACTTGGGGAGACTGACAGTGATCCCCTGTCATGAAAAGAGGTCCAGAGTGCATGAGAGTGAATCCAGAAGACTGTCCCTGGATGGGGCTGTCAAAAGCCAATTGTCCAGGTAAGGGAACACTGCTATACCCCGATGGCGCAAGGCCACTGCCACCACTGATAGTCACTTAGTAAAGACCCAGGGTGCCAAGGAAAGCCCAAAGGGGAGGGCTGTTAACTGGAAGTGCTCCCCATGGAAGCAGAAATGCAGGTAATGGTGGTGGCCTGGGAAGAGGTAGGAGGTCCTGCAATGTCAGCATGCAGAATCTTTTGTACTCGACAAACAGGTTCAGTCTGCTGAAGCCCAATATGGATCTGAGGTTGCCAGTCTTTTTCGGGACCAGGAAAAAATGGGAGTAAAACCCTTTCCCCACTGAGGCAGAGGGACTGACTCTATGGCCTCCTACTGTCTTACAGCCCAAATTTCCTCCTCGACTAGAGGAACCTGGTGCGGGGAGTAGCTCGAGCGACCTGGAGGAGATACTGGAGGAAACTCCAGAAACTCCAAGGTGTGCCCTTTTGAAATGAGCTGCAGAACCCATGCATCTGACGTTATATCCCTCCACTCCTGCATGTGGAGGCCGAACCTTCCTCCCACCAGCTTCTCGCATGGTGGCAAAGGAGGAGGAGGAAATTGCCAGTCAGGAAGTGGAGGGACAAGGGGGGGGGAGGTCCTCCGGCTGCTCTCTGAGTTTTGGAGGTAGGTGGGGAGGTGAAGGTGGAGCCCGTGGCCTTTCTTTTGCCCTACCATCTGGTAAAGGGCTGCTCACCCTGCCTTTTGATCTGTTGCTGAAAGGGCTGCTTCTTTTGAAAGCCCAGTCAGTACATGGACCTCATGGCCTGGCCGCTGTCCTGGAGGCCCATGATAATGACTTTGGTGTCTCCTCCAAAAAAGACCGAACCCCAAAAGAGGACATCTTGAATAGCAGCCTGGACATCATTAAAGAGGCCAGAAATGCATAGCCAAGCATGCCGTCTGAGACGGCTGTGGCGGAAGAGTGGGCTATCTCATCTACTGAGTCATGTGTAGCTCTGTGCACACGTCTGCAACAGATCTTTGACAGGCACAGGTCCTTAACAATCTCCTCCTTGAGGTCAGAGGATTCCATGGCCTGGATACGGGCCTCAAGCTTAGCCATGGTCGCTTATTGGAAGGAGACCATGTACGCTATGTAGTTGAGGGAGCAGAGGGTGCACGTAGTGATGGAATAAACTTTTTTCCTGAACTGGTCAAGCTGCCGAGATTCCTTGTCGGGGGGGGGCAGTACTCATGTGCTTCGGGGTAGTTGAACAGTCATAAGCTGCTGTTATGACAATGGAATCCACTTTAGGGTGAGCATCCAAACATGAAACACCCTCAGGAGCATGATATATCCAGTCTACCATTTTAGGAATGGCCAGTATAGAATGGAGCAGCTGCCAGATGGTACTGGTGATGTCTTCGTGAGGGGCTGTCCAGGGGGACAGGGATAAGAGAAACAGTCTCTAAATCCACATGTTCCGTGAGACGTTTTCTCTGTGGGTCTTGTTCCTCTGTATTCCAGCCATTGGTGTGCTGGATAATATGAAACAATTCCATGAAAGAGGGGTCCTCTGGGGGAGATTTGGGTGATTCCTTGCCCTTGGCCACAGAGGAATGTTCATCAGAAGAGTCATTCAAGGAATCCTCCTCGGAGTCCGAAGTGTCATGATCCTTAGGGGTACCAAAGTCTGGAAAGGTAATCTCTTGAGGTGTGGTCCCTGAAATATGCACCTTCGAGCAGACAGATCTTACAGGGGACAGGGAACAAGGAGGAGAGGTGACTACCAGGGCCGGTAGATGCCTCTCCAAATCCGAGACCAGCTCCAACCTAGCCTCCTTCCATCAGGCTTGAATTACAGACTGGAAATCCTGCTGTGGGGCCAGAGGAGGGGGTGGAGGCAGTGGAGGCACATGGGTGGGCGGATAATGATAAAGAGGTGCACCTGATCCACAGTAATGGTGATGATGAGGGAAGCCCTGGTAGTGGGGTAACCCGAAGGGTGATAACCTGAAAAAACAGAATGGGGTATAAAATGCAACATCAGGCCAGACAGAGGGTAGGCCAACGTTTACCCCTGGGGAAGATATCTTTGAAGGGTAACATGTGGCCGAGAGGGGCCAGGGTCAATATTCTGCATCAGGATACCAGACGTCAGAGGGGCTGGCGTCAGATCTATGGCCGTCTGAATATGTGGTGCCGGGTCCAGCATCACTATAACTTGCATCAGGGTCAGACGTGATGTCCCTGATGGAAGCGGGGTCTGACAAAATACCTGTTGGTGCCCCTGGCGTCAGAAGGGGCAGAGCCGACAGAAGAGGGCATGACGGTGGCTCCATCAGCGGGTCCAGTGAAGGAAGGAATAATAGCGTCAGGGACCCTCTGAACATTGAGGTTTGGCGCCAGAGCCCCAGGCCTGGTGTCCCTTGGGGGAGAAGAAAGAGTCACCTCCAGGGGTCCTGCTTCCTCCTCCATACCTGACGTGACCACTGGGGTCAGAGGTACCACCGGGGGAGGTGGAGAGGAAGGCTCCCACCCAGGAGGAGCCTGAGGGGAGGGTTGGCCAATAGCCATAGGCATGCTCGAGCGGACATCAGGTGAGGAGGCGTCAGCCCTCGATGGGCGAGCAGCGTCCTGGGGGTCATCTGAGGCAGAGACGACCAGCTTAGTGGATGGAAGAGGGACCGGGCAGAGGAGGGGGGACCCTCAACTGGCTTATCGGTCAGTGTCATGCGGGTCCCTGTCTGATCCTGAGGACTCAACTTATCGGCAGCCGGGCAGGCCCCGGAAGAGCTGGGGGGTGACTTATTGTCAGAAACCGGGCATTCGCTGGAGGAGCCTGTGGACAATTTACCGGTGGAGATCGGGAGTAAAATGGCAGAGGGTCCTGGAGAAGTCCTGGATGTGGCCTGAACTACCACAAGGGCAGGCGACGGGGGAACGGCCTCACTGGTCAAGGGCTTACTGGAACCCACTCAATCCCTATCCTTCAGATGTTCCCGGTGCTTTTATTTCTCTTTCTTTTTCTTCTTTGACTCAGAAGAAGGGGAAGAAGCGGTGTGCCTCAATTTTTGCATCTCTTTCTCTAGGGAGGCCATTCTGGTCTTCAAAAGGTGGGCCTCCAAAGCCTGCTGTCTCTTTGTGCAGGTGGCCTGACTGAAGGGCTTGCAGTCAGGGCAGCCCGCGGTGTCATGGTTCGGGCCCAGGCAAAAGAGACATCAACGGTGACCATCCTTATGAGGGATCTGTGCGCCGCACTTCTTCTGTCTTCGCTGTCGGAGGTGGAGGAGACATAAATGAAATGTAATACTAATGGACACTCCGGAAATGAAGGCGAAAATGGCGATTGACTTAGCAATGTTTATCGCAAGGAACTACGTGCAGGTCGACGGTGGGAAAGAATTGGAAGGCGAGCGTGGTGACCACCCACTATATGGGGTCATGCTGATGTCCGTCACATGACATTGAGTGGGCAGTCCCCTGCCACTCATTGCTGGAAAAGTTTGCGTGCAGTCCTGAAGCCAGGGGGCGCAGTCCTATATCTGATGACCTACTGCAGGAACCCTCTCGAAGTAAGATGTTATATTACAGGGACAGCCCTGTATCAGATATTCTTTTCCTGTCACCTTTAAGAAGGCTGCTGTGCTGTCTCGGTCTCCTCTTATTTCCTGAGGTCTTAAAAGGGCTAAATTACACTGATGCTTACTTTAATTTATGCGCAAGCCCTGAAAATGTTTTTTTCAGAACTATTTGAAGCTCTGTCTCCACCAGTACTTGCCTTGCGTTGCTGCTCCTCACAATATTCCAGATCACAACGAGGTGCACAGCAGGGTGGGTGAGCAAGGTCTGTCGTCCGCACATGCCCAGTCAAGAGAAGCATGCACAGCTGGTTAGCCCAGTACTTTCCAGTCACCTCAGCAACTGGGAAGAGGCAGGGTTTCAGACAGGCAGCAGTCACTGGATCACGATATCAGGCAGGAGAGGAATGCTGAGAGCTGTGTGACATCATGACATGCGTGACATTGTGTCATCACTCCAGATCTCGTAGCCTGGCTGAAGCAGGTGCTTGCTGAATCCCAGTGCCATCCAATCTGCCTTGTTTTTTTTGTTTTTTGGTTTTTAACCAGGAGAGATGCACTAAGCTGAAAGCTAGTTTACAGGTGTGACCTGGGAGCACAAGGAAGTTAAGTGACTTGCTTAGGGTCACACAGTATACAAGTAGGAGCTGTGGGATTCAGACCCAGGTCTCCAGGTTTGCAGCTCAGAGCCTTAAACCACTGCGCTATACTGCCTCCTTGGACAGGCAGCACCGCCTGTCCAAGGGACATCCACAGACACAAAAAACAGCTGTCTGAGACTGGTAGACAGCCAGTTATTTCGAGCCCTGTATCTGACCCTATTTTAACCTGTTCTTAGACAGTTCCATTTATCTAGAAAGGACACTTCCTGATTAATATCTCTTTACCCCTAGTGGGCACACAGTTATCCACCGCATTTTCTATTATCCCCTGGAAGGAGTTCCACATCTCCTCCACCCACCCCCTTCTTTTGGTCCATATTACACAGGGACTCTTCAACCAATCTCCTAAATTTAAAACGTTCCTCATGAAGTTAAAGAGTTTTCATTTTTGTTTTAAACTTCCACCCTAAGCCTTATTATTTTGAAAGTTTGAGACAAGGAAACTGGAGTATTGTCTTTGCAAACAGAGAATGAAACAGCAGGACTCTAACTCAGATCAGCAAGGTGCTTTTTACATTATTTAAAGTGCAGGACCAAACCGACTGGGGCCACTTTGACGTAGTGGTTTGGCATGTTCATATTTTGGCCAAAGTTTGTTGACTTAGAGCCCCTATTTGGGACATGAGAGATGGAAAAATCCTCCATTACAGGCCTGTTTGAGCAGTTTGGGGGGGAAGGCACACTGGACTTAAAGTTGTTTGTTGATATTGGTCACAACCAGAAGCCCCTCTAAAAATAATTAAATACATTTATAAAGCCAGGGTTGAGCAAATCAAACACTGAATTGGTATATTTTGAAAGTTACCCTGTTATGGTCACTAGAGTTCAGATGCTCACCCACACCCACAAAAGCGACCCAACTGCCCCCACTGCTAATAACTTGATCCAGTATATTTACTTTGTCATACATTTACACAGCGTGATAGAAAGTAGACCCCTGTGCATAAGAAATTCCTGTCCTACCTTCTCTTTGCCAGAAATACTATTCCAATTTACATCAGATGACTGAAATACCCCATAATTGCTAGCAGGCCTTTGGGTGGTGCTATTCTGATTTTGATCCATAATTTGTGATTAAGGTCTGGTCAGGGCAAAATCTTGGATCTGTCTAAACAGCAGGACTAGATCTTTAGACTGTTACATTTTTTCCAGATCCAGCTAAACTTGCACTTACGTACACCCTACAAATATTTTTGATATCTGGGGGCAGATATTCAAAAGTTAGCGTGGACGCTACAGGGTGTTTGCCTGCGCTAACTGGATTTCTTCACCCAACTGGTGGGTGGGATCTATATTCAGAGACCCCCATAGTGTGGGCAAAATCAGTTATCATCAGAGCACTAACATACCATGGTGCCCATGCAAATGACGGGGTCCCTCCTGCATGTGGGTGCAGTGACAAATTCAGTAGTTTGCACCAGAGGTAAATGGCACCCAAATGGGTGCTAGTTACTGCCTTTACAAACTTAGCCTTATTGGGGGACAAGGCCCTTGTGGTGGGGCAGCAGTACTGCAGTCGCCACCCCCCAACTCCAAATTCCATCACACTGAAACAATGAACACCTTGGTGTCTAGCGGCACCTCCCATCCCTGATACCCGCCCCAGTACTGACTGCATCCTCCCTGGTGTCTAGTGGCACGCCCTCCACCCTCCGATCCCCCGTCTTGGTATGGATCGCATCCTCCCTGGTGTCTAGTTGCACCCCCCACCCTAGGATCACCCGTCCCCCATCCCCCATACAATTCTGTAATGTCCAGTGGTACCCCCATCAGTCGATCGGCTGTCCCAGTGCTGCTGCTGAAACCCCAGCGGCCAGCAGAACTCCCCCACCAACTCCAGCCTTACGGCCTGTACAGTCCCCTGACACCCAGGTGGAAAGTGGCATCCCCTCCTCACAACTCCTAGCCCAGGAAGCTGAGTGATCCCTGCCATCCAGTGGCCCCAACCCCGACAGCCAGTTCCCAACCAGACTGTGATAATCAACATTAGCTAAAGAATAAAGCTACTGTCGTCAGTACCCGGGGTCACTTGTGTGATCCCAGCATGTGTTGCAGTGTGGTAATCATACAGAAACTGGGAACTCACTGCCAGAGATCACTGTTGCAGCCGATGGTTTTCAGTAAGTACAAGCAGCTGCAGTTTAAATGGCTGAGGTGCTGCATACTCTAGCAGACTAGATAAACCGTAAAGCCTGTATCTGCTGGCAATTTCGTATGTTCATATGTATGTAAGTTTGTATGATACCACCTTATGTAGATACACCGAACCAGTGAACAGTGGCGTGGCTGCGGACTCCCACCCACTCTTCCAGCAGCCAGCACTCCACCCAGACAACCCCCCTTGCCTGGGATGGCAAGGCTGTGCCGAGAGCACAAAATACGATGACTGGCACAGCCCTCCTCGCGCCTCCTTGGGCGACCATATGGCAGCTAGCCAAAGAGGTGAGAGGACGGCTATTCCAGTCATTGTACTGAGCTCCCCACATGGCCCTGCCAGCACAGGGAGGAGAGGGTTGGCTGGATGAAGTGCTGGGTGCAGATGAAGCAGGTGGGGGTATGCAGCCATGCCACTGTTCACCGTTTCCACTTAGCTACATGAGGTGGTAGCATGTACTTACTGAAAACTATTAGCTGCAACAATGATCTCTGGCATGGAGTTCCCAATTTCTGTATGATTACCAAATTGCAGGCTTTCTCACCGTAATACATGCTGGGGATCACACCAGTGACCCCCAGTACTGAAGGAAGTAGCCTTCATTCTCTAGCTAATGGTGATTATCATGGTCTGGTTGGTGACTGGCAGTTGGGAGGGGGGGTCACAGGACGCCAGGGATCGCTAGGCTATCTGGGCCACGATTTGGGAGGGGATGCCATTTTCCACCTGGGTAGCAGGGGACTGCATAGGCCATAAGGCTGGAGTGGGGGTTGGGGTCCACAAGCCACAGAGACCTCAGCAGCTGCACCAGGATGGCTGACAGGCAGCTGGGGGAAACCACTGGACACCACAGAACTGTATGAGAGATGGGGCCGGATGATCGGGGGGGGTGCCAGTGGACACCAACTATATACTGCCACTCACCTGGATGGGTGAGCAGTGGGTTGGGGTGCCAATGGATGTCAAGGACTACATCTACATAGAGGGGACGGGTGTTAGGGGTGCAAGACGCCACCAGGATTGATGAGGTAGGCAACCACAACAGGCGTAAACCTGCCACTGCTTCCCACGTAAATGAGCCCATAAGGCCAGCCCGGTGGCGCTGAGAGTTGAGGTGCTGGACGTCTTACCTCGCATCACGCCGGTGACCCATGTTCGGGAATGGACATGGGACACCGAGGAGTTAACTGAGAGAAAGAAGGATCGAGCGCTCCTAGGACTGCTCTCCTTCTCCGAAGTGGAGTGCTCAGCGATGGTCTGCCACCTAGCGGGAGGCTGGGGAGGCGACACGTCAACACTGAGACAGCAGGTGAGTCTCGTTAGTTGCTTGGCGGGGATCATGCAGGGGAGCATACCGCCGCCCGCCCGCTGGTGCCGGCCATGCCGTGACCTTGAGGAAGGAAAAATGGAAAAAATTGGAGTCCTCTGCAAGGATGACGATGGTACCCCACCGCAATGGCCCGGGAAGGCACCTCCCCGAACACTTAATCCGGTCCAGTGGGTCAAGTTGCTCCCCACCCCCTGCTACGAAGGGTAAGTCATGGGATCTAGGGGAGAGGGTCTTATACCCAGTGCCAGGCACGAGGGGACGTCAGAAGGGATTCAGAGGACTCCAGGGGAAAAAGAGATAACCGCAAAAAAAAGTAAATGAGCCCATAATGGGCATGCATATGCCCCCATAGCACCTTGGTTGCCCAATGGACTAATCTGTATTCTGTGGCTGACTACTGCGGTACAGCTCCCGGCACTATCCAGTTGGGGGTGCACATCCCTATGAGCTGGCTACAGCCCCGGTTTCATGTCAGGGTAGCACAGCATGACTTAGCGCTGCGCCGACATGGCCCGATATTCAGTTGGAGAGTGCCAGTACACTATCCAACTGAATATGGTACACACACCGCGACTGGGTGCAAGTGTAGCACATTGCTTTGCACTCCAGTTTTGTGTCTTTCTGAATATCTAGCCCCTGACCTGTTACTGTGTGTACTATAATCTTATGTACTCAATGAATATTACATACGGTATGTATGTATGTTTTTACCATTTCTAACCAAGAACCGTGACAGGTTAGCATTGTAAATAGGCTATGACTAACTCTCTAAACCTGCATAAAATGTAACATGTTACTATTACTGCTATACTACCGCCACCAGTAATATTTCACTCGTATTCCCTTCAGATAATTCCACTCATAAGGATTCAGCTTCCCCACCCATCCTCTTGACATCATCCCTTACTCAAGCCTTTAATCCCCGTTACGGCAGCCAGCCAACACGGTGAGAAGAGGGCTGCTCCGGTCATCATATTGGGCTCCCCATATGGCTCCACCAACACTGGTAAGGGGGGAAATGGCTGGGTAGAGTGAAAGATGGGGGCAGAGTGGGTGGGGGTCTGCAGTCATGCCACTGTTTGCCGATTATCTACATAAGGTGGTATCATGTTCTTACTGAAAACCATCAGTTGCAACAATGATCTCTGGTACTAAATTACAAATTTCTGTATGATTACCAAACTGTAGGTTTCCTCACCATAGCACATGCTGGGACCACATCAGTGACCCCGGGTACTGATAGCAGTAACTTTCATTCTGTAGCTAATGGTGATTATCAAGGGTTGTTTGGCAACAAAAGGTTGGGCGGGGCTACAGGACGCATGGGATCGCTCAGGTACCTGGGCCGGGAGTTGGGAGGGGGATGCCGCTTTCCACCTGGGTGACAGAGGGCTGCATGGGCCGTGAGGTTGGAGCGAGGAGGGGAAGGTTTGCTAGCCACAGGGACTTCAGTGGCAGCACCATGACAGCTGATCGACAGTTGGGGGATGCCACTGGACACCAGGGATATACTGCTACTCAATCGTATGGGTGATAAGGGGGGTTGGGGGTGCCACTGGTCACTTGGGATTACACTCCACATAACTGGATGGGTAATCGGTGGGAGGGGGTGCCACTGGACACCAGGGACTACATCTGCATGGAGGGAATGGCTGTTCGGGTGGGGTGCAGTTGCCACCAGGACTGATGTGGCCAGTGACCACATGACGGGCTCAATCCTGCTGCTGCTTCCCATGCTAATGAGCCCATAATGGGCATGCTTATGGCCCCTTAGCACCTTGGTTGCCCAATGGGCTAATCTTTATCTTGTGGTTTACTATCGTGCCACTGCTCCCAGCACTATCTGGTCAGGGGGTGCACCTCCCTATAGGTCCATGTCAGGGCAGCATAGTGTGATTTAGTGCTGCATTGAAATCTAAATACCCCCCCACACACACACAATATTCAGTTGGATAGCACCAGTGTGCTATCTGGCTGAATACAGCACCCTCCCAGAATGGGCACAGCACATTCTTTTGCGCTCCACTTTTGTGCCTTTCTGAATATCTAGCCCCTGACCCGTTACTGTGCACACTGTAATCTAATGTACTCAATGAATGTTACGTATAGTATGTATATTTTTACCATCTGTAACCAAAAACTTAACAGGTTAGCACTGTAAATAGGCTGTGACTAACTCTCTAAACCTGCATAAAATGTAACATGTTGCTATCACTGTTGTACTATCACCACCAGTAATATTTTACTTGTATTCCCTTCAGTTATTTCCTCTCATAAGGATTCAGTTTCCCCACCCAGCCTCTTGACATCATCCCTTACTAAAACCTTTAATCCCTGTTCAATATACAACGCTGCTTCTCCTGTCTTGTGGTTTCAATCTCCTTCGACTACGTCATACCACTCTAGATCTGCATTCAACAAAGTCTCAGCGATATGGATAAGACAAACCTATTCCACCCCCCCAAACAAAACTAAAGTTTTTAACTCACACATTTAACTGTTGAAATGTCTTGCATTCATACAAAGCATATTTCCAATTACCTGCCCTTTTTGTTTGTTTACATTTGCTACCTAATTTGCCATCCTACACTGGAACGTTACTGTAGTTTCTCGTCTTTTATTTATTATTTACACTAGTAATCGGATGTGGTGGGCAGAGGTGCATTCCCTTATCTCCTCAACCACCCCCTCACCTAGTTTAAATATTTCCCTACCAGTCTCTTGTCTGCACCTCTTTTGCAGAGACCGAGTCCTTCCCTCATGCATTGGTTCTTCTATTACAAAAGGCTTCCAGTGGCTCAGAATCCTAAACCCAGGCTCCCTGCACCATACACTTTGCCACCAGTTACGTTAGTCCATCTAATAACTCTGCCTTTTTTTGGTTGCATGCAGCATGGGTAGCATATCTCCTACCATACTGTACTATTTCAGAGATACTACTCCTAAGCTTTCTACCCAAGTCCCTAAATTTCAATTGGAGAGCCAATGGCCTACACATTTCTGTACTGCTCATGCCAGTCTAGATAATAACCACTGGGCTGTCAAGTGATGCCTGTTCCTGACCTCTTACCAACCATGTTTAAGCCAGTTTGATACAGACCCACCTCAAGCCAGTTAACAAGTCTTCTCTCTCAGCTTTCCTCTTAATCCTGCCTCTCCATGGATTCTCTCTTCTAGCATACATTTCAAATCACTACATCTTATACCCCAATGCATGGCTCTCTGTCCACTATGTTCACTTCACTGTATGCATATGCTCAAGCCCTAAATAACTGTGGCTCAATCATGTTTTCCATGGTTCCTCCAGCTCTGCCCATAGTTGGTCCAGGACTGATCACAATTTGTTCAGCTTTGCCCACAGTTTGTTCAGCTTTATGGCAACAAAAAGGTCTGTCCCACTTCTCCGTCTGCTTTCAACAAAGTAAAAATGTTGTACAGCAGACAGAACAGCACCACCCTGTCCAGCCCCAGAGTAACTCATATTGCCAGACAAAAATGATGATGCCTTACCAAAATCAGTCGGAGTTTTGTTGTAGTGTCCGTCTGCCTATGTCTCTGTGAGGGGTTTTGACCATTTTATGTCAGGCACTACCTTTAATAAATAACTATTTTTGCTTGAGTATTACAGGTCTGTTATTGCTCTTTTGTCTGGCAATACCAGTAGCACTTGGGCTAGATGCGGTGGTGCTGTTCTGTCTGCTGTAGAACATTTTGTTCAGCTTTGCCCAGGGTTTATTCTGCTTTACCCAGGGTTTGTTTGGCTTTACCCAGGGTTTGTTCAGGTTTGCCCAGGACTTGTTCTACTTTACCCAGGATTTGTTCATGGCTGACTACTATTTGTTTAGGTTTGCCCAAGCCAGCTACTGCACTTGTTCAGGTTTGCCAGGTTTGTTCATTTTCGCCCCCAGGTTGTAGTTTGCTCACAGTTTTGTTTATGTTTGCCCCCATTTTGTTCCAGTTTGCCACCATTTTATTTAGATTTGACCATGGTTTGCTCCAGTTTTTCTATAGTTTGTTCAGGTTTGACCACAGTTGGCTTTGAGTTGACCACAGTTTGTTCAGAGTTGCCCATGGTTTGTTCGGGTTTACACATTGTCTCCTCAGGGTTGACCATGGTTTGTTCAGATATGACCATAGTAAGGCCAGGTAACATCATGGTTAGTCCAGGCCTGACCAGTTTGTTCAGGTTTGACCATGTTTTGTTTAAGTTTTACCATGGTTTGTTCAGGTTTGGCTACAGTTTGTTCAGGGTTGACCACAGTTTGTTCAGCTTGACCAAACTTTGCTCAGGTATGAGCATGATTTTTCAGACTTGACCACATTTGGTTCAAGTCTGACCACAGTTTGCTCAGGTCTGACCACAGTTTGTTCAGGCTTGATATCAAGTTTATTTTTCAGGCTTGACCACAGTTTGTTTAGGTCTGACCATGATGTGTTCAGGATTGACCAATGTCAGCCAAGATTTCAGCACAGTTAGTCAAAGCTTAACAACAGTTTGTTCAAGTTTAATCATGGTGTACAGTATTTAGGTTTGACAAGTTTGCTCCAGTTTGACCATGGTGTGTTCAGGTTAAGACCACAGTCTGTTCTGGGCTGCATGCATGCATACGTATGTACGTACATACGTACATACAGCAGTGCCAGCCAGAATGCAACACTGTGTACCTTTTTGCAGTGTACTGCAAAATGCTACACGAAAGTACTGTTGCATAAGAACTTACTGTAACAGTAGATCTTCAAGAGGATCTCTTGCAGCAGGCCAAACCTATAGGACTTAGCCGCCAGGCACTAGGACTACACAGAAACTTTTCTAGCTAGCAGTCTACAAGGGGGCTGCCCACAATGATGTCACATGCTGATGACTTCCTTCCCATATAAACATGGGTGGCCCCACACCCTCCTCAGTTCTCCCGCCAGAGACCACAAGCAGAAAATTTCCAGCTGGGGAACTGAGGAAGAGCTAGTGATTTCCACCAAGCTAATATAGTAGAAATGGAAGGCACACTGTCATAGAGAAGGAGGGACAGACAAAGAGAATTCTAAAAACCAAGGGGGATGGAGGGTGGGAGGGCATGGCCTACTGCAAGAGATTCTCTCAAAGATCCACTGTTAGGGTAAGTTCTTAAGTAACTGTACTATCTTCATTGATGGTATCTGTTGTAGCAAGCCACACCTATAGAACAAGTTCCAAGCAGTTCTGACAGTGGAAGAACCAGTCTGGGTGGCTGGAGGCCATAAGCGTAAGGAAAAAGGCCTTGAAGCCCAGCTAGGCTGAAGCCGGCCCTATGTCCCGAGGCAATGTCCAGACTGTAGTGCTTGGTGAAGATGTGGACAGTACTCCAAGTGGCAGCAGCACAGATCTCAGTAGCTGACACATTCCTAAAACAGGCAACAGAAGTAGCCATGTCCCTTGTGGAATGGCCACGAACAGCACCAGCAAGCTCCTTGCTGTACTGCCTGTAACAGAAGCAATACAGTTAGCCAACCATTTGGACAGACACTGTTGAGAAACTGGAACTCCCTCTTTCCCAGGGACGAAGAAAACAACTAACTGGGAGGACTTCTGCAGTCCTCTGTATGGTGTGTATAGTAACGAAGAATCCTATGCACATCTGAAGTATGAAGCAATGCTTCCCATGGATTGGAATGCTCAGGATAAGAAACAGGAAGGTAGATGGTTTCAGTCAGAGTAAACTCAGACACCACCTTTGGTAGAAACTTAGGGTTCATACACAAAGACACCCTGTCCTTGTGGAAAATCAAATAAGGCTGCTCACACTGCAGTTCTGAAATCCTTCGAGCTGAAGTAATAGCAACTAAAAATAACGCTTTCCATGACAGAAAGCATAGTTGCAAGTCATGGCCAGCTCAAAAGGAGCCAAAGTAAGCTTTTCTATCACAAAATTCAGGTCCCAAGACAAGACTAGATTGTGGATGGGAGGCTTCAGATGAAGAATGCCTCGCAAGAAAGTACAGGCCACCTGCAATTGTGCCACTGTATGGCCTTGGACAGGTACATGGAAGGCAAAAATGGCAGACAGGTGCATCTTAAGTGAGAAGTATTGTAGGCCAGAATCTGAGAGGGACAGCAAGTATTCCAGAATCTGAGTCACTGGACAAGTGAAGGGGTCCAACTCATCCACCACATTGTACAGGTTGGAGGGAAAAAGCACAGGGAGGTCAATTAATGTCTATGGAAACAATGAAACTGGCAAAGAGTACAGTGGGAAAATGGCTGTAGGTTCCATGGGAAAGGCACGAAAACCAGGAGACAAAGCAAAATATCAGGGACTTCCATACAAAAGATGTGCTTTGTGCCAAGACATAAGTTCAAAGACAACGGAGAATGAAAGGCGGGGAGAAGAGCAACAAAACAGGGAATGGGGCAAGACAAGGGAGGAGGGCAAATAAAGAAATGAGAAAATGGAGAGGGTAACAGAAGAAAGAGGGCAAAAGGCAAGAGCAGAGAGAAACACCACAGAGGCAGCAGGCAAGGAAATGACAGCAAAAGAGGAAACCAGAGGAAGCTCAGCCATTGACCAAGCAGAGCCCAGTGCGAGATAAACACTGACATTTCAAAATGCTTGCCAGTCTGTTTGTTGGTTGGGTTGAGGAACAGTTCCTAACTGCCTTCACAGGGACTGTGCCTGATCTCTACAAATGCTACATAAATGATTGCATGGGGGCCACCTCCTACTCCAAGGAAACCCTCGAAATCTTGAACAAGTTTACCACAGCCCATCCATCCCTTCAGGACACTGTCAAAGTATCCTCCTCCACACTGCCTTTTCTATATATCAAACTGTCAGCACAGAACCCTGGTCTGAAGACACTGGTTTATTAAAAACCCACTAATTAACACAGCTTTTTCCTCCTAAGCTCCTTCCATCCCAACCAGTTTAAGAATGGTCTGCAATATTCGCAGTTTCTTAGACTTCGCAGGTTATGCAGAGAAGATGATTTTGCTGAGCAGGCTCAAATAATGCACAGCTTTTTTATTAACAGGGGATACCCAGAAATCACAGTGTACAGAGCACTCTTCCCAGGTCAGTAATATGCTCCTTAATCTTGCTGCATAGCTCTGTATGAAACATTTGCTAATGCCTGCTAAACCCTATGTTAAACTGCTGTTGTAAACGTTTTTGTTTTAACATAAGCTGTTTGAAGCCCTAGCCAACTCTTGGTTAGGAGGAGGAGTTGTAGTCCGAGATTTACTTCCTCACTACACCTCATTTACACTTTAATAACAGTGCTTATTTTATTATATTGACTGGAGACTTGTAATACTGCTAATAGCAGTCTAAATCATTTTTAAAAACAGATTTTTATTTGAGTCACAGTGTGGGAGTAGCGCGACCTGAGACTCCACTTCCGGGTCTCTTTAGCTATTTATAGCCTGCCCTGCTGTGAGCGCTTACTTGCTGCATAGCTCTATATGAAACATGTGCTAATGCCTGCTAAACCCTATGTTAAACTGCTGTCGTAAATGTTTTTGTTTTAACACAAGCTGTTTGGAGCCCTAGCCAACTCTTGGTTAGGAGGAGGAGTTGTAGTCCGAGGTTTACTTCCTCACTACACCTCATTTACACTTTAATAACAGTGCTTATTTTACTGTATTGACTGGAGACTTGTAATACTGCTAATAACACAGTCTAAATCATTTTTAAAAACAGATTTTTATTTGAGTCACAGTGTGGGAGTAGCACGACCTGAGACTCCACTTCCAGGTCTCTTTGGCTAGTTATAGCCTGCCCTGCTGCGAGCGGTGCGAGCACGAAGCGTGTCACGTCGCCTGCGAAGGCATAGACACGCATGTCTCGCGTGTTATGCATGTTGGGTGTTTGGGAGTTCCACTAAGTTATAATATTGTATGGTTTCTACTGTGCAGGTAATATCTCGGGTAAGCTATAAAGTGTATTAAGTCACCACTGTAATAAAACTCATTAAGCATGGCCAATATTATTACCACAGATGGGAGGGTGGGCACTAAATGTCTATTATGTAATATGTATGATTTAGAAATAGGGACAGAAAACATTGTTGCTTTCATTTGCAATAAATGTATAAGAATTAAAGAACTGGAGGATGCAATTACAAGGTTTAATGAAAGATTAAGAAGTTTAGAAAATAGTCAAAAAGAAACTGCAAAAAGACTACTTATTACTAATGATCCAAATAGACAGAAACACCTGGTACAAGCGTCACTTATGATATTACTCAGCCTGAAACTGCTACCAGAAAGAGACCAAGACAAGATGATATTGCCTCTGACTCAGACAATGATTGGTTTACTATCCAATATAGAAAAACCTCTAAAAGGGGTAGAAAAGCTGAAACTTTTCAGTTACCAATTCAGAACAAATAGGATCCCTTAACAAATCCCATTACTGACGTCATTGAGGATGACGAAACTGCTGTACCTATCATTTTAAATGAGGCAAATAACTCTACAACACAAATTAGTAGCACTAATAACCTTTCACAAGAGAATCTTATTAATTTCACTGAAAACCACTTTAATGATGAAACTATTGAAGAAAATATGGACATGCGAACTTTGAGTCAGGCTGGTACTGATGCACCAAAAATCTTTGTATTAGGAGACTCCATGTTATCTAACCTAGATAGAATAATTTGTAACCCAAATAAAGCCACTCGTACACTATCATGTTTCCGTGGGGCCAAGATTAGTGACATTGCCAAAATGAGTACAAAGATCTTACAATGTTGTAATGATAAAGATTTAGTTATTATTCATATCGGGGTGAACAACATTTGGCATCAGACCACCCAAAACATCAAAGAGGCATATGTTGGATTGGCAAATATTTTGGCTGAGATTGGAATCCACACTGAGTTTTCAGAGATTCTCCCAGTACCTAGGGCTAATCATACTTTAAACAATAAAATCAAACACATTAATTGCTGGCTCAGAGCATGGTGTCTCAAACAAAACATTAAGTGCCTTACTCATTGGGAACAGTTTCACAATAACAATACATACTATGCTAAAGATGGCTTACACCTAAACAGGTTGGGCAAGGAGACTTTAGGTCAAGAGTTTAATGCAGTAATAGATGTTTTTTTATGCAAAACCCAGGGGTAGAAAGAGCTAGGCTTACAAAAGTTTGTGATCCTATACTTCCAAAACCTGTTTCAACTATTTATAGAAAGGAACAAATTGCTAAAATAAAACTACTTTTATTAAATGCTAGGAGTCTGAGTAACAAAATTGGTGAACTTCAAGTAATTTTACATAACAAAAATATTGATATCTGTGGTGTCACAGAAACCTGGTTCAATGAGGACCAATGGGGTCTTAATATTAACGGATATACTTTATTTAATAAAAATCGCTTATATTCTAAAGGAGGTGGAGTTGCCAATTATGTCAAAGAAAACATCATTTGCTCAGAAGTTGGTTCAGATAAGGAACCTCCCATAGGCTTTGAAATAATATGGATTAAAATAAACAATAGACAACTCCCAGTTACATTAGGGTTATGTTATAGACCCCCATCCATGGACACTGCTAATAATGAAAATATGTGCAATTATTTGGAGAATCTTAATTTTAAGACAGACATTATTCTAATGGGTGACTTTAATTATCCTGGTATAAACTGGTCTACTGGTAATGGTCTTAACAAACAGGAAAACAGATTTATTAGTGCTATGTCACACTTAGGATTAGACCAGCTTGTTAAATCACCAACTAGAAATAATAATATCTTGGACTTAATATTTTCAAATATTAAAGGTGATAATGAGTTTGTCAGCACTATGCTCCATTAGGAAACAGTGACCATCAGATAATTAAATGGCATTCAATCTTTTTATTAACAAATCTAGTGGTAAAACTGAATTTAAAAATTTTAATAAAGCAAATTATAGGGCAATTAAGGAATATCTTTTGAGGTGGAATTGGGAACAAGATCTAACAGGGTTATCTGTAGAGAATATCTGGCAAAGAATTAAAGAGGAAATCAAATTTTGCGTCACTGAATGGGTACCAATTTGAGTCAAATATATTGGACATAAGAGACCTCCGCCTTGGTTCACTAATAAAATTAAAAGGTTAGTTTTAGCAAAAAAATATAAAAATAATATTTCGGAATCCAACTGGTCTAAATTTGTGATCAAAGCAAAAAAAGTAAAATATGCAATTAAAAAGGCAAAGCAGGAATTAGAGTCAAACTTAATTAGTATACAAGGTGATAACAAGAAAAGGTTTTTCAACTATATTGGCTCCTCAAAAACCTCTCCTACCTTAGTTGGACCATTAAAAATTAATGATGAACAAATTATGGTGAATTAATTTAATGTTTACTTTGCTAGCATATTTAAAAAAAGGGTGAGTTTACGTGTTTGAAACCTTCTAAACTGGACCCTATAATTCAATTTACTGTAGCCGAAACTTTTAACATCATTGATTCTTTAAAATCTTCCACATCAGTTGGTCCTGATAGTATTCCAGCTATTTTCTTAAAAAATCTTTCTTATGAACTGGCGGGTGTACTGACATATTTGTTTAATGAATCACTACAGAGGGGTATAGTGGTTAAAGACTGGTGTGATGCTGAACTTATTCCAATACACAAATCTGGCTCTAAGAATAATTATAGACCCATAAGTTTAACCTCTACCATATGTAAAATCATGGAAAGACTAATCCTAGGTAAAATCAGTACACACATATTGGAAAATGGTCTGACCGATATTTTCCAACATGGATTTCAACCTGGAAGATCATGCCAAACCAACTTGATAGATTTTTTCGAACCAGTGAGTGAAGCTTTGGACCATGGTATGCCAGTAGATGTCATCTACTTGGACTTTGAAAAGGCCTTTGATTCTGTCTCATATGACACACTATTTGTTTATTAAAACTAGATCTTAACAATTATTTGACCAAATGGATAATGCAATGGTTATCCAATAGAAGACAGCGGGTATCTTTGAGGGTTTTTTTCCCCCATGGACCATGGTTACTAGTGGAGTTCCTCAGGGATCAGTCCTGGGTTCAATGTTATTTAACATCCTTATAGCCGGTATGAATATAAAAAATGGTAACTGGATTACTAAATATGCTGATGATGCTAAACTGGGTGGGATTGTTAACAACTCTGAATCTATATCTATATTACAGGATAATTTAAATCAAATTTCTGAATGGGTTAGCAATCATAAATTGAAATTTAATATAAATAAATGTAAGGTTATGCATTTTGGATGGAACAATAGATGTGCTAATTATTACATTGAGAACAACACTTTAAGTGTTATTACAACTGAGAGAGATCTGGATGTTATTATTAATAACAAGTTGAAATTCACAGATCACTTAAATTCTATTGTCAAAAAATGTTCCAGATTAAGTAACTGCTTATTCAGAAATATTAAAAGTAGAGAACCATCAATAATGGTTCCACTGTACACCAGTATTATAAGAGCTAACTTAGATTATTGTTCTTCATTTTGTGCACCCATTCAGAGGGGAGATAAGTTATCTAGGGAGAAGGTCCAAAAAAGGTTTGCCAAGAACATAACTGGAATGGGCCACCTGACACATGAGGAAAGACTGAAACAACTAAATTTGTACAGTATGGAATATAGATCAATATGTGGTATTTCTCTGTCTGCTTTATAAAGCAACTAGGGATGAATATTTATTTGATACCTTGCATTTGAAATGGAACACTACTTTTGTCCAAACTCGTTCACATAATTTAAAATTACTTTTATCTACTAACCGAACTATGAAAAGAAATCAATTCTATTCTCAATGAATTGTTCCAATATGGAATTCCCTTCCTTTTGAGGTTGTAAACTGTAAATTTGACACAATTTAAAATTAAACTAGATATATATATATGAACAATTTAAAATCTGTAACCCACCTAGCCTAGGTTGCATGATCCTTATGGGCTTGTCCCTCGATCGAGTAAAACACCTATGAACCTTGACCACTGTTGGAGGGGTGCTCTCATGCAACAACAATGCATTCCACTAGTGCTTTCTTTCCATCATAATGCACCTTCTTTTCACAGGATCATGACTAGGAACCTTCCTGTTCTACAAACTGACCTTAATATTGAAGCTTCCTTTACAGAACTACCTATTGCCTTCTACTGCCAACTACCCAGCCTGTGGAATCTCCTGGTAAAAAGCAGCCTACGTACTCCTAACAATTAATCCCTCCCAGGTGCCAAAGCTTGCTACAGAACTTGCTGTTATACCTGCAAATGTATTTCTAGTGTCACAAATTCAGGGTCCCATGGGTGTTTTCACATCACCAAGCAGTTCTCATGTACTTCCAGTAATGTGATATATTGTATTATTTGCAGAAAGTGTACAGCTATCTACAGCAGAGAAAATGGCAGATGCCTGGCTGACCGATACAAGGAACATTACAGGGCAGTCAGGAATGGAGATACTGATAAACCCAATGAATCCCACTTTACCTCCAGGGACCACAGTGTCAATGCTCCTTCTGTTTATGTCCTTCAGGAAGGTTTCCAGGATGCTGAACAAAGAAGAAACATGGAAACCCAGCTGGTCATCCAGCGAGGCTCCAAGCAGCCCTCCAGTTTAAATGACAGACTTATTTTCTACTAACATCTTTCAGCCACCTTATGGTTTACCATCGTAGTCTGTCTTTTTTACCCCCACGCTGTCATATCTTTTCTTTATGCGTGCATGGTATGTTCGCAAGTATGGACATGCCTGCACACACTTCCATCCAGTGTGTGTATATGTGTCTAGGGAAGGCAAACTCACATGGGCATTCCTGCCATGTGTGCACATCTATTTTCATTTTCCACAGATGTCTCTATCCCTATCTCCTTCCCCCACATTTGTCTCCTTTCAGCCTTTTTATTAGATCCTGTTAATTAGCTCCCACTTGAGGACTCCTCAGCTCATTCACTCATACTATGCCTTTTCATACCCATCACCACCTTTTTGTTTTCCAGATTCCTTTCCTACCTTGCCTTTTATCACTTTTTCTTCTAGAGCCTCCATGTTTTCTTTCCTTACATATATATATCCCTTATTTCTCCTTACCTCTCCACTAACTTTGCTTTTTTATCTCTTTTACATAATTCCTGAAGAAGACCTATG
Source organism: Neoceratodus forsteri (assembly GCA_016271365.2). Classification (NCBI taxonomy): domain Eukaryota; kingdom Metazoa; phylum Chordata; order Ceratodontiformes; family Ceratodontidae; genus Neoceratodus; species Neoceratodus forsteri. The sequence continues at coordinate 49,053,253 of JADMNL010000031.1, read as the reverse complement.
GCCAAAGCATTGATTCTGACTCTGTTTTCAGCGTGCATGCAATATTTAAGCAATAATGCCCGACAGGGTGTTTGTCGTGCTGGGATAACGTCATGCCTCAGGTGGTTGGGTATGAGGCCGCAGGCCAAGTGCATCCAACAACTGAGGCGTGACATTATCCCAAACGACACACACTCTGGAGGGCATTACTGCTATTATGCAATGGCTCGTTGTTATATATAAAATAAAAAAATCATTTTAAAGATGTTTTTGTGTGGAAAAATATTTTTGTTTTTTAAGAGAAGATGAAACAATCAATCAAAAGCTCCATAAAATGCTCATCTCCAGGTTCACAGTGAGGCTGAGACTAGAGCCGTGATGTTGTGCTGGGATAACAGCACGGGTCAAGCCCAAGACTGACCAATCAGAGTACAGGATTTTTTTCTTGCCATTGTATAATACTATTTAGTTTTGTTTTCTGACTACACACTGATGCAGCACCTTGCTTTTTTTTGTTCTTATATGTTGAGAAAGGTTCATCCCTCCAAACACAGCTCAGTGGGGGAATGGTTACACATGGCATCAGGAAGAACTCCAGAACAGATGGCTTATCCATTCTAGGGGACAGAATCCAGTCAATGAGTGTAGCATAGGCATAGTGCCCATTACTTGACAGCCTTGTGAGTTTAGCTATTGTCTGGGTGAGATTTAATTTGCTAACTTTATTTTCAATGCTACTACGTTTATTACTTAACCAATTTAAGTTGAAATCCTCAAGGAGGATGCATTTGTTAGATTTAACTAAGGGACCCACAGAGTCTATGAAGGTGGATAACACAAAGATCTCCTGCAGGAGGCTTAAATGTACAAAAAAAATGTAGCTTCTTAGTATTGCCTAGTAAGAGAATAGCATGGCATACTTCTACATGCATACCAAATACATTTAGAACTATTAACAGCGGTGACACTGAGGTGTGATTTGAAATAAAAATTGGCATCACGCCAACCCCCCCCTCCTTTGAATTTGATGTAACATATCTTATATTACTGACTCTATTGTGGCACAGCACCCAGGTTATCAGGTACAGTAGGCCTAAGCCTGATATTGTCAACTGGACTTTAAAACTGGTTGACAAACCGTTCTCAGAGAGTCAGAATTCATGATAGCTTGTCTGATTTTGGTAGTGTGACAAGTGGTGTACCCCAAGGGTCGGTCTTGGGACCAGCATTGTTTAATCTCTTTATCAGTGATTTACAAACAGGGCCAAACAACTGCATGGTTAAATTTGCAGATGATACTAAATTGGGGGGCAAGGTTAATAATCAAGAAAATATTTCTGCATTAAAGAAGGATTTGGAAAAATTAACACTGGGCAAATGAAAATCATATGCAGTTTAATCAAGACAAATGTTTAGTAGTGCATTTCGGTGTAAATAATCCAAAAACGATATATTATATAAACGAACTACCACTTCACTCATCAAATTGTGAAAAAGATTTAGGGATATATGTTAATAATAAACTTACATCAAATGATCACTGTTTAGAACTGCTTGCATGACCAACAGACTTTTAGCCTTAAATAAAGCATTACTTTTATTGTCGCACTGAACAATGCCTTATTCCATTGTATAGGGCATACATTCGACCGTATCTAGACTATAGCTCCCTTTCTGGAATCCAAACCAAAAAAAAGACATAGCAATTCTTGAACAGGTTCAAAGGAGAGTAACTACAATGATTCCAAGATTAACAAACTTGGATTATCAGAACAGATTAAAAGCTACTGGTCTCTTCTCGCTTCAAACTAGAAGATTAAGAGGTAATATGCTTATGGTTTTTAATTTAATAAATTCACCAGATCTAATGGAAAAATGTGATCTAACACTCTCCAAAAGGACACATGTTCTGAGACTGCATAATAGACAGCTTGAAGTAAAAACTTATAAAACCAGCAAAAGGGGAGACTTTTTTCCAATAAGAGCATCCATTGTATGGAACACCTTGCCACAAGAATTGGTAGAGGCAACTAGTTGCACTGTCTTTAAAAACAAATTAGATGTTTGGTTGAGGGATAATAGATAAATAATGTCCCACATAGTGTGGGGAACAGACTCCATGGGCTCTGGCCTTCTTCTGTTCTATCATTCCAAGTAATATCATACCAAGTAATAAGCCTACATGACACCAAGAATATCTGGGTGGTAATGATTAGCCCAAACAGTCAGTTCATCATGGTTTGGGACCAGACTCCTGATATTTAAATGGTAAATATTAAGGCCTTTTACATTCCCCCAGGGGAGCGACTAAGATAGCAAGGAGGAATTATAACTAGCCCAGGGTTCGGCTCAATATCGCCTGTAAAGAGAAGTTGAATAAGGGCCAGGAAGATAAGAGGACAGAACTGTTTACCTGAGGCAGGAATATGCCAATGCAATCTATTCTGACATTTAAAGCCTTGTAATACTAGATGTGTGGGGAGCAAATTATGAGCATCCCACATTTTATAACTGAGAATTAACAAATCAGACATTGCAAATTTTGCTGGATCACCGGAGTCAGTATAGAATGGACAGAAAATAGGTGCAGTGTCAGCAATAAGTAGAGGGGTGGATAAGAGGCCGACTACAACCACAATTAAAAGACTACGACCCATTAAACGAAGAAGGCACATTGCTACACATGGCACAACAAGCCTGAGATAGAGGGGAATACAAGCTCAAAACAGGTCTTCCTGTAAGTGGAATAGCATGCACAGATAATTACAATTAACCCAGCAAAGGGGGTAATGGCACCTGGTAAGGCACTACCTAGGATGTTAAATATTGATTAGTTTGATCACATTCAAGAACACAGTAGATTTACAAACACACAAAAGAGCACTCTTGCTTTACTGCAGTTCTAACATGTTTATCACCATATACAGAGGCATCAGCTAGTTTTAAAAGCAAGTCCTCTGTTTATATTGTTTTTCTGTTGTGATAAAAATTGGTAAACCTCTATCCATTTCTGAACTTTACAACTAATGTTTTTATGGTTTAGGTTTCCTTTAACTGCCCATGTGCTGTAATCCAGCCTCACCTGTTAGCACTCTCTGTGCCTCATACGGCTCCATATAACCATTGTTCTCTGGTTGGGGTTCCTCAATTCCATCCACTCTGGATTCATGCTGAACATCAAAGGGGTCGGAATATTCACTGTCAAGAGGAGCCTGAGAAAACAGAAATGGAAACAATAATTTTAACAAGTGGATCTGTGCGTACAAACCATGCTTTCTCTACACATGTGGCTTGTCTGACTACCCATTTGCTGCCTCTCAGTTTCCCCAAAGACACACTCCTGTTCTTCTGATCAGTCTTTTCACTGAGGATCAGACTGTTCACTCAATACGAAGATGGGAGCTGTGGTAGATGACATTGAAGGATGGAAGGGGCTGCAGGAGGACCTGACCAAACTACAGGAGTGGTCAGTAACATGGCAGCTGGGATTCCAGTAACATGGCAGCTGGGGTTCAGTGCCAAGAAGTGCAAGGTACTGCACTTCAGGGCTAGAAACCAGGGGAGAAGCTATCAGCTGGGAGGGGTGCAGCTGGAAAGTGATGAGGAGGAAAAGGATCTGGGGGCGCTTATAACAGGCAGCGTAAACAATTACGCTCAGTGCAGGAAAGCAGCAGCAAAGGCTAATAGGATACTAGGGTGTATAGTGAGAGGAATCTCCACCAAGAACAGGGAGGTGATCCTTCCCCTGTACAGGTCTCTGGTCGGGCCTCACCTGGAGTACTGCGTGCAGTACTGGCGCCTGTTCCTGAAGAAGGATATCAAGTTGTTGGAGGGGGTGCAATGTAAGGGAAACAAAGATGATCCAGGGATTTAAGGGAAAGTCCTACAAGGATAGATTTGCCGAGCTGAACATGTACTCCCTGGAGGAGAGGAGGGATAGGGGGGATATGACTGAAACCTTTAAATACCTTAAGGGGATAAATAAGGTTAATAAAGAAGGGATTTTCCAGCTTAGAAGAGGAGGATAAACCAGTACATCAGTTGAGGTCGGAGGAGGGAAGATTCAGGAGGGAAATCAAGAGATATTTTTTCATGGAAAGGGTTGTGAACAGGTGGAATGCTCTGCCCAAGGGGGTGGTGTCTTCTAGAATGGTGGATGGCTGTAAGAGGGGTTGGGATGGGATGAGGGGGGTGTTACAATGAAGAGGGTTGGAAGGGTGGGGCAGCTGCAAGTTGAGGGGCTAGCTGCACATTCGAGCAGATTTGATAGATCATAAGGCCTGCTTCTGCTGGCATTTTCATATTTCTGATCCAGTGACATTCCCCCTTGTTCTCCCTGAATCCCCTCAATAGATCTTACATTGTTATCTTCTAATGCTTTCGCAGGCAAAGCCTGCAAAAGCTAGAAAGATCTGGTATTGCTAGAGGGGAGACAGAAATGTTCGCAACACAATTAAGGTCATAAGCGGAAAGAAAATTAAGATGAAAACTATACAGTTACTAATTAAATAATGTGTAGTAATACCGAAATTCAGAAGAAGTTGAAAAATGTTTATTAATTTTTTTAAACCGTCATGTAATTTCTTGTATCACTACACAAAAATAGTATTGATACAGTCTATTGATACAAAACACAGCATCAGAACTATGTATTTGATGTTTTTTGGCTGTGTCACAAGTAAAAAACGTACTGATAATACACACTGAAAAAAGCAGGTTCAAATACTAGCGATACATACAGATTAGTGTTGACAGAGTAATTCTTGTAGTTAATCTTTTTATTAGAAATAAAAACATTTTCCACATTATCACACAATAATACCATGCAGACATGTATATAACACACAATATGGCATGACGTCCTATACATTCCACATTTTGATTACATATAGAATTAGATTTAAATTGGTGTAATGATTATATACATTTACTTCAAGTCATGATATGTAATGGCAGTCAATGTCCTTGATTCTTATTTCTGCACAGTATATAAAATAAACACAGTACTATAAAAAGTAACAATATATTCTATGAGATATTATTAGGATCCTTTTAAGGGGGAAGTCTACAGGTATTTCCTGATCCTCCGGATTCTAAAAAAAATTAAATAATCCTGTCAGCACAGTTTAAATTTGTTTAGTCAGTCTAAAGTCAGATAAGATATACATTCCAGGGATGCAGTATGAGTTAGGCTATTAAAGATATCTGCAAATGTAGGTATTATCTGTTACTTCCAATTAATTAAAATTGGATGTTTGACCTGCATAAATAATATTTGTAGCCATCTATGCTGGTATCAGGACAATTTTATATTTTTGTCAATAATCCCTTGAATAAAGTACTTGGGGTCAAAAGGTAGAGTATTTTACAATATTAGAAGCCAAATGATGGACCGAGCGCCATAATGTAGATATGGGTTTGCAAAGCCACAAAAATGTGGAGTAGATTACCATTAGATGAATGACATCTCCAGCATATATAATTTGGTGCAACTCCCATTTTGTAAAGTAAGGCTGGCGTTCTGTACCACTAGTGAAGGATCTTATATTGAATAAGTGCACTACGAATTTCTCTAAATGTGTTACGGCAAACGGTCCAGCACTGGCTCCACTGAGATTCGGTTATATTTTCTTGTAATGCGAAGTTCCATCCAGCTTTAGCTGAAAGTGGTTGATCTGGTAAATTGTCCCTAGTCATTTTATATATTTTACTAACTAGTCCTGATGAAGTATTCACCCATAGGGTGATATTTAGGTTGGTATATGTTATTCTATGTGTATGCTGTAATATAGGAGCTAAAAATTCGAACTTGTAGATATTTCCAGAAATCCTTATTATTTTCCCAAATGGTTTGTAAGTTCGTGAAAGAGTTCAAAATATTACTGTTTTTGATTAATATATCACCCAAAAATAATATGTTTTTATGTTTCCATGAGTTGCAAAATAATGGTTAGCCAACTAAAGTTATACACCTGTTTCCCCATATGGGAGAATAAAAGGTAGGAATTGGGTCAGTTTTTAACCATCTATGTAATCTGAGCCAGTAATAAATTGATGGTACAATTGTAGGATGTTTTTTTAATTTTTGTGGCAAAGAACTGAAAAATAAAATTGGTGGGAGTGCGTCCCGGTATCAAAGAGTCTTCCATATTAAGCCATAAAGGAGATTCATTATTAGGTTTAGTAAACCATTTTGTGGTTTGTGAGGCACGAAATGCCCATAGATAGGCTAAGAACCAGGGAAGAGTAAACCCACTCTGGGACCAAAGGGTGCATAGTTTATTTCTACTAAATCTTGGGATATGACCCTCCCAGATAAAATTCTCAATCAATTTATCAATTCGAGAAATAAAAATAGTGGGCAAAATTAACGGTATGTTAGAAAAAATATATAATATCTTGGGAGTAATAAGACATTTTAATTGCAATGATTTTACCAAATAACATTAGGTTAAGATTTTTCCACCTCTCAAGTGTTGTTTTAATTTCTGCGAGTATAGGAGTAAGGTTTGCCTCCCAGATTTTTTCAGTGCCCGTTAAAATTTTAATTCCTAAATACGAAATTCCCTGGGGTGCCCAACCAAAGCCAAGAACATTATTCATATAGGGTTTACAAAATGTATTCAGTGGTAATATTTCATTTTTTTGTAATTAATTGCAAAACCAGAAAGTTCCGTAAACTTATTTAATAGTTGTATAGGTGGATGTGCAGCGAGTTCTAAAATTTTCTAGTAGGATTAACAGATCATCTGCATAAGATAAGGATGTATATTGTGTATTGCCAATTGATATACCTCTGATTTTGTCGGATTGGCAGAGAGCAGCTGCCAAAGGTTCTAAGGCTAAAATGAAAAGGGATGGGGATAAGGGACAATCCTTGTCTAGTACCTCTAGTTAATTTGAAAGATTGGGATAGAGTAGAATTAGTAAGGACCCTTGCTGTAGAGGAAGTATATAGTAATTTTATATATGAACAAAAATGATCACTAATACCAAAGCGAGATAGAACTAGATAAAGAAAATTCCAATTCAAAGAATCAAAAGCCTTTTCAAAGTTGAAGGAAACAGCAACTGCAGGGGATTTTAGTAATTTAGCTTTATACATTAGATTGAATAAGGAGCGAAGATGATCTGAACCTGTCCTACCCTTAACAAAACCTGTTTGAGATTTATTAACTAATTGGGGAATGAAGGGTTTAAGACGAATAGCTAAAAGACTTCAAACATTTTGCCATCAACATTAAGTAATGATATAGGATGATAATTAGAGGGAAGAGTAACATCCTTATCCTTCTTGGGGAGCACTGTAATGATTGCATCCGTTAAGGTTGGAGATAGTTTTTCTAAAGTTATGGATTCATGAAATACCTTACACAGTAAAGGGCCAAATAAATCAGTCATACTTTTATAAAACTCCACTGGGAAACCATTGCCACTAGGGGCACATCCAGTTTTAAGGGAAGAAAGTGCTTGCCAAACTTCTTCTATTGTAATTGGTTTATCTAAAGAATTTATTGCATTATGTGAAAGTTGGGGGAGGGCTAATCTATCCAGAAAAGTATTACTCTGCAAATTTGATGCAGAGCAAGTGGATGAATATAACGTTTTATAGAATGTAGACATGATCTTGTTAATGCTGGAGTTGTCAGTACATATTTGCCCAGTAGTATTTTTTAGGCCTGAAATGTATTGCTCTGACTGTGGTACTCTGAGTCTATAGGCTAATAGCTTACTCCCTTTTTCACACCCTCCCAATACTTGTGCTTAATTCTTAGTAATGCAATTTTAGTTTTTCAGGAGATTTAAATCATTAATTTGCATACGAAGTCTGAGGATTTCTTGATGTAAGGGTGATTTAGGGTTAGGGTGTGGGATCGATGAATATTGTAATTCTTTAATTTTAAGTAAGTTCTCAAGATCCTTAAGTTGTTTTTCTCTCTTTCTTTTCCCATGTACAGAAAAACTTATGATTTTGCAATGAAGAGTGGCTTTAAGCACCTCCCAAGTGGTGCTCATAGATGTATCCTCTGGGTTATTGAATGAAATGAAATCCTGAATTTGTGTTTTTAACCAAGGAATAAATTCTGGGTCTTTAAATAAAAGTGGGTCTAATCACCAGGAAGGTGATTTCAAAGTGGTAGAATTCCATAACAAGTGAAGTTTAACTGGAGAATGATCTGAAATAAGAAGGGGTAGAATATTACAGTCTATTATGTTAGCTGTGATAGTGGGGTTGGTTAGCCAATAGTCAATTCTGCTATATGATTGATGAGTAGGGGAATAAAATGTATATTCTTTATCTCTAGGGTGAAAAAGTCTCCATATATCCACCAATCCCAAATCTTTCATTAATAATAAAAGTGCAACAATGCTCCTCAGATGGGCGTCTCACAAAGCATTGCTTCTGTCAAGATATGAATCTAATGTAAGGTTAAAAGTCACTGCCAATTAGAAATGGGGTGTTTAAATTTAAAGAGGTTAATTGTTGGGCCAGATTATGAAAAAAACTCTGGTGTATCTGAATTTGGGGCATGAATGTTGACAAGGGTTAATGGTCCAGTTATAGCATCGAAGGTAACAATCAGCCATCTACCCTCAGGATCTTTCATAATGTTCAAGACTTTCCATTTTAAATGTTTATGAATTAAGATTGCAACTACACGTTTCTTGGTTGTAGCAGAAGTGGCAGAAACTTGTCCAACCCAGTCATTTTTTAATCTGTCATTATCTGTCTCTAATAGTTTTGTTTCTTGTAAAAAGGCAATTTGCACTTTTTTTTCTTTTGAGATGATTTAAAACCTGTTTATGTTTGCTTGGTGCATTGAGGCCCTTGACATTCGATGTGTATAGTATTAGGTCAGACATTAAAGATCAGATTTAACTAATATTATAAATCGATAATGGTGTCCATAACAGGACTTCAATGCACCAAGAAAAAGAGAGGCAGACACTACAGATCAAAAATACATGACTGATGGTTGTAGCCCAGTTTTGGACAGGAGTATTAGCTACTAGTATGTACAAACGAAGCCGGAAAATACACTGGTACCATTTGTTGTTAACCTCCCTAACTGTTATAACACTAATAACTAACAACAAACTTATTAACAAGAACACTGTAATGACCATTTAAGATGAGCAGAGGAGTATCAGCCGGTTTATATAAAGGGTTAAACCAAGACCACTGCTAAGCTCTTTAGGACGTGTAGTGCAATATAAGGAGAACAGAATATCTGAAACTCCTTAACTACTTCTAAAGATTGAAACTATCTATATAACTAATGATTAACAATACTGAGAGACAGATATCCCCATAAACAACAAACAACCAGCATCGTTTGTATTAGATAGTTAAGTAATGGTTAAAACTCAAAAACCACAACTGAAGGAGGGAAAACATTTTTTTTATAATTTGAGTCTGATAAATGTCCCATCCTTCAATTAAGTAATCTAGAATAAGTAAAAAATTAAGTAGGCTATTAACATATGAATTAAGTTGAGAGAAATACTAATCCAAAACAATAATGTAATAGATGGTTAAACTTCACAATTAGTATGTAAAATATACCTAGTTTGACTCTGTGTTTCAGAAATTATTAGTAATATAAATGTCATAAACCACTTGAAACATAATGATTATGCATTAGCCCTGTAAAAGAGGGAAACTAGTAAGATACAAGCATTGACTATGTAACTTATTCAATTTGTAAATATAATGAATAGTATTATGAAATTAGGTCACTACTACCAAACTTTGAGCATACTAAGAGAGATGTTATGAGCTTTTATAAGTATTAATCCTATGCCTCTCAGTTGTTCAAAAATTGCCTGTGCAGCAGTCCTTGTATTAATCTAATTTCAAGTATCAGATACCCTCTTAGGGTAAATCATTTTCATTGCAACACCAAGACTTCCTGTATACTGTTTACTTTGCCTAATGTACTTAGGCAGAACGTAGAATAGGAACCATCAAGCAGTAAACTCATAAGACCTGGATTAAATGGATAACGAGGTCCATGATTACTGGTGAGCTTGCCATATAGAAGCTCAAGTATCAAGCTATATACTCACAACTTATAGCTCACTATTCTAATTTAAATGGCATAACATACTAGGTGGAAACCTATTAACATCTGTGAAGAGATCTAAACTTACTAATGCCATAGTCTGTTAAACACAAGCAAGAGGCAACAGAAAGTATGTTTAGGTTGTCCTCTTCATAGTAGCAGTATCTGATTTGTTCTTCCCTCTGCTATGGCATTTTTTTCTTTGGCACTTGCAGGAATTTCTGTGGTGAGCTCGTTACGACTTCTGCCCATGAAACATCAACGGATTCACCCTCGGCTTCAGGGACACTTCACAATGCCTCTGTAATAACTGAAATTCCGTTGTCGACAAATCCTTATTGAGAGACCTGAGTATCCTGCAGAAGTTCGAATCTGTTAGTTATGTAACCCCCTTGTAACTGGGGCTTCGTGAACGCTTTCTCGGAGCTCGTTTTATGCTCCATGCCTGGTTAGTAATCGGCATGAATGCTGCTTAAATGGGGAACAGTTGAGCACTCCTAAAAGCCTCCGTGAGCTGTCCCTTTAAGGGCTGCCTGTTGCAGCTGTAAGTAACTAAAATGGAGGGGGACTGTGTGTTTGTATGCCCGAGTCCCGCCCGGGACGCTGAAAAATAACTCCCATCTGCCATCGCTAGTGGTGCAGAGGGAGTTCTGTTGGAGGATGTGATTGTTTGTAGGAATGCTGTAAAATAACAATGATAATGTGGTTGTTCTAACCTGCCTTCCTTTTGCAGTGAGGACTGTTCGGTTGTCTCCGCCATTTTGGTCCAGAACTGTTAAGTTGGGCCAATCAATACCCCAGGACCCTACAGAGTTGGCTGACCAATAGGGAAACCATTTGTCCTTGAGAGAGGGATTATGGGCCATGGCACTTTTTCGCACCACTGAGAGCCGGAAGAAGTGACTGGCATGCTCAGCCAGCCAATAAGAACGGGTAGCGCCCGTATGAGGTGGAGTGCTCAATGCTGCCAAAGACAGATGCGTTGTGGCTGGTGAGGAGTGAGGAGCTCTGTGCTTCTGCGCTGGAGAGTGTTCACGCGGGAAGCGCGTGAAGGCCGGAGGCGGCCGTTTTGTCAGTAAATCCAAAGCGGACTAAAATCCGTTGGCGGGCGGTCAGAGGAGGCTGTGGTCAGCACAGCTACCCACCAGGCTCAACCTGTTGGAGTACTGGAGAATTTGCTGAATCACGCTCGTTCCAAGGGAGAGTTGAAGCCGCCGTTGCAGCATTTCAGTGGCCGTGAGTTTGTGTAAGCCTTGGAAGCAGCTGCCTGGTGTGGTACCCCCTCTGTGGTTTGCCATATAAATGTGTGAGGAGATTGGTGGAATTCAGGCTCAGCCCTGTCAGTGGTGAAGGAATCGTTGCTTGCTGGATTCGTGAGTGCTAAATCAGGGTAGCTCCCTGTTAAGTCTGCAACAGTGGTCTTAAGTTGTTAAATTACCCTGCTGACTGCCTAACTGAATTTTCTTCCTATCTGTCCTGGGCAGGATTTGTAAGGCCATCTGTGATAGGGCCCCAACCAGCTGCCACGGTGGACTAGCCATTAGGGCTTGGGTACCCATGGACAGTAAATCATAGGGTTAGGCCTGTGCACAGAGCCCTAGGTAGATAATTATAGTGATAAGCTAATCAACTTGATTCCCCTGTCCTTATTATTTCTCCTGAATAAATCAGATTTTTTGTGCAACTACACCCTGGTTATGTGTACATTACTGGTGAACTGCTGCCTGGTGACTACAATATAACTGTGCCTTATTTTACAGGGGTCTTGGAGGAGTGGGCGGTATTAGCCGGGGGAGGTGGTGAAAAGTGTTATTGTACCCAGTGTGAGCCACTGAGTGGGATGAGCAGGGGTTGCAGTAACCAGAGGGCTGTAACTGAGCAATCTCAACAAGATCGACCCAGACCTCTGGGTGGAGGCACCCGTCCACGGATCCGGGCCCCTTACCCTGTCTCTGGGGGGGCAGGCAGGGGTAGTAGCCTTAAGGGTAGCGCCCCTGGGGGTTACAAATTGGAGGCACCGCTGGGATCTCTGTCCCCTAGTGGCCAAGTGGAGAAGCACATAAGAAATGGAAAAAATGGAAGGGGACATGTTGGGAAAGATTAAACTGGGACCCATCAAGACCATGGTACACAGACTGATGGGTTGAGGTGAAGCCGAAGAGCTAGACTCTCAGAAGATTGTGTTATTGTTAGATGTGCCTTTGGGAACCCCAACGGCTGATATCATTTCTGCTGCAGAGCGAGTAAAATGTTTGGGCAAAGTGGAGGTAAAAGGGCGTACGGCTGATTTGCTTGACCAGATGCTGCAGGTGTTATTTCTATGCAGTGTGGCTATCGACCCTGAGAAGGTACCTCCTGTGATTTATCCGGAGGGTGCTTCACAGGGATGGAGGCTAATTCATATTCGAAGTGGATCAGTCACTCCTGGGGGGTCTCCTCAAATGAACAGTTTTAAAGACAAACTGCTTAAATTGTTGGCCATGGAGGGGAGGACTACCCAGGAGCTGTTACAAGCCTTAGATTTATCCAGTGATGCTACCCCTCAAGGCTCCCCTGGCACCTCCCCTTGCCCACTCAAGAGTTCTGTGCTGGCTTCTCTGCCTCTACTGGTCCCATCCATACAGCTTGATTCTTACCGCAAGTTAAAACTTTCTCTGGTATGGTGCCGGTACCTCCAGGGGAGGATGATCTGGAGGCTTGGATGGACTATGCCACCCTTTAGTTCAGGAATGGCAATGCTCTGAGGGAGAAAGGAAGCGGCTGATGGAGGCTACGGGTTCTGCTTTAGAAGCCATTAGATTCTTCCGGGCCACCAGTCCGGAAGCCACCGCTGCAGAGCATCTCTCTGCTTTAGAAGGGGTTTTTGGGAGTACAGAGACTGGTGAAGACTTATTATGGAAATTCAGGTCTGCTAAGCAGTGGAGAAATGAAAAACTGTCCGCTTTTGTCACTAGAGTGGAGCGGGCCTTGCAGAAGGCCTATAGGAAAGGGGGAATCACTGCTGCAGCCCTGAATCAGGTTCGGTTAGAACATGTTTTAAAATCTGCCAGATTTTCTAGTGTAATACTGCTGAAACTTAAGTTACACGATTGGCGGGCCACCCCGCCTGAATATTGTCAATTAATGAGGGAAATTAGGGAGGTGGAGACTGATGAAGAGGGGTGGGAACCCTGTGTGGGGGCGGTAAACCCTAGTGGGGCCCCTGAGTCTAACACCCTTGAAGAGGTTGGCTTGTCTGAAGGGTCCGAGGGATCCCCAGAGTTTCCAGGTACTGTGGGAATGCGAGTTGTTTCCTCTGACCCCCACGTGGAGAGTGAGTTAAGGGCTGAGATCAGGAATTTGCGAGAACTGGTGCGGGACTCGAGGCAGTCTACTATGTACCCTTCCAGGCCCGGGGCCCCCCCGAGTCGTGCAGATAACCGAACCCCGGCCAAAGAGAGCCTTCTCACCTCTCTCAGAACCCCCCTCAAAATAGTAACCCCCGGGACGCCAAGTTCTGTTATCATTGTGGGAAGATGGGCATTTCCAACCCGAGTGCCTGAGGCTGGAGAATTTAAGGAAAGTCAACAACAGACTGATCGCCCGACACCACCAGGCCCAGTCTCGGGCCCCCAAGAAGAGTTTTGTGACTCAGGCCCATGCCCAGCCGGCTAGCAATGCTGCAGCCCCCAACTGGTCTGATGTGGTCGGGCCGTCCATGGAGACCCGGGTGTGAGTAAATGGAATTCCCACTCGAGCTGTATTAGACAGTGGCTCTCAGGTAACCATCATGTTTCAGGACTGGTATCAGGCACACTTACTTGAGGTGCCCCTGCAACCTCTGACTGGTCTACATGTATGGGGGTTGAGTGACAAGGCCTATCCATATTTGGGATACATCCGAGTCTGGTTATCTTTTTCTGCAACTGTGGGTGGAATAGATGAGCAGGTGGAAACCCTAGTTTTAGTTTGCCCACCCACTGGACTGTATGATGGGGTGCCTTTGTTGACTGGGATGAATGCGCACATGTTCGGACGATTGGCCCAATTGTGCTCAGAGAAACGAGCATTCCAGACCGGATGAGCTTTGAGCGTACCTGCTGTGATTAAACAGGCAAGGGCCACTCAGAAGAAGGGTAGTCCGGAGGAACCTGAAGGCCCCATAGGGATGGTGTGGAAAAAGGAGCCGGCCCCGGTGATACTGGCCCCGAATGCCCAATGTGTTCTGCATGGAGAAGTTCGACTAAAAACAGATGTTAAGAATAAGTTGTTGATGTTGGATGCGCCTATGGAGGAAGACTACCTGAGGACTGTTGGTCAAACCAACGCATCTTGCGGCTATAGCTCATGCTATATTAAGAGGGTGATGGTTCAAGTGCATAATGTGTCCGACAGAGAGATTCGAATAAGAAGGTGTGCACCTTGGCTAGCGTGACATTGTGCAGATACTGCAGTACTACCAAACCGAAGGGTCGCAAGACAGATGACAGAGTTACTCCTGATTTGTTTGACTTTGGTGACTCCCCGTCGCCAGCTGAATGGAAACGAAGGGTTAGTGAGAGGCTTGCCAAGAAAGACCAGGTTTTCTCCCTGAGAGAGTGGGATGTGGGATGTGTACAAGGGGCTGAGCATCATATTCGGCTGCATGACGAAAGGCCTTTCCGGGAGAGATCCCGGCGCCTGGCCCCCGCTGATATAGATGATGTAAGGCGGCACTTACAAGAGATGTTGGCCGCTGGTGTAATACAAGAGTCCAGGAGCCCCTATGCCTCCCCCATTGTAGTAGTAAGCAAAAAGAATGGGGCAGTTCGGATGTGTGTAGACTATCGCACTTTGAATCGCCAGACCATTCCGGACCAGTATACCATGCCACGCATACAGGATGCATTGGATTGTCTAAATGGCAGCAAGTGGTTCTCTGTGTTGGATCTCCGCAGTGGATACTACCAGATCCCGATGGCCCCAGACGACCGGGAGAAGACTGCCTTCATTTGCCCCTTAGGCTTCTATGAGTTTGTTCGGATGCCCCAAGGGATTTTGGGTGCCCCAGCCACTTTTCAGCGTTTGATGGAGCAGGCTGTGGGGGACATGAATCTGCTCAGTGTCTGGTCTATTTAGATGATGTTATAGTGTTTGGCCGATCGTTGGAAGAACACGAGCAACGATTATTCAAAGTCTTGGATCGATTGGAGGAGTTCGGCCTTAAGTTGTCTATCGACAAGTGTCAATTCTTCCAGACTGCTGTGAAATATGTGGGCCACATAGTGTCCACTGAAGGCAAAGAGACTGACCCTAGCAAAGTGGAGGCGTTGACCACTTGGCCGCAACCCAGGAATTTGAAGGAGCTGCAACGATTCTTGGGGTTTTGTGGATACTATAGGCGGTTTGTTAAGGACTATTCTCGGGTGATTCGCCCCCTCCTTAACCTCACTCAGGGGTATCCACCTACGCACAAAAGGTATAAGAAGGTGGTGCACCCTGAGACCGAAAAGAAGTATTTCCGGCCGAACGAGATGTTTGGGGATCGTTGGACTGCTGAGTGTGAGGAAGCTTTCTACGACATCATATATCAACTTACCCATGCCCCAGTGCTGGCCTATGCTGACCTGGCCAAGCCATACATTCTTCATACTGATGCCAGTCTACAGAGATTGGGGGCTGTGTTATACCAGGAGCACTCGAATGGTTTGAGACCTGTAGCGTTTGCCAGCAGGAGTCTGAAGCCTTCAGAAAAAAATTATCCAGTGCACAAACTAGAGTTCCTAGCCTTGAAGTGGGCCATCGTTGAGCAGTTTCATGATTATTTGTATGGTGCCAAAATATTGGTAAAGACTGATAACAACCCTCTGACTTATTTTGGCCTCTGCCAAGTTGGATGCCACTGGCCATAGGTGGCTTCTGCCTTGGCCACCTACATTTAGCTGTGGAGTACCGGGTGGGCCTAAACCATATAGATGTGGACGCTCTCTCTCTCGGAGGCCTGTGCCACAGACTGATTGGGTTAGGTTGTCTGAACCTGACATAAGAGCTCTCTGCCAGAAATTTGACAAAGAGGAACAGGTGTCTCCTGACACGATGGATTGTGTGGTGGATTGTTTGGGGCTGTCTGAAAACTGCATACCTGCTGCCTACTGTCATTTCTCTGCATTAGACACTAGCTCCCTGCCACAACTCAACAATGATAGTCTCCAACAGGCTCAATCCTGTGATCCTATGATAAGAATGGCCGTGGAGGCTTTGCGAGCCGGGAGGGATGTATCCAAGTTACGTTCCACTGATCTAAGGACTACCTTGTTGTATAAAGAAGGGCCCAAATTGAAGCTGATCAACCAACTACTATATAGAGAGACTGTGAATAAGGAGGGCCGGGTAAACAAACAACAACTGGTGCTGCCATCAGCTTTTAGAGAACTAGTCCTAAGGTCCTTGCATAATCAAATGGGGCATCTCGGCATAGATCGAATACTTGATCTGGTGCGGGCTCGATTCTATTGGCCGAAAAGGAGTGTGGATGTAGAGCAATATGTCAAGACCTGTAGCTGCTGTTTGCAACGGAAGGCTCTACCCCAGAGAGCTGCTCCCCTGGTCAACATTACCACTAGTGCCCCTATGGAGCTGGTCTGTATTGATTTCCTGAGTTTAGAACCCGATCTGAAAAGTGTCAGTAACATATTGGTGGTCACTGATCATTTTACCCGGTATGCACAGGCTTTTCCGACCAAAGATCAGAAGGCAACCACAGTGGCTAAGATACTTGTTGAAAACTTTTTCGTCCACTATGGGGCTCCGCAGCGAATCCATTCCGACCAGGGAAGGGACTTCAAGAGCTGTTTGATTAAAGAGATGCTGTCTTTGTGGGGGTACGAAAGTAACGAACCACCCCCTACCATCCTCAGGGAGACCCTCAGTCTGAAAGGTTTAACCGTACATTGCTTGACATGTTGGGCACATTGCAACCAAAAGACAAGCCGAGATGGAGCCAGCAGATTAGCACTCTAGTGCAAGCCTACAACTGTACGAAAAGTGATGCCACAGGATTTTCCCCATACCGACTGATGTTCGGGAGAGAGGCTAGACTGCCAGTGGATGTGTGTTTCAGGGTTTCCCCTGAAGGGGTGCAAGCCGAGAAACATTTACAGTACGTGAAAAAATTGAAGGCCCAATTGAACCATGCCTATCAACTGGCCCAGACCCTGGCTGCTAAACGAAACCTGGCCAACAAAGAAAGATATGATAAGAAAGGAAAGCAATGGAGCTAAAAGAAGGGATAGAGTGTTACTGAGAAATCTGGGACTGCATGGGAAACACAAAATTGCTGATAGATGGCATCACCTCCCCCACATTGTTGTAGGAAAATTGACAGATTTACCTGTGTATAAAGTGCGGCCTGAAAACAATTCCAAAGATGTAAAAACTATACATAGAAACCATCTGCTGCCAATTGGGCAGATCCTGATTGAAGCTGAATCTCCCAATGCCCCCCCTCCAGACCTATGACTAGATCTGCTGCCAGGAAAAGCACCAAACCCATTGATTCTTCAACAGGCCCACCCAGAGGGCCTCGCCCACTGTCTGCAGAAGGAAATGCTCAACCATTAGTGTCAGAAGACGATGAAGATGATAATGAATACTATCCCTCTTATGAACTAAGTCAGTTATTTCGGGGCAATCCCCTTGTTAACTCTGGAGATGAGGCTGGGCCTGTTGGACTGTCTGAGCCCTGAGCTTTGTCTCCGGAACCCATGTCTTCAGAGCTTGAATTGAGTAACAGCAACGCCCAGGGGGTGGGATCCTTGAGCATGATTGAACTGTCTGGTCTGGCTCCGTTATCTGATTTTTCAGAGGAAGAGAGTGAAATGGGGGAGCAAACAAGTGATATGCCAGACCCAGAAGAATATTTTGAATGTCCTGATGGTTCCTCACCGGTGCCTAGACAGCCCCCAGCTGAGCCCAGTGGGGTGGGTCCGGGGATAGAAGGTCAGGCCCCCAGTAGTACTATGAGCACTGAGCTTTTTTCCCCTGTAGAAATTCCTGTTGCTAATGTCACTGAAACTGAATTGGAGTCAGGGCCTGGTTCAGGATCTCTCAAGACCCTAGGCGATCCGGCCGACAAATACGGCCAGTAATAAAGCTGAGCTATGAATCTCTGGGTCAGCCAGTGGACTTGCCCTTGAATGTGGTCCACAAAGGGGCGTATGTGTCCCCAAGTTCCCTGCCTAAGCTAGCCTTGGGGGATGACTCCAGACTGTTGGTATTACCTTTTGAGTGTGATGCCCCTGCTTTAGGTAACCTACCTGTAACTGCAAGGGAGGGGTTCCCCCCAGTCCAGGGTTATGAGCAGGAATTAATGACCTGAGTTAAGAAAGGGAGCAAGGGTTTGTGTCTAGAAGGTTGTATAAACCATAGTACTTTGTAAAATGTAATATTCATGTATGCAATACAAAGTGTGATATAGTGTTAACGAAGATATTTGCCTTACAGTGATTCAAGGGTAACTACTTGATGCGGACGCCAAGTTTTTCCAAGCCAGGGAGGGTGTAACCCCCCTTGTAACTGGGGCTTCATGAACGCTTTCTCGGAGCTCATTTTATGCTCCATGCCTGGTTAGTAATCGGCATGAATGCCGCTTAAATGGGGAACAGTTGAGCACTCCTAAAAGCCTCCATTTGTATGCCCGAGTCCCGCCCGGGACGCTGAAAAATAACTCCCGTCTGCCAACGCTAGTGGTGCAGAGGGAGTTCTGTTGGAGGATGTGATTGTTTGTGGGAATGCTGTAAAATAACAATGATAATGTGGTTGTTCTAACCTGCCTTCCTTTTGCAGTGAGGACTGTTCGGTTGTCTCCGCCATTTTGGTCCAGAACTGTTAAATTGGGCCAATCAATACCCCCGGGACCCTACAGAGTTGGCTGACCAATAGGAAACTGTTTGTCCTTGAGAGAGGTATTATGGGCCATGGCGCTTTTTCGCACCACTGAGAGCCGGAAGAAGTGACTGGCATGCTCAGCCAGCCAATAAGAATGGGTAGCGCCCATATGAGGTGGAGTGCTCAATGCTGCCAAAGACAGATGCGTTGTGGCTGGTGAGGAGTGAGAAGCTCTGTGCTTCTGCACTGGAGAGTGTTCGCGTGGGAAGCGCGTGAAGGCCAGAGGCGGCCGTTTTGTCAGTAAATCCAAAGCGGACTAAAATCCGTCGGCAGGCGGTCGGAGGAGGCTGTGGTCAGCACAGCTACCCACCAGGCTCAACCTGTTGGAGTACTGGAGAATTTACTGAATCACGCCATTCCAGGGAGAGTTGAAGCTGCCACAGCATTTCAGTGGCCGTGAGTTTGTGTGGGCCTTTGGAAGCAGCTGCCTGGTGGTACCCTCTGTGGTTTGCCATATAAATGTGTGAGGAGATTGGTGGAATTCAGGCTCAGCCCTTTCAGTGGTGAAGGAATCGTTGCTTGCTGGATTCGTGAGTGCTAAATCAGGGTAGCTCCCTGTTAAGTTTGCAACAGTGGTCTTAAGTTGTTAAATTACCCTGCTGACTGCCTAACTGAATTTTCTTCCTATCCATCCTGGGCAGGATTTGTAAGGCTATCTGTGATAGGGCCCCAACCAGCTGCCACGGTGGACTAGCCATTAGGCTTGGGTACCCATGGACAGTAAATCATAGGGTTACGCCTGTGCACAGAGCCCTAGGTAGATAATTATAGTGATAAGCTAATCAACTTGATTCCCCCTGTCCTTGTTATTTCTCCCCTGAATAAATCAGATTGTTTTTGTGCAACTACACCCTGGCTATTGTGTACATTACTGGTGAACTGCTGCCTGGTGACTACAATATAACTGTGCCTTATTTTACAGGGGGTCTTCGGAGGGAGTGGAGAGGTATTAGCCGAGGGTGGCGAATTGGTGAAAAGTGTTATTTGTACCCAGTGTGAGCCACTAGTGGGACGAATGGGGGGTTGCGGTAACCCAGAGGGCTGTAACCGAAGCAATCTCAACAAGATCGACCCCGACCTCTGGGTGGAGGCACCCGTCCACGGATCCGGGCCCCTTACCCTGTCTCTGGGGGGGCAGGCAGGGGTAGTAGCCTGAAGGGTAGCACCCCTGGGGGTTACACTTAGGGATATGGGTGATGAAATCGTAGTACTGGTATGAGACTCATCGTTTTTTTAGATTTGTTGATTTCTGCATTCAACATTGTAGCTTACACTTTATAGAGTGAAGTGTTTTTTTTCTTGTAATTGAGCAGATTGTCTCATGTTTGATTCTATGAGTGGCTCCGAGATGGTAGTGCTTAGATCAACAGGCTCTGAAGCAGACTGTGCACTAAAATCAGGGCTGTCATTAGTGATATTAGAATGGATTAGAGATGCACCCCAAGAGTCTGATGTGCTTATCGGAGGTACCTCAAATTTGCTCAAGCAGGACAACAGTGATTCTGGAGTGTTGTAGTCTTTATAGGAGCTACCACTGAATACTCACACAGTTGTGGGGTAACGCATCGTAAATCGCAGTCCCAGTTGGTGCATCAGTCTCCAAGCTGGTGTAAAGGCTTTCCTTTTATTTAATACTTCTTTTGAAAAGTCTTGACATATACATATTTGGTGATCTTGCCAGTTGAGGCGCCCAATTTCTTTGGCTTTCTGTAAGATAAGTTTGGTGTATGCAAAATTCAGAAACCTGGCCACAATTGGTCTGGGTCTGAAGTCAGGAGTAGGTTCAGGGCCTAATGAATGATGAGAATGCTCGATAATTATGTTGTGGTCTGCAGGAAGAATCAGCATAATAGGCAAGACATGCAGTAAAAATGCAGTAGTGTCTCTTAATTCTGAATTCTCAGGAAATCCAAAGAATCGCAAGTTATTCCTTCGACTTCGGTTTTCAATATCTTCAATTTTGTATTGAAGCTCTTCGATAGTACGATCTTGCTCTGTGACTGCAGCTTTTAAATCTTGTATAGATGTCTCATTCTGTCTAGTTTTAAGCTCAGTATTAGCAAGTCGAGAGTCTATATTTTTTAGTGTGGTGGTATTATGTTGTGTTGTGGTTTTAAGTTCACTTATATCTGTAATTAATTTCTGAAACATGGTTTCTATTTCATCCAGGGAAGCCGTTTTTTCTGCATTTTCAGTGATGATTTAATGCCTAAGTTTAGTGCTTCCAGTAAAGAGCTGTTTGAGTATATCCCAGTATAGAAGAAATATAATAAAATATACCTTGACAAAGTGCTGTATTGTGGTCCAGAGCACTTAATTTCTAATTTGTCTTGCAGATTTAACTTAGATGGCTGAAAATTATGCTAGATTGTTTACTGAGTATCAGAGCTCAAGATTCAGACATCCATATTGTTCAGAGTCAGGCCACACCCCCCTTGACAGAGTAATTCTTAATGGCTGGACTCCAAGCTTTCATTTAAAAAAAAATCAAGCTTCTAGCCCTAAAAGCTCCAAAGTTAGACCTTTCAAAAGAAACTTTATTTAAAATGTGATTACACACAGCACATTAGAGCTTTTCCTTGCAGAGTCTCTTTTCAAAGTTTACTGTATCGCACCTCGAAAAAAAATCCTCTGAACTGGACTTACCACGTACCATTCTGCTTGTCACAGCAGGACAACATATCAGGGATCGGATCCTCCAGGCATCAAAAAATAAAGGTCGACTCCAACTATCTGATGGTACTCGTATTTTTTTCTTTCCGGATCTTAGTTACTCCACCTGCCAGCGTCGGAAGGCCTTCAAGGCTGTGCACAGTGAGCTAAAGTCATTAGGGGTCACTCATTCACTCCTGGTGCCTGCGAAACTTAATATCTCATATGCAGGTAAAACTTTTATCTTCTCTGATCCTGCTGAAGCAGGCAAAAGGCTGCTTAAAATCAAAGAAGATTTTATGCAGGGCACCACGGCCCCTGGAGAGATTGACGAGGGCTGAAATAAGTTTAAAAGTACTGTTCCTTGGTTATACACGTTTACTACTATGGCACCTTACTTTCCTGAACTTTGTTGGAGTTCCTATTAATATACGATAATTGCTGCCCATGTTTGTTTTAAAGTTCCTCGAATTTGCTCATTTAAAGCAATGTACTGTTTGTTTTTTAAGGTGGAGTGAAAACTTGACGGTTTGCCTCACTTAATGACATTATTATCATGTTATTGGTTTATATATTGACTTTTATATAAGTCACTTGTTGACTTATAGGGCCTTGTACCACGGGACGTACACATTTTTCATTATTTGGTCATGGCTGTAAATGGCATTTGTTAACCTTTTCTTATTCAAACTGAAAAATCAGTAGTATTTCCCCTCCTATGATGTAACCCTGGGAGAGAAGAAACCTGTTCTGATTTATTATGTACCTGTACCTATATCAATTGCTACGCCTTGGAACCAAGCATTTATCTATGTCAGTTTTTAATAAAGTTTTAAAAAAATGTGATTACATGAAGTTATATGGGCTTGAGACTTAGTTTTTTTGGTAAATGAAAGCCTGCAGTACATGTGTCTGTAAGATATTACTACATCGACCATATATCGATATAAAAAAACAAGAAATTGTTTACTAAACATTTTAAATTCCTGACATTTTTAACATATTGGGCTCCATTCACAAAGGCCGGTGCAAGCTGCACTGAAGGCAGCTTGCACCGATTGCTTGTGCGCCAGAGACCCTGTGCCCGATTCCCTATCGGGTAGGATCTTGGCAGCAAAGTCCCGTGGCTTGTGGTAACCTTGGCCATGTGCCAAACAGATGGCACATCTGGAAGGTATGCAGCAAGCTGTGTGGTGGCCGTATGGCAATAGAACCATGGACAGCAATCCCTGGTGTCTAGTGCCCCCCAGCCCCATTCACCTTTTAAATAAAGTTAACACATGTCCTTGGTGGCTAGCAGCCCCCCCACCAAGCTTCCATCTCCGTTCAAATAAAAATAATCAATGTCCTTGGTGCTAGTGGTCCCCCAGCCCCAATCCCCTTATATTAAACAAATCACATCTGTAGTGATCTAGTGGACCCCCCCTTCCTATCCCCGATCTGCCCATATACTTTAAATGTGTCCTTCTCTGGTGGTCTAACGGACCTCCCTCCCTATCCCCAATCTCTCCAGAAATAATTAATGTACCTGGTGGTCTAGTGGACCTCCATCACCCTCTTATACCAGCAGGTAGTGCTCCACCTCCCCTCCCCCCATTCCATCCTCAAGCCGGCAACCAGAACAGCCCTTCTCTTACCACCACTGCTGGATGCCGACTGACCTGTCAAGGAGCACGTACTGTATACAATACGTGCTCTCTGACTGACAGCTTCAATGAGCATGCACTATATACAGTAAGCACTCCCCGACAACTCAGTCAGCAGGCGGCCGTGGTGGTGAGAAGAGGGCTGTGCCAGTCGTCGGCTTGAGGATGGGATGGGATGGGGGAGAGAGGGGTGGTGGGGCACTGCTTGCAGGGGTGAGGTGGGTCCACTAGACCACCAGGGACATGATTTGTTTAGTACAAGGGGATCGGGGCTGGGTGGGGGACCACTAGCCACCAGGGACACTCATTAATTTTATTTGAATGGAGATCGGGGCTAAGGGGGGGCAGTAAGCCACTCAGGACATTAATTAATGTTATTTGAAAGGAGATTGAGGCTAGAGGGGAACGCGGCACAATGCAGCAAATGTCTAAACTCTCCTAGAGGACACACTTCTTAAGTACCCTTAGATCAGCCCTGGCTGGTCTAACAATACTTACAAATTTGCCCTCTGGGAGGGTTTTGTGAATCCTGACTTTGGGGATATGGCAGCCTGTGTGTGCCGCAAACCCCCTAGCACCATGCTGCAACCTGTTTTGAGGCGCAAGGCTGGCGCAAGCCCCCTTTGGCGCAGACAGTCTTTGTCTAACACAGGCTAGCTTTGAGAATTGCTCCTGGTGCATTTCTAAGAGGAAAGTTGCACCTTGTGCCATTCAGGGGACCTTTCTGAATCAGGACCCTTATCTCAACATGTATAGACATGTAGCAACCCAGGAGAAAGAAGTTACATAAGAACTTACCATAACAGTAGATCTTCAAGGGGATCTCAGTCATCAGGTCACACCGCAGGGACTTCCCCATCAGTGAAGCAGGATCCACATGGAAGATTTTCAGCAGTACAGCTGGGGCCACCCACACTGATGTCATGTGACAACATCACCAATCATATAAAAGGTGTGAGTGGTCCCGCTCCCTCCTCAGTTCTTTCCCCCAGAGACAAGGAGAGCATAGCTCTAGCCATGGGGGACTGGGGAAAGGGAGAGAGAGGTGCCCTGGCCTTTACAAAAGGCTAGATACATCAAGACAGCCAGTTCTAGTAAAGAGTTTCCCCCCAAAAAAGGGAGATGCGGGAGGGCAGGTGGACCTGATGACTGAGATCCCCACGAAGAGCTACTGTTACAGTAAATTCTTACGTAACTGTTGTTTTTTTTTCCATTTACAATTTCTTTTATTTTACCTTCTTACTCCCCTGTACAGGGTCACGGTGTACACATGCATGCACGTGCATGGAGGTGCACGCGCACACCAGGATCTGGTGACCCCTTCCACCCCAGATCTGTGTCACCGCTCCTGCTGCCTGTGCACCCATCGGAATGCCGCTCGATGGGTGCAGAACTATGGAGGAGCGGGTGTACACCCCTGGAGGGGAAATCCTCCAACCCCTGCCCCCCCGACCCGGCACCTGGCGACCCAGGGTCATTCGAAAATGGGTCACTGGCGTGCACGGTGTGGCATCCAGCGCCTCAACCCTCAGTGCCACTGGGCCGGCCATGTTCTATCTTTTTCAGGGGTATCTCAGTCATCAGATCACACCATAGGAATGAGTCTCAAGCAGTTACAGGAGCAACAGGACAGTCTGAGAGGAAGGCCAACCTTAAACTTAAGATAGGAGGCCCTGCAGCACAGCCCTTCCAAATCCAGCACAGGCTCTTGAGGTAATGTCCAGATTGTAGTGCTTGGTGAAAGTATGGACAGTACTCCAGGTGGCAGCTGTGTAAATATCAGTGTCTGAGACTCCTCAAAAGCAAGCCACAGAGGCAGCCTTGCCCCTTGTGGAATGAGCTTTAACAGCTCCAGGCAATTCTTTGCCATACTTGTTCTAGCAGAACACATGCAGTTAGCCAACCATTTAGAGAAACATTGTTTGGAAACCCGAACACCCTCTCTATATGAGGTGAAAGAAACAAACAGCTGCTTTGACTTCCGACTTTCTGTAGTGCGAAGCAGGTAATACTTCAGGGTTCTGCGCCCATCTAACATATGGAGCAGTGCTTCTCCTCAAATGGCACAAACAGGAAAATAAACAGGAAGGTGGATGGCTTGACTGAGGGTAAACTCAGACACCACTTTGGGGAGAATCCTAGGATTCGTGCCCAAAGACTCTCTATCTTTGTGAACAATCAAATAAGACTCCTCGCACAGAGGGTCTGAAGCTCAGAAATCCTTCAAGAAGAAGTAATAGCAACCAAAAATAATGCTTTCCAAGAAAGGAAGCGTAGCTCACAAGTCGCAGCTGGCTCAAAAGGAGACAGGGTCAACTTCTGCAAAACAAAATTCAAATCCCAAGCTGGGACAGGGGAATGGATTGGGGGTTTCAGATGCAGGGTGCCCCTGAGGAAAGTATGGAAAACATCCAACTGAGCTATGGTACAGTCACCCACGGGCTCATGAAAGGCCAAAATAGCCAAAAGGTGCACCTTGAGGGAGGAGTACTGGAGACCTGAATCAGACAGTGATAACAGGTAGTCCAGAATCTGGTTCACTGGACAAGTGAAAGAGTCCAGATTATGTCTGGAAGCCTAGATAGCAAGCCTCTTCCACTTTATGGCATAAATGACTTGACTGGAGGGTTTTCGAGTGGCCACTAGAACATCCGCTACCCTGCTGTAAACCCCAAATCTGGCAATGGCTACGTTTTCAGGAGCCAGGCAGCAGATGAGTGACTTGAGGTTGGGATGGACCATGGTCCCCTGAGCCTGAGTCAACAGATTCCTGCAGAGAGGAAGAGGACCCGGAGGCTCCTCCACCAGCTGCTGTAGTAATGGGATAATGGGAACCATATCTGGCGAGGCCAGAATGGAGCTACTAGAGTTAAGCTGGCTCCCCCCCATCTGCAGCTTGATTAGCACCCTCGGAATCAGAGGAAATGGAGGGAAGGCATAAAGGAAAATCCTGCTCCAGGAGAGGGACAAAGCGTCTCACCAGAAAACTCCAGGCCCTGGATCGAGTGAGCAGAAATTGGGCAGTTTTGTGTTGAGTAGGGATGAAAAAAGGTCCAGCTCTGGATGACTCCATCTGTCGAACAGATCTTCTGTGATGGATGACAGAAGCTCCCACTCGTGCATGCAAGACTGCGTCTGACTGAGGCTGTTTGTCACGGTGTTTAGCACTCCTGGGATGTGAAGCGCTGCGAGAGTCCTATCCTGGTCTGGTGCCCAGTACCACGCTCTCATGGTTTCCCTGCACAGGGGATATGAATGTGCCCCCCCCCTTGCTTGTTGATATAGTACATGACACTGAGGTTGGCAGACAATCAACTGCTGGCCCGGAAGAAGATGATTCTGAAAGGCCTGCATGGCATACAGGACCGGCTGCATCTCCAGGGCACTGATGTGAAGGGGAGGTTTCAATCTGAGACCAAGAGCCCTGAGTCTGAAAGAGGCCCAGACGAGCCCACAGCCCGAGCCAGAGGCATCCGTAGTGAAAATTTGCTGGGGGGAGGAGATCTGGAAGGGGACCCCTTGAACCAGATTCAGGTGGTCCATCCACCACTAGAGCACCTTGCAGACTGGGGAGAAGCCCAGCACCAACTGATCCAATTCGTCCGCACACTGGTCTCATTGCACTCTGAGAGTCCACTGGAGGATGCGCATGTGGAGCCTGGCCAGTGGAACAGTGGGGATGGCCCGCAGCCATCAGCCCCAACAGCCTCAGGTACAGCCTTGCAGAGATATAATGGCTCTGGATGACCACATGAGCCTGTGCAATAAGGCACACCACTCTGTTCTGAGGCAGGAAGGCCTTTCCCTGTGCAGAGTCTAGAACCACTCCTATGTACTGCAGCTTTTTGGGACAGTATTAGGACTGACTAGGGCAAACTGACCATAATGCCAAGGGAGAGAAACAAATGAAAAGTTCTCTCCAGAATCCACAGGAGCTGTTCCCTGGACCGAGCCTTCAAGAGCCAATCGTCCAGATAAGGGAAAACATACAGCCCCTCCCTTCTGAGAGTCGCGCCACTGCTGTTAAGCACTTGGTAAAGACCCGCAGCGCAGAGGACAAGGCAAAGGGCAGCACTTTGAACTGGTAATGCTCACCCTGGAAGAGAAACCAGAAGAACCACCTGTGGGGAGAGAACACTGAGATGTGCAGGTAAGTATCCTGCATGTCTAGAGAACACAGCCACACAGCCAGTTGCCTTCCTTGAGAAGGGGTATTAGGCCTGGCAAAGTTACCAGTCTGAACTTTGTGTACTGGATATACAGATTGAGGTCCTTTAGGTCTAAGATGGGCCTCAAATCTTCAGCCTTTTTGGGGACCAGAAAGAACCTGGAATAAAATCCCTTGATTCTCTGGTGCCTCAGCACTGGTTTGATAGCCTGTTTACACAGAAGGGACTTCACCTCCTCCCAGAGAACAGCCAGGTGGGTCGGAGGGTAGTTGGAGGGCATCTCTGTGGGCTGCTCGATGAGCTCGAGAGTGTGACCCCTTTCTATGATTTGAAGAATTAAGGCAATGGACATGATGGTTCTCCATTGAGATGGAGGGAGAACCGACCTCCAACCGCCACCTCTTGGTCGGGGACCAGAACAGGGGGTCTGGCAAGGAGTCAAGCGGATGTGGATCCAGTCGCTGGGGCTGGCTCATCACTTCTAGGGCACTTGGCAGCAGCCCTTGCAGAGGAGGGGGCAAGTAAGGCAGTGGAGGCTCTATGTTTGCTTTGGGGCCAAGAGGCTGCTCTGTGCTTACTGGGTTCCTTGTGAAAGGGAGGGCACTGTCTGCTCTTTGACTGTGTATGATAGAGTGAGTGGACAGACTTAATAGCCTTGCCAGATGCCTGCAAATCATTCATAATGTCTTGGGCATCCGGCCCAAACGGCTTTGAGCCTTTGAATAGGGTCTTCTGCTCCACATCTGCAGCAAAGCCTGAGACCCTCACCCAGTAGTGCCTGCTGAGGCAAATGCCAGTTTCAGCAGCCCTGGCAATAGTATCCAAGACATCACAGAGGGCCTGTAAGAGGTGCTTGCTAACATCCTCAGTGGCCTGCAAGCAACTGAGAACCTCCTGCTTCTGAGTACACTCTGAAAGATGCGGTCTTGCTCTTCTTCCAGTTGGTATTCTGGTACTTTACCATGTGAGACAGGTAGTTAGCAATCCTCAACCCAATGGTGGAGGAGGCATAAACCCTCTTGACCCAAAGATCAACTCTGCATGATTCTTTGTCTGGGGGGAAGGAACTAAGGTGCTTGGGCACCTTAGACCTGTCATGAGCTGCCTTTATGAGCACAGAATCTGTTTCAGACTGGGCAGCATAATACAGAAATCCCTGTGGGGCATGATAAAGTTTATCTGCCCTGCGGAGCACAGCTGGCACCATATCAGGCCTGTGCCAGGCAGCAGTAGTAGCATTCCTCAAAGTAGGCAGAATAGGAGGAATGATCTTAAAGGGAGACTCTGGGATCACCAGGAAATCCACCAAATCTTTCCTGGTGGCATCCTCTTCCTCCATATGGATGCCCATGGCTGAGGACAACTGCTTCATGATGTTGAAGAAGGTAAGGTCCTCAGGAGGAGACCTAGGAGTATGTTTGACAGAATCCTCCCTCACTGAGGAAGCCGTGGATCTATCTGAGGGGAAGGGTTCCTTCTCCTCCTCTTCCTCTTCAGGAAGGATAAGGTCAGGATGGAATTCCTCCTCAATGTCTGCCTCCTCCAGATCAAGGTCTGACGTCTGAGGAATTGATGATGGCCCTCGGGAGGGGGGGGGCCTTGACCGCTGAGGTGGAGTTGATGACGATGGAGTCATCGACGGCGCAGGTGAAGTAGACCTATATGCGCCTAAGTGGTGGACTGTCACCGAAGTGAATTTAGTCAAAATTTGAGGTTGACAACTGTCGACGGTCACTTTGAAGGAGGAGGGGTCGACAGCGCAGGGAATGATGACCAACCAGGGGTCCTGAGAGCCCAAAGAGCAAATAGCCTGAGGGCCTGTGGAAGTATCAGGCCTCAATGGGAGGGCCATTGATGACAATCCCATCGTTAATGAAGAAGGGGCCGATGACCCAGAGGTTGACGACCGGCCACCCTGAAGGTTGGGCGGAGGCACTGTTGGTATGGGTCTTGTAGGGACAGAGACCTGGATGGCAGATTTATGTGTCGACGCAACTGCAGTCGACGGAGTACCCCTGGATGAAGAAAAAGAGGCTGTCAGGGAGCAGGACCATTGCCTGGTGGAGCGGTCTTGATCTCAGTTTTTTTTTTTTTTTTATGACATTTCCCAAAGGACTTGTCTCAGGCCTTAGCAGCCTGGGAGCTCAATGACCATGCCAGCGACTGGGAAGCAAGGACCCTGGAGGATCCCTGCCCAGAACTGGCTACCTATTAATCCAAGAGGAAATATTTTAGTGTCCTTTTGCATCGCCTGAGGGTTGTTTGATTAAACGTCTGGCAGAGTTCACAGTCTGAGACTTTGTGGTCAGGCCAAAGACAGCAGACACAGAGAAGAGTGTTCATCTGTAGAGACAATCTGCTTTCCGCAGTAGCAGGGATGAAAGAGAGAAGTCGAAGGTTTCACTCTTGACATACACAAAATAAAGGACTCTCTTTATAAAAAGATATTCTAATATAGCAGATAAGAAAAAGCCATGGGCAAAAAATGGCCTGAAACTGCATCGGTATTTCCGCGGAGACCCATGCAAACAAGTCGACACCAGGAAAGAACTAAGGAGGGAGATGGGATGATCACACCATTATAGGGTGATGACGTTGTCACATGATGTCAGCTTGGGTGGCCCCAGTTGTACTGCTAAAAATCTTTCATGTGGATCCTGCTTTATAAATGGTGGAGTTCCTATGGTGTGACCTGATGACTGAGATACCCCAGAAGAAGATCAGCATTGTTAGGTGCTACCCTACCTCCCCAGGCAACTATCATCATATCTTCCTCCTTTCTACTTACTAAGCTACAAGAAGAACTTGTCAGTCTCCAGCTGGCTGACTTCCTCTATTCCAACACATTCCTCTCCTCTTTCCAGTTTGGCTTCCATAAAATCCATTTCACTGTATCCTCTCTGCTGCATGTTACTTGCTCCATACTCCTCGGGATGGACTGGGAAGATATCACTTTAACAATCTTCAGTGACCTTGCCAAGGCTTTTGACTCGGAACCTGACCTGCCCCTACTGGAGAAGTTGAGATCTGCAGATCTCCAGCAGTTGACTGGTTCTGGTCCTGCCTCTCTAAGAGTCAGTGCAGGTAGGGGATTCCTTGTCCCCTCTCCTCCCTATCCAGTGCGGAGTCCCCCAAGGCTCCATCCCATCCCATCCTTCATTTTCATGATAACCTCTCTCCTGTCTGTGGTGATTCACATATTTGCATGTAGGCAGATGCCACTCTACTCTCTGCCTCAGGCTCCTCAGTCTCAGACCTGGAATCATCGCAATAATGTGACTTTAACAATGTCCAACGCTGGTTCCTCTCAAACCAACCTCGGTTCAACACGTAGAAAACTGTATCAATGATATTTAGAACCAGCCATAAACTCACCAAGTTCTCTTCCCCTCCTGTTTTCTCCACCCTGAATGATACTCCCCTTGAGACTGTCCCCTGCTTCAAATATCTCAATGTGTGGCTGGATAATAGGTTTGACTTCTCCACCAATATCGATGCCATCCACAGTAAGTTACACCCCAAACTTGGTGCCCTTTACCAGAACAGACTGCTTCACATCTCAAGTTCATGGTCTATGGAACTGTCCCTTCCTGTTTCCCTGCCAGGTTGGGCACCCTTTGCAATTTTTTCTGACACTTTGGTGCTAATGCTCCTCCTCTTCATTGCTCCCTCTACACTTCCCTCACTATCCCTCCTCTTCCCTTCTGCCACCTCTTGCACTGTGCTTCCCTTGTCACTAAATACTGGTTCAACTCTCTGCCTCCATATCTCTCCTCCCTCTTCTCCCCCATTCCTTCTGCCTCTTATGCTCTTCACTCCCACAACTGTCGCACCTTTTCTGTCTCACACTCCTGTTACACGAGGTCCCTGCACCCTTACTGGTACCCCCAGAGGTACACCGTAGACAGCTAGTGCTTAGGCATATGTTATACTAACATATAGGGCTAAGGACATCTACCGTACAAGAGTAGATGTCAGGATATATACACATATTATTATAATACACTTTGCTTGCTAGTACATATATTTTTCCTATGTATTTTCGGTGTATTTCTTACTTATATGATGTTAGGACATCTGTGTCCTTGTAATAATTATGATATATAAGTCGGCATTTGGTGATTTGTACTACTACACTGAGTTATGTAAGACTCTGTATACTGTACACTTTTGTTTTACAAACTGATGACTACTACAAAATTGTATAATGTTATCTTGGACCGTGAAGCCACCTCTAATTTAGCCAATAGAGTCATCTCTGTAACTACAAATGTTTCTGTCTTACAGTAACCATAGTAATTATCATAGGTATATAATGTGAGACACTGAGTCTTATACCTTAAAGACCCCAAGAGACACGAAGAAACCTCGAGGTATAGGGAATGCTTAGCATTGGCTCCCGGTTCGCATTGGTAAGAACTGCTTAGGGCAACTGTGATTTATCCTTTGGCAGTAATAAACAAGTTTATTACTCTTATGCAACATGTTTGTCAATATTGCCAAGAACCTGAGAGTGAGGTTTAGACCTCCTGACAATTGGCGACCTCGTGCAGGCAATATTCAGTGTTTGTAAGCTTTCACTTGTTGCTTAAAACTTTTTCCCTTCCCAATGGGGACAGTAGGTGTGCATTCCCGCAACACCTCTCCCATTTTCAGACCACATTGTAGTCACTTGCAAAGTCTGGCTGCTTTTCTTGGGTGTGGTCGATGCCTACTCGACCCACTCCACAGCAGCTTTGAATTGCAAGCCTGCAAATTATACAGTAGCCCGACTGTGTGTAAAGTGTTCCTGCTGTGGATCAATATACGGCACAGTTTGATTTTTTGTTCCCTCCCACACAATGGCCACCGTATCAAATATCTGCGCAGAACTGAAACTCGATGTCTCTAACTTCCTTGCCTCCCATGGATGATGGGCTGACTTAGCGTGGGGCGCAAGTCAATCCGAAAACCCTATACTGGGGATTTCAACCCAGTACTCTGAGACGAGACAAACAGCCAATAAGCGTCATGCCAAAGGGCTGTTGGTCTCTGCTCTCTATGCTGCTCTGGAAGCCTCCGAAGTGAGGTTCCAAACCCTTGATCTGCAGATTTCATCTCTTAAGCAAGAGATGGGTTTGCAGGAAATGGAATGTATTAGACTGCAGCAGAATTTGGAGTCTGAACTTCAAACACTGCGTAATGAAAAGGATTCATTTTTGCATCATTCAGCACAGGCTGGAGAGCAGGAATTTTGTATGTTGAAGCAGGAGTGTGAAAGTTTGAGACAGGATAAGGGGCAGGCTTTGAATATGAATGACTTGTTAAATAGAGAAAATGAATAGTTGAGTGAGGAGATGGGAGAGCTACAGGATGAGATAAACCAGGTACGTAATGACTTAGAAGTGGCTACTAGGGACAATCACGAATTGAGCGCCGCGTATAGAGTGTTGCAAAAACAAATGCAAGATCAGGTTGATATGGATGTTGCAAATGTGAGTCATGTTGAATGTGAATCCAAGATGGCGAAACTGTGCCCTCAGCGGGAGGTTCTGGCTGGACATGTTAAGGTGATGGAAGGCGTAGTCCCAGCCTTACATACATCATGTGAAGGGGAGGTCTCAGATGATGACATTTCTCAGTACAATGCCCAGTCACACCCCTACTATGGCCCAGAAACCCCACCCAGCCATCCACAACATGGGACCCCACTCCACCCACACCAAGTCATACGTCGTCGACGTCATGACGCACATCATGGGAGATGTCAACATGGCGGCCCCCATGATGGGGGGGAGCAGACCCAAGTCTGGTCCTGAAGGCACCACCGATAGTTGTTATTCATGGACAACCAACACCCCCAACAGGCCCAACAATAACCACAACAGCAACAGCAACAATGGGGTGGGAACCGGAATTATTGTAAGAATAAGAAGCACAATAATAAGGGCAAACAACAACAGCAAAGATCAGGCCCTTTGTGTTGGGAGATAGCCAAAGAGAACCAGAAGTTTAGAGAGCTCCTGGGGCAAGTACGTTCTGTAGCAGATGCTGTTCCTGCTCAGTCCCTTGCAGCCATACAACTGAGAACCCAAACCCCAACAGGCCATGGCGACACCAGAAGTACAGGCCCTCAGGCCCATACAGCCCTTAACCCAAAAGCACCTCCCTATATAGCATCAGTGCAGCATGGCGAAGTGGCTCAAAGGAGCCAGGCCCAACCTCTCCATGCTACCTCCAGTACAGACTGACAATTACAGGCCCCAGTCCGGATTGTAAACAAGCTGGTCTTGGATACAAACAGAAGGCCCTGCACTGAGGCCGAGGTCAGGGGCCACCTACTTACAGTGTTATTGGATACAGGCACGGCTGTGTCTATATTACATGATGACCACCCGAATACATCTCCTTGGTCCACCGGATGGAGGACCAGCATGTCAGGAGTAGACAGTACTAGGTTACCTGCATACCGCTCTCTACCTTTACCTGTCGAGTTGGGTCACCTAAATGCCTCACACACCTTCCAACTGATGGTATTGCATGATCATCCTAGTATCATCGGAATTGACTTCCTTGCACCACACGGCTGTGTGGCGGATCTAGCTAACATGCTACTGATAGAGATTCAGGGTCAATATCACACTATTTTGATCCCTGAGTCACACGTTGTGTCAACAATATCTGCTAACAACAAAGAGTATGACGTCATATATTTATTCAAGAACCATGAGCTTTTTCCAAAGCTCCTTCCCATTTTTGCAAAGACATTTGGAAGCATTTGCAATCAACAAACATGACTGTGGCAGAATAAACACTGTCATCGAAGTGCCAGGCCCAGCACACGAGAGGCAAACGCAATACCCTTTTCCACCTGAGGTCTTGCCTTCTCTCAGAGAAACAAAATCACTCCTCAATCAAGGGGCAATCAGAACATGTGTGGCCCGTGGAAAAAAAAAAAACACAGGCACCTGGAGACTTACTATTGACTACAGGAAACTGAACCAGGTCACCCACAGCTGTACTCCAACTGTGGCATCTGCACCTGATGTGCTATGACTTCTGACCCCTGACCTAAAATGGTTCAGTGCCCTGGGTATCTACAGTGGTTTCTAATCATTGGCATTGGCCCCCAAAAGTCAATGTAAGTTTGCCTTCACCTTTGAAGATAGACAGTACATGCAGACCTTCTTACCACAGGGATTCTGTAACAGCCCGTCCCTGTTCCATCTGCATATGATGAAAGCCCTTGAGGGTTTCTCTACTCCCCAGTGTCTCTTGCAATATGTGTATGACCTGCTGTTGGCAACTGCCATGCAGGAGCAACACTTGGATCTCTTTGATGAACTACTGATGAACATCCAGAGAGCAGGCCTTAAATGTAACCCAGCAAAAGCACAGCTATGTCAGAAAGAGGTACTCTTTCTGGGTCAAAAAATAACTGACCAAGGCCGCAGCCCTACTTGGAAAAAAGATACAAGGATTGCAAGTTCTGCCATTACCCACCAGCATGGCAACTCTTAGAAGGTTTCTAGGTATGGTAAACTATTACAGAGATTTCATCTGTGATTTTGCACAGAAGGCTGCTCCTCTGTATGAGCTACTGAAAAAGAAAATTCCTTGGACTTGGGGTCCTATACACACCCAGGCTGTGACATCACTGAAGCAGGTCTTGGCCTCGGCTCCAGCTCTGGTTAACTCCAATCCAGCACTACCATTCCATCTGGAATGTGCCACCTCTGACATTGCCATGTCAGCAGTGCTGGCCCAGAAGGTTCATGGCACTTTGAGACCCATTGCATATGCATCACAGCTCTTGACCCCAGTGGAACAGAAGAACTTTGTGAAAGGAACCTTCTGGCTACCTACTGGGCTGTCAAGCACTTTCTGTATATCATTAGGTACTCTCCACTGATTATTAACACCAACCACACCCCAACTACCTTTCTGCTATCAGACAGAGTGAAGAATGGGTCAGTCTCTAATACCAGGCTGACACACTGGTCACTTCTTCTCCAGGATAGAGACATACAGGTACACCCAACTAAGATTCCATCAATGCTGGCACATGGACTCCATTTCCAAGGAGAACCCCATGACTGCACACTACAACCACCTGATCTTCCATATCCAGGTCCTTTCCTCCCTGCCACGCCACAAATACTTGAGAACACCTCTTTGTGTCATATTTTTACTGATGGTTCCGCTTCCTATTATCAGGGAGAACAAATTGCAGGGATGGGTATTTTAGTGATTTACCCCTATGGTAACACTGTTAAAATCTCTAAGCGTTGCAGTGTAGCATCCTCACAGTATGCCAAGATGGCAGCAGTGGCCTGTGCCCTCGAGTTCATCAAGCATGGGACTGAGGATACCATTATCTTTACAGACTTTAACTGGGTTTGTTGTTCTCTTACAGAATTTCTTCCTTTCTGGCAGAAGAACTCCTTCCTCTCTTCTGATGGCGGCCCAGTGAAGTACAAAGAACTGGTAATATACATACATTCACTGGCACAAAGATTTACACACAAACTCTATGTATACAAACTTAAGGCTCATTCCCTAAATGACCCCTACCATGCCTTCAATGACACAGCAGACACCCTTGCCAAGGAAGGGGCCCGAGGGGGGGGGACACATGGATGATGGATCATCCAGAGGCCAATGCAGCCATACATATTGCAGCACTCAGGAAAAATCCTGACCCCTTCTCCCGCCTTGGGCCTCTCAGCAGCCCAGTACGTTGATACTGAACTCAAAGAAGTGTTCCGATTCCTTGACAAGAGTACTGAAGAGAAACTTCCCACACATAACCCCTATCGGAGGCATTAAGTTAAGTTACACTTGTCACCAGATGACAAGCTCATCTGGTACCAACCAGATGATTCCACCACCAAGTTGTGGGTGGTCCCCAGACACCTTAGGTCTGAATTCTTGCACCAAGTGCATGATGCACCCACTGGTGGACACCAGGGAGTGGAAAATACCCTCCAGAGGCTCAGACCACTGCCTGGTGGCCTGGTATCACCAAAGATGTCAAACAGTACATAGATAACTGCCTTGTTTATACACAAAACAACCCCATTCCCACCAAACAAAATGCCAAACTCTTACCACGACGACACTCTGGCCCTTGGCATGCCATACAAATTGATTTTATTGGTCCCCTGCCCAATACTAGCAGAAACAACAAGTATGCTCTTGTGGTAACTGATTTCTTCTCCAAGTGGGCTGAAGCTTTCCTCACTAAAATATGCACTGCTAAAACTACTGCCAAAATCCTGGTGGAACAAATTTTCTCCAGATGGGACCTACCTCTTAAGGTAGACTCAGACAAAGGAACCAGTTTTACAGTTGAGTTGATGAAAGAATCCCTCAAACTCCTTGGAGTTCAGATGTTCCACATACCCTACCACCCTCAATCTTCAGGTCAAGTAGAGAGCGCTAACAGACGGATTAAGCAAATGCTTTCCAAATTCATTGAGGACAATCCCAAAACCTGGGATTCCCTATTGCCATTACTCCTTATGGCAATTAGGGGCACACCCTCAGCCACTTCCCAGTTGACACCCTTCGAGGTGATGACTGGAAGACAGATGAGATTACCTGAACACCTGTTGTTTGATCTGCACACCCTCACTGCAGACCGTGTGTCTGTAGATCAATATGTGGAAAAACTCAGAAAAGACCTCACATATATATACACATTTGTATGCTGCCAATCGCATGGGCAAGGCCCAGCAACAGTCCAAAATACTGTTTTACAAGCACGCACAAGAAGTTGATTGGCACGTTGGAGATCAGGTAAGTGTCCTCCAATTTGCACATCCTACACACTCCTTCTCCAATAAGTGGGAAGGCCCTTACCCCATTGTTAACAAGCTCAGTCCAGCAGTCTATCAAGTTAGACACCTGCACAACAATAAATTGACTGATGAATGGTTACATACAAACCAACTGAAACTGTATAAAGGAGCTTAATTACTTTTCCTCACCCCATTGGGCAGAATAGTACTAACCTACTAATGTTTGATTTTGCGATACACTGACAAGATGGCTATCTTGTTCCATTTTCTCCTCATCTCAGGAGTTATCCCCTGCATCCAAGGCATGGTACAGAATCTCCTACCACACCGTGATCATCCAGCAACTGCTCCAGAGGGAGTATCCATCAAAATACCAGACAGTCTGATTACTGTCCAGGAAGGTTTTGATGCTTACCTTACTGCCTTGGTTGTTGCTCCTGACAAATCTACCCTACAAATTGAGTGGCAAACCACATCACAAGGACAAATTCTCCCTGTGGCCAAACTCTCCAAGGGAACATTCCAGGGTTGGCCTAATGCTAAATTATCCCCAAATGGTTCTCTGTCTTTGCTATAAACTGCTCTTAGACATTCTGTTTTATACAATATCACTGCCTTAATCGATCCCTCATATTGTAATTTTTTGTCTAAGAACTCTGCTTGAACATTTTGTGCTGTACACAACATGGCCTCTGCTGCCATGTATCTTTCTGTGTTACCACCCACTGATAAACAGCTTTTGGAATGTCTAAAGCATACCCCGGTCCCCACAGTGGTCTAACAGCTACTACCCTCCCTGGTTCACTGATTAACAATTTATGCATACACCTGTGTTGCTTAATCTTACTTACTGGAATATGAAAGAATAAGGTACGTGTCACAATACTAACACATCAACATTTTATAGTACGTTATTGCTTGATAGCTTAGCAGCATTCCAGCTTCGTACTCATGACCCTATTGCCGGGGTACATACCACTGAGCATAGAGGCAACTTCAGGAGAAAACCCAATCCTGATGATCAGAGTCAAACGTAATACATGTGAAGTTGACAGTTCTGATGTTACTGGTGCAACAGGCACTGTCATAGGTCTGTTTGGTACAGCTATGTCTATTTGGAATAAAGCAGACATTGCTGCTATCAGATCTCATTCAGCCAAATTTCAGACTGGTTTGGTGAATAATATACTACCCCCATTATTGCATGGTGTGGATGGCCTTAGTCAGGAAGAAAGATACACTGTTTATAATATGCACGACATTGCTAAGACATTTACTGATTCTAAAGACAAGATTAATGCACTCATTACACAGAGTAACAAAGAAGCAGATAAACAATACATTGCTAGAGAAATCTTATGCTCAGCCTATGGCTCTTATATCATTACTACCATCAACAACCTCTTCCGTGATCTAGAATCTGGAAGAATCCCTGATATCATACATGACAGACATATTTCCAAATGGTATTGTCCATGATGTAAAACCCCTGGCTGTATTGCTATGTGTATGCTACAACCTCTAACTATTCCTCTTTCTACAACTAGACATTTGGGTTTTGTGACCAGACACCCTAACACTGGTCCCTGTTTTACTTCTAAGAAATGTTCTATCAGAGATACAATGTTTGTTTCTTTTACTGTCTCTTTACCATGCTTTGATCCCACTACAGCTATGTTCAACAAGCTGACTCTAGTACATTCGATTGGACACCTTAATGATGACATCTACAGAGAATGCCTGGACTTGCCTCCTCTATTGGTCTTCCATCCTTTCCTGGACGCCTAGGTCACTCCGCACACAGACTGCTGTGTGAAGAAACAGTATACTTACTTGTGTCGTTGTGATGTATTTGATGTTATTAAACCTGTATGTGGTTATTCTCCAGATAGCATAGATTGGTACTTTTCCATGGACTATGACATCAGCACAAATGACACTGCCTTTCTGTACTCAACATTGGCTCCAGATAAACTATACCAGTCTTATCGAGAGGAGGTTCATCGCCTGTCAACACAGATTTCCAAGACAACCTACACCTGCCTAATCCAGCTACAAAAGTGGTGCCTTCCCACTGTTAAAATGCAGTAGAATTCAGGTGGGGAGTATTGTGTGGTAACTAATTATAAGTCGTACACGTATGGAGCAGTAACATGTGTTATGGATTTTCCCAATTTCTGTTTTGTCCCCCATCAAAAATCTGTCATTAGACATACCATTATTACCCCCGTACCCTTACGGATGCAGACATCATTGATGGCAACCCCGATTATCTGCTCACACTTTCTGAATATTTACCATATTTTAATGTACACATAGATCCATTATCACTTACATTAAAATTACTTTTAGAGAGAAAAGACACATACTTCATCCACAACAGCAATAATATTACTAAGGCTAATGAAGCTATCCTTTCACTCATGAATGACGGTGATATGAATGATGCATTGACTAACACTTGGTTAGAGATTACTCTTAAATGTTTTATTATTCAGGCATTTTTGATATTTTTCTTGGTTATTATGCTATGCTGCCTACGGCGCACACTGCGCCAACACTGTGAGCAGCTGGAGTTCCTTTACAAAGCTTGCGCATCGGGTTTGTAAACAGCCCCTGTTCCCTGACCTTTCCCTACATTTGCCTGTGTTGCCCTTCAAGGCAACAAGGGGGGATGTTACAGGAGGTCCCTGCACCCTTATTGGTACCCCCAGAGGTACACCGTGGACAGCTAGTGCTTAGGCATATGTTATACTAACATATAGGGCTAAGGACATCTACCATACAACAGTAGATGTCAGGATATGTACGCATATTATTGTAATACGCTTTGCTTGCTAATACTGTACATATATTTTTCCTATGTATTTTCTGTGTATTTCTTGCTCATAAGGTGTTAGGACATCTGTGTCCTTGTCATAATTATGATATATAAGTTGGCATTGCCACCTTTTGGTGATTTGTACTACTACACTGAGTTATGTAAGACTCTGTATACTGTACTTTTTTGTTTTACAAACTGATGACTGCTACAAAATTGTATAATGTTATCTTGGACTGTGAAGCCACCTCTAATTTAGCCAATAGGGCTCATCTCTGTAACTAGAAATGTTTCTATCTTATAGTAATTATCATAGGTATATAATGTGAGACACTGAGTCTTATACCTCGGAGACCCCAAGAGACACAAAGAAACCTCGAGGTACAGGGAACGCTTAGCACTGGCTCCCGGTTCACATTGGTGAGAACTGTTTAGGGCAACTGTGATTTATCCTTTGGCAGTAATAAACAAGTTTATTACTCTTATGCAACGTGTTTGTGATTCCTTGCATTCCCAATATTGCCAAGAACCTGAGTGTGAGGTTTAAACCTCCTGACACTCCAACTCTGCAGCTGAGCAGTCTGCTTTCTCCTGTCATCTTCCTACCATCTGGAACAATTTCTCTCACACCCTCTGCCTCTTCTCTTCCTATCTTTCCCTCAAACATCAGCTAAAACTTCTAACTGCCTCCTCCTGCTCCTGCCCCAGTTTTAGTTGATTTTTATTCTCAAAGGCCATGCTAATTGCCTGTTTTTAGGCTTAACACAGTTGTACCAATGTCAATGTTTTATTATCTACCTGAGCACTAGTAATGTATGTATTCTGCTAGTTGCTTCAATTTCTGCCATATTTTAATCGTATTTTGTACTTTAACATCTTGTTTATTTTGTATATTTTGCCCCTTCTCCCCTCCTCCGGGTCATACCTGGAAACGAGCCCTGGCTCAGAGTGCCTCTCCCAGTTACTTACGAGTTTTCAATAAATAAAATAAATACATGTTGATCGAACTCCAAGCTTTCACCTAAAAATAGTTTAGTTTCTATTATTAACCGTTCAGATGTTACATCTTTCAAAATATAATTTCACGTATTATAAAATAGTATGGAAGATTACTTCTGGAAATAGAAAATACTACTGGTTGTTCTAAGAATAAATGCATTCTTTTCTAGTCATCTACAATACAACTTGCAGCCCCCGGTATGATTTGGCAGGGCCATAAATAACTTAAAAAAATTATCATTTTTGCTTGTAAATCTAAAGAAAATGTATATATTAATACTGACATGGAGATGATGGAAAGGTAGATAGATAGACAAACAGATAGACAGACAGACAAACTGATAGATAGACAGATAGATACAACTTTATTTTTTATACAGGTAGCATGTCTGTAGGGAAAAATTTCCCTGGTTACAAAACAGTCCTGTGTATTAATCACTTCAATTACTATAAAAACAATTCAAAATGTAAAAGGTATATTACAAAAAACAATTACAAGCATTGGAGAAGCAGTTTTCCAGTTCATTTACAACGGCATGTACAGATGGCAAAGTATGAATAGAATAAGACAATGTGTTCCAGTGTAAAGCAGCCCAAAAACTGAATGGGACCGACTTTCAAACACTGAAGTGGGCTTGTTAAGCCCACCATCAACCTAACTATTTATTTGCAACTACATGGTGCAGTACATTGGGGCAGCCTAGCAACCACAATTTACAGCAGCTTGTGCCACAGATTGGTGCAAGCCCCATAAAAAGGGTCCCCCAAATGGTACAAGTTAGACCAAGGGGAGCTGGTCTAACTTGCGGCATTTGTCAAACAGGACTGAAATTCCTGATCGGTGCCAAGAGAATGCTGCAAGCCCCCTGCGCCGTATGTTTGGCACACCAGGGGACTGAGGCATTCTCCGGGCTTTTGAAAATTGGCCCCACAGTCTTTTCAAACTACAGCTATAAGAGTGGTCTCACCCACATTCTTAGGGTATGAGAAGCTCAAATCAAAGATTAGCATTTTTGATACTCCAAGAATCTAACCTTACATCTACAAGTGTAAAAGTGGTTTCCTAAGCACTATTAATATACTATTGATCAAGTTTGATCACTCATATTAAAAATGTTAAAATCCTACCCTCAATGAGCCTATTTTTCAGTGCATTTGTCCATGAGACACCTTATAGAATAAGAGTATCTCTTGCACAGGAGAAAGAAGTGCTGTGGTCAGAAGTGCTCCCTCAGTCCATAATGCCTACAGTATCTTCTACTGGGAGATGGTGGGACTGGAGTTGCTCTAAGCTACAGCACTGTCTACAGCAACTCCTGAAAGATGCTACGACCAGAGTAAATTTATTTATTTATTTTATTTATTTAACAAATCAGAAAGATCTTTGAGCCAAGGGCTCTTTTACAGAGGTTCCACATCAAGTCACAAGAATAGCAAATTACAATGGTTTCAGTAAGTAGTACAACATGAGGAAAGTAATTACATAAAGAAAAGAACAATATGGCAAGACAAATATTGTGTCAAGTGCAGCAGTAGCCTTGTCTGAAGAGGGGTGAAAGGGATTACAAGGAGAGAAGTACAGGGGGTGAATTGAGGGGTGGAAGGAGCAAAATAAGAGCAAGGAGTGAGATTCCACAATGAAGCTTAAGCAGGAAAGACCCACAGGGGTGGGGGGGTAGAAGGAGAGAACAAGGTGAGGAAACAGAGGAGAGAGGGGGAAGTGGGAGTGGAGGGGTAAAGGAAGGGGGGATGAGGTAGGATGAAAAGAGGGTAGGAATGGGAAAGGGATAAGGGAGGAAGTGCTGTGAGTGGAATAGCGCAGCAATAGGATAGGGCTATACAGGGGCAAATGGTAAAAGAGGGAGGTCCCAGTGCATTTAGCTGTCAGCAGAGATTAGGTATAGCAGTCACAAGATGCTCTGAAAACTAGGAATTGACGCAGCTTCCGCTTAAATGGTCCCAAGGTTGCAGTCTTCACAATCTCAGGAGGAAGGGAATTAAATAAATTAGCAGCTTTAACTGCAGTGGATCACTGTTGGAGCGAGGTTCGACAGCGAGGGACAGTAAAAGTTTGGCTCACAGAACTTCATGTGCTCCAAGTGCCCCAGAAGGGACTGAAAAGCTGAAGGGAACCTGGTGGTAGGAGACCAAGATCTGCCTTCTTAGCCAGAAGGCAGGCTTGATATTCAGTGCGGGCCTGGAGTTGAAGCCAGTCTGCTTGTTCGTAAAAGTCAGAGGTGTGAATACAATATGCTGCACCAGTTAGTAGACGGCATGCCTTATTCAGAGCTGTGGTGAGCTGACATAGGGTTGTGGTTGTGGCGGAACCATAAATGACCAAACCATAGTCAATAATAGACACAACTTAACCTTAGATAGCCAACCTGAGGGCTTCGGTAGTAAGGCAGTGTTTATGCCTGTGTAGAAGGCCTAGGTGAATGTTAACTGCCTTGGCAACATTCTCAACATGGTTTGAGTAAGAGAGTGTACTATCCAGAGTAACTCCTAAGGTATTTAAAAGATTGAGTCTGATCAAGGACAACACCCGCACTGTTTTTAATCACCAATTGTTTGGCTTTGTACTTGCTGTGGGTTCCATGGAAGAACATGACCTTTATTTTTTTGCAATTAAGCACCAACTTATGAGAGATGAACCAGGACTCAGCTTCAGTAAAACTTTTCTGAAGTTGGGCCTGCAGGAGGGTAGGGTCAGCAGTCTTTGAGAAAATGACCGCATCATCCGCGTAGAGGAGTACTGGTTCAGAAGAGGATGCTCGAAGATTACTGAGGAAGGTGATAAATAGAAAGGGTTCCAGTATCAATCCTTGAGGAACCCAAGAGCAGACAGGCAGTTTAGCAGAAAGGACAGACCCTATTCTCACCTGTTGTGTGCAGTTTGATAGACAGCTGGTGAACCACTTTGGGGGCTTCTGAAGATATACCAAGCCCAGCAAGTTGATGTGTCAGCAAATGGTGACTGGCCATGCCAAATGCTTTAGACAAGTCAATAA
The DNA here is from genome assembly GCA_016271365.2 of Neoceratodus forsteri. Classification (NCBI taxonomy): domain Eukaryota; kingdom Metazoa; phylum Chordata; order Ceratodontiformes; family Ceratodontidae; genus Neoceratodus; species Neoceratodus forsteri. The sequence goes on along the minus strand of JADMNL010000031.1, from coordinate 49,009,223 downwards.
AGGTAGCATCAACAAGTTGTCCCTGATCAAGAGTATGATGTATGAAATCTGTGAATTCCAGTAGGGCTGTAGATGTGCTGTGCCCTTTCCAAAAATCATGTTGTTGGACATATTGTAGGTTGTATTTTTCCAGGTACTCCATAAACTGGTCAGCAACAATCCTTTCAAGTACTTTGGACAACGGGGGAAGAAAAGATATTGGCCTATAATTCCCAGGTAGTAATATGTCCCCACTCTTAAAAACTGGTGTAACCAGAGTGGATTTCCGGATCTGGGGGGAATTGTGAAAGTATGAGGGAGTGATTGAGAAGCTTGGTGAGGTGGAATAGGACTTCATCTAGAGTTCTATCTAAATGTGATTTGAGTTCCCAATGAGGAAAAGCTGGGCTAAGCAGCTGCAAGCTTCCCATGGTCAGTCCTCCAACCTTCTGTAAAGGCTGTGTGGCCCAATGGTTAGAGTACTAGCTTGGGCACCTGAAAATCACAGGTTCAAACCTTGCTAGGGCCAAATAGTACCAAACTGTAATTGTGTAACCTTGGGGAAGTCACTTTAACCTTCCAGCGCTCCAGTTCACCCAGCTGCAGAAATGGGTAGAGGTAGGATTCCAATGAAAACAAGATGCTGCATCTCAATTGCGTGATCTGTAGTGTTGTAATCACATCAAGTCAATAGAACCACCTAGTGGAATTAGTTAATACTGCAGCACGTCGACAGTTGTGTGCACCTATTGCTTTATGGCAGTATGCATTTGTCTTCTGTATATGAGTGGTTGACGTAGTGCGTCATGAATAAGGGGCGTTGTGTGAAAACCAAAGCGTTTGATTCATTTAAGTCAGAATTATAAAATATTACACTGGCAGCGAGAATTCAGAACCAAAATGGAGATACCCTAAATTCAGACCAGACTTCCAAACTGCACAAGAAGGAAGAGAAAAAATTAAAAACCAACTGTGAGTACATCTGAAAGTTGCATAATGGCGCTGCCCAGCCACTCTAGCTTTCCCACATTTGATTCAGACGCTGAACCTAGCTCCATAGGACCGCAGTGGATTAAATGGGCCCAAAGATTTGAATTAATTACACAACTACAATGAATATTACTGGAGATGTGAGACTAAAAGCCCTTCTTTTGCATTTCGTTGGGGAAAGTGTGCATGAGATGTACGACATATTGTCGGCACACGCAGACAAATACGCAAATGTTAAACAAAAGCTCACCAACTATTTTTCTCCTAAAAAGAATGTGCAGTATGAAAAATACATATTTTGGAAAACCTCACAACAACCTAGTGAAAATCTAGGCACATGTCAGAGATGACTACGCATGTGTTGGCTAAGAACTGTGAGTCTGATGACGTGAAGAAAGAGCTAAAAGCACAGACAATACAAAACTGTACTTCTTCTAGACTACGCCGACGAGCATTAAGATAAGCAGAACTGTCCTTAAACGAACTCCTTGACTATGGCAGAGTGCTTGCAACCTCTGTCATGCAGACTCCAGGCATTGAAAAAGAGATGACCAGCGAAGATGCTACTGTTAGTAAAAGCAGACACAAACACAATTCTAAGCCAGTTTTCCATAGTAAGCCATAAAAGCAGACTACAAACACTCAGTGCAGAAACTGTGGTGGTTCGTATCTGCATCGGGGACAGTATCCAGCGAAAGGCCACGAATACAGAGTGTGTGACAAACCAAACCACTTTGCAAAAAAATGCAGTTCAAAGCTGCAGCAAACAGGTTATTTAAGCTATAAGCTACGGGGGGGGGGAGGTTATCGGGGGATTTACCATGGCTGGAGTGGTTTGCGAGTGGGTAAATCCTCACCAGCCATGGTAAATTCCCCAATAACCCACATCCTCCGAGTGGCTTACTGCGATTATACCAAGGTTCATTTGTTTTACTATGATAAAATACAACTTTTAAAGAGGATGCTTTGTGTTTTTATTGTTATTGTATTTATTCCTGTGCAGTAGATGATTTGGATCACTTGCTCATCAACAGCCATTGGTTAGCAAAGGATTTACGCTGGTGGTAAACTGCCAGTCTGACGATTTCATTGGCTGTTCACTTATGTCCATGGTATAATACAAGACTACCCATAACAAAAATAAGGGCTACAACTCATGATTTAAAGTCAATAAAATTGCCCCACAAGCTAAAGAAGCTAAACAAGTCTCATCTAGCAGTGATGAGGCATACACTATCGCAGGTACAAATACATGGTACCAAGATGACTGCACTGACTCCTGGGATGAAGTGAACATTATAAGTGAAATGCCCAGAACTTGAGCCAAACAACACAAAAGATATACTCTTATGGGTCTAAAGAAGCACCTACAGTCCTAGGGAAATATGGCAGTTCCATAGTGTTGCAACACAAAACCACACATGGAATATTTGATGATGTCCGAGGAAATGACAGTTCACTATTGAGCTAACAAACAGCTTCAGTGCTAGGGCTAATCAAAATTGTTAATGCAATACCACCTCTAATAGAAACACATACTGTGGCAGGTCAACTAATGGACTGCTATTCTGACTTTTTTAATAAAATCAGAAAACTTAAAAACTTCCAAGTGCACCTTCACATCAATCCTGAAATAAAACCAAGTCAGCTACACTGCAGAGTTCCTTTCCACATACAAAAGAAAGTTGAAGCAAAACTCCAGTTTCTTGAGAATGAAGACCTAATTGAGTAGGTGACTGGACCAACACCCTGGGTCTCATCGAGAGTGATACCTCCAAAACTTAAAGACCCCAAAAATGTGAGAATTTGTGTTGACATGCGACAGGCCAACACAGCTATTCTATGTGAACACCACATAACCCCAAGCATGGATGATGTAATCCTCAAGCTCAATGGAGCAACAGTGTTTTCCAAGGTAGACCTTAAAGAGGATACCATCAACTGAAGCTGCATCCAGACAGGAGGTATATCAAAACTTTCTCCACACACAGGGCTAAGAAGGTACAAGTGACTAAACTTTGGGATGTCATCTGCTACAGACGCATTTCAGAATGCTATTCATCAAACATTACAAGGCATTATTGGCATAAAGAACCTAAGTGGTGACATCATTGTGCACAGGGCCAGTTAAGAAGAAGATGATAGTAACGTCACAGTGGTTTTCCAGAGATTAAAGAAAAGTGGACTCACACTCAATTGCCCTAAATGTGAGTTCAACAAGACAAGACTAGAATGCTATGGCTTTGTATCCTCAGCCAGTGGAGTATCAGCTGCCCCAAAGACAATAGAAGTCATCCAGCGAGCCACCAATCCAAAAATACACTAGTGAAATTCAAAGCCTTCTTGGAATGGCCACTTATATTTTTCTTGTTTTATTCCACATTTTGCAACAGTGACAGCATCACTGACAGAGCTTGCAAAAAAGGACACCACATGGTGTTGGGGTGAGGAACAAGAAACAACACTAAGGGCACTCAAAAAAGACCTTGCCAGTGAAACAACAATGCTATATTTCATCCCAGACAGAGGAAACAGGGATCATTGTTAACACTAGCCTTGTAGGACTAGGTGCCATCCTCCTATGGACACACAATTCAAAGCAATACATCATAGCATATGCCAGCAGGTGTCTCAGTGATGCTGAATGGCGATATTCCCAGACAGAGTGTGAAGCTCTAGATATGGATTTGCAAAAATTTCCACCTTCACATCTATGGCAATCCATTCATACTGGTCCCCAACCACAAATCTCCAGAGCTGATATGGAATAACCTGAGATTCAAACCACCAGTACGTACAGAATGATGGGGACTATGGCTACAGCCTTATAACTTGAAGGCCCAGTACAGAAAGGGGAAAGACAATCCAGCTGACTACATGTCACGCTATCCAGTTCCAGCAAAGATGCCTGAAAGCTCATGAACAGCAAAAGTAATGGAAGACTACATTAATTCCTAGCGCAATACACCACGCCCAAAGCAATGACACTGGAAGAAATACAGCAGAAGACTATGAAGGATCCAGTCCTGCAAGCAGTCAAAGCACTAATACAAAATGGGACATGACACACCAGTAACTGCAGTATGCCCCATGCAGATGAACTAAAGCTGTACCAACGAGTTTGCAATGACCTCCCTGTGTCATCAGGCAATGACATAATGTTACAAGGATCCAGAATAATCATACCCTTTACATTTCGACACAAAGTACTATCACTGGCTCATGAAGGACACCAAAGGATAGTAAAGACAAAGAGACTCCTTCACAAGAAAGTATGGTTCCTGAACATAGACCAGAGGGCTGAAGCCATGGTAAGAAATGGCCAAACATGTCAGTCTACAATGCCTGTCTCACAATGTGAACTATTGAAGATGTCTGATCTACCAGAAGAAGCATGACAAAATGTCAGTGCAGACTTCTATGGACCTCTACCCACTGGAGAATACCTCCTGGTCAATGCAGATGAATGCTCTAGATATCCTATCATACAGATCCTCAGATCCACTTCATCCAGTGCTGTCATACCAGTGCTAGATAATGTTTTTTGTCTGTCTGGCATTCCCAAAATTGTGAAGACAGACACTGGCCCATAATTCAACAGTGATCAGTTTACTAAATTTGCAACGTATTTGGGACTTCAACACAGGAAAATCACCCCTCTCTGGGAACACGCCAATGTTGCTGCAGAGAGATTCATGAGGACGATAGGAAAATTCCTGAAAGTAGCTGGAATGCAAGGTGTACTGTGAAAACGGGAACTGTGCAAGTTTCTCCGAGACTACCGTTCCACACCACACAGAACCACAGACAAATCCCCTGCAGAACTGTTCAATCACAAAATGAGAACTAAGATTCCAACTGTTGTGACAGCAAGAAACGCAGTACCCGACAGTGAGCTATGACACAGAGATCATGCTGCAAAAGCCAAGATGAAAGTCTACTCAGACAGACGTCACCAAGCAACACCTACAACAACTGAACCTGGCGATACTGTGCTGCACTAGCAGAAGAAGACCAACAAACTTTCTAACCCATACAACAGCAAGCCTCATACAGTCACACAAGTGAAAGGTTCAGTGATCACAGCTGCAAGAGGTGGACACTCGGTGACCATTCTTCAAAAACCTCTAACCTCACAGTGCTGCTGAATCAAGCTTGGAGGAACAGGATGATGCAGAGTCTGTGCAAGCAACCACCAATGCATCATCCCGGAGGTACCCAATCAGACGTAATAGAAAGCCACCCACCTACCCTGAAGACTACCTACCTTAAAGACTGTAAGGACATATATCTACAAAAATAAATGTTTTATTAGTACCCATAGTTCTATATGAGACTGTGATACTTTATTGTGAATAGGAACTCTCTTGACAAAGCTAGAAATAGCAAAAAAAAAAAAAAAAGAAAGAACCTAGTCACACTTGATAGTGATAATGGTTGAGTTGTTAGTACTACCATTAGCTTGGAAAGAATCAGTTTAAAAAAGCCAGTTTTGGTCTAAAGTAAAGGGCGTGTGTGTTGTAATCACATCAAGGCAACAGATCACCCTACTGGAATTAGTGAATACTGTAGCACGTCTATAGTACCTGCTGCTTTATAGCAGTGTGTATTTGTCTTCTACATGTGAGCAGCTGAAGGAGTACGCAATTAATAAGGGGCGCTGTGTGAAAACCAAAGCATTTAATTCATGCAAGTAAGAATCATAAAATTATAAAATGCTACACTATCCTGCGTTGCTAAACTGTTAAAAATAAATAAATAAAAAATAAATAAACTCCTATTGCTTGTACTGGCTCCGGCAACAGCCAGTGATCTTACACTATTGCTTATGTAACCCTCCCGTTTCCTGCGGTTACTAGAATTCCATCAGTGTCAGGGTTAGGTAGAGATGGCAGCTGGTGAATAACTAGTTAAATAGATTTTCACCTGCTCCTTCTCTGTTTACTTGGACTCAGCTGAGAGGAGAGAGGTGGTGTCATTTAAAACTCTCGCAGCAGCATAAGCCACGGTAGCCAGCTGTGAGAAACATAGAAGCATAGAAACATAGAATTTGACGGCAGATAAGGACCGCTTGGCCCACCCAGTCTGCCCATTTCCCTACCTAATGGATAAGCTGCAGATCCTAGTTAACCAGCAGCCTACTTCTTCCTACCCCCACCCTCTAGAATTGCCTTATGACTGTCCCATGCATGCTTGAATTCCACCACTGTTTTTGACTCCACAACCTCCTCTGGAAGGCCGCTCCATGCATTCACAACCCTCTCTGTGAAAAAATACTTCCTTAAATTACCTCTGAGCTGCCCCCTCTATCTTCAAATTGTGCCCCTTGTTCTTGCACACTCTTTTTTTGAAAGATGATACCCTCTTGAACTTTGTTGATTCCTTGAGGTACTTGAAGTTTCTATCATGTCCCCTCTCCCTCCTTTCCTCGAAGCTATACATATTAAGCTCCTTAAGTCTCTCTTCACATGTCTTCCGGTGCAGACCCTGCACCATTTTAGTGTCCTCTGGACAGCTTCCATCCTGTCTATGTCTTTTGGAGATTGGGTCTCCAGAACTGCACACAGTACTCAGATGGGGTCTCACCAGCTGTCTGTACAGAGGATAATAACTTCCTGTTTTCTACTGGTGATGCCTCTCCCTATGCATCCCAGTATCTCCCAACCCTCCTTGCTGCCCTCTCACATTGCTTGCCCACCTTTAGGTCATCTGATATGACTACCCCCAGGTCCCTTTCCATTTTTGTTGTTGTTAGTATCTCACCCCCCACTGTGTACTCTTCCCCTGGGTTTTTGTTTCCAAAGTGCATTATCTTGCACTTCTTAGCATTAAAACTAAGCTGCCATACATTTGACCATTCCTCTAACCTTGCCAAGTCCCTTCTCATCCTTTCCACCCCACCTTGTGCATCAACTCTGTTGCAGATCTTTGTGTCATCTGCAAAGAGACATACTTTTCCTTCCAGTTCCTCTGCAATGTCATTATAAAGACATTGAAGAGGACCGTCCTATTACTAACCTCATGTGTAATTTCTAACTAGTAAATCCCTTCTTCAGAGTGGACTCCATTTACTATTACTCTCTGTGTCCTATTCTCCAGCCAATTCTTTACCCAGGCTGTCATCTTGGGACCTACTCCCAGGCTGGCTAACTTGTATATTAATCTTTTGTGTGGGACTGTGTCAAATGCCTTGCTAAAGTCTAGGTAGGCCATGTCCACAGCCCCTCCCTGATCTACTACTTTGGTCACCCAGTCAAAGAAATCTATCAGATTTGTCTGGCATGACCTTCCCACTGTGAATCCATGCTGCCTTGGGTCCTGTGCCCCTCTGGTCTCTAGATACTCGACAATTCTTTCCTTCAGAAGTGATTCCATCATTTTTCCTACCACTGAGGTTAAACTAACAGGTCTGTAGTTTCCTGCTTCTGCCTTGCTCCCACTTTTGTGAAGGGGAATCACATCTGCCCTCTGTGAGTGGGGAGTTTTAGAATTCTGAGGGAATAGTTGTTAGTAGCGGCTGAAGTGAGCAGTGGAGGAGTGAGGAGCTGCAGTGTGGGCTCTGAGGAGAGCCTATTTTTCTCACCCTAGTGCTGAGAATCATCTGCCTGTCTTGTAGAAGTGGTGGAAACTATCTAGCAGGAGTTTCTGCTTTTCTTCTCATCCCCTGTGAGATGAGGAGGACTGGAGAATGGATCCAAGGGGTACTCCCCTGACTTTGATACAGGACATTTGAAGCTGCCTTTTGTGTACAACTGTAAGTAATCTGACTTTGGGTATCCCAGGAGAAATGTACCTGCCTGTTTTCTTGTGGGGTGTGCTCTGACAAACGGCATTATGCACCAAGTTCTGTTCTGCTTCAGACTGTTTTCATCTTTTCCTAAAGTTGACTGACAATCGTGGAGTCCCCAGTGAGACTTAGCACATTGCACAGAACTTTAATTTACACTCAGAAGTAGTGTGTTTCTAATGCTGAATGTATCCAGAAGCAAATGATTTGATACCTTTTAATGGACCAACATAGATGTAACAAGAACAGACTGCTCTAGCTTTCAGACCAACAAGTCCTTCATCAGAAGCGTAATGACAGTTATTTAGAAAAAAACAATACTTTTAACAACTAGATCATGCAGAAAAAATACCCATTGGTTTAAAATACTCATTTAAAAAAACAGAAGATGATGTCAGAGAAGCTACACAGTACCATGCTACCTTAAGCTGGGAGGGTCACAGGGTCAAAGGTGCTTGGTGCAAAGTACATACAAAGAATCCCACTGCATATAAATTCAATTGACATGAGATAACACTACTTGGGCAGATGGCTCTTAAATCAAGCTATGAGTGTCACAATGTGTATAAGAATGCAATTACTGAAAAACAACCCTCACTCAGATTAAAGACATACTAAGATTGTCTTAGGACTCCAAGAAGTTTCAATGTATGTATTACAGACAAGAAATTACCAGTAAAGCTGTCTTAAAAAGATCAGTACACACTGTATGATGTATAAAAACTAAGCTGGACCCATTACCCAGCTATACTCTCCAGCTAGATGGTATGCCCCATGAACTTCAAAAGCCTCTAGTGTAGTGACATGACTTTATAAATGATAATAAAACTATAAATTGGCAGTATTAGTGTCAAACAAAAAACCCTTGTCAAGGACCACCAAGGAATTAAGACCATGCAGCCTGCTATGTACTGATGTCATTAAATTCTCAGTGTATAACAACATGATATACCGAAAGTGTCTAAGGAATCTGAATAAGAGATAAAAATTAAATTCTCTCCTCCTCCTCTCCATACACACAACACACCCTACCCCACCCCGCATCCCCATACTGCATGGGGGGAATAACTATTTTTAAGGAGAAATATACACACACACACACACACACACACTCCTAATGCACCTTCATTCACATCAGTCACTGCAATTGTTCCCCAACGGAATTCAACTTGTCATGAAATCCCAAGTAAAAAGGATCATGTATCATAATATCTACAGAGCAAAAATGTGACACTATTTGACCTTACTCCTATCTGCGTAGTAACATCTCCAAGGATTCTGGATAGAACCACAATGAAATAAAACTGCCACCCTCCCCAGGGTAAGGTAACTAGAAGTAAATATAAAGTATGTGTGTAAGACAAGAGTCCTAACATACCTACATTTCCACATTTTACATTCTAATTCTACATTTTAATGCTGAATGTGAAAGTCATTCCAAGATGCATAGTTCTACTGTTTGCAAATGTTGAGGTGTAACTCTGAAAGAATGGCTGGGTATGTACTAAGGAAGCAAAAAGGTGGGCAATCCCACATCTGGAGTGACCAGTTCAGCACTACGGGTTGTGTAAGGGCGCCTACTTATTCAGGACATGTGGCCAATGCCTGAAGAGAAAGTTTACCCCCTGGTGTGGGTTGTTCTGAAACTGAGCACCAGTGTGCTCCATCGTGGCCAGTAGCCACATTTCCAAACCTTTAAATCCTATGCCATATGGGAAATGTTCTAAGTCATGGCCCTTGCTACTAGAAGAATTTGTGTGCTCCACTGTGGTCAGTGCCACCAGAAGAGATGTGTGTTTCAGCTGAGGCTTTGCTGCTGAAAAGGGGTTTGAAATCCTATGCATTATGGGAAGTTTGGAGTTTCTGTCTGCTACAGATGTTGTTCTGTATTGCCTTGTGCCACGAAGTGTAAACCCTTGGGGGTCCACCTTTGCTTTTGTGTACCAACTTTGGAATAAATCCACACTCTAGAATCCCAGCCTGGTATGGGCAATCTAGTTACTGCTTCCTGTGTGGAATTACTGGGTACCCCTCCAGGAGTTCAGACCTAGCATAGCCCCTAACAAATGTTTTTTCTTCAGGACCTGGGTTTAATAATGGTCTTTCTGTGTTCCTGTAATACTTATGCTTTGTACCCCCACCCCTCTCTTTCCCCTAGACAGAAAAATATGGGAGGTGTGCTTACTAGTTAAATAAGTGGCCAGTGGGGGGGGGTTACACTTATAGTAGTAGTAATTTTATTCATGACAACATGAATTAGGTAAAAATTCCCATTGAATTTACGTTCATTTACAAGTGATACCTTGTTTCTTAGAAACCTGGTTACAGTGAACTAGAACAACATTACAACAACTGTGATACATATACGTTCAGGGATTTCAGCATTCCAACAATAAAACATCTACTATAAAAACTAGACCAAAGATAAAACATTTCAACCTAGGAATAGATTGTTTGGCATACTTTTTATATATATATTTTTTTTTTGCCATTGAGCAATTATCCATTTTCACAGTGACTCTTACTGGAAGATGACAGTTCCTGCTTTAAAGCTGCAGTATTTGTTAGTTGCAAATAATGTCACTTCAGTATTTTTTGTAATAATGTACCACTGGCAAAAACACTGTTGCATCTATTTTTTTCATTTTTTTTTTTTATCTGATGTAATTCCTGAATTATTTGGTAATAAAGGTTTTTGGGAGGGCTTTGCCCATGAGTCAGTGTGGAGGAATAAACTCCTCCCACTACGCCAATAAAAGCAAACCTCCCCCGGAATCTACGCTCAAAGCATTCCGAGCCTCCGAACGGCTGCATGGTCCATGTTGCTGTGTTTCTCCTCCTGCTTGCTCCCTTGTCCTGCATGTGCCTCCTCTCTGCCTTCTCCCCTCGTCTACCACTCTGTGGTCTTTTCAGTCCCCCTGCCCCCCACCACCTGTTTCCCTTTCCCCGTCCCTGCTTCTGTCCTTCTGCCTCCCTTCTCTAGCCATGTCCCCTTGCTGCGGTAGTTTACTGCCCTGGCTGTGGCTCATGTGGCTGCTGTGGTTTTGTAGCCCCCCCCACTCCTTCCCTGCTTCTCGTGTTTCTGAGTTCAGTAGTTGTCGCTGGCTGCGTTTCTTTTGGGAGGGGTCCTCCATTCTCGGCTAGTCAGAGCAGCTCCACTTCCGGGTCTGTGACATCACCACCCGGCTCAGCATTTCAGTCAGACTGGCTGGAAAACACTGCCCATCTCAAGCTCTCCCCACAAGATATTTTTGAAATCTCTATTTTGATTCCACTTGTCCCCAGCCTGTCATCTCCAACCCATCAGGAGCTCCTAGGCAGACATCCCTCTGCCATCCACCCTACCCAAATGACCCCAGGAACCTCATGGCACTACGGTTTACCCCCGCGTGCGGGGATGGGGCAGAACCCCTGTTACCCCATACCTTGTTTTCTCGGTCCTGGGCCATCGGGCGGGTGAAGGCACACTGACGGCACGTCTCCGGGGCTCCATCTTCCCGGTGATGGCAGGCTATTTTGCCTCTTTCTCCGTCCCCTACAGCGTGACGACCCCTGACATCAAGGCGCAGAGCGCTGACGTCGCGTTGTATAACGGCCGCCCGTTCCCTACTACTAGGGGCTTGCAGTACTCCAAGCTTCCACTCAGAGTCAGGCAAGTGTGCAGGCTTTGGCCTCAACCCTCCCTGGAGTAGGCGAGCTGTTGTGGGACGCTCCATCCTATCTCCCCCTGGCCGACCCACCAGCAATCCGAGTCCGCTCCCGAACCTGGGTTGCCGGCGTGGAGCTAGGTGTGGTGTCCAGTGCCTTAACCCTCAGCACCACTGGGCTGGCCTACCCCATAAGATATTTTTCTTAACACTTTGGCACCAACTAGTGGACCTCACCATTCGCAGTGAACCTCCAGAAGCACCTGAGCTTTGTTTTTCATAGCAGCTCTGTTGAAGGGCTTCATATTATAATTGGCTGCTTCTTTGATTTTTCTTAGACCCTCACTGCAGCATAATAATCCGGCAAGCAGCTTTCCCTCCTAATTGGACATTACAAGGCATCACTTCCTGGATTTATCAGGAATTAACTCAGACTATTTATCAACATCATATATTCTATTTTTTTTTTCCTTCAGTTGTTGGCTCTTCATCAGTAGCTTCTACTAATTCATCATTTCCATTTTGGTCTGTACCACATGCACTGTTTTCCCCAGCACCAGTCCCATATTTCTCCCCTTTCCCATGCTCATTCCTCCAGGCTTTCCCTTAAAATACATTTTCCTAACATTCTTCTCCTTATTATCATTTGCTCTCAGTTCTTCTGCTATCGACTCATGCTTTCATCCACCTCTATGTAGCTCCCAAGCTCAGTTCTGCTCTCTGCTCCATTTCAACTCTAAGCAGTCACTTTGCTCCCATCATCCTCAACAGCCCTCACCTGCAGCTCCAGACTCTGTCTTCCTAACTCGTACCCTCTTGGGGGGGGAGTTATGAGTGTAAGTAGGGTTCGACCTCGTCTACCAGAGGCAGGATTCTGCAACTGTCAATCCATTTGCATCATATCAGATTCTCATAACTCAGTCTTGTTTGCCAGATCATGATTCTACAGCATCATCCATTCAAAAACATATCATCTCATTCAGGGCTCGACTTTGTCCACCAGAATAAGATTCTGCAACTTCAATTATTCAGTAACATTTTTTACCCACAGTTTTCAACTGATACGAGATTCAATGCTCAACTTCACCTGCCAGAGGAGATTCTGCAGCCTGCAAAGCAAAGTGTATACCACCTACTACAATGTTCAGTCCATGACAGTATCCAATACTCAGTTCTCACTGCCTGAAGTTCGTCCCCCTTCTGAATCTGCCAGCAGTAATACTTCCCACGAATTGTGTCTGAGGATACTGCTCTCTGTTCTTCCACAGTGTATGTCAGACTCAAGGTTCTCTCATCTGAAGTGCACTACAAAGTCCTAGTGGCACTATGGCGTCTCAACTTCTTTTCATTTCCATCATTATATACCAAAGAAGGTCCTCAGGGCTCCCCTCAAGCTTCTTCATACAAGCTTCAGTCGTTCAAAGATCACCATTTTATTCCTCTGCTTGGAGTTCATCTTCTGAAATGCAGTACGAAGGGTCTACTGCCACATGCCTCCTCCACTCCTACCGTTCTACATTTTCAGATTCCAAGGAAGGCACTCTGAATTCCCCTCGGGTTTCCTCAGATTCCCATCCATCTGTAACAGACCTTCTCCTCTTTCATCAATACTATAGCTTCATCTTCCAAAGAAGGTTCTCAGGGCTCCCCTCAGACTTCTTCAGACAAGCTTCAGTCATTCAAAGATCACCATTTTGATCCTCTGAAACATAGAAACATATATTTTGATGGCAGATAAGGACTGCTTGGCCCACCTAGTCTTCCCATTTCCTTACCTACTGGATAAGCTGCATATTCTAGTTAACCAATAACCTACTTCTTCTTGGACTCTTCTTAGAGTTCATCTTCTGAAATGCAGTATGAAGTGTCTACTGTCACATGTCTTCTTCACTCCTACCATTCTACAGTTTCAGATTCCAAAGAAGGCCCTCTGGGTTCTCTTCAGGCTTCCTCAGATTCGCACCCATCTGTAACAGACCTTCTCCTCTTTCATCAATACTATAGGTTCATCTTCCAAAGAAGGTCCTCTGGGCTCCCCTCAGACTTCTTCAGGCATGCACTCATCTTGCTAAGGTCCTCTGAAGTTTGAGAGTAATAACTTGGACTCACCACATCTGTGTCAGAGTTACAAACATATTGTTTCTCAAAGTATGCCTTCCTCAAAGCCTTCTTTTGCTCTGGCTTCACAATATCTGATGTCCTACTATTCAATGGCCATATCAAAGGATGATGCACCTCCGAGTGCTACGTCATCAAATGCTTTATTCATTTTACAGCTGCAAACTTGTCAGATTTCAAGGTCCATTTTCTCCTCAGCCTCTCTGAGTTCTTATTCCGGTCCTCAGCAAGGATATCTTAGATGAACAAGCATAAATCTAATATCCCTTTTCAACTTGTCCTGTATTGTCAACTACAGGAGTACTATTTTGCAGAAAATGTTCTGTCATAATTGAAGTCGAAAGATCCCAACAGTACATAAAACCTGGAACATGCCCTCAATTCCTGCTGATGTCATGATGTGCTTCGTTCTGCTTTTTGTCCAAAACTGAGGAACCAGACTAGTTTATTTATTGGCATTCAGGCACTGATATGGAGATAGGATCTCTATGAATATCAATGGTCTTTCTCCTCAAAAGCTGCCGCTGTATTAATTTGCTAACATCAAACTGAACTGAGTTACCCTGACTGACAAACTGTTTGTTCACCTACTGAGCAATAAGTATACTCCTGCCCCATGCCGCTCCTCACCAGTTGCCTAATCTTTTTCCTTTGAACATGTCCGATGTCTCACCATCCACTATTCAGCCAGATTAATAAATCAATTAGTGCAACTCCTGTTTTTTCTCCATCAAAGCTGTTCCTCGGGGTTACTCGCCTCCTTTCACCTTCACTTGGATAGATGACCAAAAACAGTAACTAACCTAGAGGACAATAATTTACATAACCTGCACCTATGAAAGGCTACTCAAGTTTTGACAGTCAGTTTTTGTATTTCTGCATTCTTATGGCAATCCTACGTTATGTCCGCTTTTAAAACCATAGTAATCACTTTCATTTTCTTGTTTATTGGAACACTATTTTCCAAAGTACTATCTCCTGCCTTACATCTCAGAATATTATTTCAGGCTTATTTTCTAACTTTAAGCATTCCTGAATCATTTACCTAAATTGTCTACCTTCAGGACTGGCAACAACATCTCCTTGGAGCTACTGTATTTGCATGGGATCATTGCTGGTTATCCAACCATCTTAATCAATCAAACAATCAACTAACATTAAGTTTAGATAGTGAAGGAAACACCTTATTTTGGTATTAGTTTAATTGAGTTCTAATGGTTAGAGAGATTACAGGTATTATCCACTACTTTAAAATATTTTCATAATCTAATCTGTTAATGTGGAAACACTGAGTGTTTCATTGCCATGTATGTTTCTATTTTAATATGTCTCTCTTATACATGTATCTTTATATGTTTGAAAACTAATAAACTTTGAATTATAAAAAAACAATTGACTAACAGTGATTATAGCAGTAAAGACGGGTCATAATCCTATCCCATTAGACATGGTTATCCCTACAACACATTGACTCTGAAATGTTTGCATACTCCTAGCTATATAACTGAAGTAGCTATTATATTAATAATAGAGTTAATAATAATAATAATAATAAAATGTATTTATTAAGCGCCTTTCAGAAAATCACGTTCTTTGATTGGGTGATGAAGGTGGTTTATCAGGGAGGGGCGGTGGACGTGGCCTATCTAGACTTCAGAAAGGCCTTCAACTCCATCCCTCAAAGAAGATTGGTAAATAAGCTGGAGAGCATGGGGTGGGACAGAAAATAACTAGGTGGATAGGAAACTGGTTGAAGGACAGAAGCCAGAAGGTGGTGGTTAATGGGATACATTTCAGGGAGAGGGGGGTGACGAGTGGGGTGCCCCAGAGGTTGGTATTAACCCCTCCCTTTTTTCATATCTATATCAGTGATATAGCAGATGGGCTGGAGGGGAAGGTGTGCCTATTTGCAGGTGATACGAAGATCTGCAATGTGGTGTGCTCCTCTGGGTGAGTGGAGGCCATGAGGAAGGACCTGAAAATCTGGAAGGTGGTGAGAGCAGGCAGCTGAAATTCAATGCCAAAATGTGTGCAGTGATGCACATGGGTCGTAAGAACCCGCAAGCAGCTTACACTCTGGGGGAGAGGTAATTAAGCCAACTGAGCAGGAGAGGGATCTGGGAATCATAGCATCAAGCAACCTTAAGGCAGGTCATCAATGCAGCAAAGCAGTGGGAATGGCTAATAAAATGTGCAAGATCATGCACATAGGGAAGAGAAACCCTGAAGCCACCTATAGGCTTGGAAGGGAGTTGCTGGCAGTCATAAGGGAAGAAAGAGACTTGGGCATCATCATCACTGATGACCTGAAATCATCCAAGCAGACCACTAAAGCAGTAGATAAGGCTAGGGTGATGTTAGGGTGTATTAGTAGGGGTATCACAAGTCAGAAGAGGGAGGTAATAATCCCTCTTTACAAGACACTGGTTAGGCCCCATCTAGAATACTGCATGCAGTACGAGAGGCTACACCTTCACAAGGACATTAACCAAATTGAGGCAGTCCAGAGAAGGGCAACCAAGATGGTGCAGGGACTGCATCAGAAAACATATGAGGGCAGATTAACAGAGCTCAATATGTATACCCTAGCGCAAAGGAGGGAGAGAGGTGATATGATCGAAACAGTCAAACACCTTAAGGGCATTAACAAGGTGAAAGAGTCTAACATGTTTCAATATAAGAAAAATAGCAAGACAAGAGGATACAGCATGAGATAAGAGGGAGGCCGATTAAGGGGTAATGTGAGGAAGTTCTTATTCACAGAAAGGGTGGTGGATGCATGGAACGGCCTACCTCAGGAAGTGATGGATATGAATACAGTGCAGGGCTTTAAATGGGCATGGGATAGGCATAAGGGAGCAATACAGGTGAGTATAAATAAGCCATTGACAGAGCAAAGGCCGATGGCACATTTATAAGGTAGAAAAAGAAATGGGCAGACTGGATGGGCCTTGCAGTCCTTATCTGCCATCAGCTTCTATGTTTCTAAAGTTGGCATGCACTGGGAGGGGCATAACAAGCAGAAGCAGAGAGGTACTGATGCCTCTTTATAAAGCCATGGTGAGGCCTCACCTAGAGTATGGGGTCCAGTTCTGGAGACCCCATCTATGCAAGGACATAGAAGAGATTGACAAGGTGCAGAGAAGGGCAACCAAGATGGTGCACAGTATGCAGGGAAAACCATATGAGGCAAGGTGGAGGGAACTGGATCTGTACCCACTGGAGACTAGAAGGGGGGGGACATAACAGAGACATTTAAGTGCATGAAGAGGATTAATAAGGTAAGGGAGGGGAGGTTATTTAAGAGGAAGGCAGGGTTAAAACTAGAGGGCACAGTCTAAGATTAGAGGGAGGAAGATTTAGGGGTAATGTGAGGGGGTGTTACTTCATGGGGGGTGGTAGAAGCCTGGAATACACTACCGGAGGAAGTGGTGGGGGCAGAAATGGTGAAGGGATTCAAGAGGGTATGGGACAGACATAAGGGGTTGACAAGTGGGGGGAAGGGGAGGGGAGGTCCCGAGATATACGTAATGAGTAAGGGGTGGGGGTGTGGGAAAGAGGCAGACTCAATGGGCCAGATGGTCCTTTTCTGTCATCAGATTTCAATGATTCAATGATATTGCTATTATTCCAGGATTCTATCAGTACTTCTTCTTCTTGATTTGTAGATCTTCTCATGATTTAGCATCAATCATCAGCAAGCCTAAAAATGGTGGTCCGCCTAGCGAGCACCACCCAAGCAACTCATACTTCACTTTGAAGAAATATTCCTTATTTGTGCCTTCCAATCAACTCATTGAGCATGTCCTTGCATCCATCATGCTGCCTCAAAACCATTATGCATTTTACAGCTATTTCATCTAGAATCCTATGCTTCTTCACCAAATCCATCCATCCTCAAGTTATCTCATGTTTGTTTAGATTTCTTTTCACAACAACCATAAGCTCCTAAGCACCTCCATATCGATGGACTCTATTCTGGAACTCGCTGGACATGCTACATACTACGTTGATTGTTCCAGTCTCATCAGCCAATTGTCCAACCTTCTCGTCTCAAAAGAGTTGCATATGTCATCCACACCTTCTGCAGAAAATCCGCACAGAAGGCATGCATGATATCAAACCACTTCCACTTCAAATACCACTGATCTTCTCACAGGAATTCAGATTACCAAATTCATCATAACTGGTGCCTAGAAGCTTTCAACCAAATCCTGCTATTTTGCTTCAAGTCTTCTTCAACCTTTCCAACTTCGTCAACCATACAACAAGACACATCTGAGAACTCTTTACTATGGCTTGAACTGAATTCTCATGCTCATCAAGGCAGATCTATATATAGAATCGCCACCAGCAGCATCCATATCGACATCCCTGCACCATTATCAAGAGTTTTGGAAGATGGACCGTGGATGGCCACCTGGGAACCAGTGATCACCGTACGGTGTGGTCCGATATCAAAACTGTGACAGAAGCGAACTACACAAAGGTGAGGGTCCTCAACTTCAGGAGAACTGATTTTAAAAAGTTGGGGGAATGCCTGAAGGATGTCATGGTGGGGATGATTACTTGGGTGGAATGGAGAAAAAGTGGGCAAAAGTAAAAGCGGAGATAATGAGGGCAACAAACCTCAGTTTCAGGCAAGTAAGCTAAACAAGAAGAAAAAGAGACTGCAGTGGTTCTCAAAAGAGGTGGCGGGGAAGGTCAAGGCAAAAAAGTTAGCATTCAGGAGGTATAAGAAGACACAGAGGGAGGAGGATAGGACGGAGTATCAGGAGAAGCATAGGGAGACAGGGAAAGTAGTCAAGAGCGCAAAGGCACAAACAGAGGAGAAAACAGCACAAGCTATAAAAAATGGGGACAAGACATTTTTCAAGTAAGTAAGCAAAAAGAGAAAGACCAAAAGAAGGATCATAAGGCTGCAGAAGGAAGAGGGATTGTGTGGAAGGAGACCAGGAAAAAGCAGACATCCTGAACAAATACTTTTGTTCAGCATTCACAGAGGAAGGGGAAGGCGAGGGTCCATAGATAAGTGTCAGGGATATCGATGGTAGGGAGGTGGACAATAGTTCATTTACAGTGGAAAGGGTCCTAAAGGAACTCAAAAATTTGAAAGTGGGCAAGCCAATGGGGCCAGATGGGAAACATCCAAGGATATTAAGGGAGCTCTGAAAGATGCTAGTTGCATCTCTGACAGTCCTGTTCAACCACTCACTGGAGACAGGAGTGATACAGGGGGACTGGAGGAAAGCAGATGTAGTCCCACTTCAGAAAAGTGATAACAAAGAGGAGGCTGGCAATTACAAACCAGTCAGCCTGACTTCGATGGTGGGGAAATTAATGGAATCACTACTGAAGGAAAGGATTGTGGAATACCTTTAAATCAGTGGCTTACAAGATCCGAAGCAGCATGGATTTACCAGGGGGAGGTCACATCAAACAAATCTGATAAGATTTCTTTAACTGGGTGACCAGGGAAGTCAATCAGGGTGGAGCAGTGGATGTAGCCTACCTAGATTTCAGTAAGGCCTTTAACACCACTCCACACAGGAGACTCACAAATAAGCTGGGTAGCCTAGAAGTGGGTCCAAAGATGGTAAACTGGATAATAAATTGGTTGGCAGATAGCAGACAGAGGGTGGTGGTAAACGGAGTGCACTACGAGGAAGGGAGGGTGACCAGTGGGGTGCCACAAGGATTATTACTGGGACTGGTCCTCTTTAATGTTTTTATTAGTGACTTTGCAGAGGGACTAGAAGGGAAGGTATGGCTTTTTGTGGATGACACTAAGATCTGCAGGTTGACACTTGGTGGGGGGTGTGTGGAAAAAAATGAAAAAGGATCTAAGAAAGCTTGAGAAGTGGTCAAGAGTGTGGCAACTAAATCTGAATGCGAAGAAGTGCAAAATCATGCACTGGGGGTGTGGAAACCAATGGGCGGAGTTTAAAATGGGAGGGGAGTGGTACTGGCGACCACCAAAGAGCACAGAGACCGGGGGGTAATCATACCTGATGACCTAAAAGTGGCCAAACAGTGTGACAATGCACTTAGGAGAGCCAGTGGGATGCTAGGGTGCATAGGGAGGGCTATCACCAGCACAAAGAGGGAGGTGGTGATACCACTGTATTAAGGTCTCATTTAGAGTACTGTGTCCAGTTCTGGAGACCACATCTCAGGAAGGACATAGAATGATTTGAGGCACTTCAGTGGAGAGCAACTAAAATGTTGCAGGGTCTGCATCAAAAGCCCTATGAAGAGAGACTGAAAGACCTAAATATGTATACCCTGGAGGAAAGGAGGGAGAGGGGATATGATAAGAGACTTTCAAATACCTCAAGGGTATAAATAAGGTTCAAGAAGGAAGCCTTTTACAGAGTAAAAGATGCTCAAGAACAAGGGGTCATGCTATGAAGCTGGAGGGGGTAGACTCAGGGAAGACATAAGGAAGTACTTCTTCACAGAATGAGTGATGGATGCCTGGAACAGCCTCCCAGTGGAGGTGGTGGGGGAAAAAACTGTAATGGGATTCAAGAAGCATGGGATAGGCAACAGGAAACCTTAGTTGTAGGAAAGGGGAAGGTAAAGCTGGAGACCAAGTAAGGTCTGTGGTGTAACAGTACGTAGGGAAAATGGGCAGACTGGGTGGGCCAAGCAGTTCTTATCTGCCATCAGACTCTACACTTCTATGGACCTTTGTGCTAGAAACATTCATCTAAAACAAGTAGTTAAGCATTTAAGATCATCTCCTCTTAGTATGCCCACAGAGCACGCAGTTCAGTAGCCATGGGTCCTCAGAGGTTTCCTCTACAGGGGTTTCTTCCTCTCCTGCGAGCTACTGTTCACACTCTCCATGAGTTGGGGGAGGTAATCTCTCTTCTTTTTGGGCCTTTTTATTTCCTATCACTAGCAAGCTCTTCCGCAGAGGGTTGGAATTGAGAAAGACTGAAGTTAAGTGTACACAAGCACGATTCACAGTTCACAAAACACTGAATCGGAGGGCTTTGCCTGTGATTCAGTGTGGGGAAATAAACTCCTCCCACTACTCCAGTAAAAGTCACTCTCCCCCGCAATCTATGCTCATAGTGTTTCGAGCTCCAACCATCCTGGCCACCTTCTCCTTCTCTTGTACTCTTCTCACCCTTAGTGCTAGGCCTTTTTATTCCCTATCACTACCCAACTCCTCTACTGAGGGTTGGAACTGAGAAGGACCAAAGTTGAGTACATACAAGCACAATTCACTATTCGCCAAACACTGAATCGGAGGGCTTTGCCTGTGATTCAGTGGGGGAATAAACTCATCCCACTACTCCAATAAAAGCCAACCTTCCTGCAATCTACGCTCAGACCGTTTCGAGCTCCCACCACTCTCCCTGCCTCCTCCACCTCCAGCACGCTTCTCACCCTTGGTGCTGGGTCTTTCGTTCCCTATTGCTGCCCAGCTCCTCTACTGAGGGTGGGAACTGAGAAAGGCCAGTGTTAAGTACGTACAAGCACGAGTCACTATTCACCAAACACCAAATTTTGTATACATGGATTTTTCTCTCCTGGTCTGCTTCTGGCAGCCCCCTCTGCCCATAGCCCCGTCACCCACCATTGCTGGGACAACCCCACTACTGCTTACCTCCATGGGTGAGTGGGTCTCGGTACATGCTGCCAAGCCTGTGGGGTTGCAGGTGCCTTTGTGCAGCCGGTGGGGTTTTTCCTTCAGTTTTCTCCCTCCCAATCTGGGCTGAAGTGCGTGCCATGCCACGTATGTACAGAGTGAAAACATTGTACACATTAGCCCCTGCATCCAGCCTCAGAATTAGCAAGTACCTGCAATGCCAAACAGCCTCCATTGGGTGGCAGCCAAGCAGCAGTATGCACTATTCCCCCCTCTCCAAAGGAGGAGAGAGATCACTGGACGATCAATCCTCCTTCTCCCGGCTGGCTCCCAAGCGATCCTGAACCCAGGTTGCCAGCATAGTGGCAGGTGAGCCACTCAGCATCTCAGCCCTCTGTGCCACTGGGCTGGACTCAGGTACTGAAGGGTTAACAGTTCTTGTTCTCTTGCCAACACCCATCATGAAAAATGTAAACATTCTGGTACAGCGCCCTGTCATGTACCACCAGGAATATATGCTACCACCAATCTAATATATCCACAGTACGAAGCTGGGGCTGGATTTTCAGACCCCCCCTTCCAAAATCAACACAGGTGGGGAGGGGAGAACTGCCACATGTGAGGCTTCACTTGCAGAGCCACAGTTTTCCCCACATGCTTCATCTTTTCCGACCAGGAGCTGGTTTATGGCCAGCTCCCCAATTTATGGCAGCTTCAAGGCATTTGTTTCGGTACAACTGTGCTGAAATATTATACCTGGTCAGGTGGGACCAGGCATAACATCTCCCGTAGCTGCACAGGCTGAAAATACCAATGTCTGTAGGTGTGGAGAATTCGGTCTAGATCAGCTGGCTGCAGAGTGGGACTTTGTCCCTGTCAGGTTAAAAATCCAACCCCTAGTATGTAAAGTCACTGAGTAACTTCAATGAAGCAAAATGTTTAAAATTACTAGTGGTTGTCATGATTAATTTCAAAACTGGTAATAAAAACGGTTTTGAATATATCTAACAAAATTAAAAATACACCAGTGATTAAGGATTTCAGAAACACATTATACCAAACAAAGTATGAGGAGTATTTTTGCCAGCAAACATTGATGCTTTCAGGAAAGTCTTGGAATCAGCAGTTTTCATGAAACTGCTCATTTATTGTTTACAAACATGCACACGGATTCTGGCCCCGCCATGGTAGCTCCTACTGTACCATGTGGTCTTTCTGCTCACCTTCAGTATCACGTGCACGTAACCCAGCGCAGCCTCCCAGACTCCACCAGTTAGCACATCATATTCTGATGGACAGACTCTTGCACACACCTTTTATACACAATTACATAGACAATGACGAGAAAAAAAAGACCTGTCGGCCCATCCTGTCTGCCCATCCTACCAAAGTACACTGCACTGGGCCAAGTGGCCTTACCTCCCCTTTGTTTCTGCCCCACCACCTTTTTTCTAACCAACCCCATATGCCTGTCCCATGTCTGCTTACAACTGTTCGCTGATTTGGCCTGCAGAGGTGGCTGAATACCTTATTTTGAATATTCAGGCAAATAGTTTATTTTGATTTTATTTTATTTAAAATCTAGTACCCCAGAAAGGCACACTGGCTCGTTTCCAGGTGCGATCCAGGGAAAGGGAAAGACATGGTATAAACAAGAGCACAATATAGGAGAATACATAAACAGTAAACAAATCTACAACTCTGGGAAACTGTAACACATCTGTGCAATTTTTTATTGATTATTTACTTTTTGTTGACCAGGAAAGGAGGACTAGACAATGCTACCTATTTTCAGCCTCGCACCGGGGGAAACAGAGATGGATGCCAACTGAAATTGAACCAGATTAAGCTGCTGGTGATATTTTTAGTGAATGAAATTTAGAGAATTTTAAATATTTACACAGTAAGCCAAATACAACATTTGGGAAACGTATAAACAAAAAATACACGATTTAAGCAAAAAGAACACCACAGAATGGAAACAGATCACTAGGAGCATACAGGTAGGCTGTAACCCATTTTGGGACAGTAACTCAAACCAGTACAAGTGCAAGGGGAAGAGCAGTTAGAGGAGTCAAGTGAAAATTCTGATATACTACAGGTGGGGCAGTTCAGATAGCGAAGGAGACAGGTGAGCACTGAGAACATTGTGGGGTGGGGAAAAGTCTGAGGAGTCTTCTAAAAGAAAAGATAGATGGGGATAAGCGAATGTCAAAGGGGAGCTTGTTCCAGAGAAGGGGAAGACGACAGGAGACAGCAGACTGGCCAGAAACAGAATGGGGGTGGGGAATAGTGAAAGTGCGTGGGTCTCTGTGGTGAAGGGAGCAGTTGAAAGGTTTGCTTGAGATAGGTGGGAGAAAGGTGGTTGGGGGGGTGATGCAAACTAGAACTTGACAATGAGGGAAGCACAGTGAACCATCCTCCTGTGAGACAGTGGGGCTAGGGAAAGAGCAGAATAACACAGTGGTGAGTGAGGGGAGGGGCAGAGGTAGCAAAATGGCAGAAAATGTTAAGGAAAGTATCCCGTCTAGAGAGGGATGAGGCGGGGGTTGTGCAGTAGACCACATCAGCATAATCTAAGACATGCAGAATCATTTTTGTTACTAGCGCCCACTGAAATGGGAGAAGGAGACTGTCTTTTTGACAGTAGAGGACAGCGAGCTTTGGGCAGAGTTTAGAACAGATGGCATCAATTTAGGTAGTGAAGTCTAAGTGGTGTCCAGCCAGACCCCAAGGTATTTAAAAGTTGGGATCATCTCAAGGGGGGAGCCATCCAAATAACAGAAACCCGGGGTCAACTGGAGAGTAGGCAGTTTCTGTCTGGTGCTGAATGTCATGGTAATTTTTTTTTTCAGTATTTAGTTTAAGTTGGTTTGCCTGAAACCAAGTTTGCACTCTGCTGAAGTCGTGTTGGAGAGGGGACTGTATGTTGACTATTGAGGGACGGGAGGTAAAGAGGACAGTATTGTCAGCATGCATTGTGCATGTGGGAGGCGGTGCAGACAGAGGTAAGGTCGTTAATAAATTGGAAGAACAAGATAGGGCTGAGTATGGAGCCTTGCAGGACACCAGTTAGAATGGGAAGAAGGAAGGAAAGAATGTCACCAATTTGAACTGGGCAAATCGTCATATTCAAGGTCCCAAATATTCCAGTATTCGTATTTATTGCTCATGTACCTGCAGGAAAGAAAGAAAGAGAGAGAAAGAAAGAAAGAAAGAAAGAAAGAAAGAAAGAAAGAAAGAAAGAAAGAAAGAAAGAAAGAAAGAAAGAAAGAAAGAAAGAAAGAAAGAAAGAAAGAAAGAAACCAATGGTTGAAGGCAGCAGGGTATATATTAGCATAACATAAGCAAGGGAAGTGTATGGCTACTTGTGCGATGATAGTTTCCAGCAGCAGAAACT
This sequence comes from Neoceratodus forsteri, assembly GCA_016271365.2. Taxonomy (NCBI): domain Eukaryota; kingdom Metazoa; phylum Chordata; order Ceratodontiformes; family Ceratodontidae; genus Neoceratodus; species Neoceratodus forsteri. Next base: position 48,984,699 of record JADMNL010000031.1, on the reverse strand, counting down.
GGAAATTGCGTCTCGCTGATTAAAAAAACATGTACAGGTAATTTTAAAAAATCCCTTTATTGCCTAAAAGTGCTACTCAGGCATTTTGGCACCAGCTGGTGAAAGCTGGTAGTTTTCCTTTAATAAGTTGCTTAATATAAGTTAAAAAGTTAGTTTACAAAATAATATGACTCCCATATTCAGAGCTGGCCAGATGTGCGGGCAAAATGCTGCATTGTACATAAAACTTGGGCCGGCCAGCTCCATATTCAAACAGATTGCCCAATCCGAACAAACTGCACAAGCTATTTGAATATCAGACCCTGGTTGTGCAGCGCACAGCGGGGGGGTTGCCATGTTCCACACAGCACAACCAGGGTGCAGGGCGTACGAATGCTCGTGTGGGTACTGCGCGGCACACAATGGTGTGTGTCGCAGTACCCGTAGGTGATTTTCAGCCCAGATATGCCGATGAGCCCATTGGGCATGCATGTCACAATGGGGCCATTTGCAGGCTCATTATGGGCTCATTTGCATGTGTGTGCCACCGTGGAGTGCACTGGGCCAGTCCTCCCCACCCACCCCTGATCCGCATTCATATATACATATCCGATCCCAGTTTCCCTGGTAGTCTAGTTGTTCTGCCAACCAGCTCCAATCACATATATAAAAGAACAAAAACCCCAATCCCAATTTCCCTGGTAGTCTAGTGGTTGCCCCTTCCCCAGCCCCAATCCATATAATAATTGAAACATCCCCAGTCCCTGGTAGTCAAATGGCTCCCCACCTCCCACCCCGTTAGGCAGTGACCCTCCCCCCAACCCGAACAGAGCTGGTGACTGGCACAGCACACCCACACCACCATGGCCAGTCACTGACTGAATTGCACAGGAGCATGTACAGTATACAGTACATGCCCACTGGTTGGTTTAAAAGCAATAAATTTGGCACAAGGTGGCTGCACTCAAAAGATTTGATGCAAGTGACATCTCTTGCCAAAGTCTGCGGCAATCCCGATTTTCAAACGCAGGCTGCATTGAAATTGGAAAGCCACCCTGCGCCACCCTTGTAGCAGAAGTGCCATTGCGTCAGGTCACAAAGGGGACTGAGACATGGTGGGGCTGCACTATCCCCTTATTTGGGATTATAGAAGCCCGCTGTGATCGCAAAAGGGGGCCGAGTTTAGACTAGCCAACAGCAGGTCTAAGGGCCCTGTGCCGTTGCCTTGGTGGGCGGCGACTGAAGGGGCATGGAAGGTGGGAAGTGGGGGCAGAGGAAGCAGTGGGGGTGCTACAGGGAGCGATGGGGGCACAGCGGCAGTGTAACGATTCTGAGGTGGCACCCGATGGAGATGCCATGCTCCGTGGGACAGCGGCAATCGGTCTGGGTAGAGGGAGATCACCACAGATGGCCCGTGACCCATGCCCCAGGTTGCAGCAGCCCTGGCACCTGTCCCAGAGGAGCCACAGTCCCCTACATGTGGCAGGTGGCCATGGCTGCAGATTATGGGGTGTAGTTGGTGGCCAGGTATGTTCCCCGGACACTGCAACATTCCCTGGTACACAGCCCACCCACATGATGGCAGGCTGAGGCCCAACTACACTGCCGGGGACTGTGGCTCCACTGAGCAGGTGCCAGGGCTGTTGCCTCCTGGGATTCAGGCTGTGGTCCATCTGTGCCAACCCCCTCTACCCGGGTTGATTGGCTTTGTCCCACAGAGCATGACACTTCTGCTGGGTGCCACCTCAGAACCCTCTCACTGTCGTTGTACCCCCGTCGCCTCCTGTGGCACCCCCACTGCTCCCTCTGCATACGGTCCCCATCTTCCAGGCATGTTAACTTCCCCACCTTTGTAGACCCTCTAAGGTTGTGCTGGGCGGGGAAGAGGTTGACAGGACCCTCTGTCAACCCCCTCAGGTGCACCAAATGTTTGGCACAACCCTGCAGCTGTGGTAGCTCTTAGGACTTTGGCACAGGAACCCCCTGGTTTTCTGAATAGTGTGCAGGGTCCCTGATGCACCCACAGTTTGCAGCGGCCATAGTTCAGTGCACCTTGTGCGGTATAAGGGCTGATAGAATTCAAGTCTGTCACTGCGTGTGGGAATAAACTTCAGACGAGGCAAATTTACAGGTTTAACACACCATGGTGTGATATTTATTTTTCAAAGGTTAGAAAAATAATAAATGAAACTGCAAAGAAAATCACTACTTAACATCAGTAGTTTCTCCCATAATACAGTGCTGGATCTTAGAGCTCCTAAGACCCTTCTCATCTGCATTCAACAGCTGTCTACAGTAGCAGTAGAACCTCTCTCCTCTCTCTCTCAGAGTTGAGAACACTGGGCTGAACTGAAGTAAACTCTGTGCAAACGTTTTTATATATTTTTGGTAGGGACACCTGACTGAGCCATTACATGTCTGGACATGTTTCAAAACCAAGGTAGGGGGGGATTGTGTCAGGGGATTTCCTGGTTCAGTTAAAGGTACAGTGTATATATCCACAGATATTGACTTTATAGCTCTGATCTACAATGACTAAGCACTTTTATAAAGCATACCATTCAGCCTCCTACATAGAACCTTATACAGTAACAGGTTTATAGTGTGAATTTATGAAAATTCCTTAAGGATTTCTTATAACTGTACTAATAATAATGATATCATTATTGTTTTATATGACTTCTGAATCCTTTTTCTTTAAAAAGGCTTTACTAACTGTATACATTCCTATTAAAAATAGCCTTCATGTTTTTTAAACACAAAATGTACTTGTGTACTTTACACAACACCTTTCCGGGTGTTTGGCATCATTCCAGGGACTGGATGGATGGAAATGGAAATAGAATGAAGAGAGAGAACTAGTAGGAAGTTTAGTAAGGATAGTAAAGAGATACGCTAGGTGGCCAACCTAGAGTGGGGAAGAGGAGAAGAAAAGCAAAGAGAAAAGCGTTAACTGTTGTGCAACAGAAGTTTTGGAAGCTAGGAAATAAGGAGATAGAAAAGTGGTCCATCAGTCACAGCCGAGGGTGTAGCCTAACTCCGCCATAAAGCCCATGTATTTCTGTTAATAAATCATGGATTATTCATCAAAATGCCTAGATTATTCAGGAGTATGAAAAGCTAAGTAGGTTGACTAAAGTACAGTTAAGAAGGCAGTTGTTTTCCAAGCACCCTGGACTAAGGTATTCTATGCAATTCTGACCCCCAACTTTTTGGTACACTCCTCCACCACTGATGAATAGTGCATTATTTATGGCATTTGGGAAAACCTATTCATCCCTCACACCCCCTAGTGACTGCTCAGAGCTCCTACACCACTGAGTGCCGTAAATCCTGCTGGGAGAGACTGGGACAACAGCAGCTGTGAGCTCCTCCACAGTCAGTACTCATACATCACTGAATACAGTGAGTCCTGTTTGAAGAGGTTGGCACTGCAGTAAATAAATATTTTCCACAGTCAGAGCTACTGCAACATTGCAAGCAGTGAGTCCTACTGGGGATATGTTGGGGTTGGAGTAGCTGTGCGCTCCCACACAGTCAGTACTCCTACACCAATACAAGCAGTGAGTTCTACTGGTGATAGGTTGTGGGGCTGGTGTAGCTGTGAACTCCCACACAGTCAGTACTCCTACACCAATACATGCAGTGAGTTCTACTGGGGATAGGTTGGGGTTGGAGTAACTGTGAGCTCCGACACAGTCAGTACTCCTACACCAATACATGCAGTGAGTTCTACTGGGAATAGCTTGTGGGGCTGGTGTAGCTGTGAGCTCCCACACAGTCAGTACTCCTACATCACTGAATACAGTGAGTCCTGTTTGAAGAGGTTGGCACTGCAGTAAATAAATATTTTCCACAGTCAGAGCTACTGCAACATTGCAAGCAGTAAGTCCTATTGTGGATATGCTGGGTTTGGAGTAGCTGTGAGCTCCCACACAGTCAGTACTCCTACACCAATACATGCAGTGAGTTCTACTGGTGATAGGTTGTGGGGCTGGTGTAGCTGTGAGTTCCCACACAGTCAGTACTCCTACACCAATACAGGCAGTGAGTTCTACTGGTGAAAGGTTGAGGGGCTGGTGTAGCTGTGAACTCCCACACAGTCAGTACTCCTACATCAATACATGCAGAGAGTTCTACTGGGGATAGGTTGGGGTTGGAGTAACTGTGAGCTCCGACACAGTCAGTACTCCTACACCAATACATGCAGTGAGTTCTACTGGGGATAGGTTGGGGTTGGGGCAGCTGTGAGCTCCCATACAGTCAGTACTCCTACACCAATACATGCAGTGAGTTCTACTGGGGAAAGGTTGTGGGGCTGGTGTAGCTGTGAGCTCCCACACAGTCAGTACTCCTACACCAATACATGCAGTGAGTTCTACTGGGGATAGGTTGGGGTTGGGGCAGTTGTGAGCTCCCTCACAGTCAGTACTCCTACACCAATACATGCAGTGAGTTCTACTGGGGATATGCTGGGGTTGGAGTAGCTGTGAGCTCCCACACAGTCAGTACTCCTACACCAATACATGCAGTAAGTTCTACTGGGGACAGGTTGTGGGGCTGGTGTAGCTGTGAGCTCCCACACAGTCAGTACTCCTCCACCAGTACATGCAGTGAGTTCCACTGGGGACAGGTTGGGGTTGGGGCAGCTGTGAGCTCCCACACAGTCAGTACTTCTACACCAATACATGCAGTGAGTTCTACTGGGGATAGGTTGGGGTTGGGGCAGCTGTGAGCTCCCACACAGTCAGTACTCCTACACCAATACATGCAGTGAGTTCTACTGGGGATAGGTTAGGGTTGGTGTAGCTGTGAGCTCCCACACAGTCAGTACTCCTACACCAATACATGCAGTGAGTGCTACTGGGACAGCAGGAGCTCAGATCTCCCCCATAGCTCTTCTAAGCCACTGTCTGTACTGAGCCCTACTGAGAAAAGCTGGGACTGCAGTAGCTGTGAGCTCCCCCTCAGTCAGTGCACGCTCCTACACCATTGGCAGCAGGGAGAGGTTTGGGCTGGAGTAGCTCTGAGCTCCCTCACAGTATGTGACATTACACTACTGCCTGAAGGGAGAGACTGGGAATGCAGTAGTGTTCCCCACAGTCAGTGCTCCTACACCGTTGCCACAGTGACCTCTGCTGAGAGTGACTAGGAATGGAATAGATACAACCCCCCCCCCATCAGTGCTCCTACACCACTGCCGCAGCGAGTCCTACTGGGAGACACTAGTACTGCAATAGCTGCGAGTTCCCCCTCAGCCCATGATCCTAGAATGTTGCCTGCATTAACTGGAGAGCTGCGGAGAGATCCTGTGATGCCCCCCCACCACTACCACCATATACATTGTTCAAGTTCAGATTTATTTTATAATGTCATTTATTAAAACACAGGAGAAACTGACGATGCTGCTTCTAACACTGGTTAAACAGACTGGCCTGTACTGTTGCTAACAGTTTAATTGGACATGGCTTTTCCTTTCAGCTCTGTGAACCTAGAGGCACTATGAATACAGAGCAGGAGCTTAACCACTTCCCCCTCCTGCTGCCAGTCAAACAACAGCTTAGTGATCAAAACAAAAGTCACAGATTAACTGGGTGAGATATAGTTCCCTGCTTGACAGTGCTTTGAAAATCTGAACAACTCTATGCTCCCACTGCCCCCGTCTGCCTGCCACCCAGTGACTTCAGAAGGATTTCCGAAAGCATGAAATTGGAACATATTTTTCCCTTCTACGCATGGCGTTTTTGCATTATCCACATAAGGGGATTTACTTTTAATAGATTAGCTACCAAAAAGGAAGGAAACCCTCTTAATTGAGTAATCCCATTTTCAAAAACAACAAAGTTCCACCTCGCACATTGGCACTGTACCGTGGCACCAAATGCTTGTCTTTAAGAAAAACTAGGGAAAATGTAGGAAGTGCAGTAGCTGCTTCAGAAATGCCCAATTACAGCTTTTAGCAGTATTACACATTTTTTCAATACCTTTTACATATGTTATTTTAACTTTGAATACCTGCACCGACTGTCCTTGTGGGAGATTTGCCCGTGGCCATCTTGCATACACCTGGTGACTTCCTGTGCGCAGGTTATGCTAATGAGGGCTACCAATGCAGTCAGTTGGTTGCCCTCCTCAGCATAACTCACACACAGGAAGCTGTTGGGTGTATGCAAGATGGCCACTGGCAAATCTCCCACAAGGACAGTCGGCACAGGTATTCAAAGTTAAAATAACATATGTAAAAGGAACTGAAAAATGTGAAATACTGTTAAAAACAGTAATCGGGTGTTTCTAAAGCAGCTGCTGCAGTTTATACACTATCCATAGTTTTCCTTTAAGCAAACCCTAAAAACGGGCCCTCACACCAGTGTAGCCACTCAGCTATCAAATAAATAAACAAACAGATCTCAGATGGGTGCAAATCAGCTGGAAAATAGAACTTACACTAACCCATACTTATATAAGCCTTCAGACCTAGGAGAGACGGTTTCTCAATAGGAGCAATCACAGAAACATAGAAACACAGAAAAGTAGACTGTGATGGCAGATAAGGACCACCTGGCCCACCTAGTCTGTCCGTTTCCCTATCTTCCTAAAACAGTAGCTCTTAACTGACCTGCAGCTTATCTTCTCTTTCCGACCCCGTAGGGTTGCCTTCTGCCTATCCCATGCATTTCTGAATTCACCTATCATTTTGCATAATGTCAACAATGATTCTTTACATTTTCTGCATTTAAAATTTGCATTGGTTTTTAATAAATATGGAAATGCATACTGACACAGAAGCTAATCTGAATTCACATAATACAATCATTTTAAACATCTGGGATAGTAATATGTTCCGAGACTACCTATATGCTGGGGGGTAGTTATGGCATACATACTGCCCATATGTGAGCATACATCTTTCCATGTAACTTAGTTCTGACCTAAAATGAAGAGAATTTTATGCTTTATACGTGTTTTCCAACACATATGTAATGGTTCTATAGATAATGGTTATATCCTCTAAAAAGGCAGTGAGTTTAATCAGCAGCACTTTGTAAAGAAACACAGAGAGGGTCCCTTCTCCATAATTTACTACCCCACTTCTGTAACTGTCTTTGTTCCCTGACCCTTGTGTTTCCCTCCCTCCTCAGTGTTGCTTTGCCCCTTACCCCTCCCCCCAGCTGTGAGCAGTTTGCTTATACCCAGGTCCCCTGGTCTGTGCAGTCTCTGAACTGCTCCTCTTCACCGATTAACATTTGGTAATGCTTAGCTCCTGCACCTGCTTTAATGCACTGGCACTCATAACTCCAGCATCTGCCCAGGCTTGGGGGTATTATTCTGTTCCTTCTGGAGCTGCTCCCAGTGCTAATATTGCACTTGTACTGTAATAAATAGGGGATATGCAGTGGAAACGAGTGGAATACATGATTTATCTGCACAAGAGCAGTTTGACCTCTGGTAACCTCACGAGTGACGTAAACCACAAGTTAGGTATCCGAGGTTAAACTGCTCGAGTGCAGATAAATCATGTATTCCACTCATTTTCCATTGCATATCTGATTTATGCAATAGGAAAGAAGGTTTTTCTGATGCTTTTTTATTTATTTATTTATTTTTTAAACATTTGAGTTTTATTTCTTATAAAAGGAGTGGGATTATTTTGTGTATTCCTCCTCAAGATTGGGCTGGTTTGTATGGTCCCTGATATGGCTGTGTGCAGGCGACGTCCCTACATTAAATGCAAGGTTTTTATTCGTTGCTTTTTGGATACGGGTAGGCCGGAGACTTTTAAAAACATGGAGGCTGCTGTTATCGCTTAGCGAATTGGAGAGAGTTGTTTTCTTTTTTTTTTCTCTATGTTTCTGTGGGTTTTTTTATATACATTATATATAGGAAATAATTCATCTCTTTGATCCTGCTTTTTTCCACTTTTTTTATGGGACTGATAAGGTGTTGATTTGGGAACAGGCCAGTGGGACTGGGATCATGGACTGCTAGCTGCGATTCGTGGCAAGAAAAATGTTTTTTATCATGCAGTCCTATGGGTTGGGTGAGGCCAGAGGAGGAAAAAAATGCAGGCTTGTTTTAAATTCAGTGAAGTTTTGTGAATGAGTCAGTGTCTCCGATGACAGGTGGTAAGGCGGTCATGGGGATAGGGAATGAGAATGCGGTAGCAGACGGTGATTGTTAAAGAGAGCGGACTGTGAGAGCCTGGGGGGACCTGAAAGCACTCCCTTTTCTTGTGGTGGCTGTGCCCAGTTATATTTTGGATGTAGAGTCACTTCTGAGCTTTTTTATTTTAATATGAAGGACTGTCAGGGGACTGGATGTAGATGGTTGGGTGACCGCCAACTGGGAAGTGTGTACAGAGGCTCTTTGATGTGATAATGTAATGGGGGCGGGCAAGGAAACCATCGGAAGAAAGAAAAAAAATAAAATGAAGAGTCTGGAACTGTGGCAAGGGTGCAGATTCTGTGTGTGTGTTGGAAAATTACATGCTGGTGCTTTTAGAGGGTATTCTTTCTGGCAAGGTGGATGGAGTGTACAATCCGAAGCGTACATAGAAAATGAAAGCGACAGTGAGTGATCTAGCTCCAGCAGGAGGGGGTTATAAATGGTGGTAAATTGATGGCAAGGTGATGGATAAATCTTAGAACCACCATTTATTCAACACCAGTGAGAATAAATGGATTTATTTCACTGATTTGGAGTCCTATCCTACTGCATAAACATTGTTTTACATCTTTATTTTGTGTTTGATCTATCTATACATAGCGACTGCACAGCTGTTATATGTGTGTGTGTGTGTGTGTGTGTGTGTGTGTGTGTGTGTGTGTGTTGTTGTGTATATATATATATATATATATATATATATATATTTCCATATAGGTGTTTTTGCTCCCAGCCAGGCTGGGCAGCTGCATCAGCCCATCCCACAGTCATCGACCATCTTGAGTCTCCCACTGACTCAGAGACCCAATGGGCCGTTGTTGCTCAGGGAGGGTTTCATGGAGCCCAACCTCCATTTTTTCTACCCAATTTTCTTCCCTTCTGTCCCCAGAGCTCTAGTGCAAGGACATGGGTGTGCATGGAGGTGCACACATATGCCTTGGCCTGAACGGCCCCAACCTCACCACCCAGCTCCCCCCAAGACACCCACAGTACCACCATACCTGCACATGGTGAATAGTCAAAGGCTGGGAAGGTAACCTCCCAGCTCCAGGTGAGGAGAGCTGCCTAGTGGCCGTTCAATCCTCACCCAGCCCTCACCCCCCCCAAGCCAATCCTCAGCAACCCATGCTCGAGCCCGAACACAGGTCGCTGGAGTGGCAGAAGGTAAGGCACCAGAGACTCAGCCGTCCATGCCACTTAGCTGGCCTCCGCTGTTATGTATTTCAAAGAGCACCTTTCTCAGTGCTGCACAGAAATAAAAGGAAGCTCCCTAACTTCTGCACAAGCTCCTCTGTACTAAAAACAACTTTTGTGATTACCCTCCGTAGGGAAGGGACAGTACATAGACCCCAAAGGGCTAGCAGTGTGATAGCTTTCCACCTCCCTGTTGCTCTGATACTTAATGACACGGCAATAGAGAGAGGGCAGGGGCGCGCTCCCGTGACGTGCATGAAGCATGATATTAAAGCACAGATTTTGGCCATTTAAGTAGCCATGTGATAAAATCAAAGCCAGGGTTCAACTAACAAGAGTCTTGTTAGTTGAACTCTGGCTCAGACTTTACCAAATGGCCACTTAAATGGCCAAAAACTATGCTTTAAAATCATGCTCCATACACTTCAAGGGAGTGCACCCCCATGCTCTCCCTATTGCCGTGCCATAAAATGTGGCATAGCCAGCTACAGGGAAGTGGAATGGGATTGTGCTGCTAGCCCCTTGGGGGCCATTTATGATCCCTTCCCTCCTCTTGTGAGCATAATAACAAAAGCTGTTTTTGATACTGAGGAGCTCCCGCGGAGGTAAGGGAACTTCCTATTATTTTTTTTTTGAGGGGGGGAGTTTGGAAATTACCAGGAATGGTTCTCTTTAACACTATTTTTATTGTAATATATAGGCTGCTGTGTGAGAGCCCATACACAACAATGTTATTCTTATACCAAGTGGTTACCAAGATGACAAGGACCTCGAGAGAAAAGCTTGAGATGTTACTCTGTCATCATGGAAACCACCAGGTTTAAGAATAGCACTGTTGTGTATCTGGGCTCTCATTCACATCCCCCCCAATTTTTTTTTATATATATATTTTATTAGTTTTTCCCCATTTTTCATACCCCAGATGCGGGACCCCAGCAGACAAGTATGTGCGATGCAAGGGCAGCAGCTCACCCTTCCGCCTCCACCCCTGGGATTCACCGTCACCCCCACTCTGCCTATGCTTCCCACCACACACCCACAGCTGGTGGGAGCAGAATTACGGGGGAGTGGACAACCACCCCCAGCTCTATCTCGCTCCAACCCTTCCCCTTCCGTGCCAGCTCCCCAGCAACTTATGTCTTGTTGTTAAAGGAGTCAGTCACTGCTGTCCGCCATCTGCACTTTACAGCCAACCATCTCACGCGCGACACTTAAAAGGCCAACTGTCCTATGAACAGCACTGCTGGGGACACTAGTATTGTAACATAGGTACTACAGCAGAACAAAAAGTCATTCTACTGTAGTAGCTACATCACTACTGCAGCAGAACGACTCTTTCAGGCATTTGGATCGTCATACATAACAGCGTTCCACCACACACTATATATTTTTATTGTGTTTTATTTCCTTTCACTGTTGCTCCTTTATTGTGTTATCTTCACTTGTGCATTCTTGTATTATTTACGCCCTATCCCCCTTCCCCCAGGATGCTTCTGGAAATAAACTGTTACCAGCTCAGTATATCTTTCCTGGTAAAATTTTTGAAATAAATAACAGAATAAATAGACCGAGTCTGTCAGGCCCACTATCCGTAAGGCGTATCTGCTAATGAGAATCTTTTGTCACTGAGAGTACACTGGGCTGCGTGTTTTTTTTTTTTTGTTTTTTTTTGTTAATCGTAAGTGAAATTTTCGGGTACAGACAACACTTTATGTGCAATACACACTATACAATCAGTGGCCAAGAAAAGGAACAAACAAACACCTTTTCCTGATGGGCTACAGACTGGCCTGTTGCATAGTTTTAATACGAGGCTGTACGCCCCCACAACCCTAGGCATGGCCATTTTCTAACTGCTGTAATCGGAGTTACTGGGCAGCAGCTGAGGCAGTTTGCAGCCGGAGGAGTATTAACTATGATTCGATAAGGTTTCCAGCATTTGACAACATTAACAAATTTATTTATAAAATGGGTTTCAGAATACTTCAAAATCCTAGCAAATTCATTGGTCCAAGCACATCACCTGACCACTCATTAAACTCTGGTATATGCACAGTTTCGTACCTAATCTACCCAGTCTACCCAGCAACAACCTACTAAATGAAAATAGAACCTTTTCCCATTAAAATAAAAAATGTTTCTACTTTTTAAATACAAAATCATATAAAAGGGCATTTGTTGCATCAAAAAAATAATGCACTTCCCAGGTTCATTCAAAGGGACTTAGCCTTTGTTACCAAACTCACATATTCTGCTTGCAACACCCTGATGACTGAAAAATACAATATTTTTCTGTAAAACAAACAAAGCACAAAAAATTCCATTTTACAAGTGCAATAACCCACTCCAGGGCATGGGTTTCTGGAGAATTAATGCATTTCCCAGTTGCGTTGAAAGCACTCGGCCACTGGCCTTGTGCCTTCCAATTCAACCAGGGCATGCATTAATTCTGTAGAAACCCATGCCTTGTTGTGGGTTACTGCTCACATGACAATTATACTACGCTGGACCCAGGCAATAGCTGTACTACTGTTTTATTTATGAGCGCAGGTTGTTAACCATCCCTCCCTTGGTCCAGCACTCTGGCTGCTGCCACTTAAAAATTACTTACTAAGACTGTTTATTGCATAAGTAACCCCCAGGTGGGACTATCCCAAGGGCTGCTACCCCTGCCAGTGTAACTGCTAGCAAGTTAAGGGGCCCTAGGCCCAATGGCAGATGCCTCCACCCAGAGGTCGGGGTTAAGACAGTCTGGTATGACTTGGCCACAGCCCTCTGGGTCACTGCAACCCCCTATCTTCCCACTAGTGGCCCACACAAGTTAATAACAGTACCTTCGCAATATACACTTACCCCCAGGATTGGTTCGATCAGCTTAACTCTGGGGACCCCCTGTAAAGTAAGATGCAGTAATACAATTGCCATTGTACAGTATTTCAACACAGACATGCAGTTTAGGCAGTGTAACTTTGCAAAACAACCAAATCTGATTTATTTAGGGGAGAGTAACAAGAACGGGGAAATAAAGTTAATTGATTCAATCACACTAATATTCGGAGCACTGTGTACAGGGCCAAAGTCCCTACAAGTCACTGTCACTGGGTACCCAGGAAAGAGGGGGCTAGCCAAGATCAGTGCAGCTGGTTGGGGCCCTGAGGATGAAAACAGTTGCACAATACCCAATTTGTAATCTGGAGCTGGTAGGCTCAGTTCGTGTAGCAAGAGAAGAAAACAGATGAAACACTTGCAACTCAATGGATCAGCTTGCAGGGAGCTACCCTGATATTTACTCATGACTCTTGTGGCAGAACACCTTTCACACCGCAGGGCGACACAGGCCAGTGAGCAGAACACTCCCCACACATCTATATGTAAAAGAAGGTTACCATACCAAGCAGCTGCTTTCATATCCCGACCGCACTTACTGCCAACCCGGGAAGTCACAGTGCAGCTTCACTTCTCCTGACAGACCGGGCATGATGAAGCAGATTTTTCAGTCTCCTACAGGGTAAGCCTGGTTGCTGGCTGCTAGCTGCACAGCCTCTTCTGTTCCTTGTACACAGCAGATTCAGTCTGAATCACCATGGCGAATGAGCCGCCCGACTTTTGGCCTCCATATGAGCTTCCCGCGGGAAACTCAGCAGCGCAGAAGCCCGGAACTCCTTCCTCACTCACGGTAACAACGACTCTCTCTTCTCAGCCCTTGGGCAGGGAATCGCACTCGGGCGCTACCCGATCCAAATGGAGGGCTTCAGATGCCAGTCACTCACACTTTCCCATATTGGTGCGAAAATGCGCCACACTCTAGAACTTCACTTCCCAGAATCACTGGCCATACTCCCCATTGGCAGTCGGCTCCCGAGAGATTCCTAATCCTGGTTGCCTGCTCAATACTCCATTTTAAGCACCCCTTCCTCCTGATTGGATGCAAGCAGCAGTTCCGATCCAAAATGGAGGGGCAAAGCACACAAAGTCCCAGCTGCTAGAAAAGCAGGTTAGACAAAGTACATTTCCATTACCACTGTAAAATATTTCGAGCCAACAACTATATCCCTGGGAAGTACTCGCTTTGCCTGCTTAGCGACGGCAAGAAAGAAGCACCTTGTCAGCGTCTCGAGTGGGACTCAATCAGGAGAACACATGGTCCCCCATGCAAACTAATTAGGTCTGCGAGCTGACAACTCTTAAAGAGACAGTACTAGAGGCTTTAAAAAGCACTCACTTTTAAACGGCTTAATGGCCGAACACCATCCAATCTGGGGTCATTAGACAAGTTACTAGGGGACTTTTAGGAACCCCCCCATTTGCAGGGGAGGTTACACCTAGGTTATTACTAGTAAGTTTTTGCTGACTGAGAAAGGAGTGATAGGCAAGTCTACCTATTTTCAGCCATGTTCTGGGGGAACTACCCCTCATCCTGCACTGCAGTGTCAGTTTGAGGATTTGTCCCATGTTCCTGGTGTGAAGCTAGAACCCACAACCTTCTAATCTTCTGGCCTCAGAGGTAAGAGTGTAACCTGCTGAGCAGCTGGCACGGACAGTTGCATGCAGCTTAACTAATTAAAAGGACACTGTCAGCTTTTCTGTCATTTTGATAAGTACACTGTAGCATGTGTCCTATTGGCACGGATAACCCAACAAATGCCTTCTTGCAGGGGGGTGTGGCCAGCAGCCATCCTGTGTAGACGTGCTTGGCTGGATCTCTAGTGCATGCAATTGAAATCCTGCAGCATCAGCATCAAATGTGGCATACTTTTCACATCTACACTCACAGACTGGTAGCCAAGACGTCTTATCCACTGTGCCACAGAAAACCAGAGAAAAGCTGAAAGCAGAAGTCCAAAGGAATGGCAGCCTGGGCCTAGTGGAACTGGGAAAGCAGTGGCCTCAAGCTTACCAGAAGATGTTTCAGGTGAACCCTCTAACAGAGACCTCTTGAAAGCAATCCATGCTTTCAAAAACCAAGCCTTTGATATTGACCAAAAGCTAATGTAACCCCTAGATGGCGCTATCCCAGGGGCTACTACCCCTGCCTGATTTGCCACTAACAGGTTGAGGGGCCTGGATCCGATGGCGGGTGCCTCCAACCAGAGGTCAGGGTTTGCAATAGTTAAACTTACTTGGTCACAGCCCTCTGGGACACTGCAACCCCCCTTTCCTTCCCACTACTGGCCCACACAGAATATCAGAATTACCTTCACAGTATACACTTACCCCCCAGGACTGGTTCAGGCACTGGGACCCCCTGTAAAATAAGAAGATACAGTGCAACAATCACAGTGCAATATTTTAACATAGACAAATACCTCAGGCAATATAACTTTGCTGAAACAAGCAGCTCTGATTTATTTAGGGTGATATAACAATGACAGGGGGAAATCAGGTTAATTAGCTTATCACTTTACTCATCTACCTATGGCTCTGTGCACAGGCCTATCCCTACCAGTTACTGTCCCTGGGTACTCAAGCCCTAGTGGCTAGTCCAAACTGTGGTAGCTGGTAGGGGCCCTTTCACACAGAGAAAAGAAAAATTAGTTAAACAGTCAACAGTACAGTAATTCCATTTGGATTCAATGTGGCAATTCAACAGGGAGGCGACCCTGAATTGGTACTCACGACCTCCAAACAAGATAGGGTCCTTCAACGTCAGCAGGGCTACTCTTGAGCTCCACGAGACTCCTCACACATTTATATGACAAACTGCAACAGGCAAAAGTCCTTTAATGGCAGCAGGATTCACTTGAGCTACACAAGCCTCCTCACACATTTATATGGTAAACAGTAACAGGCAAAAGTCCTTTAAAAAACAGCAGGATTCACCCGGGATAACACAAAGCAGATTCAGTTCCTGACAGACCGAGCGCAATTCAGCAATTTCTCCAGTCTTCTACAGGGTGAGTCTGGTTTCTACTCTTCAGATCTCCTTTGATTCTCTTCACAGGACGGATTCAGTCCTAACAGGCAGTTACACAAGCAGCAGCCCGGAACTCGGGGCCTTACACGCGTTTCCCGACTAAAACTGCACACCGAAAAAGCACAGGGCTCCTTCCCTCTTCACTGCCAGAGCTCAACTGAAACTCCAGCAGACAAAACCGGGCACTTCCTTTGAGTTCCTCCCAGTTCTTGGCTGGATTGGCTGTCACTCACAATAGACTGCCCCTGTTGGTCCAAAAAGGCGCCGAAGTCCAAACTACATCTCCCAGAGTCACTACCCATACAATCCTCTTGTGGCTGGCTCAGATTACGAGTCCAAGTTCTGATTCGTCCAAGGCACCATTTTAGAGCTACCTTAACCCACACTGATTGGTCCAGTTCAGCAGTTCAAAACTAGAATGGGGAACTAGGCAAACACAGTTCTGACTGCAAACAAAGCAGGTTAGACAAACTGTATTTTCATTATTACTCTAAATGATTTCTGGCAAACAGTTACATCTTTCAGATAGGTTCCCTTTGCACTCCTAGTGACTGCAAAAATGGAGTGAATTGGCAGCAGCTCGAGTGGTACTCAAGCAGAGAAACACACAGTCTCCCCCATACAAACTAATGATGTCTGCAAGCAGACAGCTCTTAAAGAGACAGTACCAGAGGCTCTAAAAACACTCACAGATAAATGGCTTAAACGCCAAACACCATTTAGGCTTGTAGCATTCAAGCAAGCTCCTGGAAGTCTTTTGGGAACCCCCATTTGCAGGGGGGTTACACCCTTCCTGGCCTGGGAAAGCTTGACGTCCGCATCAAGCAAATACCCCATAAGTTTCAACTGCAACCATATACATTTGCATTAGGCTCACACATGTAATCATCAGTCAATATATCATTTTACCAAGAACACATTTCTGAAACATTGCAGTACGTCACTCTTTACACAGTATTACACACACATTGTACCATAACTCAAGTTATTACCTCTTGTACATGAAACCTGAAGAGAGGGGCCCTTCCTATCAGTTACCTTGGGGCTGGACGGGGCAAGGGCACCATACTTAGAGGGCAACACAAGTAACTTGGAGTTAGCACTGACGCTCAGTTTGGGCAATGAGCTCGGGGACACATACACTCCTTTATGGACAACATTGAGAGGCAAGTCCACAGGCCTCCTAAGGGAATCATAACTGAGGTGCACCACAGGCTTTACAGCTCGACCAGTCTTTCTAGGGGGAACTGTTACAGTCTCTGCACTCTGAGCCTCATTTTCAGCATTGTCCTCACTTGTCAGGAGTCTCCATGGGGGTAGAGAGGCTAGAACTTGGGGCACTTTCAGCTCCAGGAGTTACAGTTTCTGAGTCCACAACATTTGGCTCACATGGAGAGCTTGGACACTGGCAGTGGACTGTCAGGGCACTCAAAATACTCTTCTTGTTCTGGTGTATCACCAGTCTGCCCTAATCCATCATTTTCCTTCCCTGAAAGCTCAAACAGTTCAACCATGCACAATGATTCCATTTCATCTGATCTGATGCTTTGCACTTCACTTTCTGGGAGCACTGGCTCCAGGGACGAAGCTGGGGGCTTAGACAGTCCAGAAGGCCCAGCTTCGTCTCCAGTATTGACTACGGGATTGCCCCAAAACAATTGACTCAGTTCGTAAGAAGGATAGTATTCAAAGTCACTCTCACTTTCTTCTGATATGGACCGACAGTCATGCTCAACTGGGACTTTTGGAGGGGAACACTTTAACTCTGCTTCTGGAGGTCCAGACTTTCTTGATCTTTTCTTAGCAGCAGCTCTAGTCACTGGTCCAGAGGGGGCATCTTCTGGGGGCTCAGATTCAATCAAGATTTGTCCAATGGGCAGTAAATGATTTCTATGCATTGTTTTTACATCTTTTGAATTATTCTCAGGCCTCACTTTGTACACTGGCAGATCATCTTAGTTTGCCCACTACAATGTGAGGGAGATGGTGCCATCTGTCAGCAATCTTGTGTTTGCCATGCAGTCCCAGATTTCTTAGCAATACCCGATCTCCTCCTGGAGTTCCTGTGCTTTCACCTTTTATCATACCTTTCTTTGTTGGCCAGATTTCTTTTGGCAGCCATGGTTTGAGCCAGTTGGTACACATGAGTTAGCTGGGCCTTAACTTTGCACATACTGTAAATAGTTTTCAGCTTGAACCCCATCAGGAGAGACCCCAAAACACACATCTACCGGTAGTCGAGCTTCTCTTCCAAACATCAGGCGGTAAGGGAAAACCCAGTGGCATCACTTTTGGTGCAGTTATAAGCATGTACCAGGGTGCTAATTTGTTGGCTCCATCTAGGCTTGTCCTTTGGGTGCAGGGTGCCTAGCATATCTAGCAAAGTGCGGTTGAAACGTCAGGCTGTGGGTCCCTCTGGGGTGGTAAGGAGTGGTTCTGGACTGTCGTACTCCCACAGAGAAAGCATCTCTTTGATCAGACGACTCTCAAAGTCTCTCCCTTGATCAGAATGGATTTTTGTGGAGCCCCATAGTGAACAAAAAGTTTTCTACAAGTACTTTGGCCACAGTGGATGCTTTCTGGTCTTTGGTGGGGAAAGCTTGGGCATATCTCGTGAAATGGTCAGTGACCACCAGCACATTACTGATATTTCTTTGATCTGACTCCAAACTCAGAAAATCAATACAGACCAGCTCCATGGGTGCACTGGTGGTGATGATATCAAGGGCAGCCTCTGGGCAAAGCTTTCCTCTGTAAGCAGCGACTACAAGTTCGAATGTGTTGCTCCACATCAGCCCCATCTTAGGCCAATAGAATCTGGATCTCACCAAGTCAAGTGTTCTGTCTATACCAAGGTGCCCCATGTGGTTGTGCAAGGACCTCAATACTGAGTCTCGAAAGGCAGTGGGCAGCACTAGTTGTTGTTTGTCTACTTGTCCCCCTCTGTCTACTGTTTCTCTGTATAACAGTTTATTGATCAGTTTCAACTTAGGACCTTCTTTGTATAACAGTGCAGTTCTCAAATCAGTGGAGCGTAATTTGGACACATCTTTTCCTGCACAGAGGGCTTCTAAAGCTGATTTGATCATGGGATCGCGGGACTGAGCCCGCCGAATACTGTCATTGTCCAGCTGAGGCAGTGCACCAATGTCTATTGCACAAAAGTGGCAATAAGCAGCAGGTATGCAATTCTCAGAGGGTCCCAAGCAATCCACCATGCAGTCCACTGCATCCGTGGACATTTGTTCCTACCTGTCAAACTTCCAGCAGAGTGCCCGAATGTCAGGTTCTGCCAATCTGACCCAATCATTCTGGGGAACAGGCCTCTGGGAGAGAGCATCAGCATCTATGTGGTTCAGACCTGCTCGGTATTCGAGAGCATAGTCGTATGTAGATAATGCAGAAAGCCACCTATGGCCAGTGGCATCCAACTTAGCTAAGGTCTGCACATAGGTCAAAGGATTATTGTCAGTTTTTACTAGTATTTTAGCCCCATACAAGTACTCATGGAATTGGTCAACAATAGCCCACTTCAAAGCTAGGAACTCTAACTTATGTACAGGATAGCTCTTTTCGGATGGGGTCAGGCTTCTACTGGCAAAGGCCACTGGTCTCAGGCCATTCTCGTGCTCTTGGTACAACACGCCCCAACCCTTGCAAGCTAGCATCAGTGTGCAGGACGTGAAGGTTTTCTTGGATCGGCATAGGCCAGCACTGGAGCATGGGTAAGTTGATATATGATCTCATGAAAAGCAGTCTCACAATCAGGGTCCAGCGGGCCCCTAAATATTTCACTCAGGCGAAAATACACTCTTTCAGTCTTGAGGGATGCTGACTTTGGTATTTTTGTGGGTTGGGGATACCCTTGAGTAAGGTTAAGTAAAGGCGGATCACTCTTGAATAGTCCTTGATGAAACGTCGATAATAACCACAGAATCCCAGGAATCTTTGCAGTTCTTTAGATTTTGGGCTGTGGCCAGGTGGTCAAGGCTTCAACTTTACTTGGGTCGGTCTCTATTCCCTGTGGATACTATTGTCCCACATACTTTACTGATGTTTGAAAGAATTGACACTTATCAATGGACAGTTTAAGGCCAAAGTCCTCCAGTCGGTCCAATACCTTAAATAATCTGCTCTCATGTTCCTCCAGTGAGCTGCCAAACACAATAACATCATCTAGGTATACCAGACACTCTAGTAAGTTCATGTCCCCCACTGCACGCTCCATCAGTCATTGAAAAGTGGCTGGGGCACCTGAAATCTCTTGAGGCATCCTCATGAATTCATAGAAGCCAAGCGGACAGATAAAGGCTGTCTTCTCATGGTCCTCTGGGGCCATCGGGATCTGGTAGTACCCACTGCGGAGATCCAACACAGAGAACCACTTGCTCCCGTTTAGGCAGTCCAAAGCATTCTGAATGCGGGGCACTGTGTACTGATCAGGGATAGTCTGCCGGTTTAAGGTGCGATAATCCATGCACATCCTTACTGTCCCATTCTTTTTCCTCACTACCACAATGGGGGAAGCATAAGGGCTTCTGGATTCTTGTATTACACCAGCAGCTAACATCTCTTGCAGATGCCGTCTCACATCATCTATGTCAGCAGGTGCCAGGCGTTGAGACCTCTCGAAATGGTCTTTCGTCATGCAGCCGGATATTGTGCTCAGCTCCTTGCACGCATCCCTCGTCCCATTCCTTTAAAGAAAACACCTGGTCTCTCTGGGCAAGCTTCTCACTGATCCTCACTTTCCATTCAGCTGGCAACGGGAGTCACTGAAATCAAACAAGTCAGAGTTACTCTGTCATTCTTCCTCAAACTCTTGCTGCTGGGTAGCACTACAGTGTCTGCACAATGCACATTAGCCAGGATGCAACCTCTATTTACTCGAATGTCTCCTTCAGACACATTATGAACTTGGACCATTACCCTTCTGGCATAAGCATGGGCTCTAGCGGGCAAAATACTAGGCTTGACCAGCAGTCCCTCTGGCAATTTTCCATCGCCTGGTGCATCCATTAATATTTTATTCTCAACATCCTTTCTGATATGGACCTCTCCCTGTAAGGTACACTGGGCATTTGGCGCCAGGATCAGAGACTCAGGATCCCTCTTATATACAATTCCGACCGGTTCCTCTGGTTCTATTTTTTCAGCATCTCTCTGTGCCTCATAGGCCTTCTTAATTAAAGCCGGAACTCTTAAAGCTCTACTAGTCTTTGACCCTGTTTTCATAACACAACTGTGCCGGCCTTCCGAACATATGAGCATTTGTTCCAATCAACAAAGGACACCATCATACAGTCCAGTGGGGGACACACTAAGGCTAGGGTCTCTACTTGTTCGGCCACTCCAGCACAGAGGTGGGGAAAGACAGCCAAATTCGGATATACCGAATAGGGGTAGGCTTTCTCACTTAACCCCCATACATGCAGTCCTTCTAATGGTTGTAAGGGTATGTCTGACAAATGCTTCTGATACCAATCCTGGAACATAATTGTCACTTGGGAGCCACTGTCTAATACAGCTCTTGTAGACTCTCCATGAAGGGACCCACTATTCTGGAGCAGTCTGGAGAGGCGGTAGCGGGGGCCGGGGCAACTGACCTTGCCACAAAAGGATGTGAGTTAGCATTTTTGGTGCCCTCCCTAGGATCATTTCATGCACCTCTTAACCACTGATTTGTTCTCCGAAGCTCTCCTTGTAGCCTATATGCAACTTCGTCAGTGTCTTTTGGGGACCGGCATTCCCTCTTCATGTGCCCATCCTTCCCACAATTATAGCAAAACATACTTTCTGGAGTTTGAGCTGGCGAGGCGCCACACTGGGAGCCAGGGCGGGGTACTACTAACTGAAACCTGGGTGCCATCTCTGTCTGCAGCGTGATAAGCATTTGGAGACATCTCGTCAGTTTTCTACTTCCATGGTCAAGGAATTGAGTTTGGAGCTGTCATCAGCAGGAGATACATGGGTGGGTACCCCACCCCATAGCAGATGCAGTCGGATATAGGTCGGGCCCGTGATTGCAGGCGTGGCTTCATAAAGTGACTGTTTTTGAATTCCTCGGATCTCTCTCAACAGTTCGCCCCATTGTGGCATATCTTTTTCCTTGTCAGAGCACTCACTGACTGCCAACCTCTGCCCCTGAACTTCACTTGATGGGTCACCCTCAGTCACTCGGGTCGTAGCCGCAGCTATTGGTGCAGGTCCCTCCCGAGGTCGCCTTTTCTCAACTCCTCGAATTTCTCTCATTAACTCATCATAGGAGGGAGGGGATTCCAGTCGATTTGCCAGGCGTAACTGAAGCAACAGCAGTTCTGAGAAGGGGGCAGACTTAAGGATCCTGTCCAGCCTGGTTCGGTCCAGTTCAGTCGCTGGCAAACTACCCTTTCTGAGGCATTCTTGCAACAATTTTTCCAGCCGAGATACATACACAGACAACAACTCCCCTTGGTACTGTTGTGCATTTCTTACTCTCCACCATAGGTCCTCATCAGAATCTGGGCTCCCATACACATTCTCCAAGGCCTCAAGATAGGCCTGTGCAGTCACTTCAGGGTTACTGGCCCGTTTAGCATGGATGGTAGCCAGGGCAGGACCTCGGAGGCTCTAACCCTCTTTCGCTTTTCGGCTTCCGAGCATTGCCATTCTAGCACTTGGGGGGCAACATAGTCTATCCAGGTCTCCCAGTCATCCTCCCTTAGGGGTGGGGAGGGTGCCAGAGAAGATCCTCAACCTTCAGTAAGAGTCATGACTAATGGCAGGTGCAGAAATAGGAGTCTGCATTGGTTCAGCCACCATTACGGGTACTGGAGCGGGAGAGGGTGTTGGGGGAGGAACACCCCCAGGTGGCAAGAATAGTTTCTTCAAGTCCTCCACAGTTTTCCCTTCCCCCAGCAACCATTTAGCAAATTTCTCCTCAAATGTTTCAGACACTGGTGGAGGCTCATTCCCCCGGGTCTTTACTGTCCTTAGTTATCACTCTCCAGGCAGTGAGGGCTCCCTCTGGGGTAATGGTCCGTGGCACTTTGGAGCTATCTATGGATCCTTAAACTCTACTAGGGCCAGGAAAGTGTGGGTGAGCAGATTAGCATGCTGACCCACCACCACAGGGTTTTGTAAACCTTCCACCTTGGAAAGTACTCCCTGTACAGTGTCCATATTTATACCCAGGGGGATGTCCAGGATAAGCATAGCATTTTGGGGGTCGATCTCCTCCCCAGTACACCACTCCACCAGCCGGTGCACAGCCACTTCTGTCGGGGTACCCATTTTTTCTTAACAGTGGTTCGTAAATATGGCCACTAGAGGACACACAATCCCAGTGGTGAGCCTCCAACATGTAACCCCTAGATGGCGCTATCCCAGGGGCTACTACCCCGCCTGATTTGCCACTAACAGGTTGAGGGGCCTGGATCCGATGGCGGTGCCTCCACCCAGAGGTCAGGGTTTGCAATAGTTAAACTTACTTGGTCACAGCCCTCTGGGACACTGCAACCCCCCTTTCTTCCCACTAGTGGCCCACACAGTATATCAGAATTACCTTCACAGTATACACTTACCCCCAGGACTGGTTCAGGCACTGGGACCCCCTGTAAAATAAGAAGATACAGTACAACAATCACAGTACAATACTTTAACATAGACAAATACCTCAGGCAGTATAACTTTGCTGAAACAAGCAGCTCTGCTTTATTTAGGGGATATAACAAGGACAGGGGTAAATCAGGTTAATTAGCTTATCACTTTACTCATCTATTTATGGCTCTGTGCATAGGCTATCTCCCTACCAGTTACTGTCCCTGGGTACTCAAGCCCTAGTGGCTAGTCCAAACCGTGGCAGCTGGTAGGGGTCCTTTCACACAGAGAAAAGAAAAATTAGTTAAACAGTCAACAGTACAGTAATTCCATTTGGATTCAATGTGGCAATTCAACAGGGAGCGACCCTGAATTAGTACTCACGACCTCCAAACAAGATAAGGTCCTTCAACGTCAGCAGGGCTACTCTTGAGCTCCACGAGACTCCTCACACATTTATATGACAAACTGCAACAGGCAAAAGTCCTTTAATGGCAGCAGGATTCACTTGAGCTACACAAGCCTCCTCACACATTTATATGGTAAAAAGAAAGTACTATACCAGGCAGGCTGCTTCTATCCCGATCGCAATTACTGCACAATACCCGGGAGAACACACAGCAGATTCAGTTCCTGACAGACCGAGCGCAATTCAGCAATTTCTCCAGTCTTCTACAGGGTGAGCCGGTTTCTACTCTTCAGATCTCCTTTGATTCTCTTCACAGGATGGATTCAGTCCTAACAGGCAGTTACACAAGCTGCAGCCTGGAACTCAGGGCCTTACATGCGTTTCCCGACTAAAACTGCACACCGAAAAAGCACAGGGCCCCTTCCCTCTTCACTGCCAGAGCTCAACTGAAACTCCAGCAGACAAAACCGGGCACTTCCTTTGAGTTCCTCCCAGTTCTTGGCTGGATTGGCTGTCACTCACAACAGACTGCCCCTGTTGGTCCAAAAGGCCAAAGTCCAAACTACATCTCCCAGAGTCACTGCCCATACAATCCTCTTGTGGCTGGCTCAGATTACAAGTCCAAGTTCTGATTCGTCCAAGGCACCATTTTAGAGCTACCTTAACCCACACTGATTGGTCCAGTTCAGCAGTTCAAAACTAGAATGGGAACTAGGCAAACACAGTTCTGACTGCAAACAAAGCAGGTTAGACAAACTGTATTTTCATTATTACTCTAAATGAGTTCTGGCAAACAGTTACATCTTTCAGATAGGTTCCCTTTGCACTCCTAGTGACTGCAAAAATGGAGTGAATTGGCAGCAGCTCGAGTGGTACTCAAGCAGAGAAACACACAGTCTCCCCATACAAACTAATTATGTCTGCAAGCAGACAGCTCTTAAAGAGACAGTACCAGAGGCTCTAAAAACACTCACAGATAAATGGCTTAAACGCCAAACACCATTCAGGCTTGGAGCATTCAAGCAAGCTCCTGGAAGTCTTTTGGGAACCCCCATTTGCAGGGGGGTTACACTAACAAATTTTAATACAATAATCACACCTTGCGAGAAACAAGTGACAGTGGCTGTAGCCGACTCTAAGCAAGCAGCAGGCTCAGCAATGAAGGTGATAACGGCAACAACAGGACTGATAAAGGAGAACAAAACTCTCTGCTATCACCTCGAAGCTCTTGAAAATATTACTAGAGCAGCCAACCTTCACCTACTGGAACTCCAGAAGTCTCCAAGGGGGAGAACCCTGCTTTATTTGTGAGCGCCCGGCTGGGGGAACATTTACATCTGGATCTGGCTCCCAACATCTTCTGAGCCTTCAGAATAACTCCCTGCAAGCACCGGGAGAATGACAACATGCCTCGGACCTGGGACACTCCTAAACACTCTCATGGGTCTACACCAGAGAGATCAGATCCTGGATGCTGCTCGATGAACGGGACCACCAACAACGGATTCCGAGGAAAAAAATTTCTCTGGATCCTGAATTCAGATTTGTGACATGAGACCGAAGGAAGGTTTTCAACAGAGTCAGGGCAGTGCTTCAATCATTAAGAGTCTCACATAAGCTGTACCTGTCCTGTGCTCCCAATAGCCAGGTGTCAGACTCTGTATTTAACAGCTGCGTTGAAGAAATCCAGACATGGATGACTCCAAATTGGCTTAAGCTTAACCCAGACAAGACTGAGGTGCTGGAGGTGGAGCCGGGTCTTCAGGGCGGGGGGCGGGTATGACACTACCCCCTGACCTTGTGCTGGAGGGTGTGCCTTTAGCCCCCTCTATGCAGGTGAAGAATCTGGAAGTAATCCTGGACTGTGGCCTGACACTTGAGGTGCAGGTGCCGGCCGTGGTGAGAACTGGATTTTATCATCTCAGGAATACTGCCCGAATTCAAGCCCTGATCCCACCTGATGGCCTGGCCACACTAGTACATGCTCACTTCCAGGTTAGACTACTGCAATGCCCTGTACCTAGGGATATCTGGAGGCAACCTCCACAGACTGCAGCTGGTGCAGCACGCGGCAGTGAGATTATTGTTGGGGTAAAAAGATGTGAACATATTACCCCGGCTCTCCGAGAAGTGCACTGGCTGCCAGTTCGGTGGATGGTTGTCTTCAAGATAGGGCTGTTGACCTATATGTCCCTGCACAAGAGGGGTCCAGTCTATCTGCATGAGCTCCTTGTGCCGTACCGGCCAACCCGGGCTCTCCGTTCTGCCGGGGGCGACCTCCTTGGAGTTCCCAGGGTTAGACTGCAGCATTTGGGTGATCAAGCATTTGTAGCGGCTATGCCTACCCTGTGAAACTCCTTGCCTGGCTATCTTAGGGAGGCTCCCTCGATGAAACCTTTAAGAAGGGCCTCAAATCATATTTATTTAATCAAGCTTTTAATTGAAGGGGTTTTATAATAAACAGTATATTTTATGATGGTTAGTTAAGCTGTTACTCCCAGCTGTATTCTGTATGATGTTGTTGTTTGATTTTAAATGTATATGTTATTTGTGCTATATTGTGCAGCACCCAGAGTCTCTGGAGATGGGTACTATATAAATAAAATATCTATCTATCACATCCAATGTCCAGCAAAGCTAAAAGTAATTTACAGAGGGAAATAGTACTTGTTCAGTGATCCCAAAGACTCTGGTAGGTTGATTGAAAAAAATCAAGAAAGACTTTGGAGCCAAGGAAACTGTGGAAACAACTGATAATTCAGACAGAATAACTAATTTACAAATCGTGAGTAACGAATGTGGGAGTGGAGATTATAGGTACAGGTGGATGAGACACTTGTGGAGCTTAACTGTGACTTGAAAGTTATTGCTTTATAATTACTGGTGACCCCCCTTTAATACACAGAACTGATCAGTGTTTCAAGCCCGGTGGTGGCACTTTGCTGGCACTGAGATATGCATCCGCATCTGCAAAATCGCGGAAAAGGGGTGTTTTTCCAAGTGCAGATGGGATGCATGCCTCCTTGTTTTTTTTTTTTTTTTTTTTTTTTTTTTTTTTTTAAGGGTATGGATTTTGAGCCTGTGGATGTGATGTGACTCAGCGATGTGTGATGGTAGGGGTCCAGCCCCGGGGTCTAATTGGCCAATCACCCTGCCAATCGGCTCCTGACCTGGCTCCTAATCAGCAATCAGCCCCGGGGTGTCACTACACATCATGGGCATGTCAGCACCTGCACAACCGCAAGAGTGGGAGGAAGGTATTAGGGAAGGCATTCCGATGGGCCCTGCAATGGGCATTCTGAGAAGGCGGCGGCAGGAAGGTATTTCCCCGGGGTATTCCACTCTGGCATTTCGACTGGTGATCTGGCCAGCAAGCAATTTGGGAGGCAATACCTGGCCTGGGAACCGGGCACAGTCTACTCCCAGAGTCTACTGCACTGCCTCCCACTGGGGTGCCACCACCGGGGCCCGCTGCTGGGCCTTGCTGCTGCTGCTCCCAGATGCTGTTGCCTGGTGCTCCAGGCCGGTGCTGCTGTCTCTTGGGCTCTCTCCAGGTGACTTGTGCTGCACCCGGTGCTACACATTTAATGTTGGGGTGCTGTGGGGCCCGGTCCAGACTGATGGCCAGTGCTGGCGGGCAGCAGAATAAATAATCAGGAGCCGGGATCAGGAGTTGAAAACCCAGCGAAGACCGAAGGAGATCCCCAGGAGGAGATTGCGGGTATCCATTTGCAGGTCCAGGCTGCAGGTACTGTTTCCTGGTACTGTTTAAATGAGTGCATGTCTCCCGGTTCAGATACTGGAAAATGGGTGGTATGCAGTGTGCCCTGGGAGTGTGTCGCTAATTTAGGGAGTGTTAATGTCCTCAGCAGCGCTGTTTTTTGTATATACTAAGGTGGAAGCTCGGGGTGGAAGAGAAGAGCTTGAGTAGGTACGTGAAGCCCCAGGGTGAGGCCGGACCCCCAGACTCGTTAGATGAACTAGTGCATGGCTACGAGTATGTAGTAGTAATCATAACAGCTGTATGCTATATTCTATTGTGTACATGTGCTTTATAAATGTAGGGTACCTGCCCGGTCAGTCTGTCAGTTCATTAGTCAGTCAGTCAAAAGTTCCCTCTGTGGTGCTCTTCCCGGGTACTCTGTGTAGTTCTTCAAAATCAGCAACAAATATTTGCAGTGTTATGGTTGTCATGAGATGGACACCTGTCAGGGTGACAGGAATCTTGCTAGTTATAACTGACACTGAGTTTCTAGGAGTCACGCTGGCTGCTTATCTTGAAAGGTTATGAGAGAAGGTTGGTTACTATCTAGTTCTATATTACGATAAAATTGAGAGTGAGTTTTATCAGCGTCTTTGTACTTGAATGACATGAAGCAGAGTAGCTACATAGCATAGTAAATATCTTAAACCCTAATGCCTAGAGCCCCCACCCCCCTTTTCTGGCATATAGGCCTTTATTTAGTCATAAAAACTGACTGACAGACTCGGCACCCTTTCTGTACCTAGTCCGTGATGCTACCAATTCCCTTCCCACAATAAAACTACCTTTCCACTTTCTGTCTATGCTGCACATTGTACTACTGTTTCACGAGATTGGGACATTAAATCAAGTACAATGGAGTTGAATATAATTGCTGCATACATGTAACTTTTGCAATACTGTCTTTATTGTTTTGCTGACTTTGTGCTGATTTTTCAGACGTGGAACCTCTGTAATCAAGCTTCTAGCTCAAAGGTTTAAAATCCAAGAACCTAATAAATAAATAGATATACCCATTGTGTAAGCATCTCAGTCATGCATGGGTCTACACTGACTGCCATGACTGGGTAGTGAGAGGACAAGATGTGGCAGGGTCAGTCTACACTAGGATTCTGAAATTATTGTTGACAGTATGGGTACTACAGGTCTGTGAATCCTCAAAAGCAAATCTGCCTTGTGGACTGCTGTAACTGCTCTACAAAACCCCCATACCCACAAAAGGATCATGTTTCATGGTGTGATAACTGAGACTCCAGCCCTCTAGCATCTTACTGAGGGTGTTGGGGAAGGGGCAGTTATTTCCTACTGTTGGTATGCCTGTTTCTCCATTGTGCATGGGATATACAGCAGCCCCTACCATGCCACAGGATGCCTGGCTTGGTGCAATGGCACCAGGGTGTGGAGACAGATTGACCATCTCTCTCAGTTGTCAGTGGAATATGGGTTGGACTAGAGAGGGTTGAGAGTGTTCTGATGTGCAGAAAGAGTTTGTTTTATTACAGTATAGAACTGCCCCTGTTGCTGCCCATCTAATGTGGCATCTACAGAAGTTTGCCTCGCCAAGCATTCCAAGTGACAATGTAAGCCCTGACATTTTCTGCTCTGAATTCAATATTCAGCCTGCATTCCTTTGGAAGGTAAAGCCTGTGCTAATAGTTAATGCTAGTCTGAATTGCTCCAGTGCCCAGTGGTAACTACTGTGCCACACATGCCAGCTATTTCTATTCAATGCAGTGGTGAGAGGAGGGCCTGACCGGTCTCCATGCCTTCTTGCAGCAATCCGTTTCTTGGGTGCCATAGAGGGTTGGAGGGTGGTGCGGGAGCAAAGTATGTGGGTGGGAACTTGATGTCATTGTCTCCCGGGCATTGTCGTTTCCTGGCTGGGTGAGGATGGTGAGATCATCTGCTGATGAACGGGAGGGAGGGGAAGATCTATTTCACTGCTGATTTGGCCGGGGCTGGATGTGGAAGTTGAAGGGATGCCGGGAATCCCCAAAGCACTCGTGGTCTCTCAGAAACCCAGGATCATCAAATTCAAACAGCAGTTTATTCACTGAAGCATAACTGCTATTTGAATTTGGTTTGCTGCCGTTTGCTTTATTTCATCCTGAGTTTCTGAGAGACCATGAGTGCTACAAGTTTTTGTACATGTCTACTTTCTGGGATTTGCCTTCCTTCATTGCTTCAGCACCCGGGAAATTACCTGAGACGCACCTTCATTTTTTGTATACATGGGAATCCCCTTAGCACTGGCCGTCAAAAATCATAGCAAAGGGCCAGAATGTGCAGCACTTTCTTATTTTAAACAATAATATGTCTATAAATAGTGGGCCCCATACGGTTGGTGATAAAGAATGTTTCTAGCAACACAGTTCAATTATCAATGGTTCCTCACATGAAGCGAAAAGGGGGATTGGAGGCCGTAACCGACTCCTTGTTTTTGTATTAAAGGGGTCCATTTTTTTTCAGAAAAAAAACAAGGAAAGGGGTCATTTCTAAAACGTGCAGACGAGCATGGGTACAACATTTTACAGAGAGTGCCACCACCGGGGGTTCAAGTGCTGTAATAACTGGGTTACCCGGTTACTACGGTGTTTTAAGATCACTTTCTGTTCGGCTGTCTCCTCGAGCAGAAGTGCCTCTCTCGAGACTCTAACACTCTCTCACACTTAGCAGCTTGCCACACTTTTAGTTTACATGTCTGCCTTCGGTGAAACTGTCCATGTCACAGAAGTCATCCAAAGCAGTTTTCTTAGTTTAAACAAGAAAAAAAATGAATCAACAGCCGCTCTCTACAGCAGCTGCTCCGGGACACGCTCATTCCGAAGAAACACAGCTTATCACTCGCATTGTTACATTTGACCTAGTAGTCTCGTACATAGAATTTCGCATTTTAAGTATATTTGAGAATTTCTCATTCTAATTTTTCATGACTTTCATGAGTCAAATTTTGGTGTTTTATTAAAAGAAATATGAAATGCAGCTTTAGACTTCAGATAAACTCCTTGCACGAGTAATTATAAAACACAGACAACTGTGCAATTATTCTATTTATTTATTTTTTTTTTTGCACACCCTTGGTATGTGATGACCTCATAAACCTCTTGAGCTTCGCTCTCGTGGTTTATGGGTCATCACACACCTTGGGTGTGTAAAAAAACTTCATAACACACAGTCACCTATGTATTATTCTCTGTATATTTTGTCTGTTTTTCTGTGGACTAGTCTCACCTTTCCAACAGAGTGCAGCAAGGAAAAATGGCACCTGCCTTGTGGTTCCTGTGTGGTAAGAGGGCATCCTCCTCCACTCCTCTTCCCTTGCATATTCAGCCGGCACCGCCTAATTCCACTTCCTCTTCCTCGGACTAGGGGAACTTATTAAGGCCCTCAGGTAAACTGTTCTTTTGTGTCTTCTCTATAAAATGGAATTCCTGAGTTAGCATACAGTAATGCAGCAGATGCTGGGTTCCTGCATTCATTGAGCCATACCTGAACGGTATAATCAAGCTTATTAAAGGTGTGGGATGGATTTTTCTACCTTCCTGTTTACCACTGTTTTTGCAGGCTGAGGGGAATACACGAATAAGAATCTAACACAATGTTTTTCTCATTCCTGAGATCTTTATTAATCTGTTGTCTCTCAACAAACTATTCATGTTAAGTTCAGCAGTTCTGTACATTGGACGACAGTCCCTGATCCCTGACCTCCTGGGTATTGTGCAGTAATTGCGACTGGGATAGAGAAGCAGCCTGCCTGGTATAGTACTTTCCTTTTACATATAAATGTGTGTAGTGCTTATGGGGAATTGCATTTCAAATCCCCTGTACACTGAATTGAGTGCATGAAGCTGGAAGTAAACCCCAGTTTAATCCAGACTACATCCATTTGCTCTAAACTGCAGTGGGGTCCAGTCACAAGGACCTTGTCCACAGGGTCTGCTCCTCCTGGCAATCCAGGACAATCTGCTTTCCATCCAGTTCCCAGCATTGAGTTTGTGAGTACAAAGCAGGGTAGCTCCCTGACATCTGTTTATCGAATTGCAGGTGTGTCATCTAATTGGTTTTTTTTTTGTTTGTTTTATTTCTTCACGAACTGAGCCAACCGGCTCCAGATTACAATTTGGGTATTGTGCCAGTGTGTTTCCATCACAGGGCCCCAACCAGCTGCACCGATCCTGGCTAGCCCAGTGAAAGTGACAATTTGGGACTCTGACTATGTGTACAGTACTGTGATTATTAATGTATTTAACCTAATTAACCTGATTTCCCCCTTCCTTGTTACAGCTCCTTAAATAAATTAGATGTGTTTGTTTCAGCAAAGTTACACTGTCTGAGGTATTCGTTTATGTTAAAGTATTGCACTGTGGTTTTGCATTGTATCATCTTGTTTTACAGGGGTCCCTGTTCAGTCGATCGAGCCAGTCCTGGGGGTAAGTGTAATATGTGAAGATATTCCTGATGCATTGTGTGGGCCACTAGTTGGAAGAAAGGGGGTTTACAGTGTCCCAGAGGGCTGTGACCAAGTTAGTTTAACTACTGCAAACCCTGACCTCTGGGTGGAGGCACTCACCATTGGACCCAGGCCCCTTAACCTGTCAGTAGTCAGTCAGGCGGGGGTAGTAGCCCTTGGGATAGTGCCACCTGGGGGTTACACCTGTAATGTGCAATGTTGAAAATGTGCAATGGGACCTCATTGTAAATGAGCCTCAGCTCAGTCGAGTTTATCCTTGTTCATGAACTCATGAATAAAATATTTTACTGCTATTACAGTTTATGGCACAGTTACAATGCAATTCAAATTCCAGTCTAGTATTTAGACCCAGGGGCGTCATTTCAGCAAAATCATAGGGGTAGCAAGGTGGGGGGGGCACAATGCGGGTGGGGCCACAGTGTGGACGGGGCCAGAGAGGGTGGCATTTGTCAATGGGCAGCTGCGCCATCTACCTTCATGACAACATCCAAGCACATGCCCTCCCTAATTTGCCAATGGTGCCCAAGCCCTCAATATCTCCCTTGGCCCCTCAAAGGCCCCACTTACTCTCACAGCAGCCTACATTCCCCCACAGGACCAGAAATCCACCTTCCAATCTCACTGAATATCTCTCTCAGTTCCCCCCAAAGCTGAGCTTATCATGCTGGGTGACCTCAATATAAACTGACTCTCCCCTCAGCCTCTCATCAAGGATACAAGGGCCAGCAGGATTTAACTCCAACTGGTTACTTGCCCCACTGCCTCAACCATAAACTGGCACTGCCAGCCTCTTAGACCTAGTCTTGACCAACTGCATCCACAAATTCATGGATATCACTGTCCTCTCCAATGACCTTAGCAACCACTCCCCTATTCTCTTCACCTGGTCCTGTCTTGTAGAAGCAACCTCCCAAACCCATCCTTACTAGACAGCTGACCTGGTATGCTCAGCCACCTGAAATCCTATCTCTCCTGTTGGAACTGGTCTCCTCCTTTTCTCCCTGGACCCTGATGCAGCCCTTGACTACTTCATTCGCACCTTTAATGAGGCCTGTAACAAATTCGCCCACTTCACCAGGAAGATGGTCAAAGGGTTAGATACCCCTTGGATCTCCTCATCCCTCTTGAACCTTATGCAGTGGCAGGACTGTGGACAACCTATGGAAAAAAAGCTCTCGATTCTGGTAATCCAAGGGACTGTCAAGCATACCAGGTTGCCCATAATAAGTGTACCTGAGTCACCTGGAAGACTAAGGCTGAACACTATAAGGCCGCACTGACCACATCCTGGGGATCTGGTTGCAAACTCTGGGAAAATATGAAATCCCTCAATGGCAATCCCACCCCCACCATCCCAACTCACTGTAATTGCTTCTGGGTCCTCACCCCACGTCCATAAGTGGCTCCCACCAAGGCAGCGACTCACTTGACTTTAGGATGCTGCACCTGGTGTAAGATGAAGTCCCCCCCCCCACCTCATTAACCTCTTGCTCCAACTTGGTAAATTCCCCATCACCAGGAAAATGGGCATCATTGCCCCATCCTCAAATCTGGTGACTGCCTCTCCCCCGGCAACTACCACCCCATTTCCATCCTTCCCCCTCTCTCCAAGGCCCTAGAATGCATCATCTTGGACCAGCTCACCGAGTACCTCACCAAAAATGACCTCCTATCCTCTGAACAACTTGGCTTCTGGCAAGGCCATAGTACCTCCACTGCTTTCCCGGAATTTTTCAATTACATCCCTTTATAGAATGTGTGGCAAGATATCTGACTGAGAGGTGGTACGTCCACAATGTGTGTGGAGGGGTCCCTGGCTATAGGAAACACATCTTCACACCGTTTAAATATTTATTGTATTTGCTACTCTGTGTCAGGGATCAGCTGCTTGCGAGTAAGGTGACTGAGTTAGCTGTGTCAGCTTTGTGGTGGAAGTAAAAGAAAAAATCCCTTTTTTGTTGGTAAAACAGTTTGAGTGCAGTTACGAGACCTGTAAGATCATTAGGGACCCCCTACACATCACAAACGTACAAGACCCTGTCTGTACCACATTCAACCTCCAAGGCTGTCCCTGACTGCCCGACATTCTGCCAGTTTGAAAGAGATCCAGGGATCCCCCCACAAAGAAAACCCTGCTTTGGCTTTTTTTCTTAACTCAGAGAATGTGGTTCAAGTGATAGTACAAGCCGTCAGGTCAGTTAGGAATCTTCTAAGCATTAGACTCGCTAAAAGAGTATTTCCCTGTGTTAATAAGCATTAATTGGCTGCAGTATTGTAATTTCTCCAGAATCATAGGGGTTGCAAAAATCCCCACTCACTTCACTTTTCATAAAATAATTCTAGGGAAGCAGGGGTTGCAGTGGACATCATAGGTGTTGCAACTGCAACCCCTGGCTACCCCTAAATGACGCCCCTTGGGGACAACTGCTGGACTAACACTGCTGATACTGTGTAAGCCCTAGAAATGAATCTTGAGGTAACATCACAGACACTCATTCTCTAGTAGCTTTGTGGATGGCTGCTGGGCTAATATCACTGACACTTTAGCAGACCTAGGTAAGGCAGCTGGGCTACCACCACAAAACCTGTGGTAGCCTTGGGGAAAGCTACTGACCTAATATCACTGAAATTCTAGCAGCCTTGTGGAATGCTGCTGGGCTAGTACTGCTGACATCCTGGTAGCCCTGGGAATGGTTGTTAGGCTAGTACTGCTGGCACTCAGCCTTGGGGAAGGCTGCTGGGCTAGTACTGCTGACATCCTGGTAGCCCTGGGAATGGTTGTTAGGCTAGTACTGCTGGCACTCAGCCTTGGTGAAGGCTGCTAGGCTAAAATCCTGACACTGATAGCTCTGAGGAATGCTACTGGGCTTACACCACTGACATGCTAGCCTCAGAGAAGGCTTTGGGGCTAATACATGGGCACAACCACCGGGGGGATGGAGGGCCAGTCCCGTCCAACTTTTTAAGCCATGCCAACTGCCCAATGATATTAGCATCAGCACGAAAGTCTAGGTAGGGAAATGGTTGCTCCCATAAACACCACGGACACTAGTATCCTTGCAAACATCACTGACAGTAGCAGCCCCGGGGAAGGATGCTGGGCTAACATTCTTGCATTCTGTTAGTGCTGATGAACACTGCTAACACCACCACTGACAACAATCTTGCAGCCCTGGGAAAGGCTGCTAGACTAACACTGCTGACACTCTAATAGCCCTGAGAAAGACTGATTGGCCTGCACCTCTGATACCCTTGTAGCCCTGATGAGGATTTCCAGACTAGCACTGCTGACATTTCAGTAGCCTTGAGTAATGTTATCTTTGCTTCAATCCCATGCTATTAGCCCTCTTTTAGGAATCCCTGTTTCCACAGAGAGTAACAACTAGTCAGTACCTAATATGTATTCAGTGAATCTGCTGGAAGTTGGCTCGTTTACCTTCAGTTCAGTCCAGCTGAACTTTTGGGCCACTTCGGATCACTTCAGCCTTTGGCAAAATAAAAATAAAAAAATGTCTAGCCCTTCATAAGTGGGCAAGGCTAGTCCTATAGCCACTTCTTCTTTACCACTCAATCACTCTCCACCCTCCCCCAGACTTTTTTTTTGGTTTTGTTACAAAACTGACTGGATGAAGAGAGAGGGGATGAGGTTAGAACTGACTGGAGTGACCCCAGTATCAGTTGATCCTCCTGCATCCCCTCAGCTGCTACTGACCACCCCAGTCTTGACCCCAAAATCAGGTCATCAACCAATGTATTGCTAACTGTTATACATTTGGTGCTTTTAAAAAGTAAGGATACTGATTACTGGAAATGTAAGCCTCACCTCCTTTTAAAAAAATATTCATGAAAACTTGCATTTACTTCACATTATGAAAAGACTGGAAGGCTGAATTAATCTTGGTGGGTTTGAATCTAATTCAAATGACTAAACTGACACATCCTTCACTTATCATTTAAACCACCATTAGAAGGAAAGGAGAATATTATTTAAACAATATACATTATAGGCCACTTGAGGAGAGCAAGTGCTACAGTTAGATTTATTGCTTTAAAACCTGGCAAGCTAACTGTGGTTTGCCCATGGTCCTTCAGCGCAGTTTATATTTACTGACAATATATCTTTAGTATTTTTAGTATACCTGTAGTGCTGGGGGATAGGGGATTCGGATTGCATCCTTACCTTATGG
Organism: Neoceratodus forsteri; assembly: GCA_016271365.2. Lineage (NCBI taxonomy): Eukaryota > Metazoa > Chordata > Ceratodontiformes > Ceratodontidae > Neoceratodus > Neoceratodus forsteri. Next base: position 48,949,044 of record JADMNL010000031.1, on the reverse strand, counting down.
CTTCCCGACTGCTCTGCCCTCCTCTGACACATCAACAATGCTTCGCTTCTTTCCTCACTCCGGTCACTCGCTTGCCTTGCCCGCCACCCAGTTTAAGTAACTACCGGCTCAATTTCAAAAATCACTCAAGTCTGACTGTCTCGCGCTCTAGCCTCTCATCTCTCGCACCGTCGCTCGTACCTCGGTCGCACACTCTTCAACTTGGAAGTTGTTTTGTGTAGTGGTTAGGTAGGTTATGCTGCTGCTCCCGCTCAATCCTCCAATTTGTCAGGTGACCCTCTCTCAATGATGGCGGTAACAGGATAGATGTCGGGGTTGTGAATGGGGGGTTAGGGGGCTGACACAGAACACGTGCAGCACACGCCAGGCACCACCACACCAGAAAGACAGACTCCTTGCTGAAACCCTCCTCCACACAGCAGCAGCACAACAACTTGCACAAGCCACAGGTGCACAGGCAGGCACGTAATGCAGGGGAGGCAAAAAAATAAGTTTTAATATTTTTTAAGCATCCATTAAACTATGGCAAGGGCAGGGGTCGCAAGCCCTGTCATAGGGGTCACAAAATTTTCATAGGGGTCACATTCGACCCCTAAATGACGCCCCTGTTTAGACCATCCAAGCATGGAAACTTGGTTTACTCATTGATGGTTAGCTATCTAGGTATCAGTTATCCACGCTGATGGAAACACTGGCATGTGTGAAGGCTGTTACAGTTATGTGTGAAATACATTTAGGTCTGAACCCTGTATGAGGTATAAAACCGGACTTTGTAACTATAGATCCTACTGTAATAATGTGCTATTAAGTTTGTGTGGTATGTTGCCAAGTTATGGATTAAGTGCATAAGAAAATGGCTAACAAATTAATAAAACTTCTTTAAAAAATGCCTTCATGCCACAGGAGCTACAAAATAATTAAAATGCATGACTTTCACTAGTGCAAATTTAAACTAGAGCGGCCCACCAGGAAGGCCGCCAGCCAATACCCCTACACGTCTGAGCGTGATGCTGCGCCGAGCCACAGCTAAACTCATTCAGGAGCAAGTTTGACATTTCTAAAAAGCAGGAGGTAAACACTGTGCCTGACAGTAGCTGTAGCTCCAATCCTGAGTTCGGCAATGTGTCTTGCTACAGAAAATGAGTGCTCTAACCTGGTTATTTTTCATTGTGGAAATTGAAGCCGTGACATCAGGCATATGCATTAGCACCGATGCTAATGCGCGTGCCTCAAGTTACAATTTCAACCTCCTGTCTGGAAGGAGGGAGGGGGCAGCAGGAGGTGAGGTAGGAGGTCAGGTTGAGCCAGGGCTGAGAGCTGGAGTATGGGGAGGGGAGAGGGAACTAATCATGGTGGCCAGGGAAGAGGAGGCAGGCAAAACGGAGTGGAGAATGGGGGGAGGGAGAAAATGAAAGGAAGAGGGGATACAGATAGAAGCAGAGGGGCAGAGTGGGAGATGGAAAAACAGTTAAGGAGATAAATTGTGGATGTGGAGATAAGTTCACCAGGGTGTAGAGGGAGCAGTTAAGTGGGGAAGCAGCTAGCACCAAAGGTAAGAAAGGAAGAACAGGGAGCATGGGTGCAAGGGATGGAAGGATGGCAGTCATGGGGACTCAATAATTAAGGGTATTCACTGGGGAAGGAAAGGGGACCCAAATGCAAGCAGGAGGGTGGTTTGTATGCCAGGGATGACAGCAGGGAAGGTGGGCACAAGAATAAGGGAAATAGTAAGGGCAGTTGGAGGAAAACCTAATTTAGTTATACATTTGGGAACCAACCACCCAGCTGGGAAGGAGGTTGAGGTAGTGCAAAGTAGGTTCACGGAGTTAGGGAGGAAGGAAGTTCGCTGGCCTTCTCAGAGGTGATATCAGTACCAGGGGTCAGCACAGCCAGGAAAAGAAGCATAGAGGATTTTAATGACTGACTGAGGAAATGGTGCAGGGAGGAGATGTTCATCTGTATCGGGGACTGGGAGGAGACCTGGTCAGACAAAGCACTCTTTTCACCAGACAGGCTACACCTCAGTAAGGAGGGTTTGAGGGTACTCAGGGACAAACTGGGGGTAAGTAGGTAATATTTTATTGTTCGACTGAAAGTCTTTACAAAAAATTATAAAAATATATATTTTTCACAATTATTTGCATTGTTATTACTGGGGGAATACATAACCACTACACTTAATTTAAACTACTTGGGGGGGGGCAGCGGGCGAGCAGGCCCACAGACTCCAAGAGGAGAAGGTCAGTGAACCTCCCCCCCCCCACAGTGATGGAAGAGGTCTGGAGGGAGGAGGTGGAAGAGGCGAGAACACAGTTAGCAAAGGGTGCAGAGGGAGATTATCACATAACGAGGATATGAGGAGGGGTGCACACAGAGGGAATAAATGTGAATAGAAGAATAGAGGGAAGAGAAGAAAAGTCAGATTCTAGGTGGAGGGTGGTGTTTCTGAATGCGCAGAGTCTTGGAAACAAGACGGATGACCTGCAAGCACTATTAGCAGAGAGGAGGGTGGACATAACTGCAGTAACCAAGACTTGGGCAACATTACACCATGACTGGAACCTTGCAATCCCTGGATATAAACTATACAGGAGGGACAGGGTAGTTGGGAAGGGGAGAGGGGTGGCAGTTTATATCAGGGAGGGAATAACTTGCACGAGGGAGGAGTTGGGGAAGGGGAGGTGGAGGCATTATGGGTTCAGTTAAGGTCCACTAGAGGGAGAAAGGTGGGGTTGGAGGGTTTACAGACCACCCAATCAGGATGAGGAGAGGGACAGGGAACTGAGCTCACAAATATTGGAAGCTACGGGGAAAGGAGAGGTGGTAATTGTGGAGGACTTCAACATGCCCAAGGTGGACTAGCGCATACCCTCCACAACATGTACTAGGAGTCAGGTGATCCTGGAAGGATAGCAGAGTGGGTTCCTGACTCAGGGCGTCTCTGAACCAACAAGAGCTGAGGCAATTCTTGATCTGATGCTCACAAATGAGGAGCATGTACAGGAAATAATGGTCAGGGAGCCACTGGGTGTACGTGATCATTGCATAGTGTGGTTCCAGTTGAACATGGGCAGGGAAAGCATCCCAACTAAGACCAAAATCTTGGATTTCAGGAGGGTGGACTTCAGGAAAATGGGTGAAGTGCTAAGGAGCCACCCGGCAGGCATCAAGGCAGATATGGCGTAGATCAAAGGTGGTCCATATTATTAAGTAAGGAATACTGGTTGCCACAGATGAGTGCACTAGGCTCAGGGGTAAGAACACAAGGGCCAAAGTGCCCAGCTGGTTCAGTTCTGGGGTTGCCCAGGCAGTAAGGGAAAAGAGGTTGACCTATAGAAAATTCAGGAAGACCAAAAGAGAGGTAGATAGGGAAAATGACCTAAGGTTGGCTAGTGAGGCAAGTAAGCAAGTCCGGAGAGCAAAGGCACAGAAGGAGCTGTAGATAAGTGAAGGAATTAAAGGAGTAGTCCACACAGAATTTGCAAAAACATATGTTATGCAGATCATTTTGATTTGTATGTAAAGTCCTAATGTGTCCTTCCCTCTGTCTGCTATTAGGAGTTTTTACTAAATTAGCCTGCTAGCTTTATGGTAGTTTTACGACCCCTGGAGATCTTCATGTCAAATAGGTTTACTGCCTTTCTTGCTCCTACAATGCATCCTGTTTCATGTGACAGTGATGTAGCCATGCCCATAGATTTAGCATATGCACTGCTTTAAAAATCAGTTCACAATAGCAGAGCTGTGTAAGTGTTCTTATCCAGTGAGCCCAAATGGCTACTGTTACAGTTTAGCAGATACCTGAGAGCTAGGTGAGTGGGGTTTCTGTAAGTAAACGGCTAGTCTTTACTAATTATAGCATTGATGATCTGGGGCAATACATGTGCTTTTTATTGTTGTGTGTAGTTTGATTAAATTACATTTTAAAAATGAAAACAGTTACCACTGCTAGCTAGACCTGACACACACAAAAAACACAAATGGCAAATTAGAGCTATTTAGTAGCTGTTTTCTTACAGAAACCCTACTCAGCTAGCTGTCAGGTATCTGCTAAACTGTAAATTGCCATTTGTGCTCACTGGATAAGAACAGTTACACAGCTCTTCTGCTGTGAACTGTGCATTTGTCAAATCTATGGGCTCTGCTACATCACTGTCATATGAGACAGGGTGCATTGTAGGTACAAGAAAGGCAATAAACATATTTGAGAAGGAGATCCCCAGGGGTCGTAAAACTACCATAAAGCTAGCAGACTAATTTAGGAAAAACTCCTAATAGCAAACAGAGGGAAGGATACACTAGGACTTTACATACAAATCAAAACACTCTGCATAACATATGTTTTTGCAAATTTTGGGTGGACTACTCCTTTAAGAAGGAGAAGGCTTTCTTTTGCTACATAAGTGAGAAAAGGGACAAGAAGGAAGGGATTGTTAGTCTTAAGCAAGGGGTGGAGTGGGTGGAGGATAATGGGGGAAAAGTAGAGATACTAAATGAATACTTCTGTCTTCACCAGGGAGAAGGACGGCCCAGTGCCTTCAGGAGAGAAAAGAGGTGTGCCGGCCCAGTGGTGCAGAGGGCTGAGATGCTGGCCACCTTACCTTGTGCTACGCCAATGACCAGAGTTCAGGAATGAGCATGGGCCGCAGGGGGTTGGCAGGGGCAGAGAAGAATCGAGCATCCAAGGGACTGCTCTCCTCCTCCAGGGAGGGGGAACACCAGTGGTCGGCATTTGGCTGTCCCCTAGCGGAGGCTGGGGGGCAGCATGCCGATGCTGTAGCAAGGGTGTAGAGATGGGGACAGATGCTTGGAGGGAGCATGTGCGGATGTGTATGCATAACCTCCATCAGCACCATTGCACGCCTCCTCTCCTGGGGGAAATGGAAAGCTGGAAAAACATGCTGCAGCGTATGATGGAGGGAGCCTCGCAGACCCCACCACCAGCTAGCCACAGCACTAGCCATACTAGATTCTAGTCTCCGGTTGGGATTGGGGTACCCCGCTAACCCTGCCAGGAGGGGTAAGCCCTGGGGTAATGGTCAGCGTCGGCTAGTAGATGCCAGGGGACAAGGCTGGAGGCTCCCTCCTGAGCTAGGAGGGCCATGGCAAAAAGGCATAGAGAGGGGATATGATAGAGACATACAAGTATCTTATGTCGAGAAGGTTCAGAGGAGGGCAACAAAGATGGTGCATGGGTTGCATCACAAGTCCTATGAAGACAGGTTGAAGGAACTGAACATGTACTCCCTGGAGGAGAGGAGGGAGAGAGGGGATATGATAGAGACATACAAGTATCTTACAGGGAGGAACAGGGTGCAGGAAAACACTATTTTTAAGCGAAAAAGATGTTTCAGGACTAGAGGGCATGGGATGAAGTTGGAGGAGGACGATTCAGAGGAAACATGAGAAAGAATTTCTTCACAGAACGGGTGGTGGACAAGTGGAACACCCTGCTAGAGGAAGTGGTGGGGGCTGAAACAATCACGGGATTTAAGAATGCATGGGATAGACATAAAGGAATTCTAGAGGTCAGGGGTAAGGGGAAATAGACTTCTAGGAAAACAAACTGAACTTACAAGCTCAAATGGGCAGACTAGGTGGGCCATAGGCCCTTATCTGCCGACACTGTCTATGTATCTATGTATGTATCTATGTATCTATGAAACATGAGAAAGAATTTCTTCACAGAACGGGTGGTGGACAAGTGGAACACCCTGCCAGAGGAAGTGGTGGGGGCTGAAACAATCACGGGATTTAAGAATGCATGGGATAGACATAAAGGAATTCTGGAGGTCAGGGGTAAGGGGCAACAGACTTCTAGGAAAACATAAACTGAACTTACAAGCTCAAATGGGCAGACTGGGTGGGCCATAGGCCCTTATCTGCCGACACTGTCTATGTATGTATCTATGTATCAGTAGTGTAAAAAAAGAGGAGCAGGGAAGGGAACACAGATGTAGTGATAGAAAAGGACAGAGTGAGCGAGGGGCTGCTGGCATTAAAGGTGGACAGATCACCAGGCCTGGACAGAGTACATCCAAGGATACTAAAGGAACTGGCTGAGGAGCTGGTAGGGTCACTGGCAGACCTATTAAATAGTATACTACAGTCAGGCGTGGTACCACAGGACTAGAGAACAGCACATGTACGGCCCCTCCACAAAAGTGGTCCTAAGTATGACCTAGGGAATTACAGATCAGTCAATCTGACCTCCATTGTCAGCAAGCTCGTGGAGACCATACTAAAGGAAATGTTGGTGGAATATCTAGAGGAACATGGTCTCCAGGATGTCAGGCAGCATGGGTTCATGGAGGGGGAGATCATGACAAATGAATCTGATTGACTTCTTTGACTGTGTCACTAAGACAGTAGACAGGGCCCAAGCGGTAGACATCCTCTATCATGATTTCAACAAGGCCTTTGACTCTGTGCCCCACGAAAGGTTGATCAAGAATTTGGTGGATCTTGGGGTTAGGAAAAGATGGCCAGATGGGTGGAAGACTGGCTGAGGGACAGAACCCAGTGGGTGGTTGTGAGGAGAGAGTTATCTGGTACCAGAGAGGTAACCAGTGGGGTCCCACAGGGCTCTGTGCTGGGGCTGGTGTTGTTCAATGTCTTCATCAGTGACATTGGGGATGACATTAAGGGCAAAATGTGCCTATTCGCGGATGACATCAAGCGCTGCTGCGGGAGAGCTGACACAGCTGAAGGGATACAGGACCCACAGGAAGATCTGGAAAAGCTGGGGAGGTGGTCCAGGGTCTGGCAGCTTGGCTTCAATGCCAAGAAATGCAAAGTTATGCATATCAGAGCCAAGAATCCCAGGACAGAGTACTACCTGGGTAGAGTCAGAGTATCTGCACCAGAGTAGGAGAAGGACCTGGGAGTGATGATCACTAGTGACCTGAAGCACTCCACACAGTACAAGAAAGCTGCAGCAAAGGCAAACAAGATGCTGGGATGCATATCTAGGGGGATCAGTAGTAGAAGAGAGGAGGTTATACTGCCCTTGTACACCTTGCTACCTGGTGGGCCTTCTTACAACCACTGCCTCGGTCCGCTCCCTGTGATCCTCCTCGAGGGGCCTCCTGGCGATTCCCAGGATGAGGATGAAAATTGCCAGCGACAGAGCTTTTAGTATCGCCGGCCCCATCCTGTGGAATTTGCTTCCGCCATTTGTGAGGGAGGTCCCTTCTGTGAAGGCATTCAAAGCCCACTTCAAGTACTATCTGTTTAGCCAGGCTTTCTCGGATACTGGATGAGAACATAGACTATCAGTCCTTTTTAAAGTAAATAGGGTTATTATTTATATGCAGAACATTGCTTATTTTGACATATAATTATTTATTATATTATGAGATGATATTTTTAAACTTTTGTGTGTTTGTATGGTGCCCAGAGCCTCTGGGATTGGGTGCCAGAAAAATAAAATTTGTCTTGCCTTGCCTTACAGGTCACTGGAAAGGCCACATCTAGAGTATGGAGTTCAGTACTGGTGCCCACACCTCAAAAAGGACATTAACCTGCTGGAGAAGGTCCAGAGGAGGGCTACAAAGATGATAGCGGGTCAGCAGGGTAAGGCATACAAGAAGAGGTTGAGGGCACTGAACAGGTACTCCCTGGAAGAAAGGAGAGAGAGGGAGAGGGAGAGGGAGAGAGGGGACATGATTGGGACCTTCAAGTGCTTGAAAGGGATAAATAAGGTTGATAAGGAGAGTCTCTTTAAGCTGAGTGGTAATCATAACACTAGGGGGCACAGTCTTAAACTGGAGGGTGGGAGGTTTAGGAGGGAGGTCAGGAAACACTTCTTCATAAGAGAGGGTGGTTGACACTTGGAACGCACTGCCGGAAGAGGTCATCTCGCTGAAGACAGTGGGCAGCTTTAAGAGAGGCTGGGATAGGCATAGTGGGAAAGTAAGGTTCATGGGTAGGGAGGGTGTGAGGAGGGAGGGCAGGGACATTAGCTCAAGCTGTGGACCCTGCAATACGAGCGGACTTGATAGACCAAATGGCCTTCTTCTGTCGGCTTCTTCGTATGTTCGTATATAATTCCCAAAATGTTTGGGGAAATGGGAGGAGAAGACAGCTTGACCAACACTGATTTCCTTGAGGGGAGTGTCAGAGAACAATAACCAGAGTTGCGAGAAGGGTAGGAAGAAGTTGGGGGGGGGAAGGGGGGTAGCAGCCAGTATTTAGAGATGAAGGAAGTACAATGGGCAAGGCGTCTTGTCTCAAGGTAGGGGAAGGAGAGGGAGGAGTACAGGGCACAGTGGTGGGTGTGGGACAGACAGTCGAGAGCAAAGCTGCAAAATGAGTGAAAGAGGGGATCCAGTATGGCCAGGGTGGATTTTGGAGCAGCACTGTGTACTGTGTTACTACAGTCGAAGGTGGGGAATATCATCTTTGAGATGACCTTTTGACATGCAGGAAGCAGGATGCACCCTTTTTTCCTGTAAAGTGCAACAACTTTGGAGTGCAGCTTGTTGTGGACAGCATCCACATCCGCTGAGAAACTGAGGTGCTGGTCCAGCCAAACTCCAAGGTACCTGAATGAGGGGACATCCTCAACTGCTGCACCATGCAGGGGATGGAAGGAGGGGAGAAGGGTGAGTTTGGTGAGCCTCTACCTAGTGCCAAAGGCCATAGAGGCCATCTGTTTGGTGTTGTGGAACAGCTGATTTGCCAGGAACCAGTGCTGGATGTTAGTTAAGTCCAGATGGAGCCTGATAATGAGGACAGAGGCAGAGGAGCCAGAGGCAAAGTGTACTGCGTCATTTACATGCATGTGGATGGACACAGACAAGGGGCAGCAGGGAGGTCATTCAGGAAGATGGAGAAGAGTACCTGGCCGAGGATGGACACTTGGGAAACACCTGAGCTGAAAGGGCGGGATATGGATTTTCCAATGCAGACAGCTTGAAACCTACCCCCAAGGTAGAAGCCCCCACTACCAATTTACCCCCCCAGCATCTTCCATTAAAACATTAAGACTAAGGGCCCAATCCGCAAAGGCACTCTGGACTTCTGTATGTATAGAGTGTGTTGACCCGCAGCTGTGGAAGCAGGCGCACCTGCTGACATACACAACCCCTGCCAACTGCAGTCCACTAGTGCAGATCCATGCGTGGAGGCAAGGTGTGACAATGGGGTGCAGCTGTACAGGACTAAGAGCATCCAATCAGATGGCCATGCCAGGCTGAAAGTTGATCCCTTCCACTGCAGAGTGCGTGGGATGATGGAATACAGCAGTCCTCAAAGAACTGCCATATCCCAGATGAAACGCCACAAAGTCACAAAAGTTTCCTCCTGGGAGCCCTGGCAGGTGGCTGTGGTCCCCCTCAAGGAGGAGCTCACTCTCTGGTCACCCATGCTGGTGCTCTGTCAACCCCTGGAAAATCCCCCATGGACTGCCCCCCATGGCAGGGCCAGGGAGGAGGGTGCCGGCCTTCCCCTCCTTCCCCAACAGACCCAACCCAAACACCAGGGGTGGCCCTCGGAGACGCAGGGCCATCATGGAACCTGACAGGCTCCATTTTCCCATTTTTCTCCCATCCTCTCTTCCATTACCGACATGAGGACGTTGGTACATGCTGCCCAACTTGTACTGCCATCCAGCCACTACCAGAGGGCAGTCAATGAGCGGGATGACAACTCTCCCTCCCTTGAAAGAGACGAGCAGTCCTCCGGATGCTGGATCCTCTCTCCTCCCTGCTGACCCCCGGCAGTCTGGGCTCATTCCCAAACCCGGGTCGCCAGCATGGTGCGAGGTGTAGTGACTGGTACCTCATTCTCCAGCGCCACTGGGCCATATGGTCACAAATGTTTCTGACTATGCTGATACTGCCCCCAGCCCATTGTACAGTCTCCTAGGGCTGGGGTTAGAGGAGGGGAACAATTGGGCCCTGAGACAACTGTTGTGGCAGGGCAGAGGAGGGTACATAGCTGCCACTGCAGTCCTTAGGGCTGCTTAGCCTCTGCCCTCTCCACACTGTGGTACCATCTTTGTGTCTAAAGGGGCGTGTCCGCCCAGTCCTGGCTGCCAGCATAGCCAGGTGCATAGCTCGGGATTGGGTACAGTGGGGGGGGGGGGTGTCCCGTTGTGCGGATGCCCCAGATTGCCCCAAAGGTGTGCATCCTGCACAAAAAGGGCACTCCACAACATTTCCCATCCCTCCAGACAGGCCTGGAACCTTTTAAGGATCGGGCTCTAAAACATACAATGGGCCACTGATATCGGTGGAAAAATCTCAAACTTACATTATTTACCACAATTCTACTTATATTTCACAAATCGTCTGTAATGCTCTCCCCTCATTCACTACTGTTGAGGACAGCCGCTTGAAAAAGGGGTCTTCTTCCCACAGACTTCTGCTGCCTGTCTGCACGTAATGCCAGAATCCTCCATTTATCAATCACAGCTGGTTGCCATGGAAATATTTATGATGTCACAAGCAATAGACAAGAAACGGGAACACAGGGATCCTGCTTCCACACAATTTTCCTTAGTAATGGAGAATAAGAGGAAAAATGAAAATGGGAAACGTGAAGTACAACTCAAAATATAACACTCAAATAATTACAATAAATGCCCTCAAACTATACCACTCCTTGAATAGGCAATCCCCCAAACAGTCTTATTTATTTATTTGATTTTCGGAAGAAACACCTTTGAGCAACAAGTGCTCTTTTCCAAATATTCCATGTCAATTACATTACATTTAAGGTACATAATCTAGCGCATGGTGAGCTGGGTCCACCAGTACATTCGAAAGACAAGGACAATTACAGTGGTGGCCCAGATGGAGCCTAGTCTGATGCATACCATAATAGTGCAGTTAGTGAAAACCCTGACAGCTGAGACATGTATGAGGCTACACTGCTAGCCCAAGTGAGGCTTGATCTATGGGGCAACAATAGCTGAAGGCTTTACTGTTATGGGGGTTGCAGTCTATCACATGGAGGATAGGCTGCAGGCAACGGACAGTCGCCATTGTCCAGCCTACCAATAGTCACCTCCTATGATGCCCCACACAATTTTAAACACACACACACACACACACACACACACACACACACACACACACACTTACTTCTGATTCATCCACTCTTCCACTATGGCCCTTCATTTATATAATATCTACTCACCCCAGACAAAACCACTTATCGCACAGTCATATAAACGAAATAATGAAGTGTTTTCCGAACAGTAATTGTGAGCTCCCCAGCAGCTGCCAAAGCAGTCCTAAATTAGGAAGGTGTTTTGACAGGCGAAGCAGCATCAAATACTTAGGTGCATCCACCAGCTGCCCCCAGACGTTTTCAACATCTGCTGAAACTCATTGAGCTCACAGTTAAAGTCCCTCTTTCTTTCTCCCAAGGTCTAAACCACGCAAGGTCCTCTGTATCAGAGTCCCTGCATCGGCCAATCCTGGGACTAACTGGACTTTCTGATACCACCTTGCTGCCCCTTCCACCAAAGGAAGCCTCACAGGGAATCCTGAGTCACCAGATGCAATGGCTTAGAAAAGTCACACAAATCTTCAGGAATGGCAAACCCATTGGGATGGGAACAGCTCACTGAAGTCGGATCCCACCCAGGCTTGAAACTCCATAATTCTCCACATTTAAAGTCACTGACTGCTAAATGGTAACCAGCCAGAGAAACAAGGTATCATCCAACTAAGAAGCATCATCATCATTTATATAGCATTTTCATACACATTGTGTCCCAAAGCGCTTTACAAGCAATGCTGCACTGGTAGTTGAGTGACTGAACGTGTAGTGGCAGTCATTTTACACATCAACACCCACACACAGCCTTGCACAATTGCATGAACCAGTTTTATAGGAAGGGGAATATTGGTCAAGCCACAGAGGAAATTCCCTGCTCTTTTTGCGAAAAGCACCTTGGGTTGGTTTACTTCTACCTGGACACCAACCAGAATGGGCAGAAGGGACCTCAGTTTAACGTAATATCCGAAGGATGGCACACTCCAACAGTAGCGCATCCCTCTAATACTGCACTCAGGTGTCAGCGTTTTCAGTTATGAGCCCAACCCAAGTGTGGGACTAGAACCCACAACCTTCTGACCCAGAGGCAGATGTGCTACCAACTGAGCCATGCTGACACCTGAACTAGGAACAATAATGCAGTCATGAGGCAACATGATTGGAGGCTCGTCAATGGAAATTTCAGAACAGCAGTGAGGAAATTCTACCTAACAGAGAAGGTGGTGGAGCCATGGGACACTTTACCAGCAAAGTGGTGGGTGTGGGACTAAAAATGCTTTTAAACATGGCTGTGACAGCATTAAAGAGATGATAATTCCAGTAGGAGGAGCTAGGTGGGTGGAGGGGCTAGGAGAAGAAAGGGAGGTCATGGGGTGAAAATCCCCCTCTGAGATATTAGGTTGCGGGATAGGTATGGACAGACTCTTTATGGGCAGACTGGATGGACCCTTGGTCTTCATCTGTCAGCAATGTCTATGTCTTTTGTTTCTACCAGAAGTCAGGGCCATGGCACAGTTCCAGATCTATACCTAACTCGTTGGTTACTGGACTGGAAGCAGTGAAACTAAGTACAGGGGTTGTACATGAAGTACTGTACGCAGGTCTGGGCTCCCCTCCCCAACTCAAAATGGACATTGAGGCAATTCAAAGGGTGCAACATAGAGCCACCAAGATTAAGGACAAAAGCTTTTTGGTTTTTGAATTTAGTACAATTTCTCTTCCCCAGATCTGCCCACATCAGCCACCTTCTCCCTCACAGACTTGTATAGTTCCACTTGGTTTCTTAACCATGGCAGAGCCCCCCCCAGTTTGCCAGGCCACAAAGGGGTTTAGTATGGTTGTGGCTGGCAGCTACGTGAGCAGTGCAGGGCCTGCGGAGAGGGAGAGGTGGCATTACTCTGCCATGGTTCAGGGAAACTTTTTCTTCCTTGTAGTTCCCATCCCTGAGCACCTTACAGGTGAGGATCAAGCAGACAGCTGCATGCAAGCGTGCTGACATCCTAACCAGAAAGCACGCTATCTATTCATTGCCCCTCTGCTGCACTGTCACCTGTGGACACCCAGGTGGCAGTGTTGTAGAGCAGCACAATGACCTGCCCAGATGAGGAGAGCAACCTTTGGGACACTCAATCCCCCCCCCAGCCGGTCCCAGACATCTTAGGCTCGCTTCCGAACCTGGGTCACCAACATTGCAAGTAATAGTGTTACTGCTGCGCCAACAGGCCGGCAGAACACAAACTACGAGATGAAAGAGACAGAAGCGGTCATAAATGTGTTCACCCTTGACAAAAGGAGGCACGAAGGGGACATGATCTCAGTCTTTTGCACACTAAAAGGTGTCAGTGTAACTTAATAGATGCAGATCTGTGATTCAGTGCACTCTAGCAGGATTTGGAAACAGGTCCTGAAACGCAAAGGTGACAAACTGTTAGGTAATGTTAGAAGGCACTTCTTCTCCCAGAGGGTGGTAAACCTAAGGAACAGCCATATCCTGTCAGTGAGGCAACAGCATGACAGCCAGGTAATGTCACCACAAAAAGGGCGAGGGTGATAGGAGCAATCTTGATTTTAGATTACCCCGCACTCATGCTGTGTTGGGCACTGACACAGTTTCTGTGCCCTACATGAAATGCCCACCCTGGATGATGTTATATTTATTTTCGTGGGGGTACCAGGGCAAAGCCCTGCACAAAAGTCAACTGTTTCCCAGGAGGGCACTTTGGTGCTGTAACTCCCAGGAGGCGTAATGCCTGGTGGAGCATGTGGTCATAATGCCTAAAACAAAAATAGCACAGCAACAGATGCCACAGGCAAAACGGCGTGCGCTGAACTAAGGCTGGGTAAAACGCCAACCTATACAAACAGTGCACGCCGGTCTCCATATTGGGCTTTCTTGTGTTTTTACGGGGAGCTTTGCCCCCTGCACCCCCCAACGTGGGGGACTTCATCTCCTCCTGGAATTTAAATAAACTCTGGGCGGGGGGTGGACCTAGGGATGGGAAGAAACCCAGGAGGGGGGGACTTTTTTTTTTTTCCAAACACAAGAGCAAATAGTAGTAGCACAGTGTGGTGGAGTTAGGCTACATCCTCAGCTGTGACTGATGGACCACTCTTCTATCTCCTTATTTCCAGCTACCAAAACTTCAGTTGCATAACAGTTAACACTTTTCTCTTTGCTTTTGTTCTTTTTCTCCCCACCCTAGGTCGGCCACCTATCATAGCTCTTTACTGTCCCTACTAAACTTCCTACGAGTTCTCTCTTTTCATTATTTTTCCATTTCCATCCATTCAGTCCCTGGAATGATGCCAAATACCCGGAGACATGTTGTGTAAAGTGCATAAGTGCATTTTGTGTAAAATAAACATGAAGGCTATTTTAGATAGCAGGAATGAATACAGTTGATAAAGGTTTTTTTTTTTTTTTTTAAAGAAAATGATTCAGAAACCACATCAAACTAATCATTTCATGATTAGTACAGTTATACAAAATCCTTCAGGTATTTTCATAAATTCACATTATAAACCTGTTACTGTATGAAGCTAAACAAAAAAACTGTGGTATGCTTTATAAAAATGCTCAGTCATTATGAAACAGAGATACTGAGAGTCAATATCTGTGGAGATATACACTGTACCTTTAACTGAACCAGGAAGTCCCTTTGCACAAACAAACTCCCTTGGTTTTAAAACAGCATGTCCAGACATGTAACAGCATGTTTAGACATGAAAATAGAAAGGGCTTAGTCAGGTGACCCCACCAAAAAGATATAAAACCTCTTCACTGAGTTCACTTCAGTCCAGTGGGGCTCAGCCCTGAGAGAGGCAGACAAGCTGTTGAATGCAGATGAGAAGGGTCTTAGGAGCGCTAAGATCCAGGACTGTATTATGAGAGAAACTACTGATGTTAAGTCGTGATTTTCTGTGCAATTTTTTTTGTTTTCATTTACTATTTTTCTAAGTTTTGAAAAATAAATATCACACCACGGTGTGTTTTAAACCTGAGAATTTGCCTCATCTGAAGTATATTCCCACATGCTGTGACAAACTTGGTGTCAGGGGGAAATCAGTACCCAGATACCAGCCCTGGTATCCAGACATAGGGACAAAGAGCAGGATGGCATACCTCCATGATCTCGTGGATGCCAAGGATCTGTTGAAGGAGGAGGGGCTAACCAGTGTGCATATCGGAGCCCAGGTGAGAAGAACCGGATTGGAGTTTGATGGAACGCAGAGGCGGACCAGCTCTGGAGAGAGGCGGAGCACCGCTGCCAGGTACTGATGGAGGGTTCCCAACTGGCAGATTTCGTTGCCAAAGCAGAGGACCAGGATCCATGGGTTCTAGACAAGGAGGACCCCCTGATAGAATCTTTATTGCCAGCCACTTTTGACATCCTGTTGTTGTCCACTTTCCCGAGCTGTTACTTGGTGCAGAATGGTGACAGGAAGATGAGATCCCAGGTGAGACTGTTGCTAGGGATACTGTATTGGGGTGGAAACCTTCAAGCAAGAAAGAAGGAGCCATTGAGGATGAAGGGACCTTTTCTTGTTTGGTTACAACTGAAACTATTAACAGTATTTACAGTCCTGACTGGGGAAGATTGGTCTTGGGGAATCTGGGAGATATGTGATGAAATGTATGAAACATGTAATGTTTAAAATGAATATAGCTTTTAAGGCTGGTGCTGAGTACAGCCAGTTGAGGGCACCAGAACGGTGTAAGGGTTGAAAGAAAACCCCAAAGGTTTTAGGAGTTAGGAACTGGCTGGTTGATGTTCAGCATGAGAAGGTTCCTTGCCTACCAGAAAATATCTGAAAGGGAAATGGATAAATGAAGTGTATGAAATGATTACAAGAAATGTATAACATAAAATAAATGTCTACACTGTATGATATAAAATGAGGAACCTAGGGTCATGGGGGAACTAGGTATGGGGTGGAACCTATACTTGGGCCCCTGAGTGGAAACAATGTGTTAGAATGGGGTTAGAGTGGGTAAAACTCGCCCCAGAGAAAGTTGTGGTAGAGGCCTGCAGGGCTGCCCTGATAGCTAGATGGAGGAAGCTAGAAGTCTGCATAAAACTGCTGTGTATTACTTCCTCTTTTTTAATGTACTAATGAAGGTACAATAGTGGGTGCACAGGGCTGAAAAGATGCCAAGTGATGGGTGCTGAAACAATGTCTATTGATGGGTGCCTGATATTACATATGAAATGTCTGAGTTGTAGTAGAATGAAATAGGGGGTAGACAGACACTACAGACTGAAGTCCTCTGAGAGCATAGGTGGGTACTGTGCTGAACTGTATGACAGTCCTGGGATAATGTGAAAATGTTGTCATATTGCAGTAACTTGGTATGGTGGACAGTACTAAAAATAGCTGAATTCAAGGAAAACACTGGAAAAGACACAGCTTTCCTCAGACATTACAGAAACTCTCAATTAGTGCTATCAGACAGTAACAACTTTTTTTAATGATGCAAAACAGCTCCCCACAATTTCCACTTTCTGTTGCTGGCAGCAGCCATTTCATGAGCAGCAGTAAGCCTCCTGAGCTCACTGTATGCTAATATGCCTGTTTGACCTCTGCTGTTGGTTGGCAGGACATATTAGCATAACATGAGCTCAGGAAGCTCACTGCTACTCATGAAATGGTGGCTGCCAGCAATAGAAAGTGAAAGTCGAAGGCCACTGTTTAAATCACTAAAAAAGCAATTAGAGGGAATTAAAAAAAAGTTACTGTCCAAAAGCACTAATCAAGCATTTTTGTAGCACCTGGGTAAAGCTGTGCCTTTTCCAGAGTTTAAGTTTAAGGGACCTTGGAGTGAACCTCTCATAGTGGGTGAAAGTTTCAACCAACCCCCATTCTACTGTTTTGGTAGAATATTTATGACAGTTAGGATACACCCTCAGCTGTGACTGATGGACCACTTTTCTATCTCCTCATTTCCTAGCTACCAAAACTTCGGATGCATAACAGTTAACACTTTTCTCTTTGCTTTTCTTCTTTTTCCCCCCTTACTCTAGGTTGGCCACCTAGCGTAGCTCTTTACTGTCCCTACTAAACTTCCTACTAGTTCTCTCTTTTCATTCTTTTTCCATTTCCATCCATCCAGTGCCTGGAATGATGCCAAACACCCAGAGAGGTGCTGTGTAAAGTGCATAAATGCTTTTTATGTAAAATAAACATGAAGGCTATTTTAGATAGCAGGAATGAATACAGTTAATAAAGGTTTTTTTTTTTTTTTTTAAAAGAAAAATGATCCAGAAACCACATCAAACTAATCATTTAATGATTAGTACAGTTATACAAAATCCTTCAGGTATTTTCATAAATTCACATTATAAACCTGTTACTGTATGAAGCTAAATAAAAAACTATGGTATGCTTTATAAAAATGCTTAGTCATTATGAAACAGAGATACTGAGAGTCAATGTCTGTGGAGATATAAAGCTTAACAAGTGAAATCGTTAAAAACCGCACTCCTCAGTTGCTGAAAAAGGCTTTTAATAAAGATAAAAAGGCTGCTGTAAACCAAAAGGTAATGTTACATGCCTCACTCAGACCCCGACCGGTTTCGTACTCAGTACGTCACCAGGGGGTGCATTTTTTTGTCGATTTCACTTCAGTTCAGCCCAGTGGGGCTCAGCCCTAAGAGATGAGGAGAGAGGCAGACAAGCTGTTTAATGCAGATGAGAAGGGTCTTAGTAGCTCTAAGATCCAGGACTGTATTATGGGGAAAACTGCTGATGTTAACTAGTGATTTTCTTTACAATTTTTTTTTTTTTCATTTATTACTTTTCTAAGTTTTGAAAAATAAATATCACACCACGGTGTGTTTTAAACCTGTAAATTTGCCTTGTCTAAAGTTTATTCCCACATGCTGCAACACACGGGAAGACCTGGAGGCAACTGAACCACAGCCCAGGTTTCCCACTTTTGCTATGTGCTGGTGCCCTAGCCACGCCCCCAGGGGAGCGGCTCGACCAGGCACCAGCACACGGTAACTTGATGCCTCCCACAAAAAGCATACAGCGATAATGGTAGCGGTAATTCCCTACTGCTGCTCTACCCCCGTCTCTGTACTTACAAGCGTGGTGTGCACAGAGCAGTTAATGCTGCGCTCCATTGTATGCGCAGTACTGACTCGGTACTGCCAGGCAGCATGTTACCTGTGCAGTAATTGGCATCAGCAACATGATTGTTGCACCGGCATGGGTGAACCTGGAACAGCACTGTGGCATATACTGGGACATGAAGACAGTGCAGGCCTTCACAGTAAACCTGGACAAATCTGAGCTAACCAAGGGAATCACACGGTATCCTGGGTAGTACAGTGAGTGGGGAAATCCCAGGGGACCCTGGGTAGTACAGTGAGTGGGGAAATGACAGGGTACCCTGGGTAGTACAGTGGGTGGGGAAATCACAGGGTACCCTGGGTAGTACAGTGAGTGGAGAAATGACAGGGTACCCTGGGTAGTACAGTGGGTGGGGAAATCACAGGCTATCCTGGGTAGTACAGTGCGTGGGGAAATCACAGGGTACCCTGGGTAGTACAGTGGGTGGGGAAATCACAGGCTATCCTGGGAAGTACAGTGCGTGGGGAAATCACAGGGTACCCTGGGTAGTACAGTGGGTGGGGAAATCACAGGCTATCCTGGGAAGTACAGTGCGTGGGGAAATCACAGGGTACCTTGGGTAGTACAGTGGGTGGAGAATCCCTACGAGTTTGTACACATTTGCACAAGCTACTTGTTGGTCTCTGCTTATGAGGCTGGAGCTGGGGGCAGACTTGATACACCTAGAATCCCTTCTAACTTCAGATTACTATGGTAAGTAAAAAGAGAAGAAATTAAGTTAATTTACTTAAAATAAAAAAATAAATAAAAACTGAGACTAGATACAAAGAGCACAGGTCGGTGGCAGGCATCTGGCCTGCTTTCCTCTCCCTCTCTCCCTCTCTCTCTCTCTCTCTCTCTGTCGGTATGAAGGAGTTTGTCACAGGAGCGAATACCAGAAATCATTCTTGATTAAATGCCACATTTTGAAGTGGATATCAACCCAGACAGAGGAGAGTTCACTCTCAAGAACAGTAAGTAGGGATCTGGCTACATGATGCCGTCTCTTTGCCAAAGTTGCAAGTAGCGCGGTCTCTTTTACAGCGTTGTGTATGCCATGGTCTCCTTGCCAGTTCCATGTGTATTACATCAAGTTGGCAGCTCTGTGCATGTATCGCTGTTTCTTTACTGGCGCTGTGAATCATTAACTCATTGCTACAGTGTGTGCATGTGTGTGTGTGTGTGTCCGAGTTGCCATCTCTCTGCCAGTATTACGTGCATCATTGCACCTTTATCGTGGCTGTATATTTAGCTCTGGTACTGTCAGATTCCACTGAGTAATTACTGCTGACACAGACCATTCTTTGAAGTCTACATCAATATGGGTTTAATGCCTGGCCTCAATCAGTAAAGCTGTTGATGGGAAAGACAGCATCCCCTGGAGATCTATAACCATGTCGCTGACGCAAGTTCCCCCCCCTGCCAGAGTTCAGAAGCAGACTGACCCCACTCTGATCACTTGCACTGATGCACAGTGATATGAGACAGATACAAAGAGTGAACTGGTCTCACCAGAACTCCTTACCCACAACATTGAAGAGGGGACAAAGCGTGGTATTCTAAAATGCACCTTTCCCTCAAACTGAGTAGCAAAGACTAAAGTTTCCACTAGAGTCATGCAAAATTGAGAACGTGGAATTCTGACAGCAGAATTCATGCAGAACGACAACATCGTGTCTAAGGTGCTTCTTGGAATTCATTTTTAATTTTGAAAAGCATTTGTATATAAACCGTGGAATATTGTGTAATCCATGGATTGTTCTACAGTTAGAGGAAAATGAATCACCGGTTTACATTAAAGGGGAATGCTCAGCTTCCCAGAAGAAAAGTAACAGAACCTATAGGTCTCGATTTACAAATTCACAAAAAAGTGTAATTTTTACACTACTTACTAGCTTGCAATATTGTTTTTATCTGGTTGATCCTGCAACCCCCTTAATTGCCATTACTGGCAACTACTTCACCCAGAGTTCTCCGTGGCAAGCCCTCCGATGATGAACCCACCGTGCTAAGCTGTGGGGGACACCTATGTGCTTAAATGCATATTGTAACTGTACTTATGCTGCACCTAACTGCACTTATAGCACCAGAAATGATCAGTTGAGGAAAGCGCATTCCTGGACTGATTGGTACTGGTGCTATAATAGAGAATAAAGTATGGGTCGGGGTATGTAACAAGAAGTTTACACACACCCGAGGGGTTAGATGCTACATAAACCTCGAGGGGTTTATTAAAAGCATCTAACCCCAAGGGTGTGTGTAAACTTCAAGTTTACACACTGCACCCATTTTTATTTTATATAATTGTTGGGTTTCCTTTTTTGCCACAGCAATATATAAAATAAAAACTGTTGCCTACACCATGGTCCGTTTTAGTGCGCGGTCCGTGGTTGCCATCAGGATTGACAAATCTCTTTTACTTTTTTATTTGGTAGAGCAGGCATATGTTTATTTAAGTGTAATTTTTGAAAATTTATGTTGTAAAAAACACCGCCGAGTCCGAGTGGCAGTTCATGATTCGGCTAAAAGGAAAGCGGACAGTGTCGGAATGGCAGGAACTCAGGTGGATGCATGCACAGAGTAAGGGAAACTGTGTGCGTGTCTGCCGTTATAAATGCTCCTTTATAATGGCAAATTATGCCACGGTTTCCCTATGGAAAAAAGGGGAAGCCAGTTATTATAGCACAATTATACACTGAATAAGTAGTTTAAAGTTACTGTATGCATTTAGGCATATAGGTGTCCCCAATAGCTTAACCGCTGGACGCGTCATCAGAGGGCTTGCTGCGGAGGACTCTGGGTAAAGTAGCTGTCAGTAATAGCCAGTGAGGGGGTTGCAGGATCAACAAGATAAAAACATATATTGCAAGCTAGTAAGTAGCTTAAAAATGACACTTTTTTTTGCGAATTTGTAAATTAGTACTATAGGTCCTACTACTTTTCTTCTGGGAAGCTTGGCGTTCCCTTTTAACTGCAGAATCACAATACTTTCAGAAATTTGAAATTCCACTTCCGACAGAATTCTGTGGAATTAGGCAAAATTTCTAAAATTCTGCAGAATTCTGGCAGAAGTGGGATTTGAAAATTCCAGACAGCTCTAGTCCCTCCCTTGTAAGATCCGATTTTCCTTATATCCACAGTGTACAAACAACGTATACTTAGAACAACTGATAAGGTCTTAGTAACAGTGGCTGAAGTTCCACAAGCAGGGTCCCTAGTTCTCCAGGGCAGTTCAGTCCTCATTTCTGTGGCAGGGATCGTAGGCTTCCATGGCAGCGATCGATTCCGGTGGCATGATTTATTCATTGCTGCGGCAAAATGCAGTCCTGTCATTGGATAAAATATGATGTGATGTCCTGAGCATGGAGGAGGGACATGAGGATAAACAAGAAGAGGAATGGAGCCAGGCACTATGGAAACACTGTGTATTTGAATGGAAATTCACAAAGAGTAGTAGATATATTCTGTGGCATAAAAATGTCGGGGCCTTGCCCATATATAGAATATAGAAACAGAATTTGATGGCACATAAGGACAACTTGGCCACCCAGTCTGCCAGTTTTTCCCTTCCTACATTATTACTGCAGACCATACCTGATTTACAGATCTTTCTCCCTCTCCCCCTTCCTTTCCACTGTGATTCCTATGTCCCTATCCCATGCATCCTTGAACCCCAAAGATGTCCATGCTTGTCTTCATAACAAGTGCGGACTGAAGTCCTGTAAGATGTCCACAGCTGTCTTAGCAGCAAGAGCTTAAGTCCTGTAGGATGACAACTGCCTTACTAACAAAGGCTGAAGTCCTGTAGGATGACAACTGCCTTACTAACAAGGGCTGAAGTCCTGCAGGATGACAACTGCCTTGCTAACAAGAGCTGAAGTCCTGTAGGATGACAACTGCCTTACTAACAAGGGCTGAAGTCCTGTAGGATGACAACTGCCTTACTAACAAGGGCTGAAGTCCTGTAGGATGTCAACTGCCTCACTAATAAGGGCTGAAGTCCCATAACATGTCAACTGCCTTAGTAACAATAGCTGAAATCCCATGAAATGACATAACTGTCTTAGTAACTTGGTGAGTTTGAGCTCCTACCTCCTCAGCTGCTTCACAGACAAACCGCTCAGGTTTCAGTACCCTGTTGCCCTACCCAGATCTCCTATAATATCTAAATGCAGCATCTAAATGCCTGTGGTCTTCTGGACCCTCTGTTCTCTTTAGAATGCAGATGTGCCATGATCCTTGGTCAACGTGCCTCTGCCTATTGTATTCGTAAGGACTCCCTGCCCTCTTCTGTTGGAAACTCTACCAATCATCTACAGACTCTTACAGAACTCTACCAGTCATCTACAGATCTGTACGGAACTCTACCAGCTATTTACAGTTTCTTACATCAGTAAAGGCTTTCCTGCATCTGTTAAGATCCAGGGACCTCGTCACCCAGTCATAGAACTCAACAACGTTTGTCTGGCACGATCTTCCCGTGACAAAGCCATGCTGCCTATCGTCCAAGTACCCAGTTTGCTCCAGTAACCCCCCTAGCCTTTCCTTGACAATACCTTCCATCACCTTGCCGACCACTAATGTCAGGCTAACAGGCCTGTAATTTCCCGCCTCCTCTCTTGACCCCCCCTTGTGGAATGGCACAATACGGGCCACCCTCCAACCTTGGGGCACCCACCCAGTCCTCAGAGAGATGTTGAAAAGCTCTGCTAGAGGAACTGCCAGGACATCCGCCAGTTCCCTCAGCACCCTGGGATGTATCTCATCTAGCCCTGAGGGCTTCCCTTACTCTCTCTACCGGGATTTCAGCCTCTACGTCCTCCCCTTTTCACCCTGCACTTCTGGGTCCTCACCTGTCTGTGGTGGCCACTCCCTTTCCCCAGACCCATCAGGGCCCCTGGTCTCTACCGGTCCCACCCCTTCCTCTGGTTTTTCCCCGCTCCCCTCGCAAGACTTAGCCCCTGGTAAAAACTGAGGCAAAGTACTCATTTAGGACTTCTGCCTGTTCCCCCGCCTCCTGTGCCCAGCCATCCCCTATCCTTATCTTGCCTATAATGTTGTCAGTGCCTTTATTATTTGCACTAACCAATCTGTTTATTGATGGATGCATGAATGGGCAGACAGATAGATATGTAGACAGAAAAAAGAGGCAGATCAAATATCCGTGGGAAGGTTGGTTATGGTTAATATTACTATATGCCCATCTAATCAGATACTATATATTGCCTATAATGTTGTCGATACCATTATTATTTGCACTAGCCAATCTGTTACCAGTTGTCTATTGCTTGTATCTGGTATACACTTTTTTTTTTATGTTTGCTTACAAAGCATACAAACATACTGGTTTGGCTATGCAAAACAAATACTATTTGGGACAAATACACACAAGTACTGCACTTTTTACAAATACAAATACTTAAGAGCGATGTTTGTATTTGTGTTAGACCACATAAACAGAACTTGGTTTAGGCTGACATGAAACACCTGTGACTGCTACTGTTTGATACATGGATGCATATTTTCTTGATAAATCTGCAAATGATATTGAAACCTCTCAAACCCTTGCTCTTATGTCATCAATAACAACAGAAACAGGTCCAAAAAGTAAAATAAAATATTTTGCAAACACTGATATGCAAACAAATACAAATACAGATACAAATACCAGAGACACAAATACAAATCTCAAAAATCAGACCCGTGCACAGCCCTAATATTTGGTATCAGTCTGAAATGTCAGAGGGCTTTTGGGGCAAACTCTCCTCCACGTATTACCTGCTTCAGAATACTGAATCTCCTCCCTAATTCTACATGCTCTCCACCTTTCTCCTCCTTTTCCTTTTTTATTTCTCTTCGTACGGCTGGCCCCTATCAATCCGATTGCCTGCTCAGCCCCAGGTACCCACCTGAGACTTACCTCACTTTCAAAGACATCCAGCTTATCCCCCAGGGGCAGGGCCATCAGTGGGTCCCCCAACTTCCCCCCCAATGGAGACTGAAAGGAACAATGGGAGCGAGAACCAGGTCAGAGGTGCAGGGTGCAGGGTCCGTGGCATGGGGGCAGATGTTATCGTGCAATGGTTGGAGCTTTTCCTAGTTTTCTTCCCAGGGAGGCATGGCATGCAATGATACTGGGGCAGAAACACAGAATGTCTGATATGCCTCCCAAACATAGTGAGTCCTGGCTGGTGCACCCGTGGCTACTGCAAAGGGTGGTTCGAGCACCGGTAACTCCCCCACCCCGAGGAAAAGAGTGGTCCATCGGACACTCGATCCTCCCCCCACCGGCCAGCCCTCCAACTTCCCAGGCTCATTCCCAAATCCGGGTCAATGGCATTACAAGTGATAGTGCTACCACTGCACCAGCGGGCCGACCTCCTTTTCCCCTTGAAGTCCTTACCTGATAACAAGACTGGAAAAGGCAAGGTAGAGGTTTTTTTCATACAACTCCTAATTCCTTCTTGAAGCCCTACCCATGCTTTTCATTCCACATATGAGAGATTGTTTACTTCTTTCATATGTGCTGCTGTTTAGTGCTTTGTTTCTCAGGGAGCAGCAGAGATGTACTACCCATATCATCTGCATACCTATGATGCAGTGTTTGCAACTCATTAAATTAATGTATTCTTATACTTTGGTAAAAGCAAGTAAAACTGATGTTCTAACATGTTCCTATGCTCATTCATCAATTTAGGTAAGCTGTGTTACTCTGTTTACCTGAATTTTGAACACTAAAACTAAAGCGCTTGGTCATTACAACATAAATAAAGGCTCGTACAGCCATTGTACGAAGAACCAGTGGCAGCTGTAACCTTGAATGACTTGAAATCTGCACCCTTCCCCTAGGGAGAGGGACATGCCAAAACTCTCTTTAACCTGGCCCTTGAACACCTACTCATGAAAATACAAAGGGATAACAGGATCACAGGTATACACTATGGGGACACACAGCACAAAGTAATAACTTATGTGGATGATGTCCTCATCACAACCACACACCGATAAAAATCCATACCTCACCTACAGAAGATAATAAGACAGCTTTGGCAGATGCACTGGTTATAAGCTAAATGTGGAAAAATGAAAAATCCTACCCGTCAACCGATTGTGCCAGAAAAGACAGATCAAAGACTTGGGGCTACAATGGAAAGCAAACAGCAGTCATACTCTGGTATCACCTTATGCACTAATGGCAAGGATACAGTGGCCACTAACACAAAATCCATCTTGCAACAACTAAAACTGGACACAGAAAGATGTAACACGCTGCCAGTCTCAACTGGACAACAAATCCAGTCTGTCAAAATGGATTTCTTACCAAAGGTTCTGTTCCTGCTTGTTATGCTACGCCGCAGGATCCCAGCTGAGTAGCTCACTCAAATGCAAAGATTAATCAGTACATTAATTTGGGCAGACAAAAAAAAAACAGCTGTAACCTGAAAAGGCTAGCAAGATTCACAGAGAATGGGGGGTTCAAACTACTAGACCTCAAGCTCTACAACTTGGCAATACAGCTAAGGCACATTGAATGGTACAAGCAAAAAGGAAAAATATCTCAGAACCCATATATTCTTACATAAATACTAATAGAAAGAAATCTGCACTAAGAGTGGAATCAGTATATCCACTGTAATGCACAACACCATCCCACTATCACTAAAGAAGTGTCCTATTGGAGTCACCCATGACACGCACACTAAAATATTATAAGAAACAGGAGGTATAAGCAAATATAGCTTGGAACAACATATTCAGAACAGCAACTTCAAGATAAATAACCAGGCCGTCTGCAATGAAAGATGGGCCAATATGGGCATTACAAAACTAGCTGATCTGGTGAAAGGCTCCTGGCTATCTCGGTTCAATACACTACAGAACATGTTGACCTGAGACCTAATGACTATTTTTCTTGTTGCAAATACAAAACACAATTCAACGTTACTGGGGTAAAATAGACTTTAGAGACAATGACAATGGATGAGGGAATTCATAAATAACTTATCAGTAGACAGCTCAGTATCACAATAGTACGCAGCACTGACAAACAAACAAACAATACAGAATGACAGAAGAAATAACTGAATGATGGGGCAGGAGCTTAAACAGAGACACCTCACAATGGATGGAGAAGGACATCTGGATCTTCAATATAAGACCTTCAAATTCAATGAATGCAATAAAGAACCTTTATTACACACCACACAGGTTTTGCAAAATGAAGGGGATTCCCACACCACTTTGCTATAAATGCAAAAAGGAAGAAGACTCCTTAATGCGTGTCTTACGCAACTGCTCAGAAATAAGAACTTTCTGGAATGAAATTAGAAGCAAACTGAACAGTCTACTGGGACTACAAAAGCCGTTCACTCGTATGCTGGGGCATGCTTGCACAAATGAGGTTGCTGTCAGCAGAAGATATATATTTTGTGGCCAGTAGACAAATATTAAAACTACGGCTAGACCAAAGGAAGCCATCCTACAGGAAGTGGCTGCACGATATGTTAGATACACGAAAAATTGAAAAATCAGCCCACCGCATGAGGAACGCTTTCAACGCATATCTTAGGAAATCTGGGCAACTAGTAGCATTAACAGACATCCCTGAAGAAAGCTAATAAACGACGCATGGCAACAAAGCAAGCCCTTCTCTACTGTAAAGGAGCAGTACACCAATACACCTAGGCAATATACTCAACTTACCCTGCAACAACTCCAGGAAATGTTGATATAGAAAGCCATAGCCAGTACTCGAGAACCAATGCATGATTACTTCTCAAAATGTTATTAGCCTTCTAATATGGAATTCGTGATCTATAGCGAACAGGAAGAAGACAATGGTGCCTATAGCAAAGCTGATTATAGTACGCCATAAATGTTTAGATGTAGGTTAGCATCACCTCCAGCCTCATATAAATATGAGAGTAATAAGGGAAGATCTTTGACACCAGACAGATGAAATGACCACATGTTGGTTCAAGTGTTAGCCTCTAGCAGAATAACTAACTTAGTATATTGATATCTCAAATGATACTTGTTGTAGGGGCATATATGCTGTAAGTGGGTGACAAAGTGATTATATAGGTAATCATGGATAATACTGCTGATATGTCTGTGTGAGCCCCCTTTCGGATCTTACTAGTTAATTAGTGTAGCCGCAGTCTGAAGCTGGGGCCCTGCCTGCTGGCAGGGTGAGCCTCAGCCTGGAAGGCTTAAAAGGGCAGGTTTTTTGGCACAAAGGAGAGTCCCTGGGAGAGAGGAAGAGAAGAGGTGGCCCGTGGGAGTGTTTGACCATGAGAGCCGAGATTCGGAGCCGGTATGGGCCATTTGCCACCCCGGCCCACCGACCTTGAAGACCGGCAGTAAATGCAGCAGTGCGGAAGGCTGTCTTGGGAAGCTGGGGCTTGGGAGGGGGACTGCCAGCATCATCTGGGGAGCTGGAGCCCAGAAAGTCAAGTTGTGGCCCACCTCATGATCTCCAACACTGAAGTGAAGCAGCGCAGGTGGGTCCTGGTATCCTCGTCTGTGTGGGCAAGAGCAAGTTGGAGTCCCGGTGTGCCAAAATGTTGGGGCACTGCGGTGGCGGCAGCCCATACTGTAGGGAAGTCAGTGGTGGCATCCTGTCTCCCTTTCTGGTGGCACTGTGGTCTGGCCGAGTGCGGGTTCTGTACCTCATGCTGCCAAAGAGGGGAAAGTGTTCTGGGTCTCCAGGATCGCTAGAGCCCTGTGGGTGTGCTATGATGCCCTGGGATGCTCAGAGCTTTGCATTGGCTTCGGCAAGGGGGGACTTGGCCAGTTCTTGTTGGGCCTTTATTTGTTGGACAGTACATCCAAGTGGAGAGCTCCAGATTGGAACTACCGGCGCAGGAAGTGTACCGCCTGTGAGCAGCTACTTTTAAGTCTGTAGCTGGGTTTGCAGTGACCAAATGTTTGACTGTTAAAGAGAAAATATGAAGCAAGAAAGTTTGTGCAGGAGAGAAGTTTTGGAAAAAAATCTCTCATGGCCTTTTCGGCTCCTGTGAGTGCTGCTACCAGGATTCACAGAGCCTTTTTGACTCTGAGGGAGCACTGTATGAAAAGCTTTCAAGAAACAAAAGTTTGCTGTAGACTGTATCAGGCCCTGTGCCCAGAATGTTACCCACCATTTGATTTGCACACCACGCTCCATGGAGTGGTTTGATCAAATTTGCACAATTAAATCATTTTTTTTCTTCTTTTACTCCTGTGTGGACAATGGACTTTATTACAGCACTTTGTGACTGAATTAACTAAGCTGGTCTCCGCAGCTGCTGTTACCCCATTGCTGAGAACTGCCTTCACCCCCTGAAGACCTCTCATCAGAATCCAGGTAACAAGTTTAATTTCTGGGATTGTGTTTCTGGCTGCAAGTGCCCCCCTCCACTTATGCACCATTCTAAATACCCCTAGACACTGGGAGAGGGGCTTACAATGTGGGGGCTCATCCGGGATGTTTTAATAATCGTTTGGGGGTACAAGAACTTTGCCTGGACTGTCAACATGGGGTACAACAACACAGGAGATTTCTTTGCTGCTAGGCACCATCTTTAACTTGTGAATTTTCATGCCTCCATTAAAGCCATTTTGCCAGCTCAGACTGATTAGCATACAGCCAATGTATGCAGAACTTTGGGGACATTGTGCCATTGGCTGAAGGCTGGCAGGGATGAAGACGGAGGTCACAGAATGAGGAGCGGGAGTGCCATTTTGTGGTTAGAGACAGAGTTAACTGTGTCGCAGGTGGTTTTGAGTCTGAGGAAAATCTGCTAGCTGAGACAATTCTCTACAGATCGAGTAGCAGCAGTACAATGAATGGTGAGGAGATGGCGGAAGCTTCTGGTGATGGGAACAAGCCAGCGCCTGTTCCTGCATCACTCCTGTTGTGGTTGTGGGAGGTAGTGCAATAGGGCAGCATGCAGAAGAAGTGCATGGTTTGCCACCATACAAGGAGCCACATGAAAGTGTTGCCAGTATGTTTGATTTGTGCCAGCAGTAGAGCACCTCCTCAGACCCAGACAGCACCTTCCTATCAGCCTGCCTGTAGCTGGACCACCACCTCAGCTTTGGTGAGCACGGACACATCAAGCCTTTAAAACTGGGAGGAAGTGGAAACTGCAGCAAGTAAGGTACTTTCTTGGGGGGAAGGGCGCTAGCCATCTGCCCAGCCCTTCTCCCTCCACCAGTGCCTGCCCCTCCCTGTGGCAGAGGGAAAGGCTGTGGGGTGGCAGGGAAGCCTAAGGCTAGTAAGCCCCCTGCCAATGCTACACTCCCTGTGGCAGCAGGTGCTAAGAAGACAGCCCCAGGACCTCCCCTCAGTGCTGCAGGAGCTGAGAAGTCTGATGTGGAGGTGGAAGAGGTTTTCTCGGAGAGAGACTCCAGTACAGTGGAAGACATGGAAGGGATGGATGCTGTATCCCCTGCTCCTGGTGTCCGCACTAGGTCCTTTACTTTTGATGATCCTCTTTGGGGGTGAGGTATTCCAAGGCCTTATCACTTCTCCAGCTTAAAGTACCCAGATACCATCCCCAGGCTGCGCCCGGTCTGCCAGAAGAGGAGAAAGGATATGGACACCTTCCGCCCATCTGATCCCCACTACTTCCAGTACACTTTGGGGAATTGGTTGTTAAAAGGTACAGCGGCCTGGCACAGTGTGAGCAGCATACCAGAGTGGTCGCAGGATGAGCGCTGGGTTAGGAGACCGGTTCAGATGGAGTATCCCGGAAAGAACTATTCCTACCTAAGTGAGCGTATCTGGGATATCATCGAGGAAAGAAGGGAAGACTGGCTATTCCAAGGAGCACTAGATAAAGTGAAACAGCAGAGCAGAGGAAGTGCCCTTGACTTGGAAGGACACCAGCAGGAAGCCATCTGGCAGGCCAAGCAGATGTGCACCTCCACGGTGTGGATGAGATTGACACTTTTCAAGAACTTCGCCATGGTCCAAGATGGAGAGGCACAGCGGACGAAATATTTACATCATCTGCAGAGACTCCTTTGGTGAAGAAGTCCGGAAACCTGACCCAAAACTGTATTATGCCTCAGAGCCGCAGAAGTAGTGATGCTTCCTGCCCCTTAAAGACTGCCACTGAGAAGAGATGACATCTGGACTGATCCCCCCCCCCGATGCAGGCCTTGGCATCAGGTGAAAATGGCAGGACTGAAAATACAGACCCCACCGTTGGATGCTGAGTGAGCTCAACCCCTTTTATTGTTGTTTGTTGTTTAAAATATTTACAAGTTTCAAGGGGCTGACTCCCCAATAAGTTAGTTTAAATGTGTGTGCTCTTGTTGAAAAAAAACCAAAAAACAGTAAATTAAACAGGAGGAGGCTGGACTGAAATATGCCCCTCTCTGACTGACAGTTGAGCCTTAATGCTGTGCGTGTGGTATGTAAGGCTAGTGTGTGGGTGTGTGCATGTGTGTGTGCAGTGGTGCCTGTGTGTGGGAGCTGTCAGAGTGCAAACGATTAAATATATTAGAAATGTTGAATGACTAAAGTGAGTTCAAGCATTTAAAGTTGCAATGTTTATTCTGAATGTTGAAATGCCTGTGTTGCACCCCCCCCCCGATTTTGGGGTGCTGGTTATGTGGGTAATTAAATGTAGTACTTATGTAATGTTAGCAGAGGTGGGGTATGCTTTGGCCCCAACTGGCAGCAGCAACCAAGTTTTTCCAGCATGGGAGTGTGATACTGGGGGGTTGGAGGCCAGCGCTGCAGAACGTGGCAGTCTGTCCCAGGGAACCAGCAGGTGGGTTGCCAGTGGCCTTGTGGGATAGTGTGGATGTTTGAGTAGTGGTAGTAGTGCCCTGGGTAAGGGGAAGTATGGGTTTCACCACCGCGGCAGTGTATGCCAGTAGTGCATCATTCCTGGCTTTCTGGGGGGGCGGGCACTGTACATGTCTCCCCTCTGGAAGGTCAGGGGGGCAGCTAGTAGGCATTCACCAGGGCATGGAAGTTTTCTGTGGGAGGAAAGTGTAAGCCCCTTCGGGAGCTTACTAGTTAATTAGTGTAGCCACAGCATCTGGAGCTGGGGACCTGCCTGATGCGGGGGGGGGGGGGCTCAGCCCAAAGGCTTAAAAGGGCAAGTTTTTTGGCACAAAGGGGAGTCCCTGGGAGACAGAAAGAGAGAAGAGGTGGCCTATGGGAGTGTTTGGCCATGAGGGCTGACGTTCAGTGCCAGAGTGCACCGTTTGCCAGCCCGGCCCATTGCCCTTGAAGACTGGTGGTAAATGTGGCGGTGTGGCAGGCCATCTGGGGAATATGGAGCTCAGGAAGGGAACTGCCTGTGCCATCTGGGGAGCCGGAGACCAGGAAGTCATGTTGTGGCCCACCTCATGATCTCTAGCACTGAGGTGGGGCGGCACAGGTGGGTTATGGTATCCTTGTCTACGTGGGCAAGAGAAAGTGGAGTCCTGGTGTGTCAGGACATTGGGGGCAGTGTGATGGTGGCAGCCTGTACTGTAGGAAAGTCATTGGTGGCAGCCTGTCTCCCTTTCCAGTGGCACTGTGGTCTGGCTGAGAACAGGTTCTGTAACTTATGTGGCCAAAGAGGGGAAAGTGCTCTGGGTCTCTGGGATCGCCAGGTCCCTGTGGGTGTGCTATGATGCCCTGGGATGCTCAGAGCTGTATGCTGTTTCGGCAAGGGAGGACGTGGCCAGTTCTTGCTGGTCTTTCTTTGTTGGACAGTACATCCAAGTGGAGAGCTCCAGATTCGAACTACCGGCGCAGGGAGTGAACCACCTGTGAGCAGCTACTTTTAAGTCTGTAGCTGGGTTTGCAGTTACCAAAAGTTTGTCTGTTAAAGAGAAAATATGAAGCAAGAAAGTTTGTGCAGCAGAGAAGTTTTTTTGGGAAAAAAATCTCTCATGGCCTTTTCGGCTCCTGTGAGTGCTGCTACCAGGAGTCGCAGCGTCTTTTCGACTCTGAGGGAGCACTGTGGGAAAAGCTTTCGGGACATGAAAGTTTGCTGCAGACTATATCAGAGACTGTGCTCAGAATGCTACCCACCATTTGATTTGCACCCCATGCCCCATGGAGTGGTTTGATCAAATTTGCACCATTAAATAATTTTTTTTTTCTTCTTTTACTCCTGTGTGGGCAATGGACTTCATTACAGCACTTTGTGACTGAATTAACTAAGCTTGTCCCCCCAGCTGCTGTTACCCCATTGCTGAGAACTGCCTTCACCTCCTAAATACCTCTCATCTGAACCCAGGTAACGAGTTTAATTTCTGGGACTGTTTCTGGTTGCAAGTGCCCCCAAATACCCCTAGACACAGGGCGGGAGGCTTACATCTGTATGTATGTTGTTAATAATAATAGGCCCTATGCACAACAAAAAAGACTGCCTATGCGCCACGTATCTGCGGCACGCAGACAACCCTTAGTGGGAATGACATGCAGTGGGGGTCCCGCGGACCACCCCTCTGTCATTCACATATAACACACAAGCTGGTGGTGCGGAGGCCCCCGGCTACATGGACAGCAACGCGCATGGGGCAGTCGGGAGGGCATGTCAGGGGCGTGCCTGCACTATGCGCCATTCACTAAGGTGTGTAGTGCCAGGCACAGGGGTGTGCATGTTATGGCAGCCGGGACCCTGAATATGGGTGTGGGCAGGACAGTAATGCGGTGGGTAGGTAACTGGCTGCGTGGCAGGACACAGAGGGTGGTGGTAAATGGCTGTCACTCCACAGAGGGAAGAGTGACCAGTGGGGTACCACAGGGATCAGTGCTGGGACCGGTCCTATTCAACATCTTCATCAGTGACATTGCACAGGACCTAGAAGGCAGAATTTAACTGTTCACTGATGACACAAAGCTCTGTAACAGAGTAGACACACCAGAGGGTGTAGACAGAATGAGAAGGACCTGCAGAAACTTGAAGAATGGTCAGGGTTTGGCAGTTGAAATTCAATGCAAAGAAGTGCAAGATAATGCATATGGGGCACAAAACCGGTACAATATATCAGTTGGGGGTGAGGATATAGCATGCACCAAGCAGGAAAGGGATCTTGGGGTTGTCATCTCTGATGACCTCAAGGTAGGGAAACAGTGTGACAAGGCAGCAGGTAAAGCAAATAGGATGCTGGGATGTATAGGCAGGGGCATCACCAGCAGGAAAAGGGAGGTCATAATTCCGCTATACAAGATACTAGTGAGGCCCCACCTGGAGTGCAGTGTACAGTTCTGGAGACCATACCTACGTGAGGACATAGACAGGGTAGAGAAGGTTCAGAGGAGGGCAACAAAGATGGTGCATGGATTGCATCACAAGTCCTATGAAGACAGGTTGAAGGAACTGAACATGTACTCCTGGAGCAGAGGAGGGAGAGAGGGATATGATAGAGACATACAAGTATCTTACAGGGAGGAACAGGTGCAGGAATGCACTATTTTAAGCGAAAAAGATGTTCCAGGACTAGAGGGCATGGGATGAAGTTGGAGGGAGGATGATTCAGAGGAAACGTGAGGAAGAATTTCTTCACAGAACGGGTGGTGGACAAGTGGAACACCCTGCCAGAGGAAGTGGTGGGGGCTGAAACAATCACAGGATTTAAGAATGCTTGGGATAGACATAAAGGAATTCTGGAGGTCAGGGGTAAGGGGCAACAGACTTCTAGGAAAACATAAACTGAACTTACAAGCTCAAATGGGCAGACTGGGTGGGCCATAGGCCCTTATCTGCCGACACTGTCTATGTATCTGTGTAACCCAGTGCATGCCCCTGCAGACTTCACCCGCTTGACGCGGTGGGACCAGTAAAACAATACTGTGTGCCGCCCCAGCCCACTAGGCTGATGGAGAGAGCTAGAACAGCCATTCGGGTGAGTGCCTGTCCAAATCTGTTTTTTATATGCATATCCATGGATCCGCATGGCCGATACACAAACACCCCTATGGGTGCAAGAGATCCACTCTGGGACCCGGGTCGGGCATCTGATTGGATGCCTCCTGGGTCCACTACTGCAGGCCGCCTTCCTGTGCACCTACACACCGGGGGACGGGGCCACAGAGAGGTGCCCTGCAGGTGCTTGTGGTCGTGCATACCACACACCCTACCCCTGTCCAGGGCTGTGGAGCTATGTAGTGGAGTAGCACCTGTGGCATGTACCTTCCAGCCCACTGGTGAATAGCGACCCATGTTCTCAAAAATAAAAATCTTATTGCAAAAAAATATATAAAAATAAACAAGGCTGAGCACATATACCCCAGGTTACCCTATCCTAGGAATCCAGCTGTTTCACGTTCACTTGCAAAGCAAGATTAGTCTGAAGTGTAAGAGGACATTAAGGGATGTGTCTCCTCTTCACCCATCACAGCATCAAAATACTGAATTTGCTCCCCAATTTTGTCCACTCTCTGCCTTTGTCCTCCTTTTCCCTCTGAAGTTCTCAACCAATCACAATGTTATGAGTGAACCTCCTTATTTCCTAATGGTATGCCGACAGTGCAGTAACGGCATTACAGTGAATCCAGTATAGCAACACAACCAGTTCGACACCCAGTGTCAAATGAGTTGTCGGAGCACTGTACAGTTACCGTGCTGCGCAGGTGTTGCTCTCTCTCCCCGGTAAACCCCCCTCCCCAGAGTTGATTATATAAAAGTCCGGGGAGTGCGGGAGGTGGCAGATCCCCCCAAAAACACTCTAAATGTGCCCTCGTGCTTGGGGCACCACAGCGGTCGGTCGATACATTTGCCTGGCAACATGGTCGCCATCTGCAAATTAGTGTCACAGTGTTGTCGAACCGTCTTGGTGGAAACTTTCCCAATACTGACAATTTCACTATTACAACTTGTGTTATTAATTCACCTGGAACAGCCTCCCAGCGAAGGTGACAGGGGCCAAAATGGTAAAAGGCTCTAAGAATGCACGGGATAGGCATATAAGGGAACCTTAGAGGTAGGGAAGGGGGACAGAGATCAAGTGGGTCTGCGGTGTTACAGCAGGTACGGAAAATGGGCAGACTAGGTGGGCCAAGCAGTCCTTATCTGCCGTCAATATCTATGTTTCTATGTCCATTTTAAATGCTGCATTATCTATGCCCGACAACTACACAGCAAATACAAGCAAGTGAACATCTTGCATTTGCCACTGGTTGTTCCTATTTGTTTTATCTGTTCTTTTTTTTTTCCCATATTCTGTTTATATTCCTGTCCCCCCATGCCCCCTTCAGACCGACCCTCCCACCACCGACTTCCCAGAATTACCAGGGCTGACCTTTCTGCCTGGCCCAGGAGCGGAGCCTGCAGAGAGACGGGCTTCATCCTGCGGTCGGAGGATTTCATTTTCCTCCATTTTCTCCCCGATTCCAGTTGCTGGGGCACACATGCCAGACATGCATGCGTGGAGATACACGCACATCTGCCTAAGTCCCACAGCACCCACCCCTTCTGTGCACCCTACAGACCCACACTTCCCCCAGGCCTCCACCTGGGGGCAGTCATTAGGTGGGCACACAACCCCTTCCCTCCCAGGAGACAGCTGTCCTCCAGATGCTCAATCCTCTCCCTTCCCGCTGACCCCAACGGCCCAGGCTCGTTCCCAAACCTGGGTCACCGGCATGGCGTGAGGTGTGGCGTTCAGTGCCTCAACCCTCAGCGCCACCGGGCTGGCTTGTGTAACCCCCCTGCAAATGGGGGTTCCCAAAAGACTTCCAGGAGCTTGCTTGAATGCTCCAAGCCTGAATGGAGTTTGGCGTTTAAGCCATTTATCAGTGAGTGTTTTTAGAACCTCTGGTACTGTCTCTTTAAGAGCTGTCTGCTTGCAGACATAATTAGTTTGTATGGGGGACTGTGTGCTTCTCTGTTTGAGTACCACCGGGCTGCTGCCAGTTCACTCCATTTTGCAGTCACTAGGAGTGCAAAGGAACCTATCTGAAAGATGTAACTGTTGCCAGAAATCATTTAGAGTAATAATGAAATTACAGTTTGTCTAACCTGCTTTTTGCAGTCAGAACTGTGTCTGTCTAGTTCCCCATTCTGGTTTTGAACTGCTGAACTGGACCAATCAGTGTGTAAGCTAGCTCTAAAATGGTACCTTGGCCGAATCAGAACTTGGACTCATAATCTGAGCCAGCCACAAGAGGATTGTATGGGCAGTGACTCTGGGAGATGTAGTTTAGACTTCGGCGCCTTTTTGGACCAACAGGAGCAGTCTATTGTGAGTGACAGCCAATCCAGTCAAGAACTGGGAGGAACTCAAAGGAAGTGCCCGGTTTTGTCTGTTGGATTTTCAGTTGAGCTCTGGCAGTGAAGAAGGAAGGAGCCCTGTGCCTTTTTCAGTGTGCAGTTTTAGTCGGGAAACGTGTGTAAGGCCCAGAGTTCCGGTCTGCAGCTTGTGTAACTGCTTGTTAGGACTGAATCCGTCCTGTGAAGAGAATCAAAGGACATCTGAAGAGTAGAAACCAGGCTCACCCTGTAGAAGCAAGATGTAACCCCTAGATGGCGCTATCCCAGGGGCTACTACCCCTGCCTGATTTGCCACTAACAGGTTGAGGGGCCTGGATCCGATGGCGGGTGCCTCCACCCAGAGGTCAGGGTTTGCAATAGTTAAACTTACTTGGTCACAGCCCTCTGGGACACTGCAACCCCCCTTTCTTCCCACTAGTGGCCCACACAATATATCAGAATTACCTTCACAGTATACACTTACCCCCAGGGCTGGTTCAGGCACTGGGACCTCCTGTAAAATAAGATACAGTGCAACAATCGTAGTACAATACTTTAACACAGACAAATACCTCAGGCAGTATAACTTTGCTGAAACAAGCAGCTCTGATTTATTTAGGGGAATATAACAAGGACAGGGGAAATCAGGTTAATTAGCTTATCACTTTACTCATCTACTTCATGGCTCTGTGCACAGGGCCTATCCCTACCAGTTACTGTCCCTGGGTACCCAAGCCCTAGTGGCTAGTCCAAACCGTGGCAGCTGGTAGGGGCCCTTTCCCACAGAGAAAAGAAAAATTAGTTTAAACAGTCAGCAGTACATTGATTCCATTTGGATTCAATGTGGCAATTCAACAGGGAGCGACCCTGAATTAGTACTCACGACCTCCAAACAAGATAGGGTCCTTCAATGTCAGCAGGGCTACTCTTGAGCTCCACGAGACTCCTCACACATTTATATGGCAAACTGCAACAGGCAAAAGTCCTTTAATGGCAGCAGGATTCACTTGAGCTAACCAAGCCTCCTCACACATTTATATGGTGAACAGTAACAGGCAAAAGCCCTTTAATGGCAGCAGGATTCACTTGAGGTACACAAGCCACTTCACACATTTATATGGTAAAACATAAAGTACTGTACCAGGCAGGCTGCTTCTCTATCCCGATCGCAATTACTGCACAATACCCGGGAGAACACACAGCAGATTCAGTTCCTGACAGACCGAGTGCAATTCAGCAATTTCTCCAGTCTTCTACAGGGTGAGCCTGGTTTCTACTCTTCAGATATCCTTTGATTCTCTTCACAGGACGGATTCAGTCCTAACAAGCAGTTACACAAGCTGCAGACCGGAACTCTGGGCCTTACACACGCTTTCCGACTAAAACTGCACACTGAAAAGCACAGGCTCCTTCCTTCTTCACTGCCAGAGCTCAACTGAAACTCCAACAGACAAAACCGGCACTTCCTTTGAGTTCCTCCCAGTTCTTGACTGGATTGGCTGTCACCACAATAGACTGCTCCTGTTGGTCCAAAAAGGCGCCGAAGTCTAAACTACATCTCCCAGAGTCACTGCCCATACAATCCTCTTGTGGCTGGCTCAGATTATGAGTCCAAGTTCTGATTCGTCCAAGGCACCATTTTAGAGCTAGCTTACCCCACACTGATTGGTCCAGTTCAGCAGTTCAAAACCAGAATGGGGAACTAGGCAGACACAGTTCTGACTGCAAAGAAAGCAGGTTAGACAAACTGTAATTTCATTATTACTCTAAATGATTTCTGGCAAACAGTTACATCTTTCAGATAGGTTCCTTTGCACTCCTAGTGACTGCAAAATGGAGTGAATTGGCAGCAGCTCGAGTGGTACTCAATCAAAGAAACACACAGTCCCCCATACAAACTAATTATGTCTGCAAGCAGACAGCTCTTAAAGAGACAGTACCAGAGGTTCTAAAAACACTCACTGATAAATGGCTTAAACGCCAAACACCATTCAGGCTTGGAGCATTCAAGCAAGCTCCTGGAAGTCTTTTGGGAACCCCCATTTGCAGGGGGGTTACACCTGTTTTACCTGTGTTTAACTTACAATACCTAATATTGTTATGTGTGATCTGATCTAGATACGTGGTTACTGCATCTTGTTTGCAAACTATATATAATGTTAATACCATATATTGCTATGTAACTTGCTTTGTAACTCCTCCAGATTGTGCCTGAAAATAGGCATCTGTCTGCCTAGTGCACTCATGTGGTAAAAAAAAACAAATAAAAAAAGAAACAGGGCTAAAAACAAATATAAAACAAACAAAATAAAAAAGGGCTAAAGTCCCATAAGATGTCCATAACTGTCTTAAAAGAGAAGTGTTCTCATCAAAGAAATTCCACTTTCCTAAGCCTACCGCTCCCCGCCCCCTCCCCCCCACCACGAATAGGCTTTTCAGCAGAGCAAATAATTAAAGAACATTCAAGGTATTCAATTTTCTACGTGAAAAAGCTATGATATGCAAGCATGGTCAGCACAGCGCAGTGCCATCGCACGCTACAGTGTGGCTCCACACCCTTCACTTGTACTAAAATACCTACAACTGAGGGGTGTGGATCTGCACTTTAAAGAGACACTGTCCACCCTTTATTTAGATTTTTGGGCGACACACAGAAACATGCCTTGACTGCCTGCAGCAGTCCATCTTGCTACATATTAGAGACAGCAACAATGTACTCTCCATAAAAATTTCTTTGTCAAATTTTACTCAAAGGTGAAACCCAGGCGGTTGGACCTTACTGACCTTGCATGGAGGTGGTATGACCTTTTGGGAAGCCATGTTGTTCTGCAGCAAGATGATCACAGCTATACAGGTAGTCTGTTAGTTCAGAGGCCACTACCTTCTGTGGGAGCTTACTAAGAGCAGAAAGGATTGCTATGGGGTGGTAATTTTCCATAAAGTCTGGGTCATCTTATTTGAACACAGGGACAATTCTGGCCGCCTTCCATGTATTGGGAACAACCCCTGAAAGCAGGCATAGGTTAAAAATATGGGAAATGGGTAGTGCAAGGTAGGGAGAACTCAGCCGTGTATGTTTATAGTGCAAGGAAGGGGGCACTCAGCCGTGTATGTTTATAGTGCAAAGAAGGGGGCACTCAGCCGTGTATGTTTATAGCTCAAGGAGGGGACTCAGCCGTGTATGTTTATAGTGCAAGGAAGGGGGCACTCAGCCGTGTATGTTTATAGTGCAAGGAAGGGGGCACTCAGCCGTGTATGTTTATAATGCAAGGAAGGGGGCACTCAGCCGTGTATGTTTATAGTGCAAGGAAGGGGGCACTCAGCCGTGTATGTTTATAGTGCAAGGAAGGGGGCACTCAGACGTGTAAGGTTAAAATCCATGTTGTCAGCATCAGCACTAGTATGAGAAGGGCAGGCTACCCAGAAGTCTTCTAGGCTCACCTACTCTAACAGTTCTGAGGTAGAAGGGGGTGGACATGGAGGAGACTCCAGCGAGACCAGTACAAAAGCACAGGAGAACTGAGAGGTAAGGGCAGTCAGGTCGGAAAACTGCCTATTGAATGCATTCACATCATTAGAACTGACCCCACCCTGGAGAAGGCCAAAAGTGCTCTGGGAAGGCGGAGACCTGTCCCTTCCAGTGGAAAAGAAGCTCTGATGTTGCTAGGGCACAATCAGAGGACAAAAACCACAGGTGGTGGTAGACGCCAAGTTTGAAGACATCAGGTGACTGAACTATGCCCAGTGGAACTGTATCTACATTGTTAGAAATTCAGTTCCTAGCCCTAATGATTCCAAAGTTTCACCTTTGTTACTTCAAAAAGTGACAACTTTAAGAATGTAATTTTTTTTTTTTTTAAATATGAGCTTGGAGTCAACACTACATGATTCAGTATATTGCTATGTATTGATATGCATTGAACTGTCAAAAACACAAATACGTGCAAGCTACCAGAGATCTGCAGGTGCTCCTGCCATTCACCCTCAATGAGACTTAACTGAACTCTTAAAAAAGGAGAACACATTTACATCCAAAAAGCACTTTTTATTAAAGTGCTGTTAGTGTCACACAAAAGCATGCAATTTATATCAGTGAAAAATATGCGGAAAAGTCTAACAACACAATGACAGTCCGGCACCCACTGTAACTCGGGACAAACCTTCCCTCTCAGGCAGGCCCTATAATAGGAATTCTGGGCCCTGGGAAAAGTCCAGACTCCGGGGCCCCTATGCAGCTGTGTACAGTAGCATGCCAGGTGGCCAAGACCCCTCTTTGGCGCCAGGGCCCAGAAATTATCACCGGCTACCCAACCCGCTCATGGGCCCTGCTGCTCTCAGGAGGTTTAGTTTCCATAGCTCCCACCGTCCTTGGATCAGTTCTCTGCAGAGGTCACTGACCTGTTCAAATCTTGTG
The DNA here is from genome assembly GCA_016271365.2 of Neoceratodus forsteri. Taxonomy (NCBI): domain Eukaryota; kingdom Metazoa; phylum Chordata; order Ceratodontiformes; family Ceratodontidae; genus Neoceratodus; species Neoceratodus forsteri. The sequence goes on along the minus strand of JADMNL010000031.1, from coordinate 48,908,313 downwards.
AATCTACCAGGCATCTCCACAAAGCCATGGACTCTCATGAGGACTTGTTGAGATACAAGCAACTACATAACACCAGCACTAAAGCCAACAGGAGGCCAATTTAATTCAAAGTTACAGTAATTTACATGGTCGATTTCCTGAAATAGCTGTGATAGCTCTAGAGAAATTCTCTGCCTGTCTGCAGTACCACTGTAAAGCCACCAGAGAATCTCTTTAGAAATCTTGCAGAATACATGGCAAGATCTGACCATAGCAATTGCTGTAACTGTACCTCACCTACAGCCTTCAAAGCAACCTCAAATCCCCTGATAGGTTCTGGAAGGTTATACACTCCCTTCTTCTCCCCGGTCTTCTCCGCTCCCTTCTTTTCTCCGGTCTTCAGCGAAACCACCCTCACTACCGTACTCTCACTAAATTCCTCCAACGGGCACAGCCCTGATTGGCTAGATACTCAGCTCCTTCATCTCTCTGCACCAGCCATCACTGCCCCTCTTGCCTTGCTTTTCAATTTTTCTTTCCAGCTTGGGTCTGTGGTTCACCCAGGAGGTGAGGGGAGAAAAGAAGGGCATTCAAAATGTATAAGAGGACCCAGAGGGATAAAGGAAAACTAAGGATGGCAGGGCAGAAGATTAGGAGGGCTAAAGCGGACACAGAAGAGAGAATCACCAGACAGGCCAAAGGGGGGACAAAACTTTATTTTTAGGTATGTTAGGGAGAGAAAGAAGGCACAGCAGAGGATAATTAGACTGAGGTGTGAGGGGGGAGTAAAGGTAGAGGAGGACTGTGAAAAGGCGTAAGTGCTAAATAGGTGTTTCTGCTCAGACTTCACGGTAGAGGGGGAGGAGAAGGGACTGGAGTTAAAGGGAATGGGACGGGAAGGCGCAGGGACAGATCAAAGCCCATTCATTGAAGGCAGGGTAAGAGAGGAGCTAGGTAGGTTGAGAGAGGATAAAGTTATGGGTCTGGACACTCTGCATCCAAGGGTACTCCAGGAATTAAGGGAAGTACCGGCTGCTTCCTTGGCAAGGCTGTTTAATTTGACCCTGGACATGGGATGGGTGCCAAGGGACTGGAGGAGGGCAGACGTGGTACTACTCCACAAGAGTGGAAGCAAGGAGCAGGGGGAAAACTATCATCCAGTCAGCCTTACCTCAGTGGTGGGAAAGGTGATGGAAATGCTCTTGAAGGAAAGGGTGGTCAGATACTTTGCCAATAATGGAGTGCAGGATGACAAGCAACATGGCTTCACAGCAGGGAGGTTATGCCAGACGAACCTCATCGAGTTTTTCAATTGGGTGACAAGGGTAGTGGATTGGGGGGGTGGATGTGACCTACCTGGACTTCAGGAAGGCTTTTGACTCCATCCCTCATAGAAGGCTGGTTAATAAGTTGGAAAGCTTGGGGGTGGGACCAAAAATAATGAGGTGGGTAGAAAACTGGCTGCAGGACAGGAGCCAGAGGGTGGTGGTGAATGGTGTGCATTCCAGGGAGGAGAGGGTGACGAGTGGGGTGCCACAAGGGTCAGTGCTGGGGCACATACTTTGTAATATATATCAGCGATATAGGGGAGGGACTGGAAGGGACGTTGTGTCCATTTGCAGATGATACCAAGATCTGCAATAGGGTGGACACCAAGGTCAGGGGGGAAGCAATGAGGAGGGACCTAAAGAGGTTGGAGGGGTGGTTAGAACCATGGCACCTAAAGTTTAATGTGAAGAAATGCACTGTGATGCACATGGGACATAACCCGCATGCCAGCTACATTCTGGGAGAGGAGGAAATAAGGGCGACCAGGCAGGAGAGGGATCTGGAGGTTATAATTTCGGATAACCTCAGGGTAGGGAATCAATGCAGCAAAGCGGTGGGCTGGGCAAATAGAATGCTGGCATGCACTGGGAGGGGTATAACAAGCAGGAAGGAGGAGGTACTGATGCCCCTCTGTAAGTCCATGGTGAGGCCTCACCTGGAGTATGGGGTACAGTTCCGGAGGCCCACCTGAGGAAGGATAATGATAGGATGGAAAGGGTCCAGAGAAGGGCAACAAGGATGGTGCAGGGCATGTAGAGATTGCCCTATGAAGAGAGGCTGAAGGAGCTGGACCTGTACTCATTGGAGACTAGGAGGGAGAGGGAGACACGACAGAAACGTTCAAGTACATGAAAGGGATGAATAAGGTGGGAGAAGGTAGCTTATTCACAATGGAGAAAGTGTTAGAACAAGAGATCATAGTCTGAGGTTGGAGGGGGGAAGATTCAGGGGCAGTGCATGGGCGCATTATTTCACCAAAAGGGCGGTGGACCCCTGTCACAGCCTACTGGAGGGGGTGGTGGGAGTGGAAACAGTAGAGGGATTCAAGAGGGCAAGGGACAGATATAAAGGACTGGCCAGAGAGCAACGAGGGGTGTATCTGGATGGGGGAGGAATAGGGTGGGGTGAGTATTGGGGCAGACTCAATGGGCAATGGTTTCCTTTTCTGCCAACAGTCTTCTATGAATCTATGAATCTGCCACCCAGTTCTGAAAGCAGGCTATAGTTCTAACCCTCTACAAAGAGGGTGACTCTTTCTTCATGGTAATTACAGGCCCGTCTTCCTTCTGCGTGTCCTGGTTAAGGCACAAGAACAACCTGTTCACTCCCTGTTATCCGGCTACTCTGACTCCTCTTCTTTCTTCTCCCTATTCCAGTCTGGCTTATGCAAGCACCATTCTACCATCTCCTCCTTCCTATGGATCACGGACTCTATAATGAAAGGTATGGACCAGGTCCTGTTCACCAAGGCCCTTTTCATAGGCTTAGCAAAGGCTTTTGATACCATGACCCTATCCACACTCCTGCCCATCAAGTCCCATCTTCTCCAAGGCTCACTCCTTGGCCCAATCCTTTTCTCCATCTTCCTATATGAACCCCCTCCTCTTGTGTCTCCTCACACATCCAACAAGTATGCAGATGACCCAGTTCTGTTTGCTTCTGGTGGTTCAGTTCCTGACCTGGAATCCTCACTCTAGCATGACTGACAATATCTGACACTGATTCAACTCAAAGCAGCTCTCACTAAATGCTAAAAAGACAGTCTTCCTGACTTCTGGCACTACACAGAGACCAGCAGGGCTCCAACATACCCTTGCCTTCAAGACTCTGGATGGAAGCCTGCTTGAAATGGTAACTCATTTCAAGTATCTTAGGAGTGTGACTGAACCAGAAGTTAAGCTTTTCGCCCCACACTGACACCATGCATAAGAAACTTTGCCCTAAGCTTGGTGTGCTGCACACAAGAAAACCTGCCTCTTTCTCCTGGCCCTCGATGAGATCATCCTTATCAAGATCCTGCTGATGTTTGACTATGCGGATGCAGTCTACAGCACTGCCCCAAAGTCTACATGTGCCAGGCTAGACCCCTTTTGTCCTTCTGTCACTTCACCCTCAGTGCTCCCTCTCGCACCAGTTACTGCTCTCTGTGTGCAAATCTCTCTTTCCCCTCCCTACAGGTCCAGCATCTCTCATACTGTTCCTCATTCCTAGCCGAGTACTGACTTGCTACTGTTCACATTTACCTCCCTTCAATCATCCAGTGCTTGTTCCTTCCACATCCCTTGGTGCAAATCTGTAGCAGGCCGATCTGCTTCCTCTATCCACCTTCCAAAACTGTGAAACAACCTCCCCTCTCCCCAACCATCTCCCTTTCTCCCTGCACTCTCTCAATCCACTCATACTGGCATACTTCTCAATAGACTGCACCTGCAGCTAGCGATCTTCCTTTTCTCTCCACATTACAGTAACCCATGCCCTACTCACCCCCCCCCAGTTTACCCTACAAATATCTTGCCCCATGCACACCACACACTCCCCTAGCTCTTAACCTTGCTACCCCTGTAACCTATGCACTTTGCATTCTATCTGCATTGTTCTTCTGTTTCTGGAATTTATTACTTGTGCCTTGCTTTTACTGTTCATGTGCACGCAATCAGTGTTGTCACCACATTTGTTACTGCAGTATCACTGCCTGCCACAGTCCCTCCCCCGGGTCACACCTGGGAATGTCCTCGAGCTACGGTCCCGGATCCTGGGCATCACATATCAGAGAAAACAACAAGCATTTGTCAATGCTGAATGGTTGCTTGCTGGGATTAGCAGTGGAAGTGCAGGAGTTAGACAGATGCAGTATAGAAATGGCAGTGATGTATTGAACTGATGCCAACTCCACCCCCAACCTGCAGATATCGACAGGCATTGGGGTGTGCCTTTGGATCGTCGCCCATAACAGTCATGACACTTCTCCTCACCCTACCCTGCAGACACCGACAAGTGTTAAGGTGTGGCTTGGGGTGTTCGGGCTTTACACTCACCTCATTCCATAAAGAAATACGCTGAAACGGGTGCAGTATAGGAGAATGGGGTGAACTCTGGGGCCAAAGAGTCCAAGGCGCACCTCGATGCCTGTCCCTGGCTGCAGGGTGGGGGTGTGGGTGGAATGGCATGAGGATTACTGTCGACAATCCCAAGTCACACCCCTGATGCCTGTCAGTCCCTACAGGGTAGGACGTTATGAACAGAAACGGTAACGTCCTGGGCGTTTCTTGGTATTTTTACTCCAAGTTTTCAAAATGGGCTTTTTGTGACCCCACCCCATGAACAGTGACACTATCAGTTTGTTAGCCGAAAGGTGATTTTGCACAGTGACCACACCACAGGTGTGAAAACACATTTCAAACATAATGTAAAAAATGACAGCTGTACTATTCATCAGGAGGTGTCAAAAAATGGTAATTTTGAAAATCTGGAGTGAAAATATAAAAAAAACTGGTGAAGTCAGGAGCGTGCATAGAAACACACGTGTAACAATTATTTTGGAGATTTTTTGCACGAGATTTTCAATATAGGCATTTTAGAACCTCTGCTCATGAACAGTGTCACTGTAATTTTCTTAATCTGTCCCGAACACCGATTTCCCACAGCGACCGCGCTAGTCTGCGCTGGAAGAGTGAAAATACATTTTGGCCAGGATGTGAAAAATGACAGCTGTACTGTTCATAAGGAGGTATGAAAAAATGCCAATGTTAAAAATCTGGAATGAAAATATTACAAATTTTAAAACTTATGCTGCAGCGTAGAAACTGCACACAACACAAGTCAGAACATAAAGTCATTTTGAATTTTTCACCAAATTTGTAACATAGGCTTTTTGAGAGCCCACCTCATGAATAGTGACACTGTTGTTTTGTTAATCAATCCCGAAAGGTGATTCTACGCAGTGACTGCGAAATCACCTTTCGGGACCAAATAACCAGATGACAGTCACTGAATTCATGAGATGGGGTTCCAAGAGCCCCATGTTGAAAATCTGGTGCAAAAATGTTAAAAAAAAATGAGCAAGATATGTGCCAAAGTTGAAAAAAACCTATTTATGCCATATACAGCTTACCAGCATTTCTTCAGTTCGCGGTCAGCTTTGAAGAGTGCAGACATGTTCCTGGTCCACTGAAGATCGTCGTGCCAGCCTCTGGAGGTAAGCATGGGGTGAGGGGGTGTGTGGGGAGGTGGGGTACGCAGAGGGTGGGCGCGGGTTGGGTTAGTGGGGGCAAGAGAGTCAACAAGGGACCGTTTTATTTTGTTACAGGGTTTTTTTTGTTTTTTTTTAATAAAGACGATATGGGACTTTTGCCACATTGGGGTGGGTTCCCAGCGTGGCATCTGGAAGTTTGTTTGGGGGGGACAGTGGAGCCAAAGGGTGGATTGGGCACCCCCGCTGGCCATACAGGGGGAGCACATGAGGACACTGGACTTTTGCCACATTGGGATGGGCTCCCAGCATGGCATCTAGAAGTTTGTTTTTTGGGAGGCACTAGAGCCAACGATATTGGGCACCCCCGGACATACAGTGTGCTTGGGGGGGAGGAATGCACATGAGTCGAGGGGGATTGGGCACCCCCTTGGCACACAACAAATGGGGGCGCGATCATGCCGAGGGAGATGCAGTGGTGTAATAATTGATAGTTACATCAGCGTGGTGTGCTAGCAATTTGCATACTGCTGATGCACGGCAGTATGCAAATTGCCTACACGTTACCACCACTGATTGTAACGGTCTTTCTCTTTCAACTGTATGCCACTGCATCTGAACTGCTGTCAGACAGCTTGGACATCCACTGGTGTGGTGCAACCATGCCTGCAAAAAAGATCAGGGCATTGGATGTGGGGGTGTCACACCTACAAAAACTCATATGGTGGCACTGTGTTACTTGCACATGCGTGCAAGCAAACCTAAAAAACATCAGCAGTCTTCTGTTAGAGTGTAGAAGGGAAATAAAACACATTCCACAAAGGACTATGACTATATCCAATCCACATTCAATGGCAGCCAATGGAGGCTAATTGGTGCACCCCAGTCTGTGTCTGGGCACGTAACCCAAACTATCAGAACCCCCCCCCCCCCAAAAAAAAAAAATGTTGACATTTTAGTAATGGGCCACTGAAAGTAAGGCAAGTCAGAATTTGTTCAGTAATTTGCTTCCATTCTGAGTGGGAAAGGAACACACTTAAAATATTTCAAAGCTCTTTGATTTGTGTCCTTTCTTTTCTTCTCGAATCCCATTTTCTCTGCTGTCTCCTTTTCCTCTCCTCTTTTTTCTGGCTTGTACCATCTCCCCTGGTAATGTCTGGTTGCTTCTCATCAACTTGAGCACCCTCAACAAGGGAAAGTCAGGTCTACTTCAGGGCGACCCATCTCTCCCATCGGATCAGGTCAGGCAGCCTGAAACAGATCTGGGATTTAGTGGTTGTCAGTCGTTTTATCTGTATTTTAGAATTTTTGGCCACAAAAAGCACACTGCACCGAAGCTCATTTCCAGGTGTGATGCAGGAGCACTGTGGGCTAATGACTTGCTCAAGGTCACACAGTATGGCAGTGGGACTCACACCCAAGTCTGCTGGCTCTCCAGCTTCACAGCCTGGTGCTGTACCTTCTAGGCTATACTGCCTTCCAATACCAAGCACACTAGCCCAGAGCTCTGCCCTACTAATTAGATAGCATCTCAGGCATAATGTGAAGCAAAATGAATTAGTAATCGATGCCAGAGCCTAATGCACAATTACTATTGACTTTCTCAGGAGAGCTCAGCTGAGATGCAATATCCCATTTTCCATGGGGTCCTGTCTCTATCCATATTCTACAGCTGGGTGAGCTGAGGCCCTGAGAGGTCAAATGACTTGCTCAGGGTCGCACAGTAAATGGCTGCATTAGAGTTTGAAGCTGTCTCCCCTAATCCAAACCCGAGTTCTAGCTGCTTGACTACCCTGCCTTTTGAGAGCTCTGAGAACAGAATTTGAGCACAGTTTGTTCCTGGAGATTACAGATAGCACAAAAAAAGGGCTTCCACCACTGCAGACGTGACCATTCCAAGCAAAGTGCTTAGCTGGTTTAGGCACTGGAAAAAGGGTAGGTCCTCACTACAAGGAGATCACTGCCCAATTAGCGGCATCTGCTAATGAAGATTCTCACTGAGCTCTGCTTCAAGGCATTCGCTTTAGGTGCAGACTGAGATCTAGGGCCCTTTTTTGATTTCTGATGTCACGCTTTGGCCTCAGGGGAATGTGCAGCAGTTGAGAGGAGAGGTACTGTATAATAGCCTTCAGTTGCTGGGAAAGTGGTCTCATCAGTTCTTATTAAGGAACCAGCAAAAAACACATTTAAAAATGACACAACTGAACTCTATGCTTTCCAAGGGATTCTGCATACTTTACAACTATTTCTGTGTTTTGTTGCAGGGGCTGGGTGGAGGGGGGGGTGGGGGGTGAGGGGCAGTGCCCCTTTGAATTCCAAATATTAAAAGGGAAAAATGCTACCTATTAAGATCTTTTGGCAGGCAGACACATTGAAAATGACACTTTGTCACATTAATTAAGAACCTGCGGCACAGCTGAATGAGGGCAGCGGCATCATTGCAGGTGCCAAAAATGAGCCAGATGGTCCGTGTTTACATGTTTTCCCACCCTCTTCTGAAAAAAAAAAAAGGAGACTATGAGCAATTGTCTCAAGACGGGAAAACCATCAATTTACTAAGAGCAATGGACTGGTAAAAGCATGCTGAGCAGACTTCCTGCCATCGGCTAGCTAGGGTTATCTCCCCCCATCCACGTTAGCACAGGAGCAGAGATGACAGAAGGGATCCGAGTTCACCAGTTCCCAAGTTACAGTGACCCATGAAGCATTAAACAAGCTGACGTCAGCTGCATTTCCAGATCTCGTGCATCAGGGTTAGACAACTGCAATGTTTGATATGCAGGATGTCTGCATCTGTTACTCACCCATTTCAAATGATCAAAAACTAGACAGCTAGGGTGGATTTTGGCCAGCCTAAGTGCGCACATTACCCCATTTTTTTTTACAATTTGCATTGGCTGAGAACTGAAATTAGGTACATTTTTTAAACGATGATCTTAATTTTTTTTTTCATACAGATTTTATGTCTTCCGGCTATGGCAGGGGAGGCTCCCTTCAGCCAGCTCCACCACTCCTACCCATTGTCCACAGTCTCCCCAGCTCACCTGTCAGCATAGTACCACAATGGCTCCCCCTTCCCGGTGGAGTCAGGAGAGGAAGGGGGTCCTCCCACCCAAAGCACAATCCAGTAGTCACCACGCATGCCAGTGATGTGGCGGATGGTGGTGTGACGAGCAGGTATCATACACCTCGCCATGCCGACCCTTTTTCCCCACCTGTTTTCTTCTTACCCAAGCTTATGGCAATGGAGAGTGCATATATGTGGAGATGCACATGTGCTGCCGGCCCACTTCCTCATCCACCCTCCCGACATCACATCAGCCTCATAGCGTCTGTGCTCTGGCACCCAGCCTCAGCAAGGTGTTGGTCAAAACAAGGGTAGCTTGGAAACCCTCCCCAGGAGAGCACAGCTGCCTGGCAGCATGCTCAGTCCTGCTCCTGCCCTCCACCCCTTGGATGTCCCCCAGCAACCCAGGCTCGAAACAAATCCGGGTCGCTGGTGTAGCATGAGGTAAGGCACTTGGCAGTGCCTCAGCGCCACCGGGCCCTTGATGGTCTTAACTTTTGAAAGTTCTTCAAGTTAATTCCCGTTTACTTGGATGACCTAGTGTCAACACAGAAACACAGAATTTGTCAGTAGAAAAGGAATACTCGGCCTGCCGCATCTACCTAGATGTTAACTGCCTAATCGATCTCAGCAGACCCTAAACGGTCTCTGGCAACCATCCCTCCAACCTACATTCCATCCCATACGTTGCACTAGGCAGATGTCCACTTGCTCTGCATCCTTAAGGGTGGTCACCGCAGAACCAAGCGCCATGAAGTTTTGCATCTTGGTCCTTCAATCTGGAATGCACTGCCTCTGAATGTTAGAACAGCAGAATGTCTGGGTCTTTTTAAACAAAGATTGAGAACTTTGTTATTTAATGTATAAGGTGTATTTATTCTTTGTTAGTCTGCATGTTACGATTATGTACTGTGCTTTGTAAAACATGAGTAATACATAAATAGTACTGTGTATGCTGGAAACAGAGAGCTAAAAGTATCTACAAAATAACCAGTCCCATAGCATATCTACTGAGCAGACTGCCAGGTCAGTGATCCGGGTTTGAATCCAGACTGAGGAGCATTGTGACAGACCTATAGATGGAGGACTGAGCATCCCACAGCATGCCCCCCCTTTCTAGGAAGGTTGGTTAACTCATCTATTTCACTGCCCCTTAGTGCCCTTAAGGATGTGGACTGGGGCTCCACCTGGGAATGGGGGGGCCCAATGACAGCAGGAAAAAGGGGTGGGTCTACTCTAGAGCAAATGATCAGGGCTTAAAATATGCATTTGTGTCCAGGGGGATTCTCCCCCCCCCCCCAGGGTCTTACAAGTGTGTGTGGGGGAATTTAAGGGGGACAATAATAAAGTAGTTGGCAGAAAAGTAAAAATCAGCTGATTTTGTGAGGGAAGATCTCCCCAGGTGTTCCCAAAATTTGCGAGACTGGGTTTAAAAATGCGATAATCCCACAATCCACACCTGAATTTTAAGCCATGAATAATGTCCCTGTGTAAGTCACAACCAATCACCCTCCCCATTTTTGGCAGTATCCAGTCCGCTCAGTCTCCTCCCTCCTTGCACCATATTGATTGATCTCCCACCTGACTGGAAGGTGCAGATACACACCCGTCAGAAAAGCTAAGCTTCAGAACACCCACCAAGGAAGTGGAATGACTGAAGAAGGAACTGGGGCAGAGGCTCATCCTAGAGGAGGGGTGTGCCATCCTCTGGGTACATGTCAGTAACGAGGTATAAAGATACTTAAAAAAATCCTTAGCCATGGCAGGTCCATTCACTACCAAGTTGACTGACTTTAGTAGTTGCATCTGAGATCTCCGCTGTGGCCTCTCTGATGACAGCTGCATCCCACTGATCCCAGCATATGAAAGGCTTATCAAGCATTTAAATCTTCTAAAACACAAAATGGGGGCACTGCAACCCCAATGATTCAGCTGAAATGACATGACACCACTGCCAGACCACCACCTATCCATAGGACTGCCTCACAATAAAAACATCTGCATCCAGACTAGGCCGCCCTGCCCAATATTCCCATTTGTTCTGGAAGTGAATGTCAGCCCCTTGGACTGATGCTGCATGCAGGAATACCCACTGCATGGAATGCTGTAATACTGCCTGGGCTCCCAGAATGGTTTGACATTTTCTGTACAGCTCCAGGTTGATTTTCCTGTAAATACCACTGTCATCAATGCAACCAGAATTGCCGTTTTCCTGTATTAACAATAAGGTAATACTTTTCTTACAGACTGCTCCATTATCCTGTAGAACATGGTCAGACAGCCAGGTAACTGGCTAAATCAAAGAGGCACACGAATGATGATGCTAGGATCCTTCCAAGTCCCACGCTCGGCAGAGAAGCAGCTGACAAGTATTTTGACAATGTATGTGACATGTCAGCTGAGCACTGAAGCAGAATAGCTCAGCAAACAGTCACTTCACCCAGGAAGGAAGGAATGGTAAGGACTTTGGTTTTATATACAGTAGCACCTTTCATACACACTGTACCGCAAGGTGCTTTACAATCCGCGCAGAGTTAGCAGCAGCAGTGAGGTGTGCACAGAGAGATGTACTGAAGGTGAGAGGGGCTTCAATATAAAGCAAGATACAGAGAAAGAGAGCTATTTAAAGGGACAATACACCCTCATGTGTTATTACTCTCCCTTGTCACTAGTCAACTCAATTTCTATAGCTGTCAGACAGACTTCAGGCCATCCAAGTAGGTGACACCCTCACCCCCCAAAAAAAAAAAAAACAATTCTGGTCTCTCCCAGGGGAGTATCCTGGGTCAAATTTACTTTTGCATTGGCCAACTGCCAGTCTGCATTTCCTTGCACATTGATATGTGCACAGGTGTCAGTGTGGCTCAGCTGGTAGCACACCTGCCTCTGAGTCAGAAGGTCATGGGTTCTAGTATCACACCGGGATTGGGCTCGTGCCATAAATGCTGGAATCCAAGTGCAGTACTGAAGGTATGCTGTGCTGTCACGGTGTGCCATCCCCTGGATGGGATGCCAAACCGAGGTCACGCCTGTCCATCTCTGGTACTATACTGGTGGGTGCCTAGGTGGAAGTAGAGGAACCCAAGGCACTTTTCACAAGAGTACAGGATTTTCCCCGGTGTCCTGGCCAACATTCCCCTTCCCATAAAACCATCTCAGGCATTTCGCTAATGTGTGCAATGGCTGCCACAGCATGTTTACCTGGTTGTCTGACCGTGTTTTACAAGGCGATGAAGCAGGGTACAAGAAAACTGTTACTGTAGACTTGCAATGTCCAAGGCTGTGAGTGGGTGTTGATATGCGAAATGGCTGCCACTACACGTTCAGTCGCTTCACTACCAGTCTCTCATTGCTTATAAAGCATTCTGGGATACAGTATGTATGAAAAGCACCATATAATTGCTAATTCTTCTTCACGTTCTTCAGATGACATATAGTATGCTATGCCTCTAGTACCTTTGTCCCTGTGCTGGACATGTCACTGCAGGATGACTTTGACAACATCCAACCCTTGTTCCCGAAAATCAACTCTCGCTGAATGCAAAAAATAAAAAAAAAATCTCCATCATCTTTAGCAATAAGCCAAGACTTACTAGAATCAACAAAACTTTAGTCTTCACGACCCTGGATGGGTTCCGCCTTGAAGAAGTCCCCCACTTCAAAGACCTAAGAGTACGGTAAGACAGCAGTGTCAATTTCTCCACCTACAACGACTCCCTTCTCAAACTCTTTGCCCAGCTTGGCACCCTTTACTACAACAAAACCTACCTCCCACTCCCTTTTCGCTGGAAGGCTGTCCTCAAGATGATTCTCCTGGTGTGCGGCTACATGGATGTGTAAGCAATAAGACATGACAGGGTGTGTGTTGAACAGATATCACCGCACGCCCAGGGGCGTAGTAAGGCACGAGGCCACCGGCCGAGTGTCTTCAGCCCCTGGAAGTGCAGTAATATCTGTTCAACACACACCCTGGAGTGTCTTATTGCGCTTATAAAATGGACACCTTTTTTATCTTATAAAAGTTTAGACAAAAAAGTATGTTTATATGTAGAAAAAAAGATGATTTAATTGTTAATATATGATAAAATAGTCCTTCCGCCTATTTAAAAGTGACATCATTATGTAGTTGCGAGTGGTATTACTGATTTAATTTTGTTGCACTACCCCAGTGCTCTTGGTACTCATTACAGTTTTTTTTTCTGGTCGTATTTTTATTTATTTTTTTTAATAGGAACAAGCTCAAACTGGGGAACTAAATCTGAGGGATGCTGAGCGGGGGAAAATCCGACTGGTGCCGTGACCTACTGTTTGAATCCCGGTCCGGTGACTGTTTCTGTGGGCACTTGAAATTCCCAGCCCGTACGGGACTCAGGCTGTGGTCTGCTCCGTGCTGGTGAAGTATTCGTGAAAGACAGCCGGTGTGGTGTGGGAGGCACTGATTGAAGCGCCCCCGTTCTTTTATTACTTGCAGGTTTTGCTGCAGTCCATTTTTTTTTTTCTACTAAGAAAAATGAAGAGCGAGTGGCTCTAAAGCTTCGGTGATCTGCTATGCTGCTAAAACAATGGCGGCTTTTGAAAAACGAATGTTCCATGCTTAGCGCTGAACATTCCATTTAGGGGCATTGATTTCTTTGCCTGTACTTTTTTTTCTTCTATGTGTAATACATATATGGCACTGCTTTTCTAGCCAGTCAAAATGCTTTATTTGCTATGCCCATGTTATAAATATTTATATGTCCCTCTGAGCCACTCATTGCAGGATAAGAATGGTTTCATGCACGTTCTGGTTGAGAGACAGCAGAGGAGTGAAGCTGAGCTGTTCTGGCTTGAGCACAACCCAAGTGAAACTACTCTTAACCAACAATGAGTGGTGACAGGGAACTTATTAATGTATTATAGATCGAGGGAGCACTCAATGTTATTTAAAAAAAAAAACTGGCCCATTTCCAGGGCATCTGCATATTTTTATTTTTATTTAATTCTTTTTGGTAACCAGGTAAGGCCCACTAGGCACAAGTGCCTGTTTTCAGGGGTGACCTGGGAGCACTGGGTGGTTAAAGAGACCCACCAAGGTAAATGGAACAGCCCCTGCACCTGATTTATAGGTGCTTTACCTCATGGGACTGCTTCTAATGTGGAGCTTGCTGAAAATAATCCATGTGTTAAAAACTGGTAATGCTCGTAAAATTAGAAAAAACGGATCACAAGAACTTCCCGGTTTCTGGTGCCACCCACGCTCCGCCCCCTCACTCTGCCACGTTATGACACGATGCTAGGGACAGCGGGGGGACACACTCCATTACAGTCTATGGGTGGCACCTTTCTGATCATTTTTTTAAATTATAATGGCCATTTGGTGAAAAAAACATGGGCACTGGTCGACTAACGAGGCCCTTGTTAGTCAACCAGTGCCCATGCTTCATCAACAAATGGACATAATAATATAAAAATAAAAAAAAATAAATAAATAATCGGAAAGTTGCCGCCCATAGACTATAATGGAGCGCATCCCTGCACTCTCCCTAGCATTGTGTCATAACTTTACAGAGCATAGGGGCCAGCGTGGGAGGCACCAGAAACCGGGAAGTCCTTGACCCGTTTTTCCTAATTTTACGAGCGTTACCAGATTTTAACAAATGGATTATTTTCAGCAAGCTCCACATTAGAAGCAGTCCCCATGAGGTACAGCACCTGTATATCAGGTGCAGGGGCCGAGGCTGGTAAGGCTCTTTAATAGACTTGCTCACTGTCACACAGTGTGAAAAGTTGTGGGAATCAAACCCAGGTCTGTTGGCTGTACCCAGGTCATTCACAGCTCGTTACTCTATCCTCTAGGCTAGGTGAACTGGACAACTCTTGGCACGACAGCCGCAGATTCTGGGACAATATCAAAACCCTAACGGGCAGAACAAGTAAATCACCACCATCGCAAATAAATATTGAAGGTGCGATTACACAGGATGCCAAAACTGTTGCAGATGGCTTCAACAAGTCCTTCACAGACCTTAGTGGGGTGCTTCCTCCAGACTATCTACGACCTGTGCCTATGTAACCCCCCTGCAAATGGGGATTCGGAAAAGTCTTCCAGGAACTTGCCTCAATGCTCCAAGTCTGGGCGGTGTTCGGTGTCTGAGCTGTTTAAATGTGGTTCCAAGTGAGTGCTATTTGAGCCTCCATGTACTGTCTCTTTAAGAGCTGTCTGCTTGCAGACTTAATTAGTTTGTATGGGGGGACGTGTATTTAATGCTCGAATCCCGCCTGAGCTGCTGCTAATTCGCTCCGTTTCTGCCGTCGCTACATGTGCAGAGGGAGCCTTGTTGAAAGATATGACTGTTTGCCAGAAATCATTTAGAATGACTGAGAAAATGTAGTTTGTCTAACCTGTCTTTATTTTAGCACGAACTGTTTCAGTGTAGCTCTTTCATTTTTGTCCTGAACTGCTGTGCTAGGCCAATTGGGTTAAGGGAGAGCTAAAATGGAGCCTGTGGACGAATCAGAACTTGAACTCTTAATTTTGAGCCAGCCACAAGGGGATTGTATGGGCAGTGACTCTGGGAAACGTAGTTTTGACCTTGGCGCCTTTTCCACCAACAGAGGGAGTCTTATTGTGAGTGACAGCCGAACCAACCAACAGAATGGCTTGGGGCTAAAGGAAATGCCCTGCTCTGTGACTGGAAAGCTCATATGAGTTGTGACAGTGAAGAGAGAAGGAGCTCTGTGCTTCTGCAGTGAATAGTTTCATGCGGGAAGCACGTGCGAGGCCCTGAGGTTCGGACTGCAGCCGTTGCAAGTGCCAGTTCGGACTGAATCTGATTGTGAGGAGAAAGAAGGAAATCTGAAGAGTGGAAACCAGGCTCACTCTGTAGAAGACTGGAGAAATTGCTGAATCGCACTCGGTCTGTCAGGAACTGAAGCTGCTGTGTGTGCTCCCGGGTATTTTGCAGTAATTGCGATCAGGATCGAGGAGCAGCCTGCCTGGTATAGTACTTTCCTTTTACATACGAATGTGCATAGTGCTTGTGGGGAATCACTATTTCCAATCCCCCGTGCTGTGTGCTGCGTGCTGAAGCTGGAAGCAACCCCCAGCTTAGCTTGGACTAAATACGTTTGCTATCAACTGCAGTGGGGTCCAGTCACAAGGACCTTGTCTCCATGCCCTGTTGTTTTGGCAATCCAGAAGAACATCTACTATCCGGACCTCAGCTTGGGTATTGTGACTACAAATCAGGGTATTCCCCTGCAGTCTGTTTTCAATCACAAGTGTGTCATCTAATTCTTGTTGTTTCCCTGCTTCATGGACTGAGCCATCTGGCTCTGGATTACAATTGGGTGTTGTGCATATATTTTCTTCTACAGGGCCCCATCCATCTGCACCTACCGGCCAACCATGGGCAACGGACCTGGCTACCCCCCCCAACCTGGGTACCCAGAGTGTGACTTTTCAGACCCTGTATGTGTGCACAGTACTTTGATTTAATGCCACCAATTAACCTGATTTCCCCCTCCCGTGTTACTGCTCCCTAAATAAATCAGATTTGTTGTTGTTATACTATATACTGTCTGTGGTGTTGGTACTTATGGAAATAGTATTGTATTTTGCTGTGTATGTTGTTTAACCTTATTTTACAGGGGATCCTCAGAGACATGCTGCAGAATCAGTCTCGAGGGTAGGTGGTATCTATATGAGTGAACAGTGTGTATACGTGGGGTATTGGGGACAGGGCTGTAACTCCAGGGTACTGTGTGAGTCACTAGAGGGAATAAAAGGGGGTCTCAGTGTCCCAGAGGGCTGTGACCATGCTAGTCTAACCACTACAAACCCTGACCTCTGGGTGGAGGCACCCGCCATAGGACCTAGGCCCCTCAACCTGTCCGTAGTCAAGCAGGCAGGGGTAGTAGCCCTTGGGATAGAGTCACCTGGGGTTACACCTAACTCCGCCATTAGTTGTACCGACATCCCTCCAACACACACAGCACCTCCCTTCTACCTGAAGGTAATCTCTACAACTGAGGCAAAAAAATACTTGGAAAAAGTTCTCGGGAAAACTAGATCCAGTGGGGACTCGCTTGACCTAAAGACTGTGGCTCTCACCCTGGATGCGTTGCTCTCCCCTCTAACCTGGATCCTAAATCTCTCACTAAGCACTGGCATTTTCTCTCAATGCTGGAAAGCTGCTGTGGTCACCCCGGACTTTAAAAGCAGGGACAGAACCTGCCTGGCCAACTACAGGCCAATCTCAATTCTGCCCCCCCCCCCAAGGCACTAGAGAGGATCGTGTACGATCAGTTAGGTACGTACCTTGATAAGTACAACCTTCAATGCCAGGAACAGCATGGCTTTCGGAAGGCACACAGTACTTCAACAGCATTGGTTGAGTTTACCAGTCATATCCATGAAGCACTTGACCGAGGGCTCTTGGTGGGGGCCATGTTCATCGACTTCACCAAGGCCTTCAACACGGTCAACCACGACTTGTTTCTCACACAACTCTCTAACATTGGTATATCCTCTGTCTCTCTAGGCTGGTTCCAGAGTTACCTCTCTAACAGGACCCAGCACGTCAAGATTCTAGACGTTCTATCCGACCATCGGCATGTCAACACAGGGATGCCCCAAGGTTCCATTTTGCGCCCCCTGCTGTTTAGTCCATTTCCAAATGAGCTCCCCAAAGTCTGCCAGAATAAGATCCTTCTATATGAAGATGATGCTGTTCTCTACGTGTGTCATTCCACTCTGGAAGAGGTGGAAAAAGGCATGCAAGATGACTTTACTGCTGTGGAAAAATGGTTCCTTCAGTCTAAGCTCTTGCTCAACTACATTAAGACTAAAACAATATTGTTTGCCTCCCATCAAAACCATCATAAGTCCCATCACCTCATATCTACAACAACAAGTTTGCTACACTTGAAATGGCCCCCGCCTTTAAGTACCTTGGTGTCTACCTTGACAGCTCTCTCTCCTACAGCCAGCACATAGACCATGTTGCCAAGGCAGCTAGTGCCAGACTAGGTCAGCTCTACCAGCATAGGCAGTGCCTCACCGAAAGTGCCATCAAGCTTGCAGTTAACAGCTCCGTGCTCTCTATCATAGATTATGGACTGGTAGTCTACGGAGCCGGTACCGATACAGCACTTAGGCGAATCAAGATTGTCCTAAACAAAGTCTGAAGACTAATCCTGGGTGTGGACCATTTAACTCACACTTGTGAACTATACTCAAGCACTGGTTGGTTAAACCTGAATAGCAGAATTCAGTACCGAGTCTGTCTATTAGCTAAAAAATCTCCCCCTCGGTCTTGCTCCCCCTGGAGTGAGGCAACTGCTAAGAAACTCCACTTTCTCCAGACTAACTAGGGGGTCGAGTAAAGCTGCCTTCATCATTCCATTCCACCGGACCTCACTAGGGCAGCGGTCCTTCAAATACAGGGCCCCATGCTGGCTAAAGTCCCTTAACTCTAAGCTGATTGAGGAAACAAAACTACGCCCATTAAAAGCCAAGCTGCTGCAATTCCTGCCCACTCTTAGTACCTGCGACTGCATCACCTGTGCCTAATCCTACTGTTATTGATAGCTTATCTGTCCTGCATAGCACCCATCTCCCCCCTACTTCCTCCCCTGCCTGGTGTGACCCCACTGAGCACTTAGCCCCATGCCCCCTCTTTATCCCCCTTGCCTTCCTGCTTTCTCTTCACTAATGTTACCTCCCCCATATTCACCCCCTGGTTTCCTCCTCACCTCACCACCCATTAAAAGCCTTTCCCATATCCTTTCCCCTCCCCACATTACCCAGCCCTGCCCTATCACCTACTTATGTAACCCTGGTAGATTCCTATCCAATCCCACCCTCTGATCACTCTACCCCTTATCTGCCACCCCTTTGTTTCTGCCCCACCTCCCATGCTCTCATCTATCCTCATCCCTCCTTTGGTCACCACCACTTCTGACCCTCCTTAACTCTACTTGCATGCTGTAAAGGTCAACTAACACTATAAATTGCTTGTCCACCTTAGGCATGCTCTAATATTGTTGCAATGAAGTTGACCTCTCCTACCTGATGTATTTTAATTGTACTTGCTTGAATCTGTATCTGTATGTACCTAAAGTACTTGTCTGCTGTATATACCCCTATGTATTTTGTAATGTCTTCGGATCTTGTCTATTGTCTTACGATGTGGAACCTTTGTAAACAAGCTTTTACTTCAAAGGTGTTAATCCGAGATTCCAGTAAATAAAAACTGCCAGCCCCACGTGTCACAGAATAAGAGTGTCTCACGTGCAGGGGAAAGGAGCACTCTGATTGGTCGGGAGTGCTTCCTCGATCTATAATACGGTTTATAACACTGCCTTCAAATCTCCTCGAGTCAGGCAGAATCCCCCCCTTTCATTCTTTCTGTGGGTTCACCCTCAACCTCCCCCTCGTACGCACTACTGCTCTCTCTAGGCTTAACTCCCTCTCCCCTTCCCTCCCCTGAATCTTAGGGATGCCTGGAATCCAACTCATGGAATCAGATTCTGCTCTCTTTTGGGGATCAGGATTTTCAAAACTGAAAACCAAAAATCCTAAATTCTAAAACTGACTTAATTAGACTCACAAATCAGTATCCGATTCTAGAACCTAAAATACAATTCTGACTGCATGCAAGAAGGGAATACCTGTCATTTTTGTGATCTAGGATTTTTGGTTTCCCACTTTTGAGAAAACTTTGAAAAACATATTTAATACAATTTAGTCTACATTTAAAATACCCACCGTTTTCTTCCCCTTGTTCTTAACGGGACATATTCATGCCCGGTGGCCAGCATAGTTTAAAAGGCCACGGAAAGCTCTTTCCAACAAGGTAGTGGGGCTTATCTGTTACTGGAAGCACTACAGAGATACTGATGACCGAATCTGTTCAATATTAATACTACACTGCAGCTATTTTTAGAACACTGTGATGTCATCAAGGAACAAGCTGTGCTGAACTACCTAGAGTCAAGCACAATATATTCCTCAATGCCATCACAAGGTTCTACAAATAACTGCAATGTAGTATTACAACTGAACAGACTTGGTCATCTGTATCTCTGTAGTGCTTCCAGCTATAGGTGAGCCCAATACCTCATTTGAAAAAGCTTTTCATGGGCTTCCAAACAATATTAGCCAACTGTATATGAATGTTACCCTTTAATTATGGAGTTGATTTGCTTGGGAGCAAGATCCTTGGCCCATTGAGTACATCTGTATCTGCTGCATAATCCTTTGCTTAAGTCATAATGCTTTGTTTGTGACATCACAGTTTGCTGCTGTGGAAAGGATAATGATGTCACAAACAGGATTGTGGCTCCAGGAAAGGGTTAAACTGCAGAGGTAGAACATCTGCAGGGGATGAGGATCCTGTTTCTATACACTTAACCTGCTATGAATAACAGAGGGAAGAGAAATACAGACAATGTTTAAAATGTAAGCCAAATCTGGTCTAAATATTATGTTTTCCAAATTTTCTCAGAGCTGGGAAACTTACTTTAAGACCTTGTATTCCAATTGTGATTAGAATTTTTCAAAATCCTAAAAAATCCTACTGAAACATATTTCATCAGATCTAAGCAACCCTATATTCCCAGTGCCTCACGTACTGTACCGTCTTCCTGACAAATTCTGGTTTGGCTCTCCCCCATGCTACCTCTCCACATTCCTCTTCTGATCCCTCCCTTATCCTACTCCCTCTGATCCTCTGCTTCTTGTTCCTTCATTATTCCCGGATGCAGAATCTCGACTGGACAATCTATCTGCTTCACCTGCCTTCCCCACCTCTGGAACAACCTACTTCCTACTCTACAGAACCATGGTCAGGCCGCATCTGGAGTATGAGGTACAGTTCTGGAGGCCTCACCTACGAAGAGATGTTGAGTTGATGGAGAAGGTACAGTGAAGGGCAACCAAAATGGTACGAAGGATGCAGGATGTACCCTATCAGATAAGATTGAGAGGGCTGAATTTGTACCCTCTGCGGGGGGGGGGATGATTGAGACCTTTAAATATCTGAAGGGAATAAATAAGGTGGAGGGTGATAGCTTGTTCAAATTGAAGAAGGGAGAGAACAAGAGGAGACATAGCCTCAAACTGGAAGGTGGGCAATACAGAAGTAATGTCAGGGGACAGTATTTCATGGAGAGGGTGGTAGAGGCCTGGAACAAGCTGCTGGAGGAGGTAGTGGCAGTTGAAATGGTGGAGGGGTTCAAGAGGGCTTGGGATAGATTTAAGGGGTTGGGAAAAGAGGGTGGAAGCATAACAGAAGGGGGAGGTAGGGTGTTTGGCAGACTAGATAGGCCGTGGGGCCTTTCTCTGCATTACATTTCTGTGTATCTATGTGTACTCTCTGCTCCCCTTCATCTATTTTTCCCCCACCTTCCATGTCTCCTGAGTCTTCTCACTCAGGCTGCGTATTGTGCCATTTCACCTGTTGCCAGAGTTGCTCTCGCCGGCACCATCCACCATCAGATTGTGGTGCCCAGATCAGTTCTGTCTCTTCCTGGGGGCCCACTTCTTCCCATGGTACAGAGTAGAAGAGGGAAAAGTGTGCTGCTGAAGCCATTACAGGGCATCAGAGGCTGGGTAGCAGATGTGCCACTGATGAGGGCCGGGTGGCATGGAGGAGCGCACACAAGAAGGTCATTACCCAAGGCTTCCTGGGCTGGGATTTTTGCATATTAACCTCGCCCATCCCCATCTCCCTACTTAAAGCATGTACCATGTCGGTGCCCTAAGGGAGGGGCCTGCAGGAACTGGGATCACCCAAGCCTGCAATGGCCCCATGCAGTCACCAGGTGCTGCTCTCTAAAAGATACATGCCCCCCCCACTCCAGTAGCAGAGATTCCTCTTCCTCTTTCACCCTCCATGCTAGCTTACTCCTGACACCCCCCCTCGGGAGGAAAGAGTCCTCATAGATGCTCCTCCACAATCCCTGTTAGCCTGCTCCTGACATGCCCCCACCCCGTGAAAAACAGTCCTCACAGAGGCTTTTTCACCCTTCCTGCTAGCGTGCTCCTGATATCCCACCCCACCCACCTCCAGGAGAGAGAGTGAAAGGAGAGTCTTTACAGATGCTTTCACCCTCCCTGTTGGCCTGCTCCTGATATCCTCCCCACCTCCCGAGAGGAGAGAGTCCTCACATATGCTTTCACACTCCCTGCTAGCCGGCTCCAAATACCCCCCCCAGTAGAGTCTCCTCACAGATGCTTTCAGCCTCCCTGCCAGAAAAAGACCAAAGCAAGGCACATTTTATTATATATACACAACGCCCTATCCGGGGGCTCAGTGCACTGAACAAAATAACAATAAAATACAATAAAACATACCAAGAATAAATTATTCAGAGAAGATTACAAATGTTTTCAAATAAATAAGTTTTAAAAGAGGCTTTAAAGGTCTCCCTCATGCTGGCAGCCTTAATATATAGTGGAAAAGAATTCCACAGGAGCGGAGCAGCCACCCCAAAGGCCCCATCTCCCAATCTTTTTAAGTGGGAGGATGGCACAGCTAATGAACCAAGCACTACCCATGGCTAAATCACCAGTGCGGACCTCAGAATAGTGTCATGAATAACAAATTTATTGCAAAAACCCACAAAAGTGTGCTGAAAATAATAACAAATGAATAAACAGAAACATATAAACAACTGTGTGAAACTAAAGAACAAGCCCAATAATTTAGTGGCCAACAGTACCACTGCAGAACACATTTCAATATAAATAATAATAATCTTTATTTGTATAGCACAATTCACGAAGCACTGAACAAGTTTTAATTAAGACACAATAAAATAATAAAAGATGCAGATCTAAACTTCAACAATGATGCTACACATTCTCATAAAATTAAACACTTCACTGCATAATATCCCCAAAGGCGAGCTAAAATAAGTGGCTTTTTAAGACTGTCTTAAAGCTTTCCACGGTCAGGCACTCTCAAATCCGACGAAGTAGAAAGTTCCACAGGGTGGGGCTGCGTGCATAAAAGCTCACAACCCCAAAGTTTTCAGCTGTACCCTGGGAACCTCTAGCAACCCCTCGTTGGCTGAGTGGAGTGGTCAGATGGGACAGTAAGGGTTCAGGAGCTCCTGCAGATAGCCCAGACCCTGTCCATGTAGGGCTTTATAAGTTAGTAACCCAACCTTGAAGGTAATCCACTACTGTATTGGCAGCCAATGCAGCTCACGCAGCACAGGTGAGACGTGACTCAAATGAGGAATCCCCATCAACAACTGGCCACCGCGTTCTGCACTAGCTGCAAGTGGCGGATATCAACCCCCAGAAGCCCTAGGTAAAAGGAGTTCCAGTAGTCCAGGCATGAGGTCACAAAGGTGTGGATCAGCATTGGAAGTAAATATGAAAGTATAAATATACATATCTGTGTATGTGCAGTAGGTGGACCCGCATAAAAACCTCATGTAGTGTTAGCACATAACAGTCAGTCAGTCAAAGATCAGTGTTGCAATTATTTATATATGGCTTTAAACTTAACGACCTGTATGCATGTATCTAAAACACTAAGAAATCCATCAAAGTCCCCCAACAGTACCACAGAAGTCATTAACTTGAAAAAAGATATTTTTCTATTTTTTCAGAAAAGCTGCAAGTTCGAAACCATCGAGACTTGGTGCTCTCATTGCACCTAATGTGTATCCAAAATGTCTCCCTTCTGTTTAACAAGATCTCCACATCCCCTCCTCTGGGTCCCATTCTGATGCTTTCTATCCCACAGAAAGAAAATAGATGTCTTTCGGTCCCTCTGACTGAATTAAAATGGCAGAACAGTGCATTATGACTGTCTTGAGTCCTAATAGAACTCAAGTGCTCACCCACCCAAACCTTGAACAGTCTTTTTATTTTTCCCACATAAAAGACGCCGCAGACACAGGTAGCCAAATATAACACCCTAGTAGTGCCGCTGCAGTTAATGACTTGATCAATAATGTAACCCTTCCGGCTGTTAACAGATGTAAACGACTTTGATTTCAGAATCGCACTGCAGTGTGTACACCTGCCACAGCGGTAACTGCATTTCCATTCCACAGGTAGCCGTCCCTGTGTCTGCGCCTTCCCAAATGGCAAAAAACTATGGACTAGCATATCTCTTAGATTCGGCAGCCTCTGGTAAGTAATTTTAGGTTAATTCTGAGTCACTCCTGGCAATGCTGGTTCTGTAACCAGTATTTCTCAAGGCACTTCCTTATAGCACTACTGTTGACACAGCACTGTGTGATAAAAATCACACCTCTCGAGTGCCTGCTGTCCTTCTTCCTATATCTCAACAGGTCTTGTCTGGGGATATCCTGAACGGTCAGGTTGTAATTATATCCACGTGCCAAAAATCTCTGCTGTAATTCCTTACTCTTTATTTCATAGGTTTCCACTTCCACACAGTTTGACATGCACACATTGCGACTTTGGTATATTTGTTGACTGTGTGCCAACTGCTGGAATGTAAAAGGCTATTCCTATCAGTAGGTTTTCTGCACAAGTCAGATGACAACATCTGTAGTCCTGGATATAATCAATCAAATCCAAAAACTGAACACTGTCATAGGAGAAAGTCCTCACAGATGCTTTTACCCTCACTGTTACCCTGCTCCTGATATCCCTCCCTCCCCCAACCTTCCAGGAGAGTCCTCACAGATGCTTTCACCCTCCCTGCTAGCCTGCTCCTCATACCCCCACCTCCGAGAGCATCCTCACAGATGTTTTTATCCTCCCTGCTAGCCTGCTCCTGATATCCCTCCCCCTCACCCCCCCGGGAAAGAGTCCTCACAGATGTTTTCACCCTCCCTGTTAGCCTGCTGCTGCTGATATCCCTCCCCTCCCCCGGAGGACAGAATCACAGACGCTTTCACCTCCCTGCTAGCCTGCTGCTGATATCCCCCCAAGTAGCAAGTCCTTACAGATACTTTCACCCTCCCTGCTAGCCTGCTTGTGATATCCTCACCCACCTCACCCCCGGAGGAGAAAACTCAGAAATTCTTTCATCCTCCCTGTTAGCCTGCTCCCGATATCCCTCCCTCACCCTCACCCTCCCTGGGTTGTTGGGTGAAAAAAGTGCTGTAATAACAGTGCGGGGAAAAACGGAAGGGCCTGACAGCACCAGGGAAACCAGTGAGTGGGCAGAGTACAGCACGGGTCGTTTGGGTGCTGTCCTCCACCCATACTGCCGTCCCCCAATGTGTGTGACGGGCAGAATGTTTACATTACTGAGGCAAAGCCCCCCGCAGAAGCTAACCATGTTTCCTTCAGTCCCTCCAAAACTTGCACCCCCATCAGGTATCCACATCTGCCCTCATCACTGCTGTCTGTCGTCCCCAACTTGCGCCCCCAAGTCACTTTACTACATCTGCCCCCCTCCTGAGTCACCCCTTCCCAGTTCCTTTACACTGTTTGCGGTGGTGGTGGCGTGTGCCAGGTTCCTTATCATTTTTGCCATCGGTACCCGTCGCCCTTATTGCTTGTCGCCGTTTTCCATTCCACAGATTTTCCAGCACGGTTTTTGTCGCCGCTGTTTTGCCGTCACTATTATCACCTAGTACCACCCCCGGGAGGAAAGTCTTCACAGACGCTTTCACCCTCCCTGCTAGCCTGCTGCTTATATTCCTACCCCTCTCCCTCACAGATGCTTTCTTTTTTTGTAATTCAAGTTTTTATTAGTTTTTCAAGTATTTTAAAACAGACATATACACTCTGTTAATTCATCATACATCTCACAGATCGTAGCAAAATAATTCATGACATAGCAGTTTTGGATATTATTATACATCGATACAATATCACGGAAAACAGTTAAACAGAGGATGACATAAGATACAAACCTATATAGCACTAGGAAGTTATAAAGGGAAAAAGGGAGTAAGAAGGAAAAGAAGAGGGGCGGAGGAAGCAGGTAGAAAGAATTGGTGTTGTTGATAACCATTCCTTGATGCATTTTATTTTTAGTTTATTCATACAGTGATGTACAGCCCTGTATATCCCAATTTAGATACCACTCTAACTCATATTTATTTGCTTTCTACCAGGTTATTTATTATTTTTATACAGGAAGATGGTGTCAATGCCAAGGGGATTCATTGCAGAGCCCCTAGCTCCTTCTCTGCTCACCCTTGTCAACAGCAGGACAAGTTTCTGTTAAGGTAAACATATCCTGCAGGCTTCCGGGAGGGAACATTTCTTCCCAGCGGATTGCCCATGAGCTCAATTCCATACCGGGCCCTCAGGGGACAAAGTTTTTATAGTGTTCCAGCTCCATTTTCTCCATCTGATTTCAAATTTTGCAGCTCTGTGCGACAGTCTGGTGGAAAGATGCTCCAGAGAATATATGTCTCTGACTATATCTTAGCCAGGTTTGTTTAGTTGGGATTCTGTCTGTGTGCCATAATCTGGGGATGGCTTTATGAGCTGCCAAGATCAAAAGGGTGATTTGCTTAAATACTATCCTATCTAATCGTACAGCTTCTGGTATAACAAAGGTGAGGATATAGGAGATCGTAAAAAGATCTGGACAACTGTAAATTTCATTCAGTTCCTCTAATGTCTGTTGCCAATAATGGGTTATTTTAGGGCAATACCATAAAACATGGCTTTGGTCTGCATTGCCGGAGCCGCATCCCCTCCAACAGTCTCCTCTGGTGAATTCCCCATATTTTACCAAAATCCAGAATCTGGATCGAAGTTTCCAGGCATACTCCTTCCAATGAGGAGAGGGAGAGAGTTTCAAAACCAGCCAACTTGTACTTAGTATATCACTATTTATTGTTTCTGACCATCAAATTCTGATGGATTCAGTGGAGTCGCTTTTCCTTGTGTTCAAAGCATTATATATATGACTAATAAGATGTTCTGGAGGGGAACCCAGGATGTGTGTGTAGAGCAGATTTACTGGGGGGGGTCCGTGGTTATGTCAGAGAGATCCATCTCTTGACTACAGAGATATGATTTAATGTGTAGATAAGAGATAAAATAACTTTGGGGTATCTGGTATTTTGTATTCAGAGAGACAATGGTGGAGCCCATTGGGACCCACCAGCTGGAAGACATATTTTATTCCATATCTTTGCTAGGGAAGCAAGTGTCAGATCGCTCTGTCCTATTTTAATTTCAGCATCAAAAGCCAATGCTGCAAAGTAAAGCCTCTCCTGAGGGGAGAGGTATTGGTTTCATAGCTTAAGCCAAGCTTGAAGTGCTTCCTGAGTGTACTTTGGGTATAGCCCCAACGAGCTACACTTAGGGGGGCTGCTAAAAAGATGTTCTTGTGTTTCGAACAGATCACCCCATGTCTGCTCTAGTTTTTTCCAATGTGCAGTGTATACAGGGTTTATCCAGCTCAGGACTACCCACTGCTGTGCTGCCAGGGCATATTTTTTAAGGTCCGGGAGATTCAGTCCCCCTTTTCCCTGGTGCGCTTGTAAAATGGAATACCTGATCCTTGGGGATTTATCATGCTAGATAAAGCGGGAAATTAGTCTGTCCCATGCTTGAAAGTAAAGATTAGAGGGGCTAAATGGTAGTGTTTGCAGGTAAAAGGATACGAGGGAATACGTTTTGCTTGATCATTTCGACTCTATTAATAAAACTTAGAGGAAGATGTGCCCATCTAGAGAGTTCTTCTGTCAGGGTTACCGTTAGGGGTTCTAAATTCAACAACTCAGCATGAATTGGGTTCTTGGTCAATCTTATCCCCAGGTATCTCATCGCTTGACCATGCCATTTAAAAGGGTAACTCTTTTTAAAGCTAGTGGGGGATGTATAATTATAGGTTAACATCTCAGTTTTTTGACTATTGACTCTATATCCAGACAAGTCCCCAAAGATCTGGAGCTGTTTCCATATCTCTGGGATTGATGTTTCCAGTTGCAAAATGGTTAAAAGAATATCATCAGCAAAGAGTGAGATGTTATGCCGACGACCTCCGATAGGAATCCCCTCTATTCCCTGTGTTATCCGATAGGAATCCCCTCTATTCCCTGTGTTATCCGATGGGAATCCCCTCTATTCCCTGGGCTGCTCGCATGGCTATTGCCAAGGGCTCGAGGTAGAGTACAAACAGAAGAGGGGACACCCCTGTCTTGTCCCTCTAGCCAGTTCAAAATATTCAGAGAAAGCCCCGCCTACCCTTACGTTCGCTTTTGGAGCTGCTGTATAAATTGGCCAGGGAAACCAAAGTGGGACAGAGTTTGCCACAAAAAGGGCCATGACACCTTGTCAAATGCCTTTTCGACGTCAAGTCCTAGCAAAACTAGGGGGACCCGTCTGGATAATGCCCAATCCACCAATAGGTGAGTTTGTCTTATGGCATCATGCGTCTGCCTGCCTTTAATGAAGCCCACTTGGTCACTATCTATTAGGCTAGGGAGAAGCTGTTCTATTTTCGAGGCCTAAATTGACATAAAAAGTTTATAATCATAATTTAACATAGATATAGGGCGGTAAGAAGAGGATTGCTTTAGGTCTTTCTGAGGTTTGGTAACAGCTGCTATTACTGCATATTGCCAGGAAGGAGGGGGGAGGGAGTTCCCCTTGTTGAACTCTATGCAGAGCAGGGCGGAGGGATGGGACGAGTAGGTCTTTAAATTTTTCATAAAATTCAGATGGGTAACCATCCGGGCCAGGTATTTTAAGTGTTTTAGCAAACTTTAGCCTTTGAGTGACTTCTGCTACAGAAATCGGGGCTAACAATTTATTTGTTTGTTCTGTGGGGATGCGTGGAATTGGTAAGGCTGCCAAGTATAGGCCTCAATTCTGGCTGGGGAGACTGTCCGATCGACTTTATATAAATCCTGGTAATATTGTTTTAAGATTTCTCTCACCTCAGAAGGTCTTGTAGCTAGTCTCCCACTTTTAGGGTCAGACATGCCAGTAATGTATGCGTTAGCTTTATGTTCTCGGAGTTTTCTGGCTAGGTTTCTAGCACCTCCTGGGTCTCCTTCATGGTATCTTAGTTTTAGATAGAATAGCTGCCGCTCAGTTCTTTGATCTATTAACGTCTCCAGTTTTTGCTTAAGTGTTTGGATACATGACATGATCAGGGGGGCCCCTTGCTCGGGCCATTGTTGCCAGTGCAAAAGTTCTTCCTGCAGTTCCTGTATTTTAGTTTCCCTTTTTTTTTTTTTTTTTTGCCGAGAATCTGATTATGTCCTCCCGAGAACTACTTTGAGTGTATCCCAAAGTATGGCAGGGGATACCTCCGGTAGTGAATTCTCCTGAAGGATCTTAGGGATGGCCTCTTTGACCATATCTATAGATTCTGGATCTCTCAGATGTGAGAGAGCCAAACGCCATTGCATCTGCTTATAAATTGCCCCTAAGTTCATTTTTACATATAGTGGGGCATGGTCGGACAGGAATCTAACACCATGCCATACATCACATAAATTGTCTAAATGTTCTATTGTAGTGAAAAAATCTCACAGATATTTTCACCTTCTCTGCTAGCCTTCTCCTGATATCCTTCCCCCACCCCCTGGGAGGAGAGAATCCTCACAGATGCTTTTATCCTCCCTGCTAGCCTGCTCCTGATATCCCAGGACCCTCCCTGTCCGTCTCCGCTCCTGAAATCCCAGTACCCTTCCTGCCTGTCTCCACCTCCGATGTCCCAATACCCTCCCTGCCTGTCTTCACTCCTAATGTCCCAGGACCCTCTCTGCCTGTCTCCATTCCTGATGTCCAGGAACCCCCCCCGCCTGTCTCCACTCCTGAAATCCCAAGACCCTCCCTGCCTGTCTCTGTTCCAGATGTCCCAGGACCCTCTCTGCCTGTCTCCGTTCCTGAAATCCCAGGACCCTCCCTGCTTGTCTCCTTTCCAGATGTCCCAGGACCCCCCTACCTGTCTCTGTTCTTGATATCCTAGGGCCCTCCCTGCCTGTCTCCATTCCTGATATCCCAGGGCCCTCCCTGCCTTTCTCCACTCCTGATGTC
Source organism: Neoceratodus forsteri (assembly GCA_016271365.2). Lineage (NCBI taxonomy): Eukaryota > Metazoa > Chordata > Ceratodontiformes > Ceratodontidae > Neoceratodus > Neoceratodus forsteri. The sequence goes on along the minus strand of JADMNL010000031.1, from coordinate 48,878,811 downwards.
CCAGGACCCTTCCTGCCTGTCTCCACTCCTGATGTCCCAGGATCCTACCTGCCTGTCTCCACTCCTGATGTCCCAGGACCCTACCTGCCTGTCTCGTTCCTGAAATCCCAGGACCCTCCCAGCCTGTCTCTGTTCCTGATGTCCCTGGACCCTTCCTGCCTGTCTCCACTCCTGATGTCTCAGGACCCTCCCTGCCACTCTCCACTCCTGAAATCCCACGACCCTCCCTGCCTGTCTCCACTCCCGATGTCCCAGGACCCTCCCTGCCTGTCTCCACTCCTGATGTCCCAGGGCCTGTGTTAAGAGCAGACAGTGCCCCCTCCCCCCGAAACTAAAGGAATCAATACCATTTAGCCAAATGTTAAGACTGCGTAGAAATTGTCGTACCACTGACATGTTCTTAGAAAAAGCTAAAGGACTGGAAAAAAGATTTAAGAGGAGAGAGAGAGAGAGAGAGAGGCTATTCTAAAGAACTGCGGACAATGGCTAGAGATAAAGCCCTGCCATGTGACCAAACCAATCTACTACACAGGGACAAACAAAAGGGAAACGGGGATTTGAATTAGACACCGATTACATTTGTGACAGAATTTAATGGGATTGCAGGGAGAATTGGCAATATTATCCATAAAAACTGGCCTATCCTGTTCGGGGACAAGGATACCTCAGAGGCAGTGGGCCAAAAACCAAGGGTATCATTCAGCAGGGCACAAAATATTAGAGACTTAATAGTACAGAGCAGATTACCAGCAACCCTCGCTTATTTAACTGGCTTCCCAAAGACCACCAGGCTCTTTTTCAGGGCAAAAGATGCAATATTTACAAATATGCATATCAGTTTAAAAAAGGTTACCTCATATAAGTACCTTGGCATCATACTTGATGAAAATGTGACATTCGATGTACACATTCAAATGATGTCAAACAAACTGAAAAAAATACTAACTTTCTTTTATAGGAATAAGGCGTGTTTCAGCCTAGTAATTCGTAAACAACTTGTAAATTCATTATTCCTGTCCTTGACTGATTACGGGGCTGTATTTATATGAACACGATGACTACTATACTGAAACCCCTTGATTCATTATATCACAGTGCCTTAAGATTTGCCACCGGTATGCCATGGCGTACCCATAACTGTAATCTTTATTTGTTAACTGGCTGGCAGTTGCTCTATGCCTGTAGGCAAGTACAAGGAAACTGCTTGTTTATAAATTTGTTTTGCATAAACTTCCTCATTATCTACTAAATTTGGTCACCATTAAACAAAATAAATATTCTTTACATTCCACAGATCTCCCTCAATTCACGGCGCTGAGGCACAAAAATAGATTTGGTAGTTATAGACTTGCAGTTGCCTTACCTACCTACCTCATGGGTTGCAGCACAAAAATAATTAAAATTGACCTCTTTAATAACAATTTTGCATTTTAAACGTTGTATTTTTAAATTAATGGCACATGAATGCAATTATTCTTTTTGAAAACAGTGTAAATGCATACGTTTGATTTTTATAAGTCATTACACTGTGTGTATTATCTGTATACCATTGTCTGAAAGTTCAATGTTGATCGTTACGTCTGTTTTATATATTAATTGTTTAATGGATGCAATTACAAAAGAGAACTTGCACTCAAGTTTGCTTTCCAATAAACTGAACTGAATTGAGTTTCAGCACCCTCTGTCTGAGAATATCAGAATGGAGCTTAAAGAGTGCATCACCTACGACACCATGTTTACAGTTTATGTATTATGGTGCCCATAGGAGCCGACTCCATATGTGTTTGGGTGCTCAAGCACCCACAAAGTTGACATAAGCACCCTCAATTTTTCAAGGGCAGCCTGCAACAAAGGATTACTAGGGAACCTAGTCACAGGAAAAATACTACCTACTGGCAATGAGCACTCAGAAAGATTCCTAAAAGTTGGCATTACTGCGGGTGCCCTTGCAAAAAGATCTATGTGGGGAGAATCATCAGACCCCTGGAACAACAGATCCAAGAGCATGTGAGGTCTACTATCAACAACAGACAAGACACACCTGTGGGTGTCCACTTTTCACAATGCCATAACTCTAATGCAGAGCGGATTCGTTTTTGGGCATTGAGCATGTGAAAGTGAAACAGATAGGTGGTAACAGAACAAATGACTTGCTCAAAAGAGAGAGTTACTGGATCTACACTTTAAAAAGTGTCAAACCAATGGGTTTAAATGACTTCTGGGATAGTAACCCTTACCTGTTGGATTGAACTGCTATGTAGTAACTTCCTGAAAGAATATTGAAAGATGGTACATTAGATACCCTGTTTTAGCACAGGTTAAAGGGGAACAAAGACTTATTTTTAGGTTGTATATGTTTTTCCGTAAATACAACCCCTCAAGCAAAGTAAAGGTCTCTTGATGTTACCTCTTAAAATGGACTGTTACGACAATAGTGCTATATTTTGTTTTTCCTTCCTTTTTTCATGATTATAGGAATGCATATTAATGTCTATATAGGAAAAACTGCATTTATAGATAACCCTGACGTTTGAAAATTGTGTTTCTTATGTACTGGCACATGCATTCTAATTGTATTTTTTTCTGTTCTTCCACTCTAGGACTTCTCTCTTTATCTTTGCCACCTGGACGTGCTGCTGATCACTCAGGAAGGCGAATCACATTGTCTCCTGCTCTCTTTCTTCTTTGGTGGAGATAGCTTCATCCGTGAAGCTGCATAATTAAGGCACATTTATTCTCTAATGTGTATATATTCTACTAAAATAACATGTAGACTATATCGTATGCAGCTCCCTTTTGCTCTGTTTTGTACCTAGTTGTCATTTCTGATTTACTATGATTCAATTTATTATTCAAATAATTACGATGTCTCTTGTTGAACTGATTTTTGATGGTATAAAATGTGGTATGCTTCTCCCGTGTTTTTATATATATTTTTTTTTATATTTGGTAACTGGGTAAAAAAGCATTGTGTCACATGGCCCCTTTACAGGCTTGACTTGGTGAGGGTCATAGACACTCAGTAGTTACCACACCCCCTGACAAAGGGTTAAGACCCGAAGCGCCAGGGCATAGTGGTGTGCAGTGAACACCAACAGCACACTAGATATCTAGTAATCAAGCTTTGAAATATTTCTGTTGATCTGTAAGTGTGCTTTTGGGGGCTTAGGAGTGCAAAGTTGCTTTGGACATTTGTCCCAGGACCCTCCCTGCCTGTCTCCATTTCCTGATGTCCCAGGACCCTCCCTGTCAGCCTGCTCCTGATGTCTCAGGACCCTTCCTTCCTGTCTCTGCTCCTGATATTTCTCCAGGCGGAGAGAGTCCTCACAGATGCTTTCATCCTCCCTGCTAGCCTGTTCCTGATGTCCCAGGACCCTCCCTGCCAGTCCCTGCTCCTGATGTCCCAGGACCCTCCCTGCCAGTCTCCGCTCCTGATGTCCCAGGACCCTCCCTGCCAGTCTCCGCTCCTGATGTCCCGGGCTCGTGGCACAAACCTACCAGTGTTCCATGGTAGACCATCACTGCTGAGCACAACAGAGCTGACTCTCTTCTGTTTTGTAGAGCTTTCTTCTGTGATCTCCTCAGTGTCACCTGTTCCTGCAACTGGCCTTCCCTTTCCATTCTTTCCTGGCCTTCCAAACCCCCCCAAACCATGCTTGGGGGACAGCTCTCCTTCTCTGGGGAGGGGGGACACCAACCCTGGCTTTTGCCTGACCACTAGTAGTGGCTGGGGGTACAGGCAGCCGGGATTGAAATGTGTGGAATGGAGGAGCAGCGGCCTTTGACATCCAACACATAGGAGCGTGCATAGGCACGTCTGGACAGCACTGCACGCCAACTCCTCCTACTAGGAAGAAATGCAGAAAAAGGCCAGCCCATCGCAGGCTCCGCACCCAGCTAGAGGACCCTCTCCCGGATACCGGATCCGTTCGGTTGGCAGGCGGGAGCCACTGGCCATTGCCACGGGGGCAAGCCATGGGGGAACACTGGGATTGAGGTAAGTCTCTGGGATGCTAGATGACAGGGCTGGGGGGGGGTCGATGAAAGGAGCAGCCCCACCCCAGCAGGGGCAAAAAAGACTAAATAAATAAAAAAAAAAAAAAGGGAAAAAGAAAGCTAAACGCATTCCTCAGCTGAGAGAAGGAGCTTGTTCCAGGGGTCAGGTGCTGAAAATGCGAAGGGCTCTCTACTAAATTCACTCTTCCTCTTGGGAACTGAAAAAGTAAGTACTGCTGTTGTTGAACAGAGTGAGTAGACACTGCTCGACTGCGTGACGTGGGCTACGAGATAATCATGGGCTTTTCCTTGTGCACAGCTGTACCACAAAGAAAGCCAGTGCTAGTCACACCTGCTTGAGGGAACTCGTAAGTTAAGCTGGTCATACAGCAGACAGTGAGGGGCACAGCATCCACAGGAGTGGATGAACTGCTGCAATAGTAAGTATTTTATTCATGAGAACATGAACAGGGACACAATCCCATTGATACGGCACTCATTTTTAAGGGACACCTTTCGCAGTGGTGTGTTTACATAGTTACACAGGTACATAACTACACATATTTACATGGGCACAATATCTGCATGACTACTATACTTACAAAGTTTCATATATACACTAGATTACATAGAGAGTCATAGTACAGCTTACATACACAAGTTTATAATTACGGGTATGCATATTTAGAAGAATTTCATAGCACAGTCTGTATATCTTGCGCTTGCAAGAGAGTATGACAACCTGTGGAAGAGGCCAGTGAGACCAGTCAGGAAAAAGTTAAAGGATAGAGAATATCGGAGGTGAGACGGGGGCTTACTCAGGGTGTAGTGTAGACAGCATGGTCTAGGTGTAGACGCTAGAGATTGGAACCGATCTTTTATTGTTTTCCATTTGATGACGTCACTGTGTGGTGTCAGGTGTTTTGGCAGGTTGGTCCATGTATGGGGTCCCGTAGTAGAAGGAGGAGCAGCCTGTCCTGGTTTTCGGGGGAGGAGACTCAAATTCCAGTGTGGATGCATGATTTTGTTGTACAAACGATCCAGAGGTAGCAGACTCGTTTTTATTGTATGGTGGTATATTATGTCTCCACAGTCGATGGAAGACAGCAGCAAAAGGGAGACTGCACCTGCTTCCTCACACAAGAACTGAGACAGCATTTAGGCCTGCATTAGACCAGCCCCAGACAGCGAGATCAGTACTGGCAGTTTTAGCATGAAAATGCTCTTTCACATTTCTTTTTTTTTTCCCCTTCCCCCCCTCTCCGGCCAGGCCCTCCTTCACACCAGCCCTCCTGCTCCATCACCCATCTTCTCATGGACTTACCATCTACTCCATCCTCCACTTATCTCACCCCTCCCCAGCTAGGGAGGCAGCGGCCCGTGCCTCTCGCCACATGGACCAGGTCCCAGACTGGAGGAGCTCTACGTCACTGCCACATGCTTGCGGAGAGCCGGTGCTCATCCTGCCTGGTCAGGGTATTTTCCATTTGTCTCATTCCCCTCTCCGAGGACACCAGCAGCAGGGGTGCACATGCACATGCATACGACCATGCATGGCACCAGCCTGCATCCTTCCTTCCCACTACGTGTCTGACTGCACTATCACCTGTGGTCACCCAGGCAGCAGTGGAGCAGCGGAGCAGGTGACCCTCCCTCCCTCCCCAGAGGAGGACAGCATCCTCTCGAACACTCAATCCTCCTCCCCCAGCCAGCCTCGATACCCCACACTTGTTCCTGAATGCGGGTTTCTGGCACCGTGAGCAGTAGTGCTACTGCTGCGCCAGTGGTCTGACCCTCTTTCATATTTATCATTGGATAATTTTATTATGGCACACAGATGGTCCTGTGACTGGACCCGCCATCAAAGGGCTCCACTGCAGGGCATCCAGTGTGGCTTCGCAAATGTAATGGGCAGGTAGCAGGATCAACCAGATTAAAAACTACAGATTCTAATTAACTAAACAACCAAACAATGATTACTTCATGCAACTTTCTTATTTTGGATCTTGCGGTCCCTGCCTATCAGCGTGGGGGAAGAGAACTCGCCCCCTTTAAAACAGAACCTGGGTGTAGGTGAAAACGAACTAGATTAAGCTAATGGGCCATGGTCAAGCCTCTTCTGAATTCCTGCAAGGATTATTTGAAGGTTCAGCTGCTTCACCGTGGTCAACAGTAACAGAATCTCAGCCTGCAAAACAAGTAGGAGAAGTTTTAACATTCCGATCTAGTAAATTGTTAACGTCTGCCCTATGGGCATCAGAAAAGGAGGCTTGGTGAATTTATTTAAGATAATAGGCTTTGAAAGTTCCAATTTTACTTTTGCACAATTTTCTCAACTCCTTATATTTTATTAGAAGAGGAGGCATACAGCTGCCGCCTAGGCGGAGCTGCCACTCGTAACACTGATGACCTGGGTTTAGAAACAAGCACGGGGTGCCTTCGACTGACTTGATGGGAAGGGGGACAGAGTCCCCACCGGACATTCTCCTCCTCCACAGAGGGACGGCACCAACGACCGGTGCACTACCTCCATCTGGGTGACTGCAAGTGGCAGTGCACCTGGAACCTGAGCAACAGGGCAGGGGAACGCAGGCAGGCTCCAGCGTGCAGGGCATGCACTGTGGGGGCATCACTGAGCTAGCTCAAATGGTGTCCTGAAGACAAGGGGAGAAATCTGGGTAATTCCCAAAATGCAGCAGAATGACATCAGCACTCTCAGGACCCACAAAGTCTGCCCTCCCCCCACCCAAAACTTGGCTGTCCTACAGGGTGAAGTCTAGGCCCCCAAATACCCCACTACAGAGGGGCAAGTCTGTGGTAAGAAGTGGTACGGGGTCAGAGACCAAGAAAACAGGATGGGCCTGGGAGGTTGCCTGGCCAAGTAGTGCCACTCTGGGGGGCGGAGCAAAAAAGGAAAAAAAGAACAGTAGTACTGTACCTCATTTTTAAATTTGGGCCAAACTTCGTCTCCGTCTCTCATAACTGTAATCAAATCAGAAGTAATACATACTTTCATGGCACCTCAAATTCCAGTTTCTTACAAAGGGGTATATTTATTATAAACCCCAGAAAACACTGTACTTGAAAAGCAAAGATTATTTTTAGGTGAGGTGGTGGGAGGGTTAGTGTCAATCACCCCCTTGAGCATGCCCGAGTCCTTGCATTGTTTTACAACCAAACACCGCCGCACCTATCTACTTAACAATACAAGTTGCCTACTTGGTTCTGTTACCACCCACACCATGCCACAGAGGGAAGTGGCACTATGAGGCACATCTGCCAGCTCTGTCCACCTCAGATGCATACTGCCACCAAAGACCACCAATTAGGTGGGTGTCAATGGGGATGGAGGGAGAAACAGTACTACGAACACTTTGGTTTTTACAAGAGTGGCGGTAAGGGGATGCTTCATTTAATTGCAAGAGTGGTGGCACTGACATCAGGTGGCACCGGGCCTAGCTTTTGTTTTTTTATATTATTTAAAGCAGACAACATGTTTGATAGAAAGAAATGGAGAATTACAGTTCATAATGCAAGAGCCTAGCAGTGGGTCCTGACTAGGGGTGTGCAAGTAACAAGTAATATTTCCCAAATACCATGAATAATGCACTGTTGATTATGCATAACTGAATAATGAATAGTGACACTATTCATCCGGTCTTCTATTCAGGAAATACTATTGTTTAAAAAAATATAAATAAAAACAAGAAGCAGCCCCCCCCCACCTCCTCCCTACCTCAAATGCTTTAAAGATTCCAACCCCCCTTCCCCACCCTCTGTTAGAATACCAATCCCATCCTCTCTCCCTCCCAAACAACCACAGTTTGAGCTTTTAAAATGCATATCCCATGATGGGCAAAGCAGACGGCCATTGTCTTTCAGCACTCATTTGCACTAAAGCAGTTATTTTACCCCATCACCCCACACCTGGTAGGATCCCCTCCCATCCAGCACCCAATTTTTCTCACCAGAGCCCAAAAAGAAGAAGACTACCACAACCCACCTTCCCCCACAGCCGGCTGCCTTCTTCTGAATGAAAGCACTTGGACGCTTTCTCACATAGTAAAACCAGCTGATCGTGTGAAGATGATGGCCTGCCACTGAGGCAGGAGGTTTGTGTCAGTTGCCCATCCTGGGAGTTTTTTTAAACATGTATTTTAAAAGATCAACTGTGGGTGAGGGGAAAGGGTTGGGATTCAGATTTTAAAAGAGGGTGAGGGGACAGAGGAGTGTAAATTTTAAAGGATTTTGACTTGAGGGGTTGGGTGCAGTTTCTTTTTCTTTTTTTAAAAAAGCAGCAGTGCAATGAAAAATATTTTTCCAAAAAGCTAGTTTCAGCTAAAGTTAATAAGCATATTAGTATACCTGTCCCATAACTGGCATAAGATCAACAATCAAGCCACCCAACCCCGCAAAATTTCTCCCAAGAAGGTCAAAAAAGAACTTTAATATTACAGGATATCTTCATGATCTGTGCCACACCACGCGTTGGCAAGAATTCTATCTCACAGCTTCAATGGAGACAGCTCTACAGGTCTTAAACGATATTATCATAAATGCCCTCAATATACATGCACCTCTCACCAGTGTCAGAACCAAGCTCAAATCTTGTCGCTGGTTCTCTGCTGACCTTAAATCCGCACTGCTTGCCAGAGACAAGCTCTGGAAAAGGGCAAGAAAGACCAAGGATCCAAATGACTGGCTTCAGTTCAGAAAAGCCAGAAACTCCTGCACAAAACAAGTGAGAAATGCCAAGGCTGCCTTCTACGCAGCTGAATTGGATGCCTCCTACCATAACCCTTCCAGATTCTGGGGTACTATAAAGGATCCTAGGTCAAGTCTACCCTGTCTTACCACCCAAAGTGCACCTAAATAGTGTGGAAATCACTAATAAGCAAGAAATCTTGAATGCCTTCAATAATCATTTCACCACAGCTGGCCTAGCTTTCGATTCCTCACCTGCAAATCTACTGAGGTCATCACTAAACTTCCAATCTACTGAGGGACAAAAGGCTGCTTCCACATTCTCCTTTAAACCAATACTCTTAAAAGAAGTAGAGGACCTACTATTCCAATTAGATACAACTAAAAGTGCAGGTGCAGACTCTCTGGACCCCTACTTTCTAAAAGTAGCATTGAACGCCTTAGCTGCCCCCCTAACTCACCTTTTCAATTTGTCCCTAGCCACTGGTTCTATTCCCTCAATATGGAAGACAGCCCAAGTGTTTCCCCTACTTAAGGCAGGTGATCCCATGGATCTCAACAATTATAGGCCCATATCCATCTTACCAGTACTGTCCAAAATGCTTGAAAAGTTAGTGAACATCCAGTTAAGTGCCTACCTTGATACCAATAATCTCCTTAACCCAGCTCAATCTGGGTTTAGATCCATGCACAGCACCATCTCTGCCCTAGCAAAAGTTACAAATGACTGGCAGACTGACTTAGACAAAAAGAATAACATCTGTGCTGTGTTTCTGGATCTAAGCAAAGCCTTTGATACTGTGGACCACGAACTACTAATCTCCTCTCTGCATTCCATAGGCCTTGACTCAATCTCTCTTCAATGGTTCTGATGCTATCTCTCCGGAAGAATACAGCAGGTAAAAAATGAAGGAGACCTATCTACCTCTAAACCACTCCTAAGAGGTGTACCACAAGGTTCCATCTTGGGCCCCATCCTCTTTGCCATTTACATCAACAATATTGACTCTACTCTCTCACAATCTAATATTCACCTCTTTGCAGATGATACTGTCCTATATGTCAGTAATCCTTCACCATCAAAGGCCTGTGATCTTTTACAGTCTGAGTTCTCCCTCCTACAGCACAAATTACTAGAAAAGAAACTACTATTAGATGCCAAGAAAACAAAAGCTATGTTCTTTGCCACCAGGAACCTCTCTTCCAGTATCCCATCATTCACCCCCCAATTATCTACCATCCTTGGTGAAAATCTGGAATATGTGGACAAATTCAAATATCTTGGAGTCTGGATTGACAATAAACTTGACTATACTAGCCACATTGAAGAGCTCCTGAAAAAGCTCAGACAGAGACTTGGCCTATTTTATAGGATCAAACACTACCTGACCAGAGACTCCAAACAAAGTTTAATCCTGGCATCATTCCTATCCCTCATTGATTCGCTGACTTCCTATATGGTCACTGTTCCTCTCCATTTAAATAAATTGGACACCTTATATCATAGAGCTCTCAGATTCATTACAGATCTTCCTTCAGCACCCACCATTGTCTCTCTATAATGCAGTCGGTTGGACATCCCTACACCATAGAAGAAACAAAATGCTGCTGTATGGATCTACAAAGCTCTGACAAAAAAACTCCCATCCTACATTTCAGATTGTTTCACCCAGATCATATCCAGGCCTTATGCCCTAAGGAACAACAATCTCATCATACTGAAGATTCCTACTACCTGCACCCGGTATGGAAGGGCTGCAATCAGCTATTCCCTAGCACTTATCTGGAATTCTCTTCAAAAGACCTTGAAATTGGACTCCCTCATTCCATTAACATCCTTCAAAAAGCTGTACACTAGTCTCTTCCCAGAATCATGCAATTGCTTCAATAAGGCCTAGTCCTCTCACACCCCCTTTTTCTCCCCTACCCCCTTTTTGCACTGCCCCCTTATTTTTGCTTTCTACCCTTCTCCCACCTACTTCATACATAAATGATCCCCCAATGTCCCATCAGCCTAGCTTTATTCCTCCAGTACTGTTTCTTTCGTTCTTAGTATAACCAAGATCCAATGTCAAATCGCCATGTACATATGTAAATATTTGTATATCTGTTTTCATTTACAAAATCTTTGTATTTGTATTTTATCTGTACCTTGTTTTTTCTGTAAAACTGTAACTTTATATTGTTAAGACCAATCAGGTCCATCTTGTAAATGAGCTATGCTCAATGATGCTCGCCTGAATAAATAAAGATTTTGATTGATTGATTGATTGATACCTGTCAAATCTACTTTTCTAGTTCCCTCCAACACTGCACTCCATGAGCTGTTTTGATTTTCCCGATCCTATCCCTTGCCAGGTCTACAATACTATAAGCCAAATGTAGCAGCCATCTCTTTTTTCTTGACAAAAAAACATAAATTATAACATTTAAATACTCAGATTGTGGTGGAACTAGAACATTTTAACACCAAATAAAACTGTAAGATGTTTGGAACCCTTTGCAGTGAAAAAAGGCAGAGTTGTATTTTGTGCCCAATTTCGCTGCGCTGCTGCTTTAATTAAAGCACCCAAATGTCAAATATGAATACCAAATACCCAAATATTTGAGATCCTGAATATAATATTCAGCCTGAATATTCAAAATAAGGTATTCACGCACCCAAAGTCCTGACATAAAGACTAGGGTAAGCAATTCTAAAAGATGGGGAGTTAGTGCAATAAGTGGAAGATTTTTACCCTAGCTGCACCTAATAAAAGACTGCAGTACAATGTATTCCCAGCCTCTACCCTTGTTATTGTAGCAATCCGTTGAACAGGATGGTAAAGATTTATCACTTAAGGTCCCAAGTAACAGATCTGTGTTACATGCCACAAACCCACACAGCAACTGAAGTAAAGTCTTTGTTGTTGCATCGCTTATCAGTAGGAACTATCCTTTTTAAAATGCTGATGTACCACAGTTCAAAGGTCATTTTTGTTTTTATTTATTGTATAGAATCAAAATTACAATCCTTTGAGTCATAGACTCGTTTGCAAAGGCTCCACGTCAGTTAAAGAAATAACAATACAGCGTGTAAGAGAAAAGAATACAGAGTAAAACAAAATACAGAAATTAGACATATACAGGTAACATATGTTTACATGAACTTGTCGTAATACATGGACTGTATGTCCAGGTTATATAGTGAGTTACCTCATCTGGGAGAATAGAGACGTTCCCTGGTCAGTGCCAATATAGGAAATAGTTTCATAGGGTCATGGAGGACCCAGAGTTGCGTTGGCAGGACAGTGGGGGGACACAGGTGAGTAGGCTGAGCTGGAGTAGGCTCCTTTGTGGCCCCGGTTTCCGTAGTTAAAGTGGGTGGGGTGGTAACAGTATGTGAGTGAGATGAGTTACAGTCACAGGTTGCTGAGTCCAGGAGCAGGGTTTTGAGACCTGTCTTGAACTGGCTGAGTCTATGGGTCATGGAGATGGAGGTCGGAAGACTGTTCAGCCATACGCGGGCACGACAGGGGAAGGATCTTTGTCCAAGTGAGGTTCTGCAGTTAGGGGGGACTAGAAGGGTAGAGTTTGCTGAGCATCTTAGGGTCCGCCTATGGGGGGCTGTACGGATGAGCGGGTGGAGGCCGGAGGGGGCTTGCTTAAGGTGTATCTTTTTGGCAAGGAGGCATGTAAAGTACTTAAGCCGGCCTTGGAAATTTAGCCATCCTGTCTGATTATAAAGCTCGCAGGTATGCATTAACCTAACACATCCCGAGGCTAGACGGCAAGCTTTATTAAGGGCAATGTCGATGCTACGTAGGGTGGTTTGATCAGCTGATCCATAAATGACAATACCGTAGACAACCAGGGAAAGTACAGATAAGGACACAGTGAGATGCATGGCCTGAGGGGGTAGGGAGTGTTTGTGCCTGTAAAGGATACCTAATCTCATGTTAATAGAGGAGGTGACTTGTTGGATGTGCGAGTGGTAGGAGAGGGAGGAGTCTAAGGTGACTCCAAGGTATTTGAAACTAGTGACCTGCTCCAGGGTGGAGTCATGGGTGTTTCTTACCACTAAGGGTGCTTGACAATGAGGGCTTTGGCGGTGTGCAAAGATCATGGTCTTTGTTTTCTTATAGTTTATTATAAGATGATGTTCAGCGAACCATGTTTCTATTTCCCTAGCGTGACTCTGTAGAGCAGATTGAAGGGAATGTGGATGAGGATGTTTCCGATATAAAACCGCATCATCCGCATAAGGTAGCATGTGACCACTGCAGGATTTAGGGAGAGAATTAAGGTAGAGGGTGAAAAGTAGGGGGCCAAGGACAGACCCTTGTGGGACACCAGAACAAACTGTTTTGCATGAGGAGATGATAGTATTTATTTTGACTTGTTGGGTCCGATTTGAGAGGTAGTTTTTGAACCATGCTGAGACTTCCAGAGCAAAGTTAGGGATGGAAGGGTATGGAGTAGGAGCTCATGGCTAACAGTATCGAATGCTTTGGCCAGGTCCACAAAGATAGCTCCAGCCACGGAGCCATGATCTAGTGCCTCATAAACGAAAGTAGTAAGTTCAATAAGCACTGTGGAGGTGCTGTGGCCTTTTGGAAACCATGCTGTTCATGGCAGAGCAGGTCATGTTTGGATAGGTAGTCAGTTAGTTGATCCGATACTATTTTTTCAAGAGCCTTAGGGATGGGAGGATCATGGAATGTGACTGTACCCTTCTGTGGTAGAACAGCATTCTAGAACCTCTAGAGACTTCACAAGTCAGTTTCTAAAAGAAAAAAAAACACAATGCATACATTTCACATAATACCATATGCTATAAAAAATACAAGATGAGCAACTTTATGCATAACCAGTGTGTTCTGCTACCTAGGGCTCAGAGGGAATCATAACCCCTTTGTGGCACAACTCACTGGTTGTGCATAGTTGCCCATCCTGTATTCTATATGCTCTGTAAGGGTGCCCATACGTTATCCTTTATAGTGTATGGACATCCATGCCCATTTCAGACACTGTTTCCTTTCAGTGAACTGGCAGTTGGAGGGGGGGCACGCAAGGGTTGGTGGCAGGCTCAAATTACTGATTTAATGTGCTGTAGCTTTTTCTGTAGTTCAAGTTTAAAAACAACAACTTGCAGTTCAATTGGATAGAGAAAAGCAGCTGTGTGGCAGCATTCTAAGTTGATGTGCTGCAGCAGTGACATCACTACTGCAGCAACAACATAAGGATGTCACTGCTGCAGCACAACCAACATATTCCAGGCATAGAATTCCATGCGCAACAGCATTCCACACCACATTATTTACAGAATAATGGCTAGGGAATTGTGCAGAACAAGGCTGTGGACAGTTCCCTATCTGTTATTTTATATAGTGTAGGGTTCTACTACTTAAAATAACCGAGAAGAATTGTGTGTTTTTTGGCCATTTTGTTTAAAATGTTCGTAACTGTCCCTGTTGGCTACCGCTCTCGCTTCTACTCAAACCTGCTGTGCTGCCTGCTTCACCCGCCCACAGCCACACTTCGGAGCTCACCTGTTTGTAGAATATGTGGAAACTTCTTTTGTTTGGCAGGTAGCAGGCTTCAAATGAAAAAAGAAAGTCACGGACAGAAATGGGTTATGTACTGTGCTGTCCTGTATTCAGTGTGGAGAGGATGGTTGCAACACGCAGGAGACAACACTCAGACGCAGAACGTAAAAGTTGTTGTAGCATAGCAGTGACAAAGCTAATAGACTACAACTTTTTTGACCTCTGAACTGTCCTACAACAGCTTTCTGCTGTGTATGAAAATCCAGCCACAATAACAACCATGTAATGTAACAATGATACTGATCGCCCATGCTGCACAATTCTTGTTTCACATTTTTTTGTCTCTTTTTTTGTTTTGCTTAATTTACATTTTAAGCCTTTGAGTCTTTGACTTGGCCCTCCAGGCTTTCCCCAGTACCTCCCTGTCTGCCGTCCACCCCACTTAGCCAAGGATTGCTCTCCCCCACGTGGGATGATAGGGTTGGGGGGGCATATACCAATGTGGATTGTGCACATTGTCGAGCAACAGAGAAGGTGGTGGGGCCCACCCCCAAATATACCAGGGTCCAACAGAGTAACTGACACTGAGGCAAAGCTCCATCCTATTACCATTCCTCTGGAGGCATAAGAATGCAAGGGGGGATGAATGTGCATATAATGCATGCATGACACGCATCTCCTGGCCTACGTCTCCCCTCCCATGGCACCATTAAATGCACTGCCAGCTGTGGTCAGTCATGTGGCAGTATTGCTACAAGGACAGGGACCTACCCAGAAGACAGTGTCCTCTGGGATGCTCAGTCCTCCTCTTTCCGGCTAGTCCCAACAGTCCAGGCATGTTCTCAGACCCAGGTTGCCAGAGTCTGGACCAGCAGTCCTACTGCTGCCCTGATGGGCTGGTCATTTTTTGTCTATCCATCTCCCTATCACTGTGGATTTAACTTTTGTCATCCATCCTGTGCTCCACTCATAAAACATCTATTCTCTTACATTATGGGGACACTTGGAAGTGCCTTGTACAACTATAACCCCTCACTATAACTATAACTACAACCCCCGACCATGCTATTTGTCTACAAGGCTACAAGATTTTCCGGCTGGACAGGACGACAAAGAGGGGTGGCGGCTGTGCCATCTACATTAAGGAATATCTCAACTGCATCGCCATTACCCATACCACCACTAACTCTGCCTTACAGCTCCTCCCTATCAAACTTCTCCTTGGTGCCCATAACAAAGTCCTCACCGTTGCTACTATCTACATCCCACCTAAAGATCCTGGGTCCGGCCTACAGTCTGTTCTAGATTTCGTTAGATCCCAGCCTCCTGAGGCAGAGCTCCTCCTTCTAGGGGACTTCAATATCAACTGGCTTGCCCCAGACACAGGGACGACTAAAGACTCAATTCTAGCAGCAAACCTAACTCAGCTGGTCAACTCGCCCACTAGGAAAAATTATAAATCCGGGAAAAGTACATTAATAGACTGGATCCTCACCAATCATCCAACCCGAATAAATAACATTGCTGTTCTTCCAGATTCACTTAGCGACCACTCTCCGGTAATATGTACCTGGTCAAACAAATTTAGAAAACCACCCCCTAGAACCATCACTAGCAGAGTACTACCATTTAGAAACCTTACTCCACTCAAGGAAAATCTTAGACAAAAGGACTGGTCTCCCATCTACGCTATGCAAGACGTCGATGAGGCACTAAACTACTTTATCTGCACCTTCAATGCTGCCTGTGACTTATATGCCC
The DNA here is from genome assembly GCA_016271365.2 of Neoceratodus forsteri. NCBI lineage: Eukaryota > Metazoa > Chordata > Ceratodontiformes > Ceratodontidae > Neoceratodus > Neoceratodus forsteri. Next base: position 48,862,822 of record JADMNL010000031.1, on the reverse strand, counting down.
CTATAAAAAAGCGCAAAGTGAAAGCACACTCAACACCATGGCTTACTGCCAAGCTAATGGCGTTACACAAAGGAAGTGACCACCTATGGGCTATTGCAAGAGACTCTGGCTCTCAGTGACACTCTAAAAATATAAACAAGCCCGTAACTTCTGCACCAAAGAGACCCGTCGAGTCAAGAGCGACTACTTCAAAACAGCTCTTTCTAATACCTGGGGTAAAGGAAAACCTTTCTGGGACTATCTAAAAATATCACGGAAATCAGTCAAAATCCTCTCCTACCGCAAATGAATGTGGCAGGCACTACCACCCTTGACCCCTATGATCATAGCAAACTCTTTAAATGAAACCTTTACCGACCTCAGTGGAGTCATTGCGTCTGACTTCTTAGCACGCTCACGGACTATCTCTACCGCCACTACCTCCACAATCGCTCCACCTTTCCACCTAAAAATAGTGAAAGCGTCGCGAAGTTTACAGATATGTAAAGAAGGCTATATCTAATACAAGGGAGCAGTGACTCTCTTGACCTCAAAATTCTATCCCTTACCCTGGATACAGTACTACTCCCCCTCACCAGAATATTCAATCTCTCCCTCTGTTCTAGCAAATTCCCTGGAATACGGAAGGCCGCTATAATCACTCCGGTGCACAAAAGTGGGGACAAGTCCCTACCTGGCAACTATAGACCAATTTCAATACTACCCCCTTTATCTAAAGCCCTTGAACGAATGGTAGCTGATCAGCTTACAGACTACCTGGAGAAATATAACATTCTCTGTGACCAGCAACATGGATTCAGACAAAGGCATAGCACCACCACTGCCCTGCTCGAATTCTCAGAAGTTATCCACAAGGCTTTGGATAAAGGACTCCTCACTGGAACTGTGTTTATAGATCTCACAAAGGCATTTGACACTGTCCACCATGGCCTACTTGTTAATCAACTTCACTCGCTTGGCTCTCCATAGGCGCTGGTGCCTGGATAAAAGCTACCTTGCACAACGCACCAGGTGGTAAAATATCTGGTATCCTCTCAGACCCTAAACCTGTCCACTCAGGAGTTCCTCAAGGATCAATTCTAGGTCCACTACTTTTCAGCCTTTTCTAAACTCCTCCTAAATCCTGCCCGAAAAACTCATACTTTATGCTGATGATGCTGTGATTCTATCCACCCACAGAGACCCTAACTGTTTACGCCACAGCCTACAACAGGCATTTACTAGTGTTGAGGAGTGGTTTGTTGGTCACAAGCTAGTCCTAAACCAGAAAAAAACAAAATCTATGCTCTTCGCTAGTCCACAGAACAAAAACAAGCAGGCACCACTTACTATCAACACCTCACTGGGAATTGCCCTTGAACAAGTGACTATCTTTAAATATCTTGGAGTCACATTTGATCAAGGCCTTGTCTTTTCATCACATATTGATGGTATCTCCAAAACCATTAATCAGCGGCTCGGAATACTCTACCGGAACAGACAACTGTTCTCCGTCCAGCGCTGAAGCTAGCTATTCAATCTCGATCATCTCAGTCATCGACTATGGATTAGTTATTTATGGGTCCGCCCTTCAAGCACATTGAAACGGGTCACAACCTCCCTAAACAAGGCATGTCGGCCGCTCACTGGTGCTCATCGACTTACTCATACCTGTGAACTCTATACTGGTGTAACCCCCCTGCAAATGGGGTTCCCAAAAGACTTCAGGAGCTTGCTTGAATGCTCCAAGCCTGAATGGTGTTTGGCATTTAAGCCATTTATCAGTGAGTGTTTTAGAGCCTCTGGTACTGTCTCTTTAAGAGCTGTCTGCTTGCAGACATAATTAGTTTGTATGGGGGACTGTGTGCTTCTCTGAGTACCACTTGAGCTGCTGCCAATTCACTTCATTTTGCAGTCACTAGGAGTGCAAAGGGAACCTATCTGAAAGATGTAACTGTTTGCCAGAAATTATTTAGAGTAATAATGAAATTACAGTTTGTCTAACCTGCTTTCTTTGCAGTCAGAACTGTGTCTGCTAGTTCCCCATTCTAGTTTTGAACTGCTGAACTGGACCAATCAGTGGGGTAAGCTAGCTCTAAAATGGTGCCTTGGACGAATCAGAACTTGGACTCATAATCTGAGCCAGCCACAAGAGGATTGTATGGGCAGTGACTCTGGGAGATGTAGTTTAGACTTCAGTGCCTTTTTGGACCAACAGCAGCAGTCTATTGTGAGTGACAGCTAATCCAGTCAAGAACTGGAGGAACTCAAAGGAAGTGCCCAGTTTTGTCGGTTGGAGCTTCAGTTGAGCTTTGGCAGTGAAGAAGGAAGGAGCCCTGTGCTTTTTCAGTGTGCAGTTTTAGTCAAAAAACGTGTATGGGCCCAGAGTTCCGGTCTGCAGCTTGTGTAACAGCTTGTTAGGACTGAATCCGGCTCCTGTGAAAAGAATCAAAGGATCTCTGAAGAGTAGAAACCAGGCTCACCCTGTAGAAGACTGGAAGAATTGCTGAAAATTGCACTCGGTCTGTCTGGAACTGAATCTGCTGTGTGTTCTCCCGGTATTGTGCAGTAATTGCGATCGGATACAGATGCAGCCTGCCTGGTATAGTACTTTCTTTTATATGGATGTGTGAAGAGGTTTGTGTACCTCAAGTGAGCCCTGCTGACATTGAGAGGACCCCATCTTATTTGGAGGTCGTGAGTACTAATTCAGGGTTGCTCCTGTTGAATTGCCACATTAAATCCAAATGGAATTACTGTACTGCTGACTGTTTAATTCTCCTTTTCTCTGTGTGAAAGGGCCCCTACCAGCTGCTCACGGTTTGACTAGCCACTAGGGCTTGGTACCCAGGGACAGTAACTGATAGGGATAGGCCTGTGCACAGAGCCATAGGTAGATTATTAGAGTGATAAGCTAATTAACCTGATTTCCCTGTCCTTGTTATATCCCCTAAATAAATCAGAGCTGCTTGTTTCAGCAAAGTTATACTGCCTGAGGTATTTGTCTATGTTAAAGTACTGTACTGTGATTGTTGCACTGTATCTCATTTCACAGGAGGTCCCAGTGCCGGAACCAGACCTGGGGTAAGTGTATACTGTGAAGGTAATTCTGATATATTGTGTGGGCCACTAGTGGGAAGAAAGGGGGGTTGCAGTGTCCCAGAGGGCTGTGACCAAGTTAGTTTAACTATTGCAAACCCTGACCTCTGGGTGGAGGCACCCGCCATTGGATCCAGGCCCCTCAACCTGTTAGTGGCAAATCAGGCAGGGGTAGTAGCCCCTGGGATAGCGCCATCTAGGGGTTACATGTACATTACCACTAATTCATGTGGGAGTGTAAAGGTGAGGCCACACATGGAGTATAGTGCCCATTTCTGGAGTCCTCACTTAAGGAAAGATAATGACAGACTGAAGAGTGTAACTTGGGGTGACCAAACTGATTCAGGGTTAGCAGGGCAGATCTTACGAGGATCGTCTCAAGGCACTGTACATGTACTCGCTGGAGGTCAGATATGAGAGAGACCCTCAGGTTCCTGAGAGGAATGAACAAGGTACATTGCAAGGAACTATTTATCATAAGTAGGGATCAAAAACACAGGGGCATGAATGGAAACTGATGGGGGGGTTCAAGAAGGAAGTGAGAACGTTTTATTTTACAGAAACGATAGTGGAGCCACGTAACAACCTGCAGCTGATGCGCTGGTCGCCAAAACTATCAATGGTTTCAACCACAACTGGGACAGAGTGAAGGGTTTAGCTGTTACTCAGGGTGGTAGCAGCTGGGCAGGGAGATGGGGGTGGATAGTGTGGGTTAGAACTCTGTATGGAGAAAAGGTCCTGAGTTTGTTAGGGCTTTATGGGCAGACTAGATGGACCGAGAGTCTTTTTCTGCTGTCACTGTCCATGCATCAGTTGCAGGGAGTATCCTGAGGGGCTGCCTCCAAGAGAAGTTCCTGGCTGTCTTGTGGTTTACGGAGGGTCTCACTGAAGCAGGTGTTACCCTTTGTGGGGTAATACTGGTCCTGCTCCTGTCATAAAGAAGAAAAAAATGCCAGCAATGCTGAAGATGGTGAGAACTCTGGTGACAACATGCTGATGTCCAGGTTCAGGCAGGAAATATGCCTACTTTGCCAATTACTGTTTTGGGGAATCCCATGCTGGGATGTGAATCGGAGTTTGGAACTGCCGCCAGAGGGCAGACTGAATTATGTAGCTCTGCACCAATGCCCAGCACTGTAAGGAGAGAGTAGGTCTGATTTGGGAAAGGTGCCTAGAGACAGGCTGGTCATTAGCCAGTCACATCCGAGTGGAAGTCCGTACAGCAATGCTGCCTCCTGCAAAGCAGCTGACTTGATGTCAAGGTGTCACGTGTGTGTGTGTGTGTGTGTGTGTGTGTGTGTGTGCGGCGTGCGTGTGAAAATGAGCGCAACCCACAGTGTACAGCCAGATGGGAGAGCTGGTACATTCAAAATTCAGAACAGATAGGCTCTGACCTGAAGAATAGCCTGGAGGAGGGTGAATGTAGTCACTCTCCACAAAAGTGGGAACAGGAAGGAGGCTGGCAACTGCAGGCAAGTCAGCCTGACCACGGTGGTGGAGAAATTAATAGAGTCACTGCTAAAGGAAAGAATTGGTCTACCTTTTCCACTCCCCCTCCCCCTTTTGCCTATTGCTTAGCTTGGATATGGCCCAGGGCTGCTACTCCCACTTCCCCATAACTGCTCTTTACCTCATCTCTTTAATTGCTGGTATAATTACTGTGTTTACCTATTATTTTCCTTGATTACAGTTGTTATTGTGTCATTTAGACTACCACTGTTAGTTCTCCTGGATTTTAACTGTTCGTTTGTCATTTTAGATTACCTCCGTTCAATATTCCTTTGTCTGTTACCCTCACCTACTGACCTGGAACCTTTGTAAAAGAGCACCTTGAGCTCAAAGGTATTATAATCCTAGATGGAAAGTAATTAAATTGTGCTATTTCCTGAATCCAACAGAGCACAGGATCCGAGGAAGCATGGATTCACAGCGGGACGGTCTTGTCAAACAAATCTGATAGATTTCTTTGACCGGGTGACATGGGAGGTAGATCAGGGAGGGGCGGTGGATGTGGCCTACCTAGATTTCAGCAAGACCTTTGACACCATCCCACATAGGAGGTTGATAAATACGTTGGGATGCTTGGGAGTGAGCCTCAAAGAGGTCAAAACTGGTTAAGTGACAGGACATAGAGGGTGGTGGTGGTAAATGGCGTTCAATATAAGGAGAAGGAGGTGACCAGCAGGGTGCCACAGGGACTCATGCTGGGGCCAGCCCTCTTTAATGTTTTCATAAGCGACACTACAGAGGGGCTGGAGGAAAGGTATGCCTCTTTGCAGATGACACGAAGATCTGCAACAGGGTCGACACTCTGGTGGGGGGGTTGTGCAAAAAATAAGAAAGGACTTAAACATGCTCGAGGTGTGGTCAAGAGTGTTGCAGCTAAGATGCAATGCAAAGAAGTGTAAAAGCATGCATTTGGGGTGCAGAAATCCAAGGGAGGAGTACAAGATGGGGCCTAGGGTAATCATATCTGATGAACTACAGGTAACAAAACAATGTGAAAAGGCTGTGGGGAAAGCCAGTGCGATGCTAGGGAGCACAGGGAGAGGGATCAGCAGCAGAGAAAAGGAGGGGGATTTATTTATTGAAATGTTTCACCAGGAAGGCACACTGAACAACAAGTTGCTCATAGAAACATAGAATTTGACGGCAGATAAGGACCGCTTGACCCACCTAGTCTGCCCTCTGCCCTTTTCCCTACCTAATGGATAAGCTGCAGATTCTAGTTAACCAACAGCCTATTTCTTCCTACCCCCACTAGAAATGCCTTATGTCTGTCCCATGCATTTTTGAATCCCCCACTGTTTTTGGCACCACAACCTCCTCAGGAAGGTTGTTCCATGTATCTCCAACCCTTTCCGTGAAAAAATACTTCCTCACATTACCTCTGAGCCATCCCCCCTCTATCTTCAAATTATGCCCCACTGTTCTTGACATCTCTTTTTCTGAAAGATGCTACCCTCTTCGACTTTGTTGATTCCTTTGAGGTATTTGAAAGTTTCTATCATGTCCTCCCTCTCCCTCCTCTCCTTGAGGGTATACGTACTAAGCTCCTTTAATCTCTCTTCATATGTCTTCTGGTGTAGACCCTGCACCATTTTAGTTGCCCTCCTCTGGACAGCCTCCATCCTGTCTTTGTCCTTACAGAAATGGGGTCTCCAGGACTGCACGCAGTACTCCAAATGGGGTCTCATCAACTGTCTGTACAGAGGGATAAAAACTTCCTGTTTTCTACTGTTGATGCCTCTCCCAATGCATCCCAGTATCCCACCAGCCCTCCTTACTGCCTTCTCCAATTGCTTGCCCACCTTAAGGTCATCTGATATGACTACCCCCAGGTCCCTTTCCATTTTTGTTGTTGTTAGTATTTCACCCCCCACTGTGTACTCTTCCCCTGGGTTTTTGTTTCCCAGGTGCATTATTTTGCACTTCTTTGCATTGAATCTAAGCTGCCATACATTTGACCATTCCTCCAAACTTGCCAAGTCCTTTCGCATCCTTTCCACCCCACCTTCTGTATCGACCCTGTTGCAGATCTTTGTGTCGTCTGCAAAGAGACATACTTTTCCTTCCAGTCCATCTGCAATGTCACTTATAAAGACATTAAAAGAGGACCGGTCCCAGTAATGAACCCTTCGGTACCCCACTAGTAACCCTCCTTTCTTGAGAGTGGACTCCATTTACTATTACCCTCTGTGTCCTGTTGTCCAGCCAATTTTTTATCCAGGCTACCACCCTGGGGTCCACTCCAAGGCTGGCTAACTTGTATATTAATCTTTTGTGTGGGACTGTGTCAAATGCCTTGCTAACGTCTAGGTAGGTCATATCCACAGTCCCTCCCTGGTCTACTACTTCGGTCACCCAGTCGGAGAAATCTATTAGATTCATCTGAAATGAACTTCCTGCTGTGAATCCATGTTGCCTTGGGTCCTTTGCTCCACTGGCCTCTAGGAGCTCAACAATTATTTCCTTCAGAAGTGATTCCATCATTTTCCCTACCACTGAGATCAAACTAACAGGTCTGTAGTTTCCTGCTTCTGTCTTGCTCCCACGTTTGTGAAGGGGAATCACATCCGCCCTCCTCCAGTCCTCAGGTACCACACCATCCTCTCATGATTTGTTAAAAAGGGTAGTCAGTGGTGTCACTAGTTCTACCCTTAGTTCTTTTAGAATTCTTCGGTGGATCCTGTCAGGCCCCATTGCTTTGTCCACCTTCAGTTTTACATAGAAACATAGAACATAGAAACATAGACTTTGACGGCAGACAAGGACCGCCTGGCCCACCCAGTCTGCCCATTTCCCTACCTACAGGATAAGCTGCAGATCCTAGTTAACCAACAGCCTAGCCAGTTTTAAGAGTTCTTTCAGAACCCTTTCTTCTGTGAATAGACAAGTATTGACCTCCCTATCCAGAGTGCTTCTATTCTTTGATTTAGGTACCTCCCCCTCCTCTTCTTTTGCGAATACTGAGCAGAAGTATTCATTCAGTATCCCTGCTATTTCACTGTCACCCTCTGCCCACCCTTCCTTCCCTTTATTAAGCCTCACTATCCCTTCCTTGGTATTTCTTCACTCCCTAATGTACCTATAAAAGGTTTTATCCCCCTTCTTAACTGAGTGGACTATCTTTTTCTCAGTTTGGGCCTTTGCTATTCTGATTGCCTTCCCTGCTTCCTTCTGCTTTAACTGGTACAGTTCTCTGTCCTGCTCCTTCTATGTTTCCTTATACTTCCTGAATGCTACTTTTTTCTCCTTAACCTTCCCTGCCACCTCTTTTGAGAAGCATAGTGTTTTTTTCCTTCATTTTGTTTTGATTCACTTCACACAAAGGCTTGTTGCCTCTGTGATGGATGTTTTGATTTTTCCCCATTGTTCCTCCACTCCTCCTTCTTGCCTGTTTGCTAGTGCTTTTCTGAGGCACTCTCCCAGTTTTCCTGAGTCAGCCCTCCTAAAGTCCAATACTCTTGTTTTTGGATGGCTTGACTCTATGGCTGTGTTTATCGTGAACCACACGGTTTGGTGGTCACTTGTCCCTAGATGGCTACCTACTTCTAAATCCAAGATCCTTTCTCCATCCCTGTTTGACAATACAAGGTCTAAGATTTCTCTATCCCGAGTGGGTTCCACCACTAGCTGTCTGAGGCATGCCCCCTGTAGGGTATCAGGAATAACCCTGCTCTTCGATGTGGCTACAGCAAAGGCACTCTAGTTAACATCTGGCATATATTCAGGTCCCCCATTCACAATATTTCCCCCTCTTCTGCCACTCTAAAGATGCCTTCTATAATTTCCTTGTCTATTGCCTCTCCTTGAGATGGGGGTCTGCATACAACCCCCGTGTGGATTGTGGTGCCATTTCCTGTCTCCAGGGTGACCCACAGTGCCTCCTCTACTCCCCGTTTATCCTTTAGTTCCAGTGCTTTGATCCCTTCCCTTACATAGAGAATAACTCCTCCTCCTCTTTTACCCTCCCTGTCCCTCATGTAGCTTGTGTACCCTGGTATGCTGACATCCCAGTCATGGTTCTCTGTGTCCCATGTTTCTGTGACTGCCACAATATCCAGGTGTCCCTCTTCCATCAAGGCCATTAGTTCAGGGAGTTTGTTACACAGACCATGGGCATTGGTACTCATCACCCTCCATTTTTTGATGACCTTACCCCTTTTAGCCCCATCCCTGTCCTTAATGACTTTTTCTGCATTTACCCCTGTCCTGATCCCTATTGACTTCTCTACCTTGGTGTCTGCCTCTCTAACTACTGTGTTTTGTGGGAGGAGGCTGGGGTTTCCCCTGCTACTTTTCAGTGCTTCCCCCCTTAGCTAGTTTAAATGCTTGCCAATAAAGCATTTAAACCTATCACCTAGGATCCTGGTTCATCTCCCAGACAGATACAGACAGTCACGCCAGTATAGGCCTGTATCCCTCCAGGTGGACCCCCAGTCCCCAATGAAGCCAAAACCCTGAGCTCCGGACCAGCTTTTCAACCATTCATTGAATCCCATGGTGCGGAGTACCCTAGCATCACACTTGCCCTAGACAGGCAGCGCCTCCGAGAAGTTTACTGTACGTGCTACTTGTCTAAGGCCCCTCCCCAACTCTTCAAACTCCTCTTGCACCATTCTGATCCCATTACCAGCCAGGTCATTTGTCCCTAGGTGGACAATGACATCCAGCTCCCTCCCTCGTGCAGCTGCTCCCATGATCCTGAGGATTCGCACCCTGTCCCTCCAAGCTGTGGTGCCAGGCAGGCACCTTACCTCCCTCTCCCCTTCCTCCCCCAGTTCTACCTCCCCAACAATTAAGTTCCCCACCAGGAGCTGCTTCCTTCCCCTGTGGAGTCCCATGCCACCCTCCTGTGGGTCTCCTTTGTGGAGGTTCCCAGCGTCATCCCTGGTGTCCACTGTGGGTGCCTCCACAGAGGAACCACTCTCCGCCAGAAGAGCATATGAATTGTGGAGAGGTAGAACTGGAGGAATGCACCTCTGTTCCACCACCCTCCCGCTCCCTGAGCCCACCTTGGTCCAACCATTCCTCTTTCTTGGCAACCTCTGAGGTAGGGGCGGTGGCCCTAGTGGTCTCTGTGTGGGAGAGGAGGTCCCCCGAATCCTGGCCAACTGAGCCTGGAGATGAGCAACCTCCTCCCTCAGCCCAGAGAGGTGCCTGCAGATGGGACAACACTATATCCTCCAGAACGTCTCCCGGAAGACTGCTTTTCCACAGCCACTGCACTGCACCACTCCCATCATATCTTATCTGTGTCCCCTTAACTGTTGTTTTTTATACTTACTCTTTCCTCTCTTTGTTTAGTAACATTTTTGTTTTAATTTTTATATACATTTTTTTCTCCCTACTTTCCTACAGCCTCTGTGCTCTTAAAGCTCCTAATCTTCCTGTTCTGTGAGAGGAAGTTCCTACTTTTCTCAATAGTCTCCTTCTTACTTGCTAAGAATCAGATCTCCAGCAGCTGAGGTGGAGAGCTACTGTTTTCCTTCTAGGATGGTGAGTCTTTTGTGCCTCTGTGATCACTCCTTCCTGCTACCAAACAGGAAGTTCCTGTTATCAGTCAACTCCTGTGCCTATAAAAGTAAAACTACCTATGTTGGGGGGGGGGGGCTATATAGCCAGATTAGTATAGTTCTAAAAGCACCTCCTCCCTCTTGCTGTTCTCTTCCAGAAGCTATCTAGGGCAATTTTTAAATTCAAAACACCTGGCTTCTTTCTGCTTAAGCCACTCCCCCTAACTGACAGTTTCCTTCTTTACCTAGCTAACTGCATAGATAACAATTCACTTCACCCAACTCAGACAAACACACTAACTCCTCTTTTTTGGTTTGTTTTTACCCTAAATTGAAGGTCCCAGTAGTAGAGTTCTAGTTCTTTAGCCCCAGTAGAGTAGTACAGTTCTAACAGCACCTCCTTCCTCTTGCTGTTCTCTGCCAGAAGTTTGTCTCACGGTGCGACCGGGGGGGAAGGGTTACAACTGGATGTGAAACAGAGATTATACATACAATTACAGTTAACATACATGAGGATTTAGGTACAGAGATTTAAACCAACAATATCGCCAACACACTGCTGGACTGGTGTTACAATTAAGAGACAGGTGAACAATACAATTGAAGTGCTAGGGGAAGGACAAGCAAGAGGGTCAGGGGAAGCCAGCTGGGGGGAAGGAGGAGCAAGTGAGACAGGGGAAGCCAAGACATTATGAGTAAAAACAAATGCAAAGCCCAGTTGTGTGAGACAATTAACAGGTCTAGGGCAAGCTAAAGTAGCAGCTCTGACAGTACAAAAAGTATGGGTAATTTAGTACAATGCATATAGGTACAGGGGCTTCCTATTTAAGTGCAGTGGGGTAGAGTGGAGGGACAGAAGGGGGGGTTCAGGTTGGGTAGGGAAGAATGAAGCATGCCGAGAACTAACCCTTCCAGGATGCTGGGAACCCTGCCAGGGGCAGAACTAGGTGGTGACACTGGAATGAGGAGCTAGAGGGTTGGGGGCAGGTGTAAGTCAGAGGAATAGTAGGTTGAGTAGATGGGTGGGTGAGGGGGAGAAGGGAAGGAAGAGGTATGCTTAGAACCAACTTCTCCATGATGCTGAAAACCCTGCCAGGGGGGCAGAACCAGGCAAGGATGTTGGTAAGAGAAGATGAAGAGGGACATAGGACAAAGGTATAGGCAATGGGAGGGGTTTAGTGGGTGGGGGATAGGATGACATGCTGGGGAACAGGCTCATAGGAAAATGTTAAGGAGGATTAAAACAGGAGCAGCTAGAGGACAGATTGTTATGTTAGGCAGATGCAAAGGAGTAGGATTACAAATTCCAAACGGATTACAAATGCTGTATTTTTTGGGCGGGGGGAGTTCAGAGTTTCGGGAAGTGATGGGTGAAAATCAGACTGTCAATGTGTGTGGAACCAACAAAGTACCAGTGTCTGTGGATCTGAGGAAGTGGGGTGGGTAGAGAGGGAGCATGAAAGGTAAGAAGAGTTTGGCACAATGAATGAGGTGCCCATTTGCAAGAGGGGGGAAGGACAGGGCATGGCAGAGGTCGCAATGATGAGTCTGGGATGAAGTATCAAGAGCAAAGTGACAGAAGGAGTTAAAGAGAGTGTCTAATCTGGTATGGGAGGATTTGGGAGCGGCACCATAGACTATGTCGCAGTAGTCAAAAATGGGGAGTATCATCTTCTGGACATGTTCACGCCACGCCATAGGAGGGCTGCAACTACGGTTCCTGAATAAGGCACCAAGCTTGGGGTGCAGTTCTTTCAGGATGGCATGAATGTGGCCAGAGAAGTCAAGGTGCAGTTCCAGCCAAACCCCAAGGTATCTGAATGAGGAGGTGTCTTCAAGGATAGTCCCATCCAGGGTATGGAAAGAGAGTATGGGATGTAGCCTAGAGAGACACTGTCTAGTGCCAAAGGTCATGGAGACAGTCTTCTTGGTGTTTAGGAATAACTTATGTGGGAATATCCCTAGGATAAATCCCCAGATTCCTTAAATTTGGATAGGTACCAGAAAATCTGGGTCTCATATGCATCTCTTAGCATTCAGAGACTTATTCTGCAAAATTGGAAAACTGCTTTGTCACCCTCAGTCACTGAATGGTATAACCAGATGGTCGTCCTGTATAACTGTAACCCCCTTGTTCCCAGGGGTTACTAGAATCCCACTTAGAATCAGTGAAAGGCAGGGAAAGGCAGCTAGTGAAATTCCAGTTAAATGGGTTTCACACTGTCATACTCTGGGTTCAGCCTCAGCTGAGCTAGAGGATGATGTAATCTTAGAACTCTCGCAGCGGCACAAACCACACTTGTTGCCAGCTCTAGGGGAGATAGCTTTAGAATGTTCAGTAAGAGTGGAGTCAGTCTGGAGTAGGAGTTCCAGGAGGAGGCTGTAGCTTGCTGTGCAGCTCCTCACCTAGCTCTGTCAGAGAGCTACCTCTGTTTTGGGTTGTTTTGTTCTCACCCTAGAAGAAGAACATAAAAGACAGTGTCTGAAGTGGTAGAGACCTTGCTAAGTGGGTTTTCCTTTGTCCCATCCCAGGAGGGATGGAGGCGATCTTCAGGGTTCAGGGGCAATCCTCTCAATCCAGTCTGTCTGGTGAAGCTGCCTTGGACATCTTCATTAAACTGAGGTCCCATCTGCCTGGATTGCTGGTAGTTCAGGTGGTGGATGTTAAAGATCCCATGGCACTTATTGAAAAGAGTAGGGAAATTTCCCCGGTATCCTGGCCAAATTTCTCTCATTCACTATAAATACCACTAACAGCTTAATCTGGTTCAAAGTCAGTTGTCATTCATCTGTATCCCCCACCGGGTCGTGCCTGAAAATAGGCAGGATTTGTCTAGTGCACTTACCCGGTCAACAAAAACTAAATAAATAAAATAAATAAATTTGTTGCGAGTACAACTTTTCTTTTGTGTAAGCCCAGGAGGGGCACCTACAATACCAATGGTGAATTTATCTGAACAAAGGGACCCTGTCACCTAGACTTTCTGTGTTTTAAAAGTGTCTGCCTACGTTGGAGTCCGAGATGTGACTGTCCAAGTACAGAACTTTTAATTTTCAGACAACTTAGAGGTGTGTGTGTGTGTGTGTGTGTGTAGTATGTTAAATGTGTTATACATTTCAAGACAGCATCTACAGTTTTCTACAACTGTGTAGTGTTATTAACCAGAGGAATGGCTGAGTATAAACTCGGAAGCAAAAGGTGGGAGCCCCCCCTCATCTGCAGTGACCCTGTTTACCTTTCCGGGTTCAGTTTGGGCACCAGTACCTTTTCATTCTGTGCATCTGGCCAATGCCTAATGGAAGTAGCTACCCCTGGATGTGAGTTGTTTTCTCTCCGTTTACCCCAGTATAGTGGGTTCTGAAAGTTCTTGGGCCTGGATGTGCTCCTTTGTGGTCGTGTTTACCACCTCCATTCCTCATGAAATATGGGAAAGTGTCCTAGTACTGGTCATGTGTGCCTAGTCAAAAGGAAATGTACCAGTTCTGGCTGTGTGTGCCAATCTCCATTTCAGAACCAGAGAGTTTGCTGTGTTGTGTTACTTCAGCCTATGCTAAATGGGATTTCAGGAATGTCTGTACCTCAGTAATCTGCAAAACCAGTATGTGTAGCCCTGTGGGATCCATCTTCGCTTTGTGTATTATTCCTACTTTGTTAAGTGAATAAAAGCCACACTCTAGAATCCAGTCTGGTTTGGACAGTATTGTTATTGCTTCCTTGTCTGGATTTACTTGGGTGCCCCTGTCCAGAAGTGCAAACCTAGCATAATTGGGAGCAAACATTTTCTCTCAGGGACCTGGGTTGCTAACCATGGTAACTGGTCCCCCCAAGTGTGTGTCTTGTAGCCACACTTGGGTTTGACTGTTCTAGTGTAACAGTCTGGTCACTTAGCCTAATGGTGGCCATTTCTCTGTTTCCAAATCTGTATTCACTTATGTAAACCCCCACCCCTCTTGTTTGCCCCTAGATGCTATGTGGTGAGAGCAGCAGGCTTGCTAGTTAAATGGGGGGTCAGTGGGGGAGGGTTACATAACAATGAAATAATATGTTACTCTTTAACTGATAAGTTAGAAATCTTCCATAAAATCTGGTCCCCTTTCTGGGACATGAACCAAGCAGTATATAGTACATGTTAGCATTGGTTTCTGTAAATTTTAAATTGTCTTTTTTAAGGGGGTTTAGGAAGCATGAGAGTGGGGAAGAGTTCCTTTTTTTTCTCTGAGCAGCATGTTTTCCTGTTGATCCCCAAATTTTTAGCTAGAATATTAGTAAATAATGTTATTTATTTCTACATTTGGATATTAGTTTGATATATGTATAGTTTATCTTAACATATGCTACTGTTTTTATATTGCGTATGCAGCTTCTGTATGCAAGATGTATAATAACAAAACTTAATAAAAACTATTATGGTGCAAAACACAGAAATAACTGATGTGACGCAAACCAGAGCTGAACCTGGTGGAAGGCATGCTGTAGGGTGGTTACTATACCACTATATAGATCACTAGTGAGACCTCATCTGTAGTACTGTATCCAGTTCTGGAGGCCACATCTCTGGAAGAACATAGACAAAATAGAGGCAGTCCAGCGAAGGGCAACAAAAATGGTGCAAGGACTGCACCAAAAGTCATATGAGGAAAGGCTGGGGGACCTCAGTGTGTATTCCCTGGATGTGAGGAAAGAGGGGGATATGACAGAGACATTCAAGAACATCAGGGGTATAAACAAGGTACAGGAGAGTAGCATCTTTCAGAAAAGAAGGGATACAAGAATAAGGGGTTTGATATGAGGTGGGGGTAGGCTCAGGGGCAATGTGAGGAAGTACTTTTTCATAGAAAGAGTAGTGGATGTTTGGAACAGCCTCCCTGCGGAGGTGGTGGGGACAAAAATGGAAAGGGATTTCAAGACTGCATGGGATAGACATAAGAGTACTCTCACAATAGGGAAGAGAGGGTAAGCCACAGGTCAAGTGGGTCTATGGTAATGCATTAAGTAGGGAAACAGGGCAGACTAGGTGGGCCACAAAGTCCTTATCTGCCGTCACCTTCTATGTAGCCTCACCCACTGGTGAACTGTAAGGAATACCCAGAGTTATGGGCTCCATGAAAGTTTGTGAAAAGGTGCAACCTTCTGGGAAAGGAACCCTGAGGTTCTGACTTATGTTCAGAGTCTGAATCTAGCCTGCCTCAGTAGTAGTTGTGCTGACAAGGAGAGGGTCTCCAGGACCACTCTAGGAGTCATACTAGGAAGCACAGAAGTTTAAAAGGCTGAGACTCATTATTAGCACTGTATACTGTTGTTAACTTATTCCCATACAGTTTTCCATTAGGAATCTATCCCATTGAGCTTTTAAATTCCATTTTATTTTTGCTAAAAACTACCAGTTCTGGCAGATTATTCCATGGGACAATCACACGCTGAGTGAAAAAGCTTCCCCTTAATGTTGTCTTGACCATGTTCCCGACTGACACAGTTGCTCCAGGCAGGTCACTCGCATCATGGTGTTGCCTGCCCTAGGAGCCATTTGGGCCATAAATACAATTTTTTGGTTTAGTACCCAAGTAGGTATATATTTTTTTAAACAAATTTTATTTATTTTCCAAAAAAGAATAAACATACAAAGAACAGAATCATGAAACAATCTCAGTGAAATTCATTACTTATACATAACTTATATATTATGATAAGCAGCTAACTAGGTATTTCACCGTGTAAAGCCTGGCTCGTAACTTCCTGGTATGAGCCAAGTGACTGCTGAGTGCTGCAGCCACTCCACTACAAAAAACATAATGACGATGAATGCAGGGAATGGGGCTGCAGATGCTCTGTGGCACTAGTGACAGGATTGGGAGAAGGGACTGCCTAACCCCCCCCCGGCCGCACCTAGAAGCGAGCCTCGGCTCAGTATGCTTTTCCTGGTTATCAAATTTTAAATAAATAAACAAATAAAGGCAGTTTGATTATCTACGGTGGCATGTACACATGTATGGGGCTATAATGTATATTATACATGTAAATCAAGCATTTGTCAATGCCGAATGTTCACTTGCCGCACCGCGGTTATTGTAGAAGCCTGGGGGGGGGGGAGCAAGGACCAAGTAGAGAGAGTGCGGTGGGTGGCAGGAGCTGCCAATAGGTAAAGCCACACCGTGGCTAATGTGGAAGCCTGTGGGGGGAGGGGTCAGAGGAGCAAGGACTGGGTAGAGAGAGTGCAGTGGGCAGCAGGAGCCGCCATTAAGGAAAGCCGCACCGTGGCTAATGTGGAAGCCTATGGGGGGGGTCAGAGGAGCGAGGTCTGGGTAGAGAGAGTGCGGTGGGCAGCAGGAGCCGCCATTAAGGAAAGCCGTACCGTGGCTAATGTGGAAGCCTGTGGGGGGGGTCAGAGGAGCGAGGACTGGGTAGACAGAGTAGAGTGGGCAGCAGGAGCCGCCATTAAGGAAAGCCACACCGTGGCTAATAAGTCAGTCTGAGAGGTGAAATGAGGGGCAGTTGAGAGGTATGTGGTGATACCCCACTTTAGTCAGTCAGTGCACGTTAGGTCAGAAATGTTCTAAGAGGTAAAATGAGGGACAGTTAAGAGATACGTACCCCCCCCTGCAAAAAAAAAATCCCACTACCCCACTTTAGTTAGAAGGTGCACATTAGGTCAGAAATGTGCTGTGGTCATCCCTGAAGTGACTTTACCCCCAGTGCAAAGAGGTGTTGCTAAGGGCAGGCTGCAATCCACAGAACTTGAAAGCTGAATCCACTCAAATCTGAGGGCCGCACTACCGGTGGTGGAGTGGCTTTAGAGGGTGAAGTACCAGAACGTCCTTCTACCCTGAATGTTGTGGGGGTGGGGCCACTGTGTAAACAGCTCAGTTGGAGTCGTGGAGGCGCAGAGAGAGGGTGGATCCAAATCAGAGAAACCAGTGGCTGAGGAGCTCAGACCACCAATGTTCAACCAGAGGGCAAGTCTGTACCAGGAAATGGTGTGCGGGGGGCGCCACTGCTTGGGAGTAACTCAGGTGACGGAGGTCAGAAGATATGTCCTGGAATGACAGTAATGTTTGAGGCAGTCACGGACAGTGTACATGCACCTTATGGGATGTGTTACGGTAGCGGGACAGTCTCTCCAAGTGTAAATACTGGCACACACAGGAGGAGAGGGACAGATTAGAGCAGAGCCCGGCCCAGGAAGCCATTCTGATGGTGTGGGTGTCGCAGTGTGGGCTGGGCTGCAGGGAATGTGGCCAAGTGAGGAGGGAGTTAGCCATAGCCTGTTCCCAAACTTCCCAAGGTGGAGTAAATAGTGGTTAAAGACCAGAGTTTGAGGCATTTTTGGGCCCGGGTCCATCTCCCATCTTTGATGGTGTAAGTACGTCCTCAGGGAGTTTAGGTACTGAAACTTCTGCACCCCTCCCAACTCCAAGCCAGAGTCTGTGATGTGTACAGAATGAAGGGGGGGGTACCTTCTAAAAGCCAGTTAATTATTATTTACTCATTCTTTGCGGCCCTTTGTGAGAGAGCTCAAGATACCTTGCTCAATTTACTGGGAGTTGTGCTTTAAAGTTGCCCCCTCGCTTGCCTTGAGATGCTGGTTTTTGCTGTTACACTGGTTGAGGTGGCCCAGCCTGAGAGTTAGTTACATGGCATCTCCCATTCCTCAGCTGGGCCGGGTTTGCAGTCCCAGCTCATGTGCAGCAGGATCTCTTGCAGGTATATCTTGAGATGCTGAAAGGTCATTCTAAATTTAAAAGGTCTAGATTGTTTTTAACTGGCAGCTAGTACTGGAAATGCAATAAATTCCCTAATGGGAGTCCTCCACCTTTGACTAGGATTGATCATTTATTTATTTGGCTTTTAAGCACCATGCAGGCACACTTGGTTGTTGAATGCCTATTTTCAGGTGCAATCCAGGAGAGTACAAACCAGTAGTACAGTCAGAGGAGCAAGGACCGGGGGGAGGGGGAGAGAGAGTGGCAGGCGGCAGGAGCTACCAATAAGGAAAGTCACACTGCAGCTAATGTAGAAGCCTGGGGTGGGTCAGAAGAGCAAGGACCGGGGAGAGAGAGAGAGAGAGAGAGTGCGGTGGGCAACTGTAAACATTGTCGCTGTAACTCGGCCGTGCACATTAGTGTCAACTGTAATGCGCATACCCGGAGTTACGGCTACAGAAAGAAATCAAGCGCTCTCTCATTGGAGTGGCTCTTTTCTTTCAACTACAGAACATGTCACGTCAGCAAGCAGAACTACTGTCATGACCAGAGTGCCTGGTCATTGGTGTACGTTGCCAAGTCCACTGCAGTTTTAGCTGTAATTGGTTCTGCAGTGACACACCTCTAAAATGTTGTTAGTAGCAAGACCTTCCTTGCGCAAGTGAATGTAAAAATTATTCAGGACCAGCAGGGCAGGTCCTATGAGAAGTACTTCAACACACTCGACATGTACTCGCTGGAGACAAGAAGGGTAAAAGGAGATACAATAGAGACCTTCAAGTTCCTACGGGGAATTAACCAGGTAAACTATGGGACAATATTTAGCTTGAATACTAGTTTGTGGTCACATGGACTTGAGTGAAAACTGACAGCAGCATGGTTCAGGAGGGACATGAGGGAGCATTATATTACAGAAAGGGAGGTGGAACTGTGGAACAATCTTCCAGCCGAAGTGGTGCGTTCTAAAACCATTGGTGGTTTCAAGCACAGTTGGGACAGAATGAAGGGTATAATGGGGGCTTGGGGGGCAGAAACTCTGGGAGGAGAATGGTGGGAAGGGCAGGGAGGGCTAGGATCCTGGAGGGACAGTGGCTAAATAGGGAATTTGGGCAGACTGGATGGACCAATGGTCTTTTTCTGCCATCATCGTCTATGTTTCTATATGTTACAAGCTGGGTTTTAAGAGTGAAATAACTATTTGAGTACTTAAAAAAAAAAAAAAAAAATTAAATTAATGGTCCAAATAACTCTTAGGGCAGGCAAGTCTATGGTGTGGGTTGCCTGCCAGGAGTGTGTCAGTAGCTCTTTAAAGGGACACTGTTGGCCACCTATGGCCTCAAGGTGTCACTTGTTTATAATCACACATTCTGATCGCTCACAATCCGCAGCGGTTGTTGACGTAGCTGGTAGTCAATTCTGATTCTTTTTTTTTTTTTTTAAATGTGAAAAACTGACTGTCCACCAACAGGTGTTACCACACAAAAATATAGTCCATGATCCACTACTACTGCATCCTTCCTGGACTTGGGAACACCCCAGCCAGCTGCGATGCAGCGGGAAGAGAGGAGACCACTGCATTATGTGTGTCTGCACTATCTGGGGGTGTATCTAATGTCCAGGAAGCATCTAATAGGAGTAGATCAAAGATTTAAAACAAAACAAGGTTGGGTATAATCACACCATTACCGTGCATTCCAGTTCTACAAAGAAAGAAAGCTGATGAAACAGCCCACGACATCATTTATTTCTTGAGAAGGTAAGCAATCATGAAAAATGGGTTTTCAACTAGAATTAATATGATGCAAAAAGGGGTTGACAGTGTCCCTTTAACTGTAAACGTGTTACTAAATGTGACACCAACACTGATATCCTTCAGCGTTTATTGCTGCACCCACAGGACCAACTTAAAAGAGCAGCTTCTTACTTTCCAACCCCCCCCCCAAAACATATGACAAACATTACCAGGCCCCAAGTGGATGGCACCAGAACTTCTGATTAACTGCTGACTGTATTTAACATTTGGAGAAAGCATATTTGGCTCTGTGGAGCCAACAGACAAAGTACTGCCACTTCCTGTATAGTGAGACAACCCATGCTTGCACGTTTCATGATGTTAGTAAATGGAGAGTTTGGGGGCGTGCTCCATGGAATACAATATGGAAGTTTTTTTAACTGCTTTTTCTTATACTTTAGAGTTCCGATTATGACAAATCAGGGCCACCGCTCAACTAACAAGGACCTTGATTTGCCACAAATCGGAACTCAGTCTGAAGTATAAGAAAAAGCAGTTAAAAAAAGTCTGTATCGTATTCAATGGAGCACACCTTCACGCTCTCCAGTAACCGACATCAGGAAATATGCAAGTTCAGGGGGGCGTATCTCACAATAAGGGAAGTGGCAGTGTTTTGGCTGTCAGCTCCACAGAGCCAAATATGATTTTTTCAAATGGTAAATACAGGCAGCATATAATTAAAATTCCTGGTGTATGTTTTAGGGGTGGCGTAGCAGCAAGCTGGTATTTAAATAAAGATCACTTCAGAGTAAATAGCAAAGAGAGTAAGGACATGTTTATAGTTTTGGAAATGTGGTGTGACTGTACAGGGGAGGCCTCTGGATAGGGGATGTCATCAAAATACCCCTAGACACCGAGGGTACCCCTGGGCCAATGCCCTACACCCAGACTTCCGCCTGGCACTCAGAGAGGGTTATGACAGGGTGTCAGCCCTTAGATGAGAGAGAAAGAGAGGATGTATCCAGTGCTCCTGCAGTTGAGGGGGCTCTGAGGACTGCTTGCCACCTACTCCAGAAGTGGAGAACCCAGAACAAGAGGAATGAAGGCCAGAGGGTGTGCACATATAAATTCAGTTTCTTCGGTTTAGAATGCTGTTATATCGAATGAAAGGATCTGTGTGGCCCCAAAAGCTTGTTTACCATACCATCTTTATACAGGACATAATGTTGATCTAATATAAGGTGTCCGACTTAGCTGCAAGCAGACCTGTTTCACTCTTGCTGGTTACCCCTTCTTCACACAGAGAAGATGGGAAGCACACAAATAACACATGAGCATGGGTTTGTGGGAGGGAGAGCCTGTCAAACAAATCGGATTGACTTCTTTGACTGGGTTACTAAGACAGTAGACAGGGGCCAAGCGTCGGACATCCTTTACCCGGACTTCAGCAAGGCCTTTAACTCTGTACCCCACAAGAGGCTGATCATGAAGTTGGTGGATCTGGGGGTTGGGGAGAGGACCAGATTGGTAGAAAACTAGCTGAAAAACAGAAATCGGAAGGTGGTATGGGGGGGAGTTATCTAGCACCTGGGAGGTCACCACTGGTTTCCACAGGGCTTGGTGTCAGCCTGCTAGGACTGGTGTTGTTTAATGTCTTCATCAGTTATATTGGGGGTGGCATCAAGGGCAAAATGTGCCTATCTGCAGAGGACACAAAGCTCTGTGGGAGGATGGACACAGCCGAAGAGATACAGGGCCAACAGGATGATCTGAAAAAGCTTGAGAGGTGACCTGGGATTTGACAGCCTGGCTTTGATGCCAAGAAATGCAAAGTTATGCACACTGGAGCCAAGAATCCCAGGGCGGAGTACTGTCTGGGAGGGGTTCAGGTTCCTGCAACAGAGGAGGTGAAGGATCTGGGAGTGATGATCACTAGCGACCTGAAGCACTCCATGCAGTGCAGGAAAGCAGCAGCACGGGCAAATAAGATGTTGGGATGTATAGCCAGAGGGATCAGCAGTAGGTCGGAGAAGGAGGAGGTTATACTGCCCCTGTACAAGTCACTGGTGAGGCCACATCTAGAGTATGGAGTACAGCACTGGTGCCTCCACCTTAAAAAGGACAGTAACCTGCCGAAGACAGTCCAGAGGAGGGCAAAAAAGATGATCGCGGGTCAGCAAGGTAAAGCATATGAGGAGAGGTTGAGGGCACTGAACACGTACTCCCTGGAGGACAGGAGAGGAGAGGAGGGAGACAGTGGACAAGATTGAGACCTTCAAGTACTTGAAAGGGATAAATAGGGTGGATGAAGAGGGTCTCTTTAAACTAAGTGGCAGCCTAAACACAAGGGGGCACAGTCTTTAGTTGGAGTGGGTGGTTTAGGAGGGAGGTTAGGAAGCACATCTTCATAGAAAGGGTGGTGGCCAGTTGGAAAGCATTGCAGGAGGAGGTGGTCTCGTTGAAGGCAGTTGGCAGCTTCAAAAGAGGCTGGGATAGACATAAGGGGAAAGTTAGGGTCATAGGAGGGGCAGATGCAAAGGACAGGAGGATTGGGGGGCAGGGTCAGCAGCTTAGGCTGTGGACCCTACCACATAAGCAGACTAGATAGACCAAATGGTCTTAGTCTGCTGGCTTCTCCATATGTTAGTATACCTTTACTAGTGGGGAATAGGTAGAAAACAAAATCTTCCAGTAAAAGGACTGTCACTAAATAAAGAGGGGCAAGAAGGTAAGATATTATAATCAGGGTAGCTGGATATGGATATTATCATCAGGGTAGCTGGATATGGATATTATCATCAGGGTAGCTGGATATGGATATTATCATCAGGGTAGTTGGATATGGATATTATAATCAGGGTAGTTGGATATGTCCCTGAGACACATATAACAATTAGAGAGTCACAGTATAAGGGAGAAGCTGAAGTGCTTCCATCTGTAAAAGAATCACAGTAATGATGCTTTCACACTATTGTTCTGATAGTTTTCATTTAATTTTCCAAAGTTTCCTTATCTTTCTTTATGTCCGTGAAAGAAATAATAGAATGAACAAACACTACGTATTAAATATATATTGAATAATACATGGGGTAGTGTGTATAACAAGAATTTTACACACATTCGGAGTATTGCACACTACGTAAACCCAGAGAGTGAAGCCTAGCTGGAATACTACTGTTTTAGGGAATCCCAAAGAGATTTAGATAAGCATCCAACACCAAAGGTGAGTAAAACTCTAGTTTTTACACACTAACTCTTGTGTTGTTTTATAAAATTGCTGTGAAACGTTTTTTCACCACAGCACTTATATAAATAGAAGAAACTGATCTCCATGCCAGCAGCCACAGTCTGTTTGAAAGAGCCGATGTTAGCGAGGAAGACAAGAACACAGGTATGGAGCGAGTGTCAGCCGTTATAACCAGCTGTTTAGAATGGCGAATTAGAACTGTGTTTCCCTATGGGGAAAAATGCTCCCCAGGTATTATAATACTGTCAAGATGTTTTTGTACAGCCAGTCTAATGGCTCAGCAGTAGCAATGCAACCTGCCATGCTGGGGACCTAGGTTCGAACTCAGACTCTGGCTGCTGGGGGTCAGCTGGAGATGGGAGAGGACTGCCTCCTTCAGGACTGCTCTCCTCTCCTCTTCTGGAGAGGGGAGGCCTTTTTGCTCGGCCATGGGTTGCTACCAGGTGCAGGCCTGGTGGTAGTGCAGGCATGACCTGCAGACAGGGAAGAAGCTGCAGGTTTGATGCAGCGCATTTGTGTGCCTCCATATGGCATGCATGGACATCCATGATGCAGCAGGGGTCAGGGAAGGCGCTGCAGGTCTGATGCAGCATGTGTGTGGCTCCACATGGTGTGCACGGAGATCCATGATGGAGCAGGGGTCCAGTAAGGAGCTTTAGGTTTGATGCAGTGCATGTGTGTGCCTCCATATGGCATGTGTGAATATCCACAATGCAGCAGGAGTCAGGGAAGGAGCTGCAGGTTTGATGCAGCATGTGTGTGTGCCTCCATATGGCATGTGCGGACATCCACAATGCAGCAGGAGTCAGGGAAGGAGCTGCAGGTTAGATACAATGTGTGTGTGCTGCCATATGGCATGCGCGGCCATCCACAATACAGCATGGGTAAGGGAAGGAGCTGCAGGTTTGATGCAGCATGTGTGTGCCTCCACATGGAACGTGCTGGCATCCACAATGCAGCACGGTCAGAAAAGGAGCTGCAGGTTTGATACAGCATGCGTGTGCCTCCATATGGCATGCATGGCCATCCACAATGCAGCAGGGGTCAGAGAAGGAGCTGCAGGTCTGATGTAGTGCATGTGTGTGCGTCCATATGGCATGCGTGGAAATCCATGATGCAGCAAGGTTCAGGGAATGAGCTGCAGGTCTGATGCAGCGTGTGTGTGTGCCTCCATATTGAATGCACAGACATCCATGACACAGCAGGGGTCAGGGAAGGATCTGCAGGTTTGATGCAGCGCATGTGTGTGCCTTCACATTGCATGCGTGGATATCCATGATGCAACAGGGGTCAGGGAAAGAGCTACAGGTTTGATGCAGCACGCGTGTGTGCCTCCATATGGCATGTGTGAACATCCATGATGCAGCAGGGGCCAGGGAAGGAGCTGCAGGTCTGATGCAGCATGTGTGTGCCTTCACATGGCATGCAGTGACATCCATGATGCAGCAGGGGTCAAAGAAAGAGCTGCAGGTCTGATGCAGCATGTGTGTGTGCCTCCATATGGCATGCGTGGACATCCACAATGCAACAGGGGTTAGGAAAAGAGCTGCAGGTCTGATGCAGTGCATGTGTGTGTGCCTCCACATGGCATATGTGGACACCCATGATGCAGCAGGGGTCAGGGGAGGAGCTGCAGGTTTGATGCAACGCATGTGTGCCTCCACATGGCACGTGCAGATGTCCGCGATACAGCAGAGGTTAGGGGAGGAGTTGCAGGTTTGATACAACGCATGTGTGCCTCCACATGGCACGTGCTGATGTCCATGATGCAGCAGGGGTTGGGGAGGAGCTGCAGGTTTGATGCAGCATGTGTCTGCCTCCACATGGAACATACTGACATCTAGGATGCAGCAGGGATCAGGGAAGAAAATGGAATATGGTGAGCAGGCTTAGTTAAGCTCTGCCTACTCCGGCCGGCACCATCACCAAGGTGCCAGACCCAGAATCTGGATGTGTGACTCTGGGAGAGAATACTCTCCTCCTGACCCCAGCATAGGACATAATCCTTGGGAAACTCTATGGGTGTGTTAAGTCCTTGGAGAAGATGGTAGCCAGTTGGGGGGGGGGGCAGGAACAGGGCTGATAATTGTCTGCTCCCCGCAGTGATGAAAAAGAAAAAAAAAAAAGGTTGTATAGAACAAAAAGATGTATTTGTTCTATGACATAACTATGTCTTACAATTTATTGTAAAACTGAAATTCTTACTTTTACTGTCACTATTGGTGAATGCTGGAAAATCTTGAAAATACAGCAAATTTCAAGTTTTAAAGAAAAATGTATCAAACTACCCACCGACTCCAGTTTTCCAAGGGACAGCACAGGTGCAAACTCTCTTTCTGAAAGAGTTAAGGAATCTAGAAAACCCAAGGCACTTCAAACCACCTCTGTTTCATCCCTCATTATGTCCTTGTACCTGTCATTAAAGCAGTATCAGAGCCTCAGCAAGTTGCATGCTCGCATCTGGGGCTGGAAGACTAGAAGGTTGTAGTTGCACACCAGGAATTGGGCTAATACTCTACATGGACACTATAATGCAGCTTTACAGCAGTGTGGTGCACAGCTTAACTGCCATCTTTCGCATTAAATGTTAAACACAAGTTCCATGCGTACATCTCTTCTCCGGTGCCTGTGCAGGTGGGAAGTTAAAGATCCCCACTGTACTTTTTGTAAGAGTAGAGCATTTTCCCCACCATTTGGGCCAATACCCTCCTCGTTAATAAAACAGCACCATGTAACTCAGTTCCCAGGATGCAACTGGAGCTAAGCTGGCCTGGCTCTATGTGCCCTTCATGGTCAAAAATTGCAAATAAATAATAAAATGAACTGGAACATACTCCATCATTAATGCCTCTCTTCTGCCACATCTATGACCGGTGCCTTGACGGTTCTCTATAGAGTTCATTCTCTGTCCTGTCTCTATAATAACACTATGTTTGATTTAGATTTGCACATATAGCTGTACTGTATACCACTGTAATAACTGACACATGTATATATAGATGCTTAATATTGAAACCCTAGTGCAGTAACTGTGTAGCACCCATGGGCTGCTAATACGGCGCAATGGAACTTCTTGAAAAACAGGTGCCACACTTCAATGGTGAGAAAACTTCTTTAATTCTTATTATGAAATGGGTAGAAAGAATGCTGGCTCCTGATTGGCCAAGAGGTGCTTTCAGCCACGCTGTTATCCCATCACAACAGCCTGGCTGAAAGTAGCTCAACAAAAATATTGTTAAAAGAAATACATCCAATTTACTACTAAAAAATGACCAATTTCATAACTGCAATAAGGCTTGCAGGGGAGAGCATTATGGTGGGCCAACAGCCGTACTCAGTCGGTGGAAGCACTTGGCTTCCCCTTGTGCTTCAACCCAACCAAAGTGTGGTGTCACCCCACCATAGCACACCCCCGTCTTGCCTTATTGCTTAAATAAAACATACAAATGAATCTAGCATATAGTGATGTGAATATTGTTCCTAGAAATAATGTAGAATGTTACAGTATATACAGTTGTAGATCATTTGCAATGATGTGCGCGGTTTTATTTAATAGTGTTTTGATGTTCTCCATGAACATTATAAAACACGTAAAAGATGACTTTAAACTCAAAAATGCAATTCAGCAAAAAGAAGAAAACAAAATGTATAAATTACTCTGCACCTCTTATCATCAAGGAAAAGAGGACTGCCCTCTCCTAGCCTGAATACCAGGTGCAAGTAAGCAAAACCTGTCACAGCGTGTTGAATTACTTGAGAGAGATGCAGCAGTATTTGGCAGCAGTATTTGTTAGCAGAAAAGAATACATCTTAAAGTGTTTTTTCGGTAGTAATGTATTTCTAGCAAAACATCATTACATGCATTTTTCATTTCACCGTGTTTCACTCATGATCGAAGATAATGGAGTTTTAAAAAAGTTCCTTTACTCTGGCCCCACCCACTATGAATAAATTAAGCACATGGTGTGGACTGTGTTGTTTACCATTAGAAATTGTGTGCTAGCTGACCCAGTCATATGGAGGGCTGAGGCACTATATCTGACATCCTACCATGCTGGAGACTCAGGTTTGCAGTGCAAGTGGGTGGCTGGGTGTCGGCCAGGGTGGGAGAGGACTGAGTGTCTGGAGGACAGCTCTCCTCTCCCGGGGAGGGAGTGGAGACCAGCGTACAACTGACATCTGGTGGCGGCTGGGTGTTGGAGCCCCCAGGTCCCGTATATAATGGGTAGAGGCGGAGCAGTCAGCCAGCTTGCTGTGGGCAGAAGTGTGCACAGCTCAGCCACTGCTGATGCCACATGCTCCTCCTCCACTAAGGGTGAAAATAGAAGAAGAAAAAGGTGCTGGGCATGTTGGATGACTGCCGATCCCCACAGGCACTGGCCTCGATAAAGCAGGCACCTCCTGAACTGGATACATGTAACCCCCTGCAAATGGGGGTTCCCAAAAGACTTCCAGGAGCTTGCTTGAATGCTCCAAGCCTGAATGGTGTTTGGCATTTAAGCCATTTATCAGTGAGTGTTTTTAGAACCTCTGGTACTGTCTCTTTAAGAGCTGTCTGCTTGCAGACATAATTAGTTTGTATGGGGGACTGTGTGTTTCTTTGATTGAGTACCACTCAAGCTGCTGCCAATTCACTTCATTTTTGCAGTCACTAGAGTGCAAAGGGAACCTATCTGACAGATGTAACTGTTTGCCAGAAGTTATTTAGAGTAATAATGAAATTACAGTTTGTCTAACCTGCTTTCTTTGCAGTCAGAACTGTGTCTGCTAGTTCCCCATTCTAGTTTTGAACTGCTGAACTGGACCAATCAGTGTGGGGTAAGCTAGCTCTAAAATGGTGCCTTGGACGAATCAGAACTTGGACTCATAATCTGAGCCAGCCACAAGAGGATTGTATGGGCAGTGACTCTGGGAGATGTAGTTTAGACTTCAGTGCCTTTTTGGACCAACAGCAGCAGTCTATTGTGAGTGACAGCCAATCCAGTCAAGAACTGGGAGGAACTCAAAGGAAGTGCCCGGTTTTGTCGGTTGGAGTTTCAGTTGAGCTTTGGCAGTGAAGAAGGAAGGAGCCCTGTGCTTTTCAGTGTGCAGTTTTAGTCAAAAACGTGTGTAAGGCCCAGAGTTCCGGTCTGCAGCTTGTTAGGACTGAATCCGTCCTGTGAAAAGAATCAAAGGATCTCTGAAGAGTAGAAACCAGGCTCACCCTGTAGAAGACTGGAGGAATTGCTGAAAATTACACTCGGTCTGTCAGGAACCGAATCTGCTGTGTGTTCTCCCGGTATTGTGCAGTAATTGCGATCGGGATACAGATGCAGCCTGCCTGGTATAGTGCTTTCTTTATATGGATGTGTGAAGAGGTTTGTGCACCTCAAGTGAGCCTTGCTGACATTGAAGGACCCTATCTTATTTGGAGGTCGTGAGTACTAATTCAGGTCGCTCCCTGTTGAATTGCCACATTAAATCCAAATGGAATTACTGTACTGCTGACTGTTTAATTCTCCTTTCTCTGTGTGAAAGGGCCCCTACCAGTTGCCATGGTTTGGACTAGCCACTAGGGCTTGGGTACCCAGGGACAGTAACTGATAGGGATAGGCCTGTGCACAGAGCCATAGGTAGATTATTAGAGTGATAAGCTAATTAACCTGATTTCCCCTGTCCTTGTTATATATCCCCTAAATAAATCAGAGCTGCTTGTTTCAGCAAAGTTATACTGCCTGAGGTACTTGTCTATGTTAAAGTACTGTACTGTGATTGTTGCACTGTATCTCGTTTCACAGGAGGTCCCAGTGCCGAACCAGACCTGGGGGTAAGTGTATACTGTGAAGGTAATTTGATATATTGTGTGGGCCACTAGTGGGAAGAAAGGGGGTTGTGTCCCAGAGGGCTGTGACCAAGTTAGTTTAACTATTGCAAACCCTGACCTCTGGGTGGAGGCACCCGCCATTGGATCCAGGCCCCTCAACCTGTTAGTGGCAAATCAGGCAGGGGTAGTAGCCCCTGGGATAGCGCCATCTAGGGGTTACATACATATCGGCAGATCCCCGTCGGCCCACCACTGGGGGGGGGGTAGGCTGTGGGAGAAGAAAGAAGGTGGTGCTGTGCAGTCAGGTGGACAGGGCTGGAGGGGGGGTCGGCAAGAACGTGGGCCACCCAAGACGGGGATAAAGGGAGTTAAAGAAAAGAAAAAAAAAAGAAATGGTGTGCCAGCACCCTCCTAACACAGCCATAGTATGACTACAGGATGTAAAACCAAGAAATACCTCGGGCTACCATGATGGCCCAGCAGCAGGAGACCCAGGTTCGAGAGCAGAGCTGGGCCACCTTGTCGGGGGATGAGCCCAGCTGAGGTAGCTGCCACTTGGCAGTATGCCTCAACCAGAGAGGTGTTCCAGCTGGTTTTTGGCATCACAGTGACCTCTTGGACTGGGTAAGGGGGCTTCTCTCACTGTGAGGGATATGTGACATCGAGGCCAACAAAGGCAGGGTCCTTGTTACAGGGGTGGATGGTGGATTGGGAAGAAACACACGTGAAGAAACATTTTCCAGCTGTCTCCTTGATGGCTCACAGAGCCTAAACAGGGTATATTCCTAATTACAGGGTATATCTCTGGATAGATGGCTAGAAATAGAAAAAATAATAGCTTGAAAAAAAGGAGAAATGTAGCCTGGTTGGAAGGAATAAAAAAAATTGTTAGTGGCAGCCATCGTTAATGATTTGAGATATAAATTATAAAATTGGTAACAAAAGCTGTTTTAAGAACCTCTGAGACAAGTATATACTGATGATAACTCCAGCTACATCAGCAGTACACTAATGTCGAAGAACTATATGATGAAATTCTTTTTCCGACTAGCAAATACTGCTACTTTAAAACTCGTTACTTCTGCTGGCCCTGTGGCACTAAGGTTTGAGGCACTGGACACCACACCTCACCCCAAGCCAGCAACTCCAGTTCAGGAATGAGCTCGGGACACCGGGGGGGGGGGAGATGATGGTAGTGGACGCTGGGCTGCTTTCATCTCCTGGATTGGGGAGACAAGTTTCCTCGCTCTTGGCTGACACTCGGTGGAGACTGGGTGTCAGAGTAGAGGTCTGGGACAATGATGTTATATGGGGAGGGTGGAGGGAGTTGTGGTTCTGGTGGCATGTGCGTGCCTCCACATGCCCGCTCCCGCCATGTATGCCACAGTTCTGAGCTGGGACAGGAGAGAACACAGAAAAGCCTATGTCTCTCCACTGCCATGTGTGATGGCTCCCGACACCCTCAGACCCTGCTCCTTGCAGATCCCCACTAGTAAGATGGTGGGGGTAGAGGCTAATAGGGTTGGGGACTGAGGGAGCCCAATGACAGGCATAGGTGGCACGGAGGAGCAAACAGCTCAATAGAAAAAAAAAAGTCATTACATCCAATAGGTCCATTAGAAGTCTGAAAAAAGCCATTACTGAACCTTGATACAAAACGGCTGCTTAGGTGAAAGCTTTAAAACAGCAGCATTCACTCGAAGCAGCTGGACTGCACCAATGATGCACTCTCGAGCAGCCTAAACTACTGAGGTTGTCAAAAGACACGCCTGTACTGCTGCATATGCTGGAATGCTGGAGTGCATTACTGCGAACTTCTCATGAATGCATGGCGGTGTTCCATCAGCCTTACAGTCATTAATATCTTTTTCATAGGTGAAGCTTGACACATCATTAAGGAACGCCCTCAAGGGGTGTGATCAAGTCTTGCCTGAGGATGGAGCAGTGCAAGTGAGGAGAGCCAGAAGGACTGCAAGAATGACAACGAAGTTGGCAGTTGGCAAAGTGTACCACGTGGTAAGTAGTAAGCTAAGCCACGCAGTACATAGGGTCTCCAAAATCCCGCGCTCTTGCGCTGCCTCTTGCTCTGTTCAGTGCGAGTCATCTCAGACATGGCCTTGAGTAAAGCACTCTCTCAAGGAGAGTCATCTCAGACATGGCCTCGAGTCAAGCACTCTCTCAAGGAGAATCACCTCAGACACTCTCTCAAGGAGAATCACCTCAGACATGGCCTCGAGTCAAGCACTCTCTCAAGGAGAATCACCTCGGACATGGCCTCGAGTCAAGCACTCTCTCAAGGAGAATCACCTCGGACATGGCCTCGAGTCAAGCACTCTCTCAAGGAGAATCACCTCAGACATGGCCTCGAGTCAAGCACTCTCTCAAGGAGAGTCACCTCGGACGTGGCCTCGAGTCAAGCACTCTCTCAAGGAGAATCACCTCAGACGTGGCCTCGAGTAAAGCACTCTCTCAAGGAGAATCACCTCAGATGTGGCCTTGAGTAGAGCACTCTCTCAAGGAGAGTCATCTTAGACGTGGCCTCGAGTAAAGCCCTCTCTCAAGGAGAATCATCTCAGACGTGGCCTCGAGTAAAGCCCTCTCTCAAGGAGAATCACCTCAGACGTGGCCTCGAGTAAAGCCCTCTCTCAAGGAGAATCACCTCAGACGTGGCCTCGAGTAAAGCCCTCTGTCAAGGAGAATCATCTCAGACGTGGCCTCGAGTAAAGCACTCTCTCAAGGAGAATCGCAGTACCAGCCCGAAAACGAGCAAAAGCCTTTTTTTTTTTTTGGTTATAACAACTGGCTTAGTTGATCTTGAGCAAATTCAGAGAGGAATCAATAGGAGACTGGAGTATATTGCAAGTTAAAAGTTGTCTGGTAGGAAGGTGAGGGGCAGATCTCCTAAAATCAGGAATCAGATTTGCTTTAAGCTTGAGAATGACTGGGAACAGGAATTTAGTTGACAAAAGGCAGGATTAATATCCAGAAGTGAAAACTGAAAGGGAGAATCCGCCGCAAAACAGGAGCGTCTGAACAGAAATCAAACTAGTTCGGCAGACAGGGTGAGGGGCAGAATTCATAAATTCTGGAGTCAGACTGACTGAAACAGGGAAAATGAAATTAATTAGTTGACAGATAGGCAAAGCTAGGTTAAGAGGTGATAAATCACAGGAGGAATCCACAGGAAAACAGAAGAAAGTGAAAAAAGTTGTCTGGCAGAGGCAGGGTGAGGGTCTTGTCTGGCTGACTGTCAGTGTGAGAGGCAGAGCTGTGAGACAGCCTGTCTTCATCAAATACCCTCCACTTGATCACCAATAAATCAGTGGACAGACTGTGAGAAAGCAGATTATTACAATACTGTGCAGTTTATGAAACTGTGCTGCTAGCTAACATTTAGTGTTCTAAAAAATTTCATTTGCTCGTTTGAGTGACCCACACTTTTTCTTGACATGACCTACCTTTTCAAGGGTTAGTGGGTCAAGTGACCCAACAAATTTTGTTTCTACAGTGAACATTGAAAGAGGCAGATGCCTCTGGGAAAACACTGGAAATTATACGCAGTTATAGCTGTGTCCCCTGTATTTCCTGTTTCCGTCTTCTCCTTATTCTCTAAGGAGGCAGTATAGCGCACTGGTTTAGGTTTAGGGCTCTGAGCTGCAAACCTGGAGACCTGGGCTTGAATCCCACAGCCCCCACCTGCATACTCTGTCTCACAGCTCAGCCTCTCACACTGACAGTCAGCCAGACAAGTCCCTCACCCTGTTTCTGCACAATATTCCTGCCCCTCTGAACCTACCACTCTCCTCTGCTATGTCATCTGCGGCCCCATGTTTTTCCCTTTTTTTTCCCCTTTACATTCTACCCCCAGTGAAGGCTTGTCTCACTCTATGTATATCATCTACGTGCACATTAGTGCAGTTAGTTTTTTGTATGTAACATATCAGTTATTTGCAACACTCCAAGTTGTACCTCATCATTGCCATTGCTGTTTACTCATGCTATCCAAATCTGTTTTGTATAAGATCACGTACGTTACTGTATTATTTGAAATCTCCAGGACCTCTTTGTGAATGAGCTTGCTCAATGCAGTAATTCCTGTAATAATAAACTTGAAATTGATACTGTGTGACCCTGAGCAAGTCACTTAACTTCCTCGTGCTCCCAGGTTGCACCTGGAAAGAAGCTTTGGCTAAGTGTGCCTTTCCTGGTTAAACAATTTTCCCTTTCCCTTTACTAAGGACATTTACTGTCAGTGGAAACTGGATCCTTGTCCTTTGGACTTCACGTGTCCCTGCTGCCTGTCTACATGTAATGTCACAGTTTCCTGCTTGTAACATTATAGTCATATGCACTGCAACCAACTCTTTACTCATAAACAGAGGATTATAAACAGGGGTGATTGGGTATCGCAGAATCGGATCCATCATGCCAGTTTTGAACTATCCTAATCTAAGTCCATCTGATTATTATTTAATTAGGTATTTAATTACAGCTACAAATTTTGGATTTTAAATCTGCTCGGAGTCTTAATATTTAGGATTAAAGCGTTTTTGTAAGCTTCTTTTTGCAGTGCATTTGGAATCTTAGGTCTGCAAAAGTCTTTTCCCAGCATTTTTTAAATTTTATTTGCAGTCCGCACAGGGCAGAAAGGGATGGTATTATGGCCCCAACCAGGTAGTCATCCAGTCCCTTCCACTTCCCCGTTGTTCTGCATCACCCCATGCTAAGGCATGTAATGATGTGTGCCCAGGAGGAGTGCAGAAGCATGCCCCATTAAAGTCAATAGTGCTCGGAAATAATTACTTTTTTATGTATAACGATGGCCACTGTGCGACATTAAGGCCACCACACGACTAGCAAGATGCTTGTTAGCCATGTGGTGGCCATGATTAATTCGCACAGTGGCCATCATTATGCATAAAAAAGTAATTATTTCTGAGCCCCATTGACTTTAATGGGGTGTGCCCCCATGCTCTTCTAGGGCACATGTCATTTACATGCCTGAGCAGGGGGTGGCACGGAACAACAGGGAAGTGGAAGGGATCAGCTGGCTACCTGGTTGGGGCCATAATATAGTCCTTTCCCACACTGTGTAGACTGCAAGTACAACTTTAAAAAGGCTGGGGAAAGACTTTCATGGACCCAAGCTTTCCAATGCAGTGTTTGGCAAATTGGCAACTAAATCCTAAATCTTAAATTTAGGATTATAATCCATGGTATCAGGATCTGAAAACAGATATCCCATCACCCCCAATTATGACATAATGTGTAGACAGGCAGCAGACGCAGATAATGTCTGTGGGGCAAGGATCCTATTTTCAAGCAGCTGTCCTTAGTAATTATAGAACAAGGGAAAGCAAAATGCAGACAGTACGTGAATTATATAAATTATGTGTAAATGTTCTGTTTTTTTTGGTCAAGTTCCCCCAGAGCTGTTACAAGCTCTTGAAGAGTCATCTAACTCTTTTTATTGATAGAAAAATGTGGACCACTAATTAAAACAGGGACAGTTAATTTTGTATGCAACTTGTGTACTTGAAGCGTCGTTACTGCAAATAAGATTATCGCAATGGTTGTCATTGCCTTATAAAATTGAATTGTGAATTTTTGGTAAAACCATCATACAAAGGTCACTCTGATGAAAATTCAATATGTTTCAACTTTTTCTTTGTAGCATTGGCACTAGATACAAGATAGCGGATTTCACTGTTTGAAACCAAACACCAGTGAAACTTTACCGGTATCACAATGCAGAACACTCCACAAATGTTCTCAATAGCTACATACCAAATCCACTTGTTTTATACAAGGTCGTATCTCTCAACCTTTTGTCACTGAAGTATAGTGAGACAATGTCTTTCAAAATGTGTGACACTGGCTTAAAATAGGCCTACAAGCACAGAACACTGTAAAAACTAGCACTTTTATCTGTGTCATGCTGAATTTTGATTTAGCATTATGGAGAAGTATGGATATTAGCTCTGTAGTTAGTGCTTCTAGCATGTCCTCTGTGTGGGCAGCATCTCTTCCATGTGGGACAGATGTGAGACAGCTTAAAGCAGCAGTACTACCTAATCAGGGAGTGATCTGTTTCCGGCTGTTGTAGCACTACAGAAAATATGGCAGCTGTCTCAGCTGCCTATCTTTTACTGCTGCTGCGGTCAACATGGCGGGTGGCAGAAATGTAAGCAAAAACAAAGGGAAACTGAGCAAATTACAGGATGATAGTACAATGCCCGTGTGAAAGATTACCAGGGAAATGCTCAACAGAGCACAGAGAATAAACTATTGAAAAAGTGCAGGTTTTTTACATTGTACTGCTGCTTTAATTCTTAGGGATAAAATAAGGGACATTCCTAGCGATTTGGAACAGTCAAAAGGAAGGTCAAGGTTATTCAAAATGCTATACACATTTTTCCTAATGAATCCTCACAGTAAATACTGAGTTTTTTCACCCTCATTGCCACCATGGTGTTTACTGCTTCAGGCTTTTTTTTTTTTTTTTTTTTTTTTTTTTTAACTCGGCTTATATGTATATATATATATATATATATATATATATATATATATATATATATATATATTTCAATTATGAAATGCACAGAAAACCGCATCAAAAGAGCCCTGAAAATATCTATTTTGGATGCGCAATCTGGGATGGCTTCTCACGCCAGAAATCTTCAATGGATCATGTTCTAACCAGCACTTACAGACTGCAATTAACAAACCAGTAATCAATCTAGCCTCATTAAGAGTTATTAACGGCTCCCTGGATACAGACCACACTTCAGCACTGGTGGAGTGTAGCCATGTACATTTTATGACATTTGCCCTGAAAACACTTGCCGTAGTTTGGCTTTGACAATTATACCAAAGGCAAGTGTCCTAACTAAAGGTGCTTTTCATCCTAGACAGAAGACGGACCTTTGACAGCAGTTATGTCAAACTGTGTCGACAGTTCAGTTACCCTAACTCTCAGCAGGGCCCCATCCATAGTTAAGTAAGGGACACACTCCCAAAATTGGGGCAGGCCAATGTTATTAATTTGATCTTGATGAGTCTGCATCCAGTTCCACTGCAAGCTTCTCCTGAGAGTTCCCATATACCAGGAGAATGCATCGCCAGAAGAGTTTTCTCCCAACAGCTCACGGTAGATCTAGATGCCCTGGCTTCAACATACAGCTGAGCAGTCTTTATGTTTACAGATGCACCAAAAATGGAAGCTGTAGCACACCCACCTACTAAATTTTGGAAGGGTTCTAAATCAGTAATATCCAGCAGTGCCCCCCCACCCCCAAAAAAGTCAGCACCATATTGTAACCGGTGGGTTACCCCAGGGGTCGGGTTGGTGGTATTTTTGTGTCATTAGCACCGTGCAGTGCCTCCATATGTAACCCCCTACCTGGGACCTGGGCTCAGGGAGAAAACTGTTGCTCGGTATTTTGGCTAGGTTTGACTTCTAGTAAGGGGCACTCGAGTAACTCCAGACACAGGAAGCAATAGCTGTAATGTCCAATACCAGAAGCTGGGATTCTAAAGTGTGGCTTTTATTCACATCCAACAGAATAACAAAACATAGATGGACCCCCATGGGGCTACACTCCTGGTAATGCAGATTTATGGAGATCAGAACACATCCTCTTTATACTTAAACCCTCAGGTCTCGAAATGCTCTGGGCACTCTGCCCTAACCCAACTCTTTTTCGGATTCCCTGGCTCGGCTCCATTGCCAGCCCTTTGGACACTTTCCATATAGCATGGAACATTTACTGGTGGCTCCCTAAACCACCTATGAGCACTTCTGGCTCCATCAGGGAATCTTCCTCATCAATCCCACATCTGGGTACTTTCCTCAGGCACTGGCCAAGTACCTGAGAGAAAGCAACAGGTGTCCCAAAGCAAACCCGTAGAGGTGAATTTGGTTACTACTGATGGGGGGGTCTCCCACCTTTCGCTCCCATAATTCATACCTGGCCATTTCTCTGGACTGTAACACCTCATCCTTAAAAACACTTTGCTGTGTAGATTCTCTTTAAAATGTATGAATCTTGATTTAGTAGTTGCCGTATTGGTCCTTGCAAGAATAGATCCAGAAGCAAATGATTTGATACCTTTTAATGGACCAACATAGATGTAACAACAAGAACAAAGTGCTCTAGCTTTCGGACCAACCAGTCCTTCTTCAGAAGCTCAACCAGGAGCTTCTGAAGAAGGACTGGTTGGTCCGAAAGCTAGAGCACTTTGTTCTTGTTGTTACATCTATGTTGGTCCATTAAAAGGTATCAAATCATTTGCTTCTGGATCTTTAAAATGTATGTCACATCCAATCTACTGTTTTTCCATCCCATTTGTGCTGAACTTGAACATACTTAAAAAGTGGCTGTGTCCCTTACTCTAGACCTCCCACAGTTAAGCAGTCCAATCCCCACATCTTCCAAACTGTACTTGGCTGTCTTTTCCTGACCCCACAGTAACAGTCACTTTAGTTTCATCTTGTCTCAGGTGAAAAACACATTGGCCTTTTAGCAGAGCGAACTCACCCCTTGGTTGCAGGTGCCCCACAGGTGTTTTCTCTTCCAAAGAAATCTCGTCCAGAACTTCTGGTGCATCAGCATGAACTTAAACTCAGGCAGCTTCTTGTTTCCTAGCCAGACCAGGGGGGTTGCCCCTTGAAACAGGCTGATTCCTTCCCCCCATCCCTGCAGGGATGGGGCCCTGAACCACTGAAAGCGGTCTCTACCACTTCACTTGGCTCTTCTTGTATTCCTCTCCAGGTGAGAACATACACCTCTACAAAAAATAGCTCTTTAACAGAGCTTAGGACTCTGAGGGCCTGCTTACAGCACAGCACCTCCTTCCTCTACTACAGACTGCAACAGACTGACTTCAAATTCCCCAATGTTCTACTCTAACCTCCAACTGCAACATTCCAGTGTGGCTTATGCAGCTGTGACAGTTCTAAATGATGTCATAGCCCCAGCTCAGCAGAGACTGAAAACAGAGCAAGACACAGTGAAATCCATTTAACTGGAGTTTCACTAGCTGCCTGTCCCTGCCTGCCACTAGGTCTAACTGGGGTTACACTGTAACAACTGAAAAGTTGCTTTTTTGTTACAAACATTAGGTACCGGAGGAAAAAACACTCTCCCAAACTGGCAGCTAAAGTTAAGGCAGCAGAAACTGACTGTTGAACGTTAACATACTCTATGTGATTTGACTGCACAAGAGAAATTAGTAAATGTCAAGTCCAAGTAAGAACAAGAGTGAAAGGAAAGGAAAGGTCCCATTTTCAAAACAGGACTCCCATTTTCAATGCTACTTTCCACTGCATTATGTGCCAAAGCAAGCGTGTTATTTTGAGAGTTGCATTTACACTTTGCAGTTGCCAGGAGGCTGTGCTGTGGGGCACTAAAATGTCAGGTCATTACATTACAGAACTCACTGAGAGTCCAGAATGCTGCTGTGGGGCAGTATAATGTTGGATCATTACAGAGCTCAGTGGGACTCTGGGGCAGTATAATGGCAGGTCATTCCAGAGCTCTGTGGGACTCTGGGATGGTGCTGTGGGGCAGTATAGTGGCAGGTCATTCCAGAGCTCTGTGGGACTCTGGGATGGTGCTGCAGGGCAGATTAATGTCAGGTCATTACAGAGTTCCGTGGGACTCTGGGATGGTGCTGCAGGGCAGTATAATGGCAGGTCATTACAGAGTTCCGTGGGGCTCTGGGATGGTGCTGCAGGGCAGTATAATGGCAGGTCATTACAGAGCTCAGTGGGACTCTGGGATGGTGCTGCAGGGCAGATTAATGTCAGGTCATTACAGAGCTCCATGAGACTCTGGGATGGTGCTGCAGGGCAGTATAATGTCAGGTCACTACAGAGCTCCATGAGACTCTGGGATGGTGCTGCAGGGCAGTATAATGTCAGGTCATTACAGAGCTCTGTGGGACTCTCGGATGGTGCTGCGGGGCAGTATAATGGCAGGTCATTACCAAGCTCAGTGGGACTCTGGGATGGTGCTGCGAGGCAGATTAACAGAGTTTTAAATAATTGAATAGCAGTTTTTTTCTTGGGACAATACTAACTGTACAGAAAGTATTTATATAGGTTTTCTAGAAGTGTTATGTTTGTTAAATACAGTGAGGCAAGTGCTATGCATTTTCACAATGTTTTAGCACTTTTATGAGCAAAACGCTAATCAATTTTTAGAGTTAAATAAAACCCTGGATTAATGTCAGTTCATTACAGAGCTCAGTGGGACTCCGGGATGGTGCTGCATGGCAGTATAATGGCAGGTCACTACAGAGCTCCGTGGGACTCTGGGGTGATGCTGTGGGGCAGTATAATGGCAGGTCACTACAGAGCTCAGTGGGACTCTGGGGTGATGCTGCAGGGCAGTATAATGTCAGGTCATTACAGAGCTCAGTGGGACCCTGGGATTATGCTACAGGGCAGTATAATGTCAGGTCATTACAGAGCTCCATGGTACTCTGGGGTGATGCAAGGTCACTCATTCTGTCCTGCAGTGCATCCCACAAGGAGCAGCCGTATGTAAACACTGCTCTAAAACTGGCACTTTTGTACAGGTGCCCAGAGTCCAGTTCAGCACTCAATTATCTGAAACCCAGTAACTGTACAAGTTGCTGTATTTAGTAACTGCATAACTTAAAGCAAACAGAATTTGAAATGAGGTCCTTCTTAATTCGGCTCTTGTCAGACTTAAGAGTGTCCCATGATGTTGCTGGGTGGTGTGAAAGCTATTTAACTAAACATCTACAATATACTTAGATTAATGGATGTTATTCTCTTCCTGCCCCGATCACAATGGGTGTACCTCAAGGTTCTGTTCTGGGCCACCTTTTATTTAGTTTATTTATAAAAACATTACCTTTGGTTTGTAATAAATCCCTAATTATTTTGTGTGCAGATGACGCAGTGATCCTCACGAGTGCTCCTAGTTTTGACCTTCTGCAAGCCGACTTGGCTTCTGATTTCCCAGAAATTCAAACTTGGTTCTGTGATCACAGATTGGTTTTGAATGCAAAAAAAGATGAAAAACTATGGCATTTTATAATCCCAGGAAAAAGTTACATGTTCAGCCTGCTCCAACACTGTACTCTGTTACTGGGGCTACCATAGAGCAGGTCAATTGTTTTAAATACTTAGGATCAATTGTTGACTCAGGTATGAGTTATGAGTATCACATTGTTAATCTAGTTAAAATGGTGCATCAACGACTTGGACCACTATATAAAATGAATTAATTATTAATTCCATCAACCAGATTATTATCTCAAAGTTTCCTTCTTTCTACTATTGATTATGGTTTGATTTTTTACCACACTGCTAGTGATGGGCTACTTGCAAAGGTTAGAGTTATGAACATACGAAATTGGCAGCAGAAACAGGCCTCCCAGCCTGTTGAGTCTGCCCGAGTGTGCAGCTAGCACCTTATCTCGCAGCTGCCCATCCCACCCCCCTCTTCCCAGTATCCCTTCCCCTGCCCCAAATATGAATATACGAAATTGTCAGCAGAAACAGGCCTCTATTAAACCAAGTCGCATGACTTACCACTCTGCTTCCATTTCGGACACATCACTGTATCCTTCTTAAGCAAGCAGGGATACTTTCTTTAGACCAGAGATTTAAATTTCAAATTGGTTTTCTAGCGAAGAAGATAGCCATGAATAAAGTTTCTACCATCTTTCAAACTTTTTTTTACAAAATACACAAATCCTTTTCCTACGCGTTCATCTGTTCATTGTTATTTTTCTGTCCCAAAAATGAAAACAGCGACTGGCCAGAAGACACTACTATTATATAACTTACCAATGCTATTTAATACAATCATATGTTTGACTGTTTAGGAACTACAATGTGTAGCTCTACAAAGGATCTGAGAAATTACTTGCTATCAGACAGTGAATGTAAATGTCTTGGGACCACCACTCCAGCCTTTGCAGGTCTCTCTGTATCTCTCTTACCCTTCATCGCTGTCTACCCTTCCGCAGAGCTTAGCGTCATTTGCGAAGAGACACATCTTGCTCTGTTTGCCTTCTCCCATGTCACTGATGAACTCCCTCCCCTCAAATCTGACTCCATTTACCACAACTCTCTGCTGTCTCCCTTCTAACCAACTTCCCACTCATCTATGCCATTTGCAGTACCCAAGTCCTACATAATCTTCAACAACCTTCTGTGTAGCAGAGTGGAACGATGCTTTGCTGAAGTCAAAGTAGAGTAAATCCACTACACAACCATTATCCTCTGCTCTAGTTACCTTGTCAAAGAATACTATCAGGTTGGTCTGACAACCACCACCCCCAGCCATGAACCCATGCTGTTTACTATCCCGTGGTCCAATTTTTTCCAGGTAGTGCACTAGGTCCTCTCTGACTAGTGTCTCCATCAGTTTCCCACAACAAGGGTAAGACTGATAGGTCTGTAGCTATCCATCTGCTCCTTGTCCCCACCCTTGTACATCAAAACTATATCCGCTACCCTCCAGTCTTTCAGAACCACCCCTGTCTGAATACAGCTACTGAACAGCCCTACCATGGGTCTGGCTAATTCCGAGGCAAGTTCCCCAAGCACCCTTGGATGCATCCTGTCCAGCCCCGAGGGCCATATCTATCTTCAGGGCTGCTAGCCCTTTTCTGACCCTTTTACTGGTGTATACCTTTTGTCTCATTTATGATACCCCCTTTTCAGCACCCTTTCTGCCACTCTCTGGCAAAGGCCCAGAGACCTCCCTAGTGAATACAGAGCAGAAGTAGTGATTCAGAATGACTGCCTTCTGCTCATCTTCCTCTATCACCCTGCCTCCCTCTGTTAGTCTAAAAATTCCCTCACCTGTGTTTCTTTTTTCCCTTATATACTTGAAAAACTGTTTTGACCGACCTTGACCCCCTCTGCCTTATGCAGTTCTGTGTCTGCTTTTGCATCCCTGACTGCCCTCTTTGCCTCTCTTGTTTTCACTTGGTACTCCCCCCCTCCCCAATTCTTCATACCCTGCTTCTCTTTAGACCTTCTTTTAGGCCCTCACTGCCTCCATGACTTTTTCAGAGAACCATACTGCTCTCTTGTACCCGTTTCTCATGGTAACTCAATCAGTCAATCAATCAATCAAAGTCTTTATTTAACCAGGCAGTCACCGTTGAGCAAGCTAATTTTCGAGGTGGACCTGGGTTTGTTAACAAGGAACAAGGGACAATATACATGGGATGCAACACACAAGAAAATAGCAATAATACAAATAAAGTGAGATACAACAATGCAGTATATACAAAGCATCAGCAGGTAGCATTGACAGTAGTATATGTTTGGAACAGAAGATACAGCTAGTTTTGGGTAGGACACAATTTTTCATAAAAGTAAAGAAATATACATGTCAGGTGTAACTGCTGCCATGCACGTCTGTGTCCCCTAGTGAATGACCCCTTCTATTTCTCCCCATCTTTCCTCCACTCCCCTGATAGTGTGCACTTCAATTAATCTGTTCCCTCATCTGGTGAAAGTCTGCCCTTCTGAAATCCAGAACTGCAGGGTATGACAAGCTCGAACCATATGGTGTTATGGTCACTGGACCCCAGTGGTTCCCCAATCCACACTCCACCTACTCTTTCCGAGTCGGTGAGCAGCACATCAAAAATGGCAGCCTGCCTGGTGGGTTCCCTGACCAGCAGCACCAGCATGCAATCCTGCGATGTATCTAGCTGGGCCTGGCTTCTGGAGCTCCTAGCTGCTGGAATGTCCCAGCCAGTGTCTACCAGGTTAAGATCCCCCATTACTACCACATCCCTTTTTGCTGCTCCCTTCTCTACTTCTGTTCCTAGTTTTATTTATTTATTTGTTTATGGCTTTGGTTAACAGGTAAGTGCACTGATCCAAAGGACCGTTTTCAAGAACAACCCAGGCCATAGGAAATGGCACAGAAAACATACAATACATGTATAATAAACAGTAGTACAAAACAGTAAGTGCACAATGAAATTGACAACTGTTGCAAATGAGAAATGCAGGTACATACAACAGGTACAGACAATCATTAAATAAGTAATAGCTAGTAAATGCCCCCACACACCACTAAACATACAAGGGTTATTATATACTGTACATCATGGCGAAAAGCAAAGAGGTGAGCGGTAAGGGATACACTCCCAGGTAGGTCTAGTAAGTGAGGAAGGAAAGCAAAGAGACAGGGAGGGGCAATTAATTACCCAAGCGAACAGGAGCAACTGGCTTTCACCTTAAGCCAGGCTTTGAAATGGGATTTAAAGGAGAGATGCATATCAGACAAGCGGAGGGGAGCATGAATCCTATTCCACAGAGAGGG
Source organism: Neoceratodus forsteri (assembly GCA_016271365.2). Lineage (NCBI taxonomy): Eukaryota > Metazoa > Chordata > Ceratodontiformes > Ceratodontidae > Neoceratodus > Neoceratodus forsteri. The sequence continues at coordinate 48,819,912 of JADMNL010000031.1, read as the reverse complement.
GGCCGCTACAGATAGAGCTTTCCCTCCCATATTGGTAGAGACTCTGGGAACCCTCAGAGGTGGGACAGATGAAGTACAAGGGCTCCTAGGTATGGTTCTGACTTTGAAGAGGGATGAGAACGGAGACACGTTCCCACCCCTGAGGGCATTATCCACAATGTAGCCGAGGGCAAATTAGAGTGGCTTTGGTGAGGAAACCAGCCAAGTGACCAATAAAGGCTGCAGTGATGGGTAGAGAATGGAGTCAGGAGTGCAAAGCGGCAAGCACAATTAGTCTACAGCTTAGAGCGGAGGAAACTCGTGAGTAGATAGGGGACAATAATCGATGATGGGGAGCAGATTTCCTTGAAAGATAGCTAGGCGAGCCTCTGGGGTAAGGTAACGTTTTAGATCACAGGCAGCCCCTAGCTTTTGATTGACCCTGCAAACAAGGAGGTTGATGTGTTCAGTGAAGAAGAGGGAGGGGTCAAGCATTATCCCCAGGTATTTAAAGGTAGCAATGTTATCAACGGCAGGACCATGATGAGAGTGTACTGAGAGGGAAGAGTGGGATTTCAGAATGTTAGCAAGGTAAGGTTTGGACCCAAACAGCATGGCCTTGGTTTTCTTTTCATTAACCAGTAGCAAGTTAGATGTGAAGCAGCTGTGGTCTGAGCCATAGTTCTGGGTGAGAACGGAGGATATGTGAGGTAGGGACTTGTCACTATGAAACAGGACAAGATCAGCCACATACAGGAGGGCATCGCAGTTAAGACTGTTGGTAGGAAGGGAATTGATAAAGATGGAAAAGAGTAAGGGGCTCAGAATGGAGCCCCGGGGGATGCCAGTGGAGACTGGCAGGGCAGTGGAGATGGCAGAACCTATGCACACCAGTTGAGAGTGGCCCAAGGAGTAGCTCCAAAACTAGTTAGAAGTCTCAGAGAAGCAGCCAAGAAGGTGGAGTTTAGAGTGAAGAAGTGCGTGGTCGACCAGGTCAAAGGCCTTGGCCAGGCCCATAAATACAGCACCAGTGACTCTCCCCAGGTCCATATTTTTAAGGACGTGGTCAGTAAAGTGTGCCAGGGTCATTGTGGTACTGTGGTTTTTGCAGAAACCATGCTACAGACTGCACATAAGGTTGTTCTTCTCAATGTGTTATGACAGTTGGCGGTGGACTATTTTCTCAAGGAGTTTTATTAGGTGGGGGAGGATGGAAATCGGCCTATAATTGTCGGAGGAGCTGGGGTCCCCAGCTTTATATATGGGTACCATCTTAACAGTTTTCCAAGTGTCTGGTATGGAGGAGGTTAAGCAGGACAGGTCCAGATTAAAAATAAATGTGATGGGTTTAGTGATAGGAGAGATAAGCTTAAGCAGGACAGGGGAGAGACCGTCAGACCCAGGGTTGCCCCAATTTTGGAGACTTATAAGGAGTTTGGTGGTATCTTTAAGGGAGATAGCCCTGAATAGAAAGGAGGGAGTGGAGGAAGAGGGTGGCCCACTTGGGCCAGATCTAGGACACGTGAATTTACTGACAGGTAGTTTATTGAGGTGGGCTGAGAGGTCTGTAAATTATAGGTCGAAAGCCTGGGCGACCTCAGAAGGCTCAGTCAGGGGGCTAGTGGGGGAGCTCAGTTGTATGACAGGACTGTTTGTTTGGGGACAGAGTAGGGAGCTGATGGAGCCCTAGAATCTTCTAAGATTAACAGGCTTTCCCTCTGGATGTTATGATAGAAATTACGTTTCTGAGACTTGGCCATATGTTTACACTAGTTACGCAAATGTCTATAATAATTCCAGAGGGAGGGGGAAGATTTATAGGCAGCCCACTTTCTGTACCTGGCTTTCATCAGGGCCAGGAATTCTTTAGTTATCCAGTGGGTACAGCCACCTCTCACTCTCCTAGTGGGAAGTGGTGGTCCTGAATCTGCAGCAGGGTATTGGCGAAAAAAGTTACAGCCATTGTCACGTCAGTTTGTTTGTTAGCTTTATTTATTTATACTGATAAGACCATGGGCCACATGACCAACTTTCATGGGCGACCAGTACACAAATAAAAATAATACAAAATAAAATATAAACAAAAATACAACAATATAAAAACACATTACAAGAATGAACTGTCATTCATAGGCCAGTTATACAAAACATTTACATTTACACTCCGAAAAGAAGTACTCTTTCAGTTTGTGTCTAAAAGGGGAAAGTGAGACATTAATACAGTCAACTGCTAATTGCAAAGAGTTGAAAAGGAATGGGAGAGAATAAAGTATTGTCCTTTGACCCACTGATGTACGCATTCTCAGAACAGAAAAAAAAATATATAAAGCTGATGATCGAGTCATGGCGGAAGTATCCTGCTTCTTAACAACCGATAGCAGGAAAACAGACGCCTTATTGAGCGTCACGTTTTTAGCTCATGAACCTATCTGAAATTTATAGCTACCTTCAAGGGAAGACCAGCCTGCTTGTTCAAGCAGGTTGCAGTGATATGTCCTACATGGCAGCTGAATAGCGAACTTAGCAATCGAATTGAGGAGCACTTTAACTTTAGATAGTAAACCCTCCCCTGCTGAAAAATAAAACAGCAGTCCGTAATCAATTAAAGGTAGTATGAAGCTTTGAGCTAGTAACTGTCGGGTTGAAGTAGTTAAAAAATGGTGATAATGTATATAAGGCCCCAAGTCTCTGATGTATTACCTTTGTAATCTGTGACTCGTAAGTTAGACCCTCATCAATTAGGAGGCCTAAATATTTACATTTTTTAACTTGTTCAATGTGCGTGCCTGTAATGGCATGAATCAATAGAGATCTGAATTCAGTTTTTTTCTTGAATTGGCAAACACTATAGATTTTTTTTTCATTAAGAACCACCACATGTCTTTTAAACCAGTTCTGGACCTCTAAAAAGTCATCTGCCAGATTATTCTGTACCTCCCCAAAATGAGACCCACTCGTGAGAACCACTGCACCACCAGCATATAAGAAGATTTGTGATTTTGTGTACACAAGAGGAAGAGTGTTAAGAAAAAGGCTAAACAAAAGGGGACCAAAAACAGAACCTTGTGGAACACCCAGTGAAACAGCAGCAGGAAGGGAAAGTTGCCCATTAATTTTTGTTTCCTGAGTACGGTTGCTCAGGTAACTCCTGAGCCAATATATGACCTCTGTAGATATCCCTAACTTTGTAAATGTAGAAAGTAAACGATCATGATTGACCAAATTGAAAGCCTTGGTGAGGTCCACAAACACGGTCCCAGGAAAAAAACCTTTATCAAGGGCCATATGAACCATGCTCGTGAATGTCACCAAGGCAGTTGTAGTACTATATCCTGGCCTAAAGCAATGCTATGCTGGTGCAAGTATGTTATTTTTGGACCTGTGCTCCATGATCTGGTCAAAAATAATTCTCTCCAGGACCTTCGAAAGTGGGGCCAATAAAGAGATAGGACGGAAATTAATTTTGTCTGTGATGTTTCCACATTTAAAAATAGGCACAACAATTGAATTTTTCCAGATTTTGGGGAAATTAGACAAAGGAATAAATTAAAGATAGCAGAAAGAGGAAAACAGAGAAGGTCAGCAGCGGTCCTCATGAGTCGGTAATACACTCCATCTTTACCTACAGATGGATGGGGGTCCATTTTAAGAGGTACTTTAAAACATCATCTGGGGTTAGAAATCGAAAATAACATTTTTGTAAAGCCAACCCCAAGTCCTTTTGGGGCACGCTGGATTGCTCCAACATGTCCCGGGGGGATACATAGAGAGATCGGTGAACAGAGCATTAAACTCCTGGGCTATTACAAACGGATCAGTTACAATGCTAGCCATAGTTTTTTACCATTGTATAGATGATGTATATTTTTTTAAGTTAATTGATCAGTTTTTCAAGTTTCCCTGGCATTCTTTCCCAGAAAGTCCTTCTGTCTTTCAAGGAACTAATTCCTCTTCAATCACCTAACCAGTGTTTTACACCTACCTGTATTTCTAGCTTGTTTATATGAGATTAATGTAGTTTGACTAGGGGTCTTCTTATAGGCCTTCCAAAGTCTATCACAAGTTCTCATTTGATCAAAAAGTTCAGGGGTAACACATTCTTGTTTTTCACCTCTAATCCTAAGCTTCTTCAAAGGAACTCATTTATCACACAGTTAAATAATGTAATGAAGGTAGTTAGGGCATCATCCACTTTCTGACACTGCACCACTCTGGACCAATCAATGTTAGCTACTGCCTGCCTAAAACCATTTATATCTAGTCTTTTCAAATTATGAGAAAAAAAAACAAAGACAGGAGGAACAGATTTATTTTTTTTTGCTGACCAGCAGAAGCAGACAGGGCTGTGGTCACTAATACCATCTGGGAGCACCCCCTGTTGTACAATTGTGCTGGTATCAGAGACCATAACCTAGTCAAGCAACGATGAATACCCGGTCTTGTCATTTATTTGTGTAGGAACAGCAATTATTTGTGTTAATCTTTGATTAGTGACTGTTTCCCTAAACTTCATTTTGTCCTTTCCCAACCAATTAATATTCATATCACCCATAATTATAAGCTCTCTATTGGTCGGCAATGTTCTTCGAATAGTCTCTAATAACTTAAGACCTTCCTCCTGAGAGCCTGGTGAAGCATAAATAGCTACCATGGTAAGAGTTTTTTGTGTACCCAATATAAACGATAGAGACAAAAACTCACAGGAGGAAGGGCCGCCAGTAACAACGTCTTGTGTCACATTAAAATGATTCCTAACATAAAAAGAGACACCCCTTCTTCTAGTCCCTCTACTGCATCTGTGTAACTTATAGCTATCGAGATTAATCATTTCATCAGGGACCTTGTTTGTAAGCCAGGTCTCCAATAAACTAACAACATCAAAATTGTAAGGAGTCATCCAAGCTGTAAAGTTATCCCATTTAGAAAGCAAACTTTGAACATTTAGATGTTTATTTATTAGAAAGAACCGGATTACATTCACCTTTGAGCTAAGAGCTCGTTTACAAAGGTTCCTCATCAATACAGTGAATTACAGACATACAGAGACAAAAAATAATACATATTTGCAGTAATAATACACAATGAGGCAATCAGATGATACAATGCAAGATCTTAGCTAGTTACAGACGGGAGTAAACAATGCGAACATGTTGAGACAGCTCTTGTTGTAAGCGCTGCAGGCGGAGAAAACAGACGTTTTATTTTTTATTGGATGGTGGCCTAGAACCCATGCCTGCTGAGAAGGACAGGACCTAGAAAGGGAAGAACAGGAGGTGAGGGGGTGTGATCAGAGGGTGATGGGAGTGACCAACAGATGAAAACATGAGTTGAGGAGAGGGGGTATGGGTGGAATTACAGAGGGGGTGACCTTCGTTGCATGGTATCTGGCTAGGCAGAATCGAGGGGGAGGGAACCATGGGGAGAGGAGGACAAACGGGGGAGGAAGGGACATACAGAAAAACTAAGGGGGGTTGTAAGGGAAAACATGTTCAGGGGGCTTCGGAAAGAGAGATGGGGCCATAAATTATGTTCATTGGTCATAGATTACTGGTAGTTGTAATACATCAAATGGTACTACAAATACTGGTTGAGGAATTATATATTATGCACAATAGCCACAGTCAATGGTTGATGTAAGCAGGGCACGAAGGCTTGGTTTTGAATAGACCTAGTTTGGTTGCAGTCAGGATTTCATTGGTCAATGTATTCAACCAATAGGGCGCCCGATATTCGTAGGATCGTTGGCCTTGGGATGTCCGTTTGAAGGGGACTAAGAAGGATCAGCTGTTAATTCCCCTAGTACTCCTACCAATGTTAGACTTGCTGAGTAGTTTCTGAAAACCCATGGGAGTTAAGCCCATTGTGGATTTCATGGCCAGTAGGCAAATCTTATACTTTATCCTGCTATCTAGGTTTAGCCAACCGGATTGTGCATAAAGCTGACAGGTGTGGGAGAGGCGATGAGCTCCCGACACAAGTCTGCATGCCTTACTGAGCATCATTTTTATATGTTTGAGGGCTGAGTCAGTTGTGGCACCGTAATACACCACCAGTCTGTAGTCTATTACAGACAGACCTGCGCTTCACTGGTGAGGCACTGTTTGTTCCTGTGGAGAACTCCTAGTTTGGCATTAGCCGCTTTGGCAATGAGATCAATATGCTGAGTAAAAGTGAGAGAGCAGTCTAGGGTAACCCCTAGGTACTTGAAAGCTTGCACCATTTCAAGTGGTTCATTATTGTAGTTTATTACATTCAGCCGATGGATCTTATTTCTGCTATGAGAGGAGGCGAAAAGCATGTTTTTTTTTTGTTTTTTTTATAGTTAAGCAGCAATTTTGATTTTAGAAACTACGCTTTGACTGTGGAGAAATTGGATTACATTCAATTTTCTAATGCTACTGGATCGGTGTGGCTTGAGTATAGTACTGCATCATCTGCATACGGTAAGATTTTGTCATTAACTGAAAGTGGTAGTTGATTCAGAAACAGACCAAAGAGCAGAGGACCCAGGATGGAGCCTTGGGGGACCCCAGTTACTACACTGTGGCTCTCGGAGAAAACATCTACGATTTTCACTCTTTGAACTCTCTCTGAGAGGTAGCTCTTAAACCAAGTTACAGACTCAGTGGACAGGCCAATGTGCAAAAGTTGGGTAAATAGTAGGTCCTGGTTAACTGTGTCGAAGGCCTTGGTGAGGTCAATGTAGGTTGCCCCCACCAAGAGCCCCCGATCTAACGCATCATGTATGTACCCTGTAAATTCAACTAGGGTGGTAGCGGTACTGTTCTGCTTTCTAAACCCATGTTGTTCCGGGCATCATAGCTGGTATTTGTCAAGGTACCTGATAACTTGGTCATACACAAGGTGTTCTAATGCTTTGGACAGATGTGCAATATTCATGGTATGTTTTGGGAACAAAAATGGGGAGTTAATATCACCAACTGGCCCCGGGGTAGGATGCACAGAACCAGACATTAATAATAAAAGTAGTATCAAACTTCTCTTGATTAATACGGCATGATACAGCTTCCTAGGACAGGTAACCTCTATGCGCACCAGTGCCTGTTGAACACAGGAAAACAGGCTATTTAGTGTTTGCATTAATATAAACTGATGCAGTCTTCGATGGTCTTGTGCAAATCTATCCCTAAGCCATTTACTAGGTATTACTGGACAGGTAGATAGGTCAGAATAATTACTTTTAGTAGAAGAACCCATATCCAAGTTAAAGCTACTGTTAATGTTGGATAGCTTATCCCCCAAACATTGAGGGGTTGCAAAAAAGGTCCTGTCAGACATAACATATGTAATAAAACTCCTAGGTAAAACATGCCTAAGCATTGTTTGGGGAACCCCTACCAATTAACAACAGATAACATTAGTTGATTGCTCTTGCCTACACCAGCGGTATGTCAGATGCCAGTTCCTGAACTGCCACTTCAGGTCCTCTGGCAAAAAGGTTTCAGGACAGGTCAGGCAGGAGCAAAGAAACCAATATAACTGAAGACAAAGAAGAAGGAGTCTGCCACACATCCACTTTGTTCTCAGTCTTCCAGTGTTGCAGCCTGCCCCAAGCTCTGCCACAGCGGGGCCAGGCGCAATCAAACATTAGTCAATTCCAACTCTACTGTAACATGTGTAAGGGTTCCCACCCACTGTTACTTAGCATCAGACCCCCACCTCCTAATTACCAATATAAACAAAAAAATGTAAAAAGCCAAATTACCTACTTAACTATGTGTAAGTGCACTTGTAATTAACCCCGACACAAACTTTTTAAACATACACCACCCCATTTGCTACCTATGTCTTGTACATCTTCTTACTTTACATAAAACCCCCTCAACACACTATCTAAAGCAATACTTATAAATACTTTAAAAAAATCAGGTGCACAGCAAAGCATGCCCTTAATATTTATGTAGGACAAGTTCCTGGAGTCACAGTCCTAGAGGCGTTATCCACAGCAGTCCATATACCAGCGGCAGGTGCACCAACAGCATTTATAATTGTTAATGAAGGTCCACAATTTTGCTAGCAGCTTCCCGCAGTCTCCCGCCGTAGACTTATGCCGGTGACTCACGCCACTCCTGTGTGAGCCACTCATGTGTGCAGCCACTCCACGGGCAGCCGTTAGTGTGGCTGCGCTTTGAAGTGGCAGTCTCACTACCTCCGCTCACCTGGCCTGCCTCCAGTTGTCCGGTAGCCCCCTCACTTACCGGGACCTCGTGAAACAGCAAGTGGCACAGTCCTGTAGGTGACCAGGAAAAGATGTTCCTCTTGGGGCACATCAAAAAGTCGAAACAGTACACAAGCTGACTGCCGGGTGCCAAGGAGAAATGCAGCTTGTAGGTTGAGTGAAAAGTTCAGTCCAGTTCACAGACCTAACATCCTCCAGCAAGTGAGAGGTGTCGGAACAATTAAAGTTACGAGAGAATAGATACTTGTTGGGGGGGGGGGGGGGCACCAGCGCCTAGTCTTTGAGGCCCAGATGATATATATGGGAGAGTGATCACTGATAGAGACAGCCAGGGTCCTGGCCTGAAGTACCCTGTCTTCTCTGTTTGTGACCACACACTCAAGCAAGGTATGGGTTGATGTACAAGGGTTGAGTCTGGTGGAGACAGTGATAGCTTGCACTAGGTTGTGTTGCTTTAACAGGTTAGCATAGTCAGGTTCCTGGGCACCTTGCCAGTTAAGGTTGTAGTCACCTAGGAGGATTGTGTCCATGGTCAGACTGAGTGCACCAGTACTGGACAGGATGTTCTGCAGGCCATCTAGGCCTCCACTGGAGGGTTACAACAGCACCCCAAGAATAGTTTCTTAGTAGAGCCCAGGGTCACCTCAGAGATAAGCCATTCACTGCGGGAAGTCAGATCGGAGCGGAGGGTGATGTGGCTGAGAGGGGTTCCCTAAGGTATAAGGTGACTCTGCCATCCTTCTGTTTCCCAGGCCTGACATGACATAATAGAGAGTAGCCAGTCAGTTGATACACGGCATCAGGGATGTACAGCTTTAACCAAGTTTCAGAGAGACTGAGGACATGGGGTTTCTGGAGAGATACCCAAGCCTTGAGATCAGGGTATTTGAATGGGAGGCTACAGATGTTCATATAGGCAATTTTTAATCCAGGGGGGACTGACCCAAACATAGAATCTGTCAGCAGATAAGGACCATACAGCCCACCTAGTCTGCCCATTTCCTTACTTGGTTTGGCAATCCCTACTCTTATCTTGACTGCCTTTCCCCCGCTCTGCTGTACAGCAGGGTGCCTTTATGCTTATCCCATGCACTTTTGAATCCCTGTACTGTTTTCACTTCCACCACCTCCACTGGTAGGCTGGTCCATGGATCCACCACCCTCTCTGTGAAAAAATACTTCCTAGCATCCCCCAAGCCTCCCTCCCTCCAGCCTCATGTTATGTCCCCTTTTGCACCTTCGCCTCTGAAATAAACTCCCCTCCTGTACCCTGTTTATTCTTCTAAGTTAGTTGAAAATCTCTATCATAGCCAGTCTTTCCCAGTGAAAAGCGATTTAGTTCCTTGAGTCTTTCCTCATAAGGTTTGTGGTACAGTCCATGTATAAGTTTTGTTGCTCTTCTCTGGACTGCTTCCATTCTGTCTATGCCCTTCCTGAGATGCAGTCTCCAGAATTGGACACAGTATTCCAGATGAGGCCTCACCAGTGATCTATACAGTGGCATCACCACTTCACTCCTCCTACTGGTTATGCCCCTTCCTATGTACCCCAGCATTCAGTTTGCCTTCCCCACTGCTTTTTCGCATTGTTTGGCTGACTTCAGGTCATCGGATATGATAACCCCTCGGTCTCTCTCTCCTGACTTGTGGTGGCTAGAACCTGCCCCATCCTGTATTACTTTCTTGGGTTTCTGTGTCCCAGGTGCATTATCTTGCACTTCTTAGCATTGAAACCCAACTGCCAATCACCTGACCATTCCTCAAGTAGTCTTAGGTTGTTTCTCATTTTATCTAGCCCCTCCTGTGTGTCAACTCTGTTACAGATCTTGGTGTCATCTGTGAACAAGCATACTTTCACCTCTAGTCCCTCTGTAATGTCGCTTATAAAGACATTGAATAGAACTGGACCCAGTACTGATCCCTGTGGAACCCCGCTGGTCATCTCCCCCTCTTCTGATTTTATGCCATTTACTACCACCCTCTGGGTCCTGCCTTTTAGCCAATTACCAACCCATTTTACCACTTTAGAGCCCACACCCAGCTTCCCCAATTTGTTAAGCAACTTACTATGAGGAACGGTATCAAAGCCTTACTGAAATAAGCAATAAGACATGATGGGGTGTGCACTAGACAGATCTAATGCACGGCTAGGAGAACGTAGTGAGGCACGAGGCCACAGGCCAAGTGCATCCAGTCCCCTAGCCATGCATTAGAACTGTCTATTGCACATCCCCGGAGTGGCTTATTGCACTTATAAAATGGGCCTGTGTATTCTAAAGGGGGTTTCTAGTTTTAGCTGTGCATTAGACACATCTAATGCACGGCTAACAACCAATCAGATTGCTTGAAATCCTTTGCCCATTTTATAAATCCAGGTAAGTCACATCTACCGCCCCTCCGTGATCCACCACCCTGATCACTCAGTCAAAGAAAATCGATAAGATTAGTCTGACAGGACCTACCCTCACTGAATTCATGCTGCCTTGGGTCTTTTGCATTGCTTGACTCCAGGAACTTCACTACCCTCTCCTTAAGCAGGGACTCAATCAGCTTCCCCACCATGGAGGTCAGGCTTACAGGTCTGTACTTGCCTGCTTCCTCCCTACTTCCAATCTTGTGCAGGAGGACCACCTCTGCCCTCCTCCAGTCCCCAGGTACCTCCCGTCTCTAGTGATTGGTTGAATAGGGTTGTCAAAGGACCTGCTAGGACTTCCCTGAGTTCCTTCAACACTCTAGGATGAATCCCATCTGGCCCTGTTGCCTTGTCTGTCTTTACTTTTCCTAGTTCCTTCAAGACTCTATCCACCATAAATGGGCTGGTGCCCACCTCTGCCCCCTGTACATCTTTCCTCATGAGTCTTGGCCTCTCCCCTGCCTCTTCCTTGGTAAATACTGAGCAAAATATTTGTTCAGTACCTCAGATTTTCAAGGTCGTCCACCCTCCACCCACCCTCTCCTTCTTTAATCCAGCAATACCATTTCTGGTCTTCTGCCTCTTGTTAATATAACAGAAGAAGATCCTGTCCCCCTTCTTAATAGCCTGTGCTATTCCTTCCTCCATTCCTGCCTTAGCCCCTCTGACAGCTTTCCCAGCTTCTCTCTGCTTCTCAAGATATTTCAGTCTGTCTTCTTCTTTCTGTGTCTCTTTGTACTGTATTTCCTGAATGCCTTACTTTTTTCTCGCACTTTCTTGGCTACTGATTTAGAGAACCACAGTGGCCGCTTCTTTCTTTTTCCTTTGCTAAGCAACCTGACACATTGATTTGTCACTCCTGCTATGGATCTCTTGATCCTAAGCCACTGTTCTTCTATCCCCCCCCCCGTATATCTTCTGCTGCCAGGGCAATTTTGAGCTTTTCCCCCATCTCCATGAAGTTGGCCTTCTGGAAATCTAGGATCTTAATCTTTGAATGGCTTTCTTCTGCCAACGTAGTGACTCTAAACCTCATAGTTCTGTGGTCACTGGTACCAAGGGGACTGCCCACCTCAACAGCCATCTGTTCCCATTTGTCAGCACTAATTCCAGTACAGCCCCTTCCCTAGTGGGCTCAACCACCAGCTGACTTAGGTTTGCCCCATACATGGCAGACATGAGGTCCCTGCTCCTTGATATACTTGCAGTCTAGGCATTCCAATCTGCATCTGCCATGCTGAAGTCACCCATTAGTAGTACTTCCCCTTTGGCTGCCATATTATGGATGGTTTCCACTAATACTAGATCTATATCCGCCCCGTGTGGGAGGCCTGCAGACTACTCCAGCATGGATGGTTGTTTTGTTCCCTGACTCCAGAGTGCCCCACAATGCCTCTGCTTCTTCCCTGGATCCCTGAGCCTCCATAGCTTTAACCCCTTCCTTTACATACATAGCAACCCCCCTTCCCTCCCTATCCTTTCTAAAAAGTGTATACCCTGGTATGGCTGCATCCCAGTCATGGTTCCCTGCGTACCATGTCTCCATAATGGCCACAATGTCCAGGTGTGTGTCTGCCATCAGTGCCATTAGGTCTGGGATTTTGTTTCCCAGACTGTGGGCATTTGTGCACATGACCTTTCACTCTGTGTACCCCCTAATGTTCCTTGTTTATTGGTCTTTGCCCTGTGCTGCATTAGTGATGTACCTTCTGTTCTCTCCCCCACTGTAACCATGGTAGTTTTACGGTTAGCGATTATGCTAGTTATTAGGTCCTCACTGCTTTCAGTTATGTCCTGTGGGGGGGGGGCTATGATAATCCCCTTGACTGTCTATGTCTCCCCCCTTGGCAAGTTTAAATGATCACTAAGGATGCACTTAAACTTCTCAGAGAGGATACCTTTGTCTCCCCTGGATAGATGCAGGCTATGTGGAGAATACAGTCCTTCATTCCTCCAGGTAAGGTTCTAGTCCCCAATGAAGCCATACCCCACCTCTCTGCACCATCTCTTCAGCCATTTCTTAAATTCATTTATGTGGATGTCCCTCCCTTCCCCCTTGCCATGGACAGGTAGCACCTCCGAGAAGGTGACAGAGTGTGCTACTTGCCCAGGACTCCTCCCCAGCTCCCTGAACTCTTCCTGTACTCTTCCTACATCCACCCCCTCTCTAGCCAGGTCATTAGGCCCCAAGTGAATAATGACGTCCAGCTCCCCCCTCCTTGCTACCCGCAGTCCTAAGGATTCGCTTGCCCTCCTTATAAACTGTGTCTCCTGGTAGGCATATTACCTCCCTCTCACCATTGCTACCTGACCCGAGCTCAATCCCCCGGAAAATGGAGTCCCCAAGCAGGATTTGCTTCCTCCTGTGTGTTCTCCTTGCATCTGCCCTTGGGGTTCATCCTGGATGACCCCCTCATCCCCCACGCTGTTCACTTCCGGAGATGCTGTGCAATCTCTATGCTCTGCCAGGATGGCATACGAGTTGTGAAGTGCCACCGGCTGGGAGATGTGCCTCCGTGCTGCCTCCCGCACCCTTCCCGAGCCCACCATAGTCCATCCTTCCCTTCCTCTTGGCAACCTCTGAGGGAGTAGTGGTGGACATGGTGATCTCTGTATGGGGGAAAGGTCGCCTGTATCCTTGCCAACTCTGCTCGGAGTCCAGCTACCTCCTCCCTCAATACAGAGAGATGCCTGCAGATAGAGCAGCACCAAAATGTCCAGAAGGTCTTTCTGAATGCTGCTGCCCCACATCCGCTGCAAAGCACCACACCCATCATCTTCCTTCTACTATCCTTGCCCTAACTGCCGCTTATTGCCCTGTACCCTCTGCTGATCTTTTGTTCTATACCATGTCCAGTACCCAGCTATATATATTTGTACCGTCTATACTCTTTAGTGGTATAATGTATCAAGGACTGTAGATTTATGTCAGGGTGTGGTGTGTGCCTATGTTATGTACTAAATAAGATAACTAACAGTGTGTGCATGCAGTCAGCTGGTACCGTATGATATCACAGGTTCACGGTATAAAGGAAGTGATGTGCTAGGGGTGAGGGTCTGGGCCCCTCCTAAACACCAGAGACATCAGCCACACCAGCAAACCCTGACAGAAACACTCAGCTGTACCTACAAAATCCCCCAAACAGGTAATTTTCTGAATAAATCCAGAAAGCAACCTGGTACCTACTGAAAGCAACAATAAACTGCAAGAGAAACAATAACAGCAGCAACAAATCAGCAAAAATCAACAATCACTTCCCTGAACTCAATCAATCAACCAATCACTCAAAATCTTTATTTATCCAGGCGAACATCATTGAGCAGAGCTCTTTTACAAGATGGACCTGGTTAGAACACGGTCGGGTAACATCCATCATAAAAACATATAAATACATGTAAATAAGTATATAAACACAAACAAAATGGTGCAGTAATAGGGGAATCAAATGATAAAAGGAAGACAAGGCAAGCCATAACAGAGGAGGATTCAAATACAAGGGGGCAGGTCCACCATTGAACCATGCAACTGTATATAAACCATGTTCTCTGTATAGAAGTACCAGTTAGTTCATTTACCAGGGGTAGTCACTAGTGCTAGCCATGAAAATGGCTTGGAGAACCACCAACTAATGGCAGATGGGGTACCAGGAGGGGTATGTAATATGTAAGCGAATGATAAACATTGTGAGAAGTGAAGTCCCAAGGATAGGTCGGTAGAACTGATGCAGCGGTCGGGGCCTATGGGGAGAAGGAAAGGGGAGTTAGGACTTTTATAGTATGATTGCATGTAGATTGTGGATGAGTGCAGTATAGAGTTGTGAAAAGAAGGCTGGAGGAAGCGGGAAGATAGACCAGTATCAAAGGGAGGACAGAGGCATCAAGGTGTTACATGAAAGCATGATGACAGACCAGGGCCAAGGAGGAGACAAGCACTAGAAGTAATTTGTTCATGGTTAAATGGTACAGGTTAGCATGATGACAATTCATGGCCATGGGAAAAAATTGCACTGATCATTTCTGAGACGTGAATATGAGAGCTTGAAAGATGAGATGCCGATGGGTGACCTCAGTTTCAGTTTTTTTTGCAATTTATTCCACAAGGAGGACAGTGTAACGCTTATAGCAGCCCTGCCAAAGCGAGAGTTAACTTTGGGAACCATCAGTAGGAAAGATTTGCAACTTCTCAGGGCGTAATTGCCTATTGATTTTATAGGACGACAGTCTACAATGTATTGGGGAAGTTTTTTGGAGATGGCTCTCAGGGTCCATAAGGCTGCATTTTTATCACACCTGAATTGAAGAGAACTCCACCCCACTGATTGATATAGGAAGCAGTGGTGAGTGGAATAAGGCAGGCCTGTGATAAACCTCAAAGCTCTATGATATAATGTGTCAAGTTTGGCGAGGTAGGAAATGGGACAGTGACTGTAGAGGATGTCAGCATAATCTATCAATGATAGAAAGGTTGATTGTACCAGCTGTAGTTTGGCATCTCTAGTTAAGAAGCGGGCTATCCTAAAGAACAGACTAAGTCTCTGTCATAATTTTTTGAATAATTCTTCAACGTGCTCTATAAAGGAGAGCCTATGGTCCAGCCATACTCCCAGGTATTTGAATTTAGGGACAAATTCCAACTTTTCACCAAGAATTGTAGTAATCTGCGGCACAGTATCTGATAAGGCTGAATTTACCATTTGGGCAGAGGGAGAAAAGAGCATTGCTTTTGTTTTCTTGGCATTAAGTAATAGTTTTTTGTTTAGGAGTTGGTGTTGCAGCAGGTTGAACTCAGATTGAAGGTCATTACATGCAGATTGTAATGACGGGCAGCTTACGTAAAGAACTGTGTCATCTGCAAACAGATGAATGTTGGCCTTAGTTATGCGGTCATCAATATTGTTGATGTATATTGCAAATAAGATCGGTCCTAAGACAGAACCCTGGGGAACACCTCTTAGGAGAGAGTTGAGAGATCTCCTTCTGCTTTCACCTGCTGGAAACGATCAGAGAGGTAGTTGTTGAACCACTGCAAAGATAATGGGTCAGCACCTAGTGAGGTCAGGGAAGAGAGTAGCAGAGAATGGTCGACAGTGTCGAAGGCCTTGCTCAGGTCCAAGAATACGGTGCAGGTGTAATTCCTGTTGTCTAGCTCTCTTTGCCAGTCATTAGTCACTTTGGCTAGTGCTGTGATGGTGCTATGTATAGCTCTAAACCCTGACTGGACTGGATTAAGCAGGTTATTAGCTTCTAGATACTGCCTCAGCTGGTTACTTACGACTTTTTCCAGTAATTTTGACAAGACCGGGAGAATCGAAATTGGTCTGTAATTATTTAGATCACAGGGATTTCTGGACTTGAACAGGGGTATGATGTGTGCTGTTTTCCATATTAAAGGAATGGATCCTTGAGTTAATGATAGGTTAAATAAATGGGTTATGGGTACAGCTAACACATGGATGGCCACCTTCAAAAAATATGGGTCAAGGTATCCGCACCAGCACTTTTTTTTTTACATCCAGTTTTAGCAATAGGTCTTCAACTTCTTTCAGAGTAGTAGGACGCAAGGAGAAGACTGAATCGGTGACACTAGGATCTGCACCTTGATTATCCACCTGAGAGCATATCAAATTCGCAGGGGAACTGTCGAAGGCTAAGCCTGCAGTTGCAAAGTGATTATTGAAGGCATCCAGAACTTCCAGTCTGTCACTAATGGTGTTATTGTTTAAGGAGATTTCATCAGGTAGTGAGCCACCGGACGTGTGACCAGACAAGTCCTTGAAGGTTTTCCAAAATTTTGTAGGATTTTTGGAGGCAGAGAGAATGAACTGCTGCCTTCTTCTTCCAGCCCCTTACATTGTTGGAAGAGATGATAGGGATGTTTGTAGGGCCTGAGTTACTTCCAATATCACCTGCCAGTGGCAGTAGGGAGAGTAGACAATAGGGGCAAGGCAACCAGGCAGATGAAAGAGAAAGGGAGTGCAGGAAGAGACCTAATAGGTGGCACTCCGTGTTGGAGAGAAAAGTGAGGGTAAAAGGGCCTAGGGGAGTTCGCTCCCATCTAAATTTTCCTAGGGGAGGGTCAATAGGTTGGCGGATATCAGAGAAAGAAGATAGGTTTGCTTGGTCTAGAGCTAGCACTGAGGAACATGAATCCATCAACACTAGGGTGCCTAACAGCGAAGCTGCCAACAGAGGAAGAAATGCAGAATATATTGTACGAGTTAAGGCAGTTAAAGATGCACTAGATAGCAGCAAAGCAACTATAGCCTGGTGATTAGGGCTGCCAGCTGAGGTGATAAAACAGGATAACCAAGGTTCAAATCCCAGGGCCCCTCACCTAGATAAAAGTCACAGGCAATGTTGCGTAAATTAGGTGGGGGGATACAGAGATGGGAAACAGGGCCATTACACTGGACAGCAGGACTGTGTATTTGTTTAGAGGCAGGAGGGTGTGATGTTAACTGTTACTTCGGGGGAACTGTGGACTGAACCAAGTAATGCAAGGGACAGGGGTGCTAAACTAGGCTGATAGGCTCTACTGACCCAGGGGTGGTCTTTTTATTGCTAGCCAGAACCTAACGGTGCCACATTGCCCACAGTGCAGAGTAGAAGGGGGGGGACAGTCCTGGACTGCTGGCTGTCCCAAGAGCACAAATATGCAGGGCAGACTGGCGCTGCTCCGGCGGTCCTGGGGCTGAGCTGGGTGGAGGGGAAGGGAGCTGGGGAAAAAGCAGAGACAATACAGTTTTGCTGGAGGAGGGAGAGTAGGTAACCCGAGC
Source organism: Neoceratodus forsteri (assembly GCA_016271365.2). Lineage (NCBI taxonomy): Eukaryota > Metazoa > Chordata > Ceratodontiformes > Ceratodontidae > Neoceratodus > Neoceratodus forsteri. The sequence continues at coordinate 48,802,545 of JADMNL010000031.1, read as the reverse complement.
TTGGGAGGGAGGGGGGAGTAAAGTAGACAGGTAGGGAGGACCCAAGCCATAGTTCCCTATCACTCTTATCCCCCTGCCCTGGGGTTCTGTAGATCAATCCATACACAAACTGTTAACCTGATACCTCCGATAGCTGAACCCACAGCATTCTGTTACCCCATTCCCTCCTCTGATGGATCCATCATCCACTGCCTCGACTGCTTCCCTGACAGAGGGCTACACATTTACCTTCCCCCATCATGGCTATACATGGTGAAGCCTGGGACCGTCAAGTCTTAGTCATTGTTCTCTGTGGCCCAAGTTTCCTTAATGGCTACAAGTTCACAGGTTTCACCTAGCATATATTTGTTGGTTTTTACTTACATGTGCTATCTGTATAACGTCTTATGATAATGTCATAATCCATTAAAGATTCCTGCCTGTATAATTGTAACAATTGTAACTGGATGTAAGTTTATATTTTTCTGTTTTTGTTTTTATATTATTTTGTAGTTTACAATTTTAATTGAACTGCTAGAAAATTATTGTACGAGTTATACTGTATGTTTTGCATATGCATTCTGCACTCTCACCTTGCCGGGTCATGCCTGCGAAAGGGCAATGTGACCCAGTGTACCCACCTACCCCATAGGATAGCTTGTTTAAAAATAAATAAATAAATAAATAAATAAATAAAAGATCCATCCCAGCATCTCCTACCATCGCCCGGAGCTCACTGATTTTGTTTTCACCAATTTGACATCCCTCATAGACCAAATACTAACTTACTAAAATGCCAGTAGAATATGCCTAATGGTCTCTCGAGTCTGCTCGATTTTCAGCACCCGCAATGAGGGTGGATTTTGGTGTCCCCCCTCCCCCTTGGGTTACACTGTCCCCAGTCCTAGATGTTCCACCTGTATTGGGCCTGGTCAGATTTAACCTCTTCCTGTACCTGTCCCATCCCCTCTTAATCCTGTCCATAGTCTCCACCTCTACCAGCTCCCTGGGCAGTGCATTCCATGGCTCCACCACCCTTTCAGTGAAATAACATCTCTTCCTCTCCTCTCTGAGCCTGCCCCCTTTCAGCTTACACCCATGATCTCTTGTTGCCCCACCCTCCTTCCTTTGGAGCACCCTGACTGGGCCTCCTTTATTGATCCCTTTCATGTACTTAAAGACCTCTATCATGTCCCCCCTGTCCCTCCTCTCCTCCAGGGTGCACATGTCAAGCTCCTTGAGTCTCTCCTAATAAGTCCTCTCCCCCAGGCCCCAGATCATTTTGGTTGCCCTCCTTTGGACCCTCTCTAGGAGTGTAATGTCCCTCTTTAAATGTGGTCTCCAAAACTGTACTCAATACTCGAGGCATGGCCTAACCAAGCAGTTTGTACAGTGGAAGGATCACTTCCACCTTTCTGGAGGTAATCCCCCTAGCGATGCATCCCAGCATCCTATTTGCTCTTGCCACTGCCCTTCTACAGGTCTCCGAGTTGTTCAATGATGTTCTCATTTTAAGCCCAAATAGATGAGTTTTGTATTGAAACAGCTCTCTAGATTCCAAGACAGTAAAACCTGATGGAATATATATTGCACACACCTGAGCAGGGATGACGGTAGAGTACTGTGGCAGACATTTGATGTGGGAATTAGCAAGAGTTTAAACTAGAAAGGAGGAAGGCTGTGCTAGTGCACCTATTGACACCGTGAACACATGGAAGCTACTCTCCTCCCCACAGTAAATGTGGGAAGCAGGCAAGGTGAAAACAACAGCACAGAGGAGAGGGCAGATACTGGATCCAAGGAAGTAAGGAGCAGGAAGAGCTCCCCAGAGGCCTGGAATCATAAGGGGTCCTGAGAAGAGTTTTGAAACAAGGGAAAATGGAGGATGAGGGGAGTTAAGCAAGCGAGTCAAGGGGCCAGGTAGCAGAAAGGCAGGGAAGGGTGGAAAGTAGAACTTGGAGGCAGCCTGCATGAATGCAAGGAGCTTGGTAAATAGAATGGTGGGGGGGGTGTGCTCTAGACAGTAGCAGCATGGGGGAGGGGCAAAATCAGATCTGTTGACATTGACAGAAAAATGGGCATCAAAATACCATGACAGGGATCTTAGCAATTCTTTGGTACTCTACGCAGTATAACTTAATATAGGACTATATAATATAGGAGTACTGTATGTAGGATGTCTAATTTAATATTGTACTATGTAGTATATACATAGTATGTAAGTATATAACTTAGAATAGAACTATGTAAAATAGAGCAACAGTATGTAGGATGTCTAACTTAATATAGCATTATGCCGTATATATTGTACACAGAAACATAGAAAGTGTCAGCAGACAAGGACTGCCAGGCCCATCCAGTCTGCCCGAAAGCCCTACGCTAGTTTGTGGCCTCTGACTCTACCTGGTCAATTCCTTTTCACCCTTCCTTCCCACCTCTAAGGTACCCTTATGCCTGTCCCATGCATGTTTAAAACCCTTCGCTGTGCTCGCCCTCACCACCGCCTGTGGCAGTCTATTCCATGTGTCCACCACCCTCTCTGTGAAGAAAAACATCTTCACATTTCCCCTCAGCCTGCCGCTGTCTTATTTCATATCATGCTCCCTCATTCTTGTACATCTCTTATATTGGAAGATGTCTCCTTCTGCACCTTGTCAATGCCCTCAAGGTACCTGAATGTTTCTATTATGTCCCCCCGATCCCTCCTCTCCTGCAGCAAGTACATGCTGAGGTCCTTTAGTCTCTCTTCATATGTTTTCTGATGCAAGCCCCGTACCGTCTTAGTCGCCCTTCTCTGGACTGCCTCCACCATGTCAATGTCCTTACAAAGGTGCGGCCTCCAGAACTGCACAAAGTACTATAGGTAAGACCTCACTAGCGTTTTGTACAATGGCATCACCACCTCTCGCCTTCTACTTGTGATACCTCTTTCTATGCACCCCATCATGCCACTGGCCTTCCCTGCAGCCTTTGTACTCTGCTTAGACATCTTCAGATCATCAGAAATGATAACCCTCAGGTCCCTTTCTTCCTTGGTGATAGTCAGCAACCCCCCCATCCTGTAGCTCCCCTCCCAGGGTTCCCTCTTCCCAGGTGCATTATTTTGCCCTTGAACCTTAGTTGCCACACTTTAGACCAATTTTCAAGCTTCTCCAGGTCCCTCCTCATTCTCTCTACCCCGTCCGGAGTACCCACCCTGTTGCAGATCTTGGTGTCATCTGCAAATAGTCAGACCTTTCCCTCCAGTTCTACTGCAATGTCACTAATGAAGACATTAAACAGAACTGGCCCAAGGACTGATCCCTGAGATACTCCACTGGCCACCTCCTCTCCCCTGATTGGATCCCATTTACCACCACCCTCTGCTTCCTGTCCGTTAGCCAGTTCCTAACCCAGTTTACCACCTTGTTCCCCACAGTAGTGAAGTAACTTTATAGAACTACACAGCATGTCTACCTTAAGACATTATACAGCTGATTGGGAAGATGCCCAATACCAGACGTGAACTGATGGCATCACTGCCAGGTGATGCATGCAGTGCAGTCCAAGTCTAGTGGATCCAGAATGACCCAAGTACAGCAGCAGCTGGGCTAGTGACAGTCTCTGAGTGGAGCCTGCAGGTCCATAAACATTACGCTAGGTTCAAAGAGGAGTGGGTAGCATTGTTGAACAGTGTTCTGCACTATTTTGAAAAAAGCCGGTTTTATGGCCCAATACCAAGTATCTGGCTGCATAAGATACTCACACACACCTATCTGGAAAATGCTCTGTTTCCCCACCCAGTGTCTTTTGTTATTATTCATCAACAGTTCAACATTCTTCTGGTATGGCATAGGTCCCACATCAGGAGCAGATCCAGGAAATCAATTGGATTTTCCAGAAATGCAACTCAGACCCACAAATAAGGACGCGAGAATTGGCCCCACGGTTGCCAGCACACAGTGGGTATAGAGAGCAGAGATGCTGGTTTTAGCTGAAAGCATCTGCTGTTCTGGTTTTACTGCTCTTCTACTTAACATCATACAGCATGTGCAAGACACAGCAGGCTGCAGCTGTTCGCTTGACTTCATTTAGCGTACTGATCTGGGACACAAGTGCCAGACTGGAGTATACACACACACAGACACACACACACACACACACACACACACACACACACACACACACACACAACACACACAGGATTCTTTTCAGTAACACTTTACACACTCTTTCTGCCTGTGTTTCTTTAATACTGTGAAGACTGCTATACACACTGTGGACAGAGTGCTTAGAAGCACACTGTCTCTAAACACAGCCTCTGCCCATCCTTTCTTTCTTACTTTGCATAACAGAATGACACAAGAGGCTTTATGCACACATAACACTAATGGCTGTCAAACCTGAGATTCACTAAAACTGGGAATGACTAGGCCAGGCTGTTGGCACAGTGCTAGGGCTACTGCTCGCTAAACCGGCATCCCGGGTTCAGGACCGAGACCAGGTCACTGGGAGCTGATGGGGGTGGGGGAAGAAATTCAACATCCCACTGAATGTAGGGTGAAGGATTTTCCATTTTCAACAGAAAACAGTGGTAAAAAAGATATCTGTCATTTTTAAACCAGTACGGGCATCAGTTGTTCATGAAAACCCCCATTTTGCACATGCTTTCTGGGCAAACCCCTCCATTTTAAGCCACATATTTGGTTAAAAATATGCCAGTTTGCCCTCAGTTTGGGGGAAAGAAAAACGAAAAAATGGATTTTGCAAAATGGAATTGGCCATTTCTGAAAATGAAAAATCACTGGCTCTGTGAATGCTCTCCCTCTCTAAGGAGGGAGGCTGTGCGATGACGTCACAGCAGCGCCACTGGGGAGAACATGGATGGTGTTGCTGGCTGGCATGCCTCACAGGGTGGAGAGATACTGGCCGATGAAGCATGCTCACACTTGGCTTTGGTGTGCCTTGCAGAGCTACGAGATACTGGCCGATGAAGCATGTTCACACATGGCATTGGCATGCCTTTCAGGGTGGGGAATACTGGCCGATGATGCTTGCTCACACATGGCATCTCAGGGAGCCAGAAATGAAGAAAACAGCTGTGACAAAAGACAACAGACAAAGGTATCTAGACCCCCAACTTCCACAGCACCACTGCTTGATGACTGGACGCTAATCAGGGGTACATCCTCCTAACCCTGACCCCAAATGGTGGGAATTCCAGTGCTAGATGAAGGCAGGTGAGTGTAGGTTAGAGAGGCATAGGGAGATCAGGTGTGCCATGGGACTCCTGAGGGAGGCAGGCACCGAGGTGTGGGAGATGAGGAACAAATTATGAATTGAAAGAATGAAAAAAAAGCTTCTGAGGGCCACAGCTGATCCCTGCTGAGCCTCCTGTTCCATTCAAAATGAGAACTACCAAGGGCCCTCCATCTTCATTTTAAATAAGAACTACTGAAGGTCAGAGTTTTGCTCCTGCAGGGCACCCAGAATCAATCAAAACGAGAAGTACTGAGGTCCATAGCTGTGCCCCTGTCGGACCTTGTAATTCATTCAAAATTAGAGTTCCTGATGGCCACAGCTAAGCTGTAGCTGGGTCCTTAACTTCATTCACAATAAGAGCTACAGAGGGCCACAGTTGACTCCTGCAGGGCCCAGCTTCATTTTGAAGAGATAGCAGTAGCATTTTAAATGGGACCAGGGTTGACCATAACTTTTATACTGACATTTGTTAATACCATTGTGCTTGTTTCTTTCAGATGGTGCCCTGTCTCCAGCCCCAATCCTGGTTCTCCTCCTTGTCAGTGTGGGGTCCTAATTAACCAAGGTGCCTTATCCCACTGGCTCCCCCCTGGGCAGGGGCCTCCGTTTCCAGCCACCCCATATGATATACCAAACCAGTAATTCATTAAAACTGAGAACGACTGAGGGCCACACCTGAGCCATACAGAGCCCCCAGTTCTATTCAAAATGAGAGCTACTGGGAGAGAATTTCAGGACTGCCTGCAGCGAAGTCTCTGCAGGTCCATCCTTTCAGCAAGCGCAGTGGACTTGGGTGGTAACAAGTCTGTTTGCCAGCTTGTCACCAGTGGAACTGTCCACCCATTTTGGCCCTGCCCATTACCCTTTGCATATGTGCTTGCAACACTCTTGGGGAAGGGACGACAGGCAACAACACTGCCAGGGGCATCTTCACTATGCCACCATCAGGTGTTGCTCAGTGAGCGGTGCTCCCCTGAGACAAAGGCATTCAGATGGACACTCAGCACCCTCACTGCCAGCCTCTACTCTAGATATCCCTGTCTTGGGCACAAACCTAAACTGACAGTGTGCCACAGCAGTCCCCTATCGCTATGCACCACAGAACGTGCTTGTAACTTTTTTTCTTTTCATCATTCCACAGGACCAGTTCATGAAAAATTACACTAACCTGCAAAACCTTTCACGAGTCTACCATCACAGCCAACTGAACGTTTTGTACTACGGCAAATGCAAGCATTAATTATGCCCAAGGTATTCAAACAGGCAGTTTAATTTCAATAATTAAGTACCTGCTCCAATATAATAAAAATTCCATTATGCCTCTCCACCCCTGAAACAGCAACCACTGTTTCCAACGCTTAGTACTAAATACACAGAAATGTGACGACAGAGAAAGGTGCCACGGCCCATCTAGTCTGCCCAGCACCCTACCTCCCCCCTTCTGTTATGCTTCCACCCACTTTTCCCAACCCCTTAACTCTATCCCAAGCCCTCTTGAACCCCTCCGCCATTTCAATTGCCACTACCTCCTCCGGCAGCTTGTTCCAGGCCTCCACCACCCTCTCCATGAAAAATTGCCCCCTTACATTACCTCTGCATTGCCCACCTTCCAGTTTGAGGCTATGTCCCCTCGTGTTCACTCCCTTCTTCAATTTGAACAAGCTGTTACCATCTACCCTATTTATTCCCTTCAGATACTTAAAGGTCTCAATCATATCCCCCCCTCTCCCTCCTAGTCTCCAGAGGGTACAAATTCAGCCCTCTCAATCTTCTCTCATAGGGTACATTCTGCATCCCTCGTACCATTTTGGTTGCCCTTCTCTGCACCCTCTCCATCAGCTCAACATCTCTTTGTAGGTGAGGCCTCCAGAACTGCACCCCATACTCCAGATGCGGCCTAACCATGGTTCTGTATAATGGCCTTAGCACCTCCCTCTTCCTGCTATTAAAACCCCTGGCAATACAGGCCAACATTCCATTTGCCTTTCCCACCACCCTGCTACACTGGCTGCCCACCTTGAGGTCACACAATACCATAATCCCCAGGTCCCTTTCTGTTTTCCTCTCCTTAATCACCAACCCAAGGGAGTAAGTTTCCCTCCTATTCTTCCTCCCCAGGTGCATCAGCGAGCACTTTTGTGTATTAAACTTCAATTTCCAGGTGTCAGACCACCTCTCCAGCCTCTCCAGGTTCCCACCTCATGGCTTGCACCCCACTAGGTGAATCCACCCTATTACAGACCTTTGTATCATCTGCAAACAGGCACACCCATCCCTCCAGACCCACCGCTAGGTCACTAACATAGATGTTAAAGAGTATTGGTCCTAGCATTGAACCCTGTGGCACCCCACGTGGAAGAAAGCCAATCAGAACTCAAAGGGAGTTCCCGTTCACATCTTTATAGCCCTGAATTAGCAAATGCATAGGCATTTAAACTGTTAGTTTGGGAGACCACTCATTATGGGGCAGTATTGGACATGGTGCCCACAAACAGGGACAGTGTTGCAGACGCCAAGGCGGAAGGCCACGTGGGAATCAGCGATCATCGTACAGTGTGGGTGAACATAAGGACAGCAGTAGAAATGAACCACACATGGACGAGGGGTCCTGGACTTCAGGAGGGCACATTTAAAAAGAAAAAAATGAGCGACTGCCTCAGAGACAACCTGGGGGTGGGGGGGAATAGCTTGGGTGGAGTGGAGGACCAGTGGGCCAAATTAAGGGATAGAACAGTGAAGGCAATAAACCTCTGGGCAAATTAAATGAGCTAAAACAGGAGGACGTAAGAGACCACTATGATTTCCCAAAGGAAGGGGCTGCAAAGGCTGGGCTGAAAGGGTAGCACTCTGGAGGTAGAAAGAGATGCAAGTGGAAGAGGACAAGGAAGTGTACCAAGAGAAGCAGAGCCAAGCAGGAAAAGCAGTGAGGAGTGCAAACTGTGGAAAGGATAGCCAAAGAGGTAACCAAGGGGGACAAGACCTTTTTTGGACACATTAGTGAAAAGAAAAAAACAAGAATCTGAATGAATTGTATGCCATGTTGAATACTTGATAACTTATTTATTTTTAAAATTCATTTTTAATATGCAACTATGTGCACAGTAAGTAAATCTCTGTATTAATGTTTGCACACAATTGTAAAAGATTTGTTCTCTCAAGTTGCCTAGCCAATTAACGAATGATTGATTGATTGAGGAGGAGATTGTGAGGCTAAGAAGGGACTGATTGATTGAAGAGGAGAGATTATGAGGCTAAGAAGGGAAGTGGGACTGTGCAGAAGAAGACAAGGAAAAAAGCAGAACAGATACTTCTGTTCAGTCTTCACAGTAGAAGAGGAGGGGGAAGTTCTTTAAATTTGATGGACTGCATCTGACTAAGGAGGGAGTCAGTGCATTGGGGCAGAAGTTTGACGTCTTTACAGAATATATAAACTAGCAAATGGAGAAAGGGGTGCAGCACCCCATACGTCGAATGGGAAGAACACCCCTCCCCCCTCAGCTAGTGGTCAAACAGGAGCTCAGCATGTCTGCAGTTCATTTGCATCACCAGGTAAGGAAAAAGGTCCCGCTCCCCATACGATGCACAGGGGAAACGCCAGACCTCACCCAACAACTAACACACCAAAATCTGACCAATGGAAAATCATGTACACAGATGTTCACAGTCTGGGAAACAAGATCCCAGACCTGCAGGAAATAATGACAGAGGCTAAACTGGACATATTAGCAATTAGCGAAACATGGTTTACCAGTAACCACACTTGGGAGACTTCAGTACCTGGCTATGTACTGTTCAGAAGAGACCGAGGTGCAAAAATGGAGGGTGGAGTGGCCCTGTATGTCAATGAAAATATCAAAGCTACAGAAATTCAGAATACACATAAGGAGCCAGAAGAACCGTGGGTCACCCTGGAAACAGGAAATGGGACAGCCATAAGAACTGGGGTTGTCTACAGGCCCCCAGACCAGGGGGAAGACACAGACACATTACTGTTAGAAGATATGCAAAACATAACAGCTAAAGGGGAGGTTCTGATAATGGGAGACTTCAACATGCCGGATACAGATTGGTCAATACCAGCAGGAACATCTGCCAGAACTAGACACATGGTGGATTCTCTGCAGGGGGAAGGCCTCAAACAACTGGTACAACAACCCACAAGAGATAGGGCTATCCTAGATCTAGTACTGACTAACAGGGAAAGATCACAGATCTCCAGGTAGTAGGTCACCTGGGGGCCAGTGACCATCACATGGTATGGTTCAATTTGGCCACTACAACTAAATCATCCCATTCCAAGGCAAAAATATGGGACTTCAGAGGAGCTGACTTTGATAAGATGGCCAACAGAGTTAAGCTAGCCCTGGCAAAAAGAAATACAGGTGAGGGGGTACAGGCAAAGTGGGCAAGCATTAAGGATGCAATACTTGAAGCAACATCCCACTGTGTTAGACAGAAAAGGAAGTGCAAAAGAAGAATGAAACCACTTTGGTTCTCAAAAACAGTAGCAGAAAAGGTCAGAGCCAAAAGGCTGGCCTTCAGGAAATATAAGGAAACACAGCGAGATGAAGCTAGGGAGGCATACCAAACTTCCCTAAGGGAAGCAGGAAAGGCAGTAAGGCAGGCAAAGGCCCAAACTGAGGAAACACTAGCACAGACAGTAAAAGAAGGGGATAAGACTTTCTATAGATACATTAGTGAAAGAAGAAAGACCAGAGGGGGTATTGCTAAGATCAAAGGAGATAAGGGGGCATGTGAGGAGGAGGACCATGTAAAAGCATCTATCCTAAATAGATACTTCTGCTCAGTATTTACTAAAAAGAAGTTAGGGCAGGGCCCACAGCTCAGCACCATGGACACGGGGGGGGGTGGAGGGAGGTTAGCACTAGTCCCTTCACAAAAGAAAGGGTCCTACAAGAGCTCGATAAGCTCAGGGTGGACAAGGCAAAGGGACCGGATGGTATACATCCCAGGGTACTAAAGGAGCTAAGGGTGGAACTAGCAGAGCCATTATCAGAACTACTTAGTGAGTCTCTGAGCACAGGAGAGGTCCCAGAAGACTGGAGAAGGGCTCATGTGATCCCGCTCCACAAGAGTGGTAGCAGGGAGGACGCAGGGAACCACAGACCAGTCAGTCTTACCTCAGTAGTGGGCAAGATTATGGAGGCACTCCTTAAGGAAAGGATAGTGCAACACCTGGAATCCATAGGAGCACAGGATCCAAGACAGCATGGGTTTACAAAATGAAGGTCCTGTCAAATTAATCTCATAGATTTCTTTGACTGGGTAACCAGAGTGGTGGACCAAGGGGGAGCAGTTGATGTCGCCTACCTTGACTTCAGCAAAGCTTTCGACACTGTTCCACATAGAAAATTGATTAATAAGCTGGGTAGGCTCGGGGTGGGTCAGAAGTTGGTCAACTGGGTGGCAAACTGGTTGGCAGGCAGAAAACAGAGAGTGGTGATAAATGGTATACAGTCAGAAGAGATGCAGTCACAAGTGGGGTACCTCAGGGATCAGTTCTGGGGCCAGTCCTCTTCAATATCTTCATCAGTGACATTGCAGATGGACTGGAGGGTAAGGTTTGTCTGCTTGCAGATGACACCAAGATCTGCAACAGAGTAGATGATCCAGATAGGGTGGGCAGAATGAGAAGAGATCTGGATAAAGTAGCAAAATGGTCGGAAGAGTGGCAACTGGGATTTAATGCAAAGAAGTGCAAGATCATAAATAAGGAAATGGCTGACATACAAAATGATTACTTTGTTCAGTTTATAATAATAATGACCCAAATCCTTATAGATGTAGTAGGCCACCTATACCTGGTGAAATAACTATTAACCCTGAAAGTATCCATAGAAGAGCCATGCATAACTTAAACTGTCTTCTAAGGCACATAGCTAGTAGAGAGGAGAAGGAGCTTATTCCCCTTTACTGCGCCTTGGTTAGACCGTACCAGGAATACTGCGCCCAAGTTTGGTCACCGCAGAATAGGGAGGACATTAACTCATTAGAGGGGGTGCAAAGAAGACTAAACAAAAACTAATTAAGGGATTAAATAACAAGACCTACAACGAGAGCTTGGTCAGCTTAAATCTATATTCCTTATTACTACAGAAGATTAAGGGGTGACCTATGTTTACTTTTTAAACTAATGGAGGAGGATAATCTCCTAGCTGAAATAGGTTTTAAGCACAATTTGGGTCGGATTAGTACAAGAAAGCATAATAGACAGCTTCTTCTCCAGACCTGGAATCATAATCTGCGTAAACACTGGTACAGTTACAGGGTAGCTGGAGCTTGGAATGATCTTCCACCAGACATAGTGGATAGTTCAACCACGAACGAATTCAAGAATGGGTTGGATCAGCACTTTGGGGACAGGAGATTTCAATTTTAAATTCTGGACCAGCAAGCTTTAAAGGACATCTGTCTTCAGGCTTGACTACACCTATGAAACCTATGAAATCATGCACATAGGGAAGAGAAACTCTGAAGCCACCTATAGACTGGGAGGGGAGTTGCTGGCAGTCACAAGGGAAGAAAGAGACTTGGGCAACATCATCTTCGATGACCTGAAATCATCCAAGCAGACCACTAAAGCAGTAGGTAAGTCTAGGGGGATGTTAGGGTGTATTAGCGGCGGTATCACAAGGGGAGGTAATAATCCCTCTTTACAAGACACTGGTTAGGCCCCATCTGGAGTACTGCGTGCAGTACTGGAGGCCACACCTTCACAAGGACATTAACCAAATTGAGGCAGTCCAGAGAAGGGCAACCAAAATGGTGCAGGGACTGCATCAAAAAACATAGGAGTACAGATTAATGGAGCTCAATATGTATACCCTAGAGCAAAGGAAGGAGAGAGGTGATATGATCGAAACATTCAAAAACCTTAAGGGCATTAACAAGGTGAAAGAGTCTAACATGTTTCAATATAAGAAAAATAGCAGGACAAGAGGACACAGCATGAGATTAGAGGGAGGCCAATTAAGGGGTAATGTGAGGAAGTTCTTTTTCACAGAAAGGGTGGTGGATGCATGGAACGGCCTACCTCAGGAAGTAATGGATATGAATACAGTGCAGGGCTTCAAACAGGCATGGGATAGGCATAAGGGAGCAATACAGATGAGTATGAATAGATAGGCCATTGACGGGGGTGGGGAGGTCATGTCAGACGAGCCTGATTGTTTTCTTTGAGTGGGTGACCAGGGAACTAAAGCGAGGGCAGGGGGGCAGGGTGGACATGGCCTACTTGGAATTCATCAAGGCCTTTAACACCATACCACATAAGGGGCTCCTAAATACACTGGGCAGTTTGAGGGTGGGTCATAAGGTGGTAAACTGGGTACGAAGTTGGTTAATGAATAGGCAACAGAGGGCAGTGGTAAATGGCACACACTCGGGGGGGGGGAAGGTGACAAGCAGGATACATCAGGGCTCAGTACTGCAACCAATCTTTAGAAATGACATTGCAGAAGAGTTGGAAGGGAAGGTATGCATCTTTGTAGAAGACACCAAAATCTGCAATAGGGTGGACACCCCTGAGAGGGTGAAGCGAAACAGTAGAGACCTGAGAAAACTGAAGGAGTAGTCTAAGGTATGGCATTTGGGTTTCAGTGTGATAAAGTGAAAATCATGCATCTAGGGCACAGAAACCCATAAGCAGAGCATACAGTGGGGGAGGGGCGGTATTGACAGTTACAAAATAGGAAAAGGACCTTGAGGCAGTGTGGCAAGGCAGTAGGTAGGGCCAGCAAGATGCTGGGGTGCACAGGGAGGGGCATCATCTAAAGAAAACGGGAGATGGTGTTACCTCTGTATGGATCAGCAGTGAGGCTCCACCTGGAGTACTGTGTCCAGTTCTAGAGGCCACATCTCAGGAAGGATATAATCTCAGAAAAGACACAGATAGGGAGGGGTATCACCAGCAGAAAGAGGGAGATGGTATTACCACTGTATATATCACTGGTTAGGCCCCGCCTGGAGTACTGTGACCAGTTCTAGAGACAACATCTCAGGAATGACACAGACATAATGGAGGCTGTCCAGAGGAGGGCAACTCAAATGGTGCAGGGGCTACATTATGAGGAGAGACTGAGATGGGGGGGGGACATGATAGAGACCTATAAATACCTCATGGGGTGAATAAGGTACAGGGTGGGGGAGTATTTTTCAGAGGAGAAGATGCATGAGAACAAGGGTGAATTAAATGAAGCTTGAAGGGGGGAAATTTAGAAGGGATGCAAGTACTTCTTCACCGAAAGAGTAGTGGATGCCTGGTGTAGTCTTCCAGTGGAGATAGTGGAGGCAAAAACAAACAGTGATGGGCATCAAGCATACACAGGATAGACACAAGGGAATCTTGGTAGGGAAGCAGAGGAAGGAGGTAGCTGAAGATCAGGTAGGCTGCACCTCGAGTACTGTGTGTAGTTTTGGAGGCAGCTCTTAAAAAGGACATTGCACTCCTGGAAAGGGTCCAGAGGAGGGCAACCAAAATGATCTGGGGCTTGGGGGAAGGACCTATGGGGAGAGGCTCATGGAGCTAAATATGTACACTTTGGAAGAGAGAAGGGACGGGGGGACATGATAGAGATCTTCAAGTACATGAAGGGGGTAAATAGGGGGCTTGGTCAGGGGTGCTCTGAAGGAAGGGGGGCAACCAGAGGGCATGGGTGGAAGCTGGAGGGAGGGGAGACTCAGGGGGGAAAGAAGGAGGTGCTACTTCACTGAAAGGGTGGTAGAACCATGGAATGCCCTGCCTGGGGGACTAGTGGAGACAGAGACTGTGGAGGGGTTCAAGAGGGGTTGGGACAGGTACAGGGGAAGGGTTGTGCAGGCGAAGTCCAATGCAAGGGAAATACCCTAGACTGGAAATGGAGAATTCCAAGAGGGTGGGGGGGACAGCAAGGTCAGCTCCCAGGGTGGGGGCTGACCAAACGAGCAGACACGAAAGACTGTTAGGCCTACTCTGCTGGCATTTTAGTTAGTATGTCTACGGTGTCAGTATAAGCAGGGAAAAGTGAGCAGACTAGGTGGGCCAAGTGGTTCTTATCTGCTGACAAATTCTGTGTTTCCATGCCAGAAAACAGATGCTGTCAGAGGTAACTGTACCACACGCAGGAATGAAGAGCAGCAACTCCAGCCCAATGTTCCACACCAGGCAGCATGGACTGGGTATTTGGTGATGGAGGTAACTGTACTAGCCTCCCCCTTTTTAGGACTGGTAGTGCGACATCCTGTATGTTTTCTTCATTTGCCTTGCAAGGTTGTATGCTATCATTTTACTGCGTGCTATGGTTTTGTCACTTGATCTCAGTCCTTAAATTTCTGTCGTATTAGTCTGATTAAGTTATGGTTTATGTAACCTTTTAGTATCGGAGTAATGCTTCCTTGTCTTCATTAATGTCTTTGTATCCAATAATCTAATGATTATATTGTATTTTTGTGGTTTGAAACTAATAAAATATTAATATAAAAGTAACTGTACTAGCCTGGGACAATGTGCACTTTGTCCCAGACTAGAAAACTGATTTTGAAATCGAACCTTGAGATAGATGGCCACAACTGAATGCTACACAGCTCCCACCTTATTTAAAATGAGAGCTACTGAGGGCCACAGACTCCTCCTGCAGGGCCCAAAGCGTCACTGAAAGGGAGAGACACTAAATGCCGCAGCCAAATCCTGCTGGAAACCCAAGTTTTATTGGAAATGGAAGCTAACGAGGGCAACAGTTAAACAACTCTAGGACCCCAGCTTCATTCAAAATGAAAGCTATTGATCTTCCAGACAGCTATGGACACTGCTGGAGGAACTATGGTTGTTGACTGGCAAATTTAGGCCACGTTCTATGGCACTGTCCTCTCCTTATGCCCTTTTGGTGAGTCCTTCAAATAGGATTAACTAGCGGTCTGGGGAAACCTATTGAACTAACCGCGGAAGTGGTTTTGATGTCTGTCTGTCCAGATCACTCCCCCTCTTGGACTAAAACCCTACTAATAATGCATGTGATGACCGCAAAGAAAACACTCACCAGGAAATGGATGGCACAGGTAGTGCCATCCATACGAGACTGGAGAGCCAGCATGATGAGAATTTACCAAATGGAGAGTCTTACAGCTGCTTTACAGGATCCTGCCCCGGCATTTCAGACGAAGTGGCAGAGATGGATACTTCACCAGTCGGGGTAGACCCAGAGTTTTCTCCCTGAGCAGTACTGGGGTATTGAGGGGTGAAGGGACTTTTCTTTTCTATATATCTAAGAACAATATATATTATATACTTCTATTTGGTGCCAGTGGTGTTCTCAGGGGAGAAATAAAATGATATAATTATCTCTTGGACATAGATCTTGATAAAGAAATGGGGGGAAAATACAATACTTAATAGTACAATATTAACTATCCTTACAAAAATAATCAATCACTTTTACCATATGAGCTGCTGTACTGAGACATAATACTGCTGTCAACTTGTGTGTTATAAAATTTCTCAATAAACATAAATATAAAAAAAATAAATGAAAAGCTATTAAGGGCCACATCTGAACCTTGCTGGACCCCCAGCATAGCTAGGTGTGGTGATCTTATCAACTGAGTGCTGACCACAAAGATTGCCTGTCCCAGCTGCACACCCAGCATTGCCTCAAGCAGGTGGACTGGTGAAACAACATTGTGGTTCAAATAGGGTTGGGTGGATGGAAGCACCCGATAAGGAGTGGAAGGAGACAATCTACAAGTCTGATGCCAGTCGGGCTCTATTCATGTCACAGGGAAAGGTAGACACGGTCACAAGGGAAGAGGGGAACCAAACCACACAAGAACAACATGATACTCTCTACTAACTCTAAAAGGTGCACTTTGGTAAAGCCACTACTTATGCCGGCACAGTGGCTGAGGATTAAGGTGTTGGATGCCTGACGCCACGCCGGGCGACCTGGTTTGAGGAACGAGCCCACGTTGTCGGAGTTCGGCAATGGGGGGGAGGGCAGAGCTGGATGGAGCTGCTGACAGGCACGATCTCCTCTCCGGGGAGGTGGGATGGCTCCTCTCGGCTGATGGCTGCCACCTGGTGGAGGCTGGGGACAGCACAGGACAAGAGAGAAGCCAAGCAGTAGACCAATGGGGTAGGAGGATAGGGGCTGTTACTGGGGCCGTGGGACTGATGCGTGCCCTCACATGCATGCACACCCACTCCCGGGGCCCTTGGGAGAAAATGGTGGGGAAAACATCGCCGGCAGCAGGATGGCGACAGACTCTCTGCAGGCACCGCTCCAGGGTTGGGTGTAAGGTAAGTCCCAGTAATTCCAGGGGATGTGCTGGGGGGGTTCTGTCTGATGGAGGCTAGCCAAGGCGGAAGGACAGAAAATGTTACATGATAAAAAAAAAAAAGGCACTACTTATAATACTCTATGATAAGCTTCCTCAAAGAGGTCTAACGAACAAATTCAAGCATCTACAACTTTATCAAGAAATGAGACAATTTCGCAGTGCCCAATGAATACCAGGGATTATCCTGAAAGGTGAGGTGGCATAAGCCTCTCTAAAAGTCCACAGGATCAAAGGAAGTCCAAACTTTTCTTGCTGTCTTCGTGCGCACGGCTGAAGAATGGTGAAGCATGGGGAAAAGGGGAAAAACAGGACTCCTGCTTGGTGCCAAACTACACCTGTGAAAACCTAGGAGAGGTTTAGTTTTATTGTTCTAGGAATTACTACCTTTGAGCCAGAGGCTCTTTTACAAAGGTTCCACGTCAATTAGGTACAGTACAAAAGGTTACATAGATAACACAACAATTTGTGTTGTGTCAAGAGCAAGAAAACATATACAAATACATATCAAATCACTTGTGCGAAAGGACATGAGATATCAATAATCACATTATTATTACAAGAAAGAGGTCATGCCAGATTAGGAGAAACAAATAGGGAAAAGTCCAGAACAGAGAGGGTAAGTGAAAGGTGTGGGAGCAGACAATAGCAGGAGAAAAGGTTTCCCAAACATGTCTTTGTCAAATAACGGAACAGGGTGGGTAGTGAGAAAATAGGAGGTTTAATCAGGGCAGTCACAGGAGCTGGAGGTGGCATGGTGAGAGAAAAGCCTTGATTTGAAAATACCTAGAGAGGCGGAGGCAGTAATATGAGTGCTGAGGGCATTTAGCCAGCTGGGGGCATGATAGGCAAATGATCTTTGTCCCTGAGAAGTCCGGCATTGGGGGACTTGGAGAGGCTGGTGTTCTGATCTTCTGGTAAAATGGGTGCTAGCGCTCGGGCATAACAGGTACAGATACAGGGTGGAGTGAGGCCCAGAGTGGATTTTTTTGCCATCAGGCAGGCAAGGTACTTTATCCGGTTTGAGAGTTGCAACCAACCTGGGTCAGCATAGAGTTCACATGTGTGGAGTGCGTCGATGTGTGCACCAGTGAGCAGCCGACAGGCCTTATTTAGGGATGTTGTAATGCGACTAAGTGCTGTAGTAGTGGCAGATCCGTATATAACTAAGCCATAGTCAACGACGGAGATGATAGAAGATTGGATGGCAATCCTCAGTGCAGATTGGGTAAGAAGCTGTCGGTTCCGATACAGAATCCCAATTCGCTGATTAATAGTTTTTGCTGTACTATCAATGTGAGTTGCAAAGGTTAGGCCTTGGTCAAAGTTGATTCCAAGATATTTGAAAATTGGCACTTGTTCAAGGGTATTTCCCAGGTGTGTATTAATGGTGAGTGGGACTTGCCGTTTCTTGTTTTGCGGGTTAGAGAAGAGCATGGATTTAGTTTTTTTGTGGTTTAGAACCTGCTTATGTTCAAGGAACCACATCTCAATTTTGGAAAAAGCATGCTGAAGGTTGAGGCGTAAGAGGTTCAGATCTTTATGAGTGGCAAGAATCACGGCATCATCGGCATAGAGGATTAATTGTTCAGGGCAGGATTTGGGGAGGGAGTTTAGGAAAAGGCTGAAAAGGAGGGGGCCCAGGATGGATCACTGGGGAACTCCTGAGCGAACCGGTTTTGAGTCTGAGAGAACTCCAGCTACTTTTACAGATTGAGAGCACTGAGCAAGGTAATTTTTTACCCAGTCACCAGGACCCTGCAAGAGCCCTAGGGATAGAAGTTTGATAAGTAGGCCATGGTGAACTGTATCAAATGCCTTGGTTAAGTCAATGTAGACTGCTCCAGTTAGGTTTCCTTTGTCCATGGCATTGTGGATTGCTCCTGAGAATTGAAGTAGGGCAGGCGATGTGCTGTGCCCTTTCCTAAATCCATGCTGCTGAGTGCATAGGATGTTGTGCTTTTCCAGGTAGTCTGAAAGTTGGTCCGCCACCAAGCGCTCAAGGGCCTTAGAGAGAGGTAGTATTGATATCGGCGATAGTTACCAGGCAGTGACTTATCACCACTTTTGTGCACCGGAGTGACAACTGCAGCCTTCCATTTCCTAGGGAATTGGCTGTAGCAGAGGGAGAGATTGAAAATTTTTGTGAGGGGGAGCAGTACTTCCTCCAGAGTGAGGGACAGAAGTTTAAGGTCAATAGTGTCGCTGCTTGCTCGGGACTTAAAAATGGCCTTCTTTGCATATTTATAGACTTCATGTGCCTTTACTAGTTTGAAATGGAAGGGTGGTTTGGTTGGAGAGGCAGTAGTAGAAGTAGAAATTGGAGGGTCAGCATCAGTAAAGAAATCAGATGAGAGGACACCACTAAGGTCCGTGAAGGTATCATTTAGGGTGTTTGCAATGATCTCTGGTCTAATGTAGTGGTTCCATCACATTCATTATTGTAGGAGAGGATTTGGACTGCTGACCCATGATATTCTTTATGTTGTCCCAGAAGGATTTCCCTTCGCCCCAGGAGTTGGAGAGGGCATTCTTGAAGTAGGAGCTCTTCATCAAGCGGATCTGTTTAGTACAGTGGTTGCGAGCCTGTTTATACTTTTGAATGTCCGACAGAGTGCCAGTAGCTCTTGCAGTGGCCCAGAGGTGATCCCTACTTTTGAGTTGTGCCGATAGCTTTGCCGTGAGCCAGGGATTTGTGAGTGCTTTGATTTTGGTGCTTTACTGGTGCATAGGTGTCACAGGCAGTGTTGAAAGTAGTAATAAAGTAATCAAGGGCTAGGTCAACATCTTGAGTTTTGTAAATCAAGGACCAGTCTATCTGCCTAAGACAGGTCTTGAGATGAGTAAGGTTGCCATAAGGTAGGACTCTGCTATAGATGGTTTTTGGAGGCGGCTTACGAAACTTATTTGTCCAGGTACATATTATTGGAGAGTGATCACTGAACGAGTCAGGGAGAACACTTACATTGAAGTTGGAAAGGGAATCTGAGAGATTTTTAAACAGACCCTGGTTCCTCAGCCAACCCACTCTCCAGGGTTGCCAGAATACTTATGACACAAAAGGACTAAACTTTGCTGAGCTCTTCCTAGGCACAAACCATCGACCAGGGCTGCCAAGGATGAAGAACACAACTACTTGGTGTAGAATCCATTTGAAAGGATTGCCAAGGATGAAGATCTGCTGCAGTTTCCCCAGCACAAGCCCTTGACCAGGGCTGCCAAGGATGAAGAACATGAACTGGCTGAAATTCTCCAGCACAAACCCTCGACTAGGGCTGCCAAGGATGAAGAACAAAGACTAGACGTAGAATCCACTTGCAAGGATTGCCAAGGATGAAGATGCGTGGAAGCTTCTTTGGGGAATGATCCACTTGAAGGACCATCAAAATTGAGCTGGATCCCAGAAGACCACCCAGTGCATGCAGGACGGAACAAGCAAGAAGAATAGGATGAGGAGTGAAGATCAGGATTCTGTATTGTCCAAAACCAGAAAACAATAAACTGACGGACACGAATACACTTTGGCCATGACGGACTAGACTTTCGGTGAACGACTGTAAGTGACAGTCAAGGCTTCTTCCAGGGCATTTCACTTCCAAGCTGAATGAACCACAAGGAGATCCAGGAACTGGAAGCCGCGACTCATACCAGGGGATGTCGATTTCGACCAACGGCAGACGATAGGAAAGGAAGATGCTGGATTGTTTTTTGTTGGCTGAAGACTGCTTCGGTGAAGAATCAGCTGTTAACCACCCCACCAGGGGTGCTGTGGCAGAAGACTGAGTCCATACACTTTGCACTAAACACTGGTACTTAGACTTTGCTCTACACCATGGAATTCAATGGTTGCAGGGCAATTGTTCATTTCAGGGGTAATTTGCCTGGAACAGGGGCAAACTGCTGAAATCCGGGGCAATTGTTCATAGCAGGGGCAATTTGCTGGAGCAGGGACAAACTGCTGAAACCCAGGGCAACTTTCCTGGAGCAGGGGCAAACTGCAGAAACCAGGGGTAATTGTTCGTTGCAGGGGCAATTTGCCTGGAGCAGGGGCACATTGCTAAAATCCGGGGCAATGGTTTGTAGCAGGGGCAATTTGCCTGGACCAGGGGCAAACTGCTGAAACTTGGGGCAATTGTTCATAGCAAGGGCAAATAATCAAAGTCCAGGGCAACTGTTCGCAGCAGGGGCAAATAACCACAATCCCAGTACAATACAGTCTTGGTACTTTTGCAAAAAAACACAACATTTCAAATGCTTGAGTAATATACAGTTCATATATACAGTTCATCAGTTGACAGTCATTCAATAGCAGTTGTGTGCTAAGCGCCTCTTGGTTGGACCCTTCACACTTCTGGGTCCTCCTTCACTCGGGCCTGGCTACCCCTTGGAACCCTCAGGGTAACTGCCCTCTTTTCTCTGGGCCTACCTTGTCCTCTTTCTCATCAGGCACCCCTTTGACACTGGGGCCTAACATTGCCCCTTTAGCTGTGGGCCTTCTTTTCTGGGCCCCCTTAATTACTTGGGCCTAACATTGCCCCTTTAGCTGTGGGCCTTTCTGCTGAGCCCCTTTAACTGCTAGAGCCTGTGGTACCCCTTTAAAACCTTTGGCCTAGCCAAGGCCTTAAAGCCAGTCATTCCAAACTTGCCCTACCTTGATTCCACCCCCTCATAAATATTTAAATTAATTCCGCTCAGGGCCTCTACGGCTGGCCCCTCCTCGTGGGTGTCACTGCCCAAAGTATTTAAATTTTACAGGCTGGTCCTCCCGGTAGGCATCGCTGACCCCACAATATTAATATTTTGCAGGTCCTCCCTCCGGGGTCCTTGATAACCCAACAGCACTAATTAAAATAAAAACTTTTTTTTCTCTTTTAAAGATTTAGGTGGTCAGCACTCTTCTTACATGCTGCCACTGACTCACCACCCTGGGGCCCAGGTGAAGTAGATGCGGGGTGGAGGGAGGCTCTCGTTGGCAGAGGGAGGGACAGCACAGGCAATGCGGCGGGCGACAGGGGGCCTAAGGTTGGCCGACAGCTTTCCCAGCGATGCGATGCGGCTCTCTTCTCGCCACCGACGTGGGACCTAAAATTTCTTTTACTTTTAAAACAAAAGGGCAAACGGAGCCTATGCCACTGCAGGGGATCGTCTTCCTTTTCTTTTCTTTGCCTCCCAACCACCGGACTCGGTTGCACCACAGAGGACACCAAATGGGAGCTGCAATCTTCTCTGGCTGGAGGATGGCACTGGGCAGAGTCAATGGGACCGGCTTCACACTGCCCAGGTAAGCCCAGGATCCTCGTCACACTCTCTCGGTCCACACTTCTCCACAGCCAGCCTGAATTACCTGGAAAACGGCCGTTTCACTTCTCAAAAGCACTCGGGGTTCTAATTCTCGAACCCTGAGCCCGTGCCCCAACCAACAGCCCGAACTTTGATAATGGGCACCACACGCTGGACAAGGACAGCAGTCCCAGCGTGTGGGTACCCACTCTCGTGCTGCCTGCTCAGGAAAGGGGTTGGAATGCAGCAGAGCAGGCAGCAGAAAGAAAAACGTTTTCTTTTTGTTGTGCTCTGCCTGGCTATAGTGGGGGGGGGCCACTACAAAGAGGCCCCTCTAACTATCCTCTGAGCCCACAACACAACAGAGAACCCCATGGCACACTAATGATAAAAATAAGCCCCCACTTCTGTAGTACCCCCATACTTTGGGGTATTACAGATATAATAAAAGAAACACAAAAGGCAAGGCAAATTTTATTTATACCAAGCCCAATCCCGGAGGCTCTGGGCACCTTACATTAAAACAAGAACAGGGGGATGAGTGAGCAGATAAGACAGAAAAATATAACACAATAAAATAAGTATGAAATATCATAAAATATGAACAGCAGCAATTATAAAACTAATACTGCTGATACCACTTTACTCAGGAAGGCTAGGGCCAAAATATAGGCCTTGAGACCCCTTTTGAACACCTTGACCAATGGGGCCTCCCAAACAGATGATGGAAGAGCATTCCACAGGACTGGACCAGCACCAGAAGTTCTCAACCTAGTCCTGGGAACCTCAAGGAGGCTCCTGGTCAAGGAGCTGAGGGAACGGACCAAGGTGCAGGGTGTCAGAAGCTCAGCCAGGTACCCAGGGCCTAAACTGTGTAGGGCCTTGTAGGCGAGAAGATTCACCTTGAAGATAACCCTCCACCTGACAGGCAGTCAGTGCAAAGAACGCAGCACCGGGGTTACATGACTAGACCTCAAGAGGCCAGTCAGCAACCTGGCAGCAGCGTTCTGCACCAGCTGCAGCCGGCAAAGGGTACCTCCAGAGACCCCAAAGTGCAGAGTGTATGTAGAAACACAGACAATGACAGCAGAAAATGACTAACAGTTCATCCAGACTGCCCAAGGTTCCTATTTAGCCCTGGAACCTACTGTCCCTCCAGGGCCCTAGGTTAATATGAATCTGTGTAACTGCTGGCCCCACTGTTCAAATGCAAACACAAACCACTTAGGCAAACCTAGGCTATTAGTATACACATCCCACTTCCTGACCCTCAATTACATTTTTTCATTTGAGGTCCCCTGCCCCTCACCACTCCCAACACATGATTTTTGGGGGCCAAAGGAAGTCAAATGCTTGGCTAGCTTAATCATTCCTTTCCTAACCCACAGCAAGTCCACCTGTCCCACTGACAGACTAAGTAACCACTCCTGGAAGGGAGGGAGAAAAGGACAGGGCAGTCTGATGATGCCAAGCAAACTGACCATCAGTCTCCATACATCCCCGGGTCGCACCTGGAAACGAGCCCTGGCTCAGTGTGCCTTTCCCGGTCACAAAAGTTTAAATAAAATAAATACATGGGCATTCCAGCTATGTGTGCACATCCTTTTTCATTTTCGCCAGATTTCCCTGCCTCTTCCTCCTCCTCTGCAACTTTTAGCTTTTTTACTGTGCCCGGCAAACTGGACCCATCTTGAGGACTCTTTATCTCATTGACTCCTACTATGTCTCTCCATCCCCATCATCACCTTTGGTTAACCAGCTTCTATTCATACAATTCACCTATCAGCACTTTTCCTCCTAGAGTCACTCCCCTATTTTCTTTCCTTACATATATGTCCCTCATTTCTCCTTACGCTTCCACTATCTTTGTTTTTTTCCTTTTTACAGATAATTCCTGAAGATGACCTATGGTTGAAATGTCGATCCCAACTCGATTTTCTATTTTGTTTTGAAATGTCTATTTATTCTCCCCCCCCCGCCGCGCCACAGCCCCGCTCCATTGGGAGACACACACATGTGACAGTCCTGCTTCAACAACCTACCTGACCTCCTGTGGGTCCCCATGGAGCTGTGGCTATACCCCCCAGGGGGACACGAGGGGGCACGACACCCTGAGACACTTCACTGTTTCGTCAGACCCACAGAGGATCAGGCAGGTGTAAGCTATATGGGTCTCTACTTCGTGTGCCGTCTTCTTGGTGCTCTGGTGCTAATTTTCCTTTATTCTAGGGCATGGCATGCACCCTGACATCAAGGCGATAGACGCCAATGTCCACCATGCCCAGCCCCTTCTTCTGGTGCTCTATTATTTATTTATTTATTTAGCTTTTGGTAACCGGGTAAGTACACTAGACAAGTAGTATGCCTATTTTCAGGAACGACCCGGGAGATTACAACAATGGGGTACAGGGCACAGTACATCATTATAGCACAGCATCATGTGTAAGCACAGTGGAGAGCATCAACACAGAGAAAAGACAGTTCATCTACAGGTAAAACAGTAATAGATCTTAAACACAAATTATATTGTAGCTCTACCGGATATATTGTAGTGCAACCATTGTAGCACTACCAGAGTTGGTGGTAGTGGACAAGTAGTAGAAAACAAAGAATAAAATTACTTTAATAAAATATTACTTAGTATTACTTACTTTACTTGGTATGAAAGAACAGAAGAAGGCCAGAGCCCATCAAGACTGTTCCCCACACTATGTGGGACATTATTTATCTATTTATCCCTCAACCAAACATCTAATTTGTTTTTAAAGACAGTGGCACTAGTTGCCTCTACCAATTCTTGTGTCAAGGTGTTCCATACAGAGGATGCTCTTATTGGAAAAAAGTTTCCTCTTTTGCTGGTTTTATAAGTTTTTACTTCAAGCTGTTTATTATGCAGTCTCTGAACATGTCTCCTTTTGGAGAGTGTTAGACCACATTTTTCCATTAGATCTGGTGAATTCATTAAATTAAAAACCATAAGCATATCACCTCTTAATCTTCTAGTTTGAAGAGAGAAGAGACCAGTAGCTTTTAATCTGTTCTGATAATCCAAGTTTGTTAATCTTGGAATCATTGTAGTTACTCTCCTTTGAACCTGTTCAAGAATTGCTATGTCTTTTTTTGGATTGGATTCCAGAAAGGGGAACCATAGTCTAAGACACGATCTAATGTATGCCCTATACAATGGAATAAGGCATTGTTCAGTGTGATTAACAAAAGTGCATTTTATTTGCCTCAAAAGTCTGTTGGTCATGCAAGCAGTTCTAACACAGTGATCATTTGATGTAAGTTTATTATTAACATATATCCCTAAATCTTTTTCACAATTTGATGAGTGAAGTGGTAGTCCGTTTATATGATATATCGTTTTTGGATTATTTACACCAAAATGCACTACTAAACATTTGTCTTGATTAAACTGCATATGATTTTCATTTGCCCAAAGTGTTAATTCTTCCAAATCCCTCTTTAATGCAGAAATATTTTCTTGATTATTAACCTTGCCCCCAATTTAGTATTGTCTGCAAATTTAACCATGAAGTTATTTGGCCCTGTTTGTAAATCACTGATAAAGAGGTTAAACAATGTTGGTCCTAAGACCAACCCCTGTGGTACACCACTTGTCACACTACCCGAATCAGACAAGATATCATCAATTCTGACTCTCTGAGAACGATTTGTTAACCAGTTTAAAGTCCAGTTGACAATATCAGGTGACAAACCTAGATTGTGCATTTTAGTAATGAGTTTTTCATGTGAGACTTTATCGAAAGCTCTACTAAAGTCCAAAAGAATTACATCAGTAGGGATACCCCACATCTAGTAGAGTACTTATATTATTGTAAAAAGATATCAGATTGGTGGTGCAGGAATACTTGGGAGTAAACCCATGCTGATTTGAATCATACATTCCTAATTTTTTACAATCTTGATCTATTAGAGACTTCATTACTCGTTCCATTAATTTACCAGCCACTGAGGTCAGGCTAATTGGACGATAATTAGCTATGCTTGCTGTGTCTCCGGCTTCTGCCAGAGGCCAATCAAGCACTGAGCCTGAACCCCCCATCCCTCCCGCAGAAGATGAGCTGTCCTGTGGATGCTCAAGCCTTCTCCCCCTGGCCGGCCCTCCGCCTCCCCAGGCTCATTCCCGAACCTGGGCCGACAGCGTCGCAAGCAGTAGCGCTACCGCTGCACCAGCAGGCTGGCTGATTTTCTATTTTCAGTGTGCGTTTAATATCACCATTTTATTTTTAGCCCACATGCTGATGCAGCAGCTTGTTTTCGGTTCTTCCACTAAATCTAATTGTTTTTTTACTATTAGGATTGGTCAGTAACAGCGTGAAACAGAATTACATTTTCACTATTGCTATTAATAACACCGAGAAATAATGTCACATTTTAAATAATTTAACATCAAAATAAACGCATGTTTATTTTCTCACTCCATAATATATGTTTCCCTGCAGAAAGCACTTTCAAAAACATCACCAGTGCCATTTTGTGCCTTTTGAGAAGAGTGCGAAAGCTGAGTACAAGCACAGCTGCCAAAAGGTTTTTGATATCAGAAAGTCAACAACCTTATGCCAGCTGTTGATAGTGGAAAGAAGCAGTGCTTCTGCAGCCACAGATATATATGCATAGTGTAAGACATACATACCAACTTCTGGCTGCAGAAGCGTAGGCCTCTATGTGGCCTGCACTTCTGCAGCTGCAGATACAAATCCACGATACCCAGATTACAGCACTACTTCTATTTTTGTCACTTAAATTTAATTAAAATTTCATAAACAAGTCATATGTACATACAGAGCATTCCAGCATTTCATGCACACGGCACGTATAGTTAATAGGCCTCCCACTTTCCTTGCATTGTATTCTACACTATTTAACAGCTGGCATAACTTTTATCATGGTTAGTCAGGGTATTCTCCCTATCTGAACTAGTAACATGTATATCTGGGACCCGACTACCACCAAAGCAATAATGTGCATATACAAATAATACAGTATCTTTGCAGTTGCGCATGGGGGAAGCTAGCAGGTGGAATGCATTTACTCACAAACATTAGCACAACATAACAAGTTCATCAGGTTAAAACAGCTTGATCTATTACTTAACGTATCCCAAGTGACCAACAGGGCCACAGTTTAGGATATTACCTTGTAAGTTTCTCTACAGAACCTCCACTGGGAATGTCACAGATTCCATGGGAGTGAAAGGTGCTGAGCTGAATGCTAAGTCTAGCACGAGTGAATAGGGTTAGTTAGATGTGTAGATCTGGGTGTATACTTGAGGCATATTTTAGTTTAGATCTCTTAGTGTGAGGCTGTTACCCTTCAGGGATGGCAATGAGTGCTTCTAGGGGGCAGAACGTTTTCAGATAAGCTGGCATGGCATTACGAATGCTGTGCGAGTGTCTCTCTAGTCGTAAGCACTCTAGGGCATTAGACAGTCACTCTTTGTATGTTAGTGGTCTGGGATCCAACCATCTTTTCATAATTTGCCATTTGGCTATATTGGCAATCAGGTATATGCTGTGTTTTCTGCTGAGTGCCACTCAAGAGTGGCCTATGTTCCCAGTCACACAGATATCTGGTTCAAATAAGTTGTCATATGGGAGGGGGTTGATGTTGGATTTGATCTCTTGCCAAAATGTCTGGATCTGTGGGCACTGCCATAACAGGAAGATTAGGGAGCCTTCCGGGTGGTCATATCTGGAGCATTTAGGGCGAGGTATTAGTTTCATTTTATGGAGCTTTTTAAGGGTACAGCACACATTATTAAGTATTTTGTATTGTTGTATCTTGAAAACAATTAGTGAGGTCACTTTCCTTAAAAAGGATTAGAGTTTAGTCCAGTCACAGCCTGTCACATCTAAGGCTAGCTGGGGGCTCCACCAGTTGATCACTTTTTTAGCTTCACCATGAATTTTGGAGACTAATGCTTTTTACCATACCAAGATAGACAATGGGTTCTTCAGAAAACTTAAGAGGGACAGTTCCCATTCTGAATCCTGATGGCATTGGTGGGGGGGGGGGGGGGGGGGCCAGGTCTACCAGAATTGTACCATGGCATGTTTGAGATGGCAGGCGTGTTGCAGTACCTGAAGGGGGATGAACCCCATGGGGTGCATAATATCTTGTGCACAACATATTCCCCCATCTTTCCCGTTGATTCTGGATCCGTCCACTAGTACACTGGTATTTCCCCAAAAATTGGTTGTCTCATGTATTTTCTGAGTGTGCTCCGAGTTTTGTTGAGCACTTTAGTTAGGATCATTTTGGGTGTTTTCTATGGGTGTTTTGTGCAGTGACTGAGGAACAGGCTGTAGATCATGGTTGTTAGGTCTGTTTCCACTGCAGTGCACAGGTTTCTTTTCATTTCTAGCCATTCCAGTTTATGGTTTGCTGATGCTGTATCTTCTGTGGTCCACAGGGAGGAGTTTCTCAGCTGGGATGCCCAGTGGTATAAGGCAACGTCTGGTCCTTTGAGGCCTCCCTTATCAGTCAGTCGGCCCATCCTCTGTAAGGAACTCCTGGGTTTCTTGGGGACCCATACAAAGTCAGAAATGAGTCTCTGTGCTTCCTTTAACCATTTTGCAGGAACACCAGGGTGCAGCATGCTCATGGTGAAGAAGATCCTGGGTGAAATTTTCATCTTGACATAGGCTAAGCATTGACCTGTGCAGAGTGGCAAGGCGTCCCACCAAGTCAGCTCATTCTTGATGTCTGACAGAATATGTTTCATAGACTGCATAACAAGAAGTCCACAGTGGAAGGGTAGCTAGAGAGCATAGATATTGGATGGATGTGGGTTTTCATTGCGTGCCTATGCCAGCTATTACATTCTGGGTGCATTTGTTGTTTACCGGGAGGGCCTCTGATTTGTCGATGTTCAGTCTGTAGCCAGATGATGTGCCAAACTGCTGAGTGAGATACATAGCCTTAGATATGAAGAAGGCTGGGTCACTCAGGGTCAGGAGGACATCGTCCACATATGCGAGGATCTTGTGGAAAGTGCCAGCCATCTCAAGCCCTTGAATCCTGGGCTCCTTTTGGATCTTCCTCAATAAAGGTTCCAGGACCAGACTTGAAAAAAGTGTCTGGGACAAGGGGCATCCTTGCTGAGTACCTCTGTGCATCCTGAACTCCAGAGGTATGTGCCCATTTATTATTTATTTAGTTATTTATTTATTTTTTTTTAAACCGGGAAAGGAGGATTAGGCAATTCTGCCTATTTTCAGTATTATCCCGGGGGGTGGGGGGGGATGCAGATGTAGACCAACTGATGTTGAACCAGATTAAACTGTTGGTGGTACAATATTTTTAGTGAATGGAGAAAATCTGGCCTGAGCACCAGGAAGGTTCCCCTACTCTTCCCGCAGTGGGTGCTGTTTCTCTGCTGGAGAATGGAGGACCCCAGTCCGGAGAAGGATGAAGGTTCTGCTCCTATGCTGGAGCAGTCTCAGCAAGCTACGACTTCTATTTCTATGGATACTACTGTACAGATTGATGAACTGCCAGCAGAAACTATGGATTATACAGAGGATGAATTAAGGCTGCAAAGGGATTCAGACTAAAAACAAACATATTTGTTAAACATGTTGATGGAAGCTGAAAAAGAATTTGAGCTTAAAGGTATATTGGAAGAAGAAAAGAAAACATTCGGTGGAAAGTCTGATAGCACCAGTTAAAAAAGGCAACTTCATATCTACCAGTTCCTCACAAAGTGCTCAACTAGCAGATTTAAACTCACAAGACTTTCCACTTACTGCTAGCAACACAGAATGGACGCTGGAGGATACATTTCCAAAAGGATGAATGGGTACCAGACCCAACTGTTCAGATTCCTGGAACACCAGAAAGACATCACGGGACTACAATTTCTACATCAGATGCCTTAGAACTTACTACTGATGTGGAGGGTCAGCGACTTGAAGGGCCTACAACTGGAACCATGGATAAGGAAGGGGCAGTAAACATACCTGACACAACTGCAGCAGATGCTGTGAGGCCACCTACTCCCACTGTGGCTAGTTCTCTGAGTAAGGCCACTCAAGGACAAACAAGTTGGCAGGCTGACAAACCAAATGGCATGCCCCAAGGATCAGAACGACCATTACCTACTACAGAAGCAGGTACAATCGTAGTACCATATAACTCTGATGATGAGATTTTAGATTTAACGCCCATAAATAACACTGAACAGACTGTTCCCCCACACCCTACCAGCTATGCCAGTTTATTTCACAGACCAGCAGAGGTGGCTAAATGTGGATATGTTGTTCGCCGACGTTATAAAGGGGGGTTAGATGTGCCCCCAAATCGGAACTATCTGGGCAAAGAATTAATTGTTGATTCATTGTATTTTTCTCCAGCAGAAGTGTATGCGTTCATTCATGCTTCTGGGGATCAACATTTTGATAAAAGCTTTCGATCAGCCGCGTTACCTGACAAATTTTGGGCAGCTTATTATTCAGTGAAAGACACTACACTTCGGCCTCCGTTAGTGGCTATACCCATCACGAAGCCTACCTTCAAGAAAATTAACATTCTATTCAGGAACGAAGGTGTCAACATTAATGACATTATTTATTGGTTAGAAAAGTGATGTACAGTGCAAGGCACACTAGAGGCAGTGCTAGATGACTATGGTTTCTGGTCAGGGTGTAGCCAGGGATTTCAGATATGCACACCAAGTGGACTCACTGCTACCCTCCCCACTTGTTAGGTGTGCTACCCCTCCCCCACCCGGTGTAGCCAGACAATACACCAATGTACACCAGGACCATATTTGTGCCTCATTTGACACAATAAATACAACTTTTGTATCTCATAACCATGGTTGTTGCCATGCATGAGTAAATACAAATGCCATTCATTGCTCCCCAAGACACCCACGTACCAGCCCAGAGCCTGTAAAATGGTATTGTCCTTGGGATGCAAAGACGGTATTAGTGACCAGTCCTTCTAGTTTCGACTCCTATGAATAAAATCACAGAAAGGTTCAGCATTTTCTTTGTTAGTTTTCATGGAAAAAGGAAGCAGTTCAGAGCCTATTTGCTACCCCCTTAAATAAAACTGCACACCATGGAGTACTTGGAGTATGCCTGGCTACACCCATGTTTCTGGTCGGGGGATGGAAATTCCATATACAGCTTAGGCAAACTGAAGAAGGTATACAACATTTACTCAATTGATTTTTTCTTGCACGTGACCGTGGCATTTTATTTTATCCAGGCCAACCAGGCTCATGCTACAGATGTGGGTCTTCAAATCATTTGAACACACACTGTACTGAATTAAAATGCCTTTCTTGTAGAGCTCTGGGTCATGTGGCAGCCCAGTGTACATAGAATTTGAATTTGTACAATTCCACAAGTCTGTAATCTTTGTGGAATGGATGACTGCTATTTTCCTTCTTGCCCACGGGCAGCGCACAATACCTCAGACTTTTCAGAACAGGATTTTTACCTTAACTGAGCTACTAGAGCCCACGTGGGAAGTGCTCCCACAGCAAAGCCCCCCACCAAACACCTCCTTCACGATCACAGGCAGGTTCTGTGCTAATAACACCAAGAGTACCTTCAGGAGGACACAGAACTGTTTCGACCCCAAAAATGTCAGAGTTCCAATGAATGCCATGCAGCGAGTACATACAGAAGTTATAGTACATGCTGAGTCACATGACAGTGGCGGAGAAACCGTAGTACAGCATGATACAGTGGCTACAGCACATGCCTCTACAGAGATGCCTCCCCTCCCCCCACCCACACACCTCCAGAAACAAATTTGCAATTACTGGTTACCTCTCCCAGCACTTCTAATGAAGATCTTGCTTCTTTTCAGACTGCACAATCATTAAAAATGACTACAGGCACTAAAGGGCATAAATCTGGGTTACCTGAACCCCTGTGGACTACAAACCGTTATGAAGTGTTTCAATCTTGGGGGGAAGGAATGGATGAAGAAGACTCTGATGTCTCCTTTCAGTCGACGCGGAGTGAATCACCTGTAGAGGGACCCCCAGAGAAGAAAGAGGCCCCAGTGAAACAAACAAAGGGTGACTCGTGCTAGTACGAGAAAAGTGTGAATGATTTTCTGACTGTTCTCGTCACTCCCGGCTATGAGGCTAGCCAGCCTCAATACTAATAGTATAAAATCAGACTATAAAGAAAGGCAACCTTTTCAATACTGTTATCTTTACACCGTGATGTTATTTTTTTGCAAGATACGAGATTGCATTTATTATCTGAAATAGACACGGCCACAAAAGAATGGTTTGTGGGAGCTTCATACTGGTCACTGGGGTTAGAACAATGCTCTGGCTTAGATACTTATTTTAAGACATCAGACATTTTTCTTCAGAAGTTAATAGAAGTGGAGCCAGGCAGGGCTTTAATACTGGATGTAATGTTTCAGGGCCTGACTTGTAGATTCATAAATATTTATGGACCCCAGACAAAAGCATTAAGGATTGCATTGTTAAATAAAATACAACCTTTTTTATTTACAAGCCGACAGATACTGTGTGTGTGTGTGGGGGTGATTTCAACATCAACCTAACCCAAGCTAAAACAGTCACATCACAAGCAAAAACTTACTGTGATCATTCATATTTAAATAACCTGATCAAACAAGCAAGCATCTTTAAAGAGACTTACCAGCCTCGGCCCCTGCACCTGATGTATAGGTGTTGTACCTCATGGGGCTGCTTCTAATGTACATCTTGCTTAAAATAGTCAGGTTAGTGAAAAATTACAGCGTTCATAAAATTAGAAATACCGAGTCTCAAGGCCTTTCCAGTTTCTGGTGCTGCTCACGCTCCACCCCCACGCTCTGCAAATTTATGACACGATGCTAGGGAGAGCGTGGGAACGTGCTCCATTATACTTTACGGGTGGCACCTTTTAGATCTTTTTTTTATATTATAATGGCCATTTGGTGATAAAACGTGGGCACTGGTTGACTAACAAGGGTCTCGTTAGTCGACCAGTGCCCAAGTTTTATCACCAGTCGAAGCCAGTAAGTACTGTATCGACTAACAAGGGATGCTAGTCGACCAGTGCCCACGTTTTATGAAAGCAATAAGACACGACAGGTGTGGGTTGTTGATTGATAAGAACATGCCCCCAGGTGCGTTGTTAGGCATGAGGTGCTTGCGCCGAGTGACTACAGCAGCTGGGTAGTGCTCTTATCAATCAACAACCCTCACCCTGAAGTGTCTTATTGCTCTTATAAAATGGGTAACAACTAGTACTATAACAATCAAACAAAACTCTGGATGCATTATTAAAGATTTAATAATAGTATGTTATTTTATTTAAATACAGTGAAAAAATAGTCCCCAGACTTGGGTGGAGGAGTGGTAAAACTAATTGAACAGCAACTCACTGAAAAATGCAAAACCAGTGAGTTGGAGGGACAGCAATGTATTATTTGAGCAGTTTGGGTCTGCCTCTGTAACTGTGTTTTCCCACCTTTTCTTTTTGTTTATAAAGTATTACTGTATTGTCTATTTTCTTCATCCTGTTTTTTTTTCTGTTTTTTCCCCTCATTCAAGACACAGAATGTTTATCATGGAATGTTCACCATGGAATTCAGGGATTCAAAATTCTGCTCAGTTCCGCAGGTAGAATGTTACTCTCCCAACATACTGTACACACAGACAACAAAGGCCTGTTTTAGAGCCAGTGACTCAATTATCTCACTGTCAAGGCAAGCAGAAGAGATTTCCCGATGAGCAGGTAAAGACAGAAGGGGGATTTTTCACTGTTAGTAAAGAAACAATTGTAATGAAAACTATAAACAATACTTAAAGGAAGGCTGTCATAAACTCCAGTTTTCTCCCAGCCTCTACTCAGCTGTCAACTTGCAGGGAGAGGGTTAAATTTCTGTTGAAGGGCACTCTTTTTCTATTAACTTGCTATTTTTATGTCCTGGAGTGAGTGGCGCCATTTCATTGATTGCAGTGGCCAGAGTCGCAACTTCTATGCAAATTAGCATAGTATCCTTCCTGTGATCTGCAGGAATGCTCGTTCACGACTTGTTCAGGCACATTTTCGATTTAAGGAAAAGAAGCGATGTGCCATGTAGTACTCATTGAGCTGCACTTTTAGAAGCAAACCCAACCAGTAGCGCCTAGGCGCTAATGCGCATGCCCGAACTCAGAGCTTCAAGTTTCAATTAAAAAAAAAAATAGGTTACAGTGATCCGTTTTCAGCTGGGTTTGCTTCTAAAAGTGCAGCTCAACCAGTACTACACAGCACACTGCTTCTTTTCCCTTCGTGAAAATGTACCCGGCTCATCATGAATGAGCGTTCCAGCAGATCACAGGAAGCAAAGTAATGAACGGAGCTCACGCATAGTCTTCCAGTGCGGTCGCACTCTTAAAATGGTGGCTTCAGCACAGACCTCCGTACCACTATCAAGGCACAGAAACAGAACACAGGTTAGTTGGTAAACTGTAAGGACCCAAAGGTTGTGCTAATCGGGCATTTCTGCAGCCCTAGTAACTGGCTAGAGTCTTTTGGACAGCCTTCTGTAACCCCCCTGCAAATGGGGGTTCCCAAAAGTCTTCCAGGAGCTTGTTTGAATGCTTCAAGCCTGGACGGTGTTCAGCGTCTAAGCCGTTTATTTGTGAGTGCTTTTAGAGCCTCTGGTACTGTCTCTTTAAGAACTGTCTACCTGCAGACATAATTAATTTGGATGGGGGCCTGTGTGTTTCCCTGCTTGAGTCCCACTCGACTGCTGCCAAATCGCTCTGTTTCTGCCGTCACTAAGTGGGCAGAGTGAGCACTTTTCAAAGATGTAACTGTTTGCCAGAAATCATTTAGAGTAATAACGAAAATACAGTTTGTCTAACCTGCTTTTCTTTGCAGTCAGAACTGTGTTTGCCTAGTCCCCCATTCTGGTTTTGAACTGCTGAACTGGATCAATCAATGTGGGGGAACTTTTGAAATGGAGCCTGCTGCTGGCAAATCAGAACTTGGACTCTCATTGTAGAGCCAGCCACCTATGTACTATATAGCCAATGCTTCTGGGAATTGTAGTTTGGACTTTGGCGCCTTTTTTCCACCAACAGAGGGAGTTTACTGTGAGTGACAGCCAAACCAGCCAACTGAACTGGAAGGAACTCAAAGGAAATGCCCGGCTCTGTCTACTGGAAAGATCAGATCAGTTTGGGGCAGTGAAGAGACAAGGAGCTGTGAGCTTCTGCGCTGTATAGTTCCACACAGTAAGCACGTGTAAGGCCCTAAGTTTCAGTCTGCAGCTTGTGCAAGCACCTGTTTGGACTGAATCTGACCTGTGAAGAAAATCAAGGAGATCTGAAGAGGAGAAACCAGGCTCACCCTGTAGAAGACTGGAGAAATTGCTGAATCGCGCTCGGTCTGTCAGGAACTGAATCTGCTGTGTGTTCTCCCAGGTATTGTAATTGCGATCGGGATCGAGAAGCAGCCTGCCTGGTATAGTACTTTCATTTTACATATAAATGTGTGTAGTGCTCGGGAATCATGTTTCAAATCCCCTGTACAGTGAATTGAGTGCATGAAGCTGGAAGTAAACCCCAGCTTAATCCAGACTACATCCATTTGCTCTAAACTGCAGTGGGATCCAGTCACAAGGACCTTGTCCACATGGTCTGCTCCTCCTGGCAATTCAGGACAATCAGCCTTCCATCCAGTTCCCAGCCTTGAGTTTATGAGTACAAAGCAGGGTAGCCCCCTGCCATCTGTTTATCAAATCACAAGTGTGTCATCTAATTGTTGCTTTTTTTCATTTCTTTATGAACTGAGCCCTCTGGCTCCAGATTACAATTGGGTATTGTACAAGTGTTTTTTCCATCACAGGGCCCCATCCAGCTGCACCAATCCTGGCTAGCCCCCATCCTGGGTACCCAGTGAAAGTGACAATTTGGGACTCTGAATATGCACACAGTACTGTGAGTATTAATGTGTTTAACCTAATTAACCTGATTTCCCCCTTCCTTGTTACAGCTCCTTAAATAAATCAGATCTGTTGGTTTTCAGCAAAGTTACACTGACTGAGATATTCGTTTATGTTAAAGTATTGTACTGTGGTTTTTGCACTGTATCATCTTGTTTTACAGGGGGTCCCCAGAGTCCAGTCGACAGAGCCAGTCCTGGGGGTAAGTGTACATTGTGAAGATATTCCTAATGCA
The DNA here is from genome assembly GCA_016271365.2 of Neoceratodus forsteri. NCBI lineage: Eukaryota > Metazoa > Chordata > Ceratodontiformes > Ceratodontidae > Neoceratodus > Neoceratodus forsteri. The sequence continues at coordinate 48,766,532 of JADMNL010000031.1, read as the reverse complement.
TTGTATGGGCCACTAGTGGGAAGAAAGGGGTTACAGTGTCCCACAGGGCTGTGACCAAGTTAGTTTAACTAAACTGCAAACCCTGACCTCTGGGTAGAGGCACCCGCCATTGGACCTAGGCCCCTCAACCTGTTAGTAGTTAAGCAGGCAGGGGTAGTAGCCCTTGGGATAGCGCCACCGAGGGGTTACACTTCCTTTAATGTTTCTAATTTGTTTACGTGTGTAAGGAGAGTGTGATGATCATGGAAATAATGCTTAATTAATTTGGTTTTATTTAAGGTAGTTTTATTTTTAGGGCCCAGTTGAAGCTGTTTACAGTGTAAAGGTAACAGCCATGTTTGTGATGGAAGATCAGTTCTGGTTGCAGAGGGACTGATGGAAAATAGTTGCTCAATGATACTGCTGCCCTTTCACCTATGGAGGTTAAGATATTAGGAAAGTAGTGCCACCGTTCAGTTTGTTGACAGGTAAGGACACGCCTTTTGACCAATCAGGGTGAAGGATTTCTTTTATCCATTTTATAACACCAAATGGCCATTATAATATAAAAAAGATCTAAAAGGTGCCACCCATAGAGTATAATGGAGTGCGTCCCTGTGCTCTCCCTAGCATTGCGTCATTAATTTGCAGAGCACAGGAGCGGAGCGTGGGTGGCACCAGAAACTGGGAAGTCCTTGGGACCCGGTATTTCTAATTTTATAAGCGCTGTAATTTTTTACTAACCTGATTATTTTAAGCAAGCTGTACATTAGAAGCAGCCACATGAGGTACAGCACCTATATATCAAGTGCAGGGGCTGTTTCATTTAACTTGGTAGGTCTTTTAAAAGATATCTGGCGATAAAATGCTTCACCGACATACTTTTTTTTTTTTTAAGAGTAAGCTAGCCACGAGAATCTTGGTTAGTCACAAAAACTTTACTCATACATAAAGCTGAAGTTAACAGAACTTTCAGATCATACATTTTTGGAAATTCATGTAGCTTCTACTACCCCCAGAGCACCAGGGAGAGGTATATGGAGACTGAATTCCAGCTTAATCACAACAACAGCAGGTGATGGAGGATATAACAATTTTACTGGCCGATAGGAAATCAGTCTCATTTCCGTAGGACTCCCCAATTACATGCTGGAAAGACACCAAGAATTGTTTAATTGATTTTTTTAAGCAGACTGCAAAAATATATTCCCAGGAAAAAACAAGCAATATTTAGCACTTAGGGAACAGTTTCATAAACTTGCGTCTGCTCAAGTAACTGACAAACAAAACTTTTCAACTGAAATTACAGAAATAAAACAATGTATGATGTCGTATCAGTATAACAGCTAGACTGCATTAGAGACAGAACAATGTTTTGGCACACAAGGGAGAAAAGAACATACAAACCCCTATGAGGACTGTAAATATTGAATGCAAACAAAGCAGATTTTAACTCTGTACGATAAATTTGGACATGTAGTGTCTGATAATGATACCATAATGTCAGTATTGGAAAACCACATCCAACAGCAATTTGGGGATCCAATATTAGAAAATGAAGGGATGACTACCATTTTAAAAGCAGCAGTAGCACCTTAAGTTACTAAAACACAGGCAAAAAATGTAATACCGGATTTTACTGTTACAGAATTAGACCTTGTTATTAAATCATTAAAAATTAATACCTCACCTGGGTCAGATGGACTTGCAGGAAGCTGTACAAGAACATAAGAATGGTGTCGGCAGATGGGGACCACTTGATCCACCTAGTCTGCCCAAGGTGGCTACCCCCTCCCCTTTAATTGTTCCAGCTAGGTTGTCCACACTGTCTGTCCCACGCTAGCTTAAATTCTCTTACTGTTTTAGCTGTCACCACCTGTGCTGGCAGGCTGTTCCACGGCTCTGTCACCCTCTCTGTGAAGAAGTACTTTCTGTAGTTGCTCCTGAACTTGCCTCCCATCAGTAGCAAGTTGTGCCTGCCCCCTTGTCCAGGTTCCCTTGTTTTCTTGGAAGAGGTTCTCCATCTTGTTTATTCCCTTGACGTATTTGAACGTTTCTATCATGTCACCTCTGTTTCTTCTCTGTTCTAGTGAGTACAACTTCAGTTCCTTGAGCCTAGTTTCATACGTCTTATGGTACAGCCCCTGCACCGTCTCTAATCTTTGTCCTTTTTCAGGTGTGACCTCCAGAACTGGAAACAGTACTCCAGGTGCGGCCTCACCAAGGATTGTACAGCGGCATGATTACCTCTTGCTTTCTGCTTGTAATGCCCCTAGCTATACATCCTAGGATGCCACTTGCTCTCTGTGCTGCTTTTTCGCACTGTTTTGTGACTTTTAAGTCATTGGTGATGAGTACATCCAGGTCCCGTTCTATCTTTGTTACCTATAATTGGTGCACATCCAGTGTGTACTTTACTTCTGGATTTCGCTGTCCCAGGTGCATGACCTTGCATTTCTTGGCATTAAACTTTAACTGCCATAGTTCTGACCACTCCTCTAATTTCCTGAGGTCAGCCACCATGCTTGCAGACCCCTCCTGTGTGTTCACCCTGTTGCAGAGCTTTGTATCATCTGCAAACAGGCATAACTTTCCCTCCAATTCTTCTGCAATATGACGGATGAATATGTTGGGAGTATTGGACCCAGCAATGACCCCGGTGGCACGCCGCTGACCACCTCCCCTTCCTATGACATAGCCCCATTTACCAAGACACTCTGTTTTCTATTCTGTAGCCAATTCCTAACCCAGTTGACTATCTTGTGCCCTAACCCTGTGTACTCCAGCTTATTTCCCAGCCTCCTGTGGGGGACGGTGTCAAAGGCTTTACTGAAGTCTAGGTAGACTATGTCCACCGAGCTGCCCTGGTCCTTTGTTTTGATAACCCAGTCAAAGAAATGTGTCATGTTTGTCTGACATGATCTTCCTGCTGTGAAACCATGTTGCCTGGGGTCTAGTTTTCCCTCAGGTACTCCACTATTCTCTCCTTTAGTAGTGCTTCCATCATTTTTCCCCATTATTGAGGTTAGGCTGACTGGGGATAGTTCCCAGTATCCTCCTTACTTCTTCCCTTGTGCAGGGGCACCACTATCGCTGTTCTCCAGTCCTGAGGTACTGTGCCACTCTCCAGTGATCTACTGAATAATTCTGCTAGTGGTGCTGCAATTTCTTCCCTCAGTTCCTTCAACACCCACGGCTGAATTCCATCTGGCCCCATTGCTGTATCAGCTCTAAGTTTCTGTAGCTCTTCTAGGACTCTTTCCCTTGTGAAGGGGCTCATGTCTGCCTCCTTGCTATTGTTTTCCATCTGCTTTGGTGGAGGATCTTTTCCATTGTCCTCTATTGTGAAAACAGAACAGAGGAACTTGTTTAACACTTCTGCTTTGTGACTGTCATCCTCTGCCATCTGGCCATCTTGTGCTATTAGTCTGACTATTACCCCCCCCTTACTCTTTCTTTTTTCTCTCATGTACCTATAGAAGGTTTTATCTCCCTTCTTAACTCCCTGTGCTATTGTTTCCTCTGTTTGTGCTTTGGCCCTTCGAATGGCACTTCCTGCCTCCCCGAGCTTGTTTCTGTAGTTGTCCATGTTGGCTTCCTTCTGTAATACCTTGAATTGCTTAAAGGCCCTCTTTTTATCCCTTATTATTGCTGCTAAGTCATTGGTGAACTAGAGAGGTTTCCTCCTTTTTGATTTACTGATTTGATATGTACATTGTTCAGAACTGTTGCTATGGCCTTCTTAAAATGCTCCCAGTCATATTCCACATCCCCCGTGCTTCTCCTAGCTAGTAATTATATGATTCTTGATCTCATCTCTGGAAAGTTTGCCCTACAGAAATCCAAGATCTTGATTTTTGTGCGACATATTTCTTTTGCCTTGTTGACTGATAGCCAGACTGACCTGTGGTTGCTGGTCCCTAGGTTTACACCCACCTGAACATTTGAAACCCTTCAGCTGTTTATGAGCACTAGGTCAATGGTAGCATGGTCTCCAGTGGGTGAGTTCACTAGTTGGTTGAGCCCTGCCCCTTTCAGTGTGAACAGAAACTCCCTACTCCTTTCAGAGGATGCTGTGTATGAGGTCCAGTCTACGTCGGGCAGATTGAAGTCCCCAACTATTAACAGCTCACCTTTGTCGGCCTTCATTGAGATGGCTTCTAGGAGTTCCTTGTCAATTTCTAGTTCCTGGGTTGGGGGTCTGTATATAACCCCCACACTGATGGGGTCCTTGTCCCCAGCTCCTAGGGTAACCCACAGGGCCTGTGTTTTCCCTGGATCTCTGTTGCATTGAACCCCTCCCTTACATACAGAGCCACCCACTTTCCTTCCCTCGCGGTCCCGCCTAAAGAGTGTGTGACCTGGTATGACTACATACCAGGTGTGATTTGTGGTGAACCACGTTTCTGGGACTGCAATTCAGTCTAGTTGTGTCTCTGCCAACATGGCTGTGAGCTCTGATATCTTGTTCGGTAGGCTACGAGCGTTAATGCTCATTGCCTGCCATCCCTGGGTCTGCCTTTGTAAGGTCTGGTTATGCAGTTTCAATTTACAATGTTTGTGTTTCATACTCCCACTGCTTTTCCTTGATGGATCGTCCTTCTGATCCAAGGTTACACTAACCTTATGGTGCTGAGACGCCGTACTAGCTAAGAATGGGGAGGGGTAGATGGCACTTTCTCTGATGCGATGGGCGCCTTTGCTTCCTCCCCCTCCGCTAGTTCATCTGAGCAATATGGACATCGAACTTCTGACTGAGCACCCGAGTTCCCTGCCTGGTGAGGTGTAGGCCATTGAAGGCAAAAAACTCCCTCTCCCAGAAGGTGTGCCAGTTCCCTATATAGTGATGTCCTTTTTCTTTATACCAAATTTGTAGCCAGTTGTTAAGTTCGGTTATGTCTTTCTCTCCGATCTTCTGCCTGCTGTCTCCCTCTCCCAGACAGGCAGAATCTCAGAGAAAGATCCTCTGGACAAAAGGAAAGCCATCTAGTTGTCAAGTTTTATTTTTATTTTGTTTCCTCCACTGACCTACTGGTTCAGTCATTTGTTCCTATGTGGAGAATGACCTTAGTGCTGGGTTCCCTATTGCACACAATATTTTCTATGTGGTCTGTGTCCCGCCATGCCGATGTCCCAGGGAGGCACTTAACCTCGATCCTCTCCTGGTCATAATGCAAAAGTTGAGATGCTACCTTCCTGATCATAGAGTCTCTGATTATGAGTACTGGTTTTTCAATGTTTTGTCTCATCTTTTTCTTGGTAGTACGCACAACCTCGTGTGGTGCCAGTTTCCTGATCTGCTCTCTGTCCTCCTTGTTTTCTGGTTGCATTGAAGACAGCATTGCATATTTATTTGATGTGTATACAGGAGGTATTCCAATGTTTGTTCTGCAATTTGGTTTTATACCGCATTTTCCAACCCTTTGCCAGCCCCCTGGATGGCAAGCCCTTTGTGGCAGGGGTGTCTGTTTGAGGGGGTGGGCAGGTTGCTGTTGCGGTGTTGTTTCTAGAGAACTGAACGAGCTTGTGCCAGAGGTGGTGTATCTCAGACCATGCTACATTTAGCAGAGATGTTAGGTTCCTTATTGCAAAGCAGGTAGGACAGTGCCCCACCCTGTGAATAAATGCCCTTGCAAAGAGTGTTCCACAGCTGTTGCAGTTAATGATGTCCATTGTGACCTCAGATTTGTTGGCAGTAAAGTAATATTCACTCTCAGACGTGGGAGGGAGAGTGGAAGGAAATAAGATTGGTTACTTGTCAGAAAAACAGACGGAAGGCAGAATGTCAGGTAAGATTGTTTTAGAAAAACAGACAGAAAGCAAATGTCAGTTAAGATCATATCCAATGTATTTGTGTTACTGCGGTATGGTCACCCGATCAGCTCTGTGAGGTAGTGAAGATCGGTGAAGCTCAGTAGACAGTAAGGCTAGGGGCTGAACCGCACTTGGCGTATACCTCCTAGGGTTGCCCTTTGTGTCTGAGCTGTTGCTGCTGGTTGTTTCTGGCTGAGAGCTTTCTATTAGCTGACCACTATTCAGTAATGGGTACAGCAATCAGTGAAGATCAGTAGACAGTAAGGCTAGAGGCTGGACCACTCTTAGCGTATGCCTCCTAGGGGTGCCCTTTGTGTCGGACCTGCTGCTTCCTGTTGAGAGCTTTCTATTAGCTGAGCACTATTTCAGTAATGGGCACAGCTGATTTACACACCGCAGCCAGGAATTCTGGGTAAGTGTTCCAACAGCTCCTTATGCTGAGACAGCAGCCGCTGGCTGGGTCTGAGCAGAGCGAGCGAGGAGAGAAGCTGCCTCTGTGGAGAAAGGAGCCCAGACTGTGCACTCCAAGGAGGATTCAGGTAGAACTGCTGTCAAGTAATCCCCGCTTCTGCACCTGTCGGAGTCTGCCTTCCCTCCGTGAATGGTTTCTCTCCCAGTTGGTGAAGATCAGTGAAGCTTAGCAGACAGTAAGGCTAGGGGCTGAAATTGCACTTGGCATATGCCTCCTAGGGTTGATCTTTGTGTCTGAGCTGTTGCATAAGATATTGTGGGACTGGATCCCGAATGAATTAGTAGCGTTGTATAACGCCTTTTTGCAGGAAGACAGGATTGCTGATCAAATGTACAAAGGCTTAATGTGTGTTTTTTTTTTTTTTTTATTTATTTAAAAAGGGGGGTTATGCTGATCTTAATAATTGGTGACCAATTACATTATTGAATGTTGATTTAAATTTTTTTTTCAAAATTACTATGTAATCGTTTGTCAAAAGTTCTGGATCCATTAATTCATCCTACGCAATTTGGTTCTTTACCGGAGAGAAGTATAACAGATGCCCTTATTCTCCAGAGAGAAATCACTGATAAAGGATCCAGGAAACAAGCAGAAGGATACATAATGAGTTTCGATCAACAAAAGGCTTTTGATCGTGTATCCCATGACTTTTTATGGTTAGCATTATCTTGGTATGGCATTCCAGCAATGTTTATTCATTGTTGCAACTTTGTTATGCTCTAACCTATGTCAGACCATATGATAATGGTACAATGGGGAAGAAATGCCAAATGTTAATAGGGGTCAGGCAGGGCTGTCCTCTAAGCCCTTTGCTATATATATTCTCATTAGATCCAATTATCCGAATTATTAACAGATCACCTCTTAAATGAGGGACTGGGTCCTCAGAGACTGCGATGATCACAATTATTGCTTATACAGACTATTTATGTTTAATGGTGCCAAATGGTAAGGTAGGGAATTTCGCTTCTAAGGTACTGCAATGCCTTATATGTCTGTACTGGGATCAGTCATAAACCTCCTGAAGAGCATTTATTTAAATATACAGCAAACTGGAGACATAGAGCTGGATATTGGTGGTATTCAGGTTTTGACAGTCCCTTGTAAAATTTTAGGGTAATTTTTTGGTATGGGGGACATGGCACACTATAACTGGGAACTCTGTTTGGCAAATGGTAAAAAAAGGGTTAGTAGATGGAATTCCTGGAGAATGAGGAAACTAAAAAAGGATTTATATTAGAAAAACCTTGTTGGTAGCAATTTTTTTCTTTGTATATATTTTTCCACTTCCAAAAGTATTAGGAACTAAAGTACTGGCATGTTTTTTTCCTGCTCCTGAGGCAATAAGCTTAACCCCATTAAGTGTACTATTCTATACAGAGATAAAAAAGAAGGTGGCATATGACTAATCCTATTGTTTTCTTTTTTTACCACATGCTTTTTGACGAATCTTATATCACTATTACAAGCAAAGAAAACTAAAATTTGGGGTTTATGGATATCCCCCGTTGACCGAGATATGCAAGAATGGCAACGAGATGAGTTTATCCATAAGAATGAAAGACGATACGTGATAATCAGATTTGTGAAACAATAAAGGAGTTATGTAAAAAAATGGGGCTTTCAGTACAACGCTGTCAAAGCCTGGACTAGAAAGCTGTTACATGTCTATATTATGACAGAGAGGTTCACGGGACATCCTTTTTTAACCTTTTCCAATACGCGGAAAACACAAATACAGGAGTTTTTTAATGGATAAAAGAATCCTGAGGAAAATGTGGGATCTAGTCTGCTTAGGAGTACACGGCAGGATTAACACCAGAGGCAATCATAAACACAAAGGCCTTATAGAACACGATTGCCCCAGAACTACCTGTGCAATGCAGATTGAAACAATGGACCACCTTTACTTCACACATCCTTATATACTGGAATTTTGGGACATATTAAAAGAAAAATGGAAAACAGCTCCATTTTTAGCCTTAGATACTACACAGCTATATTATGGAATATGCCCCTCTACTTGGAGGAAATAATTGATTAGCACCATCCATATCTTTATGGCATGTTTTTTATATTGGATATGGCAGGTGTGTTGTAGATACATTTTTCAACAACAAAATATTTCACCACTGGAATTGTACTTTATCATTTTAAAGGAACTATAGTTCATTCGACAGATAGAGCGACACAAATTAAGTCAAACTCAGCGGGATACATTTTGGAAAAGTTGCATTTGGTTACAAAGACGTGAAATATTGGGTTATTATATTACTGTGAAATAATTGTACAGAATTTCTGTTCCACTGCTTTGATTTAAAAAGATTACACTGTTTGATGTCTCCATAATCAGGTCTCATTATGCATTTCTTTTCTTAAATTTTGATTGTTTTAATAATTTGCTTGTTACCGTATTTGTACTTACGTTATGCCTGACATACTTATTTGCTTTGTCCTTGTTTTGCTCTGTATTATGTTTTGATGTGACTCTAACATGTTTGTACTATTATTTGTTTCTTTTGAGCTTATAATAAAAATTCCCCTACTCTTTTCGAGAAGTGCTGTGGGATCTTCAACATCCATCAGAACAACCATCAGAACAGCAGATGGGACCTTGGTGTTACATCTCATTCGAACGTTGGCACCTCAGGAGTGCAGCACTACAGTGTCAGTATTGGGATTTAACCCAAGTTCCCGGTGTGGGTATAGATCCCACAGTTTTCTGATCTTCCAGCCTCAGAGACTACTGCTATTGCTGACCATGGGTTGTTGTAAAGCAGAAGTAGCATCTGGATCACATCTTGGGGGAGTCCAGTTAGTTCCTGAATTCTGAAGAGATAGGCCCACTTGACTCTATCAAATGCTTTTTCAGCATCTAGTGTTGTTAGCAGGGTGGGGATCTTGTTGTGTTTGGCCTCTCCTATCAGACAGATCACTTTCCTGGTGTTATCAGACATGTGTCTTTCCGGCATAAAGCCTGTCTGCATTGGGCTGACCAGTGACGAGAGTACCATTAGAAGTCTGTTTGCCACTATTTTGGCGAAAGGCCTTAGGTAATGTACAGAAGGGTAACTGGACGGTAGCTGGAGCATGTTGTAAGATCTTTGCTTGACTTAGAAGTGTAATAATGCCCGATGTCATGGTTTGTGGCAAGGACCCTACCTCTGGTGCCTCTATGAAGACTTTATGCAGAACCGGGGTAATGATATTTGTAAAGATTAGATAGAAATCTGGTGTGCATCCATCACTACAGTACCTGAGGCTTTTCCTCTAGGCGGGTTATGGAGTACTTCCCTACCCTCATTTTATGTGATGTCCCAGCCTATTTGTTCAGCCTAGTCCTTCGTCAGTGTAGGAAGCTGCATGCTTGCTAGGAAAGCTGTGAGCTGGTCTGAGTCTTCTGGTGTCTCTGAACTACAGAGGGATTGATAAAACTGCACAAATTCTAAGTTTCTATCTTCTGGATCAGTGGTGGTTCGTTGGGATCCCCCTTTTTTTTTTTTTGTTGCTTGCCTTGCCGCCGGTACTTCAGCCCGGTCACGGATCCCTCTGGCCTTCACTCCCAACTTCAGCTGCGACTCCCTGATGCCCCCGGCTTACCCCCAGAGCAGGTTTGTGGTACCGGCCCTAAGTGCCGCAATCACCGGAATAGGTTGGGGAGCTGGCCCTGGGAGCTAATCGAAGCGGAGGGTCTAGCTTCATTAAGGTGGCAGGCAGCAGAGTTTTTCCCCTATACGGGGGCGGGGACGTGCAATGATGACCAGCGTCTTCCCTGCCCCCCAATGTGTCAGTGTCAGTGAATGCAGTACACCCAGCCTCCTCTAGGTGTCCACAGAGCACTGAACACTCTACCCCCTTCCTCCCTGGAGAAGGACAGTAGTCGTAGGATGCTCAATCCTTCTCCCACCGGCTGGCCCTCTGACATCCCGGATCCATTCCCGAACCCAGTTCACTGGCGTCGCAGGTCGGCACCCTGCCCCGCGCCAGTGGGCCGGCCAGGATCCCCCTTTCTTGATAACCACAATGGAGGATCTGGCTTGCTCCTGTTGGAGCTGCAATCCTAGTACTCTTAGTTTTAGGGCCACTGGCCACATAATTCAGTTTTGCTTTCCTGTATAAAAATTTACTTGTTTCTCTACACTCTTTATTATATTTCTTCCATGTTTCCATCCATTAAGCCACAGTTCCTCTGTCAGCGCTATGACCATCTGTTTTTCTATATCCTTAATGACATTTAACGATTTGAACAGCCTCTCTCTCTCTCTAGTTTCTTTCTTCCCAAAAGTACAAACAGATTAGTTTCCGCATAAGGCACATCTGAGGGCTTCCTGTATCACAGCCCAGGAGGTCTTTGTTGGTCTGTTTTCAGCCAGGAAGGGGGACAAACTCTCTTATTTCTGTTCGATTCTGTTCTTGGTTGATCAGGAGGTTGTTCAGTCTACAACGTCTGTTTCTCTGTGTGTCATCTTCTTTCTGTAGCTTGGGTTTCACAGGGCGTGGTCAGAAATGATAATTGCTAGGATAATTGCAGTACACCCAGCCTCCTCTAAGTGTCCACAGAGCACCGAACACTCTACCCCCTTCCTCCCCGGAGAAGGACAGCAGTCGTAGGATGCTCAATCTTTCTCCCCTCGGCTGGCCCTCTGACATCACGGATCCATTCCCGAACCCGGGTCACCGGCGTCGCAGGTTGGCACCCTGCCCCGCGCCAGTGGGCCGGCCAGGATCCCCCTTTCTTGATAACCACAAAGGAGGTTCAGGGATGGGATAAGGTAATACACCTCTTCCAGGTAACAGTTTCGATAATATGGTCATTTTCAACACATTAGAACATCCCAGTTGTGACAGGGAGAGATCTTGCCATTTGTGACATAACCTAATGACTTTTCTTCTAACATAGGGGGATAGTTAGCCTCATATATAAAGCTTATCTGTAGTCTGCACCCCTAAATATTTGAAGCCATGTCTATACCACTGCAGTGGCATATTTCCCTGTGTTTGCAATCACACAGTGACATCACCAGAGTTTTGCACAGAGTAATTTTGTAACCTGACAATGCCCCAAAGGCTTGCAGTTGCCCAGTTAAGGCCAAAAGAGTTTTTTGTGGGTGCGTTCTACACACCCACAAATCTCAGACACTATGCCCTCTGAGACTAGCCAGCAGTCAATTCTGGAGCTGGAGAAGTGACCACCGATCAAAATGTGTTAAAAATATCTGAGTGGTGCATCAGTCTCTGTGCATCTACAATTCTGTGCTCATGCATGACTCCCTCTAAGATCACTGCAGCTCATGATCATGGTCTACTGGCGTTAGTGCTATCTTTGGTCAGGTCCATAATCAAGTTTAGATCTCTACCTATCAATATGCAGTGGTCAGTATATTTAAGTAAGTTGTTCTGCTAACTCTAAAAAGACCTCAGGTGTGTCAGTATTATGCCCACAGACATTTACCAAAGTGACTTTGGTAGAGTTTATCTTTCCCTCTAGCAGCAGGATCCACCCCCCCTCCTTGTTTCCATGTGTGCTCCAGTAAGAAGCCTAGCGCCCTATGAATTAAAATGAGAGCTCCTCCTCAGCGACTGCTGGACCCTGCACTGATCACAGTTCCCATCCACAGTCTATATGTGTGCTTCGTCCTCCTCTATGTGCGTCTCTTGTGAAAAAGCCACTTGGGCTTTATTCTGTTTACGCTGTTGCAGTGCTTGTTGCTCTTGTTTGCCACCTGCATGCCCTTAACGTTCCATGTTAACAGTGTCAGTGAACCGTCAGCCATGGTCATCACTTACCCCTGTGATTTTCTTTAGTCAATTTAAATTAGTGGTATTTAGGGCTAGGTTAGCTGGCCCAGACTCACAGCACTGGTGCAGCTTGCAATTAGTTAACACACAACATTCATAACGTGCCGTACTCTCCTCGCTATAATGGTCAATGAGGTCTCAAGCAAACGTATCTTCTCTAGAGCGCCAACCGTGCCCCCCCTTTACATTTAACCTTATTTATCAGGTAGCCCCCCCCTTTACATTTAACCTTAACACCCTTTTCATTGCTTTTCGTCGCTCCGCTCTGGATGTCCCTTCTTTTACCCACCACTGTGATCTACATCGCTCTCTAGCTTTTCTTTCCTGGAAAACTGCCGTCTAGCCCACTGCATAAAATCTGTCTCTAAATTCTGGTTTAATACACTTCCCCCTTACATTGCCTCCTCACTGTCCTCCCGCCCCACTTCCCTCTCTCCCTCAGATTCAGTGACTCCCTCACCCTAGCTATACCACGGTGCACCACCTCTATAGGCCAATCGTCATTCTCCTATAGGTTCCCTAAGTTCTGGAACTCAATGCCTCATCAAATCAGGCATTTCTCCTCCACGTGATCCATCTTGACCTCCATCCTCCACTTCCTCTCTCCACCCTGCAGCTGCTCCTAATTTCCCCTCTGGCTTCCCCATCCCCTTTCCCAGCCTATCACTTAACGTAAGGAGAAACCAATGTACTTTATTGCACTGCCTTGTCCGCACTGTATGTATTAAGTCTGCAGTGCTGTTAGTTTGCTCCTCTCGCATCAAATCCCAATGTTTATCTAATGCTACTAACTGATTTTTTTTTTTTTACTCTGTTGCTTCTCTGTTTCATATTACCTTTGGAAATGTGTTGTTGATTATTGTATATATACACTTTCCTGTAATACTGCATGGAAATGTGCTTTTGATTACTGTGCTCCCATGCTCCCCTTCCCCCAGGACGCTCCGTGAGACAAGAAATTTTATATTGTTCAGTGTGCCTTTCCTGGTGAAACTTTTTAATAAATGAATAAATTTATCATGTAGCAGAAAGAATGAACAATAACCTGCAAAAAAATACTATAATATCTTATAACATTTGAACCAGTTTCCAACTTACTGGTCTGTAGAACACACCCACAAAGAACTCTTTTGGCCTTAACTGGGCAACTGCAAGCCTTTGGGGCATTGTCAGGTTACAAAATTACTCTGTGCAAAACTCTGGTGATGTCACTGTGTGATTGCAAACACAGGGAAATATGCCACTGCAGTGGTATAGACATGGCTTCAAATATTTAGGGGTACAGACTACAGATAAGCTCTATGTATGAGGCTAAGTATCCCCCTATGTTAGAAGAAAAGTCATTAGGTTATGTCACAAATGGCAAGATCTCTCCCTGTCACAACTGGGATGTTCTAATGTGATGAAAATTACCATATTATCGAAACTGTTACACCTCTTCCAGGTATTACCTTATCCCATCCCTGAAAAATTCTTCAAACAACTTAAAACTTGTGTAACCACCTGGTTATGTCATTAACAACAACAACAAACAAAAAACAAAAAAAAAAGAACTAAGCTGGACCAAACGACGCAAGAGCCAGGTAAGGGGGGAACAGATACACCCCATTTTAAATTATACTACTGGGCTGCACAGCTAGCAGGAATACGAGAATGGCATAAGAGTTCAGGTGCAACCCCCTATAAATGGGGGTTCCTAAAAGCATTCCTGGAGCTTGTTTAAATGCTCCATGCCTGGCTGGTGTTCGGCACAAAGCCGCTTAAATGTTGTAGCCAGTGAGCGCTTTTAAAGCTTCCGTATACTGTCTCTTTAAGGGCTGCCTGGTTGCAGTCATAATTAGTTGAAATGGGGGGGGCTCTGTGGTTTTATGCCCGAGTCCCGCCCGGGCTGCGGAGTAAGCGCTCCATTCTGCCATCGCTAGTTGAGCAGAGGGAGTTCTCTGAAAAGGTGTAATTGTTTACTGATAATTGCTTGGAGTGAGAAAGATATTGTTGTTTGTTCTAACCTGTTTTCTTGCAGCCCTGGACTGTTTCAGCTGTGCCCCACAATGTTGGTCCCGAACTGTTGAAGTGGACCAATCGGATCATGAGGATGCTCTATGGAGCCAGAGGACCAATAGAGGAACTGCTTATAATTTTGGGAAAGGCATTATGGGATATGGCGCTTTCTCGCACCACTGAGGGCCAGAGTAATTGACTGGCAGGTGACGCCAGCCAATGGAATCGGGTAGTGCCCAAACTGTAAGGAGTGCTCCATGCTGTTAGGGGCAGATTCGTTGTGGCTGTGAAGGAGAGGGGAGCTCTGAGCTTCTGCGCTGTTGAGTGTTCGCGCGTGAAGTGCGTGAAAGGCCTGAGGCGGCCGTTTGCATTGTCAGTGCTTGTCGGATTAAATCCGCCGGCATGCGGTCAGAGGAGGCTGTGATTAAACAAAGCTACCTACCAGGCTTCACCTGAAGAGGACTGGAGAATCTGCTGAATTGCACTCGGTCCGTCAGGACGTTTGGAGTTGCTGCTAATGCCCACAATAGCTGTGAGTTTGTTCGGGTCCTGGAAGCAGCTGCCTGGTATGGTACCCCTCTGTTGTTTCCATATAAATGTGTGAGGAGGTTTTTGAAGCTCAGGCTCAGCCCTGCAAGTGGTGAAGGAAGGGCATCTGCTGGAGTCGTGAGTACTGGATCAGGGTAGCTCCCCGTTAATCTTACAAACAAGTGGCAAAGAAAACCAAAATCAGTTTTGTTGCACTGCTGACTGCACTAATTGATCTTCCTGCTCATTTTGATCTGCTCAGGAAAGTAACTGCTCATTTGTGTCAGGGCCCGAACCAGCTGCCACGAGGGACTAGCCGTTAGGGCTTGGGTACCCATGGACAGTAACTAATAAGTTTAGGCCTGTGCAAAGAGCCCTAGGTAGTTAAGCATATTTTATAGTGATAAGCCAATCACCTTGATTTCCCCCGGTCCTTGTTATCCCCCCCTTAAATAAATCAGATTGTTTGTTTTGCAACTGTACCCTGGCTGGAGTGTGTTTTACTGAGGATATACTGTACAGTGAAAATGTGATAACTGTGCCTTACTTTCCAGGGGGTCTCCAGAGTGAGCTGAGAGGTACGAGCTGGGGGTAAGTGTACAGGGGGAGAGTATTGTAGCTAATTCGTGTGAGCCACTATTGGGAAGAAAGGGGGGTTGCAGTAACCCAGAGGGCTGTGACTGAGTCAATCTTGACTGTCTTAACCCCGACCTCTGGGTGGAGGCACCCGTCAACGGATCTGGGCCCCTCTCCCTGTCACAGTTGAGGCAGGCAGGGGTAGTAGCCCTAAGGGTAGCGCCCCCTGGGGGTTACAAAAGCAAGAAGTTGGACATCGTAATGGAAAAAGAATGGTCACAAAGTAACAGATTAACAGACCTATTATATAGCCCCTCCAAATGTGACCCCATCCTAACCCATTTACTGCAAACTTGGCACAATGTACATGTAACCCCCTTATCAATGGGGGTTCCCGAAAGGTCTTTCATGTGCTTGCCTAATTGCTCGTCGCCCGGTTGGTGTTCGGCGTTATTGCCGTTTACAGGTATTGCCAGTGAGTGCCTGCGTGGCCTCCATGTACTAGATACATAGATACATAGACAGTGTCGGCAGATAAGGGCCTATGGCCCACCCAGTCTGCCCATTTAAGTTTGTAAGTTCAGTTTATGTTTTCCAGGAAGTCTGTCGCCCCTTACCCCTGACCTCCAGAATTCCTTTATGTCTATCCCATGCATTCTTAAATCCCGTGATTGTTTCAGCCCCCACCACTTCCTCTGGCAGGGTGTTCCACTTGTCCACCACCCGTTCTGTGAAGAAATTCTTCCTTACGTTTCCTCTGAATCATCCTCCCTCCAACTTCATCCCATGCCCTCTAGTCCTGGAACATCTTTTTCGCTTAAAAATAGTGCACTCCTGCACCCTGTTCCTCCCTGTAAGATACTTGTATGTCTCTATCATATCCCCTCTCTCCCTCCTCTCCTCCAGGGAGTACATGTTCAGTGCCTTCAACCTGTCCTCATAGGACTTGTGATGCAATCCATGCACCATCTTTGTTGCCCTCCTCTGAACCTTCTCTACCCTGTCTATGTTCTTACGTAGGTAAGGTCTCCAGAACTGCACAGTGTACTCCAGGTGCGGCCTCACTAGTGTCTTGTATAGTGGAATTATGACCTCCCTTTTCCTGCTGGTGATGCCCCTGCCTATGCATCCCAGCATCCTATTTTAAAAGCTGCCTGATTACAGATATAATTAATATAATTAATATGGGAAAGGGACTGAGTGTTTCCATGCTCGGGTCCTGCCCGGGCTACTGACTAATCGCTCCATTCCTGCCATCGCCAATTGTGCAGAAGGAGCCCTGTTGAAAGGTGTAACTAATTGCTGGAAATTGCTTAGAGTGATAATGTAGTTTGTTCTAACCTGCCTTCTTTGCAGTAAGGACTGTTCTGTTTAGCTCCACCATTTTGGTCCCAAACTGCCGAATTGGACCTATCTGGACTTGAGGACTCTAAAATGGAGCCTGCTGAAGTGGAACTGTGTGGCTTACCAGTGTGGGATTTGTAGTTCTGAACAGTTGGTGCCTTTTGCACCAAAAAGGGGAGCTCCTGACTAACAGCTGGACCAACCAACTGGACCTTTTGAATCCAAGAGAAACCCCCGAGCTGTCTGCTGGCAAGCTAGATTGAAGTTGAGAGCTGAAGAAGAGGGACTGCTCACGATAGCCAAGCAAACGTGTCGTAGTTCGAACGGGAGAACTGTACGAAGGCCTAATTAGCGGCCTGCTTTTCGGCTCATTGTGTGGGGAGACAGAGAGAGAGAGGAAGAATATTTTTCAGACTGAATCTGAGTCTGGAGAAACCCAGAGAGAAACTGAAAAGGGGATCGGGTGTTACCTGACGAGGACTGAAGATTGTGCTGAATGTGATCGACCTGCCAGAAACCCTCTTTCCCCTTGATGCTGTTGGGGAGTGTGGAGAACCTAGTGATTGTGACCAGGGAGTGCTGTGCCTGGTGCAGTAAGTTCATCCTAACATATAAATGTGCTGCAAACTGGAGGGGGGGGTCGCAGTCTGGTTCCCCCCCCAAGTTGAGCTGCGTGCTGAGGCTGGAAGTTGTACCCAGCTCGAAATGGACTGAATTCGCTGCTGTCTAATGCAGCTAGGCCCTGCCGCGAGGGTTCTGTCATCCTACCCTGCTGCACAGAGAAGATCGATCGGTGAGAGACCTGCCAGGGGATCAGCCCCTGCTACATGCCTGAACAGGAATGATGCTGTAGCGCATTGTGTGGGCCCTGCTTCTTCTGGCAATCCAGAACAGTCGTCTACTGTCTCGACTATCATCCATCCTGTGTCCAGTTTTGGGGTATCGTGAGTAACCACCAGGGTAGCTCCCTGCAACATATAGCTAAATCAAAAGTGTGTCACCTGATTGCTTGTTATTTCTTTTCTTTTGTATGGACTGAGCCCTCCGGCCCCGGATTACAATTAGGGTGTAGTGCAGGTTGTTTCTTTTCTTCACAGGGCCCCGACCAGCTGCAACGCTGGCCTACCCCGGGCAACAGTCCTGGCTAGCCCATCTTTCATCCCCCTTGGTACCCAGAGAGTGTAACTGTATTAGGGACTCTAAATGCCCACACTGTAGAGTAAATGATAGCGTATTCCAACCAATTACCCCGATTGTGTCCCTCCCGTGTTACTGCCCCTTGAATAAATCAGATCTACTTTTTCTGCAGTTTACATAGACTGTGGAGTCAGTTTGTGCTCAATGTATTGTACTGTTGCCTTGTGTTCTGCCTAATCTTGTTTTACAGGGGGTCCCCAGAGCCAAGCTAAGAAAACCAGTCCTGGGGTAAGTGCTAAATGTATGTGTATTTGCATAGCATATCAGGGGTATTGTGGAGGTAACTGTTGTGTATTGCAGGGGCCACTAGTAGGAAATGAAGGGGGGGCCACAGTGTCCCAGAGGGCTGTGGCCTGGTTAGTTTGACCAATACCAACACGGACCTTTGGGTGGAGGCACCTGTCACTGAACCTAGGCCCCTTAACCTGTTACTAGCCAAGCAGGCAGGGGTGGTAGCCCTTGGGATAGTGCCACCTAGGGGTTACATACACAAATTCAAACAAAATGAGGCTCCCTTTATCGTGCTAACATCACTATGGGACAACTCAATCCTTCTCTAGTTTCTAAAAGAATCAGCGTTCAGACTCTGGGCAACAACTGGATTACAAAATAGGAATGGGAAATCCTGTGTCCTGACTGCTTGTAAACCATACATTAGAGTTATCTTAACGCATGGTTAAAAACAAGTGCTGGCAACCTAGATGCAAGACATGAAAGAAATCCTTGCGCCACAGTCACAGTTTAGAACTGAAAAATAATTTAACAATCGCCATTTTTTTCACAGCCGTAGCAAGAGTGTCAGAGCTGAATTCCCTAAAGTGTTACAAGTATTCACTGTATTTCTTCCAGGCTACCAAACCAGAGTACAGAAAACAGAAACAAAACTCACATTACTTCTGTTAGTCTGTTTTTACTGTCCAGTGCGACCTCCCCACGCTGTTCACTCACTGTCAGTTTTACTCTGACCCCCCAAAGCAGTTCCTGCACACTGGCCTTAAAGAAACTAGCCAGTTCCATACAGGGCAGGAGATGCTGCAGCCACACAGTTTGTGATTTTGTTTGTGTTGCTTTCTATCTTCCCACCTGTTATTTAAATGGCAGAGTGTCTCTGCTGCACCTCTAGCACCTTCCTCCCACCCACTCGGTCACTTGCCTGCTCGCACCTACAATAATGTAAAAAGAAATAAGCATTTAAAATGCTTACCAGCACACCACAGATCTAGGAGAATGAAGTCTTTCTTACACTATCTTGCACCCATTATTTAAATCCCCACGTGTCTCCGCTGCACAGCTCGCAGCTTTCCTCCCACCCATTGGTCACTCACCCACTCAGGCTCGCACCACTCAACAATGTAACAAGAAAGAAAGAGAAATAATTACCAGCACACCACAGAACTAGGAGAAATAGGCCCACATTTTCAAACGAGATGCGCAGCCCAAAATGGAGATGTGCGGCGCCTCCCAAAAACTGCGCGGAACCGTGATATTCGAAAGGGAGAGATGTGTCGCGCATTTCCAAATGTGTGATCATGCAGATATAATGTATGCAGTGCAAAAAAAGGGGGCGTGTACATGAATATGCTGCACATCCGTATATTCAGCAAAGTGGGCAGTGCATCTGCCGTGCGTCTCAAAAATGCTCCATGCAAAGTTAGGCATGTCAGGGGATGGCCTAAATCGTCCGGCCACCCACAGGCTGGCTGCAGAACTGCAGACAGGTAACCCCGAGACAGCACTCGGAGGTCCACCAGGATGTGCTCCAGGCACCCACACACAACAGCCATGCCAGGACGGACTCAAAGTCACAGGTGCCGGCACACCATGGGCACCACCCAGAGAGCCATCCCCAGACCACTCCCAGGACATGGACACCCAGTTGCCATATGCCTGTGCTGTTGGGTACCCCCCCAGGCACACCAGCGGAGCAGACAGCCACACTGCAGCACATGTGCCAGAAGCCGTGGTCTGCACCCATGTGGCCTGCAAGGCACCACCCAGTGGTAGCATGCACTCAGGGTGATGTCTGGGGCAATGGTGCCCAGGTAGCCTGGTAGTACTAGTTGCAGCATGGCATGGGTCAGGGACTGACCTGTGGCACACACCCACAGCGGTACACCATAGGTGCACACAGGTGGGACACACCCACTCAGGTACCTGGTCACCCTCTGCACACTGCCATTCCTTGCAGTTATCACAATGTTCCTGTCATACCGGGGGGGGACACTGCAGGTGATGGTACACTGCATATGGAGCTGGTGTATCATATGCATGTGGTATACCGATCATACTGTGTCACCCTGTGCCCTTCCCCACTGCTTGTCCAGGTGGGCCCCTGTGGCCACTGTTCAGTTGGGCCCCCTGTACCCCAGACCAACCCTGTACATGACTATGGGTAACAGCACTGTACCACGGCTAATGCAGTCCACCCACCCACACACAAACTTTCCATCACACCTGCCTGCTAGGCTGCAATACCTCCTGTTCACCTTTGTGGAGTGGTGGGGCAGCCCTGCACAGCTGGAACTGTGCATGCCTTAAGTATGCAAATGGCCTGTATACATTCCAGTAATGAGCTACACATGTGGGCTCGGAAAGTGCAAGAGGTCATCTGCATATCTTGGCTGAATACTGCAATTTTGCACACCAAGCAAGTGGCTTTGCGTCATGCATTTCCCTATGCTCCGCACAGGTCCCAGGTCACCTGCCACGCATCTCCCATTGTGCAATCGTGCATATTCGGGATATTCAGCTGGACATGTGCGACATCATCTTACAGCGCAGGTTTTGAATATACCAATATTTTCTGCTGCTGCATCTCAGTTGCACTGCGCAGGCACTTGTGTAATGCAGTCTGGGACTTGTGAATATGGGGCCCATACTCTACTACAGGTAATGTTCACTGTTCTTTCATTTTCACTTTGTTCACTAATCTAGAAAGAGTGCTAAAGTAAAAGGACAGTGAAATAAAAAAAAGACATCGATTACAATGGTGTACAATTACAGATGATCAGCAGAGCACCAGAATTAATGGACAAAAATGCACTGCCATAGATGAAAAGAGTGAACATATTCTGAAGTACAGCAAGTCTTTCTTTTGAGTTCTGTGCTGCACATTATACAGTATTGTATCTGGGACTATGTAAGCAACAATACTCGACAGAGTGGGTGGTATTGGGCTATAATGGACTGCTCAGGGGTGTAATGTGCGGCGTCGGGCCTTATAGCCCCTGCAAGGTTTGGTATAGCCCAAGCCACCCACCCAGGAGGGTATTATTGCGCTTAGAAAACGGGAATATGCTGACTTCTTTTTTTTTTTTTAGATTTAACAATTTCTGTTTCAAAGTTAAAAAAAAAAAAAAATCGGAAATTGATTTAAAGACAGTTTCTTACAAAGCAGTCCCTCTGCTTGTTGAATTTCCAGTAGAGGGCGCTGATGCTTATGACTGCTGTCCCTATTCCCCCCCCTGTGATCCAGTGATTGGCTTCCATCATGAGGACCA
Organism: Neoceratodus forsteri; assembly: GCA_016271365.2. Classification (NCBI taxonomy): domain Eukaryota; kingdom Metazoa; phylum Chordata; order Ceratodontiformes; family Ceratodontidae; genus Neoceratodus; species Neoceratodus forsteri. The sequence goes on along the minus strand of JADMNL010000031.1, from coordinate 48,745,325 downwards.
GAATAGCACTATTGAGAAGAATCAGGCAAGGCTTGAAATTACTGATTTTTTCAATGTGGACCAGGAGTCGATGCGATTGCTCACAGAGAAGCGTGGTCAGGGGTGGGTGTGTAAAGGCCAAGTGGGGAAATACTGACAGTGGATGTTGCAGGGCTGATGAGATCAGCAGTATTTTGCTGCTTTTTACTGCTGGAGGTGGAGACGCGCTGCCAGTTTGCGGCAGAAAAGAGACCGGTGGAGTGGCTGGACTGGTATGGGGGCATCACTAGCAGGCACCTTTGTGGGACTGTTTATAGTAAGCAGTTTTTATTTTAATTTGGTGAAGCAAGGGTAAGTAAGAGAGGGTGGGTGGGTGCCAGCTGAGCAGATTGCTTGGTAAACGACACAAAAAAATGGGGGTTTTGAAGTTTGAATTTTAACGTGGCTCAAGGATTTCACTGGGTAATGGGGCAGTTGTCGCAGGGTCTTGTTTTTAGGTGGGCACTGTTGTCTCATGAATGCCCACCTAAACAAATGCCCCAGCCAATCAGAATCCTTCAAGTGTTCAACTCATTGTCTAAAAGTGCAATAAGACATTCCAGGAGGTGTGCATTAGACAGTTCTAATGCTCGGCTAGCGACTGAAGACTTACTACGGCCCTCGCCGTGCGTCAGAACTGTCTAATTGCTTATAAAACACGTTTAGGGCACGTATATGAAGTGGGAACCCTAATGTTATTTACAGACATTAAACAGAAATAAATTGTGTATATATCCAAGCACATATTTACAGATTTTTACAAATCCAACTTTATCCAGAGCCTCCCCTAGGAAATGAATATAAGATACAGTACCCATCAGGGGTATCCTGCATCGTAGACAGTGCAGAAAACACCAAGGGTCTGGTGATGCAACTCTACCGGAACCTTATGAGTTCTGTTCCTAGTAATGGGGGAAAAACTAAAATAAATGGCAGTAAGAACTGGGATTCGAGTTGAAGGAGAAGGAGGAATGGTCAGAGATCTTAAAGGAAGGGTAGAAGATGCCTCTACAAATTAAATATAAAATAATACAGTTTCTGACAACACAAAGGGCATCTTAAACACCAGCAATATTAGCAAAATTTGCACCTCAATATGATGCTACTTGCCCTAGATGCAGCCAAGATGAAGCAAATATACAGCATATGACGAACAGCTGCTCTCAATAACATGAATACTGGCAGGAGATTAGCTTGATAGTGTCAGAAACGGTTACCAAATTGTTCTCTCGCCTAGAAATAGACTACTGGGGATCTGGTCTGATGTACCTCATCTAGAGTACTGTGTCCAGTTCTGGAGACCACATCTCTGGAAGGGTAGAGGCAGTCCAGAGGAGGGCAACCAAAATGGTGCAGCATCTGCACCAAAAGCCCTATGAGGACAGACTAAAGGAACTCAGTATGTACCCCCTGGAGGAATGGAGGGACAGTTGGGATATGACAAAGACTTTCAAATACATCACAGGTAGAAATAAGGAACAAGTGGGAAGCATTTTTCAGAAAAAAAGATGTTCAAGAACAAGGGGTCATGCTTTGAAGCTGGGGGGGGTAGACTCGGGGGAAACGTGAGAAAGTACTTCTTCACAGAAAGGGTGGCGGATGCATGGAACAGCCTCCCAGCAGAGGTGTTCTGAGCAAAAACTGTAACAGAATTTAAGAATGCATGGGATAGGCATAAGGGAACCTTAGTGGTCAGGAAAGGGAGGGTAAAGCCATAGATTAAGTAGGGTCTGCGGTATTACAGCAGGTAGGGAAATGGGCAGACTAGGTGGGCCAAGCGGTCTTAATATGCTGTCAAATTCTGTGTTTCTACGTTTCTGTGTAGAAGACCTCCAGACTAACCAACAAAAACTGGCCTTTCTGGTTGCCTTGGCAGCCAAATTAGGTATACTTACCAACTGGAAAATGGCACAGCACCCCGGAATGGGACAGTGGCGAAGAATTATGCAAGAAAATAGGACTAGGAAAAACATGGTATATGGTGTTAGAGAAGGGTAAATCTGTATGAACAAATCTGGTACGATTATGACTAAACGCACCCCATCCAAACCAGGGTGCTAGACAATAGGTGAGCGGGAAAACAATCATTAAATGAATTCCATGATGGATAGACGAGGATACGTGGGATAAAGTCAAAGCAGGAAACAGAAATCTCAGACATTTTTAAGTTAAGACACCAAAGCTGCTGCAATGTCTCTGTACGCTTGTTCAATTCTTTCTAATGTTCTGTATTGTCATGTTGCATAAGTACAATACAAAGTGTCTTTTTTTTTTTTTTTTTTTTTTAATACTTGTAAACACAAATATGTTGTACCATCCATACTGACAAAGTTCAACAAATTGTATTTTGGGGGAAAAAAAAAAAGAAGAAAAGGATCGCTTGGCCCACCCAGTCTGTCCCGTTTTTTCCCTGCCTATTCTGTCCCAGCAGACCCTAACTAGTCTCAAGTGACCCTCCCCCTTTTTATTTACTAATATTCTCCTATGTCTATCCCATGCATGTTTGAACCCCCACAGTTTTTTGCCTGTACTACCTTTTGTGGCAGGCTGTTCAAGATGTCTACCACTCTTTCAATAGTATTTTCTCGCATCCCTCTTAAATTCCCTTCTAGCTTTGCTGCATGACCCTCCTGTTCTGTTGCACATTTTCATTTGAAACAGGCTCCCCACCTGTAGCCTGTTCACTCCTGTGAGGTACTTGTAGGTCTCGATCATGTGTCCCCTTTCCTTCCTCTCCATCACGGTGTACATACGGAGATCTCTCGGTCTCTCATTGTACAGTTTCTCATGTAACAAATGTACCAATTTAGCTGCCCTCCTCTGGACTGCCTCTACCTTGTCTCCATCTTTTCTGAGATGCAGCCTCCAGCACAGGACACAGTATTCCAGGTGTAGTTGCACCAATGATCTCAACAATGGTAGTATCACCTCCCTCTTTCTGCAGGTGAGCTTCAATGCCAAATGTCTGCTGCCAAGCTTGGGTCGACAGTGCCACAAGAGGTAGCACTAACACTGCACTGGCAGGCCGGCCCTTGTGAACAGTTTCAGCTGCACGCCTGTTACCATAGTCACAAGAAAAGTGAGGTCGAACAATGGCTGTTCAAATACAGCTGAGAATATGGAGGGAAAACTGGGGGCCATATTTAATGGAGTTCTCCGTTAATTCAAATCTAACAAAATGCAAAAGCAGCCTCAAAATGGGAGAAAGAGACATTCTACAAGACAAAAAAAAAAGCTACTGTACAAACTTCTCACTGCAACATAAACTGCTACCTTAAAATGACAGAATGAAATACCCTCTGCACAAGACAGTGTCATTACAATTTAAAAAAAGCCACACCTACAGTGTATTAGTTTGCTAAGGTAGTAAGATATCCGCACAGGTTACAGTACGTAAAGGATTGAGGAGGGGCAGGCCTCAAAATCCCCAGAAGGTTATCTTTATTGCAATTCATGACCTGACAGTAAAGCAAGGGTGGTACTGCTTTAAATGTAGCTTACGTTTAGCACAAAAATACATTTCCTAGTCATCAAAAGAAATTCCCTAAGGTCCAGAACAGCAGGAAGTCGCCATCATAACAGAAAGTTGCTCTCCTGCTGACTCTTGTTACGGAGAAGTGTTTATAAAATAACTGAGCCAAAACGTGCTGGAAAAAGTCGTTCTTATCCTGTAAAACAGCCAATCACCTTACTTTTATTGTTTGAAGTGCCCCCCCAAAACCTCCCTTTTTTCTGTCAGACTCCGATTACCTCACTTTAATTCTGTCAGTCCCCCTCCCTTCCCAACCACCTCACTTTTACTCTGTCAGACCCTCTCCCCAGTCTCCTCTCTTCTTTACTGTCAGACTCCCATTACCTTGTTTTTATTCTACCAGATGCCTCTCACAATTTCCCTAATTTTATTTTAGTAAAATCCCCCATTACCTCACTTTTATTGTCAGCCCCCCGTAATCTTGCTTTTATTCTGTCAGCCTCATCTCCAATCACCATTCTTCCATAACTCCTCCCCAATACCTTGCTTTAATTGTCAGACCCGTTATCTTTTATTTCGTCAGACCCCTTCCCAAATCACCTCACCTTTATTCTGTCAGTCCTCCCTTCAATAATCACCTTGTTTTGATCCTGTCAGATTCCTGTCCAAAATCACCTCACTTTTATTCTGTCAGACCCCCTCACCAATCACTTTGCTCTTATTCTGTCAGTCTCCAACTGCCTTGGCTTTTATTCTGTCAGACCCCTTCCCAATCACCTCACTTTGATCCTGTCAAACCCCATCCCCAATCACCTCACTTTTATTCTGTCAGACACCATCACACAATTACCATTTTTCCCCCATCAAGACACCCAGATGCATATGCACAAAAACACAAACAAAAGGAACGGCTGAAAGAAACGGAATGTAAGAGAACAGAACTGGCTTGTGGAGATCACTGAGAAGGACAATGAAATCCCAACTGCTGTGACCCACAGGGGTCCCCAGTCTACAGCCCATCAAACTGCGAACCCTATAGCTGCGAGAGTGCCTCAAGCCAACTCTACCTTCAGACTGCATGAACGGCAGCCTAAAGGAAGGGCCATATCACCAAAGGTAGACAAAAAGTGGTTTGTGGTTGGCAGATGGATACTTGGTTGGCACAGTGCCAACTCCCTCTTCCCCCCATTAAGAGTGACTTTAAAGTTTACAGGTCCTACTGCCCATACAACAGTGGCCGCTGGGCTGCTGGTTTCCAGGAAGGACAGGGCAGGACACAGCTTCTCCCAAAAATGATTAATTTGCGAATTGTACCACAAAGTTGGATGTTGGAGAAGCTGGAATACACAGGCACACACTCTGGCCCATGTTCTCTGGACCACAGCTTTTATAATATGGGGAAGAGAGGTGCACTCAGTGGCACGTAAACAACTATTCAAGTCTGAAATAGAAACAAAATTACACATGTAAATAATGGGGACAGAACCTGACAGCAGATGAACCAGATCACAATCTGATAAAGAAACAGGCAAAGTCAGCAGAGATGGCTCTCGCACCTGCAAGGTGACAGACTCCATCTACTGGCAACCCAACATGATATATGAGTGCTTTCCTGCTGGAAGCTCTAGCACATACCAACACCCCAGCATAATGTGCACTGGAGTGTTTTACTTAGCAAACTGCAACAGTCCCCCCCCCCCAACATGGTCTCAGTATGCTGTGCTATTGGGAGTGACATACTCCATCTACTGCCACCCCAGCACAGAGTGTAGGGATGCTATGCTGTTGGAGGAAGATATACTCCATCTACCGACACCCCAGTATGGAATGTGGAGATGCCATCTGTTAAAGATGACATACCCATCTACCCACACAATAACAGGGTGTATAGAAGTACTAAGTTGCTCGAGACAATATACTCCATCTACCAACACCACAGGTGTGTAGGGTTTCTGTTCTGTTGGGGACAATATACTCCATCTACCGACATCCTAGCATGGTGTGTAGAGTGCTGTTCTGTTGAAGGTGTAATACATTATCTATCAACATGGGTGCTCTGCAGATGGAGAAGATATACTGTATTTACCCACACCCTAGCACGGTGTGTAGGCATGCTATGATGATACAGGACATGACCATCTCTGACTACCGATACCCCAGTATGATGCAGTAGTGTACACAGGGTAGGGCCTGGAGGAAAGACCTATCCTAATTCTCTCTGAGCCTATCTTGAAAGCCCAATGACTGATTAACGTGGAACACAGCCTTTGCCTTTCTTTTAAAAAGAGACACTTTCATTTTCAGTTTGGTGACACTACAGCAACACAGAGATACAAGTAAGTAAAATGCACTCCGGAGTGTGCATTAAAGGATTGTAATGCATGCCCCAGGTGAGTAAGGCACAAGCCCAAAGACTAAGTGCCCTTAAGTCATTGGGAAGTGCATTAAAATTCTTTAATGCATACCCTGAACTGGATAACTGCACTTATAAAATGGCTGTCTGCTCTTTTGTATTATATTATATTATATTACATTACATTATACTAAAACTTTTTTTTTTTTACATAGTTTAAATGCATTTTCAATTAGCAAACTATATATACACATGAAATAGTCTCTGATGTTATAGTCAGGATTTTTTACCTTGGTAATAAAATCCAGCACCTGACTGTGCAACACTACCTTTTTAATGGATGGCCAGGTGATGTCTCTCAGCCAATAAGGGGTCAGGATTTTTCCTTGTCATTTTATACGGAAAGTTAGTGATGCTATGTCATCTTCTACTGAGACCCATGTGTAGACAAGCTACTGATACCGCCAACAGGATGAGTAGGGGAAGCTGTGCTTGGCTGCTGGTTGCAACAGTCGCCATCTACTTCAGCTCCTACTAATACCCCAGCACAAAATGGAGGTGGGGCTGTACTAGAGATGACACATCATCAACTGACACCCCAGCCTGGTTTGTAGGGCAAGCTGTGCTCTCCATACCTCTCAACCTTTCAGCACCTGAATTTGGGAATCACTCTTCCTCATTTTCCCACATTACATGAAGAGTGTCCAACATTTCAAGGGAAAATAGGACAATTTGGGACACAGCCTCAAATATTAGAGAAAGAAGCTCAGAAAACAATTCACAAAATGTACAGTACATTAAGTTCCATTCAACAGATTACTCTGAATTTCTGCTGTGACATTTTTAGCACTGTACGGAATTTGGGACAGCACAGTCACTTTGTGGGGGACAAAGGGCTTCTGAAAGATAAAATGAGGGAACTGACCCTCAAAAAGTGGGTCAGATAAACAGTATGCTACTGTTGGATGTGACATAATCCATCAAATGATACACCACCATGAAGTATTTGTTTGGCAGGGGTGATGCTGAAGATACTGGAGATATTGTCCCCCAGTGGAGTCACGAAACCGAGATCATGCCTAGCCGGTGGACAGTTACCATTCCACGAACAGTGGTTTACGACAGTCCTTGTGACATGAAGCTTGATCAGTTACGGTTACATGAATACCAAGCTCTCTTCAAGAAAACACTGGGTTTTCCATACTCCTACCCAATGTCCGAGCTCACCCTCTTCAATTAGGACTGCCATTCTTTAATGTGACCAGTTCCCCTACAGAAATCTTGACACCCCTACACTGTGACTCTACACAGCTGTGTGAGATTGTACCGTCAGCTGCCCCTGGTTTTACATTTGCTGTTTTAGGATGATGAATTTTTGGGAAGTGTGTGTGTGTGTGTGTGTGTGGTTGGGGGGAAGGGATATAAAAGAAAGACCAACCTGTTCCTGCTTGTTAGGCATCTCCTCAGAGAATGATAGAATCCTGCTTCTATTTAGGTCTGTAGAATCCACCTTGATGAGTCTATGTTTAGGGGAGACATACTTCACCTCTGTAGCTCCAGACTTGAGGGGCGAACCCAGAACACCCTGCTCCATCTCAGTTTTGGCTTTACTTTCATGGTCCTCATAGGGATCCTCAAAATCCAAGCTTTTCTGCGCCCTGTAGGCTTTTAGGATCTCACTCTCTGTGTAGTCAGGCGTGGGGGGCTGAGGGGGAATTCTCTTGCTACCAAAAGTCAAGTAATCTTTTAACCACTTTGCCATTTTTAAAGTAATCCAACAGAGAAACTGAAAAAAGACTTTAAATCAGCTTTAAGTCTCTTTTTGACTCCGCAGCAAGTTCATAGCAGCATCCTAAGGTCCTGGGCAGGACCTGGTTTCTGCACCATCCCTTAAAGCATCTCTTCGATCAGCATCCCCAAAAAACAAAACAGTCACCAAGTTCGCTTTCAGCTTAACTGCTCTTTGTAAAGGTCGTTTTGCATAAATCCAAAATTCAGATGAGAGTTGCATCGCCTTTTTTAAAACACGTGCATTCAAGATGGTTTTAAATGTTCTTTTTCTCCAGTTTCCAGTGTACAAGATCCCACAAAGTCTCGACTAATATCAAAGAGTGTTTTTTTAGATGTATGCCCCCAGCCAAATATACCCTGCCTGTGCTACCATGGCTCACTTGCCTTGCAAAGCCCACCACACTCTTCAGTCAATTTCCAATTAAGAGAGACGACAGTGATTTTTTTTTTTTTTTTTACGAAATCGATCCTGGACCCTTTATCCAGCTCTCGGCTGGCATGCTTCTTCCTTTGAACCCCCGACAAATATCCCTGCCCAGATTGCGAGTGTGATTCCCTGAACCCGTTTTGGAACTATCCGGATTCCCTGAAGCTGGCCACCGATCGCCCTTTCCAGTATGCCTTTTTAGAAGTCCTCAATGTTTAATCTGCCCCTCCCCCTAAAAATCCAGCCATCATCAGCAGCAGCTCTTGTAAAGCGTTCCAATCTCTGGGATTTCTGCAAATCGTGCATCAGAGGGGAACAAAGAGCCTGGCCACTGCCGACCGCTGCTCTGGGCTCACTTTCTGTTCCGGAGGGAGGAGGGGGTTAAAAACTAGATCGCGCCAGCAGCAGAACAAATTACAAAACCCGAAAATTAATGAGCCATCAGGTCGATACAAGCTGTGGCAGGGCAGCAAAGTCTTGTATTGTATGGAAAGTTAACCCAGCAGCGTGCGTGCCTTCTCAGGTGAACAATTACAACGTGAATAATAAAAAGTCGCACCAAGTCTCATCCCTGCAGATCCTCAGTGGAGGTCTTCTCCCATAGCAGGAACGTAGAGCTGGAGAAAGTGTCAGGTTCGAGTCCAGCTATTCATATCCATCCGAGATTAATGTTAGCATGTCACCGAGCCCCTGCAACAACGCGATTCCCAAGTGTTAGGACAGGATGGTTCCCGACTCTCTTCACATCAGAGCCCGAGCCCCGCTCCAGGGTTTAATCTTGAGATTTTCAGAGAGCAAAGGGTTAAAGGTTGCCAAGGAAGCTGAACACAAGCGAAACAGATCCGCTGCGCGCACCAAGCCACCATCAGCAACGCCAGCGAGCAGCAGTCCTCACGGAGAACACATTATAAAAGGGATAGGCAAAATGCTGCAACCTGATTGGTCCGCAGGGTCGGATAGTTGGGTGTTGCTAGAAAGTTAATGATAGGGACCCATAAGGAAACATTATTCGGGGTGGGGGACTGAGATACCGTATCCTTGTTTCTTTGTTGTTGCATTTCATATCGTAATGGACCAGCTCGGACCCTGCGCTCAGAAACTTGGCAGGAGAAGGAACTCTAGGAGGCTTCTGGGGCAGAGCTGGGGGCGCTCACCTGGAAAATAGAGGTTAGAGTAAGGGGCTGTGAGTGAGCTTAGGCGATCCAGTAGACCTGGGTTTAATTCCCACACCCACCACTTGCATACTGTGTGGCTCTGAGCAAGTCATTTAATCTCCCCAGTGCTCCTGGGTCGTCCCTGGAAACAGGCACTTGTGCCTAGTGGGTCTTACCCAGTTACCAAAGACTTAACAAAAAAAATACATATGTAAGGAAGGGCCCAGGGTGACACATTCATATCAGCGGTATTCCACTTACATTTGATACACTAGGTGTTTGTGTAGCCACCCCACCTCCCCAACTGTCTAGGGCACCCGATGTTACTACTAGGGAGGGGGGCCTACTCCTAAGAACCCAGAACTGAAACACATCAACAACCTGGCAGGAACAAAGTAAAGAGTACCTTACCATGGTCCGGGTGCTATGATTATCTGCTGAAAAGTGTAACTGCTACCCCTCTCATCTACTTTAGATACTTTAGCTGGAACCTGGCGACCTCTTCTCTTCTTCTTCCTCTCCGGCGAAGTCCCCCACCAGCACCTCGGCTCAGAAAGCACAGGATCGAACAGGGACTGAAACTTAAAAGCTCCCCCCCAAAAGAAGTCTGGTTAGCAATTCATTAGTTTCTCTATAATTCGTCATAAGCTACTTTTCCATTTTGTTAAAAACTCTCAACATTCTGGATTCAGCAACAAACAATTTATTTCAATCTGAAATCCCAATGATTTAAAAGGACTCGGGCATGGGTGTAGGCAGGCATACTCCAAGCACTCCATGGTGTGCAATTTTATTTAAGGGGGTAGCAAATAGGCTCTGAACTGCTTCCTTTTTCAGTGAAAACTGACAAAGAAAATACTGAACCTTTCTGTAATTTTATTCATAGGAGTGGAAACTAAAAGGGCTGGTCACTAATACTCTCTTTGCATCCCAAGGACAATACAACTTTACAGGATCTGGGATGGTATGGGGGTGTCTTAGGGAACAATGCATGGCATTTGTATTTAACCATGCATGGCAATAACCATTGTCATGATATTGTCTGGCTACACCCGGGGGTAGCTCACCCTAACAAGGGGGTAGCAGTGAGTCCACTTGGTGTGCAGATCTGAAATCTCGGCCCATTGCCTGCTTACACACCTTCTCCTCCAGCTCCATGGAGCACAATTATTTACAGAGCCAGGGGGCACATTACTCTCCTAGGCAGCTACTGAGCCTTTGAATGGCATACCCGAGACCCTTTCTGGATTTTTCGACAGCCTACAGAGTCAATACACCCTCTGGCACTGGTAAGTTAGTACTCTGTCTCTCCTGGTTCTTTCCATTTCACCCTGGTCAGACATCCACCTATGGAGAAGTGAACGACTTACTCCCACCTGGCCCCATGTCATGGGGACGCAGGATTTTTCCACCCAGACCAGTTCTTTATGACCAAGAAGTTGCCATTAAATGTGACTGCCCTTTCCACCTGCTTTCCATACTCTGGCATATGGGGGAAGGGGATTCTCCAGCATACCTTGAGCCTGCGACCCACAACCTTATCTCCTGTGCTTTCTGTAAGACACTGGGTCCAGAGAGCTTCCCAAGGCCTCATTCTTTGCTACCTGCAGCCCACCCGAACAGCTTGTGAACTAATCCCAAGGCCTGCCCCTCCAAGCAGGCCCCATAAATGGGTCAGAAGCCTTTGCCATGCCCTTTTACCCGGGCCTGCACCACTCTGCCGCACCAGGGAATCGGGAAGGGTACTGCCACCACCCCTCCCCTGGAGGAGTCCTGCCACAAATCCTCCAGCCCTGGCAATGCAGACCCAGACTTCAAACAGGCCTGGGACCCATCAACTTCTACCCTTGGCACTCTCACTACCTTTCACTCCTTGGAGTCCCATTCCCCCTACGATGCTGGCAGGCTATCTAATGCCCTCCCCCCACACACTGTCCACTGGTGCCACATTACTGTAAATTCCGGCACTACCTTCAATTACGAGGGGGGTTCCCTCCTCGAATCAGGCCCAACCCGGACTGATGAGCTCCTCCCTGTCTGCCTGTCCTGCCATCTCCCAGCCAGCCTCTCCTTCTTCTCCCTTCCTTTTCCTGCACCCTCTGCTTTTATGGGCTCCAAACCTGTCTCTAGTGGCAGTCTGAAGTATAGCCCAAAACTGATGCTTCACTCCCAACTACCTACTGGAGACCTTTACCAGGGGATGAACACTAAAAAGGTGTGGGCTCTTACATACTTGTAAGCCCCTCTCACGAGAGGGGGCTTACACTTGTACCTCACATCTACTTGCAGTGCCCAAAATACCCCATTTAATTACAAAATAAATGATAAATGCAATGATTTTTCACAGATAAGAAGGTGGCCAGATACCTAACAAAGGGGGGCTGGGGGTCAACCTGAAATTTCAGGTATCCTGGTGGGCCAGTCTGACTGTTCTGGGTAAATAAAGGGCATCAGATTCACAGAAACATAGACAATGATGGCAGGAAAAGACCAGTGACCCATCCAGTCTGCCTGTGGTTCCCTATCTAACCCCAGGACCTAACATCCATTCAGGGTCCTAGCCCTCCCCATCCACCCCCTTCCCAGTTTCTGTAGCCCCGAGTAACCACTGTACCCTTCACTCTGTCCCAACCATGCTTGAAACCATTAATGATTTTAGTGTCCACTGTCACAAACCCACTCCTGGGATCAGGCCCTCCGCTCTCACAGTGCCCAATCTTTAAGTGCGATTTGTGAACAGGGGACAAACAGGGACATCCTCCTGTTTGTTTTCGGTCAGAGCAAACTACCAGTCTCGAGTCCTGGAGTAAATTATGAACCCTTTTTAGCTAGCACACTCAGGTAACAGGTCCAAATACCACACTCTCTTCGGGGAAAGCAGCGCAATATACTTGGCCCAGCGGGCATACAACCAGCGTGGGTCACAACCCCCTCTGACTCAATTGAGACGCTGGTATTTTTCTTACCTTGCTGGATCTTTACACAGATCCTTGTTAGCGTGGCTGCATAAGGTGACACAATAAGCATTTAACAGCTGTGTTAGAATATTAAGACTGTTCCACCATTCACACACAAAATGAGCATCTCTCAGGCAGCGTTTTAAGGAAAACAAAGTTTACTAAAATTAAAAATAGTAAATAAAATACAAAACACAGAACATATATACATTAAAGGTACAGTCAGAAAATAAATGGACAGTTATAAACAAAGCGCCTTGCACTGAATAACTAAGTCTACCCTAGTTCCAGTTGGTAAATAAATGGAATGAAATTACCTATTTTGGCAGAAGTGTCTCTTTTTGAGTCCAGGAACAAAAGTGTCTCTTAGAAGTCCAGAACACAAGTGTCTGTCTTGAAAGTCCAAACACTAAAGTATGCAATGTTCCCCCAGCAACCTGACAATATCGGGGGGGAAAGTGTCCCACCCAGCTTGTGAGGTCACAGCTCTGTGGTGATGCTGGCTATGAGGTCACTCTCATTCCTCCATACTGAATCACATGCCACTGCACAAGGCCAAATATTCCAATTATTAAAAAAAGTTCTGTTTTCTCCCAAATGAATCACAGAACCTGGTTTATGGCAGGTTTAGAATTACCCCTTTGATCTTTCAGAAAAACATCCTGATGAGTTATTTGACAATATTGTGAGATTTTTGACATAGACTGACTAGGAAGCATTCTCCCGCTTGTCACCTCATAAAAAGGCAATATTTTCACTTCAAAGCACCAACTCTCTGAGAACATGACTTTTATGATTTCCACATAGGTTTTTTAGGCATGTGTCAGTTTCTTTTAAAGTTAGCTGTTTCCTTCCACTCAGAGAGAGAGCGAGAGAACAGTATATTTTTGAAAATCCAGGGTTCCATGATGCTTTGCTGACTGCCATGTTTCACAAGCAGAAATTCAAAAATATATATTTACAACAAAATTATATACAAATAGTAACGGGTTAGACAGCTATTGCGACATCTACCACCTTCCAAAATCAATTACCTCAGTTGGGGTTTTCTGGCATTCTGGCATGTCTTCTGTGTCCTGTTGAGATCCTGGAGTGACAGCCCCAGGCACAAACTGAGACAGGCTGTGAACAGGGCCTACAAAGGCAGGATTGTGCTGGAGGTGGGCAGATCTGGTGGAGATCTTGTGATGGAAAGATCTGCAGTGCTGGTAGTGGGTGCAAGCTGCACCATCCCAGGCCTGATAAGCAGAAAGCAAACTGTGAACAGAGCTGCTGATCCCTGGAGAGGAACATATTGGCAGAGGCATGCAAACCAGCAAGTGGGCAACACTGAAGATCCAGCATGGAGAAAAAGACCAAGGGCTGCTGATCCAGGTCCTGTAGCAGGCAATACAGCATGTTGCTGGGCTGCTTTTGACCTCTGGGTTTGGAAGTGAGGACACATGAGGGTCAGATCGGGGACTCAGCAGTCTAGAATGAGTGGAACAAGGCTGGAAGAACCGCAGACCATCTACCAAGGGATGGTGACTGGCACCTTCCACTCTGGGGTAATGAAATTGCTTAAGGACTCAACCACAATTCAAGGCTTAACTGGACACCCAAGAACCCCAAAAGGAGAAGAAGCACCAGGCTGGATGGAACAGACCTTATCTCAAAACCCCCAACTTGAGGAATGAGAACTGATAATGAAGCACCGGTTTGACACTGAAAAGACTGTCCGATAAAGCAAGTACCTCAGAAGTCCCCACTTCATTATCAGGAAAGAATCGAAGAACAGTTGCAACAGATGGATAATCAGGGAGTTATCTGGCCCTGCATAAGCCCATTGGCTGCCCCAGCAGTTTTGGTACGGATGAAGGATGAAGGATGAAGGTGTGAGTGTATGTGGACTATTGGTGCTTGAATGAGGTTACTACAAAGGAAGCGTACCCACTACCTCATATCGATGACACCCCTGATATGTTGGCAAAGGTTGCTGGTTTTTCACCTTGGATGTGGCTAATGAGTATTAGCAAGTGAAGGTTTGCCCTGAGGACTAGTCGAAGACCGCATCTGCGACCAAACAGGGTCTGTTTGAGTTTAACTTCATGCCATTTAGATTGCGTAATGCTCCAGGGACATTTTAACGACCGATGGATATTGTGTTGGTGGCTTTACAAGGAACATCATGCCTGGTATACCTCAATCACATAATAGTCATTGGCAGGACATTTCAAGAGCATCTTCACAAGCTGAAGGTGGTTCTGAGGAAGCTGGGGGCTGTGAACCTAAAAGTGAAGCCATCTAAGTGTAACTTCTTCTGCAACAAAGTGAAATATCTAGGACACCTAATCTCATCAGCTGGACTGGGAACTGACCCAAAGTGGACGTAATGTGGTCATGGCAAGTGACAGAGTTGAGGAGCTTTTTGGGACTGGCATCATACTAAAGAAGGTTCCGTGGGGAGTTTGCCACCATTGCACAAGCTCACTGAAAATAGGACACAAGTCAAATACTTTGGCTCCCCTACTTTGGTTCCTCCCTACTTTGACATCTCCCTACTTTGGCTCCTCCCAACTTCAGTTCCTCCCTGCTTTGACACCTCCCTACTTTGGTTCCTCCCTACTTTGATACCGCCCTACTTTGACTCTTCCCTTCTTTGACTCTTCCCTTCTTTGACACCTCCCTACTTTGACATCTCCCCACTTTGACATCTCCCTACTTTGGTTCCTCCCTACTTTGACACCTCCCTACTTTGACATCTCCCTACTATGGTCCCTCCCTACTTTGACACCTTCCTACTTTGGTTCCTCCCTACTTTGACTCCTCCCTTCCTTGACACCTCCCTACTTTGGTTCCTCAGTACTTAGACACCTTCCTACTTTGGTTCCTCAGTACTTAGACACCTTCCTACTTTGACTAACAGGGATGTAGAGTTAGAAAATTATAATATTTTTAGACAAGATAGATTAAAAAAAGGGGGTGGGGTTTTGATATATCTCAATAATAAATATAAGGGTCAAATTAAGCTTGCCGAATCTGTCCCTGATCAGTTGGATTTATTAGTATTACAAGTACAGGGGAAACTTGAGTTTTATTTTATTATTATATAGACCCCCCCTCAGCAAAAATAAATGCATTGCAGACTTTGTCTGAATTGATTGCTCCTTTTTTTAAAATGAGACAGTGTTATTAGGGGATTTTAATTGGAATATGATGGTACCCCAACTCGAGATTTTGAATCAATTTGCAGTACTTGGTTTACAACAATTAGTGAAATTACCTACCAGACCACATAAGTCAGATAGTGCAAAGGACACTTTATTAGATTTAATTTTTACAAATAGACCTGATAGGTACACTTCTTCAGTTCATGAAAATGATGTGAGTGATCATTGTTACATATCTTGTATAAGAGATATGATTTTTGATAAACCTAAACCTGTTTATTTTTACTAGAGCATTTACATCATTCGATGTCCAAGCTTATTCGAGAGACCTTGCGAATATCCAATGGAATTTACTATATGTATGCCCAGATGTGCAAACATCATGGGCTTTTTTCAAGACTTCTCTTTTAAATGTTATTGATAAACATGCCCCATTAAAGTTAAAAATTGTAAGAAAGGGAAAAGTACATTGGGTAACAAAAGAGCTAAAAAGCTTAATAAAACAAAAATCAAGACAACGGCACATAGCTAGGAAATCAAAATCTGAAACAGATAAATTAGCTTTTAGGGTCATTCGGAATAAATGTACTGCTGAAATTAGAAAAGAAAAGAAAAACTATTATGGAAAATATTTTTTGGCTTCTGAGGGTAATCCTAGAACATTATGGAAGGGAATTGATTCATTAAAGGGGAAGCAGGGTTTACCCTCTTTACCTACGTGCCTAATTGCTGAAGGGAAGGTCTTGACATCAGACAGTGATAAAGTTGAAATGTTTAATTCCTTTTCTGCTTCTGTTGGAAACACATTTGATGATTTACATCCTGGGCTGTCTCCTCCAATTCTGGATACCGATTTTGACCGCAAGTTGAAAAGGCCATTATTTTCATTTTTTCCAATAGTAACTGAGGATGTTGTAAAACAGTTGCAAAGGTTAGACATAAAAAAGGGACCCAGATGTGATGAAATCTCTACATTTTTTTTTTTAATTTGGCTTCTGAAATTTTGGCACCCCATTTAGCCTATATTTTTAATTTCTCATGAGAAAGTTCAGAGCTATCACTTGATTTAAAGACAGCATTTGTTATTCCAATATATAAAGGGGGGAAGGGATTCCTCAAACCCGGGTTGTTATAGACCAATTTCAATTCTTCCAGTATGTGCTAAAATTTTTGAGAAACTTATTCAGCAGCAACTAATGCAGTATTTTATTAAATATGATGTGTTAGCCGGCCCGGTGGCGCTGAGGGTTGAGGCGCTGGACGCCACACCTTGCACCATGCCAGTGACCTGGGTTCGGACACGGACTCGGGTTGCCGGGGGTCGGCAGGGGGAAGGAGGATCGAGCGTCCCCACGGATGCTCTCCTCCTTCGGGGAGGGACACCAGGGGTGTTTAACACACCCGACGCCTGGGAGAGCCGGTGGAAGCACCGACCGAGATAATGGCGGCTTCCCATTGGGGAAGCTAGAGGGAGGACGCCATCAGGCACTTGGCAGGCGTGGCGTACGCATCGCTCTGCCCGAGCCAGGCCTCAGTGGATGGAGGGGAGGGACAAGAAAAAACAGAAAACCTCCCTCGGCGTTCTGGATGACAGCCACCCAGCCTGTAATCACAGGCAGACCCTACTGTGCAAAGGTGCCCCGAGAAGGACGAGAGAAGGCAGGTAGGGGACACCAGTGGCACTCTAAGGGCAGACTTAGTGAGGGTTGGGCGGCATTGAGCAAGGCCTGAAGGAGTGGAATGACGAGGGCGAACAGGAGGGATAAGAAGAAATTTCAAAAAAAAAAAAAATATGATGTGCTGACACACTGTCAGTCAGACTTTAGAAAAGGATATAATACAACTCACACAATTTTGAGGGTGGTTGATGATGGTCTGTGTGCCTTCGACAGAAACCAGGAAATGCCTGCGATATTCCTGGATCTGTCGAAGGCATTCAACACTGTCCATTGCTTTGCATTGTGGGGGCATGTGTGATTTTGTATTTTCTTGAAACTTGGCTTCCCAGCCAAATGCCCTTTGGGGTAACCCTTGCCTCAGTGTTTATGCACAGAGGTTCTTTGTCTACTGTCCATCATATTGTGTTATTGAATAAATTGAAGAAAGTAGGTCTGGGTGTATCAGCATTGAGCTGGATTTATGCTTATTTAATAGGGAGATTACAATGCGTCAGAGTGGGAGGAGCCTGTTCAGCACCTTTCACTATGTGCAATGGGGTACCTCAGGGATCAGTGCTGGGCCTTCTATTCTTTTTATTATATATAAATGATTTACCAAATGTTTGTTCAACTGACACATGTATCCAACTCTATGTAGATGACACAGTCTTATATACAAACAAGCATTTGTCAATGCTGAGCATTCACTTGCTGGTACTTGCACTGGCGTTTGGCATTTATGCAGCCCCCCAGTTGTATCCATGTCCCTTCAGCATCCATATCCCAACAGAGTGCTCTTTGCAACTTCTCTTGCATCTGAGTTACATTTCACCCTCATACTTCTTCAGTGTCTGTCTTAGGAACCCTAACACCCTGGTTGTGCTCAAGGGAATGAGCCTGTGTGGAAACTGCGCAACCTGCACTTGTAACACAGTCATTCAGTGGAATTATTTCAACAAATTTTCAACATAGGCATTTTGTCACCTCTGGTCATGAACAGTGCCACTGTGATTTTCTTACTGTGTACCGAATCCTGATTTCCCACAGCGACCATGCTATTCTGCGACGGAAGTGTGAAAACAGATTTAGGCCAGGATGTGAAAAATGACAGCTGTACTGTTCATAAGGAGGTGTGGGAAAATGCAAATGTTGAAAATCTGGAGTGAAAATATGACAAATTCACAAAGTTATGAGTGTGCGTGGAAACTGCGCAACGCAAGCTCATAAAACAGTCATTTTTTGGAATTTTTGCACCACATTTTCAACATAGGCATTTTAGGATGTCTGCTCATGAACAGTGTCACTGTGATTTTCTTACTCTGTACCAAACATGATTTTCCTCAGCTGCTGCGCTATTGCACTCCGGAAGTGTGAAAACACATTTCGGCCAGGATGTGAAAAATGACAGCTGTTCTGGTCATAAGGAGATGTGGGAAAATGGCAATGCTGAAAATCTGGTATGTAAATATTACAAATTCATGAAGTTACGAGGTTGCGTAGGAACTGCGCAAAGCACGCTCGTAACACAGCCATTTTACGGACTTTTGCCACCAAATGTTCAACATAGGCATTTTAGGACCTCTGCTCATGAACAGTGTCACTGTGATTGTCTTACTCTGTAGCAAACACTGATTTCCAGCTGCGACTGTGCTATTTTGCACCGGAAATGCGGAAACACATTTCAGCCAGGATGTGAAAATTGACAGCTGCACTGTTCATAAGGAGGTTGCCTATGTTGAAAATCCAGAGTGAAAAGATTGCAAATTCGCGAACTTACGAGTACGTGTGGAAACTGCGCAACGCACACTTGTAAAACAGGCATTTTTTGGAATTTTTTCACCTAATTTGCAACATAGGCATTTTGAGAGCCCACCCCATGAACACTGATACTGTCATTTCATTACTCAGTCCTGAAAGGTGATTTTGCACAATGGCCATAAAATTGCCTTTCAGGACCAATTAATGCCATGACAGTGACTGAATTCATGAAAAGGGGTGTCAAGAACCCCATATTGAAAATTTGGTTCCAAAAGTAATAAAAAATGGCAGAGATATCCACCTAAGTTGAAAAACCCCCTATTTATGCCATTATACAGCTTACCGGCATTTCCTCAGTTCGCGGTCAGCTTTGAAGAGTGCAGACGTGTTCTCGGTCCACCAAAGATCATCACGCCAGACTGCAAAGGTAAGTATGGGGTGAGGGGAGTATGGGGAGGTGGGTGCACAGAGGGTGGTTACGGGTTGGCTGGGGGGGGCGCCAAGAACTCACCGAGGGACCATTTTCTTGTTTTACAGGACTTAAGAAGAAAACAAAAGGATGGTTTTGGTACACTGGGGTGGGCTCCCAGTGTGCCACCTAGGTGTGGGGGGTGTGGGGAGGTGGAAGCATAGAGGGTGGGTGGCAATGGACTCATCGAGGGACTGTTTTCTTATTTCACAGCATTGAAAAACAAAAAAAGGACGCTGTTGGTACGCTGCGGTGGGCTCCCAGCATGCCACCTACAAGTTTGTTGGGGGGACTGAAGCCGGTGGGGATTGGGCACCCCCACTGGCCATAGAGTGTGTGTGGAGGAGGCAAGTATGAGTACACTGGGGTGGGCTCCCAGCGTGACAACTGTTTTTTTGGGGGGGGCTGCAGCCGACGGGGGATTGGGCACCCCTGTTGGTCACACAGTGTGCTGGGGGGGGTCGCATGAGCCAAGGGGGATTGGGCACCCCCCTCGGCACACAAGGTGGGGGCTGAGAGAACAGTAGGGTGGGGAGGAAATTAGCAGAGGGAGGAAGTGGGAGGGTGTTGATGCCCAGCTGTGCATAACAGCAGTTCAGCTGAGGCAGTATGTGAATTGCATACATGCTACCACTGCTGATTGTAGCAGACCTTTTGTTAGAAGTGAAGACCAACACAGCCGAACTGCTGTCATATACAGCTCGGCATGTATTGGTCCCCTAGGGTCGCGCCTGCTATACTGAGCAGTGCATTGGGGAGGAGGGTCACACACTTCCAAAACTTGTACAGTTGCAAGACGTTACTTGTGCATGCGCGTAAGCAAACGTAAAAATGAAGATATTAATATAGCATTATCGGTTTTGCAACAGGATTTTTTTAATGTACAGAAAAAACTAATAAAACAGACTTCTTTTGAATGAGCACAAAACACAATGGATGATTTTCAGGGAAAAAAATATAAAACAGTTAATTATAAAGGAAATAAAGTCATTGAATGGGGTTATTCTTGAACAGGTGAAGTTGTATAAATATTTAGGGGTGGTATTAGACAATAACTTAACATTTGAATTACATATAGCATCAATGTCAAATAAATTAAAGGGATTATTGAGTTTTTTTTCTATAGGAATAAGTCCTTATTTCACTTAAAAGTTAGGAAGTTATTGGTTACATCTATTTATTTATTTATTTAGTTTTTGTTAACCGGGTAAGTGCACTAGCCAACATGTGACTATTTTCAGGCACGACCTGGGAGAGTACAAGACAATACATACTGAGGGTGTTTAACATACACAGTACAATTAGTGTGGCAGTACAATGTGGAGCTGAAGCTATGAGGCTAAGATAACAGTGAGGACACTAGTCTAAGTAAAATGAATACAACATTGTTCTGTATAGCATGTAACAGGCAGAGTGGGTACTGGTACAAAAACAGAGTTATTCGGAGTTCCCCAGGCAACGTAGTGCAAGCAAATGGGAGAGGGAGGGTAGAAGGAGTGGAGGGGCGGTGAGCTTGTAAGGACCTCACCGTGATTATGGCTTTAGCGGCTCAGGGTACTAGCAAGCGGCCGGGCTCATGGTTCTTCTTCCTGGGCGTGATCACGGCGGGCGGCCCCTGATAACAGACTTCCCGGGGGAGCAAGGCGAAGTCCAACGCTGTTAGTCGTTAGGGAATCAATTCCAATGTGGGTCCCTCGGCTACTGAGGTGGTACTCTGGCAGTACTGAGGTAAAAGGAGGAGTGATCCAAAGCCCAAAAATAGGCATAGAGGGACTTTACGGCGCTAACGCAATTGGCGGCTCGGGGTACCCTCGAGCGACCAGGCACTTGGTTCTGTTGATGGGTGTGTGCACGGCGGGTGACCCCTGCAGCCAGGATGCATAGGAGGGGTAGCCCTAGTCAACTCTGTTTACTACTTGACAAGCGGTGCTTGAGAAGGGCCCCTGAGACTATCTAGGTGGTTCAACGTTGGTGCTGGGAGGAGCGCTCTACGTCCCGACGGGGCTTTGAGGGATTATCGGCAGATTGACGGCATTGGTGGCTGGAAGTAGCGACAAGCAGCCGGGCTCATGGTTCTGTTGCCGGGCATGAGTGCGGCGGGCAGTCCTGGTCAATGGGTATCTCAGGGGGAGTAATACGCGTGGGGGGCAGGAAAAGAGGCGAAGCCCCTGGTTGTACCATTACTCAGCTATCACATCTGACTGGCTGTGAAAAACAGTGAGGGCATATTCAAGTTAAGACAACATAGGGTAAAGCATAAAACAGCATAGTTCAGTCAGTAAACAGCACATAGAATAGCTATAACAGATCACAGTGAGGGCTTATTCTGCATAAGACTGTACTGGACAGATCATTAATACAGCTTTGTATAGTACAGTATGTAAAAACCGAACAGGGTATTTTCAGGATCTACAGGTAGATAAGGTGTACAAACAGGCAGGGGAGAGAAGGCAGAAGAAAAGTGGGTGAGCAAGAGGGAAGGGGGGACAGCGGGAAAGGTAGGGAATGGGTAAATTGTAGGGCTGGCTTTCAAAGGTACTGTCAGGTAGGGTCAAAACAGGTACATTGGTCAGAGGTAGCTAGGTAGTGTCGTAGCCCTCGTTTGAAGAGGTAGTGCGATGAGGTATGCCTAAAGTCCTGTGGCAGCATGTTCCACATCTGGGAGGCAGCATGCCCGAAAGCCCCAGTTCCTTTGGAGGTGTTACAACGGGGAACTCTCAATAGTGATTTGTCAGATGATCTCAATTCATGGATTGAGGTAGCAGGACGAAGTAGCTCAGCTAGTGATGCTGGCATGTCCAGTCTGATAATAGAGTCACATAGACAGCCAAGATAGTATAGCCTGGTAGCAGTGGGGGAGAGCCAGCCAAGGTCACTATACAGTGGACAATGATGTTTGAGCAGAGGGGCCTTGGAAGCATACCGACATACGTTGTTATAGGTGACGTCCCATTTTTGCAAGGCTGATTTATGGGCAGTAGTCAGGATGGGAGCACAGTAGGTTAGGGTTGGTGAAAGGATCCCCCTGGTGATGGCTAGCTTGGCTGATGGTGTTAACATTTAGCTGGTTCTGTAGGCTGCCCCCAGCTTACAATTTACAGTTTTGCAGGTTGTTTGGATGTGTAGGTTGAGGTCCAGAGATTGGTCAAGCAAGATTCCAAGATATCGAAATGAGGTGACGACCTCAAGAGAGATCCCATTTAGGTCTAGTATTTTCAAGGGGGAGGTGCAGGATCTAAGTTTTTGGGTGGTGCCCAGGAGCATAGCTTTTGTTTTGCTTGAGTTAAGGATAAGTCAATGAGAGCTTAGCCAGCTTTGTATATTGTTGTAGGCTGTGGTCAGCAACAAGTTTAGGTAGTCAATATTATGCAAGCTGGCATAGATGACCAGGTCATCAGCATAGAGAAGAGAGGAGCAGGATGAGATATTGCTTGATAGGTTGTTTATGAAGAGGGAAAAGAGAAGAGGGCCAAGTATTGAGCCTTGGGGTACTCCAATATTGATAGTGGTGCTGTCAGAGATCGCAGAATTGAATTTTACAGCTTGGGTCCTGTAGGTTAAATAGCTCCTGAACCAGTTGATGACGGGAGAGGAGAAACCTATAGACTGAAGGGTGGTCAGGAGCAAGGAGTGATCCACAAGGTCAAAAGCCTTGGTAAGGTCAATGAAGACAGCTCCTGTTAGCCGACCATCATCCATGTTTGAGAGAGTATCAGATGTGAGTTTGGCTAATGCAGTAGAAGTGCTATGGTTCTTCCTGGAACCATGTTGAGCATCACAGAGCAGATTTGTAGATTCTAAGTAGTCGAGGGTTTGGGTGGCTACAAGCTTTTCTAGGATTTTACTTAGGACTGAGAGAATAGCTATCGGCCTGTAGTTTGAGATCTCGTTTCTGTTCCCTTTCTTAAAAATGGGAGTAATTCTGGCAGTTTTCCAGAGATCAGGGACTGTACCACTGGAGAGGGACAGTATGAAAATCTTAGCCAGTGGTTCAGCAATGAGATGTGCAGCAGTTTTTAAAAGGTGGGGTTCAAGAGAGTCAGACCCAGGGCTGGTGTTGTCAGAGATAGTTCTTAGTAGATTTAAAACTTAAGAGCTGGTTATGGCTTTGAGGTGGAAAGACTGGGTTGTTTGAGCCCCGGCTTGAGAGGCTGAAAGGTCAGCTAGTTTGCTATCAGCAGAGGGCTGAGATGTGATTGGAGCCAGTGGCAGTGTAGAGGTATAGGGTGATAGATCCGAGAACATTTTGTTGAAAGCATTTGCAATGGTGAAGGAGTCATTGCAGTGGGTACCGTCAAGAACCATCTCAGAGGGGGTTATAGATTGTGGGGTACCAAGGAAGGTCTTAATATGGGCCCAAAATTTCCGAGGGTCATGGGCTGAGCTATTTAGTAGGTTCTGGCAGTACCTACTTTTTGCAAGCCTTATCTGCTTTTTGCAGGAATTTCTGTGCTGTTTGTATATTGTGTGGTCTCTGGGTAGGCCAGTGCTTTTGTAGTGCCTCCAGAGTTTGTCCCTATGCCATAGTTGAAGGAGTAAATCTTTTTGGAGCCATCTAGTTTGCTTTCCTCTAACTCTTCTTTTCACTTTCAGAGCATGCCTATTCTGCACTTCACTGAACAATGTCAGGAAAACTCTTACGGCATCTTTGACTTTTTCTGTGTGGTGGATTTCAGACCAGTCAATGTTGGATACATCATGGAGGAAGGCGTTTATGTCCATGTGGGCAAAGTTGGTAAAGGTGACCAGGCGGGGCAGAGGAGAAGGTGGAGGACCTGAGTACCAATGACAAAAAGTGGGAGAGTGGTCGGTTATTGCATCGGCCAGGACACCTGCCTTGGTCACATGTTCAGGTCTATTTGTGAGAATCCAGTCAATAAGCGTACCAGACTGAGTGGTTACCATTCTGGTGTTCTCTGCTATAAGCTTGTAGAAGTTCAAGCTATGGACTAGTGACGTGAGGGCACTGTGGGAAGGACCTAGCCAGTTTAGGTTCACATCACCGAGGATGATGGCTTCATTCAGGCTAATTGTTTGTGACGCTAGTTTGAGTAGTTCCTGAAATCCAGCCACTCCTCTGGTGGGCGGGTTGTAGAGGCAGATTATGTGCAGTTTCTTAGTACCAAAGGACAAAATTGCATGGATTGACTCACAGATCAGTTGCAGGTCTTGGGCTGGGGCTGTTTTGATGCTGAGGTGAGACTTGTGGTAGATGGCAATGCCCCCACCCCGTTTTGACCCAGGTCTGTCATGTCGGATGAGATAGTATCCAGGTATGTCACACAGGGCATCATGTATTCGTGGTTTTAGCCAGGTTTCAGTGAGGCACAGGATGTCAGGTTCGTATACTTTGATCCAAGCTTCTAATTCAGCCAGATGGCTCTGAAAGCTTCTGATGTTCATATGGGCTACAAAAAGTCCTTTATTTGTCTTTCCATTTGAATTATTGGGAGTGCCGTTCCAGGGAGGGCCTGGATTCAGTACCACGTCGCCAGCTAGCTGGAGCAAAAGAGATGCCTGAAATTCCAGCTGTAACCTGTAGTGAGCCTTAGTTAATAGATGATTCCTTCCCTGATTAGTGAGGGTATAGAGTGTGTGATAAGTGCATCCTTTATTAAGGAGAAGGTATTGCCAGGTGGGTTTTGGGTAGTCTTTGGCTGCAAGCAGGTTGGAGAAACTGTTTTTGACAATATTAGATTATGGAGATGTAGTTTACAAAAATGCTAATAAAACATTACTAGGTTCTTTGGATGTGCTGTTTAATAGTGATTTAAGATTCATAACAAATTTGCCATATAAAACTCACCATCGTGTTTTGCACCAGAAAGCAAGGATATGTTCATTAACTGATAGGCGAGATATGCATTGGAATTTGTTAGTTTATAAGTTTGAGACCCGGTCTTTACCAGATTTTCTCTTGAAGACAGTTGCAATCAGGCAAAAACAAATGCATAGTTTAAGATCATTGGATCAAATATGTTTTTATGTGCCACAATGTAAAACTAGCTTTGGGAGAAAAACTTTGTCAAGCTTGGTTCCTATAACACGGGAAAGATTATCAAAGAAACTGAATGTTACTGTATTGTTATCTTTTGATTGTTTTAGATCATTTTTGATCACCCTTTATGATGCACATTACAATTGTTTTGGATGAAATTTGTATCTTACCTACACTATCTTGACTAATTATAGTGTTTTATATCTTTACATGTAATATTGTGTACATGTTGTAAATTTGCGGTCTGTATGTTAAGTGTTGGATTCAATTGGAAAAGAGATTATTTTAGCTCAAGTTGATATCCAATAAAGATGAAGTTGAAGTTGAAGACTCCTCCCTACTTTGACACCTCCATACTTTGGTTCCTCCCTTCTTTGACTCCTTCCTACTTTGGCACTTCTCTACTTCGACTCCTCCCTACTTTGGTTCATCTCTACTTTGACTCCTTTCCACTTTTGCTCCTCTTGACTTTCCAGGAACTGGGAGTACCTCGCAGTGCAACATTGTTTCACTGTGTTTGACAGTCTGGATTACAAATACAGTACCCCATTGTTTCAAGGGACAGCGTTTGTTGTTTCACCGTGTTTCGCAATTTGGATTACAAATACGGTACTGGTTTTGAGGGGTTTCAGTCATTTAAGCAATTGCATGACCTGTGTGGTCTGGGGGATTGAATACTTTGCTCTGTTTAAAGTGCATCAGCACCAGCAAACCTACAGCAACATCTATGATTCTGCAGTGATTCTACACCTGTGGCACTGAGGGACAGAGTTGAGGGAGCTCCCATTTGGGTTAGTTTAAAGGAAAGCTGTCCAAAAACGTGGGCTCCAGCCCTCAGACAGCTTACCCTCTGGTTTAGATTTTAACAGCAAGAGTGGCATTTTTCTCACTCCGCAACTTGCTGTATTTTAATTTTAAAAACTCCAGAACCCAGAAGTATGGAAGAGGCAGGGGACGCTCCATTTGCTGTAAAAGTGCGGCGATACACCGCTCGCGTCAATACTTTTGTGTTGAAGCGAGCAGTGCGTCACCACACCTCTTTAGCAAATGGAGTGTTCCCTGCCTCTTCCATACTTCCAGGTTCTGGAGTTTTTAAAATTAAAATACAGCAAGTTGCAGTGTGAGAAAAATGCCACTCTTGCTGTTAAAATCTAAACTGGAGGGTAAGCTGTCCGGGGGCCGGAGCCCACGTTTTGCACAGCTTTCCTTTAAAACCTGGTACCTGGTGAGATGAGTATAGCTGGTCTGCCTAGGAGAGCACCTAAGAGGGCCATGTTTAAAGTTGGCATTTGCACTAACCCTCTTTCTTGCAGGTGGTCAATCGTTAATAAAGCTGTGTTAGTTCAGCTCACCAAGAGCTGAAGGCTTGGTGGCTCAGTCAATAGGAGCATCTTCAGCACTCACCCCCGAACCATAATTTATCAGACCACACCAGTTTACCAAAGGTGGGGGCAGTGCCACATGTACAGCTAGGGCATGCCTTGCAGCAGGGTCTGTTACAGTATTTACATGCAGTGATCAGGAAATCCCCATTTATTTATTCATTTAATTTTGTTAACCGGGTAAGCCCACTGGGCCCCAAAGGTCCCTTTTTTCAGGGGCAACCTAGAGTTAGTTACATATAATTTTGCACATACAGTCAGGTAAATACAGTGTTGGACATATTGTACAGGATTACAAAGACAGTATACAGTTTTACAGTTTTTGTGGAAAAGGGCAGGAGGTACATTACATTAGTGAATACAACAGAACAGTGTAGTACATCTAATACAGGAGATACATTACATTAATGAATACAACAGAACAGTGTAGTACATATAATACAGGGTTATAAGGACAGTATGCTGTTTCTGTAGAAGAGGGCAGTAAATACATTACAATACAGAGTACAGCAGTGACGGCAGATAGATGTGGGGATGGTAAGTGCTTTAAATGCACACTAGAAGTTCCATATAGGATAGAGTACCAGCTTATGCAGTCATTAGTCGTTACCTTTATAGGGGAGCAATTTTGTACTAACACAAATTGACGCGAGGTTCGGTTGACTAGCCATTGGTGCAGGGACAGGGTCTAAGTTTAAGGAGGTGAGCATGCAGTCCCTTTTGAAATATGGCTAGGGTGGGTGCCTTCTGAAGGTAGCCGGGGAGATTGTTCCATGATTCAGGGGCTAGGTGAGTAAAGGATTTACTCCCAGCGACAGAGCAGGCAAAGGGAATTTCCAGTAGTTTTTTGTTTGAGGAACGGAGTGGTTGTCTGGTCCGCTTTGGGGCAAGTAGTCCGATCAGACCTGCTGGAGGTTGGGCATCAAGGAGCTTGTAGGTCCAGCTTAATAGGGGGTACTGGAGCCTGTTGTTCTGGGATGGCCAGTTGAGGGCTGTGAGGGCATCACAGTGGTGGGTCCTTGGGTGGGATTTGGAAGCAAAGCGAGCAATTTTGTGGTATAAGATCAGTAATCTGCTGTGGTCCATTTTAGCAATGCCGAGTATGATGGGGGCTGTGTAGGTTAAGGTTGGGAGAAGGATGCTTTGTGAGATTGCCAGTCTAGTCTCTGGTATCATGTTGTGGCTTAAATGATAGAGGAGGCCCAGTTTTTGGTCCACATGGGGCTTCAATGTGAGCCCCTGGTCTAATGTGAGGCCAAGGTATTTGACAGATTGTACTACCTTTATTTTGGAGCCAAATATGGTAGCGAGTGGTAGAAGTTGGGCCCTGGAGGGACCCAGGGGATTTTGGCATGAACAGCATTGCCTTTGTCTTGGTGGGGTTAAGGACCAAGTGATTCTCAACTAGCCAAGTCTCTGCCTTGGTGAAGTCTGCTTGGAGCATGGGTCCTAGGTCGGATGGGTGGACCCCCTTCAGCGTACTGTACTATAGAGCTGCCCCCACAATGGCCATAGAGGTCATTTATGAATAGGGAGAACAAAAGTGGGCCTAAGATAGAGCCCTGTGGAATCCCCTCAATTAAAGGTAGGGGTTCGGAGGTGATCCCTCTCCACTTGACCTGTTGAGAGCGGTCAGTGAGGTAATTATGGAACCAGTTGAGGGAGTGCTGATCAAGTCCAAGTTGGCTAAGCTTTGTTAGTAGGAATGGGTGATCTATCAGGTCAAAGGCCTTGGAAAGGTCGATGAACACGGCCCCATTTGGGGTACCCTTGTCCCAGGCAGCCAGGACATCGGAGGTAAATTTAATGAGGGCAGTGTCAGTCCCATGCTTTGGTCTAAAGCCATGTTGTGAGGGGGCCAGTAGCCTGTTGGCTTCCAGGTAGTCTCTTAGTTGGCCATACACTAGCCGCTCCTGGATCTTTGCCAGGTGACATAGGATGGAGATGGGTCTATAGTGGCCTATCAGTTCCCTTGCTCCACCCTTGTGGATTGGGACTACATGGGCCCGTTTCCAAATTAGTGGAATTAGAAAATACAAACAACATGCAAGGATGTTCACAGTTCAGAAGGAAGAAGGATGCCAGCTGAAGGGGACACAGGGAGGCACCTGGAAATTCCAAGGAGTCCAGGTGGGCAAATCCACACTATTGGTCCACAGCCATACATGGTGAGACCACTACCAAGTATCAACAACAACAAAACAAGTGCCATCCACCTGAGCATGGTGCAGGTGAAATCAGTGTGCTAATTACACTTCAGAATGTTTAGGTTTTAAGCAGTCATTTTTTTTACTGTAAATAACTAGCACACTAACAGTAAACATGCTAGCTCCCCCAATAGCTCCCTAAGGTAGAAGAACTATTCTGCATTATATTTAAACATATTTTTATTCTTTTAATTGTTCTAAATGGTTTAATTCTTTTTTTTGGCTACCTTGTTACCCATTTTATAAGTGTGATAAGACACTCCAGGGTGCTGGTAGTTGTGCTACAACCGTACTTCTGGGGCAGAAGGCACTTGGCCTGCAGCCTCGTGTCCTACTAGGCCCCTGGGGTGTGTGGTAGTGGCACAGCTACCAACACCCTGCTGTGTCTTACTGCTGACACACTCAATGAGGAGGCATATTAACTAAAACAAAAAATCCCAGCATCTGACCTGGGCAGAAGGAGCAACCAGCAGTGGCAGTGAACAACCAGTCACCATTACAAAGCTCATCATATAAGAGGTACTGCATCACCCTGACCCCCAAAAGCAAAACTCCACCTTCATTTCAGAACTGTAGGTCCATGGAGTCAGCTGATTCTAATGGCATGACAGAACAAAGTACTAACTATCCAATTCATGCTATGTGTTCCCAAGATGAGAAAAGGATGAGGATTGTGCAGGAGGTAAGGGGAAGCGCTTGCAGTCGCAGGCTGCTTGTAACTACCCTGCATGCACTTGGAGGGTTGCTCTCAGTCACTCTCTCTGTCTCTCATGATTTCTTTTGCTGGAGCGTCTCTGTTTATTCAAGGTGCTGTTAGCTTGTTCAGCTCCTCCCTAAGTTGGCTCTTCCCTGCTTTGGCTCCACATTACTTTGACACCTCCCTACTTTGACTATTCCCTTCTTTGGCTCCTCACAGCTTTTGGCTCCTCCCTACTTTGACACGCCCACAATTTTTTTGATGCTTTGTATTTATTGTTTTTGCAATAAAAAAAACAACAAACAGGTAATACCTCATACTAGGCATACAATACTAAGCATAAAGGAACCATCCAATGGAAAACAGAATAAGAGTCAGCCTCAGTAGTCTGATTTAAGGATCTGAGGGTATTTCAGACATTGTATGTCCATGAAGATGTCCCAAACATAGCTGCACCTCGCAATATTGTGACGATGAAGCAACATTAAGGTAGTCCAAATATAGTTTATAATCAGCAAAGGGCTGATGTGATCCCATGCCCAACATAAAAGCTGAATAGGATTAGTAGCAGTTCACCCCTTCCCCATAGAACCTTAACCCTTTGGTTTATTTCCTGGCTTATCAAATACTCCATTGTAAACTATTAGAATACCACCAAAGGCAGCAATATACCAAATACATTTAAACTGGCCCACGTATACATCGCAGATTCAAACTTCATTTGTATGAGCCATTTTAAGAATTTTTGAAAGCACGCATAGAAATTAACAGCGTACTTCACTTAAAAGGAAAACAAGTGAATCGAGGGTGTAGGAGGCTAACATGCCCCCCAGCATAGTATTTTAAGATACATTAGGTCAAAATCTGCAGAGATGAAGTGAAATGCATCTTTCTAGCGAGTGTGCTCAATAGCGCCCCCACCCATGTTATTATTATTATTATAATACTGACACTCTCCTGATTTGACGCTTCCATTCTTTGACTCCTCTCTACTTTGACTTTTCCCTTCTTTGGCTTCTCCTTACATTTGGCTCTACCCTACTTTAACACCTCCCTACTTTGACTCCTCCCTTTTTTTGACACCTCCCTACTTTGACTCTTCCCATCTTTTTTTTATACTATATGTTAATTATATTTTTTCATTAAAAAAATATGTACTTCAAATCAGAACTGTATAGAGATACATCGATTAAATGCTCTAAATTACAGGTTCCATAATACATTCTGGACAGATAAAGTTACAAATAAAATTACATATTTAGACATGTTATATTCAGCAGTGGCAATACAAAAATGCAATACATTATTAAGCTGCGCTTAATGGGTCTTTAAATAAAGCTAGAGAAGGAAAAGTCTCCAGGCAGGATTCACAAAAGAGATGCGCCCAATGCAACTCAGATGTGCCGGGGTAAGCCAGAAATGCACCGTAAAATTATTCAGAAACAGGGTGAATGCGCCAGCACAAGCAAGATGCCCTGTGCCAAATGACATTTGCCACAGGCGCAACGTAATGCCATGCAGCACATATACGGGGGGCGTACCCATGCACACACAGCGCAACCTGATTCACAGTGCATATCCATAGCACATCTATGGGGCATCCCCAGCGCAAAGCCAAGATGCACCATAGAAAGATAAGTACAAAAGAAGGAGATTTAAGTCTAGCCCACCTGCAGGTCGTTAACGGAATACCTGCAGCAGCACACTGCTGGAGCCAGAGGGGGAGAGGAAGACAGAGAGAGAGAGGCAGCCAGCCAGCCAGCAAGCAAGCCAGCCAGCACACCAAGCCAGAGGGCCACACAGACAACCCCTCAGCCAAATGAACCCAGCAGCAGTCGCCATAGCAGATGCACTAATGAGGAGGAGGAGGCAGAGTGCTGGAAGGCACTGTAGGCAGCCAGCCCCACAGTGGTATCATGCCAGAGATGGAGACAGTAGGGCGCTACTGCCTGAACAGGGTCATGCCGATGCAGCTCTGTGAGCTGTGCCATGATGTGATGCAGGCACCCACTGCACGAGGTCACGCCATCTCGGTGGAGACCAAGGTGACAACGGTCATGTGGTTGCTCACCAGAGGAACCTTCCAGAGGCCTGCCGGGGACACCACTGGCATGTCTCAGGCCTCTATGTCCTGCCTTCTCACACAGTTCCTCACTGCACTGCTACTGCATGCTTCAGAATACAGCCATTTCCCCAGCATGCAGACGGACTGGACAGAAGCCATGCAGGGGTTCTACAGGGTGGCACATATGCCAGGTGTCACAGGGGCCATTGACTGCACCCATGTGGTGATCCGCGCACCACCTGGCGATGATGCCATCACATACATCAACCAGAAGGAGAACCATTCCATGAATTGCCCGGTGGTGTGTGCGATGGCACAGGGTACATCACCATTGTCTGCGCCACACACCCTGGGAGTGCACATGATGCATACATATGGCACCAGTCGGCACTGTGCATGAGGTTCGAGGACGGGGACATACCAAGTGGCCATCTGATAGGTACATGTGACAGGGCACCAACAGCACAGGAGGGCACCAAGGCCAGGACACATGGGGTGGGCTGTGGGCAGTGTGAAGCAGGTGCATGGGCCCTGGGACAGCAGGGGTGTGAAAGGGTACAAAGGTGGACACAGGGTGGCACGCTAGCACCGTTGCACCACACAACAGACGGGAGCATGCAGGTGCAGCTGGGGTAGGGATGCAGGACTGCCAGGAATGGGGATGCATGTGCGGTAGAGCAGGACAGGTGCACACACCACTGAGGCCAGGGCACATGCCACAGTGGAACCCAATGTGCCAATGGACACACGTCTACCCCCACAGGAGATGCTGCCTATCCACTGAGGCCCTGGCTCCTCACCACCTTCCAACAACCCAGAACAGTGGCAGAGGAGCACTACAATGATGCACACATCGTGACACACGCCATCATGGAGCATGTCTTCGGCATGTTGAAGATGCGATTCCGGTGCCTGTGTCGGTCAGGTGGTGCCCTACAGTATAGCTCTGAGAAGGCCTGTGGCATATTCCTGACCTGTTGTATGTTATACAACATGGCCCTAGACCGTGGGATACCTCTTGAGGCTGGTGAGGGTGACAGTTCTGGGGAGGAGGAGGGGGAGAGGGAAGGGTGGACAGGCCACCCCCTGAGGGCCAGGGAGGTGAAGCTGGGCAGAGCTGGAGGGACCCGAGGCTGCCGGACAGAGCACAGGACTACTGCAGGTGTGTGGTGGAGGAACACTTTGGGCCACGCAGGTGAGTATGCAGGTATGTATGCATGCAAGTGTGTGCACCAAGGTGTAGGGAATGCATGTCGCGGGCACAGTGGACACCGGACACTGCACAGTGGTGCACACACAGGCACACACACAGTGGGAGACGCACAGACACAGACACACACACACACCAGGCATGCAACAACCATGCACCACCTAGGCCATGTTGCAGACGTCATGGGTCAGTGTGCACTGCAGCCTGCACACGGGCACAGCAGACACCAGAATGCACTCATCATTCCCATGACACATAGCACAACAGTGGTGCACACAGACACGCAGGACGTCCTGTACAGGTAGCACAGAGTGGTGCCGGGATGGCTGTGGGACAGGCGACCACCACACACACCGCCACTGGCACCACCTGCAGGGTGTCTGGTACACACGGGCATGCCATCCTGTCATCACAGGCCCGGGGACATGGGCATCACAGGGTGGTTCCCCAGCCACCATGTACATGGTGGTGGCCTCTGCCATGGCTGGTGGTGGCGGGTGTGCCACCACCGGCTAAAGGGGGTGTTCCCTGTGACTCTGCAGAGGTGCTGCACCAAGACCATGAACAGGTGCCCAGTGGAGTGGCCATCCCATGACCACTGGCCGAGCCATGGACGGTAGGCATGGAGGCCAGTGGTGAAGGAGTCAGCAGCAGGGGGTTCACATGGCTCCAGTGCCGGGGCGTGCAGGACATGTTACTGGGTGTCCGACTGGATGCACGATGTCCACGGCATGTTGTGGATGTAGCCACTACCTCCACAGCTGCTGCAATCTGCTCCAGAGCTGCGGTCATGCCCACCTGCATAATGTGTGTCTGTGCCAGCACCTGTGCACGCCAAGCAGCCGTGGACTCATGCTCTTGGACCATCACAGCCCTATGGCTATGGAACTCCACACGGAGGGCCTCCTGCCCCTCCAAAGTCACACGCAGGAGGGCAAGGTAGGCCTCCACGTCTTCGGCGGGTGGTGCATCACAGTAGCATTGCCAACGAGCAGGGAATGTATCAGCCTGTCCTGGTGCATCCATGGGAAGTGGTTGCACCCTGGCAGGCTGAAACATGGGCGGGGCTTGGCTGGGCACCACCACTGACTGCCCATTGGTGGTGTCCTCCAGGGCCACTGGAGTGGGTGTGTGCACTGAGCACCCTACCCAGATGACACCGATGTTGCCGGCACTGCACTGGGCAGTGGTGCAGGGAGCACAGCACCCCCAGCTGCAGGCAGCTGTGCTGCATCTGCACCTGCACCCAGCACAGTGGGAACATCAGTGGCACCCAGGGCCACGTGCACAGGCAACCCCATGATGTGTGCACTGCTGTCAGCCATGTCTGCGTCGGTGGTGTCAGTGATGCATGCGGTGGTGCCAAGGCTCTCCCCTGCACGCCACTGGTGAACACAAGGAGGGCATCAGCAATGTCCACCACATCATCTGGGTTGGCGTCAGACATCCTGGACAGGCTCCCCAACCAAGCACTGTACCTGCAGGCTGTCCTGCCAGTGCTGGCCAAGGGGCCCACAGGGCCCGCCTGCACCGGGGCCATGACAGGTGTTGCTCAGGACGTTGATGATGCTGGTGCAGAGTCATCCATGATGGTGTCATCGGCCCCGTGTTACGGACCCACATCATCGCCCGGGAGGGCATCAAGTGCAGCCATGGCCGCACCCTGGAGGCATGATGGTGCTGTGGAGAGAGGAAAGGAAAACATGGTTAATGCACAGTACACATACATCACATTGGTAATGCACAACAGAACACAGCCACAGGCCTGACCACCCCAGCGCCATGGCGTGACAGCGCTATGCAGGCCATGGAATGGTCATGCCTGTCACTGTGCAATTGTGCACACTGTGTGGCAGCAGTGTCGCATGACACATGGATGCACAGTGGACACGTGCCCTCCAGTGCTGTGGCATAGCACCCAAAGCACCATGAGGCATGTCACATCAGGCCAAGGGTGATCGTCCCTGGGAAGCTGTGCCTGGGTATACAGTGACAGTGCACGCCACGCAGGGACAGGCATGGCAACTGTGGCACACGGGTGGGCAGGCCTGTCTAGGACACACAGCTACTCACCATGCTGCGACGGGCTGCCACCAGTCTGGAATCCACCACCAGGGACACCCTGCACGGCTGTCCGAAACATACCAGGAGAAACCCAGGAGGGCCTAGTTCGGGCTGAGCTTTTCTGCCGTGCTCAGGCCAACCCCTGTCCACTGCAGGGAGGCCTGGATGTTGGCCACCTTCTCCTTGGCCCTCCTGTACCCATCATTCCGGTGCTTATGACACTCTTGGACCGTGCGATTGTACGATGCCACAGCATTCACCTGTCGGGTCACCTTCTCCCAGCCTGCTGCCTGCGCCATCCAGCTGTCTCCCCTGCCAGTGAGGATGCCCAGGCATAGGTGGCATGCCTCTATGAGTGCCCTCTCCTCATCCTTGGTGAAGTCTGGTCACCGCCTGGTGGTGGCACCTGCTTCCTCTGACATACTGGCTACTATGGGGAGAAGCATCCAGGTGTTAGTCACACCTGTGGGTACACATGTTCCCGCACCCATCTACCTCTGTCTGTTGTCCCCCCCAGGTTCCGTGCCACTGGAGTTCTGGGCGGTGGTCTGCAGGTGGTTGTCCTGGCACAGGTGGCCATGCCCCATGGTACATGATCTACTGGGGATGGTGCACATGCCATGTATGAGCCACGCGGTCCACGGCTGGGGAACGCTTTTCTTGTGCCAGCAGACACTGTGCAGTTCGCCATGGACATGTCCTGGTACCTCTGCAGCATGTGTGTTGCCTCCGTGGTACCCCGTCCATCCCAGGTGCAACCCTTGCTATGCCTGCAGGGGTGGGGCACAGGACATGTGGCTACAGCCATGGTGCAGCTGGTTGCAGTGTGCAGCATGGCGACACTGTCATTGTGCCTGCACAGGCACCGCTGTGTGCCTCGGACAAACCTATGGCATGTCGCTGCATCCATCACACATTGCCAGTGCCACCCAGTCACATATACCTCTGTTTACGTCGCATAACCTCCCTGTTCCACATTGCAAGGCCTTGTCCCACTGTCAACCGTATCATTGTTCAACAGTACTGTATCGTACATGCTGACGTGTCTACATCATGGTTCGCAAACAGCTGTTCTGAACATGACAGGAAACAGTCTATCGGTGATCTGTGCACCTTATGTACTGCTCTGATGGAGTGTTCCACATTATGACCATTTGCTCCACATATTGGGAGGCAATGTTCCACATATGGGGGACATAATCATTGAGAGGTATGCATGCACATGTTCAAGCCCCCCAGTAAGTTCAGTAGACCCTGTGAATATAGCTGTGTACTCACCTTCAAGACTCTGACTCCTTTCAGTCACCTGGTCTCGGCCTGCTGAATTGGGAGCATTTATGGCTCAGGGCATGCAAAGGAGGCCTGGGCCTCTGGTAATGAGATGCTAATCAGCTGAGATGCCCATGCATGTGGAATGAGGCTGTTTTGGGCGCATTATCTATGAATTGCACAATTGCCCCAGCTTATCTCACTTTATAAGGAGCATCTCAGAGTTGCGCCAATACCAGAACAGCGCATCTCTGGCGCATGCACGTAGCATTGGGTGCATGTTCCTGTATCTGGGGCAGTCTACAAGGCACATCTGTCACGCATGCACGGTCACCATGTATAATGGCGCATCTTCCATGATGCGCTGCTACGCTGCTTACCCGATGTGCTGCTGCAAGGCTGCTGTCCATTATGCTGTGTACTCTGTCATGCAGTGTGATCCCATATGCGCGGTCCATGCTGCACTGTGTTTGTAGTGCCCATGGGTTGCGCGCAGTATGCGGTAGTGTATGTAGTACGTGCCGCACAGCATGGCGCCTGCATTGCATCACATGCATCACGCATGTGCGACCTGGCCATGGCCTTGCCACACTGTTGCGGTCTCCATTGTACATGCACGGACATGTTGCCTTTGACCTATCGCGCTTCACGCACAGTGCACGCTGTACTACACGTGCCTCAGTGTTCCACATGGCGCATATTGACCGCTCGGCTGCACATTGCAGTGTTGCACCTTGACATTGTAACCTGGTTTTACAGTATGCCTAGGGCAGGGAGACAGACACCTAGGGCTCTGAACTGGTCCCAGGTGGAGCTGCTGCATCTGGTGG
The DNA here is from genome assembly GCA_016271365.2 of Neoceratodus forsteri. NCBI lineage: Eukaryota > Metazoa > Chordata > Ceratodontiformes > Ceratodontidae > Neoceratodus > Neoceratodus forsteri. The sequence continues at coordinate 48,708,397 of JADMNL010000031.1, read as the reverse complement.
CTCTTGTCCTGTCTGTGGAAGGGCAGCTCTTTGGGCAGGATGACCTCCATGTGCCCAGGGCTGAGGTGTGGGCCTCCATTGCCCGTAGGCTTGTGCGGTGCACTGGGATGCCACACACTGGGGAGCAGAGCAGACATCGGTTTGGTGACCTCCAGAGGTGGGACCCGGAGAGACTGGCGTTGCTGCATCGCCGTGTATGCAGGGGTGCCCTGCCAAGGCCAGGTAGGTGTTGCTCATCAGGCTCCTTTTGTGGTGCGTGCTGGTTGTGTGTGTTGAGGCCCTCATGGGGCACCCACATGGGTCACAGGTGTCCTGCACACACGGCAGTGGCTGTGGAAGGGCACCTGTCCAGTGCAGTCATATCATGTGTGCCATGGGGGGGGCACTGGGCTGTGCTGTGTCTGCATGCAGGCCACTGGGGGCTGCACAGCTGGTTACCACTGTCTGCTGCACGGACTCAGACCGGCAACGGGGGGGGGGTACTGTAGCAGTGCATCCTGCACAGTGGCAGTGTCTGGCTGTCCGTACATCGCCTGTGCATGTCAGTGTTGTGGTATGTTTCTAGCACCGCTGTGTTGACTCATGGTGCTGTCTGTTGTGTTTTGCAGGACCAGACGCCAGGCAGAGGGCCGCGGATGCCGTTGAGGTGAGGAGGATCATGGGTGCCAGGCCTAGTGCCCTTCCAGGGGCAGGTGAATGGTGCATTCTGCTATTGCTGCATTTCAGTTGCTGTGGGTTAGTGCTGGGTGGGGGTGTTGTCCACGTTCAGGCCCTCACTGTGTGTTCTCTCTGTCATTGCTGTAGGTCTCCAGGATCACCACGCTGTGGCTGGGAGAGGTGCACCTTTGGACGTGGACCGAGGGATCCATGTGGCCATCCAGGCGGCCCTGCACCCACTGTCCAGGACTGTTCAGCACCTGTTGGCTGCCCAGCAGGGCGTCCTTCTGAAGCTCCTGTTATGTGGCCATGCCAGGGTATTGCGTGGCAGGGCACAGCATCGGTAGTGGCCCCCTGCCTCTTATTTGGGCCGTTCTGTGTAAATAGATAATGTATATAACCCTTTGTTACTGTCCCCTTCCTGCCCTCTTTCCCATCCCTGCCATTCCCTTTCTCTTTTTGGTGTTGTTCCAGTTGTTTGTTGTTCTACTTTTGTGTTGTACAGTTTTTTATCTGATGTTTCACTTTTATAAACATGTTGCTCTCAGCACTTGTGTCCATGGGTTTCATTGTTCCTGCTTTGTGGTTGCTCCCTCTTGCCCTGCTGGCTTGCTCCACTTGCTCTGAATAGCTCCCCTGTGTGACTCAGGGCATCCAGTGTGCCCTGGTGCATCTCCAGTTGTGCTGTGCTGTTTCTGGGCAATTCACAGAGGGGCTGCACTCAGCACATCTCATTGCGCATGCCTCTGTGAATTGCTCTGTCTGTGCTCGGCGCATCTGCTTTGCATCAGCGCATTTGTGATGCGCGCAGCACAACTTCTTTGTGAATCCTGCCCTCCAACTTTATACTGTAAGCAGAGGCCAAAGATTTTTATGGAAATCTCCAAGAGAGGTCTTATACTTCATTCGTCTTTCTATGCAAAGGCTGTAATCCAATGATCAAAACAATTGACTAAAATTAGGGTATAAAATTAGGGTCCAGGGATGAAATATACAAAATCCATTTCCGCCATCTAAGCTCAAATGATGGTCATCTGTCTGAGCATCTAGCGGTAAGTCTTTCTAATATATAAATTTCCCCTATAATTGCATGACAAGCCTGAATGGTAGGGGGAGTTTGTCGACCCCAATGTCTGGTAACAGTTTTTTAGCTGCCAAAATGTAGGTAGTTAAGTAAAGATCCTCTGGATAAGGGAAGATCTTCTGGTGGGACTGACACAAGGACCAGTTTGGGGGTCAGTACTGTTTCTGTCCCTACCAGTTCTGATAAGACCTCGGAAATATCCCTCCAGAACCCTGCTAATTGAGGGCATGCCCAGAAAACATGAGCCTCGTCAGCCAGGGGACTCTTCCCAACTTTGACTCCTCCCTACTTTGACACCTCTCGACTTTTGGCTCCTCCCCACTTTTCACACTTTCCTACTTTGACTCTTTCTTTGACTTTTCCCTATTTAAGCTTGTCCCTACTTTGACCCCTCGCCACTTTTGCTCCGTCTTACTTTGGCTCCTATGTACTTGATTACAGAGATGTGAAACCATGGTCTGCTGGGAGTTTGGGCAGGACAGAGAAGCAAGGAGAGGAGAACTGAGCACTGGCAACTTGCCAAGCTGTCAGAATAATAAACATTACTTTTAGCAAACTCTCACCATTCAGAGCACGGGCCCATACCTCTCCCAGGTCCTTGATTTTGCATAAACAAATTTCTCATCTCCTCATGGGCCCTTCACTATTTATGCCCACGTTTATTTCACATGAGGACAAGTTCAAAGGTTAATTTGGGGTTTGCTTCCCATATTGGAAACCACAGTCTGCCATAAGCAGAATAAATGCAGAATATGATTTCATATGCAGTAGCAGCTTTCATAGGGGATTAGATACTGGTAGTGCACTGACTCTATGAAGACAAACAGAGCTGCAGTTATTTCCCCCCGCAACCTCTTAATCACAGTCATGTTTAAGTGCAAGAGAACCTGTTTTACTAAGAGGCTATGTTGGACAAAGCTGGTCCCCTGCCTCCACTCTTTTCAAAAAGTGCCCTGGGAGCTTGTCTTTTTGATGCATCAGTGAATCAACTGTTAGCACTAACTACAGTACAGGTGTGCTGCTGCTGTCCTGCAGTAGGTAAGGCTAGGGGGATAGTAGGGTGTATTAGTAGGGGTATCACAAATCAGAAGAGGGAGGTAATAATCCCTCTTTACAAGACACTGTTAGGCCCCATCTGGAGTACTATGTGCAGTACTGGGAGGCCACACCTTCACAAGGACATTAACCAAATTGAGGCAGTCCAGAGAAGGGCAACCAAAATGGTGCAGGGACTGCATCAGAAAACATATGAGGACAGATTAACAGAGCTCAATATGTATACCCTAGAGCAAAGGAGGAAGAGAGGTGATATGATTGAAACATTCAAACACCTTAAGGGCATTAACAAGGTGAAAGAGTCTAACATGTTTCAATATAAGAAAAATAGCAGGACAAGAGGACACAGCATGAGATTAGAGGGAGGCAGATTAAGGGGGTAATATGAGGAAGTTCTTTTTCACAGCAAGGGTGGTAGATGCATGGAACAGCCTACCTCAGGAAGTGGTGGATATGAATACAGTGCAGGGCTTCAAACAGGCATGGGATAGGCATAAGGGAGCAATACAAATGAGTATGAATAGATAGGCCACTGACAGAGCAAAGGCCCGATGGCACATTTATAGGGTAGAAAAAGAAATGGGCAGACTGGATGGGCCTTGCAGTCCTTACCTGCCATCAACTTCTATGTTTCTATATCCAAAAATTCTGCCTGGACAATCACCAGAGGCACATAGTAGGGATCTCGGTTTAATGTCCCACCCATAAAACTGCACCACCACCAGCAGGACAGCAGCAGCACACCTGTACTGCACCATAGTTAGTGCTAACAGTTGATTCACTGATGCATCAAAAAGACAAGAGTATGCAGCGGACGGCAATGGTACCAAATGACTTGTTGAGTAAAGTGGGTGTAGTTATCATGAAAGGGAAATGTTCGCCAAATCTGGCTGATCAAACAGCATCATAAGGAGGAATGAGAATGCGTCCTGTGCCCTATACAGAACCCATGTACAGCCTCATGTCGACTGCAGTTCCCAGTTCTGGGTACCATGTCACAGGAACAATGTGCATAGGATGGAGAGGGTGCCAGAGAAGGGCCACAAAGATGGTTTGGGGCATGGGTGATGGGACATATGAGGTGAAAATGGATAATGAGGCAAAAAAACTGGATAAAATGTCAGCAGAAGTGGAGCCAAGAGGTACTTGGGGGGGGGGGTTCAATGGCTTGGAGTGAGTTTCAGACAGTTTCTTTGGAAGAGATGCTCAAGGCGATCTCTGGGCTGCATCCACCGACAGTGAGTTGGATCCGGGACCCAGCTAGCTGTTGGTGGACTGTCATGAGGCCCTGGGTCTGGTGTTTGCTTGCACCGTCCAATGTTCTCTTATGGAGGGATATCTGCCAACAGCCCATGAAAAGTCTGTGCTGAATCCCCCCGAAGGAGCAATCTTTAGATCTGGACTTGTTGGCAAACTACAGGCCTATCTCAAACCTCCCTTCTTGGTTAACGTCATCAAGAATATGTCTGTAGTGCAGCTTGAGGTTCACCCCAAGAATGAACCCTTCCAGTCAGGTTTTCGGCCTCACCACTGTACAGAGACTGCATTCACCAAGGTGTTCAATGACCTGCTCCATGTGAGGCACAGAGAGGAGCACTCAACTGATGTTCCCTTTCATCTCCAGTCTGCATGTGACACGTAGATCATGGGGTATTGATGGACTATCTTCAAGTGATTTTTGTCAGATTATTGAATTCCAACCTGACTTACGACTCAAATTACCTCCTATTTCTTTCTCTCCATGCAGTTAATAAGCCACTGCGTGGCAATTTTGAAAATCCAATTGTAGAAATGAAAGGAAAAGTGTGACTTTTACTGGGATTCAAACCACAGGACCTTACCATTCCATGGTATGATCCTTAACACTTTGAGCCCCAAGGAGCCCAGTCATTAAGCTTCCGGTTTTCCTTGACACACACATTCCTTTCATGGTGCTGTGAAACATCAACTAGCCAGTCTCTCAAGACCAAATCTTCCTTTCCTTCTCTTCCATGCTGTTAATAAAGTTACAAGGCAATTTTGAAAATCCAATTGTAAAATGTCTACAATTGAGTTTCAAAATTGCCTCGCAGTGGCTTAGTAACTGCATGGAGAGAAAGAAACAGGAAGTAGTTTGAGTCTTGAGAGACTGGCTAGTCGCCGTTTCGCAGCATCATGAAAGGAATGTGTGTGTTTCAAGGGAAAACTCGGGAAGCTTAATGACTTGGGGCTTCTATGGCTCAAGTGGTTAAGAGCATGCCACAGAATGGCAAGGTTTCTGGGTTCAAATCCCAGTAGGAATCACACTTTTCCTTTCATTTCTACAATTGAACCTGACTTACCCTGTTTGATACCTTATTCTGGTGAAATGCATTCCATTCCAGTTTTAATATTTTATGCTGTGTCTGTTTTTAGGTAGAAAGGATTGTTCTTTGGCCCCGACAAGGTGGACAGCAATCCCTTCCACTTCCTGAGTGATGAACACGCCCCATGCTATGACATTCAGCAAGGGAGAACATGGGGGCGCACCCCATTGAAATAAATGGGGCTCGATTTTGCGTCCCACTTAAGACCTTATAATGGCATGTTGGAAATTAATAAGGGCCACCACTTGACTAACAAGGGCCTTCCCCCAGCATAAGGTATCACATAAAGTAAGTCAGGTTGGAATCAGACAAAATCATTCTAAGGAATGTGGGGGACTGACTGAAACAGCCTTGAAATGGTTTGTGTCATCGTGTCATGACAGGATGCAGCAGGTTGTGACGGAGCCTTTCTTGTCACCATCTGCTGCTGTCATCTGCAGAGTTCCTCATGGTTCGAGTCTGTCCCCCATGCCTTTCAGCGTGTAGATGTTCCCTCTGAGGTGGGCATTAGATGGTATAGCATGAGTTCTCACTGCTATGCAGATGATACTCAGTTGTATCTTTCACACTGCATGGGCAAAGGGGAGTCTCCATGCTGGAGCAATGCCCCAAGAAACTGCAGACGGAATGGCCTGCAGCCTGCTAAGACTTAACTCTGGGCAACCAGAGTTGCTACTAATAGAATCAGGCCCTCGTTGGTCAGTAGCTTGTAATTGTGTGACGAGGCAAATAGTATTAAATGGCATGGCTCTGACTGCTGTGTACAGAGTATAAAATCTGGGAGTCATTTTGGACATTCGGCTGACACTTGAACATCATGTGTCAGCTCTGTTCCACAGGGGAGTTTTTGAAGTATGTCCCAGATTAAACCCTATCGGATGTAAGAGGATCTGGCAACTCTTGTGCATGCCTTTTTTTAAACCGTTAGACTCTACTGCTGTGGTACTCTGTCCCTAGGGTTATCTGGAGGGTTGGTGTGCTGCCTCTAGCTGGTTCAAAATGCAGCAGCCAGGCAGATTATGGGTCCTCATATTCTGAATATATTACAGTTGTGCCACAGCATTTGTTCTGCCAACTCATCATTGTTTTTTTTTGTTTTGTTTTTTTATTTAGTGTGCTTTTTCCTTACTGCGGACCACTGAATGCTCAGCTCTGCCCTCCCCAGACCCCCTCCTTGCCCCCCATGGACTTATCTCCTGAATGATACCCCCTGGATTGTCCCCCAAGGAGGGCCACCTGCACTGACATGAACCAACATGGCAACGGGAGAAGGTTGCTGGCAGGGTCGCCTACTGACATTACCTCCCTGGCTTGCCTCCCAGTGCGGGGTGTGAGGTCAGCCAGTGCCAATGGAGGATGGGAATGGTCAGCTTGGGGAGTGCCATGGCTGGTGATCAGGACCAGGGAGTGGGCATCACTAAAGGCAGCTGCAATGTTTTTTCCCTTGTTACTGCTATCCTGAAGAAGACATGGTGTGCAGTGATGCCAACATCTGACACATCTCCTAAGTCGTCCAGCTGCCGATCGCAACAAAGCCCCCAGCCTCCTCAAGGGGTCCAACTTGCACCAGACACACAGCCCCCTTCCCCCACAGAAGGAGAGCCATCCAAGGGATGCTCAATCCTTCTCCCTCCTTGGCTGACCCTCCAACTTCCTGGGTCCACTCCCGAACCCAGGACATCTGCGTCACAAATGGACATCATGCCGCTGCGCCAGCAGGCCGGCTGCAGCTCATCATTGTTAAGTTAACTCATTGGCACCACAGTACGACTACTACTCATGATACTGGCAGACCATGTTTGGGAATGAGTGAGCATGCTTCTTTGATGGCTGGCAGGGTAGGTAGCATGGAGGGTCCCAGGCACAGCTCTCATTTGGGGTGGGAAGCCTTGTATCTCACCACATGGCTGCCACCTAGTGAAAGACAGGTTGTAGCATCGGTGATAGCAGCAGAAGGGGCAGGGCTGTCGGCAGACACTGGCATCCAGGCAAGCTGACATGTGCCTACATTTTGTCATTGATCATGACTGCCCTAGGAGGAAAATGCTCTGGACCAATCCAGCACCTCTTGCAGGCACTTCATGACCAACGTGGTACGCCACCTACCACCATTTATGCTCATGGGCAAGTGAGGTTAACTAGCAGGTCCACAAGAAGGTAGATCTAGGAACTGGGAGGTGCCACTGGGACCAGGAGATGTGGAAGCACGAAACAAATGACGGAAACAAAAAGACTAGATTGTTAACTTACAAAACCCTGCATGGTTTGGGTCCCAGCTGTTTTAAAAATCTCTTGACCTGATACGCATCTGGTTGCTGTCTTTGCTGCACTATTGGTTGTCTGGAGATTCTGTTTAAAGCAGTCAAGAGGTGGAGCATTCTCAGTGGTGGCCCCGGCTATTTGGAACTTTTTACCATCACACCTTAGCAGTTCCCCCTCAAGAAGGGGTTAAAGTATCAATTGTTTATGTAAGCATTCGGCAGTTTCATTTATTATGTATATTAGTTGTGTGTTTTTTTTAAAGACTTTTACTTTGTTTTCTACTTTGATTTTATGCCTGTATTTATAAATTGTTTGTGCAGCGCCAGGACACGTGGCATAGGGCGCTATAAAAATAAAACTGCCTCGGCGTGCCTTGCCTTGAAGAAGAGGATTAGCAGGAACTTTCTAATGCTTTATAATATCTCAAGGGATCCAACCTTTCTGAGCTGTCTAAAGATAAGGTCAATAGTCTGGGACTCGCAGGGCATGGCAAACAGCTCTGCAAAAATGTATTTAAAAATGATAGAAGTTGTTCTTTTGCACACACCAAGGGAAACGGTGCATATGAAATGAACTCCCACAATCTGTGGTGTGCTGAAACTCAAGAACACAGTTTGAAGACGCCTTGGACACTTACATGAGGCAAGCCAAGGTTAAAGATTGCTACCATGGAGTAGTGGAGGGTCACAGTGGACTTCATGACCTACTTCTACCTTACAGACCTTAGAATGACACCTTAGTATAACTAACATTTAAGTAAAATAAATTATTTGCACTCTGCTTGTTTTGTTTCTCTTTCCATTTAATTTTACACTTACAATAAGCTACAATATCACTGCTATTGATGAAATATCACTATATCAATATTTCTGTGTCATTTGCCCCTAGTGGGAATATAGCACAAACATTTTACAGTGTAATAAACTAGCTCTGCAGTATTAGAAGGCGACTTCATTCGGAGTTGCATTTTTGGGAGGGAATGGGTGCTCTGCATCTGCTCTGTTGCATGCTGCTACCAACTCCCAAAAACTGCAGTTCACAGTTGCAGTCTTGCACTGAGCAGAAGAAAACAATCAGCAATCCTAATTTTCAAATACAGTTTAATGGTTCACAAAACAGGGTGTATAGAGGCAGCCTGTTGCACCAACACCCCAAAAAATATACACAAAGCTAAACTTATGAGCCCGGGGAAGAGTCAGAATAGAAATGAAGATTCCCGCCACTATTGGGGGCAAACTGGGTTTCTGCCAGCTGCTCTAGCTTGCCCTGTGTTTCTTCACAGCCATGGGCTGTGGTTGTGCTTTGCTTCGATGTGTTTTTCAGCCTTTGATCCACTGTTCCTCATCTAGTACCTACCGTACTGCCCAGGCGGTTCTCAGGTCCTCTCCACAGGGCCCAACTCTTATACTGTACTTACCTAACCTAATGGACTGTACCTATTCTTCCTACTATACCTACCACTACTATCAGACACATACCCCAAAAGACAATCGGGCACATGCCCCAGTGATCACCAGGCACTCGCCTCAATGACTACCCCTCATGGGCTCAGTACAGTTTCACTCATCTGTAATACTTGATGCCCTTCAAGGGGTCTTGCTTCAATTTTATAGCTGGGAGGACTAAAATGTAGGGATTTAGGTGACTTGTTCAGTGTAACATAGTGGGTAAACGTCTTGCATGGGAATTGAACCTTGATCTCCTGGTTCACGGGCCTGTACCTCAACCTTTTGACCACACTGCCACCCTTAATACATTCTTCTGAACAAAAATAATATGCAACACAAAATCAGGACTGTATGAAGAGACCCCCCTACACACGCAGTATAAAATACACTCACAGGACTACTTAGACGAAGAATTCATTCGGCAGTCTTAATGCAAAATGTAATAAACTCCCTTTTAATTCTCACATCTCATACATCTGTTCCCGGCATGTCTATTAAACCATTTTGATGTACAGCATTGTCACTTTTTTTTGCTTATGTACCGCATTTCTTCACAAATTGAATTGTCTCGAAGGTGACTGAAAGAATAAATCACTTTCTGATATAATAATGGAGCGAGCTGACATTGCCCCAACACCGCCTAATTCATTCTCTCAGCCCAAATCGTATTTAATAAGGTAACACAATTTCTCCGAGGGAAAAATCAAAGCACACAGTATGTATTTATTAAAAAAGCAAACTGTTAACATGATGCCTTATGACCCAACTGTTGTGAGTGGTTCACTTTGGTGCGTAATAGGGCTGAGTGATAGTCAGTTTTTTCCTTGCTGTCAGTGGCGTATCCCTGCCTGCACTGGAAGCACAAGGGGGCCTGGGGGAAGAGTAGTGGCTGCCAGATGATATACGAGTGTAATTTCAGGTTTATTTTACTGCAACAGACATGAGGGGTAATAACTTATCTCTTTTTCAAGGGCAAAATTCCAGGAAGAAAATTATATTTCTCTGCAAACCTACAGTGTCTGTTCTCTCAACATAGCACAGGAGCGTCCTGTCCCTGACTGGGTGACAGTGGGTGTCTGTGTGAGCTTTCAATAGATGGATTATTTGTTTAATGAAGGGGCTCGTATCCAAAGATCACAGAAGGCGAGTAGGGGGGACATCGCATGCCCAGATACTCTGTAACATTTCGGACCTCTCAGTGCCCTTGTGGGTGGCTACTTACTGCATATGCAATTGCAGGCATGGTCGGCTATGGGTAGGGGGTTGTGGATTTTAAACTAGCGGGCAAAGTGCCCACTTCACATTTTTCAGGGTTTTTGCAAAGTGGGCAAACAACATTAGTACAAAAGTAGTAGTGAATAAATGAGTTTTGGGGTAGGTTTTTCTACGAGAAGTTGCGAAGAGTGCAGTTTTTTCCCCATGTAGCCCAGACCACGCAAAAAAACAAAACAAAACAAAAAAAACTGTACAGTTATGCTATTAGCAGCAAACTATGAGAAGCGCAACATTTTTTTAAATCACACACACCTAACTATGGGGTTTGTTCGACGTCTCATTTTGTAATGAAAACAGTCATTACAGAAGACATACAGTACCTAAGAACTGCAATCATATTACATGGGCTTAACATGAGTTTGTTACGTTTTATATATATATATATATATATATATATATATATATAGCCACAGTTCTGCTTATATTTTCTATATTGTCTGCATAACTAAGTTAATTTGCATTGAAACATGATCCTCCTACCTTACAGTTTATTTGCATTTATTGTTTAATCCTTTGCTGAAGTTATAATCCTCTGCTTGTGACATCACAGTTTGTTGCTGTGGAAAAGATGATGATGTCACAGAGGACTGTGACTTCAGCAGAGTTAAACAGCAGGAGCAGATTGACTGCATGGGAGATGGATCCTTTTCCATCTAGCAATTAAGTAAAGGGATAGAAATCAGGGATGGAAGGACCAGATCAGTGTCAAAAAGTGTAGAATCATGCACCTAGGGACCCCCAGAGCCAAGTATATGATGTGGGGGTGGGGGTGGGGGTTGGCAGTCACCAAACAAGAAAGGGACCTTGGGGTTGTTATACTGGAGGACCACAAGGTGGCAGCACAATGTGATGAGGCTGTGGGCAGAGTTAGTGGAAGCTGGGTTGTATGGGGGGTGCATCGCCAGTAGGAGAGGGAGGTTGTGCTACAACTATACTGCTCCCTGGTACATCCCCACCTGGTATACTTAGTACAGTTTGGAAGCCACACCCTCAGAAGGACATTGACAGAGTGGAAGTGGTCAAGAGAAGGGCAACCAAGAGGGTGCAGGGGTTGCAGGGGAAGCTCTATGAGGTGAGGATAAAGGACCTCAACATTACACTCTGGAAGATGGGGGACAGAGAGAGAGAGAGGTCACATTATCAAGACCTTCAAGTACCTCACAGGGTAAACAGGGTGCAGGGGGAGAACCTCTTTCAGGACGAGCACCTGGACTAGAGGGCATGCGATAAAGTTGGAAGAGGCAGGTTCAAGAGGGACATAAATAAATACTTCTTCACTGAGAGGGTGGTGGAAGTATGGAACCAAATGTCAGCCTAGGTGGTGGAGACTAGAATGGTGGTGGGCTTCAAGCATGCATGGGATAGACATATGGACAGGATAACACAAAAACAGGGAGGCAGAGGGAACTGGGGATCAGTTAGGGTCTGGGGAGGTACAACAGATAGGAAATCTTTGGGCAGACTGGGTGAACCAAGGATCCTTTTCTACTGATAGTTTCTATGTCTAAACCAGAACCTCCTCAGAATGGCCTGCATCGAAGTGACTCTAGAATCAGTCATTTGTGACTTAACTCTTATTTGACCCAGTTCAGTGTATTGACTGGGTTGAGATTTTCAAATGACCCAGTTTTGACCAGGTCCTGATTTTGTAAGTGATTTGGGGGCTTAATTCCTATTAAAAATATGAAATCAGTTGCAATAAAGAAACATAAAATAACTATTTTAAATATTAAATGACATAAAGAGAGGGCTTGTGAAGACTGTGAAGGGGTAACCTGATCCTGCCATTTGACCCAGTCTGGATCTACCTCTGATCTGGTTCTGGACCGTTCAGGAAAATGCACCTGTTCTGATGAACCAGAGAAAATCAGAGTAAATCAGAACCTGTTGGAAAGACATCAGAACTGGGTCACAGGCCACCCTGCAATCCCTAACTGGAATACAGAACAACTATAAACTGTAAACTGAATTTTGTCTAAATAATATATTTTTCTCAGTTTTCCCAGACATGACAAACTAAGGGTTCCATCAATGGCCTGTTTTGCTTTGCCCTGATTACTGTTCTTTATACCAGCTTGTGACACTTTAAAACCCATCACAGATAATGTTTAGATTTCTATCCCAGGGCGGAGAAATAATTTTATAATGGATTCATTTCTTTCTGTTTAGGGGTGCAAAGCCCCCCGAAGCCACTTTAGTGTCCAGATGACTCAGTGATAGCACTCTCACCTCTAGTCACAACAGGTCACCAGGGTCAAACCCCACATCAGGTGCCTGGGTTCATGTAATGCTGCGACACAATGCTGGACTCCCATTGGCTGTGTTCATGGTGGTTTCTGTATGGCGCTGATTTTCAGAACGCTGTGCCAAGCCTCAGTCCTCTCCATGTGGTCAGAAGCGGAGTACTGAGGGTGGTATGGTAGCAGAAGGTGCTGCAGTAACTCACAGGTCTTTACAGGGCTATATGCGCCTCAGCGGGCTGCAGGTGACTTTGGCTGTGAAGCTAGCGTAAACGCTTCAATCACTGCTTGGGGCTCTTTTGTATGAAAATAATCTACACTACTGTTTTAGTCTGTCACACGTACTACTTATTTTTTACGCTTTTAAGTTAAAATATTGTTTACCAGCAAGGGGACACAGCCTCTTGCCAGTCATTCATTAGATACCCTTTGGCCAGTCACAGTGTTGCCTGAACTCAGTGATATGTGATCTGCTGCCCTGAGACTCACCCTGCTCCTTCTCCAACAATACATGTCATCTTCGGTGCATGTGTGGAGAGCGACTCACCCTGCTCCTTCTCCAACAATGCATGTCATCTTCGGTGCGTGTGTGGAGAGCGACTCACCCTGCTCCTTCTCCAACAATGCATGTCATCTTCGGTGCGTGTGTGGAGAGCGACTCACCCTGCTCCTTCTCCAACAATACATGTCATCTTCGGTGCGTATGTGGAGAGCGACTCACCCTGCTCTTTCTCCAACAATACATGTCATCTTCGGTGTGTGTGTGTGGAGAGCGACTCACCCTGCTCCTTCTCCAACAATACATGTCATCTTCGGTGCGTGTGTGTGGAGAGCGACTCACCCTGCTCCTTCTCCAACAATAAATGTCATCTTCGGTGCGTGTGTGGAGAGTGACTCACCCTGCTCCTTCTCCAACAATACATGTCATCTTCGGTGCGTGTGTGTGTAGAGCGACTCACCCTGCTCCTTCTCCAACAATACATGTCATCTTCGGTGCGTGTGTGGAGAACGCATGTGTTTTCAGCATTAGGATGGGAAGCAATGTCACTTTGGACACATCATACAGGACGCACAAGTATGCACTTTTAAACCAGAACGACCACTGATTCATGGACTCCCCCGACACAGACACGCCCGGACACACAGATACACACACACACACATAAACACATGTACACACATGCACGCACCACATACATACACACATGCACGCACACACACGCTTACACAGATACACACACACACGAACACACACACACACATGCACACAAATACACACACACACACCACTGTAAGTGGAAATACACTGCTACCCTTTTTTTCCCCAAAACACTTTTGCCCATTATATTAGTTTCCTTGAACATTAATGAAGGATTGAGCCGTGACATTCTCTATGTCATACCTATTTTAGCATGTGGCACAAATGTAGCTACCTGTCTTCCTGCTATTTACAACAGTATTTTTCAACATACTGTATCTAATATGTATGCATTTCATTTTTAAGTGTTACTTACCTTATAAAGTACAGGCATTTGCGGCCTTAAAAATGGTCATATTCTTATAATATTTGTTGTAACTGGATTGCTATGATGTATATACTCCACAGTTTTAGGCCTGCAAACAGTGAGTTGCTACACCACTACTCCCTCATGCACCAAATGTGAACGTAAAACACCACAGACTGCCAGCGACACTGCCGCAGATACTGTACTGGCAACTGAAAACAAAATGATAACAAGATACACCAAAGCTGTATGTAAGGCTGTAATAGTACAACCCTGCAGGACTCTAGGCCAGGGGGTGAGGTAGAAATACGGATACGGACAAACTAGAAGGCCCATCAGTCTTTATCTGTTGGTAGTGCCTAATTACTGTTGTATCTATGTATCTCAGGAGTGCTGGTGACAAATTTAAACCTGTTATAAAGCCATGGTGAGGCCACACCTGGAATACAGGGTCCAGTTCTAGAGACCACACCTACGCAACGACATGGATGGGATTGAGAGGGTGTAGAGAAGGGCAACCAAGATGGTGCATGGTATGCAGGGGAACTCATATGAGGAGAGGTGGAGGAAATTGTATCTGTACCCATTGGAGACTACTGTAGAAGAGAGAGGGGGGACATGATAGAGGCATTTAACCACGTGAAGGGGATCAATAAGGTAAGGGAAGGGGCCTTATTTAAGAAGAAGGTGGGGGTCATAAGTAGAGTGCATAGTCTAAGATCGGAGGGAGGAACATTTTGGGGCAATGTGGGGGGCATTACTTCATGGAGAGGGTGGTGGAGTCCTCGGATAAACTACTGGAGTAAGTGGTGGGGGCAGAAATGGTGGAGGGATTCAAGAGGACATGGGACAGACATAAGAGGTTGGCAATTGGGGGGAGGGAAGGGGAGGTCCCATGACATAATGTAGGTAATAAGTAAGGGGGAAAGGGGCAGATTCGATGGGCCAGAGGGTCCTTTTCTGCCACCAGATTTCTATGATTCTGTTATAGAATTTTCTCCTTAAATTACTTTTGGATAGCAGTAGGTAAAAAATTGTCATTATTTGGGATTGTGTTTTAGAAACTTTTTTTAACTACCCACTGACATTTTCCATGACCCCCTTGCAAATAAGAGACATATCACAGTTATGCATCCTGGTTAGATAAACTAATCTGAACCAGTTGTAAATGACTTGCATTTGGAGCCAGTTCCAAGTATACACTACATGCTTGCTCAAGTAGCTACTGTGCAATACTGCCTCATTCAGGGATATTGTGTGTGCCTTTTTTTCTCTAGAGCTTCAACATTCTGAAGAGCTCTGCTTGGCCTGACTGTTATTCCTTTCAGGTAATTGAAGACCATAATTATGTCCCCTAGAGGAGCTTTCTTTTCCATAGAAATTAGCCCCAGTTCTGTCAGTCATTCATCATAGCTTTCGCTTTCTAAGCCATTATCCACGCAGGTCACTCTGCCTTCCACTGTTGATGAATGCTTGCCAGAGGCAAGTCAAACATGTCACTGTTAGTATGGGAGACTGGAATAGTAAAGGACATTGAAAAGTCACCCATGCCAAGTTTCACAGAGAATGACATTAGAAGGCGGGGTGGACTTGATGGACCTACATTCCCTTCTCACCTTAAATTAGAAACATAGAAACATAGAAGTTGATGGCAGATAAGGACCACAAGGCCCATCCAGTCTGCCCATTTCTTTTTCTACCTTATAAATGTGCCACCGACCTTTGGTCTGTTCATGGCCTATCTATTCATACTCATCTGTATTGCTCCCTTACGCCTATCCCATGCCTGTTTGAAGCCCTGCACTATAGTCATATCCACCACTTCCTGAGGTAGGCTGTTTCATGCATCCACCACCCTTTCTGTGAGAAAAAACTTCCTCACATTACCCCTTAATCGGCCTCCCTCTGATCTCATGCTGTGTCCTCTTGTCCTGCTATTTTTCTTATATTGAAACATGTTAGACTCTTTCACCTTGTTAATGCCCTTAAGGTGTCTGAATGTTTCGATCATATCACCTCTCTCCTACTTTGCTCTAGGGTATACATATTGAGTTCAGTTAATCTGTCCTTATATGTTTTCTGATGCAGTCCCTGCACCATTTTGCTGCCCTTCTCTGGACTGCCTCAATTTGTTAATGTCCTTGTGAAGGTATGGCCTCCAGTACTGCATGCAGTACTCCAGATGGGGCCTAACCAGTGTCTTGTAAAGAGGGATTATTACCTCCCTCTTCTGACTTGTGATACCCCTACTAATACACCCTAACATCCACCTAGCCTTACCTACTTCTTTAGTGGTCTGTTTGGATGATTTTAGGTCATCAGTGGTGATGATGATGCCCAAGTCTCTTTCTTCTTTTGTGACTGCCAGCAACTCCCCTCCCAGCCTATAGGTGACTTCAGAGTTTCTCTTCCCGATCTTGGTGTCATCTGCAAACAGACAAACCTTACCCTCCAGTCCATCTGCAATGTCACTGATGAAGATATTGAAGAGGACTGGACCCAGGACTGATCCCTGAGGTACCCCACTTGTGACTTGCATTTTTTCTAACTGTATACCATTTACCACCACTCTCTGTTTTCTGCCCGTCAACCAGTTTGCCACCCAGTTGACCAACTTCTGACCCACCCCGAGCCTACCCAGCTTATTAATCAATCTTCTATGTGGAACAGTATCAAAAGCTTTGCTGAAGTCAAGGTAGGCGACATCGACTGCTCCCCCTTGGTCCACCACTCTGGACACCAAGATCTGCAACAGAGTAGATGATCCAGATGGGGTGGGCAGAATGAGAAGAGATCTGGATAAACTAGCAAAATGGTCAGAAGAGTGGCAACTGGGATTTAATGCAAAGAAGTGCAAGATCATGCACATAGGGAAGAGAAACCCTGAAGCCACCTACAGGCTGGGAGGGGAGTTGCTGGCAGCCACAAAGGAAGAAAGAGACTTGGACATCATCATCACCGATGACCTGAAATCATCCAAGCAGACCTCTAAAGCAGTAGGTAAGGCTAGGGGGATGTTAGGGTGTATTAGCAGGGGTATCACAAGTTGTCAGAGGGAGGTAATAATCCCTCTTTACAAGACACTGGTTAGGCCCCATCTGGAGTACTGCATGCAGTACCGGAGGCCACACCTTCACAAGGACATTAACCAAATTGAGGCAGTCCAGAGAAGGGCAAACAAAATGGTGCAGGGACTGCATCAGAAGACATATGAGGACAGATTAACGGAGCTTAATTTGTATACTCTTGAGCAAAGGAGGGAGAGAGGTGATGTGATCGAAACATTCAAACACCTTAAGGGCATTAACAAGGTGAAAGAGTCTAACATGTTTCAATATAAGAAAAATAGCAGGACAAGAGGACACAGCATGAGATCAGAGGGAAGCCGACTAAGGGGGAATGTGAGGAAATTCTTTTTCACAGAAAGGGTGATGGATGCATGGAACGGCCTACCTCAGGAAGTGGTGGCTATGAATACAGTGCAGGACTTAAAACAGGCATGGGATAGGCATAAGGGAGCAACACAGATGAGTATGAAAAGATAGGCCATTAACAGACCAAAGGCCAATGGCACATTTATAAGGTAGAACAAGAAACAGGCAGACTGGATGGGCCTTGCGGTTCTTATCTGCCATCAGCCTCTATGTTTCTATGTTTCTAAGAGCTTCACAAAACAGCTCAGGGAGGGAGACACCTGCCATCTGGCTCTGTAGTGGCCCCTTGTGGTGGGTATGGGAGAGTGTTCCTCTGCAAGGGGTGGCCCATGCCTAGAGTGTGCTGCAGCGTGCCAGGCCAGCAGTAGCCTTTGTTGGTGCCTGGCGAGATGGGAGAATCCTGGGGGAAAACACGGAAAGAAAAGCTTGTGTGCACTGGCCCATCTGAATGCTGGCACCATCCCCCTTGGATCCTGCCCCATCTGGATCCCCAATGGCCTTGATGATGGGGAGAGTGGCCTATGGGACTGGGAAGTTGCCAGGGACATAGGCAATGGAAGACATGCAGTAACTGCTAGGATGCATATGCAGGGGGATCACCACCAGGAAAAGGGAGGAATTCTACTATACAATTAGTGAGGCCACACCTCATGTATAGTGTCCAGTTTTGGAGGCCTTACCTACGTAAGGACATAGACAGGGTGGAGTAAGTACAAAGGAGGGCAACCAAGATGGTGCAAGGATTGCATCAACAAACCTACAAGGACAGGCTGAAGGACTTAAATATGTACTCTCTAGAGGAGAGGGGGGGTCATATGATTGAAACATAGTACCTTACAAGAAGGAATAAGGTGCAAGAAAACACAATTCTTCATTGGTAAAGAGAGTCCAGGACTAGGGGACATGGGATGAAACTGGAGGGAGGAAGATTCAGAAGGAACGTGAGGAAGTATGTCTTCATGGAGAGGCTGGTGGACAAATGTAACGCCTTGCTGGAGGAGATGGTGGGGGCTGAAACGATTACAGGATTTAAGAATGCATGGGATAGGCATAGGGGGATCCTGGTAGCTGAGGGAAGGGGACAACCCAGTTCTAGAGAAGCTTGAAAAAGCAAAGTAATGTACACAAATGGGCAGACTAGGTGGGCAGAAGGCCCTTATCTGCTGTCAGTATCTATGTATCTGGGTAACTGAAACTAATAAAGTATATTCACTTTATAAAAAGGAAGACATGAGGTAGCAGACTGGGGGGCCAAACCGCTATATGAAAAGAAAAAGTACATAAGCAGTAACATACGAAAGGATGTGTATATGGCTGCATGCCCTGGGTGAATAGTGATGCACAAGGCTGCAAGCTAAGTGCCTACAACATCCCAGAAAGTGTAGCTGTATAGCTTATAAACTGGGACAAGGCCAATTCTGACTTCTCATTGGTCATGACTCTGTCACATAATACTGTATTAACCTAGCATGTATACACAGTCAAAAAGTTGGGCACTTACCACCCAGGATAAAGTCGATATATGGCTCCAAGCTTATAACAAAAAGGCAAAGTTTATTGTAAACAAATTATAAAACCTCCAGGACAAAAAGTTAACAATGCTGTTACATAACCCAGGAAGACTCACGATCAACAAGTGGAGAAGTGCTACAGGTACAGGGCACTATTTTCAGTTTTTTGCCAATGTAATTTACTAGGAGCGGTGATTTTGAAGCTCCGCTGCTGCCAACAGATTTATTTATTTACTGAAAAGTTTAACCAGGAAGTCACGCTGAGCAGGGTTTCTCATTTCCAGGTGTGTCCTGGGGGAAAGGGGAAGTGGAATATGCAGTACAAGTAATAACAATACACATAAATAAGTAGAGTACACTGTAACGGTAGCACCAGCTAGTGTGCTAGTACATATTACGCTAGCGATATACAGAGAGTATAGCAATATACAAGTCGTATACAGTAAGCATAATAACACAATTTAATTGCAGCAGGAAGGTAGTAATATCAATAGTAATAATAACCATTGGATACCAAGGGACAGCATGGGATAACAGTTACTGTAACTGTCTGAAATGGATGTCAGCCGTAGCACAGATAGAAAGCAACTGATGTCAGGAGGATAAAAAGGAGGGAAATGTAGTATGAGGCCACGGATGTCGCTGTGAGGGCCAGTACAAGATCACTAGATTCAAATATAAAACCATGATAAAAGAAAAGAAAGCCATTCTCTTCAGCAGACACACTCATGGTTAATATTGTAAGTTTATGGGTCCATTTAGAGGGATTCTTATAGATACAAGAGTGTCGCCTAGTGCGTTCTTAGGACCAGATGACTGTGAACCGAAGGTGAGCCGTTCTGTGGTTCTGATCATGCAAGAGGTGGCACTCTTAAGTCCATAAGAGGCCCTCCAAACAGACCCTTAAACTTTTTTAAATAAAATTTGATACAGTTAAGGGCATGAGCGATCAGCAAGAAGCCCGTTACAGTGGCTCAGTGCGTGAGATACTGTTACGTTAATAAGAGTACCTCACCCATAACTGATGGGAGGGCTGTGATTGGTCGGGTACACTCCTGCAATCTATAATTAATATAAAGAGCCCAATAAACAGCATGGTCACCTCTACTCTAAAAGATCAAACGGACTGTGAGGAGAATGCTCCGTAACCTCAAGTCAGCCATAGAAAACCTGTGGAGTAAAGACCCCCTCACTGGTAAACGTTTGATAGATTTTTTCTTTTGTTTTTCACCATGCATTTTTCTCCCCTTGCTGTCACCCAGGGATATGCACTGCCCGCAGATCCGATCAGGCAGGCTGCCATCATTCCGACGGCAAGGGGTTGGTTTTCTTCCCATTACTCCTCCCTCCACCCCTTCACATGAGCATAGCTTCTGTTGGCCTCAAATGCATGCAGCGCCCCTGTGGTGAGGGCAAGCTCCCTGACCCAGCTTTGGGGGGGGTCACTGAGATGCCAGAACTCGTCGCCATCTCTCCCTGGCCGAGCTGCACTGCTACACGGCCGCTACCTCAGCCTGGCCTGTCTCCCAAAGTGGCTCCCCAAACTCCCTCCTGCACTCGGGTCAGTGACACAAGCAGCACAGCACAGTACTGCAGAGGCACTGGTGCAGTCTGATATAGTTTATTCTTAATGAGGCGGTATTAAATCCATACCATAAGTCTTTGATTGACTATGTTTTTTACATTTTCGAATGTCTTGCAATATCCTATTCTGTATTTTCTTCTCTTTCCCCTCCCTCAGGTCACACCTGGAAATGAGGCTCAGCTCAGCGTGCCTTTTCCAGTTTATTTATTTATTTGCTTTTGGTAACCAGGTAAGTGCGCTAGGCAACATAACCTGCCTATTTTCCGGCACGACCTGGGAGAGTACATTAAGTCAAATACAGCAGAGTACAAAATCATAACAGTGGTACAAACAATCAGAAAAGTGCAGTGGAACTGTGTACAAAATACATAACAGAGGACTGCCTTAAATATGAACATGAATAGCAGCCAACAGTGTATCATGCCATTAATAACAGCTGGCAGTAAGCAAACATTCAGGATGCCTAGCTGGGAGCAAGCAGTCCTGTAGGCTCAGCTAACCACAGATATCCAAAGTAACATACTAGACTAGAATCACATGATAGATGCATACATCTGGCCAAGGGATGGGGGAGACGGGCAGAACTCAAGACAAACTGTAATTTCGAGGGGGTGGGTAGGTCACAAACAAGTAGTCAAAGTCGAGAGAAGTGACAAGGGGAGGGATGGGAAAGGAGTTAAGAGCAGTCACAAGTTCCAGAAACAAGGAGGTGGGAAAATAGGGCATGCTTAAATGTAAGGTGGGATGAGGAGTTCTTGACATTGCATGGGAGAGAATTCCACAAACTAGGAGCAAAGGATGAGAAGGCTTGTTCTCCCATCTTTGTGGAGCAAGTCTGAGTAGATAGTAATGGGGAGGTAGAGGACCTGAGGGAGCGAGAGTGAGAGACTGGGGTAAACATGTCCCCCAGAGAGGCAGGACGAGGTGTTCTGGGTAAGGAGTTAACAAAACAGCCTAGGGAGTATGAGCGAAGGGCATCAGGAGACGGCCATTTCGAGGCAGTATAGAGTGGCAGTGATGCATAAGGCAGGTAGCAGAAAGGGCAAATCTACAGATATTGTTGTAAGACGTGTCCCAATTGAGAAAGACGCCCGTGTTAGCGTGCGAAAGCACAGGCAGAGCATAAAGCAGTTGTGAGAGTAAAACCCCATGCGCAACAGAGATCCTGGCAGCTGGAGTGAGAGAATGGCGCACTTTGTAGGCCGCACCAATTTTGGCATTGACCAGGCGACACACCTCGCTAACATGCATTGAGTAGTCAAGTACAGGGTCAAGCATCACCCCTAGGTACTTGAAGGATGAAGTGTTGGATACTGCAGTCCTATCACAGCTGCGCACCAGGAGTTTAGAGGACTCAGTGGGCACCTTTCTGTGGGACCCAAAGAGTATGGCCTGGGTCTTAAATATGTTTATGACTTGATAGTTGGACGAGAACCAGGATTGAAGGGTCTGAAATGCGGAGGAGAGATGAAGATTAATGTCGGCAATAGACTTGGAGGACGAATAAAACACCAGGTCGTCTGCGTACATTATAATGCTACTGTGAGGAGATGGAGTGGGGATATCATTAATGAAGAGGGAGAAAAGTAGAGGACTGAGGATTGAATCCTGTGGAATGCCACGGGTAATCAGGACAGCGGAGGAGATAGACTTACCGAAGGATACAGCCTGCGACCGATTATCAAGGTAGCAGTTCAGCCAGGAGAGGGTAGAGTCAGAGGCACCAAGAGTATTCAGCTTAGACAGAAGAAGTGGGTGATGAACCATGTCAAACGCTTTGGAGAGATCAACGAAGACAGCTCCAGTAAGCAAACCCTTGTCCATATTATTTTTTATATCGCTGGTCAGCTGAGTAAGAGCAGTAGTAGTATTGTGCCCTGCTCTAAAACCATGTTGTATAGGGAATTGTAAGTTGAAGTTAAGAATGTGCGCAGAGTCCTGCTGGTGAACAAGTTTCTCGAGTAACTTGCTAAGAGTGGGCAGGAGTGAAATGGGTCTGTAGTTAAACATGATCCTGGAGTCCCCTTTCTTAAAAATAGGTATAGTCCTGGCAACCTTCCAGACTGAAGGCACTGAGGCAGAGCAGGTGGAGAGGCTGAAGAGTCTGGTTACAGGTACAGCGAGACTAGAGGCAAACTGCCTGAGAATCCTAGGATGTATACCATCTGGGCCTGCACTGCCATTAGCCGGTAAAGACATTAGAAGCTTAAGCACCTCTAGACAAGTGACCGCTAATAGTTCAAGAGCTGGTGGTGCAGTGGCTGGTGGGCATGGGGATACTAGGGGGGTGTCGGCAGATGAGGGGGGTAGAAGGGGAGGAGAACAGAGAGTTAAAAGCATTGACAATGGTAAGGGGGATTATCAATCAATCAATAAACAATACAGTGTGCTATCTTGTGGTAGAACACCACTTTAATAGGACTTATTCTACTTAGCCTTAAACAGACACTGCCTGATCCTGGGTGTAAAATGGTCCATTCAGACTCCAGTGTATACTGCAGCCGTACCCCTTTTCTCAGCTTTTCCAACACTGCTGAGTGGTTCTGAATCAGCATAGAGGTATGCCTAAAATAAGGACCTTTCTTGTGGTTTTGGTCTTAGTATTTGCTTATCCTCAGCTGTCTTGTAATCTTTTTTTCTTTTCTGTCTCCAGCCTGGTTAGCTTTCCAGGGGTGCAGTTGTGTGGTCATGGTGGCTGCTTTATTTGGTAATCAGTAAATCTTATTTTAAATTCCTAGACTGGAATGTCTGACACACGGAGTCGTTTGTAACTAACCACCCTGGAAGACTCACGTTCTTCCATTTATTATAATGATTGCAGGATCCAGGCAATTGGTCTACTGTAAGAACTAGAAGGCAGAGGGCAGAAATGATGAACTCATCTTTCTGCTTCAAAGTTGTTTATGAGCAGCTTCACGCTGCAGGGGGTAGTGGTGATAGCGGTGGGGGGGGGGGAGTGTCACTCAGCTCTTTGCTGTTCCCTTACACAAAAGGAACTGGTAATTGCAGACACCTTGTAGCTCCAGCTCACTGCTGTTACAGTCTCTTTGAAAATCCACAGCTAAAAGGTTGTCCACTCCTGATTACAGTCTGACTGGGGTGCTGCAAATGGCAGAAATAATAAAGTAAGCAAGTTTCCCTGCTGGAAGATTTGCCCTTGGGCTGCTGTTATAAATGCAGTTCCTCACAGTATAGCGATGGTTTCTCCAAACCAGACACCTCTACTTCTATACTGACTCTTGTTCAGTGGGGAAAATACCAGGCTCTGGATATAAAGCTACCAACTGTCCCTATTTTCACAGGACAGTCCCTATTTTAGGCAGCATGTCCCAGTGTCCCCACAAGTTTTGCAAAATGTCACTTTTGTCCCAGTTTTTGCTTACTTGTCCCAGTTTTGTCCCCCTTTTCTCGCTGACTGCTAATCTGTGAGTGACAGTTATTTCAGCACTACTGTAGCACTGCTTGGGCTGGACAGCAGTTTGCAACTTCAATCCCTGCACCTGTGTTGCACTGCAAGCATGTCGTCAGTGGGAGTGCAGTAAAGCATGTTCCTTCTTGTTAGATTAAAATGGGTAGTAGTGCAAACAAACACATGTGGACGTCTGCCTGCCAGCAGCTTAAGAGGGACTCCAGACAGAGAAGAGACCGGCAGCAGGGAACTAAGGTACCTGAACCTGATCAGCTGTTGGGAAGTGTGTGAAAACAATCTGGTGTGGTGGTGGGTGTCACTGAAGTGAAGTTTGCTCAGCAAATGAGGTGAGTGTAAACGGGTTGGATGGGACTGTCAGGAGAAGCAATACATGCAGCTCGAATGTCTGATCACAATTTGATGCCGGTTTGCTTCTAATTAACTTTCTGTACATCATGGTTTGGAACTTGATGCAGCAGAATGATGTATTGTTTTGATCTGAATGTTTGCTACTGGAGTTACTGAGGGGTGGCATGGCCAGAGCAAGCAGCAAAATTTAACTGATTGTTGCAGCGTTGACTGTGGCGGCGTCCGTGGGAGTGACACGGTGGGGGAGGGGGGTCATGATCAGGATGAACTGTCCCAGTTTTAGACCTCAGAAAGTTGGTAGCGTTATCTGGATAGTATCCATCTAACTTAGGGTAATAGTGGAGTAGAAGGGGCTCCATCTGCCTGGGACCCTCCCTGTGATCGTTCAGTGTTCCTCATAAGTAAAATGGTACTCTGAGATGTCTTTTGGCTAATCGTGAATGATCTCATTGAAACATGGAATTCTCCCAGCAAAAGAAGGCCTTACAGTCTATCAACTCTGTCAGATGTGGAGGTACATGCCCCTCATGGTTGAATTGTGATGTTGATCTGTATTTTAATTATTTCTGCATATCTTAATTTGAGATTTTATACTTAATTGTACAGGCGCCATGATCTTTGGTGCAAATGGTGCCTTTTACAAATAAATTATTGCTTGCTTGCTTGCAGGCTAACATCCCTCCATCACCCCTCCCCTGCACTTATCCCATCCCCTCTAGAAAGAAACTCTTTATGATCTTAGCTTTAACCACTGTCTCTGCTAGCTTTTCCACTCTGGTGGACTGCTCCACCCATCTCGTGACTTCTTTGCATTAGAGGACTGCGCCACACAGCTACGTAGTTCTGGAACACAAAGGAGTAGTGAAATTGCACTCTTTTCAATTTTTGTTCCTTAAATTTGATTGTAAAAGAGATGATACAACATGTATGACAAGAATAACAGGAACCACACAGCTGGAACTACAAATTAATAAAGAAATACATTTGCTTCAGCCAGTAATATAACAGCATTAACTCAAGGCAAGAAATGAATTATTGCCCTAACTGGCTGATAAGGCTGTTTATACAATTCCAGGTGTTAAATAATGCAGCGGATATAATGCCCATGGAAGGAGACTGAGCAGAGGTGCCACTGGCATCCCAGCAGACCACGGCACAGACACTGGGTCCTTGTTCATATACAGCGGTGTCCCCCAGGATCAAACCCACTTTTAAAGCACTCTGCAGTATGCTGAAGCAGACCTACTGAATAAAGCAATGCAACTTCAGTGGCAATTAGTCCCTTTTGTCATGCAGGAAACTGTGACATTCACTTCATCCTGGCAGTGTCACATTTTCCTGCATGACAAAAGGGACTAATTGCCATTGAAATTACATTGCTTTATTCAGTAGGTCTCCTGCAGCATTCTGCAGAGTGCTGCAAAATGCTGCAGAATTGGGTTTCATCTTGGGGACGCCACTGTAATTTTGTCTAGTGCACTTACCAGGTCAACAAAAACGAAATAAGTAAATAATAACGAGCCCATCTTTGCCACTGTTGGTCAAAAACCTGCTGCTGGTTATTTAACAGTTCTGAGCATCTCTCCAGTCAGCTTATATCAAATGGAAACAGCTGGTATTGTGGGGCTCAACCACAGCTTGGTTATCACCTTTTTTGCAAGTGTTACTACAATTAGCATTTATTTATAAGTGTTTCCCCTTAACCTTTTTTCAGGAGGAGGCATGACTTTTAGCACAAGTGATGGGGACAGTAAGTGTGACTCTCCAAAAATGTCTATTTCCCCTGCTATGGCCTGCCGGTAAGGTTCTAACAACAGACAAGCTCAAACTACATGCGTTTGGTCTGTGCAGGGTTCTCCACAGCTTCACTAGCACACACCCTGGGCCTGACCCAGATATTTCGTTTGGATGACAGGGGTGCAAAAAAAATCTTGCCTTTCATTTCCAAGAGAGCTCCCAAAGATAGGATGCCAGGGAAGTTTAAATTGCTGGGAGACTATACTTATTCCAAAGGTCTAAAGTATGAGCCGTGCCCAACTCCTGGTTCCATCGGTCCAGGGTGTGGGCCCAAAGTGACCCCTGCATGTTCTGTAAGAAAAACATTACTCACCATAGTAATGTCATTTCTTCCAATGGATCCCTCACAGTGCTTAACTACTGCAAATCAGCCTGCTGGTTTGAGGTGCCACAGAGAGTAGAATGTTATGCAAATCAGAGAATCTTGGAATGAAATTCAAATCTCTGCTTCATGGTCACGCTCCACTCTGCCCTCTATCATCAGATTTATTTCTGTAGCTAGGGGAGCAGTGACTACCAAACTAGCTAAACCTATTCAAAAATAGAAAGCCCCAAAATCTTTAGACCCTGCAGGGTCATAACATGACAGACCAAACATTTTGCACAAAATCACCAAAAATCAGTTGTAGACAGTGCACAAAAAATGCTAAAGAGAAATAAGGAAAGAAACAAAACAGATTCTTGGAGAACCTTTTCCATGTTCTGGAAGGGGAGGTAGGGTGTGTGTGGTATGCATAGTGAGGGATCCCTTGGAAGAAACAACAGTACTATATTGAGCAATTTTTTTTTCAAACCCCAGGAATTCCTCACTATGGTTAACCACTGCAGGCTACAAAGCAGTACCTTGGGAGGCTGGGTACAGAACCTATTTAGGGAAAAGATTCTGCAAGAGAGCAGTGCCAAAGCTGGCATCCCTTCTGGACTGTACATCCAGACAACAGTGTTTTGTGAAGGTGTGTACTGTTTTCCAGGTAGCTGCTTTACAAATCTCCAACAAGGGGCTGCCCCTTACAGCTGCTACAGAGGCAGAAGTGCCATGCGAGGAACGTGCCCTGATGCCTTATGGTGGTAGTTTGCCAGTTTTGCTGTAACACAGCTGAATGCATGAGACTATCCAGCAAGCGGTTGTTCTCTTGGAGGCTGGCCTACTTTTGCCAACTTCACCATATGTAACAGACAACTGCGAATGGGAGGACCTGACTTCCTTAGTGCAGTCCAAGTAGTAAGTGAGTGCCTTCTTGACAGCCAAACTGTAGAGCCTCTGCTCCCCAGAACTGGATGTTGCTGTAAAGAACACTGGAAGGGTAATGGACTGGTTAAGGCAAAATTCAGACACCAGTTTAGGAAGAAATTTCCTTTTGTCCTTAGGACGGCCTTGTCGCTGTGGAAGATTATGTCATTTGAGTCTGTGCAGAGAGCTTGCAGTTCACAAACCCTTCTGGCAGAGGTCATGGCCACCAGGAAAAACATTTTCCAGGTGACATTTTTTAAGTCAGCAGTAGCATGGGCTTGAAGGAATGCTCCATGAGCATGGCAATGCACTGGTTCAAATCCCAGGCAGGGACTGGGTCCCTGACAGGGGGATGTAAGTGCAGAAGTCTTTCAAAGAACTTTCTGAAAATGTTGTGTGAAGCCATAAGCTGACACTGCTGTGAGGGTACCTTAAGGGTTGAGGGCCTGAGGCCCAGGGACTGGAGGTGGAGTATGTAGTCCAAAATTATGGGCATATCTGCATGCAAGGGACAGAGCTGCTTAGAAAAACACCACAGTGAAAACCTTTTCCACGTGGAAGTATAGGTTTTCCTTGTTGCTGGTGACCTGGAAACACCTCAGAAAAATTAAGACCAGAAAACTCTAGCTCTTAAAGAACCATGCCTTGAGACACATAGTTCTGTGGCCTGGGAGGGTTATCCTGCCCTAAGACAGGGTCAACAGATTGTGTCTCAGAGGGAGGCAGATTGGATGCTTGATGGAGAGGGCCAGCAGTAGTGAGTACCAAACCTGCCTGGCCCAGTCTGGAATTATTAGGATCATGGTTGCAGACTGGCCCCTCAGCTTCAAAAGGACTCCCGGTCAGAGTGGAGAGAGGAGGGAGAAGCAATACAGGAACCTCCCTATCCAGTCTAGAGTCAGGGTATCCAATGGGACCAAGCCTACTGCAGGTGGCCTACAACAAAACATGGGAAGTGGGTGATTCTTCCAGGATGCAAACAGGTCTATCTCTGGTGTACCCCATCTCCTGAACACTGTGACCAAGACATGCTTGTTCAGGGTCCATTCTTGATGTTCCTGACTGATCCTGCTCAAGAAGTCTACCAAGACATTGTTCTTCCCTGGCAAGTAAACTGCTGATAGCTACACCTCCAGAGAGTAGGCAAGATTCCAGGTCTTCATTGTTTCTGTACATAGTGTTGAAGGTCTTGTGCTTCCCTGTTTGTTGATTTAGTACCTGACCTGGACTGACTGAGCTCTGACATGGGAGGTAAAAGCCTATAGAGCCAGGTGCACTGCTGTGAGCTCCAGCAGGTTTATATGATTCTGGGAAGACCACACCCCATTCACTGTTAGGTCATTCAGATGGGCACCCCAGCCTAGGAGGGAGGCATCTATAGTTAACACTACTGTGGGTGACTGCTGAAGGAAGGGCACACCCTCCCTGAGGTTGCCCACTTCTTTCTACCAGTCCAAAACTTTTAAGAGAGACTTTGTCACAGGTACCAGCCTTGAGAGAGGGTCTCGCTTTTGGGACCAGTGGTCCCTCAGGTGGTACTGGATGTCCCTCATTTGGAACCTGGCCCCAGACACTACTTCTGTAGATGATGCCATGGGGCCTAATAGCTGGAGGAAGTCTCTTGGAGGCCTGGGCTAGCCGAGCCTGAATAACTTTGCCAGACTTACAAAGTTTCCCACTCTCTTTTGGGAGGAAGGCCCTCCCTTATTGGAAGGCATCCAACTCTGCTCCTATGAATTCCAGAACTTGCACTGGTTCTGTCTGGGACTTTTGAGTGTTTATAATGAAGCCCAGACCCTCCAGGTAAGCTGGATGAGGAAGAAAGAGGCCTTGGCTTCCCGGTGTGATTTCCCTGCGACCAGCCAGTTGTCAAGATAAGGGAAAACTACCACTTCTTGCATTCTCAGATGTGTTGACACCACAACCAAGCACTTTGTGAACACTCTGGGAGCTGAAGAGAGTCCAAGGAGAAGGGCTGTGAACTGATAATGACCAGCTCCTACCCTGAACCTTAGGTGTTTTCTCTGACAGGGTCTGATTGGGATATGAAAATAAGCATCCTTCAGGTCCAGAGAATCCCTTTGCTGAAGGGATGGGGTTACTGCAGCCAGGGTTACCATCTGCAACTTTTCCTTTTTGAGGTGTTTGTTCAGATATCTGAGGTCCAAAATGGGCCACCACTCCCCATTTTATGTGTGGGTAAGGAAGTATCTTGAGTAAAGGCTGTTTCCCCTCTATGGTGGTGGTGGGGGGGGGACTTTTTCTATTGCTTTTGCTTGCAACAACTTCCCTACCTCCAACTCCAGCAGGATTTTCCCCTGTTAGGGTGGGAGGTGTAAAGTTTTTGGAACCTGCAGTCTTTGGAATATTTTTAACTGCAGGGAGAGCCCCTGGCTCACTACTTCCAGGACCCAGTTGTCTGTGGCGGGGACAGCTTTAGGATATGTGGTGCCCCAAGGTGAACTTGCAAATGCCCCCCCCCGCAATTTTTTTTTTTGTTAACTCTTCACCTCCCCCCAAAAATGGCACTTATAATGGCAGTTAATTTGCTATTTTGCCTCCATGTGTGTAGTGGTACAAAACAGAATGCTATGTGACATTGCCTGCTAGAAAGAGACATGGGACTTAGACTAAAACAAAAGGCTGAAGATGGAGAGGGAATGAATGTTCTGGCTGGGCTGGTCTGTTTAGAATTACATTTGAGTTTCTTTTGTATCAGTACTGAATCACACAGCTGTGATATGAGAAACTTAAATGTAATTCCAAACAGGCTGGCCCAGGACTAAGAGCACTCATTCCCTTTCCATCTCCAGTCTTGTAGTCTAAGTCGTATCCCCTCTTTCTAGTAGGCAATGGCATGGCATACAGCAGAGCAGACTGTGGAGTGGAGGAACCAGGGGAAGTTAAAACTGGGCTGGGGGCCTAGAAAATATAGAAACATAGAATCTGATGTCAGGGAAACAGAGAAACATAGAATCTGACATCAGATATTTCATACAAAATGTGTTGTTTTCCTTATTATTCCTTGATACGTTACTGTAACATGGATTATTTGTTAGAGTAATTCTTTTTGGAATGTAAATATCTATACATTCTTCACCACTTGTTAGTTCATTGTAACTCTTTTTGGATTGTAAATATCTGTTTATATGCCTCTTCCCCTTCCCCCGGGCGCACCGGGAAATGACCTCCAGCTCAGTGTGCTTTTCCTGGTTACCAACTTTTAAATAAATAAATTAAAAAAAAGATAAGGACCGCTTGGCCCACCCATCGGCCCATTTTCCCTACCTACATTCTCACCACAGACCCTACTTAATCTACAGCTCTCCCCCCCTTACTACTACGATTCCTTGGTGCCTGTCCCAGGCATTCTTGAACCCCACCACTGATTCTGCCCCACAACCTCCATCGGAAGGCTGTTCCAGCACTCCACCACTCTTTTAGAGCAGATGTACTTCCTCACATCTTTCCAGCTTCATAGCATGTCCCCTTCTTCCTGAGCACCTTTTCTTCTGAAAAAAATACCTCCCTCCTGTACCTTATCTCCTCATATGAGGTATTTAAAAGCCTCTGTCATATCCCCCTGTCCCTCCTCTCTTCCAGGGTGTACATATTGAGGTATTTTAGTCTGTCCTCCTAGGGCTTTTGAAGCAGACTCTGAACAATTTTAGTTGCCTTCCTTTGGACTGCCTCCACTCTGTCTGTGTCCTTCCTGAGATGTGGTCTCCAGAACTGGACAGAGTACTCAGTGTGGGGTCTTACCAGTGATCTGTACGGGGCAACACCACCGGCCTCTTTCCGCTGGTGATACCCCTTCCTATGCACCCCAGCAAACTACTAACCCTCTCAACTGCCCTGCTGCACTGCCTGGCCACCTTTAGGTCACCCGACAAGATTACCCCCAGGTCTCTTTCCTGCTTGGTAGTTGTCAATAATACTCTACCCATTTTGTACTCTGCCTCTGGATTTCTGTGCCCCATATGCATAGTTTTGCACCTTTTTGCATTAAACCCAACTGCTGTACCCTTGACCACTCCTCCAGTTTTCTCAGATCTCTGTTCATCCTTTTCACCCCCCTGGAGTGTCCACCTTGTTGCATATCTTGGTGTCATCTGCAAAGAAGCAGACCATCCCTTCCAGCTCCTCTGCAATGTTACTTATAAAGAACATTAAAGAGGATCAGCCCTAGTACTGAACCCTGAGGCACCCTGCAGGTCACCCTCCCTTCCTTGGCGCAACCTCCATTTATCGATACCCTCTGTCGCCTCTCCCCTAACCAGTTTCTTACCAAATTTACCAATTTGTTACCCACCCCTAAGCTACCCAGCTTACTTATTAGTCTCCTATGTGGAACGGTGTTGAAAGCCTTACTGAAATCTAGGCAGGCCGCATCCACTTCTCCTCCCTTAATTCCTTGGTCACCCAGTCAAAGAAATCTATCAGATTTGTTTGGCATGGCTTCCCCCTTGTGAATCCATGCTGCCTCGGATCTTTTAACCCACTGGATTCAAGATGTTCAACAATCCTTTCTTTTAGCAGAGTTTCCATTAATTTTCCCACCACCAATGTCATATGTCATATTGGTAAATACATCTACAAGTAAGTGCGACCAAACAGTACCAAAGAGAAATAAAGGAAGAAGATTTACTGAGACAATCAGTTTTTCTTTAAGAAACCAATCGAGATACATTTTTCCCCTACTGCTATATTAAATTTTTTTTTTCTTTTTTTTTTTCCTTTATGTTTTTTCCCCCTTTCGCCCTGCTGGCAGGCTTCTCTTCTCCTCCACTTTCCGGCTGCCGCTATTGCCCCCCAGTGCTCCTCAGGCCTTGTGTTCCCCACAGATTATCCCCCATGGCTGGGTGGAAGGGGGGAGGGCCATCTCCCCCCTTCTGAGCACTATCTGGAGCGGGTCCAAGAGGTCCTTGAGGCCGTGACGTCAGAGTAGTGGAGGGGCTTCCATGGAGCCGGCAGGCAATTTTTCCATTTTTCCTTGGTCCCTCCCCTGCTGCCATGAACACGCATGTGTGGAGGCATGTGCGGGTCACAATGCCACACTACTTTGTCTCCCTTGCTCTGGCGCTGCCCCCCAGCCTCCACCAGGGGGGCAGCCAGAGAGCAGGACAACATACCAACCCTTCCCCGGGAGAGGAGAGCTGTCATTGGACGCTCAATCCTCTCCCTCACCTGTCAACCCCCGGCAGCTCGTGCTCGTTCTCAAACATGGGTTGCCGGCGTGTCACAAGGTGTGGCATCCAGCGCGCGTCAACCCTCAGTGCCACCGTGTCGGCATTTATATTAACATTTTAATAAAATGAAAATCAGTGTTTATGTTCTCTTCCAAATGCCCCAAGACTGACTGAACACCTTCATGATTCACTGGTCACTAATACTTTTAAGAGGTATCTGCTGCCTTTTTAGTGCATCTGAAAATCCTTCCCTTTACAACTGAATGGCTCATACATCAGCTTTCTCTTTTTCATGTCTGACTCAATCTTAGCTAAATAAAATTATAACCCTTGTGGGTCACTGTCGGCTCTACTGTCCAGAATGATTTCCTAATCAGCAGTTATTTTCTCACTGGTGTTGGTGTTTCAGAGCTTGTTAGGTGGCTGAAAACAACCTTGCCAACTGGTTATGGGAGAATGGATTCTTACTGAAGTATGAACAGATGTGCTACTTCTTGATAAAACAGACACCACTAGCTTTCCATATTGGCTCCCCCTCCCCAATAGATGGACTTCAAGTATACCATTTTTTGATGGTAAGCCAAAACTAAAGTTGAATCTTTTCATCTGCAGATATTTCCATGGTACATTGAAGGATATAAGCAGTACCACTGCTTGTAACAAACACAGGAAAACAAGCACCTGAAACATTTGCTTTGTAGAAACAGTCCAGCCTAGTGGTCAGAGTGCTTAACTGTGACCAGGAGACCCAAGTTAGAATCTGATAACTTCCACATACTCACTGAAGTTCAGCAATAAGAAACAAAATGTAAGTGTGAGCAATTTTTTTTAACCTCGGCTAACAAACTCACTGCTTTAGAATCATTTAACTCACTGACCTTGTTAGTCGACTGGACTCTCATCTCCCTGCTGTCTTAAGTTTCTGCTACCTTGCACAACACTGGACCTGACTCCTTCTACAGTGCTCTCTCTCTCTCTCTGGCCTGTCCCAAGCCCCAGCCCCCGACTCTCCTCCCTGTCTCCTCGCATCTTCTCCAGCCCACACTGCCGGCCCGACTCATTTCTTTCTTCCAGGCTATTCCTGCTGCTGTCTCTGGCCTGCATCTCCTGGCTGGTGGCCATGGTGAGGTTTAGAAGTACTCCTTAGTCCTGCTACTGAGATCTCAGCCCCAGCTCAGAGTGCTGCCAACCCGACGATGGAATGGCCATCTTCCGTAACCCTCCTGTCTGACGACTCAGGCTCCACCATGCTTGTTCTCCCTCCACAGCAGCACTGCCACCAAAACTGCTTCCTGTTGCCAAGAACAGCTCCTTTTGCCTACTTTGTATGCATCTGTGGTTGTGCAGCTGTGCTAAGCTGTCTGCCTTGCACAAATTTGCTCTACTTGCTGTGGCTGTGTGTGTGTGTGTGTGGGGGGAGGGGGCACAGAAGGAATTTGCAACTCTTAAACTGAAGAAAAAAAAATACAGAATGGAACTTTTTTTTTAAGTGCCTCCTACTGAATGGCACCTCATGCATCTCACTTAGTTTGCATTCATGCTGGCCATTCCTGCCTGGCTCCTTCCTTCTACAGTGCTTCTCTCTTTCTGGCCTGTCCCAAGCCCTGGTCCCCAACTCTCCTATTCGTCTCCTCCCATCCTCTCCAGCCCTTACCCCACCAGCCCAACTCAGTTCTTTCTTCCAGGCTGTTCCTGCTGCTATCTCTGGCCTGCATCTCCTGACTGGTGGCCATAGTGAAATTTTGAAGTACTCCTTAGTCCTGCTTCTGAGAGCCCAGCTCCAGCTCAGAGTGCTGCCGACCCAACAATGGCATGACCACCTTCCCTAACCCTCCTGTCTGATGACTCAGGCTCCACCACGCTCGTTCTTCCTCTGCAGCCACGGTGCCACCAAAGCTGCTTCCTGCTGCCAAGAACAGCTCCTATTGGCTACTTTGTCTGCATCTGTGACTGCGCAGCTGCACTAAGCTGTCAGCCTCTCACAGATCTGCTCTACTTGCTGTTGCCGTGTGAGGGCACAGCAGGAATTTGCAACTCAGAAACTGAAAGAAAAAAACAAAACTGAGCTGTGTTTTTTCAGAACCCCCTACTGAGGGGCACCCTAGATGACTGCCTAGTCCTCCTATCCTTAAGGCCAGCCTGCTTTGTGCTGATGTTTTTCCACTCCTGAAAGAAGTAAGCCAGCCTTCCTCCCACTGGCAATGGGTGAGCGATCTGGACGAACCTGTCGGGGGTTCTGCTTAGCTTGGGCCTTAGGTGCTGGGGTTTGGTCAACACACTTAAAGCCCCTTGTACCTCTGCCTCTGAAGAAACCCCTCAGCTGGGAGAAGTCATAGGGGAGGAAACCCCAGGGAAAATGTCCTCTACCTCTAGCTCCCCTTCCATAAGGCCTGCTGGAAGTGGAGGCCTTTTCCTTCTCAGTATTACTTTTGTAGGTGGCTTTGTACTCTTTCACCTTCTTCATGTATGCCTCTGTCTTGTCACCAACCAGGGAATTTCCCTCGGAGGGAAAATCCATAGCCTTTGTCTGAGTGTCCTGGGAGAGGCTGGTGGTCCTAAGCCAAGCAAACCTCCTTAGGGAAACTGCACGAGCCATGACCCTGGAGGCAGTGTCATTGGCATCCACCACCATATGGAACTGATACTTTGTGGCATCCATAGCTGTCTTAGCAGTGTCTGCTATGTCCTGCGACAGGTCACCTCACCAGATGCTTTCTTATTCATGGGCAGAATGGAGTTCCACAGAGCCTTCTAATACTGGGCAGTATAAGCCATGCAAGCTGCTTGTCTCTGGAGCGGGGATGTTGAGGTGTAGATCCTTTTCCCTATGCTATTAAGCTTCCTGGATTCTGTACCCAGGGGGCAGGTAGAGAGGGAAACCTTTGCTTTGTCACAGGACATAGCCTGTACTATCCCCTCATGGTCAGTTTGAGAGTAAAGATATTCAGCTACCTGCTGTATTTTCTGTAAGGCACCCAGAGCCTCCAGGATTGGGCGCCAAACCAATAAATTTACTTGCTTACTTACCGTTTGTCCAGCTGGCATTTCTTTTCTATTTTTGTGCCAATACCAGGGCTGGAGGTTGGTGTTTGCAACAACTTGCAGGGTGACTTCTTTAAGGACTTGTAGACTGGCAGAAGCAACCTCTTGGTCAGAGTTAACCCCATCATGTCCAGGAATTCTACCTTGTCTCCATCCTCGACAGCCTCCCATGTGGAGAGGTTGCGGTTATTGACCTGCACCTCCTGTTGCCCAGTGCACCCCTACTCCTCAAATTTCTATCTCTCCTCCCCTCTCCCAAAATGCTACTGGCCTTCTCTGATCCCTCAGAATGTAAGGGACCTCACATGCTCTCCATGGATCCTCCCCTACCCCCTCCAAGGGGATCGTAGCTCCCATCAACTCCCTTCCCCTACCATTCCTACTTTCTCCACAGACTTACAGTCCTCTTGCAGGGTTCTAGCATCCTGAAGGGGTCCTAGTGCATCTAGGCTCATCACATTCCCCCCCCATCTATCCCCCTAGCCCTTGCAGTCCCCTTGCAGGGTTCTTAGCATCCTGAAGGGGCCCTAACTGCATCTAGGCATGTCACCTCTCCTCACCCCTCCCTTATCCACTTTTCTCCCTCTAGCCCTTGCAGGGTTCTCAGCATCCTGAACAGGCCCTACTGCATCTAGGCTTGTCACCTCACCTTCCCCCCATGCCCCCCCTTCTCCCTAGCCCTCGCGGTCCTCCTGCAGGGTTATCAGCATCCTGAGGGGGTCAAACTGAGCCCAGCCTGTCTCCTCTGTTCCCCCCACCTACCTTTCCCCCTGGCTATCGCAATCCCCTTGCAGGGTTCACAACAACCTGAAGCGGCCCCAATGATGCCTAATGCACATCTCCCCTCTTCCAGTCAGCATTATTCGGGCTTTCATGACCACTAGTAGGTTCCACTGTATTTTGTTGGCCTATTGATTTGGCCCCATCCCCTCCATGGGTGCGAATTCTCCTCTCCTCAGGGGTCTATTCTCTTTCACTTATTTCCCCCCCACCTCACTCCTACCAATTCTATGTCTTATGTCTTACATGTAGCATTTGTTTACTTTTAGCACGGCACTTATTATTGTTCCACACTTTCTACCTTTTATGTGTTACACTGTTGTAATACTGCTTGTATCACCTACCTGTTGTAACACTGTTTGTATCACCTGCCTTACAACTGTATGTTAAGATTGATCTTGTAACTTAATGTTTAACTGTCTCATCCCTATTGTACCCCTTCCCCCCAGGTCACACCGGGAGATGAGCAACTTGCCGCTCAGTGTGCCTTCCTGGTGAAACATTTCAATAAATAAATAAAATTGACCATTTGCCTCACAAAAGAATAATGTGAGAAGTAATCCTGGGCTCAGGGAGGAGAGCCAAATTCATGTTCAGGAGAACTGTCAGGCTCAGTAGGTCCTCCCTCTTCCTCTTCCTCAACATAATAAATTTCACCCTTCCTCTTCCAGAACTGGGGTAGGAACCAGAAATGGGGCAGGGGGACTAGCATGCTCATCAGTGAACCCGCGGCCCGGAAGGTCTGGAAAAACTGCCATGCCTTGGTCATGTGCTCTACCGAGGACGTTTTATTTTTGTCCATTGATGGCTCCTTTCTTTCTTCAGGAGGAAGGGCAGCGATATGTTTTTCTTTTTGTTTCTCTTAGCAGGCACCATTTGCAGTACCTGCTCAGAGGCTTTTTTATATTAACCGGCTTCAGAGTTCCCCTATTCAGACACCCCAGGCTTGTTCTTCTACTTACTGTGAGGGCCTGGATCCTCTCCTGAGTGCATTGGTGACGCAGAGGCAGACTAAGAAGTCATAAGGTCTTCAAACTTTTTAGCTCCCTTTTTAATAGTTTTAGGTCAAAAGTTGATGCAAAGCTCATAATTGGAAAAAAGGTGATTTGGACCCAGGCACCTCAAATACACCGTCTGGCAGTCTGTCTTAGCCAGGAAAATAAAACAGTTTTTACAGGATTTGAAGTCTGTAGGTCCTCTTTCTTGGGGGTGTCTGTCAGACATGCCAATCATGGCAAACCCAAATTCAACTGGGTCCAAAAAATGAGCAAAAAGTAGCTTGTGGTTTGGTTCCTGAAAACTGCTAACTACAGGTTTAACAGAGAAATTTAGCAGAAAAAACACCAGTTGCATCTTGGTTCCTAGAGAAAGGAACCAAGATGAAAACCAACCACAAAGCAGCAAGAAAACAGTTAAACAAAAAATACAAAGGAGTTTTTTTTTTACTTTTAAAGCGATTTCCAAAGCAGGAAAGCCATGTGTCAAGGAGCTGTCTTCACTCAGGAACTGGAGAACAGCACTGAAAATTTAGAAAACGAGAGAAACTAATGCTAACTATTGCAGAGATTTGAAAACTAAACAAAACTAAGCAAACGTAAATAAAATAGTAAAAGATAACTGTGATCTACTGTACAGCAATTAAGAGAGCTCTGCAGGGCGACTTCTTCCTCAGGCAGAGAAATACCACTTTCTCTCAGTGCAGTTTAACCCCTGCAAGGTATACATATTTTTAAATTAAGGATGGAAATGAGAAAGGAAAAGTGTGGCCTACTGGGATTCGAACCTCAGATCTCAGATCTGAGGTTCGAATCCAGTAGGCCACACTTTCCTTTCTCATTTCCATCCTTAATTTAAAAATCAGGCAGAGAAATAAATCTGACATTAGAGGGCAGACTGGACTGTGACCACGCAGCCAAGATTTGAATATCATTCCAAGATTCCCTGATCTGCATAAAGTTCTACTCTCTGGGGCATCTCAAACCAGCAGGCTGATTTGCAGTAGTTAAGCATAGTGAGGGATTCCTGGGGTTTCAAGACCCCTGTAGCTGCCCTATGATATGTTGCCATGGTTCCCCGGGATCCCTGGGGTGATAGTTGGGCTCCAGTTATATAATACTTTATAGAGTCCCTGATTTCTCTGGTAGT
The DNA here is from genome assembly GCA_016271365.2 of Neoceratodus forsteri. Taxonomy (NCBI): domain Eukaryota; kingdom Metazoa; phylum Chordata; order Ceratodontiformes; family Ceratodontidae; genus Neoceratodus; species Neoceratodus forsteri. The sequence continues at coordinate 48,670,033 of JADMNL010000031.1, read as the reverse complement.
TTTAGTCTGTCCCTCTGGGTGCAGGTAAGGTATGTTTGTAGCTGGAGATATCAAAAGAGATCTCTACTGGGAAGAGAATAAGCCTGCTCTAATGTCTGAAAAGGTACTACTCCAGAACTGTCTACCAGCTGATGTGTAGATGTCAGACCCAGTCTATTCCATCTCCTTAAGGCAGTATCCATATTGTTCTGGGGACAACCGTGGATGTGGGGAAATCCCCAAGGTTAGTATTTCCCTGTGCTAGATTTTGAGGGTCACTGTCATAGGGGCCACAAGGTTAGAGAGGGGGAGACAACCCAGGGTAGTTCCATGTACTGTAAATATTTCTCCAAGGGGAAGAGGTCATTTATATACAGTTGTGTGGTTTTCCAATGTGGATTGCATGTGCTTATGCTCTATTAACATACAATTCAAAGGGCGGAGGTGGTGGAATAATTATATAAGTTAGGCAGATTTACTCCCGCTTTATTAGTAGGCAGCTGCAGGACTTTATAGTTCATTTGGGAGTGCCCCCTCCCCATATAAAACAGCAGATATATTTATCCCAGGAACAAAAGTACATTTTGTTAGGAAATAATGGGAGGATTTGCAAAAAATGCAGGATGTGGGGTAACACATCCTGTCGAATAACTTCTGCACCTCCCTCCTGCACAGAGTAGTATGCCTGTAAGAGGGGGAAGAGTCCAGGAGAGTTCTAAACGTTTTATAAAATTCAGCAGGGAACCCATTAGGGCCTGGGCATTTTCTTGTTTTGGTCTTCCGGAATACTATATCCACCTCCTCTCAAGTGACAGGGTGATGTAGCCTTTGAGACTATTTCTCCAAAATAGTAGGGAGGTATAAGGAGTATAAAAATGATTCCACCTGAACCTGAGGAGCCATTGGATCCGCCTGATAAAGGCATTGATAGAACCCCTTCATGATATCCTGAATATCTGTGTGATGGTGCTTCAAGGTGTGGGTGTGGGGGTCCCTCAGCTGGATTAAGTGTGACTCATTCTGGCCCTCAGCTGTCTAGCCAAAACCCATGCTCCCTGGCTCTCCCCTCATAGCATTTATGTCTAAGATAAAATGAGGCCTGTTCCAGTCATCGGTCTAATATTCCCTGAATGTCCTGTTTCACCTTCTGAAGTTGAGCAATGAGAGTATGGTCCCCCTGCACGTGAAATTGCTGGAGGGTATGGAGGGTGTCCTGTAGCTGTTTCAGGTTTGCATCTCACTGTTTGCGCTGATGGGAGGCATAAGCCATTAGTTTTCCCTGTAGGACAGCAGAGGATTGCCCTTATCTACTTCTTGTGTAGCATTCTCCTGGAGGATTTGTGCAGCCTGTCCTCCACCTGTTTACAAAAGGAGGTATCATGGAGAAAGGCCAAATTAAACCTCTCATGTGTATTTTTTATGATTTTCCAAACTGTAGCCCGGCAAGGACTGGCGCATGATCTGATAGCTGAATAGTTCTGTGATGAACAGTATGGACTGCGTCTAGCTGTTCTGCTACGACAAAAAAAGAGTCCAGCCTGGCTGAGGCACAGTTCCTGGAGGAATAATGAGTGAAAGAGGACTGATTCGTGTGTACTGTAAATAATGCCAAACATCCACCAGGCCGAACTGCTGCAGGGCGGCTTCAAGGTATATGTGAAGCTAGGTTTGTTAATTGGGTCAGGGGTTAGATGCATTGACCTTTGGGTGTAAGGTGATGTTAAGATCCCCTCCTAAAATAAGGTGCCCCTGCAAAGTTGCCAAAAGAATATTAAAAAAGGATCTAGCTAGCCCCTTGGAAGCTCCAGGTGGAAGATAAAGATTAGCCAGTGTCATGGGGTTACCACAGAGTGTTGCATTTACTGTGACATAACAGGCCTTCTTGTCCTGAGTTACTTGATCTATTTGAAGAGGAAAGCTGCTGCAGGCCACTATTAGGACCCTCTTCACCAGCTAGAGTTGTGTGATGAGGAACCCAAAACAGTGTACCCCAAACTGTTGAATTTAAGATGCTATGACTGAGGAAGATGGGTCTCTTGCAAAAAGATTAGCTGCACCTTCTTCCTATGTAGCCGCTGGATTAGCCAAGTTCATTTGATAGCACTATGTAGCCTACTATCTATTTAATATTATACTATATAAAATTAGTTATAGGTGCCATATGGTAGACAGTAAAAGAAGTCAGATTGTAGCTCACATAGTTCGCAGGATTTCCTCCAGCACCCCCACCCCACCCCTTCCCTCCCAGAGCTATTTACAAATCCAATCAACCTGGCAGTTAAGAACAGCTGATGGTAATACTGTGGCTGAAGTAGTATATCTAAAATTAGACATACAACCATAATCCGAGGTACCGATTTAAGTACTTCCAGTCCAAACAATGCTAGCGACAGGGTAAACCAACCATCTTGGTTGGGCATATAACAAGACAAACACTGTAAAACAGCAGGAGAAGGAGCTTAAAATGAGTCAAGAACTGTTCAAACACTGTCGCAATGCAAGTATGTCCTTCCTAGGTAGGGGCCCAAAATCTTTGAGACCCTTGGCACAGCTAGATGGAAAGGCTCTGTGCAAGAGATGGTCAGGTAACAATACTCGGGCTCCCTATGCAGCAAACATGCAGTGGTATGAGAAACAGTTTCCCACTGGGAATGTTAGTAAGTGATGCAGAGGTTAGGAATATCATCAAAGAAGTCCATTCCAAAACACTCATGCAGTCGTATGAGCTGCGAGAAGGTGGTATTATAACTCTCAGCAGTGGACCCTTGTGATATAGTGACGCAATTTTGTAGACAGCAGTGTGGCTGTCTTGTCACAGCCATGAGACTGCCAGGGGAACATACTGAGTCTATAGTAGAGGGGTTAACTCTCCCCCTTGGGGGAGCAGGGGGAGGGTAATTAGCAGAGTCCTGGCTCCAACGCCACAGGTCCCGGTGAGTGTCAATCCTAATCTTAGTGGAAGAGGCAAGAAGGCAGAGAGCGTTTCACCCATCCTTGTGCAGCTGCATATTACTCTTCTCCAATTGCACGCTTTTTGGAGTGTCGCATGAGCAGGTTGTGGGAAGGGGCAGGAGTGGTGCACACAGAGGCTGGCCCACAGTTAGGTCTCCTCGATCTGGAGCCCCCCCTTTCATCACACCAATACTGCTGAGGGCTTCAAGGTCTATGTTGGGTGGGGGGGTATGACGTACATAGGGAGGTCGAAGCTGGAACTCTTCCCTGGGGGCCTCCCCTTTATTGCAGCTTGTGGAAACGAGCGCTAAACCTAGGCTCTTTTCTCACAGTCTTCCACCAACTGGAGGGTTCCTGGGCTGGGTAAGGACTCCGTGCTTCCCCCATCCACCCCCCAAGGATGTTTCCCTATCTCTCGCCTTAACTGGGATCCCAGTCATCCTCTGGGTGGCCGTGCAGTTACTGTATACCATTACAATGTTCCATTATGCAAAGTATCACTGAACTGAATTCCTTTCTTGTGACTTGTAGATTAGTGTGGGTGTTGCTTGAATCCCTGCAGGAGTGGTTTTATTTGGCTTAGCACAGCCTGAGAAAGCTTGGCCTGCTCTGTCAAACCACTGAATCCAGGGTGGCTAGATTCTCTGCCTGAGGATGTCATTGAGTACTGTTCCAATGTTCTGGTATTCGTTCTGGCTGCCATTGACCTACAGGGGTGCGGGCAAGGAGGTAGTGGTGCTGCTATGCCCCTGTGCTCCAGGTCCACCTTTGCCTTTTATGGGGTATGATAAAGTATTTCACTGTCTGTATAGTGCACCTGCAGTGTGGCCAGGAAGGAGATCTGGAACGTTATATTGGCCTGCTTAAGTGCTTGAAGGCAGGATGCGCAAGTGCACCAGTTTTGCTGTATGGTTGGTGCATAGTCATTGTCTATGTAAATTTGCTGGTCCTGGCACTTTACTTTCTTTTATTTCCAGGCTTGTGCTAGGACCTGTTCCTTTGTGGCATAACAGTGGAGCTTGGTGACTTTTGATCTAGGGTACTTTTTTGTAGCTAGTTTAGGGCCCAGGGCCCTGTGCACTCCTTCCAGCCCCAAATTCCAGTGCAGGAAGGAGTTGCAACCTAGGTTTTAGGAGCTCCATGACAAAGTCTGTAGTCTTTGGTCCCTCTGCCCCCTCCAGTATCCCCAAGAGCCATAGCTTTTTTCTACAGGGGGCTGGCCTTCCATGCCCGCAGCTTCAGTTTCATCTGCACCTGGTGACACTGGAGAACATCCGCTGGGACACTCAATCCCTCCCTGCTCCCAGATGAATCAGCATTGTTCCAGAACCCAGGTCACTGTTGAATCATGTTTTTAACATGTAAACACCGAGATTCATCTATCTATTCAAACTTTCCCAAGTAAAAATGTCATCACTAGTGGATCCAGCTGTATAGCAAAGAGGCACTGGCTACCCCCTTAAGCCAGCCAATAGTAACTTGTTGAGCCTGATCTGAGTTTTAAAATGGAACATTTTACGTTTTTCCTCGAAAACACTACCCCTTGAAAAAATTCTAGATCTGCCACTGAATGTCGCACAAACATTGTGGACTGTGTAAAATTTGATTTTCTGCATGTGATGCCAACGATGAGTACTACTTTTAAACTGCAGTAGGCTGAGGAAGAAAACTGCTTTTATTTATTTTATTTATTTAAAATTTGGTAACTGGGAAAGGAACACTGAGCCAAGGAAGGAAGAGGTGCAGCAGAACAGCAGCAGACAACAGCAAACAACATCTGAACCGACAGACGAGCAACGTGTTACAATAACGGAATAAACAAAGAGCGATTTGCATGTAACACAATTAACAAAGTATAGTGAACTTTAGCAGTGCATAGAAACATGAAGAATAACATGTATGTAATAAAATCAAGACTTCAAGAGTAACCAGAAAAGGTAGCAGGAGCAAGTGGGGGGTGGGGGGTTGAAGTTTCAGCTGGCATTTAAGGGAGCTAGAGGATGGGAAGAGATGGAGGGAGATGGGCAGTTTATTCCAGAATGAGGGAAGTCAATAGGAGAATGCAGACTGCCCAGCAGAAAAACATGGGTGAGGAATGAAAAAAGTGTGATGGTCCCTAGAGTGGAGGGAGCAGAAGGCAGGGGGAAGGCGGGATTCAGGATAGGAGTGAGGTGAGGTAGGAAGGAAGGGTATTGAACCAATATTTGGAGATGAACAAAGCACAATGGGCCTGGCGATGACCGGGCAGAGGGAGGATGGAAATGGAGGAATAAAGTGAGCAATGATGTGCGCGAGGTAGAGAGTTAGATGCAGAACAGCAGAAGGAGTTGAAGAGGGTATCCAGTCTGGTGAGGGGGAGTGGAGGGGCAGAGCCATAGACTACATCTGAATAGTTGAAGACAGGGAGCACCATTTTGGTAATCAGTTCCCTGTGGACACGCAGAGATAGGCAACCTTTATAACAGTAGAGGGCGCCAAGCTTGGAGTGGAGCTTGGCATAGCTGGTATTAAGTGTGGGCTGAGAAGTCAAGATTACTGTCAAGCTACACCCCCAAGTACTTAAAAGACTGAACCACTTCAATTGAGATGCCATCCAGAGTGGTGAAGACGGGGGGGACAGTAAGTCTGGCTAGTTTCTGATTGGTACCAAAGGTCATGGAGACTGTCTTTTTTAATGTTAACCCTAAGTTGGTTTGAATGGAATCAGTGGAGAACATTGCTGAAATCCTGCTGGAGCAGCTCTTCCACAGCTGCAGAGGAAGAACCAGAGGTGAAGAAGACTGCGTCATCTGCATACATGAGTATATGCGAGTTGATACAGGTGGAGGGGAGGTCATTGAGGATGACTGAGAAAAAGAAAAGACCAAGGATGGAGCCCTGTGGAACTCCAGACTGGATAGGAAGGGGAGGCGACAGAGAACCACCAACCTGTACCAACTGTAGACAGCCGGTTCGGTAAGAATGGAACCAAGCAACAGCAGGGGGTTGCGAGTCCAGCATTTCTCAGCTTGTCCAGGAGATGCGGGTGGGACACAGAGTTGAAGGCTTTGGCCAGATCAACAAAAATTGCCGTGGTAATGTGCCCCTGGTCCATCTTGGAAAAGATGGCATCAGTGACACACAGAAGGGAGGAGATTGTGGAATGGTGCTTCTGGAAGCCATGCTGCAAAGCTGATAGGAAGTTAGTAGATGAGAAGAAATTGAGGAATTTGGTGTGGACCAGTTTCTCTTGCAGTTTAGAGAGGGAAGGGAGGAGGGAGATGGGATGATAGTTACCAGGAGAAGATGGACCACCCCCTGTGTGGAGAGGAATAACTTTGGCCAACTTCCAAGACTAAGGAACAGTGCAGAGAGTGAAGGAAAGGTTAAGCAGGTGAGTAAGGGGAGCTGCAATAGCAGGGCTGAGAGGCATAGGAACTTGGGGTTGAGACCATCAGGACTGGACTTTGATGGGTTGAAGGAGGAAAGGGCAAATAGGGTTTCCTGGACGGTGACAGGCAGAAGTAGTAACCTGGTGAGGTATGGGGGAGGGGAGAAGTAGAGGGAAGGGGGAGTCAGTAGAGGATGAGGACGGAAGGGCACAGGTTATGAAGAACTTCTTAAAGAGAGCTGCAACAGAGGCATGGTCAGACACAGGTGAACCATTTTCCACAAGAATGGGGTCAGGGGGTGTCTGACTTGGGGTTGTCAAAAAGGGAGCATGTAACCTTCCAAAATTTAGATGGGGAATTTAAGTTTGACTGGAGGCTGGCTTTGAAATGATGTGATTTAGCTGACCAGACAGTTTTGTACAGTCGTTCCTCAGAGCCCTGTAGATGGGGTCAGAAGGGGAGTGGGATAGTTTGCTTTGGAAAAACAACAGACAGCAAACTTCAAGCTGCATGTTAATACCACTGTGAAGAACACTACAGTTGTAAGAAGGGTCTCATGTGCATTCTCAGGGTATGAGAACTCGCAAAGCTTGATGGAGCAGCTCTGATAACATATGATGTGAGTGAGACCACCTATACAACCGTCATAAGTGGTCTCAAGTATAATATTAATATATTATTAATCAAAACTGATTAATAATATACTAACATTTTTAAAAAAACCTGCCCTGAATATCCCTATTTCCAGAACAGCTGTGCGTGAGACAGTCTTCATAGAAAAAGAGCATCTCATAGGCAGAGAAAAGGAGCAGGAGTGCTCTCTCGATCTGTAATCTCATTTAGAATTCTGAAATAACAGTTGCAGCACATGACACAATCTTTGCTGTATAAGAGGTCTTCACATGCTGCAGTCTCTCCCATTTCATTTAAAAGTGGGGAAGAAAGAAAATGCTTTACAACAAACTGGGATAATGGCAGAGGGCTGGAAAATGACCATTGGTGATAGGCATATACCATTGCCAGAGCGACGCCAGCACAGCGAAGACCACCACAGTGACAGAAATCGAGCAAAACCCACCCGTCGCTGTGGTGGTCTGTGTACCAATCGGACTGCCTTGTTGGGTGTGTGAACCTCGTCCAACTCCAACTCGGATTTAGAATCCTAGAGACCGGGGGGGGTGGGGCACAGCCCCCCAATTGTGTGTGCCGACATCCTTGTGGCTACAATGCCGATAGTTGGCATTGCAGCTGTCACTGTAGGGGATGTCGGTGCTATCGCTGTCAAAGCGCTATGGGTAAACTGGTGATGGGGGACCCAGGTAACTACAAAATACACTGGAAAAAAGAGTGGATGGGAGGAGGGAAAGAGATGCAGTACAGTGGGACCTGCACATAGGTGTGGGTTGAGAAATAGGAGGGTAGGTGTAACGCTACTATGCCCCCGCCAAGAACCACCATCGTGCAACTGGAACCCCCATACTTGTTACTCAGACAAGGCAACAAACCACAAGTTGGCAGAAAATAGGTATCACCCCTGGCATTAGGGCAATTACCTGGCTTGGACATCTCACAGGTCAGGGAGTAGTGCACAAAACATTTCTATTTTACCCAAGTCTGGGAGAGAGGTGCCAGGGCTGTGCTGTGTCTCCTGTCTGAGGGGCCCAAAAATCATCACTCGGTCACTCAAAGATGGATTGTCCACAACCCGGAATTTGAGATGTTACTGTATGGCCTGGCACAGTGATAACGGCGAATAAAGATGGTGCCCCCAGGGATTGCACTGTACATGGACAGATGACACTTTAGCAGGCAAAAATATTTCCCAAACTTTCTTTCAGGTAAACCGTTCTCTTCCCACAAATATTTTACCACACAATGTCCATCCCTATTTCAGGGTTCCCAGACTTCTATGAACTGCTGCCCAGCCCTATTTCAGGGACCTTGGACTTACAAAATCTGCAAACCAGTCCTATTTCAGGATTCCTGGTTTTCTTTAAAGCATTGCTAGGTGACTGCAATTAACACCTACACATATTTTCCTCTGGGTAACCAGTTAGCTCCATCTGCTCTTAGAATGAGGGGCTACTCACTCTGGCCACAAACTGGATTATCTCAGCCATTTCTTTGGTACTGGGTCACTATAATGAGGACAAAACCACGCATGAAGAACCACGCTGTCTTAAGCGCATATGGAAATACAGCAAAAGGGGTATGAGAGCAATACGACAATATTGCTACCCCTGTTGCTGTAGAATGGAACACGGAAGTGAGGAAAAGGGTTGAGAGTACTGCTGGTCAAGTACTTGGTTGAGCTGCTCCCATGGTGGAGTGGTCAAGGCACTCGACTCAGCAGTGGGCGAGGGGAGGGACCAGGGTTCGAAAACCTGCTCGAGGAACATTTCATTTACTCATCTGTGTGGCACCAAGTAAGCCACAATGAGAGTTTTAACTTACCCCTTTGTGTACACGCCCTCGGAGTTAATTGTTATAATTCCGGGGTGGGGTGGGTGGAGCACCCCACAAAACTAAAGAATACATGGGTGTGTGGCATTTTTGTGCAGTCGGTATTATGTGCCAACGCTGTGTTGCCACATGCTATTGTCTGTGCATGGTCTTTACTTGTGCGATTTCATCTGCGACATTATGACCCCATGCCCATCACTTTAGGACTTCTGGATTCTCCAACCCCACTGGGCTGTTAGAGACATCCTGCTTCACAAACATTGAGCTAAGGTTAATGGCACCTGTATCTGACAAACACCAGAACACACCCCTTTTTAAACAGTTTACATTTCACACTCTTTGTTCTTCAGGGTTCATAGCACCAAGTATCTGACAAGGCACCAGAAAACCCTACTGAAACACTTTACATTTCCACACTTATTCCCCTCAAAACTCTTAAAAAGTACTTGAGATCCTCAGATCTCACACAAATCCATTTCTTTAACTTGTACTCACAAAATCTACAAATTGGGCAGTGCTCATAGCTCTTACAGTCAATTGGAGGTTGCCCCAAATTACTTACTGAACCTTCAGTCCCATTCTCTTTACACTGTGAAGAATCTTCACTCCCTCAGGGCTCCACAGGATCTGGTAGCCACCACTTCCAGGAAACCAGCTTTTGGATTACTGAACTATGACAGAAACACAAACAGAAGGTCCTTCCCTCTTGACAAGAGTGCCCACTGGCCAGTTCTTTCCCTCAGAACTCTCAGTGAGCTCCTCTCCCTTCAAACTCCAACTTCAGAAGGCACTCTGACAGCTCCAACCACAGCTGTTAGCCAAGTGTAGCTTAAGCTGCTGCAAGAGTTCTGAACAGCATTACCTCATCCTCTGCTCAGCAGAGCTGGTAAATAGTGATGTAATGTTTTACAGAGAACATTTAATCCCTCTTAACACTGCGCAGCTATCTGACCGATCTAAAACTGATGGGATTCTAGTAACCCCAGGAACTGACCGGTTACACTCACCACCACCAAATGAGCTTGCTGTTCGCAGCAAGGACTTGGGCGCCCTTCAGGAAGGGGTGACCAGGCCCTTCCCTACCTGTGACTTAACATAGGCAGGTTGCACCAGGGAACTCCGAGGCATGCTGAAGCAAACATCAGTCATCACTGACAAACTAGCTTGGGGACACCCCACTCCATGATGTCCCAAAGGAACAACCTGAAGCACTCCTGACAGGACAGAACTGATCACCCCCTACCTGGGTCAGGGCCACCAGCCTATCTAAACCCTAGCCTACAAGAGAAAAGCTATCTATCACTACACTACCCAAGGGGCTACCTATACCTTTACGCATTTTGCAGTACATACTGCTTTAGGAGCATACATATGACATTGCTATGAATTCCCCAAACCCAGTACGACACATTTTAAATCTGCAATTGAAAAATGCTTAACGAGCAGCTTCCTAGTTGCCACTCCCCCAACATATGCAATACCTCACCTGCTCAAGAGTTTAGTGGCATTAATAATTCCTTTTGTTTCTGCCCATTTATGAAGTTATAATGCTTGTAAATTCCAAAATGGACATCTGGCTAAAAAACAGAGGTACTTCCTCAACTCACTGACACCCCCCCATGTAGGCAAGTGCAGCCCCATTTTTGTGATGTCAGAAAAGGAAGTCTGCATGTGCACGCCATACTGATTTCTATGGGGGTGACGTTTCCATACATTTGATTAACATTTATAGTGGAGATTTTAATAAATCAAAGTGACCGCTCCACTAACAGGGTCCCTGTTAGTCGAGTGGTCACTTTTATTTATTAAAATCTCGACTATAAATGTTAATAAAACGTATGGAAAAATCACCCTCATTAAATCAATGTGGCGTGCACACGCAGCCTTAGTTTTCTGACATCACAAAATGGGGCTGTGTGTGCCTATGTGGGGGCGTCGGTGGGTTGAGGAAGTGGCTCTGTTTGTTAGCATTTAGAATTTACGAGCATTATAACTTCATAAATGGGCAGAAACACATTAAATTATTCATGCCACTCAACTCTGGGGTAGGTGAGGTATTGCATATGTTGGATGGAGTGGCAACTAGGCAGCTAAGAAGCTGCTTTTTAAACATTTCTAAATCACGCTTTCAAAAGACAAGGAAATGCCAGAGGTGCTGACTGAGCCCTAAATCCTCTTCTTTTCTTCTTCCAGTTGCACCTGTAACAGAAAAACCAGTGAGAAGACATAGCAACAAACCTCCTACCAGCAGATACAATACAATCCCAAAAACATTTTTTAAAAGGTTATTGTAGAAAAGGCAGTATAAAAGTACAAAAATAATACATACAAAATATTTGGAGGGCCCTAAAAGTCTTTCTAGAGATTAAATGCCCTGAGTGCACAAGGCACTTCCACACAGAAATAGTCTTTCTGAAGGAAGGCATAAGCCATTCTTTAAACTGTTCCTGTGAGCAGGCAAGGGGTCTACTGGAAATGTCTAGAAAAGGTGTCCACTGGACCAAGGTGAGGCACATTACTTTAGAAAGGAGTCATTACAACAGTAAAATAACAGAAACATTGCCCTACCAGTTCTGATGCGCAGGTTGCCAGTTCTGCATCACCATATTCATGTTTAGGGGTTAATGTTTAGGGCTCCCCCGGATGGTTCTGCCCCTGTGGAGATGTTCTGGTACCTGCCTTTAAGAGGGGTGTCTTTGGTAGGACTACAGTTGGTACTGGACCTATCGAGTGTGGGGTTTGAATGTGTGATCGGGACGGAGGAGGCTGTGGCAGCCTATAATTGGGCTGTCACTGCTGGCTTTGATTCAATTGCACCCATTTGTGTCTGGCCCCTGTCTACTCACCAGAGACCTCCCAGGTATGATGAGGAACTCGGGGGTTAAAGATTAGGGGCCTGAGGTTAGAGAGATGTTGGAGGAGATCTGGTCTGATGGGGACAAATTGGCCCTGAAGTCACACTATGCTGACTATCTGGGGGCAATCTGATTTTTATCTAGGGAGATTGCTGCAGCAAGGGGCAGACCTGCTCAGCTCTTCTGCACAGTAGATGGGCTTTTACATCCTATCTGTCTCTGTGCCGGTGGGGCAGGTTCAAGCACTAGGTGCGAAGAGCTTACTCTGTTCTTTGCAGACAAAGTGTCCTCTGTCAGGGCTGAGATCTCTTCCAGCATCACTTGAAGGGGGTTCTGGGTCCAGCCTGAGCCATGTTGAAACACTTCTCCTGTCTGGGATGAGTCTGTGCTAGTTGGGGTGGAGGAGGTGGTGGAAATAGTCTTGAAGCTGTGACCAACACAGTATGATCTGGACCCAGGTCTGACCTGCCTTTTGGATGGATGTTTGGACCTGATTGGAACTATGGTTGCTGAGATTGTCCGGAGCTCCTTGAGGAGTGGGATCTCTCCACTGGCCTTGAAAGAGGCCTTGGTTAGACCCCTTTTGAAGAAACCTTCGTTGGACCTGGAGTGCCTCGGCAGCTACAGGCCAGTCTCAAACCTTGCTTTCTTAGGGAAGGTTATAGAAAAAGTGGCGGCCATCCAGCTCGAAGAACATCTTGCCTCCTCCTCCACCTATGAGTCTTTTCAGTCTGGGTTCCAAGCTGGGCATAGTACACAGACTGCCCTAGTGAGAATGTTTAATGATCTCCTGATGGCGAGGGTCAGGAGAGGCCATACCATCTTAGTCCTCTTGGACCTCTCGGTGGCATCTGACACTGTGGATCACGAGGTGCTACTTGACCGCCTACAGTTCTGGTGTGGCCTGTCTAGTAATGTCATCAACTGGTTCAAGTCATACTTGACAGGCAGAGTGCAGAGGGTGACAATAGGATTGGCAACATCTAACTCGAAGCCTCTGCTCTATGGGGTTCTGCAAGGTTCAGTCTTGTTGCCCTTGCTGTTCATGGTGTATATACTGCCATTGGGAGACATTATCAGGCAGTATGGGCTGGGTTTTCACTGTTATGCAGATGATACACAGCTATACTTGTCCTGTGCACCCGAAACCCAGATGGCGGCCTCTGTATTTAGCAACTGCGTAGAGGAAATTCCAACTTGGATGTCTCAAAACTGGCTTAGACTTAACCCAGACAAGACTGAGGTACTAGTGATGGATCTGGGTCATCGTGGCGGGGGGGGGGCAGGGGGCCCCCCCAGCCTAGTGCTGGGGAGGGGCCCCTCTTGCACCATCTAGGTGGGTGAAGGATCTGGGCATGATCCCTGATGACAGCCTGATACTAGATGCTCAGGTGTCGGCCATGGTTAAAAGTGGATTTTACCATCTTAGGAACATTGCCCAGATCCGAGTCCTCATCCCGCCTGAGGACTTGACTACACTGGTGCATGTTTTCATTACATCCAGGTTGAACTACTATAATGCCCTGTACCTGGGGTTACCTTTTTTTTATCATGATATTCTTTCACTCCTACCTTTGTGGAGTGAGCGGCGAGTCATCTGGCCTCCGGCACTCACACCCCTGGATCCGGCCTGGCCAACAACATGCTCTCCTCCATGCAGACCAGTGCGCAGAGTCCCTCCTCCCCTGGGGATCTGGATCCTGATACCTGGGGGCAAACCTCTCATGTTTGGGGGTGCAGTGCATGGCCATCAGCTGTCACGACTGCCCCACAATTGTTCACCTGGATTTTTCTCCCTTGGAATCGGACATGCAGTGGCATCCATGCACAACATGCTGATGCCCACTGCGCTCCAACCCTCAACTGCGCACACTACTAGCAGTCCAGTTGCCCCTGCAGAGCAACACGAACCCCTTCCCCACCCCAGAGGGAGGAGAGTTGTCGTGGGACGCTTGATCCTCCCTCTTCCCTGCTGACCCTGATGGCCCGAGTCCGCTTCTTAACCCGGGTCACTGGTGTGCCACAAGTTGTGGCATCCAGCGCCTCAACCCTCAGCACCACCAGGCCAGCCATACCTGGGGTTATCTGGAGGCAACCACAGCCGGCTGCAGCTGGTGCAGAACGCGGCGGCAAGTCTGTTGTCAGGAGTGAAAAGGAGTGATCATATCATCCCAGTCCTCTGCAGGCTGCACTGGCTGCCAGTTAGGTGGAGGATTGTCTTCAAGGTAGGGCTCTTGACCTACAGAACCCTGCTTGGAAGCTGGCCTGGTGATGCTGAGGGTTGAGGTACTGGACGCCACACCTTGCGTAACCCCAGTGACCCGGGTTCGGGAACAACCTCGGGTCATCAGGGTGCCAGCATGGGGGGGAGGAGCAGGATCGAGTATGCTAATGGGTAGCTCTCCTCTCCCAATGGTGGTGAGGGCCAGTTGGCACCCCCCTGTAGTTCCGCTCCCACCGGGTGGAGGTCTGGTGGGTGGTGGAGAGGGGGCGGCAAATAATTACGGGAGGTGGAAGGGGCTGAGCTGGTGCCACGGTGTGCATAGCGTATCTCCACATGCTTGCACAGCCATGTGCCAGGGCCTTGGGGGGGGGAGCAGGGGAGAAAACCTGCAAAAATACCTATGTGTCACTGTCGCCAGTTGGCGGGAGGAGGAGGCGACGGGGACCAAACAGCTATTTAAAAAAAAGGAAACCTGCATGGAAAGGGACCAGTTTATCTGCAAGATCTCCTTATTCCCTACCACCCACCCCGAGTACTCCGTTCTGCTGAGGGTTGCCACCTAGGAGTTCCCAGAGCTAGGTTGCGGCACTCAGGAGACCATACATTTTCGGTAACCACAACTACCCTGTGGAAATCACTACCTAGTTATCTTAGGGAGGCTCCCACAGTATACGCCTTTAAAAGAGTCTCAATACTTATCTGTTCCAGCAGGCTTTTAATCAATAAATTCATTTTACTGAAGTTTTAATTGGGATAGATACATCATTTTAATTTTGTTGACTCCCAGTTAGCATAGTATTATAAATTATTGTTTTAACATTTGTGTTATGTTTCGAATGTACAGCGCTCCAAGTCCCTGCAAAGGGGTACTTTATAAATAAAGTATCTTTCTGTCTGTCTGTCTGTCTGTCTGTCTGTCTGTCTATCTATCTATCTATCTATCTATCTATCTATCTATCTATCTATCTATCTATCTATCACTGTTTCGTGACCTCATCTCTCCCTCGGGCTGAACACAGGTCTTCGGAACAAACTCTTCCACGACACCTCTGGATCTGGTTCTGCTGACCAAGGAAGAAACTGCAGCCATGACATCCCTCGTTGCTCCTGGGGGAGTGATGCACTTCAACGTTCCGAATCTTCTTTCTTCGTCCGATTGCCTGCCGACGGTGTGGCCCACCGACCATGGCATTTTCTTCATAGCTGGGCTCTTCCAGGTACTTTTATGGATAGCACCACATGGGATGAGGACCCTGGATGACTGTCCCATCTGGATGAACAGTCTCTTATGGAGTACACAGTCTCTGCCTCCACGATCAACTACTATTACTGAGTCCAGGTGGAGGGTGTGACACACCTTCCAAGACTTGACTTTATCTTGGCAAACTTTTTCTCTGGTAGATGGACCAATGTTTTTCATCTAGCACCAAAGATCACTGTTGGATGCCCTGGCTTCTTCCAGTATCCATTGCTGTCTGCAGTCCTCAGTTTTCTCCCACATCCACCTTGGCAGAAATTGATATCTGACACCAAATTCTTTCTCGGTGCTCCTTTTTTTTTTAAAATTGAATTTTTTTTATTTTTGTATAAAACAAAGCCATACATTGTATAATACATGAAAATACAATCTATAAATCTACAGCATAACAAACACTGTGTTACTTGTTTCCAAGTCATATTACCATTTTGAAGAAAGGAAGCAGCCTCTCTACATTCAGTCAAAATCAGGCTTAACACCTTAAACCATCTGAGAACATGTTTATGATGTCTGTTTTTTTTTCGTATCACTACCTCAGTTAAGTCCTGCGACAACCTCTGAAGAGTAATCCAAATAAAGAGGAAACTCTGGACCAAAATGGGTTGAAGTATATTTTCCACTGGGCATATCACCATCATGGAACAAATTCAGGGTAATGCTTTAATTGGTATGAGGTCCAAAGCCTCCATCTATTATCAAAGTTTGTCTTTCTGTTATTCAGTCTAGCTGAGGTACGTTCAAAGGTATATACCTCATATGCTAGGCTTTTCCATGCTTCTTTAGTTGGGGTTTTATCAGTGAGCCAAAGCCTGGTAATTACCTTCTTGGCTACCAAAATTAGGAGTGTTACCACTCTGTACTGTACCCAGTTTATTTTAATTCCAGAAGGGGGAGTTGCCATCAGGATAAAAGCTGGTGTGCACCACTCCGAGACACCAAATATGTCTGACAATTCTAAGATAGTTTCTTTCCAGTATCCATTGAGGAGAGAGCAATACCAAAATATATGTGTGTTAACCTGCCGGTGAGTGCCCACATCCTCTCCAACAGTACCCCTATTCTTGCCCCTGAATTGTAGCAGAGATATCTGGGGTCTTAAAGAAGCAAACTCTAACCTTCCATGCAAACTCTTTCCAATATATTGTGGAGGTGGTTTTAGAGTAGGGGAGGGCCGATTTTTGACAGGTCTGTTCCTCAATCGGACAGCCTAAATCCTTAGCCCATCTCTGCCCTACCAAGACCAGGCTATCTTTTTTATAAAGCTAAAAAGCCTTATAAAGGCTACTAATAATATATTCTGAGGTTTCACCCCTCAAATGTTGGATGATGAATGTCACCAAGCCAGAAGGGGATTCTGCTATTTTAACTAATGAGTCCTGTAGGGGGAGAAGATTCTCCTTAAGAGATAGATAAGTCGAAAAATGTTTTGAAGGTAGTTTATAAGCAGACTGTAAATAAGAAAAGGAGTAAATATCCAGAGGGCCCACCCTCTGAAAAATAAAGCATAGAGAGTATTGTTCCCAGTCTCTTAATAATTTAACTAAGTGAGGTGTACAGAGGTCTAAGTCATAAGCCATAGCTGTTAAATAGTATCTCTCAGATGTAGAGAGGATGTGTCTGGCTAAATGTATCCAGGATTTAAAAAACTCCCGTGAATTTAAAAAAAATGTGTCATGGGCAAACATCTGGGTGGGGTTTCCCCACAAGATCCATTAACAGTCACCTCTATATCTTTCCAGTGTGCAGCATATTGAGTGGCTGCATGCAAGAGGGCTATGCGAGTTTGTGCTGCTAATGCATAGTCTTTTAGATTTGGTATACTGAGCCCCCCTTGCTCCCTAGGAAGTTGTAATAGGGTGAACTTCCCTTGTGGTGTCTCATCTCCCCAAATAAATCTAGAGATAAACTTATTCCGAGACTGAAAATAAACCTCAGAGGGGACAATGGGAAGGGTTTGGAAGTAAAAAAGCAGGTGAGGCAAGATATTTTGTTGTATGGTTTCGACATGGTTAAACATTCCTAGGCATAGTTGTGTCCATTTGGATAAATCCACCATAATTTGTTGGGTAATTGGTTCAAAATTAACCAGCTCTAGGTGCATCATATTGGAGAGCATTTTGATACCTAGATACTGCATCTCCACTCTGCACCAGTGAAATGGGAATTCATTTTTTATGTTGCAAGATGGGGTAAATGAGAAGTTAAGAACTTCTGTTGTAGAGTTATTTATCTTATACCCTGAAAGTTTACCAAGAAGGTCAAGCTGCTCCCAGACCGCTGACACAGAGGTTTCAGGTGCGATAAGAGATAGCAAAATGTCATCTGCAGAAAGAGTAAGCTTATATGAGCTACCACCGAGTGGGAGTCCCTCTATAGTACCTTGTTTTCTGATATTGGCAGCTAGGGGTTCTAAGTAAAGAACAAAAAGTAGGGGGATAACGGTCAGCCTTGTCTAGTCCCTCTAAATAAAGGAAAGGGGAGGAAGTGATCCATCTAACTCAAGATAGGCTACTGGAGAACAGTACATGGCCTAGATTTGTGAGATAAATCTCTCTGGGAAAGCAAATTGCCTTAAAGTAGCCCATAAAAAGGGCCATGACACCCTATTAACAGCCTTCTCAGCATCTAAGCCAAGAAGGACTAAGGGTATTTCTCTTTTCGTAGCATGCTCTGTGAGCAGCAGGACCTGACGTACTGCATCATGTGCCTGATGTCTACTAATAAATCCCACCTGATCTTGTTCTACAAGCTGGGGCAAGAACTTTTCCATCCTATGGGCCATAATGGGATTGGCATAAAAAGTGTGTGGTCACAGTTTAATTTTGAAATCGGGCGATATGAAGACATTAAAATTGGGTCCTTTCCAGGTTTGAGGATTGCTGCAATTTCAGCATATCTCCGGGGGGCCGGGTGGTGGGTCCCCCTATTGTATCTCCTGAAAAGCAGGCAACATTGCAGGGATGAGCAGTTTCTGAAATGTCTTACAAAATTAATTTGCGTATCCGTCAGGACCAGGGGCTTTCTGAGACTTGGTTTGTTTAAGAGTGGCTTTAACTTCCTCTCCCATAATGGGACGGAGCAGTTCTTCTTCCTGCCGAGTAGAGAGGTGTGGCAAGGGGGAGGTTTGAAGATCTGCAGCTATCTGTTGGGGGGGAAGGATACATATCCTCCGAATATAAAGTTCGATTAAAATCAGTCATAGCCTTCCTAATCTCAGTGGGATGGTACAATAGGCACTTGGTCTTCGGGTCTAGTATTTTAGTGACCATTACCAGTTGTCTAGCACCTCTCAGGCGCCTGGCTAAATTCTGAGCCCCCCTAGATCCCCCTTCTTGTGAACTGAGCTTTAAATAATATAGTTGCTGTTCTACTTTTTGGTCTACCGATCTCTGAAGTCTCTGTTTAATAACCAGCAACTGAGGTTAACCGATAGGTCCCCTTGATAGAGCTGCCTTTGTAACTCAGCTAAGGCCCCCCCAATTATTTTTCTAAGATTTCCCTTTTTTTCTTTTGGTGGGCTGACTATCGTATAATTTCCCCCACTGAACAGTCTTGAGTGTGTCCCACTCAATAGCCGCAGATGTTTCGGATGAAGTATTCTCCATCAGAATAAGTGGAATTTGCTTTTTGATCATCTATAGGAACTCTGGATCCTGAAGGTGGAGTAGGTTCAGTCTCCAGAACGCCAATTTTTTTCGGTTTTGTGACCTACTTTTTTAAAAATAGTGGAACATGATCTGACAAAATAGAAGTCCCAATGGAAATATCCCTGATTGACTCCAGATGTTCCACGGAGGACAAAAAGTAGTCCAGGCTCACTGATGTATTTGTTTTTGAGGTATAATGTGTATACACTCAAACAGAGGGGAAAAAGTGTCTCCAAATGTCTGTCAGACCAAGTGTGGGGAAGGTTTGCCATAAATATTTTTGAAGCGCTGAAGCCCTATGCTTAGAGGGGGTAGAGGTATCTAGGCTCATATTCAGTGTAACATTCAGATCCCCTTCAATTATGCATTGGCCCCGTGCCAGCATTAAAAGTTCATTCAAAAATCTTTGGGTCCCTCGATGTGAGCTACCTGGGAGGTACACGAGCAAGCATAACTCTCAGCTCTCCTTCTGACTACTCGTCTTCTTTGCTGCTCTTGACAGAGGTAGGCCCTCAGCCTGGCTTGGTGGTGGCCACAGCTGTTGCAACCATGCCTCTCTGTTCCACACAGGTACAAGGCAGTCCACATCTGTGTCTTTCTGTGCCTCTTGCACATTGGAGCCCCTCCCTTCTTCTGAGGGCTCCAAGACATTTGTGGCTGTGGCATCTGATAACTCAGTCTCTTCATCAGAGACCTCCACCTCCTCCAAAGCCTCCATATGTTCTGCCCAGGAGCTGGTTACTGGTTTGATCCCTGAGAACATCCACTCCTCACTACTGCTGGAGGCATGGGCCTCCCAGTTGATGAGGTCTTCCAGCTCTTCATTGTCTCCAAGCAAATTCAGACTTGGACCACTTGCCCATGGGCTCACAGGTTCAAATCCTGCCACTGCTGAACCCCTCTCAGCTTCTTCCTTGGCCACGGGGGCTACATGCTGCTTGTAACTCTTGCATGTTGCATTCAGCCACATTTGCAAAAAAGTCCCACAGGAAATCTGCTTCATCCTGCTTACTCTGTGTATCAACCTGTCTTTCACAGTTATGCTCTGCCCTGAGGGTCACATAGGAGCCAACTGGATACACAGTACAGTCTTTTTTAGAGGGCCACTAGCCATACACAAGCCAAAGTTCTTTCTATATTCCTGGCAGTGGGGCACAGCTATTTTGTCTCTTCCTTATTGCACATTCACTGACTGGAAATCCAGGGAGTGCTATGTCATGGGGAGCTCCTAGATAACCATACTTCTCTTTTACATTTTCTCAGTTCTTGTTCTTTCTGGGCTACCCAGGTCCTAACATGCAAAGGATAGGGTTTGCCTCCTGTTGCCATGCTTAAACTCTGCAAAACATCCAGAAAATCACTATTACTAAAATGCCCAAATTCTCAGTCTGTTTGTTTTAAAAGTCTTTCCTTAGCCTGCCCACTTTGAGTGACCTGTGTTTTGCTTTACTGCACTGTTGTCAACTTTCATTTTGGCCCCGCCCCAACATGGCTGCTGCACTTTTGCACTGCATCACACAGCACACTCACACTGTCTTGCTCTCTGTTTCTTTGGGTAAACACTTTACTTTCTGGCTCAGAACTTGGTTACTGTGCACAAAACTTGTTTACTTTCACAAACGGGTTACTTGTACAGCCTTGGCTATTTGCATAAACTTGTTTACTTTGCTCAGCACTGCCCAGAAACTTTTTTGTTTAGATTTAAAAGTTTTTTAGGGTACTCACTGAAGTTGCTTGCTTCACTTTGCAGGATGCGGCCTCCAAGCCAGTCGACGACGTTGAGCTCATTTCTTTGGGCAGTCTGCCCAACGATTATCACAAAACACACAGCGGTAGCTACCGGAACAATTGCTTACTCAGTCCACATGGGAGAAGCCTGAATTAAATGCTTTCAGCACTTTTTTACTGTTCTAATTGCAAAAATCCGAAGTCCACCAACCCTACAACTCTCACTCGCCCTCGCATGCTCCTCTCTCTCTCTCTCTCTCCCTCATGAACACTTACCAGGCCATTCAGCTTCAGCTAAGGGGTTGGACTTTGCTGAGACAGCCAATCACTCAACGCCATGCAAATTAGCTTGATACGCACACACTTTCCCTCTCCCTCTCCCTCTCTCTCTCGCTCCTCCTCAACAATTCCTTGAGCAGGTGGAGTCAAATTTAAACTGCAAAACTGACTTTTTTTCTCGGCTTGTGTTTACATTCCCAAACAGTGCTTCTCACTAAATTTTGACATTGCAACACATTTAAAATACAGTTCTTTCTCGCGACTGTAATGCTTTCCTCCTCGGGCTTGAGGAAAAATTACATCCATAGTTCACAAATGTTTTCTAGCACAAAATCACTTGCAGCTGACACATTTTGATCACTTGTATCAGTTTTAAGCACAGGTGAGACAGAGAGCAGCCACCAGCTTCTTTATAGCAAGGAGGTGATTTAACAGAAGTACACTGAATTAAATTCTTAATTTTGGGGCCTGTGTAGTAAGTAGAAGTCAGTGATTTGGTTCTCTGTTTTGGAGTTGACTTTTCTTAGTGTAACTTTTATGTGCCAGGGAGGAAATTTAGCTGGGAGAATATTTTCAGTCATTTGTTACTAGACCTATTACTTAACCTCTGTGAAATAGATGTCTGAAAGGAAGGAAGGCACTCACCGAGGTGTTGTGTCAAAGTCGTAGTTGATTGTGTCCGTAGGGCGTGGGTTTAGGGAGAGGGAGGTAAGGTGCCTGCCCGACGCCATGGCTTGGAGGGACAGGAAGTGAATCCTCAGGATCGTGGGAGCAGCTGCACAGGGGAGGGAACTGGATGTCACTGTCCACCTAGGGACAAATGACCTGGCAGGGAATGGGATCAGAGCAGTGCAGCAGGAGTTTGTGGAGTTGGGGAAGGGCCTTAGACAAGTAGCACACATGGTAACTTTCTTAGAAGTGCTACCTGTCTATGGCATGGGTGAGGCTAGGGCGCTCTGCACCATGGGACTCAATGACTGATTGAAAAACTGGTGCAGAGCTCAGGGATTTGGCTTCACTGGGGACTGTCGGCCCACCTGGAGGGATACAGGCCTATACTAGTGTGATGGTCTGCATCTGTCTGGGAGGGGAACCAGGATTATAGGTGATAGGTTTAAATGCTTCATTGGCAAGCATTTAAACTAGCCAAGGGGGGAGGCACTGAAGAGAAACAGTGAAATCCAAGCTCTCCCCCACAAAACAGGGTAGTTAGTGAAGTAGACACAAAAGTAGAGAAGTCAATAGGGAGCAGAACAGGGGTAAATCCAGAAAAAGGGAAAGGCAGTAAGGACAGGGGTGGGCCTAAGAGGGGGTAAGGCCATCAAAAAATGGAGGGTGATGAGTACTAATGCCTGTAGTCTGGGTAACAAGCTCCCTAAACTAGTGGCCTTGATGGAAGAGGAATGCCTGGATCTTGTGGCAGTCATAGAAACATGGTACCCAGAGAACCATGACTGGGATGTCAACATACCAGGGTACCCAATCTTCCAGAGGGACAAGGACGGTAAAAAAGAAGGAGGAGTAGCTTTCTACATAAGGGAAGGAATCAAAGCAATATAACTAAAGGGTAAACAGGGAGGGGAGGAGGCACTGTGGGTCACCCTGGAGACAGGAAATGGCACCACAATCCACACAGGGGTTGTTTACAGACCCCCATCTCACGGGGAGTCAGTGGACAAGGAAATGATAGAAGGAATCCTTAGAATAGCAGAAGGAGAGATATTGTTGATGCCATTCATATGCCAGATGGTAACTGGAACACCTTTATTGCAGCCACATCCAAGAGCAGGGTAGTTCTCAATGACCTACAGGGGGCATGCCTCAGACAGCTAGTGTTGGAACCCACTTGGGAGGGAGCAATCTTAGACCTAGTACTTTCAAATGAGGATGGAGAGAGGATCTCAGATTTAGAAGTGGGTAGCCATCTGGAAACAAGCGATCACCAAACAGTGTGGTTCACAATATACACAGCTATAAAGTCAAGCCATACAAAAGCAAGGGTGTTAGACTTTAGGAGGTCTGACTTTGGCAAAATGGGAGAGTGCTTCAGAAAAGCACTAGTAAACAGGCAAGAAGGAAGGGTCGAAGAACAATGGGGAAAAATCAAAACTGCCATCACAGAGGCAACAAGCCTTTGTGTAAAGCAAATCAACAAAACAAAATGAAGGACAAAGACACTATGGTTCTCAAAAGAGGTGACAGGGAACATTAAGGAGAAAAGGATAACATTCAGGAACTATAAGGAAACACAGAAGGAGCAGGAAAGAGAACTATATCAGTTAAAGCAGAAGGAGGTAGGGAAGGCAGTCAGAATAGCAAAGGCCCAAACTGAGGAAAAGATAGCC
Source organism: Neoceratodus forsteri (assembly GCA_016271365.2). Classification (NCBI taxonomy): domain Eukaryota; kingdom Metazoa; phylum Chordata; order Ceratodontiformes; family Ceratodontidae; genus Neoceratodus; species Neoceratodus forsteri. Next base: position 48,646,932 of record JADMNL010000031.1, on the reverse strand, counting down.
AACTCTGTTAAGAAGAGGGATAAAATCTTTTATAGGTACATTAGGAAGTGAAGAAAGACAAAGGAAGGGATACTGAAGCTTAATAAAGGTGAGGGAATGTGGGCAGAGGGTGACAGTGAAAAAGCAGCAATACTGAATAAACACTTCTGCTCAGTATTCACAAAAGAAGAGGAGGGGGAGGTACCTAAACCAAACAATAGAAACACTCTGGATGGAGGGGTTGATACCAGTCCATTCACAGAAAAAAGGGTTCTGAAAGACCTCTTAAAACTGAAGGTGGACAAAGTAAAGGGGCCTGATGGGATTCACCCAACAATTCTAAAAGAACTAAGGGTAGAACTAGTGACACCAATGACTACCCTCTTTAACAAATCATGGGAGGATTGGGTGGTACCTGAGGACTGGAGGAGGGTGGATGTGATTCCACTTCACAAAAGTGGGAGCAAGCCAGAGGCAGGACACTACAGACCTGTTAGTTTGACCTCAGTGGTAGGGAAAATTATGGAATCACTTCTGAAGGAAAGAATTGTTGAGTACCTAGAGGCCAGCAGGGCATAGGACTGAAGGCAGCATGGATTCACAGTGGGAAGGTCATGTCAGATGAATCTAATAGATTTCTTTGACTGGGTGACCAAGGTGGTGGACTATGGAGGTGCTGAGGACATGGCCTACCTAGACTTTAGCAAGGCATTTGACACAGTCTCGCATAAAATATTAATATACAAGTTAGCTGGCCTTGGAGTGGGTCCCAAGGTGGTAGTCTGGGTAAAACACTGTCTGGACAACAGGACACAGAGGGTAATAGTAAATGGAGTCCACAGTGAAGAAAGAGGGGTTACTAGTGGGGTACCGCAGGGTTCAGTACTGGGACCGGTACTCTTTAATGTCTTTATAAGTGACATTGCAGAGGGACTGGAAGGAAAAGTATGTCTCTTTGCAGATGACACAAAGATCTACATCAGGGTCGATACAGAAGGTGGGGTGGAGAGGATGAGAAGGGTCTTGGCAAGGCTGGAGGAATGTTCAAATGTATGGCAGCTTAGATTCAACACAAAGAAGTGCCAAGTAATGTACCTGGGAAACAAAAACCCAGGGGAAGAGTACACAATAGGGGGTGAGATACTAACAACAACAAAAATGGAAAGGGATCTAGGGGTAGTCATATCAGATGACCTAAAGGTAGGAAAGCAATGTGAAAAGGCAGTAAGGAGGGCTGGTGAGATACTGGGATGCATAGGGAGAGGCATCACCAGTAGAAAAAAAGAAGTTGTTATCCCTCTGTACAGACAGTTGGTGAGACTCCCTCTGGAGTACTGTGTGCAGTTCTGGAGACCTCATCTCCACAAGGACATAGACAGGATGGAGGCTGTCCAGAGGAGGGCAACTAAAATGGTGCAAGGTCTGCACCAGAAGACATATGAAAAGAGTTTAAAGGAGCTTAATATGTATACCCTCGAGGAAATGAGGGAGAGGGGGGACATGATAGAAACTTTCAAGTACCTCAAGGGAATCAACAAAGTCCTAGAGAGTAGCATCTTTCAGAAAAAGAGACATGCAAGAACAAGGGGGAATGATTTGAAGTTCGGGGGATGGCTCAGAGGTAATGTGATGAAGTATTTTTTCATGGAGAGGGTTGTGGATACATGGAACAGCCTTCCTGAGGAGGTAGTGGAGTCCAAAACAGTGGGGGAAATCAAGAATGCATGGGACAGACATAAGACAATTCTAGTGGGGGCTAGGAGGAAGTCGGCTGTTGGTTAACTAGGATCTGCAGCTTATCCATTGGGTAGGGAAATCGGCAGACTAGGTGGGCCAAGCGGTCCTTATCTTCTGTCAAATTCTATGTTTCTGTGTTTCTACGTAAGTTCCTCAGTTCCACAAAAACAGTCCATATCAGCACATTTATACTGTAGTCTACTCTCAATACTGTACATTGCAAGGCAGGCATTTTTCTTGGCAAAATTGCAGCTTTCTTCCACAAAATGATCCCTGGCATGGTGCACCACCACTAGAAAGAAAGACCAAAGACATACCCTCTGCACTGTCATGGCAGCCTTTTTCTTCTCCCCCAAATCTTCGGATGAGCCCCATTTTCATAACGCTACTACACCCTGGCCAAGAACCACCATCTTGCAACCGGAACACCCCCTACTTGTTACTCAAACAAGGCAACAAACAACAAGTTGGCAGAAAACAAGTATCATCCCTGGCATTAGGGCAACTACCTGGCTTGAGCATCTCAGAGGTTGAGGGGGATAGTGCACAACACTACATTTCTATTTTTACCTAAGTCTGAGAGAGAGGAGCCAGGGCTGTGCTGTGTCTCCTATCTGAGGGGCCCAAAAGTCATCACTCAGTCACTCAAAGATGTATTGTTCACAGTCAGGAATTTGGGATGTTACTGTATGGCTTTTTATTCCTGGCACAGTGTTAACAGCGAATAAAGGTGGTGCCCCCAGGGATTGCACTGTACATTGACAGATGACACTTTAGCAGGCAAAAACATTTCCAAAACTTTCTTTCAGGTAAACTGTTCTTTTCCTATTTACCACACCATGTCCATCCCTATTTCAGGGTTCCCAGACTTCTATGAACTGCTGCCCAGCCCTATTTCAGGGACATTGGACTTATGAAATCTGCTACCAGTCCTATTTCAGGATTCCTGGCTTTCTTTAAAGCATTGCTAGGTGACTGTGGTTAACACCTACAGACAGTTTCCTCTGGGTAACCAGTTAGATCCATCTGCGCTTAGAACGAGGGACTACTCACTCTGGCCACAAACTGGATTATCTCTGCCATTACTTTAGGACTTCCGGATTCTCCAACCCCATCAGGCTGCTAGAGACATCTTACTTCACAAACGTTGGGCTAAGATCCATGGCACCTGTATCTGACAGATACCAGAAAACCACCCCCCTTTAAACAGTTTACATTTCACACTCTTTGTTCTTCAGGGTCCATGGCACCAAGTATCTGAAAAGGAACCAGAAAACCCTACTTAAACAGTTTACATTTCCACACTTGTTCTCCTCAGAACTCTTGGAAAGTACTTGAAATCCTCAGATCTCACACAAGTCCATTTCTTTAACTTATACTCACAAAATCTCTACAAATTGGGCAGTGCTGATAGCTCTTACAGTCAGCTGGGGGTTGCCCCAAATCACTTACTGAACCTTCAGTCCCATTCTCTTTACACTGTGAAGAATCTTCACCCCCTTGGAGCTTCACAGGATCTGGTAGCCACCACTTCTAGGAAACTAGCCTTTGGATTACTGAACTATGACAGAAACACAAACAGAGGGTCCTTCCTTCTTGACAAGAGTGCCCACAGGCCAGCTCTTGGCCTCGGAACTCTCAGTGAGCTCCTCTCCCTTCAAACTCCAACTTCAGAAGACACTCTGACAGCTCCAGCCACAGCTGTTAGCCAAGTGTGACTTATGCTGCTGCGAGAGTTCCAAACAGTATCACCTCATCCTCTGCATAAATGATAATGTAATGTTTTACAGAGAGCATTTAATCCCACTTAACACTGCCCAGCTATCTATGTGATCTAAAACTGATGGGATTCTAGTAACCCCAGGAACTGGCTGATTACTGTGGAGGGGTTGTGAGATAACAGATGGACCAGACACAGAACTTCAGGTTCAACACACAATCTCTGTGTGATGTTTATTTAAAATACAGGGAATGACCTTCAGCAATGGCATATTCCTTCTTCAATACATCAGTTTGCAGCAACAGACTATGAATATCCTTCCTCTGCACTTAGTCATCACCTACTGATCTACTAATATAGCTCTTTAGTGAAAATTATTTTATTCCCTTTGTCTGTCTTGTGTGTTTGGGTGATGGAGGAACTCTATAAAGAAAAACTCAAAAATAAGCCAAAGACAAAGAACCTCAGTGCAGAAACACTGAAGCAAGGGTTACCCCAAAGGTCATTAGCAATAAAGACAAGTTTCAAAGAAACACATCACACATACCCCATAATGCAATGGGATCTATATGCAAATCTCCATTAAATTTTAGGCTTGTTAAGCTTAAAGCAGGAATGCATGGTGCCAAAGGGCCTAAAACAATCTGTAATTTACATGCATTTTAAATAACACAATAGTCCCCTAGTAACTTTTTACCTTTATCAAAAACACCTAGTGCCATGGTATTTTCAACATTTACAGGTTTCATACACATAAGGCATATACATCAAGGTATTTTGTAACATAGTGCCACTGCATTCTAAATCCAACAATGAGGAACACTGCTTGTTGTTTTACATCAGCTTGGAGATCACCACAATAACCTTCCTGTACGAGGATCTGAGAGGGAAACAGAAAATTAAAGAGGACACTACAGCATAAGAAAGTGAGGGAGGTGCCCAACCTTATGGACTAGAAATTGTAAAGGATAGATTAGGCTAAGAATTAGAAGAACTGTTGGAACAGATTTAAGAAAAGGTTGGTCCTCAAGAGTGGCAGGATCTCCCCATCACAGTTACATAGGTCTAACATGGAAAGTACAAGGTACTGCACCTGGGGCAAGGGGTCTCAGTTGCATACAGACCACGTGGTACAACAGTGCACAGCACTACCACAGCAATAAAGATCCAGGGATAATTCAGACAGTAAACTGAAGCAAGGCAGGCAATGTGTCACCTCTCCATCCTAAAGAAATCCAGTGCAATGTTGGGAGGCATTCAGAAGAGGATAATGAGCATGTCGAGGAGGTCATCCTTCCCCAGTAGTAGGTCTTGGTTAGGACCATATCTGGAGTAATGTGTCTGGTTCTGGTCACCACAGTACAGAAAGAACATCGAAGAGAACAAGATGGTCCAGTACAGGGCCAGGACATATGCTAATTATTTAGCCTAGAAAGAGAAGTCTGAGATGGGACACGGTAGGTGTTCCCAATTCCAAAATAGATAAATAAGGTGGAATATACACAAATGTTTGAGTTAGTGACTGCAAGCAGAACTAGAGGACATGCCTCAAACGGGGGTGGGTGGGGGTAGAGGAAACAGAAAGTATTACTTTACATAGAGGGTGGTTAACATGTGGATTAGTCTAGCAGGTGAGCTTGTGGAAAATTGCATTGCTTTGGGTTTCAAAAGAGGACTAGATGGAACTCCTGAGAGAGACTACCCTTGAGGGTTACACAGCATGAGAACAGGTAGCACTCTGGCTTATAACTCAGACTTGTGATCATACTTAAGTTGGATAGTCATTGCCGTGTGGTAGGAGGGGTAGACAAATTGGACCCTAAGTTCCTTCTGTCATTGCAATAATATGCTACAGCTTTTTTTTTCTTTATTCTCCCTATGGGTCCTGTATTTGTATGGTTAGTACCCTTAGTGGGTGCTAACCATTAGTATCACCAGAAGCCATATTCAACAGCATTAGCAAGCACTTACTGCCAGCTGAGCCTGCAACCTTACCATCTGGGGGCTAGATCCTATCAGAAGCTAAGAGGGTCAGGCGTGGTCTGTAGTCAAAATAGAGACCTCCACCCAGTACTAGGTGTTTTAGAAAATGGTGCTGGTAGGTCAGGAGGGGAAACATAGAAACATAGAATTTGACAACACATAAGGACCGCTTGGCCCACCTTGTCTGCCCATTTTCCTTACCTGTTTCATATATCGCAGATCCTAAATGCTCTGTAGCTTACCCTCTCTTTTCTATCGCTAGAGCTCCTTTATGTCTGTCCCATGCATTTTTGAATTCCCCTACCATTTTTGCCCCTACAACCTCTGCTGGGAGGCTGCTTCATGGATCCACCACCCTTTTCACAAAAAATGCTTTCTTATGTTACCCCTAAGTCTACTCCCCTTTGTCTTCATATCACGGCCCCTTTTTCTTGAACATCTTTTTTTTTTGAAAGATGCTACCCTCTTGTATCTTATTTACACCTTGAGGTATTTGAAAGTCTCTACCATCTCTCTCTCTCTCTCTCTCTCTCTCTCTCTCTCTCTCCTCTTCTCCGGGGAATACATATTGAGATCCTCCAGTCTCCCCTCATATGACTTTTGGTGCAGCCCCTGCACCATTTTTGTCATCCTTCTCTGAACCACTTCTACTCTGTCTATGTCCTTCTGGAGATGCAGCCCTATAGAACTGGACACAGTACTCTAGATGAGGTCTCACCAATGTTCTATACAGTGGTATCACCACCTCCTTCCTTCTGTGGAAATGCCTCTCCCTGTGCACCCCAGCATTCCACTGGCTCTCCTCACAGCTTTCTCACATTGTTTGGTAATCTTTAGATCATCAGATATGATTAGTCCTAGGTCCCTTTCCTGTTTGGTGGCTGTCAGTACCTCCCCCACTATCATGTACTCCTCCCCTGCATTTCTGTGTCCCAAGTGCATGATCTTGCACTTCTTTGCTTTGAATCTTAGCTGCCACACCCTTGACCACTCCTCAAGCTTGCTTAGTTCCCTTCTCATTTTCTCTACCCTTCCTGGAGTGTCAACCCTGTTGCAGATCTTTGTGTCATCTGCAAACAGACACACCTTTCCTTCCAGCCCCTCTGCAATGTCGCTTATGAGGACATTAAAGAGGACTGATCCAAGCACTGATCCCTGCGGAACCCCGCTGGTCACTCCCCTCTCTTTGGACTGAACTCTGTTCACCACCACCCTCTGTGTCCTATCACTCAGCCAACTTTTGACCCAGTTTACCACCCTGGGACCCACTCCCAGGCTGCCCAGCTTGTTTACTAGCCTGCCATGTGGGATGATGTTGAAGGCCTTGCTGAAATCCAGGTAGGCCACATTCACCACCCCTCCCTGATCCACCTCCCTGGGCACCCAGTCAAAGAAATCTATCAGATTTATTTGACAAAATCTTCTCACTGAAACTCTCCTCTTGGTTACAAGCAACCATACGGATTCCCCATCATAGTGGGGGTTGCTCCCCAATGTAATCTAAGGGGTGGGTGCATTTTCAGAACTTTTTTTATGTTAGAGCAACATTTGCATATAAATGAAAGCCACTCAACTAATAGGGCTTCTACCAGTTGAGCGGTGACTTTCATTTATATAAAATGTTGCTTTAACATATAAAAAAATGTTCTGAAAATGCAGAAAACAAAACTGAAAACAAAAAAATATTTCCTAACCCTCCTTTCTGGGTCAACAAACTAAATAAAATAAGCGGTGCTCGCAATGGAAATGGAGTTTGACAGGGCACGCTTCCTGCTGAGGGTTAAATATGATAACTTTGATTGCATAAATACAAGAACCAGCCTTAAGGCAAGCTGCAGCTCTTGCAACACCCCATTTATCACAAATACCAGCCATGTTAATTGAATCCGAAACCCAAACTCTAGGCCTTTCGTGTCTGGAAAAAGACATATGGGAGAGTTGTCAGCGGCTACAGGAAGATTAACAAGTTCCCCTGGGAGGCGCACAACTTTGATCTTTAAATAGCTGCATGAATTATTGTAACATGTTCTATGGATGTTTAAGAAACCTAACTGAAGTAATAATAAATATTGTTTCCAGGTTTAAATGTGTTTCTTGCCTGTCTCTCTTAAATTGAGCCTGCAGCTGGATGACTTTTTAACGTAGTTGGAAATTTTGCCCTAAGGGCAGTCAGTTTAATTGTTCTGCTGAACTTTGTGTTCACCGTGAAAAAATGCTCTCCTATTTCACAGGTGTCACTTGTTGATATTGTTCCCCCCTGCCCCCTTCCTCCAACTGATGTTAATTTTTAATTACTGATCAGTGCTGGAATCTGCTGTAGAGCAGAAACCTACAGTGAATTAAAAAAAAGAATACTAGGCAGAGAAAAATGCAGCACCAGCGAGGGATTCTAAAACACGAAAAATAAAACGAGATGATCTCAGAATAAACACAAGGAGCTGTTTAGTGGGGAGATTAAGTAGGCTATACACATAATCATATTTCCAATTATAAATTAAATGAGAAAGCCAGATGTAGGTTCTCTTTGAGTGAATATCCTGTCATTTTAATTTGTAGACATGGGGAGGGGAAAATCCCAAGAGGTTTTCTAACCTTTATGGTGGTGGTCATGTTTCTCAACCTCACAGCATTAGCGTGTGTAGCATAGGCCTTTAAAATGAGGAGCATGTGACCAGAATGCATAGCACATTTCTAGTTTAAAGAACAAGTTTAAGAGTAGCAGGCACCACAAGCAGGATTCGAAAAAAGGTGATGCAAGCAAGGAATGCTGCATCCAAAATTGGGCTTAGGCCTCGACCCACAGAAGGTTCCCAGCCCATCCGTGCATGCTGAAGGCTGGGAAAAGCCATGGAGTGCCTCCTGTGCACACTATGCACACCACTGGGACAATCAGCTGCATCTGCAACAGGAGACATGTGCTCCCACCACACCCGATCTCTTGTCTATGTGCATGGCAGCACGGGCAGCCAGGGGGCATGGACAAGAATGTGCCTGATTCCCAACCCAATTTCTGCAGTGAGGAAGGACAGCAGAGGGGGCTGCTGATATGTCTACCTAGTGGCAGTACTAGTGACTACATGCCCTCCCCTCTGCCCGGCTGCAGATACCGATTCTAGGACCCAACTAATCCTCCCTCCTCCTGCCCTAGGAGCCTCCACTGTGCGCTTAGTAAACTTATCTCTTCCGATGGGAATATGGCAATCCTCTTGATGTGCCCTGCACCTGGCATAGGCAGGTATCCACCTACAGACCAGCATGAGCATCTGACTTGAAGCCGGTGATCCAGACCCACTCCGTGCACCCCTGCCACCCCTGCCCCAACATGCGACTTTGCACCAGTAGAGCGTTGAGGATGGAGTTTGAGGATGCCAAGCAACGGGGCGCAGGACCACAGATGGATACACTCATTTTGAGCGTATCCTGGCCACTTTTGGGGATCGGACAATTAGTGTCTGATCAGTGCATCCACCTCCTTACATTGTATTCATAAACTATGTTCAAAACTGTGGATGTAACAAAAAAGTCAACACTTGTGTCCAGTAATGGCCCAGATGGAAGTAAGAAGAGGTGTACCAGCAGGAAATGTTTCTCCTGTATTGCTAGCCCAAGTGGGAGTTTAATTACTGGTGTCCCTGTTTTAATTTTCTATTATGGAGGTCAAAATACACGTTTTCATGCTGCCGGTATAGAGATGGTCAGCACCCTGTAATGTATCATGCAGTGCAGTAAAGTACTTTTTTTTAAACTCTGTTTATCACACCCCCTTCTGCACCACAGCTGAGCCACTCCCTCATGGTCCTTCAAGGTACCTATGGCTAGGTGTACTACCCCTGGTACTCTGCCTCCATGCCACCTCAGATTGCCCCCTGGGTGGCGGAGGACAGAGCACCCCCTTTCTACTCCCCCCTTCCTGCATGAACCTTCGTCAGGCAGTGTCCATGGGTTTCAGGGTTTGGACCTTTGTTGCAGTATTGGTGGCTGTCATCAGGCCAGCAGTGGGGTCTTTTTCTGTCATTTCTCCCATCTCCGAGGACGTCGGCATGCATGGAGGTCCAGGGAGTGTGTGCATGCAGGGCGCGCTCCTGCTCCAGCTCTTGGCCGATGTCCTCCCCTCCCACAGTGCCCCTGAGCTGCATTGCCACCTGTGGTCACCCAGGTGGCAGTATTGCAGTGGGATGGTGACCCTCCCTCCCTCCCCAGAGCAGGAGCAGTAAAGTACTCTTTGATTTATGTTTTAAAGGCACTGGCCTCCCCAGCCCCCCCATCCTACCTGCCACCTTTACGGCATGTATCCAGCTGGGGTAAACCAGTGCCGTATTGAACCCAGCACATTTGCCTCTGGTAATCAGTGCAGGCTGAGGCTTGGAATCAGCATTTGGAAGTGAGGCCATATCGTAATGGTTAAAGGCACTGAGCTACAAGCCTGGAGACCTGGGATGGAATCCCACAGCCCCCACTTGCATACTGTGTGACCCTGAGCAAGTCACTTAACTTCCTTATGCTCCCAGGTCGCACCTGTAAACAAGCTCCAGCTTAGTGTGCCTTTCCTGGTTAAACAATCCCCCGCATGCTGAGCTCTGCTCCTAGTATCATATACTCTGCTGTTTTCTGTCAGTGAAGGTGTGTGTGCTAACCTGCTTAGACCATCTTTTTGTGTTCTACCGGCTATGTCCATCTCACACATAGCCTACTATAACAGCCACACCTGTATGTGAACTGTGTTACTGAGAAACTACATTGCAAATTGAGACACAGTACCATACTTAATGTTCCTATTCACAAACTTGTGTCACTTTTAAATTTGCTTTTGGACTAAGTTAGTCTTGGGCATAAAACACCTGCATGCTGGATGTTGTTACCTTTGTGAATAAGGACAACATTCATTTTGGGTGCAGCCGCCTTCTTTTTGGATGCAGCTTCACCACTGTTGATGCAAGTTTTGCTTACTTCCAGTTTTGAGCTTTGTGAATGCTACTGCATATAGTGGGCCAGATTCCCAAAAGCCCGAGAATGCCACGAGCCCAGGGTGCCCCGCACATATGGCGCACGGGGCTTGCGACAGTCACCCAGCCAGCGACCAGGATTCTCGATCCTGTGCACCGATTGTTGCAACTTAGGCCAACTTTTCCTGGTCTAGCTTGCAGCAGTCTTGGGTACCATGTTTACAGGGCTTATGCCATCTATTTGGCTCAAGCTGACGTAAATCGGAAAAACTGTTGTAAATGCATCTGATCTTCTTGAATCGGGTGCAGTCTGCGGCAACGTTTTTAGCACAGTTGTGCCAACCAATGGGTTGAAGCCCTGCATTAGTCCTAAAATTATAAGGAACATCAGTAAATCTTTGTGAAGCAAGGGAGAATTTGGGTGTAAAATACGTAGTGCTACCTGAAATGCACAGCAATTGAGAGCTATAATCATGGTATTGAGGTGACACATAAGACATAATGTGAACCAGCCACTTTTGTTTTAGTATATAAACAATAATGATTGAGAAGCTAATCACTTCAGAGGGATGAATGACTGTTTGGTGGGTAAGATGTGGTCTGAGGCACCCACAGCCTTGGGCCACCTCCATCCAGCCAGTTGTTAATTCATGGAAATGACTAGCTCTGGGGTTGTTATTTTTATTTTGATAAGTCTAATGGCAATAATGACTTTCATTTCTACAGTTTTTTTAGCCTACTTTTGCCATTTGAGTGGTGTGGCGCAACTGTGGCAAAAATGTGTTTTACATCTAAGACATTGCTTGCACTACAGTTTCAGCTGGCAGCTGGCAGCTGAATCAGTCACCGCTTAGACAGCAGTGACTCATCCAGCAGCCAATCAAGAGCCTCACTAAGCTCAAAAATATTATATTAGATTTATAATTCATGTTGCCATCATCACCTCATGTTTCATTTATTTAGAGGGTCCATCACATCTTCTGTTTACCTGTATGATTATCTCTGTACATCCTTACCAAGCTTGGAAGAGCCACTCACTTTAGGGTAATTCCCATTATTTCAGGGACAAGCAAGAGACTGAGATCAGAGGACTTACAGGTAGTCAAAAGAGATTTCTGGAGCCTTCAAAGTTATCCCCAAGGATAAAAAGTCTTTTTGAAGAAACAGCATAACTCTTTCCTGATTTTCCTGACAAAATTCTCCACCTGCTATTATTGTTGGAGTACATCTACATGGCATGCTCAACTGAATTATGGTAGTGTTGCCTTGCTGTACTTACCTATAACATGTTTAAAGGCCTATTTAAACACGACATCCTTCATCCTACAAGGGAGGCAGTAAGGGCATTAGGCAAGAGGTTTGAGGCTTTCATTTTTGGGCAGTTGAACTTATTTTGGGGTACTGGGCCATCCATGGGGTAAACGCAGTTCAGGGATACCTAGCTAGCACTCTTCCAATTAGAGGGGGCAATCAGGGAACTGGGAATCACATAGATGGGGTACAAGGCAAGGTCACACACTTGAGATTGAGAATTGCAGAGATACATATAGGAATTAACTACTGGGAATTGATAAAATAAATCTAATCAGTGAATGGGAGGGGGAAGAGCAATAGCTAGGGTTCTTAGAGGGTGGTGTGCTTCATTACCAGAAGCTTTGGTAACAAACTGAGCGATCTCTAGGCTATGGCTGCAGAAGGCAGACCAGACATAATGGCATTGACAAGAGCATGGGTATCCTCCAACAGTGACAGGGATGGAAATCACAAGTCAGACTACACAATATTCAGGAGAGATAGGGAAAGGGGAGTGGGGCGGGTTGCACTGTATTTTAGGGAAGGCATCAGGGTGCTGGAGGATAATGTGACAGGGGGAGCGGGCACAGTGCAATCACTATTGGTACAGCAGCAGATGAGGAAAGAATTGTCCACTTGGGAGTGCTATGCAGGCCTCCTAGTCAGTCAGAGGCGGTGTACAGAGCACTAGCCAATGAGATCAGGAGGGAGCAGCCAGAGGGGAAGCCATCCTGTTAGGAGACTTCAACATATCAGATGCAGACTGGAGCACTAGTATGGCACAGGGCATGAGGAACCAAGCGTTGGTGAATACCTTCCAGGATGGCTTCCCGACAATATGTGGAGGAACAGACTCTGATAATACGTGGAGAAACAGACTCTGATAGTATGTGGAGTAACAGACTCTGATAACATGTGGAGGAACAGACTCTGATAGTATGTGGAGGAACAGACTCTGATAACGTGGAGGAACAGACTCTGATAACATGTGGAGGAACAGACTCTGATAACATGTGGAGGAACAGACTCTGATAGTATGTGGAGGAACAGACTCTGATAACGTGGAGGAACAGACTGATAACATGTGGAGGAACAGACTCTGATAGTATGTGGAGGAACAGACTCTGATAACGTGGAGGAACAGACTCTGATAACATGTGGAGGAACAGACTCTGATAGTATCTGGAGGAACAGACTCTTATAATGTGGAGGAACAGACTCTGATAGTATGTGAAGGAACAGACTCTGATAACATGTGGAGGAGCAGACTTTGATAATATGGGGAGGAACAGACTCTGATAACATGTGGAGGAACAGATTTTGATAATATGTGGAGGAACAGACTCTGATAACATGTGGAGGAACAGACTCATAACATGTGGAGGAACAGACTCTGATAACATGTGGAGGAACAGATTCTGATAACGTGGAGGAACAGACTCTGATAACATGTGGAGGAACAGATTCTGATAACGTGGAGGAACAGACTCTGATAACATGTGGAGGAATAGATTTTGATAATGTGTGGAGGAACAGACTCTGATAACATGTGGAGGAACAGATTCTGATAACGTGGAGGAACAGACTCTGATAACATGTGGAGGAACAGACTCTGATAACATGTGGAGGAACAGACTCTGATAGTATGTGGAGGAACAGACTCTGATAACATGTGGAGGAACAGACTCTGATAACATGTGGAGGAACAGATTCTAATAATATGTGGAGGAACAGACTCAACGTGGAGGAACAGACTCTGATAACATGTGGAGGAACAGACTCTGATAATATGTAGAGGAACAGACTGTTGATGAGACCATACTCAATTTAGTTCTGTCCACCCGGGAGGGTGTTGTGGAGTTAACAATGGAGGATCCAGTAGGCCCTGTTGTGTGATGAGCTGAGAGAGGGGGCCTTGCTGCCCACCATGGTGATGATTGGGGTTAGAGAATGAACTGGGGGCACTGAGATGCTGGCTAGGGGAAGAAGTACCGAGTGTTCTGCGATGGCTGTTCTCCTTCATGGAGGGTAGACAGCATCTACCCCTGCTTGGTCACCACCTAGTAGAGGCTGGGTGGCATTGCAATCGTTGCCTACCTTGTTGGCCGGGTGCAGATCACTGAGGTGTACTGCATCTTCACGCAGTACACGTGTGTCATAGAACACATGCCAGCCTGGAGAGAAAAGCTAGGAAAAACAGTTTGGGTGGAAGAATGATGGCGGTGTACCTTACAGACTGTGCAGCACCCAGCAAGGCACTGACCTACTCATGGTGGTTCAAGAGGAAGGAGGTAAGTCCTGGGTTGGGTGGATGATGGGGCTGGGGGTAGCCACTGGATAGGGGCCACCTGAGTGTGAAGCGGAAAAACAAAGGATGGGAAAAAAAAACAGCAGAGGACCTACTTGGGTCTAGCAACCATGTGGTTCAAACGCATCCCTGGACTGGGCCTAGGCTTCGGGAGAGATGGACTTTAGAAAGATGGTGGAGGAGCTGAGGGAGAAGCTAGAGGGGCATTACCAACTGGTTGGGGTGGACAGCAAATGGGAATATATCAAACAACTAATCCTTGGCATATCAAAGGTCTACATCAGGCAAATAGGGAAAGGGAAGAGGCATAAGAAGCCTATACGGTTTTCCAAGGAGGTTGGGGTAGCAGTGAGGGAAAAAAGGTGGTCTTTAGAATATATAAGGCTGACCAGATGGAGGCACTTCTGGAGCTCTACCTCAGTGAAGCAAACAAAGCCAGTAAGACAGTGAGGAGAACAAAGGTGATCGTGGAGCTTAAAAGTGCAGAAGACATCAGGGAAAAATGAAGAAGCCTTCTTATGTTATGTCACGAAAAGGAGAAGGAACAAGGGGGGACAGAGAGACTGAGTAATGGAGAACATTGGTGGAGGAGGATGGGCAAAAAGTCAATATTCTGAATGAAAACCTTAGTGCACAGTCTTCACAGTTGAGGAGGGAGGACCAGTACCAGAGTGTAGTATCCCTACCGGAAGGGAAACAAACATTGCAATAGTGAGCTTCACAGAGGAAAGGTGCTCAAAGGTCTTAAAGGGTTTAAGGTAGTTAACTCCCTGGTGCCAGAAGGAAGGTGCGGCAGGCTCTGGTAGTACCCCTGGCAGACCTACTTTTTTTAATAGAGCTTTTTGGCCGCCTGCTGCCACTCTACGCCTGCCATCAGGCCCTCAACTCAGGACTCCCAGTTCCATCTGCCACTCCCCCTGTCATCACCCCGGCAGGGATCCACATGGTGCAAGACCCAAGAGTCCTGAGGGTCATCACATAGAGCAACAGGGGTCATAGCGTTTTTGCTGTTTTTCTCCCCTTAAACACCCTGGGGCCTTAGCGACATGGTTGCATTTGTGCATGAAGGTGCACATGTGCAATGGAACCTGCAACCCCATTCCATCCACCCAGCCTAGTGCCAGTCTCGCATTTGCCTGATGCTACCACTGAGCCTCTGCTTGGTGGCAGCCAGGAGCCAGGAAGGTTTGCCTCCCCAGTCCGGGAGAGGAGAGCTGCCTAGTGGCTGCTCAATCCTCTCCCAGGCCCTCCCCCCGGCTGACTCCCAGCAACCTGCGCTCATTCCTGAACCCAGGTCACTGGTGTGGGAGAGGTAAAGTGCCCAAAACGCCTCAGCCCTCTGCACCACTGGGCTGACTGGCAGAGTGACTTAACTGCAAAATTGAGATGGCTTAGTTCCAAGGAATTGGAGGGTGGCACACATCGTCCGTCAGCACCAGAGTTGGGGCAGGGGAGACCCAGGCATTTAGACACCGGTTAGCCTGACTTCCATTGTAGGGAATTTCCTTAGACTGTAATCAAGGTGCAGTTGGTTGACAAACAACATAGCTTTGTAAACAGGAAGTCCTGTCATATGATCCTTGCAGAATTCTTTAGTGCTCGGTCCCAAGAGGTGGAAAAGGGCCACGTGCTGGTCATCCTCTACCTGGACTTCAGGAAGGCCTTTGAGTCTGTGCCCCATTAGAGGCTAGTGAAGAAATTAGGGGGACTTGGGTGTTGTAGGCCACAAGATGGGTAGAGAATTGGCTTCCAGGAAGAACCCAACTGGTGCTACTAAATGGTATGTACTCTGAGGTCAGGGGGATAACAAAAGGGGTGCCACAGGGTTTGGTCCTGAGCCTGGTACTCTTCAACGTGTTTATTTGTGACATTGGAGATGAGATCCAAAGGAAGAGATGTCCATTTGCAAATGACATAAAGATATATGGCAGAGTACCTACCGTTGAGGGCTAAAGGAATTGAAAAGGAATCTGAAGAAATCAGAATGGAGAATAACAATTTGGCAATTGAAATGTAGCAGCAAAAAGGGCAAGGTTATATACTTAGAAATATCGACAGTGACAGCAGAAAAAGACTGATAGGCCATCAACAGTAGTTTGGGAAGGGGGATTCAGGTACTGAATACCGTGGGGTGGGGGTAGGGGTTACCACCTTTTAAGAAGCCCAAAGTGGGACATTTCTTACTGAAACATGATTTTTCACAGGACAGTACGTAACCTTGGCCAATGCAACAGACTTGCTTTCTCTATATAATTAGAATTAAGGTTAAGTATTGTAGTTTCCTAATTGCTTCTATTATTTCTTACCATTTTAAGGTATTTTAGTTAAGGTATTATAGTTTTCTGTAACATTTAGTCGAAAGTTAGAAAATATTTTTTCTACTATAAAGTCAGGACAAGCAGTATTTTTCGTGTTTTTTTGCAGGACACAGCTGCCCAAATCAGGACTGTCCTGCGAAAATCAGGACAGGTGGTAACCCTAGCTGGGGGGAAGACTAGAGCATACCTCAGCGCAGAGGGATCTGCGAGTTATAATAAGCAATAGCCTCTTGAACTTGGCCCAATGTAAAAAGGCATATTGGAAAGGTAGCAGGATGCTGAGGTACATAGAGCCTTTTCAAGCAGAAGGAACAAAGTGATCCTGTCCTTGTACAGGTCCTTGTTGAGTCCGCACCTGGAGTACTGTGTACAGCTCTGGAACCCTTGCCTGAAAACTAGCAGCAGTCCAAAGGAGAGCAACCAAAATGAGTCCCGACCAACAGGGTGGGGAGACTATGAGAAAATACTGGCTGACATCAGTACGTACTCCGTGAAGGTTGGGGGGAGGACATGATTGAACCCTTCAAGTATCTGAAGGGTATGAGCAGGGTGGGTAACCAGCAACTGTTTATGTTTAGCATGGGATCTGTCACAAGGGACCACAACTATAAGCTAGCAGGCGGGAAATTAAGGAGAGATGCAAGGAAGTACTTCTTAATGGAAAGATTGGGAAAAAAGATTTGTGCCGGAGGAGATGCTGAATGTCAAGACAGCAGCAAGTTTCAAAACAGAGTGGGATAGACACATGGCACTGGTGAAAATGATGGGGGAGGATTATGGGGCCCATTAGAGTACTGGGATAATCCAAGGTAAACTGGGGGATGATGCATATAAGGGACATGCTAGCACTGAACTGGTGAGTACCTAAGGAACCTGGTAGACTGATTGCTCTGGGAGTCTTCTGTCCATAAACATCCGTGTTTCTGTTTTCGTGTTTCTGTGTGTACAGCTATGAATTAAGGTATGGTTGCTTTGCTGCACTCCTCTGTGCCAGCCAGTTCAGGGCTTGTGCTGGCTCACCTGTTTTTTACATCCACTATATTTATTTGCCTTTGAATGTAAAATGATGGTATTACTGCATATTATTTTGTCTCACTGTTTTCCTGTATTCCACAGTCCACCCCCCCCCCCACCAGAATGTACCTGGAAATAAGCTTTCCTCAGCTCGGTGTGCCCTTCAGCTCAAATATTTTAATAAAAAGACATACATAAATAAAAAAATGTCATCAGTTCCTCCAAACTTTGGCATTTCTGTCACTGAAGAGTAGGAATTGAAGCATGACGTGACGCCACACTTTGATATTATAGTCTAGTTCTTCCTTCAGAAAATGCTTTTCTCCATGGCAGCATTTTAAGAGTTGTCCCAAATTTTCTGTCACCTGGCACTGATTTGTTTTTTTCAAATGCTGGACCCCGATTTGTGAGACGGAGAGCTGAGATGTATGGAGCTTCCCGTTTTCACAAGATGCATTCATTGAAAAATCTCTGCATCCTATCTTTAACAGCACTCAAGCATAACCACAGAAACACAATAAAAATGAAATGGAAACCTGCCAATGCGGACCCCAACCCTTCCTCTTGGGACTGAAGCTGTGCTTTCTACAGCAGATGCTCTGCCTCCTTCACAGCAGGGGTGGGGGTGGGGTTGCAGCTCAATACACTGTCTTTCCTATATCTCCTGAGGGTTGTTGTCACAGTCATTAAAAAGGATTTAATTACTAAGTGCCATACATTTTACACAAGTCCAGGCAGTTAATGTCCTGACAAACCTCAAACCCTGCATACTGTAACTTTATTATTTTCTTTTGAACCTGCTTGTTACGAGCGGCAATATATCACACTTGAAGCAGCCAGCAGTCAGTGGAGAGGCTGTCTGCTCTCTCAGGGAGGAGGAGGAGGACTCTGTAAGTGCAACACTGGCTTTGATTAAAATCTAAAAACAAGTTAGCCATTCTCTCCTGCTTCCACTCCAGTAAAAAGGCCTTAGTCAGTGCTGACCCACAAAACAGCCCCCTCCCTCCCGTACACAGTTGCTATATGTGATGCTAAGTGGTTGCTGGGACCTTAAGTGTCACCCTGTGGATTGTAGCTCCATTGAGCTGCGCTCAACAGGGGCTGCAAAAGTGGGCTGGCACGCAAATCACTCGCAGGGCAGCAGAGCTGGCCTTAGCATGGTGCAAACATAACATAGGTAACATAGATAGTACAGATAACACAGATATTGCCAGCAGATAAGGACCTCCTGGCCCACCTAGTCTGCCCTATTTTCCCTACCTGCTGTACAGTGCCACCTCAGACCCTGCTCAGTCTCCAGTTTATACCACCCCCCTTGCCTTACTTCTAAGATCCCCTTGTGTCTATCCCATGCTTTCTTGAATCCTGTAACCATTTCAGCCCCCATCACCTCCACTGGGAGACTGTTCCAAGCATCCACAGCCCTTTCCATGAAGATGTACTTCATTACATTTCCTGTCAGTCCCTCCCCCACCCCAGCTTCATAGTGTGACCGCAGTCCTCAAGCATCTTTTTTCTCTGGAAAATGCTTCCTTCCTGTACCTTGTTTATACCTGTGAGGTATTTGAATGTTACTATCATATCCCTCCTTTCCTTCCATTCTTTTAGGGAGTACATATTTAGTTCCTTAAGCTTCTCTTCATAGGACTTCTGATGCAGGCCCTGCACCATTTTGGTTGCCCTCCTTTGTACCGCCTCTACCCTTTCTACGTCCTTTTGGAGGATGGGCCTCCAGAACTGGACACAGTACTTGAGGTGAGGGTCTCACTAGTGATCTATACAGCAGTTTTATTACCTCTCTCTCCCTGCTGGTGATACCCCTGCCTATGCATCGGAGCATTCTGCTAGCCTTTCCCACTGCCTTGTCATGCTGTTTAACTACCTTCAGGTCATCTGAAACAGACACCTGAGAAACTGGTGCAAACACCTGGCTAAATCCCTGAAACAGAACTACTTCCATAACCTTCAGGAGAAAAGTCTCGGTGACCCAAAGAAATTCTGGGAGTCCATCGGATCGCTTCTAAATCCTCAGACTGGCAAGTTGGCCCCACAGCTCAATTTCCCTACTGGCCTGGTAACAGACACCCTAGATGTGGCCAGGACTTTTAATGCTAAATTTAACAACCTCTATGCACTTCTTTCCAAGCTCCTGAGTAGCCCACATGATGGATTAGCCTAGCACCCACAAATTGCCCCTCCCTCCCTAGCCCCCTTTCACCCATTCCCCCCTTTTATTTCAAGGCTGTCTCCCATATTGATACCTCTAAGCTTCTGAAATCCCTCCCTAACCAAGGCTCCCCCAGGTCGGATGGTCTCTACCCTATCTTCCTTAGACTCATCTCCTCTACAATTGTCAAGCCCCTTACATTTATCTTCAACCTTGCCCTATCTACCTCTACCATGCCCAACCCTTGGAAAACAGCCAAAGTGATTCCTATTTTCAAAGCCGGTGACTCACGCTCCGCTGACAACTATCGGCCAATGTCCATCCTCCCCCACCTAAATAAGCTCCTTAAGAAAGTTATCCATCACCATCTCATCGAACATGTCACAAAGTACAACCTCTTGTGCAGCCAGTAGCATGGCCTTTGCAAGAATCACAGTACCACCACCACCCTTGCATTGCTGACTGACCACATTGTTAAGAACACTGACAAAGGCACAGTTTTCGTCAAACTCTCCAAGGCTTTCAACTTGGGTGAATCATGCCCTCCTAGTCTCAAAACTACATCGCCTTGACTACTCCCATGAGGTGTCAAACTGGTTCCTAAGATACCTATTCAATCGCTCCCAATTTGTATGTGTGGGCCCCACCTGCTCTCCTGCCCTGCCTGTCTCATCTGGGGTTCCCCAGATCTCCATTCTAGGTCCCTTGCTTTTCTCCTTATTTATAAATTCCCCACCCACTGACAGTATCACCTGTCATTCCCTCCCCTACGTGGATGACCTTGTCCTTTTTGTCAGTGACAAATCCCCCTTCCACATTACCTCAGTCCTCACCCAAAACTACGGAGCAGCCCATTACTGGTTTGCAACCAACCTCCTCCTCCTGGTTAACACTAAAAAAAATAAGGCTCAGCTGGCCCGCCGGTGCAGCAGTTGGATTTTCATCTGCAACGCCGGTGACCTGGGTTTGGGAGTGAGCCTGGGTCCTCGGAGGGCCAGCCGGCGGGGGAAGGCTGCAGCGTCCCACGATAGCTCGCCTTCTCTGGGGGGAGTGGGAGGGATGTGGCTCGGCGTCTACTGACCCCGGTGCAGGACGTCAGTGCCTAAAGTGCTGGGTTCATCTCAGATGGAGGTGTGGGGCCATGCAGGCACCAATGGCTTTAGAAGCTAGAGGTGGGACGTCGCGGATATTGGCCTTAGTGCCATGATGTCAGGGATTCACAACACCACTGGAAACCAGGAAAATGACTACCAGCCTCAGGGAAATGGAGTTTCGAGGAGCTAGCCTTCATATGCAACCACCTGTCTGGCCACCCAGGGTCCAAGGAAATGCAAGTGTCGGGGTGTAGGGGCCCCATTCTGTCCCCGTCCAGGGGGTAAACCAAGGCTCTGTGGGGAACCGGCAATGGACCAGGTAAGGTGGCTTGCAGGGGTAGAATCCATGATACTCCCAAGGATGCGAGACTGTTGGGGTGTAGGGGGGATAAAAAGAGATAAAAAAAAAACTGAGGCTATGCTGTTCAGGTCAAAGCCCTTCCTTTCCAAGCTCAAATCACCCTCCTTGATCCACATTGTCTCCCCTGATGGCCGATTGCTCGAAAACGTTGACACCTGCAAGTACCTGAGCACATCAACTCTGTTGTTCATAGGATTCACCAAAAGCTGGGTATAGCCTTCAGATTCAGACACTGCCTCGCCCCAGATGCCTGGTTTGCCATTGTCCAGGGAAACCTACTGCCCATAACTAGCTACTGTTCCTCCATCTACTCAAGGACTTCCTCTTCCCTCAGTGCCAAACTCTTCACCACCTACAACAGTGCCTGTCGCTTCGCCTTACTGGCCCCTTTTTCCACCCACCGTGTCCTTTATCAGGCATTGGGGTGGCTCCCACTTCAAGGCCGCTTTGACCTCACCCTTTGCTGTTTGGTTGATAATGCCATCCGTACCGGCCAAGAGTCCCCTCTTGCAGCCCTATTCCAGGTCACAGCCTCACACTGCTGCCTACGCTCTAACTCGACCCCTCCTCTGCGTTCCCAAGGTATCTACCAACATGGGCGAGAGAGCCCGATCCCTGCTGCCCCCACACTATGGAACAAACTGCTAGCCGGGCTTCACTCCCTGGCTACCCACGGTCTATTCAAATCCAGACTCAAAGACTGGCTCCTAGCTGAGTCTAGCTGCCGGTGTTTCTCTAACTAGATTCACACTCCCCTGACAGCGGCTATAATTCCCGACACTCTTTCCTCAGCCACCTCTCAGTACCCTGTAATCTGCCTCAGATTTTAACACTCTGTACCTTACGTTGCCAAGTTCTATTGTTTTGTACTCGCTTATATTGCTCTGGCTCCATTATGATTGACTTGTCCTCAGTGCACTATTATACTTTAAATTTCTGTATTTTGTATTTGTTTAGTGTATTTTGTTTAATTCTGCCTCTGATTTTAACACTCTGTACCTTACATTACGAAGCCGTACTGTTTTGTCCTCGCTTCATTGCTCTGGCTCCATTGTGATTGACTTGTCCTCTATGCACTATTGTACTTTGAATTTCTATGTTTTTTATTTTGTTTAATGTTGCCTCCAGTGCCATTGCCATGGCCCGGGTCATGCCTGAAAACAGTCCCTGGGATCAGTGTACTTACCCGGTTATCAAAGTCATAAATAAATAAAATAAATAAAAATGACCCCCAGGTCCCTTTACTGTACTGTGACTGCTAGTACTTCTCCCAGCTGATACATTGCCCCTTGGGGTTCTGTGCCCCAAGTGCACAAGTTTGCACTTTTTTACACTGAAGCCCAGCTGTCAAACCCTTGACCAGTCTTCCAACTTTTTTAGATATTCTCTTAGTCTTTCACTCGCCCTGTGTGTCTACTCTGTTGCAGATTTTTGTGTTATCTGCGAACAGCCATACCTTCCCTTCCAGTCCTTCTGTAATGTTGCTTATCAAGACATTGAAGAGGACTGGGCCTAGTACTGACCCTTGTGGCACCCCACTGGTCACTTTGCCCTCTCCATAGTGGACACCATTTACCACCACCCTCTGACTCCTATTGTCCAGCCAGCTGTCTACCCATCTTACTATTTTAGGACCCACTCCCAGGCCCAGGCTTCTCAGCTTGCTCACAGTCTTCTACGTGGAACAGTGCCAAAGGCCTTTTTTTTTTGCCCCCTTACTCACCACCTCAAGCTCCTGTCTTCAGGGAGCGATATGCTGTGTGCACTCCCATAGGTCCGCCCCACATACCTCCCTCCGGGTGCCAGTGAGCCTTCCCCCATCCTGCCTCAGTTTACCCCCCGGGCGGGG